>OY741981.1:2637397-5214794 GCA_963555595.1 Tethea ocularis | reverse complement strand
TGCTTGAAATAACATTTGAAAATAGGACCTTCAACATCATGGCAAAATGTGTTTTTAAGACTTTGCATTCATTTTTTTATTCGAAAGACTGTACCTACTCCTGAGGTGGTCCCATTGCGTTTAGGTCCCATTGACATTAAGTCTCAGTGACCCAGATACTTATTTAAATATTCATTAGGTAGGTAGGTAAATACTTATTATGTTTACAAAATTAAAGATAAAAAAACTTTAAAAAAAAAAGCTTGACGTAAGAGTAAGACGAACCTCAATTTGAAATTCATTATTACTAGCATTGCATACATATTACCTTCGCATATTAGGTACATAGCACACTTTAAGTTAGGGCACGTTAGGGTTCATATTTATACGGTTTTTATTGAACGTTTACAACCTTCCATCGTAGCGTAATTTGTTCAGCGCTTGAAGCATTTGCTACAAAGTGTTCTGGTGCCCCATCTAAGGCAAAATTTTGCTGCAGCGCTGTAAGATGGCGGTGTCGATCGATGCGGATTCTGCGCGCGCCGACTATGACGTCATCGTCACCGGGCGGGCCAGCGAAATAATTTTGAAAACTAAACCACAGATTACGAGTTCTTACGAAACTAAACGTAAATGCTGCTTGATTTTCTATTCATAAACTTCTTATTTACAACAAATATACAAAATATAATCTATTTATTATATATTTAACAAACCTCGAGGCCATTTAAAGTGTATTATCTATGCTCGTGGCGGCCGCTGCTGCCGATCAACGGCAACGTCGCGGCTGCTTGCTTGATTATTAAAAATACTACCACAATTTTCTTCAATCAAAGAATTTAAATTCCTAGTAGATTAGTATGCATTTGAATGAAATAAAATTGGTAATCTTATAAATTTGGTAGGAATTTAAAATTTTCGTAAGCCACCCCTGTGAAGACGAATATGACGTAAAGCTAGCCATGCACGGGTAGACATTATTTTGAGTACCAACTTACTAAAATGCGTTTTTGAAATTTAAATTACAGAAAAAATGCTTTGAACGTGACTTAACCTAGATAATAAAAAAATAGACCAATTATGTATAAAATAATTTAATATTTTATAACTTGAAAAATGATAGATTTATGATTTCCATGCTAAAAGAATATTAGTTATTTTTAAGTTTAGTATTATCTAAATAGGTAAGTAAATCTTAAACCTATATTGTCCTTCATTGTATGCCGGCTTCTCGTGTGATAATGATACAAGGAATGAAGATAATCAAATAATAAATTAACTAAAAAGATAAAGACCGCGATAAATTATTCAATACGTAATATGTTTATTCTTACATATTTTAATACACACTCGACCAGAACACACAATTATTGTCAGTGACCTCAGAATGAAAATGTTATGTATCTAGTTTGTTTTGCAAAGACTTCTAGCAAAAACAACCTTCCGAACCAATGTGAGACTGAGACTATAAAAAGTTTGTAAAGGACTATTTGAATAAAAACATTTTATTTAATTTTTTTTTCTATACGTGTGATTGTTATCTAACTCCTCCTAAACGGCTGGACCGATTTGGATGTTTTGTGTGTATATTTCAATGGGATCCTGGATGGTTTGAAAATACAATTGGACCCAGTAGGTGGCGCCCCTGTCCGCATACACGTATTTATTTCCGGGTAGAAGCGTCTGCTGGGTTCGCCAGTTTTTAATTATTTATCATCACTAATGTATTCTATCACCGCTGAAGCAAATTCATGAAAAAATATAATATTATTATATAAATGATATTTAAAAAATAACATAAAACAGCCTAAGGAACTGATTACAAATCGATATTTTCGTTATCAACTTATCAATTCAAAACTGTGCGTCAAACAAAACGTAATGTGCGTCAAAGGATAGGTATTAAGTATTGCTCTATCTATAGTACGCCGATCAAAATCCCTGATTAATTCGATAAGTTTAAGTAATATTCCCTGACAATGTTCTTGCTTACTGTATAATAAATCAAAATAAATATTTTAGCATTTTTAGGGTAACCATACTTTTAAAAATAATGTGAACAGTTTTGAGTAAATTATAACCTATTGACATATTTTTTACTAATAATTATGTTTAATTTGGAAAATACGTTAATTTTGTTTAAATTAAATATCCTTTAAACTAGTAATAATTATGATAATGCGTATTATTTACAGTGGCTTTTATATAAATCCAATCAGCCATTATGACGTGTTTGAATAATAACAAACATTAAAATAAGGCATATAGATAGTTAAAAATTGTGACGGATGTAAATTAAATAGGTAGCATATAAAAGATCACCAGAAAGGTAGATTGACTGCGTTGTTTAGTCTATCTGTTGTTTGAACTCTGTTATTTTAGATGTGTAGTTTATCGTTTGAATAAAGCTTGTGCTACACGAATGTCATTGTATTATTGTCATTGTAAGCAGTAATTTAAAAATAACGGTTAAGGTAACAGATATCAATTACCTACTCAATGCACCTGCCTAACATAGAGTTAAAAGTAGGTAATCAAAATTAACATACATGTGGAGACTTGCGAACCAACCTTACCGGACAAAAAGGAAAAGTGACTGTCTCTTATTTACTTTTCTATTTATTTTAGTTTATTAGTAGGGTAAACAATTAAAAATAAAAAAATCTATTATAAAGCAATGACCTCGAATATTAATGTACATCATCACCATCATGTCAGCCGAAAGACGTCCACTGCTGGACAAAGGCCTCCCCCAAGGATCTCCACGATGGCCGGTCTTGCGCTACCCGCATCCAGTGGTTTCCCGCGACCCTCACAAGATAGTCAGTCGACTTGAGACGAGAAGATATTACGTAGCTTCCCGGACGCTGCCCAGCCGAGTTGGATTCGACGATGGACCTCTTTCTCGAAGTTAGACCTACCTAGTTGGATGATCTGTCCTAGGTAAATCGTCTTCACTAGGTGCAATTTAAATCACATATACACCTCGCCTAATTCAAATGTATTATCTGCGTCATCTGTCCAATACATTGGACTGGTCTGATTCAGACAATGAAATAATCACCCACCCGTCTTTAATGTTTGAACGCGTATATTTCGGGACGGTACGTCTATGATAAACTAAAGGTTTAGCTGTTTTTCATCCAACATCCTCACCTTGAACTGCTGTACCTACTTGTCTTCCTATTTGTCATAGAGTCATTTCGTAATCCTTATATTTCATCCAATGATGAATTATTTTTATGTTTTATCATGTAATAATTTGAGGAAGTTAGAACTGATATCTACAGATGACAATCAGTTATGATAAACAGCATTGTGAACATGACGTATAGATTTTTTTATAAGTTTTTGATTATAAAGATATTAAAAAAAAAACCGTAATTACTGCGACTTTAATTGTAAGAAAGCAAAATATAAAAATATTTACAGCATACGAGTCAGAATAATTAAGAAATTAAATTAAATAAATAACTTAAACACATACCTATTTAACTAGTTAGTTACCTACTTATGATTAAGTATTCTGACGCATACCTACTGTGCATGCGACACACTACTCGTCGCAAAGCGACATTACACCATCTTAGCTGATAATATTGTTTGATCAGTAATCACTTCAAGGTCTGACAATAAGGGAGGTCGGTGATAGTTGGTATATTCGATGAAGTGGAAACATCGTGAGGAAACGATAGCACAGTGGTATGGTACATTGTAGTACCCGCCTAGTTGGCCACCACTACCACCCTCAATTTGAAAATTTGTCACTAAGTACCAGGTGTGTGCCGTCCTACAGCTGCACTTAAGAGCCAGTACCCTTCAAAACTTTGTGTGCCACTGCCACTGTCAACCACATAATCAATGACCATGGTGCGATTGTGGTTAAACAGGTCTATACATTGTAAATTATAAGACATTTAACCAACAATTTGTATTCCATTATTTCTCATACTTCCCCTCTCTAGGTTTCATAATTGCTTCATGTGTCAGTCATCTTGATATTTTTAATATACGAGTATTTGTACATGTTTTATGTCAGATAAAAAGGCTGGTAATTTTACTTGCTTTATTAAAATTCTAACGAATATCAGTCATATAGGTAAAGATTAAACTTCAAGACTCCTACCCAAATTTATTTTATTATGTTATTAACATAAAATTTTGATTTTTATTTGAACTTCTGAATGATATGTTCATTCAGAAGTTCAAAAAAATAAAAAATCATTGAACTATATCACAATTATACGCTAATTCTTAGTTTATAATCTAAAGGTATTTCAGTTATTTATGTACATACATATACGTAAGTAAAGGATACAAACACTACAAATGGTTTTTTACTATCCTTATCCGTTCTTCTTGGTCTGAGTACGGTTAGGTAATGTATGATGAAACCCAAACAGCCTTAACAGTGGAATCTATTTTATCAAATGGGGCATTGTTGAATTCTTGAAATGGGGTTATCTCAAGAGTCTGGCTGGCGAACTTCTTACATTATTTGAAACAAAAATAATAATATAATAATAATCTTTAATACATGCACATACTCACATGGGCTTACTCAAGTTCAAGTTTAGGTACTCTAACTGATCGTTTATTTAATAATGATATCACTTGACTAAGAACATAACATATGTTAAGCTAAAAATATACATTTAACTCCTTAAAATTACGCTAAGATTGGCAAATAGATATTTTTTATTTTTAGTAAAGGAACCAGTGTATGGATTTAAACAGTTTAAAAAGTAGGTATTATGTATATAATAATCAATAGATATGGGTATCAAGCGCAAATAACATTTTGGAAAACAGACGACCTATTATTGAGCTGCAATTCGCAGTTTTTTTTAGTACAAATTACAATCATTTATTATGCGTGATAGTACCAAGTACTAGTACTACTATTTATTCTGTGCTAGTATGATCATTTGAATTTTATATTTTAATGAATCTGCCTAAAAAAGGTGAGTTTATTGTTTACCTTCAGCTTTTGTACAAACAAATTTTTTCAAAGCTAATATAGAATTCTTTGACTGACATTTTACATAAATAATAATATACCTATTTTTATCGTATGATTTTTAATATTAAATTATCTTGTAGCTAAGTAGGTACGTACGTACCTACAGGAAAATCCTATACAAAAGCAAATGTATGGTCCTAAGAAACAGAAATAAGAAAATAATGTAATAACTTCAAAAAACATTTAAAACAGCGTTGTATTGTATTCAATGATACCTATATTAAAATATTGTTCTCTGCTTCTTGGCTTGGAAAACTATTATGTAATTTGTATCACAATAAATTCCAAGAAGTGCACCATAAGTAATATGTAGTATAAGTGCACTATAGTAAACTATACTAAACTCGAACGTGGCCTCATTGTAATCAACTCTCAAGATACCACATTTCTTTTGAAATCGATCGGTTAATACAAGCGCAGGGCTTGTCATTCACTGACGTCGTACCCGAGGCCTGACTGACGCATGCGCGTCTGGCTAACGTCTATCCCGTACGGATATAGATGAATGTTGGCTTGTACGTATTTTCGTAGTTCGCCGAGATCTTTTCACCGTGGCCGCATTACTTTATCGCCAGAATTCACGTTCGAACAGCTATCTCATTTTTGTCGCATCGTGATGTAGATAACGTTGACGTTAATATAATATTTTGTCAATTAAGTGATAGCAGAGCCATTCCACTTATTATATAAATGGAAAATTAAATTGCGACAGAAGCATACCGTATGCCATTGCGATTAGGCGAATGTCGTATAGTGTATGGGGCGCATGGATATCGTAGAGGATCGTGCGTGATCGTAACTGATCGTGTGTGTTCAGTGTTGCCCTCAGCCAACCAACACCAGTCAGTTTAGTGGACTCGGATCGCGCGGTCGCGCAGCGCGTTCGGTGCTTGTAGTATTTTAGTTTGACAGTTGGCGCGTTTTTCGTTTTTAATCAACTAGGATTATATTGTGAAAATCATAGATTTTAAGTTAGTGTAATCTGTGTATTTTCTGTTTATCTCAGTTGTTGCGACTAGTCATTTGTGAAATTTTCACGCCGGCTGTGAATTTGTGTGGTTGCACGCCCCTGTGTACTCTCGCCGTGTAGTGTGAAGAATTTTTGTGATTTCTCTTTGGGAAATTGTTTTTGGACGTGCTGCATCAGCTGCCGGGAACGACTGTGGTACGTAGCACCTTTAAAATAGACATACAATTGAGTTTTGTAATAAATCAAGTGCTGCTTTTGCGGTGCAATTTGGGGCAGACAATTTCTCTGGCGGTACCATAAACGGGTTCCAAATATAGCGAATCGGGTTTGAGCCTCGGCCCATACACGTTCGCAGCTAGTTTGAGTGGTTAGTTGTTACAACTTTAGAGATTTCGTTGTCGAAATTAGTGATTCTCCCCTTGGCCGGGCTGTGAAGACTCGGGCAGCTGTGTGCGCGTAATGGGTAAAAATAAATACACAGGCATTATCGGCCGGTAGACAAACCGGCTTTGCTGAGTACGTAAAGGTATTATTAAAAATATGAGTTTACAGTAATGCTAGGTTATGTTAAAGAAGTTCAAGGTTTTAATACAGTCTTATTTTTTTACACCTTTATAAGAGCTAATAACCATCTCTACTATTAGAATATTTATTTGATACCCTAACCAACACTTTCATAGGTAAAATCATGCTCATGTATACATATGATTTTTAATAGCTATAAAAAAAAATAACTAGATAGGTACATAACCTATTTTTTGCCCCTGAGAAAAAGAGTCAAAACTAACATAGCTGTAACAAACTAATAAACCTTAAAAAATGTGAAGTGTAAGGCAGAAAACAGACATGATATGATTATATTAAAATATAATCTTTATGATGAGGGCAATAAAGTTCATAATGAGTATGATAACTCATTTAGTGGTGAGGTGATGTCACTGCCATCTGCAAAAACAGACAAGGACAGAAACAGTCAAAGACCAATAATTATCAGTCTCATTCATTGGAGCACAATTTTATTTATTTATTATATGGTATAATTAGTAAAGTATACTTGATAAGACATATGTTTGTGGAATGAGTAATTAATCTTTTATATTGTAAAAATGGTAAATAAAGAGGTTATCCAGTAATCAAATGACTATTTATTAATTAAATAACTTAATTTTAGAGTTATTAATAGTTTGTATTTTAAAACCATTAGGAATAACTGCTTTTATTGTACATTTTACAAATATTGAACACAAGATCTTGCTTTCCCAGGGATAAAATATATATTATCTTCCAGGTTACTTATCTATGTGCCAAGTATCTTCCAAATTTGTTCAGCTTGTGCATGATTGAGTTAAAAACATTCCCATTATGTGAGATTAGATCAATCTATCGGCTCGCAGATATTAAGGCCGTCCCATAGCTACAAAAAATGTATGAAAGATATATTTTTTTAGAATATTGATTAAGCTTTAAATAAACTTTGAAATGTTTGCGAGCAAAGTTTGCAAAAGGTTGCTAAGGCTCCTATAATTATGTAACTAAGGTTAATGTTCTAGGTTAAGGATTTTGCATTGAAACTTTGTGTTGAGTACTTGTAGTCCATTTCATATCCATGGTGGTGGTGGTGTGTGCGACAGATGGTGTCCTTAAATAAGATATATCTTTATTTTCAGTCTACTTTAAGTCTACTATTGTGTTAGTATAAAAACTTATCCTATTTTGTATGTATGTAGTAAGTACCTAACCCACTTAACTAATATAAGAGGTTTTATGTCTTAAAAAAAACATGAAAATTATTTCTTAGATACCCAACGGTTATATTATTTATACCTGTCCCACATGGTTTCAGCCATACTCCGGGGATACAAATTAGCCTATAACCTATATAATGTACCTAGTTTTCTTTTAGTGAAAGTATTTTTCGAATCTAACTGGTAGATCCAAAAATTAGCATGTTCAAACAAACAAAAAACTTAACCCTTTATTTAAGCTAAAAGGTTACCAACAAAATAAAATTAGTAAATCTTATCCAAGCTACATAGTTTCCATGTTTTATAACTAAAATAAAATCCATTGATGCCTGTGCTCATCAATGGATGAGGGGGTGGGGATGGGACTCTTTGGGTTTTATGTCTCTAGATTCCAAAGTCTGCTCTGACATTTATTGCTTTCCGTGATCTTCTAATTCTGTTTCATTACTACAGTAAGTTTCATCATAAGGGTGATGAATTTAATTTGATTTTGTGAATAGCACTTTGACCCACAGTATTTTATAATGTACTAGCTTTTCCCCGCGGCTTCACTCGCGTTCCCGGGAGAAAAAGTAGCCTATAATCTTTGGGGATTATGTAGCTTCCTATAAGTGAAAAAAAAAATTCGAATCGGACCATTAAAACCAGAGATTAGTGCGTTTAAACAAACAAAAAGCTCTTCAGCTTTATTATTAGTATAGACTAGTGACCCTTCCCAGAATCTAATATTCACATAAAATATTGGGTTCTGATAAAGCAGTGTCAAAACTAGTGTACAATTTGTACTAGGTAGGTTATTTATTATTTATATATTTTATAATTTTAATATAGGTACTTACATAATTTCACTAATTGTAAGTCCAGTTTGAGCACTCTTATCTCCAAAGTACTTATGGCTTATCAAAATCCTTAATTAGTATTTACCCACATTCAGTCTATACTGTTATCAGGTCAGACTTCAGCCATATTTAAGTCCACTATCAAAAAATCCTCCTCACTGTAAAAATACTTTTCTTTTTAATCAGGTTGATTGATTTGAATCAATGATAAAATAAAAATAACCAAAATATCTGATATAAAAGATAAAAAAATATAAAGCTTCTTCAAACTTGATGATACCTACCAATTTAATTTTTGGCTTAAGTAACTTTACTTACTGTGTAAATACTAATTATTAAAAAAAAAGATTTGGATTTGTATCCTTAAATGTTAAACAGCAAATTAAATTTGGAGCTGGAGGTGAAAACCAAAGACAGAATATTGTAATGTAGTACTTGATCAGATCAAGAGGCCAACTGCAGAACCCTTGTATGTAGGTGCTTGATATCCTAACTAAAAATTCAGATTAATTTTAACCTTGTTGTCCATATATGGTACCTAGTGCTTTGTGAGAGAGACTAGTGTCCTGTTTTTTATGTTCAAAAGCGCTAATCATAAGGTATATATAAAATCAATCTCATTAGGCAGATAAGGATAAGGTTTACCTAATTTACAGTCTTGTAAATGATAATACCTACCTTGTAGTTAAAATCATTTAAAAAGCTGTGATATCTACCACTGAAATATTATATTAAAATAAGTTTCAGTATAGTTTGAAACTCAGCCTTATTTAATGTATGTGCATGTACATTTTTTATTCCTATATATATGTAATTGTATTGATATTTTGCTTGGCAATCAGCCAGTATGTAATATGGAAGCTGAATTTTGTGGCCTGGAATTAAGTATTCATTCATTCATGCTATGAATCTTTTCTATTTTATTCATAAACGGCTGAGTCTATGGTATCTACATACAGCATGTCCTCATTTCACTTGCAATATAAAACTAGCTAGGGTTTTCACATCCTTTTCTCCACGGGTGCAGCTATAATTTATAATGTAGAAAAATGTAAACAGGGGCTATTTCTAATTGGCCTGTCAAGTATCTCATAATTTATTAATTTACTTAATTAGGTATGCTTCTTAAGCTTTGTTTGTTCGTACCTAATTTGTTTTGTTGAAAGTGAATTAATTAGTGCTTAGTAATTAAAAATGTACATTTCTTCTTGTTGAATTTAAATAATAATTGTGTGAATTTGAATGTCAACTGTATTGTAACTATTTAATATTGACCCGTCCCCGTCTACCTATATCGTTTGTAAATGTCTAGACATAATCAGATTAACATGATGGATGATGAATAATTAAAAACCATGACCCGATTTCGGCAACTAACATACTCATATGAAATTTGACAACCCTAAAGTAGGTACATAAGAGGATTTCAATCCCCTTTGTAATAATACTCTCTCTAAAGCAATTTGGCAGTGCACCGCTGCATGTAGTCTGGAATTGTGGAATGGTAGAGGGGGGGGGGACTATGCGACGGTGATTTCAGTTGAAATATGTCGCCTAGACGGCCGTTACCCCGCTGTGACGACTTTCCAGATGCCTTTAATTACGCGACCGATTGCGGTTGGGGGGTAATGCGGTGTATTTAAAGCGTGTGGTCGGACCACTCGCCGTCGACAGCGTCATCGGCGCGTGCGTCACTCCACAACGCGAATAGAAAACTGGTGACCCTCGGTGATATGACGCGACAGGCCGGTTGGCGTGACGGACGGCCTCAGGTATTGTAGTGAAAGTGTTGTCACACAAGAACGCCAGGGATCGTTCCCGTGGCATAAGTTCACACGTAAATAAATAAAACCTCGATGCATACGATATAATGTTCGCTAATCGAACGTTTGTGTTAAAAATAGTTCGAATCAATAGCAATTGACAAACCTTGAAATCTCTTTCCATTTGTAGGTACGGCTGATACTGGAGCGTCGGTTTTGTATAACAACTGGCATTCAAATTAGCGTCATCATCATTATTTATTTGCTTTGTATTTTTTTACTTAGGTACTTAATAGCATTCCGTCCTCTGTTTCGTTCGCGTACACTAGAATTTCTACCCATTTTACCTCTTTAAAATATTATAGTGGATATTACAGTATTTCCACATCACGATTTCGCTTCTGAAAACCATTTTCCTATCTAGACGATTTTATCATCGCTTGAACGAATAGATCCTAACCACCAGTAAATTAGTCTTATAAATTCAATTGAATGAAGATCTGAACGATAAATGAAAGTACATAGATTGATAATTGAATAGATACTTATTAACAAAAGAAAAATGAAAACGGCACATTCCCATAGCCGGACTTAAATACATTAGGTACCTATATGACGTTACCTCGAAGTGCCTCGAACATCGTAAGTGGATTTAGGAATGCTTCGGTTCCATCAGAAAAGGAACTATGACAAATGATATTTTTCATACAAGAACACATAAAAACAGCTTCTGAGAAAATGGTGGCCGAATATTCTATTTATTATTACACCAAGCTGTAATTTCTTCTATGACAATATTTTTTCATACAATGTAGTGGGTAATTGAGTTTTTGGGAACGATTTTCACCTTAGTTCGTCTAGCTAATCATTTGTCGCTGACCTTAGGCATCCTAGGTCACGGTTTCATATTTGTACACTTTCTTCAAAGTTAATACCTAGACATGACCTGCATATTTTACCGATGTTAACAATTCTGAATCTATTCTTAAAATTCCAATACGAAGCGAGAGGAAATTGTAGATAGGTTTTGCTAAAAACATTGTTATGTATTAATTAACGATTTTAAGTAATATTTTTTTTGGGGGATCCTCTCTTAATCATTCAATGGGATGTGTTCACTTTTCTGGTAACATTTTATTTTCATCTTCAGTGTTATCGTTACTAGCTTTCCGCCGGTTGAATTGTCCAAAAATCTTTTCATAGCGGATGCCTATGTCATAATAACTATCTGTATGCTAAATTTGAGCCCGATCCGTCCAGTGGTTTGGGCTGTGCGTTGATCGATCAGTCAGTGAGTCAGTCAGCCAGTCAGTTTCTTACTTTATATATAGGTATAGATAGATGTACGTAATGTTTATTACCATTAGTATTTGGCAAGGTTAGTTAAATTTAAGTTAATAACACATAAAATTCTTCCTTATTGTTTTTCCTCTACATCACAGCTACTTTATCTTTCATGTTTATTATTACCTACTTAGGTATTGTATATAGAGGCAAAATCCCAATTTAATTCATGTTATCAGCGGCAGTTATTCTAAACACCATTGAATTCGTGATGATTATGTGAGTTGACCATGGGGTCAGAGATGACACGTGGTAGGTGACATCATCAGCCGGAGCGTATCATCACCAAGAAGGTGGGTGTCGATACAATCAAGAGATCAGTGAACCCTTTAATAGAAGCAGACTAGCAATGCTAGTGAATGACCTTCGAGTTTAATTAGCGAATGTTTAAAAGGTGAGCTAATACAAAATAACATTTAAGTATGTCAACTCCAGAAATAGAACTTGATATAGAAAAATAATTTAATAATTCTGTAGTCAGACAGAATATTGGAAACAGAAAAAAGAAAACTCATCTCAAATAAGACCACTGATATACAAAATAAATTTCAGACAGAGATTTGGTGCTTTCTAAACTCTCGACAGTCTACAATCACATTTATTAAATCGTTGTGTTTCAGCCAAAGAGGTTTAATTAAATACTATGTAAGTACATAACTTTAATTACAGACATTTGAGGAAGTTGAGGCGACAATATTACCCCAGCTAAGAACTTAGTATATGTCTCCGTACACGAGGAAGTTAAAGTGTTTTTAGCCTGTGACATCAGAGAGTTACCCACCGAAGTTTCTAAACAGACATAGCTTTTTGATTTTTTTCCAGAGGGCTGAAGTACGTGACGAGAATAATGTCACAGATAAGGAAAGGAAGTAAAAAGTGGGTAGATTGTGTTAAACAGGGATATATGAGAATGTGTGGGACGGCGGGAAGAATAATAACTAGGTACCATCAGAAGCGGACGTTTTAACTAGGTAGGTAGGTAGTGTGGAGGTGTTAAATTATAATGAAATTTTCGCCTGAGACTTATGAATTTCAGATCTTAATTTATGGTTCCGTAAAATAGCAGATTGTTTCAGATTAAAGACAATTTATTTTATGATTGAGAAAATTGATCGTTGTATTTTGTATACTCAATCATTCTGTTCTGTATAAAGTGAAATTAAACCTCCATCTGTTGCCAGATGACAATTAAAAGACACATCACAATTAAAAACCCCTCGAGCACTTGAGGTCGATCATCGCTAAGGTTATTGTGGCAAAGTTCTCGTGGTAACCAATGTACACATAACATTGCTAAAACATCTCATTTCGTATTCAGCGATACACCCACGATCATTACATTAATATTAATAACTATAAAAGATAACAATAGTCTAATAGGTAAGCAAAGGAGACGCACTATGACTGGCACCTTGTTTATTAACATAACCCTGCCGAATCGCAGAGCCGAGTCAGTTTGTATTTGTGTGTATAAATTTTGATGTACTGTTTAAACTGGACGGTGTCTGGCCGCATCGGTGTGCGTAGGAGTGCAATCGGCACGATGAGTCATGAACAAAGATGGCGGCTTAACAATAAGTAATTATCGGCCGCATGGCCATCACTAGCGCCTACAGCTTGGCACACTGTAATTTTTTGATATTTTTTTTATATGTTATCTGTGTAGAAATAAATACCATAACTATACCGTTCTCTTAAATAGTGAATACGTAATTGGGTAATCAGCGCTGTCTAGTCTGTTTCCTGTTAACACTCCAGACATTTCTGTATTTTTGACATCATAATCATCAGGCACCACTCTGGTTGCGTTATTTTTTTTTTTTTGGATTGAACCTACTTTTTACAGATAAGGAGGTTCTCAATTCGACTGAATGTTTTTTTTATTTTTTGTATGTTACGCGATTACTCCGCCATACTCTTGAAGTGGTCCCATTTTCACCATGTCTCAGGATCTATTGATGGAAATTGCATAAATCGGTGACTTCAAAACTGTCAGATTAGAGTTCCTACATAGTTATTATTTTATACTTTGGACTTTAGATCATCGAAATAATTTTCTTGCTCTTTTACTGGTTTTTCACATACAATATAATGCACTCTTATAAAGACGTTCCATCTAACCGTTGTTCCGACAATCGACATTGCCTTTCTGAACGACATTCTGGACTAAAACTTATCATATTATTCTATCAGCATAAATTTATGTAAAACGATGACTCATATTAAAAATTTTAAACTATCTTCAAGCATGCGCGACCCGTTAACTAGAAACAAGAATGCAAAACTCCATTTTGAAATAACACCAAGTAAATACGTTTGGAATCTTTTTGTCTCGACAGTAAGACGTGAATGCCATATCTGATGATTTTAATGCCTCCAGCTAACCCACGTGGTCTATAATAAGAGGCCCGATCGGCCCGACACCTCAAGACCACGAGGTCATGGAGCATTACATCATTGCTAAGTATTTTATTTGTCGTAACAATATTATCTTACTGCCACGATTATGAAAAACGGCAAAAACTATTCAAATTGTTTTCGGATAAAAAATTGTGAGTGTATTGTGTATTTAATGTATGTCGTGATTGAGATACAAACTTTGCTGTTGTTAAGCTAAAATAGATTTCGAGGTAGAAATTCACAGATGAATAGGTATATCAATTTCCTAACCAGATCAAGCTTACATAGATACCTTAATCCAGAAATAATTGACGAAGTTGATATTTAAAGCTGCAGATTCATATTTCCTCGGTTTATGGAACTGTAATTTCTCATAGTCACGCACAATAAAATAGAAGAATACTAAGACCAAGACCCAGTTAATTCGTCCGATGCTGATAAATTAGTTCCGTTCTTGTGTTCTAGGCGTGTTGTAAAACAATCCCTTGACGACGGCATACATATTCATAATACATAATCTCATATCTCACATCACGGTCAAGATCAATTACTTATATAATCTATGCGTTTTTTTTATATGAGTTATTGAGATTTTAATTGGGTCTGTATTTAAGATTCACTTTTTAATTGATGATTTGCCTATAACTGAAACTAAATTGAAACTGTATTAATGTACAACATACTGTATTTGCTAACCTCTAGCAAAGTTATTTCTGGTGCTTTAAAAATTTACCAGATATCAGTCCATAATATTTGCCTATTCAATCAATTCTACCACTCGCGCCTCGGTCCGAAGTTGGATTGTCCGTAAAACAAAAATGTATGTCAGCATTCTGACGGTAACTTCTCCAGTTTGCTCGAATTCGCATTGTTCCATTTTATTCGTGCTCTAAACAAATAAACCCGCTTTGTCAGTTCGATTGTTTCCAAGTGTTGCCTTCGTTTTATGCTAAAGTCGCTTGGGGTACCATTTCCCAGATTTTCAAGAGGTTTTGAACGATTTGAAAATTTGCTTTGAACATACCTCGCCCAGAGGTTTTGATCTTTATATATGATCAAGTTTTTGAGGCTCAAAAAAATGTTACCGGCGAAATTACATGTGGCCATTACATTGTTGGAAATAGAGACAGAATAACTGCTATCAAATTCCTAATACCGTTCGTGGTGGTAGTCAGGCTTTCTAACCCCTTCATAATTTGTCTCAAACACAGATGTTTCCCATATTCCTACTACCTAAAAGTAAAAAAAGGGATCGATTTAGTTAGTTAATATTCGGTGCGCCAGTCATTCATTAATTTAACAAAACCTTATGGCAAACCTAGTTTTCGATATAAAATTGAAATTGCCCAAGTTTTGATTGACGACGAACGTGTTATTAGTTCAGTGACTTTCAAAAAGTTCGTACGTGAGAAATAATATCTGTTGAAGTATTGTAAAATGTCAGGTTATTGAACCTGTGTACACGTGCCCTACAAACGTGACAACCGACTGACTACAGTCGTAAGAAAATTATCACTCCCTTAAAATTTTATGATGGACCGTTACATGCATCGTTATGGTTACATACTATATTTGAGTATATGCCTTATGTTGATGACTACGAATTTAGACGTCAGGAACATCGGGATCGATATATAAATGTCAGTAAAATGTTTCGTTTGAAAAAAAAATTGCCGCTGATGAATTAACAACAATTTCCATTATTTCGGATAAAAAAGTGAATGTTTATAGTGCAAAAACATAACCTTGATTTGAAATTTACTTGAGAAGCAAACTGTTAAATGCCTTGTTTAGCACCTTTCTAACTTCAATGACGCAATGTCTGCGGTTTCAGTTATTGCCAAACTTAAATTAACTGAGTATTATTTTACTTATCTTATCTAAACTATCTAATTTCTTCAAAAAAGACGTGTACGCAGTCCAAATATTGGTTAGGCTTGAAATTACCCAAATAACTAATACGAAAATAATCTCAATTCTAAAATCTTAAACGAATTTACATATAGATTGACAGCTTGTCCCTTGTAAGGGAAATTTTTCTGTTGTCGAAAATTTTACTCAAGCCGAAAAGAACGGAAGGCCTAAATCTGGCACAACGTTTATCGTTCATAATAAAAGAAAAATGTATTTAACCAACCCTAAATTCTATTTCCATACTGATGTGTAACTTGACTCACGTTGTTATTAAAATGTCAGGATTCCAACGCGTTTATTCACACTAACAAGCAATACGGGAAGTTATTCGGCGCAGCGAGCGCTCAGTATTTCTCATGAACTTTGTGAAGTTTAATAATAAAGAAAAACCGCACTTTACCAGTGTCGCGGCAGTACTTCCGTGAAAACTCACACTCGGTCGTTTTACTGCATCCAATAATTGCATAGACGCAACGAAGGGATACCACCAACTAAAAATACAGTAGCGGAAGTAATAAAGAAAGAACTTTAATCATCGTTTGGCATAAAAATGTTGTTGTACCTATTGAAATTGATATGAAACATAAATATTCTTTGGCAGCAATTTCGTAATATGTAAATTTGTTTACGTAATAATATTTCAAAGGGATTCTTATACTTGGATGACATTATGTTTTTTATGCCTAATTTAAAAGTCAATAAAAATACTCACTTGTAAAGAGAGAAGTAAATACGATGCATTTGATTCATCGTGTAGTTTCCGATTTTGTGCTGCCTAGTAAATGGAGGCCTATTTAAGCTCTGGCAAGACTGCTACCATTAGGCGGAAGACGTGACGACTGCGCTCTATTTATAAAATAGCTCCGTAGACTAACAATAAGTGCGACTGCATTTTCGATGTTACTTCGACATTTTCTTGCCTCACTTACTGTGTTTCTGATTTTGTTACTTCTCAAAACAGTATTAACGTAAATCAATTGTATCAAATACTTCGTTTAGTAACGTTTATTAGGTTTATTTCATTTTCTGCGTGGAGTTTAATTTGTTATTCGATAAGGTAATAGTCACAATCATCTCAAACTTAATTATCGTAATTATAATAATAAATAAATAAAATTTTATTTCATAAAAAGTTTACAGCAATTGTTACATAAATGTTCAAGATAAAAATTTAAACAAAAATTGTGTAAATGCTCGATAAAAACTAGTTTATAGCTAAAAAGAACAGAAAAAATAGAACATATGCATGGAAATAAAATATTAATTTATCAATTTAATTACGTTATAATTCAGTAAGCGTATAGTATATAATTGGTGTATAGTCAATTACGTCATGATTCTATTAATTTTGAGAGTTAGTGGCTAGAATGTTTTTTCAGCATCAACGTTGTACCAATCTCTGATTACTGAAATATTGTACGACAATGATGTATGTTGTTGAATATAGCTTAATTTTCGTAAGATATAATTTTAAATATAATATCAATCAAGTATATCCCCTTAAAATATTCTGGTGATCTCAATATCGAGATACTTATGAGTCAGGCACGTTAACTATGCTTACGACCTAGTTACCTGCACTCGTTTATAGTTCACAATTTATATCGAGATACATTTATTATTAACGACTGACGGTTAGTGAGGTGAAAGAGAGAGAGCCTGGACAATATTCAATCATGTTGCCATTTTCAATCGTATTACGATTTCAGTACGATTGTGATGTGAAATTTAAAAAAATACAGTTAATTATGTAAATAAAATGAATGCTTTAAGTAATACATTATAAGCGTTTTGAAGAACTGCAGTCATGTATTATTCTGTGTAGAATATGTGGCATCGAAACTCACCGTTTTTTAGTCGGTACAAAGTGGTCGATACCCGAACACCAAGCACCCACCTCCCTAAAGCCCCGATGTAAAAAACGTAAACATTTCAAAAGCATTCGCGCTCTACATCAGTTCGCTTGTCCAAACACTAACGTTAGGTAAAACAAGTTAGTACCGAGCCAACACAAATTTTCGACGCGTTCATGAGTTATACAATGTCGTAATCTTATGTAGGTGGGCTGTAATGGGACGACGATTAAACGACAGTACAGAAGGTAAAATCAAGTGGGATATATGTTTTCGCAAACGTTGGAAGCAATCGCTTTGATTAGTGTGCACAATTTACAGTTTACACAACGTGAATTCTAGTAAGTAGTTCATTGTTTCCTCAAACATCGCCGCAATTATTTGCTTTCTCATAGTTTAACTTAGTTGTATTGGATTTGACATTATCTTCGTTGTCATCGGGTCGGAATTCTTCTTCTACTTTTAATTTGTAGTTTTTATAGTGGACTATTATAGATCGCTTTCGATCCATCTTGTGCTTATTAAAACTGCACGGAGCATATCGCTTGCGCGCAGCAGCGATGGACGGCGCTTTATAAAAATGATGGCAGCAATGTTTCCAAGACATAGTCCGGCTATTTTAATTCGGATCACGTCTGGCGCGTCCGCCAAAGCTTTATTCGAAATATGAGCCTTGTCGCGATCACGACGTATTTTGTTTGTGATAATGGCTTATTAAATTCCTTGAAATTTCAGATAAGAGAGAAGATCAGAATATTATAATGACATTAGTATGTAATTATGCATATTCACCTAACGAATCACTCAAATAATGTGTTGTTTCCTGATTTAATTACCTACCTACTTTGGAAATTAGTTTAATTGAATGATGTCGCTTATCAACCGTAGGGAATATCTTAGTTCCAAATAAGTTTCTAGATAGTTTAATAATCCAGTGTTTAATCAAAGCCTATTAGTTAAACTTAGGATACAGTTATTATTATTCAGGAGATATCGAAAACTTATCTGTTCGGAAGTTCTAGAGGTGTATAGATATTGCTACCTACCTCTTCTATCTATATTATTGCTTACAACATTAACTAATCTAATCTTAGGCTAGTTGAGCATTCTTCTATGCTTTGAACACGTTTCGGACGATATCCTCAATGAATAATTCGGCAGCTGCTAATTCTGTCAGTAAAACAAAGCAACATAGTCGCTAATGTTTCATATTCCATTGCTGCCCCATCAACAATGCAAATGGGCCATGAGATCGTAAAAATAACAATGTCAAATATAATCGGCAATTATGATATAGGTATATAAAAATATAAATGAAGAAACAATGTTATCACAAAATAAAACTGTACCTCAAGGTCCCACATGAATACGCGTCGTGTCGCGTATACGTCGAGATTCAGTTTAATTGGCCGTGTTTAATGACGAAGGATAACACTGTTTTTGCTTCACTTACATAATCCATGCTCTCGCAAGACTTGATAATAACTAAACTAAATAAATATGAACTGTTATGACAGACAATTTGAAACAACTGACATTTGGACTTGCGAAACAACTTTGGCTACGGATGTGGAATTGTTGGACGCTGTCGTGGTGAATGACATTATATTTAGATATGTTTATGGGTTTCGGTCAAGCTAGCTGAATCCAAATGGGTTTGTCTGTAGTTCAATGAACCCAACCATTAGTGGCTACACGAGCCGTCTCAAGTTTCTTGGCGATGTTTTTGTAACAGAGGAAATGCTCAACTTGATTTTATCTAAAATAACGAAAAAACGTTTCGCGAGAAGCATCTGTAAGATACGAACGTAATATGAGATTTACTCTCACAAAAATCTGTTGGAGAAATTGGGCCGTGACGATGGTATTATTTACAATGTCTAGCTAGATATAAAAGGAGACTGATATTATATTAGCGCATCGCCAAATCTATTGAGTGAGACGTGAACGTGGAATTTTGCGCAAGGCTTTTTTTATGTAGACAAGCACTATGAGAGATTTTTGAAAATTCGGCCTAAAGTGTGAAAAGAGGTGGGTTTTAATTGATACACTAATTGCATTGGCAATGATGTCGATCTCAGTATAAGATACGACAAAACATTTATTTTGGCATTAGTCTCTCTTCCGCCTTGGATGTACCGACTCAAGTTCCCATCGAGTTGTCCACATATATTCGTACTCCTTTATCGGTTGTCTCGATCCCCGCTCATTGTGTAGACCATTGTATCCGTCCCCATTTTAACAGTTAACTGGTTATGAATGAGTTTGTGGTTTGCGGAACACTTATTGAATTGCTTGACACGCGATCTAGTTTTAAGAGTCCCGTTTGACACTTGAACATCAATATTGCATTAGATTAATCAGGCAATACATCTTTATTCCTTTTATGAAGATACGATCTGTTTATCTTTATCAGTGAGGGCTTTTTCTTAACGGTTAGTTTGGATTGTGTTACATACAATACATTCCTTAATTTGTCATCATCATCCTTACCTAATTCTTACGCTGTGTCTCTCAACTTTTACACAAAACGCTAATAGATTTACAATAGGTATCGTTATTTCATTAATTGATGACATATTTTCACTGTTGAAAATCAATTTCAGAAGATGATTTCCAGTGAAATTTCCCCGTTAAAGTGTTGTTATAATTACATGAAGACCTCCGCTGTCCATTTTGCTGTCTTGAATACTCGAAAGTTTTGAGTTATATTGAAGGGATCCCTTTAATAAATTAATAGCCTCTCTCGAATTACATTATCAGTAATGGTCCATTAAAGTCCAAGCTACTAAATGACGACAAGAACTTTGACAATCATGCGATGGATGAAAATTCTAGATATATTTTTCATTATTTATTAAAGAACTTAGATTCTAACGATAAAATATTCAATGAAAAGTAATAAAATTTAAAAAAAAAGAGCCAGGAATAATAACATTTAAAAGTCTATCGTTAATGGTCTTCTCACAATAGCTATGATTGCTTATAATGGGTTGATTTATCAGATTGCTAGATAATAACATTGTAGTGAACCTTTTAAAAACCTAATAGCTTTCCCCCGCGGTAGCACTCCCGTTCTTGGAAAAAAATACCTTCGTATGTCCTATTCGAGGATCAAAAGTGGCTCGAACTTATAACGATAAGTAATAATATGATTCTCAAAAATCCTATGTTCTGATAATGGGCTTTAGCATTCTTATCCTGCCTGTACCGAGCACTCAAAAATAATCAATACAATTAATGTTCTTGACATATCAATTTCATTAACTATCAGGGACATAACATAATTCTGATATAACACTTGGGTATGACAGTGATTAATATAATATCGTTAATATTATTGTATTGTACATGATAAGAACAGATCCGAATCGTCGATTCCATGACCCACTTAAGGCATCGTTACCGATTAAATGACCCGTATATACTTGAAATAAAACACAAAACGTCGAAAATGTTACTTCTTTGAACAATCGAGTTACACATACGTTGCCAAGTTTACATTTACTATATAACTATTTGAAATGATTATTATATGGTTTTATTACTTAGCGAAATCCTTTTCGGCTTATTTTACTGTACAAACTACCAAGTTGTTGCAATCGTTAATTTGGTTAGTTTATTTAGATGATTGTATAGTCTACTCCGATGTCTTCTAGAAACATGGTAATTATCCGATGAAGATTACATCGAAAGGATGCTTTCAATATTATATAGTAAGGATCAATCTACTTTATACTCTCCTAAAAGCTCTCATGCCAAATAACTCACATCTGGCTATAATATATCTCCAGATACAATGACTTGTTATACATACTTTTTATATCATATCAACTAGACTTATTAACTTTTTCAAAAGTGACCGTTGATATCATTTTGCTTTCCAGGCCAATATAAAACCAGAACGATAAAGTTGGATTGAGTAACATTTATAATGTCTACGTGGGATTGGCACCGGGTCCCTAAAGTTCTACTAACTCCCCAAATGTAAGGCTCGAGGTCAAATATTTTGTGGGATTTTTTGGATATAAATCAATCTGTCCTTTCGAATGAGATTAGATGATAGTTCTACCTAAATGTGGTTCTGCTTGAAGAGATCCAATCCTCTATATGATTCCTAAATTATGGTACTTTATTAGTATCGTAAGTCGTATTGTAACATAGTATTTTCTAGTACTTAGGTAAGAAGTTAATTGGCCGGTTAGATAATCTGATTAGATAATACGTATATCTACTTATTTACAACAGTTAGTTACTCATAAAATAGTAGGTATAGCGTGTTCGAAGAATCGTACACGAGGTAGGTACTTATTTACAATGTAGGTTATATTTAGGTCTTGTTGTTCCGTTTGATAAGCTTTACTGTAAATAAATTGCATGTGCTCGAAATTAAAGGAACTAATAGTTTACGGAATGAAGATTTGCTTCAGTCAGAGCAACTGCATACATTGGTATAAGTCTGTCTGATACTTTATTCCGGGGATATTGTAATATTTTCTAGGAACATAACCGCAGCAATGGCAAACCCGCTGTGAAAATGTTTCATTCATGATTTAAAACTGGGTGTGGGTAAAGCAGTCTTTGTCCAGCGGTAGACGTCTTTTGGCTGTCAGGAAGATGATATTCTGTAGGGAATTTGGGAAAATAGCAGCTTCGTGGAATCTATCAGAAAGTAATTGTAAAGTATTTGATATCATTAAGACCTGAGTAAGACGGGGAGTTCTTGTATGATAGAACATTTCATACTTTTCTTTTGAAACCTCTAGTAATTATAATGATATTGTTGCCTGGTACATGGTACAGTGTTTTATATCCTATGCTACTTTTACTCAAATTGAAACATCGCAATCAGGTCAAGGCGTCAGTTCAGTACCCTGCCCTACCCTTTATAGGGCCATCGCGAACTTGCATTGCATGTAGAAAGGCGGTGAGGAACCGGTTCGGAAAACTCAAGGGGCAGAATATAGGTCATGTCTAGTATTGGTTGGACGATTTCTACTTTAACTTCGTGTATATAGTTCTTTTATGTTTTAAATCGTCATGTTCTATTGAAGGAAATATCAAAAACAGAAGAGCAGCTTTTAGGTTTTGAGGAAACTTTCTTTCGAGCTTTTTGTTTAAATTGATATAAACAATGACCCTGCAACTTTATGCTTATGCTATACTTTATATATAATACATTTTTTTTACTGTGTATAGGCCTGTTCCTCCTTTAATCATAGATTTAATTGCAGTGGATCTAAGACCTAGGCTTAATCTAGGTTGGGCTAGAATAAATAAAGTGTTGGGTACATTAGAAAACCTTTGTGTTCTTAAAAAAAATATAATATTTACGATCATCAAGCACTGTTATATAATTTAATGAAATTGAGGTAACTTGATTCAATCGGGGTATCACATGTCTGAATATAAAAGGGAGCTTCGATATTTCCATATCGTACCTAAATATAGTGTCAAGATAAATTGAAATTGATTAAGAGATGTAATAGATATTCTCAATATATATTCTGTTTAAGTCTAGATTTACGGATGATATAAAAATGTTCTTCGATTGAAGAAGCCTGGAGTTACGTAATCATGCACACCTTCATGTTTGTCGATGGTTTGTCGTATAAGCGCACCGATAATAACAATTCTATTAGATATTTCTTCGTATTTGTTCGTTCAACGACCAATATGCGCAATTTTCCATATAAAATTCTTTTGATCCAATCAAACAGTAGCGTTCGCGGATTCGAATTAAGTAACAAGGACCTTCGCTCCGTCTGAAGATAAACAAAATCCTTCAATAATCTCACGTTGTTTGACCCTCACTAAACCGTTACTCATCAAATCATCACAAACCCGTAGCGAAGGGCTTTAATTAAAAATGGGAAGGTCCTATGTCGGATGTCGTAACTCTTAGTCGATTATTCTTTCCGCTCCTCTCTCTCGCATCTCTTGACGTCCTTTTCTGGCAACCTATATTGTTTCCGTGCCAAGTCTGTATATCGAACCGTAGAACCTAGCCAGCTTTATAGATTTTACTTGGGATTCCTAAGCAGTTGTGATTGAAGTGCAAGGAGGTGATGAACTGAGAGTCGTGCTTGGGATATTTGAGAGTTCCATAAGTGGTGTTTCAAAGTTAACAGGAAGTGCATAAATAGTAAGTACGTAGGGGTAACCTTGATAGTGCAGCTGAGCCGGCCTCCCGTCGCGTCTGCCCGGGCTGGCGTTCGATTTTCACTTGGAGCATCAGCGCGCCCGTGTCTCGCCCGGGTGGGCGTGGTCTGCGGGCCGGTCAATAGCACGGTACCGCGTTTCTCGCTCGCACGCCCCGCATGTCCCTACACCCGTCTCTATCCCCCCGGGGATGATTGAAACGTCTGATGCCGCAGGCGCCCCTCGCGCCCCCTCGCCAAGGACGTTCAGTGAATCCGTCCCTCTCTGCCGCGAGAGCACGTGTCCCCGTTACTATTTCATAATATAATGTGTGCCCCCTTGGTATCGCGCGAAAATTCACAACCAATTATGAGTCAAGTGCCTGATAAATTAGGTGGCAAATTTGATGCCTGAAAGGAATTCCGAAGTCGCTTTTAGCGATGTACGTGGTACTCCGCGTTCGAGGACAATTAGGTGCCCCCGTGAAGTGATATGGAGATAAGGAGATTTTCTGGGAACGTCAACTCTTCGTATTTTCCGTCCTGTGCACCCACTCGCCTTGTTACTGCACTCGTGATACTTCCAGGTATGTAATGACCGCTGTTAGCATCAATTCCCTTAATGTCTCTCATCGGCATACTGAGCCGACCACATAAAACTACTTAACCTCATTCCAGCTTCCATCTTCACACTGCTCGTTCCAGTAAAAATGTCCCAGCATCATTATATTTCCATAGACGACGCCTGGCTGCCGCCGGGAGTCTAGACACAATAATTATACCTCGAGCCAACAAGGGCGGGTATTCTGGAGATGTGACTCACCCGAATTCGTCTCCATCATCGATCGTATATCTTATATTTGTCCGATGTGATCGCAGAGTAATCAATATGTCTTATTGTTATAGATAAAAGCTTTTGAAAAGGCAATTTGATTCTGTGATTGTTTTCGTGATTTTAATTCTTAACACCATTGGCATTTTGCACAAAGTGAAAAAGCATTTAAACCGATGAATGTTCGAGTTGAAATAGCGATGGAGTCGTTTATTGAACGGGTTGTTGTGACGTCATAGCAGTGACATCACCGACCCTTCCCTATCACGGCTGCAGGCCTGACACAGGCCTGCACACAGCCAGACCACACACGCAGCCGGTGATTGTAGTTCGTGGCGTTTAATATAACGCAGTCAGGGACGTCATTTACGCAACCGACACAAACAATTTGTGAGATAAAACGCCTACAATACGGTTTCAGTTGTGGTTTTCTAACGGTATTTTGACGATAATCCTAGTTTTTAGTGCTGTTCGTTAAATAACAGCTGCTGCTACTGCGTCCATGTGCTGAGAACGTGAGTATAAATTTCCTGCTAGCTTATTTCAAGTTACTGTTGAGTTTATATTTCTTTCCATACTACGTAGTTGTACACCGTATTGCCCATCAGTTAAAATGCGTTATAACCTCTCATCATGAGAAGGATACACTCAGCAAGTGTAGAAACCTACTTAAATCTGCTTAACTTACCTAGAAGTAATACTGTGAGAATATGTTAATTAGACGCTTCTGTCGTTAGAAGTGAGACTTATGGCTTCTAAGTGGTAAAGTAACTTACATTAAGTGAAGTTAAGTCTAAAATGCAATCAATTTAAGCTAATGCAACTAACTTCACATATAAATTCTATTGACATAATACATTTATGACCACACCCAAGCAAAGTAACGCAATCCAAACTACTAGATGGTCAAGAATTTACTATCATGAATTGTGTTGCCGTGTATTGTATACCTATTTTTAAATCAAAGGACTCGTAGAACAATGAAGTCATCGCAATCAGCGTCGGTTGTTACAAAATTATCTTTCATGTGAATCATTCGTTTTATTGTATTGTTTTCTGCAATGTATTAGTTTAGTGTAAACTCAGTAGAGGAGAGGCAATGTAATTCTTCAGATTGACTGTTTCTTTTCCTTTGAAATCATTATTAAATGTAATTGCGCCTGTCTAAGTAAGTATATTTATTAGAAATCTAATCAAATCAAAATCAAATCTCGGTAAATAACTATAATACATTGATGATTAGTACTATTATCATAAAACGTAACCAGAAGCAGATATGTATATCATATCACGTAGAATATCTAGCCTTCCTTATTATCCTTGGGACTTACAAGATATGATATTAACCGAGGTTGTATTTAATTGTGTTTGACTCAAAACGTACAAATAGACGTGTTAAAATATTTACATGGAGTTTATGTTTTATTATTACTGTCATGAGCAAGGAAACAGGAACGTGCTTTACTGTAACTGTAGCATATTTGTTATCTCAGCTTATTTTAAGGACATAAGAATCTTTACGAGATTTAAATTTTGTATGTGCATTGGCTTCTTCGTTCAAGTTTACTTCAAAGACTTGTGCAATGTATTGGACACAACATTAAGTCTCTTGCATATCATTATGGAAATCGCAGTCCTTAACGATTGCCTGTGTGAGTAGGGTTACTTAATCTGATGTGGCATAGACTGTCAGTTCAGGAAGCCATGGCAGGTCAAGTGAAAACGCTAGAAAACGCTTTTAAATCATAAATGTGGCTAAAGTAATTTTGTAAAAATACTAACTTGATGCTCTTTACCAGTTTCAAATGACATCAAGTTTTATCACTCAACTGGTCATTTGAGTCTAGCTAAAGTTAATCTTGAAACGGTTACCTAATTGATGGGAGTAAGTAAAGGCTATTTGCTGATAACACGTTTGCTATCTACCTAATTAGGTTAGTGCTTATATATGATCTGGACTTGTATCGATGACGTTATCACTGTCTCCATAAACAATACGTTATTTTCTAAAAATCCTGCAGATCCGTAATTTTGTTACTTACGTCGATGATATTTCCGCTGTCACCGAAATTTTGTATTTCTAAAAAAAATTGTTCCACATTATAATTTACTTATCTTATCTTATTTTTGGTACTTATTTGAATTGTTAATTCCTATAATTAAATATATGAGCGAACCAAGGTCATCTTGAGTAATCATTTAATAAATTAGTTTACTTTGTCACTATTTACTTGGGGTATTTAGGTAACATTATTTGAATGAAGTAAATAAATCAGCAGTTGTTAAGATAAGGGGGTACTTACTTATATTATAAACATGCGTGTAAATCACCAAAAATCTTAACGACAAATGAGTAAGGTCATCTGGTAAAAAAGTTTGACTTCCATTATACTTTTAGGCCAACGATCCATCATACGCGTTATTAATATTTAAATAATAGTAATTTAGCTTGTAATATTGTTACCTTTCGAGGAAATCTGCTTTTCTTCAAAAACTTGTCAGTTGTCTAGAAATACCAACGTGTGCTTCGCAAATTGCAATGCGTCATCACAAGACATTTCGCAAATATTTATACGCTCACCCGGCCTCAAGTCTAACCTTGATTGGTTATTTGAACTGGTACTCTAGGCCAACGCCTTTGTTTGCACCAAACCCAAGATATGGAGCTCTAAAGGGTGCTAAGATAAGATCTAGTGAAACCCTCACTAGAGATTCCAAGTTTTCGAAGTCAGCAAAAGTGATCTCGTGCTAATAATAAATTCTGATAAGTCCAATAAGTTGTAGCTGAAACGAAGCATTCTCTATTATATAAGGTTATGAAAACATAATATCCTGGAATTTAGTATCTGTTACGTAACCTGGAGTTAATTTCCCATCTTATGAACTTAATGTAATGTTTAATGGTATCGGAGATTCCAATTTAAACGAATCTGTAGTCCCATCAAGTTTATTACTCCTTCCTCAACGTAACAACCTTGTAACCCCTAATCTGGACTTTGCTCAAACTTCAATTTATAGCGGAGAGACTTTAATACCCCGAGGTATCCGGGCGACAATAATTAATCCCCACACACAAACACATAAGCCAATACAGAATACTGAAATGGAGGCTCCCATAAACCCCACACAGTTAAGGTAGCCGGCGTGAACCTACGCGATCTGGTTTAAATAGCTGTTACCAGGAACTGCATCCGTGCTCGATTTCGACTTGCTACCGCGAATGCAGACAATTTACCCGCTGTTGTTAGTCATTTGACCGGCTGCCGGCTACTTTGCTTAATGGTTTTACATTTTGAGATGCGGAAACGTGAGACGCAGTCCAGTACGAATTCCATCTGGAATAACTTTAAACTAATTATAAATAGACGGGCGTGTTTAGATACGGTAGACTAGATTTACACTAGTTTTAATTGTACACTGAAAAAAGTATTGCATGACAATAAACGATTGGATGTGCCGAAACAATGTTATGTTAATTACTATATCGAATAATGTATTTTAAGACCATAGTTTTAAGATGTATTTTCCGGGTTTCAGAATAATTACGTGATTAATAGATTTGTATTTTCCTTGTTCTAGGTCGCCACCCGCAGCATAATAGGGAGCCATACTCCGCGGCGGAAAAACGGGTGCGACACGCACTCGTGGTATGTACAAATTGATATTTGTCCATGTCTTCATCATTATCATAAAATCTATTGGTAGACATGAAAAAGACATTTCTTTATTAGCGATAATAACCAATCTCCCTCACTCTCGTCCAATAAAATATCGCCTATTATACTTTTGTATTGCTAAATCGATTTGGTGGTAATCGTAATGAACACAATTAATGGTTTCATTCAATGACGCGCTACGACGAACACCATTTTATAGGCGCGGTGATTTTGATGATTTTTTCGTTGGCATTTGATGATTTTCATTAATTATGTTAATTAAAATTACCATCAAAGATACGCGGAGAGGCTGATGATGTAATTTTAGTAATCCTTTAAATAAGCAAAAAATTTAATCGCCAAAGTTCATTTAGTTTTTGTAGTTAAGTACAGTGACGCTATAAAGCGCTTTTTCTATCTCGTTCCGCTTTGCATCCGCTGTTTGCTTGCACATTGTCTCTCTGTCACAAGTTGTAGCCTCAGCAACTGCTCGACTATCTAAACATCCGTTGCACATCACACAATGGCATTTACTTAGTTAAAGTTACGTTTAGACATCTGTGTGTTTGTCCCGCATTTCAACTGTCGATACTGTCAACTTGTCTTTTTGCAGAGCGACATCAACTGGTTCGTTTTCAATCCGAATTCAATTTGCCATCGCTCTTGCATCGACTTTCACGCAGTTCGAGTCGATTTATTCAATTGACATTGGCTTCTTCTAATTGACTGGTATTTGAACGTTTATTTTTATCTTTATTCTACCTTTAACAAACATTTGTTTATCGATACAATTAGATACTGATGATGCATCTTTGCCAACACATTTGGCTGGTAGATCTTTAATACATAATTCCAATATGTAAATGGATATTATCAGATGGGATCAGTTCTAAAATAGTTTCAATTCAAGTATACTAAGACCTTCCCTCATGCACATCACGTCCACGGTCAGAGACGAGGCGAGGTTCGCACAAATCGAATTATGTACGCTGTACTCGAGTTTGTATCGTAAAGCTTCCATTTAGGTTGCACTAACAATGTACGATAGCATGTTCGATTAAACGAATATCGATTACACAGATATACCGTGTTGTAGAAACGAATTCGGAGCAACAATTTTGGATACCACTGTCGTCTCCATAGTTAAATTCGTAGCTCTTATGTAACATACATTGGTGTTGATAAAAGAAATTCCACATAATGTTATTGAAGTTTCTATTTGATAATAAACTCAATTCATACGTCCAGATGATGATATGGCTACTAGTGGTCTGTAAATGGATAGAAGGCTAACTAGGTCGAGATTAATACATTCTAGTTTGGTTCATGATGAAGACCTACAATATCAATGGAAACGCATTGGCTGTTGATACCTGCAGGTAATGTATGTAATACACTATTCACTGTAATCGCAACACAGTTTAATAATGCTTATATAGGAAACTGAAAGTTACCTATTTTTCAAAGACTACATTTAATATTAAGTTTTAATATAATAATATACGTGATGATGATCAAAAGTCCTATATTATATCATTCTCGCTTCCGCTCCGCGGTTTCATCTGCGTTCCCGAGGGATAAAACGTAGCCTATGTGTTAATCCAGGGTGTCAGCTACCTCCATACAAAATTTCATCATAAACGTACGCACTTACATACTTCTGCATTTATAATATTAGTAGGATCAGGTGGACCGTCTGCTGCTTGTCAGTCTTCTATAAAAATAACTTTAAGAAATTGTAGGTATTATGGGTGCCACTTGTTACCTTAAATCATCATCAATCTTCTACTGCGGAACACACATCACAACATTACTAGCAAATGATTTAAATTCCAAAATCCAATTACTACCGCCATTGTATGAAGTCAAAACATGTCTTAGAAAACCAGCGTAGGTTAAAAGCTCTAATCTGTTACAGCAAATCTGAGCTTCCATTACTGGGATTTAATCAAATTTAAATCTAGGTCAAAGGTATCTTTATAAAACTCATGTTTCTTAAAAAGAAAAAAACTGTTTATGCTTCTTACTTATACTCATAGAATAGCCAAAAAGTTCTTGGATATTTTTCTAGTCTTTTAAGAGAAGAACTTAAGTAGCACTGATCTTAGTAGTCTTTTCTACTAATGGGTATATTATACCATCACTATATTTGTTTCGATTAAATCGATAAAAGAACCCATATACACCTCACCACACGTCATTTCGACCGTATCTTCTTTAAATTTTTCTTATTTCAGTATTTTATCTGTTATTTTCAAGTTGATCCATTCTCCGAGAAAGATTTATATTTATTGGGTCAGGTTGAGCTGCACTATTAAAAGTAAGACCATAAATAAATCCCCTCGACAAGATACCCTCATTAAAGTCAGCAAAATATACATATTTATGTTTCTAGCTACGCGTTTGCGGTCACACCTCCCGTCCCCAGTAAACCTGTCTGCAATCAATTAAGCGTGCACAACCTACCCTCTAGAAACTAGTTATTGGAACAGCTCTCTGGCAGAGTGTATATTGTCAGAGCCAGCGTAGAGCCGCTTTGCGTGACTATACGCGAGTTTGGCTTAGTTGCCTTGCAACTTGCTTATAAATAGAAACAATAGGAATAGAGGGTTGTTCTCTTAAAGTGAGTGTGTTAGTCGAGTGTTTTGAATGTATCAAGTTTAAATTGGCTTTTTGCTTTATCTTTGTGTTTGTCCACGAATTCAATTAGCTTTTAAGTTCTTCCTTCTAAGATTTTCCTTCTAAGATTTTGTTTTCTAAATCTGTCATAGCTAATGTTTGAGTACCTGTCACCAAAGCTCTCCTTTCCTTTAGCTTCTTTCTGAACTGTAATTACCGAATTTTCTGGTAGAATTATAGTCACATCGTATGTTGTTTTTACACTCATCGAATATCAAAGTAAAATCTCTAAAATTAATTCAGTCGTATCATATTTCTTTGATACGCATTCGAACCTTTACGCACGGTGTCCTATAACGCTTATCAATTTTCTGCTCCTATTATTTGTTTAGTGTTGTTTTGTTAAAAATATTTACTTACATCAGTAGCTGCAAACCGATGAAATAAACGTGTTTGATGGCAACGACCTGAACGCAATTCTTTTATAAAATATTCTAATAAAAACCTTATGTAAAATTGACGAAGTACAAAAAGCAGGGTTTCCACATTTCTCCGTCACGGAACAGTGATTTTTCTGGAAAGTTCGGTGAACCCGCTTTTTTCGTCGGCGTCAGATTTAGGGCCGATCGTAAGACGGTTTAACACGCCGATAGATACGTTAACATCGTATACGTTCGAAGATTGATTTTATGTTATTACACTGTCAATCTACGAGCTGTGTTTTCACGGTTTACTTTTGATGCAAACAAAATTTCTGTTGTGTGGAACTAAGTAGAGTTAGAACATATTTAAATTGAACGTTTTTTTATACATGTGTTTGACCACAAATTCCATTGTAAGTGATGATGTGGCCAATAGTAGTTAGTAGTTGTAGTGGCCTAGATTCTTACAAATAACCATTTGTATAAAGTTTTGCACTATACAGATCGAATTTCACTATACATATATATAACGGTAAATACATCTACTACATCAACAACATAAAGTCTACGTTGCAGTGAATTTGTCCTCAATAACGTATTTTAGTTATGACGGTTATGACTAAACGTATACATGCAAAATGTTGGACGAGAAACATAACAGCGATTTCAGCTTTATGCAGCTTCATTAATTTGGTAATAAATAAATTACAATATTATACGCTAATTAACAAACTACGGCTCAAATTATGTAGTGATATGATCATTAGTCCATAATTCGCCCCAAGCTCAAATTATGTACCAATTCCGCTTTGTGGCTTTTACACTGTGCCGTGAACAATTACGAGTTCGCTATTTCGCTATCTTACCATTTTTCATTTTATTAATGTCGGGTTATCAATCAAAAAGTATTTTTTGGCAAATAGCATTGAATTTACAAATCATTCTTCTTCTATATTTAAGAGCTTGGCTCTTGTCGGTGTAGCCTCTTCCATTCCTCTGTTGTTTGCTGCTTCCTGCACCTCCTCATACGACACGACGTCCAATTTTCCCTTCACTTGGTCTATATATTCAATCTAGGTCTTCCTCTCTTTCCTTCTGTGATGTTTTTTTATTAGTTCGTCAAATCATTAATCCTGTTAAATTAAATGTATGCCAATTCAGTTAATATCAATTATTTTGTACTAACTACTGTAACTAACCAGCGCAGCGCAATGGTTCAGTTCAAATTAAACAGTAAGGGAATGCAATTTCCAGTAATTGTCAGTTAACAAACCCACCCAGCAATTCTATGCACTTAAACGCCTCTACGTTTAGTTCAGATTTAACTCATCGTCTGTTGCTTCCAATGGTTGAGGGTTAGTGCAATGTGAGGACTTGTTCCATTCATCATTCACTCCTTCCTTTCTCATATCATCGTTTACATAATACCCATCTTTACTCTTCCTTTGCAAATATATCAGTTTAAAAATTCACAAATTTAATAAAATAATGATAAGTTTTAGAAATCTTTGGAAAATTACAGATTTTCTTTTATTGGAATAGCTTCCATTCAGATTTTATTACTTGTTATCAAAAAAACACATTGTTATCAAAAGGTGATCTTAGGAATTTTGATCATTCAGTTTACAATACTGATGCTATCTAATTATTACCAGAAAATGATCACCACGATGTAGACTTTTTACAAACTTCACTAAAAATAAGAAAAGCTCTAAAGTAAGGAATGTACTTACTGATTCTCATATTTCTGTAACCTTTTCCGCCTTGCTAACAGCCGTTCTAAAGGCATTAAAAATAAACAATCTCCAAATGCAATTTACGCCTCCGACCGATGCGGCCTCCAAAAATCCACTTAACACGTTTTAACACCGACTGGATTGAGTATAATAAAAACGCACCCGTTTTTGTTCTGAACGTGGGCTAATTAACCGTTATCCGATGCCCTTTGTGGATTAAACTTTTTCATTGTTTCATGTTTAAGTTTGGTGTAATGTCCACCGGTCAACTTTTAATGAAGTTTCCGCGTTATGCCCCCTCATTGTGCTGCAAAATCTTATCGCTATTTACTTGAACGATGGATAAAGAAAACAGTGAAACTCTTGAACTCTAAAATAGGTCTGGCGTTGCAACTTTGCCGAGGCCGAGAGTCATTAATCTTGGTGAAAATTAAAAATCCTTGCAAATAAATCAGCATAGTTTGAGCCTGTGCATATGTCATCAACAGACGTAACCATTTTTATGTTATAATTAGAATCTTTATTAGGGGCTTTAGTCATTATGTCCCACTTTTAGTGTCCCGCAGGGTATATCTCTCAATATTTTAATTGGCAAAATTTCTTATTTCTAATATTTTTACTCCTTGGCATTACCAGTTCAAGAATCCATTTACGGTACATGATGGGGTAATCAGAATAAACACTTCAATAGTCAAGTTCGATTACTTGAGTAAACATTTATCCAATAAACGCGTCATACAACGTATCGTATTCAATATGGAGATCCTCTTTCTTAAAGGCACTTATTTTCTACGCCATTAGACAACAAGGGATATAATCAATGACACGTAAACTAAACTCCTGATTAGTTGGTGTCGGTATTTTTTACAGTTGTGCTGACTGTATATTGTATTAAAAGGAAGAAATTAGGTTTCTGAAGGTATACTACGAAAAACGATACATGACAGTTCGATCATCTTTGTCAAATTATGAACCAATAGAATTGCAGCAAACTGACCGAGACGTAAATTATGCCTTGTTAAACGGGCATGACATTCCGTTCTTTTCTTACTGATTTTTCGCCATCCAAGCATTCTACGATAAAATGCGGCCTCTGAATTATTTTCGTCACTGCATCCCATCTTTTATCGTCAATTTCCACCCCGATTTTCCCATTACGTCTCCACATTCTGACCGTCAGGTCACGAGATAGTCTGATTAGCGGTGACACCATCCAGGCGCTGCGGCGGGCGTGCGTTGAATACCCGATCCTCCTTTTAGTTTTCTCTTAACTACTGGTATTCGATTACTTTAGGTATGCATGTGCCTTTAGTATGTACTAATGAGAATTTATCTTCTTGTATGTTATTTTCTTTACTATTTTCTTAAGTTTTATTGTTGAAACTATCTAATATATATCGATATGTTATGATAGCAACTGAGGCTGACCCTTTTTACCATTTGATAGTACTAAATTGTGCTTATGAAATCTACGTGAGGTTAATTTATGCATTATCTTTGAATATATTTTGATGTTGATTTTAGCAACCTCATTCCATTTACAAAAATTGTGTTGAGAGAAACAAGTCACATTTTCACTATAGGTACCTATCGCAAAATCAAAAGTAGCTTCTCAATTGAACTTTCTGCTTCAGATCGTCATTAGTCTTATATTGCAATGAAATCCATTGAAGATCGGTCATGAATTACAATTTTCATTTAAGTATCTGTGTCAGTGTAGTATTACGTAAGTGAGCGTACCGCTTTGGTTTTTAAATTCATGGTAGGTGATAGCCGTTTGCCAACTGTTTTATGCGATGTTGAGAATACCCATAGTAGACATAATGGTGCTATTCTGTTGTTTACAAATTAAACGTATTTTAGTCACGTCACCTCTCTTTCATATAAGCCTTATTGAAAAAAGAAAGCAACATTTATGTAGAAAGTGAGGTGATACTACTCCCTCTTCTACGCCGCGCCGGCGGTCTACTCTCAATCCATCTTACGAATTTTCGATCGGGTCACGTGTCCTGACGCGAGTTTAACTTTTTTTACCCATTCCAAAAAGTGCACAACGCCGCTAAAGAAGTTTTCACTTCAATAAAAATTCATAAAAGTAAACAAACAGTACACAAAACTCACGTAGGTAATTATTTGACAGAAAGCTAAAAAAAACCCATGATATGAAAGACGACTTAACTCTATAGAAGTAAAGCTTTTTAGCGTACATTTGTGCAGATAAAGGTGTCGGGAAGTACGTGGTACGAATCCTGATTCTGTACCTTTCCCCTCACGTATTATCTGATACCGTTAGAAGTGGATGAGGCACTGTCGACTCTATAGATGATTTAAAAGCGTGCTAAATTTTGCTGTTCATGATTTAGGTTATAAAATGTGATTTCTATAAGTTAAAGTTAAAAGATAAATCGGTAGTTAAATAAGTTTAAAAGAGAATACAAAGATGTTTTAAATAAATGAGCAAGACGCCTATAGTACAAGAAAAATGATTATCTAAGTTTTATGGAGATTGGTGAAGAATGTTACACCATACGTTTAAATCAAGGTCACCCAAAGAGCAACGGAGAGGGCTATGCTCGAAGTCTCCCTGCGAGATCGAATCAGAAATGATGAGATCGGCAGGCGAACCAAAGCGACCGACATAGCCCGAAGAATTTCCAAACTTAAGTGGCAGTGGGTGGGCCACATCGTTCGTAGAACCGCAGAAGGGTTCTCGAGTGGCGACCACGAATCTTTAATGTGCCAGCAGTGGACGTCTTTCGGCTGACATGATGATGATGACCCCAATTAGTCGTAACTCCCCAATTAGTCGTAACTCGTACAAAGTCCTCCCCTTCCCCCGGTAACGCCCTGAGCCGAGGTTCGTACCCCACTCGGGGGTGCCCTCAGGCGTGGTTACCTAAATGTTACCCGGCTGAGAGCTCTCTGCGCTCGCCGATTGTCCGGTAAGGTTGGAGCAGCCATCAGAGGCTACCAACTTAAGTCCTTTCAAAAAAAAAAAAAAAAAAAATGATGATGATGATCATTTTAAAAGAAGACGTGTACTCTGATATTGTAAGTTCTGTAGCTCAAGAGATGGAACTTCAAAATGTTCAAACACTAAAATTTGTAATTTATATCGCGTAACTGACTGAAACAATTGTTTTACGCGAGTATGCTAAATAAACGATGATTCCAAATGTACTGTGCCAAAATTATGATTTAAAACAACTGTCTATGACCTACGGCTACATTAAAATGTTAATAGCTCGACACAATAATTCTATTTTGCAAATAATTTATAGGGCAAGATATGAGTCAAGGTTCTGTCTGTAAAAATTCTAAGTTGTATTTTAGTTTTTTCACTTTGTGATGTCACCATACTGAGATTTAATTGGCTCATATCCAAAATGTGTAACTAAATCACACTTATCTTTGTAAAGACATTTGTTATTGTATTCCTTTTTTTCCGGTTCTGGTCTTTCTTAGAAATCGGACGTTTACTTGGTTCACAAGCCATTTAAAGTAACTTGTTCCCTTGATCATATCTACTGGAGTTATAAATTGTTAGTTACTATCTCTGACACTGAGTAGACTGATGATGTCAGGTACTATCTAAAGTCTTCTACTATCTAAATGTTCAACCAAGGTAAGCTTAACTGCATTTATTCAAGATCTTTCAATTTCCTTATCGGAGCGCCTTCCGATATTACCACCATTTCTGTTCTTAACTTATTCAAGGCAAGTCTTTGTGTACATGCTTTGCGCTCCGCGGTTTTATCCGTAGTCCTCTATTTTACCCTGAGAAGGGGGTGAATGAATCCTTATATTTCAAAATTGTATGTATGTATTTCATTTACATATTACATTGTGCCAATGAGCATCAAACATTTTACATAAAGCCTATTCAAGTTCGTACATTACTAAAACTTGCCTAGTCTAAAGCATTGTTTTCAACTTTGTTTTCCGCTAACAGCCATCCACTTTCCGGATATGACGTCACAGAATCCTGCAGATATTATAAGACTTACGGAGCTCACGGCGATGCTTACTTCGCGAAGTTTTAACGAGATCTACTAAACTCGCCGGTTAATTTACGTTAATCCTTTTTAAAATCTCTTAAATACCCTGACTCTCGTAAAGTAGTAACTATACAGTGAAAAACTTTGAGAATTGATCTCTGTTTTATTTGCCATTGTGGTTTGAGACTTGTGAAAGGTCCTCTCTCAAGACTGTAACTTCAATTAACATAAATAAGGCTCCACATAAAAGTTTTTCTGAGTGCCTTTCAAATTGCTTTGCTATATTCATGTTTTTTTGATTAGCCGACTTGTCTGTCATTTTTATTTTTTATGGGACCCATGCTTCGTAATTCCATCAGCCGAAAGACTTCCACTGCTGGACAAAGGCCTCCCCCAAGGATCTCCACACTCATTTGACAACAATTATCATCATCATTTAATCTTCCTATGATGGTCACATGTGGTGGCGCCACAACCAAAGAATATATCAGGCGGTTGGATTGTTGGTCCGACCCGCTTGATTCATATATCGACCGGCTCTTTAGGCATCTCGACCCAAATTGATATCATTCCATGAGACGAGATACATCGCCTCGATGTGCTCTTTTTGCATTGAGCGACTCGACACTCTCAGAATCGTGACATATAAAATCGACACCGTCGTTATGAAATATCTCGGCATTAATGCATACTATTTTTAATTCACCTGCAGCAATCTCAACCCAAAATAACCTCATAGGACGAGATGCCCGAGGATCATTCTATATCCCGATTCTATTCTTGTTTGAATATTATAATATTTGTGAGCAAACTTATTCATACAAACAAAATGCTTTTCAATATGAGCATTCAGTACCTACTATCGTAACAGTGTTCGAAAACGAATTGAGTAAAAAGAACCAAGATGCAGTTTTAAGCGGTGTCGAGTTAAACGAATGAAGATTGGATTGAAAAAAGTTGGTAAAAGAGATCATGTGGGAGTGCCTAATGTTTCTCGATATAAGCTGTCTCACTCTGTTATTTTAATCTCACTCATTTATCTGTTACCCTCTGTTTCTTATGTTTATTTTATGGGAAATTCGAAATGTGTTTGTTTAAATGCATTAAGGCGATGATATCCGAGAAATGATGATTCTAGATTAAGGTTTTCTCGGCATTCTTTGTTGCAAGAGATTTATATACCTACATGAGGAATAGTTTTTTTTAAACCGGACAAGTGCGAGGAAAAATAGAGGTGCTAAGCTATTTGCACATTACGATACCTCAACACGCGTATTTTTTTGTTTGTTTCTTTGTCCGGGCTAATATCCGAAACGGCTGAACCAATCTTGAAGGGACTTTCATTGGTAGGAATAGGACTTTATAGAGAGTAATCTAGGCTATTTTTTACTCGGACAACTGCTAGTCTTATATGAAAGTAATCGGCAATCCCGCATGTTAAACCAGTTACAGATAGAAAGTGGTTGCAAACAGTACTAAACAGACCTCAATCTAATAATGCAAGTAAGTTTATTATCCGACCGGTAGATCCAGAGATTAGCACGTTAAAACAAACAAACTCTCCAGCTTTATTATTAGTATAAATAATCTTAATAGATCAATAGTCATAGGAAAATACGAAGGGGCTCGTTGAACACCAATTATTTCTACGCGACCCATAACTAAGAACTGCAATCGTTCAATAACCTATTAAAATGATGTAGCATAATTGCAAAAAGTACCTAAGTTAGTAATAAAAGCGATGCGCCTAGCCTAGCTTTAATAACTAGCAGTTAGGAAAGCCCAGGTGTGGCCAAGATAAAGTTGGTGGTATCACGCGAACTTGTCGTACATCACAACTATTGAAGGCAATCTTCTGTAATTTATAACGTATTTCAGCCCTGGATTGCGTTTGACCTTCCACTATAAAAGCGCTTTGAAGAATTTCAACTGTCAATTCAAAGGTTCTAAGGGTGTAATGAGATTGCAGGGTCTGTAACGCGGAGTATGGTACTAATACCCCTGTAGAGAAGAAGAAAGTTGTATATTCCACTAGTATTGCAATGGCCTATAGGCGGTAATGGGTACTTACAATGAGATAGCCCGTCTGCATGCTTGTCAACCAAATTTATTTTAAAAATGACAAGTCATGTATCGTAAGTTGTAATAACTATAGGAAACCCGTTATTGTGACCGGCTGCCCTCTACTTATGAATGTATGTTGTGTCTATTTTGATATACAGTATATAAAATATCTATTCTCTACAGAACCTCACCCATGAATACGACCACGCATTTCTGGTACATGTTGTATAAGTAACTAAACTTTGAGCAGCAATCTATCTATCGTTAAAACCTTTATTCAATAATTAACGTTACCAAAATTTTGAACTTCAGTATAACGCGCGGCTCACTCATTAATCACACCGGGTAGAAACACGTAACTACATACCTACGCAATTGGGTACACACATTGATTAATCCTGTTCACTGTGGCCGATTAGGGGCACTTTCAATCAAGATTGTTTGTCTGCCTGTGCCAAGTTTACTCTGAAACACCACAGTTGACCCACTTAGGGCGCTTTCCTACTTACAATTTATGTCGCTTCAAGGTGCTGATTTAAATTGAGGTGTGAAATCAGTTGAATATATTGCTTCTCTATTTCTCCGTCTCTTTCTAGCCTATTGTTTTCCAATGCGTTGATAGAGAGAATGGTGAATTACCTGTACTTTATTTTTCTGTACTGTTTTATTGAGTACCTACCTATAGATAGATAATACTTTATTGTCACACCACAAAGATTACAAATATACAAAACAAACTTAACCTAAACAATGAAAGTGTCACAATGGGCGGCCTTATCACTAAGAGTGATCTCTACCAGGCAACCTTTGGATGGAGAGGAGTTAAAAAACAATATAAGACGGGGGTGTTCAATATGTAAAAATACGAGACAAATAAAAATATTATTCAATTGTTTACCTATATGACGTGAGTGATTATAATATATATTGAAATACGTCAGATGTCAATATAATTCGATAGCATTGTTTTAGGTATTTACCATTTTACCATTTTAAAATAACGATAAGGCCACATAAATTAGGTATTATTTATGCGCATTTATTATCCTCATAACAATATAATCTCTAACGTTAGGATCAATACAGCCGAAAATACTCCTCAAAGTTTTAAAATGAAGAATCAAAATTGAGAATCTATGGAAGATTCCTCCAATTCGAAAGAGGTAAAAGATGGTATTGTATAATCTGAAACAAGAAACTCTAAAATCATATTGACAATATCTAATAAACACCGAGAAACTTGGAAGATTCTTCCGGCATCTTACCAAGCGCGCAGAATCCAACAAAGATGGGTACTCTGCCGACCTAATTGCTGGCCGTTCAACGACACTCAACCCGGATGCTGGCAACCCCAGCGGGGGGTTAAACCTCTTAGGCTCAACCCCCTCACACTCTTTGACAAGGCATTATAGCGAACACCCACTCAATACTGTCGTTTTTGTTTATTTGCGTTTATTTGGATTAATTGTAGCTAATAAGTTTGCGCATTTGCAAACGCACCCCTCGTTTGTGTTGATGAAATTAACCTATCTTCAGTTTCTAAATAAGAAATGGATAACTTAAAAATGGCACGAAAAGCTTTTTTTTTTTACTATGTATAAGGCCTGTGTTTGACCACAATCTCACCGTAGTCAGTGATGATGTGGCCGATGATGGTAAGCACACAAAGCCTAGAAAGGAACTGGCTCTTAAGTGCAGCTGTCGGAACACACCGAAAGGTGCTTGGCGACAGATTTTCAACATGAGGGTGGTAGCCAGCCAGGCGGGTACTACAAACAAAGTACCCTACCACTATGCTATGGTTTCCTCATGATGTTTTCCTTCACCGAAAAAATAATAATAAATGAAACTCGTCAATTTTAATTCATGAAAAATCACACGGCTACGAATGGCGTTATTAATGTAGTCTCTAAAACACAAGAAATTATGTGGCACGCGCCGTTGCCGTCTTTCACGTCAGGTGATAATAACTATTTATCACCAAGTTAATTGAGGAGCATCGACCCCGATGAAACCACTACTTTAAAAACACGCAAGGATGTCGAGGAATTGAATGAACTCGCAGTTAAAATGCTAATTGTTCAACAAGTTTTAATGAAAATACACTAGCAATTAATGTTATCCATTAGTCGTATGATTGTTGTAGCGGTATGCTTGCTAACTTTAATACCGAACACAACGTAATTTGCAATCATTCAGTTTACTCGACTGCCATTATTTCCGCTCGAGTCGTTTCAATGTTCTACCATAAAATACTGTACTCACCCCGCTCCCTTGAATTGTGTATTCAGTACACTTTATGAGGTACTTTGCCCACTCTTTTTGGCAAGCTATGTTGCTTAGTGAATTCTGCAAGTTGTGATATAGCTATAAAAGCTGCCAACACAACCAGTCCTGACTTAGCTGTTGTCAGTAAAGCAGTTCCTTTATCCTCTAATATTATATTATGCTGAATCTTGGCAGATGGTTCACTTGTTTGAATTCAATAACTTAACAAAACGACTGCTATTTCTTTAACATAATCTCTTTTATAGTATACCAATATTTACTAATTCATTCAAAATTCCACTACGTTCAGAAATGTAATCATACAATCATAAAATGTTGTGTCCTATCTGTGCTCAATGGTCCTAAATTATGTATGACACGCTATAAAGTGTCAGATGACTTTATAGAGCCATAAACTGAGGTAATAACCTTAGCAGGTGTATGTTCGTTGTATCCTACAACGATAGTGACCTATTTTATATTTCATGACCTGAAATCATTCCAGAAGACATTGTCTCTGATATTCTAATAAATAGTTGATTAGATTTGTTTTATGATGACTACAAAAATAAAACTTCATTTATTTCAAGGTAATTTCTCTTAAATACTTAAAACCCTTTTACTATCTTAATATCTTTGTTATTGTCGATTAAGCAAATTAAGAACATAACATTTTCCATATTTTAATAGCATCATAATCAACATTAGAATCTTCTGTCATACTTCTTTATTGCTTAAAATCTACATTGTTATTGAAACTGGAATTTCAATTTAATTCCAAACACTAAACACCACTCTAGACGATTCCAACATAGCACTTTTCCACCCACACAAAAATATGCGAATACTTTTATTAATTATGTGGAACGAACGCCCCACAACACAACCTACCCACGCCCCTGTGTCTGTTGATTTCTAGGTACCTGTATAGTAGGTGTGAAGAACCCCACCCTAGTTTAATTATGCACCGCTCAACAGTAAAGTGCATCCGACGGGAAGTTTTATAGAGCCGTAAATAGTGACCACGTTTGTCCGTGTCCGATATAATATCAACAGCAGCTGCATTGTATATTTCAGGAGTATCTCTTATTTACACCACCTCTAACACTTTATACCAAAATACCACATTTTTATTTTCTGTTTTCATCGTACATTATAATGCTTCCAATGTTCGCTTTATTTCTCAGTTTGAGTTTTATGTTTGTAAGAAATAGAATCGTAATTTAGTTTCTAGTTAAACTCAATTATGATAAAGCAGGATCGTTCGTTGTTATTTATGGGTACGTTGTATATTTAGCAGTCACCACTCTTCATTTCATTAATTAACATAACATCTTGATAATTTCTTAAATCTTTAATGTAATTGTGGTTTTGTTCCAGAGCTAGAGGGTTGTCGGGCGTGGTGCGGGCGGCGGCCGCGAGCCCGGCACCATGGCGACGGTGGAGGGGCGGCCGGCGCAATATGGCGTCTCCCTACGGCAGCTGCGCGAGCTGATGGAAACGCGCGGCGCCGAGGGGATGGCCAAGATCAACGCGCTCGGCGGGCCGCAGGAAGTATGCAAGAAGCTTTACACATCGCCCACAGATGGTGAGTATTTAGTTTTTAGTCTCTGATGATGCTTCGGAACTTGGCGATTGTGGTCCGAACGCTGACAGTCCTCCAACTATCGATATGAATACAGAACTACTCATTTAAGAATAGGTTCCAGAAGACTGCTTCTAGATAAAGACTAGATAGAAACCAATACTATCGTTTTTCACTGATATTCCTACCTCTATTTTCAAAGGTCGTAATTAATTTGCATTGCACACATCATTTGATACAAATCCAAGATAATACCTGGAAGTAGGTATATTCAATTTGTCGTATTTAATTGTTAGCTCAACTAGCGGCCTTCGCGTGACACGGCCTTGTTTATTTTCTGTCAAGGAATACTTCAATATTAATGGATCACCTTACTTCTGCATAACTATAGTTATTGTGTTGTGTTTAACTTTGAAATAGCAAAGGAGACTTATCGTTACAAGATCCGTGAAGTTTCTTTTCAGTAAAATATTTAAAGTGATCTTATAATTCATTGATTTTATTCATAGATTTTATAGCAACTAAAAACAATGTCACCATACTATATACTTTAAATTATGTTAGTTATAAGTTTGTAACCTATGGGGTGCTTAAAGGTTAACACCCCCTTCAATTATTTCTTCGATAACAGTTTCCTTAATAGCTGAGCCCTTAATAGCTTTTAGAGTTGGATGGAAATAATGTAGTTTAATTTACTTCCTACTGTTACTACCGTTAGTTCATTACCTATTCATTTCATGCGAGCGATGTCCTTATTTAGGACAATGGCACCTTCAGTCTGCGGCACTAACAGTCCATTGTCCTTTCTGTGACCAGCTAAAATTCAATATATTTCATTAATCATTATTATATTTAACTTGATAAGTCAAACATTGTCATTGATGCTACATTTTTCAATATATGGATTATTCTTTGAAATATTTTCAGATCATTTAGATTTTATAGTTGAATTCAGCTACAAAGCTACAAATGTATTTTTGCAAGGACCTTTGTCAAATATTTTATTTATAGGCGTTTTTATCTGAAAATTGCTTTTTATGTGTGTATTGTTACGTTTCTACGTTCGCACTCCTGGTGTAAAAATAGGAGCAAATACCTACCATGCCAAAAATATTTGTTGGAACTAAAATAGAAATGGTTATACTTGACTTCATCTTACGTTCTGTCGTTATTTTTATGCTGAGACCTTTGATAAGCGAGTGACCTTTCTGAATAATAAATTCAATTCGTCTGCCGGTCATCAACATAAATATTGTCTCCTCTGACATAAATAAGAGATTATTTACTGAATATAAAGCTTAATTATTACTAACAATTAAGAACTTTATTGAATCATTTATCGTCTTAATGATCATGTAACTTCCTAAAATCCTGATCGTAAAATGTAACGTTTGTAGTTACCCGCAATCGGTTGTGAAGCTGACATGGGTAAATCCCTCGGAGACTTTTCGCTGGAAAATGTGATTCGTTTTATCTGCGAATGTCTGATGATGGATAGTCTACAATTACACTTTTACATACACTCGTTTGCGTAATGCCCAAGATATGAATATTGCCGTATTCGTAAATGTAAAGCGACTTTGTTTGCTGATCTGTTTTCTATTTCCATCTCAACGTGACTGACTTTGAATAATGTTTTGAGATTTCCGACGGAATACTACATTTTTTTATTGCCCTACCTTTTTTCTGGAGTTGTAGATCAAAGAGTTCTGAAACATTTTTAGTTTGGGCACTTCTACAAAAGTATCTTCTATTAAATGTACAAGTACAAAGAGGGATCGAAAAGAACCTGAATTTTTCAGCCGAAGATCTTCCGTGACTTCCATAATGATCACGTTTTATCTACCAATACAGTAGGCTTCACGTCTATAATACTATGTATATTGGCAATTGGTCGCGTTTGGCTTTCATTTTCTCCGTGGACTGGCAGAACGACAGTATCGCTAAATCGGCGCCGCTCGACAAATGTCGCGACCAGTGATAACCATCAACTGTGGTGCTTATTTATTTCACTGAACTTGCTTATTTATCATATAGGTTACGAACACAATAATAGTGGTCAACGCAAAGTCGAGGTGGAATGACCCGAAGGGTGAAAGACAAAAGATTGAGTCAAAGGTCACACCCATACATTTAACAGAGCAGATTGTGTAGAGTGGATAATAACATTAAAAGTAATATAATGAATACAAATAAAACTGCCACATTTTATTTTTTATTCATAATAAAATAAAATTATGCTGCAACAACAAAATCACTGGAACATAATTTCCTAACGTAGTTGACAAGACATTGACAATACCATGGCAGTTTTAATATAATGACAATATTTCATAATGAAAGTATAAAATAATAATTATAACCGTATTTGTACAATGAATCTGAAAATGTTAATGCCATAATCCTTAACTTTTGCCGACGTCAATTACTCTTCAAAGAAGCAAACGAAGAGTTCCCAATTTCAGCTCAAAACCAACGGAGTGTTGTAACAATGAATGCAAATAGCTTTAATTGAGACGTTGTAACAGTCTACAGTTATGTCGAATTAGCTTCCCGTAGCGATGTTTTAAAACCCGACCCAAACGTCAAGAGGCTGCCAAAGCAAACAGATGAAATTAAAGTTCTCCTTGTGGTACTGGTATACCGAGAGAGACAACTGCAATATCTTGAGAGAACGAACCGAGATTAGCATTTTGTATACGCTTCTAACGGTCGGTGGCTTAAATTCTTTTCTTGCCCAGTTTGTTGGTTGTTGGCGAAACGAATTATATATGAGGCATTACGAGGTGGGTAGTTACGTAGATATGTGGTTTAATTTAAGCTGGATGTAAGCTCTTTAGAAGCAGATGTGCTTTAACTACATGGAATTATAAGCCGAACCTTGTGTTATCCAGCTAGTCCAATGACGCAACTGTATGTGGTCCAGCTGTTTACTCCACAAAGAATTAGGAGGTTTGAGTGCATACAGAAGAAGGCCAACATCGTAGTAAGGGTCGAGTTTATGATACGGGTTCCGACATCACATCTCGATCTCATGAACGAAGAATTCTGGCCTGTGTTTTGAAGAAACGTGTTTCGGCCTTTCGACGTTTTCATAGGACGATCCGCGACACCGCACAGCGAAACACTTTGCCGTCATACGTACATAATGATGTAATTTATTACTGTATGTATGTTTAGTTTAAAATTATTTGTTATTTAGGTCATGTTACCTGAAATATTATTATTGACAATTTAGTACACACGAATCAAGCTAATGTTCGTGACACGTGGCATATTTAAAAAGGAATTTTCTTCCATATTTTTAGATATTAATGGCTCATAACGTTCGGGAGTTCGGGTGTCATTAAATACGATTTTTCCCTGAAAGCTTACATGAGCTCTTTTCCTATCTAGCTTACGCTCCGCTAACTTTCAAACAAAATGCAATTCTGCATCAGCACCGAGTAGCATAACTCCCTCTTGTATTATCACCATAAAATGCAAATTATGGCTTGCAGAATCTAGCGCAGCTCGTTTTAATTTTCCCCAAGCTTCGAAATTCCTTTTAGAGTCCATAACAAAGAGCACTAACAGCAACTTTCTAATTTCGACAAAGATGCAACAATTTAGAGCAAAGCTCATCTCAAATGGATGTTTTTCGTGAGATAAAAATAGGCAGGTTTATGGAAACTGAATTTGTGTCATGAACCTTTGATGCATCTCGTAATCCGTGTTACGCACACTTCGCTCATCAAAAAGTAATTAGCGACAACTAAAATACATTGTGACTAAAGCGCTGAGACGTTGCTCGCTTAGTTTGCTGCGGATAAATATTTTGCGTTCAGATGTGTCAGGAACTTTACAATTTTAATAGCTTGTTTAGTATGCGTCAGTTTTTATCACACTGCACATAATATTTTGGACATAGTTGCATGTTGAAAATTGAAAATTAGGTGTTTCATGTTTGCGAAATTTATCATTTTAAAAATAAACGTTGCCTCACCAGTACTCCATGTCTCTACACGATTAAAAAAAATATCAAATTTAGAGAGTAACTTATGATAACATTATAAAAGAAACACACAAATAGATTTAGATGCGATTAATTCCCCATATTCTCACTTAATTTACGAATAGAATAGCTTTGGCGCAGTCAAAGGAGCCAAATACGGATGTTTGTAGGGATTTAAGGGTCTCCATGACACCCATTGACCTTTTAATGAGGCCGGACTTTCAGGTTTATCAGTATTATGTCGTGCTTTAGATCTTTTGCTAGTACCTTAGTACTTAGTTTAGTTAATACCTATATTGGTTTTCTTTGACTCATATGTTTTGTTTTTAATTCCCTATCTAAATCTACGCTAGGCAGAGTGACAGTATTTCTTTACAAGATTCTTACTTTAATGAAAGACAATTACTTACTTGATTTAACCTCCATGTCACCGTATTGTATAGCAGTTTGAAGAACCTACACATGACCTTGTTTAAATGGAACTAAATCAAGGTGTTTTCTTTAGGGGTTTAATATGATTAGAACTTATGTTATTTCAAGGACGTCACGTTTGACAATGACTATGACTAAGTTTGAGCGATTTGACCTTTGATATGGATCTTTCAAAGCTGTTGAATATAATATTTTATTAATGAAAACGACATTAAAGATTAAATGTTAGTGCTATTAAAACGTCAGTCTGCCTTATTTTTGGTTTAGATAAACATAAATTTATTGATGTCTAAGTTTTTCGTTTTTAAACAGACTTGGACTCTATCCATACTGTATCGATCAAAGGGCAGGAAGATTTTATCTAAAAATATATTCTTAGTTAGCATTGAAAAATAGGACACTTTTTTTTGTTATATTACTAAAGTAGCAAACAAGCATACGACCTACCTGATGAGAAGCTGTTACAGTAGACACGTGGGCCATCCAAACTAAAGTTTCTAACAAAAATAATTCTCATAATATTTGCTGGCTTCAAGTTGACATATAAACTGGGATTGTTTCCCTACGTAATCGAAGAGAAGCTTCAGCCATACCACCGGTTCGTTGAACTTCTGATCGATACCAGGAAGGTCTCACAGCGAACTTTGAACGAAGTGATGAAATTTTCATGTTTCAGCCGACTTCGGATCTCATTGTTTGTGCAACATAATGTGCTTTAAATTTTTAAGGGCTGCAGAACTTAGTTTTCCGACGACGCCTTATTCAAGTATGAATGGAAAAGATTGTGTAATTACCAAGTTAACAAAATTTGGTGAATCTAATTTAGGAGGTGACGACGTGGTAGCTTATCAATGTTCGATTATGCGTGGTATATTTAAAAAAATGAACCATAACAAGTCTACTGCTCGATTTGGGGCCATAAAATTACTTGACAAGACTTATTTAATAGCTAGCTTTCCATTTAACCTGGGACCCCTATTTTAGCCTCTTAGCGATTGAATTTCCAAAAATCCTTTCTTAACGGATGCATGCCTACGTCACCTATGTTTTCTTGTGTGTATGTTGCCTTTCAGTCCGATCCGTTTCTCTTCCAGTGGATTGAGCTGTGCTCAAGAAAAGCGGGGAAAAGGAAAACTGACTGACTGATCTATCAACGATCAGTCAGTCAGTTTTCCTTTTCCCCGCTTTTCCTTTTGTATATTTAGAAGAAAAGCAGCGTTTATAAAAGACCCAGTAATAATAAGTAATGGGCTGATTAGTCGGTCTCGCCTCTTATATTCCAATTTAGTGATTAACTTACAGATCTCTTGAACGAATACCAGCTGTCAGTAATGAGTTGATAGCGAGAGTAATATTTCATTATGAAATATACGCCGTCATTCTACCAGTCATGCGAATACAAGCCTTATTGTATATTGCATTGAGTTTATAGCGAAATCAGAAATGTTGATTTTATTGAAATGTTATTGAAATTCTTTTGACATGCTAATTCGTTGATGTAAGGTAGAGAGAGTATAGGTATAACTTAAATATAATTTACTAGGTGTTCCCCGCGGTTTCACCCACGTTCCCCTGATAAAAAGTAGCCTATAACCTCCGGGGATAATGTAGCTTCCTATTTTTTCGAATCGGACCAGTAACTCCGGAGATTAGCCCATTCAAACAAACAAACTCTTTAGCACGTTGGTTATTTCCAAATTTCTTAATTTATAAAACCTTAAAGTATTGTCTACGTAGTATACACAGACTTTTATAGATACAAAATATAAATAAGTAAGAAGATTTAAAATGCCATTATATATGACAGTAAAACCACAGATAATGATCATAATAACCTGCTCGTCCTGACCATTTATTTCGCAAACTATAAAACATAAATTGCTAGAAATAAATGTATCTTTATAACTATAATATATCTTGCGTGTGGATCATACATAACCGTTTGGCTTATTACGTTTTGTTTACTTTGATAAATGTAGTGTACCTCCCAGTGTCTCTGTTTATGTAATTTAATCTATCAGTAGTCATGTTTCAAAACGTCAACTTAAAAGACATTGTGCCTCGCCCTAAAACTTTATTTATAACTTAAATATTACCTACTATATGCAAAAGAGAGTACATTAATCCAAGTAACATAATATGGTGAGTAAAATAATGAGCGCATCTTCAAAGCATCTATGTCAATCCCATTACGTCATATAATGCAAAATATGCTTACAAAACAGTAGCAAACAAACCCGAGCTCGCATTTACACAAGCTTTTTAAATCGAGCTACCTAGATACACCGTAAAATATTCAGGTTGATTGTTCCACAACCGCGTCTGTATAATTTTAAACTTCCTTTAAATATTCATAACGTTCATTTTCCTATGGCTTTTGTTTCGCCAGTCTTTGTCGCTGATAGATCGCCGCTGTCAACCGTTTCTGGGATGAAGCGCTCCAGCGGTACGACGAAAAATGATCCGCCTTGGTTACAGCCACGAATAATGTCTTTATACAGCTAAACAGGGCCGTATTACTCATCTGTAGTGTGATATTACAACAGTTTTAAGCGATAGGCTAAATTAAACTTCCGCTTGTGTATGTGGACTATTGCCAGAATGTGCAGTTCCATTATTATTCTCAATCGTTAAACGTAGCTCTGTTGAGCCATCGGAACTTGCAGGTACATTGATGTTTAGTATTTTGACATTAAGGATGACTCACGCTAGACCGTGTCGGGTCCGAGTCCGAGCCGAGCGTCGGCCGTAGCACGTGGGACAGTGCGAGACGAATGGTCTCGTACTGTGCGGTTCCAGTGTGTGAGGATGGACTCCCCGCCGATGGCGAGAGGTGCTATGGTAAAAGGTAGCCGTGGGCATCATATCAAACAATTCTTCAGAACACTGTCCATTGTACAAGCGGTAGAACACACTTAAGGAGGCAAAGTCTCTCCTCAGGCTAAGGGCTTCCAGGCCGCTTGTGAGCACGGGATCGTCGATAATTCTAATGGCACGCCGCTGAACCGAGTCAAAAGGTCCAAGCTAGTATGCAGGTGCCCCCGCCCAAAGATGACAGCAGTACTCCATATGGGGCCGGACTTGCGACTTATAAAGTAAATAAAGGACATCGTCTACATAATATCATGCGTCACAATATATTATATATGGTCAATTTAGGACAATCCAATATGCAAAGGCGGATCAGTTTAATATTACCCACTACATGCTGGATGCCGTCATATCTTGAATTATGCGAACCTTGGACCACAATTGAAATAAACATCGTTGTCTGGTTGCATGAATGAAATTTAATCTGTATTGCAATATATGTATTAATTTAATACCTTACTATACCTCGGAATTGCATATTGGTTGTTTCAAGCGCTCTTAAACATTCAACGGACCGGTAAATAAACCTAATAGCTGTAATCAAATTGGATCGAATACATTTATGAGACATATTTAGGGATTATGATCCCTATTGTGTTGCTTGAGTTTTCATTGTCTTACATTACTGCCTTCAGTTATCACTACATATTATAAAACTGAGTCTGGCGCGTCTGTCTGTCTATTGGAGATAAACTCAAAAACTACTGAATGGATTTTCATGTGGTTTTCACCAAGAGACAAGCGGTCCAACACCGCGCAGACGCTAATTAAAGATAAAAATCTTTAAATACGTCAATTGATCCAATATGGTTTGTCTATTTACATATTTACTCTCTTTATTCTATCATTTAACGTCGTTTCCCTGTCAGAGCCTCATTTATCGGCAGTCTGAAAAACCATGTGAACATGATGTCTGACAAGCGGGGGTGGAACGCACCGTCGACATGGAAGATATTTGATCTCGTCAGTTTATTAAATAGTATGTCTGAGGTTTTGGTGGTCGCTCATAAGAAGGCTCAAGGTCACCCAAAGAGCAATGGAGAGGGTTATGCTCGGAGTTTAACTGCGAGATCGAATTAGAAATGATGAGATCCGTAGGCGAACCAAAGTAACATAGCCCGAAGAATTGCCAAATTTAAGTGGCAGTGGGCGGGGCACATCGCTCGTAGAACCGACGGCCGCTGAGGCAGAAAGGTTCTCGAGTGTGTGTTCTGGAGTGGCGACCACGAACCGGAAGACGCAGCGTGTGCAGGCCCCCCACTAACTTGAATAACTAACATTTCTAAATTCTCATTGAAATACTTTAATAAAGTGAAGAATATCTCTTTTGCTATTGTTGTCTATAGTTTTTATTGTAGTAAGTAAAAGCATTATCCAGATAAATTCCCTTACGAATATAGTTTCATCCGGGCAGATAAAAGCTAAGTGTTATTCAAGTGGGCTAAGTAGTTTCTTAGTTTAACTCGACTCCTCCTTATGGTGGAGCGGAAATACTTGTACTTCTATTGGAAGCCGTGGCTTTATTTGATTGATTTCTTTGCTCACCTCTGGTCTCTTTCATACTTCCACAGATAACGCTTCCATAAATATTTACTATACGTGCTTATTTCCAATGTAACATGTATTCAAATGTCATGCAAATACACATTTGCAGTGCAAATGATCCGACCCAATTCTAGAGACGTTTCTTATGTACTATTTGTTATCCCTTTGCAAATAATGTTTAATTCAGTTAAGTTTTTCCGGGTAGACCTCCGGGTGCCATCAGGCTTACAAACTTGTACAAACTGGTGCGGATCATGACAGCAAGGCAACACAAATCGCATTATCTATAATCGAGGGTCGCTGTGGTATGGCGGGGTTTTTATAGATCTCTCGATAAGTTGAGGTTAACGGGAAGTTTTGAGATTAGCTTGATCTACTTAGCGATATCCCGATCTTTGGCTCCATGAGGTCAATCGATAATTTTGAGTTGTGGATTATTGCCATCTGTAACAAGAATTGTTCTGGATCTAAATCTCTCGACAGTGAAAAGGCGATTTAGTTTTAAAACAATACAAATTAAGTAAATTTAGTAGACTTGAGTATTGCGTAGTTGCAATATGTAGGTACAAGCGTTTTTGTATATACATGTGAGTTATACAATAATAATGTTTTTAAAATACGCAGATACATTTATAAGAAAGTCTGTCAAGCGTAGTGGGTGGGTCGCGAGGACGTCCGTCTCGCTCGGCCTCGTATGACGTCATTCACGTTCTCATCCTACCCTCATACGTCTGCGTTTGACAGTTCATACAAATAATGTTGCGACACGTCGATCTTGTGACGGAGAGCTATTCCAGTTTCCTATTGTTTATTTTGACGTATTTTATTACCAAGATATTTCCTGTCGATTTATGCTGCTTAAGATTAGATACTTCAGTTCTCTCCTGTTTGATGTCAGGTACAGTCAGTAGGTCAAGGAATTCTTATGTTTTCAGTAAAGCGTAAATTTTCATTGTAGAAATATAAAAGAATGCCATATTTTTCAAAATTGTTCTCAACTGTTCTCCAAATACCAGAATTTATGTAATTAAGAATCGCCCATAAATTCAACATAATATTCCATTTGGCATCTAGAATAGCTGGAGAGCAGATTTTGGCACGAGTTGGAATAATGAATAGTAAAGCAAATAGAGTTTGTAGACCGACAAACTTGTCTGGATGAAATATGGAAATAATCTATGGTTTTCATAATTCTTTAAAATATTCAGACACCTATTTTATAATAGTTATGATACCAAGTTCATTAGTTACCGTTCGACAGTTACTATTTATCGATAATAAATGATCCAATAATTGTAGCTGACTGAAAGTAAAGGTACCATACCATCATGGTACGGATAGAAAAACGTATTCAAGGTTGTCTGGATTTACACTATCATTAATTTAAGACTATGTGAAAGCAAGAACAACCTTTTAAACGTGGCTTCTTACATGAGACTGTTTTAAGTCATTCACTAGCATAATTTGGTCTTCGATGGCATGAAATTCAATGTTGAAAAACCTTAGCCCATGGAAATTAACTAACTAAAGTTCAATTATAAACAAGGGTCATCAACCGGGCGAAGAAACTAGCCAGCCATGACTCCTAAAACATCTAGATAGCCATATACGATAAAGGCACCCTTATACAACTGACTTCCGTAACGCAACTGTTACTGCTACTTTGATATTGAATTCTATAGCATTTGAAATTAAATACAATGTTGTGTTTGAAAAGTAATCTGGTTATTGCACTCAACGATCGCGTGCAGCTGAAATGTTTACGTTAGGCATCAACTGACCAACGAGTAAACCAATTTGTGTAATAACAATTCCCGGTTAAATGAAAACAATAATATACTTGTTAGCAAATGCGCTAATACAGTATTCAGATGTGATTTTGGGAATGTCAGTTCACTAATCGAGATGGACATTCTAAAATATTCTGGTCAGGTCTGTCGTGCGTGTGGCTTAATTTTTTTTTTTAATTTTTTCAGATCATAAAGAGAACATTACAATTTAAAGTTAAAAGAAATGTCATCAGTTGTTGACATAACATTGCTCAGTTCAATATTCTCAAAAAAGATGATCAATAATTTAATTTTGACGTATACAATGACATCAGCTTCGGAAACTGTAGTAGACATGTCACAAATTGCGACATGATCTCGTCATAGTTGACTAATAAGACTTATTAGTGCCAATTAAATCTTGTATTCATAATTCTTATAAGCTCAGTCTTACGTCATCATTAAGGCCATGAGCCATGACTTGAATACATTAATGACGTTACGATGATGTCAGGTGAGGATGTGGCTGTTGATTAAATTATATGTTTGACTCGAATGGATGACATTCCATCCATAAATAAATGTTAACGTGTCTAGATTTATTTGAATCTACATATTCGTGCTAATAGATTGGAGAATTTGAACGATTTTAAAAGATTTCACCTACGTCGATGTTTTACTGGTGCTAACCCAATGTATTTATTGTGTTATATTATTCGATTCTTAAATATACATTTTATATTTAAATTGCTTTAAACATGTATCAGTAATTATGAATCACTCATAAATAAACAATGCATGATAAATAGACTTTAATGTCATGCGATGGAGTTATTTCTAGGAACAAAGCATTAATTTTAAAAAAAGCTATTCATTACTCATCATGGTGTCATTATATTAATTTTATGACAAAAACAGTGGATTTGAAAATAAACACAAAAACTCGAAATGATTCACTGTAATGTTAACTTCTCTCAACAGATGGCGCTAACATTGTTTTATTATTCTCAAGCTCTTCAGCGTCTACGTCTACTAAAGTAAAATTGTGACACTTATTACCTTCACAAGATTTGCAATCACTTAACAAATAGCAAAATATTTTAGCAGCAGATAAAAGTTAGAGTCACCTTGTCACTTGTTTACTTAGTTGTGTCACTCTCCAATACTCTTAAGTGTACAGTATATGCTTCTGAAATGGAATTGTGACAAACAAGATACTGTATTGAAAAACTATTACAAGTCCTAACGTTTCAGCTAGACGTCTAAAGTCAACCGTATTGTCTATACCAATATTTAAACGATGCACTGGTTCTTGAAACCCAAATGTATTAAGTATAATAACCACTCTCTCCTACGTATTATTCTGCACAATGAACGTTAATTGGTTTTATCAACACGTCCGCATTAATTTAGGAATTCCAAAAATATACCGCGCGTCATCTAGGCCGTAAAGAATCTTTCACAATTTCTAATTTTATATCTTACGATCGTATCCCTACATTATTATGTGTAACAGTAATCAAAATCAAGGTCACTACAGCATCCAGAGCATTATTGTTAATGTATTTTTACATTGTGATGGTGTATCCGTACGCATTGTTTCCAATTCTGTAACATGATAAGCTATCAACATGTATATCCGAAACCATTATGCGGAATAAAAGACGGTCCCCATCCAACTTAACAAATAAACCAGTAATTTATGTCTCGTCGACGGACGCGGCGCCGTCGGCTTTGTTGCGGCCTCGTTTTTCGCCTCCGAATCAATTTCCACGATGACGTCACCGACCCCCGACCCCACCCTCCTTCCCTAAACCCCCTCCACGGATTCCCGCTGCTAGGAACAGGGATACGGCTATTTCCGCTCCTTGCATAGCACTGTCTTTCCATTTCACTACGTCTTACATAAACATAAATATTGTTCTTTTCCTCCCCTCAAAGAAATCCTCGCAGGTTTTTGTGTATTCTAATGATATTTAAACAAGATCAAAAGATTTGTTTTGCCTTCAGATAATTTGTGGCAATGCGTCAGTGTGTTAATTTATAGGGAGTCTTTATGTAATTGTGAATTTACTTTGAGTAGAATTATTACATGATTCTGGCCGTAGCAAAAGCAGTTTATAGAATCCTTTTTGGATGTAAATATAATATAGAATTTGGTGGTTTGACGCCTAGCCGTCATTTAATGGTAACTAACATATTATTGATTGTGGAAATTTTAAGCTGACCCAAGGCACCCTTAACAACAAGCGTACATACATTACGATGATGGAGAACTCTGTATCGAACATACATCCATTAGGCAAGAGCCGAGCTAACGGAAACATAAAGCGTAAACTGTATACCTAAAACGAAACTCAACTCGTGCGCAACAGAAACAAACCAGGTACAAAAGGTTTATGATTGAACGCTCCCAGGTATTTTCGAACACAATATTAATACAGAGATTAAAATAAACCTTAGTTTAACGAAAGACGGACGACCGCCTTATTCTAAAGCATGTAAAACAAATAACCAAAATGTTCTCAACATACGTTACACAAGCCCGTTATTGAGGTGCTACATCATTTTATTTACAGCTGTTGCAGGTTAATGTGGTCTGTACAGTAAACTATAGGAAACAATCGTGCTATTTTTGTCTTGTTTATACGTAGAGTAGATATGAGCTGAGCTCGCAATATGAGCACCGATATGACGTAGGGGTACATGTACAAACCACAAGAAAATTCCGAACTTTCTATTAATTGCTATATAGTGCACACTCAGAAATACTACTTCTATTAATAATATGTCATCTTAAAATTCGTCTTGATTATAAACCGATCGACGACGTGTCTGTCTACATACAATTTGGCAAACCACAATAATTGTATCTACATACATATATAACATGCATAAGAGCATGATAGCACCCAAGGTAATTAATGCCCTGAATTCATTATCTTGTGTTATTTCATAACGCTTAATAGCAATCGCGAACTAAATGCTTTTACTGCTCTGGAACACGTCATTGTTGAAATGAAGCTGTAATTGTTAAAACGTTTCGCGTACAATTAGCATGGATGTGACCCCCACCGGCATTATGCCGTGAATTGTGTTACACGGGTTACACGTTAATCTACAGTTTTAGCTCATAGATCATTAGTCACATGATTTCTGATGTTCCCAGACACATAGAAACGAATTCCGAGACATGTTTTGCGACGTTCAGAAATAGAACGCAGCGGGTACTATGCGTGCTCCCTGTGTGACGCCGGCCTAGACTTTTATCCCGCTCTATCTTTCAACCTGAATATATACCTTTCCTGTTCGTGCGCACTCAGTTCATTGTTTCAGAGCGTAGCTCGGTTGGTCGGCGGACTGAAATAGGTCGGGAGCGTCCGAAACAGACGGTTCACGCTATCGAAAGCCACCGCGAGGTCACTGCCGGAGAATCACGACACGAACACGTTGACTGATTTCTTTATACACAATGTTTTTTTAATGATTCACAATAGACGATTACTCACTATCATTAAATTGGTACACGAAATTTATAAAGCGGTAATATTCGCCGAGCAACAAACCTAGGCTGCGAGCGCTTCAACTAATTGTAGTAAAACAAGCCGAAAATAGAGCAATAACACTCACATTGTTACGTCCTACTGCAGTAAGCAATCAGCGTATTGTTTCCATAACTGTTACCCGCATTACGTAACAAATTGTATTACATTCGAGTACATTACTCGCGCACAAAACGGAACATGCGGTAATAATGGGTGCCATTTAGCTGCGACCTCAGGCTTCTTAGCCAGTGTAATTGCCATTCCTTTTGTAATCCCCGGAGTAATCTCATTGACTACAGACAAATGGCTGTGTTTAACGCAGAAAAAAGAATCTCCCTTACCACCAGCGTGATCATGACCGTCGTTCTATTCAATGACAGCTATCCTGCAATCGATTTACATCGTATACGATAACATCTTTTTCGATTCCGCATGATTCGATTTCATCGTGAAATAATTATTCGGGTTTACTCAGTTCCTTTTACTCTGCTAGGTCTTCAAGATATTCTGTTAGGTGTTGGAAGGATTGCTTTGCTTTTCTCAAGACGTTAAATTTTGACGTCTCGATGAATATTAACGAACGAATTTTTGCGAGCTGAACGACTCGTATCATAGTACTGCTAGTAGCCATTTTTGCATGTCTACGTCTTTCCATTTTATTTACAAGCTCATCTGTTTCTAGAGTAATATAACCCGTCGAGTGAGACTGTTGATTATTGTTACCATTTTCATTTATACCTACATATTTCTTTTTTCCATGACAATTCGATCTCGTGGGAGAGAATTCATAGCTTATGAAAGAATTTTACTTTTATTCTTTTGTAATTTCACAATGTTCTTTTTGTTGTTGTCTTTTATTTGTTTTATAAGGTCATGTAAGGACGCTTCTATATGATGAATATTTATTCAAACACTTCATGAATCATTTTTGTATGGTCTAAAATTCAATAAGTTTAATTGCAATAATAATTTACATATTGTATTCAATTATGTCGTTTAAAATAATGTCTTGATTGCGAAATAAATTTGTGGTTGACAACTCATAAATTGCTTCTAAATATGGATTAGTTATATCAAGCCTTTGAGGAAGAGCATTATAGGTACTCGTATTTTGTACGCATACAGTATATTTCATGAATTTTGATGAGCGTTAATTCAACGTCACTCCATAATATCAAGAGTGCTCTGGAAGCGTTAACCGACGATTGTTCAACAAACGTTTTTATGCCGGCGATGGAAGCTGTCTCAGAGAAAAATGAGTTTTTTAATCCAGTCTGATCTTAAACCATTTTTTTTCATGACCTCGGCTGTCGATAAAAGTACCACTAAAATAAAAATCTATAGTTCTATCAAAATTCTTTACCATTTTTACTTGATTTAAGGAGGCTTTCAGAAGGGACTACATGTTACATCAGCAAGTCTGCAAATGCTTTCTATATAAATTCATGAAGTTCACGATGCGACGTTGCCAAACTTCAGTTCTTTCAAGCATTGTATGTGTACAGTGTATGGATGTGTGTTGATAGCCTCGCCCGCCCTTTGGCAGGCGCCAGTGCCAGTTAGCCGCATCCATTATACAAAGACCCACATCAGTTCATTGGCTTACACCTCTTCTGCCATTTTCGCTATACAGCGCGGGGGATGTAATAGCTCTTTTAACATTGGCCGCACTGTAGTTGGCAGTAGGGTTGGGGATTATGAAAACTTTGTTCAATATTATCAGAGTCATCGCAGGTTTACCTACCTCGCCTAATTGTGATTTGGTTCAAATGTTTTGTAAGCACAGAATTTTCTATTCCTAAATTCGTGTATTTATTAAGCATGTATTAAGATAAGCCGTTACAAAACCAAATACAAAAAACGTTAACATAGCGTTTTCGTTTTACAAAGAAATAACGTCTTTTTTTATCATATACAAACAAGCTGCATCCCGCTTTTCATGCCAAGAGAGCGCTGAAAGCGGGACACATAAGTGCAGTTTGCTTGAATAATATGTTTGCGGGGACCGACAACCCTAGTTGGCACACACGCACACGTCCGCCTCGATTAATGTTTTGTTACTCCCCGCTTCTGTTGCTAGCTGTACACATACAGCTATGTATTGATAAATAGTGTACGTACAGTCGTACACATAACGCCAACCCCCGCGTGTTGAGTGCCAAAACTTTCTAACAGTTGTTCGTTTAATTAGGCCCCGTTTTGATTCTGACACTAGATTACGTATCATAGTCACCTTGGTGTGTACCTGGATGACTTATGAAGTTTGCATGCGGTACATGCTCTACGAGTGGCATTAGTAAAGGGGGGGGCGGGGGGGGGTATATTCTTCAATGTTATATTGATAGTCTGATCACAAAGCTTATAAATAACTACTTGAGATGCGTTGAATATTAAAAAACATATATGGCAAATAAAACTATTTATTGAAAATGTTAATCTAGACAAAGTATGACGTAATGATTTAGGTAAGTACGTCGATGATAAGTGACATTTCTACACGTTGGTATAAGTGTGTTAATTATTTTCTATTGTTTCATAAATCATGTTTTAGTACCTTCGATACCTTAACATTTTATATTACTCACAAATTGTTGCTCATAACTGCAGTGACGTCAAAGACATCCATCCATCCGGCTTGAATTCAGACTATTTGAAACGTTATTGTTGTATAGTCAATTATATCAAATGATAATAAAGCATATCGTATAAACTTACAGTGAATTGTAGAATGTTGTTATTTAAAAAAAAAATTGTCGTAAGCCTCTCATATTTTATAGGGCCGTTATATTTTCATGACCAACAATAATGCCCGTCATATGTCTACCCTACAAAGATAATAATTGTTATACGCGGCGGGTAATTAGGTCGCGCTAGCGGACACCGCGCGGTGGCACGTAAATGTACCGCTTACCCCATGATAGGGTTGTCCATAAGGTTACTGAAATCTTCGCTCTACTAATCAAGGTTGTCTGCTGTTGTTTTTCATTATACACTCCCCTAAAAAATCTCGGTCTTTGAAAAAAATACTTCTAATAATTAGGATACTACATATAACAGGTGCTTGTGAAAGAAATCAATATGTTTTGATACTAAATTCACAAAGATCAAAAACCTACTTCGGCAAAATAATCAAAAATAAACATCAAACCATTTGTTTCATAATCGAATAACACGTGCGGTGTGCGTACGAACGATGATAGATTACAACACTCCGAACCGTCCGAATGCCACCATAAATACACCCCATAGGAACGCAACGCTAACCGAAAACATCCACGTGCGGTTTAAAAATAAATATTCGCGATCAAAGCCCTTTGCAAAATTATATCGGGCATTAGAAATTCCTCAACACGAGTTTAGTGACGTTCTTGAATACGTCAATGCTTTGAGACCACCTGACCTGTCTACCTTTGTCCGATAATCATTAAAATAGCTGTCACCCACCGGTGACGTTTGTAGTTTATGTTTAGTAACATGTGGTAAATTTGGAGTCTGTCGTTCAACTTGGAGCATTGCCCGTACTTATATCGATATGGGAACCGTTGGTACATCATCTGTTGTTGTTGATGATGAAAGTATTTCAGTCATTGATATCACTGTTGCTGTTGTGATGGCAAGATTATCTGTTGTTTTCTATTTGGTATATTTAGGTAATGATTCTGATATATTAAAAACTTTGGATGGAGTTCGTTACTCTATCACGTCATTATATATGATGGAACGGATTTGAATTTAATTTGGCACATAGATAAATCATATTCTAGCAAAGTATGAAAGCTACGATTTCATTTAAATCTGAATCCAATACACTTAAACTGGAAGGCATGAATGCCATCTTCAGCCATAAACAGACAACAATGTTTCTGAATATATTCAAATGAGCTTCGCGTGAAAAACAATCCGGTCACACGAAATTGGCACATGACAAACAAATACAATGCCGGCACCCATTACCCCTATGCGTATTCGGTTAACGACTCGATTAAGCTGTTGTTCAAGATATACGGGACACTGAAATAGTTGCTGAAGCAACGGAAACACATTTTCAATTTATATTACCAGAAGAACGTACTGGCGATGAATAAAATGATTTATTAAAACTTTGTTGAAATGGTTCTCGTTTGTCGTGGTATGGATGGATAGAACAAGTGGGATGAAAGTTCGTGACTAAAACAGTTATGAATATGAATTGGATGAATATATGAGAAGAGGCTCATTACGTTGAAGACAAGAATACATGGTTGTAGTAGCTTCTCTCTGCACTTGCGGCCCCCTGGCCAAGTGACAATTGTATGAACTTTATGTATATTTGGAACAGGAACATAAATTTAAAAAAGAAAGATCCACAAAAAAAAAATGTAGCCTTGCTGAGTTTCTTGCCGGAGTCTTCTCAGTTCAAATGTATTCCGAACCGGTGGTAGAGTCTATTGTAATGTTTGTAACTATTGACGTTCATAAGTGCCTTACCAGGGCCTAAATTGAATAAATTAGTTTTTGATTTTGATTTTTGAGGAAGACTGAAAAAGAGATGTATGGATTGTACCAAAGATGATATGGGTAAGAAAGAAGTGAATACCGATTTAACAGATTGCCCTGTTCCCAAAATTATTGGGTGGTCAGGCTGATGATGAGTAATACTGATACTTGGTTCCATTGCAAGACTTACCAGATCCTTTAATGCAGTCTTCAATGAAACAGATCTAGACCTTTGTTGTTGTATTATCGTCTCGAAAATATTCTTTATCTAAGCTAATACTGTTCTCAGGAAGCAATTTCGTTTTGTAACCCTTTGCGTGATCTTCTATATCTCTACAAGCGTGTATACAATATGCATAGTTCTCTTTGATAGAAGTTTGATGCTCATCGATTTTTCATAAAAACCAATGTGTGTTTGCCAATTCCGCCGTATCGTATAACATTTTATAGTGATTTGACTTGGTTATTGAGTATGTAGTTATTACGAGCTTAGACGAAGGTTTATTTCCTTATTTATCATATTCCTATGAATTTGGGGTGTGTAAAGAAAAATCAATCAAGTACATGTGAGCATATATATAATTATGCATTCAGAGGTTGAGATACGGTGGTAGGCTACTTTGTAGTACCCGCCTTGCTGGCTACCATCTTTAAATTGAAATTCTTCTAGTGTGTTCTGACAACTGCACTTAAAAGCTAGTCCACTTCTAGGTTTTGTATGCTTACCACCTTCGGCCACGTCATTACTACCATGGTGAGATTGTGGTTAAGATTCGGTAATAGTGTCATTTTATCAAACGCATTTTTATATCTACTTAGCTATATGATAACTTACATTGCTTCAATTAAATGTAAATCCAAATGCCGTTGTTAAACTTGTACAATATTCTCATTCCGAAATGACAGCCGTTAAAATATTCAAGCGGGTTTTATTTGAGCTCAACTCAGTTACTGTAAATCGATTACAACAAATATAATCCTCTTGGACTAGCCATATACCAATAACGCCAAATGGGAATCATGTTCTGGACTAGATGTAATAGAGTTTGAATTCGTATGATCAGATAACTAGGATCGCGGAAGCTATACTGATGTTTAAATATAATAAGAATTTCAGTGAGTTACCGGCGACGGGCTCGGTGTAAATTTAAAGTGCTTCGTGTTTGTAAGTGCTTGATATACGCTCTTATGCCCTTTCATTTAATGGTGTTTCTTCAACATTTCTATTTCCATTTACTCTATTATCATTCATTCGACCATTATCATCAAAGATTGTGGTGAAGACACCCTAATTGTTATTTGTATGTGCCGCTATGAAGCTAGGAGAGGTTTTAAAATGTATAACTCTCCTCACAATGGATAGCCATTATTTTTTTAAACCTACAAATCCACTTTCCATGATATACTGGATTATTTTTTCAATTAGGCGTGTTATGCCAAATCCTAAGTATACGGAATAGCGAAAAATTATGGAAGGTGTCTTGAGGTCGATTTTGATACAAACCAAAACTGTATGCTGCAAGCATTAAAATAAATTTGCCTCTCCGGAAATCGAATTCGTTGATTTAGTTGTTTTTATTAGAATTTGACAGCCAGAAATAACGTTTTGTGTTGCGTAGTTAGTTAATTAGAAGTACGTCACAACATTATCACTCGTGCTTTTTCTAAATTTCCCATGGGGCCTATAAAATTTTGTGTCAATTATGTATATGATATAAATGGCTTTCTATACCCAACAAAGGATGATTCGTCCGAGGGAATAGACAATGGCATGTTCCCACAAAATTCCAAAATCTTTTTTAAATGACACAATGTCATTTTCTCGCTTTCGTTTTTTGTTAACAAGTCTGTGCTGATGGGTTTTTGATGTCAAATGACTTGCTTTAATATGCCTGCATTTAAGGTATTCGATGTTATGGTCTTAGAACTAGTGATGGATCATCACAAATCGTGGATATAAATATCTATAAGCACTACAATACATATACTCGTATTGTAAAGAGGTGAAGTTTGTTTCTCTTCGGAATGACTGTTCCGATTCTGGAAACTAATTGAAAACTTTATTGTTGAGTACTATAGGCTACTTTTCATCCCGGGAACCCGAAAAACCGCAGTTTTATCATATGTGATTTATGGTTTATGTTCGTGTTTCCAACAAACTGTTTCACAGTTTGGCAGAAGACTTAAACTATGTGACTTTTATGTAAAATAAAGAAATGTGTTTATTGGGTATCTGTTTTCCATAGGACAAGCTCTGCTTAGTTTGGTAGGATTCAGTTTGCCGTGTGTCCTAGAAATAGATGTCAAAAATCATCTTCGATCGATTCTACCTAAGTTTAATTTTATTACATTTGAAGTTTAATTTTGGCTAAATTCAGTGTGTTGAAGATAAACATGCGCAATTGTTGCCATAATTTGGTTATTTCCAAGCACAAATGGCCTGTAGTTAAATTATCGACATATCGCCAGTTGATTAATCCAACACTATTCGAAGCGTTGGTACTTGCAAACGTTCCCGGGGGTCGATGGCCGTGTAATCCTGTTTGGTGGAGTGGAGACCACTTCACAGTAACTGCCTTCACAAATTGTCCGGGGATGATATTGGATGGGTATTTCATGACATAGCCTTGGAAATAGTCTAGTGATAATACTTTACTGGTTTATCGCAATTGTTGATTTATTTTTATTCGTTTTTCGTATGTCGTATATCCCTATTTACTAACTTAGCACCAAAATGTATCAGATGAGTCAGTTTTTTCTAAATTATATTTCACCTTTAGACACTCCGGATATTTCCAGCTCAACACTATCTTGAAATTGTTCCAACACTAACTGGATCGTTTTTCACGGCAATCGTACGGACGGTCTCTAAGACCCTTTTACCCGATTTGCTGTACAGATAGACTAATGTATTACGTGTATTTATTGGGTAGTTGGAAGGGTACTTGTGTTACGTGTCTCGTAGGGTTATTGCGTTCGGCCGGACGTAGCCGGACATGAGGGTGTAAGTCTTTATTTGACGTGTCAGTGAATTGTGACGTCATTTGGCTCCTTACTTGAAATTTGGAAGGTAGTTAGTACAACAAGGAGGATGACTAATATTGCCCTTTCTATAAGGTATATGTAGTTAACTATCTCCAAAAATATATAGAAAGAGAGATATAAGAAAGATTGCATATGCAAGTAACGCACCAGCCCCAACCCTAGGACTTAGAAAGCTGCAAATTCTCCTTTAGGACGTTGACAAGGAATTAGACCGGATTATGTTTTTTATCCCCTAAAGTGGTAAATATCGGGATCGCTTGTTGTTAATATTTACATGATGTTGAGTGAGATTTACTAAAATGTCTGTGATAATATTTTATTTTAGAAAATATATTTGACCTCTACTCTTTGTGACGTCATTGCATATTCATAATTATTTACATCCCGTTTGTCGTAGTAACAAATTACAGCAAAAACTAATCAACTCCGCTAATATAGTACGCATTTTGTTAAATAGGAAATGTTTTATTATTCAATTTTGTCTATGTCTATGGACAAAATTACAATAGTGGTATTATGAATTCAGCCACAAGCCTAGAAGGGAACTGCCTCTCAAGTGCAGCTGTCGGAACACACTCGTAGCCAGCCAGACGGGTACTACAAAGTACCCTACCACCATGCTATGGTTACTTCACGATGTTTTTTCACCGAAAGCTCAAGCTTGTAAGATTCGAACCCGCGACCTTCGGCTCGGCATTCGACGACACTACCACTGAGCTATCATCGCTTTCAAAAATGTAATGTTGTTAAAGTTGTTTTTGCGATATTTGAAGTTATTCGTAAGTTCATAAACTTGTGAAATTTAAGTTGACAGTTCTAAGATGTAGCACCCCAACTCTAGTTTGTAGACTGCAAATAAATTGTCAGCAAGGATAACATGTTTATTTATTGACTGTAGTCTGGAAGCCAGTCATGTGGAATTTTTAAATAGCAAAGCTGCATTCTTTGTAGATAAAGAAGTAGCATAACACTATCAATAGGAAAGAACGATGACGCACTAGAATGCAAATAATAAATGGAAAAACACGGAAGACCTTGTGACAGTAGAAAAAGACGAGTATGACAGATCGCAGACACAAATGAATTTCAAATATTTGTGTCGGGTTTTAATGCCATTGGTATTTGTTTGTTTGAGACTGAATCTCTCAGTGATAATTGAAGTGCTACGAATTCTAGTCCGCAATCCGCCATCAGCTTCCGTTTTCCTCACATTAGTAGCGGAATGGTTTCTTTCACCATTAATCTTCGTGCGTACCGCCCATGGGATACCAGCGACTCAGCAGGCGGAACATTCCGCTGTTATCTCGCGTAACAAGGATAGGTACTTGACGTGAAATTTATTCATACTGCACTGCGGAGGGATGAAATAACTGCCTCTACCCTCTCATATAATCCTATTAAACGAACCATAATTGTTTATAAATATGTATGTCCTGTCGGGAATGTTAAGGTTGGTGTTGAAAGCAACTGGAAGGGTTCAGGGACATCTTCCAAAGCAAATTAAACTTTAACACTAAAACATAAAGCAGGTAAAGAGATCTAAAAAAATTACCCAAATTAAAGTCTCCAGGAGTTATCGAATATAAATTAAAACTCATGGTATAGAAGTCACCTAAATCAGTGATTCCCCGCGAGCCGATTCTCTTTGGATACTCTACGTAGAGTCGCTATCGACGTTCTATTTCCGTCAGCGTGGCACACGGCGAGACAGCTGTGCCACGGTGACGCTTCATCAGTTATTCAGATATCGCCCATTGTGGTGATCACGTGACGTATCGGACCTTGGATACCTACACCGGCATCAGATGGCCGATAGCCAAAATAACACTTTCCTTATAATCCTTAACACAGTTTGTATTGATGTAATAAATGTGATGTATTGCTTTACTTAAATCGAATCAAGGTTTGTTTGTCGATGTTTGTTTGTATTTACCGAGCTGTTGTCTTGTGAATTATTGATTCTAACGGTTCTTCTATGAGCTCATATCCAGAGGTTATCAATCGATCTTTGAGATCTTGAAATACCTATTAGAGTTAATTGCTCAATCTACTTACAACAATGACTATTTACTGAACTCCCCTAGCACACGAAGACCGTAACACTCGACCTGTACAAGCACTGCTCCAAACGATCCGGAGCCGGTCTCACGACTCGACAAAATCTCTAGTCGCGCCTAGAATTGAAAATAGGTTGTTATGTTTCGCCTCGCAGACAGCAAAACCAATAGTCGTTGGCTTTTGTTTGAATTCCTTGGCACCAACTGACTTACAATTGTTTTACTGTGAAATATGATTGGACGTATCAAGGACGTCCTCTTGAAATATTCCGGTTAAAACAATTCGTATATCACGACTTTTGGTTGAATCTAACAATCCCCCAGTGGATCCTAAAAGCTTTTCAGATGCGTGTGTAAACTTTTTCTTTGAAATATGAAGCGTATATAATGTCTTGCAGTTTGTCATTGGAATTGGGCAAGTTTTAGATTCTTTGACTATTGTATCATAAATGTCGAAGCAACTTTATAGTATTTTCCAGTGCTGAAAATTAAATTCTCTGTGAATTTTATCGGGCAAGTTGTTCAGAATCCTAAATAATGTTGCATAACGAACGGCTACATGCCTTGCCTACTGAATATACATTTTTCCTGCAGGGCTAATTTCCATTTCCTCCGTTCACTAACACAAACAAACAAGGGACGGTTCCATACATATAGAATACCCAACGGATCGTTCCATACCATTTCCTATTTCGACCTCGAACGCGTTTTTGTTTGCTAGAAGGTCGATACATTACATGTTACGGAGGTCAAGGACTGAGTTTCAGTTTCGGGCGCCCGGTGAAATGATTTCCACTAAAATTTTACGTTAATAAATAAAATAGTTATGGAAATTGTTTTGAGTTATAAGTACTTACGTTGGAGGTTTTCTTTTTCTGACGTTATGAAAAATTCATAGCGCGTCCTAGAAGTTCATATATCATCCTATTCACGTATACGTGGGAGGTAGGTAGGTACTCAAGATAGGTACAAACAGACCTCGCACATGGCTCGGAATACTTAACAGGCAAATAAGTGTGTATAATTCATTAATTAATAATATTTGAGCAAATGTTGGCGCCGGGCGGCAACGTTGGCGCCAAACTCGTCTCTGATTTCTAACCGTGGCGTATTTTGATTTTATTACCCGTGTAATTTTATCACAGGTTTGTATGTACAGTCACGAGAGGCCTCATTTACCCTGCAACACTCGTTACGCCGATTTATCGTCAATAAACCGCTTTTCGTTCTTGTTTTTATATGCGAAGTGTATACACATATAAATTGTTTATAGTTTTTAATCGATTAAACTCGATGACGTATCGTTTCGAAAGTATTATGAGATATTAATTACTGTTTAATGGTAACTAGGCGATGCTTTGAATTCTTTATCGTGTTGGTGTTTTGTTACACAATCGACAAGAAAAATCTATGTAGACGCGTGATATATGTGTCAATTAATTTTATATCATTTTTATCAAGTCGACTGTACATCCTACTAATATTACAAATTCGAAAGTTAGTGAGGATGTATGTATGTTATGTAATATGGATGTTTTTTACTCTTAGGCAACTTTTTTTCCCCGAAAAATATAAGATCCCTCAGGAAAGCGGGTGAAACCGCGGGGCGGAAGCTAGTTTGAAATATATAATTGTGATACAACCTACAATGCTATGCAATCTAGCATAGTCACGGAATAATAAATAGTACCACCGCATAGAAGGCTCACTCACAAAAATATCAAACGGCTCTCTTTATCGCATAGCTCTATCTCTTTCGAAGTGAACCAGGCTTTTGACGCCAGTTGACGATTGTCCGTCAAATAACATTGTTATTTCCTTAAAATACGAATACATTAATTCCACCATATCATTATCACAAACATCGATATTCTATAGTATATACATGCTTCCGGTAAAACCCTGAATAGTTCGAATACAGTTCAGTTATACATACTATCGAATTCATTGTTTGTTGACTGAATAAAGTTATTTTTGTTCACGAGTAGTGCTATTAATATTTATGAGGTATTCATTTACCTACCCGTGATGACGTAGTTGTTATCAACTATTAAAATTAGCTTTAATTCTACCTAATACATTGGTTATGTTTAATATTTTTAAATAAAATCATATTTACCCGATACAAAAAACAAGTTTCTGTCAAAATTTTCATTTTTGGTACAAGCTTTTATTGCCGACTGTACTTTTTGCATAGTCTTCAACTACTCGTTAAGACGGTTCCAACGAGCCCAATTTCGATGGGGTTGTGTAGTTTTATTTCGGAGTTCCTATGGCCACCTTGCAGCATCAGATCAGTCTATGTCATAATAATTTTACATTGTCATCGGATTTACACATGCATGCAAAATTTCAGCTCAATCGGTAACCGGGAAGTGGGTCAAATATAACTTGCAAGATTTGATGACAAACATCGGGACAGGTGAAACTAAATAAAATCTTTTAAAATATGGCATTGATAAAACTTTTCAGTTCTAAACATCTCAAATAAGCACTCGCTCTGAAAACTCGAATCGATATCTATATAAAAAAAAATATCAATCGACAAAGACGAATTAATACTTGTATGTAAAGTTAAACAAGACAGTATTACGTCAGCAATCATTTTGCATGTAGATAGCGAGTAGGTAGCTCAGGTAATGGTGTTTAAACATAACATTTACATACATGACTCATGAGAGAGACTCTTTGAAGAACCTGTTCAGAATATTTTTGAAGCTTCTGATCTATACATACGAGATTGCGATGTAAATATCAGTTTATTAACGTTTGTTGTAAAAAATTGATTATAACAGACAGAAATCACTATTGAATATGCTCCTCTGTACTCTATAGCAGGGGTTCCCAATGTTTTTTGTAATGCGACTCCCTTTACACGTTGTAATTTTTTGTGGATCCCTTGTAAAAGAAGATACCCGCGTGTAGCTTTAGAACGTGATGTAAGTATATCGGTTCGTGACTTCGCGACGCACTGTTTGGGAGCCCCTGCTCTAGAGCGTAACTCATCCCTTTTCTATGACGTTGACCGTGCTTTCCGTTCAGTTTCCATCGCTTGCGGAGAGGACCCATTACGGAATCTGTAATAAACTGCATACTTGTATTTACACCAAATAGTCGAATGGAAAGTTCTAAGCGAGCAGAAAGAATTGAAATGAACTCGCTCAGCTCTTTATCTCTTAATATCTTATACAGAGAAAACTCTTTTTTGGTGGAAATGTAAACTTATTTCATTTAAAAAAAAGTCTGTTCCGCTCAGCCATTTCTCACTCATTACCCTTTCGAGGTGGAAACCCGGCTTTATTACTATTCTGTGACTGCATAACAGTGTAGAACGATTTCATCTCTCGTCCAATACCGAGTCCGAGATTTTATCTTTTCTCCTCCAGCCACCAGACTAATGCAAAAAAGAGAGAAGTCGTGGACCTAAATTTAACTAGTAAATACTTGTTGTGTCTAAGTAACAATACTCTATCAAATAGAGTCCTCAACGAAGATCAACTTGAGTGCAATTTCTAGCTAATTAGACTCGTGGCCTTATGCCTAATTGGAGACGTCTGAAACTAGAATGTTTCGCGGTCAGATACGGTATATTTAAAGGTAAATAAAGTAATTTCTAATACGTAATTCGTCAGAGCGAGAGAAATGAATACAGATCAAATAACAATAATCTATACTACTAATCATATAGCTGAAGATTTTGTTTGTTTGAACGCGCTAATCTTTGGAGTTAATGGTCCGATTCGAAAAAAACTTTCACTAATAGGAAGCTACATTATCCCCGAAGGTAATAGGCAACTTTTTATCCCGGGAACGCGAGTGGAACCGCGGGGAACAGCTAGTGAATAATATAAAGAAACAAATAGAATGAAAGAGAATAAGAAATATCCAATCATCAAACAACTTGTCAATGGTCAAGCTTTAAGAACGTTTCCACTTAAAATACGTAAAAGGATATAATGGCGGGACATGTCGTTTTAAAACAGAATGCGGTTGGTGTCCCACTTTCAGTAATGCAACACGATTTACGAGTTACTACAAATTCATTGAGTTAAGGCGACGATTTCCGAGAAATGATGATTGTAGAGATTGTTGCAAGAGATTTGTAAAAAATATATGTTAAACTAGAGAATTTGTAACGAGGAATAGATTTTTAGAAAATTTAAGTTTTTCATTAGTAACGTGAGAAAAAAATAACAAATCGTACGCCTCTCCTGTTTCGTTTGTCTCCATCAGTTTAGTAAGGGACGGAGTAATTCGCGGAGTACATCCTCTTAATACTTGTTTTTTCAAGTTGAGGAGCTTTATTGGTTTCTTAATTTGAAATATTGTTGGCTTATACGTACAATGAAACAACGAATGAAATAATCTTGCCAGACAATATGGTTCGTCTCAAGAACCTTTCAAAAGAAGAATATTTCACAAACAAAATAAGCATCATGTTGAAGATTGAAAATCTTTTTAATCCCACAAGCGTGAAATTAAATGACAAAAACATTGTTTCTCTTCATCTGCACGAGGAAGGGAAGACTTGGTAGCATTCAAACGTACTCTTATTTTTTTCTTTTTCACGAACCCCGGCGAATTTATTTGACAAATTATAAGACTCAATTCGTTGAGCACCCCTAAGAGGGTGATCCTCCATATTCACGTTTTTCTTTGAATACAATAACGTTGATAACGGTAAACGGTTTTGGAAGGTCGAAATATAATACGTGAAGGGGTTATTGAGTTTGTTTCCAGAATATTTGGCGGGTTCTTTATTATGTTGGAAAGTAGAACGTATATTCAGATGGGCGGGGAGGCTCCCAGAAAATTTGAACACATCATTGTGATTAAAGGATTTTCATTGATTATTGGTAAAGAGCAAAGTTCAATACTAAATGTATAGCGAATGATGAGAATGTTATGGCTTATTCAACAAGTAAAGAAAATAAAGTCAGAAAAGGTTAGAAATAAAAATCTACTTCTAGTATCGAATATATCAATCGATAAAGTTGTATCTCTTCGGGTTTGGATGAGTCGATCCAAAAATTCATGATGAGATCAATTTAAAAGAACATCGTAATTCCAAATCTTGTACACGTCTCAAGATTCCCTCAAAAACATTGAATAAAAAATGTACATCGCTCAGTTCGCTAAGGGCAAGTCGCTACAACGTTGATAAATATTCATAAAAAGGCGGCGAAATGACTGACACAAGAGTTTTTCCCAAATGTCGTGAGTTATGAATATCCTATTTGAACGTGTTGATGAAATCTTAAAAGGAGCAATCTTGGAGGATTATATTTAATACTTTAACAGCTTTTATCCTTTATCTTGACTAAATCGATGATGTTGCAAAAAGGAGTGCGAGAAAAATCTATCTAAGAAAAAGAAGTAACAGTAAAGCTTCAGATAATAATATTATGTATTTTTTACGTAGAACAAAATAGATACATTCATTCTTCCCAAATTATGTTTATTTAGTATAAAAGTCGGACACTACAGATAATAAATCATTTATTCTCACGAGTGCTTAGTGTGAGGTCGTTGCACTACTATGTACTAAAACTAATAAGCGATCAATCAATCATAGTAATCAAACACTTTGATTCACGATTTACATGATTGACAGAAATACGAATTTAAGAAATGTTGCCGACAATGTTTGAAGATTCTTTATTAGCTTTTATTGAAACTGTAACATCAACACATTTCAGATGATCTTCTAGAACGTAAAGAGCTTCACCGGCTATGTAAACTTCTAGTTTTATATTCGACTACCTGCATTCTTTCACATAGTTGATTGTCAAAGCATTCCTTAAAATTTATTCTGAATTGTGACTATGCATAATTTGTTAGACCCAACACCGACTGTCAAAATCTCCCTTACATCGTCAAAACCTCTCATAATTATTTCAAGGAAACCCTTAGCAGAGCATTTGTCTCCATCATGTTTTATTAATACGCAATCCCATGACCTCTTTATACTTTATTACATAGACTTTGTTTTTGCACTCGCTTCGCAGTTCCCTTATTTCAGGATACCCTTTTGTATTAAACCCTTTTGTAATTAATGCTAATGCTATTGTCGTTTTTGTTATTATGTACCTACTCAGAGTATATCTTAAATTGTTTCGAATCTTAATTTATATTTAAATTCCTTTGAAGAACGCTGCCTTATCGATATTATTTTTATTAACATACATTAAACTGAATCAACTAAGCGAAGTACTTGACGTAGCAACATTAATGTAAAATTCAAACATTATATTTTATTTATTACCGTCAGTGTTCGTCATCGCCACACTGAAGATATCCAGCACCTTAAGAGTACCTACACTAAACCCAATCGCCTGTATACGATTCTATCCGATCAACCGTTTGATTCTTGTACTTAAATTTTATTATTCACCGGTAGGTACCGTTTCACGGTTCAGTGTGCGTGTTATTTTATCACAGGCTCGTTCAAACTCATCCATTATGAATGAAAAGGTATACGTCGCAACGATATTTCGCTGCGAAACTGCGTCCGCATAAACTTTACGATTACCTACTGCAATCACCTTTACTTCAGCGGAACATAAAGAGAATTTTAACTGAAAGGATATAGGAACTAAAATAGCATCGACAGTTTATAGATTTACAATCCATGAGGATTCAGAATTAGCTTCAAAAGAAATAGGTAGCATGTTAGAGAAAACTTCAAACGTATCAGAAGTAGTTTTAGTGTTTGTTTATCTAATTATAGCTACGGATTCTTGGACGTTTATAATGTCGGCAGCGATTGTTACTGACGATAAACCAGCGATAATGAATTTAAGTGATACATCACTTTGGAAATAATAAAATGTAGATCTATTTTCACGCTTGTTTAAATTATGTTCTGTATTCTATCGTTAGCTATCCTTGAAATAATGTAATTTTTCATTGCCACAAATATTAATCTGTTGCTTGTTTTCTTCCCCAGGTCTTAGCGGTTCGAAAGCGGATATGCAGCACAGGCGGGAGGTGTTCGGTTCGAACTTAATCCCGCCAAAGCCTCCCAAGACTTTCCTCACTTTAGTATGGGAGGCATTGCAAGACGTGACGTTAATCATTTTAGAAGTGGCTGCTGTCGTTTCATTAGGATTGAGTTTCTACAAACCGTCCGAAGACCATGATGACGTTGGTATGTTCATATTCACTATATCTTTAGTTCATATGGATTCTGGTTTTGTTTGAACATGGTCGGAAAAAAAAATCCCTCTATATTTTATTAAATAACTGAAAATTAATTTCCTACTCAAATTTCATTGTGTTGATGGTTTTGGTGGTGTTCCTGAAGATACTAACCAACAATGTGTCCTTTATTCGCCATAACAATTTGTGATAGAGATATACAATCTGTAGCTGTTATTTCATGTTATGTCGTTTTAAATTCGTAACTGTCACTGTAAAATGCTATTCAGGAATCGTGTGTTATATCACGAAATAAATCATGTGGTCCTCATTCGATACCTTTATGTTTTCTTTTTCTGCTTGTTATACATGCAAAGTAAAGTAAACTCAGTATAAATACAGTAGTTAAGAATGGTATAACTGATAACTATTCGTATTGTACTATAATGTTATGCATTAGATTAGATTCAGTAGTTAAAAAGAAGTATGTAGACAATCAATATCAGAGTATTATTGAAATATCTTTTGTTGACTCTTATGATCTATGAGAGGAAAGGTCTAAATTGAGTGTAACGTAAATTATTCCACATGATTAATTCAGAATAGGGTTGCTGTAAGGTCAATCACTTACTATTACGGTACGAACCTCAGGAAAGTGCCAGGACCAGCATTATTGGCAATTTTAAGGTCCTATGTACTGTTAATAAAATGAAGTCATTGATTTTCAGAATGACTTGAAAATCAGATTTCATTAATCTTCATTGCATAAGATTACAGATTGTCTCATGTAGCTACCAGGATATGACGATTAATCAGTGTATTTTCTCTTTCCAATAACAATATGGAATCATTAGACGATCCTGGTAAGATTATGTGAATAAACAATGTTGTCACTACCGCTCGTTTCTGTAGTACCTAACGTATTCACATTGCAATTGGCTTTTACTAAAACATACAAAAGTTGTAGATACCACATTTGCAACTAATTCCATATTGAAGTGTGTGGGTTTGTGTGTATGTTTAAAACGGTTGTTACACTTTCAAATGGATTTTTTGTTTCTGTAACAATACCATGGTTAACTATTTCGAAATGTTTTGAAGTCGATATCACTTGGTCGTAATTTCTAAGAGCGTTTGCTTACAGATCATCTTTTAGTTGATTTATGATTTCGATTCGAGAAACCATGGTAATAGGGCATGCTATTGGTTTAGTTGCTGATGATTATTGAGTACCACAGTATAGTAGTGTTGCACCCCGACTGTCCCAGTTGAATCCTTCTAGATTATGTCCGTCTGCTTTGTGTTGTAGTATCTAAACCTAGTCATCCGTACTAGCCGATGTTGCATTTGCTTGCATCTTCCTGTTTATAATTATGAAATATAAAGATACCATATGATTATCTATATTATATAAATAAAGTAAATGTTAAATTATTTCGTAATAAAGAAACACTTTTAAATCATAAGTTATAATTAGCACATTCTTGTTGTATTTTTTTTAATTCTCATCCGTTATTAGTGTAATATTTGATGCATATGGCAAAGATTTAGAAAATGATACTCAAAATACATTTGTGACTTATGCTTACTGATAAAGATAAGGTCTAAATGCTTGTATATGTATCAAATAGTGTCGTAGTCAAATCAATCGGTATGGTTGATCAGATTACAATCGAATAGATGTGTTCACATTCAGTGAACCGATCCTAATACTTGTATCTATATAATCACATGTACGGCGGATCGTTTGAGTGTTGATACATCGAAATTTGATTGTATCAGCTATTTGGTGGTGTGACGTGGATGCTATGAGGATTGTATGTTTTGTGTCTACTGCAGCAAAAAAATTGTCGATAACTAAACGAAAGCTTAAGAAGATTTTTATTGAGATGTGACACTCTTTACTCTATAGAATTCAAAATCTTGAATCACCAGAAGTTTTTAAAAAGGAGCTGTTCGCGTGTCAAACCGCGAGGGGGACAGCCAGTGTCAAATAATATTAATTTCTGCAAATAAATTACATAATAATCATAAAAGAAAAAACGAATATATTTTATGAAATATGACGTTCTTATGAAGGATTCCACAAAAACAGTCTTTTTAAAAAAAAATACATGCATATACTCACCCAATAGGCCTAATTTGAATTAATCCACTGAAACTGTATTCAGCATACAGATGCTATTAACCTGAATGTGTCTGACATAATACGGGAGTGTTCAAGCTGATATAGGTACTTAAACAGTTATGTCACATAAGTCGTTTTAGGGTTCCCGAGTACGGGCATTTCCGGGAATATGCCGGAAAATCTTGAAAGTGTTTTAGTAGTACTATAAAAGTCTGTAGGTTATTACGATACTGGGAAAACATGGAAGGAAATAAGATACATATTTAATTACTACTATGAATACTGGAATAAAAAATGTAGTTATATTTTTATATTGGAAAAATCTACTATAGTCTCTTGACACGAATAAAAATAGGTACTTCAGAAAATATTCAATACGGCAATAAATATCTGGGATATTCTGCACTTGACAGCCCTGACATGACCTCTTTTATCCCACTCACACATTAACGTTTCATTAACGCGGATGAGATGGCATTATCGTGAATTCACGTCATTCTGAATAAATTATGTCGATTAATCGAACATCCATTTCATATCGGGGAATAATGGTTAAAAAGTCTACAGGGAAACGGTTACACTTGAGTTTTTTCATATTGTTTTCGTGTTATTAAATCTGATAATAGAATGAAAATTACAATATATTATGTCGCAAATTCCTGTGATTAGAACAGTAAAAAAATAATAAGTGAAATTTTATTATGACGTCATTAAAACTATTGGAAAAATACAAGTATTAAACTCGAGCGATCTATCAAATAATAATAAAAATTACCATTATACTTTATTGTTATAATTAAGTGTTAATCCAAAGATATTATTAACCATTGTTTATTGGTAAAACATTTATGGCCGGTTATAGACACCGTCCGGTATTACCCACTTAACGTTAGACCAAATCATGAAACGACATCGCGTGGTCAACCCTAATAAATCAACTTTTCTTTGACATTGTTGTTCCTTCCTACATTTAAGGTAGGTACTAAAAAGGAGCTAGCTTTACAATTTTACCAAAATTCATTCCGGGTTGAAAATAAATAAATACACAAACGCTTACAAATAATTAAGAATATTATTAACAATGTTAAATAGTATTTGGAACAAAGACATACTGACATGAAGACTGCCTTGGATAGAAAACTATAATCTATCAAAGTTTCTTGTCTAATTCTTTTAAAAAATGAAGTTTTGCGTGTAACTGATATGGCGACACTGTGCCGTGACGTCATTTCTCCCTCTCATTATCTTTATAATTTTTTAAGATATTATAAAACTATTTATACCAGGCTATTTGTAAGGTAAAAATATATTGCTTCTACGTAAATTCAGTTCCTAACGACCCAGTACTTTAGGATATTCCATCACGGGTCTTCAGCATCGACTGCAATTTAATTGTCTAGTTCACATTAGTCTGTAAAATATGTTAATAAAGCTTTTCCTTTTAGCAGCTGTCATTTAGGCATAACTTATTGAAAGCTTTCAAAATGTGTAATAAATAGTTGCTAAATTAGAAATATGTGCGTAAATAACAAGTGTTATTAGTTTAAGAGTATTTAAGCATACATTTAAGTTGAAATAAGTCGCACAATGCGTCTTGCTTTAAGATCACGTAGCTGTTATCAATTTAATACAATTGTCTAGTAACTACGTTTAATTATAATTAAGCAGGTTAAATATCTAATATACTGGCTCTAATTACCCGGTACATTTATTTCCATCTTGTACAGGGGGTGGTACAGATAGTAATGAAATTATTCAATTTTGCCTAATTGTGGGGGTATTAAGGTTTAATTTATGAATTTCAGGACATTTGGACGAGGAGGAAGGGCATTATCAATGGATCGAGGGTCTGGCGATCTTAATATCTGTTATAGTCGTCGTTATAGTCACAGCGTTCAATGATTACACGAAAGAGAGGCAATTCAGGTGAGTTTGTACTCTATTGCATTATAATAAGATGTATTATTTCTTAAACTAAAATTTAGATGAATAGCAAACTTCATATAAGATGTATGTATGTATCCTTAAACGTAACCCTACGCCGCCTGTGTGAAACTCGATTGTTCGAATTTCATTAGTTCGAATATTTTTCATTTCATGACATTCGTCGCACTAAAATTAGGAAGTAATGTAGCGTAGCGATTGGATAACTATTAAATTCAATTGATATATTTTTAAACCTCTACCGTGCCGTCCGCCACTGTGAGCCGGCCATTAAGCTTCTTGAAGTCACATTCAGTATTTAAACCCTAACGAAGATCTTTAAAATTACCAACTCTATAAATATTAAGTTAAGGTCTAGTTTGTCTTTAATTTAGGTACCTATTTAATTGTTTTTTAATTTAAAATTGCAAAATATGTGACCACCACGTATGATAAGAACGGGGGGAAGTAATGAAATTCTTGTGACGTAATTTGTAGATGGCCCCATAATTCTCTCTTACCATGAATTACTCAGTGACACAAAGCTACGTTCACGTTTCCAGAGGGCTGCAAAACCGGATAGAGGGCGAGCACAAGTTCGCAGTGATCCGAGGCAGCGAGGTGAAACAGGTGCCTATAAGCGACATAGTCGTCGGCGATATATGTCAGATCAAGTACGGTGACTTACTGCCGGCCGATGGCGTGCTGCTGCAGAGTAACGACTTGAAGGTACTATATTTACATAGTATAAAACAAAGTCGCTCCCGCTGTTTGTACGCTTAGATCTTATAAAGTATGCAACGGGTTTTAATTCAGTTTTCAGCAATAGATTCAAGAGGAACGTTTATATGTATATTACATGCATATTAGAGTACAGAAAAGCCGTGCGAAGCTGGAGCCGGTCGCTAGTAACTTGCGCACTGACCTTCCTAGGACGTATATTTATTGATTTTTGAAGGAATTTTGATCATTTTGAAAAAGCAGTGCAAGTTTCTAAATAAAACAAAAGGAAAACGAGACTGACTGACAAAATCTGTATTATAATATGCTGTCCCTATTTGCCCGGTAAATGTATCTATCTTGCACAGGGGTGGTAGGGATAATAATGAAATTATTTAATTATGCCTAATTGTGGGGTATTAAGGTAGCACAGGTCAAACCACTAGACGGAATGGGATAAAATATGGCATATACAGAGCTATTACGACGAGAAAGGATTTTTGAAAATTCAAATCCAATTTAAAATTCAAATAAGGGTATCGCCGGTGAAACCGCGGGGCGAAGAGCAAATATTTTATAAAAATATAAAATGATTGTGGATGAGCTTATCGCCGTCGGCTTATCGGTTAGTGATCGTTAACAGGTAGCTATAATTTCTATATTTGTCGCTTATCAGATTTGTATCGATAACTGATAATTGACAAATATGACGGTACACATGGCGCACATGGATATAGTGCTTTAGAATTTTAATTAAATTATGTTGAATTAGTCATCATCATCATATCCGAAAGATGTCCACTGCTGGACGAAGGCCTCCCCCAAGGATCTCCACGACGGCCGGTCTTGCGTTACCCGCATCCAGCGGTTTCCCGCGACCCTCACAGGATCGTCGGTCCACCTTGTGTAGGCCTGTCCACGATGTTGAATAAGTGCCTTGATTAAATTTAATAAATTAAATACAGTTATTAGGTTATCGTCTCATGTGGTTATCGAAGCTTTCTTACGACATAGTGCCTATTTTTCATCTACTTATCTATGACATTAGATAAGTTGTAATGTAATTGAATTTAAAAGAGCAAATTGGCACCTGAAAACTAAATTAGCTTGAAATAAAATTCTATTTATTTTATAATAGCAACTTTTGTGTGGATGTTTGTTATTCAATAATTACAAAGTAGCTTAACGATTAGGCTAGTTGACAGTGGTGCCGATTCTGTTGTTTACGAACTAAATAAATTTAATCTCACTATGGGCACTCTGCAATTTCAACGAAATTTTTTATTTATAAAAAATGTATGTAGTATTTAGTAAGTATTACTAGTATTTTTTATTTATTTAGAATATTTCTTGTAAATAATTAGATTTATCTCACTATATCTCTTTCTAATAGTAAATATAAGAAAGGGATGCAAGATATTTTAGGCCTGTCAGTTTAACCCGATCACATATTTCAACGTGAATTTAAGCGCGATCTTTATTGGTCACGACTATTTACCCGTACATTACGACGGCATGGATTAAACTGACAGCATTAAAAATGTTCTGTCTTTTTTTCAATAAGGTTAACTTGAAAGAGAGGTGACTTGTCTAATATTAGTTAAGTTCGTAAACAACAGAATCGACACCAGTGTCAGAAATAAATGACTAAACACTAACCAATGCATAAAACATCTAAAAAAATGATTTCTATGATTTTTAATTACCAGTGGAACCACTAAAAGTAGATCATTTGATGCTGCGAAACCATGACGTCATAGTGTAGTATTTCATACAAATTCCATATAAACTATCGTTTTGACATTAATGTATTACAAAGTTGTTGATTTGATATGTCAAGAAACTACCCTATTAGGATGACTCAATAATAGACCTTGAAATACCGTTCCCTCAGTAAACTGTCAAAATGTCACAAAATACGATCATACCTATATAATTTTGTAAATGCAGTAGCTTCGTATTCAAAAAAAAAAAATTACCGCCCGTCACCTTGGCTTACAAGATTATACAAGATTGTTAATTGTCCAATTTGCGTCATCAGTGTAGATTGAGTTGATAACGCTATACGCACTTGATATCACTAAAGTAAAATGATAAAACAACGACAGTAATGCAGTATTTTTATCTTTCTTGGCGACTGCCTATTTACTTAATTCATGGGATTAAAATTATTGAAAAATATTTTTTTTTTAAATTTTTCGACAATGTCGCCTCTGTATGATGATACTTCTTAGATCAATGGAATAAGATGTCCCCCTCGGGAACGCAGGCAAAATCGCGGGGCAATAGCTAGTCTATACTATTATTATAAAGAGGTAATGACATCTGGTCCATTTTATAAATTCCTTACAAAAACCAATTTCAAAAATCAACCTTAGTCATTTGGAATAGAATTAGAATTTTCGCTTGTAAGTTCAGATGTATCAGGTAATCTCCGGAGTTAATGGTCCGATTCCAAAAAATATTTCACTATTAGGAATTACATTATCCCTGAGTGCTATAGGTTACTTGTTAGTCTTGTTACCACGGGAACGCGGGTGAAACCGTGCGGGAAATAGCTAGTATTGAATGAACAAATATATTTTAAAGACCATGTGACTCAATTGGCATACCTACTGTCTGCTATTTTATATTTTTTTGCAATTAAAAACTAAGATCCAGTTGTATTGACTGACATTGACATACGTGTAACTGTTTTTTGTTGGTAATATATAGTATAATATTTTGGGTGGGTTGCTTTAGAAATTTATAAAAGCAATCGTCAAAATGAAACTAATGATTTTACTATTACTAATGGTTCGATGCAACCGGACCTTAAGAGTTCTAAAAATCTCAATCTTTGACAGTCACATATTATTATATTATGTCTCCATTTTATTTTCTAGATCGACGAATCGTCGCTGACGGGAGAATCCGACCATGTCAAGAAGGGTGAATCATTTGATCCTATGGTGCTATCCGGTACTCACGTTATGGAAGGTATGAATGTAATCTCAATTTACAAAAAGAGTTAACAGGGTTGTCTAAAGGGAATAAGGAGTTGTCAAACCTTCTTTCAGTCCGTTTGTTCTATTGATTTTGTTCATTTGTTTTTAAAATATTTCAATTTGAAGATAAGCAAAAATATACCTAGATTGAGATAAAACTAAATATTTTTTCTTTTTGCTTTAATATTTTTTTATTATACCTTTATTGGTATCTTTATGTGAATTAGCTAGGTACTAAACTCTCTATTTAGTCTAGATTCGTGGTACCTAAGGATCATAAATCAATCTACAATATCGACCAAATTAACACAATTTCAAACCTTTTAAAGTTTAGCCTATCAAATCATAGACAATGTGTTATGTCCCATCTATGCTTCAAACACTAAACTGTCCCCCAAAAACATTCCAGGCTCCGGCAAAATGCTGGTCACAGCAGTCGGTGTTAACTCCCAAGCTGGTATCATCTTCACTTTACTGGGCGCGGCTGTCGAGAAGCAAGACAAGGAAATCAAGCAGATGAAGAAAGGTCAGTGCCCTCTATGTTCGTGTGTGTATAGTCAAACATGTGGCTTGAGCTCTGTTGGGTCAAATAAATATTCTTTATGTATTTTAATGATCATCTGGTTGTTAGCCTGAATTCTATGTTCTGTTAGTTGAAGACTTTTGCAGAAGATTGACGTTAGGACGATAGTTACGAAGAGTTTTGAACGGTGGTAGTTTAGTATTGTGGTCGTCGTGCTTATTCCGGCAAATGTAGTAGAGAGCCAGTTGCCTTCTAGGGCTTGTAAAAGGTCTGTATTACATCCCCTGGCAATTGTAATAGAAGTACCTAATAATGTTATAAATGCGAATATGTTTGTTACCTCGCTTTGTAACGGTTGATTTGAATGAAACTTGGAACATAGATACATATTACTCGGGAACGCTGAAAAACCGTGAGGCGGAAGCTAGGGGTATCACTAAAATAAAAGTGAGGTTGACCACCTACTTGTCAGCTCTTCACATTAAAATAGATAATTCATTGTATCAATCTCATACAAAAGTGTTTTATTTTTTTACTGAAGATTTTGGTTTTTAATTAAGAGATCTCCACAGGCTAACGATCAAATACGATTAAGAATTTTATTAAGCTGTTGAAATCGACTCATGCACACCTCTAGAGCTCATGTTACGTGTTCTGACTGTAAGGTTGCGGTAGCACTAGTGATATTGTCCCCCCTACTCCCTTAGTTGATGGGATGCCTTTTTTGATGTTTGGGCAACGGTGTGTGTAGACTGCCTCCAAGTTGAGGGTAGTGGTAAAATATACCCTATGTACGTGTGTTTTAGTTTTGTTTTGTGTTGTGCTGGGATCGGTCGTTGTGTCGTTATTGAGTCGTAAAATTGTGTTTTGTTTTTTTTTTCTATCAGGTGATCAAGGGCAAAATTATAAATAGTTTTCGGTATTCTAAAGTAAAGTTTATGTCAAATAAACTTTTTAAACTTAAAACATATGTCACAGAAGGCATCTTGAAATAGTAAAATACCCTGCAAATATAGTTAGCATTGCCATACAAAAATACTTTGCTCATTTTGGTACAAAAGATACCGAAAAAACATTTCCCTACTTTGTATAATTCCTTACAAAAACTTATTTCAAAAATCAACCTTATTAGATTGGAATGGGATTGGAATTCGCTTATGCTAAATGAGCAATGTATAGGTTATATGCTTCATTGCATACATTAGTGTAATCCGTGACGTAATATCTTTCCCATTTCATTGAGCAACCACACCCCGTCCTAAAAGGGAAGGTTACATTTTTTACAATGGATGAAATTGGTAAAGTACACATTCGGCCAATAAAAGTTTATAATAATCATCAATTTGAAATTATTTTGCCATTTTCGTCCATCAAATGAGATTATTTTATTTATTGGTGATTATGTAATTTATTTTTTGTGCTATGAATATGTTTTGTTCTCCAAATATATCGGTATTGTTGAACGTTGTACGTATGTTATAAATGTTTAACTAATAGCCTGACACTGTCTTGTAAGCATGGTATACTTTTAAAATACATTTAAAATTTTATTCCATTATTTTAAACCCTTTAAGTCTTCAATAAAAGAAATAATCTCCTCGAATATCATAAAAAATATATCTAAAACTATAAATTTAAAGCATACATGTAAATGCAATTTTAGATGCCACGTTCAAGCACTTGCGGCCAAAGAACATTGAAAGCTAAAAAAATATAGCTACCCGCAATTGTTTGAACGATTAATGACATGGTCCTTAGATTTAGCGCCACTACCAAACATTATAGTGTGTTCCGTTCAATGACATCCATTTTTTTTTTCTCCACCCCCCGAACCCCGGCCTGCTGCACGCCCCACCTCCATGTCGCCGATGAAAATAAAAAATATATAAAAAATAAATAAAATTAATTATATAAAAACATACACATTGATTCTGCATCGTGTATATGTCGTGTTGACTGCATGATGTATAAAAAATACATAAAATATTATTCGAATCGTTGTCATAAATGTGTATGCCTGTATGATAAAATATGATGGATGGACATGTAGAAGCTAAAAAGCAGCAGAAGAAAGGATCGCAGCGCAAGAGTTTGTCGGGTAAGTACCTCCTTTGCTATGCCCCGCTTTAAAAATATACCCTTCGTACACTCAGGGCCAGTAAAACGTATACAATGCTAAGATTTTCTACATTTTTAATCAGTCATATAGTTTTTTTACCTGACGACAACAGTCCTTGTGTAAGATTTACATAATGTAGTTTAAAAATAAACTAAATTTTAGCATATGTAATTGGGATAACTATGTTGGTGCTTAATTTTGTGGCTTTCGATTCTAAGCTTTATGGTGAAGGGTTAAAATTAAAAATTCTGTCCTTCAGTGTACTTCGACTAATTACATACTACCTTCTCTCAAGTTATATCTATCATTTCAAACACGTAGTATGTATTTAGATAGTATTGTTATGCTTTAGATTAAAATATAATTAAATTAGCGACTAAAATAAATTAAATAAAGCACTAAAATGAACGTCTAAATATTAACCTTCCTCAATATTTTCCAACTGTAAAGATATTCATTTTTCTTAACAGCATTTGAGTTTATTTTAATTTTGTTTCTGTAGAAAACACTAGAATATAATAACGTATTTCAAATTCTGATATTTTAGATTTTAGAATCAACACTAACTTTACACTAATAGCAACTAGCCAAGTAATTTTATTAATAAAGTATATACTTAACATGTTGATTTAAAGATAACCAGTTACAGTGTCTTTAATTGTACTTAGGAATATTGGATTTAGTTATTTGCTCGACACTTGTCTCTTTTCTTTTGTAATTCAAAGTATTAGTACTACAACCGTACCGTTAGTTAGTTAGTAACCGTTAGTTTCTAACTAACAGTAATATTCTTGAGATGGCATTTTGAAATTTGCGTCCGGATTATCATGACTCAGTTTTTACTATGGGACCAACTAATATACAGTTATATTAAATAGTAATCATAGGATTATCTTAGTTGAATTTTAAATATTTAACATATAATAGTAATCTCAATTTCAATAGGTGTCGAATGCCTAAATAAATAACTATGTTATTATTATATATTCATAACTAGCTTTCTGCCCCGCGATCCCCTATTTTAACTGCTTTGAAGTTGAATTTTCGAATATCCAGTAGCTATGTCAAATTTCAGCCCGATCCGTCCAGTGTCACCTTTTCCTTTTATTTAATTTCATAGTTGCATGACAAACCTTATTTTTCGAAATGCCATCTAAAAATATCCACTCAGTATCATATGAGTTGTCAATCGATTGACGTCCTATGCCCTACGTTTAGGCGACGAAGAAGTGGCCCTGCCAGCGTCCGGCAACAGTCATGGTAATCACGCGCGGCCTGAAGACAACCATGTGCCGCCCCCCAGCGACAAGCCTGCCCCCGAGACCTCGCATAAGAAGGAGAAGTCTGTACTGCAGGCCAAGCTCACCAAGTTGGCTATTCAGGTGAGGATCTCATTTAGGATATTTACAGGGTCAGGTCCCTTGGAGTAACAAGCGTGTAAGCTATGATAACTGCTTACCGTCAGATACCAATAGTAGTCATTTAAGATGAAGATAGCCTACTAAGTTCGGAAAAGTAGGAACTGGAATTGCCAATCCAAAGGCTAAATATAAATGTTATGTAATGAATCTGAACTTGATTTGTAAATATATTGTTAAAAATACATTGTATTTATTAAACAAGATATTCTTAATATCATATAATGTTGCACAATTTCTGCCACACAAAATAATAATAAGTACATAATTATAGGTTTAATTATCCATATATCCATTAGATTTTCTAATACAAAATATACATTATTATACTCTACAGATATCAGTAAGTTAAATATGGTTTGCATTTAGTATAAAACTTGAAATAAAATGATTTTGATGTAAATAGATCGGGTACGCTGGGTCCACGATCGCCGTCCTGACTGTCATCATCCTCGTCATACAATTCTGCGTGCACACGTTCGTGATGTTGAATAATCCCTGGAAGGCTACGTACATCAATAACCTTGTGAAGCATCTCATCATTGGTGTCACCGTGCTGGTGGTCGCCGTGCCTGAGGGTTTGCCGCTCGCCGTCACGCTCTCTCTCGCTTACTCCGTCAAGGTGAGATAGAGATAGCTACACATGTTTTTTATTCACCTGCAGTTCTTTATGGGGTTATTGATATACCACCTATATGGATTCATGGTCTAATACAAAATTGACGAAAATTCAGCGAACTGTACCTAAAATTATATATATGATATAAAAAACAATTACTACACAACGTGTAAGAAAAGGACAGACAGATACATCTTACTTAGGTTAGTCATGTGGTTCGTTTTTACAATAAATAAACTTCAACTAGGGTGTCAGCAATGCAGTCTTCTCTTATTTGGGCCATCCAAATAATTTGAAAAATATTAAAATGCATTCTGAAATCCATTAGAAAGGGAATAGTTTTCTTACTGTTTTCAAAAAAGCCATAGTTTCTTTTTAAATAACATAAAACCATATTTATTACCAAAATTACGTTCTCTTCTATCTCGCTTGTCACCGCCAGTTTAGTAAGGGACGGACACACACACAGATAGCCTCCTCTTAATATTATATAGGCAAAAAGTCAATTTGTATGTTACCTTTTCACGCTTAAACCACTGGCTACTTTTTATTCCGCGAACGCCGGTGAAACGCAAAAGCTGGTATATCATAACCTAAACTCTTGTTACAGAAAATGATGAAAGACAACAATTTGGTGCGTCACTTGGACGCTTGCGAGACGATGGGTAACGCAACTGCCATCTGTTCGGACAAGACTGGAACACTTACCACCAACCGAATGACGGTCGTACAGTCCTACATCTGTGAGAAACTGTGCAAGGTCACGCCCAACTACCGGGACATACCGTCAGAGGTCGCCGAGACACTTATCGAAGGAATATCCATCAACAGCGCGTTCACATCTAGGATTATGGTAAGTTATAGCGTTATAGTATTTTTTTGATGAAAAAGTATGTGTATGTCTATGGCATCATAGCTCTTGAACGGATGAACAGTTTTTTTCGAAGGTGTCTTAAACGAAGCTATGTTTCAAGAAAATCCGCTCATCCGTTTGACGATCATCAGCTCTTTTAAAGTGTATCGAGGGTTTCTATATTTTTGCTACCTATCACAAATTAACTTTTTTATGTTAGACCACAATCTACAAGTCAGTGATGATATGGGCAAAGGTTGTAATACACAAAGCCTAGAAGAAAGAATTTTATATTTGCAGTCATACTCGCACTTGTCCGATTTTTACCCTTTAATCATGACAGTAACAATGATTACCATGTGCCCCTCCCCCCACAGCCGAGCCAAGACCCAACAGGCCCTCCGATGCAAGTGGGCAACAAGACAGAGTGCGCCCTGCTCGGGTTCGTAGTGGGGCTGGGCCAGAGCTACGACGCTGTCCGAGACCGCTTGCCCGAGGAGTCCCTCACCAAGGTCTACACGTTCAACTCTGTGCGCAAGAGCATGTCCACCGTCGTACCATACAAGGGAGGCTATCGGCTTTACACTAAGGGGGCTTCTGAGATTGTACTTAAAAAGTGAGTGGTTTTTTTAATGTTTATTTCGAACCTGTATCAATAGGGATGATGACTGCGTAGAAAATAATTAATTCTGTTTAGTACGTCAATTAGGTAATAAAAAAATATTGGAGAAGTATTTTTTATTTTATCAAATCAATAAAAAAATATAAAGATAAGGCACATCAAAGTGGGGGATTGTAACGTCACGTCTCTGTAAAAAGTGTACTAAGACGTGACGTCACGCGAAACATTTATAAAATTGTATATTCAAAAAAAAGTAGCATATCAGTTATCAATAACTAAACTAAATATTAGTATATCCGCTAACTCATACTAAACCACGAAACGGATTAGTTAGATAACTTTTCACGGAAGGTTTATGTATATACCTAAATTGCACCCGTACGAAGCCGTGGCGGATCTCTAGTTTATTATATATTAACTTGTGTATTAGTTATCTGGTGTCCATAGTACAAGCTCTGCCTAATTTCTTTGCCAGCTTGTAATATATAATTTGACTTCCAGATGCGCCTTCATCTACGGTCACGAAGGTCGACTGGAGAAGTTCACACGCGACATGCAAGAGCGACTCGTGAGGCAGGTCATCGAACCCATGGCTTGCGACGGCCTCAGGACCATATCTGTCGCATTCAGGGACTTCGTGCCGGGCAAGGCTGAGATTAACCAGGTAATGTGGCTGAGGGAACATAGGGGTATAAATCCTACATTTGAAATGGTGTTGACTCCCGGGAGTTCCGTCTCGATCGAGTGGTGTAGCGACACTGATTTATTCATCATGTTAGCCGAAAGACGTCCACTGCTGGACAAAGGCCTCCCCCAAGGATCTCCACGATGGCTGGTCTTGCGCTAACCGCATCCAGCGATCCACTGATTTATTTTTTCTATGATATTGCAAGTGACAATGTAACTAACTATATAAAACAAATTGATAATGTACGGTTTATGGTTGCCCATACAATGGAGTTCTTTGAGATAGGTGTGATAAGTGAATTTTGCAGCGTCGGCAACATGTGAGTACTCTGATGTTGTAAGGCTTCTCTGCATTATCACAACGCGTTTTAAAGTATAATATTACTTATAGGTACCATTTTTTTAATGCCTGTTTGATCGGATAATCTTTGAAACGTCTGGCCTGATTTTGATGGGACTCTCACTAGCAGATAGGCTGTAATAAGGAGTAACTTGGCCTACTTTTATTTGACATGAAAAGTTCATAACGATATACAAGAGTTATTGTTTTAATTTATATTTTTTATGGTAGGTGCACATAGACCAGGAGCCTAACTGGGACGACGAAGACAACATCGTGAACAACCTGACTTGCTTGTGCGTCGTTGGTATTGAGGATCCCGTCAGACCTGAGGTAAGTCACATATGCTATGAAAAATTAATTTAAAAAAAAGCAATACTTGGTCAATCAATCCTTTATTAACCCCCGATGGAAAGGAGAGGTGTTATATAAGTTTGTAGTGTTTCTGTCTTTGGCATCATAGCATAGTTGTTTTCGTTTGAAAGGTGTCTCTAGAGTGTTTTTAGCTGTGTTTCACAATAATCCGCTCAGCCGTTTGAAGATCATCATCTCTTTTCTAGTTGAGCTTTCGGTCAAGGAAAAGATCATGAGGAAACCATAGCACGGTGGTAGGGTCCTTTGTAGTATCCGCCTGGCTGGCTACCACCCTCAAGTTAAAAATTTTTCGCCAAGCACCTACCGGTATGTTCCGGCAATTGCCCTTGAGAGCCAGGTTGCTATCTCGGTATTGTAACAGGTCAGCAACACAGTGGCAATATCTCTGGTATTGCAAATGGTGATAGGCGACGGTAACCACTTACCATCAGGTGGGCCGTATGCTTGCTTGCTACCATAGTAGTATAAAAACATGTATCGGATTGCTTAATATTTTCAATTTTAGTTATTTTAACATTTAATATATCAATTCACGATTGAGGTAATTTGAGCGTATGATGCAGTCAATAGATAAACAATGAAACTGTTTATCCATCTCAAGGTGCCAGAAGCGATCAAAAAGTGCCAGAAGGCTGGTATAACAGTCCGCATGGTGACAGGAGACAATGTGAACACTGCCCGGTCTATAGCCGTCAAGTGTGGCATACTGAAGCCGACCGATGACTTCCTTATACTGGAAGGCAAGGAGTTCAATCAACGGATTCGAGACACTAATGGAGAGGTATTTAATCTTATAGCAGTACTAGCTGTCTCCCTTGGTTTCACCCACGTTCCCTGGATAAAAAGTAGCTTATAAATCTTATAATATAAATATAACCTTCGGGGATAATGTAGGAAATAATTTTTCGAACCTGACTGGTAGATCCAAAGATTATCGCGCTCAGACAAACTCTCCAGCTTTATTATTAGTATATATGGTTATAGTAGTATTTAATTTACTTGTATATCTTTATCTTTACATACTATAAAATGAAGTCGCTTCCGCTGTCTGTTCGCTTAGGTCTTTTAAACTACTCAATGGATTTTAAGGCATTTTTCAGTAAAAGATATAGTGATTCAAGAGGAAGGTTTATATGTACAATACGTGTACAAAAAAGCCATTAAATTCAAATATTTGTACACCCGTGGAAAGCTTGGGCAGGTCGCTAGTTCGTAATAAACTGTAAAAGAAATTATAGAAATTGAGTGAGAAGCGGGAAGAATGTTGAAAGCGGGCGAAAAGCTACATAAATAAACCACCACCTTTTTTGAAGTCGGTCAAAAACGGATTAAATCTGTTTGTCAGGTACAACAACATCTAGTAGACAAGGTGTGGCCGAAGCTGCGCGTGCTGGCGCGCTCCTCCCCCACCGACAAGTACACGCTAGTGAAGGGCATGATCGAGTCCAAGGCGTTCGACACCCGCGAGGTGGTCGCCGTCACCGGGGACGGCACTAACGACGGACCTGCATTGAAGAAGGCCGATGTCGGATTTGCTATGGTAACTCATTTATTTTTTTATCAATGATATGTATAACAAAACGGAAAGCTTAATTCACTCGCCAGTGTTAAGTTTGATGGCGGAATATTTTCGTAAAAGATTAACCTACGATTATTAAATAAAAACCCGGCCAAGTGCGTTTCGGACTCGCGCACGAAGGGTTCCGTACCATTATCTATAAAAACGGCAAAAAAGTCATGTCTGTTGTATGGGAAACTAAGGGGAAATATTTATTTTATGCTGTTTTTTGTAGTGTTTGTTGTTATAGCGACAACAGAAATACATTATCTGTGAAAATTTCAACTGTCTAACTATCACGGTTCATGAGATACAGCCTGGTGATTCCATATAGATCCAAAAATGGCTCCATATAGCTCCAACAAAATTTACAACACAATCAAATCATCAAACAAATAAAATAAATTAAACAATTCTAAATTCTACTCCCCTAACAATAAGGTCTTCCCCAGGGTATCGCCGGTACGGACGTGGCTAAAGAAGCGTCAGACATCATCCTAACGGATGACAACTTCTCTTCGATCGTCAAAGCCGTCATGTGGGGTCGTAATGTTTACGATTCCATCGCGAAGTTCCTCCAGTTCCAGCTCACAGTCAACGTGGTCGCAGTTGTTGTTGCGTTTATAGGCGCCTGTGCGATACAGGACAGTCCGCTTAAGGTAAATTACACTTTAACGTGCAGGTTTAAGGGTTATTTTAGTATGTCAAAGTAGTTTACACTAAATTAGCGGTACGCGCTATGACGGCCATTTTGACAGGTCCACACCTTTGACCTGAGCCACAAAGAAACAAGACGAGACACCCTCAATTATTTTTATTATAAGCTTTAATTAATGCAAAAAATAAAACATTCATATTACGTATTAGCATAAGGATGCTCCCAATTAGTCGTATATCGTACTAAGTCCTCCCCCTCCCCCGGTAACGCCCTGAGCCTAGGTACCCCATTCGGGGGTGCCCTCAGGCGTTAACCGGCTGAGAGCCCTCTGCGCTCGCCGATTTGTCCGGTAAGCTTACTGCAGCCATCTGAGGCTACCAACTTTAGTTAAAGATTTACATAAGAAATGTGTTGTTAGGCGGTACAAATGTTATGGGTGAACCTGATAATGGACACGCTGGCGTCGCTGGCGCTGGCGACGGAGATGCCGACGCCGGACCTGCTGCTGCGCAAGCCCTACGGACGCACCAAGCCGCTCATCAGCCGCACCATGATGAAGAACATCCTCGGACAGGCCATCTATCAGCTCTTCATCATCTTCTCGCTACTCTTTGTCGGTATGTACCTACCGTTATTATTATCTACGTACTAGCTGCCCCCCGCGGTACCTTATGTTAATCCAGGGTATGATCTATCTGTGCCAAGATTCATCCAGATCCGTTCAGTAGTTTTTACGTGAAAGAGCAACAAACATACATACATACTTACAAACTTTCGCATTTATAAGATTAGTAGGATAGCCAATCTCAACGAGATCACTGATCATGTAGACGACGGTGGGACACGCAAAGCCTAGAATGGTAAGGTGCTTGGTCACAGATTTTCAACAATAGGCTAGTTGACAGTGTCAAAAATAAATGACCAAACACTAACCAATGCATGAAACATCTAAAAACACGTGGAAACATCAAATATGTTGTACATTGAATGCATTTGATGATTTTTAATTACCAATAGAACCAACATACAAAGAGTAAATTCATTTGATGCTGTGAAACTATGACGTCATAGTGTAGTATTTCGTACAAAATTCCATATAAACATTTATTAAAAAGTAGCTGATTTGATAAGTCAGTCAACTACCCTGTTGAGGGTGGTAACCAGATGGGTACTACAAAGTACCCTACCAAGGTAAAGACCGAAAGCTCTAGCTCATTGTGATCAATTTGCATCTAAAATTGGATTTATTTCTAATTTTTTAGGTCCAAAGACTTCAATAGAAACGTTACTTATCTTTTGAAGAAAACTGTACTTTATTATTTTTTTTTAATTTAATTATAAATGGGCGTGTATTAAGGTGGAGGCGTCGGTTGGAGCGCGAAATTCAAATTTTACCACGTTTTTTGCAAATTACAGCTCAGTTATGGTCGTAAGTTATCAAGATCTTTTTTGCGACAAGAATGGTAGTATATTTACTGATTACTACCATTATTCTCGCAAATAACATGTTGATAACTTACGACCTATAACTGAGCTGCAATTTACAAAAAACGTGATAAAATTTTAATGTCGCGCTCCAACCGAAGCCTCCCCCTTAACTGTGTAATTATAGTACTGTTTTTGATTTCATAATTAGAACATTACGATATGGGAGTAAATAAACACATTTTCTTTCTCATTGTACAACGTATTTCTAAAATATTACCCTGGTCTCCAGGCGACAAATTGCTGAACATCCCGTCGGGGCGCGATCAGGGCCTGGGGTCGGAGCCCTCGCAGCACTTCACCATCATCTTCAACACGTTCGTCATGATGACGCTGTTCAACGAGATCAACGCACGGAAGATACACGGCCAGCGGAACGTGTTCCAGGGTCTATTCACAAACCCTATTTTCTACTCTATATGGATCGGGACTGCTCTATCGCAGGTATTATTTATTAAGTTGAAACTAGCTGTTTCCCGGGACAAATTATATTTTTATGCGAATCCCTAATTCTTTAGTCCCTCGTATACACTGTGAATGGATTAGAAAGGGTAATAAAAGTAAATAAGGGTGTAAGTGAAATTATAACTAAAACTGAAACCATAGATTCAGTTGTCATGATCATGGATCCCTTAGCGATATAATTTTTCATTAATTTAATTATTCATCTTGTAGAAACCAGTAGAAACAAAAATATTTTTTCTTCACAATAAAGTGTAATTTAAATATAATTTTACTATTTCAATAGACCAAATGGATAGGAAAACACTGTTTGCATTAACAATGATTTGGTCTTATTTCACACGCTGTGTTTACATTTGTTTCTAAACTTTCTAGGAAGGTTTGCTGTATCTGCTTTGTTTTTTTTTACTATTTTATAAGTAACTAGCTGTCCCCCGCGTTCCTAGGATAAAATGTAGCCTCTATCCTTCTCCATAATAGGCTATCTGCGTGCACAGATTTCAGCGTGATCAGTTCAACGGTGAAAAGGTAACAGATGGAGTTACTTTCGCAGTTATAATAAATATCTGTACGAATTACCTAATTAGGTTAGATTTTAGTAACTAATAATAACCTAGGACATTTTTCACACACGGTTACCTGATCCCAAACTAAGCAGAGCTTGTACTATGGAAACCAGATAACTGATATATTACTTTTTTGTACATACCATATATAGATAAATAAATACAACCAGTCTCAGAACAAATAGACATCATCAAGCACACAAATATTTGTCCTGGATGGGAATCGAACCCACGACCTGCGGCGCCTTAACCAATCACGCCAACTGGCTTGTCATGAAAATGTAGTTGATGATTGTTGTTTGTGTTCCAGGTGGTTATAATACAGTTCGGCGGCATGGCGTTCAGCACGTCGGGGCTGTCCGTGGACCAGTGGCTCTGGTGCCTGTTCTTCGGGGCCGGCACGCTCGTCTGGGGGCAGCTCGTCACCACCGTGCCCACTAGGAAGATACCCAAGACTCTCTCGTGAGCTACACTTACATTTATACATGCTTGTTTGTAGAGATTACCATCTCTACCCGCCTGGCTGGCTACCACCCTCAACTTGAAAATCTGTCGCCAAACACCTTTCGGTGTGTTCAGACAGCTGCACTTACGAACCAGTTCCTTTCTAGGCTTTGTGTGCTTACCATCATCTGCCACATCATCACTGACCACGGTGAGATTGTGGTCAAACACAGGCCTATACAGGATGATTCTTTTAAGTGGGCGTGGTAGACCAAGTCCTAAAGTATAAGGAAAAGCGAAAAATGCTGAATAGAGTCTCGGGGCCGATTTTGATAAAAACTAAAACTGTATACTTGGATTTAAAAAAAATATTTGCCTTGCCGGGAATCGAACTCATTGATTTTGAAAAAAAATACACAGCCTGTATTATTGCTACATCTCATAGTGTCGCTTATAATGATCAATTTCTGGGAAGTAATGTTATATGGAAAAATATTTTTCTTACGTTTATTAAACTTTACTAATCAAATGTTCGAAATGATGTCCATTGTTTTCAATACATAAGCAGACTCGACACCTCAAACATTTAGTGCGTTCTTCATCATTAGGTTATGTATTTTAAACAATTGGTGTCATTTTGAAAAATGTATTATGTCACCCTGTATATAGTAAAAAAGATAAACTACGGTAACATGGCGCGCTCCTCCAAATTACTGTTTCAATGTGTGTAGTCGCATACTTACGAAAGAGTTCGTATGTAGTTGTAAGTATTCGTGTTCAGTAGCAGGCCGTCTTCAGTATTAAAATTATTACCATAAACTGTTGCAGTTTTGATTCAAGACTAGAATCTTTTGACCGAAAATAAACCTTATCAATAAGGCATTATAGAAAATCCCGTTTCAACAATTATTTAGTCTGGATCCGAAAACATAATGCCTTCTCCAACTCAGATGGGGCCGAGGGCAGCCGGATCCGGAGTCGATCCAGCCCGGACCGGACTACGACAACGACCTGGACAAGAAGCCTCGTGCCGGCCAGATCCTCTGGATACGTGGCCTCACGCGGCTCCAGACGCAGGTATGTCACGTCACCGCACACACTTACATTAATATGACATTACACGGTACATAAAGGGTGGGTTACATTAGTTCGATGCGTTGAGGTTGGACTAGACTAGAAAGTTTTTTTAGTCAATAATTACAACATTAAAATGGAATTATTAGGTATTTTCTGGGGGCACGGTCGTGCCCTCGCCAAGACGAGCCTATATCTTTTTATATTAAATAAAAGTTGTAACTAGTCCAAACCAACCTTCACGTGTCGCTATTATATGATACATTGCGGGTTATATATTGGAAATATGTGTGGGGAGTTTGTGTAAAGGTATTTGGTAGGGAATGGATCGATAAGTTTTTAAATTAATAATGTGAATATTTTTTATTAAATTTGTTTCATCGCTGTACTTATCTTTTCATTGTAATATCGAGATTCAATTCAATAGATTTGATTTGAGTCGTTAAAATAGCAAGATTCTATGTCTTTGGGAAATAGGAAGACTACACAAAACGGTTTTTTTCGTGTTGGGTTTACGTCATTTAATTATTATTTGACAAGTCAAATAGTAAAAATGAATGGGAACACAAAAAATATTTATTTAAACTTGTATAATTTGTATTGTATTTTATCATTTGCTATAGATAAAATACAAATAAATTATTCAGATTTAATTGTTTATACGCTGTGAATAATAAGACAAAGATTACTAAATAACACGCAATTTTATGGTTATATAATACTCAAATATACTAGTTCTATTTTTTTTTGTTTATAGTAATGTAACGGGTCTATTCGCGCATAGAATATTATCAAAATATAATTTTGACTAACCTCGACGTTTCGATCAAGTTGCATTGATCGTGGTCAAGAGTGGACTGGAACAGCGGGTCAACATGTTGCTTGGCGAGAGTTGTCTCCAACTGCCCGCAATTGGTCTTGTAAAATATAACTGTCACGATCACGGCACACCGTACTAATTGTATCAACACACCTACTCGAACGCAAGTCACGGCGGCGCGAACACTTACTTATCACTGGATTCCACGCAGCAGATAACTTAAAACCATCTTCCCGGTTGAAATTAGGATATTTACGTTACATTACTATAAACATGAATTGTGTTCGCGAGATTTTAAAAAGTATTATTTCTATTTTTTTTTATTCACAGTGTGTATTTTTTTGCTGACGGTTTTATTTTTATCGAATTTATAGCCCTTGAAACTTTTTAAAATTTTGTCATTTTTAATTAAATATTTGCTAATGAAATAAAGCCGTCAGCTGTTATGTCATCATGATATGCGGCTGTGACAATAAGACTGATTAATAAAAAATACATGATGATATATCCTGGATACATTTAGATATTTAAGGAATTTAAAAACGTCTTTTTTTTTACTGTTTTGCAAAATGGAGTGAAACACAGTAATAAACAGACGTTGAATCTTTAAAAAAATAAAATATACAGATTAATAATATAGGAGTGGCAGAAATAATAGTGTTATAATGAAATGAAAGAGGGATAAGTTTATAGTTTACAGCTAAATATATATATATGTGTATACAAAATATATACACATAAGAGTCAACAGGTCAGCTCTGCGGATACCTTGGGCATCCTTACGCTAAGTCATAAAATATAACATTATATTGTCCATATATGTATTGATTTTCATATTTTTGCATACAAATACGAATCACAATTTTCTTTTCAAAATATACAATGCATCCATTTTTATATAGAAAATATATCGTTATAGAAATAAAATAGTTACGCTGAACGATTTTCTTATAAATTACACAAATTGGTTATGATTTTCATAATGGTTACAGCGAGTCGGATTATTTAATGATACGATTTTTTATAAATCAAATAATTATAAACATTCGTTGATTAAATCCAAAACTTTCAATAATAACTTTTTAACGTTTACATTAAATTTTTATCCATTTTGGTTCCTCAATTTTTTTATTCTTTAATTTTTAATTTATTTATGTCTTGTATTTTTCGTTTCATTCTACTATACTTTCTGTTCTTTTTCGAAGTTATTATTTTATTTATTTATTTTTATACCTACACAGAGAAACACTTGACAAAGTAAAAGTAGATCGCTATATTTATTTTGGCCCAAAATTAACGTAGTTTGAATAATATAAATTGTTCGCTCGCCAATTTGACAAAATTTTTCTCATTATCAATTAAATTAAATTCAAAAAATATATTTACAATAAATTGGCAACCGAACAAGACAACACTTACTAGAGTTTAATTTACTTTCCAAAACCAACTGTTTTAGTTTTTTTTTTATTAATTTCTGTACCTGGTTTCATGACGTCTCATACTATCAATAATTTTATACTATCTATAAACGTGAGTGAACTTAATCTCTTATACACAACATTATATATTTCTTCAGTCTTGCAACCCTTCTATATCTCTCTACCTGTCATGAAACCGGGGCATCCTTTAGTGTTACACTAGTTAGCAACCATCTCGAGTAACTGCCATGCATGCAACAGTTGCAGTCTGACGCTTCCCGGTTATCTTACTATAGACTATATTTTTACTCGTACTGTACCACATTTTTTAATACCTGATTTGACTGTACCGCCCCCTGTACCACTATTGGCATGATCTTTATTGTAGGCTGTGACGATGTTACTTATCCCTCATATCCTCAAACAGTTACTATGACTTATCCCCATACTTATATGGTATATAATAAAACTCATAACACCACATTCGCGGTATGAATATGACTATCTCTTTCTACTTTCTATCTTTTATTTAAACTCTGAGTCATACTGACTGTTTGATTTTTTTTCACTACTACTTTATGATTTATGTCTGTTTTTTTAAGAATAGTGTATTTTTTAATTTTTTATTTTTTTTTTGCTTGTGAAACGCCAACCCGTTACATCCTCGCTACTCATCCAAAGCAACCCCAGCTGTATTTTGTTGAAACGCCGTACATTTGAGAGCCTGAAAATGACAAGGACGCACGGCGTTTACTAACACGCGTTACCGATATACGATATCGTATATATATAGCAGTAACATTTGTTCAATCATTATGTCCACTTGTTATAATGTAACTTTGTTTCGATTATGTTCAGTTACTGCTATGGACGTTTAATTTATTTGAGTGTGGAGTGGATTTTTCTTGAATAAAATGGAGATCATATGATGACACTAGTAGCGAGAGCATGCCGATTGCTCGCCTTATACTAACATTAACCGAACGGTCGAACCCGATTTTCCTTTGCCGTTGTGTTGTTGTCCATGTATGTTTTTTTTTGTTTTGATTTTGTTGTTGTTTTGTTTTTTATTTATTGTTTTTTTTTTGTTTGTGAATGTTGTTCCCGTAGTGGCGTGTTTATGTCAGGGAGTGTTGTCCAGTCAGTTACAATACAAGCGTCACACTGAACGCGGGACATCAGTAGATTTGCCTTGCATACAGAAAGTTGCCTTCATTGTGTTATTTTGCGTTTGATAGGCTTGATGTAGTGTCTTTATGTAAATGTATATAGTGATGCTCTTTAGGCGGTGCGGCGTTTAAGGGTAAGTATAGTATAGTACTGTAGACAAATAATAATAACATAATCGGAGTGTTCTAATATCTTGTACATTACGTTTGTTAACAAAAAAAAACCAAGTGATTCTGTTAAGCTTTCTAATACGTTTTGTCTATGAAATTGTGAAAATATCTATGATATATTTTTCCTGAACAAATAGAGAAAGCAATAATTAATTAAATGTACTTATTGATGTTTACACAATTTTTTTTTTCAAAACTACTAATATTACCTATACGTGAATTTGTTCCTCCTTGGCTCCTGATAATTAGATGTTTTAACCAAAAAAATAACATGGCATGGTAGTTATAGAGTAAGTCCGTGAAAAAATCGCGACCCACCACCATATATACATATATGGAATTTGAAATAAATGTATAAAGTGAGTTTGTATACATGGCCATTATACAGTGGCAAATAAGAGTTAATGATATTGTGTTGGTTAATAGTTAGTGCACCGTGGTCCCTCTTATGGCAAGCATCGTATCACGTCCCTGCGTTGCGTAGGTGTAGTGTAGCCGACTATCTGCGGGGTAGCGAAGGCCTCGGTTCGATTCCATCTTATTAGTTATATCCATTTTTTTTTAATTGTTGTTACCATTATTTTTTTGTTTTTATTTTCCATTTCGTTTCGGCACTCTTTCCGAGTCATATTCTTATCCCAAAACACTGGTCCGCCATTGACCGCAACACACGCATTCACACGATACACTTATGATATTTGGTTTGTTGATTTGTTGTTTATAATTTTCTCTTAAACAATGGGTCTTGTCTTCCCTTGCTGGCCCGTTGGCGGCTGGGACATTTATGATACAAATTAATGTATATTATTATGTAAATAAATTTGTATAATAGTGCATATTGTATTTTACATCATCATTTCTTCACAATGATTTCTTTATATAAAACAGATACACACAATTAGATCAGATTACACTTTACTTTACAGTGTTAAAGAAGGACTGTTTAATTAATTTATGCAGTTAAAATTACATGTATTTCTGTTGAAAAAAAAAAAACAAATACTGTATTTTTTTTTCTTAAAAGCTTCTTTACACTCACCGAACAAAATAAAAGTACACTTAGTAACACTACATTTATATCAAATACTATGAAACATACAAGAAAATACATTGACAAAGTCAAAACAATAGTTTATGTGAGTGATTATATCATTTTAAAAATGTATCTTCATGATATAATTGGTGAAAATAAGCTGCCGTAACTCATTAGTTAATGTATCATAATCATGAATCATTCTACGTTCACCAATGGCTTTGGGGAGGGAAAACATCGTGAGGGACCTTCATGATCTAAATTTTAGATGAGGCCCCAGTCCTCATTTCTGGACATGTATTAAAAAATTATAAATAAAATATGTAAGAGTAAACATGGATTTAAAAACCAATTGGATAGGATATCAGGTGAATATTAACAAAATGATGATGTGAAACACAATATAAATGTCCCACTGGTCCGCTGGTCTGGTCCCGGCATCAGTTGTAAAGCTAGGGCTGCGTACGCACGTAGGACGGTGTCGAATGGGGCATGGAGCCGCGCGTCGTTGAGAGATGTTGTTGGCAGCCCCGGCCCGTGCTCGAGACGGAGGTGTAGTGGCGGCCGCGGCGGCTGGCGACGCGCTGCGTGCAAAGGACGCTGACGGTACCCTAGTCCTAGCCCCTAGCCCATAGCCCATAGCCCCTAGCCCTTAGCCCCTAGCTCCCGATCCCACACAATTATATAGATACAGAAGGTCCAATGCGTGCAAAACTTTACAATCGTTTGGTTGAAACATGTAGAATGATTGGATTTTGACATTTTAATAATTTCAATTGGTGAGTAGAATTAACGAAAACGAATACATTTAGATATGCTTCATTAACGTATTCTTAATTCACTTGTAACTACAGTACATTTTAAAGCAGCACGTTAAATGTCCATCCTGTAAATACCTACAGCGTTTGTTGCACGTGTTTGAGCCGGTGTAAACACCGCGGCGGACCTTCTGGTGTGATCTATTGTGTGCCCCTAGCGTCTAGCCCCTCTAGTCTAGTGTAGTGATCACGTTTTCCAACACCCGGGGAGTTTACGACACTCCTACTTCGCTGTGGATACGCTGTTTTCATTGTGCTCGTAGTCAGTGGTGGTTATCTCGATAGTTTGTGTGTTTGCTCCTCTAGTGTTTCGGACAATGGAGTGTCGTCGACTTCCTGCAAGCATTTTTTTAAATATTTTTTCGTCTGTCATGCATCTCCCCACTTTTCGGCAATAGTCGACCCCGGTCCTCGTTTTTGTCACTTTCCATCTCTGGCACCATTTCGTCCGCTCGTACCAGCACCCTGTCTCCGGTCGACGCATCGACCTCACATCGTCGCCCTCGACTTCGCTCCATCGTCCCGCTTTGTGATGTGCCCCAGTGTCCAGGTCACGTACCTACCTCCACTCAGACCACGTTTTCGTTATAGACGTTTCCGATAGCACCTAGTACTTTATTTTTGTTTAGCTACGCGTGCATGGAGCCCACGTCTCCCGGCGCGGGTGTCATCTCATCCCCGTCGACATGTCACGTCACGTCACGTCACTATCGGTAGCTCCCCGCGAGGTCGTCTAGCTGCATGACATAGACACGACCCTCGAACGTCGGCACACATACGCTACATCCAACTCTGAATACAGACAGCGGCACAGAGAACATCCACACCACACTCGATTAAACGGTATCGGTGGCTCGGTAGGGCTCGACAGCGACGGTGAGGGAGTGGCGAGGGTGTAGGCGGGTGTGGACGTGCGGCTCGGTGAGTGGGGGGGGGGGATAGGGGGGCCGCCAGTGCAGTTGTGTTGGTTGCAGCTGCGCGTGGTGCGCGCGTTCAAGTCGACGCTGGAGGACCTGGAGGAGCGGCTGTCTGCGCACTCGGCGGCGGGGCTGCGCTCGCGGCTGCGCGCGCCCCCGGCGGACATCGCGTACATCGACGCGGAGGACGTGCCGCCCGCGTCCGCATCCGCTGCCGCCCGCACAGAGACCACTATATTCTGAGCCCGCACGCACCCGCACTGCGCCCGCACCGTGCCCGCTCGCGGCGGACGCGACGCGACCGATCGTACTTAACGCTGTAATCTCGCGCGCGATCACGTCCATACACGCGTGGACCCACGCGACGGCTCTTAAATTCTTATTAAGGTTCATTATTAAGTGTTGAAATTTTTTTAGTAGTAGGTAGTCGATAGCAATAAACCGGTGGACGGCGTCGGCGGCCCGTCGTCGACGGGACTCCGCGTCGGCGTCGTCGCACGTTGTGCCTGTCGTTGAGCGATCTGCCGCGATGCGATGTTCATGTAACTGTTGACGCGCTCCCCGCTGGGAGCGTTCGCTTGTTTTAATAGTTGACCATTACGCATATCTTAGTGTCGGGACCCCTTTTCATATAGGTACGTAGGTTATACGAACCCCTCAGCCGGTCATCATGTATTATGAAAGCTGAAACACTGCTATTTTAAAAATGAACGTATTTGTACATAAGAGATCCTTTTAAAGTCTTTTTATGTATATCGGAGCAGTGATATTTTATATAGGTAGCTATATGAATCTGAATGATTAAAATCTCCATTATTAAAACGAACATGTAACTTTTTAATCTTTAGACTTCGGAAATTTTAAGAAAATTAAAATAAGATAAAAAAAACGTTTTAAAATTTTCAACTTTCACTATTTTAGCTTTTTGTGTATAAGTAGTTTGTTACGAGAGATGTTATTGTGAAACTACCTAAGATGGTTCTATACTCGGCAGCCTGTGTTTTGTTTCATAGTAAATTTTGGGACCACTTTTACCCCGTTTCTTAAACTTTTAAATAAAACTGGGATACTATATTTAGATCTACGAATTATAACGGTTGGCTCTTAAACGTTTTACTAAGGATTCTATCTATCAATAAATAATGTATTAATCTATAAAATATAAATTAAATAAATAAATAAACGATACAAGCCTAAAGTTTAGTATGAATAAGACACTTTCACGCTTAACTTGAAGATCAAAAAGGGAACTTTAAATAGCACCAAAATTGTGTAATTACTATATCTTTAAAGAAACGAAACAAAGAGATCTTGGTATTGCGAAATGTTACGAGAAATATTTACAATTGTAATTGAATAAATTTTCAAGCAAATTCCATAGTATTTTTTAATTCGCCACTCGTATAGTTATGGTGGGGGCCGCCCGTTTTTTAGAACAAAAACTCCCTCTATTTCAGATGTTGACGGTAAGTTTAGGTCTGTCTGGATAGGAAGTTAATATTGTAAGTATTCTAGAGGCCGGTGTAATGTAGGCACTCGTTAAACAAATAATCAGTTCAATATTAGAGCATGAAGTACGTGTTTGCACGTTGGCTACCGGCACATCACTGTGCCATCTATGGGGGATAACATCACATAACATTACTACACATAATTATCATCCATAATTCACAGTAATGTTATCCCTCATGATTCAAAATAACAAAGATAGTCATCGAAAATTAACAGTTGATTATTTCAATAAGTCATAATTACGTATACTTCGTTAAGTGAGAGCGGCCATTTTGTGAGTTACATCGTCACCAAAATGGCGGCTACGTCGATCGCTTAGATTGTAAGTACTGAGTATATTATTGAAGAATTGTATAACATTTTGATTTTTGGTACAAACGTTGTTTTCTATGTTAGTAGAAGATTTTTGTTTTTAATTTTTTAACTTATAATTAATTTTCGCTTGGCATTTACAGTGTGTTCTCGCTTATTTTACAGTGTTTATTGCATGTATACAGATGTCTGTGAGTATGCACAATTTGTATTTTCTTTTTTTATTATTAGATAGATCTTTGTATTGTCTCTGATAATATTTTCCTTATGAAAAAAATATAAAATATTGTCAGAGTATTTTAGGGTTTTATATCCGAATTTTAATTTCTTTTGATTAATAATATAGTATTAAAAAGTTTATATACCATCACAATAACTTATCGAACTATCTAACACTGTAGTATATAAGCAGAAATAAAAATATATACGTTTTAAAATCATAAATATTTCGCATAAAATATAATCTCCACTATTACACCAAAATTAGAAAAATAAGTCGAATATTTTTCCTATTTTAATAAAAAAAAATACTTTATTTCTATTTTATTTTCCACTTGATTTTTCATTATTTTTTAATCATTAATTCGGTTGTGTATGTACTTATTAATAAGTTGGTAATCGTAATTTATTATTGAGTTTTATTGTGAAAGATTACTTTTTATTGTTTAAAAATACATACTTAACCGGCACTATAAACCATATTAATAATAATAAAACAAACTCATTTTAAATAAAAGTATTTATTTGACGAACGATGAGATTTTATTTTGAACCCCAAATAGAACACGGTTTTCACGTAAATATTAAACTTGCATCGCGAAGTAGCTCACATACCGGATTTTTTTAAATATCTTTCTGCGTAGTAGTACCTAGCTTCAGTCACAATAATTAACTTCTATTTTATTATTTAAACTTTATTTTTCATATATAATTAGTATTTGCTACTGGATGCCCTTGAACCCGACCCAGCTAGTGTGAATGCCCCCTTACCCTAGTTAAAGTTAGGCACTTGGTAACTAACGAAACTGCTTTTCCAAATTTTTTATTATTATTATTTTTATATCTTAGCTGACTACCCTACACTTTAGTTAGTATTGGTGTTTTAAATGCAAATTGATCAATTTGTCTTTTGGAATGCCAAACGGCAGTGTCACGTATTTTTAGTTGACTATTTGAGCTGAAAGCAGTTTGGTTACGGCTGTGTGTTGCGTAGGTGCGGCCACGTCCCGGTACAGTACCTACTGACACGGTCCGTCATGTTGTTTTGCAGCAAAAGGCGGACATATTGGCCGGTCGCAGGATATTTGTCAATAATTATTTGGCGGAACACCGAAGGATCAGCGTGCAATCCGGCGGCAGTTCCCTGCCGGCACTCAGCCCTGTGTCGCATCAGAGCGATGACTAAATATTTGCCCCACTAATAAACGAACATACAATATAAACAAACTATATACCTACCCACCTAGCTCCACGCTTGTGTAGCTATTTGTGACGCGAATAAAGACCATATTCATAAAAAAATTACTGCCATAAATACTATGAACTTTGGATAATATTCTAAAAATAATAAATATAAAAAATTATACCCGTGATTTCTTGCTAAACTTTTGGAAAATAAAAATAATAAAAAAACTTTTGGAATCTCTTCAAATGTAAATGCAGTAGGTATCGTAAGAAGTTTAACTGTTTACTAAAAGTATTAGAAATAAGTAACAAGTAACAAATATTAGAATCGCAAAATATATTTTAGATTTATATGTAACTATGGTGCACCATTATTTAGATGGAGTATAATTAGAGTTTTAGCGAAACGATATGTTTTTATACCCGTTGTCGAAGTGAAAACAAACTTTTCTGAAGTATACATACATACCAATAATATTATTACTTTTTTATTTTTTTACGAAAACTTTCAAAAAAAACTTCTTTCTGTAAATAACTTCATGAATTTCCTCATCTTTTCTTGTAATTATAATATAAAAAAGGAATGAAGTTGTTATGTGTTGTAATAAACATTAATAAAAAAAAGTATATAATACGTTTAAATTCATGTGCCATTTTTATATATATATTTATTGTTATAACGATATAACAAATTCAACAATTTGTGCTACTCAAGTGCTTTTATAAACGTTTTTAATGATAAGATGATATTTAAATTTGCTTGTTATTATTTTTTAATTGTTTGTTTGTTTATAAAGAATGCCATATTTTAGATATGTGTCAAGATCTTGATATGTTAGATGTATGTACTTTATTTGTTTACTAGTGCCTCTGTGTAGTATGACCCCAGTAGATTGTGAACTTGGTTCTTCTGTTTTTACAACCACAATTTACGGTACACAATCGCTATATTGTCGTAATTTATTAATTTACCGTTTAATACATATATTTTTATATTTCTTTTAGGTACTTTTATATGAAGAATAGATTAAAATGTAGAGTGCTGGTATTATGCATATATTTAATGCAACCTCTGGCACTTATATACGAATGAACACCGGATGCATGGAAAACGTATAATCACTACATTTAAAGTATTTAAAAGAAAAGAAGCTTTTTCCTTCTTTCTTACTGTTTTAAATTTTATTTCGTTGTGTCAACAAATTAATAATATTGGAATATTCTGTATTATTTATAAATTCGTAACATTAACTATAATTATAATAACGCTATATTTGTGTGTTATGGTCAGAATAAAAAAATACAGAATATCATATTATTCATATTAATTTGTTAAAACTTTTTGCCTCTAACCTTTCTTACAGTAGTGTGATTCTTACACAAAACACATCTAGCCACATACTGGTCTTCCAAACCTTCAAATTTAAGTTGACAATTTAATTTTCGTTTATTCTTCACACAATTTCCAAGGTATCAAGCAAATTTAACTATCCTTCACATGTTTTGTGGTGAATAGTAGACTATTTTATATATTAAGTACCTACTTATAAAAAAATATATTTAAATATGTATCGATTTCTAAATTTCATAGATATATGCACTTCGTGTAGTTCTAAAGATTGCCTGCTACATGAATGTTAAGATTTAGTAACAAATATAGTTAGTATACATTAAAAAAAACTATTACATTAAATATAATATTTAATGATAAATACGTGTTATGGTGTACCACTTGAGTTAGATGTAAAATAAAGTAACATTAATTCTTTTTCAAACATAAAATTATACGCTTAATAGCTGGTTACACACGCCATTTAGTGAATTAAAAAATATCACTCTTTAAAAACTTGTAAACAATAGTGAAGCATGATAATTTGCAACTTCTACCTATACGGTGTACTGAAGGGTGTTGTCTATGAATTCGTTATTTCTAACGCTTCTTGTCTCTTAATAAACTTTAGTAATAAAGTATCTATATTCCAAAGTAACTTTGATTTCACCCAACTGCGCCACCGACTGTGTGGATCGAGCTCCGTATATAAGGTAACTGGCAGTATGGGAAGTGTTGTGTCGATGTTGGTCCAAATGTTTGTTGTTGCCGGCCTATGGCCAACATGGGCCGTCATTTATGTCGTACGGTTTAGATCGATGTTAGAACTCGCTTAGACGCTTACACGCATATTAATATATATAACTGTAGTGACATAGATTCACTTACGCATGGACTTATTAATGGCTGACTGTCTCATTGTATATATGGTGTACATATTTGTACATAGGTACTGCAATATGTAGATAAAAGATACCTGACCTTGGTGTTGCAGTACTATTGTATAAAAAATCTGTAAATTATAACACCGTTTATGCATTGATTGTAAATATCATAGTTTAGATAAAATACCTAGCCTTAACATATATTTAACGCCAAGCTAATACAAAATTTAATATCACTGTCAAAAAACAATCGTGAATCAAAATTAAAAAAATAAAATAATAATAACATTAGGAATATTCGTGATCATTTTGATTTGCAAATTCACGATATTCATTAAATGTACGCTTTTGTATATTATAGTTGTTAGTGTTGTAGATATTGTAGATTAAAAATATATCTTTTATCGATAAAAGGTCGATTATATATCTGGTATGTGAGCAACTACGTCGATATAATCAAATGTGTGTGCTTTTAGATTTAGTACGCATGAATGAACATTACCTGAACACACGAACACACGAGTGCCGTTGTTTGACTCGACACACAAAACACACGCACAAACATACATTTTTGATAAAAAAACAACATGAAAAATGCCATGAGACTCACAGAGGTGATCCAAGCTGAATATAAATGTTATATGTAATCAATGTTTTTGATATTGTATTTAATTTTAGTTTCCATTATTTTCGTTATATTTTTTTTTCGAAATGGATGTTACGGAGCCCTGGATGGAAAATATGATATTTAAAATGGAATATTAGATGTAAGTGCACACCCCATGAATGTGCTTCTTAAGGAACCTCCATAGGTATACCCTGCGTTATTTTACTTTCTACTGTGTATTTATGTTATCTTCTTTCTACAAAACTATTCATTGCTTCGCGAGGCACACTGCTTCGTTTTATTAGTCCCCTCGTGAACTATCTGTCTCTGAATTTTATATATTTACACTCTTCGTTTGTGAGAAAGTTTTCCACTTGCTAGCGCACGGACGCTATTCTAAATCTAATTTACAACTAATTATAACGACATCGTTTACATTGACAACTTATTTGTATTCATTTCACTTCACTACAGTAAAATATAGCAACTGAAACATTTGTCGATATAATCTGATGTCGATATGAATAGTTACATCACTAATGGACAACGAAACTGTTCAACTATAAATACACTAATTTAGAATCGCGTCCGACCGAGCACCGCAGCAATGTACAAATTTTATTACTTACATATCTGTTTTCTAAAGCAACCGACCGCCTCAAACAGGCGTCACCTCTCTTCGTGCTGTGAATCTTTCTTCATGTTCTCGTTTTTATTTTCTTTTCCATGAATACCAATTGCACACGGAAGGTCATAGGTGGCGAGTTACAAGAAAGGTTGATACCTGTACCCTACAGCAAGACGTCAACCGACCAAGCTGTAAGATTTGAATTTATGAAAGGATGAGCCTGTGTTGTTCACTCACTATCAATTTGTTCTATTTTTATGTTAACATTCCGTTTTCGTTTTTTTTTTTCTATTTATTTTATATGTTCATACTGTTGATACTGTACTCTGTCTTTCTATACCTACAACTTTATCCCACTGGCTCTTGTGTCTATGCTGACCTTTTGGTTTCAATCAAGGGATATGGCTACATCTGATAATATTCCAAAAGTTCAATCCATTAAAATCTCAAAATTTTGGTCCTTTGAGCCGGATCGAGATAAATATTTTTTATTTTAAATGAAAACCAATCTTGTAGTTTTATTGGAATAAAAGATGAAGTCATGCCCTTACATTTGCACATAAAAATAGGGCTTAATGTAAAAGGTTGAAATTATAAAGGTCAGTATATATTGCATGCTTTGTATATTCGACATCATTGCACGCATCCTCTGCATGCGCTGTGTTTACCATATATATTTTTCAAAGATGTTGTCCCTTCACAAACGACTTCAAATCTTTCTTTAAAAAAAAATATAATTCTTCGTATACCTACAATGAAAAAAAATTATTCTACGATTATTAGAATTATTATTGAAGTCGATTCATATTTTCTAAGTTATACGTAAAAAATATGGATTTGATTGTACCTCTCAAAATATAATGTATCGTCTATTAACTACTAACCCCCACTGTAACATTACAAATGTTGGACAACTTAAGTAGATGAGGTAGGGAAACAAATCTATTGACTTAAAAACGGAATAGCTTCAAAATTTATTTTCGCATTCATACATCATGGCATATAAGTAGTGGTTTTCTTTATTTATTTGCATCACATTGCACTCTAAATAATTCGTGGGGTTACTAGCTTACATATCGCCAGGGGTTCGTGCAAAGCTATGGAATCATCAAAAAAATAAGACCATCTTTCAAACTCGATTAGCTTTTAGGGATTTTTGTAACGGAAAGCTTGCTTTGAAATATTTCGGATATAGGACGTCGGATGCGTTCGATGTTGCTTCGGTCATGTGGGTAGTGTTGTGTTCAGGGCATTATTATAATATGAGTTAAATGGATAAAGCTTTCATCGCGTAGTTCACATAGAGGTGAATGTCCAAATGCAGTCACAGAGCAAACCAACATTGCATGTTTAACACACACTAACACTCATTGGCACTGGCGATGAGACATGTCTGTATTCAGAGGCGATGCGACCACGGATGGAGAGTGTGCAGTTTCCCTAGGACCACACGCGTATGGGCCACGAGCCATAGCTACTGGTGGCTGGCCACAAATGTGGCGAGAGGAAGCCACATGGTGTCTCTACCTACGTATAGACGTGTGTGGCCAGCCACCCGTGGCCGTGAGCGAGTGGCCCGTGGGCGCGTGACGTGGCTCCCGGAGTCCCGGCTCACTGCATGGCATGCGTGCGCCGTTATCAAACCTTCAGTTATTTACATCTGTGACTGGAATTTTGAATTACCTTCAACGCTTTCTTGCCTCTTTTTTAATGGCTCGGTGTGCTTATCTTTGTTCATTTGGAGGTAGTGTACATTGGCTACCGACGCCCGTTTCCCGCCGGTTCGAACGGCTCCCCCGCCGCGAATCTGCGGGAGTGTGCGAAGGAAACGTGGCATTCGTGCTGCTCTGACTCTAAATATGTTGTTCCCACTGACTAATTGCTTAAGGCAGCCGGGAACGTAAAATAATTTTCGAGAAAATTCCTCAATTTGATGGAATAAAAGCTAAAATTAATTTAACAGTTGTCCGAAAAAATGAAACAATTGAACGTATGAAGTGATCCGTCAGCGCGAACGTATAAGTTGGTAATCCTAAAATTGACAAAAAAACTGCATCGTCTAATATAACCTAAGGTCAATTTTACGAGTACCAAGTAGCAGTCAGAGGTCCACGAATGTCGGACGTAGATACATGTGCGAGGTAGTATAACAGCGTCGTTATGCGCGGTGGCAGATTCGCGTGGTGAACGCGTTCCGGCAGGGGCTGGACTCGCGCGGCTCGCTGGCGGACGCGGCGCTGGCGGAGGCGCTGCGCAAGCAGACGGCGCTGTCCAAGCGGTTCTCGCACTCCTCCAGCATCGAGTACGCGGACGCGCCGAGGGACCACCTGGCGCCGCACGACATCGACGTGGAGCGGCTGTCCAGCCACAGCCACACCGAGACCGCGGTGTAACCTAGCCCCCCCACCCCGCCCCCACCCCCGTCGCCCCCCAGCCCAACCCTCGCCTCGCTCGCTCCACGCAATAATCAGTATTAATGGAGGCCGCCGCAGCCCGCATCGGCCGCGACGCGACGCGACGCACGGACGTTAGTTACTCCGACAGTTACGCTGCCATCGCTCTTATTATTATATAATGCTGAAAACGATTGTGTATAAAATCAATATTTATAGAAGGAGTATGATCAAGTTTCGTATTTGATTTGGAACATGACATGTATGGTTGAGGGTGTGGGTGTGAGCGCCGCATTGTACAGAACAGAACGGAGGCGGCACCGCGCACCCCCTCGCATCCACCGGTGTACTTGAGCATAAGTTATATTGTTAACTAGTGTGTTTAATTATTCGATTGTTTTGAAAATATTTTATTATTATACGCGCGCGACGCGACGCGCGCGTCTGTTGAACAAATAAAAAAAAATATTGTCTAATTATTAATTTTAGATTTAAGCGCAAGGATGAGCGAATGGAAGTGTGTTTTTTGAAACAAAAAAAATTTTCGCATACCATCGTGTCATCTCTTACACGGAATGAAATGTTTTATATTGCTTTTGTCAAAGACATGTCGTGGAGGTGGCCTGGGCGGGGGGCCCGCGCGCTCGGCCCGCTCGGTCCGCTGGGCCCGCTCGGCCTCGACTCATCCTTTTGTATAAACTTGTTTCACTAGTAGGCGCGCGCGCGTGACGTCACCGAGCCGAGCGACGCAGTGCAGTGCGGTGACGTCACGCGACTCTGGAGCCCGCCCACGCGCCGCCCGCCCACGCGCGCTATCAACTAAATTATTGAAGTATTAGTTAAGGTGTTTGTTATAAATTTCAATAACTTTTTTTTGTTTTTACGACCTTTTTCCCCTAAATCTAAGTATACATTTAAGTCATATCTCGAAGCGTAGACGCATCAACTGAAAAGTTTCTATACAAGAACCGACGAACGCATTCTTGTGTAAAAACCGACGTAGTCCACTTTAAACATCTTCAAAATGTTTAAAAATAGAAATAAACATTAAAAATTGTATAGCTGAAGGTATTTATTTGTAATGCTAGTCTCTTATGAAACAAATACTAATTATTCAATTATTATAATGTACTTATTGATTATTGATAAATACTTCAAGTTTATTATCAAGATATAGTCTACGGTGTAACGAATTGATTTCGGAATTTTTTCTCTATGAGCAATAGCGAGACGCGCGTGCTCCGGTCGCACACGGCACTCGGTGGTCGCCACACAGTGCCCCGTGATTGCCTCAAGGCACTCGGTGGCTGCCACACGGCACACGGTAATAGCCAATGGGCACTGTGTGGCGGCCACATAGTGCCCGTGACTGCCACACGGCGCTCGGAGCGCGTGCGCCGGCCCAGACATAGGCGACGTAGGATCGCAGCAGAGGCATTTTCAACTTATAAAGTTAAGACATGTACTTAATCGACTTAGTGACGAGTTGAACCGAGAGTCGCACGAGAGCGGCCGACCGCTCGCCGCCCACTTGTTTTTAGTAATATATATTTATATATAAATAAAAATAATGAGAATCAAAACGATCTAGCGAATCGGCAATGTTCAATTTTGTATAGAACGTTTCATAGTAGCGGTATTTGAGAGTTGTTACGTTTTATTTGTGAGGTTCGTTCGTAGACGCGTTCAGTTCCACGCAGGCAGCCGCCCTCGGGCCGCGTCGCGTCGCTCGGTACGGTACGTTACGTTACGGTTCGATACGATACGGTACGGTACGGATGCAGTACGGCGCCGACGCTCGAGAGGCGCGACCACTATAAAAAAAACTATTAAACAATCTTGTAAGTAATTAAGTATTAGCTTCGAATCAATAAAGCCTTTTTAAAAAAATTAGTTAAAAAATGAAAACTATTGAAACTTCACAATGTTTAAATATAATTAGTTATTGATTTCAATGAATAGAGAGGTCAAGGTATCGTTTTGTGTATTATATTACTATTATTTCGTTGATATTCGTTACCACGAGTTTCCCAATGAAAGACATAAATAATTAGGAGTCTATACTGTAACGTAGAGGCGCGTGGCAACCGTCGCGCGACCCTTGTACCTAACAATCAATTGTTTTGAAACGACAGTCTGCCACTAACCATTTTAGGTGATAAGTCCCATTGTTGTATTTTTCGTCTCACAATAAATGAAAATCTATTTTATTGTTTTTATACTGTGGTTTTATTAATTACCTACACATTAACTACCTACCATTAAATAGCATATACATACATGCTGGGGCTCCTATATGTGGACCAAGTGGAAGAAGCCAAAGGAAGACCTAGGTACTTAATACTTGAAGCTTTTGGAGTGATAGCAGTCAGGCAATGATGGCAAATCAATGGGATATAATTTCCTTATAAAAAGAGATTTTGAGAACTATTTATATATCTGTATAGATAAAACAAAGTCAGGATATTTATTCCTACACCATATCTAACTCGAGAATGGCTGGACCGATTTTAATTATGATTATTTATTTGTTGGATTGGTCTCCGCCCCGAATAGCAAAATAACTACATATTAAAATATCGAAAACATTCACAAAAGATAATTGACTGCATTTTATAACAAATTCTGTTGCGAAACTACCAGGATAGCATAAGTTCAAAGATGTGTCAAATAAAAGTGATAAAAGCAATACAAAATAATATACAAGCTAACAATAAGCTGCCTAGCTAAAAAAAGAGTAAGTACTAGGATATCAAAAGATTAAAGGAGTTCTATCCAATCGGGAACACATTATTTTGTACAGAAACGACTGAATTTTACAACAAATTCCGTAGAAACTACCAGGATAGCATGATTTGAAAGATGAGTCAAAAGTAACAACACAACATTTTAATTTTTTTAAACACCAACTGGCTGCATGAAAGGAGTAGGTACTAGGATATCAAAAGATTGAAGGAGTTCTGTCCACTAGAGAACACATTATTTTTATTTATTGTACAGAAAGAAACAGACTGAATTTTATACTAAATTCCGTTACGGAACTACCAGGATAGCATAAATTGAAAGATGTGTCAGGTTAAATAATCAAAGGTGACAACAACATACAATTTAAAACGAACTACCTACAGAGAGTACTAGGATGTCAGAAGATTGAAGGAGTTCTGTTCACTCGCGAATCTTAGGTGTAGGTAGGTCATATATTTTTTATGTGTCAGGGCAGGACAACTACCATCGGCCGCCAAGTAGATTTAAAAAAAGACAATGCAATTTGTGTGGTTTTTCTCAAAAAATATATCGGGTCTATTCGCGCATAGTGTGTAATATTGATGCAATATTCAGTTGATACAACTAGACCTAATGGTGTTCAATACGATTGCCACCAAAAGATATCACGATGGCGCGGCAGATTTGGTTTCGAAGATCAGGACGACCATATACTTCACAAAAGGGTGAATCGTCAATAAAAAAAAACATTTATTATATACAAAAATAAGTGTTTATTTACAAAAAAAATATAATAATAATATTATTATCAGCATGTCAATAGATAAAAGAACAGGAGGGGATGGAAAACTATATACTCGTAGTACGAAACCACATACATTATAACCCATGATTATAACCATCAGTTTTTAGAAACTCAATCAATGTTACAGAATCAATTACCAATATTATGTTGTTTACAAAATAAACTTATTTAATCTCACTATATCCCTTTCTAAATAAGGGATAAAAGAAACTTAATCCTGTCAAATTAGTCCATTTGCATGTTTAATTATCTTTAGAGGTCACAACCATTTCTCCGTAAATGACAATGGCATACATTAATTTGACAGCATATCTATCCTTTTCCAATAATGTTTCTAAGAAAGAGATGTGACATGATTACAAATAGTATAGTTTTTAAATAACAGAATCGGCACCAATGTCTTGGAATACGGTATAGTGATAAATCGTTTTTAATGAGTGATTTATAAACTTAAAATAATTATTATAACTTATTCTAAGGGAAAGAGATCAGCCCGGGCGGCGGCTCCGGCGGCATGAAGCCAGGTAACGAAGCGTTGGGGTCTGTGGAAGAAGATTTGTATCAGAAATTATAGTTTAGAACGACTATCATTATCTTTATCTACTCTCATATCGTAATGTTCTTATTATGAAATCAAAATCAGTACTTTAATGACCCACTTTAGACACACCCGTGTATAATGATTCATTATAGTACAGTTTTGTTCCCAAGATAATGCTATAAAATAACTTTTTTTCTATTAAAGTACACTTTAATAGTATAATCAATCAGTATCAATTAAATTTTAGATGCAAATTTATTTTGTGTGGTTTTGACTTGAACTGTCGAGGTATGAATTTTTCGGAGTTGGCAACACGGATTTGATTAGGTATATGATTATTATGTTCGTTTATTTTATTGGTTTTGCCTAAATATATCAATTTGACCAAAATTTTTTTTTTGAGCTATCATCGCCTTAAAATTGAAAATCATCCAAAAGTGCTCACCACCCCCACAAAATGGTCTTCATCGTATCGCATAATTGGATGAAATCATTAATGGTGAATATTACGATTACCACCAAAAGATACGCGATAGCTCGGCGGATGGAGATGAAATTTGAAAAAAACATACAGCCGAATTGAGAACCTCCTCTTTTTTCTTGAAGGAGGTTAAAAATATTATCTTACATACTTTTCTACTACTAATATAGAGGTAACGTTTGTAAGTTCGTATGTAGGAGGTTATCTCCGGAATTACTGGTCAGATTTTAACAATTCTTTCACAAATAGGTAGCTACATTATCCCCGAGTCCTATAGGCTACTTTTCATCTCAGGAACGAGGGAAGGATCCAGGTAGGACTTACCAAACTTATGTAGAAGATGGTGCGGCGGCGTGGGCAGCAGCGGCGGCCTGGGCCTGCCCTGGGCGGCCCGCAGCAGGTGCACGGGGATGTGTGGGGGCGGCGGGGGCGGTGGGGGCGAGCCCGGCGGCGGGGGCGGGGGGGGCAGCGCGTCCCACAGCGGCACGTGGTCCGGGTGCGACGCGGGACACGGCCACGCGCACCCCGTGCGACGACGACGACTCTTCTGCACATATAATAAGTTACTGATGAATTTTATTTTCATTTATTTGAAAGACCAACAGCTGATTACATTATTATAAATCCATAATCCTACTAATATTATAAACGTGAAGGTTTGTATGTATGTATGTTTGTTGGTCTTTCACGCAAAAACTACTGAACGGATTTGGATGAAACTTGGCACATAGATAGATCATACTCTGGAATAACATAAAGGCTTCTTTTTATCCCGGGAACGCGGGTTAAACCGCGGGGGACAGCTAGTATAATATTATAAATGCGAAAGTATTTATTTGTATTGTATGTCTCTATTTGTTTGTAGGTTTCACGACTAAGCCGCTGAACCGATCACGATGAAATTTGACTCTCGGATAGCCAATATTATGGTGAAGGACATAAGCTACTTTTTATCCCGGGACAACTAGTAGATATTCAATTTACCTTCTTAGGAGGTTCCTCGACATCGGAATCCTGGCCAGGCTTGTATCCATCAGCGAAGCTCACTCGCTTAGCGCCGCGACTTGGTTCCACCACATTCAGTGATTTTCTGAAAAATATATTTATAATATTTTGTGACTATATAAATAGAGGAAATATATATTATAATACAGTTTGTAACATATCTTAAGATTGAGATATGATTTTGAAATCATAAAAACAGGCAACACATTTTTTTAACTGGTTATGTTTAGATTCTAAAATCACAAATTCAAATTATATATTTGTCAAAATAGGTACAGGTGTCAAACTTGACAAACAATGCATTAGTCCCACTATTTTATACTGGCAATACTAGTTTCCATATCTGAGTCTTGAGTGAAGTGAGTGAAGAAATATCACGAAGATTTATAATCATCATTAAAATAAAATAAAAAATCCTGGCCAAGGAAAACATTGTGACGCTAAAAGCCCACCACTCACAACAAACACGACCAATCTGAAAAGAGTGACGGACTGAGAAGATAGATAGAGAGAGATAGAATGCTTACGTGACTAATATTCCTTTGTCTGGAATCTCCTTGTCTCCCTCAGCGTTGTCGGTCTCCTTGGCTACTTCCCCGAGAACTGAAAGTACAATATGATAATATTAACAAAAGCGTTATTTGATAATCAAAGAGCCTACACCGAAAAACGATATTAGGAAAATCGTTCTGAATTTATTATATGTATATGCATAATTTATTATATCCTGTTGGGCGTCGGCCATCTGACAGCAGAGGTCACTGATAGCTGGCTAGGTAGCTAGTTAATTTTGTTTTTCCACATGAAATTTTCAAAATAAGTTCCCAGAAACAAAAGCGTTTAAATGCTGTCACACGGTTGTCCACAAAGGAAAATCTATTAAAGCTGTATTAAATGGTGGCGACGCCCAACAGGTTAAGCAATATTTAATTAAATTAAGTGGCATTATAGTTTACATGAAATCTAAAAATTATTACTATCAATGTTACTATCAAAATCACAATATATAGGTATATTGTATATACTCATTTTATATTTTCAAAAGTTAACCAATCTTCCTAGCCCCCTCCCCCCACATTGCATGAGGTGCTTTACCTGTGTTCCTCAAGGCGTGATCAATCCTCGCGTCGAGTGTGCTGGAGATCTGCACGGGAGTGTTGGTGCGCCTGGAGTGTGCAGGCTTGTCGCAGGGAGCCAGGCCCGCCCCCCCGCCCCCCCCGCCCCCCCCGTCCGCCGCGAAGCAGTCGCCGTACTGCAGCCGGTCCGACGCGCCGTACATATCCATGTATGCTTCGTCATACCTGTCGCACACAAATATGGCTTCATGGGAACATACAATCTTAGATTTGATGAAATTTAATTTGGCATGCAGGCACCCAATGGCAAGGAGGAAGACAATGGTGCCGATTCTGTTGTTTACGAACATAACTAATATTAGACAAGTTACCTCTCTTTCATGTTAACCTTATGGAAAACATTTTTAATGCTGTCAGTTTAATCCATGCTATCGTAATATACTGGTAAATAGTCGTGACCAATAAAGAACTGAATTCATGTTATAAGTTTGTTCTACGAGCCAGGCACAGTATAGCTTTTCATTTACCCCCTCCTGTTAAAATAGAGCCTGCAGTTTGAGCTGTGCGTTGATATGTCAGTCAGTCAGTGTCTTGATGAATATTCTGACATTTGAATCACAGTTTTTCTAGTACAAACGTTATTCAGACCAGACTCTACCTACAACCATTCTATAGCATCATATAAAAGTAACGTCATTGGTTTTTGAAAAAAATACAAAGTTAAAAAGTTAATAGTTTAACTAACCCAGAAGCAGAGTTATCAGTTCTGTTAGCGATACTCTGTATTCTGTAGACGGGCTCGAGCACGCTGCGTATCGGGAATTGTTCGTTGCCGCCTGTGAGGACTATGTTCACTTCACCCGGTTTTAGACCTGAAAATTCATTCAAATAACAACATTAAGCCTGAACAATACATGCTACTTCTATTCATGCTACAAATATAAGTTTTTATTTAACTTTCGGTCTTAGTGGTCGAATCTTATAAGTAAATTTTGACTCACATGCCGGTGTTAAATTGATCTGAAATTTGGTACACATATGTAAGTTCGATGACAATGCGTCATTGAGTTGGTCTGATAAAAGAGATCACGCCAAAAGAGCCCCCTCAACAAGTAACAAGAGTTGGAGCTCTACCGCGTATCCTTGACATTTGCCTGCAAAAATTCACTGTATAAGCCTAATTATAATTTATCGGAACGTTTTCTAGTCGGTGAAAATCAACCTATGATACCCACAAAGGCATACATATCCATTATCCGGTATCCACTAAGAAGGAATTTTTGAAAATTCAACCCCTAAGGAGATAAACTAATCGCAGGTGAAACCGTGGGGCGGAAATTAATCTGTGAATATAGTTACCCCATCTGGAGGGTCTAGGTGCGGTGGTGGGTGCGGCGGGCGCGGGCAGGCTCCCCTGGTGGCCGGCGCCGGCGCGCCAGTCGCACTTGATCTCCCCGCGCGCCAGCACCCGCGCGCGCACCACCGTCTCTATGCGCTGGGACGCACTCGACGGGGGCGACGCTTGCTGATAACAAAACAAAACATTCACTCTAACTGAAAAATCACTCATTCAGTTTAGGCCCTAATAAAGCATTTATCGTCGAAAGTTACAATAGGAAATAAACATGATTTTTTTTAACAACATATGAAAATACAGTAGAAAATGATGACGAAAAGTGAAATTAAAATCGGCCAAGAAATACGGAAGATACCTATAACCATTTTAAACTACTACAACATACTAGACAGAGAGATCCGACATGCTCTTTTTTCTACTATTTATAGGCCTGTTTTTTGTTTATTTTTTGAAAGGACTAAGTTGGTAGCCTCAGATGGCTGCAACAACCTTACCGGACAAAAGGTGAGCGCAGAGGGCTCTCAGCCGGGTAATATTTAGGTAACCACGCCTGAGGGCACCCCCGAATGGGGTACGAACCTCGGCTCAGGGCGTTACCGGGGGAGGGGGAGGACTTTGTACGAGTTACGACTAATTGGGGGTTATAGGCCTGTGTTTGACCACAATCTCACCATGGTCAGTGATGATGTGGCCGATGATGCTTGGCGAAAGATTTTCTACTTGAGGGTGGGGTGGTAGCCAGCCAGGCGGGTACTACTAAGCACTCTACCACCGTGCTATGGTTTTCTCACGATGTTTTCCTTCACCGAAAGCCCTGTGACGTTACATGGATTTACGGCCATATAAACCCCAGTATAGATTTATATTTTTTCTATCAATTTAATAAATCATTGCATACATAGAGCAAAAAAAAATCCTTTCTCCCTCTCACCTGATTAGCAACGTCACTTTGATACGCCATAGCCAACTGCTCATACATTTCATAGTTCCCCTGCTCGTAATTATCGACAAACTTGTCCTCCTCCTCTATTCCCTTCTGATAGAGTCCAGTTTGGCTTGCAGTGATGACGTCGTTGAAGCTGTAATTGGAATTCTGTGACGAGGGTCGGAGGTGGCTCTCGTCTTTCTCGTAAACTGGTCGGTCTTTGCTGCTTATTGACTCTTGAGATGAACTCTGAGATAGGTTTGACTCTTCTGGGAGTGGTATGATTTTTGGGGCAACGTGGGACACGTCTAATGGTTCCTGCAAGGGTTTTAAATAGGTATTGAAGCAGTTTTTCTAAATATGTAAAAGAAAAGTATGACTGACTGATTTATCAACGCACAGCTCAGACCACTGCAAGGATCGAGCTGAAATTTGGCATACAGATAGATATTATGACATAGGCTAAGAAATATTTTTTGACAATTCAACCCCTAAGGCAGTAAAGAATTTAAAAAAAGATTAATACAAAACTGACACCTTACCAATTCTGATTCCATTTCGGTTTGCTATGGTCAAAATATTACAAAATTAAAATTTTTGGAATACACAAATAAAAATATGAGAAAATTTCATAAATTTTCGCACGCAACTATTATTAACCTGTAACTTGAAACATTGCCTTTTATTCTTTGATATAGTGAGAATAAGAGATAAAAAATACAGACTAACCATTTTTACTGCTAACAGTTGCATATAAAATTACACACCAATTTATGGATGAATCTATTATTTATGTTGTTTACCTTAAAAGGAGTTTCTTCCTGCACCACCTCGGCCTCCTTTACTATCTCCGGTTCAACAATTTTCTCTTCACTCTGCAACTCAATATTACTCACTTCAGACTCTTCCATTTTTGTCTCAATCTCTATCTCTATCTCACTCTTCTTTTCTTCTTCTTCCTTCTTTATATGCAGATTATTACCTACAAAGTCATTCTGTAACTCTTTGACATTAATTATCTCTCTCGGTTTCCTACGAGGAGAGAAGTCTATTAATTTTTGATTTTTCTCATCATCTGTCAATCTTTCCGTTTTGATATTGTTTAAAATATTTTCATCGAATAGCTCCTCGCTTTGCGTTGACTCTGAAATAGATTTCTTGCGTTTCTTTTTATTTCTCTTCTTCGATGCACTTTTCTTCTTCTCCTTTCTACGCTTCTTCTCGAACTCAGAGTCAGTGGTTTCGCTGCTGCTATCACTCGATGATGACGAGTCTGAACTGCTTGTTGAGTCTTGTTTTAATTTCTTCTTTTTACCGATTTTCTTTTTTAGTTTTTGTTGTTTCTTCTTTTTCAGCATTTTGTCTCTCTTTTTAATTTCTGTTGGATAATATACTGGTTAAATTGCGTCACAATTAAAATTAATTTACAGATGGACAGAATAAATGCAGTATTATAATAGGTACATTTACCTATAACACCGGCATAGGAATGAGTACACTTCAATTGTACTAGTACTAAAAATAAATACCTTTTTCACTCTCGACTTCCTCAGACTCTTCCTCAATTTTCTCAGTTTTTGATAGTTTCTTCTTTTTCTTCTCTTTTTCCTTTAACTTCTTTAGATACTTCTTGCTCAGTCGGCGACGCTTTGCTGATTTTGACTTTTTGATTTCCTATAAGCATTATGGGTCGGGTAAACTAATTGGCACTTCAAGTTTTACTGTTTTAAAGATAAATCAATGAAAACACGAAGGAAATAGTTCTAACTAAAGACAATTAATTACCAATGTTTATCGAGTATCATTTTTTTTTATTTACAAAAGGATAACAAACATTACATACTAAAATCAAATAAATCTAAATCTAGGTTTTCCATTATGATGAGAAAATTAACTTCCTAGGGTAGTGGAGGTTCAGAAAAATAGACTCGGAGTGCCCTTCTCAGATTTCAAATACTTTAATAAACATTTAAATTACTATGGTGTAAACGTACCTTCTCCTTCTTGAGCAGTTTCTTCTTTTTCTTCTCAGCCTCGCTGTCCGTAATTGAGGACACTGAGAGGCGACGCTTACGAGTTTTCTCTTTTTCCAGTTTTATCTTCTTACTGTTAGAGTAAAATAGTCTTTAATACATCATCAAACTGACAGAATCATATATCCCATTAGAAATCTACCAGAAATATCATAAAAGGACAGATAAATAGTTAAATTATACCTTTTCTCCACTTCTTCTTCAGCTTCCGACTCCTGACTCCACCCTTCGCTGCTCAGCTTGATCTTCTTAACTTTATTCTTATCTTCTTCTTTCTCCGCTTTCTTCTTCTTCCTAGTTTCCTGTCTCACTGGTGTTGTGCTTCTAGATGTTTCTGTCTTTGGTTCCGTAACTTCTGGCCAAACTGCTTCCATGAATCTAACAAAAAAGAAATAGTACAATTATTTGGTAGTTGTTGTTTTGGTGAGCTACTTTATATTTATTGACAAAATTTTAATTAATGTTGTTACGTCATAACTATACACCATCAAAATTCCATAAGGACGCGACATTAGCAATAGGTGATGTGTTATTTATAGACAAGGAAATTAATACAATAAAAAATATTTTTTACACAAAAGAGCCGAGAATCGCATTCAAAACCACTATAATATGAGTATGTAGGAACTCTAATTTGACACTGTTTTGAAGTCAGCGAAAAAATCTGCAGTACTATGATATTTTCCATGGAACACGAGAGGTTTTGAAGGCGGTTCTCTATTTTGTAAAAAGTAAATTATTTTTTAGTTTATTGTGATTTTCCTGGGATCTCATCATCAGATCTGAGACTTAGTGACAGTGAAATCACCTCAGCAGTATACTCTTTGAAATGAAAAAAAATCAGTCGACAATTCAAAAGATATCGGTTAACATATATAAAGTCGAACATAGAACCTCCTCCATTTTTGAAGTCGGTTAAAAAAGAGAAGACTCACTGCAGTTTCGACTGTAGATAAAACTTTATTAGTTCCAGTTCCTGTATTTTCGTCATAATTATCGTATTTAATAATGTACACAATTAACTATCATATTGACACCATAGAACGTGGTAAGTACCAACATAACTTAATATTTAACACATGTAGTATTTTAGCGTTTACTACCGCAAATTCTGACACATAAACAACTTTTAAGCACTTAACAGCACTCAGTTATGACTCAATAATCTTTCCAAAAAACGTAATAAATTTTGAAAATGCATTACAAAAATGGTATGGGTAAAGTTTCGTTAACAAAATCTCCATTATAACACTAATGTACTCATTAATACTGTCAATATCTTATACGGCGTATTTATCACTGGTGGAACTACACAGACCCAGCTTAACCCTCTAAGCGTCACATCTAAACTGTTCTGTCTTTTACTTCTAAAAAACTTAAGACCCAACCCCTCTTAACTAAACAAATACTTTCTATCTAATAGATCTTTTGTTTTACAATTCTAACTAATTTCTACTTTAGCGGTTTAAATGTACCCAAAGTCGCCTCAGGTGGCCGATAAAAACAAAATAACACTCCTTTGTTTCAATTGTCAAAAACATTGAAAGCCCTTTCCGAGAATTGCTGAAATAGTTTTTTATTCTCAACACAAATTACAAGCATAAAGATAGCTTGTAAGATAAATAGTATTTTATGTCTAATAGGCTTGTGTCCACTAAGAATATATCATATGGTTATGAGATTAATAATTCTAAATACTTGTAATACGAATAAATTAATTTATTTTTATTGTTGGATAGAAAACAAACAATAACAACTGAAGATTGTCAGATTGTCTCCCAGATTGTTTCGCAATAAAGTTTTAGCGTTTTAGTAAAGTATGGTTAAGTTAAGTATATAATTTTCGAATCCGACCAGCTGGATCTACCATCCAGCGATTAGCGCGTTGAAACAAACAAACTCTTCTGCTTTATTATTAGTACAGTATAGATATAGATAGATACTTCTAAAAAAACGTTTAAAGTGTGTTTGTTGGTTTACGTAACTATACTTGAGCCGCTAACAAAACGTCATTATCAGGCAGTGCCTGAATTCTTGATTCTCCTGACATTTATATCAAATTTTATGACCTTGCTTTGCAATATCTCACCTCTGATACTCCCTATCAAGGTATATCTCTTCGTTCCTCTGGGGAGTCATGGACCGTCTCTTGTCGTGTCTATCTTGCCGGCTGTTGTCCAGGATGGGAGTCTTAGACTGGCTCTCGTCAGTTTCCCACTCGTTGGAGGCGGGGACTGAGCTGTAGGACATGAGACTTTGGCTCTGGCGGGGGTACCAGCCGCGGGCCGTGGGGTTCAGTGCGTCTTGGATCCTGGAGAATACGGAATGGAAAGGATTATGTGAATTGAGATACAAACAATGACAATAGCTCTAGGAACTGAAACCAAGTTTATAATTTTAAAATGTTTAGATTATTTATTATTATTTAGGTATTTTTAGATAAACTTCGGATAAGATATTTCTTTGAAAGCTCTATACAAAACCTGTTTCTAAAGTTATTTCCAAAGCCAGGTTCCGCTTATCGCTCTCAGCTCGTCATTGGAAAATCACCCCTTATTTGTTTTATTAGTGTTCCATGCAAAAGCGAAATCATTGGGAACAATATCACCATCATATTCAGCTAAAGGGTTCCCCCCCCCTCCCAAACTACAACGAAGTGCTGGGCCGTTTGCATCAAGAACCATACAGCAGATCTGACAAGGTTGTAATTCCATTCCTATGGGAGTGAATCTGTGGTGGCCACTCTTTCTTCCCCATCAAGTGATGGCTGTCTGAGCGAATAACTCTGAAGCTATGGCATTTGAATCCAAATAAGTAGCAAGTTTACTCACTGATCACATCCATACACCAGGTCAACTAGGCCCATCTTGCACATCTCCAACTCTTCATATACTACTGAACGGTCCTTCACACAGTTGCACAACTTGGGGTTCTCTGTGTACCACACCTTAGGAGGGTTTATGGTCTCTCTGAAAATTTCGAGTATTTCAAATATAGGGCAAAAGGCAAATACGAGCTCCTTCAACAACTTTTACTTTTTACGTGTAAATAAATATTTTATTTTATTATTATAAACGCTAATTGTCAGTTTTATAAGGTACCTGGGCCACCGCGACGGGGCTTCGCTCGGCTTTTTTTGTGTATATCTTTAGATAAAAATATAAATACAGGAATTCCTCAATTGCAGTTTTATAAAATTAAACCAAAAGTATCATCTAAATACTTGAACAAATTAAGTTTTATTATTTTGTATTCAGAGTAGAAAAGGTATGGCTATATAATAACTACTGAAAGATAAATAATAGTAAAACTGACCTGTAACATTTATTCTTATCATGTCGAAACAATAATGGCTGACATATCTTCAAAACGAAACTCCATGTTTCCAATGAATCAACTGTCGTCTGTGACATGTTAACTTCAGTATCTACTAATTCCTTCTCAACGGAATTTCTGTAGCTATCCAATCTTCCACCACCTTCATTTTTATAACCGCTATCGGAAGACTTATAGCTGCGTTCAGAAGACTTATAATCAGTGTCTTTTTTATTATAACTGCTTTCAGTAGACTTATAACCACTTTCGGTAGATCTGTAGCCTTCTGAATAATCGCTTCTTCGGCTCGATTGTAAATCTCTCATCCGGTCATCTAGCTCTGGTGTGATCGATTCTCGATCCATCTCTCGAGTGGGGCTCGTTACTTCTTTGACGGGCGATAGATCGTATTCGACTAATCCTTTGTCTTGACTATCATCATCACTCATGTTTTCTTGTTTAATTTCATTTATTACTGATTCGAGGAACGTATCGTCAATCGTACCGTCCATAGAAGTATCTTTCGATAAACTCTGATCATGATCATAGAGTTTCAACTCTATTGGTGAGTCTAAAGGATCTTTTTTCGGCTCAGCCTTAGCATACTTTTCTATTTTAGTTTCTTCGTCAAATATATCCAAAATTTCGTCATCGTTTGAGTCTATTTCATATTTGAATGAATCTATTACAGGCTTCAATTTCTCAATTTTAGCTATCGGACTGTCTTTCGGTTTTTCACTGTCTTTCTTTGAAATATTTTCTTTTGGGTGTTCTATAGGAATGCTTGTAGGTAAATCTTTAGGTATTGGTATAGATTTCAAAGTCTTCTCGTCCATTTTTGGACTGGCACTGTTTTTGGTGTCATCATTCTCAAGTGACCAACTATCACAAACTAAGTAATCATTTAGGTTTACATCGGTTTCTTTCGACTCTCTTTCGGTTGTTCTATCTGAACTCTTACTTTCTGTTCTCTCTCTTACTTCATCGACATCTCTACTTTTGCCTCTATGGCGACTTCTATCATTTGTATATCTGTCTCTGTCATCCCTTCTATAATCAGTATGTCTTCTATTATCGTATCGAGCAATCTTTCTAGCTGAAGGATAAGGTGGCAATTTGGGTATATTTCTTTCGGATTGTCTGATTCTCTCTACCTTATATAAAGCTTTGGGTTGTTCAGGTTCTTCTGGTGTCTCTGGTTCAGAGCCGAGCTCATCTTTCTTCCTTTGAAAAGGATTATCGTAGTCGGGCAATAGCTTTTGGTAGTCGAATTTGAACTCTCTACCTTCGGCTTTGGCTTTTTTCGCTTCACGGATGAGTTCGTCCACTTTAGCTGGATCTAAAAAATACGCACCATGTATTTATTCAAAAACAATTTCTTAAGTAGTATTTATTAGTAAATTAACTACATACTAAAGTTAATGTCGTACTAAAATCTAAAATGTAGTTATTATCACAAAATTCGAAACACGATGAAACATGATGAGTATACTAAACCTTCACCATTATGTAGGTAACTAATTCCTAAATACTACTACTAATGGTGATCAAACTATCTAGACGTTACACTTATGTTCAGTTGCTATTTTGACACATATTTATTTACTATTTCTTCTGTTTCTGTTTCCGTCATAACACTGCCGTTGTATCACCACAGATTAACCTTATTATAACAGTAATAAGGTTTATTTCATTGCATTCTTAAACGTCAAAAAGTGTTAATGGGTACTTCCACTCCATAAACTATCAAAGGTACTGTAACTGATATTTTTATAGCCAAAACAACATCTGAACATATAAATAAACAATATCAAAATGGAGTATAACCCATTTTACAGAGGTTGTTGCTCTCACAGTTGCTTCCACCGCGCGCTGCTGTCTGCTCGCTGTCTGTGAAACCCGTCGACAATGATAAACCATGCACCATACACACAATACAAGCAAGGAATGTGGAGAGCAGTGAAAGTTATTTTTTAGCCAATAATTTTAGCATGGGACCTACTCTCCATATGTTTCGATTTGGTTCGGGTGGCAGTAGCCAGAGATATGAAAATTAACCATATGACATTGCAATAAAGTTCATCTGTTTAATCTGTGATTAAAGATATAAGGGTTATTTTCATATCTCTCTGACTACTGTCACCCGCAAAAAAACTACCATATATGGAGAGTAATGTGGTGAGACACAAAGATTAGAATGGTGCTATCTCTTAAGGTGCCAAAGGATCATAAGGTACTTATTTTTAGGGTTCCGAAAAAAAAAAAAAAACGGAACCCTTATAGGATCACTCGTGCGTCTGTCTGTCTGGCTTGGACTGGATTGAGTTGAAAGTTGGTACACATATGTAAGTCGATGACCCAAATATAGACGTGTTACGTAAATAAATGAATTTCAAACATGGGGGCTAATTTTGGGGGGTAAATTAGAAAATTAAAAAAAAAAGTTTTGCAGACAATATTGTGTAACATTTCAAATGAAAGTGCTTTTTATCAGGATGTCAAATATATTTTTTTTAGAATTTTAATATAAATAGTTTTGAAGTTATTTAAGAAAAAAGGCGAAAATTTGGCGAAAATTGACCATTCCCCCCCCCCCTTATTTCCGAAACTACTGGGCCAAACATTTTGAAAAAAAAACAGATAATAGTTCTTTACCTAAAGATTACAGGAAAACCTATGAGAAGTCTATCTAATACCTTTAAACCTGCAATTCATGGATATATATATATAATCTGAATCTCGGAAACGGCTCCAACGATTTTCATGAAATTTGGTATGCAGGGGGTTTCGAGGGCGATAAATCGATGTAGCTAGGTTTCATTTTTAGAAAAGACGATTTCCAAAAAAAAAAAAACTTTTATAGTTACCATCAACAAATTTGGGTCAGGTTTAAAAATATTTATGGAACTTAGTTAAACATGTACGGAACCCTCTCCACACATTTGTCCGATTTATTTAGTTTACAAATGTAGTAGTACTAAGCTACTACTGTTTTTATCATGTGTATTTAATATTAAAATGCAGGGATTAATTTGTTAAATGCAGACATGTACAGTAAAAACTAATAAAACCATTTTATAAATCAACCTAAGTGACATCAAAATAATGAAACATTGCATACGGTATAAAGGATAAATTTTAAGTCAAAAAGGTCAAAATCTATCCTATGACCAGCAAGCATGATGAAAGGCCCAATTGTAAGTGTTCCATATATTACTTACCTAAGAAAGACTTAATTGGAGGCATAGCTTTAGTAGGCATTGCTTTATCTGTGCTCGAAGTAGGACATATGAGACCAAGTGGAATCCCCAAATCCACTAATTCCATCTTACGTTTCATGTCTTCAATTTCCGCTATTGTGCTTTTTTGGAGTTCTGTATAAGATTCTATGAAAAAAAAAACAAATATATTGCAATTATTATAACAAATGCTGACTGAAAATATATGCTTTAAAAAATATTCTTTTAGCAACCATAAATTACCTTGAAAAAGTTTTTTACCAGTGCCGGGCTTTGGAGGCTTTGGCATCTTTTTATCAGAATCCAGATCCACTTTGGGTGGTTTAGGGGTCACTTTCACACCGGTCAGCTTTCCTATCACTACTGTGGTGGCTGAAAGAGATTTAATTAAGTGCAACATGTCAAATTTTACCATGCACATACTGGAATGAAAATAATATGTATTATGACATTTTCATGTATCAGAATACGAGTAAATAGCACTCTTTATATGGTGTCACTAACTGATCTTCAGATATACATTAGTAGCTTGAGCAGCCAATTTTTATTTCCATAGATAAAAATAGCTTTGCTTTCCTGAACTTTGCATTTATTTTGCTTTATAAATGCAGTGATTCTAAAAGTTTTTTTGGACTTACTTCCAGCCCCAGTTCCTGCTCCAGAAGGCTTAACTTTTAAGGGTGTAATGGGAGCCTTTTTTTGTATGGAGAATGCTCGGAGCCTCTTTTTAGCATTTTCAACACCTTTCTTTGAAGGTTTTAATTTGCCACAAATTTTATTTGCACTTTGTGGTAATTGGATTGTTGTCTGAAATAATAATAATATTATTGTCTAAAGTATAAATATAATTATACAAAACTTATGTTTATTAAGTGGTGTTACATTGAATTAAATGTTAGTTCCATTACATAGACCTGGGAATCTATCAATTTATTTGTATTGCTGAACTTTTTGAGTAATTTGATATGTTCAACAGTTAATTATTATAGAAAACTGTGCTATTTCACACTCAGATTGTTGAAGACTTTAACGTGAAATTCTAGGGTTGCAGATTTGATCCTGGTCGGTATACATCTTCCGGCCCCAGCAATGTTTATTTTGAAGTTTTATCTATGAAATAGGTCTTCTAATAGAACGAAAATTTTGAATGAAAATTCATTACCTTGCCAAGATCGTGGTCTCCAGTTCCAGGTGGTGCCAGGTCTTCAGAGTCTTGGGACTCTGAGCCAAGTTTGCTACTGTCAGGAGTATCCATTTTTGGATAAAAAAATTATCGAATTACAATTACTACACGTAAAACAATTGGCCTAAAAACGTAAAACATTACACTGATTCTGAAAACTATGCAATTTCAAACCATTATTGCCTCTTTTCTTATTGTATTCATTATTAGACGATTATAGAAAAGACAAAACTTGGAAGTTCAGAAATATTTTTAGTTTGTTTTTAATTTTAGGTTATCAGAAAAAGAAATGCCACCCAGCAGTGTTGCTAGGTTTTACTTTAGGTTTAACCTAGAATCATTCATTTTAAAATATAAACGAATGTTGTGAAGTTTTGCGGCGATTATTATCATTAACTAAACTTATTGCATTGCTTCAGTTACAAATGGATTTAATTAAAAATTATCAGAAAGACTCGGTGGAATCGATTGATGTCCCAATATATATTTTTTTAAATGTTCTACTATTGATGAAACATTCGGGTTTTTAGTTTTTTACAGATAATCTCAATAATTAAATAAGAGTCAAGAGTTTCAGAATATTTAAAAACAATGTTCCTTATAAATTTGACAAGTTGATAATAGTATACATGACTTGGAAAAAAAAAAATAATTTACTAATCACATATTGTCAAATATACGAAAATTTGAATTTCGCGGGCTTTTCGGCCGATTCACCTTAAGCCTCCCCCTTAAGGTGAATCGGCCGAAAAGCCGGTTCGAGCGCGGCAGTTCGGCTTCGGTTGGAGCGCGAAATTCAAATTTTATCACGTTTTTTGCAAATTGCAGCTCAGTTATAGGTCGTAAGTTATCAACATGTTATTTGCGAGAAGAATGGTAGTATATTTACTGATTAATAATAAAAGAAATCATCAACATATTCCTCCAAGGTATATTACTGACATAATACGACTATTTCATGAAAATGTTACTAATATTTCTACTGTGGTACGGTACGACATACCAATCAAAGAGGAAGTTGGTTATGTAAATTTAAAATTCAATAGTTTGGTACTTAGATAAACAATATATTTCTTTTATTTATAATAAATAATATTATTTTAGAAATTAGTTACTTATACTTATAAATAGTTTTCTGATCATCCTTGGTGACTTCTATCATCAATTCTGTAAGGTCATCACTGAGCTTCACATGCATAATAGGTGCAGGTCCAGGGGCTGAAAGAAGAATCGCCAATTTTAGCATGTTTTTTACGTGCATAGGACCAACATTAAAATATTAATTTTATATTTTCGCCTACCTTCATTATTGGAAACAAATGAAAGTTCATTCTTCACATCCAAAATCTGATTATCTTTTATTTCATTTACATCAGCAAAAACTACCTCAGGTGCATTATCACCTGTTAAATCATCAGCTTCTATATCACCTTCATCCAATTTCTGCTTTTTGCCATTTCTATCTAATTCACTAACATTCCTTTTCCTTGTAATAGTTTCATTTCTTTTTTTCAAAGCCTTCTTTTTATTTTTCTTATCTGTATCCTTTACTTTTAAAACTCTTGCAACCTCATTGCGTATTTTGATTTTCACATCTTCAGACAAATCAATACCACTGTCATAGGTTTTAACATATTTAGTGATGGGTTCATCATCACTACTATCACTATCACCGGTCTTTTGTTCATGTTTCTCTTTAACATCTGGTGTTACATGTTCAGCTTTGAAGAACTTTCTCCATTTGTTTACGAGGTTATCTGCTAGTTTCTGAAATTAAATAACTGTTAGCAAGGAAAGAGTTTCAAGCTGGCAGGTGATCCACCTTATGGAAAGTGGTCATTGCCACTTATGGAATTATGCAATAGCAGGGGGATTACCAATAAGTTGCTAACTAATAATACAAATGGGTTTTAAATAACTGTTTGCTTTGTGAATGAAAAAAAAAACATTTTATGGTTGGTAGATAAGAAACCTATCACACCATATGTTGTGGGTTTTTTTTCCCACTCAGGAAAATCATTTGAGTGTGTGTATGTACTGCTTGTCCGGAGTCTGGGTGTAATAAGTATGTGTTTAAAATGTAGTATATCAGTTATCTGGTTTCCATAGTACAAGTTCTGTTTAGTCTGGAAACAGCCATGTGTGAGAATATATCAGGATATTATCAAGCCTTTTCAGGAAAAATATTGTAAGCAACAATCTACTCTTTTTACGGGAAGTATTAATAATATTTTTATCAAAAAGAAATATGATTTGTTATTCTTATGTGTTGTCAATTAAAAATAAAAATTAGGAGCCTTCACAATAAGGTGTCAAATCGACTGATTAGGAGTTTACAATACAAAAACATTTTTAAGACTTTAAAAGGGATGGAAAAGGCATCTTACATCATATTATTACGAGGTTAGATAATCGGACAGGTTCGAAAACTTACAAACTTCAAAGGTTTAGGTATCCTGAGCATATAGTGACAGGAGTGTGTCTCCATCATTTCACACTTAGGACACAGATCATAGTCATTGCATGTGACACATTTGTACAGGAATCCCAGTATGGGGTCGCCGCAACTGTTGCATACTGTACTCTGATGCTTTATTTCATCATCTTCTGACCCTTCAGATGCATCTGTGGAATAGGTTGAATTCTTTTAGAAGTAAATAGTTGAGAGAGAATGTTTTTCTTTTTTTTACAGCCTGCCTGATGTTATGTAAGCATTTATCCTACTAATATTTTAAATGCGAAAGTTTGTGAGTATGGATGTTTGTTACTCTTTCACGGAAAAACAACTGAATGGATTTGGATGAAACTTGGCACTTAGATAGATCATACCCTGGAATAACATATAGGCTACTTTTTATACTCGGAAAACATAAGATACCACAGGAACGCGGGTGAAGCCGCGGGGCGGAAGCTAGTAGCTTATATAACATTCCAACACCCAAGACATCTCGGAACAAGAACCAAAGCTAATCTTCGGAGCAAGACAACACTCAGTTACTAAACCTTCATCACCCCAATGAGCTCTGTAATGCTTACCCTTGAATATTGCGGGGATGTTGAACTATTATTGATGATTCCTATGCTATATTCTCTTATGAAAACCACAGTATGTTGCACTATTTTAATGAAATTAATTGTAAACAAACCTTTATTATTGCCAACACCAGGCAATAGCAGGGTTGGAGTAGCATCAGCACATAGGTGTTTATTCTTTATGTGAGATGGTTCAAAGTGGCGGGAGCAGAAACGATGAGTTAGCTTATCTTGGGATTTGTCGAGTAGATCTTCTCTGCCTGCAGCCTTAAGCCATTCTATTTGTCTGAAAAATGAAACTAATTTCAAAATGGGAAAAAAGCTTGACAAATTAAATCTGAAAGGTTTTATAACGCATAAACGAAATTTGGCAAGTAGATAGCTTAAAGATAGTAAGGAGCGCAGCATACACATGCTACTCTGGGAAAGCGGGTAAAATCGCGGGGATTGACTAATTCTGTCATAACTTATTTAACCAGTCAGGCGTCGCCACCATTTCATACAGCTTATAACGTTAAAAATATTAACTTAAGGTATTGTATTTGGTTAATTGTTTCCAATAATTTTATTAAAAATTACTTGTTCGCAATCATTTTATTTAAAAATAAATATACCGGTGCCTCTCCTTTGGTAAACCATAGTAGTATAATTGTTTGCTTGTTCTACTATTACGGCCACAGCCACAAACGCTGCAGTAGTTCACCATTTATTATTAATCCCGATAAATATTGCCTTGTTTGCCAATTTATCAAAATTCTAAGTATGTATTCAAACAGAACAGATTGGCTGAAAAACAGATTTTTTGTAAACAAACAAAGCACACAGACTAGGGCTGCATTCCGAATGATGATGGCTGCATTCCGATTGATGATGATATCGATAATTATCGATGTGAGCGCGCTAAAACGCGTACCGAATCACTTTTAGCGCGATAACGAAGCCTCGCGAAACGTCATCGGTGACGTCATTACATGCGCCATATTGCGATTACGACGACCATGGTCCAAACGTTATCGCCGTGAGCGTGGATGTCAAAAGTGACACTTGTGTTGTGTTTTTGTTTTGACAAAGGTTTTTATGTGAGAATAACAAATAAAAATACACTGTATTCAAGTTAGGGAGTCTAATAATTGAAGTTAGGGAGTCCCTACGCGTTGATCATTAATTTTTTAATCCCTTTTTCGAATGTTTCAGTTCTAAATACTGTCAGCGCGTTCACAAGCGTTCCGAATCATTGACAGTTCACGGCTCTTATAGATGTGATATTCGTATCGGAACGCAAATTATCGATGTGAGCGCTAAGATCGATTATGGCATGTTTCGGAATGTACCCGATGATATCGATAATTATCGATGTGAGCGCGCTAAAACGCGTACCGAATCACTTTTAGCGCGATAACGAAGCCTCGCGAAACGTCATCGGTGACGTCATTACATGCGCCATATTGCGATTACGACGACCATGGTCCAAACGTTATCGCCGTGAGCGTGGATGTCAAAAGTGACACTTGTGTTGTGTTTTTGTTTTGACAAAGGTTTTTATGTGAGAATAACAAATAAAAATACACTGTATTCAAGTTAGGGAGTCTAATAATTGAAGTTAGGGAGACCCAACGCGTTGATCATTATTTTTTTAATCCCTTTTTCGAATGTTTCAGTTCTAAATACTGTCAGCGCGTTCACAAGCGTTCCGAATAATTGACATTTCACGGCTCTTATAGATGTGATATTCCCAAACACTACGTTCTAGGGTACATTCCGAAACATGCCATAATCGATCTTAGCGCTCACATCGATAATTTGCGTTCCGATACGAATATCACATCTATAAGAGCTGTGAACTATCAATGATTCGGAACGCTTGTGAACGCGCTGACAGTATTTAGAACTAAAACATTCGAAAAAGGTATTAAAAACTTAATGATCAACGCGTTGGTACTCCCTAACTTCAATTATTAGACTCCCTTACTTGAATACAGTGTATTTTTATTTGTTATTCTCACATAAAAACCTTTGTCAAAACAAAAACATAACACAAGTGTCACTTTTGACAGCCACGCTCACGGCGATAACGTTTGGACCATGGTCGTCGTATTCGCAATATGGCGCATGTCATGACGTCACCGATGACGTTTCGCGAGGCTTCGTTATCGCGCTAAAAGTGATTCGGTACGCGTTTTAGCGCGCTCACATCGATAATTATCGATATCATCATCATTCGGAATGCAGCCTTAGTATCTTTTGACATTGACACAGACAAGACAAAGCAAGCAAAGTTTACCCAGAGGGTTGTAGGACGATTTTCTGAAATTTCCCCATTATGCAAGAATTCTTTTCCCCAAAATGTTATGTTTGGCATTTTTTCCCTATTTTTTCATACAGGAAATAAAACAAATAGAATAGAACATTATACAAAACGAAATTTAATAAAATACATGGGCTCATGTAAATCATAGAAGACTTTTACTCTAGCAAGATGTAAATCTTTTAAAACTTGCGATATTCATCTTCGCTTAAATATGTATATATAACATACTCACTGTGGAACGCAAATAAATGATATGTATATGAACCATACAACATATTCTATATGATCTGTGATATGAACGTTTTAATTTTTTCCCCAAAATTACCCCAAGAACGCTTTTTTCCCCAAAAATGATGTAATACTTGTATAATCGTTATAATATTTCTAGTAAAATTTATTATAACGCTTATTATAATCTAATTAAAGTTTATATTTTAATTGTTGTTATATCCTGTTCTGTTGTATTCATATAACAAATGGCGCCATCTAGCGTCGAGTAGATTTATACACCTCATTATAAAAAAAAAAAACCAAATTAGGCAGTAGTATGTATGTATGTACATACATTTATTATTTACTTACAGACACGTACATACGTTGTTACAGTCTTTGTTTGTACTGTTATGGTTATGTGATGTGATAGGCAATTGTTACTATAACATGTACATACCTATTTTATGTACCTACATTATATACTATCAAACTGCCTAAGTTACATTTAAATTGTATAGACTTTTACGAACATTGATGTAGGTAACTTCTATGCTCATAATATTAAAGCTCAAAATATCTAACAACCAAACTCGAGCTACGCAGTACGTCGTTGTTTTCACTTGTTATTGCACACATACTTACTCATTTTAAGTACTGGTATTATATAGTGCATTGTATACTACGCGCCGCGACGATCCATGCCCTACCCCAAGGTTAACTGCATTGAGCCGGCTGCGCCAGACAGAGTTTATTGATTAGGTACCTAAAGTTACAATACCTAGTACCTACCTACTATATTATTGCGTAGCAATTATATATAGAAAAAACAATTACGTCACAAGAAAATCAGGCATATTTTGGCCAACCCTACGATCTTTAGTTACCAAATATATAATTAAGTACTAACTTTCGCGCCAAAATTCATCACGATCGGTTTAGTCATAGGGTTTAGTGGTCACAAAAAACAGCCTATGGTTGTGGTAGGTACTTAGAAGTTTTAGAAGGTAGGTAGGTAATAGATAGCAAATAACACATCCTCTTATTTGAGACATATATATATATATATACCATTCCAATGAAACATTATGTAGGTATGCTGATGTTAGTTGTATGCAGTTTTTATTTACCGCCATCGGCGCCATCGTGTTCCGATGATTTTGGAAACATTCCAATCAGTTCGATATTCGGACTATATCGGGACCGTAACCGGATCTGAATAAACCCGAATATAGCTTTTCACAATTAAATTAAGAAAATTAGGTAAGTACATCTCAGGGATTCATACTCCCGTTTGTTTGGTCAGTATTATTCACTGATAGAATTTTTATGACTATAACTTGAGTTATTGCATAAATAAGGAATCCGACCAAAAATATTTTCATATAAAATGTTGCCAAGCCGAGACTATACCTAAGTATCTATGGCTCGCACTGTCAAAAAGTTATCAGATTAAGCTTCTAACTCTACACGCCCTAACTCTACGAGCCCTAACTTTACAAACTCTACACCTATATACCTAAATAAAGTACCTATTTTTTTTTTTTTAAAGGACTAAAGTTGGTAGCCTCTGATGGCTGCTCTAACCTTACCGGAACAATCGGCGAGCGCTGAGGGCTCTCAGCCGGGTAACATTTAGGTAACCACGAGGGCACCCCCGAGTGGGGTACGAACCTCGGGGCGTTACCGGGGGAATGGGACGACTTAGTACGAGTTATGACTAATGAACAGTGAATAGATTTTTCACCGTACGCCCATGTGACTTTAGCTGATGGCTTCGAGAAAAAGATGGTAATGCCACGCCTTTTTTGCTCAAACCTGGCGGGGGCACTTCCGTTCCCCCAGATTTAAAAACAAACTTATTATCTTCGTAAGTTTTCTTTTAATATATATAGGCCCGTGTTTACCATAATCTCACCGTGGTCATTGATGATGTGGCCGGCGGTAAGCCCACAAAGCCTAGAAGAGGTATATAGAGAATATACCTAAAGCCCTAAAGTAAAAGGTATTTTTTAATTAAAATTGTACCTACTACATCAATGCAATTTATATAGACAAACATTCCACGTATATCGATATTTCTATTAATGAAAATCAATCCGTTGCATGGTTTAAAAGAAGTAGCGGAGAAACAAACAAACAGAGGCAGACAGCGACAGCCATTCGACTTTATACCTAAGACCTACCATTTAGTTTTAGTGATAGGTAACTCGAGCAAATTACAGTTGGTAATTCATACTCCGACCACAATGATCTCGTTGTGGTTGGTTGGTAACAATAAAGCTATATTTAGCTCGATCATAATATTGAATTGTAAATGGTTTCCTGGCCGGTTCGAAATGCAGTTTGCATTGTTTTGTTTATAACTGCCCGTGTGGGTGTGGCCCGAGTCATGGCCATGGGATATCATGGTTTATTATTCGTGGTGATGATTAGGTAGATAATGTAACGGTAGGTAGTATGCGTAGAAAGATGACGTCCACTTTCCTGTTTAGGTACTTGTGGCGGCCTTGACTCTGGCAACACCAGAACTCTGGCCGACACGCAAAGCCGACGTAGAGTATTGTCTATGGCGCCGACGGTTGACCGAAATGATTCCGCGCCAATCGTTCTAACGGACTTTTGAACTGACAGCAAAAAGGCACAACAGAGTGTTACGCATTTCAATTTAATTTAATGTTATCTGGTGATTCTTGTTATATATACTAATTTAACCCAGTAACTGTAACGTTTAGGAAGTTGGGACGCATATTAAAGGTGTGGTGTTTCCTACAGTTGAAGTGTTTCAGTAACCCCCCTTCCATCACCCAACTAAACCTAACATTGGTGACCCCTTCATGTAAATAGTACTCTGTGCCTCACTATCATCACATCTTCACTTGCCACGTGTTCAGCTCTTGAGTTTGCGGTTTTGCTCAACTCAACGCAATCCGTTTATGGTACGAGACGGTCGCGCTCTGGGTTGGTGATAACCGCCACGCGCCCTGCATCAGTCCGCTTGCGCAGGCTACCTGCACTGAAAGCCGGTCTCCATGCATGCACTCTACGCAAGTGACTACCGCCTGCTCTGCTCATAGTCACCCTTGGTACGCCTTGCATGTCGCATGCTAATGCATCTACCCTCTACCACCGAGCTACGTGTACGTAAGTTTTTTGCATGTCTTCAGTTTCTGCAAACTTTCCCCAGTGAAGAGTGATAAACTAAACAATAAACTCTAACAGACTATCCGCTATAATCAATAAGAACTTTATTTTAAATCATAATCTTAACTAATTAATTTTATGTAAACTGCTATAGTATGATAACATATCATAAATAGTGTTTATTTTAAATTTCCATACCAAGTAATAGTATTATACACTTTCAGTTATAGTTTAATCATTAATTAAACTGTCTTAAGTTAATATTTTGAAATTTTCATCCCGGCCTGTGTATTTTTATTTTAGTTGTGTTGTAATAAAGTTAGTTCATAGTACACAATTTAGGCCTTGTATAAAGATTATTATTTATGAAGATATTAGTAGTAAACATGTACCATAACAATTTAATTTGGGTAATTATTTTAAATAAGTAGTGATTTTAGAAACCTTTCTACATAAATATTTCGGAGATAGGTTTCAAACACAGTGTTGTGAAATAAACTCTTAATTTATATGTGCAACCTCAACTATTAATAACATTTAATAAGTTTTTTACTCGGGTTGGTTTGCAACTTATTTTTTTTTTATTGTCTATGTGCTACTAATTTTAATTATTGTGTTTTATTATTTTTTTTTTTTCATGTGCATGACTGTTTTATGATTTCTATTTTGGTATGTTCTGTTTTATTATTTTGTGTGTTTTAATATTTTTATTTTATTGTGTAGGAGTATTGCACTTTTATTGATTAATTTAGTTTCTTGTTTTCATTTGTTAAGTGTGCATTATTTTTACCTACATACAGGCGGTGCCAGTTAGAGTTCTGGAGTTTTGTGTAAATATTAACCCGGGTTCCTTCAGTTATATTATCTTAGTATTTTAATATCTTCTTTTGTGTCTATCTGCCCTTTCTGCCATCCACTCCCTCGTCTAACTACCTATCCAACATGACATCAGAGGAGCAAATCATTCTTTTGAATGAAGAAATAAAGGAGTTAAAAATGGCTAAGGTTATGGGTGTGTCGGTGAAACTACCTCCATTTTGGTCGGACAAACCATCAATATGGTTTAAACAGGCTGAGGCCCAATTTGAAGTAGCCGGCATTACAAAGGATAGCACTAGGTATAGTCATATCATTTCTGTCCTTGACACAAGGATAGCAGAGGAGATTGGAGATATTATTGAGGACCCACCAGCAAAAGACAAATATGAAAATCTAAAATCTGAACTCATAAAGCGATTGTCATCTTCTCGGGAACAGAGAGTACGTCGCCTATTAGGAGAGGAGGATATTGGTGATCGAAAACCGTCACACTTTCTCCGTCACCTTCGCTCTCTCGCTGGCTCCTCTGCCCCCTCGGACGACATCATCAGGGAACTCTGGATGAGGCGCCTACCCAGCAATGTTCAAGCCATTTTGACTGCACAAGCAGACCTCCCTCTCGACAAGGTTGCTGACATAGCAGATAAAATCCTCGAGGTGTCTGCTCCTATACCAGTGGTCCATGCTGTGGGTACATCATCATCATCATCATCATCCTCACCTTCAGCAATTGAGAAGCTCACTCTCCAGGTTGAGAAGCTGACAAGGATGGTAGACGCCCTTAGCGTCGAGTCCTCAAGGTCGAGGTCAAGGTCACGCTCCAGCAACAACGCTTCAAGGTCTTCCTCAGCATCTGGTGTATGTTGGTACCACCGTAGGTATAAAACCAAGGCCAGCAAGTGTGTCAGCCCGTGCTCCTGGAAGGCTCCAAAAAACGCGAACAGCGGTCAGTAGAGGCGGCAACTGATCATCTAGCTCCTAGCCGCCGATTATTCGTCACGGACAAACTGTCAAATCGCCGATTTTTAATTGACACTGGCAGTGACCTTTGCTGTGTACCTAGGTACATGGTAACCGGTTGCCCCTCCGCTACGAACTACAACCTCAGTGCAGCTAACGGAAGCTACATTCCAACATACGGAACGACGATCATACATCTCAACCTTGGCCTACGCCGAGATTTCCGGTGGAACTTTGTTGTGGCCGACGTCAACACACCCATCATTGGTTCGGACTTCTTGGCCCATTACAACATTCTTCCGGATCTTCGACACAAACGCCTGATTGATGCTAATACCAACCTGACTACACCTGCTTCGATTGCTCAGGTCGACCAGGTCAGCGTCAAGGCCGTCTCCGTCGAGGGAGACTCACCTTTCTCCAAACTCCTCTTGGAGTTTCCGGACCTAACACGCCCACCTGGCCTTCCACGGCAGATCAAGCATTCCACGGTTCATCACATCGTGACCACCGATGGCCCACCGATTTCTTGTCGTCCTCGCCGCCTGGCTCCTCAACGTCTTGCCGCGGCTAAAAAAGAGTTCGATGACATGGTCCAGTGTGGAACAGCTACACCATCGAAGAGTCCATGGGCATCGCCGCTCCACATGGCTCGGAAAGGCGAAAATGGCTGGCGTCCGTGTGGGGATTACCGCGCACTCAACGCCAGAACCGTCCCAGACCGATATCCCGTTCGGCACATAGCTGATTTCTCCCAGAACCTGTCAGGATCGACTATCTTCAGCACCATAGATTTAGTGAAGGCTTATCAGCAGATACCAGTGCACGACGCTGATATTTGCAAGACTGCCATCACCACACCGTTCGGGCTATTCGAGTTCCCCTTTATGACTTTCGGTCTCCGCAATGCTGGACAAACCTTCCAGCGGTTTATTGACGAGGTCGTAAGGGGACTCGATTTTACATACCCGTACGTCGATGACATCCTCGTTTTCTCACCGGATTCAGAAACACACGCGGAACACCTGCGTACTCTGTTCCAGCGACTTGCTGCTTACGGTGTTGTGGTAAACGCATCCAAATGCATATTCGGTGCTGAAGAGGTGACATTTCTGGGATATAAGATCTCAAAGGATGGAACACGACCCCCTCCCGACAGAATTGAAGCTCTTCGAAGTTTTCCCTTGCCAAAAACCGTGCAAGGCCTTCGTCGGTTTCTAGGCATGGTCAATTTTTACCGTCGTTTTCTCCCCAAAGCTGCCGAAATGCAAGCTCCATTAATAAATGTGCTTGCTGCCTCTAAGCTCAAAGGTGCAAAGCCAGTTCCGTGGACACCTGAGCTAGAACTGGCGTTCGAAACGTGCAAAACAAGTCTTTCGAATGCCACCTTAATTTCCCATCCGGTTAGTGATGCTCCTCTGGGCTTATTCACGGACGCGTCACTGTACCAAGTTGGCTCGTGTCTACAACAAAAAGTAGACGGCGTTTGGAAACCAATTGCATTTTTCAGCAAAAAGTTGACTGAAAAACAGTCCCAATGGCCTGCATACTACCGCGAACTTCTCGCCATTTATGAAAGTGTGCAACAATTTCGCCATATCTTGGAAGTACAACACGTCACTATATACACCGACCACAAGCCCATAATATACGCCTTTAGTCAGCGTCGCGAAAAACTGCCTCCTGTCCAACTCAACCAATTATCTTTTATTTCCCAATTCACGACCGATGTCGTCTACATTAAGGGAGAAGATAATGTGGTCGCGGATACCATGTCTCGAATTGAGGCAATCTCTCTCGAAGAGAGTTACGCGGCACTGGCTGAAGAACAGGCTACCAGCGATGAACTTCAAGACGCCGATCGAAGCTCTCTCAAACTTGAGAAGTTTCCCATTCCTGGCACCGACTTGTTCATCGTCTGCGACACGTCCACAGGAAAACCGAGGCCGTATTTAACCTCGTCCTTTCGACGTCCCTACTTCAATAAGGTCCACAACCTCAGTCATCCTGGCGCACGGGCATCCGTACGATTGATGGCTGACCGTTTCGTGTGGCCTTCTATGAAAAAGGACTGTCACAAATGGGCTCGTGAATGTCTTGCGTGCCAACGCAGTAAGGTGACTCGGCACACTGCAACACCCGTAGGTGATTTCAAGTCTCCTACTAACCGATTTCGCCATGTCCACATTGACATCGTTGGTCCCCTACCTTCCAGCAAAGGCTACCAGTACTGCCTTACTGCTGTAGACCGGTATACCCGGTGGCCGGAGGTGTGGCCAATTGTGGGCATTACTGCGGAAGAAGTTGCCGAGACTTTCACCAATGGCTGGATCTCGCGATTTGGTGTGCCTTCCGTTATCACCACGGACCAGGGTCGGCAGTTCGAGTCTGCCCTCTTTAAGGCACTACTCCAAAACTGCTCCATAACACGCACCCGTACTACCAGCTACCATCCATGCGCCAACGGTATGGTCGAAAGACTTCATCGACAACTGAAGGCCGCACTTACTTGCCATGGTTGTACTTGGAGTGTTGCTCTACCTCTCGTGTTGTTAGGGATGCGAGCTGCCCTTAAAGAGGACCTTCGGACTTCTGCTGCCGAACTGGTTTATGGGGAGCCACTTCGCTTGCCTGGAGAATTTTTATCTCCGACTCCTTCTGACAGCATCGAGGACGTAACGAATTTTGCTTCGCAGTTGAGAAAGCGGATGTCTCTGCTATCACCAACTCCTGCCTCTCGACACGGCACTCAACGAACTTTCGTTTCGAAAGACCTGCATACTGCATCCCACGTTTTTCTGCGCGACGACGCGGTTAAGGCTTCATTAAAGCCACCATATAATGGTCCTTACAAAGTAGTCGCCAGAAACGATAAGACCATCACACTCACTATTGGTCACAAGGACGTCCAGGTCAGCCTAGATCGATTGAAACCAGCGTTTGTCGAGCAAGACCAAAACCATAGCCATCAGCTAGTTTCAACTCCGCAACCAAGCTCAACTCCTATCGTTTCACCTTCTTCCAATCCAACTTCGACCGACCCTACCTCTAACAACGACCCAGCTCCAGTCACAACACGCTCGGGGCGGCGGGTTCGTTTCAAAAAACCCCTGGATGTTTAAAGTTTCTCTTCTTGTTTCCATTTCTTTTTCCCTGGGTTTCTTTACAACGTAGGGGGGTGGTGTGGCGGCCTTGACTCTGGCAACACCAGAACTCTGGCCGACACGCAAAGCCGACGTAGAGTATTGTCTATGGCGCCGACGGTTGACCGAAATGATTCCGCGCCAATCGTTCTAACGGACTTTTGAACTGACAGCAAAAAGGCACAACAGAGTGTTACGCATTTCAATTTAATTTAATGTTATCTGGTGATTCTTGTTATATATACTAATTTAACCCAGTAACTGTAACGTTTAGGAAGTTGGGACGCATATTAAAGGTGTGGTGTTTCCTACAGTTGAAGTGTTTCAGTAACCCCCCTTCCATCACCCAACTAAACCTAACAGTACTTATTTAAACTAGCTTTCCGCATCGCAGTTTCATCCGAGATCCGCGTGATGTAAGAAATTTTATAAGTAGGTTAATTATACACCTTTTAAAAAATGCTTCAACTAAGTTATTTTATACATTACTAGCTGTTCCCCGCGGTTTCACTCGCGTTCCCGGGATAAAATTTACCCTATAACTTTCAGGAATAATGCAGCTTCCTATTGATGAAAAAATTTTTCAAATCGATAAGTAGGTAACTCCGGAGATTAGCGCGTTCAAACAAACAACAACTTTAGTTTTTTGTAAAAATAAATAAGTAAATGAATGATTAAAAGAAGGACAATTATTTTTACAAGCTCTATAACAATGCCAATAGGCCACTGGCTTTCAAGTGCAATTGCCGGAACACACCGGTAGGAGTCAGGCAACCAGGTACCTACTACAAAGAACCTTACCACCGTGCTATGGTTTCCTCACGATGCTCCTTCACCGAAAGTTCAAGCTCATTGTAAGATTTGAATCCACGACCCTCGTCATGGCATTCGACATCACTACCACGCTAGCACTGAGCTATCATCGCTTTAAAACTTTATCTGAATTACATTTTTTCAATGACAACTTAATTATTTTCCCATTATTTTATTACTGCAATATTCCAACATAATTACGGAGGCAACATTGATCCAGACAAGAGTAAGTAGGTACCTACCTACCCAGTAGGCAAGTTATATCATTTTAATACAGTCAGTCAAACAATGCAGGTATGTAAAGTACTAACGAATTGGCATTGAATGAAGCCGACCACCTTTGTAATTTCAAGGACAGCAAGGGAATTCTAATAAAAGAAAATCTAGAAAACACTGGAATGGCCCCATGCCTGTCTGGAACGCTCGCGACGCGACGCGATCAATACCACACACACAGCAGACACAGCTGATTCCTCACGAACGCACACCAACTAACATCGAGTTTGTTTACGACGCCATTCGTGAACCTTTTACTCGCCGCTAGGTGTCGCAGCTCAGACTATATATAAACTCGCCGGCCGGTGTCTCACCAAGTTATTCAACGACAACTTGGTTCAAGAGCATTGCAATTTTATTACAACTCGAATAATACAACTCAGAATGTCTCTGCTACCATTCATTCTCGGTGTTAAACCGACTACTACTCACCGCCTTCTGGATCAAAACATCGGCTTGGCGCTTACTCCTGACGATATGCTAACGGCAATCCTATCGCCGACCCCGTCGAGGGACTACTACAGACCATGGAGACAGCTGGCAGCCGCTGTTCGAGACGTCGGATCTACCATTACGTCAGATAAAGATAAGTTCCAAGTCAATTTAGATGTCCAACATTTTGCACCCGAAGAGATCACCGTGAAGACTGCTGATGGATTCGTTATCATTGAAGGTAAACATGAGGAGAAGCAGGATGAGCATGGACACGTCTCGCGCCATTTCACACGTCGGTATGCCCTACCAGAAAACTGCGACTCTGCAACAGTGGAGTCAAAGCTGTCTTCGGATGGTGTGCTAACAATCATAGCACCTAAAGTAACCCCAGCTTTGGAAAATGCAAGGACAGTCCCAATCACACATACAGGACCAGTCAGGAAGGAGATAAAGGAACCCGTTACCGAAGCTAACGGACCCGAAAAGTGACTGCCCTGTTGTGACATTGAACCTGTGATAAAAGAAAAATCCTGTTCTGTATGTTAATCCCATTTTTAAGCTAACGCGTTCCTATATTTTATTGTAATTAGGCACCTGCTATAGATATATTTTTATGAATATGTATGAATCTTTAATAAATCTCTTCTATCCAAATATGATTATATACCTGTATTTTATTTTATGATGTCTTAGTAAACCCAAAAATATGTTTTCAATAATTCAAGGTTCAGTTTTAAATGTGCAAAGCATCTCTGTAAAAATAGTACCTACCTAGACAACAGCTAGGTATATTAAAAAGAGGTAATATTTATGTTAGTTTGTATGTAAGGAGATAAATTCCGGAACTACTGACGTAGATTAAGTAATAGTTACTATGTAACTACTGATTCCGTTTCCGAATTAATCATTACATTACATGCCTGTGGGGGGTATAATTAGTAGGTAATAGTATGTTCAACTCATATCATAATTATATTATCATTCTATCATAATTCTTTAATTAATCCAATGAATCTATTTCCAAACTAATAATAAAGCTGAAGTTTGTTTCAACGCGCTAATCTCCGGAATTACTGGTCTGATTTGAAAAATTCTTTCACTAATAGGAAGCTCCATTATCCCCGAAGGTTATAGGCTACTTTTTATCCCGGGAACGCGAGTGAAACCGCGGGGAACAGCTAGTGTTCAATAAATTAATAGGTACTAAAGTGTTTTCGCAAATTCCGTAAACTATACCTACTCAAGTTCAAATAGAAAGATTCCTGCAACTATTTTCATGAATGAAGACTATACAATCAGCAACCAACTGTACCTATAGCTGATATCGGTATCATAATAACAACATCAGAATCATCCCACATGTTTCGAAGAATTCAGTCGCGACGCAATACCATCATATAGGTAGGTAGGTACCATGGATATTTTTGTAAACGTGTAGGTCTGTTCTGTATGTACAGGGTACTTATGTCCTTATCTCATGTGCACTGAATATGATAAATATGTCTGTATTTATGAATTCTTCGCGACTAACCAGATACTTAGAGCGTATGTGATATCTTGATATAGACTAGACTACTTATTATTTTGGGTTTCGTAGCCCAAAAGGAAAAACGGAATCCTTATTATAGGATCACTTCGTTGTCTGTATGTTAAGTAGGTACCTACCTCAATATGATATTCGAACTAGTTAGAGATCTCTTTAAAACTAGGATTAATTTAATATTTGTTGGTATATTCATAACAAATTATTTTTTAGCCGTTTATATAAACAATATGAAACTAAAGTATTATACCTACCTAGAGCTATCATAATTATTTCCAGGAACTTTATAGGTAGTTGTTCATCAACAATTTTGATCAAAAGTAGCTCAACAGTTGATCAAACGGGACTTTAACGTAAAAAAAGTCGATTAAACTATTTGTGACTATTTATTATAAAAATCAGTCTTTACAAAGAAGTAATCAAGTTCACAGTATGATTAATGATTACACATGTTTACAGCTCTTATCTTCAGCTTGGCATGAACCTTCCTCCGCTTTAGGTTCCTTTCGGACCGGACCCGTTTTTGTGATGGGCACAGTCCTCTCTCCCTTATCATCTATGACCTTCCTCGGAGCAGTCACCGTCAGTATTCCATCACTGGAAAGCTCAGAGATCACATTCTCCGACTCGGCTCCTTCAGGTAAAGAATATCTCCTCACAAATTGGCGGGATATAAATCCATGTTCATCCTGCTTCTCTTCATGCTTAGCTTCGACCACTACATACCCATCTGACGTCTTCACAGTAATTTCTTCAGGGGAGAAGTGCTGCACATCCAAATTGATCTGGAACTTGTCCTTGTCAGTCTTGATTGTTGACCCGATGTCATTAGTCAGTGAAGCCATGCGTCTCCATGGTCGGAAGTAATCGTGAATGATCCAAGGAGCCATCATCGACGTCAGGAAGTCATCATGTGTTAATCCCATCCCAAAGTTTTGATCTGCGAGTTTTTTGTCTTGCTTATTTGGACATTCTTCTGCTAAAGCGACGGCGAGAATTCCCGTCAAGGTTATAAATGTAAACACAGTTATTATCTTCATTTTAGCAAAGAATATTTTAGTCTTATTTTCGTGCGTTTTGGTAGTCGAAGAAACACTTCACTTGCGTCAAATTCGTATTGTGACATGAAATGCGCGCGTAACAGAATACCCTAATTCTAGACTAAAGGGAATGTTCAGATCTTTTTCTTTCTTATAGCCGGACTATGTTAAATGCAAGTTTACATTATGTAATAAATAAAATCATTGTTCAAAACCATAGTAATTTATTTTACTCATTCTCACACAAACAAATCACCTTAATAAGAGTCATTTATTAATTATTTAACTATTTACTATGTAGGTACATTAAATGATACACAACTTTTAGTAATTGATCTTTCAAGATATAATAAAGATTAACAGGGTCTTTCACAATTAAAAAAAAGAGAAGAAATAATAATAACATAATAATATACTCATCTTGTAATTTTTTTGTTATAACTCGAATACTTCAGCAAAGTAATATATCTTACAGTAATCGTTAGGTACTACGGTGTAGTGCTAATTGCCAAGTTTACATTCAGCTTAATTCTTACGGACATAGGATAATAATATCCGAACCGTATAACAGCTGATTAATCGACCGTTTTACATTCAGCTTAATTCTCACGGACATAGACACAGTTTATATGTCCGAACCGCATAACAGCCGATTTAAACGGTCGATGAGTAATTTGGCATAGCTTTCGCTATTTACTTGAAGATTACTTTTCTCAACTTAATTCTTACGGCCAAGACAAACTATGAGAGATGTCTGCTCCGTATAACAGTCGAATGAAAAGTCATCTTAGCTCAAAATGATGCGGCTTTATATAGGCAACCTCAGACGCCGCAAAGTATGACGACATTTTGTACAAAATTGCATCATCTTACAAAAGTACAAGAAAATAGTTTTAAGGAATATTAGTTAAGCATTATAATTCACGTTAAGATTTGTGGTGGTAATATCTTGATATTTTTACAACGTTTTAAACTATTTTCTTTATACCGTTACAAAATCCAAATTAAGTAACAAGTCATCAACAATATTATTTATACATAATTCATACATTATAATTCAAATCATGATTTATGGTATATCAATACTTCATATTCTTTATCATTAACGAGGTTTTCAATTTATTCGTTTAGAGCATTATGAAATTCCTAAAGCAAACAAAGCAAGAAATCGTAAACCATATTATTTGTACATTATAAAATGTATAATGATCGATGGCACACAAACAGTAAGAATCTAAACTTATCTTGTATTTATTTGTTGTAAACCGGAAATGTGTATTTTGACGATCAATAAAATGTAATCAAAAAGATAAATGTTTTCAATAAACCTGTTCAGTGTTCCAATAAATCATAACTATTATTTTACCATACAAATACAGGGATAATATTTAAACTTTATGTTGCTTAAATTGTATAGTTTTAGTAATAATCTAACACGGCCAAACTGACGTATACTTTGCTCTCAAAGTACACGGAGTAAATAGTGTCACTTTCAATACCAATTTAGTGATACCAGAATTATCTTTCCACAATCGTCAAAGTCAAAGTCACGAGTCACAGTCAAAGTCAAAGTCAAAGAGTCATAGTCAAAGTCAAAGTCAACGAGTCACAGTCAAAGTCAAGTCAATCAATCTTATTATCCAATCCTGAATATCATCGTATGTGATAACAGAATCAATCTTTTTATCCAATCCTGAATATCATCGTATGTGATACCAGAATCAATCTTATTATCCAATCCTGAATATCATCGTATGTGATACCAGAATCAATCTTATTATCCAATCCTGAATATCATCGTATGTGATACCAGAATCAATCTTATTATCCAATCCTGAATATCATCGTATGTGATACCAGAATCAATCTTATTATCCAATCCTGAATATCATCGTATGTGATACCAGAATCAATCTTATCATCCAATCCTGAATATCATCGTATGTGATACCAGAATCAATTTTATTCTACAATTCCGAATATCACCATACGTGATACCAGAATCAATTTTATTTCTCTTTTTATCAGTCATGTCAAAGTAATGGTCATGGTCAATTTTATACAAGTCTCATGTCAAAGTCATAGTCAATTTAATCAAGTCTCATGTCAAAGTCATAGTCAATTTTACACAAGTCTCATGTCAAAGTCATAGTCAATTTTACACAATTCTGTATTCACTTTTATTCCATTTCCACAAATCTATATTAAATTTGTAATCATCTTTATTAGTATCAATATATATCATTTATTTAGTAGTCTAACACGGTTATCATAGATATAAAATATGTTCCAATTAAAGTAGTCATTTTCAAAAGAATGTTTTGATCAACCCACTCGCAAGTATGACAAGATATCTACAACTTAAGTTTCTTGGCGGCTTTACAGAGTACCTACTCATTTAATCGAGCCAATTATAGTAGGTATCCATTGATCGCCAAACATACTACAAATTGTTCGGCCAGTCTGACGTACTTCATTATTTTGCATTGGGTATACGATTCTTTTTTTTTTTTTTTGTTATTATGTATCTTTCAGATCAACAATTATATTTTAAAACATTATTCTCACACGGGTATCAGATACCAATAATCTAATCAGAACTTGCACTACGGAAACCAGAGAACCGATATACTACATATATTTTCCTTGGGATAAGTTCCATTTATTTTTTGGTTTACTATTTCTCACCAAGAAGTTTGGGGTTCTAAGGCAATGGTAGGTAATTAGGTGTAGTCTTTTTAAAAAAAAACATCTTTGTGAAGGGAATGGAGAGATTTTCCAAAATACAACATCAAAACTGAAATCCCGCAAATAAGTTCAGAAACAGATACTTATAGTAAAAATAAATACTTCTCACTACATGTTGACTACACAACATCAAAACTGATATCCCGCAAATAAGTTCAGAAACAGATTTTCACTACTATATGTTGACCCTAATTATTCATGATCCTGATTTATTATACAAAAATCAGCGTCAAATTAACTCCGTCATTATAAAAGAAACTAATAAGCAATACTTACAATAACGTTACAATATTTTTTTTTTTATAATGTTGGGTTACGATATTTAATGTGGGTAAGACGTAGCACAGCGGTTAGGATAACTACAATTCTATTGCTATTAGTGCACAAACTGCGTAGGTACCCTATTGCACTTTCATCATTATGTAACTCAGTTGATTTCTCATGATTGGTCTAATATCAAAACAAATTATGAAAGGTCGGAGGTGAATGTAGTATTCTATTAAACTAAAACTGTAACTGCTATGGATACAAGTGTATATGATTTTCTTTTAAACAAAAAACAATTGATGCAATATCAATCGACTAGTGTAATTAATTCAGAGGTTTTACAAAATGAATTTACAACGAATCCTGTGTTTACCAACTCAGGGGTTATAAACAATTCGACAGAGTCTTTATAGGTACTAAATCTTATACTCTTACGGATATTAATAGGACAACCTATTTGTTACTGTTTGTTAGAGTATAGGGAGGTATAGTGGAACCTTTTTTGTACTTAATTTGGAGAGGGTAGCACAGATATAATTTCATTTTTTTTTTTATCCTATGTATTTATTGGTAGGCAAGTCGATTTGCACTAGAAAAATCATGATAATTTGATTAACTAATAAGATATTGTATAAATCACGACGACGCGACGTAGGTAATTCAAATACACACTTTTGCAATTCTAAAATCAAAATACCACTCACTGTCTAATCACGAAATCTCAAAAATTACTTTACCTATGAAGCAAAAAAAAGCTACAAATATGGCAGGTTGTGGAGGAGACTTTACGTAGCTGTAGGACTGGTGCAAGGTTGAAACACACGTTTGTACTAAACTCCTAAATACATAGTGAAATGTACCTACGTATTGTTCGAAGCAAATGATTGATTTGCATTTTATCACAATTGACCTCCAAGTGGGTGGAAGTGAGAAGGCAATGATTGTAATGGAAAACAAAATATTATTCAGACTAATTGCCTCGAAATTTAATGATAATACACAATGGGTAATGTGTATGTGACTATTCCTATTAAGAAAGAATTTTCCGAAATGAAAATAAATTTTGGCCAAGGGTAGCCGGGAGTCTTCTCAGTTCAAATGTATAGACATTCATAAGTGCCTTATTAGGGCCTAAACTTAATGAATTTTAATTTCAATCACGGGAATAAATATTGGACACATTATCTCAGGAATAAATTGGTAAATTGGGAGGGTAAGCAAGACAAGAACATTTCAACAATGTTAATTTTGATAACCTACCTTTCTTGAAATACTTAAAAATACACTGGATAAAATCTCATCTCTAGAAAGAAAACACGGCTTTAAAGTATCTTAACTTATTACAAAGGTTGCAACAATCAGACTTAGACGCTTATCATCACTGGAGCTACTAGAATTTATACTATCAGTTTGAGGGTAGTCGGTTACGGTCAATTGGTAGTTTAATTGCTGGGACCAAGATGATAGTGATACTATTAATTAAGAGGTTGCAACGTTAACATGATAGTACATATAATTACGATAACTTTCCGCTGATTCAGATCTAATAATATTGTCTTTGTTAATCTTTCCCAAAAGTCTCTGGTTATGTGATGTCTAATTTGATTGATGATAAACAGCCGCTTGCTCCTAAGATTCAAACCAAGATACAGCAGATCCTTGACAGTTTTGCGCTTCAGTTGAAAGGGCGTCGATGCTTTTGCACCAGGGCTCCAGTTTGAGATCAGTCATCATTAGGTAGCGGCAGAGCCAAGTCTTTAGTTTCGATGAAACTAGCGTCTCGTAGGTATGGCGCCATAGAGACACCAGAACTTCGGAATCCGTTATAATGAACCTTCAAAAGAATAAGTATATTAATAAATGTGGTTTGGGCAATCCCACTTCTGATAACAGAATACCCTAATTCTAGACTAAAGGGAATGTTCAGATCTTTTTCTTTCTTATAGCCGGACTATGTTAAATGCAAGTTTACATTATGTAATAAATAAAATCATTGTTCAAAACCATAGTAATTTATTTTACTCATTCTCACACAAACAAATCACCTTAATAAGAGTCATTTATTAATTATTTAACTATTTACTATGTAGGTACATTAAATGATACACAACTTTTAGTAATTGATCTTTCAAGATATAATAAAGATTAACAGGGTCTTTCACAATTAAAAAAAAGAGAAGAAATAATAATAACATAATAATATACTCATCTTGTAATTTTTTTGTTATAACTCGAATACTTCAGCAAAGTAATATATCTTACAGTAATCGTTAGGTACTACGGTGTAGTGCTAATTGCCAAGTTTACATTCAGCTTAATTCTTACGGACATAGGATAATAATATCCGAACCGTATAACAGCTGATTAATCGACCGTTTTACATTCAGCTTAATTCTCACGGACATAGACACAGTTTATATGTCCGAACCGCATAACAGCCGATTTAAACGGTCGATGAGTAATTTGGCATAGCTTTCGCTATTTACTTGAAGATTACTTTTCTCAACTTAATTCTTACGGCCAAGACAAACTATGAGAGATGTCTGCTCCGTATAACAGTCGAATGAAAAGTCATCTTAGCTCAAAATGATGCGGCTTTATATAGGCAACCTCAGACGCCGCAAAGTATGACGACATTTTGTACAAAATTGCATCATCTTACAAAAGTACAAGAAAATAGTTTTAAGGAATATTAGTTAAGCATTATAATTCACGTTAAGATTTGTGGTGGTAATATCTTGATATTTTTACAACGTTTTAAACTATTTTCTTTATACCGTTACAAAATCCAAATTAAGTAACAAGTCATCAACAATATTATTTATACATAATTCATACATTATAATTCAAATCATGATTTATGGTATATCAATACTTCATATTCTTTATCATTAACGAGGTTTTCAATTTATTCGTTTAGAGCATTATGAAATTCCTAAAGCAAACAAAGCAAGAAATCGTAAACCATATTATTTGTACATTATAAAATGTATAATGATCGATGGCACACAAACAGTAAGAATCTAAACTTATCTTGTATTTATTTGTTGTAAACCGGAAATGTGTATTTTGACGATCAATAAAATGTAATCAAAAAGATAAATGTTTTCAATAAACCTGTTCAGTGTTCCAATAAATCATAACTATTATTTTACCATACAAATACAGGGATAATATTTAAACTTTATGTTGCTTAAATTGTATAGTTTTAGTAATAATCTAACACGCGCTCCTCGGGTTTATATACCCGTTCTGACATCTAGCGGCGAGTAGATGTTTCTAGAAACTGCTCGCATTACACAGAAAAGCGTCGAACGTACCGCGCACGCCTCTGTATGTAATTTTTAGATAACAAGATAAAGCTGTGTGATTGATTATTTACATAATATTGCAATTAAATAATATGCTTTCAAGGTATTTTTAAATATACGATAACATGTAAGGTTCGCGATTAATGGACGAGGTACTTACCTATCTAATCGTACTTCGCTTTATAAATATTTGAGTATTATCAGTAATATTTATAAAAAGTAATAATAAACAAGGGAATATAGCACCGATCAACGATTTCTGGAAAAACCTAGATTAATCCATCGAAATAGGAAATGTAGGGTTAATCATATTTGAGTTATGAAAATACTTGTTCATTAATTTATACAATCGATTTCTTCGTATGTTTTTGTTTTCCTAGGAGACCCAGCAATTACTAACTAGCTGTTCCCCGCGGCTTCACTCGCGTTCCCGGGATAAAAAGTAGCCTATAACCTTCGGGGATACTGTAGCTTCCTATTTGTGAAAGACTTTCCGATTTGAAACCATAACTCCGGAGATTAGCGCGTTCAAACAAACTCTTCAGCTTTATTATAAATATAGATATATATATAATAACCTGTCATTTAATGTTAAGGCATTTTGTAAAATCAAATACGCACATCTAAATAGTGGTATATTTTCAAAAATATCGTATTACATGACCTGCATTATCTATTTACAAAAATAATTATAAAAAACAGAATAAAATTAATATTCTCAGTAGAAGGTCGCCAATGCTTATGTAACTAGAGATATATTAAATAAACAATACCCAACTTGGCGCACCGCAATCGGTTAATCGAAAACTACTTATGAAACTTGATAAGGGTAGTTTATACTCATTGTTATACTTTTATTTACTTAGAAAATGGATAAAAAAGTACTAATATTTTGTAAAATAAAATTGTGATGTATTGTTAAAAAATCTTACATTCCTATATTTTCTTTACAAATTAAAAGTTCTAGTCTTGAATCAGCATAAATAGGACCGTGTAATAACTAATGCTCTACAAGCTACAAACAAAGCAAAACATATGGCTTCTCATCTCAAGAACAAACTACCCTAACAAATTCATTTCTGACACAATTTCTTATCCATTATATTTACAAAATAAGCACAAAAAATTCCATTTTGAATCTGATTACATATTCAGCGATACATATCACATTTTCAAAAATAATGTTTAACTTTTCATTATTAAAATAAAATTTTATTTATGATAATTTATTTTTGTTTACAATTTTGATGACCAACTTTGGGGTAGTAATGCACAGACAGACTTCTCAAATTATATATTTTATAATATAAACATATAGTTTTGATGGTAGAAACACAATCTAATTTAAATGAAATAAACTGCAGCTACTACAATTAGATATATTTGCTTCCATTTATATTGGTTGGGTGTTTTAGCTGATCTCATAATAGACAATGGTGATGATTTTGCTGTTTACAAAATCAACATATAAAAAATATTCATGATAAATTTTAATAGTAAATAATTTCAATACACACATTTTGTTTAGATGAAGTACAAAAATCTAGGGGGAAATGACTTTCAGATCATCATCATCATCATATCAGCCGAAAGACGTCCACTTCTGGACCCTTCCCCAAGGATTTCCGCGATGGCCGGTCTTGCGCTACCCGCGTCCAGTATGTATCTACCATCAAAACGCACAAGCCGCATACAAATATATAAAAGCGCATAGAATTATCCTACTACATAAGATAGAAGCGGTCTGAGCGTGTTTCGTTTCTATAAGTATAAATTTCGCACTCCAAAATGGAGATTGTGAAAACGCGACAAGCGCAATGGCTGAAATACATGATTTTAATTTGAAAACAAAGATGCGTTGATATTTATATCTATTGATGTTTTTTTGGGATTATTGTACTCATCATTTCATCAACCCTGAAATAACAAAAAAAACAAACTTTTCACACATCTTGAGCGGTCAAAATGTATGAAAGTTTGAAAATCTCTTAAAATTTCTAGATGGCAAAAAACATCCAGTATTAATTATTTGCTAATTTTCATAAGAAATAATATCAACAAGCAGTCAGTATAAATAATATTACAATTTATTCAACCAAAAAAAAAAAAAAATAATAATAATCATGTACGATGATCATTCATTCCACTTGCCGCATTTCGTTTATTTGTCTCTAACCATCGCCTAACCTAACTTACTAGCTATTTTTGTTTATTTTTTTTTATTGTAAAAAACTTGCAACATTCCTACGGTATTCGATATAAAAAAGCTATAAATATAAAACACACGTTTCAGTCGCGCCTTGGACTTGCATGGCCACAAATGAATTTATTACGTAACTTAATTTATAATTGAACACACTTTAATGGAGATCACGTTCGGTGAGTCAGATTGAGTTATAATCATAAATATGCAATTTTTTAACACTTTTGATTTCGAGTCAAAAAATCATATATTTGACGATACGATACTACCTACGTGTGTATGAGATAGCTCTAGGTAGGAAAAAAATGTTGTCATATATTTTTCTTTTTTAATATATTAATACTGAATTAGTATTACACACGTAGGTAGTTCTTTGGCACAAAAGTTTGCATTGTTTACTTGTCTATTGTTATTTATGGCAGGAAATTAAGAAACGCTCAATCAGAATACCTTTATGAAGCAAATCTCATGTCACTCGAACTAATAATGTAATTTGTCTCATTCTAACGCATTTATTCTCATGGGGCGTCATGCAAGTCCGTTAAAATAAACATAGGGAGTTAGTTTTGATCGTTCAAAAACGAAAATGTTGTACGTATCTCCCTTTAATTTTAATGATATATGTTGGACGACATTCAATATTTGAATGTTTTTCATGTTTAACTATAATGTTTATAATTTGATTTTGATTATAGTCTTTAAATGTACGAGTCATTAAATTAGAATTTGATCAGCAATCCACTTCGTTGCTATCAACTAGTATGAAGAACAAATTATCAACACCACAGTTAAACTACATGCAGTATCATAAACCCACTCGAACTCTCAATATCAACATATTGTATATTTTATTTAGCTCATACAAAATCTAATCATTTAGCTTAATCTAAATACATGTTAAACAGTCGTACGCAACAAGACGTCATATTCGATCTTGTTCCTATTCATACAAAATTAAACATACGTACATACACTCAACTAAGTATTGTAAAATATTACATCAAAAACTTTGCGACCAGGAGCTGTGCACACTGATGCACATTCGATCCCTAGACGCACATATGCGTATAGTACACACACGTCTGGGGTGACAAATGTGTAAAAAAAGGTAGAAATAAAATTTCCAATGCCTCATTCGTTTACATAGCTATTACAAATATCAACATACAAAAATCGGAGAGTATTTTATATTTACAGAAATATCTTTTCACGTATCTAATTAGAAAAACAGTATGCACGCACCTATATTATATTATAAAAATTTGTGCTTAATTTTCATTGGGGTATATTTTTTTGGCCTTAATCTGTAGTTACATTATTTTTTGCAAAACAGGTTTTCTTAAAACCATCGACCGATTATATTTTATAAATAACTTAATACGAAAAATGGTTATAAAATGCAATATAATATGGCCTCTTTCGTTATCAAAATAAATACGTAGAATATTATTCTTCATTTTTCTTTTACACCGTGATATTTTATCTCCTTATCACTCACACCTCTCTTTGGACAAGATAACATTTTGGTATGTAATATATACCAAAGTGATTTAAAATAAATCTTATAGTTATATATATATAATAACTGAAATGATGACAGATCTATCACTACAGTAGGGAGTAAATTAATCGGACTTTTGTTCTATGCTTTACAATATAGTATGTACCTCGATCAGTATGTAATAGACAATTAAAATACTATTATACAATTTAAACTATTAAAATGTTAAAAAGTATAACATCAAAAAATCAAATAAAGCCTGGAATATTTTGATAGATACATATATTTTATACTACTGTTAGATTTGCCTATACTGTGGCTGAATCAAAATTCTTTTAACAAATATGATGGGATGGGAAATTAATGAAGAAGCGATTATTTTCCATTTAAACCTATTACACAGTAAAACGTATGATTAAGATACCTATAAAGTAATGAAATTATAAGTTTTGTACATAATTTAAAATAACTAAAGAAAACCATAAACTGCGTTCCACCATTTTTTGAGGATTATAAACAATTTGAGGTTTCTAGGTTTACTTTTATCAGTTACTTTATTGGTGTTCCTCAAGGAACTATTTTTAAACCATTACTATTTCTCATTTATATTATTGATACTAAAAAGTAATTTGATACGTACCTAATTTCAACGAATGAGCTGAGATTATTAATAATAATAATGCTAGTAGAACGCTTTCAAATAAACATATAAATTCGTAAGCAAGGCAAAACTCGTCAAGTAATAATAAAAAGCACCTAAAATAAATTAATACAACGCCATTTTTAATATTCGAATAAAGTCTTTATGGTTTCCTGATCTTTTATCAGCAGAATTCATCTCTCGATAAAAAAGATGTCCGAATATTTTCTGTTTAATGATTCTTAAAACTACTGTCTCATAGTACAGATTATAAGGTTATTAAACAGGTAGATAGTACTATATTATTTGAATCATTGAATATTAACAACAGCACGTTTTTAATAATAATAAAACAAATATACAGAATCTAAACTTAACCAAAATTACTACTGTTCATGTACCAATAACAGGTTGTTCGATCCGCTTCCTGTATAAACAAAGTTCAAAATAAAATAGAACTGAACACAAAACACCTGAAAGTTTAGGCTAGAAGTAAAACCCTGGGTATAATGAACTCTCGTTACGAATGGCTTGTGAATTATTATATCTGAGATTACTTTCAATATATTCATTGTTATTAACTAAATGATTAATAAAGCGCTTTTATTCGAGACATTATCGTGTGTTTTACTATCACGAGAAATATAATGTGAAAGTTGGAAATTTAAGAAAAACGCTGGTAATTTTTCTAGTTATAAAAATATGATGTACTATAAATATAAATGTTTGCTTTGAAGACTTAATTAATAAGATAGTCACTAATTGGCAGTGATTAGGCCTTAAAATTATCTATGGTTTAATGAAATTGATGGCTTCAATAATAGGGATGAACAGTTAGATTACCAAAAAATATTGGATACCTAAATATTTTTTCTTTAATTCCGAAAATAATAAATAACGAAGGTACAGTGCGTTAAAATTTCGCGTGACATCACGTCTTAGTACACTTTTTACGTAGAAGTGACGACACAAACCCTCACTTTGATGCGCCTTATTAATTTTTTTTATTGATTTGATAAAATAAAAAATACGTATCCATTATTTTTTGATAACCTAATGGACTGCATCATCCCTTAGATTCTGATTTATGTAAAATATACATTTTTAATAATACTTATTCCGGTAGTCTTTTCCTCTGCTTGAACTGAAGCTTAAATTAAATAAATAAACATTTCACAAGCCATAAGTGTAGAGGTTTTACCTGACAAGAGTTCTTTTATAGAAATCGTTACAGCTTCACTGTCCGTGTGATTCGAGTTTAACTGTCCTCCAGGAGATTGTGTAGTTCCGCGTAGTTCAATATGGCACGGTGTAGAAATTCGTATTGTAACTGAAAATAATTACGTAATATTTCAACATCCAAGTCCTATAACGGTAGAAGATAATTTAAATCAGGAAATATTTATTTGAATGTACAAGTCTTGTAGTATAGTGAAGTTCTGTTTTTCATTATTTTGTCTAGTGTTTCACAAGGCATTATTTCAAGACCACTACTATTTCCCTTCTACGTTTGTGATATATTGATTCAGTAGTATGGTCATACCATCAACATTATCATATCAGCCGAAAGATCATCACTGCTGGACAAAGGCCTCACCATACCATTAACAAAACTTTAAACACTATAAGCCCGAGTTTCCACCGCGAGCGTAGAGGACCAATTCCGTTTAACTCGCAAGAGTAAACTGCATACTTGTATTTCCACTAAAAAATAGTCGAGCGGAAAGGACTGATCGAGCAGAAAGAAACAGTTGGAATGAACTCTCTGCTCTTCTTCTTACAGCTTCGGTTTTGAAACCTTTTAGTTTGCAAACAGTAATAAGCTATATAGCTCGACCTGTCCATTGTTGAGAATAAATATATTTTTGTGTAACTTTGAAGCATATTCAGGCACACATAATGTAGGTGTATACGTAGTTGTTATGTACTGCGTACTTACGAATGTGTCGATGGTGTTGGCACGCTGGCAGCGTACTTTCCGCGCGACGCAGCACACGTCGAGGCGCCGCTCGACGCGCAGCTGACTGATGAGCACGCACAGCGCCACGAACAGCGACGACCGCTCCGTGCCCAACCTGCACGAGGTACTTATTTTACTACTCAATACGGTAGTTGACTGACACATCAAATCAGTTACTTTTTAATAAATGTCAAAACGATAGTTTATAAGGAATTTTGTAAGAAAATATTACACTATGACCGTCATAGTTTCATAGCATCAAATCATATACTCTTAGAGGTTCCACTGGTAATTAAAAATCATAAAAAGCATTAAATGTACAACATATTTGTTATTTCCACGTGTTTTTAGATGTTTTATGCATTGGTTAGTGTTTGGTCATTTATTTTTGACACTGTCAACTACCCTATTTGTTTCCATTAATAAATCGCCTTTATGGTGGAGGCGTCGGTTGGAGCGCGAAATTCAAATTTTATCACGTTTTTTGCTAATTGCAGCTCAGTTATTGGTCGTAAGTTATCAACATGTTATTTGCGACAAGAATGGTAGTATATTTACTGATTAATAACAAAATAAATCATCAACATATACCTCTAAGGTATATTACTGACATAATAAATAATAGTATTTTTTTTAAACTATGTATAAGTCTGTGTTAGATCACAATTTCACCGGGGTCAGTGATGATGTGGCCGAATCCTAAACTCTACCATTGCGATGTTATGACAATTAGAATGTTTGCATAAATCTCTGGTAAGGTTTACATCTTAAATCAATGGTTAATTGTATGGAAATTAACCTTATACAACAGCAATAAGGTTTATTTTCCTTTGGCATTACTTAAACATTGAAATGAATAACCTAGTGGAAGAGTCATCGTCTCCTTGCCTTGTTCCCAATCATTTGTGTTCAGTGCAATATATACTCTTATTCTATTCAGCTCTTCTATCCGTCATATCGGCATTCACACCTTTTTTACTCATAATATCATTTTTCACACAATCCATCCATCTCTTATTCGGTCTTCCCCTTCAACTTTGAACCTAGTGGACAGAGTAGAGAAGACTGAGATATATAGAGCATACTTAGACTTTGCTCAGACTTTACCGTAAAAAGTCGGTATTTAAAATGCAGTCTTCGAATATCTCTGAGTGTGTGCTAAGCAAAGTCTAAGTGCACCTAATCGACGATTTACAAAAAACCTGTCGACAAATTTAAACACACAAATATTTACTTTATTACGTAGGTTTATACCCTAAGTAAAGTCTGTGCAAAGTGTAAGCACGCTCTATAGATGTCAGCCTAAGTGTGTAAGGGTAATGTAATGTAATGTAAGGGTAAGGGTAATGTAATGTAAGGTAGGTGAAGTAGGACTGACTGGCAGTGCACAAGCATGACGCCGTGGTTGGCGGAGTGGGCGGCGGCGGGGTGCGGCAGCGCGGCGTCGGCGAGCTCGGCCAGCCCGCGGGTCACCTCGGGCACGTGCCCCGGCGCCGTCGGCCAGCCCTGGTACTGCAGTTGCCGCACGCACACCACCTCGCCGCTCTACTCAACCCAAATACATACACTAATATTAACTTCACTCTATTTATACTATAGAAAGCTAGCTGTCTCCCGCGGTTTCACCCGTGTGCCGGGATAAAAAGTACCATGAGTATACAGTGCATAATAGAATAGAATAGAATATTCTTTATCTACTCTCATATCGTAATGTTCTTATTATGAAATCAAAATCAGTACTTTAATGACCCACTTTATGCACACCCGTCTATAATGATTCATTATAGTACAGTTGTGTTCCCAAGATAATGCTATAAAATAACTTTTTTTCTATTAAAGTACACTTTGGACCTATCAATAGTATAATCAATCAGTATCAATTCAATTTGACGATGACAATATGACTAATTTGTTGACTTGAAATTTAGAGGTAAGAATTTTTGGGAGTTGGCACACGGATTTGATTAGGTATATGATTATTGTGTCTGTTTATTTTATTGTTTTTGCTTACATATATCATTTTGACCAAAAATGTCACAATAATAGTTTTTTTTTTTTTTTTTTTCATATTTGTTAGATTTTTTTTTTTAAATGACATTATTTATATGAGTTTAGATAATGTACTGTATGATACTGCACATAATTAGGTATTAAAAACTCGTGTGATACTATTAAGAACCTCGCCTACGGCTCGGTACTTAAACTCACACTCGTAGTTAATAACCCCTATTATGCAACAGTATCATAAACTACTATTATTGTACACCTTAAACAAGTGATGACGCCATAATGTCTTTTTCCATATCGTAGGTTATCAGCGTCCCAAATATCATCGAATCGGTACAGCGGTGTAGTCAGAAAGTCGTCGAATGGTATGGATACTGTCAGTTTTGAAACAAATTATAGATTGCACATCTATAAGTACTTTCAAAACTGACGTTGGAATAAATCTATTTCATATACAAATATTTTTGAGTAACGCTGTAATAAAGACACGAATAAACATACATATACACAAATGAACCCTGAAAATATTACACACTTTTTAATGGTTTTCATTACGATTACCACGAAAATATCTAAACACTAGCTACCACCCCTTAGTTGTGGTGGTAGCGACGACGTACCTTGATGTTGGTAACCCTGAACTGGCGGCGCGTGTAGTACGGACAGGACTCGCTCTCCTCGTACTGCACGCCGATGTGCTCGTACTGGCCGGTGTTGTCTTCCCAGTACCGGGGACACTTGCCGTCGCCCAGCTAACAACACCAAATATTGGTCGAAATTTAATTTTGAACTAGCTTTCCGCCCCGTGATCCCCTATTTTACTCCCTTAGGGGTTGAATTATCAAAAATCCTTTTTTAGCGGATGCCATATCATAATAGTTATCTGTGCAAGCAAATGTGGACTTTAAGGTGACGAACCTTTTCTTACCCCGACTTACAAAGTCAGTCGTAAGATGTCAAGATTATATAACCAAAATATAGCTATAAAATGGTAATATATATATTTTTTTAATTGAGCTTGTAAGCCCTTACGTGGACAAATGCGCGAGCGCTTGGGATTCCCAACCTGATATTCCTTAAAACATAAGTTTTTTTTTATTCCCTGCGGTTTTTATTGGCATACGCTTTGCGTTCTACCTCCTATTGAAATATTATCGTTCTTGAATTCTTGATAATCGTCCGTATGCAAATGCCTATGAAACTACATAATCGTTTGGAAACCTCACCTCGCTGAGCATGACGATTGTAGATACATTGTGTTCCGCGACCATCCTCCAGAAGTCCATGATTGTGTTCGGCAGAGGATCCTGGGTTATTATGAAGCCTTCCGAGTTATCGTATGCTGAAAATATAACAAAGCTTGTAAACAAATTAAAAGGAGCCGATTTTTACCAACTTCTAAATATGGTATCAATTTGAAATATTGCAAGCAATAAGTAAGTACCATCGATGATTTGATGATGGAGCCCGAAGGTAGGCACTGGAACTTCATAACAACGAATGTTTGCACGGTGGTAGGGTAATTAGTAGTACCCGCCTGGCTGGCACCCACCCTCAAGTTGAAAATCTGTCGCCAAGCACCTTCCGGTGTGTTCCGACAGCTGCACTTGAGAGCCAGTTCCCTTCTAGGCTTTGCGTGCTTACCACCATCGGCCACATCATCACTGACCACGGTGAGATTGTGGTCAAACACAGGCTTATACATAGTAAAAAAAAAATGTTAGCTGAATATGGATTTCTTGAAAGTGTCTTCAGATGAACTATGGCCAGAAATACTTTTCAGGTTCTGATGAGGTGAGTCGAAGGATAGGTGTTTACTGCACTGCTTTCAAAATAATATTAACAGGCCCGTTGGCGCGGTTGGTTAAGACACCACCTATCACGCTAGGTCGTGGGTTCGATTCAAATCCAGGACCAGCATTTGTGTGCATGAAAATGTCTGTTTGTTTAGTCTGGGTGTAATTAACAAAAAAAAACTAGTATATCAGTTATCTAGTTTCCATAGTAAAAGCTGTGCTTAATTTAGGATTAGATAACCGTGTGTGAAGATGTCCCAGGATATTTATCATTAATTATTAATTATAATAAAAACCTTCAATAAAGGATGCGTTGATGTATGTAGAGTAGTCCCGGCCGGGGATAGGCGTGAGTATGACGCGGTTCCGGTCGTAAGGCAAACACTCGGCGCTGCGGTTGCGCGTGCGCAGCTCCTCGCCGGCGCCGGCCGCGCACGACTTGAGGGGCTCCGCTACCGGACTGTTTAAGATTTTCTGTAATCAAAAGCCGCGATTTTACCCACTCAGGAGTAGAATTTTCAAAAATCTTTTCTTAGCGTAAGCCTATGTCATAATAACTGTATGCCAAATTTCAGCCTTTTAAAATCAATAGAAATCAGTTTTTTTTCTAAAGTTAATACGTAGTACTATTGTAAAAATTCAGCAGTTATTACAGTGGCATGGGAATTCCAGGGGGGCAGCTGCCCTCCCCTGTCCCCCCTCAGTACGCTCATGTATAGATAATGCCGCCATCAGCTGGTGGCAGTGTAGCTAAATAAAGATTCATGCAAAATAATCTGTATGTGTTTTTGTCTCGCTGAACAGCTACATAATGCTGCCAGAGCAGCAGCAATCCCTAACTATCTATAACAGTGGCTATATTCATAGAAAATTTACTAACTTCAAACTTTATTGCTTTCATAATAGGTAATATAATAGGTAATAGCTAATTAGGTTGGTGTCTACTATCGATAATATTGCTAGCGTTTCTCAAACTTTTATTACTAACAACTATTTATTTCATTTTAATATATTTTCAAATAAAATAACTTGATAGGGTTTGGAATTTTTGGAAACAGGTCCATATCGAAACAATTAGGTATTAAACAACACAAATAAGTATTAAAGCTTTTATTTATCTCTTAAAATTAACAGTAACAAACAATCAGTCTCAAAAAAAAATAGGTAGGATTAACATAAACTAGTAGAATTAAACTTAATAACTTAATCATCACTCTTCACCCCATTAATTTCGCTCTGATCCTTGATCTCCTTGCGCACGGGTCCTGTCTGCGCGATGGGCACTGACCTCTCGCCCTTGATAGCTTCTGGAACCTTCCGCGGCGCGGTGATGGAAAGCACCCCATCCGAGGAGAGGCGCGACTCCACAGTCTCCGGGGTCGCGCCCTCGGGCAGCGCGTACCGCCGCACGAACTGCCGCGAGATGTAGCCGTGCTCGTCCTTCTTCTCCTCGTGTTTGCCTTCCACCACGATGTACCCGTCCGCCGTCTTCACAGAGATCTCTTCAGGCGCGAAGTGCTGCACGTCCAAATTGATCTGGAACTTGTCTTTGTCGGTTTTGATGCTGGAGCCGAGGTCCTGCGTGGCGGCGGCTAGGTGTCTCCAGGGTCGGTAGTATTCTCTAGTCAACATTGGTCCGGCGGCGATGGATAGAATGTCGTCAGGAGTTAACGCCAGGCCGAAATGCTGGTCGACAAGACGCCGGGGGCGTCTGTAGCCGAAGTCGTCGAATAAATACGGAATGAGAGACATTGTGACGTAATTATTTTAATAATTTATTGCAAAATTATTTTAAAATCCTTAACTTCAAACGTTGAGTTGCGTGCGTTGTAGGTAGGTATCATTAAATAATCCGCTTGCTAGTTAGAAAAGTTGCTTGTAAGATCGCTTGCTTGTCTGAATTCAAACTGACTTAGGCGAAGCTTGATTGGCTTTTATATTCGTCACAGTGCCCTCTAGTATCGAGTAGAAAACACTCGAAACATTCGAACAGCTGCTGCCAGATGTCACAAACTTTAGGGGCCGTAAAGTCTGAGTTTACTCTTTTTTTCATTCGAATGAATAAAATTTTATAATATCCGACTTTTCAATTGATAAACCTCGGATAAGCTAGTACTTCGATAAGTCTATACAAAATCTAACTAAAACATCTATTAATTTTAAATACCTATATCTGGGTCATTGAAAATTTAGACATAAGTGTAGAGATATTATATTCTCGACATTAAATAATTACTTATGGGTAAAGAAATCTTCAGTAAGTAGGTACTTGTGTATTTTATGAGTGTAAAAAGAGAAAATGAACGACTGCCACATTAACGCACAGCTCAAAGAATACGGAAACTTGAAAAAAAATACATCGATATAGAAAGTTAAAGAAACTTATTTCTATTTATTTTACGATAGAATATAAAATATATACATGTATTTTCCTTGACGATAACTTTAACAATAAAATGTAGAATTTTATTCATATAGAGCAAAAAAAAATACGGGCCGCAACTTGAACGCCTCTGCATTTACGCACACACGAGTATCATGTGACCGTGACACTCGCTAGCTTCGCGAACAGTCTCGAAAATGCAATGTCAGCAGCGCGGCGACTACAATGTAATCAGGGAACGTAATTTGCTCGAATTTTCGCTCGTTCCAAATATGTTTGTAAGTAATTGGTAATGTACATATTTTAATATAATTATACTTTTTTTTAACAATCTGGAACGTGATATTATTATTTTTGTATGCCAATAGATAAAATGTTTATTTTAGTAAAGATAGAAAGAAAGACATGGTACACATGTCTCACAATTTAAACAGGCAACCGACCAAAACGAATAAAGAGATTTTCAGATCAAATCAAATCAAAAACTCATTTATTCAATTTAGGCCCTGGTAAGGCACTTATGAACGTCAATAGTTACAAACATTACAATAGACTCTACCACCGGTTCGGAATACACTTGAACTGAGAAGACTCCGGCAAGAAACTCAGCAAGGCTACATTTTTTTTTTTTTGTGGATCTTTCTTTTTTAAATTTATGTAATTACAGTTCCTGTACCAAATATACATAAAGTTCTTACAATTGTCACTTGGCCAGGGGGCCGCAAGTGCAGAGAGAAGCTACTACAACCATGTATTCTTGTCTTCAACGTAATGAGCCACCTTATAGTAGGCCTTGTCAATTAATTTCTGTTTAACATACTGTTTGAATTTATTGTACGACATCTTAGTTACTTCATATGGGATTTTATTATAAAAACGAATGCAGTTCCCGAGAAAAGACTTATTGACTTTTGCTAGCCTGAATCTAGGTGTAACAATTTTATCTTTGTTTCTTGTGTTTAGGTTATGGCGACTACTGTTAGTGTCAAATAAATTTAAATTTTTACGGATAAACATAATATTTTCAAAAGATGTATAGCGACGGTAAGGTTAATATCTCAAATTCCATAAACCGTTTCCGTAGGGATTCGCGAGGACCCAAGCAATAAATTGCACGAACGGCCCTTTTCTGCAAGATAAAGATAGATTCCAAATCCGCAGTAAAATCAGCCCTCCATTTCACTCTCTTAGGGGTGGAATCGAAAACCCCGTTTTTTAGTGGTACTTACACTTCACACACCCTTCAAATATCACGACTCTAGGATCAGCGGTTTAGGTTGTGCGTTATATAAGTCAGTCAGGACTTTGAATTTTATATATACAGATTACTTAGTCAAAAAATTAGACAGCACCCATAACAGCATGTGATAAGAGTCTTACGTAGGTCGCGTGAAAGATGTATGTAGGCAGTATTTAAACTAGACTTAGGAATATTTAGATACGTCATAAATATTAGCTTTGTATTAAAAGACAAGGATTTAACATCAGAATCAGTAGTAGCATCGAAAATAAAACTTACATCAAACTGATGTTCCATGAGGCACTTATCAGCCCCCTCGGGCGTGTTCCGCAGCCGGTCCACCTGCGTCTTGAGCCTCGGAGCGGGTATTTCCGTGTCGCCGTAGTGCGCCCATTCCACTAATGCACGGTACACGAACACATATTGTTTCTGGAACAAACCGGATTTGTTACTTACTTACTACTTGCAGTAAACAAGCATAAGGCCCACCTGATAGTAAGTGGTTACCGTAGCCTATGGCCGCTTGCAACACCAGGGGTATCACTCGCACGTTGCCGACCCTACAAGAATCTCTTCACACCCTTCTTGAAAAACCCCATGCTGTAGTCTCTTGAGATAACCACGGGCAGCTCATTCCACAACTTGAGCGTCCGTGATAGGAAGCTCCTTTGGAACCGCACAGTACGACAGTCTTATAATAATGCTGGCTGTTCCCCGCGGTCTCACCCCCCGTTCCCGGGATAAATAGTAGCCTATGTCCTACATATCATAAGCTATCTGCGTGTTAAATTTCATTGTGATCTGTTAAGCGAATTAGGCGTGAAAAGGTAAGAGTTACTCTCGCATTTATGCCTAATTATAAATGCGAAAGTTTGTTACTTCTTCACGCACAAACGGCTGGACCAATTCTTATGAAATTTGGTATGGAGGCAGCTGACACCCTGGATTAGCACATAGGTTACTTTTTATTACGCCCATCGCCGGCGGAAGCTAGTTTTAACATCATTTTCAACTTATCTAAGAATTTCACCAATATCAGATGACTTTTATCTACAGGATAAATATGTCAGTTTCTCTATACGAACAACAAACGGTGAAATTGGTACAGTAAGCGTCAATAATATATTGACACTTCAGTACCTTTTCATAATAAATCTGTTAACATTCTTTTGATAGTATGTTTAAAATCTGTGAATTGCGTTAATTTGACAAGGTTCGAAACTGTTCAGATATTTTTGACGCTGGCTGTACTAGTAAAAACATGTATAGAGACGTCACTTACCAGCGACTGGACGAGGAAGTTCCTTTGCCGCCGCAACTCAGCCACAGTATTGAATACGGCCGCATGCCCTGTTGCCGCCAGCTGGTCCAACAAGCAGTCCAAAGCTACGAGTGTACCAGTCCGGCCCACGCCCGCCGAACAGTGGACCACCACCGGCCGCCCCATCATGTTGCACCACGCTTCGTTTACTCTCTGTTGGGGACGAATACGCACTGGGTGATACTGATGACAACACCTCCTTCCTTATTACGTGACAAGGTATTATAAAATAACAAGTCTAATTAAAAAAAAGTCATTGTTTAATCTGTATGCACCGCTATATACAAAGAAGTCTAGCTACCTAGAGATACAGTTCACAATGTAATATTTATATTAAAAGTAAACAATGACAGAACTTTTTTAGTATTGCTCCAAGAATATTTAATAAAATACATTATAAAATGTATGCCCTTACGACAATTTAAAAAGGAATTGACTAAGCTATTATTAGATAAATGTTATTATATAATTGAAGAATTGTATATTTAATTATGTGTAATTTCTATTTCATTTTTAATATTTTTATTTTTAATTTAATGATTTTGGAATGCTATTTTAAGTTAATTACCAAAACCAAATTTTGTACGTCTTTCATGACAAAATATGGCACACAAACTACTTATTTAAGATCTATTATTGTACTACTAATTTTTAACAAATAAATATTTCTGATTTCTGACAACCGTAGGTTAGTTTCCAATAAACACAAATACAAAGAACACGTCGTGTTCTTCAATAAATCCCTACAGACAAAAATCAACCTAATTGCAAGAATATGTACAATGTGGTGCGCACGCAGATGCGCTTACTATGCTTAAAAAGCTATGGTCCACATCGCAAAACATTTAGGAAATCGGTCCATCCGTTCAGGAGCTATGAGGCCACTGACAGACACACACACTACCAACTTATAACACCCCTCTTTTTTCGTCGAGGGTTAAAAAATAGAACGTTTAAAACTCTATGGTGTACCTTAATAAACTTGAGTATAGAGTATGGATGCTCTGGCGCCGCAAAGTCCTTCCACATAAGGAAGTGGTACTGCCTCACAGTACGTGTTTCGCTTCCTTCTTTATGTTCTCGCGGTGACGTTGGCGCGCTTGATTCTGACGGCTCTTTGCAATCTGAATATTACATTCTATGAAAGTTGCTGTCCTCAAAATTTTAAGCAATGTTACTTATATCCTGGGTAGTAGAGTCTAAAAATTGTAACTGTTGACATTCATAAGTGCCTTATTAGGGCCTAAACTGAATAAATGAGTATTTGATTTGATTTTGATTTTGGACATTCTTCACACACGGATATCTAATCCCAAACTAAGCAGAGCTTGTACTATGAAAAGCAGATAACTGTTTTTTTTTTGTAAATACATACTTATATAGATAATGACACCCAGACACAAGACAAACATGTTCATGCACACAAATGTTTGTCCCGAGTGGGAATCGAACCCACGACCTGCGGCGTGATAGGTGGTGTCTTAACCAACTGACCTGTCAAATTACAGTCAGATAATCAACAATATAATTGTATAGACTTCAATTTCCATTAAATAAAAATGTAATTTCTCAATTTTGTACTACTTTCGCCTCTTCTCATTATTTATTTATTTATTTTGTATGGATATCCAACAAAGAATACACCTCACATTTAAAACAATACTACAGTGGCGTTTAAAGACCTAGTGCTTCTTCAATTACAGGACATCACAGAAAGCACATACAGATAACATTGCAAAAAAAAAGAAGAAAACATAAATACAATAATAACAAAAATAAATAATTACGATTCTAAATTATAATTAATTAAACGACAAATTGAGAAAATAAATAAAATAAAATAGAAATCACAGTCAAACAAACAAACAAGCAAGCAAGCAAGCAAGAATGGAATCAAAAATATCGAAATAAGTCTTTGTATAATAAATAAATACTTTTATAAATGTGAGGTGATTTGAAATACTTAATGGATGCAACTTGGTACATAGATAGATATACCCTGGAATATAGGCTACTTTCTCCCGGAACGCGAGTGAAACTGCGGTAGCAAGCTAGTACAAAATAAACAGTATTTCATGTCTATTTTTGGTGTCTTGTTTTCATCAAAATCAGTTCAGAAATATAACCGTGAAAACGTATTAAAAAAAAATACAAATTCTATTTTATTTAGCTGTTTATAATTTAAACGGAGTCTTACCACCATTTCTTTTAGCAATCCCATTGTTTTCGACGATCGGCTGACCGTCCGCGTTTGTCGCCTGTTTAGTTATTTTCAGCTCTCTTACTATGTAGTCAGAGTATCTATTCGAATGGGAAAAAATAAACATCTTAGAAATTAACGAAGTGGAATTCGCTTCCGGGGTCTGTATTATCGTCTAACGAATATTGCGCTATCCATTAAACGACGGAAATTCATCCCCTAAAGGGTAATATAGGGGTCCAAGGTGAAATCGCGGAACGCTAGTCAAATATAAGAATGTGATATGGTCAAGACCAAGGACTGGTATCCATATGCAGTAACCAATATTTAGCATAACTATGTTATGTCAAATAAAAGGGTCAATTACACTACATTGTAGATTGGCATTGTAACCATAGATTAAACAGATGAATTTTATTTTAAATACATAAGGCTCATTTGCATTTCACTCGGGCGACTATATGCTACTTCTTTAATGTCCTACAAACTAGGTAAGCTATTTAACGTACCGTTTCTCAGAGACATGATGTACGGTGATAGCTCCGAAGGCCCTCGCCCCTCGGACCTCGTCCGGCCAGTACTTAGAGCACTTCACCTTGGAGTACTCTTCCAGGTTGGTCAGCATCACGATCAGCTCCAGACCGTGCTCCCATATCATCCGCCAGAAGTCATTTACGGTCGTGTCTGTTGGGCCTTGGGCGCAGATGAACTTTTTGGGGTCCTGGATGGGAAAAAATATTGGTTTACTGTATGACATTTTTACCAAAACTTTTGTCCGGTAAGGTTGTTGCAGCCATCTGAGGCTGCCAACTTAGTCCTTTAAAAAAAAGAAATAATGTTGGTATAATTTTTCATAAAACACGAATGGAACATAAAATTATAGACATTACAACATTGAGATATTTCGTTGGGTGGTTGTTGTAGTTTTTTTTTCTTCGGCAAGCATGGAAAAGTTTAAATTCTAGTCAGCCAAAGTCCTCTTTTTTATGTTTCGCATCATCATCAGTCAGCCGTAAGACGTCCACTGCTAGACAAAGGCTTCCACCAAGGATCTCCACGATGGCCGGTCTTGTGCTACCCGCATTCAGTTTGTTTCGAAGTTTTGATTCAAATAGTGATTTCTTTTCAATTATGCATGAAATTCACGTGATACCCATGAGGTTTTTCCGGGCATCGTGAAGATCCATGTACCTCTCTCTTTGCCCAGAAGTGGTCTGACATGATGATGATGACCCATGAGGATTCAGTGGAATTGTAACATAAATTACGGAATAAAAAAAAACATACTTATTATTTGGACAAAATGCTCTAGGATTAGAAATAAAGGGAATTTAATGAAAAACTAATGTCAAAATTCAATCAAAACATGCTTCAGAGAAATACTGGAAAAATCCACTGGTCTAAAAGGGACCAGTAAGAATATAGAATGCCAAATAACACATGCAATACCTGATTAGGCTCCGAAGGGTCCTTAGTAAGCGGAGGACAGATAGACAAACACAGGTTAGACAGTTTTATATTTACATCACATAGAAGCCAGAAGGGATAAAGCACAGCTACAAAGCCGATTACATTTTAATAATTAAAACAAACAACAAAAATTTTGTAAACTTACCTAATGTCTGAATAACGGCATATGCACACATCAAACAAACGGTAGTCATAATTTTGGTCAGAAATAATAGAACACTTAAATCCCATGCTTCAAAGTACAAACATCTTTGAAAGTTCAACAATAAGTAAGAAATCGAGTTAGAACAACCATCGGACCACCGATAGTCTAATGTGTGCGCACGCGCTTAAAGTGTATCCTACGTATATAACGTTCTTTTAATATTTTTATCTACTCTCATATCGTAATGTTCTTATTATGAAATCAAAATCAGTACTTTAATGACCCACTTTATGCACACCCGTGTATAATGATTCATTATAGTACAGTTGTGTTCCCAAGATAATGCTATAATAGTAGTTTATGATACTGTTGCATAATAGGGGTTATTAAACACGAGTGTGAGTTTAAGTACCGAGCCGTAGGCGAGGTTCTTAATAGTATCACACGAGTTTTTAATACCTAATTATGTGCAGTATCATACAGTACTTTATCTAAACTCATATAAATAATGTAATTTAAAAAAAATAGAAATATCGATAGTATTATTCTACCAACTTTAAAAAAAAACACATTTTTGGTCAAAATGATATATGTAGGCAAAAACAATAAAATAAACAGACACAATAATCGTATACCTAATCAAATCCGTGTTGCCAACTCCCAAAAATTCTTACCTCTAAATTTCAAGTCAATAATTTGTCACATTGTCATCGTCAAATTGAATTGATACTGATTGATTATACTATTGATAGGTCCAAAGTGTACTTTAATAGAAAAAAAGTTATTTTATAGCATTATCTTGGGAACACAACTGTACTATAATGAATCATTATACACGGGTGTGCCTAAAGTGGGTCATTAAAGTACTGATTTTGATTTCATAATACGAACATTACGATATGAGAGTAGATAATAGTAGTTTATGATACTGTTGCATAATAGGGGTTATTAAACACGAGTGTGAGTTTAAGTACCGAGCCGTAGGCGAGGTTCTTAATAGTATCACACGAGTTTTTAATACCTAATTATGTGCAGTATCATACAGTACTTTATCTAAACTCATTTAATAATGTAATTTAAAGGTAAAAAATCGATAATATTTTGTCATAGGTTTTCATGACTCACGGGTATCGATTATTCATCATTTCCATTGCCGCCTCCACAATTTCAGATCCAAGTTTATTTCACCTTAGTATCACTGCTATTTTACTATCATTTTTGGCTAAAATAAAATATGTATGCAAAAAAATCAATAAAATAAACAAACATTAATCATCATGGCGCCCAAATCCGTGTTGGGAAAAACTCCCTACCGCATACGCGACCACAGAGTAAATTAGCATCTAAAATTGAATTGATACTGATTGATTCCTAATTGTTTACAAAGAGAATATAATACTACGTTTAATTTTTTAGTCATGTCTGGCCACTTATAATGTTTCTTTCTTTATTATTTCGTTTGACAAGTTGACTGACAGTAATTGAAGTATTAAAACCCAAAAAACATTATAAGTGGCCAGACATGTCCAAATACTTGTACTTTAATGAAAAAAAGTTATTTTATAGCATTATCTTGGGAAGAAAACTGTGCTATAATACAATTTTTTTATTTCATTATACACGGGTGTGCATAAAGTGGGTCATTAAAGTACTGATTTTGATTTCATAATAAGAACATTACGATATGAGAGTAGATAAAATAACTTTTTTTCTATTAAATTACACTTTGGACCTATCAATAGTATCAATTCAATTTGATGATGACAATGTGACAAATTTTTGACTTGAACTTTAGAGGTAAGAATTTTTGGGAGTTGGCAACAGGGATTTGATTAGTTATATGATTATTGTGTCTGTTTATTTTATTGTTTTTGCCTACATATATTAACCAAATATCATTTTGACCAAAAATAGCATTTTATATTTTTTTTAAAGTTGGTAGAAAAATATTATCGATTTTTCTATTTTTTTAAATTACATTATTTATATGAGTTTAGATAAAGTACTGTATGATACTGCACATAATTAGGTATTAAAAACTCGTGTGGTACTATTAAGAACCTCGCCTACGGCTCGGTATTTAAACTCACACTCGTATTTAATAACCCCTATTATGCAACAGTATCATAAACTACTATTTTAAACCTCTAAGATAGTCTTTAAGGTCACAACTACAGTATTTACGTAGTAGCTTGATGCGGGTGACAGTAGCCATAGCCAGAGATATATGAAAATGAGCCTTACATCTTTGCATCTGTTTAATCTGCGATTCAGTATATGTATTAGATGAACCTTATTGCATCATTTACAAATCTCTCTGACCACTGTCACCAAGACAATAAAGCATTGATTATGTCGATGACAAATATTGACTAGTATATTTAGTTAATAACGGAAGGGTCCTAATCCAACAATCAAATCCCTAATTTAGTTTCTTTTATTATTTACTAGCTATTTCCCGTGGTTCCACTCGCGTTCCCGGGATAAAAAGTAGCCTATAACCTTCGGGGATAATGTAGCTTTCTATTAGTGAAAGAATTTTTCAAATCGGACCAGTAACTCCGGAGATTAGCGCGTTCAAACAAACAAACAAACTCTTCAGCTTTATTATTAGTATATATATATATATAGATTATTAGTACAGATAAGCTTGTGTATAACTACAATCACACAATGGTAGAGATGTGGACGAAAGTTTTAAGCACTGAAAGTTTAGAAGAGGACTCTATTATACAATTTGACATGCCTGTAAATATTATTAACGAAGTCCTAACTGAAAAAGTCTAATACTCAAAAACCTAGTATAAAAACAAATATATGATTATTCTATGTCTAAACTATGAACGCACTATTCTTATTACCGTATTTTAACAGTGAAACAAATTAAACTCTATATTAAATAATGAAAAAACACAAAATCGAATGACACTTACCGTATACCCCCTGACATAGTTAGCATTGATGTAATCGGATCCGGTGATACTGTCGATTTGGGATAACTTCACTCTGGTCTGGTCGTACGCCTTGATATCCGGGTACCGGTTCTTAGGCTGGTTCTCGCGAGCTTCAGAAGCATGGGTGGTGCGGTCCGGGTAGCATTCTGGTAGCATTTGTAGCAGCTGAAAACATTTTGATAGGTTAAAAATTGTAATCCGGCTATGTTTAATACCATTTTGACAGTCCAGTTGGCGCAGTTGGTTAAGACGCCACCTATCGCGCTGCTGGTCGTGGGTTCGATTCCCATCCAGGACAAACATTTGTGTGCATGAACATGTCTGTTTGTCCTGAGTCTGGATGTAATTATCTATTTAAAAAGTAGTATATGTAGTATATCAGTTATCTGGTTTCCATAGTACAAGCTTTGCTTAGTTTGGGATTAGATAACCGTGTGTGAAGAATGTCCCAGGATATTATTTATTTATTTTGTATGGATGTTTGTCTGTCACTCAACCATAAATAAATAATAATATTTTTATTTCATCATCTATTAATAAAGTGATAGCTGAACGGATTAGGATGATACTAGGTACATACATAGATCTTTTAATTATTTTATTTATAGGCTTGGTTTTGACTAAGAGTAAGGCATGATGTGACCGGAGGTAGACCTCAAAGACTGAGAGACTAAGGAATGAAAAAACTCTCTCGTGTAAAAAGTGCAAATTGTCGCTTACGATGTTTTTCCTGAAAAGGCTCGATATTATAGGTGTGCGGGGTGTGACGATTTTCTAAGAAAAGATTAACGGATCAGGAACACTAATTTGAGACGTAGATTTACAAGGTTTTAACGTATTTAATATCAAAGTTACGATATGATCCTAATATGTATTGAGTAGGCCCGGAAAGTACCATGACGGATTCTTTCGTACACAAGTTAATATCATATCTAGCACAACGCCATCTATTGACTTTTATTTGTACTATTTGTTACACATTTTTCGGTCTAGCCCTTCGGCCCGTAAACGATAAGATGCGATAAGGAATAGGGTAGTTTCCTGACATATCAAATCAGCTACTTTTTAATAAATGTCAAAATGATAGTATATATGGAATTTTGTATGAAATACTACACTATGACGTCATAGTGTCACAGCATCAAATGATCTACTCTTAGTGGTTCTACTGGTAAAAAATCATACAAAGCATATACATCTACAACATATTTGATGTTTCCATGTGTTTATAGATGTTTTATGCATTGGTTAGTGTTTGGTCATTTAGCCTATTCCTTTCCAATAGTATAATTTGATTGAGTACCTCAAACTCCTTCTGGAAGCCGTAGTCGGAGTCGACCTGCCTCTCGGCGTAGGCGTCGGCGAGGTCCTCCTTGGGTATGGGGGGCAGGTCCGGCGGCACCGCCGACATCACCTGCTGCTTGCCGCGACCCGTCACATACCTTATCAAAACGTCCATCATCATTTTGAGGGGAACACTCTTATATGAGAGTCTGAAGAACTTTTGGTGGCACTCATTAGGTTTAGTTGAATTTGTTAAAATATTATTATGAATACATTATACTAGGTGTAAGTGACATCCTAACAAAACCCTTCAGAGCGTTTGAATTAGGCGTCGGTTTTTTAAATCTCATAAAAAAAACTAGCATATGTTTTTACTTAAAATTTCTATTAGAAATAAGCAGTCCCTTTGTGCCTTTGTATCTGTTTTGTCTTTTCTCTTTACTTGTCTGTGTGTGTACATAAATAAATAAATAAGTAAACTAAGTTCACGAGAATGGTCAAGGACTTTGTGATATTTCTTTATGCTCTTAAATAATCTACGCTACTATTATAAAGTTTGTAGGTTCGGATGGAGCAGATAATCTCCGGAGTTACTGGTCCAATTATAAAAATTATTTACTAATAGGAAGCTACATTATCTCCGAGTGATATTGACAATATTTTTATGGGACGGCTAGTACTGTTCACATACTTGAAGACAGTCTGCAGCGTGGACATCTCGTGCCCGTGATGATGGTGATGGTGCATCTTGCGGGAGCGGCGCGTCTGCACGACGCAGAAGACCACCATGGCCACCAGCACCAGCGCCGCCACTGCACACGTCACCTGAACATATCACTCACTTAGGGTACGCCCCAAATCCGGAATAATCGAAACGATGCCGGCCATGATCCCAGCAGGGCGATTGTGTAACTTGATTCCGATGGCTCTCGTAATCATCTTATAATTTTGGTATTGTCTATCTTAGGTGAACAACAACTAAACTGCGATTCTAATTTTATTATTTCTCATAATAATTAATCATTTGAAATTAGTCATCGGAATCAAAAAAGATAGACCATGCCAAAAATAAAAGATGATTACGAGAGCCATCGTTATCGGAATCCGATTACGAGATGCATAGACAATCGTCCAGCTGGTCCGAATTGAAAGTGCATGCACGGCGTTGTCAGCGTTATAGTCGATCGGACCACTTTATGATTAACTAGCGACCTGCCCCAGCTTCGCACTTGTTCAAATCTTGGAAATTCTCGGCTTTTCTGTACTATAATGTGCATGTATTACACATATAAACTTTCCTCTTGAATCACACTATCTATTGCTGAAAACCACATTATCCTACACGCAAGTAAGATACCTATCAAGTGTCTATAGTCTATGGTACTCCATGGTAAAGTATAGTTACCTGTAATGCAATCTCCAAGGTGGTAGAAGGCACCGCCACCGCTGGGTTCGGCGCCGGCATCAGAGGATTCACACAGCTGCTGTATAACGGCTCATACTCAGTTATATTCACTGCGGAAACAACACCATGTATAAACAGTCAATAACTAAATAAAACCCACACACTAGAAAAGAGGTGATGATCTTCAAACAGCTGAGCGAATTTTCATGAAACATAGCTGCGAACACTTTCGATTAAGACACCTTTCAAACAAAAAAATACAGAAGTAGTAAGCAATGAGGGTAGCGATTAAATTCACGTTGAAACAAGCAATAGGACTAATTTGATGTGACTAAATTTCTTGTATCTCTTGTGTTTTTTGTTAGAAAGTTTGGAAACCATAAAAGTGGTACAAAAATGTTAAAGGTATATTTTGGGGCAGTCATGTAAAGGAGCATCCATACTGATGTTACTTTTTGTAAAGCAACATTTTGCAATACGATAGGATACATATGTACGCACGACCACAAGTCAAGGTAAACACTGCGGCACCTCATGCGGTTGTAATAGGAGCTATTTTGCAACAAAAATGTGTAGCTTGATCTGTGGCACAATGTAGATGCACTTTAATGATGATTAAACTTACTTATCAACTCGACGAACAGCGTGTAGTTTGAGTTAGGGTCCAGCGGTCCGTCTCTCGGCTGGAAGACATCTTTGCTCTCTATCTTGATATTAACAGCCGTATCCATCATCATGCGATCATTGGCGAAGTCACTGAGGAATTATCAGCTTTAATTATATCGTCAGGCTGGTTGGGACCATTTAAGCACTAATATGATAAAGAAGTAAAGTTTGTAAGTTCGATTGTATGAGTTAAATATCTGGATTAAACAGAAGACATATATTTAGTAACCAATTTGGTTGGATCTCCTTCTCTGTTAAGTCCCATACAAGGAAACTTAACAGGAAATCGACACGTATTTCGTTTCTTTACGAAGAATCATCAGGACGTAGTAGACCCACTGTCGTATAGTCGACGAACGCACACAAACACAGAACTCGTTATTACAGAATATTTGTCTTGTACTGGTACCACGGGAAACAGTAGTATCACTAGTATCAATCTATAGTGGTCAAGGAATTCCTTTATTGCACAATTGTGGGTTAACAAAGCCACTTTGGCAATATTTAATGGAATTCATATCTTTCTACTAATAATTTAAATTCTCTAAAATGGAGAATATGTTAGAAAAATAAAAATCATTATATTAAAATTACTTAGGAACTCATGAAATTCTAACTCTAATACCAGTTCAGAGGGCTGCATTTGCTGAGAACAATCTGTATAACAATAAAAATAAACTTACTTTTCATAATATCTCCTGACCCTCGGAAGTGGGTCAGCAGTGGTGTCATCATAATCCATAATATCAGCAGTGGTGGGAGCTTCCGTTGACGTGGTGGTGGTGGTAGTGGTGGTGGTGGTGGTGAGAGGCAGATAGGTCGGCCGCTCGAGGCAGACGCTACACTCGTCTGTGTTAAGCCTCTTGATAGTTCGGTTGAATATAGATTTATCGTCACCCATTATCAGGTCCGATTCGTTAGGGAAGTTATCACTGTGGAAAATGTATCAAGGTTATTTTCGTAACGACACTATTAACGTTGTAGCTTGGTGCTGGTGACAGTAGCCAGAGAGATATGAAAATGAGCCTTATGTCCTTGCAATAAAGTTTATCTGTTGTATAAAGATACAATAATCTCCAGTATAGTATGTAGATTTTATCTACTCTCATATCGTAAGGTGCTAATTATGAAATCACAAACAGTACTTTAATGACCCACTTTATGCACACCCGTCTATAATGATTCATTATAGTACAGTTTTGTTCCCAAGATAATGCTATAAAATAACTTTTTTTCTATTAAAGTACACTTTGGACCTATCAATAGTATAATCAATCAGTATCAATTCAATTTGACGATGACAATGTGACAAATTTTTGACTTGAACTTTAGAGGTAAGAATTTTTGGGAGTTGGCAATACGGATTTGATTAGGTATATGATTATTGTATTTTTTTTAAAGTTGGTAGAAAAATACCATCGATTTATAAATTTTTTTAAATTACATTGAGTTTAGATAAATTACTGTATGATACTGCACATAACTAGGTATTAAAAACTCGTGTGATACTATTAAGAACCTCGCCTACGGCTCGGTACTTAAACTCACACTCGTATTTAATAACCCCTATTATGCAACAGTATCATAAACTACTATAAAAGAACCTTATTGCAATATCATAAGATTCATTTTTTAAACTCTTTAGCTACTGGGTGTCAGTACCATGGTAAAATGTATACCTACATATTTAGACTTTTCAAATTACTTGAATTACTCCAAAGTTCATATAATAGACAATTTTTAATTTGTATTCTCATTTTTAGCATGTTGTCGTGGGCATTTCGCTACTTAAATTGATGAGCTTTCAAACTATCGTGAGGAAACCATTATGTCAGATGTAGTACTCACCTGAATGGCTAGCTAATGAATTTTTGTTTTCATACTACTAAGGTAGCAAGCAAGCATACGGCCCACCTGATGGTAAGTGGTTACCGTCGCCTATCGCTATTTGCAATAGCAGAGGTATTGCCAATGTGTTGCTCACCTGTTACAATACCGAGAAGGCAACTGGCTCTCAAGTGCTTGGCGACAAATTTTCAACTTGAGGGTGGTAGCCAGCCTGACGGGTACTACAAAGTACCCTACCACCGTGCTACGGTTACCTTCACCGAAAGCTCATTGTAGGATTCGAACCCGCGACCTTCGTCGCGGCATCCGACGTCACTACCACTGAGCTATTATCGCCTTAAATTATGTAGCTGATAGGTTTTGTGAGAAAGAAATTCACTTACTTAGTGAACATGTCGGTGATGTAGGCGGCCGGTTCGCTAGACTCGTGCGCTTTCTCGTAATCAAATACTTTGATGGCCTTGGGCGAAGGCGCTTGCGTATTCGGAGGCAGATGCACCATGTATACCCTGATGAACAATTACATTTTGGAATATTAAATAATAACGCTTTATTGCCACGATTTAAATAATAATACGAAAAATCATAAAGTAAATTTTGATTTATCAACCCTTTAGCGTGTATTCCGTTGAACAAGATGACAATAACAAAAATATTACCTGTAGCAACATATTGGTCCGTTTCTTTCTGACACTCTAGGCAAATACAATTTGAATTTGTATTTATCTTCATCTAAAATCTGAAATGAAAAGAGATTATGCTTACAGGGGAGCTAAAACGGCCGCTCGAGCAATATTGCTATGCAATTCATATCTCGAATTTACAGCAGAGCCAAATGTTTTTTTTAATTAATTTTTTGGTGAAAATGCAAACCATTTTAATAAATTAATTTACAATTTAGACAAATAACACCATAATCTGCTGTAAATTCGAGATATGAATTACATAGCAATATTGCTCGAGCGGCCGTTTTAGCCCCCCAGGACAGTTTTAAAAACACTATTAGGTGTAATTTAGAAAAGTTAACCAATACAATTGCACTAAAATGATGTTATGTAAATTGTGAACGACTTGCTGACCCCCGTGGTATTTTTTATTATTATACCTACAAGTTTTTAATTTTGTTTATTATTATCTGTACTTGTGAAAAAATCACTTGCTATGTCACATACAAGTTTTGTCTGTCCGTGGATTAAACAAAATAGTGTACAAAATGAGTATCTATATACACGTGAAACAAAAACTAATATTTTTATCAATGGTCGAACTTCGATCAGTGGGCGACCACCAGTATGTGTCAGCATGTAGAACGCCAGTTGTTTTGAGGTGGGGTGGGGTGGGTGTACCACGGATTAATGAATATAGTACTATAGTACAGATAGGTATCGAAAGAACAAATCCAAGGAACGCTTATACGCTTGACAATCATCAAATAACTTATTTTCGTCATTACAATTAAAGCTGTTTGCCTTTGAAATAGAGACTATAATCACTTGAGATAGTGTAGCGATTTGTATGGGCGATAGCATAGCGTGGGGCGTACCTTCCTCCAGCGCGGGCGCGGCGGGGCGTCGGGCGGGGCGGGGCGCGTGGTGCAGGTGAGCAGCACCTCCTCGCCGCGCCGCCGCGTGCGCGTCATGCCGCTCAGCCGCACCGAGTACACCGTGTTGGGCTGCAGCTCCTCGAACCTGCAACCACACGACACTACATTACACTACACTACACCAACATCATACAACAACACCATAAGAAAAAACGATGGTCTACCTCTCTCAACTACTTTATAATACCCTAACAGGCGGGTCTAAAAAGGCCGCGGAAATTTACAACCGATTATATGCAATTAGTCAAATTCAGAAATGCGAATTAAATTTATTGATTGCAAGTCTCATTTAATAAAAAAAAATCTATTATGGCATTTATGTTATGGCGGAATAAAGAAACTAACATACATACACGTAACCTCAAAACATTACACTCTCCTTTGGAAAATCGATTTTCCTCTATTAATAGTGTTTGTAAGATTAAAAGGTGACGAGATTAATATTAGTTTAGTTTGTAAACAACAGTAGAGGTACAGTATGACACAACTTAGATGTAGCATCGGCAAATCGTATAGGTATCTACACTTTACTACCGATTTCCACAACTAATACAAATCATTCATTATCGCGCCATTCAACGTTCAACAAGACCATTTTCGCCTAAAGTAGGCGCACTCTTTTCGGAAATCGCCGAATTTTGCCGATGCTTCATCTAAGTTGTGTCATACTGTACTTATTACCTACCTGACACTCCTGGAATTGTTAGTCATGAATTTGGATAATGGCCCCCATGTGTCCTCCTTTATGTTCCCGTAACGGTCTAAGTACTTAGCATAGCCCGTTAATTCCATCTGAAAACAGACCATTAATTCAATCAATATTAAGGTGAATATTCCAAAAAACCCGCGAAATTGTATTTGGGCAGGCCTTGTGGAGACAAGGTGTACCGATGATCTTGTGAGGGTCGCGGGAAACCGCTGGATGCGGGTAGCGCAAGACCCGCCGTCGTGGAGATCTTTGGGCGAGGCTTTTGTCCAGCAGTGGACGTTTTTCGGCTGACATGATGATTTGTTTTAGCACTTACAATGTATCCCTTGATCTCGGCATTGGGTTGCAGCGGTGGGCTCCAGGTGAGGTTCATGAAATTGACGTCACAGTAAGCGGTCACGTTGGCGGGCTCCCCCGGCTTGCCGTCCAGGGTAGCCGCCTCCATTTCCTGCGACCAGTTCCCACATTGGTTCGTGTAATCCGAACATGCGCGCACCTGGAATAACACAACACAACTTAATATCCTGGGACTTTCAGCTCAGTGGTAGTGACGATGCATGCCAAGACAATGGTCACAGGGTCGAATCCAATGAGATGAGCTTAAGATTTCGGTGAAGGAAATCATCGTGAGGAAACTATAGCACGACGGTACGGTTCTTTTTAGTACCTGCCTGGCTGACTACCACCCTCAAGTTGAAAATCTGTTGCCAAGCACTTATCGGTGTGTTCCGACAACTGCACTTGAGAGCCAGTTTCTAACTAGGCTTTGTGTGCTTATCACCAGCGGCCACATCAATACCGATCCCGGTGAGATGAAAAAAGTGTGACGCCAAAAAGGCACCCATCGCAGCAAATGAGAGAGTGGGCGCAAGCTAGCCGAGTGCCTTGCCAGGTCCAGTTGATGGCTGATAAGTTCTTAAGTAAGACCTTCATATCATAAATAGCTTTAAACTTTGAAAAATAGGAAAGCAAAGCATACCATAAAAACGTATGTGGTATGCGGTTCCAAGCTTCCAAACATATAAGGGAGATTTCTACCATCTTTCAAGGTGAATGTTTGCTCCAACGTATTAGACTGGTCCTTCTTCCTCGCAGTCAGCAAATAATAGTGTATGAATTTCTCTATTTCAGGTGGGGGTGCTTCCCATCCGATGGTGACAGACGTCGCCGAAAACCCATTGATAGATATTTGCGGAATAAAAGACGGCTCCTTATCCAAAGTTGTTACATTCTTTAAGACATGTTTACTCTCACCAAGTGCTGTTATCACAAGTATACCAACTTCGTAAGTAGTCGATTTTTTCAGGCCACTCATCACAAATGAAGTGTTAGTTTCATTAATTTTCTCAGGGTACATTGTAGCCGTATCTTCAACTAGAGGTTCTCGTAATAACAATGTCAATGTTTTCACTGGCATGTTATTATTCCAAACTGTCCAATTGACATATATTTGTGACGGGCTGATGGGTATCACTTCGTTTATGAGGATTTTAGGCTTGGCATAGACAATCACGTCGATGCTACCCGAAGCATTGGTCGACGTTTCGTTGTCGAAAACTTCACATACGTAGGTACCAGTGTTCTCTGGTTGGTTTATTGTGAACGAGTAATTGGTTTGAACCCGTTTGGGGCTGATCCTTTTCGTGTATGTATCGTTAAGATATCCATGGCCTTTCTTGTACCATCTCAATTCGCTGAGTTTATATACTGTAATATAAAGTTTTGTTAAATTAGAAATTCATTATTTTAAAAATTTCGTGTTCATTCATCATCAGATAAATCTAACGATTTGACTTATGCTCTATCTAGAAACTATTTAGGACAAGACTGGATGGGATGTACATTTACGAGCTTCGTCAGCTTCGAATCCGTTGTAGCTTGCGGGTGACAGCAGCTAGATATATGAAAATGAACCATATGACGTTACAATAAGGTTTATCTGGATCTACATAACTGAATCAAAGATTAAACAGATGAACTTTATTGCAAAGACTAAAGGCTCATCTCTCTGGGTACTGTCACCCGGACTAAGCTACAATGTACGTAGAGCAAGATCTACAAATGCATTATTATGTGCCAGCTTACCTTCAAATACACATGTCATGTTAACATTGTCATTATCTGTGGCATTCCTTTTGATAGGTCCCTGCGTTGTGAGGTTGGCCACCAACCTGGCGGGGAAGCTCATATTTAAACGGAATGTTTTATTATATCCCATTTCTTCGTCCACTTTCTTCCAGTGACATGTGTAGTTACCAGCATCATCCACTGTCAGATTGGCGATTGTTAATGTTGATATTTTAGTTTTAATCTTTTCTCCATCCAGATCCTTTTCCTCTACCGTGCCTTCTTGTGTATCTTCTGTTATTCTGCCGATTGAATATTTATCATAATATCTTTTTTTTAAACAATGTCATCATCTACCTATACCAGAGGTTCTGAGACTTTTTTTCACATAGACCACTTTCAAAATTTTGCTAGTTCCATGCAGCTACATTTCTACCATATATTTAAAACAGGACAAAAATGACACGCTAATTTAGACCCCCGTCGAGTCTCTCGTGGACCCCTGGGGGTCCACCTGGACCACTTTGGGAACCTTTGATCTATATTAATAATAAAGCTGAAGAGTTTGTTTGTTTGAACGCGCTAATCTCCAGATCTACCAGTCGGATTCAAAAAAATTTTTCACTAATAGGAAGCTTCCCCGAAGGTTATATGCTACTTTTTATAACGGGAACGTGTGTGAAACCGCGGGCCAAATAGTCTAAATATATAAAAGAAAAACGTGACTTGACTGATTGATCTTTAAGCTACGATCACAGCCACCAGGAGGCCCGAATTGTTTGCAAAGCTTGTCGTATTCAAAAAATATAATTTATAGTCATACTTTGTAGATCAAAATTGAGATATGCAAGGAGGAGGGAGGGATTGTTACAAACTTCGAAGTTTCGATCAATGTATTTTCAGAACTTTAATTCATCGGCAAACATGATTACAGTAACAGATATAATTTGCTTCACTTGTAACTAGTTTACCAGTGGTTATGTCATTTTTTTCCTGTCCTGTCCACCCTTCAAAAAACCGCTGGACACTAACAAATTGCGATGCTGTATCACTGTCTATGACGCAGAATAATAAACGCTGAATTTCCTTATAGTCAGCTAAAAACCACATCTATCACCATGTACGAATTGTTATTAATGCTCATAATATTCAAAAACACATTTATTTAAAACTAGCTGTGCCCCACGATTTCACCCGCTTTCTTGTGATGAAAAGCTTCATAATAGTGAACGAATTTTCAGAACCGGACCAGCAACTCCGGATATTACCTCCTACATTGGACCTAAACAAATACTTTTATAATATTATTGTAGAAGTATAGTATGAATACTACGAGAGTATTTCACCAACCTATCAATAATTAGTACTTATATAACTATTTACTATATTGATAATATAAAGGTGACCTATATACAAAATTGCCATGACCCTTTTGAGAGCTTTCGACACATGAATTAATCATGTATTTATCACCATTATTGTGTAATTAATGCAAATGATAGCTATTCACAAGTTTATGGTATTCTATGTATTACAATAATCATTATGTCTATAATCAAGACAAAAACTAATTCCTGTATATTTACCGTTTGTCCAATGTGATGAGCTCATTTTGAAAATACCATTGCACTTTTTTAGTTTCTGGGGGCACAGTACAGCTGATGTTCGTGCTTTCACCAAGTTCACCTCTCTTCTCTGCTATTGACTTGAATGCTGCAAGAAACATAAGAAAACAGGTTAGAAGGCTCTATAGTTTTAGTATAGTCTGCCCGCAAGTAATTTTATTTGTCAGACCACCCGATGGTTACCGTCGCCTATCGCCATTTGCAATACTAGAGGTATTTGCTATGTGTTGCCGACCTATTACAGTGCCAAGAAGGCAACTGACTGTCAAGTGCAATTGCCAAGAAACAAGCTTGGTGACAGATTTTCAACCTGAAGGTGGTAGCCAGCCAGACCGGTACTATAAAATACTCATCAAATATAATAATAAATAATATTATATAGAAAAAAAAAGGACGGTTGTAGTTAGGCAGGAGTAGCTAGGTAGGTAAGGGTAGAAAGGTAGGTCCCAGTTATTTTTAATATTACAGTCAAACACAAATCATAGGAAGTTAATTTGTTTTTCAGACACTTTATTATTTCCCATTTATAAATAGGTATGTCCCCATACATTGAAGACTTAAGATAATGATAGATACCTACAATTTCTTATTAGTCTCAATGATGAACATAACATCCTGTGCCTGGATTTATCTGAAGACTATAAATAATTACATTTAAACAGTAACTCATTTACTTAATTTACTGTAGGTATATGTGACAGATAAGTCACCCAGACTTGTTTAAAACTTTGTTGTCTATGACAATAAAATGTCTTTGTGTGTTAAATTACCTTAAGCTTCGGTTGGAGCGCGAAATTCAAATTTTATCACCTTAACTCTAATTTGGCTGTTTAAAATTTATAAGTTGTTTTATAAACTGTATTATAAAATCATATATACATAATCTTTTTGTTAATTTTTAAGTAAGTACCTTGAATGAAATGGTTTATTCAATTTATTTATACAAACAAATAAAATTGAAGTATAAAATAAATTTAATCGCTTTTTATTAAATGCATATGAAAGTACCTATATAATTATGACGCAGGGAAATGAGGATACCAGGGATTTTACGAAATCCCTTGGGATACCACGAAATCACACCTGCCTGAACACACCTTACTTGTAACTTGTTGAGGGCTCGATTTCTCCACAAGGTAGGCCGGCCCAAACACACCGGAAGGTGCTTTTGAAAGTGGATACTAAAAGGCTGAACTGATTTCGATGCATAATTATGTCGTTATATTCGTCTTTATTGTACGAGAGTCACACAAAATTTTAAAATATCTAAATAGCGGATTTTAGCATCAAAATGTGTTTACAAAAAAAAAAATCTCCAAAACCTATCAATTGAGGTATCAAAATGACCGATTTTAAAAGGTGATTTAAAAAATATAATTTTGAATTATAAAAATAAACAATCCTGAACTTTTTTCCTAACAGTCTGGATTTTAGTTTTTAAAATAACTACCTAGATCGCTAATTAATAAAATTCAAGCAGACAATTTAGTATCCATTGTGTGTCATCTAATGAGGATAAATACATTTATTACTGTAATTGCGAATTATAGAAATTATTTATAGTTTTTGCAATGTTGCAGTTTGTGATAGTTTTATCAAATTGAATTCCAATGAACAAGGAAGCAAGATCCCAAAGAGTTCATCTCTTTCAGTCCATCTTACATTGGGTGGGAGGCAATTGAATCTATACCTATACTAATAATAAAGCTAAAGAGTTTGTTTGTTTGAACGCACTAATCTCTGGTGTTACTGGTCTGATTTAAAAAATTCTTTCACTAATAGGAAGCAAATTTTCCCCTAAGGTTTACCTCCGAGTGTTGTATGCATTGGAAATATCCATATTCCCGCTTTCTCTATATCAAAGAGAGTGAGACTGCTAGGTTAGTCTATTATTAATAAAAGCAAATAATACTAATTATTGCTTCGTAAAGCTGAATCGCTATCGCCAGGATCATAAAGAATAACAAATTAATTTAATAGTATTACCGGGAATATAGATCATAGCCTGACTGCTAAGTAATTAAATCAGTTTGCTTGTAAGGAGTGCATATGGCCTAGTAAAAGTACCAATACCAACACTGTTGGAGAGTGAATAATAGAAAATACTTTCAACAAAAAATAGAACCACCAATAAAATAACTATCTGACTGTTTTAAAATCAAGTTGAAATAATGATAATAAGGAAAAAGATCTAAATTATCCATAGTACTTACCACAATAGCTTTTGTTATGTTATATTAATAGACATAAAAATTAACCAGTTAAAATCTTCTTTGAAATCTCTCCCAAAACATAAGATAAAATAATATTTCACAAAAATGTTCACAATATGTTATCAAATCCCAAATTAAGCAGAGCTTGTACTATGGAAACCACATAGCTGATAAATACTACATAATTTAAGTTTGTTGTTTCAAATAAATAGTTATCTAGATAAAGAAACCCAGACACAGAACATACAAATGTTGTGGGAATCAAATACACAATCTGCAGTGTGATAGGTCAACTGACCTTTCAAAATAATGGCATGGCAATGTATTAAAATGTATAAAAATTATAAATATTTTATGAAGCTTATTCAATAATATAATAATTTTAATAGTGATTTACTAACCATTTCTATTGTTTCAGTTATGTATGTAGGATTTTTAATATGTCGTCTGACTCAAAATTTGGTATATAAAAAATTTATAGAAAATAAAGAAAAATGAGCATTAGAGGTTGAAGGAAATGAACCCCCAGGGGGTAAAATAGGGGATTGTGGGTGAAACCAAGCGTATTTGTGTTTTCACAATTCCATTTAGTATAATTACAGGATATAAGCATTTTGTATCATAAACATGTGATATCATATCCTGCTATATGTAAGTAAGTGCAAATTGTTCCATACTAATTCAGTGTTATTGTTAAATAGATTAGGCTGCATTTAGGAAGGTTTTGATCATACCATCCATTTGTAAACCTGGGATACTATAAAAAATGTGAAAACGACAATCTGGTATTCCACACATTACATATTATATTTTTTAGTTGCCACAAGTTAAGAATTTACCTAAAAACATTAAATGAAGTAGTAACCAGAATGTATTTATTTTATATGGATATCCAACAAAGAATACACCTCACATTTAAAACAATACTACAGTGGCGTTTAAAGACCTAGTGCTTCTTCAATTACAGGACATCACAGAAAGCACATACAGATAACATAGCAAAAAAAAAAGAAGAAAACATAAATACAATAATAACAAAAATAAATAATTACGTATTCCAGTTGACACAAACATAAATAGGCTAATTGACGATATTATAATGCCTCTGCCGCTTATAAATTATAATGAAACACGTCAATTGAAAAAATGCGCGTACTCTCACAAAAATATACGCAAACGGATTATGTTTCTACGCGTAACTCATACTATTTGTATTTAAATGAGCTAATATTGTAAATATTAACATTGAAAACAAAATATAATTGTTTATCACTCACCTAAAACAGGATAACACAATCCGATACACATGAAATACAGAACAGCAGCGGTACATTTCCCGACTCTACGATCCATTGTCATGGCGGAAGCGCCTTCTTTTTACATAAAGTAAATCAAATACCAAGATAATAAACTCATCACACACTTATCGTACCATTTTCTATTCACCTAAACAGTGATAGCACTGATTTTTCTTATAATAATCACACAAAAATTACAAAGCGGCTGACACCCAAAGCCGAACAAACAATCCTACTGAAAAGTGTTTCCAACTTTTTAATTTTGAAATTCCCGAGGTTTTGTCGAACTTTTTGCTTAATTAAAAAATATTGTTTTTATGGATGAAATATTAACCTATTTGTTGTTCCAGGGTATTGATATATTGTGCCGAGTATAATCAAATCCAATGCAGATGTTGGTTACAAAGCCAAATACTAACAAATATAATATATTAGATTAAATGAAATATATTAAAACTAAAATTAAAAAAATTAAGAATCCCCCGACACTGACTATCGAATTGGTAGTAATTTTAAAACGGCTGAGCGGATTTTCAACACAACATACAACAATGTTAAGCGGACAGAGCGAGTGTACACACATTGAAGTAGGATTAAAATTGAATTTTTAGGTCCAAATTGTATTTTAAAAGAAATTCAATTCATTATGGATCTTAGTATTGTTATTTTCATTTGATTTATTATAAAATGTGACATGATTTATGATGAAAAATTAATAAACTAAGTATTATTAATTTTTATTTGTCAATTGTTTTTACGGCATGGGATTATTGTGGTTAACGTAAACATATTTTTCATGGACTTCATATTTATAAGTAATATTATTTTTTTCAATCAGATTAATTTAATTCCACTAATAAGTTATCTATCTACTACACTTTATTCTATAAATATACAATATTTACAATTATTTACAACAAATATACAAACTAAAATAATGTTCGAGAAAATCGGCGACCTCGGACCCCCAAGGACCCATGGTCTCGACCGCAAAAGGCAAAAATAAATAATTTGGGCCAATAGAAGCGTATTTTTTGGATTTAGAATTTTCCGCACCAGCTGCAGCCGCTCCTGCAACTCTACATATCGCTGGCAAGTGAGATGCCGCAAGTGTATTAACACATGTAGCATCCCACACCAACGACTTATACTTGAGTATTATACACGGGCGTGCATGCATATAGTACGTCATCAAAGTACTGTTTTTGATTTAGAACATTAGATTATTAGTGTAAATAAAATATGTTAGTATAATCTGGGTAATCTATAGCTGCTCGGTTCCAGGTTCGACTCGGTAATTTATTGAGGAAAAAGTCTAGTATTTCCCAATTAATGACTTCAATTTAGAATGAGGTAGACGATCAGTTCACGATCACTTTAAAAATATCGGTAATAATACATTCAGTATCACCAAGATCGGAATGGAAACTGAGTCGGTCTGAGTAAGCGATTATGTGATATTTTGAATACTAATAATAAAAAGAATAAGTAATTAAAAGACCCTGTCCAATGCGTGAAGGCAATGTTGGGTCCTTCATGTTGAGATGAGTTTTTCTTCTATCATGCAATAGTTTTACCACCTTGCAGGAATTTATTTATTCGTTGGTATCACAGAATGAAATTGTTTTCTGTGGTTTTATATAAATCCCATAAACAATTTTAACTTACTCATAAATCTAAATCAGCTCAACACATTTAATCAAAATCGATTGTATTTAATATTTTTTGTTAATTGATCAAATATTTAATATGTTTTTAGATCCAAAGTTAAATTTATTTAAACCTCTTGATTTTTTTTTATATTTCTAAGGTTTAAAAATAATAGACATCTTTACCATATTTTTTATCTATGGTAGAAATAATGAGTTTATTGCCATTCAAAGGAGATACTACTTTTTTGGTAGCTATGACTGAAATATATATAGGCTACAATAAAATATTATTGCAAGCGTACAATTTTCATCTCTAAAATTTGGTTAATCGGAATGCATGCAGGTTAAATAAAGACTACGTGTAACACAGCTTAAGCATTAATCTAATGAAATAAAATCATTCAGTAGGAACAAGTCGGATGCCGCCAGAAATTGACATCATTATTCCTTTTTAGTATGAACTAATCCATATAGTGAGGCAACATTAATTGTTTATTGACATGACGAATGACAGACGTCGGGGTTCTATTCAATGGTAGCTTGATTATCAATTTAGACGAAATAAATGACTTGTTAACGTGCTTATTTCAGCTCAAAACCGAGACAGATGTGAAAATGTGGTTTATAAATATTATTTAAGCTAATCACGCACGATTGCTACGTGGGATACGTGTTTATAAGATGCATATTCATTGCACGTTCGGAGCCATTTTTATTATATTTATTTTGTGCGTTCATTGTGATAATGCAGCAAATGACAACGAAATCAATGAGATTTACGGTAAGTTAACGTTGAATTATCTACTTTATATTGAGATAATGCTATTTAGTTGATTTTTGGTGTATGTTTTGTCATAAAACCATTTCAATTCGTCATCTATTCTGTCGTATGTTAGATCATTTACAAATTGATTATTTCTCTTTATAATTTGTTATGGGTTGTTGTGTTGCAAAACAGCGGAAATAACACAGCCTTGATGCGATTTCCATTTGAGTATTTGCATAACTCTTGAGGTTTTAGTTGGTTCTTGACTTACAGTGACCCCCTACATAGTTATAAGTAGATACAGTATGATACTTCAGCAGTTTATGTTCTTTAGCTTTATTGTTGTATTAATTCTATAAAAATACAGTTGCCTCTTGCCCTATTAGCATTTAATTATTATTATTTGTCAGTTCTTTTAAATTTAATTAAGTTGTCTTTAAGTTTGTTACTAACTTAGTATGTAATGGCTGAATTGATTTTGATAAAATGTTTCTTTTAGGTAGATCATACCCTAGATTTATACATTACACAGAAATATACTTTCTATATGAAACTTTAATTTCCACTAGAATGTGGTTGAAACCATAGTATGAAATATAGTTTGGTTATCATCATATTTGACTGATAATACCTATTTGTGTAAAATAATGATTGATAGCTCATTGATATGAGCTGTGTAAACCGGAAGTGATAATAATTATTGATAGGATTCGTATTTTATACCATAGATAATAATTTTAAGCTAATTTTGATGAAATGTTTCTATTTTTAAATATTTAAGGCAACGCTATCTGAGAAATAAATAAATAAATATCCTGGGACATTCCTCACACACGGTTAACCTGATCCCAAACTAAGCAGAGCTTGTACTATGGAAACCAGATAACTGATATACTACTTTTTTTTGTAAATACATACTTATATAGATAATTACACCCAGACACAGGAGAAACAGACATGTTCATGCACACAAATGTTTGTCCTGGTTTGGAATCAAACCCATGAACAGCGGCACAACAGGTGGTGTCTTAACCAACTGCGCCAACTGGCTTGTAATGATGATTCTAGATTAAGTTATTCTCAGCTTTCTTTGTTGCAAGAGATTTGTGAAAAATATATGTTAAACTAGAGAATATGTGACGAGGAATAGTTTTGTTTTATTGGAATGAATAAATATGCCCCTTTTTAAAACTAAGAAGGAATTTTTCTCTTATTTGGGCCATCCACATAACTTGCAAATATTAACATATATTCTGAAATCCAGTTTTCTTATTTTTTTTTATAAAAGGCTTAGTTTTTTTTTAAATACCATAAAACCATCTTTTTTACTAAAATTGCGCCTCTTGTCTTCTTTGTCGCCGTTAGTTTTATAAGGGTCGAGGCCATTCACAAACAATATTATAATGAAAGTAAATTACTTAGATGAAAACTGAAATTGATTGTTTCTATACTAGCTTTTTTCATTTAATTAAGTAACTTATATAAAGATACAGCCTAAAACTATTATTTATCTGGGGATACCCCCAGAGTAACTGAAAACCGTATCCAGATCTTTGATAAGATTCTTGAAGATAGATAGACTGATCTTCTCTACAAAATAGAATAAGACCAAGATTTTGATATGGTTTTCACTAATAGAAAGAGCAAAAAACGAGGAAAGTGTGTATATAGATGGCACCTATGTGAAGATGGGGCGGGTCATACCTACTAATACTATAAAAGCAAACGGCTGGACCAATTTTGATGAAATTTGGTATGAAGGTAACTGACACTGCGGGACGGAAGACTAGTTATAAGATGTACTTATGAGAATTAAGATAATCTGAATAAACAACAGTTTCTGAGACCATCCGATGACTAATTTAATTGGTATTGTTACCTCTTGATGTCTCAATAGCATAAACAATCTTGATGAAAGGCAAGTTAATGACATGAGGAGGCCACTTTACCCCAGAAACTGTGGGGAACAGCATGTTGTACATGCATATAAGTAGTATATCAGTGTTTGCACATGCATTCCCGCATCGCGTTTGTTGTGTGACTCACAGTACCTAATGGATTTGACCTTGCGCGTGCTACTTACTTCCTGCTCCTCTTACAGTATCTTTTTTTTTTGCTTCATTTTTAGTCTCAATTGATGGGCTATAAAAAGTTTGAACCCTATTGTAGCCACAGTATTTGGAAATAAGAGAAGTATTGTTGCTCTTGGGTGTATTCTGAATTAATATGAAAAATTGGTGCTTAGTCAGGAATGTTTGGGGAAAGTATTTATACTCCAAATTAAAACATAATTACTACAAACATTTTTTTAGAGATTTTGGTTATATTTGTCAGCTCTACGAATTTTATACATCCATCCATACAGTGTATTAGTACTCTTGTCTCAGTACTGATTTTATTACCTATGCTGTGACCCGTGGCAATACTATTATGAGTACTGTTATTCTATACCCACGTTGCATGTGACAGTGGTGGGTGACGATACATACCCGAGAAAGTTTGAGTATTTATTTTTTGAGCCACACAAACCTTAATATTATTAAAAAATAATAACAATAATCTATACTAATAATAAAGCTGAAGAGTTTGTTTGTTTGTTTGTTTGTTTGTTTGTTTGTTTGAACGCGCTAATCTCTGGATCTGCCAGTGGGATATGGAAAAACCTTTTTGCAATTGAAAGCCCATTTATTAAGGAAGGTTATAGGCTATAGAACATCACGCTACGACCCTCAGGAGCTGAGCAATGATAAAAAGAACGTTAAGCGGGAGCATGTATAGCATGGGTGAGCGATGCGACGCGGTTGTCAATGGATGACAGCGGTCGCCTAGGTAACAGTTTTTTGTTATTTTTAACTGTCATCAAGACGAGGTTATCAATTCGTCGGAAACATTTTATATGTATGTTCCTCGATTACTCGAAGATACCTGACCCGATTTGGAAACTATACATACAGGTGGTCACATGGTCACCAAGTCAGGGTCTGATGATGGGATCTTGAAGAAATCGAGGGAACTCTTCAAATTGTATAGGCACTAACAATGTTTTTCATATATTTTCTAAAACTATTCAGATATTTGCGTCTGGTAGTCGTCACATGTTGCTGAGCTGATGATGGAAGGTACAACTCCTTAACGGGTAGGAGTTAGGGGATAAATCTTTAAATATTATAGGAACGATGATGGAAAGTACAACGCTAATATGCTTATCCTAGGTCAGTGACCTTGAGAGTCATTGATTACACATAAGAAACTAAAAAATGAAAAATAAAATACTTTTAACAAAAAAAAACCACAAAGGCACTAATAAGTATAAAATAACTATGTAAGAACTCTAATCTGATAGTTTTGAAGTCAACGAAATTAGCCATTGTTGTTGCATCATCAGATATTTATTACTGCTACACTATTGACAGGTAGAAGGACGGCTCATTTCACTTCTAAACAGACCCTTACGGTATTTCTTGAAAAAGACAGCGTACGCTCTATACGTAAAAATGGACCATTGGGCAAGGTTTTACAAGATGCAAACCTAATAATATGGGATGAGTGCACATGACTCATAGAGCTCATCTAGAGGCTTTAGATAGAACTCTCAGAATTATAAAATGCACAAATAGCCATGGGTGGAATAACTTTGATGTTTTCTGGTGATTTCAGATAAACGTTGCCTGTTAGGGAAACTAGAGCAGATATTATTAAATCTTGCTTAAAATCTTCCTCATTATGAAAGACTGTTGAATTATTGAAACTGTATACCAAAATGAGGAGTCACTTGGGTAGAGGAAGCACAGATTTCCCAATAAAGCTCCATTTAATCGGGGATGGGAAAGTAACTGAATCAGATAAAAAAATAGCTATTGACAAAGACCTTGGTAAAATCGTGACCAACATTGAAGACCTGATCTGTAGAGTATATCCGGATATAGCCAATATCGACCAAAAAAAACATTAATGGATGTGTGAGAGGGCAATTTAATTTAATTAGCTGCCAGAAATATAAGCGTTGACGCCATCAACGACAAAATAATGGCTAAACTACCAGCCGACAGCGTAGTTTTCGAATCTGACCAGTAACTCCGGAGATTCGCGTGTTCAAACAAACAAACAAACTTTTCAGCTTTATTATTTAATGCTAAATAGCTTTCCACCCGCGATGCCCCCCGCGATCAGTCAGTCAATTAACCAACTTCAAGCGGAGGTTATCAATTCGTTGAAATCTTTTTTTTTTATGTTCCCCGAATACTCGAACGCCTGGACCGATTAGGAAAATTATTTTTTGTTTGAAAGGATATATTTCACAAGTGGTCCCATGATCACCAAGTCAGGATCTGATGATAGGATCCTAGACAAATCGAGGGAACTCTTCAAATTTTATAGGCACTTACAATGTTTTTCATAAACTTTTCAGCTTTAATATAGAATGCTAAATAGCTTTCCACCCGCGATATCACACGCGATATCACCCGCGATCAGTTAGTCAGTCAGTCAGTCAATTAACCAACTTCAAGCGGAGGTTATCAATTCGTTGAAATCTTTTTTTTTGTATGTTCCCCGAAAACTCGAACGCCTGGACCGATTAGGAAAATTATTTTTTGTTTGAAAGGATATACTTCACAAGTGGTCCCATGATCACCAAGTCAGGATCTGATGATAGGATCCTAGACAAATCGAGGGAACTCTTCAAATTTTATAGGCACTTACAATAAACTTTTCATAAACTTTTCAGCTTTAATATAGAATGCTAAATAGCTTTCCACCCGCGATATCATACGCGATATCACCCACGATCAGTCAGTCAGTCAGTCAGTCAGGCCATTAACCAACTTCAAGCGGAGGTTATCAATTCGTCGGAATCATTTTTTTTGTATGTTCCCCGAATACTCGAACGCCTGGACCGATTTGGAAAAATATTTTTTGTTTGAAAGGGTATACTTCACAAGTATATAGTCCCATGGTCACCAAGTCAGGATCTGATGATAGGATCCTGGACAAATCGAGGGAACTCTTTAAATTTTATAGGCACTTACAATGTTTTTCATCGTACTTTCTAAAGCTATTCAGATATTTGCGTCTGGTAGTCATCATCTTATGTTGCTGAGCTGATGATGGAAGGTACAACTCCTTAATGGTTAGGAGTTAGGGGATAATTCTTTAAATGTTATAGGAACGATGATGGAAACTACAACGCTAATATGCTTATCCTAGGTCAGTGACCTTGAGAGTCATTGATTACACATAAGAAATTAAAAATTGAAAAATGAAAAACTTTTAACAAAAAATAGAACCGCCTTCAAAGGCACTAAAAAGCAGAAAATAACTATTTAGGAACTCTAATATGATAGTTTTGAAGTAAGCGAAATAAATCTGCGGTACCATGATATCGGTTCAAATTTTTGTTAAAAGTTTTATATATTTAGATTGGCTATTGGACGCTGATCAGTGTTATTATCACCATCGGCATCAGCGTAGGCATCAAAGTGACCATAAGAAAGATCTTGGGAAAAACGTAACCTTTTGATGGGTTGGTCTTCTGTACCAAATTTGGCATATTGGTTTCCATTTCGATATACTTCAAATACAAATGGGTATATTTGACCGGCTGCAACTAACTCGCAGAAAATTGTAGAGTGTTGTAACATCTAATTTATACTTTTCTTTTGTCCCATGGTTGTTGCCAAGACGGTCATGAGACATAACAGCAAATTCATACCAATTGTTCGTCATATGCATTGCATTGCACCAAGCTTTTATGTGAGTTCAAAAGCAGTTTTGATATCAACTTCGATGCAAATCACCCCCAAAATAACTTTCTACCCATTTTTAACCCCGATAGGCGATGAGTTTCAATAAAATACAAAACACGTCTTCCATCAATTATCTTAAAGAATGTTTATGCAAAATTTGAAGTAGATTGGACCAAGGAATCACGTTGTTCCATACAAACTTTGTCCCAGTTTTTCAACCCCTAAGGATTTCGGAAGATCCTTTCTTATAGGACGCCTACTTCATACGAAGAACACACCCTCTAAATTTCAGATCTCTACGATCAGCGGTTTAGGCTATGCGTTGATCCGTCAGACAGTCATTCAGGACAATGCATGTTAAATAGATATTAGACCACCAAATTTATGTAATGGTACCAGACTTCAAGTAAAATTTCTAGATTTCTGTCATAGTAGCGATTGGTTTTGACTGAGCCAGCAGTTGGGCAAACAGTATTGATACCTCGCATTCCGATGATATCCACAGATTAACCATATAGATTTAAACGAATAGGTACAATTTCCAGTGAAATTACCTACCTATCGTCTGAAGTCAATATAAATAAAGCACAAGGACAAACTTTTAAGCATGTTGGAATATATTTAAGAGAAAACAGTTTTTCCCATGGACAATTATTATGTTGCCTTATCTAGATCAGGTTGCATAGGCTACTTTTTATTTGGAAACGCGGGTGGAACCGCGGGGGACAGCTATACTAATAATAAAGCTGAAGAGTTTGTTTGTTAGAACGCGCTAATCTCCGGAGTTACTGGTCCGATTTGAAAAATTCTTTCACTAATAAGAAGCTACATTATCCTCAAAGGCTACTTTTTATCTCGGGAACGTGAGTGAAACCGCGGGGAACAGCTAGTAAGGTATAAAATGAATAAATTTAAACAACAACCAAACAAAAATGAAATAGGTACTAACAGGAAGAAGGAAGAATAAAAAACGGTAGCACTTATAAAACTGTAATCAGATCTCATGTAGAGCTATGCTTCTCACTCTACACGGACTAACTTACAAACTCTACACCTTAGTAAAAATTTGTGGCTTGGCCATTACATGGGCTAAGGTGAAAAATTTATTAACTTAACACAGGCTCCTTCGGGGGTTAGACCTTGTTATACCTTAAAAAACTGCTGTTTTCAGTGTGGACTGTATTTAGTATTTATTAATTTATCAAGTTGTCAGTAATGTAACTTGTATTTGAGAATTTAGAAATGTTATTTTTATTTTGTGCTAATCAATATGTGTGCCGATTTTCTTATTTATGTAGGCTAAACTAATTATAGTTACATATAGAATAGACTAGAATAGAATAGAATAGAAAAGATTTATTCAGCTCAAAACATAAATTCTTTAAAACAATAACTATTTTATTGTTTTTTGTTTTTGTATACATATACAATAAAATTTTAGTGTCAAACCACAAAGATTTATAGTCGTTGTTAATTTATTGGTAAGGACTAATTGCCAATAAATGCCTATGGCATAGACTGATTTGTCAGTTTTCCTGTTATTTTTCCGTAATTTACTTACTATGTAAATCCATCATATGTGTCTCCCTCCAAAGGTTGCCTGGTAGTGATCACTTTTAGTGATAAGGACGCCCATTGTAACACTGTTTATGTTAAGTTTTTTGCAATGTTAATGCTTCTAATTCGACAGTACATAGGTATCTTATGAGTATGAAAATATAGTTGACTAGCTGTTCCCCGCGATTCCACTTGCGTTCCCAGGATAAAAAGTAGTAATAATAGTAACCTTCGGGTATAATGTAGCTTCCTATTAGTGAAACAAACCAGTAACTCCGGAGATTAGCGCGTTCAAACAAACAAACTCTTCAGCTTTATTATTAGTATTGATTGTACACCATATAAATATATACACAAGAAACAGTAAACAAAGTTAAAACATATATTTATATTATATATAGGTACCAAACAGGCGGTCTTATCGTTTAAGCGATCTCTTCCAGGCAACCTTAGGGTAACCTCTTGAAGTCGGTTAAAAAAAAACCATCTTGATATTATCTGAAAGTGACAGTCCCTGAACTCAATAATGAAAAGTGTAATTCCGTTTTTTACCGTCTTATATTGTTTAAAGCTACAGGTAAAGATAATAGCATTGAAAACAGGGACATTGACCTTTTATACAGCTATTGTTTGAAGTTTGTGTAACACTTAATTGTCACAGTTAATTAACAAGTTTTCAAACTTCTATTCACTATTTGCCATTAGCACAATAGACATAGAGGTCATAATGGAATGGCCGGAAACTTTAGTGTTAATGTTTAACAATTATCGCTGCATAATTAACTCATGATTAAATGTAAAATATTATAATGATTGAAGTTATGTTTTTTTTTGCAAATAATGTTATGTTCACGTTAAATAATAAATAGGGTTGTCAAGAAAACGTGAAATCATTTTATGTAGGTACTATTGGAGATTGTACATAAAACCAATATGTTTTAGACCTGAGTGAGATCGCCATCCTTGGCTTCAAATATCATATTTGAAGTGATCACTTTAATTATAACCTAAATATATACATGAAAGCGTCAACGCACAGCTCAAATCACTGGATAGATCGGGCTGAAGTTGGCATACTAGATAGTTATCATGAGGCAGGCATTCGATATGAATGTATTTTTCAAAATTCTATGGTAAAATATGGAATCGCGGGTGAAACCTCAGGGCGAAAAGCTAGTTTATTTCTAAATAAAATGGCATTATACCGTGTAGGTACTTTATCTAATAATAATTATCGCTTCCAACTTTCTCTCGTTTATTATAAATTTGCAATGTGGATAAGCGCCTCTAGAACACGTCGATCATTTTACTATTGACATTCAGGACGTCTAACGTATAAAGTGAGAAAGTGATTTTCATTTGCATGTAAAGTTGATTCTTAGATAAATACTAATATCTTTATACAAATAAATATAGAATTATTGCAAAATATCAAGTTGTTTAAATGTCTCAATTTTGGTTTTAGCACGTGGGTGGCAGCCCACATAATTTCCATACATGTTATGCAATTAAAAAGCTATTTTCTCTCCATTTTCAGTTCCGTCCGCGCCCCTGAATCTTACCGCCCACAATGTGACGTCGGAAGAGATCCACCTTTCCTGGGCACCACCATCCACGTTCAAAACCCACATCCTCCCTCCCACCAATGTTGACACCAAAGGTCAAGGTCACACGTCAACAAAGCCCGATGCTGAACTCTCAGTTATCTCCAAGAAGAAAACAGAGCCGCAGGGTGATGAACCTATCAATGACGTCATCAATCCCCAAGACCCAGTACCGAATACTCCGATAAGTCCCGAATTCGAGTACACGTCTTACAATTGGTACAAAAACGACAAACCGAAACACAACGACGAATATTCTACGTCCGATATTATGGTAGGTGATTCAAGTAGGAGCAGTAGAGAAGGGCGCACGCATAGGCATAGAAAGAGACGGCAGGATAATCCGTCGGAATCAAATGGCCTGCACTTAGAAAAGAACGTGGAAGACGTTGAGACTCACCAGGCTTTCGAATTGCCTATAGAAGTTGTGAAGAAGTCCTTAACACCGGGAAAACTGCATAAGGACACGACACAAGTAGCTTACGTGCTATATTATGAACAGGGAGTACCCAGATATGACCTGAACTTCGTGAATGGTGTTCAAAGATCGGCTGATGTGAAGAAGAACAATGTGTTCCCAAGTGATTTGGGAATGGAGGACTATTCGCGGGCGACGAAGAACCTTACACTCCTGAATACTTCTGGCAAAGTCACTAAAGTTGTTGGCTTTAGATTGAAGAATCTTAGTGAGTATTATTTTTAACCCCCTACGCAAAAACGACGGGGTGTTATAAGTTTGACGTGTCTGTCTGTCTGTCTGTGGCATCATAGCTCCTGAACCGATGGCCCGAATTGATTTAGTTTTTTTTGTTTGAAAGGTGTCTTAATCGAGAGTTTTCTTAGCTATGTTTCAAGAAAATCCGCTCAGCTGTTTGTAAATTATGACCAATTTTCTAGTGAGCTTCAGGGGTTTCTTTAAATTTTAGTGATTATTTGTAAAGCTATAGCTTCTGCGTAATATATATCAGGCCTGTTAGGTTGGAAATACTTTTTCGAAATTCCGTAAAGCTAGTCATCCATAATCGCATAATTCCTTAATTAATAACGCCTTGAACTTCAGTTAATCTCCTGCAATTTATATTACAGAGCCATTCACACCGTACAAAATCTGGGTGCGTGCGTTTTACAACTTTTCTCTGGAGAAAGTGAGATCCTCGGACCTTGTCGAGCGTCTCGGCCCTAAATCCGACCCGCTGTACGTGCTAACGGATGTCACACCGCCTTCTGCACCAATTATATTGAATCTCACATGTGATCAGCCAAAACGTAAGTATTAAAATCCTTATGATGTTGATAGGTCTAGGAAAGTATGGCTGTATTATTTCTGGAGCTAAAAATAATGACAAAAAAAAATAGCCTTAAAAAAGGTTTACCTGCTCCTGGTTTAGTTAGAGCATAATTTTAGTGTCAGTTATTTAGTAAAATACGAAGAGTATTATATAAGTATATGATTATAATTCAATTTTAGAAACCTACAATAATCTTGAGTTTTTTTCGGAAAGTAAACATCGTAAGGATACCTTAGTACGGTGGTAGGGTACTTTGTAGTATCGCTCTAGCTGGCTACAATACAATGCTCAAGTTGAAAATCTGTCTCAAATTACTACCTACAGCCTCATCATCACTGACCATGGTGATATTGTAGGGAAACAGGCTTATTTTTACATAGTATAAAATGAAGTTGCCTACGCTGTCTGTTCACTTAGATCTTTTAAAATACTCAACGGATTTTAATGCAGTTTTCAGCAATAGATAGACTGATTCAAGATGAAGGTTTATATGTATAATACATTCATACTATATTACGGAAAAGCCGCGTGAAGCCGGGGCAGGTCGCTAGTAAATAGTAAAACAAAATAATTTTGTTCCTTATATAACTCCAAACGAGTACCTAAATTCGAATAAATTGAGATAGGGCTAAAAATATCTAGACAGTATTAACATGGTCAGTATTATTACCAGGTACTCTATACCTGCAATGGCGTCAGCCCCTGGATTACAACAACTCGCTGGACCAGTACGTGGTCACCCTCAGGAAGATACCGGAACAGCAGCCAAGGACCAGGCTTACATTACCTACTAATAAGAACGATATTGAGACTACTATTAGTGTGGTGAGTACTCCACATTCCTGGGATAAACTGTAAGCCTATAGCTTTCGGGGATAATATAGCTTCCTATTAGTGAAAGAATTTTCAGAATCGCTAAGTTTTTTTTAAATGTCAGAAGGTTTGGCAACCAGGCAGGCGGTCCAACTGATGGTATGTGGCTACCATTTGCAATACCAGAGGTATTGCCAATGTGTTGCCGACCTGTTACAATGCCTAGAAGGAAACTCAACTCCGAAGATTTCCTGCTAAATTCAAACAATCTGTACCTCTTTATAATATAGACATGCAATTTTTATCTCTGAACCACCTTTCCGTCCCGCGGTTTCACCCGCGATCCCTCATTTCACCTTTTTAGGGATGGAATTTCGAAAAATCCTTTCTTAGTGGATACATACACTTTGCTCGGTTTTATTTTAGTCACAGTTCATTGACACGTATCCTTCCTTAAAGAACACCAAAGGTAACTATGAAATCCCCGTCATAAATCTTATACTCAATTGTACGGACAGACAGGCAGTGCATTCCATAATAAATAGGGTTATTTATTATGATAATTCTGTTTTCCTCAAATGTGTATGGCTAGGACTATCCTCATTTCAGTTAGTAATGAGTTTAGTCCGAAATTGTTGCTTCAAAAGCGAATATTCAATTGAAAACGTATGTATTCTTATATGTCCTTACAGTTAATTGCTTTTTAATTGCACAAGTGTTTCATCTTCGGCCTAATCATTGCTTATTGGTGTGTACGATACACCATGTGTGAAATAAAATTATTGATTTGAACTATTAGCATGGGCAAGAGATAAATGAACAGATATATGTACGTCACCCGCCTGGATGTGCTTAAGGTCTCCCAACTGCGTCCAGAATTGTGGAACAGCCTCCACAATTAGATGAAACGGTGGTCTGTCCTTAGGCAACTTATTAGGTGGCACTTCACTGAACTTTTAATGTTATTTATAGTTTTTACATATTTATTCTTGCACTCCAATACAATTACGCGCGTCTGACAGCGACGTCAGTCGATTGGTGCGCCACCATGCGGTGTCGCGAGGAGCTGGCGGGTGAATTTAAATTTGGAAAGCCCAAAACCCAACACTTATCATGGTAACATTAAGGCCGAACACAAGCGTAAATAATGAAAGAAGATATATGTAAATAGGTTTTACCTACTCTCATATCGTAAAGTTCTAATTATGAAATCAAAAACAGAACTTTAATGACCCATTTTATGCACACTCGTCTATAATGAAATTAAAAAATTATATTATAGTACAGTTTTCTTCCCAAGATAATGCTATAAAATAACTTTTTTTCATTAAAGTACAAGTAGGTATTTGGACATTTCTGGCCACTTATAATGTTTTTTGGGTTTTAATACTTCAATTACTGTCAGTCAACTTGTCAAACGAAATAATAAAGAAAAATACATTTTTAAGTGGCCAGACGTCAGGACTAAACAATTAGGAATCAATCAGTATCAACTCAATTTTAGATGCAAATTTACTTTGTCTGTGGTCGCGTATGCGGTAGAGATCTCAACTTAAGAGTTTTTCCTCACACGTATTTGGGCGCCATGATGATTAATGTTTGTGTATTTTATTGATTTTTTTGCATACATATTTTATTTTGGCCAAAAATGATAGAAAAATAGCAGTAACACTAAAGAGAAATAAACTTGGATCTGAAATTGTGGAGGCGGCAATGGATATAACGAATAATCAACACCCGTAAGTCATGAAAACCTATGACGAAATATTATCGATTTTTTACCTTTAAATTACATTATTAGATGAGTTTAGATAAAGTACTGTATGATACTGCACATAATTAGGTATTAAAATCTCGTGTGATACTATTAAGAACCTCGCCTACGGCTCGGTACTTAAACTCACACTCGTCTTTAATAACCCCTATTATGCAACAGTATCATAAACTACTATTATGAATTGATGTATCTATTTGTAATATATTACCAATTTATTTTTATTATATGCAACATTTAAATACATATTGTATCGAAATATTGGTCATTCGTTTTGCTAAGTATCTTATTTTTAACCCCTGATAAAAAAGAGGAGTGTTATAAGTTTGTAATGTGATCTGCATATTTGCTAATAGCTGTTCCCCGCGGTTACTTATAATAAAAAGTAGTGCAATCGATTCTGAACAAACTAGTTTCAGGTATTGAGTTAATTAAATAGGATGTAATTACTGTAATGTTTTGTGTGCTAGTGGCGCCATCTGCGCACAGCTTTGCGTAATATGCTATTACACGTTGTATATGCGTTTCTGCAATTTTTTTTTCTATTCCAGGAGGTGGAGTTGTGGAACGTGACGCGATACGAGGTGAAAATCTACGCAGTGACAATATCCGTGTCGCGCGACAACGGGCTCATCAACGGTGCGGAATCCGCGCCTGAGGTGAGTTGACCCAAAAGATTTGGAACTGCGTTGAGATTCCTTATCATTTTTTCTTCTATATCCAGTCTGACGTCGCTGACAATTAAAAAAAAAAGGAAAATCTAAGAAAGTCGTGAAAAGCAACTCTTTTGCAGGCGAATCTTTTCTTTATTGACTTTAAAAACGTTATTATTATAATTCTTATATTTTCCTGTCAAGGATGAAATTTAAATAACATTTTAAATAATAAAAAAACTACTTGTTATAAATAAAAGCCATATGACTACAAAATTGTTGGGCCAAATACGGACAGCGACGCCAGACTGGTTATGTTCTTCATTAAAACGTAGTCTCCGTAAGTAAGTCCTAATCCTATTTTGAACAGCAGAATGCATTTATTTTATCTGTACCGATAGTTTCTCGATATCCAACACGTTACTGTATTTTGATTCAATTATATATTTTTTAATATATCGGAGCCTTTCTGCGCTTTCCATAAGAATATCATAGGAAATAGAAAATTCACCGATTATCTCTTAGGGATGTTTTCAAAGATGAGAGTTTAGTGACGTTTCGATAATGTCTTGTTGTGTTAGGAGGTGTCGAGTGAGTGGTGCTCGGTGCACTCGGAGGCGATGTCCCCGGAGGGGGGGCGCGCGGAGGCAGGGCTAGGGGCGGGTGTGGGGGCGGGGGCGGGGGCGGGGGTCAGCTCGGTGGCGCTGCTCGCTGTCTCGTTACTGACGCTGCTTGCCGCGGCTGTCCTCGCGCTCGCCTACTGGAGGTAAGTGTCAACCTACCTTCTCACACATACAAGGCTATTTATCACCAGACTAGCTTCCTCCCCGCGGTTTCACCCGCGTTCCCGAAGGATGATATGTTCCCGAGGTATAAAAAGGCGTTTGAGCGTGAAGAAGTAACAAACATACAAATTCACAAAATTTCGATCTTATGTAGTAGGATGTCCCCCGAGTTTATCTTTCTTATTCATATCGTAAACTATCTGCGTGCCTAATTTCATCGCGATCTGTATAGGCGTGAAAAGGTAGCAGATAGACAGTTCATTTATAATTATTAGTATGGATTTACCTTCTGTACTTTATACGGTGGAAGTAGGTAGATACCAGTTGCGAAGGGTCCATACAAGCCGATTCCCATCGGCTTACCTTTTAGAAATCCCAGTCCCACATTTTCATCATTTCAAAGCCACTATTATCATGCTTAAAATACACTGTAATTATAAAATACAGGAGTTTTTTGAACGGCTTACCTTCGCCATAATTTCACCCCTCGCCACTGAGGTACACATTAGTATGAATAACTTTTTACTTAGGGACCAACTATGTATATAGTTATACCATACCATGTATGTCCATACGTTTTGATTGACCTAGCTGGATGTTTTGAATAGACCTGTAATGTATCAATGCTCGACCACGCTCGCGCCTGAGATATTTAAGCAATAATCTTCTTTATCGCATTAGAATAGAGCTTCAAATAGTTACATGTCTTCTGTCCATAATATTCTTAGAGTAACAGACTTGTACACTTCTTGCGAAGCGGGTAGCGCAAAACCGGCCATCGTGGAGATCCTTAGGGGTAGCTTTTGTCCAGCTATGGACGTGTTTCAGCTGACATGATAATGATGAACAGACTTGTTGGTATATTTCTATTGTTTTCGCAGATGCAGAACTCGTCTGCGCAAATGCATCAGCGCTGCGTACAATTATTTAGAGGAAGGTGGTGATCGAGCTGGGAGACCGCCTCTTAATTCTTACAAAAAGCCTGGTGAGTTTAAACTTAAATACATGTTTTAAGCCCCGATGCAATCGGTATTATATTATAACTTTATGGTATTCGTCACTTGTATTGAACTAAGACGGGTGTAACCGTTATAAAGCGTTTCTTTTGGTTAAAAACTAACTTTAATGAAACTTTCGTAGATGAAATCGCGGATTCTCTCTGTGGTTCGAAATAATTTAATTTTTTTTATACTATGTGTTTTATCCATCACTCACTGTGGTCGTAAGCAAACAAAGCTTGTTGATTTAGCCCTTACTGATTGTATGATAATTTATCTTTAAAATATATGTTATGTTGGATGAATTCATGAATTGAATAATTTCTTAAAAGGAGATAACTGTTAATGTGCATAATCTCTTAAAATTATCAAAATATGAATGATAATGTTTCCGTCCTCCTAAACCCTACAGTAGTGACATGTTCCCCCCTCCGCGCGTGTTCAGCGGGCGGGGCGGAGAGCGAGGGCGGCGTGGAGCCCCCGGCGAAGCCCCCGCGCATGGCCGGCCCACACCACCCTGCTGTACCCGCAAGGGACTTCCCAAAACATGTCGCCGCCTTGCATGCTGATGGCGATATCGGATTCAAGTAAGTGTTGTTCTGTGTGCCAAGTGTCAAGTGTTTTTTTTATATAAATCCGGCTCGAAGGACCAAAATATATGTTACGAACTTGTATAGTATAATATTCCTATAATAGACAATTATGCCGTGTGTATTCTTTAAAAGCTAATTTAGTTTCAATATAAGTACGAAAAGAATAGAAAATATTTAATTAGAATTCAATTAGTCTGTGTCTTAGCCTTTTTAGGAAAATAGTCGTGACCAATTTTGATGCAACTAAATTCACGTTGAAAATAAAGCAATTTTATAGGAATTTATTTGAATAATATCATATCATATTTTCTTTTTTTGCATCTTTTCTGTCAGCACCAAATTTTATAATAAGCGTTTTATATTCTTAATGGTCACGGTCCATTTGATTTATTACAGCAAAGAATATGAGATAGTGGTAGCGCAGTCCGCCGCCCTCGGGCATACAAGTCATCACAGTCACCGTCCTGAAAATAGACTCAAGAATAGATACCTCAACATAACTGCGTGTGAGTATCATTTTTACATTTATTTATACCTCTTTTGATTTGACGTCCAATTTATGTTATGATTTTTTTTTTATACTACTAAGGTAGCAAGCAAGCATACGGCCCACCTGATGGTAAGTGGTTACCGTCGCCTATCGCCATTGGCAATACCAGAGATATTGCCAATGTGTTGCTGACCTGTTACAATGCCGAGAAGGCAAATTGGCTCTCAAGTGCAATTGCCGGAACACACCGGTAGGTGCTTGGCGACAAATTTTCAACTTGAGGGTGGTAGCCAGCCAGGCGAATACTACAAAGTACCCTACCACCGTGCTATGGTTTCCTCACGATGTTTTCCTTCACCGAAAGCTCAAGCTCATTGTAGGATTCGAACCCACGACCTTCGTCGCGGCATCCGACGTTACTACCACTGAGCTATCATCGCCTTTGATTTTCCTAGTTATGATAAGATTGAATTTTCTACTTTCATACAAAACATCTATCTTGTTCGGTCAAAATGTGTTTTATTCGTGATTTCAGGGTTGGTCCCATAAAAAGTATTGAAATATAAGTACCTGAAATATCGCTAGTTCATGATACTCACTGTATATATATTTACGAGTAGATGACTCTTCAAATTACATACATACTTATATCGTGACTTTGACATTTACAGAAGCTTTTTTTTATAGATCCATTGACCAATTTGCTATTATGAGAATAAATAATCCACAGACGACCATTCTCGCGTGTGCGTATCATCTGGCGGGCGGTGCGGGGCCGCGGGGTGCGTGGGGGCTGGGGCTGGGGCGGGGACCGGGACCGGGACTGGGGCCGGGACCGGGACCGGGTCGGGAGCAGGGCGTGGCGCGTGCGACTACGTGAACGCTAACTTCATCGACGGCATGCTGCCAGCGCTGCAGCCTCAACACATCAGCAACATACGCAACAAGCTTGAGAGGAGGAATAAACCACACAGGTAACTACAAATAACTATACTTTTCTAATGGTTGCCCGGTAAAGATCACTTTTAGTGATAAGACCTCCCTCAAGTTGAAAATCTGTCGCCGGTGTGTTTCGACAGCTGTACTTGAGAGCCAGATCCCTTCTAGGTTTGTGTGCTTAGTGATTAGCTACACACTGCGGCACCTTATACGGTTGTAATAGGCGCTATTTTGCAATAAAACCATTTTATTGATTTATGTCCCAAGATATTTATCTCTCTGGCTACTGTTGGCCGCACTAAGCTACAACGTTAATAGCGTAAATACACACTTGTGCACTTTGTAGTACCCGCCTGATTGGCTACCACCCTTAAGTTGAAAATCTGTCGCCAAGCACCTACTGGTTCGTTTTTACAGCTTTACTTGCCAGCCCTAGGATTTTAGTTCTTACCTTGGTCACATTTATCGTCACTGACATACCTATGCATATAAAAAAAAGGTTTTTTTTATATCTATAATACTTTATCGTTATAGACAAGTAAAGATAACTGTTTTCGCAGGCAACCATCACTAAAACCAACAAAACCACCTCCGAACCTAGCGGAAGGCATAGAGTCTGCGTTCCTGAACATAGAGTTCTCAGGGATCGTGGAGTCTGATGAACAGAACGAAGACAGCGACAGCGAGCGGAGCGATGAGGAGAGCGAACTGGATGACGTTTACGTTGACATTGGTAAGTTGTACCATAAAGAAGCTGTCTGATAAGAGAAGCACCTTACAGGATACCGCAGCCAGAAAACCTGGTTGTGTTCCTGCGCGTGAGTAAGATCGCCAGAGCTCATCTGGGTGGGGGAGAAGGGTCGGCAATGCGCGAGTGGTACCCGGGGTGTGGATTAGTATGTGGTCTCTGTCCCGGGTGTCGCTAGCGTCCATAGGCTACGGTAACCGCTTACCATCAGGCGGGCCGTATGCTTATTAGCGGACTTTGTTGTATAAAAAAAAAAACAAATTAATGCTAATTGTTTTGGGAATCATACCCACAAGCTGTGGCGTGATAGGTGGTGTCTTAACCAATCGCGCCAACTGACATGTCTCAATCAATCCAAATCAAATATAGGTTTCTAAAATATGCAATCCATAATGCAGTTATTGCTGATCGACGCAGACTCAGACCCAGACAGATCTTTGGTGAAAATCATCCAATGAGCGCTGGTCGTAGGGTGTCATTGGAGGAAATCATTAAGGGGGAGGCTTCGGTTGGAGCGCGAAATTCAAATTTTATCACGTTTTTTGTAAATTGCAGCTCAGTTATAAGTCGTAAGTTATCAACATGTTTTCACATTTTCATGAAATAGTCGTATATGTCAGTAATATACCTTGGAGGAATATGTTGATGATTTCTTTTGTTATTAATCAGTAAATATACTACCATTCTTCTCGCAAATAAGATGTTGATAACTTATAACGACGACTTATAACTGAGCTGCAATTGACAAAAAACGTGATAAAATTTGAATTTCGCGCTCCAAGCGACGCCTCCACCTTAATGGCAGGGCACATCGCTCGTAGAACCGGCGGCCGTTAGGGCAGCGTGGGCAGGCAGCGCGCCCCCACAAGGTGGACCGACGATCTTGTGAGGGTCGCGGGAAACCGCTGGATGTGGGTAGCGCAAGACTGGCCATCGTGGAGATCCTTGGGGAGACCTTTCTTCAGCAGTGGACGTCATTCGGCTGATATGATGATCCAATGAGGGCTCCCTACGCCCCACAAAATTGTGTTCAGTACTATTACCAACAAAAGATACGCGATACGGCGGACCGGACCCAGTATATGCCTCGCAATAAATTACTTGATGAAATCGAGTCGTCATAGATGGCTAGTTAAATTCAGTCGCCAACCTACAGAGGGCGTCCAAACCCGAGTGAAACTGGAGTGGCTTGTATGGCGGCGGCGGTACATAGCGACTCAGGGCCCGACGCCGGCAACACTGGACGCCTTCTGGCGCATGATCTGGCAACACAGAGTGCATACTGTCGTCATGATTACCAACCTTGTGGAGCGAGGGCGGGTATGTATCGTTATACTTACTAACTAGTATTATGAATGCAATCCATCAAAATCAAAACTCATTTATTCAATTTAGGCCCTAATAAGGCACTTGAATGTCAAAAGTTACAGTTTTACAAAAGACTCTACTACCGGTTCTGAATACACTTGAACTGAGAAGACTCCGGCAAGAAACTCAGCAAGGCTTCTTTTTTTGGTGGATCTTTTTTTTTTTATTTATGTAATTACAGTTTTAAATATACATAAAGTAATATCCATCCATACTAATAATAAAGTTTGTTTGTTTGAACGCGCTAATCTCCGGAGTTACTGCTTCGATTCGAAAAAATCTTTCACTAATATGAAGCTACAGTATCCCCGAAGGTTATAGGCTACTTTTTATCCCGAGAACGCGAGTGAGGCCGCGGGGAACAGCTAGTAATTGTATGTTTTTTATATTAGCTAACTATATGGTGATATATATAAAGTGTACATCATTCTACTATTATCGTCTAAATGCGAAAGTTTGTGAGGATGTATTGATGTATATATACAAGTATAGCATACATTTCTTGTAAAAGCCTTTACTCGTACTCATGAAGAGAGAGATAGCTTTTTAGTACTTGTATAATCTAATTTACTCAGTAGGACTTAGGTTTTATTGTATTTTAATGCTTTACTAATTTGTTGTTTTTCATTGGTACGAATAAACCCTACACACTTCGTCGCATGCGGGTGAATAAGCCATATAACGAATAGCGTATAGCGCATTGTGGTTCCGCCATTAGATATAAAGATAATGAGGAATAAGGACAAAAAAATCTAATTATCCGTCAGTTAGATTATCAAAAATATTGGATACGTATTTTTTATTTTACCAAATCAATAAGAAATTACAAAGATAAGTCCCATCAAAGTTCAGGAGTGGGGGCTTGTGACGTCATCGGTCTACTACATTATAGTACACTTTTTGCAGACCGGTGACCTCACGCGAACTTAAACTTTTAACGCACTGTATCTTCGTTATTTTTTTATTTTGGAACTAAATAAAAAATACGTATCGAATATTTTTTGATAACCTAACTGACTAAACAGAATTAATAATGTTTTAGTCATTGATCATCCCAATTGTAAGATGTGTTGTGTTGTGTTGTGTTGTGTTGTGTTGTGTTGTGTTATGTTATGTTATGTAATGTTATTCAGCGCAAGTGCGACATGTACTGGCCGGCGGGCGGGCGCGGCAGTGCGGCGCAGTTCGGCGCGCTGCACGTGACGCTGCTGCACGAGGACGTGCGCGCCGCCTACACCGTGCGGCACATGCGCGTCACTAACCACCACCACCACCTGGTACCTACCCACCAACCCACCTACCCACCTACCTACCTACCTACATATCGCATACTCGCCTCGCCTCGCACCCATCATACTAATATTATAAATGCGAAAGTTTGTAACTATGGATGTATGGATGTTTGTTACTATTTCACAGAAAAACTACTGAACGGATTTGGATGAAACTTGGCACATAGATAGATCATATCCTGGAATAACATATATGCTACTTTTTATCCCGGAAAAGCATAAGATACCACGGGAACGCGGGTGAAACCGCGGGGCGGAAAAGTAACCCTGTACTACGGTTAGCCGGTTTGCAAAATGACACTTGAAGAAAATTACACCGCATTTAATTCCTATTTTCATTATTTATTAGGCTATTAGAAATGATCCCCTAAACTTAAACTCAACAGGGTAGCGAATCAAACAGCCCGGAGAGTACAGAGAGTGGATCCGGGTCCGCGTCCGGATCCGGATCGGGTCGGATGGTGGTGCAGTACCACTACACGGTGTGGCCGGACCACGGCACCCCGAGGCATCCTCTAGCTGTACTCCCCTTCGTTAATGCCGCTACTAATCACCCGGCCACCGTGCTTGTGCACTGCAGGTAACCTCATCACCATTAGAATTATAATTCTCATATAATTGCCCAAGAAAAATAAACCTCATTGCTATAACTTCAGGTCAATTTGTATCAACATACAATTAGCCATTGATTTAAGAATTAAACCAATAAAGTTCAGTTTCCTTTGGTATTCTTAAACTGCAAAGTAAATAACCTACTCAACTAACTCCAATGTCAAATTACTGGACCATGTTGACTTTATTTCATGCTTATTATATCCTTCTACAGCGCCGGCGTAGGCCGAACAGGCACATACATAGTCCTAGACGCACAATTAAACCAGCTAAAACTGACCGGCACACTCTCCCCTCTCGGCTTCCTATGCCGAGCGAGAACGCAAAGGAACCATCTAGTCCAAACCGAAGAACAGTACGTGTTCGTTCACGACGCACTACTGGAACATGTTCGCTCCGGAAATACCGAGATAGAATTCTCCAAAGCCCGAGAATACCTGGCCAAACTATTGGAGCCAATATCCGAAGACGAACTTGCCGTTTTAGACCTTAATTCCAACAAACATAAGAGCGTCAATGATTTGACGAACGGCGATGCCGACACGTCTAGTGTTAAATCTCAACTTTGCAGCGATAAAGAAGTCGTTGAAAATGGGAGTCAGAGTCAGATGTCGATAAAAACTGACGATTTAAATAGTGAACAGAGTAAATCGTCAGGAGGTGACGGAAATGATGGCCAGGAGGAGCAGAAGGAGACGATGGTTAATGGTGATGAGTCAGAAGGGGTATATGATTTGGGGCCCAGGTCGACGGATACGTATAGCAGAAAAATGCAGGCGTATAATAATTTGAGTGAGCAGGAGAAAGAAGAGATACGGAAGTGAGTTTTTGTTTGTATGCTTGTGGTCGTTATTTTTCGTCTAAGCCTCTTCTTGGCTTTAATAGAAGTCTGGGTTTTACAAGGTTTTTTTTAACCATCACATGTAATATCATAGTAACCCATATAATATGTTTCTCAGCATAAAGTAAATATTTAATCTTTTTCATATTTTAAGTGGCTATAAAAGGTGTGCCATCTTTATCCTTGAAATATCGAGATTAAAATTAATTAGACATCATAACTCTGTATTTTTGATCGTTTAAAATTGAATGTGTTTTATTTACAGAGCGAATCGCGCTGAAAACTATGCGTTATTAGAGCGCATGCGTTCGTTAGCGAACCGACATCACACGTACCAAGGCCCGCCGCCTGTCAACCTACTTGAAAAACAGTTTCTGGTTAGTAAACATCCCACATTATAGTCATTGTAAGTAACAACGTAACGCTGAAACCATGGATTCTGTACCCCATACCTATACCCAACAGTGTAAAAAAATATGAGCTTTGTAGTTTTTAATTTATTTATAAAAATTGAGAACAAAGTCGTAAAATGTAGTTTTCGAAATTATGTCACTTACACTCAGCTTAAAATCGCTTATTTTCTTACGATATGGCTGGTGACGTTTACTTCATACGTCATACTTGTGAACTTGTGAGGGCTGGTCTGTTTGAGTTTTATTTAGTCACTACTTGCCAGAAATCTCATCTTCTATGGGAGCAAGGCAAAGGGTCGCTTTAAGATATTTTTGCATGGCCGGTTACGCTCGAGTGATAACTGGTGTTAAGGTGCAAGGGTCTATACGCTATGCTAACCGTATACCATCAAGCAGGTCGTATGACACCTTACTGGTTTAAAAAAAAAACATTTTTTTTACGTTTTTGTATTAAATCACTTAAATTCGGATACATACATATTTGATATATGATAAAAACCCTCTTAAATTAACATTTTATCATTTGCATGTGCAGTTAATAACCCGGTCGTGCGTGGAAGCGAGTGTATGCGCCCGCGCAGCTCATAACGCAGAGAAGAATCGTCCCGGGGGACTACTGCCCTCCGATTCTGCCCGAGTCATGCTCGTGCCTAAACCTGGCGTAGAAGGTATGTCTTTAAATAGCACCATTATTGTAGTAAATTTTATGTTCCTTAGATTTTTAATAGCTACTAGGTGAGATGGCTGATTTAGACGGGAGCAGAGACCTTTCGGCCTACTGTACCCTAAACTTATCGAAAACAGTCTGTAGATGCATAGCTATGCATCGAATAGTATCAAAATGGCGTAAAAATCAACCAAGAATATATAGCAAACATATAATTAGTCGATGATAAGTCTTTCCAGGATTTAGTTATGTTATTTATATAACCAGGTAGCGAGTACGTGAACGCGTCGTGGGTGTGCGGCCGGCGGCGGCTGCGCGAGTTCGCGGTGGCGCAGCACCCCGTGCCGCCGGCCGCGCCCGACCTGTGGCGTCTGCTGTGGGACCACACCGCGCAGCTCGTGCTGCTGCTGCCCTCGCCCGGAGACCAGGTACGCGACCCTCGCTATATCGTCGCTCTTCCGATTCGGGGTCGCCACTCGAGAACATTTCTGCCTCAGCTGCTGTCTGTTCTACGAGAGATTCTGGACATAGTAGTACCACGGGGACCAGCTAGTATCATATAAGTCGAATTTTCAAATCCAGTTGGGCACTGCCAATGATTCTATTTGTGATGGCCACCGACAACTTCAAAAAGTACTTCTTTTATTTCTTTGTCGACGTATCTTCTATTTTAACTGACTCAATAATTTCTTACAGGACTGTGAAATATTCTGGCCAACGGAAGACGATAAGGAACTATTCGTAGCGAACTTCAGAGCGAGTTTCGTATCGAAGGACACGTACGTCGCTTATCGCAAATCCGACCGAGCGACGCCCGTCGAAACGCCCATCAAACCCGAAACCAACGGCTACAGACGACAGGAGAGTAACGACTGTGCCGACGATGAGAGATTAATACCCGAAAATAACTCTCCGATAACCGAAAACGAACCGTCATACCGATTCGACAGAACAGAATTTAGATTGGAAAGACTCAGTGCCGGCAACCGAGATCTATCAGCCAGAAAGTCCATCGCAAACGGTGACTTATTCTCTTCATTATCGGAAAGGAAAAACGGTCCCCGATCACCGAGGAGTCCGTCTAAAATGTCGTTGAAAAACTTCAAGTTGAGCTCCCCTACCAAGTTTAAGTTTCCTGATTGGGGGTCAAGAACGGCCGGTTCTCCCCCCGATACCGCCCCACCGCCACCTCCCGTAGCACCCGCGTTAACAGTCGAGGAAGAGGCTGAATTGCGCAGGCCATGCTACTACTTCGAAAAGGTCGATAAAGTACCAGAAAGTATACCTTCTGATAGAGTTATAGAAGTTACGAATGTAAGCGTACATTCTCTTCAAGATGATTACCAATTAAGTGTTAAATTCATCAAATGTAACGGCTGGCTAGAAGGTGATACGACTGAATACGTGCCGGGGAAGCCGGATGAGAATCAGTATGTGAGGGCGGTGAGGGAGGCAGCGACAGCGAGTGAGAGGGAGGCGGCGATAGATAGGTTGATACATCCTTATAGAGATTCGTTTGCGTTGATAGAGTATGTTGCCGGGTGTCAGATGGAGTACAAGAATGGACCGGTCGTCGTCGTTGACAAGTAAGTTTAATTTTTGTTGATAATTGAGGTTCGGATCAAGATTTGAGGTTCATAATGGCTTAATATAGAAACGTCATTCTAGACATTGTATGGGATAGGGCTTCTTAATTTATTTATTATTAAAAAAATGACCATATCACGACAAACGTTTCCCTCTCAAGTATAGTCATATACTTCTTAGATCCCTCACAATATTCTCACACTCGCATTCCCTCATACACAATTCTACTAGAGAATTTTAGAGAGATTTTTATTTTTATTATTATCCTTCATTATTTCATCGTTTACTATTTTTTATTTAATGATCGGAAATCCTATCTTTATTGGCAATTTTTTTTTATTTATTCACCTACAAAATAAAACTGGTGTCACGTAGATACGGCGGCAGTAAAGCGATGACGTTCTGCACGCTGTCGGCGGCGTGCGGCGGCGCCCGAGACCCGGCGGCGGTGGACCCCGGTGCGCAGTTCCGGGGAGCTGGGGACTCGCGCGCCTCGCTCTACAGCTGGGCGGCGCTGGGCGCGCACGCTCGCTGCGCCGTGGAGCAGCGCGCGCACACGGCCCGCGCGCTGCTGGCCGCCTACTGCGCGCTCGCCGGCTACGGCACGCTGCTGCACACGCCCGACAGGTGAACCAGGTACCATCACCATCACCACCATCACCATCATCGCTCGCATCGCACGTTACTCACATATTACTACTTACGTGTTTTTAGTACCATACCGATTTTTTGCTCGAAGAGCAGCTCGACTGGGGAAGTACTATCAACAAAGTTGAAGCATGATCACCTTAAGAATGTATTGTTTGTGCAGTTACTAGCAGCTACCAGTGCCTCACATAATATATCCAGACAGTACACTTGTCATAAAAATTCTCCAAACAAATTATTTTACTAGAGGGGTTTTTAATGTCAACAATAGACGGGGCGAACTAGGATAACTGGCTATAGCTTCAACTTTGTCGATGGTACCTCCACCTTACACAACCATGTTCCTGCGCGTGAGTAAGGTCGCCGGAGTGAACTCCGGAAACTACAGTGAACTACAGAAAGTAAATTATTTATGAAGTAAACGTAGACAATTTATGTTATTTAATTAAAATTAATTTAAGTATTTAGTTTCTAGTGATTTTAATTAATGAATGTTGTGTATACCTTTAATAGGCATAAGTATAAGACTTTAACCTTATCTTTATATTGTATAGTAATGTATATTACTCTATGCTGTTGGTGTACCTTTTAAAAAATAAAATAAAATATTATTTTTTCAGGTTTTCCGATGCATCTGTCCAAGAGTCTCGGTAATAAATAACACACCTAATGTAAATTAACAAGCAGAACAAACATAAATACTCAGTGCGTTGTGCGCTCGCCGAGCAACACGGCGAAGTTGGGATGTATGTACGTTACAAGATATCTCATTGATGGATCGATACGTTTCATTTTCACACTTGTATTTTGTAGCTTATTAGTTGCCGTCGATTGGGAGTTGACTTGACGTTTGACAGCTGTCAAACTCATGTCCAAATTTACTTTATTAACATGATTAGGATGCGTTCATAGTGTCGGTGAGTGAGTGGAAATTATAAGCGTTACTGATATGCTCCTGATGTATTATCTGGTAGATATTTTTAGAGGTAGGTTTTTTTATTAAATTATATTCGGACAATTATGCATAATTATATATCTGTCAGATAAGGTATTAGGAACTCATCGGGACCCTGTGAAACCTACAAGTCTTTTCACGAGGTCTAAAGACCAATTTTCTCCATATTTTTAGGGTTATTTTGTATACATTAATTACTCCATAAGTTTAAGTGTCAGTTATTTAGTCTAGCTAACATAGTATTTAGTTGAACAAATGTGCCACAGTCATATTTTAGTATTTATTTAAATAAGGAAAGTTTTCTATATTAGAAACTTGGTTCATTATTTTATTTTGTTGTGAACTTTATTGGTTCACTTTTGATGAATATTATTTGTGTACATAATATACATTATTCATGCGATATTGACAGATATAATCTTTGACCGACCATTTAATTTACCCTTCATGGGTAATTACATGGATATTTTTTACCCATTCACTATTATCAGTTCGTGTTTGTAAATAGGCCTACAAAACTAAGCATGCGTCCACACAAATGAATCAATTCAATGATTTAATGATACAGTTAATCTCGGATAAATCCGCTCACTCGCAGTCACTGCGTACCTAAGTCTGACAGTAATGTGAAAGACAGTATCTCAACTCGATATCTAGTTTTAACAATAAGGTAAAAACTTCAGAATCTTTCGACGACATCGCATGTTTAATAACTTTACTATTGCATGATGAAAATACCATTGAGTTGAGCTACTGTTTTTAATTTATACTGTGACAACATTAGCATTTATTATTTCATAGAACCAGTAGCTGAAACCACGGAATGCTCAAAAGTAAAACAACAATAATTTAGTGAAAAAAAACTTTAAAAAAATATTTTCATGTAACGCTTTGTCTCTTATGAAATAAGGATATTGGTTGTGTGCATAATGAATATTTACCACTGTAAGAAATGGTAATTTTTCTAGCATTTTTTTAATTATTCAAGATCATGTTATTGCTTAGAATGTCCTAGTTTCAATGTAAATCTTGAATAAACAAATCTTGTCTTTAGGCTTGGATATTTTAAATAGCTGTCAATTTTGATAATGAAAAATAGTGCAGTACGATAACACTGTTTGCATCGATTAAATTCGTAACTCTAAAAACGTAACGAAAACCGTAACTCAGAACTCATTTAATCAGTTAGGCCCTACCGTAATTATGAAGGTTACAATTGATTATGAGGTTGTGAATACACTTAAACTAAGAAGACTCCGGAAATAAACTCAGCAAGGCATTTTCGGCAAGATTTTCATAGCGAAGTGTTTGTTCACGACTGCCGTTACCAAAAAGTTCAAAATGATTGCTTCATGATAAGGGCAACCACTAGAAGGCTGCATTTTGTGTTCCAGTGATCAGCGGCTATCATTGCCTGGCACAATATAACCATATAATGTGCTTGTCTTTAAATTAGTCAAAATATACACTTTACACGAAATGTTACTTTTAAATAATCAACAACTAGCTACACGCCCCGGCTTCGCACCGATGCAATTTAGATTATAAAGAATGCCCATGAAAGTAAATTTTGACGACGACCGAAAAATACGAAATGTTAATTAGGTTGTACTGAATACATATTAACTTTCCGCATAAAAATAACTACATGATGGTGAAAACCGTTTCAAAATCCGTTACATGGGTTTAGCAGGCGGATAAACAGACATACAGACGCAGAGAGCGACTTCTTTTTATACTATGTAGAGATGGGCAAAGCGAACATGTTTGAAAATTGACCATGCTTAAATTTTGCTAGTGGTATATGCAATCAGTTTAGACAAATTTAACCAATTCAGACAGAGCCTTGTCGTACTGTAATAAGGTCGATAATCGAAATACCATATACGAAGCAAAATAGTCTCTAAAAGCTAGCAAAAGTTTTTCGTAGCGAAGTATTAGTTATGATTGTGGATTATGGAACGAAGATATATTGACTATGTCAGTGACATTTTTCTTATAAAATTATACATATATACTACGATAATTGTGTATAGCGTATTATAGCTGGGCAGACGTATAGCGAAAATGCACCTTATTGCTAGGTAGTTATTCAGCGAGTTAAAATATATGTCGGCGTCAGCGATAGCCAAGCGATACCAACATCACGTATAGGGTTCAGTGGTATCAGGATCCGATTCAGTGGACGTAGTGCAGACAATGAAACAATGCAATACCATCGCTTCGGAACAGTCCCGTATGAGGAGAAGAAGCGACGCAAGAAACTCCTCATGGGCCCGATAGATTTATTGTAGCAATTTGACAATTAAATAATCACTTTAATTACACGTACAGACTCACATTAAGGTAGACTTCAGTATCAATTGAAACAACAGTTACACCGACGTGTGTACAACTCGAGAGCTCGTGATAAAGTGTTCCATCCGCCCGTAATGATCTTACCCACATTAACTTGTATCATAAACTATCATTCAGTCATAGGTTATTCATTCACCGCAAGTGTTGCCACCATTTCAACAGACACCTCCACCATGATAATAAATTGAGCCAATCGAGTCGGACAAACAACCCTACTCTCCGACACGGCCATCCTGCGATTCACACGTCCTCGTGTGATAAACTCCATCACATGTACCTGAAACCAAAGAAATATAGCACAGCAATTGAACATTTCGCTCGGCCATTCCTGCCTAAACATTCGAACTGTTTTTCTCTACTGATCGTTTCAAATTGATCATCGTACCAACACGAACTCGTACTAACTACCACACCACAATATGGTTCCTACTGTATACTAATCTCTTAACTTTGTTAGGTAAACTACCCTCTACAACTTTCCAGCAAATAGTACAATAATCAACCGCCACGATCGACATTTAAGATTAACGAGAAAAATACCAGAGTCACACACCATCTCATCATTCAAATTAACTACTAACTTCATTACACTTTAAATCTCACGAGTAAACCATCTAACGCCACGGCAACCACAGCCGAATAGCAATCACATTGCTCTCTCATACGCGCATTCATCACTCCATGAATCGCCAAGTGCGTCACCCGATGACTACACATTACGGTCTGTTACGACCCCGACCTCCGCCAAAGCTAAACGCGCATCGCGCACCCATGGGTTACTTGAGTTTTCTCAAGAGACACCGATTTCCACCGGGCTACGATTACATAATAACTAATGGCATGGTCGACATTCTACTACGGCCGATAGGTTTCTTACTCGAGATTCCATCATCAATTAGGCATGCTCTTCAGCATCAAAATCATTATCAACAAAAACTGGTACGTGACCCACTGGCATCTTCCTTTACCTATCTTGAACGTAATTGTAGGTACGGTTACAGTTAAAAGCTTTCAGGGTATAACGATCACCGTTCAAAATCTCAATCATTGTAAACGGATCTCTATATTTTGGAGGTAAGTTGGTTTGACTACAATAGAGCAAGGTTTTGAATGCAAACCTGGTATTTTAATAACTTTCATAATGTGACTGCTTTTTAAGTTTAGTTTTTTTTTCTTTAAATTTTAAGTTATCAAATTGTAATTACAATCATGTACAAACTAAAAAAAACAATAAACTGGTTTATAGAACCTCAATAATGTTGTATCACTTGACCAGCGATACAAATCTTTTTATTTTTTATTTTTCTTTTCTTTTTGCATTTTCACTTGACCAGTGTTTTTTTTTGTCATTACTTGTCCAGCAACGATTTTAGAAGTCACTTGACCAGCGAGCTTTCTAAAATTTTACGCTTAACCAGCGATTTCACTTTACCAGTGATTTTCACTTAACCAGTGATAGGATGCATAGTTAGATGCGCATCGCGCACTCTTCGGTTAGACCGGAGCTACGACTACATTCCAACATATGCAGCTTGAAGTTATATCAACCAGTTTTACTTCAGGTATCATGATTTATCATGTTTGCCTTCAACACCCCGCTCTTTAGAAACATTTTCATTATTTGACAGTATGAGAAACCAAAGATCAAACACTAACCAGTGTGTAAAACATTTTAAATTACCAGTCGAACCACTACGAATAGCTTAACCGACGTTATAAAATTATTACATCACTACCCGGTATTTCCCATTAAACTCTTACTACACTCTATAGTAAACTATCGTTTTGAAGTTTCATAAAAAGTTGCCGATTTGATACGTCATCGCCTATTATATTCCGCGTTCATACTCAGGGTTACTCGTGATCGACACCCTATCGTCTACGGTCATCCCTGTGATTTGAATACACTGTGTATTGCACAGCAGATAACACTCACTTAATCGATTAAATCTAGCTAACCGACTAGATTTCAACACAAATTACAAGTAACCATTGTCCATCGTACCTTAGGTACCCTCGTATTATCAAACAACATGAAATCGACTCACCAGATATCACTCAGGTCGTTCGCACACCCGACGCATCAGTTCCAGACTTCATCAATTTCCCAACATAAGATTGCGATCATGTACGTAGCACTTGAGGTAGGTAGTCAAAATCACGTTTTCGGGGTTTTCAAGCACGTGGTATTTTCAATACACGTCGCAACAATCTGATTATAGTTTTCACGTTTCTTGCTTTCTTTTTCTTTCGTTTTATTTCATTGCCTGTCTTTATCCCGCTTCTGATGTCGGCGTCAGCGATAGCCAAGCGATACCAACATCACGTATAGGGTTCAGTGGTATCAGGATCCGATTCAGTGGACGTAGTGCAGACAATGAAACAATGCAATACCATCGCTTCGGAACAGTCCCGTATGAGGAGAAGAAGCGACGCAAGAAACTCCTCATGGGCCCGATAGATTTATTGTAGCAATTTGACAATTAAATAATCACTTTAATTACACGTACAGACTCACATTAAGGTAGACTTCAGTATCAATTGAAACAACAGTTACACCGACGTGTGTACAACTCGAGAGCTCGTGATAAAGTGTTCCATCCGCCCGTAATGATCTTACCCACATTAACTTGTATCATAAACTATCATTCAGTCATAGGTTATTCATTCACCGCAAGTGTTGCCACCATTTCAACAGACACCTCCACCATGATAATAAATTGAGCCAATCGAGTCGGACAAACAACCCTACTCTCCGACATATACTTTATATCGAAATATCTTTGTCTAATAAGGTGTATATTCGCATGTGAATTTATATACGTCGGTCTATCACCATTTGTAATTCCTATTAAATCAAGTTTATGGTCCAGTATTTTTACTATAATCTATAGTTATTTATATAAATTATGAAGACTGCTTATTAGTGGTTTGTCAATTAAGTAAATGGATCCGATCGAGGGCAGTGGTGCGATTTTAATAAATACTTATTGATTGTATTCGAAATTGTGTTCTATATCCTTCGTTGAACGAGTTAACTTTCTGTGACATGAAAATAGTTATTTTGTTGAAAAATTTCATTCATGTTAGAGAGGTGTTTTTTTTTTAAATCGCACCATTGTTTATTTGTATAAGCAAAGCTGTCGAGATATGACATTTGTTGTATAATTAAAAACCGGGCAAGCGCGAGTCCAACTCGCGCACGAAGTAATCCGTATAATAATACAAAAATCACCAATATTTTCTGTTTTTGTAACTCATTTACTACCGCACTTTCGCATATGAAATGACTAGTAGACACAATTAAATATTCAATTTCTTTAATATTTCACTACTATTAGTTTAAAAACAAATTTAGGCACTCGACAGACAAACAGATATAAGCTTAATAGGGTTAGTTGAGCACCCTTAGATACGGTACCCTAAAAATGGTGAGTATGCAACTGAAAATACAATAACTATCCATAAAAACCATGAGTATTTTACAGCATTTAATGTTTTGAAACATCATGCAATTAATCTCTCATTATGTTATTACCCAAACTTTCATATCTCGATAGGTTGGCTAAATATCGAAGATTTGGCGAAAAGTTAGTGAAAATGTGTATTCTAGATTGAGGCGGGTTGTGTTTGTGCGCTTAGAATATATCGCGTGCCATAGCCTGCAGTAGTTTTAGCTAAATATATCGCTTAGATAGTTTAAATTGTAACATTGGCCACGTTTATTTGGACAAATATTTGCCATAGACTCAAATGTTTGTTCAAAAGGCAGTGTGCCAACGTTTTGCCGTTATAGTTGTACATTGACTGACATACAAGCTTTTTTTTACGTATTGAATTGTGATCTAATGTTTATGGATAATCTGTGGTATGAATGTGAAACTGTGTAGATTTTGAATAGAGAAGTCGCTTGCAGTGTCTTTTATACTAATTTATTTTCTAATTTTTGCATTTTGCTAAGAATTTATTTTTCAACGTCAAGGTCACGCGATTACATTTGTTTATACGTATTTTTTATTATTTCTTATACTCTTTGTTTTACAATATTAAATATGCTTTGTTTGTTACGAGCAGTAAGCTCTTTTTTCATCCAGATTATATAATAATTTACTGTATATTTTATGCGCAGATCTAATCAGCTAGATATATTTTATACTTTAATGTCAAGATCGTGTGAATATTTTTGCAATTATGTTCAAAATATACTGCAATGATAATCTGTTCGTATTGTAAGATTACACCAAGTGTTTGGTTTTAAACATTCGTTTCGCGCAAACCTCCCCGCCTGTATACATAATATAACCAAAGATACGCGTCTATGTATATCGTATTACGAACGGTAGGTAACGTAGGCAGAAATGGGTGTTGCAGCTAACTTAGAATATGTTTAGATTAAGGGAATTCCTGTGTAATTTATACTATTTATAACGTCGATAAGATCTGTTCTCGTTTGACCAGATTATTAAAAACCTAAAGGTCAAAGTCACACTGAAAATTTTTGTATATCGGTTGCGAAAATTAAATAAAATGTATTAAATTAGAAACGTACCTTTCGGCTCAATATGTTAATTTATAAGCTAAACCATCATCAGATCAGGGTATTGTCATATATGCCATGAAATATCACAATGTTTTAGAATGCGCCCACATAATTTATTTTAGCAGGTATTAATTTGTAACGTCTTATTTACGCAGTGGACACACAATCCATAAAACTGAACAACTTTCGTTCTACGACTTCATGCGATAATTTTGTAGGAGGAAGTATTTTTCCCCGAAATTTGGGTACTTTTTCCCCTCCATAAAAACACTTTGTTTAAATGGACTGTATACTATATTCGCATATAACTTTGTATCATAATCACTATTATTACACACTTGATCACTGGCCGACTGTTTTTATGCGCAAATTCAATCTAAGTTCGATGTTGTGTGTTTCTTTAACTACCACTTTGTATATTAAATGGCAGTGAGAGCACAAGTTGATTCACTCACTCTTTCCATTCAGTTAAATGTTAACCTCAAAAACTAATAATAGTTTGATAAGATCTCACAGCTCTCATTTTTAACGGGTTCCAGTGTACCCCTGGCCTTATTTCAACTAAATCGACCTAAACAATATATATGTACGAGTGTCGTATTGCCACTTTATAATTATGTATAATAAGCACTATTACGTCTTTATAAATCGAAAGCTAGATTTAATAAATGTTCCATGTTGTACGTACGCCTGAGAGTGTTGCTGTAGGTTTTAAGGTGTAAAAATGTTGCCAGGTTTTTAATGATATTGAGGTGATTTGGAAACTACCCGCCTTCGTAAGGGTGCGATTTCAAGCGGAGAATAGGATGGTATTATATAAAGTGAACTTATGTTTGATTTATCTTTTGATAACGCCCCAGTAACGCTAAACTGGGATTGAAAAGTAACGAAAAGTGATACTTTGGATTCGGAACATGTTTCTGCATCCAGCATAGACAGATTTTTTAAATACAGCGATATAAATGACTATCAGGATATTTATTTTATGGATGTTTAAACCTTGCCCTTGACCTTGATTGGCCGCATACTGAAGTTTTTACATTGCAATATTTTTACATGACTTTGAACGAAATCTATACTATTAATAAAGCTGAAGAGTTTGTTTGAATGCGCTAATCTCCGAAGTTACTAGTCTGATTTGACTTTTTCACTAATAGGAAGCTATAGTATCCCCGAAGGTTATAGGCTACTTTTTCTCCCTTGAACGCGAGTGAAACCGCGGGGAACAGCTAGTGTATAAAACAAAAGCAAAACTCAACTCTAGAATCATGCACCGAATTAATGGTATCAGTTTTCGTTACGATGTAATTTAATTTCTCATAATATTAATCCCGATACTCTGCATTGGAATAGCACCCTAACAATTATGTGCCAATTTTGTAATCATCCCGATTCGATGCATTCCATTTTTTATTCGTTACCATAAAAAATCCATAGACTGATTGAAACCCACTCCATATTATAATTATTCCATTACAAATATACAATTGGCTGATTGTGAAAGAAAACAAGAGAATGTTATCCTAATGATCATTTTACAAATTGGAGAGAAGTCGTATTTTGTGAAGGAAAGTATGATCACAATCGACTGTTAAATTGTTCAAGAGCTTGTCGTGTGAACGTGTGATGGAAGCTAAGCCGATAAGTGGCGAGTATCATGCCCTTGCATTTTGCTCATTAGCTCGTTAGCATGCGAGTTGAGAGGACATGATATTCTACATTGTTCCATGTTATACCTGCAATCTATGCAAGGGCAATTTAGCCGATGTGTCGATTGTATGCTTGAACATTTAATATTCTTTGCGATATTTAGGACCATTTATTAACATATAATTTAAGTACAAACTAACGAACTGACAATGTCCAATACATGCCGTACCTTATCATATTTAAGATGTATTTTACTATGTTTCCGCTGAAGTACGGTCGTCGGAAAGAGTTCTGACTCCTGTTAACAATGGATTAATCATTGATATTGCTTATCCGATTTCAATGGAACTTTCACAGGAAGGATTCTTCTTCTTAGATATGATTTAGTGAGAGTCTCATCAAAATTGGATGTAGGGTTTCCGTGATAAAGCCATTATTTATAGGAGCTCTCTGAACCTACTCTGAACTATACACGATAGTTAGATCATCGTTTTCAAAATTAAACCAATTGAATTACAGAAAAACTAACATGACCTGATATTCGTGCAATTTTATCTATACTAATAATAAAGCTGAAGAGTTTGTTTGAACCCGCTATTCTCTGGAAATACCTGTCGGAATGGAAAAATTCTTTCACTAATAGGAAGCTACTTTGTTCCCGAGTTTTATAGGCTACTTTTGATCCCGGGAACGCGAGTGAAACCGCGCGGGACAGCAAGAACATCAAAACGATAATCGTGTTTACTATCGTGTGTCGTTTTTCGGAGTATATAGGTCTCCAAAAACGTCTCGGCGACCGTACTTTGTAATATGGCTTCTAAAAATGAGTTCATCGAGGAGCTAGCGTGTAGAGCTTCACTGATGTACTGAGTTAGCTGTCTGAATTCATATTATAAGTTAGACCGCATTAAAAATGTATGTTGGTATTATAGAATCGAGTTTTGGTTCCACCTACAGAAACACTAGTGACAGAAATGTAGCCATATTCTAAATATTTGAGTTACCGGTGAGTAAAATAGAATTATTTGTGGAAACTATGAACTAATCACAATACATACTAACATGACACAAATAGTTTATATATAGTTTTTAAGTGAAAACGTTGGCACTACAATATAACATCGGATTATATTCGATTAAACACAGCACAAAAACATGTATATTATTATTTTTTAAGTTAATTATCGTGAACTTTAAAAATGTGACTTGTATTTCTCACGTGGTTTCTAATGTACCTACCATTTTATTTATAATTTTATGTACAGTTTAATATTTGATGTAGGTATGTGTAGTTGTACCCTTATGATTTAATTTTCGTTTTGTTTTACAAAACATCACATTTACTATGTAATGTAATACGAAGACTTATTTATTTTTATGTAACCGCCTGTATTATTTCAAATGTAAAAATATATAAGAAATTATCTACTTGTTGTTTTTCATTTATATTTTTTTATACCTAACACTCCCACTAGGCTACTAATGTATTAGTTAGTACATTAACATTTGGGGGTACATTTACGACCCATGTGGTTACTTTTCTCGGGCGATAACCACTGAAGGTATATTACAACGTATAGAGAAGATGCCACTTATAACCACTATGTTCAGTTAAAGTGCAGCCATCAGGCCGCACTTCACTTAGTTGCTTAAAGACGATAAGCGTAAGCAAACGCCATAAAAATCACGTCGCCTTTGCCTTTTTGGTCGCGATAAAACTACACCTTTAAAAGCGTTCTAGCACTACGTGTTTAAACTGTCTGGTTAGACGACTAATGATTGTTTCAAAGCGCTGCAGCGAACATTAACAAAACGGAGCACCTTTGCTTAGGATAGCTTCTCTATACGTATAATATAGTGGCGATAAGTTTTATTATTTTGCTGCCATCTAGCTAAAATTTGCAATATTACAATCAACACATTGCATGAAAAGGTTTAATTCAGTTCCTGAGAATAGTTTATATTCAGGATTCAATGTTTTAAATAATTCTCACTAGATCCTCATACTAGTTGGACAACATTTTACTTAGCTGACCGCGTCGAATTACATCATACGGAATTATTATTTCAAACAATGTAGGTAGGTAGCTTGCTGGTAAAGTGGTAGTTGAGTGGGTACCTATAGGAAATATTTATTTTCACGTGAGTTTCTTCCACTCTCTTGATTTATTTCCTTAACCGAAATATCAAGTAGTTAAATAGATACTACACGGTAAGAATTTAAACCCACAAGCCCACAAGCTTAACTGCGGTCAGCATCCGTTTTAAATAAACCACAGAGCTTTTAACGCCTTTTCTTTCGTGTTGTCTGCTATACTATTAACTTAAGTTTCTGACCACTTTTCTCTACCAAAATCTCATATTACGATAGCCCAGTAAATGTTTTTCCATTCGGTTTTTATGCTATTATTTGTGATCATGAAAAGGGTTGCGATGTGTAAACATAATACAAAATAGAATAATGGAATAGGTATTTTCCATAGATCCCTTATTTTTAGCGTCTCGTCATCCTAAACGGGTTTACCCGAAATTTATCGGGGTTAGTAGGTCACTTGACAGTATAATATGAATTCCACTATTCTAGAACACCCTTTTTTTACTACTTTGTAGGTTGTCCTAAAGTATGCTAGCCTCAGACGCAGTGTTTGGAAATCTGTACCTACTTATCCCTTCGACTACAGAGATTTCTATAAAGTACTGTAGGTACACTATACCTGGCAACCCCTTACGAAGCGCTAGGGACCATCTGCGGTGGGTCTTGCCACCAATACAGCTTTACTTAGACGATCTCATAGTTTTTGTGTATAATGTCACCGGAAATGTATGAAACATAGGAATTGTACACAATTCCTGTGTATATTTCCCATAGGAAATACTACACTTACTGGCCACCACAGCATGCATTACACAAGAAAATAAAAAGTCGACAACTTGTATAAAATAACAAAGTACCTATAACATTACCTAGTTACAAATTAGACCTTAAATAAATATTTTTGGAGTTGGTAATTTACAAGTGTTTCGTTAGGATTGAAATACTTTATACGTGCAACGACACGAAGCTTATGACTGCCCCCACCTCTTGCCACAACATGTCACACTTTGTTGACCTCCTCCATCCCCCTTAACGTGTTACGTAATTTATAGATGACTCCAAACACAACAAGAAAATAGTTATAAGTTGGCAACACCCGCACTTGTATCAATATTAATTTAATTAGCTGTGTAGGAAGGTCTACCTACATACTTAGGAGAGGCTAATCTTTAGGTAGTAGGTTTTATATAGGCATTAGGAGTCCTACAGTTTGAACTCTTTAAAACTCTCTTATGTAGGTATGTTTCGATTGCATTGAATAGGGATAATGACTGGCTAAAAATAATTAATCCTGATTAGTCCGTTAGTTAGGTAATCAAAAAATATTGGATACGTATTTTTTATTTTATGAAATCAATAAAAAAATACAAAGATAAGGCGCATCAAAGTTCACTTCTCTGTAAAAAGTGTACTAAGAAGTGACGTCACGTGAAATTTAAACGCACTGTACACACGGCCACAGTCAAGCTACACACTGCGGCACCTTATGCGGTTGTAATAGGAGCTATTTTCCAAAAATAGTGTAGCTTGATCTGTGGCCATGTGTACACCTATCTTCGTTACTTGTTATTTTCGGAACTAATGAAAAAATTTGTGTCCAATATTTTTTGGTAATCTAACTGACGGACTAAATAGATTTTTTTTAGTATTCCTAACACGTGTCTATAAGACCCATAGAATGGAAAACCACTAACTTTATCATGAGCAATCAATCGCTGCTAACTAACTTATACCAACTGATAAGTGCGAACTCAATCAAACGAATACAAAACCTATTGAAAGTTTGCTGAAAGGCGTCAAAATAAACAATGACGGTGAAGAAAAAAGTTGATCGATTGTTTGTTTATTTAATAGACTTTTCTCCGTTTGCAAGAGCTGATTAATAATACGGTTAATAGTAAGGCGTTGACAGTTTTCCAAAGAATGTTATCAATTAGACTTAGCTATGAATCGCCATGTTTTGATGCGGTTTTTGTAATTCAGAGAGAGTTATGTATCGCAATATGTTTTGATGGAGTTTTTAATTGAGTGAATTTCTTTCAGTAAGTTTATCTTTTACCTTTAAACGAACAATTCTTGTATATTTATATATTTATAATTATAATCTGAATCTCGGAAACGGCTCCAACGATTATCATGAAATTTATTATGCAGAGGTTTCGGGGGAGATAAATCGATCTAGCTAGGTTTCATTTCTAGAAAAGGTCGTTTAAAAAAAAAAACGAGCAAAGCTCGGTCGACCAGGTACTATGTGTATTATACTAGATTTTCTCGCGTTTCAGGGATGAAAGAATGAAGTACTTAGCGTATAGCCATCGCCTCTAGCACTCGGGGGATTACCTCCTACATCCTAACTTACAAACTTAACCTCATTAAGTATAATATTATAGGTATATTTATTAACGGGTGGGTCGCTAGTTACCCAATGAATGTTTTTTTTATTCCATTGATAATCCATTCGTCCTTTGCCGGGCGAACTGGGAAAATTTCCAATGCAAACTTAACAGTTATGGCCCCCCATATCTACATAAATAAAAATGTAGGTACTAATAAACTTTAACTATAATACTGATTAAAATTAACACAATGCTATAAATAAACCTATATATTTATTCTTTGCCTATACCAAAAAAATATTAAGGCTTATAGCGGTTGCATATATTTAAATATCCTGTTTGATATATCTATCTACTATTTTTTTTATTGACAAGTCGAAGTAGGTACATATAACATAATGTAATACAAAATGTTGCTATTTTCGACCCTTGTTATGCTATTTGTCACCAGCACCGCTGCCCCTATTCTTGCATGACGTAGGTCCCTCGAAGGGCAGTTTGATTGATCAATGTTTACTTCAGCTACCTACGTGTTACATTTGACAGCCAAGAGGTGAGGCAATACTAGCTTTTACCCGCGTTCCCGAGGGATCTTATAAAAAGTATAATATTTATTTATTTAAATATATAAAAAGAAAGCGTGACTGTTTGACTGACTGATCTATGAACTTACCTACAGTTTAAACCACAACTGGACGGATCGGGCTGAAATTTGACATTCAGGACGTAGAACCGACGGCCACTGTGGCAGAAAGATTTTCCAGTTCTTCGAGACGAAAGACGCAGTGTGGGCAGGCCCCCTACAAGGTGGACCGACGATCTTGTTGAGGGTCGCGGGAAACCGCTGCATGCGGGTAGCGCAAGACCGGCCATCGTAAAGATTCTTGGGGCAGGCCTTTGTCCAGCAGTGGACGTCAGGCTGATGATGAAGTTACTTTCAAATCTATTCAGTAGCTGATGATGATTTTCATATCTCGTAAGATTTAGGGGAGGGGGAGGTGTCGACTGTCTTATTTTTTCACACAAGGGGGTGGGAGAGAGTTTTGATAGTTCTTACGTAAGATCACAAAAATGCGCAAAAAATATGCACTAAAATTGATTGACAGAAAAATTGGAATAGTTGCCCGTAATATAGGGAAATTCAGGAAAAACTGGATGTGCTTTTTTCTATAGGATTTTTGTATGAACTTAAAATTTGGACAGGACAATCAGGTATCTTTATAATACCTACTTATTAGTGTGATGAGATTTTAATGTTTATGCCTATGTTTTAATTCGTTTTAAACTGACGAAAAAACATACAGATTTTGATTTACCTAACGTATATCTTGAGGAAGGTTTTAGCTATGATCACTCCGCTATAACTAAAGAGAGGTAAGCACTGATTAATGAATTAAGTTACCAAGAAAAAAAAAAGATTACGCCTCAGATTTCTTAACTCAGGTTATAGAATAGTGATGGACAAAAAATTAATCCCGGGATTTCAGGGCTATAAATAGAGAAAATTACCGGGAATTATTACCACAATGAAACTATTAATAGAACATTAGGTATTTTAATGGTATAGGTACGTAAGTATGTTCGATAGATGATAGTTATGTAGGTACACTATTTGCCCAAAACGTAACATTCCGGATAGATGGTAGTTTTCCAATGCACCTGTGTTTCGGAAAATTAAAATTTTGTGCCTTAGCAGTGTGTATTTTTAATACACACTGCTAAGGCACAAAAGGTAGTTCAGGGCCAGTACTCTTGTTTATGGTAAGTATACCATTGATTTTATTATTTAGTGTCTATTATTTTTAATATAAGCTAATTTTTTACGTTAAATGTTTCAAAAATGAATTCATAATTAATAATTTTAATAAAAATAAAGTTACATAATGGACAATATTGTATTTGTATACTATTTGTACTCGATCCAAAAACAAAACATTTCAGTTTTTAATTCAAATATCACCTAGATAGAGGTACACGTTAATCCATTGTTTAATAAATGAAATTATTATTCGTCGATACCTTAGTAATAAGTGTGTCGATTGTCGACTTTAGCATCAATGGAAAGCACTAGCTCGTCCCTCCCCTGCTTCGGCGACGGATCGATTCCCGCGCTTGCGTACAACTGACCGAAGTATTGAATGAGCCCATTCATAGAGCAACTGGTGCCTTCAGAATGAATTGTAGAATAATATACAACCTAGATATACGTTACACATCGGCTCGTAGGCGTGAGGTCTGACGCCGTTCCAAATTTGAAATTGGTTTTGCGATTGGCTGCTTAATGCGATGGGTCGTTCGAAATTTGAATGATTGATTGGTACCCAATGATTTTCGCGTTCCGTTTTGAAAATGTTGACCGAATCCAATTTGAATTTGTTTGTCATCGAGTCTATCGAAGTTATAATATCATGCAGATTACTTACGAACTTGCATAATTTTTCTTGGCGTGACTGAGAACCCCGGGCTCAATATCACGCCATTTTTATTAGCATGGGAAATAAGTATTTTAGACAGTTATTAATGTCAACTTATTTTTAAGGCGTTGAATATACTCTTGCATAATAATGATAAATTAAAGTTAGGTTTTCGATATTACCTTTTATCTATGCCTGCACTTTACATGGCATTACGAATTCGTGTTTGTTTCGTGAATTACGAAGACTTCATACAAATATCCAAATATACCGTCTACACCTGCGGCAAATATTCAAACACCTCAAAAATGCAAACATAAATAACCAAGTGAAGAAGGCAATAGGGTTAAATTAAATCAACATTATTAAATTAAAAATGATTATCGATATATTTTATTTTTCAAATGATACCCGTAGATTGCGTTTTCCAATTCTGAAAAGCTTGTGGGCGAGATGCGGAAAACGCGGTAGGTACCCACACTACTAGCATTTGAAAAAATATTGTTTTCCGCTCAGTCTACATACGAACAATTTCGCATCATAAAGCTGAGTTCACACACCAGTGAGTCAACAAGCCGCCAGTTCCGCCGGCAGCGTACCCGACCGCCCTCTGATAAATGACATCGCTTATTTAGTTTTAATTCCGGACTGCGACGACGGCCAGATACCAATAAGGCTGAAAAAAAGCTGCAAAGCTGCTTACAAAATAAGAACTGTTTTTTTTTAAATAGAAGTAGTAAAATCTCCGTAAAAGAGTCATGCAGCTGAAAACATTTCGTGCCAGTGCAGATTGTGTGGTCAATAAAATCTTGTTGCAGTAGGTACAATAGGGTAGTTGACACTGTCAAAAATTAATGACCAAACACTAACCAATGCTTAAACATCTAAAAACACGTGGAAAAAACAAATATGTTGTACAATTAATGTTTTTATGATTTTTAATTACCACTAAAAAGTATATGATTTGATGCTATGAAACTATGACCTCATAGTGTAATATTTCAAACAAAATTCCATATAAACTATTGTTTTGACATTTATTAAAAAGTAGCTGATTTGATAAGTCAGTCAACTACCCTATTTAGGATGTATGAAATCGTGGTCCCAAATAGTAATAACTGCGTCATACAGTTTATGAAAAAAAAAGATCATGAAATTGTCTATGATATTTGCTACCTACACGATATAGGTATTTTGAATTTGTAGTATTTGAACTAATACAGTTATGAAGGTTTTCCGAAAAAATAGCATATCATTTTTGGATGAATAGAATGGAATTAACAATAAAATTGGCCTGAGTGCCAAAATAGAAAATCCATATTTATCGTGTTAGGTGCATTGAATATAGCCATTTATTTCGTACGTGCAAAATGGTTTGCACGGACGAGCGATTTTTAGTTGCCTGGCTACCATCAAGCTGAAAATCTTTCGTCAAGCGCCTACTGGTGTGTTCCGACAGCCACAGTTGAAAGCCAATTTTATTTTAGGCATTTTGTAGGTACTTAATTACCAACCTTTAGGTACCTTCATCATCACTAACCATGGTGAGGTTGTGAAAAAATAAAAATAGGTTTATGAATAAACTTTGAATTAGGTTGTTTACGATGATTATTATTATAAATGGGCTTTTGAGCTTTTGGCTCATCGCCTAATTGTTGATTATATGCTTGAAGGGCAGAAAGGAACGGAGCATGGAGGGGCAGTACCCTAAATATTGAAGTTGGGAAATTTTACTCAAACGAATATTTTTTTTATTTTTGAATGTAATTAAAATGCATTATAATAATTTCGAATAGTCGCTTGTCTCAGCGGAAAATCCAACTGACTCAAATGCGAAAAATAACATCTGTATTGTTATAGCACCTACAGATAGGGTCAATAATAAGTAAGTATCAAATCTTGAAATAAACATCGTATATTTTTAATGAACACCGTTTTATTTAATAATCTGTCTGTTTGGTATCTTTTCACGCATGTTGAAACTCGAAGATGGAACAAACTTTGTAGGTAGTCAAGCTCTCTCTCTCTCTCTGGTCGGTCCCTCATGACTGAGGATCGTGGTCAGCATCAGGGTTGCATCTGGAGCGGATGATCTGCCTTCACCGGTTTCTGTCCAGCGCGTCCCTTATGACCGTGTAGAATTTGGAGGAAGACGAAACTTTCACTTGATCGGCCCATCTTCTTAGGGAACGGGCGCGCGATCATTTGCCTTCCGTGTTCCCAACCACAATCAATTTTCAAAGTCAAGCAACAAAGCTATAATAAAATACAGATCATCCAAAATAAGCAAAAATGCCCTTTCAAAAGTGCTCTTCAAAAACAAGTACATTTGTGAACAAAATGATTATAAGATAACATTGTAGATAGGTACGCTCGTCACCACCCGCGCAAGTCTCGCGAACAATGGAGTGAAAATGTCGATTTCACTTATATTGTAAATCAGAGTCAACTCTGATATATTGTGATACGGCTATTGTTTGCAGCTATACTCTTGCGGTATCAGAAAAAATACAGATTTATATTTTAAGGTGATACCTTCGGTTGGAGCGCGAAATTCAAACATCACATTTTTTGCAAATTGCAGCTCATTTACCTATAGGTCGTAAGTTATCAACATGTTATTTGCGACAAAAATGGTAGTATATTTACTGATTAATAACAAAAGAAATCATCAACATATTCCTCCAAGGTATATTAGTAACATTTTCATGAAATAGTCGTATATGTCAGTAATATACCTTGGAGGAATATGTTGATGATTTCTTTTGTTATTAATCAGTAAATATACTATCTAATCGAAGCCTCCACCTTAATTTGAAAATGGAATTCAATATCTTTTTATAGAGAACAGCCATGGCTTGTTCGTGACGTTTGTGTTGTTTGCATAAAAACAATTTTTATGAATAGATACTCTTCAGTACCTATTGCTGTTGACTCTATAAAAATGTATTGAATTCTATTTTTAAATTAAAATATAAATCTGTATTTTTTAAGACGACGCGGTCTCACATAACAATAACAACAAAACAATAGGGTAGTTGACACTGTCAAAAATAAATGACCAAACACTAACCAATGCATCAAACATCTAAAAACACGTGGAAATATCAAATATGTTGTACATTTAATACATTTTATGATTTTTAATTACCAGTGGAACCACTAAGAGTAGATGATTTGATGCCGTGAAACAATGACGTCATAATGTAATATTTCATACAAAATTCCTTATAAACTATCGTTTTGACATTTATTAAAAAGTAGCTGATTTGATATGTCAGTCAACTACCCTATTAGGTACTAGTTCTCGAGTAAAATTTTTTGATAGTAAAATATGTAGGTAAATGCTAAAAATATAGGTTGCTAAATAGTTACATTTATGTATTGCATTGAAATATAATTAGATTATGTATTTATTAGCTAATAGCCATATCTTGTGCTATTGGGTAATTGGTAATTATATTATTTTTAACGTAAGTAAATAATACATAACTTTTATTTAATGTGGTTACGGTGATTTTTATAGTTAGCAAGTTGGATGACTTCTCCCAATGACTTCTACATTGAAAAGAGAAGATCTTCCGCCTGGCTGGTATGTCTGGGGATCGCGGTCCGGCGAAAGATTATGTACGCACATGCACAAAAATCCAAAATTGAATGTAACATCTCTACAAAATTAAGACATGTCACCGTTATGAAATGCATATAAAGAGCCAATAATAATATATATGACTCTTAAATTGATACTAAATACTTACACCCACGTACGGACAGAATTAGATAAGTATCATACATATGTGAAGTGTAAGGATTGTGTGGGTGGGTGTACTCGTATTATCGTTTAGCGTTTACATTGGTATATGTATTATATTAATGGATTCGATGCGATGCGGCTTACAGATAGATTTAAATCTCAGTTGAGTTTCGGCTGTAGAGCAGTTGAGCTATTGAGTGAGAAAATACTTTGCTATGTAAAGCCGGCTATCTTGTTTGAATGCGCTAATCTCCGGAGTTACTGGCCCGATTTGAAAAATTCTTTCACTAATAGGAAGCTATATTATCCCCGAAACTTAAAGGCTACTTTTTCTCCTGGGATCGCGAGTGAATCCGCGAGGAACAGCTAGTTTCAAATAAAAAGTCTCTATCTAAATTGCTGGTAGTTATTAAAAATTCCAAGAGTTTTTTGAGAGATATTACATTCCACTTGAGCGGCACTAGAACTCCATACACTTGGGGTCCAACATGGCGATTGTATATCTCCGATTCCTCATCATCAATTCCTCAATCATCTTAAAATTTTGGTATTGTCTATCTTTTTTGATTCCGATGACTAATTTCAAATGATTAATTATTACAATCGCAGTTTAGTTGTTGTTCACCTAATATAGACAATACCAAAATTACAAGATGATTACGATGGACCTCCTAATCGGAATCGGAGATAGACAATCGCCATAGAGGTCGCGCTTATTAATTTAAAATAATACTAGCTTCCGCCCCGCGGTTTCACGCGCGTATATATTTTCCTAGCCTATATATTATTCCAGGGTATGATCTATCTATGTGCCAAGTTTCATCCAGATCCGTTCAGTAGTTTTTGCGTGAAAGAGTAACAAACATTCATCCATACATACAAACTTTCGCATTTATAATATTAGTAGTATTTTTTAGGATACTACTACGCTACTAACAGTGCTTATAAGTGATTACTAACAAAATATAGATGCCTATTGATCTGATATAAATGAAACATGGCTCAGGCATAAGGATAAAATTATCTATGACACAAAAAATAATAATCTGTGACTGCCTCGCGCCATGCGCGTATTATGGCTTAATCTGTGACTGCCCACAGAGAGTTTATGCGGATTTAAGTGGATTAGAACTGCGATGACACAAAAAAAAACTAAACGTAAATCGGTTCATCCGTTTAGGAGCTACGATACACGAAACAGACACGTTAAACTTATAACACCCCGTCGTATTTGCGTCGGGGGTTAATAAATAAAATGAAATGCTGTATTATTTATTTGACAGCGATTTCTTTCCTACATAACAAGCCGTGTTACAACATGCGTCCCTCAGTGCGTTGGCGTGAGCTATTTCAACGTGAGGATAGTTTTTTCTGCGGAGCCTTCTAACCTTTTGACTTTGTGCATCCCACTCTCTTTTAATCTACATATTTATTTACTATCTGAGAACGCAGGTGAACTTGCGGGGGACAGCTAGTATTCAATAAATTAAAAAAGGAAAGCTGCGATACTAAATCATATAAAAATCGGCTGAAAAATTCAATACGCAAAGATTATGACAATCCCCGGAGAAGAGCTGTAAAAGAAATGTGATACACCCACGCTCAGTACTTACATAAACGAGTTTAACTCTCAATATTATAAGGAACAGGAAAAGTGTAGAGTTCCTGCTTCCGTATTATGATTTATTCTCTATATTCTGTCTCTTGGTTTCACTATCGATTCCCAGTTTTAATTTGAATTTCAATACACTTTACCCAATGCCTACGTTATTAGAATAAGAATCTGTGAGCAAAATTTAATGTTTCTGGATTCTATGGTTCGTACGCAGTACCGGCGTTAGGGTAGGGCGCGGTAGGGCGATCGCCCAGGGCGCCAGGCCCACCTTTATTTCCGGTCGCTCCTGCTATCTCGAGTCTAAATAAATAAATAAATTCTCAAGTCTAAAGATAAAATCCCATTTGTTGGCGGGAGAAGGGGGGGGGGGGTTATCACATCTCGCCCAGGGCGCTGGTAGAGCTAAAACCGGCACTGTTCGTACATTAAAAACAGTACTTCTATATCATTTAGTTCTATATTATTATAAAAATCCTACTTTCAAGCGAAGAGGCTTTATTATTTTTAATGGCTCTATGATAAAAAAATAATAGAGAAGCAAAATATTTAAATTGAAAATGGAACGTATTTATTATTCGAAAATGGAGATCCACAGATTAATAAGTTAATACCTACAACAGATGGTGCCAAACCACACAGCACACGGTACCGATGCGTAGAGTAGTTTATAATTTACAATTAAATTATTAATGCAACATAAAATGTTTATTACAAACGTGACCTGATTATACTTTATTTATCTCGTATGCAAAATGTTTAAAAGGTTTGATTATTTACCGTCCGTCTGTTCCTCTGTCTGTCTATTTGTTACTGCGGGATATTTCAGTAACCACTTTATTGATTTGAAATTTGGAACAGTTTTAAATATTGCTGACCCAAACAAACAAAATTTAAAAATATATTTTCTGTTAAGAATGCGCCGAATTATCGTAGTAGGGCTAAGTTCAAGTAGGGTATCATTATACGGGCTTTATTTGTATATTCCAAAACGATCATTATTTTCTTTTATGTTGCGTAGTTTTTGACTTATCTCAAATATTTACAGTTGGTAGACATCGATGTTAATATTATTATTATAGAAAAAATAAAACAAACTTGTTATATTCTCTGGCTTTTAACTACAGTAACGGCTCAAACCAGTAAATATTATATGTTCTAGGAGGAAGCACTTAAATATTTGTAGCTTTTTTTTTCTGAAAAGATGTAGGCATAGATTAAAGCCTCCGCAAGACTTAGTGCGTTTTTATTATAGAGATTATATAAACGGGATGATATTGTTTAGACCGAAAGGGCATTGAAGATAGATCATAAAAAAATAGTAGAAAAATGCACTAATATATTATAAAAATACCAATAAATTGTTCAGCATAATATACGCTGCAACGTATATCTAACTAAGTACCTATTAGATAACTCGAGTACTAAAATATGATATATGCTGCCTCGAAGATTTTTTTTAGACGTAGGTAGATCGTATTTTGCAAAGATATTTGTTGTAAACAAATTTTAGATTATCTAATTTTCTCACATGAACGCATTAAGGTGGAGGCTTCGGTTGGGGCGTTAAATTCAAATTTAATCACGTTTTTTGCTAATTGCAGCTCAGTTATAGGTCGTAAGATATCAACATGTTTAGTAACATTTTCATGAAATAGTCGTATATGTCAGTAATATACCTTGGAGGAATATGTTGATGATTTATTTTATTATAAATCAGTAAATATACTACCATTCTTGTCGCAAATAACATATTGATAACTTACGACCTACAACTGAGCTGCAATTAGCAAAAAACGTGATAAAATTTGAATTTAACGCTCCAACCGATTAAGTACCTTAAGTAATCGATTCTAAAAAAAAGCAATAGTCCAGTCAGCATGACAGTCATTGATTTAAAAATGTCATCTTTAGGATTCTCCATTGGATGTTTCTTGAAATTCGACAACAAAATTAGACCCCACTGGTTAATTGCTAAGTTCAACTTTACTTCTAATAAATTGATCATATTAACGGCATAAGGATCCTCTATAATCAACAATGTACGAGATTACCGACAACTGGCATTTTGTCGACAAATACCGACATAGTTTGTCTAGCGTTCCGTGAATTGCCGCTTCAGTGGAATTTACCCGTTTGATGGATCCAAACTAAAATATTTTATGTAGTATAGACAGGATAAAGCGAGCGAAATCGCTTTTTATCCGACCCGAAAAGTAGGAGGTTCTAGGTATGTTTAAGTTGTGCGTTGATAATAAAAAAAAAACTGGGACCTACCTACTTACCCCTACCAACCCCTACTCGAGGTTTATCTAGCGATTACATTCAATGTTGTGAGTGTTTTTTTTCAATGAAAATAAAATTATATGACCTAAAATATAATCTTCTTTAGGTTAAATATAGAATTTCAATAACGAAACAATTCTGAACCTATCAAAGCTAACGTAAAACACCTGACAGACAGACTTTCACATTTCTAAACGTGTAATAACAAGAAATTCCTTGAATACTTAGCTACCGTCTTACACCATGCAAGGGATCGCGACGAAAGCACCCGAGAGGTAATATCAATTATTATTACCCAGACACACCTGACATGTCGGTATTTTAATTTGTATTATTAGTATTTAAGTTTCCCATAAATGAGACTTTAACTGTAAAAGCTCTGATATTTTAATCATAATATTTTGTAATGAATTCGGGAAAATCAGGCTTATGAATGATTAATAAAAAAATAAAAACTATCACATACAGGCCAAAGAAAATAATCCACGCGGTTTTTGAGAGTAAAAGTGCTCCATTTATCAGTTCTAGTGCAAATATTAATCCAAAGCATAAAATAATTTGTAGACAGTCGTAGTACGCCGTAGCTGTGCTCGTAGCACGTCGTAGCAAATCTATTTTTAATCAGGCTGTACCTATAATTACATATTGTATCTTTACCTAGATGCTACATTTAACTACGTTTAAATATTCCCCTTCAATTACGAATGGTAATATTTAATATCATTAATTCATTGGAATGCTTCCATTAGGGGTCCATTAGTGCAGGATAATTGAATTAGCAGACATCGCTTACTTCCAGCCTTCAATGGGCCCGCCAGTTTAATTAAAATAAACCTTAATTTCGTTTTACATTGAATTCAATTTCTTTTGGTTTGTTTATGTAGATGACGATAAAATTATTACCTATAATAGGTTCGAGACTCTTCTTTATAACTTTAACTGATGACGGTTTCTAGGTAACTAACGCATTACCTCTTAAAGGTACATCAATACTAAACAACTTTTTGAACCAAATCCCAAGAATATTTCTTTAAGTTTTCTCTAGTTTTAATTTTTAACTAATTACCTACTCTGTTTTAATCTGTGACTGCCTCGCGCCATGCGCGTATTATTATTGCTTACTCTGTGACTGCCCACAGACAGTTTATGCGGAGTTAAGTGGATTAGAACTGCGATATTTTTTGTATCATTCAATTAGAAAAAATCTTACAACAAAAGTTTGCAGACTTGATGAAACAAAGTCGTCCTTAAGAGGCTTTTTTTACACACAAACAGTTTATACAGTACCTGGATGACCGAGCTTCGCTTTTTTCTATTATCCCGGCACAGAGTTGTAACTATAGAACAGAAACTAGTTTTTTCAATGAAATCCTCGATTATCACTGCTCAGTACCACGGCAAAATATATTTATTTTACTAAAATACTTTGATCCGTTTCCATTTGGTTTGATTTCAATGCTCAAAAGGCGATTAAGTAATAACTAAAATTGCCGCCGCTCTACATTTTCATTGTGAATGAATGAAATGGAATGCATTACCCGCGCACACTATTGACGGCGTGCATCAAAGCTATCTAGAATATCTAGGGCTGTAAAAAATAACTTTGACATTTGATATTGTTAAAAACTTTTTACTTTTGTGAAAAAAGGGAAAGAATTGCATTGAACAGCTCAATCGGTTGAAGATATCAAAATTGAGTAGCAAGATTTCACCCGAACATACATACATAAAAGCTTTTAAAAACATACATGTCGGATACTAAAAATGGTTTTCAGATATTTATTAGAAATCTGACAAGCATATAGGTCTACATAATGGTAAGTGATCTAAGTATAAGAAATGTAATTGTCTGTCGACATTATAATTCTACATATCTTCTTTTTTCTCCTATACTAATAATAAAGCTGAAGAGTTTGTTTGAACGCACTAATCTCTGGAATTACTGGTCCGATTCGGAAAATTATTTCACTAATAGGTGCTACGTTATCCCCGAAGGTTATAGGCTACTTTTTATTTCAGAAACGCGAGTGAAGCCGCGGGGAACAGCTAGTATCTTATTAAGCTGATTTAGTTTGTTGTATAAAAAAACAAAAGCAATTTTCATATTTTTAGTAAATATCGAATAACACTGGTGCTATTCTACGAGTGCTACGAGCATTCTAACAGCTACGAAAGCCTACGAGATATTGTAAAGGTGACATGGCCTATGCTACATTTATTTTTATAATTGGGTCTAAAAGTTAATAGGGTAGTTGACAGTGTCAAAAATAAATGACTAAACACTAACCAACGCATAAAATATCTAAAAACACGTGGAAATATATGTTGTACATTTAATGCATTTTATGATTTTATCTACTCTCATATCGTAATGTTCTTATTATGAAATCAAAATCAGTACTTTAATGAGCCACTTTAGGCACACCCGTGTATAATGATTCATTATAGTACAGTTGTTGTTCCCAAGATAATGCTATAAAATAACTTTTTTTCTATTAAAGTACACTTTGGACCTATCAATAGTATAATCAATCAGTATCAATTCAATTTGACGATGACAATGTCACAAATTTTGTAACTTGAACTTTAGAGGTAAGAGAATTTTTGGGAGTTGGCAACACGGATTTGATTAAGTATATGATTATATTTTATTGTTTTTGCCTACACATATCATTTTGACCAAAAATGTCACAAAAATTGCATTTTTTTTTTTTTTTGCAAAGTTAGTAGAAATTCAATTTTTTTTAATGACATTATTTATATGAGTTTAGATAAAGTACTGTATGATACTGCACATAATTAGGTATTAAAAACTCGTGTGATACTATTAAGAACCTCGCCTACGGCTCGGTACTTAAACTCACACTCGTAGTTAATAACCCCTATTATGCAACAGTATCATAAACTACTATTTTATTACCAGTGGAACCATTAAAAGTATATGATTTGATGCTATGAAACTATGACGTCATAGTGTAATATTTCATACAAAATTCCATATAAACTATCGTTTTGACATTTATTAAAAAGTAGCTGATTTGATAAGTCAGTCAACTACCCTATTTTACTTTTCGCATTTCAGATTCATTTTGCGTCTGAATATTTTATTGTTTAAAAGTTTCTATAATGGAAATAATAACACCATAACTCACATTGTCATTTATAAAAAAAATATAAAAACTTTTCATTACTCCATAGATTAGTTGCTGAGACCAGCTAAATTTCTTTTCATCTTAAAATACATCGAAACAATAGCGTTAAAGAGCTTACGTTAAAAGAGTTCCACGAAAGAAAAGGGTTTTATTTGATTCACAGTAAAAAAAATGAAAAGATTACAAAAAATAAAGTCTGAGTCGTCCTCTACAATGAAGTAAATGGTACGTAATGACTTATATTTAAGTTATTTAAAGCGGATAAAATGGTAGATTTGTAATGCTCGCTGATTGGCTACTATTCCTAATTTATAATCTGTCGCCAAATCCTACATCATCTTAACCTTCAGCTACATCGTCTCTTACCATGATGAGATGTTGTCAATTACACAATTAAAAGCCTATGTATCTATAGTTACTAATAAATGAACTATGCATAGACTTATAGTTTCGATACTTCACTACATTAAGAGTTCCATTTTTACCTAAATCCTAGGATACCATAAGACTAAGTCTTAGCTTCTTAAAAAAAACAAAAAAAAACAAGATCCTATTATTGGTCACAAAACACATTTCAAAAACTCTAACACTACCATTAATCGCCAAAATGATGTTTTTAAATAAATCACTTACTACATTTTAAGCACTTTAAAGATGAACCGTGAAATTTTAACGGTAATTTTATAAGAAGTAATTTGGACAAAATGGCTATTCATCAAACCTCGTAATCATTGTGAATCCAACTTAGAAACGTCACCAACGGGCACTTATTAAATTCGGAAAACCCCAATCAAAGGTACAATTGCGAACGCCTACAAATTCTTCCTGACATGGAATCAAGTACGTGAGCGTCTGCTCCCCATGTACTCCTATCATCCTCCCTTTCCATCACACAACTACCTACATATAGTTATCCTTGTCTAAAAGACACCCACTCTCGGAGCACACCTACGTAGCTACAGCCCCTGTTTTCAGCCCACATTTCAGTCTTACCCCTGACGGCTCCGAACGCGCGCGCTAACCGAAATAATTGGCCATAAATAAAAAAAAAATCGACAATAATATTTAAAAAATTGAATTTGGAAACGCGCGCGGTCGCGATGTCTTTTTGACATTTATTGATAAACTTTACAAATTAAGACAATAAATAAATTCTTCCATTTTTAAATTACTTTTAACTGATTGAAACAATTTAAAAAGTACGGGAATTTTATTGAATTGATATTCGTAGTGTATTTGTGGCATCAGGTGGGCGCAGACATTTTGAACAACAGGTGAGTTAGTTTCATTCATTTTGGCGTCGATTTTATCTAGGGCGACATTGAAACGGCAAAAACATGATTAACCCAATGTTCTCGTTTCAATTTGTTGTTTAGCCACTTATTTTTTTATAGAAATTAACTTTGTGTTCGCCGTGCGAACGTATTTGGATTCCAATATTTTTTGGTTCAAAACGTACGCGTTCGCAGAAAACCCGTTTGATACACTTAAAGTTATATATTTTGTCTAGTAAATTCTACTTTTAACTCCATTTAGAACTTTTAATTGTTTTTAGCTTATCACCGACGTTGGATTTTTTATTTTACAAAACAAATAAGCAATCACGTAAAAATCACTAAAACCAAGAAGAATGCAGAATAAAAAAATATAAATGTAATTAATATTTAACAACAGCATAAGGTCTTTTGCTTCATCAAAATCATACTACTAATAGGTAGGGTAGATCTGTGGTGATTTCGTTTCCCATCCAGAAAAAAAAATGTAGGTATTATGATCCTGTGTGTAATTATAATAATAATAACCATTATTGATATATGATATATGATTTGCCAGTCAGGCACATCTCATCTGTGACTGAACAGCCATCTTCAGCTATTTCTAGCTATCCGCATAAGGAAACTGAATACCTTCTGATTTTCTTTTGATGAACTAGTCCTCTAGATGATAACTCAGTAGTAGTGAGGACGAACCCTTTCATTCAGTGAAGGAAAATATCATCAGGAAACCATAGCACGGTGGTAGTTTACTTTGTAGTATTCGCCTGGCTGGTTCAAGTTGAAAATCAGTCGCTAAGCACTTTGCGGTGTGTTGCAATATCTGCACTTGAGAGCCGTTCCTCTCTAGGCTTTGTGTGCTTACCACCATCGACCACGTCGGCCACGGTGAGATTGTGGTCAAACACAAATTGGCCTATTCATAGTAAAATAAATGCTTGGTGATATATTCTCGTTCTTGGTATACAGTAGGTAGGTACGTTGTGAAACTAAGAATCATTTCTTTTCATAGTTATTTCTTTAGTAGAGTCGTAAAACATAAAGATACTTAATTTAATAGATCAATAAAAAATAAAATTGAGAAAAAAAAACTCACTATACGAAAGGATGTCTGTTAAAAAATGTTTATTTTTATTCCATGGGTATATTTATTCTCTTTGACAATTCACAATCAAGGACTTCCGTCAGGAAAATACAGTAATGGCAGCTTAGGAATAAGGAAAAACACAAACAGTAGGTACATCCGAGATGTTCTCACAATTATCAAAATAACCGTCTAAGTGCGAGTCGGACTCGCGCACGAAGGGTTCTGTAAATTATCAATAAAACGTCAAAAAACTTTTGCTGTATGGGAGCCCTTTTAAATATTTATTTTATTCTGTTTTTTAGTATTTGTTATTATAGAGCCAACAGAAATACATCATCTGTGAAAATTTCAACTGTCTAACTATCACGGTTCATGAGATACATCGTGGTGACAGACGGACAACCAGTGGAGTCTTAGGACCCTATCCCGTTTTACTCTTTGGGTTCGGAACCCTAAAAAGTTGGTAGTTTCATTACCTCCTAGATCATCGATCTATCAAATAAAGTTGGAAGGCTGTGATGAATTATGGAACAAAGTTCGTCTTGCGTCTTGTACTCAGAAATTACAGAATAGCTGGCAATAAGTTTTTTGTCTTGCAGTTTAGGCCGTGCTTAGGCCTAAGACGTGACTTGCGTGGACAAACTGACACCCTCTCACATCCGGAGCTCGTGCCTTAGAACGGGAGCGGCGGCGCCGCAAATACTCATTGATAATGTATTTGCGATGCTTGCGGTTGAAATCTTGGGCTCTTGGTTATCTCACACTAAACTGATAGTGCAAGACATAGGCAAGCGTTTGATCTTAGGCTTTTGGAGTCTGAGAACTAGTCAGTTGTTTTGCCTAGAGGCTAAGTCTGATCATTCATCGAGGCATCGCGCCTCAAGTATCATGGGTACCATGCCAAATTTTGAAACAATTTTATTTTGAATTTTTTGTTTAGTTTTATTTTTATTATGAACTTTAAACTACCTACGTTTTCACATTTCTAGACATTCCCGTCGACTTTCAAACGTTTTATATTCATCTTTTAATATCAAAAACGGTCCTTTACATTCTAAACAAAGCAGAGTTACAATAACCCAACATAAAGATATAAAAGTATATTTTAGCTAAAGACAAAAATTAATTACTTAAAAGGATTCTAGCCTGCTTTTTATACAAAGATATTATGTTAAATACGTTTACTCATCCGAGTAAACTGAGCAACAGGGAAGTACTTAAAACGAATACGTGACTCGGTTAATTGTTTTTTTTTCCCATTTAATTTGTAACGAGACAGTAGCTGTCATGTCAAGTTTAATTTGAGCGGAAGATGGTGACAGCTTAAAAAAATTGTGTTGGCTTACGAAGGACTATAGGGCTAAATGACCCAGTGATAATTACAGTAAGCCGCTGTTTAGCACTGGGTTACTGACGTTTATGGAATCCTCTTAGGACCTAAACTAATAGGTAGCGAGTGTTTGTTACTGAGACCTTTAGTTTCAAGCAGGGGAATTAAAACGAACACTCAACAAAAACTAATACGCTGGGGTTCTAATATTTCTGATGATTTCTGTCGGCACTATATGTAGGTCTGTATCCCTAATTACCAATCTGTCTTTAATTACCTACTGTTAAATGTATGAATGAATACTAAAAGAAAATAAACTGCATATAAAGGAATTTATTGCGACTTTTGTATTGTTTCGGTAATATTGTTGTTAAGCTCTATACTCTCTAGTTTTACTCTAGCTTTACTCTTTACATATTTTTGACAAATCTTTTGCAATAAAGAATGCAGAGAAAGCTTTAGATTACAATCATCATTTCTCATATGAAAAAAGATCCCCTTTGTGGACATTGGTCCTCAATCAACTTGAAGCTCAACGGATTTGAATGAAATATGATAATGGCAAATAGATAGTATAAAACATGAAATAATTTTAAACCTGGAATAAAATACGAGGTGTAAATGACATCAACAAAACCATGGATTTAGTGCCCCATTTTGGACCCTTCAGCGTTAAAATTTGACGTTAGTGTTTTAAAAATATTGCGACTTTTAATTAATTTAGTTACATACTAAGGGCCAATTGCATAAAGCGCAGTCATAGTAAGGTTATAGTTAGGTTAAGGTTATAGTTAACATTAACCGCCGAAAGAAAGCAAACTGGGTTGCTGGTGTCACTTTAACTATAATTTTAACCGTAACCATAACCGACTGAGGGAGATCGATCATCGTCAAAGTTAACCCTACGGCCACGGTCAAAGCATGGTAATGGTAAAAGTTAATGTTGACTATAACTTTAACTAAAAGTACGAGTACTGACCCTTAAACTGTGAAAAAAGTAAAAACGTCACATACACCCGGGTACAACGACGAAACAGAAATAAGAGAATGATAAGAATATAATTTTAGACTTAGGATTGCGCAAGTCTGAGCCAAGTCTTAATCCCTCGAAGTGAGATGTTAAGCGGACTTATTTGAGCGTCGCAAGTAGAGCATAAACAAGTTTGTCCATTGTAGATAAGAACCGAGAGCTAATAGCGAATAGCTAACGTAGTAACTTAAACGGATTAAACTAAGCGGAGTAGGTAATAGAAAGGTTTAGAGGGAAACACACGGGCGTGTTTCATCTGCGCGCCTGTTGCGTTTATGCAGCATGAAAATGTTTGAACAGCTGTTTTACTGAGCACTCGTTGCTGGTAATAGCTGCATTGCCCGGTTCAATAGTTTGTCTTTGCCTGGCTTTGTGGCAATATTACTTCCCACGACGTTATTGTCTAGCTTTGCTCTATTGTTTCGCCCTTGTTTTGGTTTATAAGTATAGGTTGTCATGTCAATGTCAAATCAAAAGATAATTAAATGAAATTGTAAGCTTTGTTCTGATTTTATGGTCTACTATTACAAGTTTTTCATAAAATTAAAAATTTTAAGAAACCCCCAAAACTCACTAGAAAATTGGTGATAATTTTCAAATGGCTAAACAGATTTTCATGAGACATGGCTAAGAACACTCGGGATAAAATTATCTATGACACAAAAAAAACTAAACGAAATTCGGTTCATCCGTTTGTGAGCTACGATACACAGACAGACACGTTAAACTTATAACTTCCCTCATTTTTTGCGTCGGGGGTTAAAAATAGGGAAGGAACGAAATATGATTTTAAATACAAGTCTACAATTTAATTCCGTATGTTTTCATGCTAAGGCATGACTGCGACGTGTGTTAACACGCGATATAAGTATTAATATGAGTGTTGTAGCTAAGGTTTGATATAAAATGAAAAACTTTACTTTCTATAGACAGAACATGATGATTAAATATATATTTTTTATTTACTACCTATAATTTTCACTTAGTTTTTAGTGACGAAGTGTACATACATTAGTTACAAGGTTTTGCTTCAAAATCAAAATCAAAACTCATTTATTCAGTTTAGGCCCTAATAAGGCACTTATGAATGTCAAAAGTTACAGTTTTACAATAGACTCTACTACCGGTTCGGAATACACTTGAACTGAGAAGACTCCGGCAAGAAACTCAGCAAGGCTTCGCGGTTGTATTTGTGTTCCCGGATTATAATGTAGCCTACGCGATTCTCCGATACATAGTCTATCTCTATGCCAAAAATCACGTATCGACGTGAAAAATAGGCTATTCATCGGAATAGCCTATTTTTTTTGTGAAAAACAAACTAGTAAAACAGTTGTAGTATGTACTTGCTACTATCCTCAAGTGAAAATACCTGGCTAAGCACCTGGTTCCGATAGCTGCACTTGAGAGCCAGTTCCCTTCTAGACTTGGTGTGCTTACCACCATCGGCAACATCATCACCGACCACGGTAAGATAGTGGTTTATACATAGTAAAAAAAATGCATGTGACAAATATTATGGTGTTTTATTATTTCATGAAAATAAGAGTAAATAGTTTGCTTCTTACGAATTTAAAAATATGATAGATATCTGTCCAGAATGAGTCTTGAATATCTTACATTTTACTTTCCTACGTTTTATATACATGTATAGATTAGTGAAATCAATGAATGAGAATTCAATTTCCACTGTTAAAATGTTGAAAGCAACGCGATTCACACAGATATAAATAGACTTTGAAACATATAATTTCGACATTAACGCATTAATGGCGTATAACGTTCCCAGCCAAAGAGATTAAATTATTACAATAGAGCATGCAATGGTGACAATTTTCAATAACTATTATATTATAGGTATAATCCGCAGTTTCACTCGCGTTCCCAGAATAAAAAGTAGCCTATAACCTTCGGGAATAATGTAGCTACCTAATTGTGAAATGATCCAGAGATTAGCGCGTTCTAATAAACAAACTCTTCAGCTTTATTTAATAGTAATGAATAGTATAAATTTTAATAATTTAAAATAAATGTCGAAAATTACTAGACTCGATATAAAAACTAAAGGACATAAAATGCCAGATATAATCCAAACATCTTATAACTTAAGAATTGAACTTGGCATTTGAACAACAAAGAAAAAATGACAATACAAAAGTAAATCGCGCGTAAAATCATCAAAAATCCGATTTGTGTAACACAAAACATGAAAGCAAAGTAAAGTAAACGTGGGCGAAATAAAAAAAACTCCATTATATGTTAAAGACAAAGAGAGCTTTAATTTGTCAACCAGCTATTCAAGAGCCGAGGTAGAGCGAACAATACTAGCACGGTTAATGAATGGCCCGACGTGGATTTGAGACAAAGGTATTAAAAAGCGTGATAAATGTCAGTGTTCACGAATGGGTTCAGTACACTGTACGATATTGGATTGAAGTGTTAATAAAATCCTTCTTTAATACTAGCGACACACCCCTGTTTTGCACGAGTGAAAATTATATACACAAACCTTTCTCGTTTATTGTTCTTTCTATTAGTGAAAACAGTATCAAAAGTGGTTTAGAAGAAATAAGCGGAAACAGGCAGAGGCAGACAGTGACTTTGGTTTATACTACATATTTAGAGATACTGTAACTGTAAGAAAGATCCATTAAAAATGTAGCCTTGCTGAGTGTCTTGCCGAATTCTTTCGGTGTAAATGAAAATGTTACTATTATACCTTGGAGGAATGTGTTGATGATTTCTTTTCAACAACCGAAGCCTCCCCCTTAAGTGTGTTCTGAACCGGTAGTAGAGTCTATTGTAATAATTGTAACTATCTACGTTTATAAATACCTTGTCAGGGCTTAAACTGAATAAAGATTTGCCCGGTAAGGTTGCTGCAGCCATCAGAAGGTACCAAATTTAGTCCTTTAAGAAAAAAAAGAGTTTTTAGTTTGAGATAGCTAAAGTGAAAATTTCTGGTATTCTATTTATACGTGGAAGCTAGAACTGTAGGTATTTATGCGAAAAACGGGCCTATTAAAACAGGTTTCTCGCAGAAGCTTATTTTTCCACACCGCCTTACCAGTTGCCTTTGTCTCTTACTTACTCTTTCTCTCTCTCTCTCTAATCTAATACCACTTTCCTTTTTTTTCATAAAAGAGCTTAAAATATACCTTGAATGAAAATACGTACGCCCTATTCACATATTTTAACCTTATCATGCAAAATATTCCTAAATCTAACTTATGTTAACAATAATTTCCTATTCAATCGACCCTTAAACCCAACATGGCGGATTAAAGATCCCAAACCTCGCCAGCCGACCTTTTTTAGTCTCCGCAGCGTCCTTATAAAAATACACTGAAAATCACATTTTTATATCCTAAAACCGGTGGTACATAAAAAGCTATGATAGCTGTTAGCTGTTATCACCTTGAGGTAGTTTTCCAGCCGTTATATGTCTTTTTTAAGGTATCCACCATTCGGAATATCTTAATAGATATAAAGTTTTCAAAAAGCATATTACGTCTATTTTCGGTGTTTTTGGAAATTCGTAATCCACACCAGTTCTGAAATTTAATTAACATTATGCAGATTATACTTTTGTGGGAATACTTTAAGAACGTAGGCGTACGTAGAAGTTGGGTTTTGTTACCTGGCAGATATCATATCGTATTCTGCCCATGGACATAGAAAAAATTCATGGACAGAGACTTCGAACATTCGAACGACGCTACCCATTGATGTCAGTTTTCTAAATATAAGCCGGACACACATACAGACCAAAAAGTGTGACAGTGACTCGGAGTACAGGACAAACATACAGGCAGACAAACAGACAGACTCTTCAATTTTATTTATTTGTTTGGGTACAGTTAACTGTATTTCCTTCTTTTTTTTATTAAGCGAATCAATACGTTCAAATTACGATATAAACCATATAATTGAAGCTCTTCAGCCAATAATTAAACCGATATTGATTTAAGCTTCTTTATTACCTCGAAGCTCGATGAATAAAACAAATAACAATACAATAAAAGTAAATTAATTAAGCTTTATGAAATGAAATATTGTTATTCAAATATGCCTAGGCACTTGTGAATTGTACTCTAATACACAGATCGGAAAGTTGCTTTGATTTTGTTAAGAAGAAGACAAACTTAAAAACAAACCAACACGTACCAACAATTAACACTGTCACATTTATTTTTGACTAGCTTCCGTTCCGCGGTTACACCCTCGTTTCCGAGAGAAGTGAAAGCACCTCAAAAATACTCTTCCATATTAACAATATGATTCTTAAGCTTGGGATAAGAAAAATCCAATAATCCTGTCGAGTTGTACTTATATATTATAGATGGATATGTCAATGGGTAACAGGAGAAGCGTAACCTAATTTAGCTGGGTAAAGAGGTGTGGTAACACTGCAAGCGATTTGGAAAAGTATATCTAATATCTATACTAATATTATAAACAAGTAATTATAAAGTTTGTATGTTTATATGCAGAGCCAGTTCCCTTCTAGGCTTTGTGTGTTTACCACCATCGTCCACATCATCACTGACCACGGTGATATTGTGGTCAAACACATGCCTATAAAAACTATTGTGACATTAAAATCCAACAGGTTGTTCTGAGAATAGCGCGTTCAAACATATGTACTCTTAATCTTTATAATTTTCGTATAGACTAAAAAAGATGAAGTTAGTATCTTGGAATGTATATTCTTATCTTGTTTGTGAACGCTCTACTGACATTGACATTTAAATATCAGAACCTAGCCCGCCTTCACTAGCACCCAACCCAAAGGATTAATACATCTCTATTTACGGCTTATTAAACTCAGTTATTTTCTCTTCGCAACCAAACAACCCACTGCTTTAAGAAGCCAGTACCCACCATCTGATTCATTCATAACTTTCCTCTGGCGAAAATTAAATTAAAGCAAACTCAGTTTGAGCCGCTTATTTATTGAAAGATAGAAGTAAGACTTTCTAATATTACTGATTTTGAGTTGGTAGGTTAAAAACGAATATAAGATTTTATTTTATGTATAATTTTAAAAAGTGTCCTACACATTTTTTTTAATAATGCGGTAGGTTACTGCGAAGTTAATTAGCGAGTTATAGAAAATAAATGAAGGTTGTTTCTGTTTTTTGAGGTAGTTGTCAGCGTATTGCTTGATAAATTATTTTAACGTTTGTAATTTTAGATAACAATTTCTTCCCTAAATTTTAATTAACTGACTTCTTATGGACTAAAAATAATATGAGTATAATTTTGACTATCTATATATACAGTTTACTAAAATTTTCCAATAATATTTGACTTGGGTATGTACTATTCCAGTTTACCCTTACTTTAGTAGGTAAAATAAATAAAACAAAAAACATGAAAAGAGCTTTTTAGTTGTTAGATTTATTATCCTGACTTTGTAAATTCTCTGCGACCTTTGGCATTCAAAAGCTTTTAATAAAGTGTGCTCGCAATTCTAAATGTATAATCCATTTTTAGTTTCAGGATTATAAATTGATTTCTATTAATAGGACTTACAGCGAACGGTACAGTCCAACTATTTATTTAAAATGTTTAGTCCATCTATGTCTTATTACGTGAAATGGTTTTTAACAAATCTGGTTTTAAGATAGTCCCTTCTCTTTTTGTCAAATGTCATGAGAAAGTGACGGGTATAGTTAAAAACTGCTTGCTTTAAACCGTTTTACGTAATATTATAATAATGTTTATAGAAAAAGCTAGAGTGCAGACTGTGTGCTGTAGCTTACCTTGCACTAATTGCCTTCTCTTTTAGATAGAGATGGGTATATAGGTGCAATGCAGCCTTCTCTATGAGTTCAACGTACAACTTATAAGTGGTTTATTGTAGTGCTTTATTACATATATATTTTACTATAGTAGCTATTTGTACTGTAGTTCATCACAATGTAATACAGTTTCTTTCTTGAAAGGTTTTTGAACTATGTTGTGTTATTATTCCCTCATCCCCACATTCATATTAATAGAAATAAGGTAGACGACTCCATTAAATACTAAATTTTCGCCCCGCGGTTTCTCCCGCGATTCCCTCAGGAGTTGAATTTAAAAAAATCCTTTCTTAGTGGATGCCTGTACCTATGCCAAATTTAAAAAATACGAAAAAAAGTTTTATAAATAAGAATCGTGCTGTGTGACATCAAAAGTTGTCAGCGACTTAGTAAAACGTTGTAATCCCCAAACCGGGTACATGAAACAAACTATAAATTTAAACATTTATTTTTATCTGACAGTCTTAGTAAAAACTTGCATAATTTAGAAACTTAACATAATAATAGAGCTTTGTAAAACACGGGAATTAAGTTTTACGTTATTCGACATGAGTTTTGTAACAGTGTACCTACATGCGCTGTAATTACATCAAAGAGTGACCGCACGGGTCCAGGAGTTGTTTATTCAAACAACAATGGAGTTTCGAAACTACTCTTTGTGTCGTATAGGGTTGTCCCTTGACTTTTGGAGTGGATCACTGATAGCGCTTGTATTCTCACGTCAGGTTTTAATTTTAAGTGGACGAATTTCAATTAAAAAAAACAAACATGTAGGATTCCCAACCTTAATTTTATGTTGGTTAAATACTAAACAAACTAACTATATACTTATAAATGTAACTAAAAATAAATAAATTATAAATAAAAAACTTCCCCTAACTCCTCCCCTGGTGGCAGAGTACCAAGAATACTGGCGGCATTGCCTCGCTGTATTGCGAGGCTTATTCTTTGGCCTAAGTAGCCGCCAGCTCTGGGATCCCGCGTAGCTTCCACCAACCGCTTAGAGATTTCTCTAAAGAGGTGGTGAGCTCGATGACCCCAGGGTCCTAAGGTTTCAACCCCAAACGGCTCAAATATATACGTACTTGATATTCCGCTATATTTGTGCCGTTTGAGGTTCTCTGCACTGTTGGCTGCTGCGCCAGCTTCGGTCGATGTACCATGGAGATGCGATGGAGCAAGAGTGTCCACACACGTGGCATCCCACACTAATGCCTTACCCATCCTCCATGGTTAAATAAGATATTAATAAAAAATTTATTTTGTTTCAAAACTATAGAAAGTGGAAATGGTCGGCCGCACGATATTTTGTACAACAATTTTGAACTATAATTATATCACTTAGGTCTGGTTGCATGGAACCATTAGGAATATTAAAACCATTAGATTCATTTTAACGATCATTATTCAAAAAAATCCAAAGCAATACACCTAACAAAAAACTGTTAGTAATTGTTATATCATTTAAACTACACTCGGCGTCACAAAAATCGCACTTCTTCGAAAATTTCATATCCATCAACGTATACATTTAAACCTGTTAATATTGGTATCTGCTGAAAGCACGTTTGAATGACCTTTAAATGAATAACAGTTAGATTTTAGAAATACCATTATTATTCCGAGCACGAGCCGTTAAATGTTGTTGTTAAAATGCTCGTTACAGGAGCCACTAATTGCGCCACCCTAAAAAGGTATAAAATGGCCGATCAAGGTCAAATTTTAATAAATTTTATAATATTTTTTTCTGTTGTAACTGTTGTGATTTGACGTAACAATAAAACTTATTTTTCTTCATTTTACAATTAACTCTATTTTATGATTTGGTAAATAAAAATAAAAACTGATAGCTTTTACTGAAAGCTGAATTCCTTTTAAATGGTGTACCATAGTCATACCCTTACCATTGAACAAATTTGGTTTAAATTGTTTTAAAGGAGAATTTTGAAGAGGTGCGATTTTTCTGACGCCGAGTGTATTACACGTATGTCAAATGTCAAAGAGTAAGAAAATAAAATGTTAGTGTGATAACCCTACTGACTGATCACAACCACCACATTACCTTTGAACACAGGCTAGCATGTAGTTAAATGAGGTTTTCATTAAAAGGGCGCTAGTGTTTCAACGTATGAAGCTTTTAACAAATGGAGACGTGTTTGTAAAGTATTTTCATTACGGTACAAATATTATACAACCTCGCTTAATGTAGCTAGCTTAATATTAGTGAAATATTTTTTCGAATCGGACCAGTAAACTAGTTATATTTATATAATCTAGCAGGACAGAAATAAGAACTGAATAATTGGATATTGCCATCATAAAAATCATTCTTACGGTTATATTAATTCCACAATCAACACAACCGTAATAACAATCGAAGTATTTCCGGTAATTATTATTTTCTGATATCGCGAGCGCGGGAATCAACACGCGCTCCTTTACCGATGGCAGGCGTCGCCAATCCTGTTTTAATTAAAATTTAATAGAGTTTAACTTCTGTTATTTCGTGATTGATCGAGCCCAATGTTGGTTTTCAGACTATTACGTTTGAGAACATTTTTGGTGAATGATGGAAGTTTTTAAGTATGGCGCTCTGTTTTCATAATATCATTTTATAAAATATGACTTTTGATAACAATTAGAATTGCAAATAAACGTAACTAATATTTATGTAAATGTATATAATATGTAAATATCAAGAATGAACTTAAACATAAAAGTATTAAAAACCCATTATTTATCAAAAAGGCTAAAAAGATGACGGTCCCATGTTGGGCGCCAGTATAACTTAATGCAATAGTTCAAAACACGTATGAAAGCTGCAGAACCATGAAATTAGCCAACTTTATGTAATTATTTCCTGTACTTGTCCAAATGCTCTGAACCTAGATTGTTCGAAGGCTTAAAGTAGCGTTTGCAATTCATAACTTCAATCATTTCATATGCTTGCTCTAAAAGTATATTTTGTTAAAACTGAACTTATCTGTTGGGAGGTTATTTTCATAGAATTCGTCGTAAGTACTGATCTAAAATAGATCAGGAAGTATATAAGTTTTCTTACTCATAACATTAGGTATAAATTTTTACCTTGAAACAAAAGTAAAAAAAAAATATTTTTTTTACATTTTATTTTAGACTCATAAAACGTTGACTTATTTATTTGGCATATTTTAATTAATTAGAAATAAACCAATCCATAAAGACAATAGAACAATGATTATTAAATTCAAATTAATAAATGGTTCCACGTTGGGCGCCATTATCACTTAATGTCTCTTCCACACTAAATTGAATGCTTCTGACGGCATTTACAAGTACACTTAGCACTGAATTCAATTATTCAGTACGAAATTAATGGTTGCGACGGTCAACTTAGACTAACTATTAGAAGTTTACACGGTAATTAGTGAAGTCTTTCAACTCAATTCTGAACTACAACTGAAGTTTCTACCGATGTACTGAGAGCTAGAAATAATGTAGGTATTCTCTTAATCACTTCTTAAACAATCATGGATGACATAAAAATTATTTTGAAACCTTATAAGACAATTTCTATTCAGTGATATTTATATTTAACCAAATTTTAACATTAAACATACATAAAATTGAAGACAAGATATATACATAACCTAAATCTAATTATTTACAATTTCTTATGCAATAATCCTAATAATTTAGGTAATAATAATAATAGCCCTAATCCACGTGTTTTTGACATGTCTTGGTCATTTTGCGCATATCTATAAAATTCAATACATTTTTACATGTATCGATATCAAAAGTGCAATTTTCTTCAAAAGCACGCATGTTAACACACTGGAAAACTAAAGAGGATTATTATTTACTAGCTGTTCCCCGCAGCTTCACTCGCGTTCTTGGGATTAAAAGGAGCCTATAACCTTTGGGAATAATGTAGCTTCCTATTAGTGAAAGAATTTTTCGAATCGGACCAGTAACTCCGGAGCTAATCTCCGGCGTTCATACAATCAAACTCTTCAGCTTTATTATTAGTATATATATAGATTAGAACTTTTAACATTGACTTTATTGCTGTTTTTGCTTTGAATCCCTTACCTACTCTTTCATGCGTAGTACAAATCAGTTCAGGATCAAAGCGAATACTAAGAATAAGTTTAAATTACGGACGAAAAGAAAATATCCATCTACGTTTTTTTTTAAATATTTTGATTGACGTATTATATTTCACAAAAGAACTTGATAAGAAGTTACCAAAGAACAGCTTCATAAAACAAGTTCCAATTTTCTTAGTTCAATAAAATACTCGAATATATATGTGCCGTAAATACCCAATCACGGTGGTGCTACCTATTGTAAAGAGGCTTACATTATAGTTTAGAGAATTTTATGAGTTCAAAAGAAAATCTAAAATTCATATCAAGCATTACTATGGTTTTCCTACTTTTTTTCAAGTAGTGCTTTAAAAAGTCAGTTTATTGACCTTAAAATATTGTGCTAAACGAAGGATTCAATTATACAAAAAGCATTCTCTCTCTGTGGTCGGTCCCTCATGTCTGAGGATCGTGGTCAGCATCTGGAGCGGATGATCTGCCTCCAACGGTTTCTGTCCAGTGCGTCCCTTACGACCGTGTAGAATTTGGAGGACGACAAATCTTTAAATTGATCGATCCATCTTGTTGGTCCACGGCCACGCGAACTTTTGCCTTCGGTGTTCTGAACCTCAATCAGTTTTTCGAGATTATCGTCGCCTCTACGGACTGTGCGGCCGAAATACGCAAGAATGCGTTGCTGGCATATGGTGGATAAGCGAGTTTTTATTCGGAGCTGGGTCAGGATCGATGCATTGGTGCGTACAGTCCAAGGTACTCTTAGGATTCGTCTTCAGCACCACATCTCAAATGCATCAATCCTTTGTCTTTTCCGGGTCAGGATTATTTCAATCTTATTTTAAGTTTATTAATCGCGAAAATACGCTGTGTTTCGACTGTTTTAGCATAAACCCAAGGCTCTAGATCCCACCCGCGGACGCCTTAGCTTTGAGTACTTATTTGTACGATAAATCGTCAAGGTTATTGGCGTTAGTGATACTCTTAATCAAAGATTGCACAACAATCCACCCACACGTACGTATTGAACGATAACTACTCTACCGTGCGAAGACCTCCTTACAAGTTGTACGAATAAAATATAGAGCGCAGCCCACACGCGTCGCGCTAGGATGTGCATGAAATTACCACGCCCTACTTTCCCAAGATACACTCCATGTGCTTTTATTGCTTATTGATGCGATGTATTACTTTGTATATTACTTAGATTAGAGTTCTGGAAATATCATTTTGTTGTTGAAGATTGTAGTCTTGTTTCATTCCGTGAGACATAATTTGTTTATTCACTTTGGTTTAGGGTTGTTTTATGCCATGCCTAGTTTTTTTCTATGTTGTATAGTTAGCTCTCCAAGTATTGTACAGTAAACTATTTCAAGATAGTAGACTAGGCATTGGCAAATGGACATACGGCCCTCCTGATGGTAAGTGGTTACCGATGGACGCTTACAGCACCAGAGGTATATCACTCATTTACTACCGACCTAGTAGAACCTCAATTTGCCATATCAATAAGTAAGGTTGTAAATATTCTGCTACATTATTGTTGATTACAAAAATTATTGTAATAAATCGAACGGAAAGAAACTATAAAGAATTACTTAGTTCAAATACTAAATAACTTAGATTTCGTTTGTGAGAAATTAAACCTAAGATTATAAACTGTAAAGTAAGCTAAGTTTATAATAAATTATAAACTATGAAGGACCTAAAGATTAATATTCCAAATTAATATTACTACTACAGTTAACAAAACAAGTTTTATTATTAATTTTAGCGGATAACGGAGCGGGCGGCGTAACAAAATATACGAATAAGCTCTGCCTCGTTACAACTTTGTTCATTATATTTGGTTTCGTCTAACTTGCGTATTTGTATGAACAACTAAATATAATAATTACTTTACCACGATGTGGTACGGTTCCATATCTGTCACACTCAACACTCAACAATGCTGGTTAGAGTTGTGTCAGGATTTGTACTGATATAACAGAATTTGTAAGTTTTGGAAATTCAAACATACTTTGACAATGTGATGCTTTGAGGTTATTTATAGAATTTCTTTAATAGCCAATATGTGTTTATTTAAAAGAAAAGAGATTTAAAAGTATGTTGCAACCTCTTGTGTGAGTGCTATTAACTTATGCCTAAACGTAATACTCTCCTGGGGAAGCACCAGTTGCACCCAGATGAAGTAAAATCCATTACTGCTAAGAATATAGTACAGTTTATTAAAGCTGTAGGTCTTGGCGGGGCAATTTAATTTATGTGGAAAACACAATAGATCTAGTTAAGCACATCGCAGTGAGAAGACTTGAAACAGCCTCCTTAAATAATATTAATAGAGGAATGTTACTAAATTATTTGGCGCCCAACATGGGACCAAATCTATGAAATTTAAATAAATAAAATAAAAGATTATTGATGGAAATTATGAATGATTTTTTCAGTGTTTTTGGAAAATCTTACTGATAGTAAAAAAGGGGATGAAAATTGGACGCAAATAAGTATTTGCTCTAAATACCATACCAGACCAAATATTTAAGCGTTTTAAAGTCTCGAAACTTAGATTAAGAACAAGGGAATAAAATAGGCTTACAGCATGTAAAAACATCTTTTCAAAGGAGATTTATCTAATCTTTCGTCTAAAATCAACAAAAACTTCAGTATAAACTTTAATTTCAGTATGAACCCAAATGTTACGTCTCTATACAGCTTTATCACTCAATGGATCTTAACATCTGTGTTACTACGTCTATCTATGTCTGGGTAACTCAAATAGTCAGTAGAAGGGTCGACATGTTTAATTTACAACCTACTTGGTTTTCATTTGCCATTGCAATTTCAAAGTTATGACGCAGTAGTCCGATGCTACAGCATTAAAAGCATTTATCTACTCATATCGTAATGTTCTTATTATGAAATCAAAATCAGTACTTTAATGACCCACTTTAGGCACACCCGTGTATTCATTATAGTACAGTTGTTGTTCCCAAGATAATGCTATAAAATGACTTTTTTTCTATTAAAGTACACTTTGGACCTATCAATAGTATAATCAATCAGTATCAATTCAATTTGACGATGACAATGTCACAAATTTTGTAACTTGAACTTTAGAGGTAAGATTTTTTGGGAGTTGGCAACACTGATTTGATTAAGTATATGATTATTGTGTCTGTATATTTTATTGGTTTTGCCTACACATTTAATTTTGACCAAAAATGTCACCAAAATAGCATTTTTTTTTTTTTTTTGCAAAGTTTGTAGAAATTTAATTTTTTTAAATGACATTATTTATATGAGTTTAGATAAAGTACTGTATGATACTGCACATAATTAGGTATTAAAAACTCGTGTGATACTATTAAAAACCTCGCTTACGGCTCGGTACTTAAACTCATCATAAACTACTATTATTCATATGCTCTTGCATTTGTTTCATTGATTTCTTGTTGAAAACTGGTTCGTGACTAGCAGTTTCCAGGGATAAAAAGTAGCCTATAGTACTCGGGGATAATGTAGCTTCCTATTAGTGAAATAATTTTTAGAATCGGACCAGTCATTCCGGAGATTACCACCTACATGCGAACTTACAGACTTGAACTCTGTATAATTAATAGATCATTCAGTAGAAACCACAAGATCTAAATATCAATGGAAAAAAACCTTCAAATAATTCTCAGCTAATTGCCACCGCCAGATTAATACAAAAGAATAAGCTTTCTTTATTGTTTACGCGTTTCTTTGAATACTACTGAATAATACTCCACTGAAACTTATGTAAGTGTCAAAATACTTTTATTCAGTACAGTAAAATTTACTCAACATTTTATTTAGTGCTTTTTTTATTAAATATTTAGTGTATAAATTTATTTAGTGCTTAATTAAATTGTTCAAGTAAATTCGAAAAGTTCTCATTTTGTTTTATTGAGAAAATGAGAGATTAAAACCCACACTGAAATATTTCTTTAATGGCTTGTTTAAAAGGAAGTTATTTTTTACCTCTCCAGCACGAAAAGGGCGCTTTTGGTGCGTAAAAGTCGCAGCAAAACCTTTTGTAATTACTCTAATATTATGAATGCGGAAGTGAGTTTGTTTGTTTGTTACCTTTTCACGCCTAAACTACGTACTCCCACGTACCTACTGGCTATTCCATATTCACAACAACACAGTACTGACTCTACCTTACCCTCAAATTTAATGTCACCAACCATATAGGTACAGATCTGCCATCTGCTTACTTGTCTACCTAAACCTATCTAATATTAACAAAGATCGTTACAGATACTTATGATATACCAATAAAATCCTATTAATTACTTCCTCTAAACAAGTTCTGCTTATTAGAAAAATACAATTAGTTATCATAAAATCCAATTAAAAACTTTTAACAGTTAATAATCTTTATATTCTTAATTACAGATTGAGAAAAAAGTGTTTTTAATATAAGAAAATATAGAAATTCTTAATTGAACTCTGTCTGACGTAGGTCTAAGGCAGCAACTCAACTTTATAAATTGTAAGTCCGGCCCCATATGGAGTGGAGGAGTCTTTGCTGCACATTGTAACCAAAATATACTTGCACTATGCGATTTTAATGGAGCTTCATATATGAGCTATGTCGTATTTTTCTCAAAGAAACACAGCGATGGGGTTCTTCAAAATTGGTACAGAAAAGACAAAGTGACTTTGTTCCGAGTTTATTTTTTAATTCTTAGCATTACATTAGTTTCCATGCGAATTTAGCAAAAAAACACGAAAAACCAACACAATTTTGTGAAGAATGTTCCGTGGGCGGAGGTGATACCCGCCTACTCGTAACGACACATTTCCCGTCCTTAGAACCTCAGAACCCCCCCTCCCTCCCCACTTAAATAGATACAGTCATTTCACAACCATTTTCTATGCTATTTATTTTACCTTTTCCCCTACGACTTTCGTAAAGAGTATCGTATTTATTGAGGCGTGCTCTTTCTTATACTACGATCAAAGTAGTAACCAAGATTATAAGTCACTTTCTGAAATACGAGAGGTTTTATTAATTTTTAGGGTTTCGTAGCTATATGAAAAAAAAAACCCTTGTATCTTGTAAAATTTTCATGACACAAGAGTAAAATCTTGGATGTACATTTTTATAATTTAACATGGTTTTGGTTAGTAAATATATAAAAAAAAAAACAATCATTCTCTGAAACTGCTAAGCCAGCCTCTTGTCTATGTTACCGATATTATAGTCCATGGTACATTTACCTCTTTATTTAGTCCATGTAGCTACTCCTTGGTATTTTCCTTTCCCAAAAACACAACCATATCTTATATGAAAGGAAAAGGTGACTGACTGACAGACTGACCTATCAACGCACAGCTTAAACACTGGATGGATTGGGCTTATATATCAATGCCGCTAAGAAAGGAAAATTCATCCCCTAAGGGGGTAAAATAAAGATTGCGGGAGACACCGCGGGACAGAAAGCTAGTCTGGTAATAAAATAGATGACCTACTGTATAAAAAAGCAGTCTATGAACGATATCTTTTAACATACAAAAATAGATTCCAATATACTTTTCTTGAAATTGAAAGCTTTATAAGTTTCCATTTTAAATTAGAAAAGTTTCTTATAGAGATTTTTTATTCAATAGTTTTCATTATGTTATTCATAAGAAAAATAGTCATAAGCTGATAGGTCATTGGTAATAAATGGGTACAAAATTGACGGTAGTATTTTAACACTTTAGTTAAATAACACGTTATCTCTCAATTATTGAGTTTTATAGCATGTGAAGCTGTATATGTAGTTTGGTCTGAGCTGACCTCTATATATTGTATACCACAGGTTCCCATTATATCCAAAAATAAATGTGTTTTCCAAGACTTAGGCAGCCGCCATTTTGTTTCGTGCATACTCGTGCGGAAAATGTATATCGCAACTTGTTTGATTTACCCCACATGAATAAAATATATTCTTCAAATACATTGACCAGTGGTTCTTAAACTTTGATTCGTAGCCCCTAACAGATGCTACAAAATATCAAATTGTTTTATATCTATCCGCATAAAACGTCCGCTGCCTTTACATTTTTCAGATAAAGTTTTGTCAGTAAAATTTGTGAAAACAAAATTGAAATGTAAAATATTTTTAATAGGAATTACAATTAGGTATGTCTACATGTAGTAATTATTTTATGTATCATCAATAGTTTCGCATCGCATGCCTGGCGGACTTCAAAACAGTAATATTGGAGTTTTCTCTTCCTAGTCGGACACTTTGCTCTTGTCGTGGTTATGATAGGTCTTGAGTGGCGGCTTTTGCAATCCGTCTCCATTCGGTCCTGTTGCAAGCATTGCGGGAACACTCGATCATGGTGGAGTGTGTGGTAGACACTATAAGATCCGACCATCTAGTCGGAGACCGACCACGTGGTCTTTTGGCATTCATTGAACTACCAAACGTTCCATTGAGTCCTCTTTGCGGGTAACATGACCAAAGAACTTCAGGATTCGTATAGGAGTTCCTACATAGATAAATATTCTATGATAGATATTCTATGCTTTTTAATGTTTTGAAGGCGGTTCTATTTTTTGTTTAACTTTTTTTATCAAAAGTTTATTCTTTATAATATTAGTGTATACTAACAGAAACTACTCCTGTAGAAGTTTGAATAGAAACTGTACTGAAGTTTCGATGTAAAAAATGAGGGCATTGAATAAAAGTTTGAGCACTTCTTAGAATAGGGAAAGTGTTCGCTGGAAAAAAAATAAACAGTATTTTTAAGTAGAGATGGCCAGACGTACGGATAGCAGCGGCTTAGTTACAGAGTTCAGTTAGCAGCCTTTAGGTACGGATCCCAAAAAAACAATATCAAAATAGAGTTATAAACCATGGAAGGTAAATGGGTACACGTAACACTAATTATTAACAACAACACACGTCCAGTTAGGACACACACACCCGCGTCGTAACAGCAACATTTGCATAATGTGTTCGGGTCGAGAACAGCTCGTTGGGTGTTTTGTGTACCCTGAATAGCTTCATCACGCCTACGAGTTACACGCTCTCATAGGCACGGAAAAGAGATGCATTTTTTAACGCTTTGGTAAACGTTTTTTTAACTTTTGACTTGCATTTATTTGGTAATAAACAAAATAACGTATAGCCGTGGGGTATTTTTTAACTCTTTATTTATTGTCTTCATTGCTTAATTTGCCATAAAACAAATTCAATAAAAACCCATCGCAACTGACGAAGGGAAACTTTATCAATTTAACCGAATATTAATCTTAGAGAAGCTTACACAAGCTCGTACATTGTCGGCTCTTTCCGGATTGATTCGGTGCCGTATGTAATCTGCCAAACATGGCCGGGCCGGGGGTTTCGTGTAAATCCGAGATAGCACGTTTGCGGGCATCCTAAACTGGGAGCTTAATCTCGGTAGATACGATGATATGAAATCTCAGCGTTATTCCCAGAAAATTAAGTCTAGGAAATGCTTGGTATAGCTGGTTTTAAGCGAAGGATTTGCATAGATTAGTGTGTAATTTGTTAGGTACTTGTTTTTGGAATTCTAACTACCTAGATTTAGGTTAGTGTTTTAGCTGATCACTGACTGAAACATCAAAAATAACCTAGGCATTAAATTTGGTGGATGTGTTATTTGTGAAATGTAGTCATCCACTAAGAAAATGGTTTTCGAAAATCAACTCAGATAAAAAATTAAATAAAGGTGCAATTTATTTTAACATAAATTGTAACAACGAAAACTAAAATAAACTTGAAATAACGAGTCTAAACTAAGCAACCGTCTATGGCAGTAAAAGGTAAGATAAAGCACAGATGCAAATCGTGAACGCCAACTGAAGCATTAGTCAACTTGAAGGTCCGTAGAGTCGTAAAACGACAAGCCGCAACAATATACTCGGGTATTTTTAGCTCCAAGAACTAGGGAAGGGACAGCCGGGAGTGATATTAAAAAAGAGCTGTAGTCTGACACTTAGTTTGTTATTGTCTTTGCAAGAAAGTTAGGAGAATAGAAAGAGGGATGCGGTACACAGTAACACGAAGTATGAATTATTTATCAGAATGTTGCCTGAATACTAGACGTTTCTAGGCTAGCTGAATATGATTAAGATTAGAATAGATCAAATTTATTTATAGAGATCAAACAGCATTTCATAATACTCCGTAAAATGTTTTTAATATTATAAAGGTATTTTTCTAAAACTAGATTTCCTCGAATAAGAAAAAAATGAGAAATATTCGTTAAAATTTGATAATATGAGAAAAGAACAGACAAATAAATATTTCTTAATTCGTAAACAGGCAAAGCCTGGAAGGGAACTGGCTCTCAAGAGCAGCAGAGCACACTGTACACACACAAAGTAGGTGATTAGCGATAGATTTTCAACTTGAGGGTCTAATACAATGTAACCTACCACCATGCATTGGTTTCCTTGTGATGTTTTCCTTCACCAAAAGCTTAAACTCATCGTATTGTTTATTTATAAACTGCATATTATCTTAAGAGCTTGTATTTGACTTCAATTTTTATATAGCAATTGACTGAGGCTGACTGTGGTAAACACACAAAGCTCAGAAGATTGAAATTGAGCAATTACCAGTAAAATACTATAAATAATTAATTCACACTGTTTTGAGTTTGTAACACAGAACACGTTGTAAAGTTTAAATGTTAAATATAGAGGGCAGATCATTCAACTTACTATAAATTACATCAATACATAAAGGTTCATGGCACTTTATAGCTAAATATAGAATTCCTTGAAGTTTGATTTCATACGATTATATATTACAATATCCAATCCAAGAGAGTAATGAGACTTGAAGCATAACATTTTACACAAAACATTTCACAAATAATATATATACTATAAAAATAAAATATTTTGAGAAATGAACACATTTTTCATTTCATTCTTTTCTTTTATTTATTATGAAATTAGTGTATTAGTTTTAAAGTTAAAAAATGAATAAATAAGCTTTGTATTCACAGTGAATGAACAGCTCTTTTTATTGAGCGATTGAGTCTTTCGTAGCTCGCGTCCTCGATCTGCCCAGTTCTACGAGTATCACAACTGTGGCTTCGTTAGGTATGTGTTGTTTCGCTTGCTACTTGTTTTACTATTCTCATGGACGGTTACGTCATTGCGGGATACAGTGTAGTAAGTCAGATTTCTAATATATACCGAAATATTTCGGTTTAAATTTAATTAATAAGTCGATTTAATTACACTCATATTTTTTTTAAATGGGGAATAACATTAAAATGTTTTAATCTCAATATACAATGTAATTTATTAAAAAAAAAAAAAACCATGAATGTTCTACCATTCTACCGTTAGTGTTGTAGAAATACTCGAATTAAACATATGATTAAAATACAAAATGTATCATTAAACATATGAAATTAACTCAAATAAGTAAAATATAAACATTACAAATAATTGATTTGGTTTAAACGAAGGCTCTCTACTAAATCTGTCAGAGGTAGGAGCCAGTCCTTTGATAAAAAGTATCTTAAGTGTTATGACAAGTTATTATTATTATTATTTGTCATGCGGTAATAATCTTTCACACATAAATAGACATTTTTCTATAAATATACAATATTAAATTAAATTAAAGTTTTTACCAGCCGTCTTTAATAACATTTTATTTCCATGCTTTTTTTTTAAATGTTGACAAGCAGGCAGGCGGGCGACCTAATGGTAAGTGGTCACCGTCGCCTATCGCCATTTGCAATACCAAAGTTATTGCCAATATGTTGCCGACCTGTTAGGTACAATGCCGAGAAGGCAACAGGCTCATTTTTTTCTGTACCAAAATACAACTTAAAAGAAGGCCCGTTTAAAATATTTACCCAACTTTGCCTATAATAAGAATTTAATATAAAACCATGCTCTTACGCAAAGCTAAGCTAAAGTTAAAAAACTCATTAAAACTTTAACATAAAGCAACAAAACAATTCCATTAGACAAATTGAAAATGGAAGATATTAAAGTTGAGATGTTAAAATAAATTTAATATCAAGCTCTGAAATAAATCGTGAAGTAATAAATGAAGGCGAGGAGAGGAGAGGCATCCATCTCTTTTTATTAAATAGTGCAGTGAGATACAATCTGTCTAAATAATATGTAAAAGGTCCTTGTTAGATGGTCTGTCCTAGGTAAATACAATTTAATACAATGAGTATTAATGATGCCATCGAGTGAAATAAAGGCTCTAAAGTTTTTGCAAGAAATCAATCTTAGTGGTTCTACTGGTAATTAAAAATCATAAAAAAGCATTAAATGTACAACATATTTGATGATTCCACGTGTATTTAAATGTTTTATGTATTGGTTAGTGTTTGGTCATTTATTTTTGATAATGTCAACTAACCTATTCTCTAACGTTTCATTCGTCGATGAGCTCGCGTAACGATGCCGTAGTACACTAGGTACAACAGACTTCTCACGTGATCCAAGCTACACGTGAAAACGATAGAGACAAAGTACAATGACATTGTCGAATTCGTCATTGTGACATACAGTCTGACAAGTAGGCGGGTCCACGGTTACCGTTGCTTATAGCCGATCTATTACGTAACTGCTGGAACACGCTGTCAGGAGTAAGGCAGCAGATTTCCAACTAAAATATCCATTCCGTACTGAAATTGAAACTTAAATCATTTAAAACCTTCAGGGAACAAACAACAGCACAGTATAAACATAAACCTCGCACAGTAGCTCAACTACGTTGTATTCTACAGATAATTTGATTTGCCGCTCGTTTGCACCGACAGGGTTGCCACTATTTTTTTAATGTTGACAACCTGATGGATGGAAAGTGGTCATCATCGCCTATGGACATTTGCAATATTCCAGGGGGATTGCCAACGTGTTACTGACATTAAAGAGCTTTTTTACGCCTCTTTTGAAGAACCCCATATCGTAGCACTGCATTTGTTTATTTTGTTTTTCTTTTATCGAAGCTATCATGATGACTCAATACTTTTTCCTCGTCACAAAATACGATCTGTTCTTCTCTTTATAAACGAATTGTATTGTAACCTTTATAAAATGTTGAGTCATCACTTTTAGAGGGTGTTTTTACCTGTATAAATATAGTATCTGCATTCATATCGTAATGTTCCAAAATTGTATGCACACCCGTGTCGTTTTCTTTTATTATAGTATAGATTTATTAGTGATATATCAACGCACAGCTCAAACCACTAGACGGATTGGGCTAAAATTTGCCATACAGATCCGTCCGCAAAGAAAGGATTTTTGAAAATGTCAGCCCTAGGGGGGTAAAATAGGGGATCGCGGGTGAAACCGCGGGGTGGAAAGCTACTATTTAATAATATTCGCCAAGAGTGCATACCTACATAATAATTTAAAGTGAACCTTAAAATTAAATTTCCACGGTGATATTTATGTTGCCATACTTAAATTGAAATTTAATTTAGGCACTTAAGTATTGGAGCAGACTATGTTACAGTACAGTCATATACATGTTATAGCAATAATTCAACTAACTAGACCGTATTCTAGGCATAATTAGATTTGGACCTTCGCGCGAGAGGAGTGTTAGGGTTGCTACTCGTGTAATATAGGGAATAAGGAATAAAATATGCATGTTTCTTTTTACTTTAATAAAAGCTGTTCGAAGCATCTTGTGACCAGAATGCTGGCGTATACTTGGGTCAGAGAAACAGCATTGCCATCCAACGTGGCAATGCCTAGTATTCTGGGAACGATGCCTTCTGACAGCGTCTTTTTCATTTAGTTTAGTCCTTTTTATATAAGTAGTTTTTAGTTTATTTTGTTGTTTTTAAATATTTAAAATAAATAAGAAACAATAGAAAAAAAATCCAATGTTTATGAAAATAATCACATAATAAGTCATCAAAGATTTATCTGTATCTCTTTCTAGCAAAACAGAATTTAGTATGGAGTTTGTATGGCCATAGTGTTATATGATGTCATAGACCATGTAAGATCTCTGTTTAAACGCTGTCTAATTAGTAGTTTAAAATAGATATATCTTTCGTATTTCTCGGCCTTTTTGTCGTGTCGGTATTATCATATTTTGTTAAGTAAGCGATAAAAAAAATATGCGTAGGTATACCATATTCATTGTTTTTTGTACCATTCGGCAAACAATACAAATTGTTACGCCAGGGTTACCGACCCTTTCCTCCATTACCGATGAGTTCCGGCGTCCTAAAAATAAATCTAGTTTTACAACACTTTCCGCGAGTTTTTTGAAACTTCTTATTTCCAGTTAAAAAGCTATGAAAATAAAATATGGGTTCTTGGAACCCCATATAACCCTAAAAGCGTTAATTATGTAAATAAATGACCGATGCCATTGCGTGACTAAAGTGTCTATTTATCAAATTTACTTATTGACCAGGAAAAGTGTCTTTATATAAAGAATATTAATGTATAAAATATAAAGGTCTTCCTATATTAGGGTAAAAGACTGCTCTAATATCACTTTTGGAACAAAATTTTAACTTGTAGAAACGCATCATAGGAAAAAATTACCTAATTATAAAACAAAGTTTCCTGTCGCGTCTGTCTATGTATTGGAGATAAACTGAAAAATTACTAAACGAGATTTTCATGCGGGTATAACTTATATAAATTAAAAAAATCTTAGCTATGCTTATCTTTCTTGATCAGTCAGCCAGTCAGTCCGTCAGTCAGTCACCTTTCCCTTATAGATATATGTAAATAAATATTTTCTTCAAAAACTATGTAAAGCCGCTCTACATAACCTTTATCCAACATTTATTCCGCCCACGGACAGACTGAAGGGTTAATATTCTCTCGTATAGCGCCTGAGGCATTGATAAATACATCCTCTACTCCTACCACTCGCTTAAACCGGAATTTAGGTATTGGAATATCTTTATAGTTCTGTTTTGTGGAGGGAAATTGTTCTTTAGATAGATAGATAATACTTTATTGTCACCACAAAGATTAAAAATGTATACAAAATACTTTACCAAAGTATCACAATAGGCGGCTACTTTGGATGCAGAGGAGTACCTAAAACATCAACTAACTTAGCTTCTTTACTTTAGATGACTATTGAGTAAATGGATACGGTATGTACTCGCATTAGTACTACTAAGGTAGTAAACACGAATACGGCCCACTTGATGTTAAGCGGTTACTGGAACTTATAGATGCTTGGAACATCAGAGGTATCACTTGCGCGTTCCGATAATACTACTAGCTACTTTCCATGCGACCCTTTTGCCAATCATCAAAATCGGTTCAGTAATTTAGAATTTAAAATGTTATATACTCACTTAAAAATGAAAAAATATGAAAGTACTGTAATATACTGTTTATACCATTAAAACTGAATCAGTTAGCGACATACTGTTGTCGGAGTTACGTACGCCGCGCTTACGGCTCGCCGACCGCTGGTTGGTGCCTAGTCGTAAGCTCGACGATGCCGTTCGTGAGCTTGTCCTGGCGATATAGTGTGCGTTGCAGTAGTGAGTTTCATACAAAGAATTCTAAACGGCTCGAGTTGATACGGTGGCGGTCCCTTTCCGAGTTGATATGTGTGCTACAACCAGTACGTTTGCGTGCGTGTGCGCTAGCAGTCAATAGTAATAAATAGTTACAAACTTTAAAAATATACATCTATACTCACTCAATGACGTCCGTTCACTCATAAAACTCCCACACGAATGAGTGAAATCTATGCGTGAATTAGATAAACTAACCCCAAAATTGCTCAAGACCTCAATAACTTAGGGGTGTGTTTAGAATTTCTACCTACATGATTTGTTATAAGTATAGGCATATCGATGCGAATGACTTTGGATTTCTAATGGCTAAGTTTTCATTTAGTATAGAATTGAGATTGCAGAAGTTACAGAATCATCATGTGAGCCGAAAGACGTCCTTTGCTGGACAAAAGCCTCCTCCAAGGATCTCCTCCACGATGGCCGGTCCTGCGCTACTAAATTACAGAATATCACAGTCAAATAAACTAACGAAAGGTTTCCAGAGCTCATAGGGTCGGTAATCGCTCGAATGATACCCGAAGACCCAAGAGTTACAAGCGTCTGTAGGGTATAAGTTAACCGTTTATCACCAAGTGAGTATGCTTATTGAACGACTTTATATTTAGTCAGTATATCTACCACATATTTGAATGCCATATGGTAGGTATACCCAATATTATATAGAGCGAGATATAGACACTAAAAGAAAAATTGATAAAGTAAGTTGGTACTTTACCAGAATGTGGCCAAGAAATTTCCCAGAAAATCAGTTTAACTCTTTTTAAATATTTTTTTCATCTTTATTATTGTACAGCTGGCGAATAAAGAGGATTATAGCAGTTTCGTATTATATTAATGAATCTCATAATTCCAAGGAAAGTTTTTAATGTAACTAGTAATTACCATTAATCACCTCCACTTGTTGCGGACTTTGCTTTATTTACATAATCGCTGCTAGCCAGTTGTTTGTGACCTTCCACTCCCCACATATATATAGCTCAGTGGTAGTGACGTCGGATGCCGCGACGAAGGTCGTGGGTTCGAATCCTACAATGAGCTTGGGCTTTCGGTTAAGGAAAACATCGTGAGGAAACCATAGTACGGTGGTAGGCTACTTTGTAGTACCCGTCTGGCTGGCTACCACCCTCAAGTTGAAAATTTGTCGCCAAGCACCTACCGGTGTGTTCCAGCAATTGCACTTGAGAGCCAATTTGCCTTCTCGCTATTGTAACAAGTCAGCAACACATTGGCAATATCTCTGGTATTGCAAATGGTGATAGGCGTCGGTAACCACTTACCATCAGGTGGGCCGTATGCTTGCTTGCTACCTTTGTAGTATAAAAACAAACATCTTTGGGTACATCGTTTATTTTCATTCAGAATTTCTTGTTCGCAGTAATCAAAGCATACTGAAGACTTAACGAGCACAGATGGTGAAAATGTGCTCAGCGCTAATTACTCTTTCTTTGTAATCAACGTTTCAGGAATGAAAGTATTTTAATTGTTCAGCTAATTTCCCTTTAATTTTAACAGTTGCAGGTTCAAGTGTTTGAAAGAAAGTTATTTGTTACAATGCAGCATAAAATCGTGTCTGAATAATAAATCGTTACTTCAGTAACATATATTTCTAAAGTTATAAAGGAGTAGATGTTTCCCACATTACACCCGCGATTCCGGGATAAAAAGTAGCCTATGGCACTTGGGGATAATGTAGCTTCCTATTAGTATATTTTTTTTTAGAATCGAACCACTACCTAACTTTGGAGATCAACATCAACAACATCGGAACTTACAAACTTTATCTTTTTATAGTAAAGGTAGACTAAAATGGAAAACGAAACGAACAATACGCAACAAATACCTCAAAATAAGTACCACTAACCTTAAAGCTTAAAGGCATCGATCTCTCAATGTTTTTGCAATAAAATGGCTGGCCGTTTCAGACTTTTAATGTTGTTCCACAAGTAGAGGGGCTCCATTGAATGTGAAACAAACAATAAATTGTGGTCACAAAACATTATTAGAGGGGCGGGGAGGGGAGGGCGCGTGGGTGGTGATAAATCAATGCTTTATGTAACAAAGTAAAACGGCCGAAGATGAAGAGTAAATGGATGCGACTTTATAAGGCTGTTTTAATATCAGAAATTATTGCTAACATTAAAAATTTTAAGATATCCCCGAAAATTTCTACAAAATTGGTGATAATTTCAAAACGGCTGAACCGATTTTCTTGAAACATAGCTAAGAACACTCTCGATTAAGACACTTTTCAAATAAAAAAAACTAAGTCAAAATTGGTTCATGCGTTCGGGAGATACGATGCCACAGGCAGACACGTGAAACTGTATATATACTATAACACCCCGTCGTTTTTGCGTCGGGGGTTGAAAAGTGATGTGCATATATCACATGGATGTAGGTTTATATTTAAGACTATGGAAACCTACAAATATGTGTATGTATTTACAAAAAAATGTACTAGGTATATGTGTATATACCTATATATCAGTTAACTGTTTTTTTCAATGAAATTTCCCCAACTTTTCCAATTGGAAAATCCTTGGTGGTACCAAGATATATTCTACATTTGGTATGGAACCCTAAATCTGCGAAGTCCGACACGCACTTAAGCTAAGGTTTCCTCCAAAAGGGGTGCCACCATGTAGCGACCGTAATACAGCGATGAATGACGTTACTAGAACGTTGTCTATGTTAACCAAATGGCGCGGTTTCCTAGAGAACGGTAATTGACAAAAACCGTAACGTCAAAAAGCGGTGCCGCCAATTACCGTTCGCCGTATTACGGTCGCTACATGATGGCACCGCTTTTGGAGGAAACCTTACCTTTAGCCGGTTTTTATAAACCTTTGATATATACATTAATTAACTTTATTCAATTGATGTGATGAACCTACTTAAAGGCTCTACTCTATGTCATATTTACAAAATAAAAAAAAATATAAATAGAAAAGTTGACAATATTGAAAGGTTAAACTCGTGCTTAAACAAACACAAGGTAAAGTTTTTACCAGACCTTGACAGTTAAATACTTTCCAGACATTGTGGTTACCTGACCTTTTATATAATGTGTACATTAAGTAATCTGTGAAAAAAAGAATGATATAATATGTACAGGATGATACGAATTTTAAGGATAGTGTACATCATTATCAGTAATCTTACAAAATTTTAGGAGCCTGAGTACTACCATTAAAAATGAATTAGTTTCGAATGTAAACCTACAAACTTAGAAGCTCGAGTAAATATCAGTAACTCAACCTAAATCACCTTTTAAGCACACTCAAGAAAAGTAAATAGATATTTCCAAATAATGTATTTCATTATATACCAATATTAGATCGTATTATACCTGAAAGAAGGGCAGTGGGCGTTGGTATTTATAGCAATTTCATTGAAGTATTTACACAAAATATATATTGAATGAGGTAAGCTTATTATATCCTACTTTAAGAATGGAAAAATTTCCGTAATGAAAAATTATTTTTTGTATTTAATTTTTTTTGTAATTAATTTGTGAGATAGATTTTTTATCGAAATAATAATTTTTCATCGTCATTTTGATTGAAATAGTAGGTACCCATATTTTTTTTTATATGTTAGGTATTTTTTTAAGAATAATTACTGTTCTCTTATTATTTTTGAAGTTGATTAATTTGATCAGTTGAAATCCAATTGGATTTTGTCTAAACAATAAAATAAATAAAACGATTTATTATTTAATGGAAAAGGTTGTATTTAATCCTAATAATATCGATGTTTTTTGGAATGATGATGAAGCCAGAGGCAGTTAAAATGATGAAGTTAAACGTAAGAGATTTCACCCCTTGCCGCAAATGTGGAGTTCATCCTCATATCCTGGAGCTGCTTCGATAGGTCACTCTACGATTCAGTCGGACGTAACTTGCCTGCCATTCGGATATGGAATTAGTTCTACATTACAGGTTTTCTTCAACGATATTGTGTTCTTCAAGGTCGGCAACTAACTCTTGACCCCTATTATTAGTTAGCCATTGAAATTTTAATAACTCCCAAGAGTTGGAGACCTGATGCACTAGCGATATAGAGCTAAAATATACATCATGCAGATTGGTATGGGGTACCGTACCATATTACGGTTCATGAGATATAGCCCGCTGACAGTCGAACGGACTGGCAGACAGTTGGACACCAGAGGCTTAGTAATAGGGTTCTCTTCTTTAGTACCCTTGGGTAAGGAGCCTTAGAAACAAAAGGACAAAATGATAATACACATTCAAACATCAAAAAAACTCTCAAAAACTTTACCCATCGTCGCGAAATAAAGCAATGGCCGGAATATTTGTTAGAGATCGAACCTCCATCGTTCGTATAATTGAGGGTACAATGCGTTCATTGGTATACAGATTCAATTCTATTTCGGGAACAATGGTAACGCTAAAGCCTTTGTGAGGAACACGGTAAAAGGATAACTTTTGAAAGTGCTATGTCAAAGTTTGTTTGGGGCTTACATACAGTTGATTTACTGATTGATTGATTGATTTTTATTTGCTATAGGCCTATTTTGAGCACAATCATACTCTAGTCAGTGATGATATAGCCAAAGGTGGTAAGCACACATAGCCTAGAAGGGAACTATCTCTCAAACGATAAATTTTGACGTATTGTATTGTAAATGTCAGTGAACTTTGAACCTGAATAACACTTACACATTTCCGGGTCAGGGCTATCCGTGTTCCGAGTTGTTCGTTATATAGTATAACGAACAACTCGGAACACGGAACACAACGATGTATCCGGACGCACCTGACACGGAGCTATGTGAACAAGTTCTTACTAGTTGTACGTAACCGATTTTTTCCTCGTCCCTGACGGAACACGGCAGGGCCGGGTACCCGAAAATGTGTGGATAGCGCTTTAATTGAATTTGGATATTGAATTCTCTATTACTCGTACTATTTATATATCTCTTTATGACACAAAGTTCTAATATGCATACAATTAAATCAAAATGTACCTAATAGAACTGATGTTATTTTTACAAGCTCTTATTTAACTTATTTTTTTTTTATGTACATAGTTAATGTTAGTTTAGTTTAGATTATATAGTTTTAATTTGTATGTATAAAACTTAAAATATATACGATTTTATGAAAATAAAACGAAAACGCAACTTCACATGAATATGTTAGGTCGAAACGAGCTTGTCAATTTTAACCTACTCCCCGCGTTCAGTTGATCTGAAACTTAGTAAGAAAGACACATATGTAAGTTCAATAACAATGCAATAATATGGTGTCATTGAGCTGGTCCGAAAAAAGAGCTTGTCTATGAAAAAAATATATATAAATTGTTTACATGGCTTGCGTTTTCAATTCGAAGTCCTATTTGTTGTTGAAATATATTTTCAACATTGCCAAGGACAGAATCTCGTGTTTTCGCAGGTTTTACATGTGTTCAACATCTGCAATCAACACGTGATGTGATACCACTGCCACAAATCAAAGGATACGTTCAACATGTTTACAGAAAAACACTTTTTAGACTTTTTATAAATTCAAACAAACGTTGATTAAGGGGGAACGTTCGGTTGGAGCGCGAAATTCAAATTTTATCACGTTTTTTGCAAATTGCAGCTCAGTTATAGGTCGTAAGTTAACATGTTATTTGCGAGAAGAATGGTAGTATATTTACTGATTAATAACAAAAGAAATCATCAACATAGTCTTCCAAGGTATATTAGTAACATTTTCATGATATAGTCGTATGTTTCAGTAATATACCTTGTAGGAATATGTTGATGATTTCTTTTGTTATTAATCAGTAAATATACTACCATTCTTCTCGCAAATAACATGTTGTTAACTTACGACCTATAACTGAGCTGTAATTAGCAAAAAAGTTGATAAAATTTGAATTTCGCGCTCCAACCGAAGGTATACCCTTAATGGTTCAACTCTTAGCACCACTTCGTAGCGTGTCTATGACTTCTTCCAACCAGATTTCTTAACTTTGCGTTGTTATGAAATAAGGAAATACATTTCTGGCGTTATTTTTTCTTTGTTGTGAGCACATAAAACCCGGAAAGTTTTCACTCGAAATTTTGCAGTGTTGTTGTTTAGAATTTTTTAAAACAATTTCTTATAAACGGTTATATAACAAACTAGAATATACCAGCGGTTTCACTCGCGTTCCTGGGATAAAAAATAGCCTACTAACTTTTGGAGATAATGTAGCAAATTATTATCCAACGTATACTTTACGGTCCCGCCGCCCGCTCCTGCATTTCATTGATAACAATCTAAGTATTATCACCGACTAGAAAACGGTCCTTTAATTTTTATTTAGGCCTCCATGAATTTTCGCAGGAAAAAGTCATCGTAAACACCCGAGTCATGGTCTGCAAATGTTTTATTAGTAACCATGCTGGATTATTAATTACTAGATGTCCCCCGCGGTTTCACCCGCGTTCCCGGGATAAAAGTAATAGATAAAATGATCTATCAATGTGCCAAGTTTCATCTAAATCCGTTCTGTTGTTTTTGCGTGAAAGAGCAACAAACATACATATATACAAATTTTCACGTTAATAATATTAGTAAGTAGTATTCAGGAACATAATGTCATAAAAATTTAAATGTTAATCACCTATTTTTTTTTCAAAAATATAATATTTCAATGCGTAGAAAAATGACGATTTAATGAATGTTAAATTATAGAATATTTTTGTCTACATGAAATGAAATGAAATGAAATATTATTTATTCAAATAGACCTTCACAGGCACTTATGAATAGTCAGACTCTAATGCACGGTTCGGAAGGTAGCTTTTGCTGAGAAGAGCCGGCAATAAACTCAGCAATTACTCTTTTCAAAATAAACTTCATAATTTAGGTACATAAAATATATCCTGCAAAAGCGAGCGCTACACCCAAGCCTTTTTGTCATTTAAATATTCGTTAATATTGTAATAAGCCTTTTTTACTAAAACGGTCTTAATATGTTCCTTAAATTTATGTGAAGGCAAATTTAAAAGTGAAAGAGGTATCATATTATAAAAGCGTGTACACAGACCTAAAAACGAACCATGCACTTTTTGGAGTCTATAAGCAGAATTTACAAGTTTATGCTTATTTCTAGTATTGATACAATGCACGTCGCTTTTTTTTACAAACAGACCAATATTTTTATGAACAAATAATATGTTTGCATAAACATACTGTGACGCTACAGTGAGGATACCGATTTGTTTAAATTTATCTCTTATGATCATTTACACCTATCTAAATTTATCAAACTTCGTAGAACGTATCCGCGTAGCAATAGCTACGTAGTTCGTAGCGCTGTATGTTAGTGCTACGGCGCTCAACTCAAAAGAGTTCAACAACTGAGTTCATTACTCAAACTCAACTCAAAATCGATCTGGCTTTATCGGCTGAAATCGGAAGTAGTCGGCAATCGGTCTGAGCGAACGGATATTGTGTTAGGAGAGGAAATGGATTTCCGTCGGGTGCATTTGATTTCTAGCTTTAAATTCAGGTTTTCTTACAATTAATTGAATGTTGCTGATTTGTTAAAGTTAGTTATTAATTTTTATGAACAGGTTTATGTGATCATTTAATTTATTTTTGCTGATATTTAATTAGGTCTTTTTCAAAGGCAACTTCCTGCATCTTTTATATTTTCAATATTTCTGCGTCTACTGATTTTTGTTGTTTTTAGGGTTCCGTACCTGAAGGTCTACATCCAAACATATTAGTATAGATATTTTTTTACACTTTTTATATATCCCCTACATTAACTTCCACTGGTTCTATACATAATTGTAACATTATTCACCTTCAGTATTATAAGGAGTACTCGTAAGAGTACTGAACAACTTTTATAGCTCGTAACTCTAAAACGTGAAAAATATCCGTAGGTTAGAGTATTTATTAAAACCTGTCGAAATCTTCCACAAAAAATAACTCCCGCAAAATAATTTATGTCAATATATTGTTCCCGTCCAATACATCATATTGTCGTGCCTATCACACTTGCTCGTTAGAAAGAGATGGAAAGTTATTGATAGGCTCTTTTAAGCGTAGATAGCTTGTATAGACATAATTATGACTTTGATGAACGTGAAATATTATGTAGGTATTGTAATAGCTTTTATTATAAAATCGTGTATGTTAATTAAAATAATGTACCTACGTTTTATGCTTCATTAATGTTAGAATGATGAGACCTTTTAAATGGTCTTGAAATTTGTAGACATTTAAGTCAAAATGTAAAGGGAAATCACATGTGATAGGATTTTTTTTATTTAGGGATGTTTACTTCCATACTGTCCAAACTGTCTAAATATAAGGTATTTTTGCAATTTGACCTGAAATTTCGATTCAAAATCGTCATTTCTTTTTCATAAACATGATTTTCCTAAGTGCATGGGCTAATTCAAGAAGTGTGTAAAGTGATAACACGCGAGTGATACCACTGAGTGTTATAAGCTTCTCTAGGCAATAATAACTGCTGTTGGAAACGTGCATAGCGTCGCGGTGAGCACTTACCATCAAATGAATTAACCATTATCAGCCTTCTATCATTACTTAAGGCGATGCTATACGTGAAATGATGATTATAAAATGCGTTTTTCTCTGTATTCTTTGTTCCAAGAGATTTGGAAAATATATATGTTAAACTAGAGAATAAGTGACGGGGAATAGTTTTTTTGAAAATTGGGATTTTTTATTAGTAATTTCAGAAAAAAATCGTGAAAATGCCCCTTTGTAAAACTAAGAATGATTTTTTCTCTTATTTGGGCAATCCAAATAACTTGAAAATATTAACATTACATTCTGAAATCTATTAAAGAGGGAATAGTATTCTTACTTTTTTTAAAAAAGGCTTAGTTTTTTTTTAAACAACCCAAAACCGTATTTTTTACATGGGTCGGAGACATTCGCAGAGAGCCTCTTCTTAAGAGGTCGTTTTCACACAAACAGGTACTTTTTTTTACCAAGTAATAAGTGAACTACTTACTCTATACTCGACAAGCAATATAAACGCTCGTCGGTTCGGTCGGGCGCCTGCATGAGCACTCTTCAAAGCAAACACGGCCGGTAAACCGCTTGACGTCACTCTTCGCTCGGAGGCCGTCACTCAACGCACAGTACCAAATATACTCTCACAAAATGGACTTAATTGCTTTATTTTGGCTATGATTGTATCAATTACTAAATGTATATATTTTAATAACCAAATAAATAATATTTGTTTCCAAAATTGCAGTTGTTGTAGTGTATGTCACCAAATAATATAAAAACGGTTACCTAAATATTAATTAAGAATTACTTGTAAATAATAGAAATAATTGTATTGAGTTTCAAAATAATATAAGTGTTAATTATATTTATCTTTACATAGTATAAAATGAAGTCGCTTCCGCAGTCTGTTCGTTTAGATCTTTTAAACCAATCAACAGATTTTAATGCAGTTTTCAGCAATAGATAGAGTGATTTTAGAGGAAGGTTTATATATATAATACATACATACTATAGTACAGAAAAGCTGAAAAATGCCGTGCGAAGCCGGGGCGGGTCACTAGGTGATATTATAATAGGATATTGCAGATTAGTGACAAATCTAAGGTGACAATAAATACTGTTCTCCTATATTTTACATTCATTTTAATCAATAGTCTCTCATCTCGTAGGTACTTACTATACTGCACGTACCTAGTACTTATAATATAATATTTACTCTGTGCTACCGTTTCTATCAGACATCACTTGTTGACATATGACATAAGATTAAATATTACTCTCGTGATATTAATAATGCGGGTAATTATTAGCGTCACATCTGCGTAAGTTTCTGCGTGGAAAGTCTGTAGGCTGTACTATCGGTCGTATTACGCGGTGTCATGTTGCGAGCGTTTTTTAGCGGAACTTTCCGCGCCGAAACTTACGCAGGTGTGGCACTAATCATTACCTCATTAATATCACAAGAGTAATATTTAATCTTATGTCATATGTCAACAAGTGATGTCTGTTAGAAACGGTGTAGAATAGAGTTAATATTATAAGTACCTTGGAGATTAAAGTTTATTTATTAAAATTATTGAAAATGTTTTAATTGTCTGCGTTATGGCTATAATTGTATTCACATAATCCCTCCACAAGGCGTACCTATAATCTTGTGAGGGTCGCGGGAAACCGCTGGATGCGGGTAGCGCAAGACTGACCATCGTGGAGATCCTTGGGGGAGGCCTTTGTCCAGCAGTGGAAGTCTTTCGGCTGACATGATGATGATGAGCATAATTTCGGCGACAACTTATCGATAGAATGTCGCTATGTCGTAAATATGATTTCCGGTCCGTAAAAATAAGTAAAATAGCTTAAAAAATTAAGGCGGAGCTTAAAACTGATCCTGGGTACCTAATGATTACCTTCATTCAGGCAACAATATTTTTAAAACTCCGGAATATTATGATAATGATAATTTTACATATACATTATTATTTTACTTGTGCAATTAAACGCACGTGCACTTTGCGCACGTGATTTTCTCCCTCTACATCCCGACTTTGAAGTTCTTTTTATGGGGCCTAATACGGCGGATACTCATAGTCCGCGTACGGGTGTAGAAGCCATATACCTCTAGCTAACACCTTTTTGTCCTTAAAAAAAGGTTGCACAAGGAAGCAAGTCAGTCGCTCGTCGATGGTCTAAGCGAGAACACATCTGGCCTCAAGGTTTATATTAAGTTGTTGTTATTCTGTGGAAAGAGAGTTAATAAATGTGAGTACCTATTATAGTAATATAAAAATATTATGATATTGATTCTGATATGATGATTATTTGTTAATTTATTTGATTGAATAAATCTATGACTACCCACCATGCTTTATTTAATGATCGACTATCCTACAAAAAAAGTATAAGAAAGTCGCACTGCTCCAGCAGCGGCAGCAGTCCGATCATGATCATCCTACTGCCTTTTCCCAATTGATTAGGGGTGATGTGGTTTACAAGAAGTTGGCGGATAAACAGACAGACAGACTTCCTTTTATACTATGTAGAAAATTTACAGAATCGATTAATTTCTAGAAATCTATACGATTAGTAAATCTATTAATATTTCTCGATTACTCGATTTGATCTAAAACTTTTAAATTAAAATATGTGAAAACAATTATAATAATTTATTCCGTTTGGCTTGATGCATGTTCGTTGCAAGGAAATTTATATATTCGCCAAAAAGAGACAAATATAGTGCGACACAAATATATATCCTCTTATGCTCTCAAACGGGCCTAATTATATTGTACTTTATTACCATAAGAAAAAAAAACTGATCACACAAAAAAACACCTTTGTTAAATCAGTGTGTGTGTATTATAATCCTAGCTGTTCCCTACGGTTTCACTCGCGTTCCCGGAATAAAAAATAGCCTATAACATTCGGGGATAATGTAGCTTCCTATTAGTGAAAGAATTTTCTAAATCGGACCAGTAACTTCGGAGATTAGCGCGTACAAACAAACTCTCAGCTTTATTATTAGTATAGGTAACTCGGAAAGTTCCATGGCAGTAAGTTTACAATATGTTGCACGAGTTCTGACTAGCATATAAACGACATCCGACCGTCCGACCGGACACCGGATAATCCGATACGTTATGACTTGTTCAAGGTTCTTTGTCATGAGATTGCCTTCAGAGATAATCTAAAAATAAGCGTTTATATAGCTTGTGGTACACAACATTACATAATAACTTCTTTCAAATCTTATTGAGTTTGTTTAGTCGTTTTATTGTATTGTAAATAATACGTATTATCTCTTAAGCTTTGGTTTCCTAGAAAAGCGGTGCCGTCATTTAACGGCCGTAATACAGCGGTGAATTACGTCACTAGAACGTTGTCTATGTAAACAAAATGGCGCGGTTTTCTAGAGACCGGTAACTGACACCGTAACGTCAAAAAGCGGTGCCGCCATTTGCATGACGGCCGTCTTGTCGGTGTCATATGGTTTCGTGAACGTTTCATTGATAGCGGTGAAGCTATTTTAAATACATATTTGTGTTTTTTTTACCGGAACAACGTACAAAATGAGTTCCAACTCTTGGAGCATCGAAGACGACAAAATTTTAATAGATTTCGTACGAGACCATGAAGCTATTTATAATATAAAAAGTAAAGAATACAGAAAAAGTCAATTGAAACAGAATTGGTGGCGTGAAATTAGAGAAATATTAAATAAAACCACTTTTCGTTTGACGTTTGTATTAAAAAATTACTGACGGCGTGTTAAAACGGCCGTGGAACTTTCCACATGTCGTCACCGTCAAGACGGCCGCCTTTTTGCGTCCGTAATATTACGGCCGCTATATGACGGCACCGCTTTCCTAGGAAACCAAAGCTTTACACATTCACATTTCTAACTAGCTGTTTGTTGCCCGCGTTCCTTGGATAAAAAGTAGTACCTATAAAAATCGGGGCCGAAAGCTTAAGCTCATCGTAGGATTCCAATCCACGACCTTCGGTACGGCATTCGACATCACTATCACTGAGCTATCATCGCCTGAAACTTATTATTCACTAGCTGTCCGCCTTGCGGTTTCACCCGCGATAAATCATTTCTTAGCGGATGTTATAATAGCTTTCTGTATACAAGATTTTTGCTCGATTCGTCCAGTGGTTTGAGCTGTGCATTGATATATCAGTCAGCCAGTCAGTCAGTCACGTTTTCCATTTATATATTGAGTTTAGGATTCGTTTTATTTTATTAAATAGTTTTTTTTGCAGGATGTGGTCCCTGTGGCGCGCATGCAGCATCACATTATGTGCGTTCGCGGTGCTGGGTCAGCGCATCGATCAGGAGGCGATGCTGTCCCCGCGCACGGCCCGGGTGCGGGACAGGGAGGTCGCCAAGCCTGACGAGCCCACCTGCGATCAACTCAAAGCCATGTGGAGGTACGTCCATTATTTGATTTTATTTATACGTGCATTTTTTATTTTTTTATTATTATGTTAGTGGATGGAGGCTGTAGTTAGTGATCAGTAGGGATATGAATATGCTTTTCCTGAATAAAAATGTTGAATAAAAGTCCCACAGAGGAATATACTCCGTGAAAAGTCCTCTTTGCAAATGGGCTAGCAATTTTCATATCTAAATCTGTCTTAAAGATAAACAAAAATAAGTGTTTCCCAGGTTTTCTATGTCAGCAGTTAAAGTTTATTAACATAGTAACTTTTATACTAGTGTTAGTTTTATGTCCGTAAATGCATTTTGCAATTGCCAAAACTAAAAACTAGTAAATAAATAACTTGGTTTTGTTAAAACTACTTCTCTACTCTCGTATATTATTTTTAGTTTTGGCAACAGTACACACAGGATAATCCTTATGTTCACTAATGTCTCACTCTATATATATATAAGTATAACTCTTTCTGAAAATAAATAATTTAATAAGAATAGAATTAATAAGAAGTTTAGTAATTTCAAATAATGCGATTGCATGTTTCAAAGTAAAGATCGCCGATCTTTATGACTTATGTAACCATTTTCTATTGTTTTTAAACCCCGACGGAAAAGAGGGGTCTTATAAGTTCGTAGTGTGTCTGTGACATCATAGCTTCTCAACGGATGAACCGATTTTGATTCTGCTTTTTTCGTTTGCAAGGTGTCGAGAGTGTTAGGTAGTTTCAAGAAAATCACTTTCACATATTAGTAGGATAAAGGTAGGTACATAACATGTATACCCGAACACCGACAAAAGATTCCAGAATATTATACGGGTATTTCGGGACGGCCATTACCATAATTACCCAGGGTATCAAATGGGACAGAGACACCCCTAGAGTTAGCTTACGCAAGAGTGAATGGAAAATTAAAATATGTTTTATTCAAATAGACATTCACAGGCACTTATGAATGGTTTGACTCTAATACTGTATTGTAGTGTGGCATTTGCTAAAAAACGGTAAAAATAAAGAATTATACAGCAAAAAAAATTCAGTCGTTATTCCTATGTAAGTATCTGAGAAGTAGGCTTCTTATGGGGTTGAAAATTGGACCTAAGACATTGAAAAACATGGCCTTATCATCGAAAATCGAGTTCCTGAGTTATATGGTTTCCCTATGTGCTAAGTTTCATCAAAATCTGTTTAGTGGTTTTTGCGTGAGAGTAATATCTTCACTTTCACATTTATGATGGTAGTAGGTACCTTAAGAAGTAAGATAAAATGATGTACTATCAGCATTATTCGGGCTAATATTACCTATTAGGTATACTCAGTTAAAACGCAGGTAATGTAGTAAAAAAAGTAATGGTTTTATGTAATATTTTTACTATTCATAATTTGTAATACGCAAACAAAATAGCTGTGACAATGGTGATATCATTTCCTACACTCCACCACAAATATGAGCTGAAATTTATATTTGCTATCGAAAATCTCGTATATTATTTTCTGACATTGATAAATCAAACGCCAAACAATAATATTGTATTATTTGATACATTCAATGAATACCGTATTTCTCAGCTTCTTTTTTCGTATAATTGAATTTTTCTTTATCCAAGGCAATTGATTGCTTTCCGGCAGTGGTTACGGAAACGGCTCACCTGATAGTAAGCGGTTACTGAAGTCTTTCTCCCTCACTGATAAGATGTGGAGTGAATAGAAGGCTTATGCTCAGCAGTGCGCAGGGAAGGAAAAGTATCTAATCCGTCATTGTTATACATTTCATAGGAAATCCATACATTTCCCTAAATATCTGTCGGAGTATTATTACATTTGGGATTTTTTTAAGGATAGATGAGATGTATTTGGGGGGCTGTAAATGAAAAGTACTTTTATGCGAATACTTTATAATTTATGCAAAATAAAAAATAAAATCTATTTTTTTCAATAGTTTTCATATATTTCCTAGTATCATTATTGAATTATAATTTCCTAGGAGAAATGTTTCATACATTTTCGGTGATATATATACTACATAAAATACCTGTACCTAACTCAGGGTAGACATAATAGGAATCGAACCTACGACATATGACAGTAAAGATATTAAATCTTTACACCAAACGACTCGTTAAAATTAATCTACTAAAGAATGCCATCAACAAAGAATTATCTAATTTTCCAACATTACATTGTCCTCTTTCATTAAGGTGGCAACCCTAAAACACATCCACATTAATCCACCGCTGAATGCAAAGCAGGTGAAACAAGGAATTCCTTTCAGACATAGTTGTACGCTTGTAATGAGAGCATGCGAACGCTCTTAACGTCCTACATTTAAGGTTTGCGATGCCATCAAAATTATGCAAAATAGTGAACCTAAATTTAAACTTACATGGTGCGGGTAGGGTATACCCAATTCGGTTGAGTGGTTTCCTTCATGTGCTGTGCTTATGTACTATTCAACTTGGCATATTAGGTTAGTAGTTATAACTATTTGAGGTTATATATAAGGATTATGTAACCGCTATCTATGGTGATTTTCATGGAAAATTTTGCTTGAGCTTTCGGTGAAGGAAAACATCCTGAGGAAACCATAGTACGGTGGTCTGGCTCTCAAGTTGAAAATCTGTCGTCAAGCACCTTCTGATGTGTTCCGACAGCTGCACTTGAGAGCCAGTTCCCTTCTAGGCTTTGTGTGCTTACCACCGGCTCCATCATCACTGACCACAGTGAGATTGTGGTCAAAACACGCCTATCCTACATAGTAAAAAAAAATATGGTCACGTTTGTTTGTCTTGCGCAGGTTCTCCAAAAGACAAGCTCGAGCACCCGAGATAATGAATGAAGTGAGTTCATACCGCGACCCACTGATCTACAACGAGTGGCCAGTCTACACGGCGCTGCCCCGAGCTGCACCTAGGTAAGACCCTACAATGATGCCGATTCTGTTGTTTACAAATTAAACTAATGTTAGTCACGTCACCTCTTAAATATTAACCTTATTGAAAAAGGATAGAACATTTTTAATTCTGTCAGATTAGTCCATGCCGTCGTAATTTACGAGTAAAAACTTTAACTGACTGACTATGACTTGAAGAAGATTTAACATGACTTGAACTTTGAAACTTGACGATTGACGAGAATTTAATACATGAAAAATATAAAAAGAACTACATTCCTCAACTTGACACTGGCAAAATACACTAAGTTTGATGCAAAAAAGATTTTTTTTTGTGACAAAATTCACATCCGTATCTTTAAAAAAATGTTAGTAAGTGATGTGAGATTATTTTTTTTTGTAAAACAGAATCGGGGCCAATGAGATCCTTAATTATTATGTAACTCGTATTAAAGATAGGTAAAATTAAATTTAAACATCTGTAATGAGCGTTACGCCTACAAACTGTTATATTTATGTATTATGGTACCTAATGGGTATAAATATATAAAAAATAAATGTTACTAAATTGATCCGGCCATCGTGGAGATCCTTAGGGGAGGCCTTTGTCCAGCAGTGGACGTCTTTCGGCTGATATGATGATGATGATGAAATTGATGAACCGCTTAACAAAACTAATTAGTATGCAAATATACCTACGTGAGACGAGTGCATTTAATTATGATTGATTACATTGATTAAGGTCCTTAGTAAATACATTTAGTACCTAATTAGTATGTCTGTCAGTCAATTAGTACTAAATTACTATAATTAATATCACAAAAGCCTTTTGTTTATGTTGGAATAATTTGATTGTCAATTCATTATAGCATTTCGATTTAATGATATCAGGATAATTAAGTAGTTAGTTTTCACCCTGCAGTTTCACGGGAATATAAAGTACTAGGTAGTTGTCCGCCGCGGTTTCACCCGCATTTTCATTAACCCCCGACGCAAAGAGAGAGGGGTGTTATAAGTTTAACGTGTCTGTCTGTGTATCTGTCTGTGGTATCGTAGCTCCCAAACGAATGAATTGATTTTATCCCGAGTGTTTTTAGCTAAGTTTAAAAAAAATCCGCTCATCCGTTTGAAAATTATCACCAATTCTCTAGTGAGTTTTGGGAGTTTCTTAAAAATTTTAATTTTATTTATTTTAGGTATACATACTTCTATGTCTCCCCTTGCATGTGAGCATAGGCTACCTCATTCTCGTACCATTTATACGCAGCGTACTCATCGCTATCACCTAGGAAGCTACATTATCCAAGAGTGTTAGTTACCTACACGTAATTTTTATCGCGGGAATATGGGTGAAACCGCGGGGGATATGTAGCTACTAATATAATAAAGCTGAAAATTTTAAATAAGACAGGTGGACCGACGATCTTGCGAGGGTCGCGGGACCGCTGGATGCGAGTAGCGCAACACCGGCGCAATATCTTGGGGAGGCTCTTGTCCAGCAGTGACTTCTTTCAGCTGACATAATGATGATGATAGTTCATCAGTAGAGTGTTTTAAGTAGGTATATGTAAATTAAAAAAAAATATATGTTCTCCAGGTTTAGATACCCATACCCGACGGTGAATCGTGAGGCTTTCGGAAGAGTGGTGACCAAGGCGCCGCCTAATGTCGTGCGTACCCCGGACTATGACGAGGTATGTGATATCAGACCCAGCCTGGCTTAACACTTGGGTATGCTTGAATAAATCTTATAAGTTTTTGGTAGGTCGTCGATTAGGTGCACTTAGACTTTGCTTAGCACACACTCGGAGAGATTCGAAGATTGCATTTTAAATACCGACTTTGTACGGTAAAGTCTGAGCAAAGTCTAAGTACGCTCTATAGATCTCAGCCTTAGTGCTAACTTGTTCCTACTTATCTTTTTAGTAAGGTTTTGTATGTATGTAGTTTAGAGTGTACTAGGCCGACTACCTATACCTTAACTGTTAAGCTATTGCATAGCTTCTATCGCGGGCCTTGAGCGTGGAGACCGAATCCAGAAATTCCGTAACGGAAATAACCTAACACCCCCCACTCCGACCGGCACAGCGGTGATACTTTTTAGTTTTGCCATTTATCGATGAATAGCAGAACTTTTAATGACTTTTTGAAATATCACGCTTGTCTCTTTAGTTCAGCAACTCGTCTCTAGGTGGCATTGGTTGTATCGGCGTTACTGCGCATGCGTAATCCCCCTCTTCGCCCCCCAATCTGGTGACTCATGCCTGCTTAGAGTTTTGGCGTTAGGGCACCTCCTCTTTGTAAAAATATTTTGAACAATATTAACTTCTCATTTATCGCGATGAAACTCGAATGATCGATCAAACACTAGTCCTGCATAAAAACGACCGCCATCGTACGATGACGCCCGATAATGGCCGATCAAGCTGCGAATCCGAACTTTTTGGGATTTCTCGCCAGTTGCCGACTTCTGCTGACGTATATACTCGACGAATTAATAGCGACACAAATATTCTAAAAAAATACATCGTCCATTTTGAAAAATGCGTCTTCACTGTATGCTGCGCAGTCGAACTACACAGTTCAACAGCGGCAACATCCGAAGCCCGATATCGGCAGCAGAGTTTGTTACACTCGTTTGAACAGCATCGGGCCGAAGTCGATGGTGATTTTGGTTTGGATTCAGAACTCAGTCTGTGGCGACGTGGGTCTGTTGCCAGGAGAGCTTTGAAGCAATTTCGAAGAACTTGAAACTCCGTTGCAAGATGTGTAAAGTTAAGCAAGAATTTGCTTTATAATGCTTCAACAACTCCCAAAGTTCTGGAAAAAGTTTTATTCCGTGCTTAGTATATGTTTGCAACAAACTTTTCATTACGTTATAGGAAAGTTTATCAAGTTGGTATCCAAAAGTCGGAAAGGTTAAAAGTTATGGACACTTTTGTTGGTTGTAATTTCATCACATAAAACGTTTGTTGTTTGTCGGTCAGTAAGTACCTATGATTTTTTATTTGTACTTGGCTAGTTAGGATCGCCATGTTAGAGTAGTTTATCTCTACTATCTTTCACTTGTCAAACACTGGGTCTACATTTTCTTAAAATTTTCCAATCGTAGTGTTGCTGGAATTGGAAGGAATTTCAATTAGAAATAAGTCTCTTTGTGGTTTTGTTTTATTTTATACTTGTGTGTGTTTAGGTACTAAATAAATAAACGTGTCAACACTTAAAGGTCGCGTCATGTAAAAAGAACGCTGGAAGAAAGTGGAAGAGGTGTGTTTGCGCTTGTCTACACTCGCGCACGAACGAACTAGGCCTATTATTTTAATTTAGATTATTGGTAGGTATACCGGACCTCATACCATCAAATAGACCGATAAATCGCCAAATGCGCAGCCTACTGCCAGCGTTCTTTTTACGTGACGCGAACTGTACTTACTCAAGCTCATGATATGACTCACATTTATTCGAATCATATTATAAACAATATTTCTATAATCCTACTAATATTATAAATGCGAAAGTTTGTGAGTATGTAAGTACCTACAGTATGACACAACATGGATGTAGCATCGGCAAATCGGTTTTCGTACACTTCACTTTCGATTTACTCAACTAATAAAAATCATTCATTATCGCGCCATTCAACGTTCAACAAGATCATTTTCGCCGAACATTTTTTAACACATGTAATGTTGTAGGCTCACTCTTTTCGGGAACGATCGATTTTACAAATTTTGCCGATGCTTCATCTAAGTTGTGTCATCCTGTATGGATGGATGGGTGGATGTTTGTTACTCTTCCACGCAAAAACTACCGAACGGATTAGGATGAAATTTGGAACACATATAGTTTATAACCTAGATTAACACATACGATACTTTTTATCCTGGGAAAACGTAAGATCTCCCGGGAACGCGGGTAAAACCGCGGGGCGGAATCTAGTATGAATATAAAGCAATATAAAATACACTTCGAAATCTCTTTCGGAACTCCTAAAGCCTCTTATAAGATCTCATTATATAATTTTTTGTTTCTTGTTCCGTCTGAAAAACGCTTTTCGTTCAGAAACTCTATGAACAAAGGCAAATCAGGGGATAACAAAAGAACGCCGCCCCGTCACTTCAAAGGGCGCCCGCACGCCGCGTGGGTTGTTCAGAAACGACACAACTTTTTTGTTATTACATTTGTTACGTTAATTTGTACTGGTTACTTCGCTTTGAAGTTTCCTAAATTACGTTTTGTTCTTTGTGCGATTCAAAAATATTATTGTTTTTTTTTTGTGACGTAATTAATTCACGTCTTCTTTTAGATTGTTGTTTATTTTTGTAGCTTTGTAATTTTAATTGAGTTTTTTTAAGATTGAAAACAGTTTGTGGACGTCGAATACTGTGAAGTGAGAATTGGAATACAATTTATCATCTTAAGTAAACATTAGCACGATGGTAGGTTATTTTGTTTAGCTAAGGGTGGCTACCACTTCATCTTCAAAATCTGACTCCAAGTACCGGTTTGCATTGTTGCTCTTAGGTAGCCCACGAAATATAATTAAGTATTATACATTATATATACGTACGAATTGAAAACCTCCTTTTTTGAAATCGGTTAAAAATACTAGACGAGTTGATATTTTACTCTAGATTACGTTGAGTATGTGTATTATACTTTCGCAGAAGTTGTTACCGGCCCTGTGGCGCAACGGATAACGCGTCTGACTACGGATCAGAAGATTCCAGGTTCGAATCCTGGCAGGGTCGCTGACACATAATTTTTAATTTTAATTTCTTGCCCACCCTAATATTAAAATTACAAAAATAAATTTCTTCAAAAGACAGCCATTTGGTAAAATTGGGACATTACCTTTCCTAATGTAATAAATTGGGTTCAGAAGGATATTAATTTATTTAATTAAAAGTTCTCGCCGCGGCCTTTCTAAAATTAGATTCATTATCTGCCTACTTTATTAATGTTCTACTGTAAATTACATTAGCATACACAGTTTTTTTTCGATACCTTTTTCAATATTTAAATATTCTGTGACAATTTTCTCCATGGTGGTTATAATGACAATGGATGGTAGTAATTAAATTAAATCTTTTTACGCTGAACATTGTTTGTATAACCATAGAGTAAATAATATACTACGTACATACAAGTATTTTTTAACAATTTTATGATGAAAGATAACAATGACTTGTAGATTTTTTGTGAAACAAAATAGTTTTCATTATAACGCCATCTATTGACACTATTAAGTATTTTTATTATCAGAATGGTCGACTTTTTGCCGGGAGCTTGCGACGTTGCGATTTTGTTTTATTTTTATTAAGGTGTAGGTAGGTAGTTTGAGTTTTGTATTATTGGTGGTATTTTGTCAATTGAAGATCAATACAAGTGCACAACACACAAGTGCACCAATGAAGTGAAATGAAAATGATTACATGTTTTCAAGTTGTTTCAAAAACTCTACTCTTGACACTAGCGAAATACACAAAGTTGATACCAAAAAGAAAAACAATAAAAAAACTACTTAAAAATGATTCGACTATTTTAATAATTAATTAATATTAAAAAATACTAAAAACTTTTATTTACTATGGGAACAACTCGGAAATCTCGAAAAAAAAAATTCAATCTTATCACAAAAAAACAAAGTTTCTTCAAAATGTATAAAAAAATATATTGAACTGCAGGTGTTTTACAAATAACTTGTATTACCTATAGGTACTTACCAACGTCTTATATTGACAGTTCTCCCAAGAAATACAGTTTCTGTAGCCAGTGCCGGTTTTAGCTCTACCAGCGCCCTGGGCGAGGTGTGATAACCCCCCCCCCCACCCCCTTCTCCCGCCAACAAAAGCTATTTTATCTTTAGACTTGAGAATTTATTTATTTATTTAGACTCGAGATAGCGGGACTCGCTCATGAGCGACCGAAAATATAGGTGGGCCTGGCGCCCCTTTACATCTGGCGCCCTGGGCGATCGCCCTACCGCGCCATACCCTAACGCCGGTACTGTCTGTAGCTTCTAACAATTTTCCTTTATTTGCAACATTTTCCCTGCAAAAAGTCTGCTTGTAATTGGCTCGATGACCTTTGCTCGGCTGTTAGACATGGTATACCCACGCTCAGAGCGATTCATTCTATATAATGTCTGTCAATTTCGTTCGTTCCACGTGTTTATAAAAATAGTTCTTAACACCAACTCCGTGTGTAAATAAGTCTTTATATTTTTGCCTCACAATAGTTTCTAGCAATCGATTTTTCAGCTATAGCCATAGTATTTGATCTCAATAGAATCTTTTTTCTTGTTATGATTCCTAAGAAGACAAAAGACGAATTTACAAAAACTTTTCTAAATTCAAAATAATAGTCAGATTCTTCTTGTGTGAGTGATTATAAAATTAATTTAATTTATCCTTACCTACTGTATATTTATTACAATAACTTTATTATGTACCTTCGCTATTTGTTTTCAAAGTACCTATTTGCATACTTATCAATATAATTATTCGTTCGTAAAATTGACTTTAGTTAGATTTAATTAAAACATTTTAGAATGATGGCTTAATTCTAAAATCAATAACTTTATAATGTACCTTCGCTATTTGTTTTCAAAGTACCTATTCGCATAACATTAAAACTATTTGCTCGTAAAATTAACTTTAGTTACATTTAATTAAAATATTTTAGAATGATTCTATTTAAAAGTCACTCTTGTGGACTATAGCCAAATGCTACATTTTCCGAATTCGATGTTTATGTGAGTTTTTTGGGCAAAGAGGTAATTCAGCAGTCATTTGACTTTACCTTAGTATAAGCAGCATAAGTAATTAATAATTAAGCATTCCGCAAACAGTAACTTTGATATGAAGTGACTTCACTGATAATTTTCAAATTGCGTTTTTTTATAGTCACCGTAACCTGCGACAAATCATATTTTTTTAATTCTATAGGAAACAACGAGGGTTACCGTATACATTGTAATTCTCACAACTACCAACGGATGGCGCTGTAATATAACGTATTTTTTGTTACAGATGTTCGGTATGCTCAACGTCCCACACACATCAGGCAAGATTCTCCGGTACCCTGGACCTTCTCGACCAAGAGGACCTACCTTCATGGTGCCACCACAGCGCGACAGGTACTCCACCGATACCTATTTCTATATCTTTGAATCGTTACAAAATGTTAGGTAGGTACGTCGAAAATAATTCCGTGAACATGAAGCCCTACCTATTTGTTAATTGCATTGAAAAAAATATGTGTGAAGAAATTTATTCTGTTTGTTCACGCATAACTTTTTTGCCTATTTATTAACCGATTTTAATAATTCTTTTTGCGCTGGGTTCGTATAGTTCCAAGGTGCCCTGTATATATATGGCCCCCATATTAATAGGAGGATTTACTTTTTTTTTATGTTAATTATTTTGCATACTTTTAATAGGTAGGTAATTGTTTTGCATAGTTTGTAAGTCCGAATGTAGCAGGTAATCTCCGGAGATCGATTCAAAAAATAATTAAGCTACTTTATCCCCGACAGCTAAAGGCTACTATGATGTTAAAACAATGTTCATCTCAGTCAATAATTAAAATGTAATTTTTTTGTTGTATCAGATTCGAAGCCCTGAAGAAGTTGATCAGACAGGAGCACGTACGTGAACTGCAGAGGAAATTCGAGACCGAGCAAAAACAGGAGCTCAAGGATCTGGCTGCAGGTCGTAGGTGAGTCCTATTTACTGCTAGAACTACTTTTACCTGTAAAAAAGGTCCTCTTCAAGATCAACAACCTTTTCAAGGTCGGCAACACATCGGCAATCGGCTGGTATTGCAAACGTCTACAGGCAGCGGCGACCACTTACCATTCAGGTGGACCGTCTGCCTGTTTGTCAACTTAGGCGTCAAACTTATAACACCTTTTTGTTTTATGTCTGTCTGTGGGTAGTTAATTAGTGATTTGGAAATGTAATCAATAGGTACCTAAATTAAATAACTACCAAAACTTATATTGGTGCCGATTCTGTTGTTTACGAAGTTAACTTATATTAGGCAAGTCACCTCTCTTTCATTTTAACCTTATTGAGAAAAGACAGAACATTTTTAATGCTGTCAGTTTAATCCATACTGTCGTAATGTACAGGTAAATAGTCGTGACCAATAAAGATCGCGCTTAAATTCACGTTGAAATGTGTGATCGGATTAAACTGACAGGACTAAAATATCTTGCATCCCTTTCTTATATTTACTATTAGAAAGAGATATAGTGAGATTAAATTTATTTAGTTCGTAAACAACAGAATCGGCACCATTGTGTACCTATTCTTATGTGACAATAAAAAAACCGATACACGATAGTCCGATCATCGTTGTCAAATTATTAACCAATAGAATTGCAGCAAACTGACGAGACGTAAATAAGAACACTCTCGATTAAGACACCTTTCAAACAAGAAAAACAGAATCAAAATCGATTCATACGTTCAGGAGCTATGATGCCACAGACAGACACAGATAGTAGTACCTAGTATTTCATAAATAAGACTCGAGCAAACCAACCGATTTTATATTAAACCAGTTTTATGGAAACAAACTTATTGCAGGGACAACTTATTATTTACATTAGGAACATGACATAAACCATAGACTGTGTACTTCAACATAGGAGAGAAATATACTACTGAAAGTTACGAGTAGCAAGCAAGTGCCCACGTATACAACTCGTACGAGTTAATTAGACATGTCAAGTTGGCGTTCCTCGTTTAATGAGCTATTGTGGGTTGTTGCATAGATACAAGTACCTATGTCAAATAAGTTTATTAATAGGTACCTAGTGTAAATAAAGGTTTAATTAGTTTTCTCTGGGATAGGTAAAATAGGAATGAATTTAGTGACTTTCTTGCCGGAGTCTTCTCAGTGTAAGTGTATTCCGAACCGGTGGTAGAGTAAATTGTAACTTTCGACATTCATAAAGTGCCTTAACAAGTCCTAAACTGATTTATTCAGTTTTGAGTTTGAGTATTGCTTTCGTAATATTACGGTTAAGATTTTTTAATTTACGAAGTGTTTATACAAAGAACACACCTAGAAAGCGGTTTCCGTAGCATATAGATCCATACATCCTGCCAAACTTTCGCAGTTATTATATTACAGTATGACACAACTTAGATGTAGCATCGGCAAATCGTATATCTACACTTCACTTTCGATTTACACAACTAATAAAAATCATTCACTATCGCGCCATTCAACGTTCAACAAGATCATTTTCGCCTAAAGTACTAATAAACATGGGTACTGTTGTAGGCGCACTTTTTTCATTCGATTTTACGAATTTTGCCGGTGCTTCATCTATGTTGTGTCATACTGTAGTAGGATAATATGTATAATAGATAAGCTGATAATGATTGATAATATTTAATTTTGCAGTAACGATGACTACGCATATGGCAGCTATGCGGAGCAGGAGCCGCGAGGACTGCAGCCGCTGCAGGTGGAGTACCCGGCTGACGACCCCAGCACCAGGCACACCAAGTTAGTACCCCCCTAACTTAATAACATGACGGTGTAGTTGAAAATATGTTGTTAACAACTGAAAAACTTAACTGTTAGTTAATTGATTTAATGCAAAAAAGTACTATGTAGTTTAATGAGTAAAAAAAAAAACATTTTTTTGCTAAAAAAATATTACTTAGTACTATTAGTGCCCGGCATTGCTCGGGTGATTTTTATTGAGATTTTCAAAAATAATCGTTTCCGACATACCTAGCTCGTATGTTCCAAAAATATTAACTTTCAATAGAATATATGAAATATATACTAAAGTACGCCATAAGTTGCACCATCCAACGTTATCGTTAAATTGTCCGTCAGAGCAAAGGTTTTGCTAACAAAAGACAGTTCAAAAAACAATTTACACTTAACGTTGACAGTTACATTTAAATAACATTCGCTATGTGTTATATTGTAACGGTAATTACATTTCTTGTTTGCAGGAAACCTCCGGGCCGCCAGATTTCCCAGTTCTCCCGCTACTCGGACGTAATGTTGCCACCCTCCCGCCGCACATTCTACCACCCATACTTCGACTACGCAGCTCAGGAGTACATCCCCTACGCGTACTGAACACCACGCCCTTCGGACCGAGCGGAAGAACCTTCTAACAACTTCTAGAAGTTTCCAACACTCTCAAGGGATTACACCCCAAATGTACAAAAAAAAAGAAAAATATCAATATTAAACTGTCATATCGAAAGCATATCTTATACGCTTTCGCTTCGAACTATGCGAGCTTTCTGCATTATCAATCTTAATTAACAATATTTTTTATATTTGTAACTGATCTCCTGTAGATAATGCGATGTCTGAAAAACTTTTTAAATTATACCTTTCAATCGCAACGTATTTTTCGATAGGTTTAAGATTTCAACTTAGTCCCTATTACTATGGACTTGGAAAATGATACTTCCGACGAAGACAATAAAAACCTTTATCGTATACAATTCGATTATATAATTATTGCTGTCAATTCCCTGTGAATTAATAAAAATGACAATAAAAAAAATATTCGACAATAAAATATGAATGGATGTTTACGATTTGATGTTTAGTAGAAAATAAGATCGATGATTATAATCACTTTTAAATTAGGAATTATTGAAAAGATTCAATATATGTGTAGCCTTCTGGAACTTGTGCTTTTCGCTTCGATTCGACTTGTGTAAACATTTTCACGCCGAACGATTATTAAGATTTTTTTTTATTTCAATAACAATAACAATTCCGAATCCTCGTTTATCGAAGCGAAAACATTACACTGTCTTTTTCATAAATAATTGTATTGGATATTTGCTCATCATTTACCTACCTGTTTAGTCTAAAAATATGTACTCTTAATTTCTTATATTTATTTTGAAAATAAACATAAGGAAACTAACATGAAGTACTTATTTACATGAATTTATAACTTATTACCTTATTGCCATGTGAATGGTTGAATTGTACCTAATTTTACTTTTAATTTTACCCCAATATACATAAGTGTATACTTATATGTAATTATATATCTGTATTCAATACAAACGCAGTTTAGATTACCTTTAACCCTGTCTGAGCTCAGTAGTTCCTTACCTCTAAATTCAAAATATCTAGTTGATTTATTGTTGTGATTAGTAGCTAAGTGAAAAAGTTATCATGTAATATATATTTCAAAAGCCTTCAAGACGGCTAAGTCGGTTTCGGATGCGTTCTAAAAAAATATATAATAAAAAGAAACTCCTGATGTGAAATTACGCACCGAATTCCGACAGAATAAATGCTTTAATTACATTTAAATGTTTCATGATTATTATAATATATAGATTGTAAATTAGCAAACGCGTATTCTGTGTACTATTGGATCTTAGATGTAGGTTTGGTTATGTATACGTCAGCGAAAAGTAAGACGTCAAAACGCATGTGAAATATAAATATTCTGGTTACGACGTATAAATAAGTTGACGTCAATTACTGAGCAAAATCATCAGCTTGAAAGATCTTTTCTTTTCGCTGTAGTAATACCATCCCCTTAACAAAGACAGTACATTGGTTGACAAAGGCAATACAATATAACACAAAAATATTGAAAACTAATGGCCTAGTAAACATTATGACAGATTGAATCCTAACTTATGAGCAATCATAAGCTTTCAGCATTTTTTGATTGTAAAATTATATTGGTATCGCACTGAACGTTGAAGGCTGTAATTCTAAGGAAGTTGTTACCTATTTGTGTACTATATTTATTATTATATATATCTAATCAACTATCGACTTAATAAGTATCGACAGACGTCGACATAACCTCACAGACTATACAATTTGGCTTTAAAATTATATAAACACATGTATTATGGCTTTAAGCAAGTCAATAAATTCATTAATCTTCTATTTATTATAAATGGACGGTCATACGGCGTCCTATCCTACATGTTACATTTTAGCGAGATTATCTATACATATGTTTATTTATATATAATTTTCTAACAATATTCTGTAGAGATTTACAAATTATTTTATTGTATTTTAAAAGTCATTAATAGTTAGATAGTTAGTGGGTAACATTGAGTAGTGTTTATTGGAAGCGTATTGCAATCTAAATATAGGTGTTTAATTAATGGACTTGTATGAAACATTTCACTACTTAAGTCTACAGTCTTGCAATTACATATCTTACTGGCAGAAACCACTAAGAAATATTAAATTACGTACCTACTTAATAAAAAAAAATATTAACTTAGCAACAGGAATGTGCGTACGGATTAATGATAAAATAACAAATTTGGATTCTCCCTGAAATCAAGTAAGTAGGAACTCATGGATTGGCAACACTGATTTCGTGCGAAATTTAAAGTCACATTCGAGTCAAAATAATAGTATCATACTGTAACTAAACTGTTGTATGGCATGATCGCAAAAGTTTCTAAATCTTTCAAAGCACGACGCGGTCTTGTCTTGTCAAAGACAATAAAAAAAATAAGACAATAAATTCATTGATAACTGTTTTGACATTATATTAGGAAAGGTAAAGACCGTGTCTGTCCGTAGATATACTATACAAAGTACCCTAACCATAGTAATTAATGTTTTAAAATAATTATTAATTGGTGGTTTTTTTGAGAAATAAAAATAGTTACTTATTCCAGTGCACAATGATTTTTTATTGTTGGCAGTTGTCAACATTTTATCCCTTACTTACTTTTACACGTAGTATATTATTTATTCTTTGCTTTTACTATAACCCAAGATTTACGGATTCCCGCCATATTTACGGAGGTTGATATTTACCTTGTATAGAACAAGATTAAATTATCCGTGTTTAAATGTTTAAACGACATTTTAAAAAATGGTCAAGTGTAGTGTCGACAGTCGCGACACCGCGCGTTTGTTTGTGCACCTATTCGCGCACGTATAGCGTCCTCTCTAACACCGACTATCGACCGCGAACCGCGCACCGTGCATCGGCCGCCGCACGTGTTAGATTATTACCAAAACTATACAATTTAAGCAACATAAAGTTTAAATATTATCCCTGTATTTGTATGGTAAAATAATAGTTATGATTTATTGGAACACTGAACAGGTTTATTGAAAACATTTATCTTTTTGATTACATTTTATTGATCGTCAAAATACACATTTCCGGTTTACAACAAATAAATACAAGATAAGTTTAGATTCTTACTGTTTGTGTGCCATCGATAATTATACATTTTATAATGTACAAATAATATGGTTTACGATTTCTTGCTTTGTTTGCTTTAGGAATTTCATAATGCTCTAAACGAATAAATTGAAAACCTCGTTAAAGATAAAGAATATGAAGTATTGATATACCATAAATCATGATTTGAATTATAATGTATGAATTATATATAAATAATATTGTTGATGACTTGTTACTTAATTTGGATTTTGTAACGGTATAAAGAAAATAGTTTAAACGTTGTAAAAATATCAAGATATTACCACCACAAATCTTAACGTGAATTATAATGCTTAACTAATATTCCTTAAAACTATTTTCTTGTACTTTTGTAAGATGATGCAATTTTGTACAAAATGTCGTCATACTTTGCGGCGTCTGAGGTTGCCTATATAAAGCCGCATCATTTTGAGCTAAGATGACTTTTCATTCGACTGTTATACGGAGCAGACATCTCTCATAGTTTGTCTTGGCCGTAAGAATTAAGTTGAGAAAAGTAATCTTCAAGTAAATAGCGAAAGCTATGCCAAATTACTCATCGACCGTTTAAATCGGCTGTTATGCGGTTCGGACATATAAACTGTGTCTATGTCCGTGAGAATTAAGCTGGATGTAAAACGGTCGATTAATCAGCTGTTATACGGTTCGGATATTAGTATCCTATGTCCGTAAGAATTAAGCTGAATGTAAACTTGGCAAATAGCACTACACCGTAGTACCTAACGATTACTGTAAGATATATTACTTTGCTGAAGTATTCGAGTTATAACCGAAAATTACAAGATGAGTATATTATTATGTTATTATTATTTCTTCTCTTTTTTTTAATTGTGAAAGACCCTGTTAATCTTTATTATATCTTGAAAGATCAATTACTAAAAGTTGTGTATCATTTAATGTACCTACATAGTAAATAGTTAAATAATTAATAAATGACTCTTATTAAGGTGATTTGTTTGTGTGAGAATGAGTAAAATAAATTACTATGGTTTTGAACAATGATTTTATTTATTACATAATGTAAACTTGCATTTAACATAGTCCGGCTATAAGAAAGAAAAAGATCTGAACATTCCCTTTAGTCTAGAATTAGGTTATCTGTTATCAGAAGTGGGATAACCCAAACCACATATATTAATATACTTATTCTTTTGAAGGTTCATTATAATGGATTCCGAAGTTCTGGTGTCTCTATGGCGCCCTACCTACGAGTCGCTAGTTTCATCGAAACTAAAGACTTGACTCTTGCTGCTACCTAATTATGACTGATCTCAAACTGGAGCAGAGTCCTGGTGCAAAAGCATCGACGCCCTTTCAACTGAAGCGCAAAACTGTCAAGGATCTGCTGTATCTTGGTTTGAATCTTAGGAGCAAGCGGCTGTTTATCATCAATCAAATTAGACATCACATAACCAGAGACTTTTGGGAAAGATTAACAAAGACAATATTATTCGATCTAAATCAGCAGAAAGTTATCGTAGATATATGTACTATCATGTTAACGTTGCAACCACCTCTTAATTAATAGTATCACTATCATCTTGGTCCCAGCAATTAAACTACCAATTGACCGTAACAGACTACCCTCAAACTGATAGTATAAATTCTAGTAGCCCCAGTGATGATAAACATCTCTGATTGTTGCAACCTTTGTAATAAGGTAAGATACTTTAAAGCCGTGTTTTCTTTCTAGAGATGAGATTTTATCCAGTGTATTTTTAAGTATTGCAAGAAAGGTAGGTTATCAAAATGAACATTGTTGAAATGTTCTTGTCTTGCTTAGCCTCCCAATTTACCAATTTATTCCTGAGATAATGTGTCCAATATTTATTTCCGTGATTGAAATTAACTCATTAAGTTTAGGCCCTAATAAGGCACTTATGAATGTCAATACATTTGAACTGAGAAGACTCCCGGCTACCCTTGGCCAAAATTTTATTTCGGAAAATTCTTTCTTAATAGGAATAGTCACATACACATTACCCATAGTGTATTATCATTAAATTTAGAGGCAATTAGTCTGAATAATTTTGTTTTCCGTTACAATCATTGCCTTCTCACTTCCACCCACTTGGAGGTCAATTATAATAAAATGCAAATCTATCATTTGCTTCGAACAATACGTAGGTACATTTCACTATGCATTTAGGAGTTTAGTACAAACGTGTGTTTCAACCTTGCACCAGTCCTACATCTACGTAAAGTCTCCTCCACAACCTGCCATATTTGTAGCTTTCTTGCTTCATAGGTAAAGTAATTTTTGAGATTTCGTGATTAGACAGTGAGTGGTATTTTGATTTTAGAATTGCAAAAGTATGTATTAGAATTACCTACGTCGCGTCGTCGTGATTTATACAACATCTTATTAGTTAATCAAATTATCATGATTTTTCTAGTGCAAATTGGCTTGCCTACCAATAAATAGATATAGGATAAAAAAAAAAAAAAAATTATATCGGTGCTACCCTCTCCAAATTAAGTACAAAAAAGGCTCCCCTATACCTCCCTATACTCTAACAAACTGTAACAAATAGGTTGTCCTATTAATATCCGTAAGAGTATAAGATTTAGTACCTATAAAGACTCTGTCGAATTGTTTATAACCCCTGAGTTGGTAAACACAGGATTCGTTGTAAATTCATTTTGTAAAACCTTTGAATTATTTACACTAGTCGATTGATATTGAATCAATTGTTTTTTTTTGTTTAAAAGAAAAACATATACACTTGTATCCATAGCAGTTACAGTTTTAGTTTAATAGAATACTACATTCACCTCCGACCTTTCATAATTTGTTTTGATATTAGACCAATCATGGGGGATCGGCTGAGTTACATAATGATGAAGGTGCAGTAGGGTACCTACGCAGTTTGTGCACTAATAGCAATAGAACTGTAGTTATCCTAACCGCTGTGCTACGTCTTACCCACATTAAATATCGTAACCCAACATTATAAAAAAAAAAATATTGTAACGTTATTGTAAGTATTGCTTATTAGTTTCTTTTATAATGACTGAGTTAATTTGACGTTGATTTTTGTATAATAAATCAGGATCATGAATAATTAGTATTAGGTCAACATATAGTAGTGAAAATCTGTTTCTGAACTTATTTGCGGGATTTCAGTTTTGATGTTGTATTTTGGAAAATCTCTCTCCATTTCCTTCAAAAAACACCTAATTACCTACCATTGCCTTAGAACCCCAAACTTCTTGGTCAGAAATAGTAAACCAAAAAATAAATGGAACTTATCCCACGGAAAATATATGTAGTATATCGCTTCTCTGGTTTCCGTAGTGCAAGTTCTGATCAGATTATTGGTATCTGATACCCGTGTGAGAATAATGTTTTAAAATATAATTGTTGAGCTGAAAGATACATAATAACAAAAAAAAAAAGAATCATATACCCAATGCAAAATAATGAAGTACGTCAGACTGGCCGAACAATTTGTAGTATGTTTGGCGATCAATGGATGCCTACTATAATTGGCTCGATTAAATGAGTAGGTACTCTGTAAAGCCGCCAAGAAACTTAAGTTGTAGATATCTTATCATACTTGCGAGTGGGTTGATCAAAACATTCTGTTGAAAATGACATGATAACTATGATAACCGTGTTAGACTACTAAATAAATGATATATATTGATACTAATAAAGATGATTACAAATTTAATATAGATTTGTGGAAATGGGATAAAAGTGAATACAGAATTGTGTAAAATTGACTATGACTTTGACATGAGACTTGTGTAAAATTGACTATGACTTTGACATGAGACTTGTGTAAAATTGACTATGACTTTGACATGAGACTTGTATAAAATTGACCATGACCATTACTTTGACATGACTTGATAAAAAGAGAAATAAAATTGATTCTGGTATCACGTATGGTGATATTCGGAATTGTAGAATAAAATTGATTCTGGTATCACATACGATGATATTCAGGATTGGATGATAAGATTGATTCTGGTATCACATACGATGATATTCAGGATTGGATAATAAGATTGATTGACTTGACTTTTACTGTGACTCGTTGACTTTGACTTTGACTCTTTGACTGTGACTCGTGACTTTGACTTTGACGATTGTGGAAAGATAATTCTGGTATCACTAAATTGGTATTGAAAGTGACACTATTTACTCCGTGTACTTTGAGAGCAAAGTATACGTCAGTTTGGCCGTGTTAGATTATTACCAAAACTATACAATTTAAGCAACATAAAGTTTAAATATTATCCCTGTATTTGTATGGTAAAATAATAGTTATGATTTATTGGAACACTGAACAGGTTTATTGAAAACATTTATCTTTTTGATTACATTTTATTGATCGTCAAAATACACATTTCCGGTTTACAACAAATAAATACAAGATAAGTTTAGATTCTTACTGTTTGTGTGCCATCGATAATTATACATTTTATAATGTACAAATAATATGGTTTACGATTTCTTGCTTTGTTTGCTTTAGGAATTTCATAATGCTCTAAACGAATAAATTGAAAACCTCGTTAAAGATAAAGAATATGAAGTATTGATATACCATAAATCATGATTTGAATTATAATGTATGAATTATATATAAATAATATTGTTGATGACTTGTTACTTAATTTGGATTTTGTAACGGTATAAAGAAAATAGTTTAAACGTTGTAAAAATATCAAGATATTACCACCACAAATCTTAACGTGAATTATAATGCTTAACTAATATTCCTTAAAACTATTTTCTTGTACTTTTGTAAGATGATGCAATTTTGTACAAAATGTCGTCATACTTTGCGGCGTCTGAGGTTGCCTATATAAAGCCGCATCATTTTGAGCTAAGATGACTTTTCATTCGACTGTTATACGGAGCAGACATCTCTCATAGTTTGTCTTGGCCGTAAGAATTAAGTTGAGAAAAGTAATCTTCAAGTAAATAGCGAAAGCTATGCCAAATTACTCATCGACCGTTTAAATCGGCTGTTATGCGGTTCGGACATATAAACTGTGTCTATGTCCGTGAGAATTAAGCTGGATGTAAAACGGTCGATTAATCAGCTGTTATACGGTTCGGATATTAGTATCCTATGTCCGTAAGAATTAAGCTGAATGTAAACTTGGCAAATAGCACTACACCGTAGTACCTAACGATTACTGTAAGATATATTACTTTGCTGAAGTATTCGAGTTATAACCGAAAATTACAAGATGAGTATATTATTATGTTATTATTATTTCTTCTCTTTTTTTTAATTGTGAAAGACCCTGTTAATCTTTATTATATCTTGAAAGATCAATTACTAAAAGTTGTGTATCATTTAATGTACCTACATAGTAAATAGTTAAATAATTAATAAATGACTCTTATTAAGGTGATTTGTTTGTGTGAGAATGAGTAAAATAAATTACTATGGTTTTGAACAATGATTTTATTTATTACATAATGTAAACTTGCATTTAACATAGTCCGGCTATAAGAAAGAAAAAGATCTGAACATTCCCTTTAGTCTAGAATTAGGTTATCTGTTACACGCGACGATCGATACCGGCCCGCGTGGGCGCCAGTTGCAGTTGACATGCTCCGCCTGCGTACGCATCAGTCGTTAGTAAATCTTCACGCAGAGTACCGCGCCACCCCAGCGAAAAGTGATAATGCGAAGTGTTTGGAACCCAGTGAATTGGCCCAGTCCACCAGGCCACCGCGTTCTCCAGACTTAACCCATTGTGACTTTTACTTGTGGGGAGAACTTAAACGGCTAGTTTACGTAAATGAAATAACCAGTGTTACGCAATTAAGGCAAAAAATTGTGTCGGCATTTGAAACAATTAAAAATGATAGAAATGTTTTGAGTAAATTAAATAGAAACTTGCGACAATGAGGGAGGGCACTTTGAGCAGTATCTTCGAATAACATAGGTAAGTAAATAAACTTTTTTGGATCATTGTATTCTGAAAATTATTCGAACTTAGTTAAAAAAATAAAGTAGAGGGTAGCAACGGTAGAACAGATACGGTATCAAAACATACCTACCTACCTACGCACTGCGCGCCGCGGTCAGTGACGCGCGGCCGCGCCGCGCTCCCGGATCGCAGACCAATTCTGTGCACTCATGTGCACTCGAGAAGCCTTATTCTGATTTGACGTTATTCGCCCAATCATCAATAATCGATTACTAATCAACCATAGAATTAATTAACTATTTTTATTAAACTAAATTATTCATTTACTATTGGTTCCATAAATATGGCGAGAATGCAAAACCACAAAAAAAATGCAGTAAATCGAGAAATATTTTTAACTCAACAGATCTGTAGGATACTAATTTATAAAGAGGTAAAGTTTTTAAGTTCGTAATATGTTTTACAGGTTTATCTCCAAGTGCTATAGCAGGTACAGGCTAGTTTTTATCTTTAGAACGTGGTTGAAACCGCGGGGGGCAAATAGTTGTAAATAAAATACGTTATTTTTATGGATATTCTCATTTAATTCCTACAACTCATGAGGTAAACAATACTAAACTATTCGTACCAATCATTTTGTAATATCAAACAAAATTCTACATATTTTTATAATATGGACACTAATTACAATTAACTGGTATGGAATAATTCTTAAAATTTTCTTTTGTTTTTTTTTTACAAAAAATGTTTAAACTCTCCACTGTATTTATAAGGATTTTTAATTTAATTTATGGTTACTAAAATTAAAGCTACGTACGCTAAAATATATAAATACGTGATTAAATTATTTTATATAATAATAATATAAATGTTTGTGAAAGAAGAAAAACTTAAAAGAGAATGAAAATACATTGAAAGTAAAATTAAATAACAAAACAAGTTATATAACAACCAATAGTCAATGTTATTGCAATTTATGACAAAGAGATTACTAAATTTAAAAAAAAACCGGTATTTTTATTGAATATTTTTTAATTAAAATGAAAGTATGAATATAAAGAAACGTATAAAAAAAATATGGCACAGATTATTTTTTGAGAAAAAAAGCTGTGTAATACGCAACAATAAAATATTATTAAACACTGAAGAAACTTTTAAAGATAAGTTAGGTATACCTCTTGTGCAAAAAAAAAATAATCTGTTTCAAGAATTATAAAAAAAATTAACATGATTGAATTTTTCTTAAAAGTAGAAAGGGAATTTACAGATGGACAAAAATATTTAATACGTACCTATGTATTGAGCCTAAGTATACGTAGTCATTGAATGTTTTTCGACTACTATTAGATGACAAAATAAAAAAGTAAGTAACAATAATTTATTTTAATTGAAACCATGGCTTTTTATAGTATGACAAAAACATAAATACGTATTAGATATTTTATTCAACTTTTTGACAGTTATCGTAGAATATAAATTAACATAAAGATTATTGTACGTAGATAAAAAATGACGTAATAGGAACAACTGGACAGAGCTTAAGCTACAAATACTGATACACTCTAGGAATAGGGTACAAACAAACGGTTTTGGTCACAAAAGGGAAATGGTCACCAATCCCTTGATTCTAAAAACTAAAATGGCTCGAAAACGGATGCCAGGAATCAAATTACAGGAATGCAAAAGGTTTTTTTATAGTTCAGTTGGATTTCACGCTACTTTTGATGAAATTGAATGGAGAATAAAATAGATTTTATGTAAAATGTTTGAGAAACCGAAATTAGAGAATCAAAATGTGTGAAGAAAATACTTACTAAAGGACCAAAATTGGTATTTTAGCTACCTAGAACTGTTACACTAGTATGTTTAGTATTGTCTAATTATATAATTTTACGACCTTGGTACAGTAAATATTTTTTTTAATCAGTTTTTGATCTCCAATGCTGCCACCTCCATACTAGTGGCACTTTTTGGAACTAAAATATTATTAAAATTATCCACTTAAAATGAAATTTATGGCATTTTATGGCTACCTCATGAATCACAAACATTAGCACTCGATTTTTTTTATATTTCTGTACACTAATGTCCAAAAAGAATTTTATACATTATATTTAATACCAATATTTTGTAACAATTACAGTTTTATTAACATAATGTTTTTTTTTTATATAATAATCTATTCTTATTTACATTGTTGTTATAGAATTGACGATTTTTTTTATTAAATAAGTATTTTTAATATATTTTTTTCGATTGATAAAAGCTATGAATATTTTTCTGATAATTTTTAATACGCCAATCACAGTATTTTCTACAAAATATTGATTGACCATTAAATACTGTCACAAAAACAATATTGTCTCGATTTTAACCCTCCAGGCACAAAATGGCGTTCTTAACCCGAATTTTATTGCCTTATTAGTTTTCTATAATTTCACGAAGTCTACATTAATAATACTATTCGTAAAAATGTCTTTTCTCATGGGGAAGTATTAATAAATATAAATATTTAATTTTTTTTTTCATTACAAACTAACATCTAAAGATTGGTCGGGATGTATGAGTTACACACTTTTTAAACATGCAATCGCGTCTACATACAATTTTAATGTTAAATTCATTTGTTCGTATATTCTTAGGAAAATACTTATATTAACCGTACAACTGGCAACACAGATTCTTACACCTATACAAAAAAGCAAAAGAGAAATAAAAAGCTGTGTTACTATTTGTACCAACATCCTCACAATATAATCAAAAACAAAACTCCATGCACTAATAACTCAATATCGACGTCATCAATATAAATTATAATTGTCTCTGGTTAAAAGTTTAAAATATTCAGTAATAAATATTCATTTATTTTTTCTAAATTGTATTTTGGCACTAATTTTGCCACATCGTTTCGTTCCTTTTGGAATAACATTTTGCGACTAAGGCACAATTTTGAGGGACATCACTATTTTCTAAAACTACCACTTTTGGTATAATTCAATTTTTCATACTTGTCACGTTCAGGAAACTACCATTTTTGGTGGATTTCACAAATCTTTTCACGTTACATAACATTGAAATGTTCACTCTTGTCACATTTAGAATCCTACCACTTTTAGTGCTACTTAGTAAAGTCCATAATGTCACTTTTTGAGTCTTAATCAAATATTTTGCGTTCATAGTAAATCCATCACTTTCCAACTACCACTTATTAAACCAATATTTTAGCAACAAAATTAATTTTATTGTTACTGTATATCAGTTGGTGCCGCTGGTGGACGGTCCTAGGTTCGCTTCCTGGTGCTTGTACTTGTGTGACGTCATCTGCGAGAGGCCTAGTACCGCGAAACCACACTGCAGGCAATGGTAGTGGGTTTGTTTCTTGCTATGGATACATTGGGGTTCGTACCCACATCCTGGAAGGAGAAAAGTTGTCAAATTAAGACCACTTACTAGATTCTTTTTCAAGTGCTTTTAAATTACTACTTTCCAGATGTTTCATTGGTTTCCATGTTTGAAACAATGATAGTTTTTGTGTTGACTGTGTTTAGGGTTCCATACCTAAAGAGTAAAACGAGACCCTATCACTAAGACTCCGCTGTCTGTCTGTCCTCATGAACCGTGATAAAATGGAAAATCTGAATCTAAATATGAATTCTGGCCTGAGTATCGTCGAAACAGTAAGCCAATACCGGGCCTTCTCTGACACATTCCGCATCAAGACGTCAACAGCTGCTTTCTTAATTAACTGATTTATTAACACATACGTATCACGAACTCGGCTTCAATTATCTTATGATTAATCTTTAAACAAACCTTATGGCCAAAGGAAATATTTAATTTCTATTTAGGTAAGAATGATGATGAAACAAAACACTTACCTTTACTAGGTGGGAACTTCTCAAATCCAGCAGCTTGTATGGAGTCAAGCTTCTGATGCTGGCGACGGTGGGCGACCACCTTATTAGTGTCAGTACACACGAACTCGCACTTGAGACAGTGGAAGTGAGAAGCTTTGTTTTGTCCGGTGCCTGTAATTAATTAAATAATACTATGTATATAATCTTATACTTTACCGTGATTAGATCAATCAAGTAAAAAAAAATAAAGTAAAAAAAAGAAACAAACAAAATAAAGGTAAGTACTTACCAAAAGTGGACGCGTGAGGACAGTCAGGCCTCTGACAGTAGACATTGGCACGGTACTGCTGGAAGTCACCGCCCATAAGTGTGTCCAGCCTAAAAAGTAATATTAATCACCATTAAAAAACCTATGACTGAAAAAAGTCGCAATTAATACAAAATAAAAAACCAAATTGCCTTTTACAAAAAGTAAATTAATTATATCCAGTGTCGCTCGGGATAATGTGAGGATACTAACGATACTTGATACATCCAAATCTGTTCAGGCATTTAAAAGTTATGGTAGAAACACATAATGATGCTGATTCTGTTGTTTACGAACTTAACTAATATTAGACAAGTCACCTCTCTTTCATTTTAACCTTATTGAAAAAAGATAGAACAATTTTAATGCTGTTAGTTTAATCCATATCGTCGTAATGTACGGGTAAATAGTCGTGACCAATAAAGATCAGTTGAAATATGTGATCGGATTAAACTGACAGGACTAAAATATCTTGCATCCCTTTCTTATGTTTACTATTTGAAAGAGATATAGTGAGATTATATTTATTTTAGTTCGTAAACAACAGAATCGGCACCAATATCACACTATATAGGTATAATAAACCCTGAAAGCATTACATTCCTTTTTTGGGTAGTCGTGTAAAAAAAATGTTGAAATTTACCTCTCGTGTCTAGCAGTGTGTTGGACGAATCTAGTCTTATCGCAGAACGAGTAGCCGCAGTCTTTCCGAGTGCAATGGAAGTGGGTTTGGTGTTCCCTGTTTAAAAAAAAAGATTTTAATTATAGAACAACTGGGAAGGCTTATCAATAGCCGCATACGCAAGTCCTAAGAGAAATTACTGAGAGAGAAAGAAGAAAATATTTTTACACAATGAAAAACCTTTAATTGGCTCGTCATCATTATCATCATCATATCAGCCGAAAGACGTCCACTGCTGGACAAAGGCCTCCCTCAAGGATCTCCACGATGGCCGATCTTGCGGTAATTGGCTATATGTCGTTATTGGCAATTTGCATCCATAGTACAGCTGGTGTGTGAAGAATGTCCCAGGGTATTATTATGTTATTATATAGTTTGGGTACCTACCTGTATCCGCAGTGCTGGTAGGCGCAATCCTCGTTGAACCTGAACCGCAGGTACCCCTCGGGGATGGGCTCGTCCTTCAGCACGCGCATGTGCGGCCCGCGGTGGCTGTGCGTCTGAGTTCGTCTGCTAACAAATATATCGCCATATTAAGGTGAATCCGCGGTGAATTAAGGGCCTACCCTACGAATTTGACATTGCGCGCTCCGACACTCTCACACCAAGTCAAGCGACGTATGGTGTCTCTCGCTCGCGCAATGCCGCAATGTTTATTTCTCGTAAACTACAAAATTGAAAAACCGGTGGACAAAATTTACTCATGTGCTAGTGATTAGTTTTAGTTTAATGAACATGTCTGTTTGTCCTTGTCTGGGTGTAATTATATATTTAAGTATGTATTTACAAAAAAAAGTAGTATACGTAGTATATCAGTTATTTGGTTTCCATAGTACAAGCTCTGCTTAGTTTGGGATCAGATAACCGTGTGTGAACAATGTCCCAAGATATTTTATTTAATTTCGTAACGTTGCACAAAGAGAGAGCCTATACTAATTTTGGCACGAAAAAGGGATTCACGGTTTCAGAATGGCAATAATAGATAGGCAATGTTCGGTACAATTGCGTAATTTCGTCACTAGATGGCGTTACTTGTATTTTAAATCGCGCTATAAATTAAACATAATTTTGACACATTTCTTCACGTAAAGCAGTTGAAGGTATCATAATATAAATCATTTCTACTCACGACTTGGCAATCATTTCCGCTTCTTTGTCCATCCCTGGTGGTAGACCGTGACCTTGCAACAGACTCTGTTCTAGAAGTAGCTCCGGTGGGTACAACATTGTCGGATATAGCGGGAAGGGGGAGCCACTGTAAGAAAAAATAAATATTAGTTAAAAATTCTGGTAGGTGCTTAGCGAAAGATATTCTATTGTAGGTTTTAGCCAAGCTACTACAAGTTCAAAACAAGCTTAATTAAAATCTATCTTACAGTCTTTGAAATAGAGGTGGGCATATAGGACTTCTTTCGTGAGACAGACTTTATAATTAGAACTTACCCTTGGGAGAATAAAGCGACTTGCGCTAGTCCTGGTAATCCTGCCAACGAGGCAGTGTACTGCTGCTGAATCTTGAGCTGCTCCTGTAAGCTGCCCTTACGACCTCCAGCCAGGTACTGCTGGAGAAGCAGGCTTTGAACTGCTTGGACCTGCACGACAAGAAAATTAAGTTATTGGACCATGAAATTTCTGGTATTTTTTTAATTTGAACGTTTCTATTATCGTTATAAGTAAGTAACTGTAGAAATTATTTAATAATAGGCTACGTAACCGCTTGCCATCAGTGAGGGCCGTATGCTTTTTCGTGAACTTAGCGGATATTTACAACAAGGAATGTTTCTTATTTAGCCATGAAGTGATTCCTGAAATTTTCTTACCTTCTTGGTAAGAAAATTAATTAATTACCTGATCAGCAGGATTAGGTGGTCTTTGACTGGGAGATGGCGCTTGGCTAGTCGATGATGATGCAGTTGAAGGTAGAATTGATATCTCCGGGTATTCTCGCTCTAGGGTTTCCTGTGACGAAAATTATTAACATTAATATTCTATTTCGAAGTAATATAAACCATTACAAAGGAGTTTTCATGCAATTCACAGGTAAAATTGGAAGTTAAAGGAGCCAAATCGTTTTATTTTATATGCGTGAGTAACACTAAAACTACTTAATAAAATACATTTCTAACCTCTCTTACCTTGGTTGCAGCCAATCCCACTGGCCCAGGCTCCATAGCATTGCTGTGTTTCTTTACCATGTGGCTGAACAGCAGCTTCAGATCCACATAAGCTTGGCTGCAGTGAGGACAATGGTAATGCAGGTTCATTCCACCGGCATTCTTATTTAATGGACAGCTCTGGTCGTGACAAGATGGCGGAATTGTTGGTCCTGACATTTTCGGAGGTTCAAATTGCTTCTTGTCGTATTCCATTCGGAGTTTCATGTCTTTTGATGGTGATGCGTCATAGATACTTCTTGGAGATGGCGAAGAAGTATTGCTTCTGAGGTGAGATGACGGGTAAAACGTACCTGTCGCTTTGACTACTGGAAGAAATATAAGCTTGGGTAAGTGGTGTGCTTTGTGGTATCATTATACTCAACTTAAACCAAAAAAAGGCTGCGAAATATAGGCATCCCTCATAGAGTTCCACAAAAAACAATTTTAAGCAGAAGGATCATAAAATAATAAGAATAGTATAAAATCCACTAAATACATCAGTAAATAAAGCGCCTGTTCGGTATTTATAACAATTTTAATAAAGAGCAACACTCACCCGAAACGTTGTCCTGTTCCCTCTCAAACTCACTCTTGATAGAGAAGTTAGTTGGTCCATAATCCAGCTCTTTTGTTGAACACACGCTATCAACCGACGCTCTCTCTTTCAAAGAATAATCTTTGGCCTCTTCAAACGGCTTCTCATGTTCTGTCTCACTTTTAATCACTGGGGTACCTCGTCCGTGCTTATGAGTTGCTAATGCTGAGTATTGCATCACAATTGCTGGGCAATTGTTACCCTGAGCGCAATGGAAATGGGATCTTAATTGGTTTTTGAAGCAGCTCTTTCCACCGCACTGGTCGAACGAGGAGAAATAGTCGAAGCCTTCAAGCAATGGGCAGATGGAGTGAGATTCCCTCATGTGTGTTTCCATAATGATGTGAGTTTCACCAGCGAAACTACAGTTGAAGCAGTGGAGGTGGAGCTTCGTCATACGAAGTTGGCAGTTGGAGTACGACTGAGCGCAGATATCGGGGCTCGTGAACACTTCAAAGTGTTGGAATTTGATGCGCTGTGGAGGGATTTTTTGGAAATTTTATTGCTATTTAAAATTTTACATAAAGTTTTCTCGAGTAACTTAAAAGAGAACATTATGTATGTTTTAAAAGTTTGTTAATCACAGATTACTTACGGGAAACTCTTCAATGGTTGCAATGACAGGAGACTGAACAACTGGCGGTAGTTGATTAGCTTTCGGTAACTTGAACGATGTGAATATCGCTTGTGGTGTTATCTGAAAGAAGAAACAGATATCAAAACTATTCTAATATGAATTACTATTCTAATTGAACTCTACGAATTGTCAACAAATTAAATAGTACATACATTATCAGTCCAGACTTCAACAACTCTGTTCTTTGGTGGTCTTCCCCTCTTCCTACTAAACATCTCATCCAAAGAACTTGAAGGGTTAACATGCTGCGGAGCAACCCCAGGGTTTGGTCCCAAGTTCAACTGTGCCTGCAAATTCGGCGTCAGCTGAGACGTCAAGCTAGGCGCCATTTGAGCAAGTTGTGCCAAGTTTGGAGGCAGGTTTGGGAGACTTGGTACTTGGCCAAGCTGTGCAGCCATGTTGGGGTGCAACTGCGCTGAGAGTTGCGGAGTAAAGTTAGGTGCAAATCGTGCTGCCAAGTTGGGCGACATTGGACTGAGGATTGCGTGCTGCCTATGATGCTCGAGACGTCTAAAAGGCTGTTCTTCTGACGATAAAATAACTGCTCCACAATTTTCCTAGAATTAAAAATATCATTTCATATTTTATAGCGTACCTCTTTTAAGCATTAAACCATTAAACGTTTTTATAGTTAAAACAATCATTAATTGTAAGCATTAAGGACATCAAGTACTCAAGAATTGCAGAGTAGTTCATAGCAATGACCAAGACACATCAGTGAGCCTTACTACATTTCTAAATTTAACTTACCCAAATGCAGTGGTAATGCGTGATATCCCTGAGATGCTGGCAGGCGGAGTTCCCGCAAGGGTTGTTCCGCGAGAAGGTCATGAAGTATGCTTCAGTCACCTGGTTCTGCTGCTCGTGCTCCATCACATGCTTCACCATTGTTGTGTGGCAGCTGGTACGTGGAAGAAAGGGTTTTCATTACGCTTAATGAGGGAACTGGTACTACTGATTTTACTATGTTAAAGACATGCCAAACTATTACACCCATTTTGCAAGAACGTCTTTCTTCTTGTCGCATTATGTTTATGTTTTTCTTGGGACATGAACAAATAAGGGGCATCTTAATAGACGCCACAATGTAATGTGATTTTTTAGATTGTGAATTGTAACTTTCGACGTTCATAACACGTGTCTTATCTGTGCCTATAATAATGAGTTCTGAATTTGAGTTTGTGGTGACCAAAGAAGCATCTACAAAAAGTATGAAACAAAGGTTCCATTGAGTACTAACTACAATTAGTTACTTTTTTAAAGTCATCAGAATATTTATTTATTTAATAATACTAAAAACTACGAGTTAAGAAAGAGATAGATAAGATAGATCTGCATCATTTTCTATTCAATACATTGTCGAAGAAATAAATTTCTCTTACCTGTGGGCCATCTTGCACCCTTCAGCCAAGCAATGGTAATGTTTATTGAAGGCACTGCACTTGTTACACTTGTCCTCAGCTTCTTTAGCTCCGCTGAAGGTCTCTATATACTTTCTGGATACTTCCTCTACTAGTGCTTGGTTCTGTGAATAATGTTCTACGTATATTTTTGTTTCTTTTTTATTACCTTTAAAAGTATTTGAAGCATTTGAATCAATTATTTATGCCTTGTTTATTAATCATGGATTATATGTTACAGATTCCAGTAGCTAACCTCTCTTACACAACTTTCATTGACTTAAAAAATTGATACCGCACATTTCAATAGTTATAAGTACTATATCTATTATAACATTATCAGTATTGTTTATTAGCAATATAGCGTTTTGCTCTCCTACTTTCTACAAATTATCATCAGGGAACTCCAACTTCTTAATTTCTTCAATGCTATATTTAACTAATTAATCAATCATACCTATTGATGTTGCCAAAGCAAAAAATCCTTTATTTGGCTGGCATGTAGCTTTCATAATCGCAACGAAGTGAAATAAATGCATTAACGAAGGCATGAACTTACAAATGGATGTCCAAAATCAGAGTCCATCATGGGGTTGGACATGTCATCATCCACGTGAAGGTTTCCGCCGGGAGAGTACATGCTCAGGTCGGCTCCTTGCTGCATTAAGGCACTTTGTATCACTGAGGTTGGTAATCTGAGAAAAGAAGAAAATATTATTTATAAGATATAGTTTACCAAGATTCATATTCATTCATAGCCATCATATATTACGCGATGAATAAATAAAGAATATAGAATATGGAATTCTGAAGGAATATCAAAGAAGTATAGACTGAGTTGAGGTAAAAGTCCTGTCCAATAAATAGATGTAGGGAGTCATAAATAACAAGATGGCGTATTGAAAGCAACAATTATAAAAACCAATCTCTTATAACAGAAGATAAACAAGCATATGTTTTAAGACAGATTTTCACATCATAGTTAAATCTATTTGATAAAACAGAATTATTAATGAATTAAGTCAATAAGTTAAACTCACCCAAAACTCATCTCCTGCTCTTTCCTCTCATGTTTCCGCTTATGAGTGAAGATCTGGCTGCTGGAGTGCAGCACATAGTTACAGTGAGGCCTGATGCAGTGAATATGGTTGCAAGTCCTGCTGAATCTGCAGTCTCTATAAGGACAGGCTTCGTTCTTCATGTACTTCTTGAAACCGTCTTTTGACAGAGCCTCGTCTTTTATGTGGTAGGTCTTATGTTTTTCTGTTGAAAGAGGGGTTGGTTATTTTGTACCCTATTGTCATAAAGTAATAGAATTGTAATTTTTTGATTTACGACAGTCAGCAATTAAGCATATAGGCTGGTAGTAAGCGGTTACCCTAGCCTATAAACGCTTGCAATACCCAGTGTGTCTCACGCGTTACTGACCCTTCCCCCTCCCCGATGAGGTCTGGCGACCTTACTCGTGGGAACACAAAATTATTTGACTGTGGCATTCTGTAAGGTGCATGTACTCCTCCGCTCTTTAAGTAAAAAACGCTATGTCTAGCCTCTCTTAGCATGTTTAAAGTGACAATCAAAATGTATTTAAAACTAATCGTAAGTTTGAGATCTGTAGCTTAGTCTTTAATTAAAATGCAAACAAGAATGCAAATTAGTAGATTGATTAAACTAGTCATCTCAGCCTTATTTGCTCTCTCACACGTTTCAATTAATGTCAATAGCTTTATTGTGAATGTCATAAGGTTCAATCGAATTCATTTGGAGTACTTCTATGGGCTTACTCCGAAAAACAATCAGTATTAATTAATATTACCTATAAATGTGAAAGTATTTTTGTGTGTCTATCTGTGACATTTTCACGTCTAAATGTCTGAACCGACCGCGATAAAATTTGGCACGCAGATAGCCCATGAAGATGTAAAAGTAAGTGCTATCAGTTCAGAGGTCTAGGTGTAAAAAGGTATCTGAGAACATTCATTTAAAAATCTTGGCGAACATAAACAACTTCATAATTATATTACTAGAATAAGTTAGCAAAGAAATGGACAGCCTACCACTTATAGACCGAGAAATACCAAAGGAATTGCCTTGTAATGATCTCCATAACCTCAAGTAACTCACCCATATCAGCCTTATTTTTGAAGGTATATGTACAACCGGTCCTCCTGCAGTGGAAATGCGTGGTCCTCTGACCAGCGAAGATGCAGTGAGGAGCAGCACAGCTCTCAGTTGCCCTGAACCTTTGGAAGCCTTCCTGAAGAATTGCCGAGTCCTTTCTGTGGTAGTTTGCATGCATTTGGACGTCTGATGTTGAAATGTAAACCTGGTAGAAGATGCAAATGTCAATGTTATTGGGAATACTCTTATTGGAATATAACAGAGTTATAATGACTATGAAGGTGAAGGGTTCAAAAAGCTCGCTAAAACCAAATTTTATTAGGTTTTTTGCTAATTGTAGCTCATAATAGGTCGTATGTATGTCAAAATATGATTGGCGACTCAGAAATATGGCTATAGATTTGTATATGTATTCATTTTGCATTCAAAATAGTGTGTGTACACTAATCCACCACATTCCACTAGAATTTCCAAGTGCATATGTACTTGGTGACATTCCTTAATTATCTTCTCCAATGTTTGTATCAGGATAAATGAAACTTATGTCTTATTACTCTTACCTTATCACAGCCATCTTGGATGCAGTGGTAGTGAGTTTGACTCCTGTTGTGAGGACAGTCGCTGAACCGTTCTGAGCAGTCATCGAGGGGAGAATACCGCATGAACCCATGAGCTAGAGACTCATCGCGTTTTTTATGCCACTGTTGATGAAAACGCAAGTCAAATTAGGTCACAATATAAGGGATTATGGATATTTTTTAAATTATTTAAGTGCCAGTTGATTCTTTGACATAGTCTCATTAATACCCGAGAGTTATGGGATATCAAAAGGAACACGTTGTATATTAACATCAGCATCTAACTAATAAGACTAAAAAAAGCGCTTAACCTGTACCCTGGATTTAGCTGTATCAATCGTGAAGAAATTGATACGCAGTTAATTTGACGCTAAATGAAGGGTAGAAGGTAGAAGTAAACAAGGGTTAAAAAGATAAAGCTAATAAAAGTTCATACCTTAAAGTGTCTGATCATCTCTTCTTTCTTACAGAACACCCTTGCAGTGCAGTCCATGCAGTGGAAGTGCTCCCGGTAGCCAAGATCCTTGCAGTATGACGAGCCACATTCCAATGTTGAGCTGTACCTGATAAAATAGGTGACGATTAAGAATCATCATCTCCTGAGCCTACCAACTTATTTCCCTGCCTTGTTCCCAATCAGTTGGGGTCGGCGCAATATGTACGTCCGTTATATTCCAAAGGGTAATGTAAATATACAATTATTTCTTTTTCTTGTTTCGTACTAAGCTATACTGCCAAAAATAAAAGGCATGGCACAAAATATTCAAAACAGTGAGTAATAGAAAGTACACTTTAGTGTGGGAGGGTAAGACCTACTTATCACTCGGCTATTGGAGAATGTAATTTGAGAATAATTTAGGAAATATTTGATGAATGATAAATACATGAACAATACCCAATAGCAGAGATAGTTTTTTATGTTGATATTACCGCTAAGATTACTGAAGACAAAATAACACTCAACATAAATGTGACAAAGAAAAATAACTTAAAAAGGAAGTGCTTAAAGACCACAATACCTTTTGACATATCTAGAGTAGTCTACAGTTGTCTGCAAAGAGTTCTTACGAGCTTGATCCAAATGATTCAACGCAGACAGCAAACCTAAACAAAAACAGAAAAAAAGATCATAAATCCGTTGATACAAAAAAGTATATTATGCTAATACACATCGAAACAATCATAACTAACGATACATTCAACCATTCCTTTTCCGTCAAACTTATTCTTTTGTTTGGAACAGCCAAATCACCTCCATGCATCATATTCAAACGAACAATGTAGTGTTTTCATCGTGTAGGAAATATTTAAAATCACCAAGTCTGTATGTTCCTTATCTGGCGCGTTTGCGTTTCCGACTCTATTATTGAGCGTTTTTAGTTCAAAAAGAACTTAAACGTCTCGCGGGTTATGTAAGCGGCCCCTCCCCGTATCAAGTTTTGGAGTATCAAATAAATTATTATGGTAATTAATCAATGTTTTCTCCTAGTCACTCTGGAGCGGGCCATTGTGAGTGATCGTTGACTCTCCGTCTACGTACATTAAATCACGAAAGTGTTTTTGTGTATCAACTCTTTTTTTACCGACACGACTCTAGATTGTATCGGTTAAATACGAATGGATATATCTATTGAATTTCTAAATTACTTCATTGTACACCAAATTTATTGACAGAACTTTTTATTCTTAGAAACGTGAAGTTTTCCTGTTTATAACTTCAATAGTTTTATTTTTTAATTAATGTCCAAGGAAAACACTTGTGCACTCATCGCTACGTGCACTCGATATCAAACACGAATAGATCGCGTACATGGGATGCATTGTATCGAAATTTCAGTTTTGTGTGTGCCACATTGTCGAGATTAAACTCTGTCAGCCACAGTACCAGCATGTCGAAATACCACCTCTGCATCTTTTTTTACAAAATCGTTTTTGGAAGACGAATTAATACCTATACTTATGTAGATTAGCGTTCACAACACAATGGATGTTAACATACGGCTTGATAATTTGGTACGTTACATAAGTCGTGCATGAATACTCGTGATTGTAATAATAGGAGAGGTTTTAGTAAGAGCAGGTTATTATTAATGAACTAGAAAGATCACTTGCTCCGTACCATCGTTCCTGGTGTTAATAGCTCACGACTCCATGTGCGAATGTTGAAAACTGTGTATTAGGCGTTGATTATTTCAGAGAACCTTATTTATTGGTTATAATTCATGCAGATTACAGATAAGATGGTATTAAAGCCGGAGATGAAACTCCGGTTCACACAAATGTGAATTTCGATTTGACCGCGGTTATGAGATATAAAAATTCGTCGATGAAAACAAAAAACACAATGGACGATGCCGGAGACCGCATCTGATAATGTCCGTTCGACATAATAAACATTTATAATACTAAGGTGGTTTTTTAGGAAATTTCGTAAGATATTGTGTCGGTTCATTCAGCCGAAACAATGGGGTCCTCATAATGTTCTACATAATGGGTTTTTGAACTCAGTCAATGGAACCTCGCGCTGTGATCGATGAAAGTTCTCGGTATGTGAGTTTATGATTCGAAGAAAACAGGGTGTGCGACTTCCTTCCACTTGTAAGTACTAGCTTCTGATAAAGATCAACGTTGACTACTGTTTCTTTAATATCTGAGACGTTTGTTAAATTATTCGATTGTTTCCCATAAATTGTGGACTCAGATTGAATAATTTTGAATAACATTGCCTTTAATATAAGAACAGATGAAGTTAAAGATATATCGAGTATTTAACGTATTTCTTGTAATATTTGCGATAACACGTATAGATAACCATCAAGCATACCTTATCGTGTCCCTTAAAGATTGTGATAAATTACTTATTAATTTAAATACAGTTATTAAAGACATATAACACGCTGTTTAAAAAACTTCCCACATAAAACATGTTCGCAACAATTCAACAATATCAATAACAAATAACATTAACTCCGAAAATAATCATGACGGTAGTATAACAAAAAACAATCTTGTAATATTAATGAAAAACAACAAAAAACCCAACGAAGTTGATACTGATGTAGCGCCTTGGGAACTTAGCCATAATCCTTTTGGCATTTAAATGGAAAATCAGTAAATGTCAATGCATCTTTCTAGTACTGACTAATTGAAGTTAAATGTCATTTCAGATTTAGATAAAACAATTTGACTTTTAGGAAGTTAACAGTAGTTTTAAGAAGTCAATGCGGATAATGGAAACTGGATTGAAGTGGCCACCGAACGGTCTTGAGTACCGGATGTAGTTGAGTTTGATAAATCATTGCAACATGATTGGGTTTTGGGGTATGATGTTTTGTTGATTGAACATCTGTTATTTATAAATAGAAAAGCTACTTATTTAATTATAAGGAGCGATAAAGTACTGGATATAAGCTTTTTAGTACAAGGTAATGCCGATATAAATAAGGGCCGATGACCTTTACAGCCAACCAATAATCTTATCAATGAAAAAGCTCAAGTTCCATTCATCATACATTCCATTGTCTACATCAATAATCAGTTCATCATCTTTGTGGGGTTCAATAACTGCATCAATTCTTTGCATCAGTGCCCGTCTTCCATCTAAATTGACATTTACTCTCTACAACCATCTCTAAAATGTAAATGCGGTTACTATACACACCAATTCACGTACGAGACGAACATACTGCACCCACCCATTCAATTCTCATTCAATTATAGACTCTATTTCACCACAATAAGAATATGCTCAACAAAACCAATGGCAAGTCAGTAATGTCTTGGGAATACGAGACCAACGTAACCTGATATGTGATGTTGATTACTTTATTAATGTTTTTATTGAAACCGGAGATCAAATTATGCTGGTACGCACGGTCAATGTAATAGTACATTGGCGTAAGGCTGTGTAACGTATAGAGGAGGTAATGAGGCGGGGCGATGGGTGTATGTACGTACAAAGATCTGACTATTGACAAGATCCATATTTATGTAGGTACCAAAGCTTATTAACCAGTTATGAAGTCAATCTGTTTTAAAACTTAAAGTAATGGAGAAAAAACATATTCGATACAGATAAGACATCAAATAAAACATGTACGAGTAGTTGAATTCCCGACTTATAAGGAATGAGCAAAGCTAATTGAATAAAAATTTGAATCTCGCATCCCAATTTGTATAGAACCGAGATGAATCATAATACATTCCTTGTAACATTACGTCAATGTATGACCATCTTGAGTTTACAGCTAAAAATGTAATTTACAAAACACATTGACCTGTATCACCGTGTTTTATGACTGAAATTGGTGTAACAGATGTTTTTGATGGCTCCAGAGTTCAAGTTGCAAGGTGCTACGTACTTTTTTATTAGAATATTTCGAGATGTACAGATAAGGTGTCTAGTTTTATTTTTCTTTGGATCGATTAATGTATTGTTGCTGCAAGATTGGAAATATGTTCTAACGTTTTCCTGTATAGATATGTTTTTTCTTGTTCGTTGTTATTTGCATCAGTATCTTGTGATCTTTTTGTTGCGTGTGTTGAGGCATTTGAAACTCTTCTAATTTTAAATTTACCTATTCATATGTTATTTTTAATTCTAATATTTTCCTTGTGATCTATTCTAGATAGCTTTGTGACTTTTTTACAGTATACTAAATATTTATTTAGAATTGTAAAGAAGTTCCCAGAATAGTTTCTGTACCTACTAACGTTATTCAACTAATATCAATATTTATTCTGACAATAGTTATATATGACTGTGAAAATTAAACACTACTTTATATTAATTGTATGTAAATTAAGTGTTTCACTAGGTTACATATTGGGACCACATTTATTCTTCAATCATACAACCGCACCAAAGAATATTAATTTCACATATCTCATCACTAACAGTAAAATCAACATCATGATCTCCCAATGCCTTATTAACTCCATCAATTATAGTATAATTACATTGCTTTGTTGTACCAGTGTCAGTTAATTGTTCATATTTAAAGGCAAGTATGTCCATTAATTACTTGGCAATATGATTTGAGACGTTTACACGATGCAGGCGGTCATAAACTCTGGTCGGCGGATGAAAGAGCACTGATAATTATGAACGTACGCATGCGTAGATCAAATCGGGATCCATCGATCGATAAGGGATCTAGATATGTTGCGCCGGCGATCACTTGTTGTAACTACGTGTGTTGATAGCAAGTACGTATATATTATACATATAATACATAATACTGTTAATCATTGTCACTAAAAGATTTATTACATTACTTACTCATAAATAGGTAAACCTTACTACAATATCTACGGACTAAAAATATCGAATGTATAGAAAAAATAGAGCAGAAGGGTGTAAAGAAAACTATTCTTTAAAAAATTGCTTACAAATGAAATATCTCAATTACGTATTTTAATGGCACCATCTAATACATTTCTATCACAATAGAAATCTAAAGGCTATCAACAAACGTAATCGGTCGCCCCGTCTGTAGATCCTCGGCTTTGTTCGGACATCTCCGTCAGTCCCTCCCCCTGCGCGGGCGCAGTGATTGGAGTAAATGATTCCGCATGATCTTGTTTGGTTTTTGCTCTGTTTACGTTGTCGCAATTGACGGCTAGTGACTTTTAGTTTGTTTTTACACTTTTATCTTGTACCTACGTGTACGAGTAGTCAATTAGAGAGAAAGAGTTTCGTTTCACGAAAGCTTTGCAGAATTGTTTTTTTTTTACTACAGCACGCCTTCTTTTTTTAACTGTATACTATCTGGGTGTGGCTAATGATCTGAAAACATTTTGCAAGTCTAGACATAACACTTGTTGGAGATTTTTCGAGCTTTCAATATTTCATTTTTCAGTAGCTAGATTGGAAGTAGGAGGGAGAAGACAACATACGACATGTATATACTTAATATAAAATACTTTTGGTATTTTACCATAAACAAACTCTTAGCTTTTGACTTTAATAAATATTTTGACAGATCACCATATCTTCATAACTTACTTGAATAAAACTATCTACTGTTCTAAAATAAAGTAAAACAATATTTACACATAGAACGTACAGAAAGATGGATAGACCGCGCTCCGATCGCATTAAGTCAGCGGATCGATTATGTGGATTAATGCGGCGATAATCGATTCTTTTTATTCGTATCACAATCGATTCTTTTTTGTTTGGGCAGGTGATATCTACGTTGCCATGTAGAGTTGCAGCTCTTGCTCGGCGATTGTGTTCGTTTTAAAAGATGCTAATGGAATTTATCGACAGACTTACATCTTGATTACTTTTAGACTTTTGTAAATTATTAGCTTAGCTAAACGGTTTCTATAGAGCAGTTATGGGTATTAATTTTATTACAGAAATTGATTTTTTTATTAGCTTAATTAATATTATTGAAGTTTCATCATCATGTCAGCTGAAAGACGTCCAGCTGGACAAAAGCCTCCCCCAAGGAGGATTGTTAAAGTTTGCTTTGTTTTAATTACCGATGGTCAAGTCTCTGGAAAGAGGACCTTCCTAATGTATGCCGTCTAAAGAAGCCTTCTGAATCTGGCCATTGATCCAACCGCCTAATGTGAGACACATGAGGAGTTTGTCGAGGGTTGGCCATAAGGGCGAAAACGATAATCAACACAATAGTTGCCACGTCAATGGCCCACAATTATAATGCACAGCCAAGACTTGAATGGAAACCTTAGGCTCTGATATTATGTTGTTCAAAGTCTTGAGAAACATTTAACAAGCCTAGAACTCTCTAGAGCTCTCAAGCTAAAGGCAAGTCAAGGCGCTGTGTTTGACCATAATCTCATCGTGGTAGGTGATGATATGGCCGATGGAGGTAAGCACACAAAGCCTAGGAGGGAACTGGCTTTCAAGTCTAGATGTCAGAACACACTAGAAGATGCTTGGTGACAGATTTTCAGCTTGAGAGTAGTCAACCAGATGAGTACTACAAAGCGCCCTACTGCTAAAGCTACCGAAAGCTCAAATTTGTTACAATATTTATAGTTTGATTGTTATTGTCTAATATCCAATCTTTGGTAACATAAATAGTACTATTTCATTTCCATAGAACTAGCTAGAACATAACAGACTAGAAACGCAGCAAAAATGTCACGTACAAAATATAAAATCTAAATATTATTGTAATACAATTCTTGTACACATAAAAGGTCGAACGACATGAATTCCATCATATGCAAACATGTCATGACATGTCCTTCCTTATACAAAAACATTACAACCTTCGTATTTAACAATTTGTAATCGAATAAATATGTTCCTTATATCAAAATTAGGTGTGATACAGATCTATATCATAAATGACAAGTACCTATATAATGTAGTTTATTGATTATATATCTTTATGTTATCCATAGAGATATAACTAACTCAGAATATCTAACGTAGTTTGCAATAAAAAAAAAATCTCTCCAAGCTAAGCTAACCTATTTAAAAATAAACAACTCCATAAATTCTTCCATGGATGACCATATAAAGTTTATATTGCAAAAAAAGATATGTATATCATAAAATCTTAGCGGTGCCAACGTACTGGAACACAACCTACCTTTTACCTTTTATAATATAAAAAGGACCACTATAGCGCGTCTGGGGTCACATAATGCATTATAATTTTATACAAAGATACAAACTGCAAGAGTCAAATGAATATGCAAAAGCGATGCCCGTGTATTGCAATTGAGTTATTGTAATAGCCCGCTAGTGTGCGCCGGGGTTTATATTGCGACGCTGTAAGGGTATTTCTAGGTATGCGTGGGACTTGTATGTGAGTGTGATGCGCACACGCATCCGAAGAAATGCATATTTTATGACGTCTGCTCACATTCTGCGCGGTGCCACAAAGAAATTATACGCACATTAAATCCGTGGAGGTGAGACCTTTTTTATGCCATTTTTTTTCTTATGACCTCCACTTTCTTTATCTACGGGTCTTTTTGTTATCTTAACAGGCGTGAAGGTAATTTAAGGTATTTTAAAATATGATTTAAATATGAACTGAAGGACAACTTTACAACTTGCATTAATCCTAAAACAACTACTTTTGGCTCTCAATCTATTCCCACCAGCCCATTTCTTAGTTCTCTTTATTACAATCGACAATAAAAGACAAAGAGATTGTTTTACAAAATAAAAAACATACCAATATCACCTCCATAGATTCTTCTGTCCAATATGTGAGAGGATATGCAAGTCGGGCCTAAGTTAATTAACAAAAGACTGACTTGAAGCCAGCACATGCTACGATGCTGAATGGCCATTCTGTTCCTCTTTTCCCGGGATATGTATGTTTATCTTGATAAAGGATGTCGAGTTTTATATCGAAAACAATCCTGCATTGAGATAGTGCTGACTTCTAAGGTATAATTTAATTGTAGACACCTATCGTTGTGGTTTTACAGATGGATTTTGGTTGGGTAATTAGACCTCCATTTTAGTCCCGTTTAGGAAGCCATTGACCCCCGGGGGTAAAACAACCTACTTATAAATTAAAATAGAATAAGTAGTATAAAATAAGTCGCTTCCGCTGTCTGTTCGCTTACTCAACGTATTTTAATGCAGTTTTCAGCAATAGATAGAATGATTTAAGAGGAACGTTTATATGTATAATACATGCATGTTATTGTACAGAAAAGCCGAGAAATTCAAAGATTTGTATACCCGTGCGAATCTGGGGTGGGTCGCTAGTTAGCACCTAAATTAGATTTCACTGCCAACACCTGCAAGCTGATAACCTGGACTATATTCTTTACAGCAATGGATTTTTCTTCATATAGGTATAGTGTTTCCCCAGGCTACGCTAATCCGTGATACTGATACCGTTTAATTAACTTATCGACAATTTTAAACTGTTTAGCGACAAGACAAAACTAAATATTAAAATGAAGTGGTCAATCGTATATAAAACTAATTAAAAGTACAACAACGTAATCGAATAAATTAATCGATTTTAATCGATTCGTGGTCTCCTCCGTCTACCAAATTAGAACATACATAACTATAAACGTAATCACACGGTTTTTATTCCAAGATCATGTCAAGTGTGTTATTTTTTTTACGAAGGTTCTGTATCCGTTGCGATAGTTTTTAAACCAAATTGAGCAAACCCATATTTGCGAAGAAAATGTATAGGATTATCAAAATAATACCAACATCTTAGTGACATTGATATTAATTAAATTTTATCAAAATTGGTCCAGCGGCTTAGCGTGAAGAAGAAACAAACATACTCACTCACAAACTTTCGCTTTTATAATATTAAGTTGGATATTGATTTTTCTTAATTATTTTCAACAATAGAGTGAAGGCGAGAAAGTTTAAACGTTTTCTTTTATCATCGCGGAACCCTAACAATAACTCGATGTTATACCTAATCTAAAGTAATATTTATAAATATTCTCAATCTCATAATAAACAACTAAAACCTAGAAGGAGCCGATCTTTAATTACTGTAATTAAAAGATTTTTATATAAATTATAACTCTATCGCCTCGGGAGCGCACGGTCTAATAAAATTTCTCAAAAAGAGACAGACTAACGCCTTCTCTGAAGATAAATAAGGACAGGAATATTAAGAATATGAGATAATCGATTTGTATGGAACAATTGATGTGTCATTTTGAAATTTATTTCGTGTGTCTGTTTTACTCGTGCTTAAGAAGACTTTATTAATGATAACCTTTTTTATTTAATCAAATATGAACTAATCATCAAGTACTTATTAAAAGTTAACTTAGCACAATTATGTTATTCCAGGGTATAATCTATCTATGTGCCAAGTTTTATCCAAATCTGTTCATTAGTTTATCGTGAAAGAGTGACACAGAGTGAACTTCCTTACATCCATACAAAAACATATTATGGATATGAAGATGTATTGACACATTTATGATAGGGTAGTTGATTGACATATCAAATCAGCTACTTTTTAATAAATGTCAAAACAATCGTTTGTATGGAATTTTGTATGAAATATTACACTATGACGTAATAGTTTCACAGCATCAAAACATCTACTCTTAGTGGTTCCACTGGTAATTAAAAATCATAAAATGCATTAAATGTACAACATATTTGTTGTTTCCACGTGTTTTTAGATGTTTTATGCATTGGTTAGTGTTTGGTCATTTATTTTTGACACTGTCAACTAGCCTATATTAGTAGGATAGGACATATAGGTATATAAGTATCCTATTTAATATTATAAATTAGGTAGGTATCTAGGATATACTTTTGTAAATTACCTATTAATTACTGAGATATTGTTGGAAAAAAAATTGTTCGATATAATGTTAAATGTCGGCGACAATGAATGCATTTCTTTCTCTTTCTTTATTTTACAAAAGCCTTAAACTTAAACTACAAATACCTATTCAACAATAATATAAATCCATCAATAAACTTTTAAATTCTATTCAGTTAACAATAGACAAGATAAGTTATAAACATCTCATTGACAGATCATTTGGGCATAGACAAAAGGCAATTAGCATTGGAAACTCTCTTCCTATGCGCAAATTATCTAAATTATTCTCTTTATCTAAATTAATGCCCGCTCACAGCTTGAAACGTTTGCATTTAAAAATAATAATCATGAAACTAAAATTATGTCTCGAGTACCTAACACTACTCGTAATGAATAAATCCTATTTAGAATAATAATGCTTTTATAGGGATGTTTTAAATGAGAGCAAATAGGAACAACAAACAAGAGCGGAATCAGAATTTTTTTAATACTAAAAAAAATAAGGTCGCTAGAAATCAGTTATAACTTCTCACACGTTTAGATAGAGAATTAATATTAGTTTGCTTTAACAACTGAGATCAAGAGTAATTAATTTTAAAAATATAGGTATCTAGGTATAATATTATATTTTTTTGCCTAATTTAGTATCCATGTCACGAGAAAGCCATGACTAAAATAGAGCCCAAGAAAAAGAGAAAAATATAGTTTGAAAGATGTATAATATAAGATATACTCTTACTTAGAATAGATGAATAGAAACTAGGACTAGTTTATGGCTGAAACTTTTTTTTCAAAACAAAATGAAGAATATTTTATACAGATTCACTGAAATGAACTTATTACAATTAAATAGAACAACACGCTTCTGAACCTATTTGAAAAGTACTATAAATAACGTCGACACAAGTATAAAGTGACGCACAGACATACAGTGTGTCGCACGATAATAAAACACAAATCGGTGCGCACCGGACGGACTGAAATTAGACCATTATACAGTAAATGGGAAACGGTATTTGCCTATTTGATAGGTAGGCCCCTCCTAGTGCTTTATACTGTCATATGTAGCATTTGATTATGTCATTTTAATACATTTTAGTGATATACATACAGAAAGTGTGTTGGTTTGTTCTTCTTTCATGTAGCAATGGACAGAAGAAGAAATATAGAAGCTTCAGGACTTTTTGTCCTAGAAACACGGGTCAAACCGCGGGGCGGAAGCTAATTGGCAATAAATGGTTTATCTAAATATATAAAAGGAAAACTGATCTATCAATGCTCAAATGTATGGATCGAGCTGAAATTTAGCATATATTTATCTATTATGACGTAATAGGTATACGCTAATAAAGGATTTCTGAAAATCCAACCCCTAAGGGGATAAAATAGGGATCGCGGGGTGGAAAGCTAGTATACCAATAAGAATGCTTAGCGTCCTGAAATTTTGTTAAAAAAAAAGTGACATTGTTACTTTGAAGGCGTCAGGAAAGATAAACGATGTCCAAAAAAACTAAACTACCTAACTAATGAGGATTTAATAACTGAAATAATGTAAAAACCGGACTGGCTCTAAGCATCAGCATTTTATTCATAAATACACATGAAACAAAGTACATCCAATACGCAGTAAACAAGTAATATAGGATTTTATTGCCGTCAACCGGGTCCCAGTACGCTCAATTGAGTGAATTCGCCTCTATTGAAACAGATTACAGCCGAGGTTTCTACAATTACTGCTAGGGGACGCTCAGGATGTAGGGAACGTTTCCTAAAAGTTGAAACTAGGAACACAAGTTGGAATTAAATAAACGCGTGATTTGTCGTGGAACCTACTATGGTAAACATGCGAATGTTTATTATGACTGTCAATCACATAGTAAATTTAGCAAAGATCTAGCTTCCACCTCCAGGAGTAGATTTTCAAAAAAAGCTTTCTTAGTGGATGGATGCCTTCACAAGGAATACCCGCCAAATTTCATGTCACTAGTACCGGCAGCTTAGGATGTGGGTACTTTGATATGTCAGTGAACGTCAAAGTCAGTTTTACGAGAAAATATTGAAATCCTCTAATATACCGAATGTCGTTACCTACATTGATCTAGTCTAGTCTAGCCTCGATAATGTACTGTGTTTGAGTCTGATAGCTTTGTTTATGTGATGATATGGCCGAAGCAGGTATGTGTCGTACTTTTCACATGTTTCAAAATTCCGTTTTGACTTTTAAATGTAAGATTTAATGATCGAAACCAAACATTTCACAAGTAAAGCACTTGAAAAAAAGCCATTGAACACAAAAATAAATATTTGCATGGAATAGTTAATTAGTACAGAAACATAGTTATAACTGATCATAGAATAAATTAGTAACATGTCACATTTCACGTGCTAGTGTAAAGAATTCACTGTTTTGTGGAGAAATAAGCGAACGGTGCCGCGGCGTATCGGCTAGTTGTAATTTTATTTAAATTCTGTTTATCTTGAACGCATCTCATTTGGTGACAGTTATGTTTTTAAAAACTGTGAAGGTAATTAAATGCACTTTCATGCATTTTGGTGGTATGACACAACTTAGATGAAGCATCGGCAAAATTCGTAAATTCGTAAAAAATTTCCAAATAGAGTGCACTTACAAATATTACCCATGTTTATTACTATATACTTTAGGCGAAAATGATCTTGTTGAACGCTGAATGGTGCGATAATGAATGATTTTTGTAAATCGGAAGTGAAGTGTAGATATACGATTTGCCGGTGGTACATCTAAGTTGTGTCATACTGTAGGTAAGTAGTATTAGGTATTTATTGTTTTTATTAATTTCCTAAACATTATGTAACACTCCATGTTTTTTACAAATAAAAATAATAAATCTTGAAAAATAAAATGAAAACTAATATTAGTTGTACAAATATGCAAGCAAATATAATGAGAGAGGGCTCTAAATAAACATACTCACTGAAACGTGGTCACTAACACTTGCTAATTAGTTTGTTAACGAGAAACCCGTCATATTTAGCGAATATGTAAATATGTCACTGTACACAACCGCTAAAATGTCCTAGTTTTGTATAAATTATGCAATTTCAAACATGTTCAAAATGCGTAGTATTTGAATCATTATTTAAAAAATAAAAATTATCAATCTATTAAGGTGATGATAATTTGATTTTTTTTCTTCTTGGATTCATACTTTGTGTATTTTGCTAGTATCAAGTTGAGATGTATTCTATATTCTTCATTAAAATCTCATTAAGTTATATTTTAAGAGTTTTTCAGACAACTTAAATCCATGTTACAGTAATCACTTCACTGGTTCACCTACATCACATGAGTAAATAAACAGTACCTACATGATTTTATTAAAATAAAACGAAAACGTAACGCCACTTCGCAAATTCATTCATTCTTATTTCAAAAGCGTATTGTAGATAGGTAAAGGTAACCAAAAACAGCCTCTATATTTTCCATATGTCGTTTCGAATGATGCAAGAAAGTAGATAATTAAACATAAACAAATATAAGTAGGAAAAACTTACCGCTAGCTTGCAATTTTCTTTCTTGTGAATCGTCCGCGTCCATTGAAGATTGTTTTTGAAAGAATCCCTATAAAAAATAAATACATTTAAATGTTGTGGTTTAGAGTTTTAAAACAAAACTAAATTTTTGTTTGTTATTTTTTAATTGCTGCTATTTCCAATATATATATTTATTAATATTTATAAGTATAATTCGAGCTAACTAAGTGTATTCCAAACCGATAGTGAAGTTTATTGTAACAATTGTAACTATCGACATTCATACGTGCCTTAACAGGGCCTAAACTGAATAAATAAGTTTTGAATTTGAGTTTTAATTCGAGTTTGAATTCTGTAATGATTGTTTTAAATAATAGTTAATTTGAATTCTTCTCCATCCAGAGGTTGCCTGGTACTTTTAGTGATAAGACCGCCCATTGTAAATCTTTCTGTAAGTTAATGTAATGTGGTGTGACATTATAAGGCTAATAATTTTATTCAAAAATACTAACTTGCATTTGTAAATTGGCTAGATCCTCTAAATTTTTCCTCATGAGTAGGTTCTGTTGTTCGAACTCGGACACGCTGTTGCCGGCGCTCGAGGTCGTCGATTGTTCCTACGCAAAAAATGTATTAAATCCTGATAATATCAACTATTCAATCTAATTTTACGTTCTTATATAAATGCATACCAACACATAATACATATATTAAAATACTAGCTGTTCCCCGCGGTTTCACCCGCGTTCCCGAGGTATCTTATGTTTTCCTGGGATAAAAAGTATCCTATGTGTTAATCCAGGTTATAAACTATCTGTGTTACAAATTTCATCCAAATCCGATCAGTAGTTTTTACGTGAAAGAGTAACAAACATCCATCCATACTCACAAACTTTCGCATTTATAGTAGGATTATCTTTATTCTATTAAATCTTAAAATACCTTATATCTGATATGAAAATGAGTTTCTCATTATTTTAATTACCTGCCCATCTGTGTCTCTGGACACGCTAAGATCAAGGGTCTGGTCTCCATCATCAGAACAGCTACCATCTTCCTCTTGCCCTTGTGATCTATTGAACAGCCTCATTGATTGTTGGTTGATAATCTGTAGAGCTCTTTGTCTGTTGATAAATTATTTTTTTAAATATCTTATTTATATAACTTAGTGCGGTAAGGAATCAGCTTTATACATACCTTTGAGCTTCAATATCATTATCTGGTGTTTTCGGTGGAGTAATATTTGTAGAACCTTCATCTTCAGTTGCTGATGAGGATCTTCGAAGACTTCGTTCAGTACCGTCGTCCAATCCTGAATCATGTCTTCTTTTTAAACTTAAAGGCAGATGCGTAAACGGTTTACCTGGACAAAAACAGCATTATCAGTATATGATGAATTATGACGTCATGAAAACAATGTTTAATTCAACAGTGAACTCACCTTGAAGCGCTTCTAAAACTCTGATTTGTCCACTGATAGCATCAGCAACTTCGTTTGATGATAAACCGTAAATACCGAGCAGCTCCTTCATTGTATTCATAGCGTAATCCCTCAAAATTCTATTCGTGGTATTAGAGGCGTCACCATTCTGTTGCGTTTCACTAGTCTCTATCGGTTCTTGACTTTCTCCTAACCTCTCATTAGCATTTATATCCTGCCCTTTATTATCATCGTCAGAATCAGAGTCCCTTCTCCTAGGTGGCGAATTTGTCTTAATTAACTGCGATATCGCAAAAGGATTTTTGGCACAGAAAGTTTTATTTTGTAAACTACTAAAATTCAGGACGGTCCGATCGTTGTCGGGTTCCTGATTTATGTGTAAACTATGTATATACGAACGTTGAAATGAATCTACTTTCTTATCGTCCGGTAACCTAGTTTGGTAATTTGAATCTATATTTTCATTGGAGTCAGTGCTTAATCTCCGACTGAGGTCAACTGCGCCTCCTTTTAAGAGACTGAAGTTTTTAACACCAATTTTTGCGAAGCCCGCTTCGTCATTGTCTTGGTCTACTTGATCGGGAGTAGTCCTATCGTTTCCATTCATGGGACTTCCAGTCTCATTACAGTGCTCGCCGTTTGAGTCATCAGAGAATGCTGAAGCGTTGGGAGCACATCGCGGCTTAAAATTCTTTCTCTTATTCCTTTTTGGCATATTGTAATAAGGAGACATATCGGCGCTGTGTTCCTCTTGTTGGTCTGAGGAGTCGGGCCACGATGCAGCTCCATGATGAAGGTATAGCGGTTCTTCGGGCGCGGGCTGGAGTCTCTCGTGTATAGATTCTTGATGTGCAGCCATCGCAGTAGTCATTGCAAAATTTGGACTCTTTCGAGGACCTCAACCTGAAACGAGTCCGACCTGCGAAAACAATGTGGACACCAAACAATCAAAATTAACTCAATACATTTTAGTGCTCAATCATAACAGTGATTCATTTTGGTTCGATTTAAATTGAAACAATGTATTGAGAAGAAACAATAGTCCTTTGTTGACAATAAGATTAGCTGAATACTGTGGAATGTTTTGAATTTAAATTTTCTCTTCATTGTTTGGAAATAACAAAATTGTATTGATCAAATCGGTTACCTGGGGAGAAGCGTCATGGATCTATCATGTCTTATTCGATATAATAAATACTTTAATCAGTCTTCGAGATCAGCCAATGATTGTGTATCATCTGGAACAAGAAAAGAACATGTTAATGCGACCAATGTAAAATGGATAGTCCAAACGAGTTTGCGCCAAAATTGTGTAAAATTACACATTGCGGAATATAAAATATACGCTAGATAATCTCGTCTAGTCTCATTCATTGCATATTATTAATCTAAAATTACTTTTTATAATGAAATAGATGTTAAGAACCTGCGCTGACACGGAATCCGGCACTACAAAAAAATTCTTCAAACATGAGAATTTCGCGTAAAACTAATTTATGTAAAAAACCGTTCCGTTTTCTAGACAAATTGACGTAATACACTGTAATTTAAAAATAATGATACAAAAAAACCACGCCAAGTAACACGCATCGATCAACCGAGTCGGTATGAAATTAATTATATTCAACATATTAGATCTATTTTCGAGAAAACGAGATTGCTCCAAGCGAGGCGAGAGAGGTAAAAAAAATAACGTGTATTCATGTTGAAATTGGTAACGTGGTTTGGGTGTACAATTACTTATTAAAAACTAATACAAAGATACGGCCTTCGCCGCTCGCGGGGTCACAATAACTATCGATATCTCGTTATCGTGAATTGGAACGTCTCAAAATTGGTGTGTTTACCCTACTTTGCTGCACGTTTTTGAATTTCGAACGTATACTTTTTAAATCTTGAAGCTTTGACGTGGGATGTCAATTTTTTTATTCCATCTCATACGTTTGAAATAATAATGTCATATTACTAATCAAAAATATGTATCGCATGGTAAGTAATAGATTTGACATTTATACTTGATTGAATACTGTTATTTTAAATAGTTATGAGATACAATTTGTTTGTAGAAATAGCCTTTCAAATAATTGACAAGATATATATTATTTTATTTTATATAGCATTATAATAATTAATAGCAAAAATAACGACTTTGACGTATTTTAGCTCTAGGTCTAAATGCATTTGAAGATATTATAAAATACTTACTTCTATAGTTGATTAATTTAAAGTACCTATGTCCGTCAGTGCATAAAGGTGACATAAATAATATTGATGGCGTCATCCGGTTTTATCTCCGGTTTTAACATTATAATAAGTGAATGATCTAATAACAGGGCACGCTTTGCGTCCGTGTACGAGATTACAAAAAAATAATTTGTTAATGTAATTATTGTTGGTATTTTTAAGCTTTCAGAATTTAGTTTCTATTCATCTTATAATAATTATAATCAAAACGTTTAACGCATTTTTTTTATGTTGCTTTAGCAATGATGATTATGTGACCGGAGGTGATAGTAAAGCTGGCTGTGAAGTATTACACCAACTGACGGCATTGAGGCGGTTACAAGATGGAACTTTGATAAAGACTAAGTAAAGATTTTCAGTACAGAATTAAAAATACAAATAGAATTAATTATTTTTAACCAACTACCTAACTACCAATATATACTCCAAATTATCCAGGTCACTGCTTACTGCATTTAGAACAATCTGTTACTTCAAAATAGGCCTTTTATTTTAGCAAAGGTCAGCAGGCAGACGTTTATTTTCGAAATAGGCTGCACATATTCCATCTAAAATAGGATGTAAAATGTGCTTTTATACTGATATTTTAAACAGTTCTAGAAAAAGCTCCAAATTAAAAAAAAACAATTTTCAAAAATTATTCTTCTTCGGTCATAAGACACGATTATAAAATATAATCGATTAGCTGCATAAATAACTAACAATCATATAAATAAAAAATAAGATCACGAGACGTTCCAAACCGCACTATTTCCTAAGCCGTCATTTTGTTATGACAAGTTGTTTTGCATCGAATCCTTTAAATTCTTGGATTTTGGGTTTTACCTAAATTAATTTTCCTTCCTTCTACCTGCCTTATTATTTTAATAATGAAAACAATGTAGAATTTAAATAATATCACATACATGCATGATTACAAATTTTAATTAATTAAAGCTTTTTAAATAGTTACCTATGCCAAAATCAGGTAACCTCACCCTAAATAGTTTCGTGACATGTTGACAGTTGTCGATGTCGCGTGTCGATACGGTAGTGATGTGACATCTACTATCTACATCGATATTTAAAGCTCTAAATGATTTTCTTACTTGTTTGAAGTACTTCCAAAACAACATTGTCAATTTGTGGTTTGACATTCCTACTACCTACTATTTGATCAAATATTTGGCCCAACTTTGTGATGGTTACTCAGTAAGCGTAATTTTTTAACATCTATTTTATTTTATTTCTATATTATCAAACGAGAATACGGTCGACTTGGTGGTAAGCAAGGCGATGATAGCTCAGTGGTAGTGACGTCGAATGCCGCGACGAAGGTCCCGGGTTCGAATCCTACAATGAGCTTGAGCTTTCGGTGAAGGAAAACATCGTGAGGAAACCATAGCACGGTGGTAGGGTACTTTGTAGTACCCGCCTGGCTGGCTACCACCCTCAAGTTGAAAATCTGTCGCCAAGCACCTTCCGGTGTGTTCCGACAACTGCACTTGAGAGCCAGTTCCTTTCTAGGCTTTGTGTGCTTACCATCATCGGCCACATTATCACTGACCACGGTGAGATTGTGATCAAACACAGGCCTATACATAGTAAAAAAAAAAAAAAAGCGGTTACCACCAGAGGCGTCGTTGCGTGTAGTCGTATCATCTGGGGAGAGGGTAACCTACTTACCTGGTTATTTAGGGACCCTTCCCCGGTGAGCTCTAGCGACCTAACTCACGCGCAGGTATACAACATAAAGTTATTTGGCTGCAATATATAGGTACTGTAAGGTACTTCCTTAATAGAGTTGCTCTTTGAGCGAAAAAAGCGCTGTAAGCGCTCTTTTAAAATATCGGAATACTTATTTAAGGAAATTATGGATAAGATTCATTACTATAGAACGTTCATGAGATTTCCATAACAAACAAAAACACGATTCATAATTTTAAACGCTTATCTAAATATGCGACATAGAATCATTAAAGGGCTCATTCAATATCCTTAACACGTATAGCTCAAGTAAAGCCATCAATGTGTTAACTTTACCATAAGAGTTGAACCTCACCATTTTCGACACAGCCTTGGCCGGAACAATATCCAATAATAACAATAAAACCGTCACAATTACATGCGCGGGCGCATTATATTAATATTGATCGGGAATCCAATATGGCGGCGGTATGCGGTCGGCGGAAGCGATTCTAATTGTTGGATTTTTAAATAAGGCTTATTTGTATAGGTACGTTCTTTCTTTTTTTACTACTGTATTAGGATAACTTAGTTAATTTTGTTTTACTAGCTGGTTCCGGATGTTTTACTCGCGTTCTCGGAATAAAAGTAGCAATTTTTTTTTCCTACGCATAAACTATCTGTGTACCTAGCTACCAAATTTCATCACGATTGGTAGTGCCGTTGAGGCGTCAAGAGATAACATACAAACGAACTCACTTCCACATTTCTAATATTAGTTAGGATTTACTAAAACTCAATTATAAACATGTCAGGGGAGATTTTATTTGTAATTTAGTTTTATAATTTTGATTTTAACTTAAGAAGTTAAAATTCTTTCATATTTTTGTCCAAATGCTTTCCATAGCACAAGCTCTGTTTAGTTTGGGATCAGATAACCGTGTGTGAAGAATATCCCAGGATATGATTATGTAAAAAATAAAAGTACGATTTTGAAATATATTTTAAAACAACCAATGATTTTTGGGTCGACAATCAAAGTTAGAAGTGACCTACATAATACAATATAACAATTTCATAGTATTTAGTTAATTGAGTGAACGCTAGTTCCCTGTCGCTTCTAGTCCTTATCATTTATCTTATCTTTTAATAACGTATCAAATCACAATGAAATGTTACACAGTTCTGAAAAGATATTTTCAATGTTAATTAACTTCTATGGCCTTTAACATGGGAATTATGAAATAATGGTACACACGGCCACAGATCAAACTACACACTGCGGCACCTTATGCGGTTGTTATAGGCGCTATTTTGCAACAAAAATGTGTAGCTTGATCTGTGGCCGTGTGTACCTACTTGATCATGGAGTGATACTTCAATTAAACACTTAATCATTAGACAATAAGATATATCTTATACAATAACTTTATTTATAACAATAGTTTTATTTTATACATTCTTTTGACTAATCGAAAATATGTGAGCAAGGTTACGTGATAAAGTGTGCCGAATGTGTCAGCAGACCAAAAGGTCGCGAGTACATTTCAGATAGGTTTATGGTCACAAATTGTGTTAAGAAATATGAATGAAACACTTATTCAATGAGTGAAATGACACAATGAGGTAACTTATATGTTTTTAGGGTTCCGAAAAAAAAAACGGAACCCTTATAGGATCACTCGTGCGTCTGTCTGTCTGTCTGTCCGAAAATATTGGACTGGATTGAGTTGAAAGTTGGTACACATATGTAAGTCGATTACCCAAACATGGACGTGTTACGTAAATAAATGAATTTCAAACATGGGGGCTAATTTTGGGGGGTAAATTAGAAAATTTAAAAAAAAGTTTTGCAGACAATATTGTGTAACAGTTTTGAAGTTATTTAAGAAAATAGGCGAAAAATTGGCGAAAATTGACCATTCCCCCCCCCCTTATTTCCGAAACTACTGGGCCAAGCATTTTGAAAAAAAATCAGATAATAGTTCTTTATCTAAAGATTACAGGAAAACCTATGAGAAGTCTATCTAATACCTTTAAACCTGCAATTCATGGATATATATATATAATCTGAATCTCGGAAACGGCTCCAACGATTTTCATGAAATTTGGTATGCAGGGGGTTTCGAGGGCGATAAATCGATGTAGCTAGGTTTCATTTTTAGAATAGACGATTTCCAAAAAAAAAAAAAACTTTTTATAGTTACCATCGACAAATTTGGGTCAGGTTTAAAAATATTTATGGAACTTAGTTAAACATGTACGGAACCCTCTCCACGCGAGTTTAACTCGCATTTGTCCGATTTATTTATTAAATAAGATGAGGCTGTATTGCTCTGTTCCTTTGCTTGCCTTTTCGCGAACAATATTGCTTTTGTCAATTTTGGTATTCTACCAATTAATAGCTTCACGGTGGTTTAAATATACTTATAACAACAAACGAGTTGAAAAGGTGGCTTTGTCTATGACGTCTGTAGTCAAAATAACAGACTTGGGGGTGGAAAGTGACGTTGTGGACAGTGGTAGTAAGGACGATGGATGACAGACAGTCTTCACAAGGTTTCTTTCATTGAAAAGCTCAGTATAGGATTTTATTCAAAGACCTTCTGTACAGGCTATAGGTATATAGCATTTTTTTATATCATAAATAACCACGAGTTTATAAAAATAACTAGGAAAATAACGACTTACTTAGATGCCTACGTAATATATGTCTGCCTACACAAGTGTATTGAATAAAATTCATAATAATTTATAAACAAAAAATACCGCCGCGAGCACATAATAAATTATGGCTAACAGAAAACTCGCCGATTTGATATTACTTTAAAATTATATGGAAAATAGATAAGGTATTGCTGCCCACGTACGTAACTCGATCTAATTAAATTATACACCGATTTAGAATCGATGATGTCGATAGTTCATAATCGATAAAAATACCGTTGCTTAAAAAAGATCAAATTGACGAATAAATTAAACGCAAGCAAAAAAAAACGAGATATGACCTCCTTATAAACTACATTCTCTATAAATTATACCATGCCATTTACAAGTAATGTATTACTAAAATCTAATTGTATCTAAATAATATCCAAACTAATTTTATATTCAAAATTCTTTAAACTGTATAAATTAACACTGACTGCTGCATAAAAACATAAAAAAAAAAATATTTAACTAAATGTCAAATAGAACGCATCAATTTAAAACAATCAAATGTTGTCTATGCATGTGTTCGGAAGCCGCCGGAGAGAAATAACTCAAAAATCGTATTCAACGCGTGATCATTAAAGGCCATAAAGTCACCAATAAAAACGATTAGTGGCAGTTTGAATATTCAAATTTCAAACATCAAATGTTCGCTTCCAAAATTTGAATGAATAAAATAGTTTTGGACCATTGATAACGCGGGGAACAGGCCTTTATTGGTATTAAACCAATTTTTTTAATTTAATATTTGAAAATGTTTTGTAGAGATCAGGTTATCATAATTATGTAGACATTACGGTTTTTTCGCTATGTAAATTTATTGGTAATCAACTATATAAACCAAGAAAATATGTTTTTACAAAATAATTGTAATAAAACTGTTACGAACGTAATTTGCGTTCTTCGCTACAAGTTTCGTAGCGTGTCTACGAGTTTCGTAGCTCTACGCTCATCAGAAGCGGAACTGCGCGCACGCATTCTTTCTCGCCTATTACCGTTGCGCTTTTATTTTGTAACATATTTCTTTTGTACTTAGTCTATTTCGCAAGCAATGTTAGTTTTGTTTTACGCTAACTTTCTTAAAATAGCGATTTTATGTAACATAATTAAATTATGATTGTCTAATATTATTTTCGAAACTAAAAAATATACTTTGTATTTTTATTTCAACGTTATCGAGTAACTGAACAAAAAAACCTTGCTACTTATGACGATTTTACAAAATGACTTAAAACCCATTAACATACTAAAAACGTTTATAAAAAGCCGAAATCCAACGAAAAAAAAAACCAATTCGTTTCCCAATTTACATTAAAACTTCTGTATTTTCTACCGAAGAAGAGTTAATAGCCCAACAATTATTATAAAAGTTAATAACATCAATTAAAACTGCCGATAATGGGTTAGCTGTCCATGGCGAATGTAGGAAACTAGTATGTTTTAACCTTTAGGCTGCTGTCAACGTATATATGGTATGTTGGATTCGTAAACCAGTAGTTAGTCGTGTTTTGTTAACCCGTCTCGGTAATAGCTACAAAAAACAATAGGTTCGCGCACAGTGTGCGTTGCGTTGCGATGTTAAAGGTGTTGCCAGAATAATGGTTGATATTGGTATGTGATTATAATTTTTTTTTTAAATACTTTCTGTTTTTTTTGCAAATATTGTGCTACATAACTAATTAGATATATCTAGTATACCTACATAAAATTCGTGAGAATTTAATTAATAACACTTCCTTAAACAATCTTTGAAATATAATACTTATAATTAATCGCTTCTCGCGCTTAATACGGTGTAACACTGACCGAAAACAAAATAAAAACTAAAAAGTTAACGTTCTAAAAAAAAATACGACGGTCGAATTATGATTTAAAACGTGTTCCGGAGAAACTCGACGTTCCTAAAAACGTATATCTAGCGGCGACGGCCCGCCATTATACATACGGGTAATGAGTGATATACACCACAACATTTCGGACATCTCAAAGTATTTTTTCTTATTTTTTTTATAATATAAAAATAATGTTGTATTCCAATTGTCTACTTTCAATCAATCATAACTTTTTTCATAGTAGTACGACAGAAAAAATATCACTAACCATATAATAATACATAAATTTGTTAATTGATACCATGAATAGTTTAAAAAGCAAAAATTACTGTTAAAAAAACTCATACATTTCCAAAAGCTCAATGTCCGCTTAGCTCTCGTGTTTAACGAAGATAGTGTACTTTATAATAATATAATGTTTCAAATATTTCAAGGCTAACCGTTCTCAGCTGTCAATCATAATAAGCTATGTATCTCCGTCTAACTTATATCTACGACAATATTTTTATCTCGCTTTAGCCTACGCGCTCGATCGACCGCCGCGAGTTCTTTATTTGAAAATTTGATTTTAAATGTGGAATGAATAAGCATTATCTTACGGAATACGTTCTTTTATTTGAATTTTTAATTTCTTTTTTAGGTTCGACTACTGGCTTTATGCTTTTTTGTTTTATTAATTCATTTTCGGCCAGGATTTTTGTGCTTTAAGATTTATTGGGAGATGTAAATGTGTTCGGCGGGTCGTGGAACACGGGTTTTTATGCGTTTTCTGTTTATTGTTAGAGAAAATGTTTATTATACCTATTTCATTAATTAACGATGTTTCTTATTCAATATTTTAAATCCATTTCTAATTTCCATACGACATTATGTTTTGAGACATTTTTTCTACGGAACAAACCATTTATCACTTAGTTTGAACTTGTTTTTGAAAGTCAGCAAATTGTCACAAAAGATTGTCGGGTCCGTTGCTTGCCTTAAAGACCTAAGGAATTAAGCTGATGTTAAAAAGTAGAAATAAAGCTTTTAAAACATTGTCTTTTATTTATGTAATTTAACACTCGCTTGTGCCATTGTACAAAGTATTTGTGTAAGAATGTGTTGAGTTGTTATTTCAAGACAAATGCTGCGATAGCTAGATTTAAACTTTGTCAGCGTCTGGCCAGCCCACATGTTTTGTAGTCTGATGATGACTTAGGTATCATATTGATAGTCTTTATTAATTGTGCTTATTAATTTTGAATGATGTCACTTTTATAAGATTTTATCGTTAATTTAATTGAGAGATTTTACGGTTAATATTTAAGTTTATTGACTTTAGAAACTGTTTTTTTATTATGTTTTAATTAGCTGTTTACTTATCTGTGCTAAGTTCGTTTTATTATTATTAGTAGAGTATTTGTTTCTTTTAAATACATGTTCTACTGCGTCATTAAAAATGAGTTAAGTGATAAGTGAGACCACCGAGCGACGGTTAGACCCACCGCGAATGCAATAAACCATTCCTACGCACAAATCTGCGAATCGCCAGCAATCATAGTAATACTACACTGCTCTTGTAAACATTTGCAAAAATGTTATTGTTAACCGACTACCTAAATGAGGACCTTAAGTTTCTTCTCGGAAGCATTCTTCATATCAAAACATTACTAACAACTTTACTTTACCGTTAAATATTCACTTGTGAAACTAAAATGAGTTTTAACAGCTGAATAATAAAGGCGGAAAATTTATACGTGAAGTGCAAACAACACAGTTGTGATATCAAAGATTTATTCTAAGTTTGAATTTCAAATTGGAACGTGTGCGTTGACAAGTCTTTATTGGTTTTTCTATGGAATTTTTTAATTCATTGCTAATGTTGCCATGCAGATGTGCAAATTGAATCGTTTCAAAGCGTTTATTTAAAAAATAGAAAGAATGTGCCTTTCCGACATGTTATACCTATTATTGATTGTATTCAATAATATTATTTAGGTAAGTGGGTGCCACTATATTATGTACAATATACGCATTAAAATGAATTACCATTCGACTTATTGTTATAATAAATAATATACATATACATTATAATTCTATGCGCAGTTTGCATCAGGCCGCATTTCAACATGTCGCGTCTGTCAGACCGTCCTTCGTTGACAGGAAAATGGCGATCGATTAAGTCGTTGGAAAACTAACATTTTAATATTAAAAACATGTACAGTGGCCTTTTCTGTGTAACTGTGCCTTGGATTAAAATATAATGATTGGACCACCTGAAGAGACTTTAATCGAGAATAGAGAACGCACTTTTAATTGCGTACGTATAAGTAGCATGTATATTTGTCGATAGTTATAGGGTTGATTTTTCAATGACCAAATAAGCGGTGTCTGGCTTTTAATTTGTAATTAGAACAGTCTTTGTATAGAGTTATCAGAGTATTATTTGAGGTTTAACTGGAAATTTGAAAATCGAACCTTAGTGAGAACCAGCCTGAAGATGGTAGACAGTCAAGCGGGTATTACAAGGTAACACCGTTCCATAAGATGTTTTATTTTACCTCATAGAATACAAGTTTATAGGATACAATTTCCTTTACCAAAAAATTGTGGTAAAACTGAGAAGAGTAGAATCAAAATACAGCAATATAAGATTACTAACTCCATAATAAAATGGGTTTAAGTTACGCATAAAGGTATAGTGACTTCTTTATTTGTCACTTGAATTCTTAGCAATTATAAAGTATCAAGATTTCTGTAGTGTCGTCATTGTTTATAATATTTTTGTTTGTCACTCGTCAAGTTGCTCGCCATGTTTATTATTGGAATCAATTGGCCTTTAATTTATTTTTTGTTTAAATAAACTCGAGTATGTTATAAACTTTGTGAAACCTAAATATTTTCGCGCGCTCTGCAATTGTTCGTACATTGTGATGAATGTACCCTTCAGTTAAGTTTGAGATTGTTTACATAATAGGTATATTATAGACATAATTATGTGTTTCAAACAGCAGCAGCAGCGGCCGCTTCGAGGATTTTTTTATATGTAGTTTGTATATTTGTTGTAAATTCTAATAAACAGAATGAACTTAGAACTAAAATAGTGGCATGATACGATGGCCGCTTTGATAGCCCACTTTGATAGAACCGATGGTAGAGTCAAAACTTCTGATATTCGTAAGTGCCTTATCTGGGCCTAAATTTAATAAATTAGTTTCGATTTTGAGTTATGTTGTAGGTAGGCTAAATTAGGAATTATCATGATTGGCGAATTATATGATTGACCGCCGCCATATTATATTATATCTTTCTTCTTTCAGTCCACCTGATGGTAAGCGGATGATTATCCTAATCTAGAAGGCAAAGAAACCAGTGACATTCATAGGCAAGGATAAACAACGAACGTATAACTTCAAAGGTAGGTACTAGGTATGTGGAAGTTTAATTTCATAACAAAATCAATCAAAAGACAATCGCTCTACATTTCTAATCGATGGTACACGCCAACTGTCAAACGTCGATCTGATTAACAAACATCGCTCTGGTTTTCACATAATTTCACCACACACGACGATCCAGTACCGTAATCTCCTTATATTATACCTTATAAAACATATAATGTTTAAGCAACAAACCCGTTTGATACACAATGGGATTTGTCGACAATAGATCTGATGTGTCGATACGTTGAAATTCGGTGACAAATTAAAAGAATTGCAGTTTTAGCGTTACGCAATTTGTGATTTGAAATGAACTCCCTAAAGGTGCCATTACGTTGTGAAAGAACATTATGTAAGATGCCTTTGAATTAAGCAAACAGTTATTATACGGAAAGTATAGTAACCTTATGTACAGGTAACTAAGTACATAATTAGAAAAAAGTTCATATTTGAAGAACTATAAATCAGAAATTCAAAATTCAAAATCTGGTTCTAGGTTTTGACGGGCCATTTTGCGTGGTTGGTTAAAACACCACAGAGGTCCACCACAGTCCACAAGTATAAATCAGCAATCTTGCTAATGCTGAAGTCCATAACAATGGTGGTCACTTACTATTTGAGAGTCTTCTTTCTCTTTGGTTAGATGGCGACTGTAGCCAGAAGCACAATTCTGCCAATGTCATGTTAGTTATATGAAGGATCAGCCTTCTGACTTAAAAAAAACTATTCAACTCAAAGTACATACGTACAATCAGGCGATCGCGTCACATACCCTACTTGTCTAATTTATAACAATACCAAGATCAAGAAACATTTGACAACAAGATTTAATACCGTCGCATATGACAACGCAATTGTTACAATTAAAAAGCTACGGAGCGGTTCCAAATTCAAAAGTTGACAAATACCCATCACGAGCTCCGTTCGTACATAAACAAGAGATGAAGAAATTCCAAGCAAGTTTTGAGATTACAATTTCGAGTGGCTAGATAATTCTCTGTTTAGCATACAAAGGAGAATTACCGTCTCACTGTGCGTCCGTGTCACTATACATAGGTATATAGTGGCCACGCCTTGTAGCTGTCATATGTAGCCTAATTAGGCATGAGTTGGTGTGTTAGGCAACCCATTGCACTTTATTAGGTATTATGATAGATATTAGGTACTTTATTGTTCTATGTACCTTAGTGGCCTCAGCTTCTTTGACGATTTAATAGTTTCTGTATATTAAACATAGATATTATAAGTACCTATGTACTCGATTAATGACGATTGATAAAGTTCATTTTGATACGAAAATATTGATAAATTAACCAAAAGGCAAATTCCATATTCAAACTAAACATAGAGGAAACGACGTCAATTAAAAAAAAAGTAACACAAAATTGTCTATGCGCCACTCGCGTATCCATAAACAATAAAATCAATTCAATAAGCAAGTGACATACGACCAGGAAGAGTGGTTTTACCTCGAACCACTGTCATTAAATTCCCAACACTTTCTCATTTAAATTCATAAATTTCCGGTGTAAATATAAGTATTATATTTATTGTTAAACCGATCACGTTCGACCGATTGCACACACACACACTCACATACCTAGAGACATACATTTTATGTCAATACACATGAATATGGTGAATTATAATGACATAGAAGGAAGAAAGGAAGCGCAGTGTTGCTAGGTCAAAGCAGGATGCAAAACGGCGGGAATCTTGAGGGAATCGACAATAGTAGCGTTATAAAACAATATGGCGAATATTAAATTGTTACACGTTTTTGATTTATAATAAAACTTTGCGTAAATAAAATGTTGTAGGTAATGAAAGAAACGAGCTTTTAAAATTGGGTTGTGAAATTTCAGTTCAATTGAAAAAGTTAATACAATATTTTAAAGGTAGTTTCGACTTTTCCATTAACTAACGTTCTTCATAGTCTTCTACTTAGAGTTGTATATGTACTTGAAATAGCATTTAGATAATAGCATTGCTAGTAACTTTAGCGACGAAAGTACTTCAATTTATCTATACTAATATTATAAAGAGAAAAGATTTTATTGTTTGTTTGTATGCATTGAATAGGCTCCGAAACTACTGAACCGATTTGAATAATTCTTTCACTAATAGGAAGCTACATTATTCCCGAAGGTTATAGGCTACTTTTTATCCCGGGCGAGTGAAACCGCACGGAACAGCTAGTTTATTTTTAAATATGGAACAAAGGAAAGCTAATTTCTGAACAAATGTACCTAATTATTAGGTAACCTTCCAAAACTATGTCAAAGTAAATTAACAGACCAGCCATTATATCAATACAATTTTAATACAAACCCAATTGACCTCAAATAACGCTTTTATGCATAAAACTAGAATGTATCGAATAGAACGAATCCAAAACACTTTCAATTTGTGTACACAGATATATTATAGTTTCTCGTTGTTTTCTAGGTCAAAATTGTGTAACACCAAATTATATACATGCAATCTTGTGTAATACTAATAAAGTAAACAAAATTTATCGGCAAAATTATCTCTATAGAATATTTTTGCAAAACTATCGTAACGATTGCGTCAAATTGCTCCAACTAATCCAGTTTTAGATGGAACATCGAACGCAAGGTTGTTAACCGTCACGAGGATCACTACTTGCTGGTGGCATTGCAACGCATACAACAAAGAATTCCATTTTGCTACACAATAGAGCACACACGATTCCAAATTCACATTTCAAGTATGGAATAAAAATGAAACGGTCGGGCGGAGGCCCGCGGCCGCGCGAAATTCGTATATGGAACGCATTATTCTGATTTCGTATTATTAATTCAAATTCAATTATTATTTTCAATTACTTACCTACCGTACCGTGGGTCGCAAAGCGAGCTCTATGCGCTATTGTGCTATTTTGTTTCTTTTTCGTGCCGGACGAAGTGAGCTTGAGCACATGCTTGAGTGTAGGCAGTATTCAAACAAGCATAGGCTACCATTTCACGATAAAGATTTTTTTTATTATAATGAAGTTATCGTGTTTGATTCTTGTTTTTCTTATCAATAAAAATTGGAACAATGTCTGAATAAATTAAATAGCATGAATGTACTGCAGCTACTTAATAATCACCTATCGTCGTGAGTGACGTCATTGAGCCAGTTTCGACATTCGTGCACATTTTTCAAACAAACAGACAGACCCGTATCAACGTAAGATTAATGATCTCGCTAACCGTACGAGTCAAATTTCGCAACATACAAATTACCGGTTCAAACCGATTTGGTCATAAACAATTCGTCTACCAAATTATAGAAAAAAGTATAACATCGACATAGAAACTATAATGTTACATCACTATTTTAAGACATGTATAATTATTATTATATCTATGTTTCATAAAGTCGAAATTTCTAGAATACCAAAAAAGGAGTAACAGACGCGAGTTAGTAAACAGAGCTGTTATTATAACAGAAGGGGAAAAAATCTACGAGGTCATTGACACAAGAGTGTTCCCAGCCACTCGAATGTTTTATAGAGAAAACACTTCAAAACGAATATTACTATTTCCATACTTTAATTACGTACTTAGACACCCACACACACATACACACACGAGTAATTATAAGATAAACATATGGCATTTAAGCGCGCCATCATTTTTTAAGTTTGATACTCGTACTTATGGAATATTGGGTTACTTTCCTGTGCCTGCGGTTACAGTGAATCTTTCACTTGAAAAAATAAAAATAAGTGCGCGCCGCGAGGTCCTATTTGGTGAGTTTAACGTACTCAACCCTAACAATAAAGCAGTTTTATTAATGTAAACTCTAAGAAAAATCGATATTAAAATAATAATTGCTCATTGTATTTTTCCTATGGAAATGTTACTGGCAATATAACAAACAACGCAACAGGAAAAAGAACCCGTTCGACATTCAAATTGGAATAGAATTTGAATAGGTACGCGATTGTCATTGGTTGACAATCAATCATTATGGTTTTTGAAATTCCTCGACATACGTGAGGTTCGATTTGATCAGTAACGAGAGAGTGGCCAGTTTTTTGTATCTGATATAACCATAGACATTGTTTTTTTTTTCTATTCTCAAATCCTGTTCTTGATGCTGCGTTTTGTTATATTTTGTGTAATAAGCTATTGTTGTATGACATTCGCAAGAGAAATTGGCAGTAATTTATTTTGTCGAATATTAAATTTGAATATAGATAGTATGGTGATTATTTACACTGTTTTGGCTGTTATAGTAGCATAATAGGCCTTTAATATAATAAATAGTATTAAGCATTAAAAATCGATCTAACTTAGCAAGATCTCAAATAAAACATATATTTTAGACTTTTGATACCTTGATTAAACACGAAAATTTCAAGAAACTTATCTTAACGGAGAAAAACAAATAACATTCTTGAAGTATACTCATAAATGTTGATCTATAGAATCGTAAGATTTTACCCATCGAAGCACAAGATTGAGGCAAACACTCTGATGTCGCCAGTTAACGTTTACATTCCTCTATTATTATCTATGTTTACATAAAGAATTAGAAATGAGGAACGTACTTGTATGGAGATTTTAAAAACAATACTGCTTAGAGATTGCGCTTGAAGACGTATTCGGTTTTCAAAATGTATTTTTTACAAGTTTTTTTTTACTACATTCGTACTTGGGGACGACAATATACTCGGTAAGTAAATAATGCTTGCATTTTGAGAAAGAATGAAACAGAAAGGAAAGTGCTCACGAACAGTCATTCTGAAACTATCGTCAAAATCGTGAAATGAATATCATTCAAGAAGGCTAAACTAAAAAAGTAAAAGCAAACAAAAAAAAAATCCGTAGCCAGTTTCAACATATAAGTAGTTAATTCACTTTACACATACAAACATACGAAATTAAACGTATTATTACACTAACTCGACGACGCCCGGAGGCATTACGGTATAAATGTTGCTCCAAATGTACACTTTCAAAGATTTCCGATTAGAAATCCAACATTGATGGAAAACAGTTATTATTCGGCCATTATTGGTTGTTAAGACTTTTTTTTATCTATGATGAGAATAGTACTTAATTTAAATATGACTTGAAGTTTTTCTACCATTAAACATTTTTGTTTATGATTTTAAAAGATATACCTTCTAAAATTCAATTGTTTACTAATTCCAATTCAATTTACTATAAAACCAAATCAATAGAAGTTAATATCCAATAATAAGTAAATTAATTGAACAACAAAAAGACCGAGAGCAAGTTTTATTTTAAAAAATGAATTAAGAAATAAAAACGTCTCGCTTCATTAAGTTTTGTTATTGTGTAACTAATTTTAATTCAAATTGTTAGTAAGCAATAATATATTGAATTTAACATAATAAAGTCGACTTTAAACGAGCAAATACCATTCATATGATGGGGGACGGGACGGGGACGATGCGATTGAACTTTAATAACTGATTAATTTGTCAGTTTCTATTAAAATAAACCATTTGAGCAAATAAGTAGGTGTATGTAAAAGTTGGACCTTAATTAATAAGGCTAGGATGACCGATCTGAAAATTTCAAAACAATCGATTCGATTCGATTGTTCGATTGAATTCCATGTTTTTGAAAATTTCAGAACAATCTTAACGCGTTTCGATTGAATTCCATGTTTTATATAATAGCTGTGATAATAGTCACTTCATATCGAATTAGTTCATTATTTTCTGTCATTAGGTAGTATTAATTTTGAGAAAACCAAAGCACAAAAAGGTACCTACTTTGTAGTGTTCCCATCTGGCTGTCACCGACATGTTGAAAATCTATCGCTAAACAGTCGTTTTTGATACTAGGCTGTATGTGCTTACCACCTTTGCCTATATCACTTACATGAAAAAAGTAGAGACGACGTTACGATCTCGTCCCGTCACGTCGCGATATGCTACAGTTTTGTTATGCTAATGAGCGGCCCGGCCCGCTGCTGGCTATAGTGTGAAGTTTAGGTATTTCGCGTAATTGTGAGCGATAAGGCACATTATCGCTCGTTTGATTGTATTGACAAAAATCTTTATATTTGTTATAATTGCTTGTTTGAAACACGTGGCCGTTGGTATGGTACACTCGGCCATAGATAAAGCGGCACTGCGGCACCTTATGCGGTTGTAATAGGCGCTATTTTGCAACAAAAATGTGTAGCTTGAGCACATTCCAATGTGTTCATAGCTGTAATACATAGTCAGTAAGTAGTAGCTGCACTTGAAGGCTTATTTCATTTTAGGATTTCTTTTTTACCACCTTCAGCCCCAACATCACATTCCATTGTCAGATTGAATCAAACAAGACTTTGCATAGCTTAAAAATATTGTTTTATTTGGTAAAAACCTTTGAACATCATAGCCATAGAGTCTTAGCTGTCTTATTTCTTTGGGTCAGTCTCATTTTAAGATAAGACAAATATTTTTGAATTGAAGATTAATTGCGATACATTCGTTAGTCAAACACAATTACATCTCGAACCATTAATATTAACATTGATATAGAAAAAAACTTATCCGATTTACCGACAGACGTGACGTCACGACTCGTGTAGGTATAGATGTCACACGTCAACAAAAACAGAATAGTTTTTGATCTATGGCCGCCACTGCCGACTAAATCCCCATGTGATCGATTCTGACACTGCATGAAATTAATTAAGCGATGTGGCAACACTATGTACAGTAGTGTAATTATTTACAGTAGCTTAGAATGTGGTTCTAGCATGCCATTGAAACGTCGTTGTATTCTTTATTTCAAAATCCTTTTGACGTCTTTGACGTTGCATTCCAAAATTAAATAATTTCAGAAAATGAACTGCTTAGTCAGTTACGGGGACGAAGTCCTACTTAATATTTTACTTAGAATGGGTTATCAGACAGACGTGATCAAACCCTGGGAATGTGGGGAAACTGATACTGATGAACAGATGAAAAATTGAGCTGATATAGAGAAGTCATTGATCACAATCCAGCTATTATTATGAATGTGTGCTTATAATCTTAGGAATGGGGATATTAAAAATATAAATATAAAATAAAAATATTTCCATGGACAAGTTTTTGAAGTTTATAAAGATTTTTTTTATCAATAATGTCCTCCACGGTACGGACTTCAAGTAGCCCGACCATTGACTCACTGCTAATCTTTTATCGACTGTGGCAAGTATGTGTACAAGTAGCAATACCGACGTTACTTCTCTATCTCGGTCGTGGATCTACCTTACTATTATTTTGAGAAGTAATTATTAATGTAAAGGCGGTTACCGAATTTCAGGTCGCTGCAGCACGGTCTATCGAAGTCCAACAATGAGTTAATGAATAATAGAAAACTTGGACTGTCGCAAGTAGCCGATATCGGTATAAGATAAATGATGAATGCGTTTTCGGTAGATAGGTTCTTTTTTTTTCAAGTAATTATCGATGGAATTTGTTGTGGGTACTTTCTTCTTGGCTGCGATGGGACAGTTGGTTGATTTGTCGCTCTATATGCAAGTGGATAAATAATAGGGATGTGACATTGACGATTCTATTAGGTCTTCATAGTTTTTCGTTTGAAAAGTGTCTTAATCGAGAGTCGAGAAAAATCCCCTCGACCATTTGAAGATCATCACTTTTTAGTTATTCTTTTGTTTTCTGAGTGTATAATAGGGTAGTTGACTGACTTATCAAATCGGCTACTTTTTAATAAATGTCAAAACGATAGTTTATAGGGAATTTTGTATGAATTATTACACTATGACGTCATAGTTTCACAGCATCAAATCAACTACTCTTAGTGGTTCCACTGGTAATTTAAAATCATAAAAAGCATTAAATGTACAACATATTTGTTGTTTCCACGTGTTTTTAGATGTTTTATGCATTAGTTAATGATTGGTAATTTATTTTTGATAGTGTCAACTACCCTATTATATGAGACTAGCTGTTCCCCGGTGCTTCACTCGCGGTCTCGGAATAAAAATTAGCCTATAACCTTCGGTGATAATGTTGCTTGCTATTAGCGAAAAACTTTTTTGAATCAGACCAGTAACTCCAGAGATTAGTGCGTTCAAACAAACAAACTCTACTGCTTTATTATTAGTATATAGTTAGATAGTTATAGATGTTACCTTTATTAGGTATTTTTATTTGTTCCAATAATTGGAAAGCAAAAAACCATCGCTGTTTTTTCATATTTCTGTACTTTAATAACCGTAGAGAAAGAAGTTGCAGTAGAAGATTACTTCGGGAAAGAATCCATTGGACACCAAGTGAGTCCACTTTATTCGGAACTCCGACGTAAATTTGACAAAAGAATTTCATGAACGTATATATTCGACATATCTGGGACCCGAAGTCCAATCGGCGCACATCGGCTTTTCATACTTCGGCAGGATTCGGAGAAACATCGGGTTTTTGCGCGTGCACAGATCGCAACTCGCTCAATTACCGACGAAATTAATGATTGAACACAATTTTTAATGTATGTGTACACACACACTTACATACATATAAAATGTATTATAAAGCCAGTGGGATCTTACAATAGGATTACATAGCCATAAATGGAACGGAATAACCAGTTATGACTGCTTATGACTCTTCTATACTTGTACCTTAACATTTTTGTTCCTTTTGTTTTGTATGGGATTGTGTTCATGCATTTTAATTCGGTCTTAGGGCCTATACCCCGCCATGATTCATATTAAATCCGCTCGATTTAAGCCGTGTCTTTGCCTGCTTTATATTTTAAATTATTTAATGTTACATTCATTCTTATAAATTAGAAGTTACTTACTTTGTCATGGAGGAACTTCATAAATAAATTTGATACAGACTGTCATATCTTCTGACACTTTTAGAAATTTCACATAGGTTTTTATTTTCACATGTTTAGAAGTCTCTTTTTGTGACTTTGATGAAAATAGGTATGGGGGTGCGGAAAGCGCGAAGTGCGGAAGTAAATTGTAGGGCATAATTACCAATACTCTAGATGTCTATACGTACTTTTTATTACTATGATAAGTTTAATCAAATTTTGCAATACTTTCAAAAGTTTTTTGATGTTTAGACTGGAGGTAGGTATTGCATGTAAACATTGGCATAAACTTAACTTGTATCTAAATATAATAGATCTGAAGAGTTCGTTTGTTTGAGCGCGCTAATCTCTGGAGAAATCTATCGGATTCTTAATATTTAATAATCCCCAAGTGTTATATGCTATTTTTATCCCGAGAACGTGAGTGAAACAGCGGGGGCTGCTAGTATTTAGATAGATTCTGATGTTTACAATTTGTCCAGTGATGAACAAATACCCCAAATTTATAGATTATGGCTTAGAAGCATTCAATATTGTACCAAGCATCAGATGTAGATAGGTTCTAAATCATCATCGTAATGGAGTTTTGTTTCCTTATGTACTACCTATAAAATAATCTATGAATAGAAACATAATACGGAAGCTTCTTAAAATCATGTCAATTAGAAACGAATTTTAATTAACCATGGGAAAAAAGGGTTGAAAAAAAGAAAAAGGCACCGATTTGGATACATTATAAAATTGCCGGCCGGATCGAACGAGCCAATATTTCAAATTAAAAACAATTCAAATCAAATCTTCGAATTCTCGTTAGAGCAGGACGCCCGTAGGGTTGATGACCCGATGAAATGTCAGCACGTGTTTATCTCTTTCAGTCATTATTTAAACATGTACCTCCGTCCCGCTCTCCCAATGAGATGTTGATCTTGATACGTCACATTTTTAATAAACGAACTTCGTATGACATGGCGCACGGAAATTCGTTCCAATGATTAATATGGCCGCCGTCGACCGTATAAGAAACTAATATACTTTGTTTTTAAATGTTATTAGAAATATTGATAGTTTCATGTCATTGCTCGTGTTGTGATCATCCGATAAACGATACGAAGATAGAAAGTATGACAGAACCAAATTGAATGCAAGAGAATAGCGTGTAGGCAGTAGACGCAAAAAAAAATAATCTGAAATGTTTGTACATTTACAAATCTGTGCTATTATATCCTTTAGCAAGTATTCTCCTCCACGCGTATATACCTACTTGCGGAAAGCTAAACTTCGCATCACCGATTACTAATTAGTAGCTGAACGTTGCCTGCAGATGGACCGCTTTAGTAATATAATCTTGTCGCCCGAAGCGTTTCGTACATTCACACAATTCGGAATCTCATTTTAATTTTGACATTAATATGTGCGGCGGACATGTACAAAACAAATGAATAACGACTGGCGAGATCCCGACAAAAAACCTCAAAGATGCTGTACTAGACATCATACTGAGCGTGTTTCATTACAACTCAAATAAAAAAGTTCATATTTGACGTTTAACAAATTGTTCCTTTTTCAAATCGACCAATGAGACCATTGTGTTCACTCCTAATGGCGTGTTCTATTTTCAAATCTCATTCTCTTTTCAAATCTCGCTCGCCTTTCAGATTCATTCGAATTTGGAATGCGTCGGTTGGATATGTACGTTTTCCCACACGACTCTTTTTTTCAAGTGTCTTTTTAAATGAGTTGATTAATAGGATGCTATGTTGGCGATGATTGTTCTTGCACTTTACGGCCGTGTACGAGATGTAGCAACATTGCATGGCGTGTCCTCAGTTCCATAGACAAGATACCCTCAGATATCACTCGCGACTTGATAGAGTGGAGCCTCTAACAAAAGTGAAACCTCGATGATTTATTGTCATCAAATAAATTGGCATCAGGTTTGTGAACGGGTGGGCAGAAAGTATTAAAGTTTTAATCTAAAATATGCATCAACAAAATCCCTGGAATGGCCAAATGTCGCGTCGCGTATCTATCCGAGCGGGAGATATTGCCGAAATGCATAAACATCAAAGGGGTTTTTGTTCAAAAAAGATTTAAAATTGAAGGGCGCGTCCCCATATAGTAGGGAAAATGGCGTCCGAGATTATAATAACGATTTTAAAGTCCCCTCCCGATTTTTTATTTTTAGTTTATTTTTTGGAAGGGTTGCGTAAGTGGACGCGGGGACCGATGGAAAATTTGACACTAACACTCACAAAAAATAGGGTGAAACTTTGCATGTTTGTGTCCAGAATAGTTTTTCGGGGATTAAACCGCCATATTTGAAATCAATATTGGCTATGCAAATGTAGAAGAATAGAACACGTGCGTCTTTTCAAACAACTATGCAAGTTCTCTATTCTCTTTGGTTCTCTATTTAAAAATATAAAATTGATTATAAACATTTTATTTGTTGTAGTTAAGTGTGGTAGTGTGTACCTCCTAGGCAGTCCTAGGGCCTATAAGCTGGCTTCGAATAAAATTTGAATTTCAAAAATACTGGCAACTAAAATAAAAAAAGTTATCAATATGAAAGTCTCGCAAGGCATAGCCAAGGTAACCCTGTAAATGCGTATGGCACGTAAGCAAATATATGAAACATAATGCTTATGTATCATCACATAACAAATAAAACACCGTGATGTTTGTTGAAAAGATTGAGGCCACCCGTTCCGTGATTCGACCAATTCAAGACCAAATCCGTACCAATTGTCGTCAGAGACGCTTTTATCAATAAAAATAAAAATCTTCGAGGAAGTCACCAATTTGTAGCAACGTTTTGACGAGGCGCTGCTCGCTGCAGCACAGATGAATTTCAACTTTACGCGCTAATGTTTAGAGTTAAATTATAAAGTCGCGATAGATTGTGAAATCAATTAAATTAGTCCTTTATTCACATATGGGATGCGTTTATTGGGTGTAAGTACTTGTCTATTTTTAATAAACAATCTCGATGTATTGTAGTGTTTGAAAAAGCACATTATGGAGGTCCCCATATTGTACATTACATATGAAATACTGAACGTGATAGGTACCTATAGGTTTCAGGAAATACTGTAAAATAAATAATAATACCAGTTGATACTAGTGACTACGTAATCATTTTATGTAATCAAATGATCTTGGTACTATTAGTGGTTGTTGCCGGTAAAATTTACAATATATTAGATGTTTTTGTGTTCTTAAACTATTTGCGTTGTATCTTGGTACAGGTGACAGTAGCCAGAGAGATATGAAAATGAACCATATGACATTGCAATAAGGCTCATTTGAATCTAAATCCACCTGCACCAAGCCACATCGTAAACAGTAGTTAAAACTGGTACCATTTAAAATGATGTTTTTGTGTGTTTTATCAATCAATTTACATAAAGTGTAGCCAGTGTACATACATGTAAAGGAAATATTTGGCTGGCTACCACTCTCAAGTTGAAAATCTGTTGCCAAGCACCAAGCTTTCGGTGTGTTCCGACAACTGCACTTGAGAGCCAGTTCCCTACTACGCTTTATGCACTTACCACCATCGGCCACATCATCACTGGTGAGATTGTGGTCAAACACAGGCCAGGCGAACCCTAATCGTTATTTATTACTCGTGACTTAATTACATATTTGTATTCATATCATATAAATGAAGCAACTTTATAAGCAACAAATAATTAATATAATGGCGGATAGTTACGCCGAAAACGGTTATAGAAAGTGGCTATAACAAATTTGATATACACTTACGCATGAACGTATATTTTCTCTGATACGTGAGCGGGAATCGAACCCCGGGACCTGCATACTGATTGCCGTTGAGTTATTGCGACTTTTCCGACTAACGCATACGTTTCCACGACACGATTCCAATAAAATCGAGCGATTTTAAAACGGCAACGTGATAACTGTTTATGCGTTTTAAAATTATTATATATCGTAATATCCTGGGACATTCTTCACACACGGTTATCTAATCCCAAACTAAGCAGAGCTTGTACTATGGAGACCAGATAACTTATGAGAGAACACCCAGACTCAAGACAAATAGACATGTTCATTCATGCACATAAATGTTTGTCCTGGATGGGAACCGAACCCACTACCTGCGGCGTGATAGGTGGTGTGCCCAACAGTGCTAAATGGCCTGTCATAGCCATGCTTAACTTATTGATTTTTCTAAGACTTTCTCATTATTATGTCCAATTGGGTTTGTGGCCGTTGTGACCTCATAAACCGCAAAAATGATACTAATCAACACTAATTATGGTGATGTAAGCCTAGGCAAGTATAAGGAATCAGTATTCAATGGCCATGCATCCAGTCACCATCCGCAGCTATCGATGCTTATCCTCATCAAACAATCTGTGCGGCATCCATTCCTTTAATGACACAAGCTAATAAGTCACATGTACCATTATAAATATCAATAAAAAATAGAAACCAACATTATGGACATCAATCCTCGTCGCCATATTGCCACTTGATTCTATTGTGAAACTTCAATAACGCGCATGCGTAGCCCGCATATTAAAATCCGACGCTCGGACTCAACTAACTACGAGCGAAAACGGGAAACAATCGGCCCGTTCCATATTTGAAATCACACGTTTGAATATGGAACTATTTAAAATTTCGAATCCGTTGCGTTATCGCTGCGACGTGTTGGCGTTTTCTGATTGTTCTTTTTATTTCATTTTTGAGTTTCAACGTGGACGCGCCTATTACAATATCCGTTTTGTTTAAGCTTAGTACTTTGCCGATGGTAACGGTTGACGGCTATATACGTTTTGCGCACTACGGTGCGATATGGACAATTTTCACGTTCGTTTATGGTTGTTATATCCTGCGTTGAATGCAAGGTGAATAGAATTAACCTAATTTTATGTGTATAACTCTTTAAACTTTAAAAACGTAACTGCATTCATAAAAACACTGACTTTGCTATGAACTAACTATATTATCAGCTATAATAGCTCTCATAACTGTCACTTCATCAATTAAAACATCAAGAAATATGTTATGCATACAGTAAAAAAAAATCCATAACGAGATACATTCTCGATTCGTCAAAAAAATTACTAAAAAGAGAAGAACAATCACATTGCTGCATTGTTACAAAGTATCTCACGGTGCAATCATCAGTTGATTTTTGGGACGTACCAAAACCAAAACGTCGTACTTTTTCTGTAACTAAATATGGTATTCATAAAATCGCGAATGTTTTCGTAGAACGCATGCGATTAAGAGCCGCGCGCAGAGACGCGGAGCGCGTTCGAAATTTAATTTTGTCACCGTTAAATAAGATTTATGCTAAAGATGAAAAATTAAAGAAATTTAAGAAGTATTGTTAACATAAAATTTATTATTGAAAAGAAATGTTTTATTATTGATTTCTTATTACTGATATCTTGCCAGATATTTTTTTTACGGTTTTATTCCCTTTTACAGATTTAATCACCAAGTGCACTTTTATGAACGATTCAATTTGGAATGTGACATTTTAATACTTGCGGTTATCAGGTAGGTAGGTCTTTACTTACTTTGTTCACATAATAGTATCTGCGGTACAATGCAAGCATGTTTATTATTTTTTAAGATTTTCACAAGACAGCTTTCGAACAATAATATTTCGTCTCGCGTAGTGTCCGGTATTCGGCCAGAACATAAATAATGTTAATGCCGTATAAAAGGCGTTTTTCGATGAATTTATTCCCAAAAACGTTCGCTTTTGTGGCGAAACCTCGCCCGGGAAGTATAAAGTTGTTCATAAATTATTCATGACAACATATACTTTTGGAACTTAGTCACTGTTGCATTTCGGTTAATATCACTTTTGTGTTCAAATTTCGAACTTATACTTTTTAATTTTTCATCGTCCACCTTATATGGGAGTCATTAGTCGCCAGTTTCGATTCATCTGCGTTGCCCAATCAAAAAATATATTTTCTTAAATTAAACTCTCGAACACATTGTTGCGGCTACAATCGACATCTAATCTCGGCGAACGCAATTATTAACGACAATTAACTTCGGAAACTGAGATGAAAAAAAAAGAATTAAATACATCGTTTTGTGAATACAGACGGACAGACAAAGAACGCACTAAACGCAAGTCACTTCATACGAATTACCGCTGCTTTGTTTCAACGTTCGGACTAAAACATTTTTTTTTATATCAATACAAACTGTATTCGATTCTCAGATGTAATTATACACATTCGATTATAATAATTATGAACGAATAATGCTACGTTCTAATTAATGAGTCAATGCAGTGCCCCGAAAACGACTGGAAAAAGTTGAAGCGCGCAAGGAATTCGAAATTTGAAAATTTTATACTAATGCATTTTATCGCCGTTTCATAATAAAAGAATAATACCTATTTAACATTTTAGATTTTTCAACGGCCAGGACAATAAGTGACATCATCATCATTCTTAGTTTGAAATTTAACAGAGGAATAGCTTATTCAGCGATTGAAAAATTGAAATTAAATCAATTATAATTTCACACTCGTACTGAGAGCATTTCCGTGAGTAGATTAAGAATTTTTTAGTAGGAACTTAAAATCCTAACATTTAAATTTGTATGCGTATGGCCGATCCCGAATCTATACAAATAACGCAACGAGATTACGAAGGGGTGAGTCCAGTTCCATCATCAATTATTTTTGTAAACGCGCTCAGCTTTCCATTTTTTTAAATAAACCCAGACTACTATCGGAGGGGAATGTAATAAAATTACGTAGGGATGCTAGGGGCTCTACTTGAAACGTGTTTTAACCATTTTATGTTATGACTATGTTTTCTTATTGGATCTAGTTACCAATCATTCTCGGAAGCGATCGTGACAAACGTCGTATATCTCTCGATCCATTTGCGCGCCAATTTCTAAACATGTCATCCCTCCAAATACCTGGAAATAAAAAAGAACAATGTAAATGAACGCATTATTAAGTGCACACATTTTAAATAATTTTAATTAAAACTCTTGTAATCACAATTAAGTAAATTTTCAAACGAAAGAGCCGATCGATCGCTTCCAAATTTAAAAACTGATAGCTCACTGCAGCCGTGTTGGTTACTATTCGATACAAAGGAATGGAACGAGCATGACGATTCAAATATTTTTCAAAATGGAATATTAAGTGAAGCCATTATACGATCGAATGATTACTATTAGTCGGCAGGCAGCGTGTTATTAAAAAACTATATTTCTGTACTATTACGTAAGGCTGACCCGATAATTTTAGTCCTCGTCTCTCCTCTATAAGTGAATAGTTATCGATAAAATATCGATTATAGTATCATAATAAGAAGACCCCATTTGCGTATCGGGGTCAACGACTTGCGTATGCTGGCTGCGTGTGATGCTATGCGTCAAGTGACCCCTTAATGCGACTTATTGGTTACTCATTTAAAGTGCACAGGCAGTCACAGACTGAATTATATGTTTCTTAGACCATTGATTGGCTGATATTGTACAGTTCTTATTGGTAAGGTTTTCGTTAATCTGTGGCTCTTCTTATACGAATCTCACAAGGACCCAATTCAGTGTTATGAAGCAATAAACATCAAATTGCCTGCTGATTATTTAAACAGCAGCTATAAAACATTATCATCGGAACACATCGAAAAATATTATTAATTTAATAGAAAGACCGTTCGATCGGAGTGCAGAAGTGATCGATTGTGCAGCCTATCTACGATGTGGAAACATTACTGTGTCATTGAGACCGCCTATAGAAATCCGCCTACGCGCCTCCAAACAAAAACAGATCGCGGAGAGTTCCACAAAACATCATTAAATTCAATATTTCGTTTAAAAAGCACTCCACATATCTCGACCATTAATCACTAAAACTACCGACCTTCAAGGAGAACATCGGAATAAAATCGGCAATCGGAATAAAGCACTTAAAGCGAAACGTCATTATCGCACAACATAAATAAAAAGAAAAATACTGAAATCGAACGCAAAAATTGAATATCGGAGTCGATTTAAAACAGAATACGAATTTTAAAAATACGAGCACGGCCGAGCGGCATTAATTAAAAATTCTCGGTAGAATATTCAGAAATAGAATTCGCATTCGAACGCTCCTTGTACGGATCTGGAGTTTGAATTTGGCAGGAACAAAAGGAGAAGAGCGCGGGAGCAACCCTTTTAGCGCTGATAATCTGTTCTTCGGCCGTGTTGCGTTCCCTTTTTTTATTTGTTGTCACTTTTTTGTCCGAACCGAGATTGTACACAACATTCTTTACTTCGAAACGGAGCTTTTTAAAACTCGCCTCAAGATTTATTTCTTTTTTATACGCTTTAATAACGAGTCCCCGCGTCCGATTTAATTGACGAATGGTCACGAGCGAAATGTACGAACAATTTTAGAGGTCAATTTTAACTTGACATTTCAAAACGTGGTCTTATTATTAATTACTAATGCATTATTATGAGATTGAATCGAAATTCGAAAGGGTAAAAAAAGGAATGTAACTATCCATTATTCGAAATTGGAATTGAAAAACATGAGTCTGGTTCCACATTTTAAATTGCTATGAAATATAAAAATAGAACGCAATCCTTCCGCCCTCGGTCGGTCGGTTAGTGCTTTACCTACATGAAATATTATTTTATGGAATCAACATCTGCGGCCGCGGGTGTGTGTGTGCGTGAGTATTATTCCGAACTCCGAACTACGTGAAGTGAGTGCCGTCGAGGGGTTTATGTACACAAGTGAAATTACTTAAAAGTTACATGCTTCAAGTGGATGGGAACGTTTTCAGAACTCAATTTCTTTTCATGTTTTAATTTTAGTCTACCACGTGTACGTATGCAACCGGAATTATGCTCATAAATATTAAATGCCAGTATCATAATTAGAATTATTTATTTAAGTATCTTTTTCCTGAGACAATAATAATATTTAATAGATCCTGGGTAAACATTTCCTCATAATCATCATGCTCCTAGATATGCCTTAAGGGCTTTTATTAAAAGAGCCCTTTTCTTCCATACAAAATATTTTGAATTAGTAGGTAGGTACTAGTACTGCTCGTAAAGTATATTTTTTGCCTAAAATGAATCTTAATAAAAATAAAATAAAATGATGAACGCGCTAGTTCCCTCTCGCATCATAAAATTCATTTTACAATCCGTCCGAATCGTCAAATCACTCGTCGCGGGTTCATTTTTATAAAATTGGAACGAAAAGTGAAACCCTTCCATTTTTTAAATTGCTTTCGTCATGGCCGTCTCCCTTTGCCACTATTATTCAATGCAACAACAAAACGTGGATTATTTTTTTTATTTTATCACAAAGAAGAATGGTTTTTGTATTGTGTATTTTGATTATTATCCCGTTTAAATTCCGAAAATTAGAATAATAATACAAAGGGGTTGAAATTTTACACGAAGACAAAAAGAAAGAAATAACCAAAATAAAAAGTTTGTTTTCAAATTAAGAACAACACTTTTCATAACTTTTTTAAACCTAGTTATCCATTCCAATTCAATGTTTAAATATTAGGTACTTATTAGAAAAAAAAAATACATAATAAGACTTTAATTAAGAATAAGTTTTTTTTTATTTCAATGTCATTTATACAAAAGATTCTAAAATAACGATTCAAAAAGTACCTACTAGCTGACCGCTTCGCATTGCATCTCCCACGCACGCTATAGGTACATCCTTCTCGCTTAGCTTTTTACTTGGCTCCTGAGAATCGTAGCGTGATGTTAAATAGCCTACTTATAACCTTCCTTAACAATTGGGCTGACAGTTGCTAAAATATTTATCAAATCCGATTTGTAGTTCTTGAGATTAGTGCGTTCCAGCTTCTCTTCAGCTTTATTTACATCATTATTTGTCGATAATGATCAATACAAGTGCACCAGTGAAGTGAAATGGTTACGCGACTTTTCAGGTTGTATCAAAAAGTCCGTGAAAAGGTTTAGTACGTAGAGCAGCTCTCTACCATTAAATTGAAATCTGAAATATTCCTATATGACTGCATAACTTGAATGAAAGTGATCTGAAAATGTAACTTGACATTGATAATAGGTATCTACTACGTGAAGAATACACTGCTCAACTCGACACTGGCATAATGTGTACATACATACACAAACCATGTGATGCTAAAAGGAAAAAAAAAGTATTCGACCATTTTCATGCACTGGATAATATTGCAATCGGAAAACTCTATCTTATGATGGTTACCTAAAGCATAATCTTCTTTAGATAATTTTTGTGTTAGATCTGAAAGTCCGATTTAGGTTCTTTAAAATTTTACGTGTAAAATACTCGCAAAACACTAACAAAAAGCTTTTAAGCGCTGAATAGCTAAAAATCATTAAAAATAAACCAGTTATTGTGAGAACTGTTCAGCTGTGTTAGTTTTGGGATTACCAAACCGTTTTTACTTATTACCCTTCATTTTATATTTAACTCTTTTGACTATTTTAATATTTCTGGAAGCAATTTTTAGCTTCGGGGCGAGGGTGTTCTCATAAAAGGGGTTTTAGTTATATTTTTAATGTTATGTTCTTTTATAACATGCGGGCGGCGCACGACGCCATACATTTTTTGAATTGATTGAATTGTATTGAAGGGTTGACGTCCTGGCTATGAATTTTTGAAGCGCTTATTTTAAATGCAGCTCTTTAAATTATATTCGTAAATTTAATTTAAAAAAAATCTGTAAATAATTATGTAGGCAGCATAATTATTGTGACGATACTTTTCGGAGTTTAACATTGAATAACACGCATTAATTTCACACTAGTGTAGTATTGGATAGCAAATCGGTACCAAAAATTATGTCAGCTCTTCAGATTCTTACCTACGTAGGATATGAAATTACAACCGGGTTTTTAGTACCCACTAGATATTTTTACGAAACTAGTTTTCTGCCTCGCGGTATTACCTACCTACCCGCGATTTTCCATTTTACGCCGGTAGAATTTTCAAAAATATTTTGTTAGTTAAACAATTATTATTAACTGGTACTGGCTAGTTAAGCCTTAAATTAGGTATATACTTAAAAATGGTGATATAGAAATATTTTGCGTTAACCCTACACTACCTACCTATCTCTTATACTTATTCTTATATCTCTACCTATTATAGAGCTTAGCTTACTTACTTGGTGCTAATGATATGCCGAATACTTGTTTCTAAACGGTACCCAAAAAACCTTGTCATAAACAAAAAAAGCGCATCTCTTTAAATAATATTTAATTATTCTAAAATTCAAATAAAGAAAACAATAAAAACAATTAAATAAAATGACTTGTCAACATTATCACAAAAAAACTTAACCCTTCACAAATTAAAATCGAATAAAAACCTACGTGTATGGAAAAAAAGGAAGCGATCGCTTTCTTAGAAAAAAACAAAAGAAAAAAAGTAGGGTGAATGTCCTTGTAAAGGGACGGAGCACATGTGGCGAACAAAACCGACGGGAATTTAAAACTGTTACAATTTCAAAGATGGTTACACTCCACGAGAGTTTTGTATTGGCGTTTACAAAGCAGCGATGGATAACGAACATTGTGTAAAGTTTGAAGTTTATTTGAAAAAGGAAGTTCAAATGAACACACGTTGTCGGTGTCATAATAATATTACGTATAAGAAGTTAACAATAAAAAAAGTTTGGGGAAAATTGTACAGATGTGTTTAACCAAGCCTTTTGAACGTTATTTATTTTAGAACCCGGTTTAACCCGGAACTTTATTTAAATAGAAATACATTAGTTATAAGGCTATAGAATATTTTGTCCTAATTAAGTAACTATCTATCTCTACCTATTTAAATAATATGACTTTTAGTTCTTGGGTTACTAGAACTTCAAATGTTAATGGTGATAACATTGTGAGAGTGATGATAGGTCAGTGGTAGTGACTTCGAACCCAGTGACGAGGCGATATAATTCCACAACACGCGAAACGTCGTGAGAAAACCAAAGGGTAACAATGAGTTCATTTAGAATACTTTTGAATTTGAATTACTGGCTACCGTCGTTATGACCAATCTAGGTACTAATGTGGTAAATAAAGACTAGATCTAATTCTACCGATCGAAAAGATCTGATTATGGGGATAAGTATATTAAACACACATTTGTGATCTAAGGCCTTATTTCATAGGCCGACTTTCTTTTGTTCTCTATCGTGGTCACATTGAGGCGTCCACATCAGTGGTAGAGCCATCGTCCCTGTTGGCAGACTGTCTTGTGCAGTCCGATACGCGGTCTCCCATTGCGGATTTCACTTAGTCCAGCTTAGGTGACCTCTCGCTGACTCCTTCCATTTTCACTTGTACGATCAGCCGTTCCATGGAGTACGTTATCCCGTCTAGAAACATGTCCAAAGATTTTTCATTGACTTATAGTCAACTTGTGATATATGCCCTAGGCCCTAGGCAATCCTTAACTGAGCATAGGTATAACGCCAAAACGTGATTAATAATAAAGATCTAATAGGTACCAATCCTCGCTAATAAACTTGTCAAATAAAATATTAAACATGTATTTGTCTAGAATTACTTGTAATCCCTCTAGTTTACGAGATAAGTGTTAATAAAACAGTTGTAAACACTTTATGATGCCACCAACAATAAACACTGCAATTCCCACTTTGTTACATCTATAGAACTGGCAATTTGTTAGAAATACACTGATTTAATCAAATTTAGTTCTTCTCTCACCAACATACAGTTGTAAATTCAACGTTTTAATGCATTTCTTTTTTTTTTAAACATAGCATGTATAAAATGTGATATTTTGTGTGTTTATTTCCAACTTTTCCAAGTCATAAAAACCAATATGTACAGCGGCTAGAATTCATAATCTATTAATTTGCCTTTGTTTAATAAAATTACAATGTGTTATATATAGTCAATTTTCAATTCTATTAAATTCTAATAATGAAATTCAAAATGAGTATTTCAATCACAAAATATAATTATTGAAGTAGTTACAAACGGCCGGCCAGCATTCTGGATTTTATGACTTTTTCATAAAAGGAACACGAGCCGGAGCGTAAAACAATAATTTGCTAATAGAGGAGTGCGTTCGGCGACTGCAGCCGATCGCGGCAGACGTCTGGCTATTTGCGGCCGATGCGTTTTGTTGTTCCAATTCACAATACAATTTACAAATGTTACGTTACGTATAAATATATTTTGTGCTAAATTATTCGTTTCTGTATTATATTTTATTTCCTCAACGTAGTTTTATAAAAACTTAATTATATATACCTACCTACGTATAATATCATGGTATGGTATTATAATAAAGCTGCTTTAGAAGCTAAATAATAATCAGTATTCAAACTAGTCGGGAAGTCAGTTAGTTCTATAAACGAAATGAATACATTAAAACGTCAATAATCTTTTAATGAAAGCGTAAATTCAAACTAGGAACGATTTCAGCGTGAAACACAGACGATAAATAACAACAATATTTCGTCGCGCGACCTGAAATAGTCTATAATATTAATTAACCTGCGTACGTCGCGTATTTCATTTTAATCGGAGTTTCTCGTTTTCGCACAACGCGCGGGAATGCGCACGGGCACCTGTCCCGCACTCTGTTATGTCGCTCACTTTGTATGCATGACGCGATTTTCACAAGTTATTGTATTGTATTGTTATTTTTTTGCATATGAACGTATCAGTTTTATGACAATACGTGGACTCTATCGACACCTAGCGACGGCGATTTCCGCCGTTTTTTTGGGATTTTAATGAATAATAATTATTGAACCTTTGGCAAAATAATTCTTTGAGGTGCTTATAGCATTAATGATGAATCAATTATAATCACAATAGTCAAATTACCATTTATTTATTTAACTAAAGTTCATTAAACACAATAAAATCGTGTGTCCACTGCTTACACGCACGATAATAGACTACGCGGAAAGCGAAACGATAAATCTGAGCGCATTTTTCGCAAACGCATAAAATCCAAACGCACCTATTATTGAATTGCGGCGACAATTACAAAAGTATGCTCATCTCACTCTTACTAGATACATCGATCTCGTTCTATCGGTGCACGCGCCGCTATTGTGTCTGGCGCGACTCCGCGAGGTCTGTCCACCTCTCTCCTCCGCGATAGCTCTGTCCTTTTCTAACGCATGTCAATGCAGTTTATTGTAGACGTTAATGGCTCTGATTACAAATGTAAATTTTCAGCGCGCGACGGCGTTGGTCGGCTTTTTTCTGTTCGATTTCTCTTTATGGTATTAAATTGTAGCAGAAATTAATAGCTTACCTTTACAGTCGTATAGTTCTTATATTTTTTTACAAAACATGAAAGCTCTATTGTTAACTTCGATGCGGACCGGTTCTATATCAAAAATATTGAACGGCGGTAAATCGTGAATTTATCTCTGGAGGGATTGATTTTAGATTATCTTGAACGAAGCTTAAGATTCCGTCTCGACGGATGCATTAAACATGACGAAATTATTACACGTAATGTACATTAAATGCTTTAAAGTAATTTGTAACGGACAATGATTAGTTAATCTCAACAAAGCGGTCGGAGCCAATGCAACTTAGACTAAAATAAAATAGCGTAGAGTTAGTTACGCACGTCGGCGGACTGACGGACAGACTTACCTATTATTCGCATATCAGGGCACTTTATTTATAAAACCCGCCCAATATTATCAGAGACATCCTCCGTGTTAATTTCAAACTAATTGTTGAATGCCGGGGGCGCATCACGGCTCTAGTAAGGCTGGTCACAACTACAACGGTTTCCCAACCGAATACCGTTCGCAAAAGATCTCACACGGCTGCCAATTTTCAGAAAGACAGAGCTAAAATAATTGCTGCAAACGCGCCCTATTTCGAGCCGGCGCACTACGGTTTAGATAGATTTGATTCTAGAACATTATCATCCAACTGTTTGTTTTACTCATCCAGTGTTATTGGCCGGAACGGGAATTCGATTTTGTTCTTTTTTTGTTATTTGTGAAAATAGAGTTGTATATATGTTCCATTTTATTATTGTTTAAATTCTAAGAAACCTGTCTGCATTTTTTAATTTTGCATGGTGCATTTTTTTATTTTATGAATTACTAGTCCCGCCCAGTGGTTATGTATAAAATAATCTATTCTACATTATTTTAGGATACGGCCTGTCAATGTGCCCAGTTCAGTCAAAATCCATTCAGTCGTTGATGCCTCAAACATCCAACATATTTGTGAAATTCAACTTGGTATACCTACATAATTTAAATGTAGAAAGAATGACCTAGTACCTACATATGTACCTAAATGATAATAAAGACACGCACTCAGCTTTGCGAGCTTAGAGACAACGCTGACTGTCATTGCGAGGAATGACTGCTCATTATAATAGTACCAGGAACAAAATGTTTATTTATACGCAGAATAATTTTAATGAACATTTGTCTGTTTTGAAGCACGTCTGTGACACCTTAGATAATATAATAGCCATGCAAATGAAATACTTCTTAACGACTCTCATTATAAACAGCCATTAAAACTCGCGAAATACAAATAAAATAATTGTCACATCACATCAAACGCGTATAGCCTATAAATCGGAGCAGACTCCGCGAAATTTGGCAATATGTCACATTGGCAATGTTACAATAGCATTATGCAGAATGCAGTTTCTGTTTACTTGCATTTCAACTTTACAATATTTAATGCGTCGATGGCGTGACTTTTTTCGTCATCTCCTTACTAAAATAGTCTATGATGTACACAATGAGCAATGATCAATGTTTACTGAAATACAAAAACGTCATAAAATATAAAGTTTGACAAGTGTAACCTTAATAAAGAGCATGTAAGCAACATACGTCATCGAGGACTCGCATTCAACATCGTAATCTTTATGGACACTCCACTCGATGCCGCGATGCGAGCGCGAGACGAAACTATCCGTCCACGCTCATATTTACAGCAATAACCAGACACGGCAACAATTACATTTGCACACAATAACGTTCAACGACGAGAAAGAAAGCAATATAATCGGCTTTTCTAAATTCGAATACAAAGCGACATACGAAATACGAAAATGTATCGGCCAATAGCGCTAGAGCGTGTGCCAAAATGCCAACCGGCGACAAACAATTAGGAATGCGCTCTATTCCAAATTCAAATACGAACGCCACATTTGAATTTGGAATAAATTAAAATTTGTAACTAACAATCAAGTTTATCGGAACGCAACACGTACGACGTATACGTTATATGTCGTGTTCCAATTTTAAAATCCTTCAAATTATGCAAGGGTGTGTACAAATTTAATTAAATTTATAAATAGGTGAGAGAATTTATTCAGCGGCGTATTTATATATTCGTCTAAATGTCACGGGAACAATGGAGTGTCCGTGTCTATTTAAGATTGATGAGTAACAAATAATCCCCGTTGTTGTTGGAAGGCGGAAAGTCACTTGCGTAACGTAACGTTCGGAACACTCGTATGAGAATGTCAGATTACAGCCGGTATTATTTTCGGTAAACGATACGTATCTCTTGTCTGTTCGGATTCGACGTTGCGTTTAATAGTTTAAGTATAGTAAGTATTTGGTCGGCCGCGGACTAATCTTAACTGGCAACGCCGATTTCACTCAGTGACGATCGGATCTAATTCTTTTTAACGACTCCGCCGCGTTGCAAAATTTTTAATGAAAATCGTGATTGAGTTTTTAAAAGTCAAATTTTTATCGTGGACTCTTAATCACCGCTAAAAGTCGTCTTAAAATTCGGCGGGCGCATTCATCAAAAATAAGAAAATAATTAATACTCGGTTCGGAACGAGAACGAAACATTTAGAACGGACATAACAATAAAACAATACACCGCTCGCAAACCGAAACAAAACACAGAAAAATATGAATTCCGATCGGAACGGTCCCGAAACAAAAGATGGCGGATTTAATGAAATGAAATAAAATATAAATTCCTTTTGCAAGCGAGAATTCTTACATTTTTAATTTGGTACCGCGGAATGAGGCTAAAAACGGTCAAATTCCAGATTCATAAGCGAGTCTGGCCGGATCACGGATGGTGATTGAGAGCGTCTCTCGAGTGTCTTCAACGAAAAACGAATATTCATTTTTATTGAAAATCAATTCACCCTGGATCAGGCGTGGAATTTTTATAAATTCTTAATTACTTTTCCGTCTGTACATGAATTATTGAATTTCACGTTCGATAGCTATAAATCACGAAGCGGGTTAATTTCATCATTTAATTCCAATCCAGTCTTCAGGTCGTTACTGCCATCGAGGTTTTCCTATTTAGGGTATTATTACTCTTGTTGGCTTACATTTTTCCATTTTTAAAGTTGCTAAATGTGTTTCCTTACCTAATGTTTAATTTAAATTTAATGATTATCTTCCATTTACGGATTGTATCCGATATGCGAATATAAAATTGAATAGAACTTTTTATCCATAAATACATTCCATTTGTAAAACCATTTCAGATATTGCTTAACGATTTTAAGATCGACACCTTTTAATTGACAACAGAGTAAATAAGGAACATGCCTACATTCTTTTAAAAATCGAACGAATTGGATAATTACTAGACTTTAAAAATATTGGTGTAATCCTACCTACTCACCAAACACTTTTATGAAACATTCCAATTCAATAAAACAAATTCAAAATTGGAACGATTTGTAACAAAGCATTCACAAACACCAATTACGATTTTCCAAATGTTCCAGACAATAACAAATTGATCAATTACACCAATTCCAATATCATAACTAAGAATATCAAAATTTACCAGATGTCTTCCCAATATTGAAAATAAACAGACACGCAGTACGAGTTCCAACGAGATGACTAATTCTTACGAATTGTTTATTTGCTTAAGCGTTTTATGAGTAAACCCTGTCGGTTCCCAGACCGTTTTATGTATATTTAAGTAATAATATAGTTTATCTGCTTTCCTATGGCTGAGACACGTTGAAATCACATGAAGATATTTGAGACTATGATATGAAGGGTAGGTATATAATATACCTATTAGTCTTGATTTTTTACTACAAAAGTAATTAAATTATAGGTACTTTAACGTAGAGCGATGCTGATGCATTGCTCGGTATTTTTTTGGTAAATCGTGTTTTCTGAACATGAAACCTAGCCAGATCGATTTATCGCCCCCGAAACCCTGTGCATACTAATTTTCATGAAAATCGTTGGAGCCGTTTAAAAGTGTTGCATTTTGAAATCCCATCTTCGGTCAGTTGATCGAAGAATCCCATGGATAATAAACTTAGTTCGACCCTTAATTTTTTTTAACAAAATTTGCTATTGTTGTTCGAATCTGTAGCAAATCTTAATTCAGGATAAATAAACATAGACATTAAGATTGTGATGTCTCATTAGCTATTTAAATTCAATGACACATAGATCGTAAACTATAGTCGATTGAAATTCTCTTTGCATTGATTGAATTTCCTTGGAAAAACAATTTGCTTGTGTCAAACGTTGTTAAATGCAATAAGCTTACTGAATTTGTTTCGATGTATAATAAAACATTTTTTTTTTTTCAGTTGATAAACTTAATGAAATTTATTTCTTTAATAATAATAATAATAATTTATTTCATCAAACGTATGTAATATATAAACTTTCGCATTGTGTTTTTCAATGATAAATCAAATAACAAAGTTCAATATCAATAAAATAAGTCTACAAAATCCAGTGGCGTCATAACGATGCAAGAATTCCAATCATATCTAACGTTCGCGGAAAATCCAACGTAAAAACAACGCATACCCTTGAATTCAAGTATTTTAAAACGTCGAAACGAAATGCTACAGCTATAAAATCAATCATTTCCCCCGTAACGATACACGCGGAGATATGAAATTTTTACATAAATTGCCTTCCATTCGATGAATAACTTCTCTGGCTTCGGGTTTTAGCTTAAAAATAGATATTTTGAGTGCTTCAGTTCGAGATAAGTTAGATTGATGCCGTGTTTTAAGCAGACGGATGAATGGTTTATACTTTTTACTGTTCTCCATACTTCATAATACTCTAATTGTTTTATAATCCCGACGTGTATTTTTAGGGAGTTATTTAAGTTCAAGTCATTCAACTTTGGAGATATTGAAGAGGTTTTAGGGTACATGGTCCCTTACATGTTTTGTTTCTTATTTATTTAATTAATGAATTTAATCGTCAGTATCTCGATTGACTTTTTTTGCTGATTCCTGTATTGCTATATCCGGCAGCGCTTTTGTGTCTTGCCTTCATTAGACAGTTTTACCATTAACCATCTATTCACAAAGGCATTGTCCGTAATACCGTTTATTATGTCCCTATTAAAGGCCCAATATTGCACGTCAGCGGACCTCAACACTTAATGCCGATGCTTAGCCTTACAGGCTTACAATGGCGGGCGGGGTTCTCGAGCTAGCAGCGAATAATTACCCTCCCAGTGCCTCGCTAGTGCCTCGCCAGTGCCTTCCCGTGACTTCATTCAGCATTGTCTCCGGTTGTGACCTCTGCGTGCGCGTAGAGGATATTACATGTGACATGTTTATGTCATTTCTAACTACTATTAATTTTTGACGGCTATGTAACTGTTTTGAATTTAATGGAGCTTTCAATAAGTTTTGTAAGCTCTACGTAATTATATTAATACGGTTGTTTAGTTAGTATGATTTATTAGATGTGTTCGTATCATTTTTAGACTTAGAAAATAAGTAATCTAATTATAATTAATTTAACAAATAAATGAATAAAAACAATTTTCTAAATTTCGCATTGCAAATTTACTGGTAATTCGAATTCCATTACCATATTAAAAAATAATGGAATGATTTTTTGTGTCTATGAGCCGCGCGTAAAAGAATGTGGCGGCCACCCCGCGCGCCTTATTGCGAATACGTGAAGGTGGCGCGTGCCGGCCCCTAGCATACACAATACACTGACTTACGTAACACGCAACGCGCGCAGAATTACCGAACCGCGATTTCTCTATCACACCTTTCATACCATACGCCAATGAAACCATGACAATACAATGGCTAGACAATTTATTGGATACTAAAAAAACGTCTAGACGAAAAAAGCATGCGTGATCAATTTGAAACAATAAAAAAGAAAAAAAACATTTTTACATTTCCGAACGTCAGTAAAGTTTGAAAATGGAATTCTTATCTCGAATCCGTCGTTCTAAATTCATAATATTAAGTGAAGCAATTGAAAAACGAAACGAGCTAAGTTCATATTACGGGCGCGCGTTCCAAATATCGAACGGCTCGAGATGGATTATGACGGGCGTGTGAGGAGACGGACGGAACACTGGATGGATGGATATCTTGATACGCCACAAATCATTATATTTTATTTTTCTTTATCATAGACTTACTATTTGAATGCCAGTTATTTTAAATCACACAAGTATTTGAATTGCAAATGTTATTATTAATCATTAGCTATTTAGTTGATCTCGTAAAACCACAGCGTTCAGAGCCGAAACATTCAATCAACCAAAAATTTGAATAAAATATTACTCAAACTTATAAAATCATAATCTTAGATGTAGCTAGCTCGTTTCGGCGAGGCGATATGATCCCATTGATTGATGGGTGACCGCGCTGCGTGTGGATTCAATACGACCAGCGTAACATTGTATGTAGTTTTTAGATGATTTGTGTGAGTTGAGGTCGTTGTAAATTGGTCGAGTTATTTTCTAAGTGTGTTGACCCCGGATCGCGGCGTGGACTAGCCCGTACAATGTTTTGAACTTAATTAAAAATGTATAAAGAATTTATAGCGTGTCAAGTACGCCCCCGTGGTATAATCGAGCAGAATCTTTTTTTTTAATTATGAGCAATTGAATCTAATAAAGGACAATTTTGCTGTCACTTCGCATTAAAGATACTGTTTAATAAAAGTTTTGAAATGTTTTCTTGGTATTTATCTAATTTCCTGTTCGTGTCAGATTTTTTATGACGCAACTCGTCATACGATGAACTGACTCAGCCTGGACTATAGTTGTGAGATGAGTGATATTGTTACGATTCGAATAGTTACTAAAAGATTAAAAGATTTGTAACAGTTGAAGAGATTAAAATAACTTAGACAGTTGATACTTAGAGCTTTAAATTCTTACTCGTGTAAGTCAGCATTCCTGCGATACATAATTTTGATATACGCTAATGTAAGTAGTACGGAAATAATAAACAATTTGCTTGCTAGAATTATACTTTAATGTTTTATACACAATAAATCGTGCGTGTCATAAAAAAAGATACAAAATTCTTGTTGAGGTAGATATAGGTATTTCCGATGCATGTCAACTATGGTGTTTACCTATAATAAGATTTATGGATCTATATCACAAATTAATCGATTGAACGAAACCCATCAAAAGTCATCCATCGCAACGGCTTTTGAACACACCTCACATTTCATTCCCATTCTATTTTCAAAACAGAAATTTGAATATGAACCGAAAGTTACATTTGAACGTGGAATGCTCCCCGTGTTTGTAATTCGTCCGTTTGGAACGTCTTGTTCTTATTATGAATGCGTTAAGGATGCGCAAGAGCATGCGCCTGACGGTTTAGTAACTGATGCATTAATGCCTCGAATGATCTCTTTCGTTTTTTTTTCTGTTCGACGCCCGGAGATTGGTCATTACACATCTGAATATGTGTTCTTCACAAAAAGTCGGATCACGATTCGGTAAAAAGTCGAAACGAGTCTTGTGATGTAAGTAGATAGCAAACGTGCTCTTTATGTTATTAGAATTTGAAGTTTCCGGATTGATTTGAAAGTTTTTAACGGGTCTACTATTAGCTACCAGCAAATTGATTTTATTGAATTTATTACAAGAAACTCAATTATAAATATAGAGCACATTGTCATTATATTGCCTAGTCTATGCCTCTGAGTGCACCAGGCTGAGTAACACACAATCATATGTAGACACAAACGTACAATTTAGTGACTAAAATTCTACCAACGGATACTAGCAAACATTAAAAATAAAGTATTATAAGCTCCTAAGTCTTCGCTCACCAATAGGAACACATTAAATAACTGGCTGAATCGATCAATAAAACATTTGAATATCATCCATTACGCTATAATGTCTCATACACACGTCCTCACGTTCTCATAATTAAAGTTCACATATTCCTTAAACACGAGAATTAACCCCAATTGAGGGACTGCTCTATTTAAATGACTCCTAACGTACTATTCAGCTTTCTGGAAGCGTGTGACACGTCACTAATCTATCTGGCAGCTGAGCAGCGAGCGGTTAACTCTACAAAAAAATAAACTCGGACAATTTTTAAATTGGAATATTTTTATCGGAATTCCAATTAAAATTTTAAATTATTGATACACTATTCAATTGGTGTCTGCGTAATTAATAACTATATGAAAAAAAAATGTTGTATAATGTTTTGCCTTATTAATGTTATTAGTATTCGCAATTAGTTACCAAAACCATTACCTAAAACATTTAAATATGGTATTTACGTGTGTTTTAGGTATGCCTAGTTAATAGAAAATTTAATTTTACGGTGTGGTATTTATTCTAGGCTATGAATATTTTCTTACAAGAAGAAACGCTTGCAATAAAGATAAAAAAAAAACTTAAACGGCAATAAAATTTTACAATTTAATAATATAACTTATGCTACCGGTTCATTTGACGCAACTCATCGCACAATAATCTTGTTATTTTATAAATAACGCCTTTTAATTTGAGTTACGCCGGAGAAAGACGTTTAACATCGCGTTTCCTGTTTTTGAAAGACTCATTTTATTAATTCTTTTTTTGGCAACCGGAATAACAAGATGGATTTCCGTTTTTGCCATACATAGCACAATAATTTTGCATTAAAATAAAGTTGCTATTGTGCCTCTTAAAGCTATAAAATTATCATAAGCCAGACACACAAGTAATAATCTCATATTTGAGCCCGTTCCATCCGCCATCTTGAAAACAATGAACGTTATTGTCTCTTCTTAATTCCATTTTTGAAAAAATAATCCATTTCGCATTTCATCGCGAGTGCCTCATTGATTACACGTGTACAAACGATATTGAACTTTAGTCTTATGACTTAAAGCCATAATCGGATCGGAAATACAGAGACAGCTGTATTCCTTGAAGTTTATTTGCTTAACCAAAAACAGATCTTATCTCAAGGAATAAAGAGTGAGAATTGTTTACTAATTGGTTTTACGGGAATTGCATGTGTAAGGAGAGAGATAGACTAAGCATTGAAAAGAGACGTAGAGAATGCACGATTTTGCAATGTCTCCGTTTATTATGATAATTATGCGACGACAAAATCGAATTATACAGATATTAATGTTTAACAAGTTATAGGTTGTTGTTAAAATTCACATAAATATGATGACAAGATTATAGAATTATTGAGATATAGGCGGAAATGACATTATTAGTTAGATAAGTCTTTTTTACACACGTGAGCCACATTTGGTTCGTCACTTCATTAATTAAGTCCATTTGTGAAGTGTCAGCGGGCTAAATACTCACGAAACGCCTTTTTTAATTATGTACTTAGAGTCTAGCTAATTAAAAAATGACTCTAGGTCCAAGACCATACATAGTTTATAACATCTACTATTAGATTCGTATTTTATTTTATAAGTGTAACTACGTCTATATAAGTAAGTAGCTATCACAGATGTAAGCTAAGTATTCTACTGATGGTGAGAAACGTAGCAATTTGAGTATGTATTTTATTCTAATAAAGATCTATTTCCAATTAATTTTATGTTTAAATTTACATACCACTGACATTAAGTGTGTACATACTTTGTCTACCGATTAAAATCTTATTTATATTATTGCTTGGTTTGTCTTTCCATTATTACTTAGAATGAATATAATCCTATTTAGAAACTATATTTTTTTACATGATAAGTCCATCTTAGAATCTTATACGTTCATTAAAAATACAATAATTCTTATAAGATTTTACTCAATCAATTTATTGATCTGTTAGCATCAAACGTCAAAAATAATTATTTCCATTACGGTATGGACGGTAATAAATAAATTGGCTATTTACAATTGTAAACAGTTAATATAGCCCTTAAAAGGGCCGCTGGCGTAGTGACGGACAGACAGACGGGTCTCGTCAAACGTTTATGGTACGGAAAACTGTAGAATACGTGCATGTGCTTCTACGACACGGTAGCTTTACATTATATAATTAGCAATCAGTTTTATTAATATCACTGTTGGGTTGATAGTTGCTAGAAAGATCTAAAACTTGGTTGAAACATTTAAACTATTAATTAAAGAATATTTCAAATATATGATTCATTAGATCAGGAAAGTTTAGTGTAGGTATGTATTCCAATTTCCAAATATTTAAAAAAATAATTGGAATATATAATTCTCATTTTTTTATTTCTTTCCAATTTTAATAATAAGTCAAGATATTTCAAGAAAATAATTATCTTAAAAAAATAAACATGTTGAGCTATTCCAAAATATCAATTTCCAATTATGGTTAAATTGAAATACAATTTCTAACTCCAATGGAACGGAAGAAACGTCACGATATTTGATTGAATTGTAAGTTCGACATTTGAATATGAATCACAGAAAACAATGGCGATAACAACATAATAGCGATTGATTTTCCATTTTCAAAAAATGGAACACTGAGGCGGCAGCGGTTTTGAAAATCGAAATTTGTTTTATCGAAATCGTTTAAGCGTTCGATATTTGAATGAATCACGTCATGTGAGTCAAGTCCATTGTTCCGACACAATACTCTGTACTTACGTCGACTCCGAGTAAATTAGGAAATGTGTTTTTTATTGGAAAGGCATGTGGAATTACAATTGGAAGTAATATATGACACACGTATAAGTTTCCAGTTAGGGTCGTGAGAGTATTTGAATATTATCGACGTATGAAGTTACTGCCGCGGCGGCGTGTCACATCTTTTCATTTTTATTATAATGAATAATAAACATTAAAGGTTTTTAAATAACAAATTATATTGCTTACGCTTGAACCGTTTGTTTTAAACGCAAAAACAACTAACATCCTCTTCAAACTTTGCATAAAGAGTAAACTCCACAATGTTTATTGTAAGTAAAACTGAAACATTTCCCGTTTTGCTTTGTTTTACTCAGAAGCCGTTGGAGAAAAAAATATAAAATATTTTATTTATATAACAATCACGTTCGGCTCACTCTGATTGTGTTCGCGAGGGTAGTGACGTCACCTCCGCCCGCCTGATAAGGGCCGCTTCCGGTCGAAATCCTGACTGATGGGTGAATGAATGAGTGACCGAATGAACGGACCGAGCGACCTTACACCGCCCGAGGACGAAATTTTCTCGTAACGCTTTTTTAGGTTCATATTATAATGCAATCGATGAAGCCAATTTGACATTGTGTTGCATAAAATAATAATTAATATTAGTAATTTATAATTCGACACCTACATAAGAATTTATAATGACGAAAATATTATGTATAAGCTAATACAGTTTGGTTAATCAATTTATTATTTTTGTTATGGCTGCCGTATATTTATGGTTCAAACGGGTGACACATTACACATTTTAATTACATCCATTTAAAGAAGACATGAGAAACACGAAAACACGGCCGCCCGGATTGCCAACGCCCAACCGCGATACGCGGAAAATATTCTAATACGCCGTTTGCCAATACGCATCCCATCAATGACGTTATAGTCCTTTGTGATTTCGGTACGTTGATTAGCATTTATAGGCTTAATAAACAGATGCTTCATGCTTTTTTCCTTATAAGAAAACGTTAAGAGGAAAATGCTTGAGTTCAGTTTTCAGTTCTATCTAAAAAGGTGAATCCTTAATTTTTCGGTCGATACACAACTGCTAATCGATATTAATATAATTAAGAAGTCTGAAAATTCTTTCACTATCTAATACCTATCTCCAATCCGTGCGAAAGAGTTAAACTATAATTCTTGTTGGAAACAGTTTTGTAGTTTTAGTACATGGTTGTTTTTGCCGTTTTTTACGTAATGTCAATGAAAATTAAAACAGTATTATATTGTGTCACAGCTTGGTGGTTTGATTTCCAGCCATTTTTAAATTTAATAGGGTAGTTGACACTGTCAAAAATAAATGACCAAACACTAACCAATGCATAAAACATCTAAAAACACGTGGAAACATCAAATATGTTGTACATTTAATGCATTTTATGATTTTTAATTACCAGTAGAACCACAAAGAGTACATCATTTGATGCTGTGAAACTATGACGTCATGTGTAATATTTCATACAAAATTCCATATAAACTATCGTTTTGACATTTATTAAAAGTAGCTGATTTGATAAGTCTGTAAACTACCCTATTCTCTACAATTCTTCTTGTTCTTCTTTGACTGTATCGGATTCTCCAGGAGCGTTATAAGAACAAATCTGGTCCTTAAGCTGATTTTGGTGAAATTTGGTATTTGGTAGAGCTGACACTCTGGATTAACATTTTTTTTTTATTGCTCGGGAACGCGGGTGAAATCGCAAGGCGGAAGCTAGTTTTATGTATTTTTTTTACAAGACAATAAATATAACCCTTGCAAAGCTAACTAAATACTTCTACTACATACACAATTAAAATGATTATTTAAAGAGTCGTTAAAATAACAACGTCATGAAAAACTGCCAAGTACCAACCGAAGAACTTTGTACTTCCACTTTTCATTTGGATTATTAAGTATTTCTCAAACTATTAGTTTTTGCCTTGCAGGTTTACCCCCGATGTTAAATTAATCCATACAGACAATCTTTCCCGTTTATAAATTTTGTTAGGCTAGGATAAAATGGCTCAAACGCCTGATGATTTAGACAGTTATTAGTTATAAACATTGGAAAAAATCATTATGATGTAGCGCCATCTTTAGTCCAGTCAAAAAAGTTATTATGCATGATTTTTTAGGTTAAAACTGACTGACTGACTAACATATCAGAGTACAGCCCAAATTACAGGAACTAGGAACGTGAAATTTTCGCATGGCTTCCTTTTATAATTTTCTGTACTATAATATGTATGTATTATACATATAAACCTTTCTCTTGAATCACTTTATCTATTGCTGGAAACTGCATTATAATCCGTTGAGTAGTTTAAAAGATCTAAGCGAACAGACAGAGGAAGCGACTTAATTTTATACTATGTAGAGTATAATTTTGCTTACCATCATTGGCCACATCATCACTGAACACGGTGAGATTTTGGTCAAACACAGGCCTATACATAGTAAAAAAAAAAGAACGAAGCACCCAGATGTTAAAGAACCATAATTTCATGTGATAAGGTTTTTTTTAGTTTACCTAATTACTTATTAAACAGAAATCGAAACAATGAAATTCCATAAAATATGCTGTGTTTCATATCACGATAAAAACCATTTCTTGGATAAACAAATATTATGTTTTTTTTGGGATTCCATCATACCGCGAATGTTGTTTCCGAGAATTATCGCGCAAAAAACACAACTTAAGATTTTATTTCTCTTTATTGTGAATGACGCCAATAAATTCGCTAGTTATTTATACAAGTTTATTGATAGAAATATTATTTGTTTTAAAAATGTAGTAGATGTTAACTGGTCTTTATAGACGCTCTGCTTAGGTTAGTATCAGATAACCAGTGAAGAATGTCCCAGGATATTATTATTCTAGCACACAAAGCAAATATTAAAACTTATAACAAACTAAATCATACTATAATTTCACGATAACATTCAAATAATCATCTTAATTTCCTATCATAACAAAAATCTTTAGCAAAAAATCGGCCAAGTAACAAAACGTACGGAATTGAATTCCATACCGTTTTGGTGCGGCGTGATCTTTTAACCACGCGACCTGCGACCCCGAATTCTAAATGTACAAGCCCCCTTTATCTGATTTTGATGTTATGCGGAATGCTGGAAACTACATTTTCTACTTTGAAAACCTACGCTGCCTTTTTACGTAGGATAGTTTCAAGCGTTAGGATAGCGACTCTTTCTGTTATATGACGTACTAGCTTCCGCTCCGCGGTTTCCCGAGGTATCTTATGTTTTTCCGAAATAAAAAGTATCCTAAGTTTTAATCCAGGTTATAAACTATCTGTGTTCCAAATTTCATACAAATCCGTTCAGTAGTTCTCCGTCCGTTTAGTATCCGTTTAGTAGCGTGAGAGATTAACAAACATTCATCCATCCATACGTACTCACACACTTTCGCATATATAATATTAGTAGGATGAGTAATTCACGGAATAAAGGGGGGGGGGATTCTTGTATTTGATGAAGAATGAAAGAATAAAAAGATCTACAAAAGAATGACGCCTTGCTGAGTTTCTTACTGGAGCTCATTTTAAATGTCCGAACCGATGGTAGTCAATGGTAACTTTCGACGTTCATAAGTGCCTTATCAGGGCCTAAACTGAATAAATAAGTTTTGAGTTTATTCGATTCTGGTTTCATAGAGCGTAAAAATTCAATTAATAGTCTCGATTCATAGACTAAATACAATTTGAAACATAAGATTGTCAATACTTGATAAGCTTCCATCTAACAAAATATTTTATGCTTTGTATTGAGTTCTTATTTGAGGCATCATTAAAAATTCAGTTACAGAGACTCAAAATAACTTTACCATTTTGAGTTAGTGTCGTGTTAGTTATATTATAATTATAGTGTAAAACAAATTAGGAAGACTTTAAACAACTATGAAATGATTTTATGCCTTTATCGACTCTATGAAAATACTGCGACATCTCTTTTATTGCCGTGACATATAACTTGGTGGTACTTAAAAAGAACACACGAAAACAGTGTCTTTCCTTTTTGAGACATTAGGAAAAGTGCTGATTGACACATATTTAGTTTTAGTGAATTTAAATATCTAAAGCTAACTAATAATAAATTACTCATTAGGTATTTTTTTTAATTAAGAAAATGGTATAATTCAATTATTAAGAAAGTAGTAAATGTACAATTAATTCAAATTCAAAGGTGTCCTTATTATTATGAACTCATTGCAAGTATTAGGATAATCAGTTGCAATATTGAACTTAAGTACCTACATATGAATACATTGTGAATATAATTACAGTAAACAGTTATTAATTAATTAAAAAATAAATTACAATAGGGTTATTCAAGTATAACATAGGTATTAGCATATTTTTTTAAGATGGGCGTAATTATCTTTGCATAGTATAACATGTAGTCACTGTTGCCTGTTCGCTTAGATCTTTTAAACTACTCAACGGATTTTAATGTAGTTTTCATCAATAGATAGAGTGATTCAAGAAAAAGGTTTATATGTATAATACAGGCATATTATAGTACAGAAAAGCCGAGAAAAGTCGTGCGAAGCCGGGGCGGGTCGCTAGTAAATTATAAAGTGTTTTGTACCAACATAAATTTATTTTATTTTAACTTACTTATTTATACTGTATGTTAATAATTCTTGATTCTTATGAATTTAACTACTAAGCCCGAGTTTTTGAAGATTTTCCTTCGTGAGGAAAATGTAACACGGCGGTAGGGTAAATATTCCCACCTGGTTCCCACCCTCAAGTTGAAAGCCGTACTTTATTTTAGGCTATGTATGCTTACCGACTTTGGCCACATCATCACCTTATCGTATAGAAACTAAGGTTAAATTCTAGCTTAATAATAAATAAAACAGCTTAGTAGCTAGTTAAAAGTTAATTTTCGTGTAAGTAGTGTTCCAAATGTAATTAGCAATTATTTTTGTAAAACATTTTGGAATTAAAACAACATGCCTTATCACATAATTTCGTTAAAAATGTATAATTTATTTGATAATTCAATATGTAAATAACTGTAAATATTGTTAATAAATATAAACTGGAAAACTTATGATAAAATAATATTGTAAAATTTAAATTAAAAATTCGTATCGTTGTAAAATGATATTGAATGTCTGTAAATATGGTTGTTATTTTTAAAAATACATTCTAATTCAAAGAAATATTATTGGAATATGTAAGAAATGTAATAATACATACTTATTTATATTGAATCTTAGATTATGTTATATAATGCTCAATTATTATTTACTGGCTAATATAGTAAATAAACTTTTGATACATAAATAATTAAATAAAATTTTAAAATATAATAAGTACCTACGACTAAATTGAAAAGATCCATAATACTTGAGAAGCTTTTTAGCTTTAGTTCACTTATTATCTGCAATTTGTATTAAGTTTAAACATAGTCTTAATTAGTTATTTTATACGTTAGTATTAGTTAATTAATGTTAGTGCAAATTGTTAAGCTTCACATAAGTTTATACCTAAAAGTTAACATTAAAAGTTATCATAAAGTCGATCAAAATACTGATTGTTGTACTTTTCAACCCTTGCGCTGCCTGCACACGGTAAACATAAATGACCTTTTTGTTATTTTATTTGTAAAATATGATTACAACTAAGTCTTACCTTAATCTAAGACATCCAAATATGAAATTAACGTCACGATAACAAAACTGCTCTCAAACACAATGTCACATGTGGTCAAACACCATAAATCCTTAGTGTCACTCGCACTCACAGTAAATAATGCACAATCAGTTAAAAAGCACAGTTTTCAACAACGAGAAAAATATAAAAGTCTTTTGTACTACGCTTTCTATTTACAGAGACCTAAAAAAAAATCTTTCTGTCACGAAAAGTTTCCAGGCTCGCGCGAATACTCGAAACTTTATCAAAAAAAAAATCGTCCGAAACACGGAAAATGCAACAGTCGCGCGCGCTTTACACACGCGACTGAAAAAATTGCCACATCTGCGTAAGACTTGGAAACTAAATCAAAATACTCGCTAGGAGAGGGACGAGTCGAACGAGGCCCCACCCTACCCCCACTACCGGCCCATACGCAAAAACATTAATAAAAACCACGCTCGACTCCTCCGCGAAATTATCAATTGTTTATATCAACGTACAAAAATGTAAACCGTAACGGATTCATCTCGACAAAGCCCTAGATTAAAGCAAAACATTAAACAATTAAAGAGTCGCACAATAGAATTCCGACAATGTCGAAATATTTTAAAACAATACACGGTTTAATATGTACGAATCATAATAATAAACACGGGCCAGTAAGAAACGGTGCTATCGAAAATAAATCGGTTCGCCGAATACGAGTTTGGTTTTTAATTACGGTTTTTTTATGACGTTTCAAAATTTGGCATCGAGTTTTCCCGCGCTCCTGGAAACTCGATGAAGGGAATCGAGTTGTGTTTACTTAATGCTCGTGGTGCGACCGCGCGCTGCAGCCGCCCGGCCACGAATACGGACCCGGTTCGCGGTGAGATCTGGCGCGAGTTTTTTTTCACTGCCAAAAAACGCTATAAGAAAGGGTCCTTTTAACTTAGGGTTAAGTATTAAGGTCCAATGCGGAGGTTTTTTTATGAGCGTAAGAACGATTGCGATTAAAATTGGAGCGTATGCCGATTGACCTTCGGCCGGATCGAGTTCAACTGTGAATGACGCTGTGCTAAGTTTTTGTGACTCCGTTTGTTTTTTGTTTTAGCTGATGTAGGCTTTAGTTTTTAATGTAGTAGCTCTTTTAATGACACATACTCGTTAAAATATCATTAAAGTAGGTATGTACAATACAATTTGTACATTGTGAGCAAGATAACTAATATTTTGTACCATTATCAAATAAATTTTACTTCAAACTAAAATCAAATTCATTAAAACTGATTGTTAATATAGTTTGATTACGTAGTATTACACACTTTTACCTACTTAACTAAAGTTTTTAACTTCTGCAACAATAAATAAAGTCGAAAAAATATATATATTTTTACTTTCTGAAAAATTGATGTGAAAAACTAACTGTAATAAACATAATTTCCACTCATAAAGCTTTATTTTCTTTTATAAAAAAAAACCTTAATTTCTTCTAGTTATTTTTAATTATCTAACCACCACAAAACGCCTAACCATCTATAACCGGTTATTAACTTTAAAAACGAAACCAAACAAAAGTAAAAAACCGACAATCATCATCACCCGGCTGCACTAGATAATTACATCGCATAACTCACAACTAAATAGTTCGATTCCTAAGGCGCGAAAATGTCACCGGTTATTTTTGCGTTGGGACATTATGTCCGACCGTCTGTGTCCGTCAGCGCACGCGCGCGAATACCTGCACTGCACTTTGTTCCAATGTTGCAGTTTGTTAGATAAATATTGTTATTTTATTATTGCACACTTATTATGGTAAGTATAAAGAATATTATAATATGAGACAATATTATCGGTAACAGTTATCAAGTAGTAGTATTTTCATATTTTTATTGTTTTAATGTATCTAAGTATGAAATACAGTAAAAAAGATCTCTAACTAAGTTGTCAATAATATATATTAACATTTTATGTAATTACATAATTATATATCCGCGCGACCAGTGGAGGGTTGAGTTTTCGATAAAATGTAATTTATGACTTATTTTTTTCCAATATTTTTTATGCAATGTAACAATATTAAGTTATTACTTATAGTCACTAATATTATATAGGAGTAGGTGATGTAGAAAGTAATCATCAAAAGTACTGATCCAATTCTGAAATTTCTTTCACTAATGAAACTACATTATCCCGGACTTCTAGAAACTACTTTATATACGTGAATAGCTAGTTATCTTTACAATGCCACATTTTAGATGAATTCAGTTGGTAAGTTGTAGCTAAATATCTTTTCAGAATGTAATAACTTGTAATATACGCAGTATTACACTACATATTAAAGACAAGCTGTTCCCCGCGGTTTCACCCGCGTTCCCGGGATAGAAAGTAGTATCTTGCTATTAGTGAAAGATTTTTTCCAATCGGACCAGTAACACCAGAGATAAGCGCGATCAATCTTTATTATTAGTATAGATTTTTAGCTCTCGTGGCCCACCCTATTTTAAACTACGTAATTTCCATATTTGATCTGTATTTTGGACCAAGGCCCTAACTCCAAGTCCGAGTAGTAAATTTTCGTATAATATGTGATTAACATACAAATATTATAGTACCTGTACTGAAAATAATTTGTACTTGTCTTTCAAGATTTAAAAGGTTTGATTTTGTAGTTTAATTTAAATTTAATATTTCATTATAGATAGATTATATTTTGTTGTAAATAAAAAATCAACTATTATTAAAACGTTATTAAATAAAGATTTAAAAAATAAATAACTTTTGTAGTTTAATTCATTCTTCGGAGGGAAAATTGTTTTCCCAGTGCAGATTTTAAGTTTTAATCCAATGTTTGATCTATTTTTGTGACAAGTTTCACCTAAACTGTCGTATTAGGACATCATTGAGTAACAAACATTTAGATAAATATTTCGTATTTAAAACTAACTAGGTACTAACTTTTGGCACGCAATATTCGCATTCCCGAAGGTTTTTTTATGTATTCCACCACCAGATTTCCATCCACCAGATTATCGTTTATCTGTGTGCAAATTCCATCAAGATTAGTTATTAGATCTCAAAAGTTAACAAAACACAGAGTTCATAACAAACTCACTTTAGAATGTATAATATTAAAATAATGTGAATTAAATCTTAAATATTTTTAATTAAAATTATTCATTAGCAAAATCATGTCACTGAACAATTCGATGACGGAACTAAACGATTATTAACGCCTTCACTTTAGCCTACCATTTACATTAAAATTATTATAATAATCATTATTCCATAACATAAAATTAAAATCAAGGTTATAATTTTTCACACATTTTATTCTCATTTCCTGATTTCTTTATATTTGAGTTTTAAGGATGTACAAAGATGCTCTTCTTCACCAAAAGCTGAAGCTTATTCTAGGATTCGAACCTCTGACCTTCCCCAAGGCTTTCGACGTCACTACCACTGAGCTATCATCGCCAAGTCAGCAAACAAGCAACAATTTTTCAAATCCAACTGGTAGTTCCAGAGATTAGTGCGTTCAAACAAACAAACTTTTCAGCTTTATTATTAGTATAGATGTGAAAGTTTGTTTGGATGTGAAGACTTTTGTTACTCTTTCACACAAAAACTACTGAACGGATTTTGATGAAACTCGGCACATAGATGGATCATACCCTGTAATAATATAGGTTACTTTTTATCTTAGAACCGTGGGTGAAACCGCGGGGCATAGCTAGTTTTTAAATATATCCACAAAACACATGTTTGGACGGGTTTTCAGGTTTTCAATGTGTATTACAAGTTGGCCCCGATATTCTTTGACAATTTTTTTTAATAAATGAAAAATATATTTTTACTTTTGGATTGTGCTTATTTGATGTCAAAATATTTTTTTCATTATGTAAAAAAATGGTATCGGCGCCAGAATTGATGACCAAGTGGGCCCGATTTATGCCATTTTCCATCACTCTTGCTTTCCAGAACTTCCGGCGATAGCTTCCCTCCCGCATTCTTGACGGATATTCTCTTCGAGGGCTTCAAAAGTCTGAGTACCATGAAAAAAAAAATCTACGGTACCATGATATACTCCATGAAACATGAACTTCACTTTCGCTGAAGGCGGTTATATTTTCTGTTGAAAGTCAAAATTCATTGTTATACCTAATGTTTTTGAGATTCATTAACTGAGACATTAATTCCGTTAGTTTTTATTTCAATAAAATATCATATTTTTGCACTTTCGTGTCAGTTGAAAGTTATATTAAAAAAAAAGTATAAATAACTAATGTAAAAATATACCTTGAGACTAAAACTTATTTAAAAAAAGAAACTATACCGACATAATCTTGGGTACCAATTCAATAACTATGAAACAATTTCAGTCAAGTATTTAATTAGTCCGTAGCTTAATAACAAAGCTCTGATTTGTGATATAAATCACCATGCTAAGACATAAAGGAGCCGGGCAGAGGGCAATTAAAGAAAAACCGCGGGCGCCGCTGCGGGCCCGTCGCGTCCTACAAATGTAACATTTTCCGAAGTATCCCGATGTGCCCCGATGCAGCTCGCTCGCATAATCTGCAGCTAAGGATGTGTGAGTGAGGGTGTATGTGTGAGCGAATGATACTTTCCACACATGAGTTGTTACTCGTGTTAACAATAAATCATGCGAATGTATTTGTGATCGGAGTACGAGTAGTGATGTGGTCAATTGATGTTATTGTTATGTCGATATCGATGATAGATATCCTTATTAATATTATAAATGTGAAAGTGTATTTTTGTTCGTTCCCGCAGCAATATCTAAATCGACGTAATTTTTGTCATAGAGATAGGTTATGAGAGCGACAGTAACATTAGGCTTTTTATACTGGGAATGTGGGTAAAACTACGAGGCAAAATCTAGTAATACTTATGTCAATATGCTATGATAGTGTATCTTAGATTTGTAGTTAATAAAATATTTATTTTATTGCATATCTACTCGTAATTAACATTTAGCTAACAAGAATATGTCCGTAAAACACAACCCTCTCTAATCCCTTCTTTAACAGTAAAGAGTTCAATATTGGAGAGTTAGTTATTATAAAAAAAACAACAATCTCAATTTATCACTAGTGATCGTTGATGTCTTTTGTTAATTAAGCATTAATTGCATGCGCTACGAGTGCTTCGAAACCCAAAAAGTGATCACAGACCCCAATAATAGATAAAAATCAAGTGATTTTTTTTATTGGTTTCAAATTAAAAGATTTGTTTTCATTTCCCTAAAGCTTTTCACAACCTACTCCTATTTGTGAAAAATGAAAAGCTTTTTAAAAACTAATAATTAAAATTTATCGTAAAGAACAACCACAGCGGAATCTAAAGATAAATTTATTGACGCTTCGATTAGACATCGCCCCACCCTATTCATCCATGGGTGCGTGCGTATACGTACAATTCCATGTGCATGTGTGTGTATCGTGTTGCATTTCTTTCTCGTATTGTAATTTATTGGTCTGTAACGAAGTTAATTATTGCGATTTTTGTATTAAACGTTGGAAATTATTTTTAGTCCCGCAGATGCGAGTTGGCGTTGCCTTTTTTACCAAGAAACAACTCTTTGAAACGTTTTTTGCAAAGATATTGTGTTATATTAATATGACAAACAGTTTCAGAGTTCTGTCCGTGTTTATCTTTAACCGATCACGTTGTATTTTGATGGTGTTTTTGAGATTGTAAACGCGTTTCGTGCTAAATATACTCCTTTATTATTGATTAAGAATATTACTGGTTATTATATTGGTTCATTTTGATAATGGAAGATTTGGAAGCTATGGATCTCAGGAGTCATAACATGTGGCAAAGTTGGTTGATAGATGAAGAGAACTATGACAGAATATTTCATTAAATAACGTAAATATTTAGCACTTTTCTTTTTCTTTTTATTAATGACTCGAACTTGAATTTGTAAGGCAATTATAGCTCAGTGGTAGTACGTCGGATGCCAAGACGAAGGTCCCGGGTTCGAATCCTACAATGAGCTTGAGCTTTCGGTGAAGAAAAACATCGCGAGGAAACCATAGCACGGTGGTAGGGTACTTTGTAGTACCCGTCTGGCTGGCTACCACTCTCAAGTTGAAAATTTGTCGCCAAGCACCTTTCGGTGTGTTCCGACAGCTGCACTTGAGAGCCAGTTTCTTTCTAGGCTTTGTGTGCTTACCATCATCGGCCACATCATCACTGACGGTGAGATTGTGATCAAACACAGGCCTATACATAGTAAAAAAAATGACTCATAAAGTGGACAAAGACGTAGATTTTTTCAAAGTTAAATTAACTACCTAAAATAAAATACAGTCTGTTACTTAGCAATGATAGAGCATACTACCTATTACCTTCTGATACTGGTAGTGCATTAGCAAAACTATAAATGAAATCATTTTGAAGTATTTTTATTTAAAAAATACAACTGAAATATTACAACAAAATGAGTTGACGTAAAGAGGCAATGCCGCAGGGCAGTATAAGGTGATATATATTTTTTAAATTCATTTAGTGTCAATGCAATTAAGCGCGGTGGCATCCCGTCTTGTATGTACCTACCTACGTTTGTCCTCAAGAACATTGTATTTCACCCGTTGAATGAGAATTTTACACATTTTCATAATAATAATGTATTGAGACGCCATACTTTGTTGTTTCACTTAAAAATGTACCTTAATATACTTATGTGTTCATAGTTACTGTGTTTTTATATAAATCACTCAATAAATTTCATTAGTTTTCAAAATCAATTTTAGCGACAAAAATATCTTATTAGGCTAGTGGACAGTGTGAAAAATAAATTATAAAGCTCTAAAAATAATAACATGGAAACATCAAATATTTTGTAAAAACGCTTTTTATGTACCTAAATTAGGTACCTGTAGAACTAAGTACTTAGATTATTTGATTGTGTAAAATTACGATGTCATAGTGCAGTATTTAGGTAAAAGTTTTGTGTTGTTTATTTGTCTGTAATCTGTTTTAAATACCAATAAATAAATTTAAACTATCGTTTTGATATATTTTATTAAAATGTTGCTGATTTGATATGTCAGGACACTAGCCTATTAAAATTTCTCACAAGAAAATTTTCACGCTATACCTGCTCGAACCATCAATAACCTAAAAAAATAAGAAAAAAAACTAAAATAACCGGATCGAATTTCAAAAAATGCTTAGGGTTAAACCTAGTTCACAATGTCGAGACCTCATCATGAAATGGGGTCACGTTTTTTTCATTTTTTGGCGAAAAAAAATGAACTCTGACAATTTTAAAGTGATCTACTTTTTGATACTCGCCCGCCGTGAACAGATAACCCTAAAATTGGGGTGAATCGTGGGAAATGATACTGGTTGTTTGAAATTATATTTTATCTTGGGGTCGCGAATAAAAAGAATGATCCGAGATTAATCTGCATTTACTTAGTTTTCATAAGATTTATTGCGCGGTTTTTAATGTCTTAGAAATAAAACTCTTTTTATTAATCTTTTTATAAAAACTAAGGATTTAAATTTAAATTCCTATATTTTAACGATATTTCAATACTAATACGATACAATACATATTTTGTACCTATTCAGTAGTATATTATAAATAAAAAAAAACAGTTTAAGCTCAGATATAACTTTAAAAGTGTTACATGAACTCTACCACTCTAAAGGAAATAGTTACTACTTCAGCAAGAAACTAAGCAAGGCATTACAAGGAAGTAGGAAAGCAAATTCTATACTACTAAGGTCTTAAGATAGCAAACAAGCATATTATGACTAGCCTGCTAGTAAGCGGTACCTTATATTTCCACGAAGAATGTCCCAGGATATTATATGTTGACCGAAAAAATGCCTTTGATAATCACCTTCAAAAATGGCTGTAAGCAACACTCAAAAAAGTTACTGGTATATACAATAACTTTACAATTTCATAGAATAAGTGTAATTCTTTTTAATTTAATAATCAATAAATGATTGTCCAACTTAACCCTACAGTGGCAACGTCTTTTAAAATAAGCGAACAATGAGCTCTTCGGTCCGATTGACCCAAGGTCACACCGGTATCGTATTACTTTAAGAAAACCACACAATCCCGGAATTCGATATATAAAATTTGGAATGCTTTACAATTCCAGTGACCTCATTTCGATAAATAGACCCAAGAAGCCCTGACCCTTTTAAAGAAATGCTTCAATACAAAATCGTGTGACTTATGACCTGAGTGACCTTTTTTTTTCTTTTTGCTCGTGGTCAAAAAGGGGCATCTCGACCACGATTGTGACTCGGTGGACAATGGCTTCTGATTGGTGAAACGCAAAAAATGAGGCAATCGCTAAATAATGCAATTGTAAAAAATCAACGTCGTGTGTGATTTTTTTCTAGTTTTGCTAATCGATTGAATAATGGATGTATTTGTAGTTTTAATGTAGGTGTATATTTTAGTAACCTATCAATGAAATAGGTTTTTTTTAGTAGTTAGATGCTTAAATATCTTGAATTCATAGAAATAGTTGATCAAAAGAAACAATTTATCATAATATATTAGTAAGAGGTCAAGTCAAGGATTTTAGTAAATGAGTAGAACTAAAAAACTGAGCTCTCATTATTTGTACTTTAGATAAAAAAAAACTACAATTGAAACCATTACAATAAAATATCATTAGGTATTTTATTAACGTAAGTAACATAATAAAAAAACCTAAATAACAAATAACTCCGCATCTTTTATCCAAAAACCGTTATTAAATCCACCCAAGAATCGCCTACAACGGCACAATATCCATAAAACTCTCAAATTACTGCAAACAGTTATAAATCAAAGTACGAAAAATTTTGAAAAAAGAAGTATCTCACGCGTCTCGCATCATCTGTTGCTTCCTAAAAGGGGTGAATTTTGAGCAATTTTTAAAATACACACAATAAACGGTACCCTTGCTAAACAGTTAGTGCGAAAAAAAACGCACGCGGAAGGATCGTCTTTCGGGAAAAGGGAAGATTTAGGAGCATATCTAACTCTTTCCCATGGGTCTTAACCTCGGCGAACTTTTTTGTTAAAAATTGAGACACCTTTGCCATCTTTCCATTTTTTTTATTTTTTTTTTATTGCGCAACCGATGAGCTTTGGCGAGGGGTTGAGGCCTTTCATTGAGCGCGCCCCGAGCATTGTGTCTGCGCTGAGATTAAGCAGGTGGGTCAGATGGTCCTGCGATCTCAATTTTGGGTTTAGATGATTATTTTCTGGAATCATTTAGTTTTTAATTTAAAAGTAATTTTTACGATCATGAATATTTATTTTACATAAAGTATTTTTTGCCTACGTAAATTTAATCTCAAATTCATCATATAAATATATTTAAAAGCTCATCAGCTTGTTTGAAAAGTATTTAACTGTTATTTTTTATACTCCATTCACAATTTTCACTAATCGGAAAAATACTCATTTCCTAAAAAAACAATTAGGTACCTAAAAATGTGTCAACATACGCCACCGTGTTTGTAAAATATAGGTACCTACATAAAACAATTAAGTGCAATGTCGATATTGTGACGAGATGAAACGAGAATAATACCAGCTATTACCGGTCGTGCGACGGTAGCGAAAAAGTGTGCGATCGAAATAGGTATAATTACACTTGGGACTAAGCGGGCGGCGCGGGCGCATGCGAATTTTCCAAAAATTACGCACCAACAAAAAAGGAACGTTTTCGGAAATTCGCCGCGTCCGGTCGTCATGGGGTCCGCGATGCTAAAGTGCATAGCTTTTAATTTTTATACTTCTATAAGTTATTATATTACATTAGTATGATTTTTATAAAGATGTCTTCTACTCACCTACATTAGTCAAATCTGTCGTCTATGGCGCCTTGAAGTCTACCATTCCATAATAATTACCTTCATACAGGTGTAGGTCGCGTTTAGTCGACCTTCATTGGTTTTCATGTCTATCTTTTTAAAGGCATTCCCTTAATGCTTAGAAAGGGCTTTTTTAACAAATTTGCATTTTATTAAATTTGATTGATCAGTTTTTCTTAGCTAAATATAGCTCCAAGTTTCAGCTTGCAAATTGCCACCTAAAGAATATCAAAATCTAACTTTCCCCATTCCATCTTCCATCTCGCTTCTATGAAAGAAACCTCACCCCTCCTCTCACTCACTCGAAATGGCATCAAAAAAATGGAAAGCAAAAATGTCCGCCGCACAAAATAGCCGGCATAGTTGAAGAACTGAGATATGTCAGTTTTGTTTAAATTTTGAAAATTAATAAACGAGCCACAGCCGCCGCATTTTTGCTCGTCCACCGGCCGTTCATTTAATTAGAAATATTTTGAGATTTGACATTTTTTGCGAACGCCATATCGGTATGAAAATGCGAGGTAAAAATTTAAGCGATAGAAATTCTGACTGAGTTTGAGTCAATTTTATATTTGGAAGTTCGTATTTTATGATTTACGTATTTAGGTAGCTAACTCTAAAATCAACACATACGAAGAGCTGTCTATGATTTTGGAATATGAGAGAATTTGTTATAATCTGCATTTCATGATGAAGTTATAATGAGGTAGGTATTATGTTCTTTTATTGTCTCTACTACTTGAAACTACATTCGGAGTCAAACGTTGAAAAGAGGGGAACTGGTTCAGGTGTTTCCTAACTCCTGCAGCCCAGGAATTTTCAAGGCCAGCAAGTTTTTTTGTGCTAACGTGAGGCACGCTTTATCACGTTTTTATATTACTTTGATATTACACTACTAGCTGTTCCCCGCAGTTTCACCCGTGTTCCTTAGATAAATAGTACTCTATGTCCTTCTCCATATCATAGGCTATCTGCATGTCAAATTTCATCACTACTTCACTACGTATTATAAAACAAAGTCGCTTCCCGTCTGTCTGTCCCTATATATGCTTATATCTTTAAAACTACGCAACGAATTTTGATGCGGCTTTTTTTAATAGATAGAATGAGTAAAGAGGAAGGTTTATATGTATAATGCATGCATACTATAGTACAGAAAAGCTGAGAAAAACCGGGGCGGGTCGCTAGTTTAGCAGTATAAGTATGAAAACGCCTATACTCAATCGAACCTTTAAATGATAATGATCTAATTCTACTTGTGAGCAAATCTATAGTTACTATAGAGAATGATTTAGCATAAAGCGATAAAAAGCCCAAAAATGATAATCAATAAATCTATCCTTCCCATATCCGGTAAGAAAAGAAATGTCTTTTTATTACAATGTATACTTTTTTTTCGTATCTTCACACCGGGCTGTAACGTGACTCCGCAGTTTTGTCAAAATATTACACTGTATACAATTTTTTTTTTACAAAAAAATACCCCTTTTTGTAAAATTCCCTTCGCATTGAAAGGGTTGCCGTTATAAGACATCTGATATATTTGCAATCTTAGATAACTGTTCTAATGACACGTTTGACGCAAACTTTTTTTATTAATACTTTAATTGAATTAAGTTTATAACGGTTTTTCTTGGTCAAAATAGTTACGATGTATGGACGCACTAATTAATTATACGTAAGTACTAATTATACTTCTATTAATGGCCATCTTGAGGTATCTAATACTTTTTATATAATTATAAAAATGGTTTATATACCTATTTAATACCATATTATATAAACACATCAAATTGTTACTAACTAATTAATATGTTTTTTATCTATATATATTTTAGGCTATACCTAATATGCTTATGTATGACAAAAAATTTAAGCTCTAATAAATAAATAATGAGCTGTTTCCCTTAGTTTTTGAATGCAGCCCGTTATTCTAATCCATATTTCGATGTTATGAACGCGTCTTCCATTTCTGAACTGTTTCTAAATTCAAAAGAACTAAATCCTCATTCCGGCCGCGTCGCGTTCTAAATATAAAAAATAAAAAACTCTTTTTTGTCAAATATGGAAGGGTTAAGTTAAAAACATTCTATTTTGGAATTGTTAAAAAGTCCACATTGTATGGAATACGTCAAAACTTCATACACGGTGAGCATAGTCAAAGTGAAATATTACGATAAAACGAGATTTACTATTTTAAGCTTTAATAGAACTCAATATTATTATAACGCCGAAGGAAAATTATCTAATTTAAAGTTTATTTTTTTAATTAGCTTACTGTCCCACTGCTGGTCATTCCTTTCCTTCATGAGTCTTAATTTCCTTTTTCCAGTTCCTTCTTGGTTGGTTACTATGGTGAACAAAAAGAAGTAGTATTTTTGTTGGAAATAAATTCATCTTCTTGACTTCTGACACGTGTAAATATTAGTCTAATCACCGAAACGGCTTGACTGAATTCGATAGGACTTGCTGCAGATAAAGTTTATGAAAATACTGAACATTTTCATGGATAGGTCTTCCATGAAAATTATATAAATATCTGAATAAATGAATTTTAAAACTCAATCTCAACGTCCGCTCTGTAGTAAAATAGATCTCCAAATTCCAATACGGTACAGATTGATTGGTAATGGCAGGTGAATATTGTCCATATGTCTTACCATAGTACCACTTAAAATGCAGTGAAAACCTTTTACATGACTACATGTAAATTTTATTCAAATTTAAAAAATATTACTTCGCTACAAAATCATAAAAAGTATGTTCATTACTTTCGTAATAAACTAAACGGTCTTTCGGATTTCTTGCAATTGTATTTTAACAAGGAATGGTATTAACATAGGTACGAGTATATATATATTAACCTTTTGAGTGTCGCTGTCAGAATAAATGGAAAATAGAAAGAATGAAAATTGTGGAAAATCGTGAAAAGTAGTAGGCGATTCTCATCTTTATTGACTGAAAAATAAAATGAAAAATAAATGTAACAAAACCTACTTGCTGTAAGTAAAAGCCTTTCTGGAAAAATTGACGCGGCGACCGATCGGTCCGACGGATAGTGAAAAGGTTAAGAAATTATTTATTTTCATCTGAAATTACCCCATATACTACGCTAGCATTATGCCTTTTTCAAATGATACGAAAGACACAGGAAGCGTGAGTTTTTTGTCACTTCCACATCTCGCGTGAACCGACTCTCTATCTCCGTCTCGTTCACACCTACACATTTTTCTGACGTGTGACAAAGATAGGCGTAGCCACGTCGTTCTCAGGTGTGTTGACAATAACAGATGTTCAGAAGATGGCGGGGCAAGCGCATATTACACAATTACAATTCTATTTAATTATTTTTTTCTCGCGTCGTTTGTTATTTAGGATTTGTTGGTCGTGGGCGTCGTGTTAGTCAGAATCTTAGGGCTGCCTCTATGTAATTATATTTAAGTACTTATTTAAAATAACTCCCTAATATAATGTTATAGACTAATCTTCAACAAGTCATGTTAGAAATCAAATAGATAGAAATAACTTCTAACTCTACAACAAAAAAAAAAATTATAATTATGCAACTTGTAACTGCAACTGTTGCACGTTACGTTAGTCGTAAAACGTTTTAAAATGATTATCGGTTTTTGCCGCAAATAAGAGATCGGTGTGGTATGCTTCTGAAATGTCATTTTAATGTACACCGTAAACAATTTATTAATGAAATTCACCTCTTAATGATCAATAAACATTCATCATCATGTCAGCCGAAAGTCTTCCGCTGGACAAAGGCCTCCCCCAAGGATCTCCACGACGGCCGGTCTTGCGCTACCCGCATCCAGTGGTATGCCGCGACCCTCAGATCATCGGTCCACCTTAAATAGACACTAAAACAGAACCTCGTTTACAGTAACAGCAACCAAAACGCTTTTGATTTATTTATTATTTTTGAGACCCTCTCTTTTACTAATTTAAATGCGAATAAAACTGCGGGCAGAATATAGTGTTTTTTTTTTTTTTACAAAATTGATTCAGCCATTATGGTGTTATTGAGATACTAGTAGGTATTTACACATTCTAAGGCATTGATAAAGTTAGTGAGATAGTAAGAAGTTTCAACCGCGTTACCAAGGGTTCTTTTATTTTACCGAGATAAAAAGTTACTTATATGTTATTCCAGGGTATGATCTATTTATGTGCCAAGATTCATTTAAATCCGTTCAGTAGTTTTTGCGTAATCTACTAACAAACTTTCACATTTATAAAATTAAGTGGGATAATGCACAGTATATGTATGATAAGCAGACAATCTGTAAAAAAACATTATCTAAAAATTAATAATTTAAAAAAAACCTTTATTTTTATTTTAAAGTTACAAGAGACAGCCCTGGTCATAGAGTAGGTACGTGGCTTATAGTTTATGGAAGACAATCGCGGGTATAACCAAATCACAAATGTCATGTTTGTAGACTGCGTGCCGTTACTTGCCGAAATTAAATTTGACTTGTTAATTTACAATTGTAGGTGTTATATTATTTGGAAATAGTATGACTATTTTGTGGAGAAAGTTTCTCTGTAATTTAAATAGCAGATTAGCTTAGATTTGTTCGTTAAACATTAAACTGAATTAGATATTATAATGCATAGTTGTCTACTACTGCTAATAAAATATAACACATTTTTATATAACAAGTTATATATATATAAGATATATATTTTATCCTTTTGATTACCAATTTACAATGTTGAATAGCTCGAAAACAGTGCCTTGGCTTATAACAGGGCCGCTGAAAGTAAAAAGCTCTTGACTTTTTCTTGTTACAACCCTGCGAGATAAATGAGAAATGTTCACTAATAAATGTTTCGGAGCTTTTGGGTGGTGGTGATATTAGCCAAATATTTTGACATTATTACCTTAGGAAAGCATATTTAAAACTCGCGTCAATTTCCCGTCAGATCTCGATAATGTAGGAGTAATTCGTTGCCAAGTTGCTTAACAACGAAATACACACATGAGTTAAATAAAAATCCAAATTCCAAACTTTAAAACTTCAACAAAAGGCCCCGTAACACAATATCTCATTATAACAAAAAAAAATCAATGAGAAAATACGAGATTTGACAGAAAAAAATCACCCTTCATCAAAGGGTTAGAGAGCGAGACGGCGAACGCTTATACCGCGTCAGACAAGGATAGAAACAGCTCAACCCTTTCGCCGCACCTGGACCGCTTTTTACTCTCCGATGTTTTTGTGTTTAATATTTTAAAAAGTGCAAAATTTCGGGGTCAATATTGATTTTTTCGCTCCAAATAATGTTGACACACAATAGAAGTTCGTTATCTGAACTATTTTAAATGAGCCCATTACTCTCTGACCTCGACAATGCGTGCGTGACAGTTAATGTCAGATGTGTGTTACAAATTGTCAGTGTCACTATTACTTTAATGACCCCATTTTTTTCGTCAGATTATCAGCATCGGTAGTCAGCTACCGGTCCACTCTCAGGAGCGGAACCGATTTATATTTATTTACCTTATCGGAATCCGGTAATAAGATAGGTAAATTTAATTCTAGCTAACTTACCAGGGGTGTAAGGGGGAGCACACAACAACCGGACTCCCCAAATGCCAACCTCACCTGCGCGCGGTACACCCTGCCACTGACGGACGAGGCGCTGGCGACCGACCGATGGCGGAATAGCCATCCAACAAGCCAACCTAAATTCTCCAGAGCGATGACGGGCAGCAGCGTCATCGTTGCGAAAGGTTTGGCTCTGCGGTCACCAACCCGCTTGCCCAGCGTGGTGACTATGGGCATAAACCTCCCAAATGAATAAAGTGCCAAAACAACGGCCCCCAGTTCCCGGCGGTCCCGCTATTCCTGGTCAAGGTAGCGGTCACGGTAACGGCGGGACGGGGGGTGCGAAGAATCCCCGGGTTACGGCAGGCTACCAACGACGACTACATCTGGCTACGTACAATGGACGTTCGATGAGGCTGGACCATCACCTCGCCGAACTTGAGGTAGAGTTAGGTCGCATTAACTGGCATATACTGGGGTTATCTGAAGTCCGTAGACAGGGGGAGGACACGATAACCCTGGAGTCAGGAAACCTATTCTACTTCCGCGAAGGTGATCAGCTCTCCCAAGGCGGTATCGGCTTCCTGGTCAACAAGGAACTCACTAGCAGCGTTGTGGAAATCAGTAGTGTGTCGACACGGGTAGCGTACCTTGTACTAAAACTCACTGACAGGTACTACCTGAAAGTGATACAGGTATATGCGCCGACTTCGACATGCTCTGACGAAACAGCTGAGGCCATGTACGAGGATATTGCCAAGGCAATGCACAGTACCACAAAAGCCCACTACAGCGTTGTTATGGGGGACTTCAATGCCAAAGTGGGAGTACAAGAACGGGGCGAATCGAAAGTCGGACCGTTCGGCTTGGGGCGCAGAAATCACAGGGGGCAAATGCTGGTCAACTTTTTAGAGTCGCAGGGGCTCTTTTTGATGAATTCGTTCTTCGAAAAGAAACCCCAAAGGAAGTGGACCTGGCAGAGCCCCGATAACGTGACTAGGAATGAGATAGACTTCATCATGACGGATAAGAGGCACATATTTAGAGATGTCTCTGTGATCAGCAGGTTTAACACCGGAAGCGATCACAGGCTTGTCCGAGGCACTCTAAATATTAATTTTCGAGCTGAGAGAACCCGCATGATGAGGCCTACCCTCCGACCTACGCAGCTCCAAGCCGCTCTAGGATCGGAAAAGTTCCAATTGGAACTTCAAAATCGGTTCGCCCTACTGGAAACCACAGGCAATGTGGACGAGAAAGCCGACGCGGTGGTCAAGACACTACGAGACGTGTCCCGCAAACTTTTCCCGTCGCAGCGAAAAAATAAGGCGTCCAAACTTTCCTCGGAGACTCTCGGACTTATGAAAGAAAGACGAGATTTGTCATCCACACAGCAGCTGTCTTCGTCAGATAAGAGGGCCTTAAACCTAAAAATTAGGAAGTTGACGCGACGCGATCTTCGGTGCTCTAACACCCGCGACATTAAGGCCGCGATTGAGCAAAATCGAGGGTCCAAAGTATTCGCTCAACAATTAGGGAGGTCCCATCTGGCGAAACTAAGAACTGCGGATGGCAGAATCGTGGCTTCAAAGTCCGAGATACTCGAGGAAGTCGAGGATTTTTACGGACACTTATACTCAACGCGGACGGTGAAACCAGCGGAACATAGTGCAGATGACCATCGAGCCGAATTAACGCGCCACTACACGGAAGACATCCCGGATGTCGACCTGTGCGAGATTAGGGCGGCTCTTGAGCAGTTAAAGAACAATAAGGCACCGGGTGATGACGGAATAACGACAGAGCTCCTTAAAGCAGGCGGGGCTACAGTCCTGAATGAGCTAGCGAGTCTCTTCAACTCCGTCATCCAAGAGGGTACAACGCCCGAGGCGTGGAGCGGAGGTGCGGTGGTTCTGTTCTTCAAAAAAGGTGACAAAACCTTGCTGAAGAACTATAGGCCCATCTCACTTCTGAGCCACGTCTACAAACTGTTCTCGAGGGTCGTCACGAACCGTCTCGCCAGAAGACTTGACGAGTTCCAGCCACCAGAACAAGCCGGTTTTCGAAAAGGCTTCAGTACCGTAGACCACATCCATACTGTTCGGCAAATTGTACAGAAGACCGAGGAGTACAACCAGCCGCTGTGTATGGCATTTGTGGACTACGAGAAAGCCTTCGACTCCATCGAAATATGGGCAGTTCTGGCCTCTCTGCAACGATGTCGAATTGACTGGCGTTACATCGAAGTGTTGAGGTGTCTGTATGACGCTGCCACGATGACTGTCCAGATCCAAGATCAAAAAACCAGGCCCATCCAACTGCTGAGAGGGGTGAGACAGGGGGATGTGATATCCCCGAAACTATTCACAAATGCGTTGGAGGATGTCTTCAAGACGCTGGACTGGACTGGACAGGGTATCAACGTGAACGGCGAGTACATCTCACACCTTCGCTTTGCCGATGACATCGTCATAATGGCAGAGACGCTGGACCAACTAAACCAGATGCTGCACAGCCTAAATGGAGCCTCTCGGCGGGTTGGCCTTGGCATGAATTTGGACAAGACGAAAGTCATGTACAATTCACACGTCTTGCCGAGTCCAATCCGCATCGAAGGGTCGCTTCTCGAAGTTGTTAAGGAGTATGTCTACCTAGGGCAAGTCATCCAGCTCGGTAGACACAACTTTGACAGAGAAGCCGACAGAAGGATCCAGTTAGGTTGGGCAGCGTTTGGAAAACTTCGTCAAATCTTTTCGTCCACCATCCCGCAATGTTTGAAGACTAAGGTTTTCAACCAGTGCGTCCTGCCCGTTATGACATACGGTGCCGAAACGTGGACACTGACAGTCGGGCTGGTCCACAAATTCAAGGTCGCTCAGCGCGCTATGGAGCGGGCTATGCTCGGAGTTTCTCTGATGGATAAAATCAGAAATGAAGTTATCCGGAAGAGAACCGGAGTAACCGACGTAGCCTGCAGAGTAAGCAAACTGAAGTGGCAGTGGGCTGGTCATGTTTGTCGAAGGACTGATGGCCGTTGGAGCAGACGAGTCCTGGAGTGGAGACCACGCACCGGCAAGCGTAGTGTGGGGCGCCCCCCAGCTAGGTGGACCGACGACCTAAAGAAGACGGTTGGGGCAGACTGGATGCGGAAAGCGGAGGACAGGGTGTTGTGGCGCAGCCTGGGAGAGGCCTATGTCCAGCAGTGGACTGCGATAGGCTGAATTGATTGATTGAACTTACCAGGATATATAACTAAGATTAAATATTTAAAGAAACCCCCGAAACTCACAAGAAAATTGATCTTAATTTTCAAGTGGCTGAGCGAATTTTCTTGAAACAGCTAACACTCTCGATAAACATGACACCATTCAAACAAAAAACATGACACCATTCAAACAAAAAAAAAAACAAATCAAAATCAGTCCATTTTTTCAGGAACTATGATGTCACAGATAGACACACATATACACACTACAAACTTATGATACCCTTCTTTTTCGTCGGGGGTTAAAAATACAGTAAAAGAGTATTTAATTAAGTAAGTTCAGTTTCAACTCGAAGGAAGTTCAGTTTCTAAATTCTAACTCCCCAGAAAAAAGCATTCAGAAAAACTTCAACTGCTTCAACTTGACTACTGCAACATCGAGACTGGAGACAGATTACAGACCTATTCTTTGCCGTAATCCGTTAAAAATATAAATTAAATCGTCTGAATGCAAATGGTTTACAAACGGCGGTACGAGCTGATAGCCACGTGAATACAAACGGCGATCCCTTTATGGAGTCGGAGGGAAAAAGGTCCAAAAGTAACACAATCAAATGAGGGACGCACAAAAACGGGAATAAAACGAGAGACAAAAAGCAATATGGCGGATTGTTTTTAATTATCGAGTATCGGCATAAATCGATGCACGTCGCCGCGGGCCCGCCGCCGCGCTGCGTGTGCGCATCCAATGAGTCGTCATGAGACTACAAATATGGGCACTAAAATATTTCTATTGTCATCAGATGTTGAATGCTACTGAATGTTTCTTTAAGATCTAATAATCGATTTATCGCCTATTACTCTAACCCAGCGGCTCTCAAACTTTTTGGTGACGGAACCCATTTGGAAAAGGAAATATTTGACGGAGCCCTAAAATAATCAAAAGTTGATTTCGTAATATTATTATACTTATTCTTTATTATAATAATCATATTTGCATCTAATTGAAGGTATGAAATTGTTTTTACTTTTCATCTATTGTTTGATGTTTGACTTTTCATTTCATCGATCTACTATGAAAAACGATACACGATAGTTCGATTATCGTTCTCAAATTATTAATAACTTTTATTATGGAATCAACTGTGAAATCACGAAAAAATATTTAAATTACAAAATTTAAATTACATTTTGACCAATGACGGTTTATGATTTGTATAAAAAGTATAATACATAAACTTCATACAGTTGTCACTTGGCTGTGGGGGCTGCAAGGGCAAAGAGAAACTACAACCATGTATTCTTGTCTTCTACGTGAGGAGCCACCTTAAAGTAGGCCTTGTCGATCCTTCCCCTGGGACGGGCTATCTAGCACCGCGCGTGGAGGGGGAGTGAGTATGCGTTCTGTATGAGAACCCGCCCCCCTCTACAGCGCAGATGGCGACCACCGTGGGGTTTTAGCCGGTACGAGTCCGGCATAACCTGGTTGCTCCCCCCGGGGCGGCTGGGTATCCTATGAGGATTTCGCCAAGAAAAAAAAAAAAAAAAGGCCTTGTCAATCAATTTATGTTTAACATACTCTTTGAATTAGCTAGTACGCAACGATACTTATTCCCCATCATTTATGGGGTATTCAAATGAAGTATACTAATTAAAAAGATAAAACTTATTTAAAAAAATAATAATATTTACAACGACTCTACACCTCTCCTAAGCACGATTCATAAAATTCATATGTACGGGTTAAAGCAATGCTATCGCGCGGATGTACCATATATTTTACTTATAAATAAGAGTACATTGTTGTAACTCTGTCTGTCTGTACGTAGTATTACATTGCATTGTATTCGTAGAGAGTAATTAAGTTTAGATTCATTAATTTACCATTTAATTACTGTTTGTTTATGTCCTAATAATTTTTACCTCTTCTATTCAACTTTAGAATGGTGATCTATTATCTTAGGAGCTGGTCATTTTTATTGATAATTCTGAAATCATCTGTCGTTATTAGTGCCATTGGATTTTGAAGTCTGATACTGGTTTTTGACAAATCTCTAAGCTAATTAGGTACCAAGTCGAAAAACTTGCTAAAATGTGACGAACTTTTCAAACATAGGTAGGTATATTTTTTTTAATTATTCTATTTTTAGGTACTTTATGTTTCGAATCACATACAACCAAGAGGTATAATTTAGTAGCTTCAGATGCTTATTTTTCGATACAAGCTATTAAGCCAATAATTTCTTAAACCTTCTGAACAGTAAGAGTATTTTCAAATATTTTACGTCGACTATAAGATGTAAACTTTTAAAAAACAAAAATGATTTTGAAAATGAATTCCATCTCACAGTCTCACATTCGTCAGTCAGAGAGCATAAAGTCCAAATTCACTAATAACCGCAACTCTCGCGCACCGCCAAAGGAAGTATCACCATGGAAATTACCATAAATCCTTTATAACCATCCCCGTGACCAAACCCACTCACTAATACTGACTGTTTGTATGTTTGTGCCGCCTTTCGCCTTACAGTTTCACCCACGATTTTGAGTGAAATTACTGATTATGGTTCTTTTAATAATTTAGTTATGTAGGTATTTCATCCCCTATATATTAAAAGAGTTAAAATAACAGTTAACACCGCAAAAAATGTAGGCAGTATAGTTTTTAAATGTCACCTACTAATATCATAAACGTGAAAGTTTGTATGTTTGTACATACAACCGGACTGATTTAAAAAAATAATGTTACCAGCGGTGAAGCCATTGATCGATATTCGTAGTATACTATTTGCGTTTTAAGTTTCATCACCATTGGTTGTGGCGTTGAAGCGTCAACATACAACAACAAACAAACAAATTCGCTTTATTAAAAAAAAATGTAAGACAATATCTTCTGCTTTTCGCGGTTTTTCTTGCGTTCCCGAAAGATCTTAAATTTTCTCGGGATAAAAAGTGTTATGCTCACAATCTTTTGAATTCATAATATTAGCAGATGATGGAGACACTACGAGCAAATCCAAATGATAAACTAAATTCCATATAGCCTAAAGGATTTTTTTTTGTAATCCTCGATCGTTGACCCCGCGGCCCTATTGTCTCTGCGCAGGTCTTATGAAAGGGCGTTTAGAATAAATAAAAAAAATATAAAAGGGATCCAATATTCCATCATTGTGGGCTTGTCATTGATCATTTTTCAAAAAAACCCTTAAATTCCGCCGTCTGCCTCAAATCGAGTTTACTTTTAATAAAGGAGTCTCGATTTCTGTGCGTTCACGGTTTTTTCTTTTTTATGGATTGGAAATGTGGGTAGCCTTAACGTATGACGAGATGTTTTTTGATGGTATTTCTTTGTAACTTCCTTCTTGAAATGTATGTTGATGAAATCCTAATTATAAATTCGAAAGTTTTGTGTGAGTTACCACTTAGCTTGGTGATGGCTGAACGGATTTGATGAAACTTATTATCTATGGAAAGCATAAGATCACTCGTGTAGGTAGGTAAAACCTAAGTAAAATTGCTGAGCGAAGCTAGTAATCTATACTAATAATAAAACTGAAGAGTTTGTTTGAACGCGCTAATCTCTGGAACTACCAGTCGAATTCGAAATAGTTTTCTTATTTTATTTTTATTGAAGGTATGCTATATAAGACATGTTGGAACGGTCAATAAAAAAAAAATTCTGGGTCCAAAACTGAAATTGAAAAATACTTTATTTTCGTAAGGTGGATCTGTTTGTATTTTTCATAATTTCAGAGTTTTTCACAAAAAATATTCGGTCTGATTAGGTAGGTATAGTCTTTCGAAAACAAACCATCTTGAAATATACCTAAGCACCACATCTCAACGATGACCTACTAGTAATACCTACAAACTTTCGTACATGTTATTATAGGTTCAAAAAAGCAACAAAGTTTTCCACGCACAGATATACAATTACAATCAGATAACGTACCTACAGATTTATTTTACACAAAATGTTACATTTATACCTATTTTACATTGATAACTATTTATAATCGGTTTCTTCTCACATTAAAAACAAAAGCACGTAAACTATAATTCCATATTCCATGTAAATAATTTACAGCAATTTAAATTCCAAATATATCAATAACCTTTATCTTCCACCATGCTTAATGTATTGTGATCAAACCAAGTTATTAACGTGCTACATCTGTGAAAAACAACCTTAATTTCAACTAATTTAGGTTTATATTTATCGCAAAGATAAAATGGTATGACTCAAATTGTTGAATTGACAACCAATTTATTTACATAGCATGCCATTCAACTAACATCACTATTACATATGTTTTAGAGTTCGTCTTATACGCAAAGATAATTCGGTATTACTTAAATTGTAGCAATGCTAACCAGCTATCTAGGAAACTCAACGTTGAAATAACGACTCTAAATCAATGTAGTAAAGTTTATGTAAACCGTAAAATCATTTTGGCACAATTTTGATCTACTATATGAACTGACGTAAGTCATTTCTTAAAATTTTGAAATGGATCTTAATTCGTTATTGATAGAGTGTATTTCAAAGGTAAAATTAAGTTTGTATGTTGAGCAGATCGCTAGGCGTGTGTGCGATCACAGAGCGCACCCGGCCGGGGAATCGAACCGAAGACACATGCGTTTTAAATCAGTACGAGTCGATCGCGTAAATAAAAGAGTTTTGCGGACGACGTAATAAAGTATTGTAAGTGCAAGAACAGAAAAACTGTGGAGTTGGCATTAGGGATTGTAATCTGATAGATTTTGTCGGATCCGGTATTATTTGGCTATCTACTGGATCCGGCAAAGTCCTAGCCAACATTCATCTTATATATTTATCCACAGCAACTAGCAACTATTATAAAATAGGAAACGCGAGTCTGTATATATTTGTTACTAACTTCCACCCCGCGGTTTAACCCTCGTTCCCGAGGGATCATAAATTTTCCCGGGATAAAAAATTATCTATCTATGTGCCAAAGTTCATCCAAATCCGTTCAGTCGTTTTTACGCGAGAGAGTAACAAATATTCATACATCAAATCAAATCAAAACTCATTTATTCAGTTTAGGCCCTAATAAGGCACTTATGAATGTCAAAAGTTACATCCTCACAAACTTTCGCATTTTTAATATTAGTAAGATATAATAGGAAGAAGGATATCAAGCGCTGGACCACCTGATTGTAAGTGACAAAGGTGCCGATTCTGTTGTTTAAAAACTAAACTAATATTAGTCACGTCACCTCTCTTTCTTACAAAAGTTATTGAAAAAGGATAGGAGATATTTATACCTGTCAAATTAGTCCTTGTCATTGTTATATACGGGGCAATAGTCCTTAGTGACCAAAAAAGCACTCTTAAATTCACGTTGAAATAAGTAATCGGACTAATTTACAGGTTAAAATTTATTTTATCCCTTTATTGTTTTTTTAGACAGAGATACAGTGAGATTTTTGTTATTTTGTAAACAATAGAATCGAAGCCAATATCGTATTAAAGTATGTACCTAAGTATCGTAATATCTACTAAAATCACTATGGTGAAAAATTTGGCAGTAGCATTGAAAATTGCGAAAGATATTTTTTGTTTCGAAACTCTAATCTTAATCTTACTCTAATCTTTCCTACAAAAGACATGTAATTTTCGAAAAAAAAAACAACAGATTGAACACTAATGTACTTTACTTAAATTAAATTGGCAGAGGAGGAATACCTCTGTCTAAATATGGAACTCCGATACTATCATTTGGACTTAGAAAGGGATCTTTTGCTCCCGGAATTGTGGGAAACAGCTGATAAATTCTTATTGTACTAGGCATCGCAAAATATTTTAGAGCTAACTAAAAATAAAAGTAAACAACTTGATTACTTAGTACTTTCGTACTATCATAGGGTACTATTAACCCCCACCATATTACCTGCGGCCGCTCGCCCTGTGCGCTTGTCATTCGATTTTTTGTGCAGGCAAGTTCGTGATATTCTTAAAAATCTACTTGTAAATCTTCAAATATTTATTATAAGTAGTGTAAAGATCATATTTAAAGTAATATAATTTTCCGTTATCTATAGGTTAGGTAATTTTTTTTTAAAGTAAATTTATTAAGTATGTAAATGTGAAGGTAGATCTCACGTATCAAGTGACTCCGTGGGACACTAAATTATGGTAAGTCTTAATAATTATTTGCTTTTAATTAATCATATCATATGAAATTCTTATAGGCATGGGCGCCGGCAGGGGGGTGTAAGGGGGTGCACTTGCACCATTGGTATGCAGGAAAGAAAATACATACCTACCTAGATTTTTTTATTCTTTATTAATTTTGTTTGAATAGAAACTGTAGGAGTCTTAACTTTATGCACCCCCTGAAAGAAACCCTGGTGGCTCCCATGCTTATAGGTACCTATTAAGGGTAATAATTATATTATTTTTGTTCAAAACTAAAAACATCTACCGTCAGTCATTACATTGATATATTTTTTGAGTACCTATCGTATGTTCTCAAAAACGATAATAGCTAGGTAGGTACCCGCGTTCCCAGGATAAAAGCTAGCCTATGTTTTTTTCCATGCTATAAACTATTTGTATACTTTGTACCAAAGTATAATTTTACGAGTTATTATAAAGTACTAGTTTCCTAATGATATTTTGGTTGATTCTTATTCGAAAGTTCGAGCTCATTGTAGGATTCAATACCTACCCGCGATTATTGTTAGTCATCCTGTAAAACAATTTCATATGAACTGATTTGGCTGAAACTTGACGGGGAGGTGGCTTAGAATCAGGAGAAGGACATAGGATAGGTAGGGGTAGGTAGGGACAGGTAGGGGTAGGTATGGTAGGTAGGGGTAGGTAGGGACAGGTAGGGGTAGGTATGGTAGGTAGGGGTAGGTAGGGACAGGTAGGGGTAGGTATGGTAGGTAGGGGTAGGTAGTTAGGTAGGTAGGAGTAGGTAGGAGTAGGCAGGGGTAGGTAAAGGTAGGTAGGAGTAGGTAGGGGTAGGTAGAGGTAGGTAGGGATAGGTAGGTAGGTCCCAGCCAGTTTTATTTTCGTTCTCAGGGCAGTACAACGTCTGCCAGGTCAGCTAGTATGCAAATAAAATAAAAATGGTTCACAACTCTAAATATTTTTTGTTCGGACTCCAAGAATCGAATAAGATATGGAAAAATTAACTAAGGCATGCGCGAATTAAAACGTATTCAATATGGGTTCCTTACATATTTTTGATAATTTTACAATTTAAACTAAATACGTGAAAAGTATACCTAATTTATACCTACCCTCATTTTAATTATTCGTTGAAATTCATACGCAAGTTACAAAAACAACTATCAATGTAGTAAAATGGCAATAACTTATGAAAACCCCGTTTTTGTTTTCCACGAATCCCGTCTTTTTCTTTTTTTTTTTGAGCGGACATAAATTTGTCATGGGTTATACAGACAAAGACAGCAAGCGTCACAAAATAAATTATAAAAATACCTTTTTGTAGTCCAATCGAAAAATTCGTTTTGAATCGGTGTGCTGACGTCATTAACATTCGTTAGTAGGTATGTTGGAGTGAAATCCAAATGGATTTTCTCTACGAACTAAATTCGGACATACCTATAGTATTTAGTTAATGTATTTTTTGTGAAAATTAATTTATTGGTCTTAAATAAATTAATGTTCACAAAAAATACATTTTTACTAAGGAACCCTAACATATCAAGAAATGATTTAAAGTAACAAAACTGAGTTAAAACGTACACAGTACACGCTACACAAGGAGATAAACGCATTTACAGATTATAAATATTAAAATAATATGTAATTTTATATTTTGAGATTTATTATTGAAATAGCTTTTGACGGTGACTCCGCCCTCGTAATGTTACGTTGGCGAAGAATTTTGCTATCTAACGATCGATCTGTGTATCTTTGCTAAGATAAGAATTGATAGATAGATTAACATAATATTACTACAACTGGAGTGGCTTTCATGGCTACCCTGTGTAGGAGATAAATTCTGCAAAAAAAAAACAATCATTGCCATCTCCTAATTTAGCTTAAATTAGCGATAATTATTGGAAAATAATTATCAATATTAAGTTTCTCATCTCAGATTACTAAACATAGGTTTGTCATAAATTAAATTAGAATCATTCGAGTTTTTAAAGACTACCCGCATATTAAAAAAAAACTATTCCATTGTTATTTACTTACATATGAAAATGAGAGAGAATTTAAAAAATTTGGTAGGTATGTAAATTTTTCGTTAATTAACGTGTATTATCGAAAGAATTTAGTGCACCTAGATCTAGTAAATAGTGTTCTCGAGTTGCTTCATACAGTAATGCTCAAATCTAAATTCAAATAATGCTGGAAAAGAATGCAGAATTGTGAAACGAGTATGGCGGTTAATGATTTTTATAAAACAAAAGATGTACTATGCAAATGACTTGGATGAAGGATAATATTATATGGACATACCCGTAGGTAGATGTAACCTACGAAATATTATTTATGATACAAACAGTGGGGTGATAATTATTTTCAATTTATTTACTACCTACATAGCTTTGCACTCTAAATTCAAGAACAAATGTGTATCAAGTCTATTTTACTTTGAAATAGAGCGCATAGATAATAAGTCTTCGTTTCGAAATTTGAAATAATCATGTAGGCAGTAAAACGTGATATTTTTTAAAGTGTTCTACTTTTTTTCATATATATGTAATGGTATAATGGTTTGTTTAAGGATTATTTGCAAAAGTCATTAGGCCATCTCCTTATAGTTCTAATAAATTCAAATAACTTTGTTGCAATCGGTTTCAATAAATTTTTAATTGAAACTGGTTAAGTTAACCTTCCATTGGAGCGCAAAATTCAAATTTTATCACGTTTTTTGCAAATTTCAGCTCAGTTATAGGTCGTAAGTTATCAACATACTATTTGCGACAAGAATGGTAGTATATTTACTGATTAATAACAAAAGAAATCATCAACATATTCCTCCAAGGCATATTAATGACATTTTCATTTTCGTATATGTACGACCTATAACTGAGCTGCAATTAGCAAAAAACATTATAAAATTTGAATTTCGCGCTCCATCCCAATGTTTCACCTAAATTAAATCAGTTTTCTGATAACTTTTACGTTTTGGTAATTCCATATTCAATCAGTGTTTTATTGCTCATGAAATCATTTTCAACGGAGTATGTACAATTTCTAACGATTTAAAGATTGAAATGCATTGCAACAAAGTTACGTGTTGCCTCACTGCTAGTTCATTGATTGAGCTAAATTCAGTTAGTTCTTTTATTTAGTTACCTAAGTTCAGTTAATTCTCAAAATTAGCTAAGTTAGTCTACATTTGACATAGGTACCTAGTATGTTCGGTTCGTTTTTATTTTATTTAAATAGTTGCACAAGTTCTGTTACATATCCACCTTAACATAGCGTCAATCCTTATGTTCTCCAAGAACCGCGTAAGAAATTCAAAAATGAAATGATTTTTTAAAAAATGCATTCTGTTTGCCGCACTCATTTATAATAAGAGAAACCGAACGGACTTGGAGAAAAAAAACGAACATAAAGCATAACCCTTTTTGAATTTTCGTTCGAAAACGAACGATCTCGTGATAAATATTGAAATATGGAATGGAGATATGATACTTTTTTGTTTTCATTTCTTTCTTCGACCTTTTGGTTAAACTTTTTTTCAACTTCTCGATTCCTAATGGCGTTTTGAACACGGGTTAATGGCTGAATCCCGGGGCGGTGAACGCTACCGTTTTATTGACTATTAATTTTAGTGGCGCTCAAACTATTATGGTTTCGTGTTTTGGAACGTATATCGGTGTGATATACAAATTTTATTGCTTACCTCGTTGAATGCCCTGTTTTGGTATCATAACTAACGAATCTCGGATTGGTGCGTTAAGTTTTATGTAATGATAATAATGGGATAATATTTAAACGATTCAAAGTTCATTAATAAGTTTATTTGAAGATAATGTTTTTTTATGTCTAAATAAACCTGTCCACTGTATTTAGTGCTCCATAAACGATTTAGTTAGATCTTCTTTATAACTTTGTTGCTACCATTTCTACTAATTAATGACTCTTTGTCACATTGACAATGGCTGCCACTGTCAATGTGGCAAAGAGTCATTAATTGGAATTCAACAAGTAGGCTTGAGCTTTCGGTGTAAGTACGGATTTTAGAATTGGATAGATATCTACTACCTATACTCATTGAAGCATTAAAAAATAACAAATTTATTGTCTAATACATTAAACTCGTTCAAAAATGTTCTACTTGAATCGTTGAATGTGAAATCGAATTCAAATTGGAATAAGTAGGTAGGTACCTACATAAAGTTTTTATCGATCTATAATCTCCACATTCAGCTTGTCTATTCTACATACGGATTGTAAAAAAAAAAACAAAACTTAATCTATACCTACATAAGCCTCGCTTTACGTAATATAGAGTAGACAGACACCACAATCCGCTTCGTCACTTCACTCATCGCCTCGGCGCAGTCTGATTTAAAAAAATAAAAAAAACATAAGTTATAACTCGTTCCTCCGAGGATTTCATATTTTAAAATAAGAATCTGTGTTTTGAATATACGAGTTAGTGCTAAGTCACGTTCCAGAGTAACAGATTGTATAATGTTATGTCGGATTGTAGATGGTAGGTAGGTATACCTACCTCCCCCAGACCTACCTGTATTTATAGTTCTTTTTAAGTCTATTCTTTGGGTATTTTATTTTTAAATTCTACATTTTGCTAGGGTTGATGAAACTGGATAATGGATTGATTTATATTTATAGTTCTTGCATAATAATTAAACTTTCCTCGCCTAAAAACCAATAGTAAAGAAACTAAGCAGTCGAGTCTAACTACTCGTTATCAAAAGTACTAAATGACATAATTCTGGGCTAATAAGCTGATTTAGATTCTAATCAGTTAGGTAGCTGGTAAATGGAGGTACCTAATAATAATAATATCCTGGGACATTCTTCACTCACGGTTATCTGATCCCAAACTAAGCAGAGCTTGTACTATGGAAACCAGATAAATGATATACGACATATACCTACTACTTTTTTTTAGTAAATACATACATATATATACCCAGACACAGAACAAACAGACATGTTCATGCACACAAATGTTTGTCCTGGACTTTTTAACTTTCGTGAACATTTTTTCTTTAACATTAGGTTAAACTAACTAATTAATTAATGTTTTTAACGACTTTTTAGCAATCTACAATTAACTGCAGTAACGAGAGGACTGCAATAACATATCATTAAGCGATGTCTTCAACAATTCGCTATTGGTCTTGTAAATCAGAATTGTGAGGATCTCGAACTGTCGTAACAGTATCAGCTCGCACTATGTGGTCGATTTCACTGGTAAGCACCTATTATCTATCTATATTCTCTACCAGCTATCCCCCGCGGTTTCCCGGAATAAAGTCTTTAATTTCATGGTTATATTTGTTTCTACAAATATAACCATGAAATTAAAGACTTTTTATTCCACTACAAAAAAAAACTATGTTCTCTATATTAGCCTAAGTTACTCCTTATAACATAAGTTATTTGTCAACCAGTGAAATTTCCGTCTAAATCAGAGATAAAAAATTCAAAAATTGTTTTTTAGGTAGGAATAGGTATCGCATTTATAAAGAGTTCGATTTTTCTATCGCTGTTTGAAATTAAGAAAATAATATTATGCATGTAGCTATATCTAATGCCCCGACAGTAGGTAGACATAACTAGGTACAAGATGCGTCAGCCACAGATATCCAACTTGAAAAATAAAAAGCTGCGTCATTTTTATCTTGCATCAAATTATCTAAAAATAAAATTGAATTGTTAATCTAAAAACACTCACATTCGATGTGTAGGTATTGGAAGACAATAGATTCTTGTTTTTGTCAGAACTGACTCACGAGTATGAATTTACTGCAAAAACTAGACATAAATTAAACTACAAGAAGCTTTGCACCTTTGTTAGGTTTGTCAGTCTGTCTGTAGTGTATAAAAATGAAACACAAATATAATTTTTAGGTATACATATTTATTTATAAATTGTTTATGTACAATTAAATAATACAGTTATTGTATATAAAAATAATATTACAGACAAAGGCAGGCAATCGGCGGCGACCAGTCCAGGGAAATTCCGTGGTGGCTAATGAAATATCCCGGGAGAGGTGGCCACTATTAACCAGCCCAAATCCATGGCCAACATTGATTAAATTCAAGCTTATTGGTTTAAAGAGAAGCTGCAATATCTGTTAGGTAAGGACGAATAAAAAAGAAACAAAATATTGATAATAGTAGAGTTCAAATAAATAAAATTAACATTTATACGTTAACATTGACTAGAGAGCGTAGAGGATTCGATCGTCCAAACGACCTCTCATTGGCATTCGACAGGGTGTAACACTTAACGATACTTAATAAATAAATAATTTATTATAAAAAAAACAACTCCTTTACACACTTAGACTCCGAATTGTATAAAAAATCGTTATCCATACTCAATATTCGTATTATAATCCAGTTTGTAGAGAAAATGTGGGGGATGCCTCAAGGTAGCATCTTGGGTCCCATGTTATTAATGTCAGTCGTTTTTGGTTTTAAATGTCAGCGACGTTCAGGTAGAAGGCTGCGAAGGAGTCTCCCTTGGAGCCGACGGCGCGGGCTTGGTACTGGCCGCTGTCGTCGCTGGTGCACTTGACGATCTCGAGCTTATATCTAGAGGAGCCTTCCATCGTGAACCTGTATCTGGGTGAAGTCTCGTCGATGGGCTTGCCGTCCTTCAGCCACTGCAGCTGGAGCGGTGGCTGTGGGGGAAATAAATGCTGTTTAACCAATTGATGGCTCAGAAGGTAAGTCAAGTTTTATTATGAATTGTCTATCATTTTGGGATAATTTTTACTATCAGGAGTAGGATTAGAAATGTGATCTCATTTTGAAATCAACCTTGAATGGTGACATTCCTAGCTAGAATTTATCACTAAATGAGCTTTAGATGATGTAGAATGGTTAATTTAAAGGGTAAACCCAGCTGTATTGTATGAAAGTGTTTTTACGAAATCTCGCACATACACTTTTCATTTTCCGTAAAATTTCCAGAGAGGATGGGCAGAAGTATTATCTCATACGTAAGTATATTTATTCTATTCAACTTGTTATGTACCTTGTCCAGCTCAGCGCTGAAGTTGGCCGGCTCGGCGGGAGCGACGGTGGTGGAGGCGGGGAAGGCGGCGTACTGCGGCGCGGCCGGGGACTCCCCGGGGACCGACACCACCAGCGAGCACGATGAGAACGACTCACCGGCGTCGTTGAACGCCTCGCATGTATACACACCTGGAATGAGGATCACGAGGTTAGTAAAGTTTTTACACGACTGCCCAAAAGAGCGTAATGTTTTCAGGGTTCATGTATGTATGAGAGTTTCTTTATTAATAACTTTTGATAAGAGATTTATTTAGATTATCCATATTTTTGTTACTGTAGACCTATGGCGACACCTATAAAAATCACAACGGTAGATATTTTTTGTTTCAACGCTATCTATGTTCACTACCGTGAACTAAACGCATCACTACATTATCTTGATACGTACCGGCGTCTTCAGGGAATATCTCGGCGATGTGCAGCTTGTGAATGTTAGCCTCGCTCGAGTACTGGAAGTCTTTGGAAGGTTTGATCTCTTTGTTGTTGTGCAGCCATACTACGTCGAAACGTTCCGCTCCCACAATTCTGGGTAACGAGATAATATTATAATAATATGGTCACAGTATAGTACTTTTTTAATGTTTGTGGTAGCATAGTTTATGGGACAGCGCCAATGTCTTAATTATGAACTATCTATCTCTATTAAGTCTATTTTAAAATTATAGGTTTTTGTCGTGTTTCTTAAATTTTCGGGCTGGAAGTCTTATGAATTTTCACCCCGTGGTTTCACCCGTGATCCCCTATTTTAAGACTCATTCCATATTCAAAAAATATTTTTTTAGCAGGCCTACATCTATATCTGTCTGTATACTAAATTTCAGCTCAATCCGTCCAGTGGTTTGAACTGCAAGTTGATAGATCGGTCAGTCAGACACGTGCAGATTGTGATGATAATGGCTCGTATTAAAAATTTAACTTGTGTAAAATCTCTGAATATCCTTAGTCAGTTCTTCTATGCTCATAGATGTTATACTAACCTGCAGGAAAGCGTGACAGCGTCGCCATCTTTGACGATTTGTGACGTGGCATGGTCCACTATTCTGGGCGGCTTGTCTCCAAGCTTGGCCTTATCTGCGGTCGCGCCGCCCTCTGTCATCGCTGTGGAATCATTATATAATAATAAGTAAGTACAAGAATTATATCTGATCCCAAGTACACAATGATGCAGATACCCAGGAATTTTGTTTTTACAAGACTGTCCAACTCATGGTAATTGGTCATCACCATTTGTACATTTGCATTACCAGGGGGTTGATCATTTGTTGCCAATCATTGTTTATTAATTGAAAATATGTTATTAAAAACTTAACAGCAGAGGCTTTTATTAAAAACTTAACAGCAGAGGCTTTTATTAAAAACTGAGATTAGATTGATTAGAATTTTGTACGTGGTTTGAAATAAAAGTTAGTGCTTTGCAATTGATTCGTCGATTTATGATAAATACTAGCTTCCGCCCCGCGGATTTTCGAGGTACCTATCTTATGTTTTCCCGTGATAAAAAGGAGCCTATATGTTATTCCAGGGTATGATCTATCTTCCGAGGAGGCTGTCTCCCGGGGCGGCCGAGGCGTGATGTTTGCGGTGTCTCTCGACATCCGCAAACGCTTTCAACACGCTGCCTTGGGACACTGTGAAGAGTGCTCTGCAGTACCACGGCGTGCTGCGGTATCTGCAGAGGGTCGTGGCCGACTACTTCGTCGGGAGAGCGGTAGTCTCCCCGACGAAGTACTGCTCCGGGAGGAGGGAGATGTCGTGTGATGTTCCGCAGGGGTCGGTTCTTGGTCCACTCCTGTGGAACATCGACTACTACTGGGTGCTGCGCGCGGGTCCATGCGGGCGTGGCCCAGGTGGTGGCGTTAATCCGCGCCTTGGGACTCGAGGTGGCCTTGGATAAGTAAGTCTGAGGCCCTCGTAATCCACGGGCGCCGCCTATAGGGGCCAGGCCACAATAATGGTGAGAAGAACTTCCGACTCTTGAACTTGGGACTCGTCCTCGACGGTCGATGGAATTTTGAGGAGCACTTCCAGCGGTTGACTGCCGCCAGATCGGGAGGATCGCTGTGCAGGGTCCTCACCGCACAGCGATTCAGGCACTCCTCGGGGCCCCCAAAGTGGGCCCCAATGTGGGGGGCCCGAAGATTGCTCCATGGTGCCGATGTGGGCAGATGCCATGAGCAGCCGAAACCTGTCAATGCTGCGACCGTGCTCGCCGGTTCGCAGCCGTGGGACCTCGAAGCCGAGGTGCTTGCCGCGGTGTTGTGTTCTGGCGAACGAGGAGGCCGGTGGCTACCTGTGCCGGTGGCGGGCAGAGCCCACAGAGGAGTGCCACCACTGCGTGGTAAATGGCGGACACGCTTGGGTAGTGCCCGCGCCGCCTTGTCCGCGGCGGTGGTGGGAGGGGAATTGTCGCTGCCGGCCTTGATCCAATCCATGGTCGACAGCGACGAGCTGGCAGGCGGCCGCAGCCTTCGTAGAAGGAAGCGGCGGAGCGGGAGCGGGCAGATGACTCGCTCCCTAGTCGATTTGGAGGGCGGCGTCAAAGGGCCTTCGCGGGCCGGATGCCGCCCTACCTATCGGCGGTGGATCGGGGGATCCGCTGGACACTATAGGTCCCATCCACATTGAAGGGGGACGGGGCGCGAACTGTAGTGAGTTTGAGCCCCATCCCCCGTGGGGAGGCGATGCCAACGGTGGGGCAGGTCGAGACTTAGAGGAATGTCCTGCAGCCCCGCCGCCACATGGCGAGAGGAGGAACACCCCAGGGTTTTAGTCAGTGAGTCTGACATAACCTGGCCACTCCCCCCGGAGCGGCCGGTATCCATGAGGATTTCCCTGGGTCACCTATGTGCCAAGTTTCATCCAAATTCGTTCAGTAGTTTTTTACGTGAAAGAGTAACAGACATCCATACTTTATTATTAGTAGGATGGTTGTATACCCCAATCACTCCAAACTGCCTGACACGAGGTAGCTTATTAAAAAATCGACCCAACTATAAGAGGAATAAAAGACAAAATGATACTCACGTTTAACAGTGACCTTGCACTTGGTCTCGACCTCTCCCTGGCTGTTGATGGCCTTCAGTGAGTATTCCCCTTCGTCCTCCGGGAACACCTCGTTGATGGCCAGGGACGCTACGCCGTTCTTGTACTTGAGGTCTACCACCTGAAAGTCGAGTTCGTGTTTAGTTTTAATACCTACTTGGCTCATAGTTTAACTAACAAGGAAAGGTACTCAACAGCCCAGCTCAGATTTGATTTATTTTGATATATAGTACAAAATAACAGAACAGACACCTATTTTTTAGCTACCCAATCTCAACTTATTGGGAGAAATTGTTACTTAGTTACCGAGTTGAGAGCATAAAAAAATAATGAGCATAAAAAAACAATATCCTGGGACATTTTTCACACACGGATATCTGATCCCAAACTAAGCAGAATTTGTACTATAGAAATCAGATAACTGATTCTTAGCAGCTGAAAGACGTCCACTGCTAGACAAAGGCCTCCCCCGCAGATCTCCACGGCCGGTCTTAGCACAAGACCGGCCTGCATCCAGCACCTACCCCAGCGGCCGTTAGTTCTACGAGCGATATGCCTAAGCGATATACTTTGGTTCGCTTGCGGACATGTTCACCAATGTGCCAACTGGGTCGTCTTATATCGGGTGTTTGTTATAAGAGGTTGATTGGTCTGGTCTGGTCTGGTCTGGTCTGGTGTGGTGTTACCTCGGAGGAGTGCAGCGGTTTCCCGTTCTTGTGCCAGGAGACCTGCGGCTCGGGGTCCCCGCGCACGGCGCAGGACAGCAGCAGCGGCGCCCCGTCCCGCGCCGCCACCACGTCGGGCAGCGCGCGCGCTAACGACGGGAGGCACATCGCCGCGTCCGACGCCGGTACTGGAGGAGGAGGAACAGGAACAACAATGTCAATCAATGTTGATCAAACACTTGACACGCACTCTTTTAAACCCCCGATGAAAAAGAGGGGTGTTTGGTTGTGGTTTATATAGGGGTGATGATTAAAAGAATCTAATTGGTCCGTCAGTTAGATTACCAAAAAATATTGGACACATGTTTTTTCTTTAGTTAAAATTTCACGTAACGTCACGTCTTAGTACACTTTTTACAGAGAGATGACGTCACAACCGGAGTGGGGACTCCTGAACTTGAATGCGCCTAATCTTTGTAACTGACAGACTAAACAAATTAATTATTTTTTACCCAGTCATCATCCCTATAGTGCATCTGAACCGATTTTGATTGTTTTTTTTTTTAATTGGAAGGGTGTCTTGGCTTATGTTTCGAGAAAATCCGAATCCGATGTGAAGATCACATCTTTTCTAGTGTCGAGGTTTCTTTATTAAACAAACGAGAAAAGTCAAAACAGATACAAAGGCACAAAGGGACTATTTATTTCTAATAGACATTTCTTACAGCAGCATTGAGTTAGCTACAAATATAGACAGTGTGTTATAGAGGAATGAAATACATAAAATGTCTTAAAAACGAATACTCAAACTTTATACTATAAAGACGACTAAAAATTTTACGGTCCTCTTGATGGTAAGCGGTTACCATAGCCTATAGTTGCAATGCCAAAGACATAACCCCCCCCATCTGAGCATGCACGGTAGGCAACTCCTTTATAACCATACTACATTTTGGTTCAGTCTTTCTCTCCTTTGATGGCAAAAGATATGGTGAGAATCTCGTATACTTACAAACTAGTTCCTTAGTGGCACTCCTCGACCTGGAGGACGCGTCCGAGTCTAACTTGGCGCCGTACTTCTTCTTGCCGACCTCCATCGAGCTCTGTGGGGAGTACTTCGGTCGGGGCTGGGCCTTTGACGGCGGATCTATTGTCACCTGCAAAATAAACTTGTTAAATCCTACTGTATATATTATAACCGTCTCCTACGGTTTCACTCGCGTTCCCGGGGATAATGTGGCTTCCTATTAGTGAAAGAATTTTTCGAATCGGATCAGTAACTCCGGAGATTCCGGAGATTAGCGCGTTCAAACAAACAAACTCTTCAGCTTTATTATTAGTATAGATCTAAATCTATCTATTATATATATCTATCTAATATAAATATTAATAATAAAACTATTTCTATGAACAGCACAATGTATCAAACCCCATTTAATCGATGATACCGATCAAATCAACCAATCAAAATAAATAACTAGATTTCCGCCGCGGTTTTGTGTTAAATTTGCAAAAAAATCCTTTCTTAGGCAGGTATGCAAAATGTCAGCCCAATCCATCCAGTGGTTGATTTGTTACTCAAATTAAGTTTTGATGACTGTTTTGGTTAAAATTTGGCACCTAGACGCCATCATTACCGCAAACCAAAAGTACTTAATATCTTGAATACCTTGGTGAGATTGTGGTCAACACAGGCCTATAACATAGTAAAAAAAGAAGAGCTCTGGGGGACGCTGTGCAAGAGTTATGGAATAACATAGATGAGTGGTGTAGTTACCTTAGTCTTGGTAATGATTGGTGGTGGTGCAGGTTTGAGTGGCTTCTCGATGTACCTCCTGTCTCCCGAGTGCAGGAAATTGTGCACCATCTGCGCCTGCTCCGGTGACGTCACCTCGCCTATATACCCCGCCACACATACACATACACATTATAATAATTATATCATATATACCCATGTCTAACTCTGCTCTGAGTGTCTACTCCGAAAACAATACACGCATTGCAGCAAACTGACGAGACGTAAATTTTGTGCAATTCTATTGGATAATATATCGTTTTTCGGAGTAGGCCTTCTGAACCAGCTCAATGAATCAGATATAGCAAATTGATTAGCTTACAGCTCAATCTGGCTCCTAATGTAACTGTGACTCTCTCCACACAAAGAAGTTGAACGAGTGATTCGTTCTGAAGTAAAACTCAAAAAGCTCAGCGGAGTCGAAAAAACCGCGGCAGTTCAGTCAGTTCGATTCTGCGCACAACTTACAGAGCGCGGGCGCGCTTATCTTGACTAAGGGTAGATACAAATTGAGCTGATATGCGAGCTGAGTCATTGAATTGGCACGCATGAGCCGTGAGCTATTATATAGCTCGCGTATTTATAATGAGTTACTCGCTCTTCTAATAATATATAACATTCTGGGACATTCCTCACACGACTAAACAGAGCTTTTAATATGGAAACCAGACTACTGTATACTACTAAATTATAAATACACTTATATACCTAGATTTTACTGATTAATAACAAAAGAAATGGTCAAAATATTTTTCCAAGTTACATTGGCGACAAAAAGTTACGTTTTCATGAAATAGTCCTATATCCCTCAAATATAACTCGGAAAAATATGTTCATGATTTCTCTTGTTAATAATCAGTAAATACCATTCTAAACAGATGTATAATAATTAACAAAAAAATGAATTTCGCAGGTATCTTGTAGCATTCACCCTTAATACCATAGCAATAAAGTAGAAGTTACCTTCAACAATGACGACACAGGATGTCTCATCGGTGCCGTGCACGTTGGTGGCGATGCAAGTGTACTTGCCGCTGTCCTCGGGTCGACAGTCGATGATCTCCAGCGTCACTACACCGTCGGACTGTGTCATCGCGTAGTCATACTTCGATAGTTCTCTCTTGTCTTTGTACCTGGGGGTTTCAAAATACAATTATATGTAGTAAATATTACAATTATTTACAACAAATAAACCAACTAAATTATAATTCAATAAGTCTAACAAATGTATAAATTAACAAATATAAAAAAACAAAGTTATCTCAGGTGAATAACTTGAGGTGCCTTATTTCACCACAATCTTTGTGATAATGTGGCCGAAAGTGGTAAGCACACAAAGCCTAGAAGGCAACTGGCTCTGAAGTGCAGCTGTGAAACACACCTAAGGTGCTCACTAAGCAGTTAGCTTAGTGACTGATTTACAACTTGAAGATGGTAAGCCAACCAATCAGGTTCTACAATGTACCATACCACCGTGCACCGTGCTATTGTTTCCTCACAATGTTTTCCTTCACCGAAAGCTTGCGTGTGTCGAGTTCTACTTTGTTTACGAACGGTATTCACTTTAATATTAATTGTTACAATAAAATTAAAACTTGACTGAAATAAATTGTTCATTTTAAGTCGTAATTATACTCCTGTACCTACTTCTTATTATTCTATAAAAAAAAAAATTCATTCATTTAATAAACTTAAGCTCATTGTAGGATTCGAGCCCGCGTCTTTCGTCTCTGATTCGATGTCACTACCACTGAGCTAACCTTAACTGTTGAGAAATTGACTCTTTAATCCTGTAAGGTAGTTAGTTAGTGAGTTTGACTAACCATTTAACAGTAGGCGTGGGCTTCCCGCTAAGACAGCAGAGCAGCTTGCAGGTGTCCCGGGCCTGCATGACACGCGGCCGCAGCTGGAAGGTGAAGACGGGCGCGGTCTCGCTGGACTCCTGCCAGAACGTGTACGGCAGCGGCTCGCGGCGGCGCGGCGCCTCCGGGACGTGCTGCCGTTGTACCTTGGGTACGGCTATAAAACAAAAACAAAACTTAATATATGAGAGATAGTCGGGTTATTTACACTATTTATAACGGCTAGACCGATTTAGTTTAATATTTATTACAAATGTTTGTCCTGGGTGGGAATTGAACCCACGACCTACAGTGAAATATTACCGTTTAGTTATAAGAACTATATTGCTGACGGTGGGAGCCCGTCATATAATTTATATTATAATAGTAGCCGTATAAATATTTTAAATCATAACTTTTTGCAGAAAAAGTCCTTAATTTCATGTAACACGTTTTTGTGAGATGATTAGAGTTTATGAAGGGGACGGCGCGTACGCAGTCCCCACTACCAAAAATTACGCGTCCGAGTTATCCACATTAGGGATAATCACAGAGGTCAACCCATCCGCAGTGCAATGGAAGGGCCTCGCTCTGGGGGAACCGCCTTTGTGATCACGGTGTCCCCTACGCCAGGTAAGTATGCTTTCAAATGCTTCGATGGGATCGGGTCTCTAAACGCAGGAGACTCTTAACATCGCGATGTACAAAGTATGATCAAAAAATACAGTGACACCTAGCGGAAATTTATTGTAACTATTTTACCACATACTTCATATTGATGCTGGCCTAAAAGCAAAAAACAATAATTACAGTTTATCATGATAATAAAATCACCAATATAATTTAACCGTCGCCGATCTGTTAGAGCTATCACGCACGTGTTACTTTTGTCACCGTGACTGTTTTGTCACGCTTATCAAGTCCGTAGATATGTGGCGAGACACTCGCATGTTACGTGACAACTGGGTGTCATTTTTGTCGACGCAACTGTCACGGTGACAAAAGTAACTCATCCCACTACTGAAGTCCTATTCGATCAATATTATATTATTCATGTCGAGACAATGGTTCATAATAATTATGCTAGTACCCGATAGGCGCTGTTAGAGACATCAAGAACCAGCGTTGACTACTACTGCTACAAAGTATTCCGCAGTCCGCAGTAGAAAGCTCCTTCAAACCCGCAGAGTACTACAGCATTTTAGTTCCAATGCCTGAAGCACTAGGATTCGGTAGAAAACACTTGGCATGGCATAAACAATCTTCAAAAGTGAGCGGCTGAAATTTCGAAAGTTACTAGAAATTGTAGGTATGGTACCTACAATTTCTAGAAACTAAATGTTGTGAAGTTAAATGTAAATATACTCACGTTGTACATTCAAGAAGACAACCTCCTCTCTGAATCCATAGTGGTTCTCAGCCCTGATGATGTACTCTCCGCGGTCTTCCAGCTTGGCACGGTTTATTATGAAGTAGTAATCGTCTCCCGCGTACCTGTTGTCATAGGAAAATAACAGGAATCAGTGTAATTGCTTTTAAAACTATGACGTACGCGTAAATTTAAAATGGCGTTAACCGTCGCTAATATAAGCTTGCCAGGTTGTTTCACAAATCGATTATTTTTCTCTAGAATTATTTTCTCTCTTTCTTCTTTATGTCGTCGTCGAAACAACGCATTATCAATTAAAAATAAATATATACATATTATCAAAATATCAAAATTTTATGAATGTATGTAACTTTAACCAATCTTTTGAGACAACCCACCCTTAGGGTCGTAACTGATCTCCTTCGGTCGGTTATGGTTACAGTGACACGAGCAACCCAGTTTGCTTTCTTTCGGCGGTTAAAGTTAACTATAACCGTAACCTAACTATAACCTTACTATGACCGTGCTTTATGCAATCGACCCTTAGACATTTGATTAAAAAATTTACATCATGGTCTTCCACTTAAAATAATGGAAAAAATTCTAGAACTACAGTAAAAGTGGAGGTACCTCTTCATAAACTTGACAGACTGTCTGAGCTCGTGGTTGTTCCTGGACCAGGTGACGGTGGGAGTCGCGCACGCTATGATGCGGCAGTACAGCTTGACAGACTGTCCTTCGTAGCAGAACGCCGATTGTGGCTTGATCACGAAACGTGGCGCTGCTTGCCGGCGATCTATACATAGTCATGGATATATTTATATCACCATATTATTGCGGCTATTATTTCTTACTAGATTCCGCCCCGCTTTCCTGATGTTTTCCCGGGATAAAAACTATCCTATGTGTTAATCTAGGTTATAAACTATCTGTGTTCCAAATTTCATACAAATCCGTTCAGTAGTTTTTGCGTGAAAGAGTAACAAACATCCATCACAAACTTTCGCATTTATGATATTAGTAGGATGAGCAAAATCTTTGCTTCTACGAAAATTAAAACATATTTCCAACGTAAAAACAAAGTTTAATATTATATGAAGAATACAAGAGACCCGACTCACACAGGCTGAAATTGCTCTTTAATTAGATTAGTTGCTAAATAAATAATAGAAATTAAGATAAATAGAAATATTAAAAATACCGTTTTCACACAAATATACACATAATACAGCGTTTTGACACAGTATAACATAGCATAAAACCAATAGGGATACATTCTTTAGGTGATACTGAACAAAAAAAATTAGAATATGCTATTTATTACATCAGAAATCTAATATCAGATTCTAGATATATACGAACAATCGTAGCAGCACAATTTCTATATAAATAATGATATAACTTACCGAACTGTCCATCGTAAATCTTCCATTTCTCGATGAGCAGTTTCCTCAGCGAGCTGTACTCGCTTAGCCTGCCAATCGGCAGCAAGTATGACGACCAGTTCTGTAAAACACGAACAACTTATCAACAAATTGTATTAAGGAACAACAAAACATTTTTTGCTATGTATAGGCCTGTGTTTGACCACAATCTCACCGTGGTCAGTGATGATATGGCTGATGATAGTAAGCACACAAAGCCTAGAAAAGAACTGGCTCTCAAGTGCAGCTGTTGGAACACACCGAAAAGTGCTTGGCGACAGATTTTCAACTTGAGGGTGGTAGCCAGTCAGGCGGGTACTACAAAGTATCCTACCACCGTGCTATGGTTTCCTCACGATCTTTTCCTTCACCGAAAGCTCAAGTTCATTGTAGGATTCGAACTTGCGTCCTTCGTCTCGGCATTCGACGTCACTACCACTGAGCTATCATCGCCTTATTTGAGGCTTAAGTCCAGCAGTTCATATTCGTCACCTTTATAAAAACTAAGATATCTCAGATATGTTGTTATCATCCAAGTATGTATGTGTGGTAGTGTTAGTTTACCTCGTATCTCTCCCGGAGCCTGTTCCTCATCGCCTCGTACCTCCTGGCGTCGATGGTGGCAGTTCTAGCGCTGGCTGCGTCGCCGGCCAGCCACGGGTGTGCCAAGCACTCGTGAGCGGTCATACGCTTCCTGGAATATTTGATTGAGTTTATGATGGATCTTTGGTTAAAAAGGAGCAGGCATATTTAAAATAAAACCGGACAAGGGTGAGTCTGGTTTGCGCACCGAGGGTTCCGGAATTTCCTATGGTAATTTAAATACCATAGACTTTTTACAGGTTTTCCTGTAATCTTTAGGTAAAGAACTATCACCTGTATTTTTTTCAAAAGGGTCAATATTGGCCTATTTTCTTAAATAACTTCAAAACGATTTATCTTAAAATATATTTGAGATCCTCACAACGAGCCCTTTCATTTGAAATGACGCACAACATAGTTTGCAATATTATTTTTTTTCTAATTTACCCACCAAAAGTGGCCCTCATGTTTGAAATTCATTTATTTACGTAACACGTCCATATTTGGGACTTACATATGTGTACCAAGTTTCAACTCAATCCAGTCCAGTTTTTCGGACAGACAGACGCACAAGTGATCCTATAAAGGTTCCGAGTTCCGGAACCCTAAAATTAACCATAAAATACCAAAAATACAAAAACTGTTTTAATTTCAAATGAAAAACCTAGATACCGCTTATCTTCAAAATAATTACAACAAAGTTCAACTCACTCTTTGTTCTTGACAAGCAGCCTCCTGATGAAGTCCTTGGCGTCATCAGACACGTGCACGAAAGCTTCTTCGTCGAACTCCCAGTCGCAAGCCTTTACGTTCTTTAGTGTCTCGATGTCGTTGTTACCCGCGAATGGAGATAAGCCGGATAGACTGTACAAATATATTTTTGATGAGCGTTTGATAATTAAGATACTTTAAACAACATAATTATAGCTGGTGTCGACAAATATTTATATAAAAATAAATCTAATTGGAAGATTTACAAATACTTTAAAAATCTTGTGTGGTATTCTTACTTTTAACACCCGCTAACGGAATAGTGGACTTTGAATAGACGAAACATATCAAACTACCCTCAAATTCAGTGTGTAAGTGGTGAATGCTACGCGATACTACCGTAAATAGGGTAGTTTCCTGACATATCAAATCTGCAACTTTTTAATAAATGTCAATACGAAATACAACACTATGACGTCATAGTTTCACAGCATCAAAGGATCTACTCTTAGTGGTTCTACTGGTAATTAAAAAACATAAAAAGCATATCGGAAACGGCTCCAATGATTTTCATGAAATTTAGTATGCAGGGGGTTTCGGGGTAGATAAATCGATCTAGCTAGGTTTCGTTTTTAGAAAACGTAATAAAAAAAAACGAGCAAAGCTTGGTCATCTAGGTACTAATAATAATACGAACTTCACATGTCAAACTAGAATATAACCAACATTTTTCTCCTCACTTACCTACTAAAATCTAAAGACTTTTGGTACATAAAAATCTCTATAATAACTTATACACACAGTGCAATCTATACATTTCAAACTTCATAACCTAACCAAGAGAGAACGAGATAGCAATACTCACAGCACATACGACAGCACACCGACCGCCCACATGTCGGTATAGAAACCAACTGGTTCCCTCTCGACTATCTCCGGGGCAGCGAACTCAGCAGTGCCTGTCGATATCTTCACCACTTCGTTGGGGTCTAACTTCGTCGCTAGGCCGAAATCTATCACCTGTGGACCGAAATATCATTCAGTTTATTTATTATTTTAAATTGATGTACTGTAGCGACCCCTGTCAGCTACATAGTTCAGACACCGAATGGATAGATGGCGCTGCAATATATCAACACTACATACAGAACTATCTACATACAAAACCTACATCACGCTAGTGGAGTTTGTTCACGCATTCGCATATATACATGATTTCAACATCAACAGTTTGCCCTGTCCATTGTTGACAATAATTGTCTCTTGTAAAATCATTTGTTTAGACTATTTTTATGACAAGCGCATTGTCTGGTTATATTGTGTTAGGCACAGGTAGCCGCTGGTCACTGCACACTAAATACACTCAAAGTGACCATGCTTCAACTTTAATGTTACATGTCTTATCACATAAAGTTCGTATGGTTGTTGAATGCTAAAACGAAACGAAATGCTATCAACAATAATGGGTGGACAATTTTATTTTATACTTTAATCGGCAAATAAGTATATGGTAAGCGGTTATCATATTCTGTAGGTAGATCCTTCCCCCCTCCCCGATTGGCTTTGGCGACCTACTCACTCGCAGAAACATTGTGTTATTTGGCTACTGACTTCTCCAGTCGGTCAACTTGGGAAGTGGTTTTCATTTATTTATTTAGAAGGAAGAAGGCACACCACTCCTTCTGCGGCGCGCCTCCTGGGAGCCATCTTCAGCGATGAAGAGATACCTATTTATAAATAAGTAAAGTTCTTAGAAATTACTGTTACACTAACCTTAACATCAGTTCCAGTTCTCGTCTGGCACATAACGTTCTCGGGCTTCAGGTCGAGATGGATGATGTTCTGCTCGTGCATGTGTCTCACTCCCTCGCATATCTGTCTCATGTAGTGAGCCGCTTCTGCTTCACTCATGTTGTAGCCTGGTTCTGTTATACGCTCGAACAGTTCTCCTCCCGACAGGCTGGAAGATTAAAAATATTTAAACTCATTTATTCAGTTTACGCCCTGATAAGGCACTTATGAATGACGATAGTTACAATTATTAGACTCTACCACCGCTTGTCATATATTTAAGGTCAATAAAGCTAAAGCTGAAGTAGAGTTGGACGGATAGCTGACGAATTTAAAGACTCTTCAAACTGCATTAATGTTTGACGTAAATCAGTAATCCTACTAAAAACATTTCATGTAAAATTGTCTGCCAAACAAGCTCCTAACACTTTCGCTGTAAAAAAGTTATCAGATCACAGGAAAAGCCAAGCCGCTAAGCCCTGACTTTATTAACCCTACACCTTGGTTTAAAGAGTACGGCTTGGCGATTTCATATAATCTGTAGATATGGCCATTGTTTCTGTTCTTTGTATATAAATCCTGGGCTCTATAACAAATTTCAGCTTTCTAGGACTTTGGGAAGTACCCTACTTTTACTAGTTCTGTATACAATATCCAAGGTAGTAATATTTTGAAACCTGACGAAAGGCCCTACACTTATCCTTTAATTTAAAGGGGTGAGGGATGACTTTTTTAAACCCGTATTTTTTAATTTACAATAAAAATTCTATGTAGGTACTTGTATAATTTTCAGATCTCTAGCATAAAATTAAGTTGTATGGGAAATCCCATACAAACTTCCATCCCCTAATATAAAGGGTGGGGGGTGATTTACTAAAAATCCTGAAATAGGTATCTTATTATTTATAACAAGAAGTCCCTATATCAATTTTCAGACCTCTAGCATCAAAATTTGCGGAAGTCTCATACAAACTTCCATCCCCTAGTTTAAGTAAGGGGTTGGGGGGGTGAAAGTTCCAAGTTTTAGAATTTTTTTGTTGTTTGTGTACTAATACTAGCATACATGCTAAATTTCAGATTTCTAGGACTTCAGGAAGTACTCTAGAATTTTGAGATCATTAGTGAGTGAGTGAGTGAGTGAATGAGTGGTCAGTCAGTGACGAAATTGGGGTTTTTTAGATATCAATAAAATCTAAAGTATAAGAGCTATACAATTGAAACTTTATATGTTTAATAAGTTCACTATTGACATTAGATCCCGAGAATTTTGTTGATCTGGTATAATCCAAACCCAAGTTATAAGGGTTCAAAAAAACGACGAAGCGCTTCGAGAAAAGGTAGGTAGTGCCCTTGCGCTTCGCCTGCCTCGTTTGGCGGGGGCACGACCGTGCCCCCAGATTAAAAAAATGGGTTTTTATGTCCAAAAAGGTTTTAAGCAGGCAGAGGGTTCTACGGATGTATGTAAGTGGTAACCGCAGCGCCACCTATAGACATATTTAATTCCAAGGCTATTTATTGTTAATATGTTGCCAACATTGAAGAACTGATATCAGAGCGCTAATGGAAGGGTTTATGATTTAGCATAAGTTGTCAGAAGCAGTTTTTGCGCTACAAAACTATTTTTCAGATTTAAACAAAAAATTGTAGCTTCATGTTATCCTGAAGCCGTCATTTATAGGTCCTTTAATCCCTACTAATATTATAAATGCAAAAGTAACTCTGTCTGTCTGTCTGTTACGCTTTCCCGCTTAAACCTCTCAACCGATCGCGATGAAATTTGGCACGCAGATAGTATATGTTATGGAGAAGAACATATTAGGCTACTTTTTAACCCGGGAAATCATGAACCTCGGGAACGCGGGTGAAACCGCGGGGGACAGCTAGTTACAAATAAATCTAAACGGAGAATAAAAATAAATCAAATTTCAACACTCACAATTCGAATATAAGCACCATCTCGTCATCGTCCTCAAACGCATCGTGCAAATTGATAAGCTTGCGATGATGCAGCTGGTTCATTATGTCTATCTCTTTCTTTATTAGCTCCTTCTCCATCGCTCCAGTGACCGGAATGAACTTAGCTGCGAAGAAGTTGCCCGTCGCACGCTCGCGACATCTGTGTACGACGCCGAAAGCGCCTGTGCCTACAACATTGAACGTTACCTTATGCCTCTGACGATTTTGTACCTTATACGTTGAGAGAAAAGTTGAAATTTAAAACGGTGCTATTGAGGTTGGATTTATGTTGTTTCAGTCTTTTTTTTAAGTTATTCCAATCTCAAAGGCAATTAATACGCACGCTTATATTTCATACTAAATAATTTTATATAGATATTGTCATGCTTTAAGTCGTTTTAAGGAATCTGCGATATGCAAAAGCTGTTTTGCATAGTAATGCAATGTACGTTACTATTTCATACAGAAGTTATATTCTATGACAATTCCTATATAGATATCTAGATATATGACAAGCGCGATATCTAAATACAATTTTGTGCCAATCTCTACTTAAAATGTAACTGTGCCAATCGAAACTCAGATTAGATTTAAGATGATGCGCATTCTAGTTATAAAATAATTGATTCTTTTCATAATATATAAAATATATTCACTAATATAATAAGCTAAAACCGTGCAGTTTTCGAACTACTTGATATAAAATGATGAAAAAATATATTTAATATTTATTTAAATATTACGTAGATATATAATAATACTGCTGATGCTGGTAGGGTTACTGGAAATAATTATGCCAAAATAGAAAAAACAAGATTACAATTGAAAATAATAAGTTTAGAGAATGATTTTTGTCAGTTTAAAAATCTGTTATTTTTTTATAAATTTCTAGTAGGTAATACCGAAAAAAAATTTAGTGTTGAAATTTTGATAACCAATATTTTGACCACAATATTTTGTCCCTTTCCAATTACCCTATTTATTTTATACTAAATTGATTATTTCCATGCGTTCACCTACAATATAATAGTAAAATAATAATAATAGTATGCGTGTGAGAAAGAGAGATGCAGAGAGAGAGATGCACTACATCGATCTATTCACACACAGACCTCCGGCCTTTTTCCTTCTAGAAGAAGCTCTCACGAAGTCACCTGCGGAATTTCATTTATATTGTACAACGCGTAAGGTTGAAAATCGACTAATTTATGTTAGTTAGCTATGTTAATGTAAAACTAAAAAAACTTGATTCTTTTAAGCAACTTCGTGAGTGTTTAGTTCTAAAATGTCATGCTTTTTGGGCCATTAAAATCGATTTTGAAAATTAATAGAAAACTATTTTTTTGTCGTTTTAATTAGTTAACCATGTTTATTTATAAATTACGTGTATTTACAACGAATAATATACAATAACTACATTTCCAAATTAACATAAAATAAATCTAACATTATTATAGCATAATTAGTTTTTTTATCTCATGCAAAAATCTTCTTTGTATTGTTAAATCTATTGTCTATTTACTGACAATGACAATCTACTATTTTATGACAAGCGCATTGTCTGGTTATATTGTGTGAGACACAGGTAGCGGCTGGTCACTGCACGCAAAATACACCCTTAAGGTGATCATGCTTCAACTTTGTCGATAGTACATAATATTCAGATGTTACCACACGATATTGATTTATTTCCAAAACATTATTCTACCAGCTGTACCAGCGGTAGTAATAGTACATTCACTGTAATTACCATATTGCTTCAAATGTGAACCTAAGACAAAGCGTAGAAGCTAAACACAATGACAACTCCCACGCCCACTAACATATGCTGCTTATCCAACACATGCGAAGAGAACACACACAAGTGAACACTTACCAATCTCCTCAAGTATGTCGTATTTGTCGTAAACGGAGCAAGTGTTGATGTCGACTGGTTGCGGCACGTATTTGCTGTATATGTCGAACACGTAGCTGTCGTAGTCCTTGATCGGTCCGTGGTCTGCGTTTGTTCGTATGCGCTTGCCGGATTCGTCAACTATTTGGAAACAAGTTGAAGTTATTAATGGGATTACTTGGTTTTTTGCAACATTCAAGTGTGATTTAGCGACTGCTTCGTTTGGAATACATTTTTATAATACGTGGAATACGTTTTATGTGAAATGGCATTCGCGCTTAGCCGAGGATGTAGCTTTAGGTTAGCCCAGAAAATGCCTTTTCACTCAGAAGAAGTGAAAGTGTTCTTCAAGATATAGGAGTTGTAGGGTGTATTCCTACACGAAAAACTGTACTGGTAATGCCTTTAATGCACTGAAAACACATAAATGAGGCGCGAACGCAGTCGCGCTGTGTCAGTTATTACACAATATGTACGGTTGCCCGTACAGGAGTATATAGATATATGAGATTATAAGTTTTTGGAGTCATGAACCACAGACTCCGAAAATTAATGAAATATATGTGCCAAGAAACCAGTGAAAGACCATTACTAGTTTCATGTATTTTATCATCGTACCTGGATATTCCTTCTTCTTGAACTCCTTCTTGACGATGGCCTTGGTCTGCACCAGGGACGTGGGTTCGCTGGCCTCGGACCTGCCGTATATGTTCTCGGCGTACACGCGGAATTCGTACTGCTTGCCCGGCACCAGACCGGTTATGGCCATTGTTGTGAACCTGCCAAAGATATTATATTATACTTAACAATCTCACCGTGGGCAGTGATCATAGGCGATGGTAGTAAGGCATCACAATATCCAAGCTAGTAGTTGGGTAGCTGATTTAGTTACTGTTCTAAACGGGGCATCAATCGCGCGTTAAGCGCTATCCACACATTTCCGGGTACCCAGCCCCGCCGTGTTCCGTCAGGGACGGGGAAAAAATCGGTTATGTACAACTAGTACGAACTTGTTCACATAGCGCCGTGTCAGGCGTGTCCGGATACATCATAGTATAACGAACAACTCGGAACACGGATAGCCCTGACCCAAAAATGTGTGGATAGCGCTTTACCAATCCTTCCCCCTCCTCGATGAACTCTGGCCACCTTGCTCACACGCAATACAACATTAAGTTATTTGGCTGAGATATTCTGTAAGAGAGGTACATACATTCCTAGTCGAGCTGCTCTTTGAAAAATAGAGGCACGTACCTAGTGTTGCCAACTCTGATCCAGCTGGTCATGGGATGTTCCCGCTTCTCGACGAGGTAGTTAGTGATGTCGGAGCCTCCGTCCCAGACCGGTGCCTTCCATCCAAGAGCCAGGGAATCCACGCCGATGTTATCGGCTGATGGGAACCTTGGCGGGTCTGGACGGTCTGTGGACAGGAAGAAAGGCATTAATTATATATGATAGTTGAGATGGCAATACCACATTTATGGAAACTATTCGACATTACGCTGAAAATTACTTCACACGTTGTAAATTCTCAATTCAATAGTCTATGAAAAGTGGTTGGAACTGCTGCTGGACAAAGACCTTCCCCAAGAATCTCAACGATGGACGGTCTTGCGCTACCCGCATGCAGCGGTTTCCCGCGATCCTCACAAGATCATCGGTCCACCTTGTAGGAGGCACGCTGCCTGCCCACGCTGCGTCTCCCGGTTCGTGGTCGCCACTCGAGAACAGACTTGCCACAGCGGCCGTTGTTCGAGCCTCACACGTTTTAAGTTTTTTTGTTCATTGTTAGTTGTCAATAAGTAAGATATACCTAAGACAGTGTTTCTAACACTTATATTACAAACGTGAAAGTTCGTAAACAGTTATACTAATTTGGATGTAATTTTTAAATACTTATTATATTGGAAAAAAAATAATAGAAGAAAGGAATATGTATAAAAAGGTATTGTAAAGGTACTAACCGCTAATTTCAATGTTGATGATGGCGGTGTCCTGTCCCAGCTCGTTCTCAGCGGTGATCCTGTACGGGCCTGAATCCAGCTTGCTGGCGTCGCGGATCGTAAGGATCGCGTGACGCTCTGTCAATACATACATATATTACTAACAGTTCTTCTCGTTGGAAAATCACGGTCTATGGTCATAGTCATATCGATGATCCACCCCCTATTTAGCCCCCTTAGGGATTGAAATTTCGAAAATCCTTTGTGATGCCTGTCATAATAGCTGTATGACAAATGTCAGCCGGATCCGTGCAGTGGTTTGAGCTGTGAATTAGTCAGACAATCAGTCCGTCACGCTATATTATATATTTAGATATTTTATTTGTACTAATAAGGTAGCAAACAAGAATACGGCCCTGATGGGAAGCGGTTACCGTAGCCTATAGAGGATTGCAACACCAGGGGTATCATTGAAGACCCTGCAAAAATCTCTACACGGCTTTTTTGAAGAACCCCATACTGTACTCCCTTGGGAAAACCACGGCAGAGTACTTATGTGCCAATGGCAGTAAATTAAGCCTGAATCTAATAAATTAAATTAAATCATTCCTACAGATACCTCTAGATAAGGAATATCTTTGAATGGCCCATTTTAAAAACCCACTGTTAATAAGTTGATGTACAAACCTTTCCTCTCGACATGATAGTGATGTCCAGACTCGATAGTCTCTCCCTCGCGGACCCAGGTGATCTTGGGCACGGGGTGACCGGTGAAGGGTATCTTGATCACCACGTTCTCGCCCTTGTCGAAGTATGCCGTCACTCGGAACCGTGGTGGCACGTTCAGTTTTGGTGCGGCTGTTGGAAGATAGTAAGATTTAATTTGTATTAAATATCAAATCATAGATATAATATTTATGGGTATCCTAGGTAAAATATGAGATTAAAAGGTAATTTATCTAAAACATATACAGTTATTAATATTTGTTCATGTAGTTCATCATTCTTTAAAAATTTATGGAATGAACAGGCAGTTATGTTTTCTACCTGATAGTGTCAGGGTCTTATCGGTAACCTATAAAATAGGACCTAAATCGAATTGCACATGTTAACCTAACCTCCGTAAAGTAATCAAAGATATATGAAAATGGACCTTATTTCCTTGCAATAAAGTTCATTATATATTCAGTAATGTCATATGGTTCATTTTCATATCTCTCTGGCTACTGTTACCCGCACCAAGCTACAACGTAAATAGTGTAGTGTACCTAGTACATCGAACAGCAAAAAATTAGAGGAAGAAATCTTTCCACCCGCATCTTTAACTAAAGCTAAACTATACCCTATATCGTTAGCAATAAGACTCACTCATGATGAGCAGCTCAGCCCTGGTGCTCTTGACTCCGGCCCGGTTGACGGCGCGACACACGTACTCATCGGCGTCTTCACCGAATACGTCGTTCACCGTTAGGAAGTGGTTGTCTCCCTCACTCCAGATACGGTAGCGTGGGCCGTTCGTTATCTCGCGGGCACCTGAAAAAAAAAACTTATAGTTTATGTGTATGTCGATTGCAGGGATAGCATTTTGACTATGGTTATGCATGTGTTGCCAGTGTTTACACGATAATAAATTGAGCCAAGCAAGTCGGACCAACTACCAATTTCGGACATATACAGGCTGTTTTTTTAATAACCACCGTCACATTTTCAGGAAGTAACTAAAAAACTAAATTAAACATCCAATTTACACAAGAATTTGATGAATTATAAATCTACACCTTCCTCATGAATCAGTCCTTCCATTGGTGAAAACCGTATGAAAACAGATAGACGCGGTATGGGGAGGGAGGGGGGCTTAATATGTAATGACATTGCAAAACTTGAATCCCTATTTTTAACGGCCCCTGACTAAAAAAAGAGGTTTTATTTTTTGTTTGTAGTGTGTATCTGTGCGTCCTTCTGTGGCCTAATAGCTCCTGAACAGGTGGACTGTTTTTTTAGAGGTGTCTTAATCGAAAGTGTTCTAGCTATGTTTAAAAACAATCCGCTCAGTCGGAAATTACCACCAATTTTCTAGTGAGTTTACAATGGTGCTTTTAGGACATTACGCGATCATTTATGTACTTACCCTTATACCACGTGATGGTAGGCTTAGGTGATCCAGTGATGGTGCACTGGAACTTGGCGTTGTGGTACTGGATGCAGTTGGCGTTCTTCAACGGCTTCACGATCTCCGGCGGAGTAGCGGCTGGTGGTGGAAACACCATTATTATTACAATATCCACTAGGGCATGGACGACCGGGTCACAGACATCTTTTTTTTTTTCATATGGCTTTTGTTTACTACAAGTAGGTTCTGTTACTTTTTTATTCGATCGTCGTAAATGTTATTTAAATTTCAACCTTGACAGGAAAAAGTAAGGATTATAATAATAACGTTTTTATAGTCAATAAGGACGAGAATCGCCTGCAAAAGGGAGTTGCTTTTCACGATTTTCCTTCCTTTATGTATTTTCCATTTTATCTGACAAAAACGCCTGAATGGATATCTATGATATTCTGGGACATTCTTCACACTCGGTTATCTGATCTCAAATTAAGCTGAACTTGTACTATGGAAACAAGAGAACTACATAATTTTTTTTATTCAAATATATATTCTGCTAATTTGGGACTAGACGTTTTAGTATTTGAACCAACTATTGCTTTGGTAGTTCAGTTATCTTGATTAAAAAGATTAAAAACTGTGTCGCAGATGTCACACGTTACCATTAACAGCATTCTTTGTTCGGGAAGGTGGATGCAGCCATCAGAGGCTACCAAAACTTTAGTCCTTCCCAAAAAAAAATTGGTTTCATGATAAAACCTTACCTTTAGGATCAACGACCTTGACCTCTTGACTGGCAGTGCTCGGCGGTGATAGTCCAGCCTCGTTCTGTGCGATGACACGGAACTCGTACTGGCGACCCTCGATCAGGTTGGAGCAGTTCAGCTGATTCGGCAGGCACAGGGTTGGGTTCACGCGCTGCCATGTCGTGGCGCCTACTTCGCGCTTGTCTACCCAGTACCCTGGATACAAGAGTTCAATTAGTATAAAGGAGCCGATCCTCATCTCTTTCTTACATACACTATTGAAAAAGGATAGAAAATATTACTCTACGCCATTATTATTTATGAGGAAATATTCGTGGCCAATAAAGATGGCGTCAAAAATAATGTTGAAGCAATTAATCGGACTAAGTCAATTGCCAGTCTCAGAAAAACTTTATTTATAGAAGATTCCGACAAATTATTAACCTCCTCCCTTTTGAAGTCGGTTAAAAAAGACGGTAATTACATGTTACTGTATTGTCCTGTATGTGAACGCTTTCTATAAAGCTATATAATTTATCAAGAGCATACCCTGAATCCTAGTGCCTCCATCGCTCTCGGGCTTGGCCCATTCGAGGTGGACGAAGTCTCCTCCGACCTCCAGGATGTTGGGGACGCCAGGAGCTGATGGTGGGTCGAATGGTGCCTTGGCCTGTGGGAGACATGATAATTAGTAACTTTTAATAAGTAGTAAGGCATAAAATGACTCGATTAATGGTGTGTCTGTTTAGCTAATTGAATTTTAATTATTGGATAATAAGAAAAACTTAAATTTAAAAAAGCCGATTCCATAGTGGCTTCGCTTCCACTAAAAAAAAAGACAAAAGCTCCTAATACGTGGTACACACGGCCGCAGATTAAGCTACACCTTTTTGTTGCAAAATAGCTCTTATTACAACCGCATAAGGTGCCGCAGTGTTTACCTTGACTTGTGGCTGTGCGTACCACACATTTTGCTAAAATTTGAAATTTTCTATTTTGAAGTCATCACTGAAACAATCAACATCCTCACCTTAATCGGACTAACACCCTCCAACGCAGGTCCAATACCATTCTCATTAGCGGCATGTATCCTGAAGTTATACTCCTGTCCTTCCGTCAGACCCTGGACTGTGAACTTGGTGTCCCTCACTGATGACGCAATAGTTATCCACGCGGTACCCGACGTGTCATTACGCTCGATGACGTAGTGGGTAATAGGCATACCACCATCGTAAGTGGGTGGTTTCCAAGCGAGGGTACACGAGTGTTTGTTGATGTCCGTGGGCTCCAGAGGTCCCTGAGGTGGCCCTGGTAGACCGGTAACGGTGACGGAGAAGGAATCTGATGTTTCGCCAGACTTGTTCTTGATTGTAATTTTGTAGATGCCTGTTGAGGAGTTTGGAGTTAATTTTGTGTGGTGTTGGAATTTTAATTTTGAAATCTAACGATAGCTTTTGACGGCGTGACTAATAAGTTATCTGTGGTGTTTTCCATTCAGTTTTGAGCCTAATAGTTTGAAGATAGCATCATAGAGAAACTTGTAATTAAGTCTATCTAGTTACTAATAGTATAAAATATGAAATTTGAATCTGTAACTTACTCAATCACGACATTAATATCTCAACAAAAAATGCAACTTGGTACGTAGATAGAACGTGAACCTTGAAAACATTTGATGCTCGGAAACTTAAGGTAAATTAAGGCTTAGAAAATACTTCCCAAAATCGGCAAAGAATACAAAATATCAATAAAACACCACTACTGATATAAAAAGTTATCTAAAAAGATCAAAATGACATATAACAATCTTTATTTTGGGTAATCTATACTAATAATAAAGCTGAAGAGTTTGTTTGTTTAAACGCGTCAATCTCGGGATCTACCAGTCAGATTTTAAAATTCTTTCACTAATAGGAAGCTACATTATTCCCGAAGGTTGTAGGCTATTTTGTATCTCAAGAAGGGGAGTGAAACCGCCGGGAACAGGGGGGCTAAAACGGCCGCTCGAGCAATATTGCTATGCAATTCATATCTCGAATTTAGCAGCAGATTATGGTATAATTTGTCTAAATTGTATATTAATTGATTAAAATGATTTGCATGTTCACCAAAAAATATACAAAAAAAGCATTTGGCTCTGCTGTAAATTCAAGATATGAATTGCATAGCAATATTGCTCGAGCGGCCGTTTTAGCCCCCCAGCTGGTGGTAATAGAGAAAACCCTCACCCATATCATCTTTGGTAATATCCTTGATGAAGATGAGTATGTAATCATCGAAGACGGTGAACTTGAGGTGTTGCGACTCGGAGACGTTGCGGCCGTCCTTGGTGAGTGTGACGTCAGCGGGCTGGTCTCCCGTGTACAGGATCTTGATCTTGGTGTTGTCGTGCTCGGGGAGGTGCAGGTCGCCTGGCATGCGGACGATGCGCGGCGGGTCTGGAGGAAAATGGGGTTTTACTTAGTGTTTTTTTCTATAGGATTTTTGTATAACCCTGAGAAGTCAATTCATCAATCAATTCATTAGTCGGTAGTTTGCTATACATGACACACAGATGAACTTAACATTTTTAAAACGTAACATTTTTGCAAGCAGAGTTGAGTAAAAATCTGTTTTTTTTAATCAATTCAGATATCCAGTAATTTTGCTGATTTCAATAAGCCTACTCACTTCCAATCTTGAGATGTCCAATGCAGTAAATGAAGCCGATGTTATTAACGGCCTCGCACGTGTAGTCACCCTCGTCCGCGTCTGTCGCCTCCAGGATGTTCAGCTTCAGTGTACCCTCGCGGGACTCCGATATGAACCTGAAACCAAATTATATGTATTTATTACTTTTAGGAAATCTATTGTTATCTTGTTGGAAAAATAATTGGGCGGATCGAGTTAATACACTACAAAACAGCCCCTAAAAGCCTAGAAACTTGGAACTTCATTTACATTTAGGATCTTTCATTGATAAATAGATAGTCATCAATGAACATTAGTTACGCGCCTTGCTTTAGAGTAGTATTTGATTGTAAATAATATCAATAGAGGGCGCGGTTTACACTACCATGACTTTTGCAGTCTGTTTACATATTTGAAAAAAAAAAAAAAAAACTGTAGAAAATATTTTTTTTTGTCACATTTTAATGTAATCCGGGTATTCCGGGTTAATATTTCTATACTAATCCTAATCCCGGTAATCTCCGGAGTTACTAGCCCGATTCTAAAAATTCTTTCACTAATAGGACACTACATTATACCCAAATTTTATAACCTAACTAACTTCCGCCCCGCGATTTCACCCGCGTTCTGAGGTATCTCGTGTTTTTCCGGGATAAAAAGTAGCCTATATGTTATTCCAGGGTATGATCCATCTATTTGTCAGTACTTTCGCATTTATAATTTTAGTAGGAAGTAGGATTGATACCTGGTTCCTAGCACGATCTCCCTGCCGTTCCTGAGCCAGCGGCCAGTGGGTACCGGGTTGCCGCTGGCCACGCACTCGAGCGTGCAGGGGCGGCCCAGCGGCGCGCACACGGTGGGAGGCAGCTGCTTGATCCATTCCGGCTTCGTGCCGCCCAGCTCCTCGCCCGTGCGCACCGGGGTCGTGCAGCTCGACGGATCCGACTTGCCTGTTACAACAATATTCACTAGTTATACATCGACAGATAGGAAAGAACTTACGTAAGGAGAAACAAGGACAAGGCGAATACCGAGACGAAGTTCGCTGGTTTAAATCCTACAATGAGCTTGAGTTGTTTGTAAAGGAAAATATATTTTCCTCGCCTGGATACAAACTTCGAATTGAAAATCTTTCACAGAGAACCTACCAGTATGTTCCGAAAATTGCACTTGAGAACCAGTTCTAGGTATTATGTGCTTACCATCTTCGGCTACATAATCATTGACCACGGTGAGATTGCAGTCAAACACAGGCCTATCAATTAAAAAAAACCATAAAAACCAACCTTCGGGGCAATACATAAAATATACGTTACAATAACGTATAACCATGCAATACATACAAAATAATCAACAATTGTACATAACATAAATTCAAAACCCCAACACACTACGAAAGAGGATTTTCAAACGATTCAGCAGATTATCTTGAAACATAGCTAATAACACTCTCGATTAAGATACCTTTCAAACGAAAGACTTAACAAAATCTATTTATCCGTTCAGGGGGACTAAAACGGCCGCCCGACCAATTGTTATGCAATTCATATCTCGAATTTACAGCAGAGCCAAATGTTTTTTTAATTATTTTAGGGGGAAAATGCAAATCATTTTAATCAATTAATATACAATTTAGACAAATTACACCATAATATGCTGTAGGTTCGAGATATGAATTGCTTAGCAATGTTGCTCGAACGGCCGTTTTATCCCCACAGGAGCTATAATAGACAGACTAATAACACCCCTCGTTTTCGTCGGATGTGGCCAAACTCACCAGCAGAGTTGACAGCGACAATACGGAACTCGTAGTCTGCCTTCTCGTTGAGGTTCATGGCGGTGAAGGTGGTGTCCTGTACGTTGTAGTCGTTGCACTTGATCCAGACCGAGCTGCCGACGTCGCGACGCTCGATTATGTATCCGGTCACACGGGATCCTACGGGAATAAACGGTTTTTTAATGTTTATTTACACCCTCAAGTTGAAAATCTGCCGCCAATCACCTTCCGATGTGTTCCGACAGCTGCATTTGAGAGCCAGTTTCCTTCTAAGCTTTGTGTGCTTACCACAATCGGCCACGTCATTACTGACCACGGTGAGATTGTGGAAAAACACACAGTATACACAGTAAAACATGAAATTTGCAACTATGATAAGTGTAATTAAAATCCGATTTTTAGGGAAATAATGCCTAATTAAACTTTTTTTTTCTATTCAAATGACCAAATGACAATGACCAAAGTGTTTTCAATTCAATTTCAGAAGCGAGGGTATATTGTCTACGTAGCATGCGCAGTGATGGGTTTGTGTTTGTTTTATTTTAGACAAAAACGTCTGCAAATTATAAAAAACGTAAATTGACAAAATGTAAAATCTTCGCCTTCGGTATTAGTTTATAGTACTAATACTTCTATCTTTTCTTCTTTCTAACGAAAGACAATTATACCACTCTTTTACCTTACCACACAAATATCTATGTTCTTAATTATGAACAAACGTATATTTGACCATCTGTTCCATAATAGCTTACCTCCATCGCTTTCCGGCGGGTCCCAGCTGAGGTCCACGTAGTTCCTTCCGACCCTCAGTACCCTGGGGGCCCGCGGAGGTCTAGGAGGACCACAGCGCGGCTTCACGCGGAATCGTTGTGAGCTCTGCGAGTATTTACTGAAGCCGGCTGCGTTTTGAGCCCGCACGCGGAACTCGTACTCGTGACCAGCTTCTAGGTTGTAAGCCTGTGAGTAAAATATGTAATAAGTATTGATCACGAGTGGCGACCATGAACTGGAAGATGAAGCATGGGCAGGCCCCTACATGGTGGACCGACGATCTTGTGAGGGTCGCGGGAAACCGCTGGATGCGAGTAGCGCAAGACCAGCCATCGTGGAGATCCTTGGGGGAGGCCTTTGTCCAGGAGTGGACGTCTTTCGGCTGACATGATTGATTGATTCATTGATCATATCTCCTTCTCTTTTTATCACTTATCTCATCCTATCTAACTCGTATTAAAAACTAGTAGACTCGACAGACGTTGTCTTTCAAGATTTCAAATGTATACCAAAAAACCCATGGAAAAAGCATTTAAAGAATTTTTGGGACGACGTTTCCAATTTTTCTCTACAAAAGAACTTAAGATCCCTCGGGGTGATCCCTCGTAATGATGAGTACAATAATCTCAAAATTTTCGAGATGGCAAAAATAATAATCCAGTATTATGTATACTGACCTGATAATTGCAGTCTTTAACAAGATAATCAGCGGCGTTCCATATGCCGTCGAGCACGTCCCTGTACTCGAGCTTGTAGCCCTGGATGCGCGCGCCGCCGTCCGAGCGCGGGCGGTCCCACACCACGGTGGCGCTGGACCCGTCCCACTCCGTCACGCGGGGCACGCCCGGCGGCTCGGGGATCGTGAATGGGAACTGGGAAATGTCCATCGTTGTTAACTATTATTGCTACAGGACGTACATCATGGGGATGGACCTCATGATGTTGCGATTACGCTAGAAGTATGTGAAGTTTTTGCAGGGCCGGTAACGAATGATACCTCTGGTGTTGCAAGCGTCTATAGCTATATATATACGTATGCTAGCTTAGTAATATAAAAAATACTGAATCTACTACAAGCAAAAAATTGGTGTTTAAAGAAACACTAAATCAGAAAGGTTACAATAATAAGGGAAATCTCTTGTGCCTACCAAACATGTGCCAGCCAATTAACAACAGAAGCATAAATCTTGTTTTACAACAGAACAGCAAATAATTGATTATAATTTGATACCAGTTAAAACAATAAGTGTACCTTTTAAAATTTTACTTAAAAGATTGCAACAAACCTTAGCAGTGATATAGTCATCCATGGTCAATGGTTCAGACACGCCGTATTGGTTCTCGGCGCGCACCCTGAACGTGTACTTGCGGTTCGGTTCCAGGCCCATCACGTTGTAGTGACAGTTGCGTACAAATGATGATATCTTTGACCATACCTGTTGGAAGAATGAATTCCTTAGTTAAACGGCAACAAAAAACACCAAGAAAACTAAGGCGAACATTCTTTAATTTCCATTCAATTTATGTGCTATGAAATTCATTGGATTTCATTATATGAATGACCAAATTAATTTTAAATCCGTATTAAGTTGAAAGTCAGTTTACCTTTTGGAATGAGCCATAGTGAGGAAGGTACAAGGCAAGCGAATTGACAATTACTCTTTGTAGCATATATAAAAAAACAACATTATGATTAAAAAAAAATGTAATAATAGTTGAAACTCAAAAGACACTGGTATGCAACAAAAAAATACAAATATTAATTTATGATGATCCACTTTATGAAATTAGTTTGTAAAATCCATATTAGTAAACTTACGCCCATGTTATCCATCTTTTCGACAACGTAGTTGGTGATTGGAGAGCCGCCGTCGTCTAGCGGTGGTTTCCATGACAACGTGCACGTGTCTGGTGTGATGTCTGACGCGTCCAGAGGTCCCACTGGTGGGGATGGCCTGTCCACTACTAGTACCTAAAGGAGGGAGAATGCTGACATTAGATGAAGGCATATAAGAATGAAGATATTCGGGAAGTTTTTAATGGACCAAATTTAGAAATTTCTATTTATTAATTCATACCTACCAAAAAATTGCTTCAGTTCTCTTTTTAGATCACCAAAACATTGATAAGCATTGATAGCCAAGTGATATGAAAAATAAGATTAATATTTCAGGGAAAAAAAGTTGGTACTAATGACATCAACAGATCAAATTTTTTGTAGGATATTTGTATAGTTACAATGGTGATAATGCCCAGAACACTATAGTCATAGAAAATATCAGCGTACCCTGCATGTAGCACTATCAGATCCTTCGCTGTTGACCAACTGTATAGTATAGGAGCCTGTGTCTGATCTCTTCGCGGAAGTGTTGATGAACACGGTGTCCACGTCTGACGTCACGAAGCGGATACGGCTGTCTGGGAATACCTCGTCGTTGTTCACTATCCATGATACCTGAGAAGTAGTAGTACTTTGTAAATATCAGAATCAATTTAACAAAAAGTTTTTTAATTATTATTAATAACTTGTGAAACATGTAACAGAATAAATGTGACACAAATTATTGTTCTAATAAAAGAGATACATTGTAAAACATTTAAGACTGTAAAACTCACCTTAGGCCTTGGGTTGCCAGTAAACGGCACGGTAATTTTGATCTCTTCACCAGCGATGACAGTAATGTCTCTAAGGCTGAGATCGCTTGTGATACGCGGCGAGTTGGGCGGCGCGCAGGCCCTGATGGCGTCAGAGCTCTGCGACCAGGGTCCCTGACCAGCAGCGTTCACTGCCGACACGCGGAACTCATACTCGTGGTTCTCAATCAAACCCATCACCTTAAAGGTTGTGTCTGGAATGTGTGCGTGAGACGCCTTCGTCCATTTGTCTTCAGTAATTAACCGTTTCTCGACGATATACCCTGTGATAGGTGAACCGCCATCGTGACGCGGTTTCGACCAAGTAATCGTGATAGATGATTCGGTGGTTTCGACAGCCCGTGGCACTCCAGGCGGGCCTGGCGGGTCGAATGGATGTCTCGCCTTAATCGGTTCAGTTGTTTGCGCCGGATCAGATTGACCGTATTGGTTCTCAGCCATGACCCTGAACTCGTAATCACGTCCAACAGTCAAGTTCTTCACGCGTAGGAACGGTGTTGTGACGTATCCAGAAACCTTGGTCCAGTTTGGTGAGCGAGCTTCGCGTTTCTCAACGACGTAGTTAGTGATTTCACCACCGCCATTGTCCTTTGGCGGGTTCCAGTATAATGTAAGTGCTTCGCCTTCGAATTCATCAGCACGAAGATTCTCAGGTTTACCAGGTCTATCGAGCACGCGTACGTTGATAGTTGCCGTATCGTATCCAGATGGATTACGTAATTGCAGACGGTATTGTCCACCGTCTGATCTCTTAGCGTTTTTGACGACCAACGAAGCGGATTCTGGCGTGATCTTCTGGAATATTCTCGAGTCTCTATCGACATCGAGTAAGTTGTCGTCGGCGAACCACGACGCAGTCGGTTCAGGGAAGCCAGTGTATGGCACGTGGATAGAGAAGTCCTCTCCAGCGCGCACAGTGATGTCCCTGACTCCACCCAAATCCATGCAAGGCTTATTCGCCTGTTCGGCAATCGTGATATCACCAGTAGACTTGCTCGGGTTCGATCTACCAACATCGTTGACAGCAATAACCCTGAACTGGTAATCTTCGCCTTCCTTGAGGTTAGGAATAGTATGTACGAGGCTCGGGATAGGTACGTCGTTGACGTCCTTCCAGTCTTTGTCTCCCTTGCCCTTTTGTTGGATAATGTAGCCCTTGATCTTAGCTCCACCGTCGCTCTTTGGTGGTCTCCATGATAGTGTGATAGAGTCTTTGGTGATTCTGTCTGGTTTGGGGGCTTCTGGCGCGCTTGGTTTAAGACGCTGTGTCTCTGCCGTAATAGGCTCTGTAGGCTTGCTAGGTTTACCAGGTCCAGCCTCATTGACTGCAATAACGCGGAACTCGTAACGGTTTCCTTCACGTAAATCTGAGACGGTATAGCAAGTGTTTGGTGTAGGGTAGTTGTTAACTCTAACCCAATCACCGCCTCGTTCTCGCTTCTCAACATAATATCCAGTGATAGGTTTTCCTCCACAGTTCGCTGGAGGGTGCCATTCGAGAGAACAGCTATTCGAACTGTATCCAGTGATATTTGGCGCCTCTGGCGCATCCGGTGGGTCAAACGGCGATTTGGCAACCGTCGGTTTGCTCTCCAATGGATCGGAGACTCCATACAGATTTTCAGCACGTACTCTGAACACGTATTTCTTACCTTCAGTCAGGTTCTTAACTGTGAATGAGCATTTAGGACAGAATCCTGCAACAGTGCGCCAGTCGTTAACTCCGAATTCGGCAACTTCTACGACATAGCCAGTTATTTCGCTGCCACCATCGTCTGAAGGTGGGTGCCACGTAAGGCTGATAGCATCGTGAGTAACAGGATTGCATGTAAGTGGTCCTCTAGGTACTCCAGGTTTATCAACAACAATAACTTCGATATCAGCAGAGTCCTTTCCGTGTGCGTTTGACGCTGTAATAGTGTATTTGCCAGCATCATCTCTGGTGGACTTCTCAATGCAAAGTTTAGTTTCATCGTTCTTTGTTTCAGCGGATAATCTGTACGATGGAACCAGAGGTACGGAACCCTTGGTCCATGAGATAGTCGGTGTCGGTGCACCGCTAATTGGAATGTTGATGTTGATAGGTTCGCCAGCCCTGACCTTGATCTTCCTACCAATAAGGTGGTCCAATCTGAGTTTAGGTACTTCTTTCATTGGCTTGGCAATGAATACGTTGGAAGCGTCTGAAGGCTGTCCAGGTCCAGCAGCGTTGACTGCCGATACTCTGTACTCGTATTGATGACCTTCCTGTACTCTATCATCCTCGTACTCATTAAACCTAACTGGTTCTTTGTTCAACTTGATCCAGCGGCCAGTAGCCTTATCCCTCCTTTCGACATCGTATCCAATGATGTTAGATCCGCCGTTCGAAATAGGCGAAGACCATTTGATCTTAATGTGGTCTTTATCCGCATCAACCAGCTCTGGTTTGCCTGGTTTTCCAGGAACCGTGTATTGATTCTTCGCAACCACTGCTCTGTCTGTAACTAGAGGTTCGGAACGTCCTTGTAAGTTCTCCGCGAACACTCTAAATTCGTACTTAGTACCCTCAGATAAACGTGGTACAGTTGCATGGTTATATTTCGGGTTGATGTATGTCACAGCTGGTACCCAGCCGCCACCGTGAGTCAAGTCTCGCTTCTCAATAACGTAAGCTGTAAGCTCGCTACCACCGTTGTCTTTAGGCGGTTTCCATGACAACGTCACCGATTGTGCGGTGATCTCTTCGTATTCGAATGGTGCCTGTGGCGGTCCGGGTACGTCAAGTACAATAAGCTCAAAGCTGCCCTCATCAGATCCTGAATCATTCTTGAGTGACAGATTATATTTGCCAGCATCTGAACGCTTGCAGTTCACTGTGTGAACAATCGTATGATGTCCGACAGTTGTGACGGTCGTCCTCTCATTGGTCACTACTGGTTTTCCATCCAGCGTCCATGTTACCTCAGGAATGGGTTCTCCAATGAAATTGATATCCACATGGAAAATAAGGCCGGCCTTAATTCGGATTTCTTTAAGCGGCGTGATGATCTTTGGCGCGACGAACCTGTCCTTAGCTGTGATAGTGTCTGATGGTTCACTGGGCTCAGATTGACCGGCCTGGTTCACTGCGATCACGCGGAACTCGTAATCTTGGCCTTCGATTAGATCGGGTACAGTTGCCTTGTTTTTGCTAGGCGGTACGTGTACAGCGTTCACCCAGTATGGGCTGCCCTTTTCTTTCTTTTGAATAATGTATCCAGTAATTGGTGCTCCTCCATCAGTTTTAGGCGGAGCCCATTGAAGGTCAACATGGTTTTTGCTCCAGTCGGTAGCTTCTGGTTTGCCAGGAGCCGAAGGTTCATCGAACTCGTTCTTGGCTGTAATAGCGCGGTCCAATTCCAAAGGTTCGGATTGGCCAATAGAATTTACAGCGCTGACTCTAAACAGATATTCTTTCATATGAATCAATCTTGTTACTGAATGAGACAAGAACGTACTCATACCAGCATCTGACCATGTACCACGTGTTAGATCCATTTTCTCTATGACGTAATGTAAGATTGGTGATCCACCATCGTCGAGTGGTACCCGCCACGATAGCGAGCAAGATTCCTTTGTGACGTCAGATACAACCAAAGGCTTCTCTGGTCTTGATGGCTTATCTAGAACGGTAACTTGAGCAGTTGCTGAACAGACTCCTAAATCGTTCTTCAGGGTCAATTTATAAACGCCTCCATCAGAGCGGACGGAGAATGGAATGTCTAGAATGACTCTGTTATGCAATATCTGTATGTCAATTCTGTCTGAAGGTTGAACAACTTTGCCGTTGATCTGCCATTCAACTGTAGGTTTCGGGGATGCTTCCATAGGTATTTCATATTGGATCCTCTGTCCTGCTTTAACAGTTTTGTCTGCAAGGAGCATTTTGTCGAAGTGTGGCGCGCAGAACCTGGCCTTGGCCACTTGAGGAGTGGAAGCGTCACTTGGCTCTCCATTTCCAGCCTTGTTAACAGCAATGACTCTGAATTCGTATTCTTCTCCCTCTTGCAATCCGGGAACTGTAGCTGTAGTCTTGTTTCCAGGAACAGTAGCTGCCACTTCCCACGGTCCGTATTTTTTCTTTGCTTCAATAACGTAACCAGTGATAGGTGAACCGCCATCCTTCTTTGGTGGTACCCATTCCAAGTCCATGTGATCTTTGTCCCAGTCTTTGACGACGGGTGTTCCGGGTTTGTCTGGGGTTCCGTAGGGATCCTTAGCTGTGACTGGTTCGTGACCAATCAGAGGCTGAGATTCACCTTGTTTATTGACAGCGCGGACACGGAAGTTGTAGTCGTGACCTTCGATGAGATGGTCAATTCTGATGCTGCAAGCTTGGACCTCTCCAGCTGGTATCCAGCGCATGTTCTCTTGGTCCATCTTCTCAACGACATAGTGAGTAATTTCGTTGCCACCATCATCTTTAGGCGGTCTCCATCTCAACGTGCAACCAGACTTGGTGATGTCATCAGCTCGTAGGGGTCCTTCTGGTGGCGACGGTACATCAAGCACCAAGACTTTAACAGTAGCTGAATCAGTTCCATTGATATTCTTAGCTTTGAGAGTATAGGTTCCAGTGTCACCTCTCTTAGCGTCGATGACCCTAAATTTGGTGGCATGAGTATCATTGACGATCTTGATACGGTCTGTGTTCATAACGACATTATCTCCATGCAGCCATTCCTTGGTCGGTGTCGGTTCTCCTGCAACCGGTACTTCGAGTTCGAAGTTCTGTCCGACTTTGACTTTGATATCGAACATGAAGTTTCTGTCGATCTTGGGTGCGAGGTTCTTAGGCCTGGCCAGATGAGGAGCTGTTCCATCACTAGGCTCACCCTTACCGGCCTTGTTGACGGCTCGGACGCGGAACTCGTAGGTATTGCCTTCGATCAGGTCCGGGACTTTGCCGGATGTTACGTCGCCCTCGATCTGGAAATTGATTAAAAATTTTAAAACTTCATTCAATAGTTTTAACCTATAGGTATATTAATTTTGAATGTATTTTCAGTAATTTAGGTTAAATTTAAGGTGAGATTTAAAAAGAATCATTTAAAAGACTATGCTGATGTTGACAAAATGATGTCTTTAAAATGACTAAATTATTACTTATGATTTTTAAGCTACAACCAACCTGAGCACACTCCTCCCAATCAGGCGAGAAGCGATCTTTCTTCTCAACAACATATCCAGTGATGGGTGCTCCACCATCGGTCTGAGGCCTGGTCCATTCCAGTTCCACGAAGTCCCGGTCGAAGTCCTTGATCTTGGGCGTTCCGGGCTTGCCGGCCACGTCGAACGGATTCTTGGCTTCCGTCGAGTGAGGAGTCGTGAGAGGCTCTGATTTGCCTTGTCTGTAGATAAGATAGTATATTTAGTGATTGTTGTAGACATTTTTGGAGATTTTAAGGTCCGGAATATGACGGCATTTTGTTATAATTTCCTGGGAGCTCAAGTTATCGTCATTTGTTGATTTCTTATACAATTTAATGGACTGGTAAATAATTAAGTCAAGAAAACACTATTTTATATCACCGTAGATTTTCTAGTTTTTTTTTATTGAAAATTACTGAAAACATTTTTAATGAACTCTTATCAATCATAGACACAAAATCCTAATAATCAGAGTGAATAACCCAGATCGAGTCCTCACCTGTTAACAGCCCTGACCCTGAACTTGTACTTGTGTCCGGGCGTGAGTCCGTCGACAGCGAGGCTGGTCTGGGGCCCGTCGGTCTCCCCGGCGGTCACCCATCTGCCGGTTGCCTCGTCCATGCGCTCCACCACGTACTTCTCGATGGGCTGCCCACCATCATCTGAGGGCGGGTTCCAGGACAACTTGGCGCCGTTGGCGTGTACATCTGATACCTAGGGTGTGGAAATCAAGGTTAGAAGACTAGTAATGGTATTGGAAAGAGCATGAGATAATTAAATATAAATATCCTGGAATATTGTTTTATCTACTGCGGTGTGGATACAACCATTTCAAAATGTTTTCTGTGCAGAGAGTTGAAAATTTTGGTTTTTCGTCGTCGATTTTCATTGATCGGAATGCGAAACTGGATATCTGGATATCTAGCTACTCTCTTTATTAAATTTATTTAAAATGGAACATCTAAAGGTTAGACTTCTTTAACAGTTTTTACTATGTGTCGTTTGACATTTCATCAGTCATAAACGGGACAGTTTCATATCATCATACCTATAACCACTAGTTTCAAACATTCACTGTTTAGGTTCCCAAAGGCCACAAGAACCGCTCGGATAAGCTCCAGACCTACACTTAGCCCCATAGCTGATGCTTTAGGGTTCTACAACAGGATATAGACCTTGCCGTTAGCTACCACAATAGTTACAATTAAATACGCTCCAATTTGCAACAAATTTGTGCTAGTTGGGTCGCTTTCATTCGATAATTAATTCACTTAGTAAATCACAAGTAATTATTATTTTAACAAATTGACCTCTTCTTGGTCAGTAAACACAAAATCACTATACAAAAGTAGACTTCCAGCACAATGTTACCTTAAGAGGTCCTCCAGGTGGACTGGGCACACTGAGCACAATGACCTCGACTTCAGCCACGTCCTTGCCGTTGGTGTTCTCGGCTGTGATGGTGTACCTGCCACTATCAGACCTGGTAGCCGACTTGCAGTTCAACTTGGTGTTGTAGTCCGTGTGTTGCACCTTCATCTCACCACCAGACTTGACCTCGCGCTTGGCGAGGTACCATTTGGTTTCTGGCATCGGTTCACCGGATACCTGATGTGATAAATTTGGAGTCATATTCATTTACAAAGAGAGGCGTCACTCATTTTTATTCACACATAAGTTCACTTCGAGTTGGCCGTCGTCGAATAACGTCATAGATACAATCTAATGGATCTAATATCCCTACGAAAGTCTTAATGATAAGATAAATTCCACTCTCACCTTGACATCAAAGCCGAACTTCTGTCCGACCTTGATCTTGATGTCAATAAGGTTGGTCCTGTCGATCTTGGGCGCCATGTTCCTAGGCTTGGCCACGATCGGGTGAGTGCTGTCGCTGGGTTCACCTGGACCCGCCTTGTTCACTGCACGGACCCTGGGTATCAGAAAATAGAGTTGTTAAACATTTAATTTAAAAGCAGTTAAAATTGTATAAACAAATGTTTATTCCCGAACCAATGCAAGGAAAGAAATCAAATTTACACACAGTGAACAGTTATGCTGTAAATGTATTTTTTTTATTTCTGGCTTTAATGTCTTGAGGCAAACGATGAGAATTTTTTAAACTTCTTAACCATCCCCCTTTTATCTGCAAAATTACTGGGCCATTTTTTTTTTAAATACAGAAAATAGTTCTTTCCCTATAGATTACAGGAAAACCTATAAGAAGTCTACGGTATTTAGAGTAACATGAAATTACGGAACCCTCGGTGCGAGAGTCAGACTCGCACTTGTCCGGATTTTTTTCATTCAATCTGCTTTGGTAATCTATATAATTTTTAACACCTATATCTAACTCATTCTTCCTCACCTGAACTCATAAGTCTGTCCCTCAATAAGATCGGGCACAGTACATGTGGTCTTGTCGGCGGGTACTTCTAGAGCCTTCTCCCAGTTGCCGAACTTGTCCTTTTTCTCAACGATGTAACCCTCGATGGGGGCGCCACCGTCTTCGCGTGGTGGGGTCCATTTGAGGTCCACGTGGTCCTTGTCCCAGTCTGTCACGCTTGGAGTACCTGGCGCGCCTGGTAGAGGAGAAAAGTCCTTGTAAAATACTTGGTTTCGTTTTTCCGGGTGTGGAAAATAAAAGTTCTTACAATATTATTTTTAAACCCCGACGTAAAAGATAAGTTTGTAGTGTGTACCTCCATGTCTGTGTATATTGTATGTGTATCTGTCTGTGGCATCATAGCTCCTGAACCGATGAACCGATTTCCATTATTTTTTTTTTGTTTGAAAGGTGTCTTAAATCGAGAGTGATCTTAGATAGATAGATAGATGACACTTTATTGTACACCATAATACATAAATCAACATTAAAAAAATAAATAATAATACTATGATTGTACAATGGGCGGTCTTATCGCTAAGAAGCGATCTCTTCCAGACAACCTTTGGATGGATAGAAATTATCATACGTTAGACGGTGGCATATTTTTAACAAAAGCATATTCTCTATTATGATTTTAGTTTTGTTAAGAAAATTCTCTCAGCTGTTTGAAGATTATCACCTCTTATCTAGTGTGTCGGGGGTTCCTTTAAAATTGTACCTTCCTTGAACCTTCTTAAGTCTGTAAACAGATATAAGTTTTTATTAGGATACTTACCAGGCTCGTCGAACGGATTCTTGGCGACGATTGAAGTCTCAGAAGTCAGAGGCTCTGATTCACCCTCGGAGTTGACAGCAGACACCCTGAACTTGTACTCCTTGCCAGGAGTCAAGCCGGTAACATCGCATTCTAGACAAACATTATAACTTGTGTCAAAAAACTAAAGTTCCTAGTGTTTTAAGAACGATCTCATTTTCTCGTTCATGAAATGTCAAGATTTTACTTTTCAAAGTTGCATAGCTTTTTTACAGACTTCAAGAGAAGGTTATCAATTAGTCGGAATCTTTCATTCTTTTTTTTATGTATGGGGAACATACATTACTCGAATACGCCTGGATCGATTTGGAAAATTCTTTTTTTGTTTGAAAGGCTTCACTGGTCTTCAAAACCGTCAGATTAGAGTTCCTATATAGTTATTTTATACTTTTTAGTGCCTTTGAAAGCGGTTCTATTATTTGTAAAAAAAAAAAAATTTACTGTGTAGGAATAGCATTTGATCATAATATCATCAGGGTCAATGTTGCCGAAGGAGGTAAGCACACATACGCTAGAAGGGAACTGGCTCTCAAGTGCAGCTGTTGGAACACAGAGGTACTTGCTTGGCGACAAATTGGTGCTACAAATTTCCTTATCAGCTTTAAAGTCTGGTATATAATACTTACTGGGTTCCTCAGATCTGGCACACGGCACCCAGCAGCCGGTCTCAGTGTCCAGCTTGTCGATCTGGTAGTACTCGATGGGGGCGCCACCGTCGTCCTTCGGCCGCTTCCACTTGAGGGTCGCGCCCTCTTTATGGACGTCCGAAATCTGAACGAGAACATTGCAATTGTATATTTTCAAATGAAAACAGTGCAATACAATGTTATATTATTGTTTTTTGCTTTTGGGGTTTCTTTTAATTGGATAGTTACTACGTATGCATATAAGTCGACAACTCATGGTTTCTGTCTATTTTGGTTCTGATATTTTGGACCCTTTAGTGTCAAAAGCTTACGTTGTTTTTTCAGAAATTGTAAGACTTTGTTCGCAGTTAATACAACGTGTCTTTTTGATGATGAAAACAAAAACTGTAATTAGATAAATTCAAAAGAAAGATCCACAAAAAAAAGAAGCTTTGCTGAGTTTTTTGCCGGAGTCTTTTCAGTTTAAGTTATTCCGAACTGGTTGTAGAGTTTATTGTAATAATTGCAAATATTATCTATCAACATTCATAAGTGCCTTAACAGGGCCTTAAACTGGATAAATGAGTTTTGAGATTGAGAAAAATGAAAACAACGCAAAATTCTCCGCTGAGGGGTTCAAAATGGCGTACAAAATTCATAGTTTCCGTTTTCGTTAAGTCACTTACACCCATTTTAAACATAGTAAAGTAGGTAAACCCACCTGTAGTGGTCCTTCAGGCTTCATCGGCTTGTCAGTGACGGTGACGTTGATGGTGACGGAATCCTTCCCGCTGGAGTTGACGGCAGTCACCGTGTACTCGCCCGAGTCGTCTCGCCGCACCGGACGCACCACCAGCTTGGTGAAGTACTCCGGATTGTCTATGGACACTGCCTTCGATGGACGGAGAGGCATGTTCTGGAATCTGGTGGGGAAATAGGGGTCATTAACCAAAAATAATTTTTTGCCTAACAAATATTCGTCATAAACATACCATCGATTTTGAGTCAATAGTCTATGCCACATTACAGATAAAAAATATATCTATTCCCTTGGCTATATGAGCCCGAACTAAGCAGAATTTGTACAATGGAAACCAGATTACTGACTGACTAATTACATACGCGACCACCGTAGGGTTGTTGCAGATACAAGTCCGACATAATGAGGATGAGCATTTTCAGACGCGAAAAAAAAACAATGACATTATAAATTATTATTTTCTAGGTCCTGTGTAATTCTAAAACATCATAGTCAAATTGTGTCCTTCCATAGCCAAATAAAAGAGCTTACCTCCATTCAACAGCAGGCGCCGGTTCACCAGTAATAGCGGCCTCCATCTTGAGCGTGGAGCCAGCAGAGATGGTGACGTCACGCAGATGGCGGCGGTCGATCTTCGGCGCCAGGAAGCGAGGCTTGGCGAGGAAGTTCTTGCTGCCCTCTGAAGGTTTACTCTGTCCCGCTTTGTTGATAGCGATCACGCGGAACTGGTATTCGTTGCCTTCGATTAATCTGAGGATGAGAATTCGAAATAAGTCGCTTATTAGGAGATTACTCTTGTCCTCTGACCAAGTTAAGTCTCATGAATATATTTCGTTAATCGAAAATAAACCTTATGTCGCTGATGTTTTGATTGACGTTCTATATATAACACGGATATTAAAAAAATATATATCGCGTTACATTCTTCCAACACGGTTATCTGATCCCTAATTAAGCAGAGCTTGTACTATGGAAACCAGACAACTGATATTATACATTTATTAAATTTTATCTTAATTTAGGCGATTCCTTACTACGAAAAACTATCAATTACCCTTTAGGACATCAATAAACGCTAGGTCTTTGACATAGACTCTGTACAAATGTTCTACATACCCATTAACAGTAGCAGTAGGTGTAGGCGTATGAGTCTCGACCGCTTTCTCCCACAAGGGGCTGTACTTGTCCTTCTTCTCGATGATGTAGCCGATAATGGGCGAGCCTCCGTCTGAGATGGGCGGCTCCCACTTGAGATCCACATGGTTGGCAGACCAGTCGTCTGGCACTGGGGCTGAAGGGGCGTCTGGGACCGCTGTTGGGAAACAATAAATTGTTAGAATCATCATACAAAGTTGATTTCATTATCATGTGTTCATGTACTACCTAACAAGCATATGGCTTGATGGTAAGCGGGTACTGTAGCCTATAAACGCTTGCAACACCCTGCAAAAATCTTTTCATCCCCTTCTTGAAGGACCTCATGCTGTACTGTCTTGAGAAAGCCACGGCAGATTGGAGCTCATTCTATAAGCTTTTAAGCTTTGTAAGCTTAAGTTAGAATAGACAATAAGTTACAAAGCATATGACTTGAACCTGCATCATAAGAGCAGGTATAATGCCTACACTGAGCAGATAAATAGCCAATAATTTTGATAAGGAATACTTACTGAACGGATCCTTAGCGACGATAGAGCCGAAGGTCTCCAGCGGCTCAGATTCTCCCTCCTTGTTGATGGCCTTCACGCGGAACTTGTACTCGTGACCAGGGATAAGTCCATCCACCTGAAGTACAATACACACCATTTAACAAATGATTGATCAATGGATGCAATAACCAAAAGCTGCAGCCTGGATTTTCTTATATGCCAGCCCCATAGCATGGCAAGCGTAGACTAGACAAGACTCGAGTCTTCGGGCAGATGACTTATAAACAAACAGGCCACCTGATGTATGTGCCTGCTATCGCCTGGTCTAACTACGCCAAGAATCCAACTGACAATAAAGTGAAACTGTTGGAATATACCGGTAGATGCTTGTTATGGTGAAGTGACAATCGGAACTTATCGGTTCTATTATGTATACATAAGGATATTTCAAATAAAAACCGATTAACTAATCGAATACATTTAAAGACCAAAAGATTGCTCAAAAATCTTTTACACTACCCCAAAAGATCATCTTACCTCCATCTCAGGCACATTGCCCAAGGTCTTGCCAACTGGCAGCCAGGTGCCGGTCTCGGTGTCGTACTTCTCGACGAGGTAGGCCTCGATAGGCTCGCCGCCGTCGTCTTTGGGCCTCTTCCACTTGAGCGTGCATCCGTCTTTGTGGATGTCCGATACTTCTAGTGGGCCTTCTGGTTTGTCTGGTTTGGCTGTGAGTGGAAAAATGAGACGTTAGCCTGAAGAATTGCCTGCACTGAAGTGGCAGTGGGCGGGGCACATCGTTTGTAGAACCGAAGGCCGCTGGAGAAGGTCGGTTCTCGAGTGGCGACCACCAACTGGAAGACGCAGCGTGGGCAGGCCCACCCACAAGGTGGACCGACGCTCTTCATCACTGTATCATCCATACGTGTCCATACTAATATTATAAATTCTTAAGTAACTCTGTCTGTGTTTTACCTTTTTACTGCTAAGCCGCTGAACCGATCGCAATGAAATTTGGCACGCATATAGCCTATGATTTGAAGGACATTATACTATTTTTTATCTCGGGAACCCAGATGAAACAGCGAGGAACATCTTGTTAGATATAAGGTTCTATCTGATCAAGGATAGTTAACAAGTAAATACTCACAAGTGACAATGATCTCGATCTCGGCGGTGTCCTGTCCGTACTTGTTGACGGCTTGTATCTTGTAGGTGCCGGAGTCCTTGCGCCGCGGGCTTGCGTGCTGGTACTTGCTCAAATACGGTACGTTCACCACTGGAAACAGTTTTACATGTTTATATAACAAGCTTTAAATGTTGCCAAGAAATTTATAAAAAAAGAAGCTCTCATATTGGATGTCTAGAACTGGGAGAAATTCACAGCTTGGCCTAAATTCCAACAAATAACTAATATCCGTCGCAAAATCTTATTCCCAATTACATTTTTACCACTTTTTTGTTTATTCTTTTAGGCCTGTTGACCATAATTTCACATTTGCGAGTGATAATGTGGCTGAAGGTGGTAAGCACACAAGCGAAGGGAACATTTCAATATAATTTTATAACATCTTTGACGGAAGATTATAATTAATAAAATTATGACGATTTGGAATAGTATATAGAAGAAAGCATTCGACTTACATTTAAGTCCATTGCCACTGGAGACGCTCTTGCCGTTGAGGGTCCAGGTGACTTCAGGCGCCGGTTCACCGGACACCTTCACGTCCAGAGAGATGGGCTCTCCCTCGTGTACCTTGATCGTGCGCAGGTTGCGACGATCGATCTTCGGTGCCACTACGCACAAAATAAAGTTTGTTTTACTATGCCGTGTCTATCAAAGCAATAAGTCGGAAATACAACTGTAATCATATCGCTTATTCTGATAGTCTTTTTTGACAGTTTATGTAGTTTTTGTGCCGTTATGTCACTTAGACAAAACATAAAAATCATACATACATAAATGAATGAATCCTGAATACACTAATTTTCTTGGAGTCGTTAAATATCTATATTTTTTAAAGTAGCGAACTGCTTATAGATTGAGCATCACATTCAAAAGAATTAAATACTAAAGACCTATACAACCGTCCATCTACTAATCAGATCCATAATTTACTCTATATAAATAAATACATTTTACAAAAGCACTTACGTCTCCTAGGCTTGCAGACGACAGACTTGCTGGCATCGCTAGGCTCCGAAGGTCCGGCCTCGTTGACCGCCTTCACACGGAACTCGTACTCCGTACCCTCGTCCAGGTTGGGTACTGTTGCTTTCTCGTTATCGTTGGGGCCCACCTGGTGAAGGTCAAATCATGTTACTGACTTGTTTTTATAGAGTTTAATGGAAGATTCCTTGTGTTGGATTAAGTTATTTATTATTTGTAGTGATGATCACAAGTCACTGAAGTCTGAACATATTTAAAGTTGTGATTTCTTAACGTGGCATGTGATGAGCTCTTTCATCATTTTATATTTTGCGTTTCGGCTATATAGCATCGCGTTCCTGGGATAAAAAGTAGCCTATATCTTTTTCCATATCGTAAGTTATCTGCGTGGTTTTCATCGCAATAAGTTCAGTGGTTTAAGTGAAAAAGTAATATACAAACCCCCTTTACATCCTACTATTATTATAAACGTGAAAGTTTGTTGCTATTTCACGCAAAAACTACTGAACGGATTTGGATGAAACTTGGCACTTACCCTGGAATAACATATAGGCTACTTTTTATCCAGGGAACGCGGGTGAAACCGCGGGGGACAGCTAGTTTATAATATTGAGTAAGGAAGACAGTAAAGTAGCGGTAGCAATCGGGGACCACAGCTAGTATTCTACAAAAGTAAAATCTTTTTATTCCATTTTCAGGGTTTATTTTAATGTTAGGCAAAAGAGTAGTCTTCAATCTGGAGTGGACATACGATGACATAATTATTATAATTTCAATTTACCTCACAAGCCTTCACCCATTTAGGCGAGCCGACCTCTCTCTTCTCAATAATGTATCCAGTAATGGGTGCGCCGCCATCTTTGAACGGCTTCTCCCACTTGAGGTCCACGTGGTCCTTGTCCCAGTCAACCACTTCTGGCGTGCCGGGCTTGCCGGGCTCGTCTGGGGGGAGGGATACCTTTGTTATATGGCTGTTTTATGGTATGAGGATTTGTAGGATTTTAGTTCAGTATAATTTGATGTAGTCTGCATTGGACATTTAGACAGATAATGATAACGTTGAGGCTAATAAACTTGGATATTATTCGTTCTTAGTTTAGACATGGACAACAATTTTTCAGAAATCCCTTAAATAGGTATGTACCTATAATGTCACAATCAAAATATTGCGAATTAAATCTATAGTTTATTGTAAACATCCATTAGATTAGAAGATAAAGGCATTTAAATGTTTTGGTCAATAGATCACACAAACTGAAACCTAGGACGAATTGTTTTTAATCAGTAATCTAGAATCTATTTAAAATATAAATAAAATAATCTCACCGAATGGATTCTTGGCAATAATGGAATGCTCAGCCTCCAGAGGCTCTGAAACTCCCTCGTTGTTAACAGCAGACACTCTGAACTTGTACTCATGTCCGGGCACCAGGTTATCTATCTCAGCTTTAGGGTCCTTGGTCTTAGCAGCCGGGACCCATCGTCCGGTCTCAGTGTCTAGTTTCTCCACCAGATAGTGGTCGATGGGGGCGCCACCGTCATCCAATGGCGCGTTCCACTTGAGCGTGCAGCCTTCTTTGTGTACGTCTGCGATCTGGGAAGGAGATATCGAGCTATAGTGTGGTTTTGACAATACGAGTTTCGTTTTATCTCAGATCACATCTAAATATATAGTTTAAGCTTTGATAAGGTACTTAAGAACGTAATAATTGACTCTACCACCGGTTTGAGTCTACCATTTAATTCCGGCACGAAACTCAGGAAGGCACATTATGTCGATCTTTCTTTTGAATCTGTGTTATTGCAATTTTTGTTTCAAGTATACATTCATACAATTGACACTTGGTCAAAAGGATAGAAGGTCAGAGAGAAGCTACTAAAACCATATATTCTTATCTTCTATGTACTAACACATAATCAATTGGAAACAATCAAACCAACATTATTCAACTATCAACTCTATATCTTCTATGACAAAGTCGAAAATACTACAAGCTTCACAAATTATAAAATGTCAATGTCTCATCAACTTTCTGTATATACACCTATGACCCTTACACCCACAAATATAAGTTGCAAATTACCTTAAGCGGTCCCTCGGGCTTGGCTGGCACATCAAGTACAATAACTTGGATGGTGGCCTCGTCTTTGCCACTGCTGTTCTCAGCCTTCAGCGTGTAAGTGCCGCTGTGTTTGCGGGAAGCAATGATCACTGACAACTTAGTCTTGTATTCTTCCACGTCGACTGTGAGGTCGTCTCTTGTTGCGAGACGCTCTTTGTTGTGGAACCTGGGAGAGGGATAAGAGTAAATAAAATCTGGGTATAACTTCATCTCAAGGCTTGATCTGTGGCCGTGTGTACTATGCAAACCACATAAATAATATATCAGAGTAGATTTCTAGATGCCGGTACAATATTTTTTTGTGGCATTTAGATTACACAGTATTTTTCAAACACGCTTTAAACAGAATAATGACTTATCTTTTTATTTACGTTCTTTAGCATAAAACAAAATTAGGAACACAACTGGCTTATTTGAATATTTTTATAATACAAAAAATAAACTCTTCAAACATTACTCGCTGGTATGAAAATTCAAAAAAATAATAGAGGACAGAAAATATAACTTACCAAGTCTTAGTTGGTGGCGGTTCACCCGTGACCTTGATGTCTAACCTGATGTGCTGGCCAGCCTTGATCGTGATGTCGCGCATGTTCGTGCGGTCGATCTTAGGTGCCGCTGTTTACATATAACAGGAATTAGAATCTATATATATGTACAAGGATTAAACCACTGGACAAATCAGGCTGAAATTTTGCTATTATGACCATCAACAATTTATAACTATTAGTTGGCTGACAATCAGCCCTTATGGGAACTGGAGGGTAAAGTCTCCTACATAATTGTTTTATTTAATCCCAATAATAAACCTAATCTTTATATTGAAAGAATTTACAAATAATATGTCGCTATTATTACTGCAAACTAGCCATCCGCCCCACGGTTTCACCTGCACTCCAAACTTTCGAAGAATCCAGTTTAATTCCTCAAAAGGAAACCTTTGTGCCAAATTTCAGTTTTCCAAAAAGTCAGTGAGTGAGAACACGAGTTTCATAAATTAAATTAGAGCTGAATTTAGACAATCAATACTCTGTATTTAAGGAAATCGTCAGGTCATGCTCACCAAATCTGTCCTTAGCGAGTAAGTTCTCGGACGCTGTGGAGGGTTTTCCTGGGCCGGCCTTATTGACCGCCTTCACTCGGAACTGGTATGTCTTGCCTTCGATCAGGTCCGGCACGCGAGCTTCAGTCTTGTTTCCGGGTACCTGGGGTAACGTATTAGAAAAAATTGTACTTATAACCATAGACAAGTATTTGATGAAAACCTATAGTCAAGTTGTAAAAAAATATATCTTTTTAATAAATCTCTGAATATTCAGTCCAAGGACTGCTGAACACAGGCCTACCCCACTGACTTTCACAACATGTTTAGTTTTTTATGCGCTTAGATAAATATGTCCATATACGGCAAGGGCTGACGAAGGACAACTGGCCTACCATTCATCTAATCAAAGCAATAACCATATCATTTGTATCATGTAAAGTTTGGGACAGCAAAGCAAAAAAGCTCTTTAAATAAATATCTGATACACTCTCTAATCCTCCTATCCCATAGTTAACTGTTCCCTAACGACTGAACAGATTTGATTGCGACTTGGGGCTTAGATAAATCGTAGTATAGTTGTTAACAAAACGGAAAAAGTTAGATATATTCACCTCAGCAGCCTTCACCCACTTGCCGGTGTCTCGGTCCTTCTTCTCGACAATGTATGCAGTGATGGGGGCGCCACCGTCGCTGGCGGGCTTCTCCCACTTGAGATCCACGTGGTCTTTGCTCCAGTCCTTGAACTCGGGCTTGCCTGGCGCATCGGGTTCGCCTGCGATACACACAATTCAGAGGTTACATTTTAGCCACTTTTGGTGGTAAATTAGAAAATTCTTTTTTTTTATTATTTTGCAAACTACCTATATCGTGTGACATATCAAATGAAAGGGCTCATTGTGAGAATCTCAAATTTTAAGATAAATAGTTTTTAAGTTATTTAAGAAAATAGACGAAAATTGACCATTCCCCCATTATTTCCGAAACCACTGGGACTAAAATTTGGAAAAAAATACAAAAAATAGTTCTTTACCTATAGATTACAGGAATACATAAGAAGTCTATGGTATTTAAAGTAACATAGGAAATAACGGAACCCTCGGTGCGCGAGTCAGACTCGCACTTGTCCGGTTTTATTTTTTAAAGCTAGAACTGTATTCCAAACTCACCGTAAGGATTCTTCGCCGTAGTAGCGGTCTCTGTGACCAAAGGCTCACTCTCACCCTCAGGGTTAACAGCTTTAACCCTGAAGAGATAATCCTTGCCCTCGTTCAGCCCTGTGACGTCAGCTTCGGGCGTCTTCGTGGTGCACACCGGCACCCATCGGCCAGAGTCGGTATCCATACGTTCCACGACGTAGTTTTCGATCGGTTCGCCACCATCGTCTTCTGGTGGTTCCCATTTGAGTTTGCAGCCGTCTGCCTTTACGTCTGATACCTGGTTATGGGACAAAATGTTTCTGAGTTTTGACAAATATAAGACGGTACTGTCTGAGGCAAAAAATGGAAAGGATCTGTAGAATCTCTTAAAAAATATAATGGGAAAAATAAATGTAAGGGAGAAAAAATTAAAGGATTTTGATAATAGAAATAGCGGTAAATGAGAAGGTAATAAGTGAAATACTGAAGTCGCGGCCTGCTACTGTACGAATACTTACACCTACATACAAACTCTTTTGAAAGGATGTGACTATACACATTGAAACAGTAATTTGGAGGGGCGCGCTATTTAAGAGTAGTTTAGCTCTATATATAGCAGCCACGTGACTTATCCTTATCATTTTCCATAAAATATAAACATTCCACAAACACAGCTGATATGTGGCTCATGCCTAGAGAATCTAGACCTACTCATCCGTTCGTGAGATTTTTTACTTTTAAATACTTTTTTATTTTCCGATCCAAGTTTAAACATCACGCGTGTAGAAAAACCTACATGTTTAACTGATGACCAGTAAAATGTCTACGTACCTTCAAAGGTCCCTTAGGCTTAGACGGCTTGCTGACGACTTCAACTTCGATCTCGACAGTATCAGTGCCGCTATCGTTCTTAGCGGTCACCACGTACTTGCCGGCGTCAGCTCGCGTCATCTTCTGCAGCGCGAACGACGTGTGGTAATCCTTGTTTTCGATCTTCAACCTGTCCTCCACCTTGGGGAAAAAAGGAAGAATGATTTGAGTTAAAATTTACGGTTTTGTTAATATTGTTTCTTGCCAATATCCTGGGATCCCATCAGTATGTCCTCACTTGGTGACTATGGGATAACCTCTGGATTATACTTTTTTTAATCATAAAACAAATTTGAAAGTCTGTCGACAATTGGCGGAGTAGTCGCGTAACAAACATACAAAAAAAACATAGTTGTCGAATTGAGAACCCCTCCTTTTTTAAGTCTGTTAAAAAGGCAAATAGATCCATCAACGTTTCTATCTAGTATGTCCGTAGAAGTATCCTTTTCATTTGCATCTAGTTTAGGCTAGACTGAACCGAATACTCACTAGATTGAAACAATACACTCACACTATCTACAAATTTGCCGTCATCCACGGTCGTAATGGATGGCGTGACAGTTTCTGATAGCCTCAAATTCCAATGGTAATAAAGTACCTTAGGTATTTGATTACATAAAATCACAGCATATCAAGAAAAGTCAGGTAGCAGACTATAAAGAAGTTAATAGATATACCTTAAGCGGTTTCTCGTTAAATGTCCAGGTGATGGTCGGTTCCGGTTCACCCTTGACGTCGGCCTCCATCTTGAGCGGAGAGCCCACCTTGATCTTCTTCTTTTGTAGATCCTTGCGGTCGATCTTTGGCGCCACTGTCAAAAAATTCATGGTGTTTAATTAATCATCGTTTTCCACATTATAGAAGCATAACTCTTGATCACGAAAAGTTAAAACTTATTTCAAAGACAAGAAAGACTTCAGGATTGAATATTTTTAGCAAGCCACTAACTCTTTCCATTACGTAAGATAATCATTATAAGAGGAAAAAAAAATGTTTTTAGCCGAAAAACCGAGGAGATACGAGGTACTCAAAGTCATTTACTCAACAAATAGCAGAAGACTATTGAAGTAATAATATGATTATCAGAATTATCAAATATAGCAGCTTTTCAACCAGAACCTAACCTATGTCTAAGGCCGCTTATAAGAATCACTTAATTTTCCCAGCTGGACTCACAGTTAGAGAACACTCTAGGTATAAATTTTCCGGTGAAAAAGACACTGGAGGACCTAGAAAAAAATATGGCAGAGTTTAAGTACTTACGGAATCTCGGCTTAGCAATGACAGACTTGCTAGGGTCTGATGGCTCTCCCGGGCCGGCCTTGTTGAGTGCGATCACACGGAACTGGTACTCGTGGCCTTCTTCCACGTCTGTTACGCGGCCGGTGGGCCTGTCGCCTGTCGTCTTGAGGCAGTCTTGCCATGTCCTGGAGTTGTTACAAAAATTAGATTAATAATATAGTAATTTTGAAAACACTTTTCCCTATTTTATTACCTTAGGGTTAAATTTTCAAAAATCCTTTCGTAGCGTATGCCTAACTATAGCTATCTGTATGCCAAATTTCAGCCCAATCCATCCAATGGTTTGAATTGTGCATTGATAGATCAGTCAATCACGTTTTCCTTTTATATATTTAGGGTCGGTGGGTTGCACCATCCAACGTTATCGTTAAATTGTCAGAGCAACGGTTTTGCTAGCAAGACAGTTTCGACAGACAATTTAACGATAACGTTGGATGGTCCAACCCACCTTAGAAGACTATAATATAATAATATAACTTAAGTATGATAGTATAGACATCATAATAGAACTTACACCATTTTAAATCCCGAATGCAAGTAAAATAAATAAATTAAATTAATGACATTCAAACAAATGACTGTTACGTAAAGATGGCCATTTTATAGATAAATTATAAACCCGAAAAGTCTAGTAATATCCTCACAAAAACTGTGTAAAGAGACCGACCTGCCACCCTTCTCCCTCTTCTGCACGATGTACCCGGTGATGGGGGCGCCACCGTCATCCTTAGGCGCGGACCACTCCAGCTCCACGAAGTCCTTGTCCCAGTTTCTGGGCTCCGGACGTCCGGGCTTGCCAGGCTCATCTGTTATACCAGATAACACCAATCATCAACTAATTCCAACATGGCTAGTTTTCGATACAAGGAAATCAGGAAATAAGCATACGGCCTGGTTACCGTAGCCAAATAATCCCAAACTGTATCGTGACGCTGTCCCAGGGGCGTTACGAACCGGTATACTTACGTCACTTTCTAAAGCTACATGCGGGTGGGTATCTTCTTTAACAACGTAGCCGCAAAAAATTTAAACATAAGGGATTCGCAATACAAAAAAGATTGGGTACCCCTTGCCTTAGCCTATAGACGCTTACAACACCCGGGATATAGATCACCTACTCCCAGGGTCCACGTAGCAAGTAATTTGCACCCCGGATATCATTGCGCTTTACCAATTCTTTCCCCCAAGACGATGAGCACGATTTGTAAAAACTCACCGAATGGATTCTTGGCGATGATGGGCTTTTCAGTCTCCAACTCCTCGCTCTCGCCCTCCTTGTTGACGGCTTTGACCCTGAACTTATAGGGCTTGCCTTCCTGCAGACCAGTGATGTTGGCTTTGGTGTCCTTGGCTGTTCCACATGGGATCCAGGTACCTGCAGCGAGGGATATATTGTAGTACTTTTGAATTTTTACTAGGCTTTTTTTTGACCATGTGGTCGAATTTGGTAAGCACGTAGACCCTAGATAGGAACTGGCTGTTAGAAGATGTCATTATTTACAGCATATGTTCATCCACGGCTGGACGCTGAAGTTCAGAAGGCAAAAGTTATCATCATACGGAATATTTTTACATCAAGAACAAAAAACATAGTTTCAAATACTGACCAGTAAGCGGATCAAGTTTCTCAATCTCGTAGTACTCGATGGGAGTGCCGCCGTCGTCTTCCGGCTTCTGCCAAGTGAGAGTGCAGCCGTTCTTTGTGACATCTGCCACTTCCAGAGGACCCTTGGGCTTCGACGGTTTACCTAGAAGATTAAATTATGGATTTATAGCAATTTGAAATGAATATGCATTATTGTATTTATGTCAACAACAGGGATGCCGTTCGACTGAGTCAGTAACAAGTAATGTTTGGCCTAAAGCGTCCATACTTAATTGCATTTATAGAGATAAGAATTAAGGCAGAAATCAATAAATTTCGTACATTGTGTAGCTTTCGCTTATGTAAAGTAAACGTAAAATACAACATCCATGTCGAAAATACGAGAATCGGGCTCAAAACTTGTAATGTCGAGTTGGAAACTCTTCTAATGCACAGATCAGTTGAAAAAATTCTACTATCTTATGTAGTCCTTAACAGTAAATTCCATCAGTTGGATACCTTCTTGTGATAATCACCAAAGACATCTATCATAAATTATTATTTTATCCACATTTGTGCGCATCATCAAGATCTACTATTATTCCAAAATCCATTTTCCAAGTATGGTATCGAGAAAATCCTATGTGATCCTATCCTAATATGACGAAGAGACGGAAACATGACTGGTCTTATATAAAAAAAAAACCTACCAAGAACAGTAATTTCAATCTCGGCTTCATCCTCTCCGACTTCATTCTTGGCCTTAATGACATACTTCCCACTGTTGACCCTCTTGCACTTGGTCATGAGGAACTTAGTGTTATAGTCCACGTTGATGATCTCCAGATTCTCTCGGTTCTTCAGCTCCTCGCCCTTGAAGTGCCAAGTAACCGTTGCTGGTGGTTCACCGAACACTTTGATGTCCAGGGAGACTGGGAGACCAGCCTTGACGGTTAGCGGGTTCAGGTTTGTGCGATCGATCCTTGGTTTCACTGTTGAAGATATTTTTTTGTTAGTTGCCGAAGAATATTTTTAAGAAAATAACTTTGGATTATTAGTTAGAGTTTCTGGTCATTAGGTTTAGTAATTTGTAAAAAAAATGTTAACATGTGGAGATTTTATTTTCATAGTTACATTTGATCTTGACCTAAAGAAATTTTAATCTTTTGACAGCCCATATATGTGTCTAAAAGAGTAAAATATAGTGTCGCAAAGGGACACAACTTGCCTTAAAATTCCTTAATTCACAGCATTTTTAATCCAAAATATTGATAGTTTAGGGATTCATCGAAACACGCAATTTTCAGAAAACTTTATATCATCGCGACTCGATTTAAAAACACCATTATTTTACCAAAAGTATCCTTTACATTCTGACAGAGAACTTATCAAATATATCAAAGAACTTACAGAATCTCGGCTTAGCCGTATGCCAGTTGGTGTTCTCCGATGGTTCAGATAGACCAGCCTTGTTGACCGCACGCACGCGGAACTGGTATTGGTTGCCTTCCTCCAGCCTCGGCACTGTGCCTTGGCAGATGTTACCCTGGATTTCTGCGGCCTGTATAACATAGTATTATTATATACTAACTGTTCCCCGCGGCTTCACTCGCGTTCCCGGGATAAAAAAGCTTCGGGGATAATGTAGCTTCTTATTACTGAAATATTTTTTCGAATCGGTGCAGTAACTCCAGAGATTAGGGCGTTCAAACAAACAAACTTTTCAGCTTTATTATTAGTATAGATAGGTGGGAAATTAAAATATTATACAATACAACCTAAGTTGCCTGTCATGTACTTGTCCGGAACTACCCTATCCTATCTCAATGAAAATTATATTATTATTAGTTTATTGGAGAGTTAAGATCAACTGTCTAAACAGACGGTCTGCAGTAGAATACATAAACATCAGCTGGCGTGCAGTGTTTAGACAATAATAAAGATCTCTCGAAAATACATTCTTAACAAATAAGTTATTGAATATATTCTTTTTTGGTCTCATGTCAACAGGCAATCCTGATCTATAGGGGATGTAGGTATAAATTTGCTACATCAGGTTGGTTAATATTCTTCAATAAACAGAAAAAGATTTTTTCAATCAGAATGGTAATTCCTGACATTAACGCTTACAAACATAAACTCTTCTATACAGTAGTAATACATTTATTAAAACATAAACTGACCTTAACAAACTCGCCCCTATCTCTATCCATAACTTCAATAACATATCCCGTGATGGGGGCCCCATTGTCCCTGATGGGTGGCTCCCACTTCAACTTGACCGACTTCTCGTCCCAGTCCACGATGTCTGGAAGGCCAGGAGGCGCTGGCACATCGTAGGGGTTCTTAGCCAGGATACCGTGGTCTGTCTCCAGGGGTTCTGACTCCCCTTCCTCGTTGAGAGCCTTTACACGGAACTGGTAGGTGTGACCGGCTTCTAAGCCTAAAGAGAAAGTGTTATTGTAAAAATTGTTGTCTTCTTTATTTTAATTTTCCTAGAAGATAACATGGAAAAATTTTAGGAGCTCTATTATTATTGAAATCTATATAGGATTAAACAATTGTAATACTGCCACGAAATGGTAATATAAATACATATTTAGGTGTCGATTCATAGCATAAAACAAACAAAATGGCGAACTTGGTTCCCAAATTAAATGCTTTAACTATTTCTTAGCTCGCAGATTTTGTAACATTGGCAATAAGTCATGAGCAGATAACTGATGGGGCAGATCTTGAGTGGTAACGTGCCACGCCAAATCTCCACAGACAGTAGGTGGAATAATAACTTGGTCAATTGCTGGAAGTCACTCAAGATCTCATTGTAAAAGCTCAAAGTAGCAGCTCTTGGTAAATGCAACCTTCCTAACCGGTAATAGACTAAGACTATCCAAAAGACTTTTGTATGAAGATTGGGATAAAAAATAACCAGCGAGCATTACAGTAGTCGCATATGTGCAACATCTGACATCTCACCTTTGTAATAAGCAACATAACCAATACGCACACAGTTAGTTGACAGCAACCTCTCAACCTTTGACTTTAAAACTTCAACTCTACCACCGCGCACGCTTTTTAGTCAAAGCGCGTGCTTCTTCGGCTTCCTGTTACACTCTTCCGTTCCTTTTCACGAAATCACTCCCAGGAAAGAACCCTCCCAGAAAAATGATACATCAAAAATGACTTACCATTGACAGTAGCCTCAGTAGTATCAGGATTGATAGTCCCAGCCGGTACCCACTTGCCAGTGAGCGTGTCCATTTTCTCCACCAGGTATGCGCTGAGGGGTAATCCTCCGGTGTGCTTGGGCTTGTTCCAGCTCAGCTTCACGTGGTCCGCATGGACATCTGATACTTCAAGCGGGCCTTCCGGCTTGCCTGGCTTGTCTAAGAGTAGAGGAACAATATTAGTATAGTCGATTAGTCTATATACAAGTGAATAGGGAATATGCATGATATTTTTTATTTGCTTTCATAAAAGCTCATTCATATAAGAAAAAAATATTTCGGATAACTATAAAAATAACAAATTTATTCTTATCTCTTTCTAGCAAAACTGAATCTAACATGAAGTTACTATGGCCGTCATAGTATTATGACGTCACATCTTATGTCCGATCTCACTGCGTAATCCCTGTCTAATTAGTAGTTTAAAATGCTTATATCTTCCGTGTCATGACCGATTTTAATTTTAATTTCACTTGACATCTTTTTTACGGTATTTTCATATTTTGATATGTTATGCGATAAAAAAAACATGCATATTCCCTATTGACAGTAACAGGCCAGTTGGCGAGGTTGTTTAAGACGCCACGATTGCACCATTTCATAACGTCGCTTTAGATCAATTTCAGGTTATCTGCGTTTATTTTACAATTCCAATATTATAATTTTTTTTTTTAACTATGTATAGGCCTGTTTTTTTTTATTTTTTTTTGAAAGGACTAAGTTGGTAGCCTCAGATGGCTGCGACAACCTTACCGGACAAAGTATAGGCCTGTGTTTGACCACAATCTCACCGTGGTCAGTGATGATGTGGCCGATGATGGTAAGCACACAAAGCCTAGAAAGGAACTGGCTCTCAAGTGCAGCTGTCGGAACACACCGAAAGGTGGTTGGCGACAGATTTTGAACTTGAGGGTGGTAGCCAGCCAGGCGGGTACTACAAAGTACCCTACCACCGTGCTATGGTTTCCTCACGATGTTTTCCTTCACCGAAAGCTCAAGCTCATTGTAGGATTCGAACCCGGGACCTTCGTCTCGGTATCCGACGTCACTACCACTGAGCTATCATCGCTTTATATATAAACGTTGTCTGGCTGTTAATTTGTTATTAGAACAGTTTTTAGAGGAATAATTTATCTGAGATTTATCTATTAGAAGGACCGTAATATCGGTTAAAATAAAACAAGCAGGTAACAGACAGACTAATTTGTCTGAGAACAACTCACCGAGAACAGTTACTTCAACTGTAGCCTCGTCAACACCAGAGTCGTTCTCAGCCTTGAGCGTGTACACGCCGGAGTTCTTCCACGTAGTGTCGAAGATCTGCATCTTCGTGTTGTAGTCCTCGTTCTCGATCTTGAGGCCGGGGCCGGTTTCGAGGACCTAGAGTGAAGATACATATTTCCGTGAATACAGTGGAATTAAAAACTGTCTATGGAGCGGAGATCCTTGGGAGCCTTTGTCCAGCAGTGGACGTCTTTCGGCTGACATGATGATGATGATGGAGTGGTCTTAAGGTCACATAAGGCAAACATATCAACTCTGAAAGGAATGCATGCTGAGCCCATTAAAAGGGTTCTTGCACTTCTCTTTTCTCACAATTCAGGGTAAAGCAAGTCAGAGAGGAACAATCTTGATTGGACGGTTAGGACCTTATCATTCCTAACTCTTATCATATTATTTTCAGATTCCTAATTTCCAGATTTTCTTTCCTAAATTCCTAATTAGGATTCATAAGTTCAAATTAGTGTCAACCAGAAAGGAGGAAAGAAAAAAACCAGTCAGGCGTCGCTGTCCGTATTTGGCCCAACAATTTTGTTGGCATATGGCTTTTCTTTATAACAAGTAGTTTCCGTTACGCTTTTATTATTTTTAAATGTTATTTAAATTTCAACCTTGACAGGAAAATATAAGAATTATAATAATAACGTTTTTAAAGTCAATAAGGACAAGATTCGCCTGCAAAAGAGTTGCATTTCACGACTTTCCTAGATTTTCTTTTTTTTTTATATGTCAGCGCCGCCTGACTGGATAAGCACTCATTTATTATATTCAAAAGACGACCTAGATACACATTTTAAATATGCAGTACTATACCTTCTTGGCGAAACTCCATGTCTTGGTTGGTGGCGGTTCACCCTTGATGTCAACATCCAGCTTGATGGTGGTGCCCGCGCGTACTCTTATTGCGGTCATCTTGTCGCGGTTGATCAATGGTTTCACTAAAAAACAAATACAACATAAGAATGAGGGCTTTTGCAAGTAGAAGAACGTTTTAGTTGGGACTTATAAATAAAGCAAACCAATTTTACGGTATACAGTACTACAAAAAGAACCCACGGTTTCAGCGTTGCCGGGATAAAAAGTAAACTAAGTTACTTCTCATAACAACTGTCTACCAGTGAAAGTCCCATCAAAATCGGTCCAGCTATTACGGAGATTGGCCGAAACCAACAGACAATAAGAAATTTTAAAAATATTTTTTTAAGCACCGTGTATACTTTCATATGCATTCAGTAAAAAGCTGTTATTTTGACATTACCAACAGACACCTCACTTTTATTCATTTGTACCTATAGAAACCACTTGGGCGTCGTCCATCTGACAGCGGATTTCCGTATGTTGTCGGAACTAAATTTGGAAGACGGAGGCCACTGCTAAGGCTAACTTGGTTTACCACCGGAAAATGTCTGAATAAGTTCGCAGAAACAAAAGGTTTGACACCGTTGTCTTAAATGCTGTGACACGGTTGTCGACGCCCAGTCATTTTCAGAATATTGTTATACTTACAGAATCTAGCCTTGGCGATGTGAGGCTGTGTGGCGTCCCCCGGTTCCCCAGGGCCGGCCTTGTTGACCGCTCGCACGCGGAACTGGTAGGTGTTGCCTTCCTTCAGGTCCGGCACGCGGGCCTTGCATTCTGGCGTCTGGAATACAACATGATTTCGGTATATTAGGTTTTTAGGATATTACAATATTCCTACAAAATTACGAAGTTACGAAAGTTAGAAGTTTAGCATAAATCTCTGGTAAAAGCTTTTACTTGCACTTTGAAACGTAATGATGGAGTAATATAGCTATTTTAGAACTCGAGTAATCTAATAGTTACTCAATTAGATTTACGTTGAAGCGTATTTTAATGCTAATCTAATTCCTTAATAGGTATATTTTTATTTGTATGGATTTTTTTTTGTGTGACCTATATGTATGTTTAATTCAATGCCCTGTCAGCCTACTACTATACACATAAATAAAATATTTATTTTTCATCATAATAACATTGGTGATAATTACAAAGGATTAGAATGACTTTATTCACAGAATACACCTACACTATAAATATTTAATCACAACAAAATCAACTAAAAATTACTTACATAAAAAGGACTAAACTAAATGAAAAATTCGCTGTCAGAAGGCATCGTTCCGAGAATACTAGCGGCATTGCCACGTTGGATGGCAATGCAATCAGCATTGACTCTGCTCTGACCCAAGTATACGCCAGCATTCTGGTCACGAGATGCTTCGACCAGGCGATTTAACCATAGTGAGATTGTAGTCAAACGCAGGTCACAAAGTAAAAAAATAGCTTACCGTAGTAGTAAGAGCCTCGGTCCACTGTCCGTACTTCTCCTTCTTCTCGATGACGTACCCGGTGATGGGCGCGCCGCCGTTGTTCTTGGGAGCCTCCCACTTGAGGTCCACGCGGTCCACGTCCCAGTCCTCCAGGGTCGGCACTGACGGCTTGCCGGGAATATCTGACAAGTCAATATTACAAATTAACAACAAGAAATCAAGTTAAAAATATGTCACCAATCACTTGGGACCTATTCTTGTTGTCATTAATAAATGTATTTTCTTTATTTTTCTTTCTTCTTCTTTCACTTAGGTACTAGTGTCACTTGGGAGCCAGTTCCCTTCTAGACTTATTAACATACCACCTTCAGACACAATGGTACCGATTCTGATAAAACTAATATTAGTTACGTCACCTCTCATTCATATAAAGCCTTATTGAAAAAAGATAGAACATTTTCAATGCTGTCAGATTAGTCCATGCCATCGTAATTTACTAGTAAATAGTCGTGACCAATAAAGGCGCCGATTAAATTTACGTTGAAATAAACAATCAGACTAATTTGAAAGGACTAAAATATCTTTAATTCCTTATATTTTTGTTAGAAGAAGATAATAGTGTATTCAACTCTATACAAAAAATAAACCACTTACCGTAAGGATTCTTGGCAAGTATACCATGGTCAGTCTTCAAGGGCTCACTCTCTCCTTCCTCGTTGACAGCCCTGACCCTGAACTCATACTCCTCGCCTTCCTGCAGACCCTTGATCTCCATCTCAGTGTCGTCAGTCTTGCCAACGGGCACCCATCTGCCGGTCGCCTTGTTCAGTTTTTCTACCACGTAGCCGGTGACTGGTTTGCCTGTAGATTATAATATTATTTTAGGTGTTATTTTTATCAAGAATTCTAATGGAGAGTTGTTTCATGTTACATAATGTTCGTTAAAAGGAAACTTACACCGGCCATATTTGTTTTCGCAATTCTCTCTAAAATACACAATATTTTATATTCCTGTTTTAAAAATATTAAAATTTTAAAAGATAATTAAAAGAAAAAAATATCACAATCTACAATGTAATTTGACAGATGATTAGACCTTCCGCTACAGTGCTGCCACCTCGTGGATCTTATTGCAGAAAACACACATTTAAACCGAAGTAATTTAAGGACACATACCACCATCATCTTCGGGCTTCTTCCAGGCGAGCTTGCATCCGTTCTTGGTGACGTCAGTGACCTTGAGCGGTCCGCCCGGCTTGCCCGGGGCCGAGAGTACAGTGATCTCCACCTCGGCCTCGTCCGTGCCGTGCTCGTTAGTGGCCAGGATGCGGTACGTGCCGGTCATACTGCGCTCAGACTCTTTCACGTCTAGCTTAGTGTTGTAGTCTACGTTTATCACGTTTGCTGTCACCTGTAAGTAGTATGTAGTTTAGAGGAAGCGTATATATTGCATATACGCTTCTTTAACAAAGTACCCAAAGAAATTCCAGAATTATCCGTGTTTGGATTTGAAAAGCTAATTTAAACAAAAGGGTACTTTAAAGTTATAGAGGACAGACTTTATTATCATTGTAATTATTTTATATACATTTTATATTTTACATACTTATTTTGACAATTAAAAATAATTGCAATGAGTCCATTTAAAAGAGATACAGACAGTAAATTTCTTGAAAACAATAAAATTCTTCAAAAGGAAAAACGCAACTTCACTTATGTACAAGTCTCAAATGACTGCAATGAAGATTTTCTGAAACATTTCACTTAATTTCTTATTGTCTATTTCACGCGAACCCACATCGAACATCAGGTACATACCTCCTTCTCATCAGCCTTCCACTTCTGGAACCACTGCACCTTGGGCGCGGGTTCTCCCTTCACGTTCACATCGAAGAAGATAGGCTTGCCAGCGCGCACAGCTACGGCCTTCAGGTTTGTGCGGTCGATGCGAGGTTTCACTGGTGGAAATGATTAAAATGACCCAAAAGATCAAAAGAGGGTTTTTTTCGATTCAATTCAAGTGGCCTCCATCATTCATTCAGTTTAGGCCCAATTTGGGAAGGTTGAATTGAAGATACTAAAGTTAGCACCAGATTGATGAAGTTACCATTTTTTTAAAGTCAACGGGTTGATTACTTTGATAGGAACTCATAGGTGAGCTAACAGCTTTAAGTTGCAGATCTGCGCTTAGTGTTAGTATGGCTATTCTTGAACTGCTACCCACCCTCCTAGGTTCCGACCATATCACTTAACATATTGAGATTGTGACACCAAATTCCGCTACGAAGATTGTAGATTGAACATGAGCTTTCATAGAAAAACATCGTGAGGACACATCACGAAAAATTATACACAAGTCAGTGTATTCTGGCACTTGATATCAAAGCTTTGCCTAATTTTAATAAATGTTTCGCTACTTACATGATCTATGCCTGATGGTGGTCATCTTGGTAGGATCAGATGGGTCTGAAGGTCCGGCCTTGTTGACGGCCACTACGCGGAATTCATACTCGCTACCCTCGGGCAGACCGTCCACTTTAGCAGACGTGTCTGTACCAGGTACCTGTAGGCGAAATTAATATCAAATTGTAACAATATAGTATTTATGCAAGTATGCATAGATTAATTTTCGAACTCAGTTTTTTATTTTTTTTAAGATTTCCTATTACACATTTAGACCAAAGTTTATAAAAACATCGAATTATTGGGGTTGCACTTATACAAGAGATAAATATTTTAAGTAGTCATATTTATTCTAAGGATAAAAGTTACCAGACGTTTTAAAATTGTACCATAGAACTATATTATATATTTGATAACCAGTGTTGCGCTTCAAGAAAAGACATTACGAATTACTTGCATCAGGTATCTTGATTTCAAAAGGTGACCCTATACGTACCTCAGCTGCGTTCTCCCAGTCCCCACCCTTGGGTCTCTTCTGTATGACGTATTTGAGCACAGGCGCTCCGCCGTCGGACTTGGGCGGCTCCCACTTGATGGTGGCGCTCTTGTTGTCATTGTCCACCACTTCCACGTTGCCGGGCTTGTCGGCCACGTCTGACAATTATAATTATACTATAATATATCCTGGGTTACACTTTATATGCATTTGATTAGGTAACAAAGCAGCTACTATAGCGTATAGACCAGTCTTTCTCAAAGAGGGCGATAACGCCCCATTGTGTTTCTCCAAATATTATAAAGGTGAGTTTTAATTGCTCTCACTAGTTAGAAAGTCTTGTAAATATAAGTATGTACTCAGAAACAGGATAAGACTAATATGGCACGCTATAATTAATTTAAGGTAATTATTGCAATTGCGTGGAGATCCTTGGGAGGCCTTTGTCCAGCAGTGGACATCTTTCGGCTGACATGATGATGATGATGATGATGATTGCCATTATGATGTATAATATATAGTAAAGTAAAAAAAATGGGGCGGGGCTAAAAAATAATTGATTCTCAAAGTGAGTGGTAGACGAAATAACTTTGAGAACCTTTGCTACACTGCAAAATCCGGCACATAGATTCAGGGTACCAAATAAGGTACTAGGACTTACCGAATGGATTCTTGGCAAGGATGGCCCGCTCGGCCTCCAGGGGCTCAGAGTCTCCCTCGTCATTGACAGCAGTCACCCTGAACTTGTACTGGTGACCTGGCTCCAGGCCTGTGATGTCCATTTCTAGGGGCTTCTTGTCGCCAGCCACTCTAAAGGTACAGAATAACATATGAAGAACACCATGTCGTAGTGCTGAGATAAAACCCATGATAGGGAGCTCATTCCACATCCTAATGGCCCGCAGAAGGAACCGATTTTTGTAGCTAATATATAAATAAGACTTAATAAGATCCAGTTGAATCTACTGACATAAATGTAATAGTTATAAAGGATATAACTATTTCTTGTCAGATGGGTTGCTTTGTAATTTTTAGGATAACAAACGTCAAAATGAAACTAATGGTTCTACCACAGGTTCTACTATTGTTAAGGGGTCGATGCAACCGGACCTAAATGTATGTAATATACAAGATACATTTTTATTAAGATCCTTAATCAGTTTTCTTCTCCAGTTTGCAGCTTTAATTTATCCTTTAAATATTTTATAACATTCTATGAAAAGGAAAACCAACTTATTTACAAAGATGTATAGTGTCACTAACCTGCCAACTCTGACCCATTTGCCAGTGGCGAGGTCCATCTTCTCGACCTCGTACTCCTTGACTGGCGAGCCTCCATCGTCCTCGGGCTTCTCCCACTTGACTTTGCAGCCTTCAGCGTGGATGTCCGAGATCTCAAGGGGTCCTATTAAAATTTAAAGCGTAAGACCAAATTTCCCTTGAAAAAAAGAAAGCGCAAGAAACGAGCTTGAAAAATACTCAATATACTATTTCTCATTAATATACCTATTTATTACATGACTGCCGAAAAATGTAAAGTGTAAATATAAAATAAATTTAAAATTGTATTGTTCATAACTTCTAAATGCATCAACCGATTTAGAAACGTGTAGTATTTTGAGAATCCATAATTCATTCTGGGTGGCATAAGGTATCTAAACTGTCAAAATGACATAATAGCAGCAAACATTTAGAACTTTTAGCTCAGCTTTTGCTGCATTCCCCAGCAGGCTTACCTTGCGGCGAGCCTGGTTTGCTCAGCACAGTCAGCTCAACAGTCTCCTGATCGAAGCCGTTGCAATTCTCAGCCCGTAGCGTGTACTTTCCAGTGTCGCGTCTGACCGCGTTCACGATTGTGAAGTCTGTGTGGTACTCTTTGTTCTCGATCTTGATGCGCTCTGTATTGACCAGTTTGATATTCTCGCGCCATGACCTGGTGACATAAAACAAGCAAACTTCTAAGTCAACGGTCATACGGCCGTTTATACTACGCTATTTAAAGTTAAACTGTTGTACGTTTATTATTTACGTAGGTATGAGTATAGTTACATACCTATTTAGTAGATAAATACTTTGATTTCATACTATCCTAATCCTACAAAATAGGCGATATTATAAAAAAAAATACTAGAAGAGGAGATATTTAGATTGGACACAGGTATTATTAAATGACGATTTGCCTGGCCGTGATTGATATAATAAGATAAAAGAATAATGAAGGGGACGGCGCGTACGCAGTCCCCACTACCAAAAATTACGCGTCCGAGTTATCCACATTAGGGATAATCACAGAGGTCAACCCATCCGCAGTGCAATGGAAGGGCCTCGCTCTGGGGGAACCGCCTTTGTGATCACGGTGTCCCCTACGCCAGGTAAGTATGCTTTTTAAAGCTTCGATGGGATCGGGTCTCTAAACGCAGGAGACTCTTAACATCGCGATGTAGAAAATACTATCTATATATACAGCGACATCTGGGGGATATTTTTTTATGTTTTGAAATAATCATCTTTTGTTACTACAAAAGGTTTCTACTGAACAGATAAACCAAATAACTAGCCCCCTTATTCATAAAAGGTATTTAACTAAATCAGTGTTATAGTGTCCTCCATCTCACTCTTTCAATCACCATACATCACGTGACATACATAATAGTGACGTTTTCATTGTCCAAGTGTGTGTTAGAATTAAGTCAAAAATTACTTTTTTAATTTATACTAGTTAGTTTTATTTTGTCTTTATTTTCTTATAGCATTTATAGTGACACTTCACTTCACCAATTTTCTTTTGCATGTTACCTATTATAAGATTGTAACTAAAAGTTTATGTCAAGTTTTTAATCTAAAACCTAAAGCTCATGGAAGATGGTTTATTTTGGATCACAATTTATTCCCAAATCGCTGCCAAGCGGAAGTGTGCCAAAAAGGCAGGATTGCCAAACCAAATGGCAATATCAATTTTTAGAGCAATCACTAGCTCTCTTATCAAAAAATGCCTGTATAAGTCAAGAGACATCTTTGAACAAAAGATGAGCTTATCCGGTCAGTCTCAACCATTCTGTAACATGGGCTTTTGTGTTACTTACCATGTGGTTTCTGGCACCGGTTCACCAGTAACATCCACAGACCACTTGTGAGTGCGGCCAGCCTTGATGATCACAGACTTGAATGTGCTGCGTTCAATGCGTGGTTTCACTGTGAAAAATAAATAATAGATAGTATTTTTTTAATCTACGGTTTTTCAATTGCCAAAAAGGAAAAGGTAGGTTATAATTCCACAATTTTTTTTATTGTCTGGCAAATCTTTTCGTTCTCATATTCAAACTATTTTCTTGCAAGTATTTTTAGTAATAAAAACAGATTGACAAATTTTTAACTTGAGGGTGGTAGGCAGCCAGACATGTACTACAAAATACCCTACCCGTGGTAAGTGCAAAAATTGCAGCTTATTTTGGGACTGAGTTAAAATTTAAGCTTACTCGCTTTCAGCTTTAATTCACAGAATAACATAAATTAAAGCTGTCCACAGTAGTTTCACATGCATATCTTGGATAACATGTATCTTAGCTTCATCTCCGGGATCTAAGCTACCTCGACACTAATGTAGCAGTTAAGAGTCTTGTTATGTTTAGAATTGTCCCATTATACTCACAGTTCTTATGCTTGCAGAGATGGTTTTCAGTGGGCTGTGAAGCCTCACCAACACCAGACTTGTTGTATGCCTTCACACGGAACTGGTATACCATTTTCTCTTTCAGTCCTTCAACCTTGTATTCCGTCTTTGTGTCATTTGTTTTAGTAACCTGTAGATGTTAAAAATAATATTTTTTAATTGTTTTACACATGAATAACAGGAAACTTAAGATTGGTTGGATAATTACATAGCAATGTCTTGTTTAGGACTTGTCTGGGAATACAATCTATCTATAGACTATTTTGAATGAAAAGAAAGAAGAATGAAAGATTTTATTTCATATCCAATTGGTTAGTCATCTGATATAACCTGCATATCAAGCTCCAGACATAAAACTAATGACAGTTCTTTGCAAAATAGACTTATGGTTACCTCTTCCAAGCAAAAACTTTTTTATGCAACTTTTATTTGGCTACAATTTCAAAGTGAAAAGTAGAAGAAGTTTGTTAACTTAACTTTCTAAAAAGACAAAATATATGTAGTGGACCATACCTGGACCCAATCAGCAGTGAATTTATCCTTCATCTCGACAACGTAACCGAGGACCGGTCTACCACCATCGTCTGTCGGCGGCTCCCATTGAAGGGTCACCGACATGTTGTCATAGTCGATGATGTTGGGCTTTCCTGGCGCCTTCGGTGGGTCTGGATGAGAAAAACATGAGATTTTGAGTTAGAAAACATAGTTTATGTTCTTATTAATTTTGCCGCCCGCGCTTTTGTTTGTAAACAAACAGAACTTGGTTGTTTTTTTTTTTTTTTGTTGACGTTGACAGTTATTAGCGTTGCCAGGTGCTATGTTGTAAATCCTACTAACTAATTTGACAAAGAAATGATACGAAGCGGTTTAAAAAGTTACGATCCCGGTCCAAAAGTTGCTTGTTATACAAATTATAATAATAATTTATAATACCTACCTATTTAAATATATTATTTTTAATAAATACTCTTTGGTACCTATTGGTAGGTAGGTACTATATTTTCAGAATACTCACCGTATGGATTCTTCGCAACGATGAATCCATCGGTCTCCAAAGGTTCGGACTCGCCCTCTTTGTTGACGGCGCGTACCCTAAACTTGTACTTGTGATTTGGCGTGAGACCCTTCACCGTGAACTCAGTGGGTTCAGCGCCAGTCTCACCGCATGGTACCCAATTGCCAGTATCCTGAAAATTAAAGACACGGACATTAAATTTTATATATAAAAATGACTTTACTAATGTAATAGGCCTGTGTTTGACCACAATCTAACATGTGCATCTGTCGGAACCGGTAGGTGCTTGGCGACACCTAATATCTTATAGTAGGTACCTACCCTATCCCCGTGCTATGGCTTCCTCCACTGAGTTATGTATACCTCAGTCATTTCCTCACGATATTTTCGTTCACCGAAAGCCCAAGCTCGTAGGATTCGAACTCGCAACATTCGTCACGGCATTCGACATCATTAAATCTACGTCTGAGCTATCATCATCGCCTTAAAAAATATATAACTTTTCTGACAAGGAGTCATTGACCAGGACATGATAGCCTCAGGAATATTATTAAGAATGGAAGATTATTAACAGAGGACACATTATGAACGACAAGGTCCATTGTCTTTCCTCATGTTGTCCTTAAACCTACATATTTAGATTCCTTACTTAGGAATTAGGTAGGTAGGTATATCCAAATATTGGGAATGTCGACTGATGTTGTTAGCAGTGTGGTACCAACCAAGCATTTGAATAAAACATACCATATCCATTTTCTCGAGTGTGTATCCGGTGATGTCGGAACCCTTCCAGTCGTCGGGCTTCTGCCATTTGACAGTCGCCTTCTCGGCACGGATGTCCGTCACCTCGATTGGGCCGTTCGGGCGGTTTGGTTTGTCTGAAAAATTACATAATCATCATTAGGTACAGTTCTGTTATAGGTTGAATTCAAAAATAATTCATGGATAAATCTGTAGGTAGCCATATCTCTGAGTCACAAATTACAAAATTAAGACTCTTAGGTGCTTGAAATTGACGTAATAAATTAAAATGGACGACACATTTGTTAAAAATTCAAACTGCGGGCTTAAGAGCCGACTCTTAAGCGTGGTAGTAAGTACTCTACCACAGTGTTTCCTTTACCTCATTGTAGGGTTCGAACCCACATCCTTCATCACGGAATTCGATGGCCCTAAAGGTATCAAAGCTATCAAAGCAGAACAGTAGGTATCATTTTTTCGATAGGTAATAACAGATTCTTACCAAGCACAACAACATCTCCAATGCTCTCGCAAGTACCAGACGAGTTGGTAAGTACCAGCTTGTACTTCCCACTGTCGGGCCTGGTGGTCCTCCTCACGGTGATCACCGTGTTCTTCTCGTACTTGTCTATGGTGATACGCTCGCCGTCATCGCGGATCTCCTATAGATTTAGCAGAATATTAGTCTATGGTAGCGAGAGAAGATGCAGTGCGTCTGATTGTATATGATTTGTTTATGTCCGTGAATTGCGTACATAAATGTATTTTTCAAGGAATACTTAAAATTGTTTGCATGTAGGTAATTATTGCAATTATAGGGGGATAAATTATAGATGAATCGATTAACTGATGCAGCCCCTGAAGGGTAGGTATGTATAGTACGAAGAGGATAGTTGTAGTTATAAACGCTCGATGGGTGCGCGGGCGCAATAATTCGAGCAAAAGATTACACTTATTTTTTTCAGTTAAGCGATTCACCTATCTATATTATGAGATTTTCATATTATCGATATCTTTGTAATGTATTTCATGATTCCATTATCAGTAAATAAGTGAAGAGTATGGGAAATCAGACGCAATAGGTACCCACAAAGTGACACATTATAATAAAAGTGTTATAGTGCGTTTGAACAAGTGTTAGAATGTTACATTTTTGACAGTTAAGTGTTTGACATAATTTGTTGTGACGAACTGTCAAATTAAGTCAGAATTATCACAGTAAAGTATATTATTAATGTGTAAACGCAAATTATTATTGACAGTGATTTCATTTAACTACTATGGGTCGGTTGCACGATCCAATGTTATCTTTAAATTGTCTGTTACAACTGTTTTTTGTTAGCAAAACCGTTGCTCTGACAGACAATTTAACGATAACGTTGGATCGTGCAACCCACCCTAAACGGTGCGAATATAACAACATGTAAGTGATTTTTGTGCACCTAGAAAAGTCTATGGTAGGTCTTTATTTACCAAAGAAATAAGAGTAATATTTTGTTACAACATTTAAAGCCAATACCAACTCTACATTATTTGGCATTTCAACCAACATTTGTACAAAAGATGTTGGGTACCAGATTTTGTAGAGTCGATTGCAAATAATTTAAAAAACGTCTGTATGATGCTGAATTGAAACGAGCAAATAGTAAACATGTTAAGGCTCAACAAAATAATTATTTCTGGTGAAGATGTATTGTGAAAAAATGTATCTTTTGGTGCAACTTTGCGATAATTATAATGAGAATATTAATGTATGAATACCTAAAATGTATGAGTAGCATCTCCACCATATCATTAATCAAATCAATTCAACATCATAAAATACATAGTTCGTATTTCGTGTCATTTATTTGTGTTAGCCACATTTTATAAAGTGTAGAAATAAGATAGATGTATGAGTAATTGTTTAGAACATATAGAGTGAGACAACATCTAGTTTCAACCATCTGACCTGTTCCGTGTACGGCTTGCCGCGTTTCTTTTATTGAAAAAAATAAAAATTCATGTTAATGTTGTACCGCTGTTCAAATGTTACGTAGATAAGTAATTGATGAATGAATAAAAATTGTGGAGTGACAGTAAAAAAACCTTGGGGTAAATTACATACTTACAAATTGTAGTAACAACCCATGACATTTATTTGACTTTTATGACAAGTAATGTAGACTTGTCAAGTTAGGTAAGTACAGGTAGGTACAGAAGTTACAACACTAGTAAAACATTGGTACTGCTATTTTTTTTCTTCTACAGCAAGATACTTACAACGTCGTCATTAGATACTGCATTCCAATACAATAGCTTTTTTTTATCATTTACTGATGTACCTATTATACCTAATCTAAAAAATCATCGATCAGATAAATAAAAGTAACCAAAATCTATATTTACCTCTTCACCCTTCATCCATTTAACCTCGGGCTCAGGCTCACCACCGTACTTGATATCGTAGGTGATGACCTGACCCTTCTTGATGATCATGTTCTGGAGACCCTCCCCGACGATGTACGGCTTGACTGTATATACAATTATTAGGTTAATAATCTATAGAGATTAACTACGATAACATGGCGCGCCCCTCCATCGTTTACCAAAACGTTTGAACATATTTACAGCCTCACAACGCATGTGTGCGTGCGTACTGATACGGCCATAAAAAAAATCAAAGGCAAGATTTGTTGCTCGACTATCGGCGTCATTAATCGCTTATTATTAGTATGGCTGCACTGATGTACCTACTCTATGAAAATGACACGTGCATTGTCTTGCGCGGTTAACTAGTTACGATTAGTTGACCAACAAATCTAATAATATGGTAATAAGCGAGATACTGAAGATGGCCTACACATTGCATCAGTAATTTGAAGGGGCGCACCATGTCATTGTAGTTTATTTTCTATCAAATTGTCAATCATCTTTATAATATTTATATATTTCATGTGAAAATGAGATGGAGATAGACTTACCAAATCTGCACTTAGCAACAATAGGCTTTGTACTATCGCTGGGTTCACCAGGACCAGCCTTGTTGATGGCTCGTACCCTGAACTCGTACGTGCAGCCTTCTTTCAAACCATCTTGAGTTCCTGATAGACAGTCTCCGGGTACTTCCTTGCCCATTACCCAGTCTTTGCCGAATTTCTCCTATAATTACGATAACAGATTAATATCGAATTACCGAAGAGATCAATTGATTTTTTTGTCAAATTTAAAGATTACCTTGTATTCGATGACGTAGCCAGTGATTGGTGCACCGCCATCATTTTCTGGCTTCTGCCATTTGAGATCTGCATGGTCTTTGTCCCAATCGACAAGCTCCACGCTCTTTGGTTTCGAAGGTTCATCTGGTAATAACAAATTAGTTAACTCGTTGTAAACATATAAAGAAAAAAATATGATTTCAATCGCTTACCCCATGGGTCCTTAGCCAGCACAGGCTTGGCAAAAAGACCAGGTTCACTGGAACCAATTTTGTTGACAGCTCGAATCCTGAACTTGTACGTCTTCTTTGCAATGAGATCTTCGACCTTGTATTTGGTAGGTTCACCAATAGGTACCTCAGCCACGTTATCCCATCCAGCTTTGAGTGACATATCCTGAAAAAAATATTAATTGTTAGTATTCATAGTTTTCTCAGAGGAAGTTTAATAAGTTTAATAGGAGATAAGTTTACCTGTCTTTCAATAATATATTTGATGATTGGTGAACCACCATCATCCTGTGGCGTTTTCCATGCAACAACACAGGATGTTTGGAATACTTCTGATACTTCGACATTCTGAGGTGCTGTAGGCACGCTCTGCATAGTAATAGTGACATCCTTTGAGTCCTCGCCTTGAGCGTTAGCTACTTTTATCTGGTACTTTCCAGAACCTTCTCTGGTAGGTTTCTTAATTTTGAACAGAATCTTTTCTTGTTCAACGACTACTTCAACTTCTTTAGCGGGCAGTGCCTTGCCATCTTTCCATAATTTAGCTTCAATTGGTGACACACGGGTGCCAGAAACTGAAAACAAAGGTTTAAATTAATCTTTTGACTTCAAATAGAAGTAGGTACCCTTCAGTATTTAAGCTCGTATCAACACTTTGTACTTACTTTTATAAGGCACCTCAATAACGAATGGTTGTCCAGCTGGTCCGTGGAATTCATTCGGACACTCGATGACAGGCTTTGACTCGCCCTTTTTGACTGTGAGCTTACACGAAGAGCTCAGTTTGCCTGATTCGCAGAGGATCTCGCCATCGTCTTCCATCTCCAACTTATTGAAGATGAGTTGATGTTTACCACCGCCCAAGTTCTTGACCTCGATTCTGATAAGAAAAGTGCCGTTAGTAACACTGGATAAAATAACAAAATTTACAAAGACACTGTCAAACATTGATTGTACTAGCTTTCATAGACACGACAGACAGAAAAGTTAATAGCACCATAAATAACAAAATGAAATCAATAATAATAAGACTACACTATACACAGATATCCTTACCTGTCATTAGGTACAATGGGCTGTCCATTGAAAGACCAAACGGCCTCTGCCGTCTGATCTTGCAACTCTACTTCCAATACCACCCTGTCCCTCTCAATTGCTTCGGTGTCCTTCAACTTCTTATTGAAGCGATTCGAGTCTAAAAAGAACGAAAAACAAAAAGCACTTTAAAATTAGCAGTAAGCAATAACTGTTTCCAACAGCATCTAGTCTTAGAATAAGAAGTCTAGTACAGACAGTTAGTAACTGATTCAGGTTTAGGTCCAGTAATTTCAGACAATAGACTATTGTGTGCCTCGGCCCAGACGATAGCTCTGCGTTTTATATTATTGCTGTTAAGGATTACATAGATCAAATTGATTAATCACTTGTATTCCTATTTTTTCCATATTAATTAGTTGTAGGACGCATTTACTCATGTAGATAGAACATCCACAAGTTAAAATTCTACATAAACAGAAACTTCAGTCAAAAAATAAGTAACGTTGCTTTTTATCCAATCACATTCTACTTTTACTCCCGTTATTGTTGGAGTAATTTCAACTTTTGCTATAAGCTCAATAAAAATATACTTACAATTGACAATCAATTCGCAGGCCGTCTCATCAGCGTTACTGACGCACTTGAAGTTTCCAGCATCAGTGACTTTGGCATCCTTGATCACAATCTTGCGCTTGCGACCTTCCTTCACAATGGTGATGCGCTTGTCTGTCTTCAGCGGTTCGTTATTCTTAAACCTGATGAAGACAATAATATTTGATTAAAACATAATTAAATACACAAAAGACATTATAGCATAGAAGCATTGACCAACAGCTTTATTTGAAAAATTTAAGTGCTGGATTAAATATAAAAATACCTACTTAACTTTATTCAACCCTATAACCAATGGTTCAAATCATCTCATCACCTTTAAGCTGAACTGATATTATTTTTAGACTTACCATTTGACGTCACCACCAGCATCATCAAGCTCGCAGAGCAACGTGATGGTGTCCTTCTCAATGGCTTGCTGTGATTTAAGCACCTTGGTGAATTTGTATGGGTATTCTGTAATTATAAAAGGAAATAAGGTTCACGTTTATTTCTTAATAAAATATTTTTGATTGTACCGAATTGTTAAACACTACCTTCCGCCCCGCAGTTTCACCAGGGTTTCAGAGGGATCTTGTGTTTTCCCGGAATAAAACCTAGCATTTGAAAGAGTAACAAACATTTTCACAGGATGTCCTAAAAAGACTCGTGTGTAGCACTTACCCACAATCTTAACATCAGTTTCAGTCTTATCAGGTTGCTTTTCAATCTTGCAAGAATATTTGCCAGCATCTTCAAATTTAGCGGATTTGATAACGAGCCTGCACACTCCAGATAGATCTTTAGAAATCTGGTATATATCATTTTCTTCTAACTTCTGTTCTCCCTTCCACCAGGAGACGATGGCTATACTGTTGGACACTGTGCATTCTAAGACGACCTCATGTTTCGTGTAACCACTGATGCTCTTCTTCAGCGGCTTAGTGAAGGTGTAGGATGGATCAGGCTCGTCGACTTGCAAGAAGGCAGTGCATGTAGTGCCTCCAATTTCAATTGTAATTTTACCCGTGTCTTCTACTTTAGGGTTCATAATGATAAGCTTGTATGAATCTTGTTCATTCGTCATCTTATACTTGGAGCCCGGGAAAAGTTCCTAGTAGAAAAATGTAAGTGGATAAATTGTTCTGACGACTGCTAAGAATGATCGAAGTATTCAAATTGATTCGATACTTACATCCTTACGGAAGAACCACTTAGGTTTAGCATTAGTCTTAGTGAATATAGCTTCGAAAACCACCTTCTTATCTTTGCCTTCTTTCGCGAATTGATCTATGAGGGGCTTCAAGAACGATTCTTGTTTCTGAAAACAACGTCGGTGGATATAAAAATATCTGCTGTTGGAATATACGAATATATTGGTGCAATTACAAAAAAAGTGCTCTTCATACAAAAAGCTTGTAAGTGCTGACCATTGAGTTTTTCTTACTCCTTACCGCTGTCAACGGTATCTTGCGCACAGTAAATCAAATGCAAAAAAGTCAACGAAAACAGTAGAATAGAAAATATAGATATGTAGTAACCGAGGCGTTAGAAATAACAGCCATAATTTAAGTATGATGACACAGTTGTAAACTCCATGCTATTTTACAGAAATTGGAATTTCCATAATATTTTTCGAAAAAATTGTGTGCATAAGTGGGCGTATCTTATTAACTATATTTATTCTTTTAATTACATTTCTACAAAAATGACGAACGAAAGTTTTACGAGAATAACACACAAAATTATTATTATGTTCGTCATTTTTGAGAGGAAGAGAAATTTAAAACATTGATTTAACTGTGCAGATTTAACCTGTGCGCTGTGCTGCTAATAGTAATTGACGAGGTGCACAGAAGAATTGATATAGAAGAATAGAATACAGTACAATAGATGTGCTATCTAAATTTTGGCTAGTAGGTGTTGATCTTGTCGCTAAAGATCAAATAATCCAGATTTTAGGAAACCTTCCTGCAATAATACTTGTTTATGATCAAGGGAATTTAGAAGTAAAACTTCTTGCAGGAATGAGAATCATTTCAAACAGTATATAGATAACAGTTAAACGTAAACAGTTATTAATGCAGAAGTTCCATTAGATTCTACTGGACAATTTGTGCATTGAAATGAAACACGTTTCTCTTGTGCGACAGATATTGCATTTGGTGATACAATTCAAGATGCATTGTGTCGTCTAATTGACATTATTGTTTTCGGTGTCAAACCTCGTCTCTTTTGAACGAGTGCAGCACCGGCCAATCCGGGATCAGTTCCGCTAGTGACGGTCTTCTAATAGAAGATCTCTAAAAATATCCATCATTCTTAGTGAGTTGTCTCGATATATTTTTAAAATTCTAATCATCTCGCTGCTAACTCCTCAATTGACAGGAGTTTAAGTGCCTCTCATACCTTATTCCGAAACTAAGAGTATGCTATGTATAAAAATATAATAAATTGCATTTAATTTTATGGATTTAATGGATTGCGTTGATCACAATCGTATTTTGCTGAGATTGCAATTAATACATTGATCAAAGAAAAATTCCAAAATCTGCTTAACATCGGATGCATCAGCTGAAATTAATGATGTAAATGAATATAGAAATATAATTTATTATTAAATGACGTGACAGAAGCTCGTCAATCCGACGACAAAGATAAACCTGTAATTACACAGAATCGACAAAAACCCAAAAAAAATATAGTCATCAAATTCATTCCACTTACATTCCCTGAAAATCATGTTCAAGTTAAAGAATCGTGAAGTGGTGATACAAAAACTTCGTGTGAGTTAATTTTTAAATTCAGTTTTAATGCTGGTTTATTTAGATCACTCCGAAATTAGTGTTATCAACAGCTTGAATAGTTCTAAAGTTGATTTGTAATTTATCTAGCTAAATAAAATTGTATCTGAGAAATAATGTTGCTTTTAGATAGTCCGATAGAAGATTTATGGATACCACCAATTTCAGATGATTATTTTAGTTTCAGTTATTTATCATTCATGATTTTAATTTAACTCATAAATTATTTAGAAGAGAACATCTGTCCTTTTGAAAACAAACAGAATACAGGAAGCTAAATATTAAAAAAGTTTTCAAACACATAATTGGAGTTATATTTCAAAAAGGCAGTGAACCTCTTTTTATTTAAAATTTTACTTTATGTTCTCCTTTTATCGAACCTTAATTTTGACAGCCTCCATCAAAGCAGGCCAGTCAGGTATTATTTCAGATAAAGACATGCGTCTTCTTATTTCGTAAACATCCTAGAATTTATAATAGATGTTACAATAACAAGTAACGAATTCCATGATCTGATGACGAAGCCAGATTATGATGCTATGGTCCATGACCTAACATGATAAAACTGTGAAATGTTTGCTTTATGGAAACATTTAGAAATATTTATACAGTGGAAAGTGTTAATGATTCCAAATAGCTAATAGGTACTAACTCGGAAAAAATTTATCATCTTTCGAAGGTAATCTCCAGCCATTCTCTCACTGATTTTTAGCTTCAATTATTTAATAATTCGAATACCTTCACGTAATAAACTTGAATTAAATTCATAGTCAATGTCACGTGACATCTAAATTGTCATTATATTTTTTTATTGCTTTACAAAAATGTTATTAACAACTTTTAGTTCATGTTTCTGGTGGCCTGTTTGCTATAGATTAAAAAGTATTATTAACTTTTTAATTAAAATCAACAAGAAAATGAAACACTATTTTTGTATAGTGGATCAAACAAGAGAAACAGTTTCGAATTTATTTTCAAGTAAAGGATAAAGTGAGGATAGAGTTTGTGGTAATGTAAGATGGAATTTATAATGCTATATTCTAAAATACTGATGACCTTAATCCATGCCCAGTTTGATGAGCTCCTGCGTCTGTTAGCGGGGAATCTACCCATCTCGACACCCTCAGAAACGACCACAATGAAGCCGTCCTCTTCAAAATATCCAGTTTCTAAGCCCTAAAGACCAAATACATTGATGCATTCGATGTTGTGACTATGAACTTTTAACACGACATAAAAATTTTCATATAGAACAAAGACTTTCGAATATCATTAAAATTCTATGTAAGTAGATAGGTATTTATTTGATATAATGGTTGTCAGAAATTACAACATATCCAAAAATTAAAAGCTTATGATATACCTACTGCAGCTCACTAAAGATGATTGAAAGTATTCTAAATTTTAAAGCAATTAAAACGATTGATTTGCGCAATAATGGAATGACCAATCAATGCATATTTGTTGAAATCAAAATAGACGATCGTTTGTTGAACTTTATACTTGACATAAGCTCGATGGAGATGTCGGTTTATTTATAGGATCACTTTTAAATAGACTGCATTACAATGTAGGAATTATTTTTACATTCGATTTGTCTATTTATTTAACATCTGACAAAATTATCAATGGAAGTTGTGCCAATGTATTAGCTCGAGAAACAACGTCAGCGACATTGTTATTAATGTTAGATTAATTAGGGATAATTTCTACATCGTCGTGCGTCATCGTTTTAAGTTTAGTTTTATATTTATTTATAATTTATATTATTAGTATATTTTATATCACCATCTTCAACTATAATAATAAAAAATAAGAGCATTGAAATGTTTCGTAGACCTTACCTTTTCAATTTTCTTGAGTGGTGGTATTGGTTTTTCGGTTTCCTTGAGGTTCCAGTTTGGATCCTCCTTCTTTTCGTCCCATTGTTTGTACTTCCTCTTCTTAAGCATAGCACGGAAGTCCATTCCACTGGAGTCTGTTTTGAACATCAATAAATAACTTTGTTTCCTATCTCATTATGTACATTTTTTTTTCAATTAAAAGAACAAATTAGCCTCATTTTTTTAGATATCAACTTTTGAAAACAGACTTACCAGACACATAAAGCTGCATTTCGGCAGAGTCCTCTCCGTGGATGTTACTGACCACAATCTTGTATTTGCCCTCATCATTTGGCTTAACCTTTCTCATACACAGGGTGATGAGACCGGTATCACCATCTGTGACCATCTTGAACCGGCCACCCTCAATGATTTCACCCACACCCTTGTAGAACTTGAATGTTGGTGGTGGGTTACTTTCGATTTGTACCGTAAGGTATCCAGTTTGGTCTGTATTGGAAGAAAACGTATTCATTGATCTATCATCTCATAGGTCCTGCTACTCCAATAATATTAATATCTAAATGATATTCTCGAAAAGCTAAGAAATTTGCAATATAATGAAAGGTTTATTCTTCATCTGCCATTAATGTTCTTTTATCTATACTATAATAATTCACACCTATTGAAATATCTTATAAGAAAAAGAGGTAACATGAACTCCGACCTTCAACTGCAGAATAACTTTCTTGTACATCAACAATGACCGGTGGGCCACCTTTTCCGATAGGCTTCAATGGCACTGAAGGCTTATTGATGAGGTCTTCCAGATCTTGGATCGAAGGCCTCCTGGCGTCTCCAGACTTACGCCGCTATATCATCAGGACTAAGTTAGTAAACTTCCTCTTATAAAATTTCAACAGAATAAGGTTAATCACGTTAAAATTGACATATAATTTGTAGAGCAAATTGATATTCTTATAGAAAATAGTTATCAACCCAAAGTTATTTGTTTATAGAAATATCTATTTACTTTACTAGTGGTCATTGTTATAGACAGAAATCTATTTGGGAGTAAGAAACATTCCTAATAATGAAATTATTTACGAATACACTTAACAAATTATCAAAGGTCATTGAAATATTACCCTGTGTACATAGTCAATAAATAGTGGTTGAATATGATATAGTAGGTAACGAAATACATTAGTATGTTATGACAGATGCAGTCCATTAAGCCTGTTAGCCAAATGACCTGACTGAAGAACTAGAACTTCCTGATAAATTAAGCACAAGTGTTAAAATAACAGAAATAGGATATTAAATCGTGTTCATGTCACATAATAGAAATTATAATTGATATTGGAGATAATGCATCAAAAATATTTGTTTACAAAGATGACGTACATAGGTATTGGACTTGTTATAGATAAATGAATGATGGAATTATATTTAACTGAAATAAACGTAGGTAGGTGTGAATTTATGGATTTCATAATAGAACACCATGACACAGCGCCTATACATAATTATGAAATATTCGCTCAGCAGGTGATAAACCTCATGATAGATTGTGACTTGCGGTGCCTTGATATATGATGGTGGTAATATTGAAATGACCTTTGTCAATTTAATTTACTCTCTCACTTTCATACGAAGAAAATTACATTAAAGATTTATACTTACCGTGTCAGGTTTAGGGACGGCAAGTGGCTTCTTTGCAACTGCCGCCATTATGATTATTACATAAAATAACTTAGATGCCACAAAACAATTAAATTAAATATAAAATTAACTTATTATTAATTAAAGTTCAAATAACTGCATCACACAATATCACAGCTTCATTTTTATGATTATTTTGCACTCTCACGCAACGTCGATTTCCTTAATTAACAGTTTTACAAGACTTTCCCATCTATCTGGGTCATACATGTTTAAAAAAAGCTTTTTTCTTTTTTCCATTAAATGCTAAAATATTATTTATAAGTGTTACACCTTGTCTTTTTTTATTTTATATGGTATGTCGTTGGTTGGATTTCGAATTTTGGTTAGTTCGTTATTGTCGTTCCATCTAAAAATGGGCGCGAATGTCAAAAGACTGAAGAAGGGGTCGCGCAGACATGGGTGCCTTGCCATCGGGGGAGAGGGGGCCGCGCGCGCTTCTATTTGTGCACAGCACAAATCAGCAGACCATTTCAATTAATTATCAGATTAAGGTGAGCCATCCGTGTTGCATGTTCTTGGACGTCGTCGCTGGTAATATGTATGTGTGGAAGCGCCTGCCGAAATCTACTGTTTCGATGACATTATTGGCTTTGAAGCTAGGAAATAGTAGTTGAATTATCTTTAGCTACATTTTCCACAATTTTAGCAAAGTGAGATATTTCTTCATTGAAATGAAATAAAAACAAGTCGTTCAATTGCCTTGATAAGTATCGTTATTGCATTATACTTTGACGTCACTTTGACATCAAGAGCAATTATTTAAATGCCATAGCCAAAGATAAGGTTGAGACGAGTGGGTTTGTCTAGATCAATAAATATTATTGGATTGAGGAGTTACTCAAGGAGATCGAAAGATTGATTGGCACCATTTTATTAATGCATACATTTCAAATGATTGTCATCGCTGGCAAGAGAAACAGTGCCTGGTATTGCGACATTGTTATCGAGCCGATGAATTTTGAGTTCATCCGATGACACCTTGGTAACGTCGATAATTAAGGTTATTAAATTACTTAATAAGTTTATCTATTTAATTGTAACTCGTTTTAAGTTACTTCTCATTTCTTCTCGAAGTAACTACAAGTATTTTTATTAAAATTCCATTTAAAGTATTAGAATTAGAATTTTTATTTGTACAAAAATAAATACGTCTATATTTGATTGATTAATTTTAGAACCCGATAGCCAATATTTTGGCATGTGATGAACCATTGCCAAATGTTTTTAACACGACGATACTGTCCTCTCTCGCCCACTATCGAAGTGGCCGGATGCCTACGCGCACCTCTTCAGGTATCTTTTACCTACCTTTATATACTATATCAATCTTATTGCATTTTTGTTCTATTTCTGGTCTGTCCTCTGTAACTAATTATAACATGTTTAATTCAGATGCTATTGTCGTCAAAATTCCATTCATTTTTATATTTTGAGTGCTGAGCTATTTCCTTAAACTACATGCCATTATATATTTCCAACAATTTCATATAGATATTTAGTTATGGTTGATATATCCAATCAAAGAACGCATTAAGAGAAAAATATTTTTTTCGTTGTCCAAAATTAATTTCAAACCTATTTACTAATACCTAAACGAGGCACTGTAGACCCAAGGCTTGATTAAAATCAAACTGTGCCAGCTTGTATTAGATAAACAATTTGATTTTAACAATAGCTCATCAATAACGTCTATATATTTTAATTCAATGATTGATTATTAAAACATTCTATTTTAAAGGGTAATTATTAATCTGACAGATCGATCTATTGGACGGACGACCACATTAGAAGACGCATGGCTATCTAACCATACTCCACTTCGCTATAACTCAGTGGATCTGGCAACACGACGCGATATAAGGGTGAGAACATTTCAAGATCACTATTATTCGCTCTTGGCCTAAATTATACACTCATATTTATAAGAATAACGATCAATCATAAACACACCTTACAACAATTCTGGCTCGGTTGCGGATTTGGTTCATTTGCTTCATTAAACCCGATAACGTCATAAGCATACGTTAGCTTTACTAGCAGGTGTAGTTTCATGATTTATATTTATTGCTCTTATAATTATTTCATGTTTTCTTTTATGAACGTCTTCTTGGTCCACGTCTTCATATTTATAGTTTTTGGAAACAGAGATGTAATTATTATTTGGAGCATTAGGAAAAGCTTTGATGATTTTATTATGTACTGTTTTTATTGTCTGTAGAGTTTCAGCTTTAGAAAATGCTTCAGTAGTAGAATTTTTAAGATTCCATTTAGGTACTTTCGAGTCACAAATTTTTGGTACAGCCACCTGTACTATATTTTGCTTCACAATACCAGTTGAGTCATTACAGTTGACATTATTAGTGTTTACGTTATTTGCGTCATAGATACAAAACTTTGGCTCCAGACCGATCACATTGCTTGTTAATTATAGAAATAAATGTTGAACTTCCGCTCCTCTATCAAGTGTATCAGATTTATATTAATTGTTCACTGATTTTGATACAGTATGTTTTGCAGTTCAAGTGCTGATGTCTATTTTATGTTTTGTGGCATCTTTGCTTTTAGCACATCTATGATCAGAATTCCAGTATTTTAGTTAAGTTTACTATTTGATGTGAAATATTTAAGGGATATTTTGATCATAAATATTATTTGTTATCGTCATCAGTCTGTAATGATTATAAAGCAGTTTCAAATATTGCTTTGGTTGCAATTTTATTTATCAGGCAGTTTTGAAAAGAATCTTACAATATCAATTTCCATCTCTTCTAGGACTTATGAATCACTTTTTGTAAATACATAATATTTTTCAACGAAAATTAACATCGTAAGATATTTTCTTTTTACAAAATGTTTTAGGAATGTGCTATTAGAATCTTGCTATTAGACATTTTTAAACATTTAATTGGATTCATGCTCTTGTTTATATTTGTTAGCCTGACAAGATGTTAGCAGCATTACTTTTTATTCTATTTACAATATAACTTGGGAAACTTTAAAAAGTATTTCTGTAGATGAGAAATCAGCCATTAGACGGATTCTTGATTCGTCTCATGGCTGTTTCTATTGTATTTATTCCATCGATGAAACGATTATTTACTTTAAAATTAATCACTGTAAAAAATCTATGTTAGCCACGGATCTAAATGGATATCTCCTTCTATAACATAAATAATCTAAACATATATATTGTTTCACACATTTGTATACCTCTTCAGTGACTTCGCCCGGTCGGCCGCGTTTCTTTTTTGGAAAAAAAGTATTTTTTAGTAAAACATTCTCTGTTAATTGTGCATAACTTATAATTAGGTGTGATGTCTGTACATATTTCAATATGTGCCTTTGTGTGCTTAAAGTCCAATGTAAACTCTAGTGTGTTGTTGTGAACACTGTTATTGTGTGGAATGGATATAGTTAAAGTTTATAAGTTATATTTTAACAATGTTTTCAATATTTATCTCCTTTGAAGACAAACAATTCCAAACTATATGCGATATGTGTAAAACGAAGTTAGTGTTAAAATCAATTGTATTATTGTTGAGTGAATTCTTGTATTATGCAATTTAAAATAAAATGGATTAGCAGAAAAACTAATATTAAAAATGTTGCAAGGAATTCGGAAACGGAATACTAAAGCCATTCTAAAAGTAAAACTAAAAAGCTGTATTAATGAGAGACCCATCAAATGAGGGTGGTGAACTTAGGAGTTTATCACCAGCCTAACCTTATTTTCAATGGCCAAATAAGGTTTTAAAGATTGACTTTATGCTTACGAAAATATTATCACCCCTGAAAGTTAATAGAAAAGTACAGTACTTTGAGTCTCTCATCAACAAATCAAATGACAAACAATTTGCGCCAGCGCAGCGATGTTTATCACATGTTTCCGGCTGGTGGGCAAAGCGCAACTAACTCTAAGAGAACATCTATAAAGAGAATTAAAAGATAAAGACGTGACAGTAGTTTGGACATAGTATTTGCGACTAAAGGAGAATCTAATGTAGCTTAGAGTCAAAGCTTTCAATGATATGGACCATGGGGATCAATTTTTTTAAGCTGTTTAATTTATTGAAGCACTTTTGCATGTTTTTTTTATCATCAAAAGTGTAACTGTATTGGAAAATAATAATGTATGGTATGTACTTTGTGTAATAACAATAAATGGGTAGATCATTTTTATGTCCATAAACTAAATCATTCTCCAAGGGAGAAATAATAAGCAAATTATCGTAATTGTCGTCCGTGATGTCAAGTGTGTAAAAAAAGAAGAACAAAAAACTAAAGACAAAATGCTTTGCAAAAGCGAGCAGCGTCCACCTAAAACTGACCAGACCCAATCGATCTCACCTTTTTCTCGTCTAAAACTTCTCCAGGACGTAATTTGGTGACCTGTTGTTAAAAAACATTGATAATAACTGTTTTTCCTACCTAACTCTCCGCTGCCGAACCTGTACCACCTACCTATGCCTATTTAAGAGCTTATTATTGGTGCAGTAACCTAAACAGCATGTGCAGAAGTTATTACGTTACATTTTGCATCGCCTTCATGTTAATCTCTTATGTTAGTGTCCGTTTTAAGATCGTGATGTAAAAAAGCCTCTTTGGACACACCATTCCTGCTAATAAGTTCCCTTCCATTACCATCCTCCCTAACCGTTATTGTGTGCGATTCGTGCTAACAAGCTGTGCAGTTTTATCTTTGTGCATTTACTTCACAAGTGTGTGCATTAGCTTTGTGCTTTTGACGACAAAACGTTTTATTGAAAAGAATTCCTGAATAATTACATGTACTTGAAAAAATCTCGAATATACAACGTGAGAGTTTTCTAGCTTATGTGATTATCCAGTAATACGTGTAATATAGTGTTTATAAACCGCGTCAGATGCAAATGTATTAATAATTCCGTTTACAGATACAGTTAAGAACTTATCACGGCAATAGAACGGGTAGCATTCATTTGCTTTTACCTTCTTTTCTTCGATCACCTCACCGGGTCTTAGTTTTCTATTCTCCTGTGGATTACGTTTTGCACGATCTTAATATCTACTTATACGATTCAAAATCAGTGTTCTCACAATTCGCTGTGTGGGAGAATGCTGTTCTAAAAGCGGGGAGATTAAGGAGTCTAAGCTCAAATCCACTGAAAATCAAACTAACTTCTCAGACACTACTGAAGCGGTCGAGGCTGTAAATAATGAAGCTTCATCTTTTTATAGATGATTATGGATATGTTCATAAGGGAGTAGATCTACGGCAGTCTAGTGTTATGGGTTCGGCTTGAGAGAATAGGGTCTACACTACTAGATAGGGCTGATATATTGTGTGTTTGCAATAATCTAATAAAATCACTCGTTGAACTTTAGTGTACATTTGTTATTGACTTTCATGGTACAGATATCAAAAAGCATCATTTTCATATGTAAATTACCTAACAAGATTGTATTTCATGCACACCAATATTATGTTTGATTTTATATTTTTCAAAGAGTGATTTAGATAATTGCGTGGACAGTAAATTGTAATGTGACTATTTCTACATATAAGACAGCACAATTACATAAATCTAAAGGACTATTCATACCTTTATTGAAATTGAAGTCATTTGAAAACAACTAACTAAAAATTTACTAAATAAAATAATTACTTCATAGATAAAAAAACAAAAGATACATACCTCATCGCTGATAATAAGGGAAGGACGTCTACCCATTTCCTCAGGTGGAGGAATAAGGGAACCACGTCTACCAACTGGGGCATTAGGAACCAATGATGTTTTTCTTGGGATCTCCGGTTTTGGTGATTTCTCCCGAACGACCTCAATCTTGGGTGCGACTGGCTTTTCTTCTTCAGGTGCCTTGATTTCTGGCACTTTAGGCGCCGGCTGTTTAACATGATGAAAGATTAGTACTATTTATTGTTGTTCAAAGGTGGATTTGTTGGGTATGAGTTGATAACCTCATTTCAAAATGTAAATTTACCTGATCCTTTTCAGGTTTTTCCCTTGTTGTTGGTGTAGGTGAAATCTTCTCGTATTTTTCAAGGTCTGGCCTATCGTAGTCAGCAATTTCAGGTAACGGTTCGGCCTTCTTTCTAACAGTTGTGATCTTAGCCTTCTTGGCTTCCTCTTCAACTTGCTCTTCTTTGACTGCCACTTTCTGTAATATTAAATCAATTATAACATTGCTTAACTATGTAGGGTTTACGGCTGTTTCAAATTATTTATTGTGGACTAGCTGCCCCCCCCTCGGTATCACACGCGATCGAATTAGCCAAGAAGTCAATGTTCCTCTCCAAAATGTCGCGAAGATACTGAAATCCTCGGATGATTGTGAAATTATTTGTTAGTTTCCTATTATCCGGTTATTTGCAACCGTCCTTGGATTATCGCTAAGATCCATATTTTCCGATTATTCTGCCACTTAAACAAATGTTACAATAAACCAAATATTTAATACTTACCAAAACTACTGTGCAGTAGATAAACCTTTGTAATGTAATTTCATAAAAAGTAATAATAATAAAATTTATACCGATTTGAGAGTAAGGATGTTAATAAGCAAAGCAAAAGCCAGAAATTTTAGAAACTACACATATAAAGATAAAATTGCTACAATCACTAATTGCATACATTGCTATTATAGTTAAATTGATACAAATGCAAGCATACTTAAAATGTACATATTTACAACAAATCATAATTAAAAATCCAAATATAATGCTTGGAGATCAGTTTAATTTACATTTAAAGTGCTTATTCGCTACGACAACAACTACTAAAGACTCTAAACTTAATCAATATTAAGATAAAGTTCTAAATAAATTGCAGTGAATAGAAGATTGTGCCGGTGCATTTAAGTGCTGGTGCTACATTCAAATCCTGTGGAAGAACGCTTATGTGCAAAATAGTGCCGTTAATTTATTGGTTGGTGCCAATGTGTACCTCTTCAGGCGTTTGAGGTTTGCTGCTAAAAGCGGGTTGTGGAATTGATAATGTAGCTCGATTAGACTCATCTTTTCCATCTCTCGTTTCAGCCTATACAGTAAATTCAAATTATTGGCGACCATACGATGTATGAGTTTTAAATGAGTCAAAACATTCTCTCGAATGATGTGTGAAGCAATGCGAGTGATTTAATTGTGGTGTGCAAGCGTGGTGTGTATACCTGTGGTGACCGAGATCTTCGCCATGGCGCGTTAGTGTCAGGTGTATCAAGTAGTGTAGGTTTGAATTTGTCTTCTAATTCTGGTGTTTGTTCGGCCTGATTTTGAAAAGATTTTGTTATTGTTTTACTCATTTTTGAGTTAACTTCTGAATTTCGAACGAAATTTTTATCTACCTGTGGTATTTCCGGAATGACTTGCCATGAGAATGGTACTTCGTTTTGTTTTGTGTCTAGTTCAGGAGTTGCCACAATTGGTACCTGATAATTTTTATCATTATTTACGAGTTTGTTCAGTTTAGTTTACAACAAGTATTATGTTAAGACATTTGTAGGCTGTGTTTAGTGTAAAAGTGTAGTGTGTTTACCTCTGTGTGGGGCTTCCTCCAAGGATATGTAGGTTGAGGTTTGTCAAGTGGTTTGTTAGTTTTAGTGTCATCTTCAGGTTCTTTTTTTGTCTGTGTAATTTCCTTATTCGCTTCCACAGAAGGTTTTTCAGAGACTTGAATTTTATCATTTGTTACTTCAACTTCCTAAATATTTAAAGACTTCAGTTACAACTTCGGTCAATATTTAAGCTTTAGAGATATAAGATTGGATGTGATGGAAAATTTAATGCCAATAGATTTTAGTTCAGTAAGATATACATAACGGGTTAAAAGAGAAAAATGTGCTTTATATAAAATTGTGTGTGTGTGAATAATAGTTTACAGTGGTGCATAAAGTGTAAAACAATGTGTATCAAGATAATTGTAATCCCTATTTGGAAGTGTTATTTTGTATGCTAGTATTACCTCTGCGTCAGATTGTTTCTTTCTAGCATAGAAAAATGGTATAGTGGTTTTATCAGGCTTTTCAAGTCTTGGTTCATCAGATGCCTATTAAAATATTTTATCATTAATATCAAAATTACAAAGCTTTTATATGTTTATATTAATTTTAATTTGACTAGCTACCTTATCTTTACTTGTTTCTTTAGGTTCCTTTATTTGAGCTTTAGTCTCTTGAGGTTCCTACAAAATCATTATTTTGATTACAATATAAGTATAATGAAATATAGAGCATGTTTCTTTTTTTTATTTTTATTACCCTACCTCTTGTGATGTCTTTCTCTTGGCATAAAATGGTAAACCTTCAGGTTTCTTAAGAGTTTTGACCTTTGGCATACCTTCCAATTCCTAGTAAAATAGTTACATTTAATTAATTTACTGATAATAAAAAATCTAACTTTTTTCTTAGAATACGTTTATAAACAATTACAAATATTAAATTAGTCATTACCTCAGACTTGCCAGGCCTAAGTAAAGATATACTCTGATCAACAGGTTTGGCTTTAGGCTTTTCTGTTATTTCTACATCTACCACAACATTTTTGTCCTGTTTGAAATTTGAATTATTTTATTAATGTAATTTGATTTCAATAAAAATACAAATTTTATAAGCGACAAATATATACCTCAGCAAGTGTGTTTGGTTGTTGCCAAGGATACTTAGGATCTTTGGATTTAATTTCAGATATTTTTTCAGTGTCTTTCGGAGTAATTATCTCTTTTTGTTTTACATCATCTTGTATGTCCTGTTTCACATTAGTTTAAATTGATTTAATAATATGTATGTTTTTGTGTGTATGAGTAAATGTGAAGTATTTTATATGATAAGTGTATTTCTAGCTGACTTTACCCTTTGAAAATATATTAATCTAAAGGACGAAATGGCATAATAATAATGATATGTGTACCTCATCACGTTTGCTAGGACGTCGCCAAGGATATTTGTTTTCCTCTGGTTGCTCAGGTTTAACATCTTTTTTATCCTAAATAAACAAAATTCGTTTAGTTTGTTCGCGCAATTTAAAAAAAAAATGTTAAGAAACAATAAACTGTTGTTTCTACCTCAACTTTATCGGGTTTTTCAAGTTGTTTTGTAATCGCTACTGGTTCTTTACTTAATTCCTTAGGCTCTTCAGGAACATCTACTTCCATTTCCTCCTGTTTAAAAGTACGACGATTTATATAAAGCTATTAACTATTCTAAGCATGGAAATATGTGTTTAAAAAAATACAGTTTCTACCTCATCAGCTCTGCTTGGTCTTCGCCAAGGATAAGTAGGTTCAGTAGGACGGTCGATAGATACTTTTCTTTTTATTTCAGGTTTTTCAGGCACTTTAGTCTCTATTTCGTCCTGTTTAAAACATTTGAAATGAATATTTATACCACATAACAAATTTTAATTATTTTTTTTATTTCAATATTACCAAATCAACTTCGCTTGGTCTTCGCCAAGGGTAAGTAGGTTCCGTTGGACGATCAACTGATACTCTTCTTTTAACTTCCGTGATTTTAGTTTCTACCTCATCCTGTATACAAATAAATGTATTTGTATAATTCTTTTAAGATATAATTAATCATGAAATAAATTATGTATAAACTACCTCATCTGTATAGCTTGGTCTACGCCAAGGATATGTTGGTTCTGTAGGACGGTCAACAGAAAGTCTCCTTTTCACTTCGGATATTTCCGTTACTTTGGTTTCTACTTCATCCTGAATAAATATTTTTACGAAATCATTAGAAAGAATTGACGGTTTACCATGATGTAATCCTTCTAAAATTAATCTACGTTGATAAAAAAAATGATCTACCTCCTCAACATGGCTTGGCTTGCGCCACGGGTATGTTGGTTCTATTGGACGATCAATAGATACTTTTGTCTGTTTTTTCCGTAGTTTTTGTTTCTTCTATATGTTTGGTTACCGGTTTGACCTATTTTCGAATTAATTTTGACCTATTGTTCCTATACTATACTACTTTATAAACAAAATTAATGTTATTATTACTACCTCGTTTACTTTCTTTGGCTGGCGTTTAAGTTCACGTTCTTTTGTTTTTGGAACCGAAACTTTCCTCTTTATTTCACTCCTTTCTTCAATTTCATCAACATTTTCTACAACCTATATAATATTTTGATGCATTATATTTATGTTTTACTAAAATTTATATTATATTTCTGACAAAATATACGATATCTAAATATACCTCAGTTTTGCTCGAACGACGCTTTGGTTTTTTTGTTTCCGCGGGTACTTCTGTGGCTTCCTTACGTTTAGGTTCAACCTTTTGTGTCGGTTCCTAATAACATATATGTATGTAATAATTTGTCTATGTAAATATGTAGTTGTATTATTTATGTGTGAGTGTTGGTGTGAGTGTATATACCTGTGTGTCTGTTTTCGTAGGTCGCCACGGATATATATTATCTGTTGGCTTATCGATAGATTCTGGTTCTACCACATCTCCAACAGTTTCTTTAGTTTTGTCCTATTTAAAAAATATACGATGAATACGGTAGTTGACTGACTCATCAAATCAGCTACTTTTTAATAAATGACAAAACGATAGTTTATATAGAATTATGTATGAAATATTACACTATGACGTCATAGTTTCACAGCATCAAATCATCTAGTCTTAGTGGTTCCACTGGTAATTAAAAATCATAAAATCATAAAATGCATTAAATGTACAACATATTTGATGTTTCCACGTGATTTTAGATGTTTTATGCATTGGTTAGTGTTTGGTCATTTATTTTTGACAGTGTCAACTACCCAATTTATTGGCACTTGTGTATACATCTAACTGTACATATAACTATACGATTCCTTCAAAATTTTCATATTATAACAAAATAAAAATAAACATTTATATTATAGACAACATAAAGTTATTTACTAAGCGCACATTTCAAACTAACGTCAATATTGTTTGAAATGAATTTCACATCATTTAAAAAATTGTATTTACAAAAGAACAAATTCTATCTTCATCTTTTTGGTTGTTTCAACGTTTTCAGTTTTATAAATCATGCATGGTATCTGTAGAAAAACTTACCTTTAGTTTAACTTGTCCTACTTCACTTGATTCTGCTTGTTTGATGGTGGGCTAAAATTTAATATGGAAGTTAATAAGCGTTTAGGGTGCCTCTAAAACTGTTTTATTGTAGGGTTTTGGAATTTCATAACATTACTACAGATGCTTTATAACTACTCCTAAGATTAATATTACTGCTGATGCTGACTACAGTACTCTTGAATTTGAAACTGAATTCATTAACTTTTACAAAGCATTGGAATACATTATCTATCACTCAGTACTTGAACTTCCTTAGGAAAAAGTCACACAGGGTCTACAAAGCATTTGGGGGAACAACCTTTATATAATACACTACAATACTCAGGCTATGCTTGTATATCAATACTAACTACCAAACTAAAATCGTGATTTCTTTGATCGTAGGATTGCTTTTGTTTTAATTGCGGCGGAATTTGCTTGGAACATAAAATACATAAAACTTCATATAAATATTTGGTCCTTATTGCTTAATACAAGATTTCTCAACTCTAAAACAGTGCTATTAATTAGTTTTATATATTTTATATTTCCATTTTTTACATGAACTTTTTTTAAATAGGACTCACCTTTTGTGTAGTCTTTTTCAATGTTGCAACTTCCTGCTGTTCTGCTACTGACGAAATTGAAGATTTCCTGCTTTCAGCAGTTTCCTTTGTAAGCTAGGGAAGGAAACATTGACCTTTTTAGTAATACTTCATGACTTTTTTAAATATTTCCTGCCTACATTTTAAAGTATTTTATAACTGCTTATTACTCAATATTTGATATACTTTACTAGACTAACCTTTATAGCTTTGTTTTCGACAATAGAGCTTTTTCGGCTCTCTGATTTCATTTCTTCCTTGACCTGTTGATCAAATATTCTATTATTAGGTTTCGAAATCATAATGTTATGTAGACATTTCAGGATTTTGACGAAGCAAATAATGGGTGTTCATAAAGCTAGTCGACTCCTCCAAAGCAAATTAAGCCGAAAGATTTGAAAAGCTGGAATCTATCGATAAAATAACGAACCTCGCTCTGGAAAGATGTCCTTCGGCTTTCAGTCTATAGGAAAAAACATCAGCTTCATTAGCACAGGTATCATTTTGAATAAAGTTTACTGTTGTGACACATTTACATATGACATTTGGGTCGGATTTACAGAGGATGAGGGACACACTTTAAAAAATACAAACATATTTGAAATATACATTGGACGTAATATTATAGTGTAGTGAATTATAAACATAAAATGAAGCCATATTTCCATGAAATATGGTGGATATGACAAGGATTAAAATCACCACCTATTGAGATTGCATGGTTCTTTAAATAGTTCCAAAGAGTATATAGAGAATCATAATTACAAATGTAATAGGTACCTACATGATACGAACAAAATTAATACCAACATCGACTTTTCATCTTTTTGTGATGATTTAGTAGGTATTAAATTAAATATTAATTTGTTTATTTTGGGATGGTGGTAAAATTTATCCTTAGTTAAGGGTAAGGAAAAACAAGCTTTCTCTTTCAATGTCCATTTCTACCTTAACTTCAAGATGCTGTTGTTGTTGTGCTTTCATCGTCACCTGTTTTATTGAAACTTTGTTTTTAATAATATTTTATGATATATTGAGAATCATTGCCTACCACATCATCATTACCACTCCCAATCAACCATTTTATACATGTATTATTTATACACATCCATTTACATTAATGTTACTTTTAGAAAAAAGAAGATTCTCACCTTTGTCTGTTCCTTTTCTTTCTTCTCCCGTACGGTGGGAGTTGGTGTGATCTTTTCATATTTCTCAAGAACTGGTCTCTCGTAGTCATCAACAAAGTCGAGTTCCAGCTGAAATTATTTTGATAAAAATATTAATACCTTCTTATGGCGTTATATCGAATTCGGCTTTGGTTTAGAATTAAAAGCTTAGAGTTACTATACAGTAACTACTAGTAATAAGTAGAAAGTAAGCTAAATAGTTATATACATCTTGGTTTTCTCTTTTGGATTAAATCACGTTTATAACCATTCATAAAAATATTTAACATCGTCGATATTAAAAATCTCGGATATGAAATTTAAAATCGTTAGGATGTTCGTTCGTAAGAAATCAAGTACATACGTTACCAATCAACAGCCCTGTGAATAAAAATACATGAAAAGCATAAAAATCAAGCAACATGCGACTATCGACCGAACATGTTTCAACGAGATCAAAAGATAAACATTAACAATTGTATGTGTCTAGTATAGAAAAGAACAGAAATAGTTTATTCAGCTCAAAACATAAATTACTGAAAGAAAATATATATCAAAAAGGTTCGTGCCTATAAGGTGTATTTTGATTAGTTTTGGGTTCTCTGGGCAGTAATTCTGTGCTTTGAAAATGTGCAAGCATTGTGTGTAACAAATAGAAAGTGTCAGATACAGTTTTAAAGAGGAAGTGACGAAAGATTTCACTCAGAAGAAGTAATTTGACAAATCGAAACGGTGATTACCCCGTCCTTATTCACTCTGGCATCAACTTCAGCTTTTTTAGGCTGATCTGTTGTCTTCTTAACAGTTTTCTTTAGCTGTGGCATTTCGAATTTGCCACCTTTTACAGTCAGTTGTTCCTAAAGAATCAATTAATGGTTTAAATGGGTTTACTACTACATAAGCATTATTTTTTTGCGGATCACTATCTCATTAGTGTGATTGTGTGTTGTCCCAAATGGTGAATTTAAAAACATGCCTTTTATACTAATCTAGAAAACATTAGTTCAATTTTACTGTTCTATCTATCACAGCATTGGGCGTCTACTAGTTCAAATATTATTCTACATTTGCGATTTATTTTAACTATAGCAGCACTTCAAACGTTGAACATTGTCTACCTCATCATCGTCTTCTTTTTTGACAACAGCAGGCTTTTTGATTTTGAGTTTAGCTTCCTCAGTTCCCTCCTATAGAATATCAATGCAGTTTTCTTTAAATTCTACCATTAAAGCAGCTATTATTTCATAGATAAAATATTTATCATTTTCAACATTGATAAAAACTTATACTGGGTGTAGCAGGTGACATCGTGAAAACTGAAACCATGGATTCAGTACATGATTACCCCTTAACGTTTGAATTTTACGTCAGATTTTTCATTAACATCATATTCCAATAAGCGTCCGATCAACCGTAAAATTCACAGGCAAGGTTACAATATGGATATAGAGTTTATTGCAGTATTTGTGTGATTTCGTTAATTTTGTGCACTAAAAAAATGCTGAATATTAGTAAAATTAATTAAACGTGACGTAAAATTCTAACGCTGAGGGGCCAGAATCGTGAGCTAAATCTATGATCCGTTACTATTTCATTTACACCCGGTATAAGCCAATATTTAAAACTTTATTTAATATTAGCTTTATAATTTTATTGACAATATTACTAATTTAAACTCATACTGCAACATTTTGTTTTGGGATATTATTAAGTCTCAAATAATTTAAGAATAATTGAAAACTGGAGAGTACCGTCGGCTTTTTCTTAGCAGGTGTCTTTTGTGTGAGTTCTGCATCTCCTGGTGCAGTGGTGCTTGTCTTAGTGCGAGGTTTGGTGAGGTTAACAGCTTCCTCTATGTCCTCTCCCTAACCCCGCAATAAACACATCAATTAATTGTCTATGCACAAAATGGTGATAGTGGTATTAAATCTAGATGTTATGGAAAACAGTGTTGTTATGGGAAACAGTTTCAATATTTTCATAATGCTTTTAGGTGAATAGAGCAAATAGTAAGTACACACGGCCACAGATCAAGCTACACACCTGCGGCACCTTATGCGGTTGTGATAGGAGCTATTTTGCAACAATAATGTGTAGCTTGATCTGTGGCCGTGTGTACATGTATTGATACTTTTAGTGTACACTAGTTGCGTGAATTGCGTTCATATGAATAGTTTATATGGGTATATTTGAATACTACTGGTGCTCTAATTCATTCTTAAGGCGTATTTGCAATAATTACTAGAAATTTTAATATTTTATTTTTACCTGTCCAGAACAGGTAAATACCTTAACAAGGAATGATATTCGTTTAAGTTTTGAAGCAGATAATGGCGGAACATTAATGTTGACCGACTCCACCTCTGTCTGCGAATGATTATCCAATTATTTAGCATTTACACCTACACTTTAATAGATTACGTAATAAGTTGCGATTGATACCTTCGGTTCATCCTTAGTTTTAGCCGAAGGTCTCTTAAGAGTCTTTTCTTCAACAACTTCAGGTTTCTTAATTTTGAGTTTGGCTTCAGCTTCGCCCTCCTAAACAGTTTTAAATGCCGATTATATATATTTGTTTTATTATTTCTTTGTGTTAAATATTAGGTACATTAATTTTGTATTTTCAACAGAAAATGTACAAACCGTAGGTTTGATTTCAGCTGGTGTTTTATGTGTGAGCGAAACGTCTTCAGGTTCTTTACCAGGTTTGGCCGGTTCCTTAGGCATGGACAAGCTGATGCTTTCATCAACGTCCATTGGCTGGAGAAATATTTTATGTTAATTCTACTAATATCATTTATTTTATTATATTGTGTGTTTATTGATTGAGTTGAAGTGTTACCTCTGGCTTATCTTTGTCTTTAACCGAACGACGCCTGGCAGCTGTGACTGAAGATACTTCTTCTTCAGGCTTTTTGTCGTCCTAATAAATGAATTTATTATGTTTAATATATAATGTGAGTCATAAAGCAATGTATACCATACGTGTAAGCAAATGTAAGATTTAATACTGTGTGTACCTTTTTCTTTTTCTCAATGGGTGTTGGTGTGATTTTCTCGTACTTCTCAAGTACTGGTCTTTCGTAATCATCGATAAACTCTTCCTCGACGACCTGTGTTGTGGAAAAGTGTAAATATTGGGTATAAAAGAAATTAGGTAGAAAGATCATGAAGAAGTCATATTATTATGTAGGTATACGCAAGAGTGGTTTATGTTATGCATCATTTTGAAGATAGAAGTGAAAACAGAGGATATTGAATTTATTTCAAAAGATTTGTGTTTCATCAATTTTATAAATTATTCATTCGTAAAAAACCTGGTACTGAATTTTACAAATTTTCACCTTCTCTTCAGGAACGCTGAAAGTTCAACATAGACAAGCGTAGCGATTACAATTTTTGCCATGCGAGCAGTCAAAGCTTTTATAACTTACGTTTTATCTGAAATGAAGAGCTGAAATATATTAAAAATAGATCCGAAAAACACTGCTAGAGAGTATTAGGGCGTGAATACGTTTTTATTTTAAGTGCATGTGTTGAAAATTAAGTGATCAGTTAAATCCATGATAAGATAGTTTAAGCCGAGTAAAACTTGTTTTATTTAGTTAGATTGTGATCTACCTCTTTCTCTTTAAGAGATGGCCGTTTTTTAGCATCTGGTTCGGCTTTCTTTGCTGTTTTTGCCTTTGGTTTATCCTCTGGTTTTTTGTCCTCCTCCTAAATCACAATTTTACAATAAACGAACTGTTTTCATCGTACTCTTAACTCTTTGTTAATTTAAATTAAAAAATACCTTGTCCTTAGCAACGGAACGTTTACGGAGTGTAGGCATTTCCGGCTCGTCTTCTTTACCTTTGGGCTTTATCTTGCCTGTCATCATATCAACGTCATCCTAGTAAACAATGCGTATACTTTATATTTGATTATTTACGAAGTAAAGCTATAAGGATTGATTTCTACAGCTGTAGTTTAAACGTTTATATATTGGTATTTTGTTTACCTGTGTATCACTAGGACGACGTTTGTCCTTTGGTGTGGGTGTAAACTTTTCATATTTTTCAAGTTCCGGTTTTTCATAATCGTCAATAAATTCAGGTGCCGCCTATAAATTATTTACATTAGTAATTGATCGAAAGGTTTTTGTTTTTAATCTTTGCAAAATATGAGTTATATAAAGAATATAGAAACTATTTTATACCTGAGGGACACCATTTTGTTTTTTAGCCCTATCTAAAGGTGATGGTGTCATTTTATCATATTTTTCAAGATCTGGACGTTCGTAATCGTCGACAAATTCTTTTTGTTCTTCCGGCTTTAAAATAACATTTGAAATTAGTTTTATGAATAAGTTTAATTGTCAATAAACTTTAATATTGTTTTCGAAGCATTAAATTTACCTTCTTAACTGGTTTTTTACCAGTCTTGGCAACTTGAGGCTCCTCAAGTGTTTCTTCAGTCGGTTTTACTGGTACCTTTGATAATTTAATTTGAGATAATTCATCCACAGGCTCTTCGGCCTTGGGAAGACCCTTTTTAATGCTTGGCCTCCTAGGTTCCACCTTTTCTTCTTCAACCTATATCATTTGAATGGTGATTTATATCTAAGTAATTGGTTTAATTTATAATAGACAAATCTGAATATAAATATTTATTTTCCAATAAAAGCTCGAGTTTGTTAATTTTTATGTAAGTCGCTATGGTTACCTTTGTCTTAGGTTCAGGCTTAGGTTTTTTCTCCGGAACCGGTGCAGCAATTGAGGGTTCTTCCTCACTGTCTTGTTCACTTTTAACACTTTCCGATACCGATGCACGTTTCGACTGAAGAGGTTCATGATTATTATTATTACGTTCAATTATATTTAAATTGTTAAGTGTTAAGTCTGTGAGTGTATTGTAATGGTTTTACCTTCGGTGTGTCATCCTCTTTGGGTTTTTTAGCAAGTGGTGTTGGTGTAATCTTTTCATATTTCTCCAATACTGGTCGCTCGTAATCATCGACGAACTCGATAACGTCCTAAGTTTAAATACAATTTAGCACAACAAATACACAACACACAACTGAAAATTTGTTATCATATAATAATAATCACAGTCTAAACATAGATTTCAGATCAACTTCTAAAAGATATAATGAACGTGATCTGATAAATGAATGACAATTGACATTTATAACATGTACGATGAAAACATCTAAAGTTTACTAATACATTTTACGAATACATGGTACTATGTACTTACGATTTCATTTTAACTTTTTGACTAGAAGCTTTTTACAGATTGCATAACAAGGTGAAAATTAATTGGGTACAGTCTTACCTCATCTTTCTTTGCAACGACCTTCTTTTTGATGACTTTCTTTTTCTCTTCAGTTTTTTTCTTTGTAACTTCTTTCTTTTCCTCAACAGGCTCTTCTTTAGGTTTAACAGATTTAAGTTTTGGAATGCCTTCAATTTTAGACTCTGGTTCAGGTTCTGTATTCTTTTTCTCCAGTTTCTCCAAGAGTGCTTTTTTCTCTTCTTCTGTTTTAGCAGTTTTCTTTTCAAGTATCTTTTTGGTTTCTTCAAGTTCTTTTTCTGCTCTTTTAGTTTCCTCTATTTTAGATTCAACTTTCTTAGCTTCAACTTTAGCTTCGGTTTTCTTTGCTTCAATTGAAACTTCTTGTTTCTTCTCTTCAATCTTTACCTCTTCTTTCTTTGATACCTTTTTAGTCGACATTTTCTGTTCATCCTCCTTCATAAAAATATGTACATTACTTTACAAATTACATATTTACAACACATACATTGTAGGTTGTTGAAAAATTAGATTAACTAGAATCTAGGATAAGTACAACAAATAATCAGAAATTATTTACTAATTGACTGAATGGGTGATCTAACTGTACTACTAGGAAATCACAGAAATTGTACATTACATTTTACTTTTTATTTTTGTATAATAACTAACTAACCTTCTTTCTTTCATCGACGTGGTTTTCTTCAATTACAGATTTTTCTTCCACAATCGACATTTCTTCTTCGGATTCTTCAATCACTGTTGTTTCTTCCTCTTCTTCGTCTTCCTTTTTCTTTTTCTGTAATTATTATAGGAAGGAAAATAAATAAATGTGTACTTATTATTTTTCATAATTTTTATTAAAGTTTTTGTGTTTGTCAATAAATTGTCCGATAATCAAAAAAATGCCTAAGTGTGAGTCGGACTTGGGCATAGAAGATTCCGTACCATCGTATATTTATTTTATTTTCATTATTTGTAAAAGCACCAACAAAAATAATACATTCTGTGAAAATGTCAATTGTCTACCTATTACAATAGAAACCGTACTATACGGTTCATTAAATACAGCAATTGTTAAGGTCGAAAATCAACCTGTAGCGCCACACCTGCGGAAGAAACATCTCCAAGTTTCACATATTTATCTTAGGATTTAGATTTTATAATTTTAAAATTTCGTTAAATCTCATTCATACTTTTATGGTTATTATGATTTTATAACAAAAAATACGTACCTTTTCTTCGACGAGAGTCAAATCAGCACTGGACTCGTCTTCTCCAAATTCGTTCTTGATCACCACTCTATAGTTGGCAACATATTTAGACGACACCTTCCTAATGATGAGCCTTGCGTTGGTGCCGTCGAAGGAGGTATTTACTTCGGAAGATTCTCTGATAATTGTGGAATTCTTGTACCAAGTGCATCTGCACGACTGGTCTGACGTCTTGAGGACGGCTATGAATTCGGCCTCTTCATTTTCTTTCTTTGCCTGAAAATATATAAAAGCAGAAAATAAATTCACTGGTTAGTTTTATCTTTCTATAGGCTTGTTAATAATACTAAAATCCATTGTTTTTTTATGAAATTAAGTGGTATTTAATATGAATCATCACTGTTATCAGACACTATTGAAATGTAAGGTATATAATTGTACATACATAATATTAAGCTTTTATTTGTTATTTTGAAATGTTGATTTATGTACAATAAAGTGTTATCTATCTATCTATAATTTTAGATCTAGTTGTCAAGGTAAAATAATTACCTATAAGATATAACAGTTTATCTAAATTTAAACTTACCAAGCTTCTGAAGTGTTTAATAATCTGTGGTTTTTCACCCTTTTCTTCAGGTATGTCTGTGATTTCAACCATCTGTGACGTCGCCTCACCCTTTTCGTTCTTAGCAACGAGCTTGTACGAGCCTTTGTCATGTTGGGAAATGTTGGAAATTTCCAATTTTACCGTGAATTCACCCTGAAAAATATTGAATACTTGTTTATAATTTTCTTCTGTTGATTAAGAAATGAACCTCAAAGATCACTGTAACTTCCAAAGTTTACCTCACGAGAAGGCTCAATGAGAACAGTGTGTCTCGAGTCTTCTTTGACGGCGCTAGATTCCTTGAACCAAGTGCACGCAGGTGCAAATTTACTTAATACTTTACATTCAACAATAACAGTCTTCTTTTTAATTATCTTAATGATCTTTGGTTTCTCTTTGATAACTGGAATGACTGTAAGTATAAAAACACACATTTTAGATAATTTGATCAATAAGTTTAGTAACATTTTTTTCTTATATTTGACAAGTATGACAAATAATAAACTTACTTTCAATATTGAGCGTAAGATTTGCATTGAGTTCCCCAAGATCATTTTTAATGTTGCATTTATACAATCCGGAATCTTCAATACCAGGGTCAATGAGTTCCAGGATAATTGTATAAATATCATCTTTCACTTCGACCCTGGTCTTAATTTTCGACGAGTCCCTGATTTCTTTACCCTCATGATACCACACGATCGTCGGTTTCGGGCTAGCTTTGACCTTGCATCCCATAATTACTAGTTTGCCATTATCCTTGGACTGAATCGTGGGCTTCTCAACGAAAGTCGGGCCCTCACCTTCCGGTTCCGGTTCAGCCTCAATGTTAAGATTGAGATTTGCATTGCTTTCTCCAAATTCGTTCTGGACGTGACAGCGGTAAGCGCCACCATCCGCTGCCGTCGGGTTGGTCAAAAGCAATGACAACTCGTAAATGTCTTCTTCCATTACAGACGATTTAATTTCAATTTTACTGCTAGCTTTAATGACGGTCGTGCCTCTGTACCACGTGACTTTGGCCGCCGGCTTGGCTTTACAGACACAACGCATCGTAATGAGTGTGCCATCTTCGTTGGGAATGATTCGAGGTTTCTCCACAAATGAAGGTGCGAAACCGTTTTCGTCATCCCCACCTATGGAAATAATTATATTTAATCACTAACGCTTACGAGCTTCAAAAGAAATAAGCTCCATGCAGCTCAAAAGCACGAAGCTTTACATGCTTATGCTACTGTATGCGTACATAATTATAGTTAAATATTTTATTTTATTGTCATATTAGTTATCTTGTTTTACCTTGGAAATTGAGAGCAATGTTGGCATTGCTCTCACCAAACAAGTTGAAGGCGTTACACCTATAGTTCCCACCGTCTTCCCTTGTGGGACTTAAAATTTCTAATGTTAAATTAAATGTATCTTTTCCGATAGCTTTTCTGGACATCTTCATTCTGGCACCGTCCTTTATTTCCTTATCTCCGTGGAACCACGTGATGTCCGGAACGGGATATGCTTCGAGTATACATTCCATTATTAACAAATCCCCTTCCTGTCTAATTGTAGGCTTTTTAGGAAATCTTGGTGCCTTGCCATCGGGGATTCTGTTCAAAACATAAAATATTTAATATAAAATCCTACAGTACAGGCGTTTTAAAAATTTTTCGTATAAATCTTACTTTGGTTTGTCACCACCCTCGAAGTTTAAATTTATTTTTGCTACGCCTTCACCATGTTTATTTTTCGCTACTGCCCTGTATTCTCCTCTGTCCGAATTCTCTACGCCTATAATCTCGAGTCGCGCCATGTGATATAATGTTTGGTCCTCTTCTAACGTTATTTTGTGTCTACTACTTTCTTTTACAATTTTTTTTCCATGGTACCTGCATCATCAAGTGCAATGTTAATAGCGCTAGCTCAGTCGTAGGTAAACTACGTCGTTCTGAGTATTATTCCTTACCATGTCATGGTTGGTTTCGGTTTGCCAACACATCGACATTCGAATGTGATTCTGGTACCATCGTCCGATTGCCTGATGACGGGTCTCTCCGTAAATGTCGGTTTGATAAAGTCCTCAGGTACGGGCGCTTCGTCGCCTATTTCAATTCACACGTTAATATTACCACCAATTAGATCATATACGCGAAGATTTGCAGCCGCTCGATTATGTGTCACATTTAAGATGTTTTCTTTTTTAGTTTTGTGTACTACTGATTAAGAACAATACGCAATCAGTCCAATTAGAGTTAATCGAGGAATGTATAAGAGAATAGATAATGATAAATCGAATAGAATAAATACATAAAATTTGGATTATACGTGTAATTTTCATACTACTTTCATTCTAAAAACAGTACGCATGACAGTTGCTCGGTTAATAAGTTAATTGTGCATTTGCTAAAGCACAGTATTTGCAATATAGTTACATCTAACTACAGTATAAAATATATGCAGGGGTACAATAAGGTTAATAGAAGCATTGTTGCAAAATAAATTAAGATAGGTGTTAATGATAGAAACATACATAGAAAAATGTTAGGTACATAACTGTGTTGGTATACGTGAGTGTCAAGTGCAGAAGATATTAATGAGACGTGTGCAGAGTGTATAAAGTGTGATAAAAAAATAAGAAAACATCTTAAATTATTTTAAATATTAACATTAACAATTATTAAAACTATAAGTGTTGTTTGTAGAGTAACTGACAATTTTAAGGAATTAGTTGATGATTATACAAGCGTTGCTGCAATATCTACGTATTTGATTAAATTACACATTATAATTATAATAATTAAAGGATTAGGAACACACAATAAAACAACAAATGATTATGACAATTTGAAGCGTAAACTACATAGATACAAATCAAAATTTAATGCTTAATTGCTTTATTAATTGCATAGTGTATCAATGTATCTCTGTATATCTTATTATCTTCTAAACTTCTCATTACTAATTACTAATACGTTGATGAAGTTGGCCCACAAATTTATTCTAACACCAAAAAAGAAAAACTCAATTTACTTACTGTCGAAGTTTAAGCTGATTGTGGCGTTACTTTCGCCAAGTTCGTTCTTGGCCGTTACCCGATACTTGCCAGCATCTTCCACGGTCACGTTATTAATCTCCAAAGAGGCATAGTACGATTTACCATCCTTGCTTACTGTCAACTGTGGAGTGGAATTTGTGAATTTAAAAAAATATACGATGAAAAAAGTACCTTGATGGCTAAATCTAAAGAAGTTTGCAAATTGTTCCAGAATTGCAACCTATAAAATTAACTCAATTTTAATATCATTAATATTATTGCTGGTGTTACCGAGTAGTCAGTTATTTATGCGCAAACGCCAAACATTGACAGTTCATTTGTATCCTTCAGTCTTGTTTAAGACACTGTCAGTTAAATATACATCTGCTACTTTGATTCGTAAAATATTATCCCTTAAATAACGTAAATTATTAGTCAGCAGCCAGACACTTAGTGCCAGTCAATTTTGTAGTTCGCATCCCAGTGAAAATGTTGTGTGCTATTGAAAATTCAACAATATGTTAAAGAAAGATAAAATTAAAAGTGAGATTTAAGACAAAAGGTCATCGTGCGAGACAGTCACCACCTGGCGGCACTCCTAGCCAACTAGATCGGGGTCAAGGCCATCTCTGAGTACTATTAAAACTAGAACATCTGTAACAGTCACTCTTATTTTTACTTTCACACCTTTGGAATGTCGCTGTGAGTCGTTAATGCTCTTAATGTCATTGTGTTCTTTATTTGTGTTAGTTACATAAGTAGTTTCAGCTGAAAGCTCTTTGGCTTTTGTTTCATTGATTTTATGTTCTAGAACTCAAATTTATGGTACGGTCACATTTATTTATGTTTATGAAACAATCGACTCTTTCCAATGCATGTCTTTTGTTATTAGCTACAATATTGTTATTAATTGACGTTTATTAATGGTCAGTCTTAATAATTAAATTGTGATTTTTTTAAGTGAGATCTAAGAGACGTACCTTATGCCTGGATCCAGGATTGACTTCTGCTGTGTTGTGAAACCAGGAGACGCTGGGTACTGGTTCGGCTTCGATGCGGCACTCGAAGATCAGCCGCTTGCCATCGTCTTCTTGTCTGATGGCGGGCTTGCGCGCGAACGTTGGCGCTTTACCGTCCACTTGTCTGTGAAACACATTTTCTTATTATATAAGAATTATTAAGATACAGCTTTGATGCTTTCTACGCTAGTTTCTTGTTTTTTCGTTACTATTTGTTGGCATTGATTTGGATTTCCTTCAAATGTAATGCAAAAATTTAATGGGAGATTACTTAAAACATAATAGTATTCATAACTAGCTATGATTTGAATTACTTATAAAATTTATTATTTTTAAACACTTACTTCTGTTTTTCTTCGTCAGCGGCTGAAAAAGAATAGATACATAATTATTATCATTTGTAAAATTACATCGTTTACGTTTGATCCTATTTTGGCTTATTCTATGAACTAACTTCATTTCAAAATTTTATTCTCTCCAATGAATTAAAACATGTTGCGTGTATGTAAACTTTGCGGTTGCTACAAGCTAAATCTTTTAAAATAAATTAGTTCACCGCTCTAAAGAGCAGAATCTTTGCAGATAATTTGAGCTAAATGTTTATAATTTGCATAACATCTAACAGACGTAAACATTTGGAATAATCTAACAGTGATAACTCTGAAAATAAACCAAGGTATTTTGCTGTTTGCCTGGATATTTTGCTACGCAACATTTTTATGCACGTTCTAACGAATTGAATTTTAAAGATTATTTGTTCTTACTGAATATTGTTATTGGCTCATAAATATTGATATAGCATGCTTCGATGTTGGAATAATAACAATTTCGAATACCAATGCATTTTTTTCTTCAATTGGAATTTGTGTACCCATGCAATAGTTTTATATTTACTACTCCTCACACTCATACTTATTTTATGATCATCAATATTAAACTCAACATCATCCTTTTTCCCAACTTAATTAAACACTTTAGGATCAGAGGGCCTACTCCGAAAAACGATACACGATAGTTCGATCATCGTTGTCAAATTATTAACCAATAGAATTGCACAAAATTACTGTCTCGTCAGTTTGCTGCAATTCTATTGGTTAGTAATTTGACAACGATGATCGAACTATCGTGTATCGTTTTTCGTAGTAGGCCCTCAGTTCCAAAAACTTTCATTTTATTCATCTACGTAATTAAATTAACATGCGTGTTAAAATGTTTACAATATCTACCAAATTTTTGTCGTTATTTTTTAACTCCAGATTTTTAGTATAGCGCCTTCTGACAGTTGAGCTGCCAACGTGCTCAGGCGCACGAATCTTTTGGCTCAGATCGGAAAGCGTGGGTTAGAGTCCAAGACTAATTTTTTAACATATACATTTATTTATATCTATGACTAATAATGTTATTTTTGAAGGTATTTTTATTGGCCCAGTATTGAATTACGGTGCTTTATGACAAATGTTTGTGTATTGGTTTCTGAATGTTGTAAACATAGGAAGAAGAATAATAATAGTCAACCTGTTGGGTATCAGTTTTGTAAGTACGGCAGGAGGCTTGGCTTCTTGTTACTTTCTTTTTACTTCTACGAGTATTGCCTCAACTCAAACTCAGGACTTGTGTTGTGTGTAGCGTCACTTAACATATCATAATTTACGTAAAGTAACCTAGCAATGATAGTAGCTTTGGAGTGTGTAGGTAGATCAATAGTACCAATCTGTCGCCGTCAATTCTTCCAATGTTGTAGTTTTTTTGTTACGACCCCGGCTTATACGGCCTGTGTTTGACCAAAATTTTTCATTTTTTTTTGATGATAGTAAGCACATAAAACCTAGAAGGGAACTGACTATCAAGTGCAGCTTGTCGTAACACACCGAATGGTGCTTGGCGACAAATTTTCAACTTGAGAGTGGTAGCCAGAGAGGCATGTGCTTCCAAGATACCCTACCACCGTGCTATGGTTTACGATGTTTTCTTTCAAAGATCAAGCTGCACTTGATAGTCAGTTCCCTTCTAGGTTTTATGTGCTTACTATCATCAAAAAAAGCTACGATCCTACGATGACGTAGGATTCAAACCCGTGACCTTCGTCTCGACATTCGACATCACTACCACTGAGGTATCATCGCATTGTGTTTCAATGTAAACAGCAACAAGAATTAATAATACAACTCACGGCTGAAGTTAAGGTTGATGGAGGCGGCCACCTCACCCATCTTGTTCTTAGCCTTAACTTTGTAGAGCCCCGCATCGCTCTCGATCACGTCATCTAACTCGAGCACCACCAGGAACTTGCTGTTGGCGATGCTCTGGATCCTGAGAAGTCAGAAATAAGGTTTAAAATACGTAATCAGAGGGCCTACTCCGAAAAACGATACACGATTTCGATTATCGATGTCAAATTATTAACCAATAGAATTGCACAATATTTACGGGTCGTCAGTTTGCTGCAATCCTATTGGTCGAACTACCGTGTATCGTTATTCGTAGTAAACCCTCAGGTTTTTAAGTTTTTGGTGAAGGAAAACATATTCAATGATTTCGAATCTTCAATGAGACCATGTGATATGTGTCTGGTATAGTGGCTATGGTCATATTGGTATCATGTTAAAATCTAAATGTTATTTATTGAATATAGGTGATATTCTTCAAATTGCTGAGCAGATTTTCTTGATACATAGCTAAGAATACTTTCGATTAAGATACTTTGAAACGAAAAATAATAAATAAAAATCGTTTTATCCGTTCAAGAGCTATGATGTCACAGAGACACACAAATACATATTACAAACTTATAATACCCCTTTTTATCATGGAGTGCTAAAAGTACATACTGATCTAAATAATTCACTCAACTGGAAATAATGATTTATTTATGAGCCTAAACTGAATGATTTGAAGGTATGTTTTCAAACAAATTCATTAATAAGGTACATTTTAAACAAATTCGTTTCAGATTTCATTTATTCAGTCGTGATTCCGGAACAAACGGTCAATGACCTCAAAGTATGTCAGCAACATTTTGTTTCACTCATCATCAATTCCTAATTCAATATAAAAAGCTTATTTATGTTTGGCCATGACAAAAACTTCACATTCACAACGGTTTTTAAGAGTTTTATCACTCATCCAATTTGCTTTGGCCAGTGCGGTTGGAAACTGCTCAAATCCTGCATACCATTACAAATTAAAAGAAAAGATTACATTTTCAGCAATAAACAAATAGATATACGAGCACGTTGTAAGTGAAGTGCTTTGATCTATAGATAAAGAACAAACGAACTGAGTATAGTTATGATATTTTTGTTCCTTTGAGGATTTAACTTTATTTTAATAGCCTTGATATTTTTATTTTTGGCAATGGTAAATGTAATTCATATTGTTATTTTTAATAAATTATTTACAGTGTCTTTGGATTTTAAAAGCGAAAATCATTTTGATGTTCAGGTTATTATTGTTTAATTGTTTTTTAGGTAATGCTTAAACTACCCGACTGTCCAAAGTTCAATATCATACTAATATGACATAGAAAAAGAACTTTCAGTTTCCTCGAATTTTCCAAATTCCTTACTACCCTAGACTTTTACCAATATTTTTTAAAATTTTCAAATTCGTTCAGTCGCTCTCAAGCTATGAGCACGAACAATTTATTGATGTACACATATTTATTTTTTAAACGTTTTTAAAATTTCTACAAAACTGATTTTAGAACCAGCTAGCTGAAGCTTCAGTAGATTCGATCTTCATTTTGTGCCCTCATTTGATCTTACTTAATGGAATAATATAGGTATTATTCAATAAATTATTTAAATAGCTTAGGCTTAGGTATCTTATTCCATTCAGCCCTTCTATCCGTCATATCGGCATTCACTCCTTTCTTACTTGTATCATCTTTCACACAATCCATCCATCTCTTTCGGTCTTCCCCTTCCCGTAAAACTAATAATTAATAATTTTTGGACATGATACTAGGATTTAACATTTGATTTTACATACAAAGTTAGGAAAGTTGACATTCCCATTTATTCTACTATAAATTTATTTTCTATCCCAATGAAAATTATTTGCTTTCTGTATGATAAAATTGATGCCAACTGTGTCAGCACAGTAGGTAGTGTACCTATGTGTTCATCTCAATTGCTATATGTAAGTAGGTACATCAAAGGAGATGTTAGGGTAAACATGTCGTAAAATACTGACGCAGAATGTAGATACAACCCATTTTATATGAATCACATGATGTGACAGATGACAGAGCTATTTTTTTGTGTTCATCTCTAAGCCCGATTTCCACCGCGTTGTTATGGAAATCGGGTTCGTTGAAATTAACTCGCTCAGTTCTAGGGAGCGGAGCGGAGTCATTCATCTCGCAATGACAAATTATTTAATAGCATAGTTAATAAGAGGTGAGTGGGGTGGATCGAAAGAGTAAAAAGTGGTTAAAACGAGTCCGGTATGCTACTACAAACAAAACTCTTTGTTGGTAGAAATAACGTCCCGTCCCGTTTAGCCATTTCCTACTTATTAAGTACCTTTTCGCGGTGGAAATCCCCCCGGCTTAGTCAATACGACAATTTATAAAAGGCAATGGATTTCAGGCGATGATAGCTCTGCGGCAGTGACATCAAATGCCATGGCAAAAATACTGAGTTCAAAAGCAATTGAGCTTTCGGTGAAGGAAACTATCATAAGGAAAACATAGGACGTTGGAAGTATCCAACTAACTGGCTATCACCCTCAGATTTATCAATTTTTCTGGCAACATTCCTTGCTAGTTTCCTTCTAGGCTTTGTGTGCTTATGACTTTTGGCCACATCATCACATTCCACGGTGAGATTACATAGTACTGGGTGAGATTGGGGTCAAACACAAAACAATCCAAATAAAAAAACGATATTCATCATCATAATTTCCCTGCCCAGTACCTAATCATTTGGTGTCGGCTTAATATGTACTCTTCTTCCATTCAGCCCTTCTGTCCGTCATATCGACATTCACTCCTTTTTTACTCAAAAATCAACGTTGACACAATCCATCCATTTCTTTTCGGTCTTCCCCTTCTCGTATATCCACCACTTTCATACTCTTTAGTATTTGGTATTCGAGTCTTATAGAGATGATAATTAATATTGGTAAGTTTTTATTATCAGTATGTCAATATTGTTAGATAGTGGAGTACAAGAGCAAACTCTTGGTTTTTCCCGATAGTTTCGAATTGAAGTTTAATTTAAGTTTTTCATTCATAGTGGATGCCTACTGACATGAAATTTGGACGGTGTGTGTCCTATACCAGCAGTTTAGGCAATGCGTTGATGTGTAGTCAGTGATTAGTCAAGAACTTACATGTTCCAGCTACAGAAGTTAAATTTATAATTAATCAATATGCTTTGCACATTATTTCATCATCATATATTTTTTAGTCGGGAATTTTGAATTAAATTATTACGTGTATCAATTTGTGTGTTTACTGCCTCTGACCAGATTATCACATCATGATGACAGCTCAAACATAAGCCTTAATAACTGACTTAAAATATTATGTATCATACCTAATAATACCAGAGTACCTACTAATTCACTACCAAAATCTCTTGAAATTGAAGAACTTTTACACCTATAAGAACAGGATCTTATACTCACTTGAACTTAGTCCTAGTATCCTCTTTGAGCAGTTCATCGCTGCGGTACCAACATATGTCTGGCTTTGGCGATGCGAGGAGTTGGCACTCGAATACGAGTTTGTTGCCATCATCCTCCTGGCGCAGCTGCGGCTTCTGTGTGAAGCTTGGGGCTAAGTCGTCTGTTACCCCCATCGCGCTAACTAAGGGACATCACGGCCGGGAAGAAACTGCCGTCTCGGGGTTAAGGTCAGCGACCTGTTGACAAAATAAATAGTTGATTCAGGTATATATTGATGGTCTGGATGGTAGATACTACACTGATAGCGGTATAGTTACAAATGTAGGAGAGGTAACTGAACTTGAAATAAGTTTAATATTATAAATGCGAAAGTCTATTATTGTGTATGTTTGTTCTTTACGCTGAAACGGCTGGACTAACTGATGATGACGATGACGATTAGTACTATACTCAGCCAGTACAACGACCGACCCATGTCCTATACAACCGGCTCAAACAGCTGAACCAATTTTGATGAAATTTGGTATGGATGTAGCTGGCACTCTGGATTAACACATAGGCTACTTTAATTTTTTTGGGAACTTAAAAACCGTGGGGAGGAAAGCTAGTAAGTACGTATTTTAAATAAATATTGTTTTGTCATTTAATCCCTTCTAATATTGTAAATGCTTGAAAGTTTGTTACTCTTTCAAGCAAAACCTACTGAACGGATTTGGATGAAACTTGGCGCATAGATAGATCATACCCTGGACATTTATACTACTTTTTATCTTGGGTTAACATAAGAGCCCTTGGGATTGCGGGTAAAACCGCGGGGCGGAAGCTATTACCTCAGGAGATAGATTGTGGGCCGGAGAGTAACCTAAATTTCATAGAGGCGCAAGATAATTAATCATTCAGTTATATTTAAAGTAAGTCTTTTTTCAGACCACATTTTTATTGAAACGAAGAGTAGTAATCTTGATAAGTTATCATTGTTTACTTTATTTATAATTGTCTATTTTTATAAAATTCTGTTACTATGTTTTATGTACCTACTTGTATAGTTTCGAACGACAGTAGCTTTACTTAGATACTTGAAGTAAAAGATTGATTGTACTGTATCGACATTTTGAACGTTATTTTGAAGTAGATACCTAACGTTTATTATTTAGGATGACATCTATCAATCGAAAGTATCATTCATGACACAAACTAATTAAAGACTCAACAATCATCGATTGCAGAAGCTGCGAATCATACATCAAAGTACAGTAACCGTTAACTATAACCCCGCAAACCTGGCCAATCGACAGCACTTCGATTCACGCTAGTGACTCACCGCGGTCAGCGCCATCTACAACAGCAAGGTGAAGTGTAAGTGAGTGGGTGTCCAGTGTTAAAATTTTCACGAGTGTGAACGAAACGTCTCGTTCTATTTCTGTATCTGCTGAAGGCCTCTTGAAACCACACGCCTCGAGCCATCCGAAACAGTTTTATAACTTGCAACTTACACTGATTACCTAACAGTTCCCATTGGTTTTATGTATATTTTTTATGATGCATTTCAATTTCAGGTTTAAGCTCTTGAAAGTTCGATAAGCTGTTGTCATTCCTATATTTAATTGCTACTTAAAAGTCTAAACTTGGTATAATATTTCTGGAGTTCTGCAAGTTGGCGCACTTGGTCCGCTTATGTTAAATAGAATATATTTAAATATTAATGATAAATTACAGTGTTTAGTTTTATCCAAATTGAAATATAAAAAAATACATACCGAAACGATGAACCAAAAAAATCCAAAAATGTCACAGTACACTCAAGATAAAACACATGCACTTTAAGTATCCTTGCAATCGTTAAGCAGACGTTCGAGAACTTGACGAAGGTTATTAGAAACTGGATTCGTCAGAGAAATCGGGCGGTTTTGTCGCCGGCGGCGGGACGCGTCGGGTCGTTTTCGAAATCGTAACTAAACTATGAAAATTTTGGCGAGTGGCCGAGGCGGGCGGGCCGGAATGCGCGTGGGCCGCTGCAGGCATCGGTTGGATAACGTGAACTCGTCACGTTTATGACGTATCCGTTGCAGAGGTGTTTTCCGTTGAAGATAGAGCTGATCTAATGTTGAGGATATGTACTTATTGTTGCAAATATTGGGATAGGGTTTGGCTCTGGAAAGGGTTTATTTTTATCTGAAAATTAATGGGCTGTGATGTATTCTTATTTTAAGCTTTGTATTTAGGTATGTGTTGTTAGTCATAGTACATTATTGTGGCTTTACTGTTGTGCCATTACTGGATTTATAGTGCGTCCTCGTAAGAAGCTGTTAAATACTTGCATTCCATGTCGCTTAACTTTCAATTATTTTCGACCCCTAATTTATCAAAAGGTAATAAATAGGTTTAGATTTTAAATCCAGCCATTTTTTTTTATACTACTAAGGTAGCAAGCAAGCATACCGCCCACCTGATGGAAAGTGGTTACCCTCGCCTGTCGCCATTTGCAATACCAGAGATATTGCCAATGTGTTGCTGACCTGTTACAATACCGAAGGATGGCAAATTGATTGCAATTGCCAGAACACACCAGAACATTGAAACATTTGAACATTGTTCCAGAAATTCATTCAATCTTTCTAGAAAAACACAATATACCTATTCCCATTCAATAACCAAGAACTACATCTTCAACAACATCAAAAATAATGTTTTCATTTTAACACTTCTGAATATCTGACAAACAAGTGGGCCCGGTTTTATTTCCTCATAAATCAGATTGCGTCGTAAATTTTTCTTCAGTATCTGAATTCACAACACCCCTTGGCAACTGGAAAACAGTCAGGTGATTTATAAATTAACAGGTGTGTCTTCTCATCAACAATTTTGCCTTTAGAATCATGATTGATACAGTCAATTTTGTCACAGACAAATGATTTATCAGTAACATTCGTTGATACTTAGTTTTGTATCTGCCAGAGTTAGGGCTATTCAGTGCTTCGTTTATTTATTGATGTCTGAGTGCACGTAAATTTAAGGTTAATTTATACATTTCTGCTTTCTGCAACTTCAGTGAAGTCTTAAATTTTTTTCTACTTACAAAGTGGAGATAGATAGACCTTTCCTTAAATTCTTGAAAGCCTTTGAAGGAACGTTCTAGGTGCCACTTAGATAATTAAGTCATACATATATAACTAAGTAAACACTTCTTAAAATATTCCTATTCCTAATAATCTTGTTACCGAGCTCTCTCTCTTCCCCTTTATTGCAAATGTCAACGGAAATGAGTAACATCATCTGAATATAAACAGTTCTCAGACTTGAGATTATAAACTGATAAATTTAATTTTGTCAACCTATTCCATTTCCAAATTATTACACATCCAATAGGCAATGCTACGAATTTCGTGCAATCATTATAATTTACGAAACTATTGTAAGGATTGCCAAAGAAAATGCATAACATTTCAAACATTTACCGAAGCTTAATTATGTCGGATGCATTGAATTGTTATTATATAACAATTATTAATAGGCATCAACTATGAATGGGTCGATTAGATCACAGGAAATCTATTTCAAACACTGGCCTGTACGAGCAAACAAACAAACATCTATTCGCTTCCCACTCGGCATACGATTGATATTTTGGCCAGCAGCGGGACAAAACATCCCGTTTAAACAAGTAGTTTAGAAAACCTACGTGCATATTCGGATGTAGTAATTATTATAAATATAATTTCCTAAACGATTGCCAACGAAAATGTGAGACCATCTCAAATTTGGGGTTTCGGCATCTTTCATAAGTTTTAAATTTAGTGGTGACGGTGATCATTTAGGATCAGATTATATCATATTATTATTTAAAATAACAATCATCATCATCATGTCAGCCGAAAGACGTCCACTGCTGGACAAAGGCCTCCCCCAAGGATTTCCACGATGGCCACAAAAAAACAATATCATATCATAAACTATAACTAAATTATCAATATAAGTATGTATTTACAAAAAAAAGTAGTATATGTAGTATATCAGTTATATATTCCATAGTACAAGCTATGCTGAGTTTGGGATCAAATAACCGTGTGTGAAGAAATGTCCCAAGATATTTATAAACATTTTTATGTCCATTGATAGAATGAACTTCATATTATTATACAAAAAACAATTATGTCTTAAATTGGTCTAGCCCCATTCATTTTAATTTTGAATCTCCTAAATATTTTAGCGCATTGGAAGCTGCTATTTATTTGACAGTTTCATAGATAGTGCTATTGATGCGTTCATCTTGTACAAAATTTAATATCACGCGGTGAATATCATCGGATTGAATATTTACATGTGACATGACGTCAAAGCCAACGTGTATTTTCAGTAGAGTCTCTTTACGAGTCACGGAAGTCACGGGATATTTAGTCTAAAGCTCGTTGAATATGAGTTTGTGTTTGAATATGCACGAAACATCTGAATATTACAGGAGTGTCAAATGGATTTTATGACAATTCTCGTTTAGACAATTTCAGTGGATTTTGTTTCTCGATTTCACAAATTATGATCATCTCAGGGAGATGTTGTTGAAATCATTTGTGGTCAGCGCAATATGTACTCTTCTTCCATTAAGGCCTTCTTTATCTTCCATATCGACATTCAGTCCTTTTTCACAAATTATGATGATTATTTTACTAATTGTCTTATAAGTGTGCTGTCAGAACACAGATTTTTTGACGATATAGTATTTCATAAATGCCAAAGGTAAAAGTAACCTTATCAACTATCCAGTTTGTTTCACCCAAAATTGCAAAACAATTTTCAAATTGTTGTAGGTTGACGATCTAAGCTATAGTTAACTTCTCTCTGAGCTTTTTTTTGTTTTTAATTTTAAAATAATCAACCGATTTTAAGTGAAACATATTTGCAAAAGTTAATTTTGCTCGCCGAAAGTATGCATACAAAAGTATATTGTCATTGGCAACAGAGAAGACAAATATACGACATCGATGCTGAAACCCGTCTCCGTTCCAAATTCACGAGTTTGAGTCCAACTGTTACAAATATATTGCCTCATGGAAAGACAAACGTACAAACGACAAATGTAAGTGCAACTGAAAATACTCTGGCTTTGTATATACAGACAAGGGAGATTTTATACCTATCTGCATTTTCTCAAACAATATGGTGCATATTACTCTATAATGGGCAGAAAGGAAGACATGGCTATATAAAAGAAGCAGCAATAATGATGGATTCATATTATGAGGATCATAATTACCAATACATAGACAGCTAGAGATCAATGGTTTGTATAAATCCCAGGAAAATCGTTATATATACTTACTGACAACGAAATTATGAAAAATAATAAACATATCAAGCAAGTTTAAGATAAATAAAGTAAAGTATGCTTTCAGCTTATAAATAACCTGAAAGCATACTTAAAAACAGATGTTAATCACGAAAATATCATGACTCAAATAATGTTCTCTGAGAAAAATGTGAAACAATCCTACTCAATCTAGTTGCTAGGAAGATACTTAATGAAAACGAAATGATTATTCTACACCTAGTGCAAGATAAATACCAAATGTTTGTTCAAGACTCAAGTCGGATAGTTGACCGATCACCAAACATGATCAATTACTGTTTAGATTTGGCAGCGGAGGTGCGCGTGCGCTCAGCGGGTTGATATCCCATCTATTCAAACGTGGTTCGATGACTCACTAACGTTTACATCTGTTACTGCAGGAGTTACATTTCAAACTATGTTTATTTCGGGTGTAGGTACTTATTGAAACCAAAACAACCAATAGTCAGATTGTCCAGAATGTAACCTTGCTGCATGGATTTAGGAATAGACTGGATCCAGTTCTTGTCAAAAATGACGCACATTATATCGTACGTACCTATGTGTGTCCTGAGTTTGTCCATATGAAACAAAATACTACGCGAATGTAAAAAAATCTACAACATTTTGGTGTGCAAATTTACAAGAAAACTGGCATTATTGAGAAGCGTCGTTCGAATGTTCGAAGTCAGTCTGTCCATGAGTTTTTTCTATGTCCATGCCTTGCTGATATCTTTCCGGGACATAGGTACTTCTTGTTTGAAGAACTGTTGGTAGCTTTAAGTAGCTTCGACCATGATAGTGAGGCCTAGATATTTTTAATGTCAACAGCCTGACAAGCAGACAGACGATCCACCTCATGTAATGTGGTTATCACCCCCTAATAGTCATTTGCAATACCAGGGGGATTACCACTATGAACATTGTGTGGATGATTGAGGCGGCTCGAGGACGTGAGGTTTTTTCATAATCTCCTACTAATCTACTTCTATGGGTATAAAATAGTGAATAGGATGTGAAACCTTGGGATGGAAAGTTAGTAACGAGATATTTTTGTCCTACTACTTCCCTCGTAGCATGGCAAGCGTAGACTAGGAGTATGAAATCTTCGACCAATCAAAACCCATAAATATGACATGATGAATTTAATCCGAGACTATTATTAGTGAAAAATTCAAATCTTCTGGTACGGGGGTCAGTAGCAAAAATGCTTATTCTCTATATTAGGTATAAAATAATATAGAGAATGAGCTTTTTTATACTATTTATGTACCTATTATGTATAGGTAATTAAAATTCGATCAGACTTTACGAATCCACACAAACATGAATGTTCTGCATTTATCTATACTTCTATACTAATGTTATAAAGAGGAAAGATTTGATTGTTTGTTTGCATCGAATAGGCTCCGAAACTACTGAATTGATTTGAAAAATTCTTTCACTAATAGGAAGCTACATTATTCCCGAAGGTTATAGGCTACTTTTTATCCCGGGAACGCGAGTGAAACCGCGCGGAACAGCTAGTATTGAAATATTTCGGGTCGCCGAAAGCCGAAAGACGTCCACTGCTAGACAAAGATCTCCAAATTTATATACTTTGTGTTTAATTTTAACTTGTGAAATTCCTCGAGTAGGGTACGTACTATTGAGAAATAGCTTCGTAAAAATAAATCAACAGTAACCTTTGGCACAGATTTAGTATAAGAGTACTAATAGTAGACACAATATTGCTTCAACATTAGAGTCACGTAGTCCAATTAGCTTAAATACTGCATGTCTATTTATAATTGGGAGTGAGTGGGCTGGTTTCTCATTATTACTCTAAACGTTGCGAACGTTGGCTCATTGAATTCTTTCCTTCTGATGAAATTTATAAGGAAAAAATATTATTGTTGTTGACGAAATTAACCACCGGTTTCTTTATGTTCTATGAAAATCAATTTATGACATATAACTATGTCAGACGCGAGAGTAGTCATAAAAGAGTAATCTTTTTTTCGGTAAATTTATTCAGTTAGTCTTTTTTTAATCTTTAATGTATTTTTGTAACCTTGACCATGTATTAGAATTTGTTCACTCAAAAATATCTCGATAAAAAAGGTAAAGTTGAAATCAGGTGTAAACATTACCTCCGCTTTCACGGGCGTACAACTTTAGGTTATATTACAATCTCAAAATAAAGTCACTTAAGGTACTACCCGATGAATTTGGCCTTATGCAATCCAACTCCCTCATACAAGCAGTTTCCCGCAAAAAACTACAATAATTTATTCTTCATTAGCTACAAAATTGATTGAAAAACCGATAGAAAACATTATAGCATTATATTATATTATTATCTACTAATTTTTGTTTCATTTCGAAACGTTGCCTATACAATCTTTAGCACGAATAAAGAGCTCACGAATTATTTTTTATCTCTCGATTAATAAACTTTTTCGAAATTCCAGTAGACAAAAATAAAGACCAAATACCATACTACAATTTAAACTACAATATAACATTTATTGCACAATTTTTATGGTATGTTTAAGCATATAGGTTTTGAAAATGGCGGATTTCGTAGGGTAGCCCCATAACGCACCCCAGCTCTCTAAATTAGATCATTTTTCTTCTCATGCCTATAAATAAATGCGACCATCATATACTGTTCAATACTAGGTCAGTCTGTGTCGATATTCTAAAAATAGATGTTAAATATTTAAACGTGCACTTCGATCTGAAATAGCTGCGAATGTATCAACAATGCGTCACGCCCACGCTGCTGTAATTGGGCGGGGGTTCTGTATATTATGGCTATATGGTATTCTCGTGGCTTTTCATGCCATCAATTGAGTTTCAGTATAATATTATCTGTATGTAAAATCTACAAATGGTAGAGTTCCGCGGTGCATGATTTTAGGATTACATAAAAAAAACGAAGGAATAGGTAGGTACAGTATGACACAACTTAGATGTAGCATCGGCGAATCGTTTTCGTACACTTTACTTCCGATTTACACAACAAATAAAAATAATTCAGTATCGCGCCATTCAACGTTCAACAAGATCATTTTCGCCGATCATTTTTTAACACATGAGTAATGTTGTAGGCGCACTCTTTTCGAGAACGATCGATTTTACGAAGTTTGCCGATGCTTCATCTAAGTTGTGTCCTACTATACTACATATTATAATGTCATCAAACAGAATCACTGATTGAAAAAATAAATATTAATCGTACAGTTGAGAGAAATGAGAAGCTTATTCCAAATTAATTTCTGAACGTAAAAAAAAATATAGCATATTATTGATTTAAACACAAAAACACAGGCCATGTGATGGTAGTTAGTAAGGTAGTTAGTAAATGGTAGGTAACTAGTAAATTATTTTATTGGCAGACTAATGGAAAGTAGGTATTCAATTTTAAAGTCTACTATTAAACAATTAAAGGTAGTCTTATTGACTGATCGAACGCAGATATATGTATTACATACATTATGGTAAATGAGGAAAACATGTTTTGTTTACAAAAACAAACCCCATCATTACGTGAGACGGTTTAAAAAATCCCAATTTCATATAAATGAGGTTAAAACCAAGAGTCCAAGGAAGTCGAAAACTTCCATGGACAGCCATACGCATTTCATGCGCCGGAACAACATACAAGACTATTTCGAAGCAATGGTATAAATTGTAACATCGCTTCGGAATAGTCCCGAAGCGACGCAAGAAACTCCTCTCGGGCCTGATAAATTTACTGTAGCAATTTGCTAATTAAATAATTACTTACAGACATAGATTCCGATAGACTTCAGTATCAGGTGGAACAACGGTTGCACTGACGTACGTAGGTACAGCTCGAGAGTTTGTGATAGTTTGATTCAAATGTAAAAAGCCTACCCACATTAATTTTGTTATTGATTATGGTTATTCACAGTGCCACTAACGTCACAGTGTTACCAGTGTTTCACCCAATAGCTCTACCACGATAAAAAATAGAGCTAACCAAGTTGGACCTACAACCCGACCATCCTGCAAAGAAAACTTGCAAATACACTGGGCCGCAAAGAAAGCGGGTCGGTTATACAAAATACTTTTAAAATATTTGAACAATCCATTTAAAACATGGTATGGTATTTCATAGAAGGATCATTTTACTGCCATTTCTTTATGAATATATTAACAAAGAGTAAAATTACTCTTGACAGCTCGCAAAGCCTAACATAATAATCTGTATATTGTGCCAAAAATAAAACAATATTTTAATAACTAAAATTAACAAAAAACCCCCGAATCCACAAGAAAAGAGGTAATTATTTTCAAACGCCAGAGCGAATTTTCTTGAAACATAGCTGATTAGCATACCTTTCAAACGAAAAAAAACGGAATAAAAATCAGATTATCCGTTCACGAACTATGATGACGTTGACAAACACAGATAGACACAAATAAACACCTCTTTTTTGTCGAGGGTTAAAAACAAAACACGACATTTGCCATCTACTATATTTAACCCACGTTTATAATCGCGTCTTGCCTTAGTAAAATGAAAACAATTGTTTTAGAAGCCCAGCCAACAAATTAAACTCATTTAAACGATTGTCTTTCCATTCTGGCAGTGATATGACCGGTCACATTCAAATGACTTAACAGTCTGATGATTTGTCACATGGTCGCTTTCTAATAAATATTAGTCATTGAAGGTGTATTTTAATGTTTTAGTGGCGAAATGTTGGCAGCTTCTGTTTCATCGATTTTTTAAGTGTCGAGCAACACATTCTCTAATTTCAAGTCTCTAGAGATCATAGATCTAGAGATTAGCGCGTTCAAACAAACAAACTCTTGAGCTTTATTATTAGTATAGAAAAAGATAGTAGGGATTTCCATGTCTTCGCATTTCATCTACACTTTTCCTTTCAGTAGGTGATATCTCACTATGAATTACAAGAAGCCTTGCCATGCAGAGGTCATTGTCTGTACTTTTAAAAGACACATACATATTGATATTAATATCCGATCATTATTAACACAGATTATAAAATGCAATTTTATTATTAATAATAATTTTCATAATTAGATTTCATATTTCGTAACGCGCGACTAGTTGGCTGAAAGCCATGGTGACAGAGACGGTGATATTTAAGCGCCCTAGTGCGAGTGAAACAGGTGATAATCTTGTGTGAAAAATATTTATGCTAAGGCCTTCGTTGCTATGAATTCATCTATGAATAGTCACAGTCGGTTCACAGGATGGTTATTTTTGTTTCGCCGTTTGAAGGTTAGGTAACGCTACGAAGATTTTCTTTTTAACAAATAAATGTCACGTTTAATCATCAATATTTTTTATTATTTATTCCAATGAGTTTACCTGTAAATGTTTGTTTTAAACGCGTTTGTCGTTTTAACAACTTTTTAGAAGTTGAGAAATATTTTTCAGTGAATATTCTACAGTGAAGTTATTTAGGTCAGGGTAAAAGTCATTAAATGTAAAAGTGAGCCAAGGATGCTTAAAAGGTTTTTAAGTATATTTTAACGAACTTATGTGAGCAAATGATCGGTTTTATTTAAGTGTTAATATTTTTTTTAAGTACTTACCTGAAGTAAACTTTTGCCAGTTGATTTTAAAGTCAAATAAAATTTTAATAATGTCGGAAATGTATAAATCTTGTAATCACTAATAGCGTTACCAGGGAGGGTAGAGGAGGGTCGCTGACCCCTCTAGACCAGGGCTGTCAACCTTGGAGCAGTGGCAGAAGACCCATGAAAATGGATTTTGAAATGAATAAATTTAAACCGAGCAGGTGGTAGAGTCAGTTGTAACTCGTAATGTAAAGTAATTTATCTGGGACTGAATTAAATAAATTCGTTTTGACTTATCGTTTCAGTTACTTAAGTAGGTCCCTGATCTAATAAAATAAATTTATATTTATCATTCACTAGCTGTTCCGCGCGGTTTCACTCGCGTTCCCAGGATAAAAAGTAGCCTGTATGTAACCTTCGGGAATAATGTAGCTTCCTATTAGTGAAAGATTTTTTCAAATTGGTTCAGTAGTTTCGGAGCCTATTCAATGCAAACAAACAAACAAATAAACAAACAATCAAATCTCTCCTCTTTATAATATTAGTATAGATTATTTAAAATTCATTTAATGAGTCCATAGAAAAAACATTGTAATTATTTTCCCAAGTTTTAAGTAATGCCGTTGCGACGGTAAAACGTGAAAGAACGAGGAAAATATCATTCAGTATTTAGCTCAACGCAAAACTTAATAATTATATTGAAAATGAGCCGAGGCCAATCATAACTAATCTGACAAGCTTCACCCATCAAAACTTCAAGATTATTTTACGTTGTACTAAAACAACTCGTTGTTTACGTTACGAACGTTGAATTTAACCAGCAATTATATCAAATTATGTGACGTTAGATACACAAGCTAATTCTATTTAGCTTTTGATTTCATTATGTCATGTCATATGGTTTAGCTTTTGATTTCATTATGTCATGCCATTTGATTTCATGTCAGACCTTGGACAAGGATTAGGCTGTGTTTGTTTATGATTTTATTATAATATGTAATAACTTTTGACGGGTCAATTGACGTGGTTGGTTAAGATACCACCTAGATACAGGTCATGGGTTTGATTCCAGAAAGGACATTTGTGCATGAACATGTTTGTTTGTCCTAAGTTTGGGTGTAACTATGTATGTATTTACAAAAAAAGTCCTACTTTGTTTTATCGAAAGAAAGTTGAAAATCTCTCCGGTGTTTTCAACAGCTTACCACCATCGGCCACATTATCACTAACCACGGTGAGATTGTGATCAAACACACGTAGAGTATATTGTTATATTTTATTTTTACTTTGTGTATTCTCAGAATAACACCAGACACTAAGGATGAATTACTTCAAAATATTGGTTAACATAACTAATTGCCTCAGGCGTGACCTTGCGGAAATCCAAAGACAAATATTTAGTAACTAATTCCGCTGGATCTCCTTTTTCTGTCAAGTCCCACTCAAGGAACCTCAAAAGTATCCGTCTCCATCACATAGGCTATCTGCAAGCCACATTCTTTAGATTATGCTTGAAAAGGTATAATAGATGTTATAATATTAGCATGGATTAGAACCGACGCTCGTTGGGGCAGAAGGGTTCTCGAGTGGCGACCACAAACCGGAAGACGTAGCAGCAGGCCCCCCACAAGGTGGACCGATGATCTTGTGAGGGTCGGGAAAAACCGTTGGATGCGGGTAGCGCAAGACCGGCCATCGAGGAGATCCTTGGGGGAGGCTTATGTCCAGCAGTGGACGTCTTTCGGCTGACATGATGGATAATACAATACCCAATGATATTATCAAAGCAAATTTACATGGAAAGAACATTTTAAAGCACCTGTTGTCCTGACCTAGCCCCAGATACGAAACAATAATTTGCCTAATTAACTAATTTAAAGAGACACTACGTATGTTGACGGTGCCAGATCATTACGCGCAATGTCCGAGATACTATACCGTCATAATATATAGTTTTTATCTGATCTGGCAACGTAGAATTGCTACTAATGTATAGATTAGTCATGAGAGAAGAATGTTTAGATATTTCTCTGATGATCTCGTTGGAATTGTTCGGTCTATTGGCTTTTTTTAAGTATATGCCTGTGTTTGACCACAATCTCACTGTTGTAGTGATGATGTAGCCGAAGGTGGAAAGCACACAAAGCTTAGACGAGTACTGGCTCTCAAGTGCAGCTGTCGGAAGACATCGGTAAGTGTTTGGCAATAAATTTTTAACTGAACCGATCACTATGAAATTTGGCACGCAGATAGCCTATGAGATTTAGAAAAACAAAGGCTTCTTATTAATCCCGGGAACGCGGGTAAAACCTCGGGGAACAGCTGATTTCTTATATCCCTTTCATATGTTTTTTGCCTTATGTTTAGTTTGGAAACAACAGAATAGAAAATGTTGTTTGCTTGTAGGTACATGGTTTCTAGTATTGAATATATCTACCCCATCTACATACTCACGACCTACCCATTTATTACACAGTGATGTTTGTGAGTCACAATCCAAAGATATCGATAGAATAAGAGTGTTTTGGGTTGCTTCCTCCCACTTTGGCGGAATCGGAGCCTATTTTTACTCAGCGACACACATATTACTTATTTGTTGCTGTTTTCTCTTTATTGTAGGTATTATTTGTGTTTTGCAGAAGAAATTAAATTATTTTTCTTTTTTTCTTTCTATACTTCTACTTGATCCTTAGAGCTATATCAGCTAGTTTAGTTTGCCGATTCCATCTGAATGATGTATCATTTTGGAATTTCAAAGACATGTAGTAAAAAATCTAGATGCGTGAGCAATATTAAAAAGTTGAATAATCGCTTACACCTGGTGGCTTTGCACCTGGTGTAATAATTTAGCCTCTGATGCTGGCGATAATAAAGATGAATTTAGAATGAATTCACTTACATAAAAATGTATTTTATGGATGTGAAATATTATTATAATTATAATGAAGTATAAGAGGTAAAGTCACAATTCTGAAAACTGAATCACTACATTATAGGCTACATTTTATTCCAGAAACGCGGTCGAAACCGCAAGGGATAGTATATTATAAGCTAGAATTTAAGGATATACATACATCATTTGGTAATCATTGATAATAAATAATCTATGGTTTAAACCCAATAAAGATTATTCCGTCATTTGAATCTCCCTCCGATTGCGGAATAAACATTTTTGAGACGACTTTAGATACAACTGTAAAAATATTCTTACCAACAAATCCCACAATTTTATATCAACAAACAGTCTTCATTTATATTATTCAGAAATAATCTTCTAAGAAATTAGGACATCGTTAAAATGGAGCCCATAGCCACAGAGTGAGATGCAAACTCCAACCTAGATAGAATCCAACCTCGCTAACTAAACGGATTGAACTTTCTTGGGTGTACGCCAAAGAAAATAAAAGACAGAGCCGTCTAGAAAACACAGACGCACCGTGAAGACTCTTTACTCGTTTTGTTTGTTATCTATCAGATTGATTGTTTCACTAATCATTTATTTAATAAATGGCGACAAAATATTCCGTCACATTTCGGTCACGAGACATTTATAACGTATAAAAAATCTTCAGCATCACTGAGGCACCCCATTTCACCCAACAACATTCAAAGCAAATCAAAGACAGAAACGGTGGGTAGAACTATCTAGCCCAAAGAGCAAGGGAGAGGGTTATGCTCGGAGTTTCGCTGCGAGATCGAATCAGAATCTGCAGGCGAACTAAAGTAACCGACATACTCGTAGAACCGACGGCCGCTGGGGTCGAAAGTTTCTCACGTGGCGACCACGATTCGGAAGACGTAGCGTGGGCAATTCAAGGTGGATCGACTATCTTGTGAGGGTTACGGTAAATCGCTGGATGTAGCGCAAGACCAGCCACCGTGGAGATTCTTGGGGGAGTTTTTCGTCCAGCAGTGGACGTCTTTTGTCTGACATGATGATGAGAAATATCTAGCTAGAGTATTCAAAAATTACAGCAGCATGTCAGTATATCTGAGTTTGTTGATAAAATCATATGTGAAAGAAAACGTTTATATTACTATTGAATAATCAACTAAAACTAATATCTAACTGAGAGATACGTTTATTAGTTTTAGTAAGTGCGAGTCTGACTCGCGCAACGAGGGTTCCGTAATTTCCTATGTTACTTTAAATACCATAGACTTCCCTAAACATAGGTTTTATTACATGACATAATTAATATCAATTATCAATCAATCGCAAAAATAAAGAATAGATTAATTTATTGATACGGGCATTAGTCTACATCTAAATCTACACTACATAAATTCTAAAATGATGTAAGTTGTTGTATGTAAGTAAGTTTATAAGTCCGAATGTAGGAGGTAATTTCTGCAGTTATCCGTTCGATTCAAAAAATTATAAATATTATTTCACTAAAATAGGAAGCTACATTATCTCCCAGACTATAAAGTAGCCACTTTTTATGGGAAACTCTAATAGCTTATATAATCTCTAATAGGTTATAATTCTCAAATCACTCGGGTATTGCAAGCGTTCAGAGGCTGCGGTAACCGCTTACCATGAGGGGGGTCGTTAGCTTGTTTACTAACTTTGTGGTATATAAAAAAACATGCTGGATTTCTCTAACTATTTCACGATGATTTTTTCTTATGAAAAGCTAGTGGAAAATCTAGTCATTTCTACTTACGCACTTGAGAGTCTGAGTAGTGTAGGTACCTACATTATCGTAATCTATACTGTTTATTCAAAGCAATAAGGTTCATTGATCTATTGAAGCATCAATCAACGATGGAGTTAAAATACAACCCGTCGACAGATCACATTGCCCCACATACGCGCGCGCTAAGGGTTCCGCAACAAAATACGCCTGTCCGTCTGTCCATCTGTGTCAATCTATCAAACTGTCACGAGTCTAATGTGTGAGTCATGTGGCTAGATCTATAGATTTCGATAAATACCTTAAATAAGTGAGAATGGTTATATTATGCCTGAAAAGTCAAGTAGACTTCTTCATGTTATGCTTGTTTTTGGTTTGAAATCAAAAAAGTAGTGCCAATTCTGAGAAATTAAATATTTTACACACTGCTCATATTAGATATACATTCGTATAGATATAGGGATACAAAGTGTACCAGAAATGCGTCGTCACAAGGATAATCTGATACACGTTGTATTCGTACAGAAAATACATATACCTCTCTCACAAGAATTGTACTAGCAGAGGTAGTAAGTAAAGTGCTTAGAGAGTAACATCTTCAAGTACGCTTGGTGGAACTGATTGATATACACCAGTATGTTCTTGGTAATAGATTTTAAATTTATGAATATGAAGTACGTAAATGACCGGCCATACCTTACTGAACAGACGGGGACGCGACGTTTATATTTTATTAAAAAAACTTATTCTTTTTTTTTAAAGAATAACAATGCAGTGCCCTTATCTTAGATCTTTAAATGTATGTTAAAATTTTCAAGTTTTGTTTTTTTTTACTATACATAGGTTTGATTTAGTTTGATCACAATCTTACCGTGCTCAGTGATGATGTGGTCGATGGTGATAAGCACTTGTGTGCTTTGCTTGTTAAGCTTTGTAGCTTAGAAAGGATCTGGCTCTCATGTGCAGAACACATTGGAAGGTGCTTGGCGACACATTTTCACCACAATGCTATGGTTGGTATTTTTTAAAATCTATTGCAATAAAAAATGCAGAGAAAACCATAATTTAGAGTCATCATTTCTCGCATAGGTGATAATCGGTTCATAATAACAAAACCTCTACCATAGAATAAATAATGTACTACGTACAAACCTCTACGAAGTGCTACGAGATTCGTAGCACTGCTATACGTAAGATATATTTCTCGTTTTGTTCGATTCTCATTTTTTTTTTTTATATATTACTAAGGTAGAAAACAGGCATTGATTGTTACCTTAGTTGTACCTACGCAATAGGGCAGTTGACTGACATATCAAATCAGCTACTTTTTAATAAATGTCAAAACGATAGTTTATATAGAATTTTGTATGAAATATTACACTATGTCATAGTTTCACAGCATCAAATCATCTACCATCTACCAGTGGAACCACTCTCAGTGGTTCCACTGGTAATTAAAAATCATAAAAAGCATTAAATGTACAACATATTTGTCGTTGATGTTTTATGCATTGGTTAATGATTGGTCATTTATTTTTGATAGTGTCAACTACCCTATTAAAACGATATTAGGGAAAACACTTTTGATATATCAATAGTGTGACCTTTTAAAAACGGAACATATTAATTAACAGCAAGATAAACTGAACTATAATTTATTATTCTTACGTACCTATATAACCCCGCAGGTCACGGGTTCGATTCCCGTAGACAACATGTCAGTCTGTATGTATATAAGTATTTACAAAAAAAATGTAGTAGGTAAAATATATAATATTACTAGCGACCCGCCCCGGCTTTTCTCGGTTTTTCCTACTATATTATGGATGTATTATACATATAAACCTTCCTCTTAAATGGCTCTATCTATTAAAAAAAACTGCATCAAAATCCGTTGCGTAGTTTTAAAGATTTAAGCATACATAGACAGCGAAGTGACTTTGTTTTATACTATGTGTAGTGAGTGATGATAGTGATAGTGATTATTTCAAAATCAAATCAAATCAAAAACTCATTTATTCAGTTTAGGCCCTAATAAGGCACTTATGAATGTCAACAGTTACAATTTTTAGACTCTACTACCGGTTCGGAATACACTTTTTTTCATTTGGTTTCCATAGTACACATGCTATGCTTAGTTTAGGATCAGATTGCCGTATGTGAAGAATATCTCAGCTTAATATTATGTTTTCCTTTATTACAGGTAAAGGTGTCCTTTTGCATTAAACTTAAGTGTCATGGAATGCTGTAAGTCTTGAATGGTCGATTGAATACCCTGACTGCCAGGTCTTGGGGTCGACATCAAGGGCATCAATAATAAAAATCTGTTTGTTAAGAGTTTGATTATGATTATGTAAAATCTCAGATAATTGGATCGGAAAGTACATGTTCTGCTTATGTTTGGGATCAGATAGTCGTGTGAAGAATTTCCCAGGATATTATTGTCAATAATCAAAGTGTACTGAAGTAAATATTATTCGGTTAAATGTAGAGATACATTAATTTTGTTTGTATAATGTACCCACTAAAAAGTGGTAGTAATTTTATTTCAAATTTAATTATTTTAGATATATGTAGATACGTCATTTATATTTTTGGCAATAATTTTACTTTTAATTAGACAACTCATTAGACTGCATGAAATGCTTTAAAAGTGTGACATAATTTCGTAGATCAGATAATAGACTCGCGTGAAGACATAACTCATTATTGCAAAAAAGCATTTAATTTCCAATAGTAAATATTTATTGCATCATTTTTCAAATAATCAAGTTAGAGGTAGGTACCATAGTACTTGTGTAACATGTAGGTAATTGTGATTTATAGTATTTCGTAAACATTGTGTTTTATGATGAGAACTTATTGCGTACGTATTGTTATTATAATGTATCTACATATATAAATATCCTACATATGTAGGAAAAAATACTCAATAATATTATCTTTCATATTTTCCTAAAAAGAAAGTATTCATCTGAAAAATAAATTTTACAAAAAACATGCAAAGCATTTTATTGTCATCAATCATCCCATCAACAACCCTCAAATAAAGCTTGGGTCACATCATCGGAGCGAGCGGTACGTCAAAAATGTCATAACCGAGATGAGCGTATCGCGGCCACGACCGCCGTCGCGCGCTACGCACGGAAAATAGCCGGAATATCGGCGCGCCGACGCCCGTTCAAAAATAGTACACTGGTGAACCAGTCCGCCTGCTCGCTGCATACAAATGTAGTCAGCCGTTCGGCGAACAACCCGCCTTATCAAATTTCCCTGCCCACACCCAGCCCACGCGGCGGACGCATCACTAGCGGGTAACGTGAGCGTCCCACCCTGGCACCGACATGCGTTAGTGTGTTAGCACAGCCCTGCATTGTTAGGCGTGTTAAAACTTCACTTGATCCACCGCTGCGGCGACACCGAGAAGCACTGAGCGACACCCGAAGCATTAAATCGATTAATAAGCACTCGTCACTTACACTGAGGAGTCACTGAACGTTAGATCACTGCTCACTATTGGTCTGATCGTTCGCGAGTCACGAGTGGTACGGTAGCGCTCGCGAGCCGGCGCCAGCGCAACTGAACTGTTCCAAGCGGACCCTACTCGCCGCCCGACGCTCCAAAAATACCCCTCATTGTGTACACAATACTTATAATACCTAGGCTTTGGTATAAATCTCGGGAAACTTTATAAATAGTGTGTGTTCGATACGGCTAAGGTGCGGAACACTGCAGTTAGGTACTATTAACCTAAATGATCATTCGACCTGGATTAAACTGTTGGTCAATGTTGAGCGCTGGCGCTGGTGTGGTCATCTAAGCGAACTCAAAGGAGTTTTCGAAAACATGTTTTACAAAGATAAACAATCAAATAAAATACAGAAGAAAATAAATTACATACAAAAAAGACTTAATGAATTGCGCAATATTTAAATGTTATTTCAATTTTTCAATCTAAATAGCAAGAGAAATTCCAAGCCTGAAATACCTACAAAAGATTCGAAAACATAATTTAAAGGTTATAGATAAATAAATAAGCCAGTAACTGCTGTCAACAATAATTTAAATCAACGCATTAATGTTTAGTTAATCATCCCAGAATCAAAATCTATGGCGAATTTATTCAGTACTTTGTAGTACACGTCAGCTACCATCGTCAAAAACTCTGTCACCAAACACCTAGGTGGTAGGGTACTTTGTTTTACCCGCCTGCTGGCTACCCTCATGTTGAAAATCAGTCGCCAAGTACCTTCCGGTGTGTTCCGACAGCTGCACATAAAAGCCAGTTCCCTTCTAAGCTTTGTGTGCTTTATCATCACTGACCACGGTAAGATTGCGGTCAAACACAGGCCTCTGGCCTATACATAGTAAAAATCTGTTAGACCAATCATAAACATGTATAAATCTAATAAACATTTTTAAAAGATAAATAAATAAAAATAAATTATTTGTTATACGTTGAGATCAAACATACGACACAACGTATGGACAAAGTGGAATATACGTAAAAGCTGTAGTAAGATTACTGATAGAGTTCACTACACATTCACTAATGAAACGTTTGGTTCTTTTAGGAACATCAACAAAAAAGTGTGAGCCCAACGCGAGCTATCTCAAAAGCTAATTCTTGAACAGATGTTCTCGTTGACCCAAACAACCGAGATTCGAGTATTTTCAAATGTCTTTCCACATCAGGTGGAATAGCTTTCCAACATTCAAGATCCAATGAACTGCAGGGCTATTAAAACACTCGGATTCGACATCGGAATCGGAAACAAAAACCGATGTCGATTACGTTCCCGAGGAGCTGTCATAATTCCATTTAATAGCAGTCGCCTATATATTATTTATTCTTTGGCAGTCGGATGACTAATCCCTAGTCATCCGACTGCCGATCGAAAAGATTCTATAGCGGAAAGATGGAGTGCGTTTACGCAGTAATACAAATGCATCCGAGTCCGAATCCAAGTGTTTTAAAGTTGTTTTAAATAGCCCTGCTGTTACCGAATAGTAGAATAGACCCAATATAAATACCTATAAATATGAATTGTATTCGCTAGAGTTTAAAAAGTATTACTCCAAAGTTTTGTTACAAACCGAAGCATGCCTTAGGAACGTTGCTTAATGGACACCAAATTTTTCGAATTATGATGGTCATGTCATTTTGTACGTGTGTTTCCCTTACTTACACCAAAAAATATCTTAGTTAATTATTTTGAGATTGCTTGAAATTAACAATTACCTATATAATTATATCTCATTTAGCTGAATATATCGCATTAAACAACTTCACATTCTTTTATAAAAAATAAATTTCATGATATGCAACAAAATTAATCACTGACAGAAGTAAGCCTCCAAATATCATGACTGAATATATTACATCCTAACAAACGAAAATACGCTACATGTTTAAAAAAAACACATTAAATCGTATCTACCTATCGATTAAAAATAACCGCCAGGGAACCTGTTAAAATCGCAGTTACAACAAAAAACATTTTAGGCTGTAAAAATGATTTTATACGACATCTCAGTGGGCTAATAGCGTTCATATACTAGAAGTTATACTAGATCTTCGATCGAAACCGACGATAAGTGCGAATTTCTGTGTAATTTATGATCGCTCACAATAAAAAAGTCATCGGCCTGTTTTCTGTGCCAAATTCAAGCGGATTTGCGAAATGTTACGCAATTTGGACTAATATTAACTGGAGATGTTATTTTTTTTTAAGATTTTATATTAGTAAGGCCGCGAGAGTCGGTTTGAAGCATTTTATCTTTGGTTGTTTATTAGAATCTAGTTAATTAAAGATATGACATGTTTCTTAGACAATTTTGATCTATTTAGAACCTTAGCGTACATACATTTTAGAGTCATTATTTTTGAATTGGTATTGCTAATGGTGATAGGCGAAGGTAATCACTTACCATCAGGTGGACCGCGCCTGCCTGCTTGTCAGCATTCTGACATAAAAATAACGTTTTCATTAATATTAGTAGATTTGACAGTTATTTTATTTTCAAAAAGACAACTGTTTTAGAGTGGCATGCTACTTCTCATAAAAAGTAGGGTAAAATAACACGAATCTCTTCCAGATAGCTTTTAGAAATACAAAACGTTTGGTTCGGTGTACGTTTGGTTACATAATCACCACTGTATGCTTCATTAAATATTTGGCTAACTTCATTTGACGCGATGATAGATAGTGGAAGTGATGCCGAATGGTCAAAGGTCATCATTTCAATAAAGTAATTCAACAATGAGCTTGAGCTTTCGGTGATGTAAAACATCGTAAGGAAGTCTTAGTACAGGTGAACGCACATTTATCCGAGCCGAACGAGTCGAACGAGTCGAACGAAACGAAAATGAAATCCTCTCGGGCGTATCGGACGATTCAGCGCCAGCAGGTGTGCGAGGTTTCATAGGATTTCATGTAAAGAATTTATTTCGTTGAACTCGTTCGACGCATTCGGCTCAGATAAATGTGCGTTCACCTTAAAGTGGTAGATTATCTTGTAGTATTACTCGCTTTGCTGGCTACCCCTTCAAGTTGAATTACAATTCGTATCTTGAATTTGTAATGATTAGCAACATATCGACAAACACCCTGATATTGCTAACACCTATAGGCAATGAAAAGCACTTACCATCAGGTGGTCTGTCTGCTGATCAGTTTTCCAGTATCTCTGAAAATGGAGCGAATTTATATTTTTATGAAAATAATTTTCAATGTTCTGAAATTCAACTTTCGGAGTTTTGGTTATAATTGTTAAATCAAAATATTTATACGTACCATCTTTAGCCTAATATAGCTTAGGGCACACTCGTAAGGTCTATAATATCTAAAAACATGGTATCTCACTTTAGACTCCGATAAGAACAATGAATATTACAAAAACCTTACGATGCCTTACGATACTACCCACATTTAATTTATGAATTGTAATTTATTTTAATTAAAAAGGTAGTAATACATTTGTAAAGACGAATTACATTGGCTGCACAAACTCAAAACGTTTTTAGGAACTAAAATGAATGTAAACCTAGTATTAAGAAATATATGAATTAAATTAAAATAATCAACTTTAAAAAAAAGAAAAAAGCCTTGGAGCTATACAGAACCCAACGCAATATTGGTAGGTATTAAAATCGATTCATAAGATAAAAAGTTATGCGTGAACAAACATAAAAAACCCACAGCCGAAAATAATGAGAACCTTCTCTTATTTTTTGAAGGAGGTTAAAAAATTATCTACCACCAGTTCAGAAAAACTGGAATGTGTAAAATTTTTGAATGCATCGAAATTTGAATTTGAATGACATGTACATATAAACTTCTACATATCATTTTACAAAATACAACCATATAGGTATATAAATCCACCAATTTGCACCAGCAACCTTCTCTTCGTTAATAAAAGCTGGTAACCCTGCAGAGACTTACACCATTAATGATTTAATTCTTGGTGTAAATCCAACGAGTGAATGACAGCAATAAACATAAATCATAAAAACACATAATAACACCAATGACATGTAACGCAATGAAACGTGTTAGCGCATCGATGATTTTATTCAATGTCGACTCATTTCCAGGCGACCTAAATGCGAAGTAGGTCACAGTGTTCACACATTGTGTTAGTGCAAGTGAGAATACCTACAGGTAATACACAAGGATAAGTAGACACGTCGAAGAATCAGATTCATCGATATTTTGTGCAGAATTTAAAATAGTGAAGCATAGGCAGTGATGTAATTTCCTGAAATATTGAAGATGATCTAATATATTTTCTGGACAAAACTAAGGATTACAACAGTGAACTTTTCAATATTTGCCGAGTTTCAGAACATAAATAATGTTATAGGAATGCAGCTACGAATAGAAATCTGTGTGCAAGTTGATGAACTGATATTTTTAATTCGTAAAATAGATACCATAAATAAATATTTTCATTAAATTAATCCAATAATTCTATAATTAATCTTCAATTAAATTCATAAATAACTGAACAATCTGTATTAATCATTCTGAATGAGGACACTCGTTAATCAGTTCGTTGGTGAGGTAAATAAATGAAATAAAAAGAGATAAACATAAAATGCCTTTTAAAATTCCTCAAAACTAATTTGAATCCTTTTCATCCACATAACAAATTATATTTGTGGCATTTTCAGTCATTCCCTTGATACTGTTTATAAATACTTTTCAACCAAGAAGGATCAACTTATTTAAATTCCAGCCAAATGGAACTAACAGAAAAGACGAGGAAAAGAATATATCTGTCATAAACATCTCAGACTGTGTGAGCGTTACATGTCAAATTTACAAGTAACATGAAACATAATAAAAAATAACAAAAAAATCGAATCATGTGGGACAACAACAGAAGCTAAGCTATGATAAGTGTTAGAGGACTATTTTTTGTGATGTTGAGAAGCGCTTTCATTGTCGCGTTCCTCAGTATCCCCAGCCCTATCGTCGCCTTTTCTGGTCTCAAGAACTGGTCTAGGAAAGCGCTCTATACTAAAATCGACCTCTGCACGCAATCATGTTATAGTCAAATCATACCTCACCTATATCTCAGCAATGCGAGGGCTGCACAAGATAAAGATGTCCTTAGACGTCTTAATATCACCCATGTCCTCACGATTGAAGCGCACCGGCTGCCGAAGGCCACTTTCGTTGATACCAATATTAACACCCTCTTCATTAGGGCCTACGACACACCTCAGACCCACCTCTTGTCGTACTTCCCCATGGCAAACTCTTTCATCGATGAAGGAATCCAAAAAGGGAATGTACTCGTGCACTGTCACTTCGGAGTGTCTAGATCAGCGACGCTCGTTATCGCATATCTCATGGAAAAGTACAAGCTGACGTTTGTGCAAGCGTACACGTATGTGAAGCAGAGGAGGAGGTTCATCAACCCAAACTCTGGGTTCGTTGACCAGTTGAAGGAGTACGAGAGGCTGAACTATGACGTGAAGGGCATCCATAGATTCGAGGCTTATATGAACGTCAATGCGAGAAGGCATAAATATAAAATAGCATCTCTGGCCGCCATCATGATGGGGGTCCTTGTACCACTGGCTGTAATAGCTGTTTGAAATGTATGTGACAAGTTTATTAAATCAAGTGATAGTATTGTCGAAATAGAATAAAGTTTTGCATATATTATAGTGCTTTTTAATATTTTATTTCAGGCCAAGTGATGCAAGTACCTCTAAGTGACATTGTCAAAGCATCCTGTTCATTACATTAAAGAAGATACAAAGTATGCTAATCTGTTCTACTAATTACAGCAGTACTCATAGTTTATTAATCTGTATACGTGAAATAAAAGTAAGAATATAATATGGCATATCAAATATTTGAAAATAATTTTATTATTTTACTGTAAATTCATAAAAATATGATCGAGTAATGGTAGTTGGATTTAGAGAAGACAAGGTAGGTTTTTGATCTGATGACTTTCGAGTTAAGCCAGGGTGTAAGACAGTGAACCCAAGGGTGGTGGACTCGGGGGAGTCTGCCGCCCATGACAATCGGGTTCAGGTAGCTGTGCGTGTGTTCCCGCACGCTACTCAAGGCGAGACGGTGAGGACAAGAGCTCAAGAGCTCCGGTTCTCACCGTCAACGAAGAGGAGGCCTCCAACTAGGCCGTCGCTGCTGGGTACGCGGACGTATGCTTCGGCTCCCCCGTATACCCAGCCGGCAGCGACAGGCAGGAACACTGTGGAGTTTTAGTCAGTAGGAGTCTGGCATAGTCGGTCAACCAGGTACTATATATATATCGATCGAGCAAGGTTGAGCTTTTGTATGAATTTATTTTTTGCACAATTTCAGAGTTCCCATAGTAAAAGTTATGTTGTTTATCTTAATTCTTTAACGCATTTATAAAATACCTATTATTAATACTATCATCAGATTACCTACCTATGAACTTAAAGCAAAAATTTAACTAACGCGATTTATAAAAATTTATGAAAGAAATTGATCCCCGTTGGCGAAAAACACGCTGTAGATATTTTTATTTTATACAAAACATAAATCTTTCAACGTTATTTTCATTTTTAACTTTTGACTAACTGGATGCTTATAAATCACAAAGAAATCTCCACCATCGAAAATACGCAATTCGCTTCTTAAGTTATGCAAAATTAATTCAAATCTCTTCATTTTAAATCGTTCGTGAAAATCGTGCGCCATTCATTTACAGTCATTACATTACGAAAAATAATCCCGTTTCATAATAAAAATATGATAGAATATTTTAATTTCTCTATCAATGTTTCCGGTTGAGTAAGATATACCTAAAATGATTATGAATTCTTAGTAAATAATAATATAGGTATATCGTGTTCAAAACCTCGCAAGATGCTGATATTCTTCGCACTTTACGAGATTATGGTACGACTACAAGGAAGCGATGTTATTCGCGGTATATAAGGAGGTAGAATCATTTATTCTATGTGGCGTAGAGTTAGTAAGCTGAAGTGGCATTGGGCAGGCAGCCGTTAACCTATAGGAAAGAAAGGTTCTCGAGTGGCGAGATTCACGTATAGCAGTGTACCACTCAGGGCCTTTCATGAACGTCCCTGAACTGACCTGAGCTGAGTCGCTGAGAGCCACTGGATGCAAGCAACCCAAAACTATTCGTTGTAGATGTCCATAGGTGAGGCGTCACTCAGCAGTGGCTTTAACATAACTTCAACATTGACATACTTTGGCTGAAAAATTCAATAAAATTTTAAATCTAAATCTTTGAAAGTGAAAAAGAGTGTTGAAAACCAACGCACCAAAACGTTAGACTTTTGTGCCAAGTACATATTCTTGTTGTTCTCTGACTGACTATTAATTGGCTGTGTATTTCTGTCGAGCTATTAATAGACAACTGTTTTTCATACACAGGTGCTCGGCGTTAGTCTTACTTTCACGACTCACCACTGGTGCTGTCACGGTCACCATCAAAAAGACACTAGGCTTTATTATTATATTTTATCTAGCTGTTCCGCGCGGTTTCACTCGCGTTGCCGGGATAAAAAGTAGCCTACAGCCTTCAGGGATAATGTAGTTCCTATTAGTCAAAGAATTTTTCAAATCGGTTCAGTAGTTTCGGAGCCTATTCAATGCAAACAAACAAACAATCAAATCTTTCCTCTTTATAATATTAGTATAGATTACTAGCTGTTCCGCGCGGTTTCACTCGCGTTCCCGGGATAAAAAGTAGCCTATAACCTTCAAGAATAATGTAGTTTCCTATTAATGAAAGAATTTTTCATATCGGTTCAGTAGTTTCGGAGCCTATTCAATGCAAACAAACAAACAATCAAATCTTTCCTCTTTATAATATTAGTATTAGTTTTTTTACAGATAACAGGTAGTCTTATTTAAGAAGTAATACAGATAAGTAAGAAGTAAGAATTTATACTGAAATTTTGAGACACTGCTTTGGTGAAAGAACTCATCGCATGTTGGAGTTATTTCTTTGGTGAAAAGTGGGTGTGTAGTGAGTGGGTGAGGATTGAGTCCCGGGAGCAACTAGATGAAAAACACTGAATATCTTGGTGAAAAACTATAATCTTATGTATAAAAATGAATCCGTATATATTGGTCACGAGATCACGCGTGTAGTTAGGTCCCAGTTTCTTTTATTCTTAGGGTAGGACAAATAAAGGAACTATTATTATAAATGCGAAAGTTTGTGAGTATGGATAAATATTTGTTACTCTTTCACGTAAAAACTACTGAAAGAATTTATATGAAACTTGGCACATAGATAGATCATACCCTGGAATAATATATAGGCTACTTTTTATCCCGGGAAAACATATGATACCTCGGGAACGCGGGTGAAACCGCGGGGGGAAGCAAGTATAGAAATATAAACACAGAAAGACATTTTCTAAAAGAATGTTTTTTTCTAAGTATAGGCCTTTATTTGACCTCAATCTCAACCTGGTGATGAAAGGTAGCAAGCATGTAAAGTCAAGATAGCACTAGATTTTAAGTATAGATAGGTACTTCACAAAACAATCTACATAAAAAAACTTGATAATATATTATTGTCTAGTTGTTCAGTGGTTTTATGCGAAAATAGCTCCCACAAAGAAGATTGACTAGGCCCAGAAAGTTATAGTAGTCATAAAATCATTGTAGGATTTTAGAATAGAATCGTATTTTGTATTGAAATAAGCAATGCGCTAATATTTGGCAGACGATCAGCAAAAAAAATTACAACAGAAAAAAAGGCCTCGGTCTTTCATTAGGCTTCAAGGATTCAGTTTACAAAAAGTAAACAACAAAATTAATTAGGACTCCATGATTTGGAAATAGGTAGTAGAAATTCATTATGATAACACATAGTCCATAGGTAATCTTTACTAATAATAAAGCAGACTAGTTTGTTTGTTCGTTTGTTTGAACGCGCTAATCTCTGGAGTTACTGGTCTGATTCGAAAAATTATTTCACTAATAGGAAGCTACATTGTCCCCGAAGGTTATAGGCTATTTTTTATCCCGGGAACGCGAGTGGAACCGCGGTTAACGGCTAGTGTGTTTTAACTTTATTTTTAAAGATAATTCAAGACCTTCCACTTTTTTAAATATCTATAATCCTATTGAATTAAAAAGCCACCTACGATTAGAGGTTTGTCAATTTGGTCAACTGTTTGTAGTTAACACGTAGTTATAGGATTTTGTTTATATTGACATACCTAATGTAAAAATATCACCAATAACATTTTATCATATTTTCACTGTTTAGATAATGATAGCCTTTATTAGCTGAGATTGGTGAAGTGCTCGAGAAACGACGATTATATTATTCACCACATATTCAGTACAATGTGGGTACTATGGCTGAAAATTTAAGCCATAGTACCCACATTAATATGAAGTATTATCAAGGACTTAGGTATATTCTTTATTTATATAAATTCAATAATAGGTAAGAACATCGATCAATCACTTGCCCTTTAAATTTGAATTTGTACAAGCAGTACAAGGTGGAGTGGAGTGGTTTCTATTGAAATTAACAGAAATTTTTCAAATCAAGTTTTAAAGTGTCTCGAATGTCGAGGATTTCATAAGGCATCTTTACCACTGAAATTTTCATGACAGTATCTCTCATGGAGACCTATTTTATTGACGCTGTCTGCTGGCAACGTGGTCGGAAATAATTGTCTATTTTGATGCTTGTTCATGACGTAAGCTCATGGAATGTACACGGTGATAGCTATTTCTGATTTCCAACTAAAATTCAAGAACGGTTGTACTATTGAATATTCTAAGTCGGTTACATTGTTTTAATTACTGCTTTTGTGATTATTTTGTATTTTATTCCATTATATTAAGTGAAAAGGCTGACTGTATATTTTTTTACATAATACTATTACTTTGCTATTACCAAAGAATAAATAATATATAGGCTATTACTAAGGGAGCAATCGTTCAGCCGCCTGATGTTAAGCGATCACGAAAAACGCTTAGGTACCCTGCTAAAATTTCTTCAAACCCTTCTTGAAAAACCTCGGCAAGGAGTTCATGTCGTGTGACCTGAGCGTCTATCGTAGGTAGCTCCACTGACATAGTACAAGACCAGTTAGGGTGGACTCCCCGTCGATGGCAAGGTGTGAAAAAAGTAGCTGTGAGTGAGCATCAAGTAGTACAAGCGTTTTTGTTGTGACATTGTGAGAAAACAAAGTATTATTATATTGTAAATCAAAATATGCAGTTTCTTAAAGACTGTTAAGAAGCGAAATATTGATATCCAGGTGAAACATGGACATGTATCATATTAACTAATTCAAATAAAAATAAATTGAAAATAAAAAAAAAGTATATATAAAAAGCAATAGCAATTATCTACTGTATTCTGTAATTAACTAAAATAATAATCAATCATTCAGTATAAGATATTTTATTTATTTTTTCATTCAAATATTGTCACAGGGTGTTCACAATTATTTTGTATCTTTTACAAAACAGTAAAAACAATAATTTATTACAAAATACATTATTCTTGATTCTATTACAATTATGTTGTGCGTCGACGGGTTATTTAAATAAAAAAGAATTAACAATTACTTAACACTAGTAATCTCATAATATTTTTAAGCTAGGAGATTCGATGTCATCTAAACAAAGAAAAATATATTGCATTAAGTAAATTACATGCTAATTAAAATAAAGTAAGTGATATTAATTCTAAAATTCAACAACTATGTAAAAATTCTAGAAAAAATGCGCCTATTTTGTACAATTTCCATGTATCTATCTAATAATCTCAAAGATCACTTTACACTGAAATCTTTATTTAGTTTTTCAATACATTTGCAGATCTCTAAAATGTCTATGTTTATTAACATTAACAATAGTAATAATCTTATACATTTAATAATAAAAAGGCACTGATATCATCCCTCGTTAATAAAACGCAAGTATGTCTGTACAAACACTTTTATGTACATGTTCATGGGAATTAAAAAACACCCTATATAACACTTTTATGTATAAATGCATTACAAAAGGTCCGCATATATTGTACTTAATTACTTGGAAGACTATAAAGAGATATGTACAAATAACTCGCTAAAATTTTCATGTCTTTTTTTTAAACAAACTAAGTATGTGTACTTAAAATTTCGTTAGTAAATCTTACGTAATTTTTTTTAAAATTAATCAGTCTCCATGAGAGAATATAACAACCTTTGTTTTCTGCACCATTGAACATTTTCATAAAAAAACATGTAAAATCTTAAAACTATTGAATCATCTGGAGGTATTGGTTTTCTGCATAAAACGAGGATAGCGAAGTCTGAAGATCGTTCACAACCATGTTGTCACCGCCTTGTAACGGATGGGTGCTACTCGACACCATTTCTGAACTCTTCCAGTTCTCACAATTCTCCACGTACTCCAAAGTTCTCTGGTAAGTATCTTGTCTCATTGTATTGTTGCTATTGTTCTGATTCTTCTTTCGTCCATTTGTAGCTTCTATTTGAGACTGCGATATGTCCCATACCTGGACCTCACTTGGTTGGTTATTCTGGCTCCTCAAACTATTCATACTGCAGTCAGTTTGCTCGTTTCCCTTCATCTGGTTACAGTTCATTGAAGCTCTGGTCCCGTTCATCGGCTTCTGACTTCCAGTTGACATATTTACAGAATTATGACCAGATTTCTGTGTGTTATGTTTGTTAAACTGATTTCCTGGATAGTCCCATTGATTGTATGGTCTTTGATGATTGTAATACTGGTTGTTGTTCATCATAGCTTGATTGTATTGATGATTATTCTTGGGTGGTGGAGGCCCCATAACGTTAGCTGCGTTCACCACAGCATTATAAGGAGGTGGTTGTGTGTACTGCAAATTATTTTGGTTGAACTGTGGATTCTGCATTGGAGGACATTGATTCTGCTGATCACAGTAGTTGTTCATAGCGCCTCGGGCCATATTACCGCTATTGTCAACACTCATCACCGAAGATCTTGACATTTGCAATGGATGCATTTGATTGCTTTGGTTTGAATAGCTGACAGGTTGCGGGTAGCCCATCATCTGGTTATTGTAAACCATGTTCTGATTTTGAGGAGGATGCATCATTTGATTTTGGTTGTACTGCTGCATCATTTGATACTGTTGCATATTCTGGTTTCTTGTTACATTCTGTTGGTTTTGCTGATTTTGAACCGGATATGAAGGAGGCTGGTTGTAATTTTGATTGTGGTATTGTGGCGCCATGTTGTTTCTATTGGGCATCTTTGGATTGCAATTCTGACGGTTCATATAATTAGGCGGTGCAGTCATTTGAGGCGCTTGGTTCATGTTTATTATTTGGTTCTGATTCGGCATTGGCCCATTCATTGACATGTTGGGCATATTCTGCATCATCGGGCTGGTCATGCCTTGTGCCATTGGGCTTTGAAGACCCGGATGCATCGGACTTGGCATGCCATGGCTCATTGGACTGGCAATATTTTGCGCCATTGGACTCGCCATGTTCACCATTGGACTGGCCATGTTCTGAGACATAGGACTGCCCATGTTGTTATGACGTGGACTCATCATTATTTGATTGGGCATCTGCGGGCTCATTAAACTCTGCATGCTTTGAGGGCTCATTGCATTATGTTGGGGAGACATAACACTCATGACACTTTGTGGGCTCATGACATTGTAAATGCTTGGCGGGCTCATTACATTATGCGGTATATGGTGAGGGCTCATAACGCTTTGTGGACTCATCGCGCTGTGTGGTAAACTTTGCGGACTGAGCATACTGTGTGCTAAATTTTGGGGACTAAGCATATTCTGCGACGTCATAACAACTGTTTTAGGACTCATCGAGTTCTGTTTCTGAGGTAGAGGATTGTTGACTCTCATTCTGTTGGATTGTTCAGTTTGATTAGCTGCCATTGTTTGTAGTGATTGCAAAGGATTAGTTGGTACATTGCTAGTTGGAGGTTTCGTGTATTCTTTTTCACATTTTTCATTATTGACTTCAGGGATAACTTGCTCTTGTAGAGAAGGAATCTTGTCATCAGGTGACTTGGTAGCTAATAGTGAGCCACTGTTTCCCGACATGCTAACGTCTAACGACCTTAAATCGACTGGAATATCACTTATATTGAGATCACTTCCTATGGCACCTAGGTTTTTGAGTAGAGAATCGTCACTGGTTGCTACATCACTGATTTTGTCACTGGAATTGTTTGTGTTCTGTTCACTGGTTGTATTGTCTTTGGTAGTATTGTCTTTATCCTTGTTGGTCACATCCGGGTCCGGCTGTTTGGTGGAGTCGGTCTTAGCTGGTACTACCGTTTCGGTTGCCAATATTGATTGGTTAAGATATTGCATCATTTCGTCTGGTATTACCAGCTTGTTTTCCACCATTTCTCCTTCAGCAACCTGAGGGTTTATAACATAATTAGCACGTGATTTTTATATGTATTTACTACTCTGTTTTTCAGAAGTGAAAGTACAAATTACTATCAAGTTCCGTTCAAACATTTCTGATATTATTAAGTATGATAGGATTATAAATGTTACTCTAGATTGTTATTTTTACAATTTAAATGGAAAAATAGTTCTAAAAATCATGTTGTAAACATACATTTTATGAAGTCTGCACAAGAGATGCTTCGGGCCAAAATCTTTTGATAGTAATTGCAAAGAATATTTTAAAATGAGGGATATATTACCTGTTCAAGATTGACCTCCTGGTTGGGATGATGGACCTGCGCCGTGACGACGACAGTATTGGTAGAGTTGGAGCGAGACTCTTTGTACGTCACCGTGTCCTGGTCATCCTCAGTCTTGAAGGGGAACGAGGCATCGCCCTAGAATACATTCATTCACATTTTATTCTTAGTTAATAGACGATTCTGTTGTTTACGAACTTAACTAATATTAGTCAAGTCACCTCTCTTTCATGTTAACCTTATTGAAAGAATATGTTTAATGCTGATGCTGTCAGTTTAGTCAATGCCTTAATATACGGGTACGGGGTAAATTCACGTTGAAATAAGTGATCGGACAATTCTGACAGGACTAAAATATCTTGCATCCCTGTCTTATACTTCTAATTAGAAAGAGATATAGTTAGATCAAATTTGTTTAGTTTGTAGTCAACAGAATCGGGGCCAATATCTATACTAATCTATATTACTAATAATAAAGCTGAAGAGTTTGTTTGAATTCGCTAATCTCCGAAGTTACTGATCCAATTCGAAAAATTATATCACTAATAGGAAGCTACATTTTCCTTCAGGTTATAAGCTACTTTTTTCTCGGGAACGTGGATGAAACAGCAGGGGACAGCTATAAAAATGGTCAAATAATTTTCAACAGGTGTTTTAGGTGCACGATCGATTTCATAGTTCTAATTAGAGAGGTTCAAAACAAACTGTCATCTATTTCAACCTTATTTCTAACTACATAAGTTTCTAAATATACTTTGTTCAGCTTACCACATCATCAGTGCCGCAAGGGTACGGCTGGTAGCTCTGTGTCTGATCGCTCAAATTTGATTGCTCCGATAATCTCCTCGCTTCTTCCTTGACTTGCACGTTAGGGTCCAGTTCTAAAGCCAGCTCCTCAGCTCTCACTTCTGAACAGGTCACTCCTCGGAGTAAAACAGCCTTGAAGAAAAATGTATTACTTTAAGAACTCTCGGATTCGAATCAACGACTTGTTGTGTAGGTTTTAACAGCCTGTTAAAGTAAATACCTGATTTCCTTGAGATGTTCTGACAGCTTGGACAGCGGCGAGAGCTGATGATGGAGCTGGTGCATATCCCACGCATGATACTTGACTAGATCTAGAAAAAAAGTAAAGGCGATGTTGATGACGAAACAGATAGTGCTATATTTTACTAGGACTTTTGTTTTTTATTTTGTTCTAGCAAGGTTAATCTTTATTATAAAAAGTTTGAATTTTTTTTTCGCCATTCCATTGTTGGTCCTAAAGTAGGTACATACCTTCGACTGCTATCAGGCGACAGTTGGTCGTAAACAGCGGCATGTTGTGCGAGCCGCTGCGGGCCACCCGCCGCAGCCGCAGCTGCACCCGCACTTGCCGCACCCGCACCCACTCCCGCACCTCCGGCCACCGCACCAGACACTACCGACGCTTGGCTACTCTTGCGGGAGATGTCTGACGACCTGGTACCATTCACACTGATTAGGAAGATTGTTTTTTCTTCTACACTAATATTAAAGTTCATAAGTTCGGTTGTAGGAGATAATCTCTGGAGTTACTGGTCCGATCCTAAATATTATTTCATTTATAGGAATCTACATTATACCCTAACAGCTAATAGCCTATTAGCTTACCTGGCACTATACAGGCTGCTGCCAGAAGATATTCCTGAGTCCCGCCTTGTGTTAGGAACTCCAGTCTTCAACTCGACAGCGACACTTGTGTTACCTAGTTCTGTTCGGCCGGGGATGCCACCTGGTGACAAATAATAACATTTATAAAATTACAAAGACCACCAGACCACTAAATGAACAAACAACAAATTTTACGAAATAATAATGCAATAGGTATCTGTCTGTCTACACGGTTCGGTTCATAAGATACAGCGATTGGCAAGGTCCAGCAAAAAACGTTGAAAAAATAACTCGTTTTATGGTATTACAGACCTTTAATTTTAACTTTATTTCTTTATTTACAAATAAACAAAATATAATCTACACACAAAAAAATCCTCGAGGCGGCCGCTGGTACTGATCAACTCTTTTTTAGTAATATGTTTATTAAAAAATGTGGCAAAGTTGGCTGGGCTCCCACATTAGTTTACCTTGTTTTGTGGGAGACACGCTCTTCCTATGACTAGATACATTGATGGAATTAATAAAAGAAAATAACTTATAAAAAATAAAATTGTGAAAGTGTGTGTAAGGTATTTTAGTCACTTCAATTTTTTTCAAAACAACTAACTGTATTGAAAATTCATTAGCACAGCTGTTAGTCTCCCTATAAGTATATAAATAAATCAAATGTATAAACTCACCACCGCCCATGTCGCCAATATGGCTTGGAGGCATCAGTCTCCCCACCCCCATCTTGTTGCCGAACCGCGGGTTGTGATGATGGGCCCGAGGCTCTCCGATGGCCACCATCGCCCGTAACATCAGCGGTAGCTGGCCCACTTCACCGACCACTTCTTGTTCCACCTGTAAATAGAATATAATGATACATCATCATGTCAGCAGAAAGACGTCCACTGCTGGACAAACGAAATTCTCGGGAACTACATTTGTTTTTATAATAAAATCCCATATCCTGTTGGGCGTCGCCACCATTTAATACAGCTTTAATAGATTTCCCTTTGTAGTGGACAACCGTGTGACGGCATTTAAACGCTTTTGTTTCTGGGAACTTATTTTGAAAATTTCACGTGTTTTCACAATTTCAAGTTAACTAGCTATCAGTGACCTCCGCTGTCAGATGGCCAACGCCCAATAGGATATGAAGTAACTAAACTGTCTCATAATAAATTCAAAGAGTATGTTCTGATCGACAAGGCCTACTATAAGGTGGCTCATTACATAGAAGACAAGAATACATTTTTTTTATACTACTAAGGTAGCAAGCAAGCATACGGCCCACCTGATGGTAAGTGGTTACCGTCGCCTATCGCCATTGACAATACCAGAGATATTGCCAATGTGTTGCTTGACCTGTTACAATGTTACAATACATGGTCATTCTTTGTTTTATCTGCTATCATGACTTACCTCTCCATCCAGTCGAAAGTAAGGTGCGCCATTTTCATCACCAAATCCACCGAGAATAGAGCCACCGAAGTCCAGGTCCCCACCACATTGAGCTGACAGCTGTAAGAAAGTAAGTAAGTACGATTATTATCTTGTAGATTGTAAAAGTACTTAAGTGTATTAAAAGTAAACAAAATTTAAATCAAGTCTCGTAGCTAAACTATTATTGGTTACGTCATATGAAAGAGAGGTCTTCATTATAAACCTTAAAAAAAGATTTTTAAAGCCATCGTAATTTACGGCTAAATAGTCGAGACCAATAAAGGTGGCAATTAAATTCACGTTAAATTAAGCATTCGAACTAACTTGACAGAACTAAAATATCTTTCATCCCCTTTTTTAGAAAGACAACTAATATATTTGTAAATAATGTAGGATTATAGTCTTTTATTGCGGGTAGCGCAAGAGCGGTCATCGTGGAGACCCTTGGGAGAGGCCTTTGTCCAGCAGTGGATGTCTTTCGGCTGACATGATGATGATGATGATAGTCTTTTATTAACCTGATTGTTCTTAAATTTTTGATCCATTAAAAACTGTTTCCTCGGCCATAAATCTCGTCCTTGCTTTAAGATAATAATAGTTACCTGGTGGGCAGCATGTAGCGCGTGTGGTGGTGACGCAGGACTCTCGCTCTTGACGGAGGCCGAGGAGGTGTGCGCGCGCAGGGCCGGCGCCCCCCCCTCCTCCGAGCGCGGAGACGAGCCTGCGCCGCCGCCCCCCGACTCCGCTGAGTCCTCGCCACGACTGCAGCCTGGGAAATTATGGAAACCTTCTAAATAACCACCTAGCCATCACTGTAAAAATCTTTCAAAACATTTTTTTTCTATGTATAGGCCTGTGTTTGACTACAATCTCATCGTGGTCCGTGATGATGTGGCCGTTGGTGGTAAGCATGCAAAGCCTAGAGAGGGGACCTGGCTCTCAAATGCAGCTGTTAGAACACACCGGAAGGTGCTTGGCGATAGATTGTCAACTTAAGAGTGGTAGCCAGCTAGATGGGTACTACAAAGTACCCTACTCAATGCTCAAGCTTATAGTAGAATTCGAACCCGGGACCTTTGTCTCGCCATTCGACGTAACTACCACTGAGCTACGAGTATCATCGTTCTAATATTCTTATCAGCACAAAAACTTATCAGCATCCTATGAAATAAGGCATTTACTATCGAATGTACTTAAAACGTATGGAAGTCCCAAGTTGGAACATATAACAGAATTTTGGTTGGTCGTAAAGGCTTACTTTCAGATAGAGGTGTTGTTTGTTTTATGCGTTTCTTACCTTTGTGCTTTTTACTGGCGTAGAACTCAGCACCGTGTACAGTCTTCACATGTTTCCGTAGAGATGATGGATCTGTATATCGCTTCGTGCATCCAGGAGCTTTACATACGTATGGTTTCTGAAAAAGCCATAACACACATTTTAATGACTAATTATAGGCGTTACTGAATAAATCACTGGTTGAATGGGGCTTTTTTTTTTAAAGGACTAAAGTTGGTAACCTCTGATGGCTGCTCCAACCTCACCGGACAATTGAATGGGGCTTACTTACATTACTTGATTTTACTAAATGAATGTATGACTTTTGGAATTATCCATGTAAGAGCAGCAATAAATTAATAATTATACTGATTCCTAAACTAGTTATGAGAGATCCCAGTGTTCCTATCCCAGAGCGCGCCACTCCTTTCTATTTTCAGCCACCTGCATCCAGCCCAGTCCGGCTGATTATAGTATTTTGACTTTTGAAGATTACAAATTTTAAAGTCTAACTATGTATCATATTATTATTGTATTTATGTATCTGTAAATCAGCAACACTAACAGATTAATCAACTGATATCATCATTGTCTCCTACCTCATTACTATGAGTTCTGTTCTGATGCTTAGCACGATCACTGGCGTTAGAGAAAGCTTTCGCGCAGCCAGGATACTCGCAGGTGTAGGGTTTCTCTCCAGTGTGACTACGGAGATGAGTCTTCAGGTTCTCCAATCGGGAGTAAGCTTTACAACAGCCTTCAAACTGGAAGAAGATAATTTAATATTAATAATAGCAGAGTTTCTGATACTTGGTAGGGAAAGAAAAAACGAGCGAACCTTACAGTAGTCACATAAATCATTTCTAACATCTGACATCTCGCCTTGGTAATCGCAAAGATGATACGTTCTCCTTCTCTCTTTCTCGACACACACACGCACACACTGTTGGCTGATAGTACAAACCTCTCGGAAAATGGGTTGATACCATCTTACAGCCAACTCTACCACCGCGCGTGCTTATTGTCAAATCAAATAACGCGCGCTTCCCCGGTTTCCTCCTCCGTCCATCCGTCCCCACAGATTGCAGAAAAGCGAGTGAAGTAAAGTTAATGTTTAATGTTACACATAAAAAAAAATACAGGTATGAAAGAAAGAACAACTACCACTTATTTATTTTTAGACTAGTTCTCATCCCTGTGATTTTACTTCGCCCTACATAAGTAGATAACTACGAGCAGGTTTAAAGTTTTTGCGATTTAAGTTGATCATTGTCTGACAATTAGTGAGTTGATATATTTCCTCTACTTCTTAGACTCGTAACTATTTTATATAAGTTGTGATGATTACTTACTGTACATTTATGTGGTTTTTCTCCAGTATGCCGCCGCATATGCACAACAAGCATGTACTGGGCCTTGAACGGTTTCTCGTCCCTTGAGCAGCCGACCCAGCGGCAGACGAAGGCCTTTTTACTCGCGTGGATATGGTCTGTATTTATGTGTTTCACCAGGTCGTCCTGGGTTGGGAACTCTAATTTGCAGTCCACCTGGAGGGGATTAGGTGAATTGTAACATTTATAATAATCAGAATCTGAAAAATAATAATGTTGGAGCAGCTCTAAAGAAGACAAATTTTATGCTCATTGTTTAATTGATTCAATACAATTTCCCATAAATGAGACAGTTGGCAGGAGTGCACTTGATACTTTTTGGTTACAAACAAAGGATCACAAATTGTTGCACATGAGTCCGAAAAGTCCGAAATTGCCGAAGTAAATTCAAACTCCTACATAACAATGGTAGTATTCACATACCCAATGACAATTTGTTTCAATAAAATCCCCTGGCTCGTCCTTGGAATCCAGTCCATCATGGACGGTGCTCTCAGCAGCTGCTGACAGAGGCTTATTGCTGTGATGAATCTCGCGGTGGGACATCAGACTTTGTGGGGACTTCCTTTGCGTCATTCCCGATGCGCTGTTGGGAGATAGAGATATAAAAAATAAATTTGTCATGACCACAGAACAGACTTACTTTAATAAGGACAATAAAGATCTATACGTTTACCACTTCGAGGCACATCATCAGTTACTGCCTTAAACATAAGCCTAAAAGTTAATTTCACATAATAATAAAAATCGACAATGTTTACAGAATCAAGTCTTGTAACAATCTTAGTCGGGTTGTGCGTATCTACTGCATTGGCATGTTAACACGACTAATCAACTATAAACATTTTGTCGAGAGTTGAGTTCTCTCACTACAAGTCAAGCTGTGACATGTTCATCCGATTCGTCAACTAAACATTGTTTAGTTCAATCCACTCGCGTCTCGCAAACAAGCATGAGGATTTTTAAGTTTTTTTTTCATTGTCAGTTAACATTATTAATCGACTAGTGGAAACTCACCGAAAGACACGCCTATAATCGATAAAATGATCCAAAAATACAGTCAGTAAAACTTGCTGGTAGAGAAAACCTCATTTTGGAATCTCGGAATAATTCTCATGATAATGCTTGGAAAGTTTTTTAGATTTCTAGTCTCACCTATCAGCCTCCATGATACTGGTGACTTCTTGTTGCTGTAGATGTTGAGGTGGTGTGCCGTCCAGCCCCAGACCTGGTCTCACGTCCACCGGTCCCATTAGGAGCTGGGTCGGTGATGATATGTGAGATCTGAGGGTACAATTACATTTTGATGAGAATGCAATGGCTAAATTTAATGATATGATGTAAATCTCAATTACCGATACAAATTAAATATCCTGGGACATTCTTCACACACGGTTATCCGATCCCAAACTAGCAGAGCTTGTACTATGGAGACCAGATAACTGATATAATACATTCCTATACAACTTGTTTTTTTGTAATTATATACATAAAGACACCCAGACTCAGGACTGGCCTGTCATAAAATTTATTGAAGAACCACTTAGAGCTTGTATACTTTTATCCACGATTTCTGTCTACTGTCTTCTGTAACGTAAATGCTTTCCAGGTCCTTACCGATCGTAAAAGTGAGATCATTGGTTCTATTATAGCAACGCATGGTATCATCGTTTTTAGAGTAACACTTATAATTTTTATTGCATAAAATATTCGTGAACTCACCTATGAATCCCAGCGACTAGATGAGCATGAGCAGCATGATGAGCAGCTGCAGCAGCCGCTTGCTGATGCGCGGGGTCCAGTAGGACCCCACCTGCCAGCACCCCACTGCCCCCCACCACGCTACCCCGGGCCAGTAGTTGCTGAGCGAGGGATGCGTGGGACAGAGAGAGGGCGGGTGAGATCGCTCCTGGAAGGAAAACTTTCGGTGTTAGCGTGATCGGATTTATTGTTTTGAATTTGAGGTAGGTAAGCTGTAGGTTGGGTTGCTAGTTTCAAGTCTACGTCGTGTTTATGCAAACTATGGGCCGTTTTAACAATGTATAGCTAGTTGTAAATTTGAAATTAGAACAGTTTTTGCATAGACTCATCAGAGAAATTGCTTATCCTTGGTTTATCCAGCCATTCAAATAAGACCAAAACCGTGGTTTTTTAAATTTGAAATGAATTAATGTTACCTTAAATATTATGTAAAATTTGATCATAAAGATGCAATAAGCCTGTTAAAAAGTTTGATTACAAAATTAAAAAAAATATTACTTAATTAAAATAAGGTCTGCCCAATTAAAATGAAACCTTCATAATGAACCGGTTTTATTCATTATCTACAAGTTAGCAAGTTGCTAGAAGCTAGTTAATGCATGTATGGTAACACAAGCTACGTATGCATGTGTTAAGGGCAACTTTATGTGTATTCATCAGCCCGATCATGTATAGCGTGACCAGACATAGCTGTATCTAAGTGGCGCGAGAATTTCCACGCGAGCGTAACTAAATTAAATGTCAAATTGATTTTGTCGCCATTTGACATTCCACGACAAGGTATTTTGCAGTCAGCTTAGCTGGTATCAGCCTCGTGTTACTACAAGTTTATTGTACGTATGTACCTACAAGTTTATTATTGCAAGAAGACAAAATATTAGTTAGAAGCGTAGCGCATATTGTGCGATATTATTTTATATTGCCGAATAATTAGTATTATCAAGTAATGAATTACAGCATATCAAAATCATCGACTTTCACTAGATCTAGGCCTTTTTTTATATGACGTAGTGGACTAGCAAGGTCACGATCTGGGGGTTAATATCGCCACTTTACAGCGAAACATTAACTGACAAACTTGCAGAAACATATCTGTTTCGCCTAAAATTGGGCTATATTACGAAACTCCATACAAATCTGTCAAATTAGATGAAACAAAAGATAGTTGACCGATCGATGAAATGCCATCCGAAACATATTAAGAAGCTGCAAATGTGGCGATATTGACCCCTCAGCTTGGTGGTAAGCGGTTACTGTAACTTATACACGCAAGCAACATCCGGGGTACGGGGCATCATCACCACCCAGCGTCCGAGTAGAAAGCAATCCGAACCCTGGGTATCAATCACATATTACCAACACTTTTCTCCCCTCCCCAATGTGCTCTGGTGACCTTACTCACGCGCAGGAACACAACATTTAGTTATTTAGCTGCGATATTCGGTAAGGTGGAGGTAGTAATACAGGTGCTCTTTGACGCTTCTTTTCCAAACTTACCAGCACTAAGATGCCCATAGCTCCCAGTAGATGCAGCTGACGGTGCTCTAACAGCCAAACTGGCAGGAGATGCTCTGATAACAGCAGCAAGGTCTAAGGATTCGGCAGAGTAGGGGCTCCAGGATACCGCCCTCTTCCGGTTTGCAGAGGCACCTATAGCACCACCTGATAGCCTGAGGCGAGTTGGTGAGGCTATTCTTGATCCTGATGATAGACGAGAAGATGGTTTAGATTTTAGTTACTCTTGTAGTTAAAAGACTTTTTTATAGCTGTTGATAATGAGAAATGATGGAATGCTGCAGGGCTATTAGATTGTAACAGATTATAAATTCAAAACTTATAAATTTTTTAAACTTACCTTCTAAGCTAAGCTGGAAGTCCTGGCTGGCAAGCGTGCTGCCAGCGTGCAGTTCCGGATGTAGGCTCCTTGCTGCGGTGAAGTACTCCAAGCCTGCAACAACAACACGAAAACATTAAATTCAACGCGAATCTGTTTCAATAATCCATCATTCACATTCCTCACAATTGACTTCATATGACACAATTTTAAAGATCATAAAAGTAAATTCATAAATACTGCTAAGGTTTTGTCCGGTAAGGTTGCTGCAGCCATCAGAGGCTACAAACTTTAGTCCTTTAAAAAAAAACTGCTAAGGTAATTTTTTTTTTATATCCATGACATAGTAAGGTATAACAGGTGGAAGCTTATTACAATAATTAGTATAAATCTCATAATAACGGAGACTGTTATGTCTATTAATTGATTCTTATCCTTTTCTATATCCAATAAAAGCCAGCTAAATTATGTCTCATACCAAATTTGTTCTTTATTACCATAAAAATGTCCAAACATAATAGGATTATCAATAAGCTCACTAATGTCTTAATCATAGCCAACTTCATTAACATGAATGTATCTTTTTAAGGCGCACAAATCAAGTTTTGCCTTAGTCATCCATTGCCTTTAATAACTGCAGATTGAGTTGTCAACATCGTGAGACCAGTTTGTATATAAAACGGCCACTTAACACTGCTCTTGTGATTAATAATAACTTGTGGTGTTAAACGAGCTATTTCACGGGAAGCAATCTTGGGTTTACTCAATTTGGATATGTTTAAATATTCCGCGAAGTTATTACTTTGTTGCGAGAGAAAATAGCCTGAAATGGTTAAGAAATAGTATTTCTGTTCTTTTTCTGGCCTTCGTTGATATTTCCTGGATAGATGTTTTAAGTAGCTGTGATAAAGCTTTATTACCGAAACGTTTATATACTTTTGATCTTAAGTTTGTTGGAAATTACATTCCTTGGGCATTTGGAGGGTTGCAAATCCTGCGCATGATTCAGTTTATAATGAATTCTGATCTATCTAACACATCTTGTAAAGATTTAAGAATCGACCTAATCTTTATAATGTTATAGATAGCCAAAACTAATCACATTAATTAAAGCGATCTCTCAACGCAAGGGCGTAATCAAGAGCCACAAATTTTCGTAATAATCACATCTTATACGTACGAAAACAAACACGACGCGGGTCCAAAATAAAACAAGACCAAAACAACGTAAAAACGATTTGATTTGTTGAACGCGCACCTTTGCCGGTGTTCCGAGCCGGCCGCTATACCTCGAAATAATAGGGTGATGCAGAAGGCGTGAGAGACCACCAATTTGGCAGACATTCGACCAAACGAGAATCCCAAAACACTAAAATAACCTATGTGGTCCGCTTTTGACGCGCCGCTATTCGGCTCCTAAAATTTTTATGTCTTCATCCACGACCGCGGATGGAAACTTATTTGTGTCTTTTGAAACAAGAACAAAAACTTATCATCGATCGAATTTGAGTCCAATCGAGTCCGCTCCGGATTCCATTAGCTCGTGATGGTCACCCTGACGACATTCGGATAACCGCATGCAAAAAACGCATTCGAAAACTGTCCTTATGTTCTTGAGGAATAATTGAATATTGCACGGTGGGTTGATTCGATTGAGTCTGTTTTTGCTTGTATTATCGAGTATGATGTATTAATTTTTATGTGACTCGATTGGGCGTAAAATTAGTATCGATGGTCGACATCTAGTGAGTTCGCGGTCACGTTTTGCGTTAAAATATGAATGTCAAATGTCTTTGTTGGGGCGGCGGCTTTGGACGTTCCGCTTGTAGTGACTTTGTAGGTGCGTATACTAATGAGACGGCTAGCGGCTGTAAATTATGAGTTTAGTCGTTGTTCCAGTGTGCGGCGAGATGAAGGTGTTGCCTCGTGAATTTGTAATGTCCGCGTAGGTATTTTTTACGGCCTTACCTTTTTAAAAGTGATAAAAAATGAATGGAGATAATCGGACCATTTATATATAATTAATTATAATGTTACGGATGGACCATTTTAAATATTCTATTGTAACAGCCACATATTTCTCTAAATGATCATTACGTTTCATGTTACGTGATTTTGAAAATCTAATCTGTCTACGGCTTTACTCATCAAACATTCAAAATGCATAACCATTCCTTTTTCACACACCACCGTCATTCTTTTTAACACAACCTCAAATGAATCTTTCAATCAAGCGAAACTCCATCAAAATTAAATGACGGGGTATCTTTATCATGTTTTTTGTTGGTTTCTTAGAAGGAATCTTCAGCCCAGCTACCTGGCCTCACACTCTTTTATCACCAGTGATTACAGTATAAAAACCTCGTTAGTAATCAGTCTGTATTTTTTGCAGTGTCCTAACATAAATGTAACTAATCGTTTTATGACATGTGATGGTTTAATAGTGTTGTTTTTTCCGTGAATTTTAACGCCATAGATTGGTGCAAGTGTCTTCGATTTTTTATTTAATGCAGTTTATTTTTTTTATTATTAAAATGATTTCAGACTTATGAAGGTAACGCCTGTTCAGAAAATGGTGAATTTGTGAAGTTTTATTAAAAAAATCTTAATCATATTTCACCTAATAGAGTTGAGTCAAAACTCATCCATAGACAATATCTCCAAAAGAGTGAGGTAAAGAAATGCCTGGAAAACCATACATAATGCGCGTGAGAAACATTTCAAAAAATACTTTCATCAAATTTAAATACATCTTCATTCTGATCCATCAGATTCTGCGGAACTTCAGAAACATTTACAATGGATATCTTATGAGCTATTTCCTTTTAAGCTTCTATATTACTGAATTATTATTCATATCAATCCTCCAGGCCTTAGCTAAGGTCCATTATACGATATTACCGTCGTTATGAAACCATCAAAATGTCTCAATCTATAGAAAAAAAACATAATGTGACGCATACGCCGCTTTAACAACTCGAAATTATATTCTTAACAGCATAATTACAGGTCGCAGGATCTAGTTACATTCATCTCTTTCGCTCCTATTTTGTGTTTTATTGTCGGCTCCCTCTAATGAACCTTTCGGTCTTTTGCGAGATGATCGTTGATGATTTATTCATGAGTCTTGGTTGGAATTATCTGTATCTTCCCTTTGGTCTTCGGTTTTAAACTGTGATCTGAACTACTGGGCTTTAATAAACTGTGTTATTATTTATGCATACGTACCTAGTGTGTGTCTATGGTATTGATGTAAAATTCCTCATGGATCAAAGAAAAAATAGGTTATTATTCCTAATTTATTTTTCCTAAGTAGGAATTAAGAGCAGAGGATACATTACAAAAAAAAAACATTGAGGTACCAACACTAATCATCTTCCAAATACAGTGATAATTGGACATTCCAGCAACTCCAATCAGGAATTACGACCTCACTAATTATAGAAGTCATAATATTAGGCGCGGAACAACCACACATTGTTGACACTTGATCAGTTAAGACTCCGATATTCGGTAGGGCTCAAGTTAAATTGGTGTTAGAGAGAGATGATAGTGTAAGACAAAGACGTCAAATCGGAAGAAATTCGAAACCACAAAGCTGCACACACATGCCCTTCCGGTTGTAGAGTTAATTACTCGTTAAGGGAGCTTTTTAATTAGTGTGAGAATTATAAATAGGTTTTATAATACATGTACTTAAGTAGGTACTCATGTTAAATAATTACTTTATCACATGTCATCGTTTATTAGTAAAAGATAAATTTAATAAAATAAATAATTTTAACCTTATATACTTAGATATTGTCAAAAAGTTTGTGTGTACCTATGTGAGAGAAAGATATTTCCAGAACAACTAATCCGATTCTAACAAATCCTACTAAGTAGTCCTACTATCGTACTATAATATTATAAATGCGAAAGTTTGTGAGTATAGATGTATGTTTGTTACTCTTTCACGTAAAAACTACTGAACAGATTTGAATGAAATATGGAACACAGATAGTTTATAACCTGGATTAACACATAGGATACTTTTTATCCAGGGAAAACATAAGATCCTCGGATACTCGGGTGAAACCGCGGGGCAGAAGCTAGTATTTAATTCAATAAAAAATCACACACACATGTTAGTTTAAGTCCCAAAAAAATGTCTTTCTCTCTATATTTTATTTTTAGATCTATATAAACTATTTTTTTTCCATGTACGGGTATTACCTTCCTGATTATACGTTATGTGCAGAAAAAAGTCTGGCAGTAGACATTTGTTACTCTATAGCCTGAATCCCCTGTAGGTATAATCATTTAAATATTCTTTCACGTTATTAAAGCACCCACATATAAATCGTCGGTGACAAGCCCCGAAGGCAATTTATGAATCCCGTTCTGTCCCCAAATGTGATTTATTTATAAAGGAGACGAAACGGTTCGTCGTTATGCCTTTATGTTTTCTGTTATGCGTTGTTAACATTATTTTACGTCTACATTTTAGTACGCCGTGGAAGTTAACGCTTTATATATAATTTCGCTACTATTTATGAGTTACTGAGATTTGCGCCTAGAACTACACAAACCTACAGAACATAGCAAAAGTAATAATAATAATAAAGCCTTTTTATTTCTTATAAACCTTAAGATTATGTAATTACAATATATTTTCTTAATTCTATGTTAACTAGTAACTCTTAGTCCAGGTGATTTTAATGTTTGTTTTTAGTATATATTATAGAAACCCCATACTATCACCTAACCTACTGAATAATCATAAAAATATTAGCATCAACCTTTTGCATGGGATGGACGGTATAATATACGAGCACTGAGGTATATTAATACGTATAGAGACGAAGCCACACATAACCACTATGTTCCGTTCAAGTGCAGCCATCCGGCCGCACTTCTCTTAGTTACATAAACACGAAACGCGTAACACCATGAAAATCACGGCACTTTCGACTTTTTTTCGCGAAAAAACTACACATTAAAAGCGTTCTAGAGCTACGTCTGTCTGGTTAGACGACTAATTATTGTTTCAGCGCTGCAGCGAATATTAACGAAATGGAGCATAACCTTTGCTTAGGATAGCTTCTCTATACGTAGTAATACACCTCAGTGTATACGAGCTGAGAGCGCGAGGGCCACATGGCAGAACATAAGCAGAATTTCCTCAAAATATTGTCACCACATGGTCGAATCGCATCGTATTTGCACACAAAAACACGTGTTAAGTTGTTAATTAACTTTCTCGGAATGAAACGGAACGGGATTCGAACCCGGGTCTATGATTTATGTTTCCTTCGCCACACATTTTTGTTGACATGCTTATGTTATAGTATGAGTATTAATTAGTAGCTATAACTATTCCAAATCTGGTTAAAAACGCCTACGGCCATTTTAATGTGTTTCTGATGGCTAGATATGTTGCATTTTAATGTTTAATTTCAGGCCATTAAAATATCCTCGCTGATTTAATAAGATTTTTTAAAACTGATTGAAAAATAAATTTAAAAAAGAATATCTTAATTAAAAACTACAAATCCTACATTTCTTCATCTTAATATGTGTAAATTATAGATAAGAAGATTATAATTAATTTAAGTTAGTACGATTATTTACATGTTTAAATAACAAATGTACTAACCTACTTACTACCTACAATAAAACAAACTACCTACTTATAAATTTAATTAAAAAATAAATAAATTGTGTTAGTTTTGATGTTATAATGTTTGTGATTAAATCACCCATCAACAACTGAATCCTTGGAAAATATAAAATCCTCGCAAACACGGGTGAAGCCACAGGCAGAAACTAGTAAAACAAATGTAAAACTATACTATTATTTGAAGCTATTATACTAAAACAATAACTAAAACACTAGAAGCCTTTAAACATAGGCAAACAATTGTTTCGCTCTTCACCTATGGCTCTACCCAAATCAAACACGTTTTCAGCAAATAACAGCATCAATTATATGAACATAAAACGTTAGAATGTTACACGTGAAGCAATTACACGTTATCTAAGTTTGTTTTAAAAAAAAAAACGTCGAATCAAAGTTTTTTGGGAACAATAATACGTGTGCGTAGGCGTTACGATGGCTTAAGTGATGCGCATGAGCGATAATGGTACAATACAGAGCACAAGCGTTAGCGAGGGCGATTGAGCTCGGTAATAGTTAATTTATCTACAGCTATATTTTGTCTTTTTGTATACAATGCCCACTATAAACGGCCTACCTGATGGTAAACGGTCACCGCTAGCCTATGGATGCTTTAAAAATTCGTGGTATCACGAGTTATCAACCTCCCCTTTCCCTGATGAGCTCTGTAAGTCTGTACGTATGTACGGTGTTCTTTGATAAGATTATTTTACTGCATAAGAAAATAAAATGTTAAACACAGCTTATATTTATCAGTGATGACTATTTCAATAAATTTGTGATATAGGTAATTATTTATGAATTTCTTTAAAGTGCTATTATTTAAATTCATATCGCCGAACCATTTTTTATTATATAATGTAATGTTTTCTATCTTATGCAATTTAAAGGAAATATAAACAATGAATTTAGCTCGTTGTTCTGAATTACTTTTAAAACATTAAACTTGTGTTATTTTTTGTGACTTGAGTGATTTCATCTAATTATTCTGATTACTGATATACATAATTGACGTAATTTAAATATCACTCAACATAATTTGCTTTAAATCGCTACCGCTTATTACTTACGCCGAAACCAATTGCCTACACCAACGAACGAGACTCGTTTCGAGATGTCTCAATCTCGATAGAGACCGGATCAATCGGTACCGACCCACCGCTTTTTTCATCGAATATGATTGAACTGGTTTCCGATACAAACAAATTATAGACTATCGTTCTTTGCACTTAGAGATGATTTTCTTGGGTTTTTTTCTGTGAAGCATGAAAATTTGTAACGACTGCTTTATTTATGAACAAAAGATTATTTTAAGATAAAGTTTATTTATGTACCGATAATTTATTCATCAATCTAGGTCTTCCTCTTCCTCTCTTTCCTTCTATGATGTAGAAGACCTAGATTAATCTATATAGACCAAGTGAAGGCAAAATTGGACGAATTGGAAGTGTTGTATAAGGAGCTGCAGGAAGCAGTAAACAACAGAGAGGAATAAAAGAAGCTACAGCGACAAGAGCCAAGCTCTTAAATATAGAAGAAGAAGAATTTATTCATCGGTACATATAATGTTAAGAAATAGCTAGATGCTGTTAACGAGTATTCATTCGACAAAGTTAAAGGCTAGAAAGCAAATAAAAATAAAGTTGGATCAGGTAAGTTTAATTAAAAACTAGGAAAAGCTGTTCAACTTATCGAAGAAACTTAAAAAATAGAGATGATACAATAGTATTTCAAAATATTATTGTAACAAAATAAAATAAACCAGAAGGAGCTTTAGCATAAAATAATAATATGGTCAGACATAAACCTACTAATAGAGACGTATTTTTTGTACCCTATCTCACAAAAACTATTTGACAGACATAGATCACCTTTTGATAATGTCATTGCTCACAAACCCCGAAAAGGACTATGATTATGACGATGTAATGATAGACAAACTGCAATCAAGTATCGACACAGGAAAAGAAACTGTTACTACCGAAAACACAAATGGATAAAAAAAAACAGTTGCAGTTATTGAAATTGAAGACAAAAATAAATAAAGAGCAACAATAAGTGATTATTAAATATAAATTGAGCAATTTATATCAACAGTCAACACACAAAAGACTGAGTGAAGAAATCATCGCTATTAGTGAGGGCAATGGAGATATTTATTTAAATATAAAGTTCAAACTCAGCAGGTAAAGTTATCGTGGAGTTGAAGACGTACCTCGTCAATCATGTTAGCAAGAACGAGTTACTAACAGTTGGACTTCGGGGGCTCTTGAAAATAAAACCCACGAAGACGTTGAGTGATAAATAGATTATAGATTGTAATTTATTTATGTGTGCAGCCGTCTCCATATCAATTACTTTGTCACTGTTCGTTCGTTTTCAGAACTGTTTTTATGGCGGCTAAAGCCTTTAATCTTGTAGTTGCGGCTGCTTTTGAATTCCCGGTTAGATGTAAATATTTTCAATTGAGAAAAATGTTGTCTTTGAAGAATTTTATGTTAAAAATTAAAAGTAATAAGCATTATTTTGTATGAGCACCGTGTTTAATTTCACGAGACAAGATTGAACTCAATCTTGAAATTAATTTGGACTTTGATTGATTATTCCGTACATAATTCGAAGTAAATTATCAATATACAAATTACCTTGTTAAAACTCTCACGAAGTGAACTGGTTTCAAATTGAACTGAAAATAAATAATGTGTACAGTAGAAGAATCCAGACCACTGACATTTGTAAAGCAATTTCTAAAGTCACTAACGAAAAAACGAAACTCATTCAATTAAGGGATCCGAAATCAAAATTAAGCCTTCTTCGTTTAAAATGCATTAATCCGGTCACTTGTCATGCGCCTGCGCAGTGTTTCTATCTCACTCTAAAACTCGTTCCGGTTTGCCTCTCTCGTCTGCTCGTTGACAAAGATTAAGGTTCGGGACACAGTTTGACAAAGGTAATTAAAAAAAAAACGAAATTGAACGTGTCAACTCATTTTCTGACACATTGTAAATTGGAATTTGCAGCGAATATGAATTGAGGTAAAAAAGCAATAAGGCTTCTTGTAGATTGATTGATAAAGTTTAGCGACTGTAACCTATTTAATTAAATATGATTTTAATTTAGTTCCTCTCTGAGACATTCACCTCGGTTCTATCGGTATCTATTTCTTCCTTTTCTGTTCTTTGACATCTTCCATCGTTCTGTCCCTCTCACACGATTGAAGCTTTTAAGCCTTTTTCGTTTTTCATTTTCGGAGTAACATGAACTCTCAATCTCTCGCTCACAGTTTTTACGCTCAGTTAAACCAGAGTTGGCCTCTAATTTACGATTATCGAGAATGAAGACATATACACGTATATCGATTTAAAACTGTATATGTGAATCGTTATAATAACTTCTCGATGCATCGACATTTACGATAGGTAGGCACCTAGTATTCAACGATAAAATCTGATTCTCAGAATAAAGCTTTTATGTTTCTGAAATGATAGCACTTCTGATTTCAGAGACATAAGAGTTTTTATTCTGCTCATTAATTTTAACGCTTATGTGTTTCATGCGGAGAATTTTAAGTGTTTTATCAACTTGATAGTGATTGGCAGCTGTATCATTAGCAACTTTATTAAAGTGTTTCATAAGATATCATGCAGCAAAAAACTTGGAACAGGTAAATGTGGTTATTAACATTTTGGAGAGAAAAACCCTGTATAATGAAGGGTATCGGTGCGAACAACTTTATTAAAAAGGCAAACACGAGAAGTCAATCATTCGAGCATCTTGTTAGCCTCGGACCCTATAAAGCAAAATGTTATTGCACAATATCACCAAATCCATTGCTATTTCAAACATTATCACGAATATCCTGTTGGTCAACATTGTTTTAACAACAAGAATGAAAAGGGTACAAATTGAGTGAAAAAGTGTCCCAATGAACCCTTAAATCGTTTTCTATATATGTCCCGAGAATACGATCTTCGTTTATATCATTATCAGTCACCTTATCTGATGCTTTTATATCCTTCAATTTTAATTCTTGTACGTTTACGGATAAAGTATCATTCACGTTGTTTACATAACGCACATAGTTTCTTTCGGTATATTCGCATTCAGCTAAAAGTGGTGCACGAAGACAATATATTTCTGAAACTACAACTTTGTTACTGCCACTGTAAAGCTTGTTGTTGCTTGTATCTCGATCTTGTATCTTAGCTGGGAAATTTTCAGCTTTGCTTCATGGTGTTAGGGTAGGTTTTCGCGTGTTTTTCTCCATGAGTGAGCAGTTATTTGTTTTAAGGGGGTTTTATCGTGGCACGTAGGCTCGATTTGAATAAAAATACAATTTATATGTGTCGGGGAGTTCGGTGAGGCGGTGTAGGGTTACAGAGCCGGTCGGACGACTCGGCTCCCAATTTGCTGATGCATTTCTGAGTAAGTTATTAAGTTTCGGCTTGTCACTTCAGTTGCGAAATTTTGCAGTCCACTGAGGGCGGTACATCTTAATATTTTGTTTTAATAAGTCAGCGGAGTGAGTCTAGGTTTTTCGCGTTTCATGTGACATTTTGATTGATGTCTGTAATTATTTATTAATTCATTTTAGGTGTGGAGATTACAAATTAATATATTCTATTATACCACTTTGTCAGTCACTAAGGTCAGTCTCATTATATTTGCATAATTTATCTCTCAAAACTCAATCAACGAGAGATGTTATCTATCTACATGGATTTTATATTTATCAATTTGTATGTTGTATCGAAATAATTATTATTGACATTTGCAATTATAATATCATTATTTTGCAATTTATGATCATCAGGTAATATTTTTATTAAGTATTTTTAGCTTGGGTTTTCATTTACATATCATTATACCCATTATAGTTTCTTGTTGTTTAAATCCTTTTTTACATTTTTTATCCATGCTATCCATACATAATATTATTAATGCGAGAGTAGCTCTGTTTGTTTGTTAGTTACCTTTTGACGACTAAACCGCTGAAACGTTCGCGCACACAGATATATCCTATCGTATGAAGAAGCACTTAGGCTACTTTTTATCCCGACAATATGGGTGAAACCGTGAGGAACAGCTAGTTAAAAATATGAATGAAGCTTGCTTGAATATAAACTTTGCCGCCTTTATCAATGACTATAGCACAGTAAATCTGTAATACTGTGCATAGGTATAGAGTGTAATTATGTATTTGAAACGTATTATAGTCACTCTGAAATTGCATCAAAATCATTATTTAATTATTGTGATAGAGAATTTTTTTATTAAAAGATGTTTGTTTGTATTTTTATGGCTGTGTCTACAATATCAGTGTGGTCAGTGGTGATGTGGCGGAAGGTGGTAAGCACAGCAGATAGCGGTGGTGGTAAAAAAAAATTACATATTTATGAGTACCTACATACTTTCCTACCAAGTATTCCCGATCCATTTTTATCTTCAATCAGACCACATGATCACGTTGAAGGTAGTCCCCACGAGTTCTGAAGGCCATACATACTATATAGGTCTGTGTGACGAACAGAACTGGGCCCATCCGGTGCAGTAGACGTAACATGAGTGCGGTCAACTCACCGTCATAATTCCCCTTAAAACGACTGGATGGGGTTATGCGGGATGAAGCCATCATATTAATATTTGCATATTGTATTGAGGCTTAATTTCTCATGTAGATTGACAAGTACAGTTAGGGTTTACTAAAAACTTCATCATGTTTGATATAAATATGACAGCAGCTGATACAAATAGAAAATCTATACCTGTAAAACAGTACCGTGACTTACTAAAGGTAATAATGGAATCATACGTGAAACTAGAGAGCAAAAGCTAGTGATAAATAAATATCTGTAAAAAAAAAAATTAAAGCTCATAGCTAAGGAAGCCAGGACATAAAAAAATTAAGAAGGAAGACAGCACGCGTAATGAATAAAATAAGAATTTTAAAACCATTCCAACGACAGCAGAGTCTCCCTGTGTCAAAAAACATGTTATTCAGATAAACAAAGTTGCATGCGAATGCTGTAGTTAACATAATAATGTACAATTTTAACATTTTAAGCGCGCATTTGATGTTAAAGGGACAAATTCTGGAAGTTTTTGTTAAAAAAGACCGTAATACTTAATTTATATGCTGATGGTTCGAATTAGAAATGCAAAAAGATAATGCAAGGTAATTTGAATTGAAACTAAATGCGAAAACGTAAAAAATGGAAACGAATATGCGATGAGATCATTTAATATGTAATTGAGGGCTTTGGCTTTTTCCATGTAAGACCAGCATTTATTATTTGCTTCAGTAAGAGGTCGCTTATCACCTTTGCCAGTTATATTATAGCTTTGAGAGTCTATTTCTATTTTTACTTGCGTTTGAATTAAACCTATAAATCAAGATATGGGCCACACATTGATTCCAGTCGAGGATCAATTATGATGTTATTTGCCAAAAAAAAAATATTTTACTAATCGACGGATACTTAAATAAAATCTAGTCCAGACCATTCTCCACATACTAAGATGTCTCGAACGCAACGAAAAAAGCACTAGTCGTTTTGCAATAAAGTCATTAAGGCTGAGCTATTCGATTCTTGAATAAAATTAAGGATCAAAGACGAATTCTTGAATTAATTTACGTAATTGCTTCTACTTAATCGCTACTTATTGGGAGTTCTTTATCTATGTTAGTTATTGAGACCGCCTTTTGTATAATTCGATTTATTGAATAACAATATATGTTTATTGCCCGCTGAGCTCATTTTCATTTTATCATTTCCAATCGATTATGTGTAATTTAATAATGTTAATAATACTTTAATAGAAGTTTTTATGTCTTTAATAATAGCTTATTATTGGTATGAAGCCATCAATTTGTTAATGAATACATAAATAATTATATATCGTTATATTTAATTCTTGTTCATTTACCTTAACAGACCATGTTTTTTTTATTTTGTCACGGCAACCAATAACCCGTTCAATCAATGACCCTTAGAAAATACCATGAAAAAATAAATTATTGTCTCCATATCGTATAAAGCTGTCCCTAAAAATCATATTTAAAAAATGGCACCTAATTGAGCGTTATCTAAAGACGGTTGTAAGCCGACCCTGGCCGGTAAGGTAAACAGACACCGCTTGCAATTTTTATTATTAAAGCATAAACAGTTTCTTTTTGGGTACAAAAATACTGCCGCCCGTGAAGGGGTTATGTTTCTTGCGTGTCAAATTGTACAATATATGAGTTTGGAAAATATTTTTATTATGAAAAGTTGGTCATATTTACCTCGCAAATGTTACGCGGGTTGGATTATGGGTAATATGGGATTATGAGTTTATTTTGAACAGTTCTATATGAATCAAATAATGTGAAAGATAATTTAAAAAGCCACCCGCCTGGTTGGCTACCACCCTCAAGTTGAAAATCTCTCGCCCAACACCTTCCGGTGTGTTCCAACAGCTGCACTTGAGAGCCAGTTCCCTTCTAGGCTTTGTATACTTACCACCATCATCAATCATCACATATCACAGACCACGGTGAGATTGTGGTCAAACCCAACACAACTCAATTGGGTTAGGTGGCAGTTTGATGTCTTCCCGGTTTTGGAGCTTGTATCACTGTTAGGATACCTACGATCTTCTTCATGGCATTTGCCTATTACCGAGCTAACACCGCCTTAAAATGGTATAAGAATGCTCTAAAAAGGGGAGGGGCTGGCCCTAAAAAGACCACTTGCTCGGGCAATAGTGCTGGATGGATTTTTGGTAAATATTCAACTCAGTACTAAGGTTGTCTGGAAGAGATCGCTTCTTAACGATAAGACCGCCCGTTGTACAAACATTAGAATTAAACTTTTCATTTTTAAATGTTGCTAATTTATTATGGTGTACAATAAAGTGTTATCTATTTATCTACTAATGTGCTGTAAATTGGAAAAATATAATGCATCTAGGAGTAGCAATACGCTCAAACAGCTTATTTAGATTCCTGAGCTTCTTTCTTATACATGTTACTTATGTATTCACCTCCTATTTGCTTATGTGATGAATAGCCACGTAGTCCTCAAGGGTTACAATAAACGATACTATGGACCCTGCAACCACAACGAATCGCTAATGCGTACCGTGGGCTCGACTTATATGCACTATGCATTTAGAATAAGGCCCAAGCGATACGATTGGCGAGGGCTTTATTCTCATTCATGACAGTCTGAAACCTACCTTTAGCATAGCGTTTCTTTGTTTTGATTATATAGGCCTGTGTTTGACCACTTTCTCATCTTGATTAGTGCTGATGTAGCCAGAAGTTATCTGTGCCCCGGGCGTCGTTAGCTTCCATAGACTACGGTAACCGCTACCATCAGGCGGGATACGTATACTTGTTTACCGACTTCATTGTTTAATAAAATTAAAGTGCTCGTCGGCAGATTTTAGATGCTTAGCTCATGGAAGAGCAAAATTAGGGATGTACCACCTTACAAAATACCCAGGCAAATAATTCTTGCGCGTAAGATCGCCAGAGATCATCGGTAACGGAGAAGCCGAGGGTAAGGATCGTAATCTTGTGTGTCAATTTTGTGGTATAAATTAACGTATATGGGTATTTTTAAAAGTAGTTAATCTTAGCAATCTAAAATCTACCTAAGCTAGATCAGTTTTAAGTTGAATATTGAATTGAAACAAACATTTTATCGGTTTAGGAAAATATCGTATCCTACGTGAAATCTAATAAATATCCTGGGCTTTTTCAACAGTAATTTCACTGTTAAAGGCTCGTGTTCGTAAATTAGCTGATGATGATGCTCATCGTATCAATCAAAGTAAATTAAAAGTCACAGAAACATAGACGAAACCAACGATTGCAGATGAATATACCTACTGGAAAATTAAAGAACTGTTACTGAACTGAACAAACAGTAATCTGCCCAATGGTAGGTGGAGACTAAAAAGATTATACTGCTAAGACTTATGGGAACGTTCCCCCTTAAGATGATGCTAAGACTTAATATGATGTTAAGTCAAAAGAAACATGAAAAGTGATAGCCTCTTACAACTTAAGCCGCTTTAAGTAAAATGCATCTTCCACGGTACTGAAAGAATTAGTGAGGCTGCGTTAAGAGGAATCGCACATTAAAATACAAATTTCATCCAATAAAAGGAATGATAAAGGCTTTATTATAGAATCTATCACGCTTGTTAACAAATAATTGAGTTAATGTAATTACTATTGGATGTTATGTTCGGAGTTTTAATTGATCTTTTTAATTAGATAATGTGTTTTTGTTAACGTCGCGGTGTCGTAATTTTTAATGAAGTTAAATTTTTAAAATAAAAAAAAATGTTTAGTATTAGTTTCATAATATAGCAAAATTCTAATCAGTCTAATAAGTAAAATCGCTGGATGCTGGTAGCGCAAGGCCGGCCATCGTGGAGATCCTTGGAGGCTTTTGTCCAGCAGTGGACGTCATTCGACTGACATGTTACCCCCGGTGGCAGAGTACCAAGAATGCTGGCAGTATTATTGCCGTGAGGTATATTTTCAGGCAAAGTAGCCGCCAGCTTTGGGATCTCGCGTAACTTCGATCAACTGCTTAAAAGTTTTCTTCTCTTAAAAATTAAGTGGGATCGGTGACACAAGAGTCCTGACCATTTATTCAATTAAGCCCATAAGAGGTCACTTCCAAAGGTCGAAGATCCTGATGATATAATATAAGATTAATCGAGAATTCAATTAAATTTGTCGGTATGGATACTAAAGGGTTATCATCCTTATCATCACAGCCTTATAACTTAAAACTTGCCGACATAATTATTATCTTAGTTAACCTGTAAATGCTAAACGAATCCAAATAACGTCTTAATAGCAAGGTCGACATCTCAACCCTTTACTAACTCAAATGCATGCCAATTTTAACCCGTGACTTAGGCATGGCCGCTCTTTTAATAGCCTCTTTTACGTATCTGTCATCTCGTATTACACATGCAATTTTATGCTTTAATACTATGGGGTAAGAATGAAAGTTACGTGTAAGTTTCAATGGAAGGAATGGTAGCAGTCGTGAGTTCAAATCCTAATTAACACCTCAGAGGATAGATAAATTGTGGTGATAGCGCGCGTTAGTGGGTTCTGGGTTCTGTGAGATATGCACGGTGTGGTTTGGTCATTGTGATTTCAAAGCGGAGAAATTGTTTTCAATGAAATCGAGAGAAATATATTTCCATTTATACAGGCGTTGGACGGGTTTATTCTTATGCATTCTTTTAGGACTGTGTTTGATTACAATCTCACTTCGGCTTGAGGTGGTAAGCAGACTAGGTCTAAAAGGGAACTAACTTTCAAGTGCAGTTTTCTGAAAATACCGGTGCTTGGTGACAGATTTTCAACTCGACACCAGCCAGGCGGGTACTACAAAGTACCCTACCATCAAGCTATTCGAAAGGTGGCTTTTAGTTTTTCAGGCATTCGGTTTTTAAAACTAATGAGATTGTATGGATATATTTAAGTGTCGTTTGCCACTCTAAAATATATTTTTTATGAACTTACCTTAGTATACAATGTCCTTTCAGTCTGCTATACAAATCCCTACCAAAACCATCCCATATTTAATCGACTTCTTATTTAGTTCTTAAAACATCAAAGTATTTCTGTTTTTAGTTATACAGGACAATACAAATGTTTAGTATAGCAGCTTGAATGTTTACAATAACATCACGGAATGCATCTAAACATTACCTGTCTGCGAATGCATCTAATTCGCTATAACAGTTTAGTATTACGGATTTATCGTTGTGTGTTCGGTGCAGAATTACCTTGTTCACACGGGTTAGGGTCACCACTTTATACTTATTTAATTATTAATTTAAAAATGAAAAACATGTTACCAAGGCTAATATCTTATCCTGCTTATAGTATTCAAATGTGAATCATAAGATATAAAGAAAGAAAAAGAAGAAGGACAAACGTAGTAACTGTCGTATGACAAATTCAAAAAAAAATAAAAATATTAACCATATAATAATTTGGGCATATTCAACCCTTCAGGCATTATATTCTCTAGTTTAACATATATTTTTTACAAATCTCTTGCAACAATAAATGCAGAGAAAAACTGAATCTAGAATCATAATTTCTCGTATATCAATATACGTGGCAACCCTATAGAAAAGTGCAGTTTATAGCGAGTCTCACTTCTCAGGCTCAATCGCGAATTATCGCATTGTTTTTCATTGTCTTTGTGCAGGTAAGTACAAGTGACAAGCTAACGAGCTTCACAGCTTTTTGATGAGCTTTTATGTTAGTTGTTTGAACTATAAATCTTTATGTGCATAGTTTCTTGTAGATTACAACATCGATATTGACGATATAACATTCCATGTAATATTTTAGTAAGACTGTTCAAAAACCGTTTTTCTAAAAATATCACAGAATGACCCACATGCTGCAGTCACTACAAGAAAAACAGTAATTGTAAAAAAAATATTGTCTTCTTACCTCGTAAAGTATTGGCGCCGTACAGGGGATGGTCATAGGTGACCGGCCGGTATGCGGGATGGAGGGCTGCGAGGTGGTACGTCAGCTCGCTGGTTGCGCCCGCTGCTGCCGCCGCTGCTGCTGCTAGCCTGGTGAAGAGACAGAGAGGATTTTTGATTGAAAGTGCTTCATGTTTTTGTTGTTGTTGATCACAAACTAGCTTGGGTTAGTAATGATTTAGCTAAAGATGGTAAAGAACATAATCTAGCTGGGAACTAACTCTATCAGTAGCTCTGGAAGATACTTTTAGGCACTCTTTTGATATATCCAAGAAAATAATGTAGAGATTTATTCACCTCATATATTTTGGTCAAGCTTTAAATTATCCCTATGTCGCGTATCCTCGAGTATAATTTAAGCCTATTTTACTATTAAAAAATATATTTTGATGTAATGTTTTTTTAATGCAATTTAATTAATATTCTGAAAATAATAATAGAAATCCAAGATTCGTTGTTATTTAATGAACTTTAATGAATATCACCAAATAAACACACAGTAGTGTGTTTCTTACATAGGTATTATGATTTCAAAGAACCTCTTTATTAAAACCATTTGTTTGTAGGTATCTACATTTAAATCCCAATTGTCATACTTTACACCACACACTTCAAAATATCCAGCTGTTTGTAAAATGGCTTTTTGTCTCAAAACGTCCAGACATATTACGTCACGGATTCCGTTGGGTCGAAACACGTCTCTTTTTATTGCCTAAGGATCCCCACTGTTAGGCCTTGATATTCGCACCGAGATGTCCTCGGCGATACTTCGGATGCCTTGAATAAGGGTCTACCAGGGTAAAAAAAAAAGGTTTTAAATGTGTCATTGTGTAGGCTTTTATTGTAGTGTTGAATTTGCTTTGTATTGTTATTAGTACCAAAACCCCTTTGTTTAAATTAGAATAATTGGGTTTTAGAGGTTTTCGTAGTAAGGAGACGTTAGAAATGGTCTAAATACATACATATAATTTACATTAATCTTATCATGTCCTACAAATATCCATTATTAAATATAAACTGGAAATATTTAATAACCTAATTAAAATAGCGAATAGAAAATAGTCCATTCCCACGTTTACACGAGCAAAAAACTAAAACAGACCACTAAAAGCGCAAACCTAACAAAATAAAAGCATAATAGCGCGAGCATGCGCAATGCGCCCCGTAATAAAATTATTAAACAAATCAAGCTCATAATAATGCGGCCCCAGAAAATTGTCGGGTGGCCTGCGTAGAATAAAGAAATTATCCAACTTACTGGCTACGGACGATTGCTCGCCCCCCGACCGGACCCGAACAAAGACGTAGCATTGAGAAAACGAATAAAAAAAAGATGGCGGCTCACAAAATAAATAAAACAAATGCAAGTACACTCGCGCGCTTCGTCCGCGTGACGTCTTCATGTAGGCCGTCTTTTTCACACACTCGATACGTCGGTGCTGTCACTGAAGTGTGACAGGGACAGAGATATGCGAAGATTGCACCCCGAATAGGGAAGAAAGTCTTAAAACTGTTGCTGGTAGTGGAACAAGTTTTACAGATTTCGCGCAGACCAATTTTTTTGGTTGATGTTTTATTTACATTTTTATGAGAGAGAGTTTTGGATCCTATTTTTATTTAGTTATAAAAACAATATTTTATAAGGTTCATATCTTTATTGTTTATTTGCTTTGCTGACGATTTAATTATCTTCTACGAAAATATTTTTTATACGACCTAATTTACCTATTTATATTATTTTTCCTTTTTTTTATTTTATTGTGATGCATATTTATTAATCTTAATGTACCTAGCAACTGTCAAATATAATTTTGGTTCGTAGACAAAAAAAAACCCAATTAATACTTATGTAAAAAAATGCGGTACTGTATGTGTGTACTCAGTGACCATGGAACATTTTTATAAACAAATTGGTGTCATAAATAATGACAGGTACCTAGAATTTGATATTAAAACATACTTATAATAAAATTACACATATCAGTACACACGTAGTCATTTAATTGAATTAAATACATATAAAATAATTTTAAAATTCTTTGCCATCATTATTGGTTTTTTTATTCATGAGCAAGTAATCAACACAATTGCTGATGATTAAAAAGATCATGACGTTCAGCCATCTTTGTACACTAATTGCGTCCGTCAATGTGAGCGACTCAATCATTGGATCATGAATTTTTCATGAAAACCAGTCAGCTGGCAATTACACTGCTTTCTTGGTCCGCATTGCACATGTTTTACAGATTTAGTTTTTTCGCCGAATGACCAATTAGTCTTTATTGTCTGTAACCTGATCTACATACACATATTTTGTTGTTTAATGTTAGCTATATTTTCTTTTCGATCCTTCTGCTGGTTGGATTTGTTTTGTGATGTTTTTTTGTGGTCACCACAAATAGGCTCTATTTTTGAATTTTTTGTTTTAAATAAAGTTGTAAAATCCCTTGAAAACATCCAAAAATAAAAAATAAAAATTGCATTGCTAACATTATTGGCAAAAAAATATTTACAAGATCATACGTGATTGTTAAACCGTAATCAATATTCGTCGAAAGCGCACACACATGTCGTCTGTATGTATCGCACTGACATGTAACGTGTACACGGCACCTTATCTTTACACTCTGACGCGTGGTTGATGGTCAGAAACATGGATGTGTTGAAGAAAATTTAAATAAACGAAGAATTACTGCAACATTTTGAGTATTTTTTAACTTTATCACAATTTCATAAGAACATTTACAAAATAGGAAAATAGCATAAGTTTAATAATAATAATCTGTTTTCGTACTTTGACTACTGCATTTAATGGACGTTTTGGGTGATTCTAAACAAAGAACGGTGACCTTTGTATGTTATGGATGTCCTTAAAAAATTGGTCCCCAGCTAAAAGTATACCTATACATGCAGGTCGGTACAGCAGGTCGGTACAGCAGGCCATTCTCAGAAACCGTTGGAAAGTTTTAATACGGCATATCGTAAATCATTATGCGGGTAAAAATCTCATGCGCACATAATGGCACGGCATTAAAAAACCTTTCATCAAATTATATACCACTTTATCAGGATTCCGTTGGCAAATAATGCAAAATGCTTAATTCTCGACTCCCTTAAGTGTCCAAATGACAGATTTATTAAGGTCTCAACTTGAAACTGGGCTGAATGGATAAAAAAGCAACTAAGCTCCTTTTGGTGCAGAATGGTGAGAATTAACTCGACGAAATTTTAAATGGTCATTTTATACAGGTTGATCTTTTTTGCTAACTTCAACAACGCCTTAAAAGCCATCTGAATGTATCGGTAAGTACATGCTGAATATTTTTGTTTAAAAGGACATATTTTTTTAATGCAATAATTACTATTGACGCTTGGCCACACCAATAACTTGGGGTATTTATAGGTATTAATTAAATTACAAAACAATAAATTACAGACGACTCGACAGCTGTAAAAACACAGTCACGAAAATTAAACGGCAAAAGCGAAGTGACATAATTTAAGTGAGTGCTAAAATCGCCGGGACTTCGCACGGCTTGCGTTTCTTCTGAATGTTTTATTTAAAATAGGAATGAGTCATCCTGTACAGCGTCTATCCTTCCGAGAAGCCCTCAAGTGGTCACCGCGGGTGATGTTCAGTAGGAACCATAGTTTAACGGCTACATTTATTTTTATGGTTTTTCTAACTTGCTACCTATTTTTTTGATTAATTTTTTTTAGTTCTGACGCTGACGACAGATGGTGCAGATGTAGGTATTGCCAATGCTGCTTTTATAAAATAACTAGCTTCCGTCCCACGGTTTTACCTGCGTTCCCGGAATAAAAAATAACTTATGTTACTCCCGAGCCATAACCCATCTAAAAATCAACAAACACGCTTCCACGTTTATAATATTAGTAAGGATTACCATGCTACAATCAGCCCACATTTTATTGCAAAATAATTACTCTTTTAAAAACTACCATAAAATTATGAATGCCGTTTTTAATAAGCACATAAAAATGCTATTTAAGTACCTACTTCTTTGTTAAAAAAAAACTAAAGTAGCATTTATATAGTTATTAAATACCGACAAAACTTTTTTATTATAACCTTTATTTTATAACCTACTTATAAAATAATTAGATCGAAAATTTACTTGAACAATGAACTGTCATAAAACAGCTGATTTTCACCTGCTTGCCTACCAAAAAAAGTTACTACCAAAAAGAGTTTAATTAAATAGGATTAATTAAACTCGTAAGATAAAAAATATATAAATAATAGTAACACAATACAATAGTACAAAACTTCAACAAAATGCCGATCGGCTCAATCGGCCAAGCGATCCGCGCTGTGACATGTCAATCGGTCTCCTGCATAATGCAGCAAACAGGTTGTTCAGTGCCGATTGCGAACATGTTGAGCCCTGTTATAGCTCCCGGCCTTAATAGACAGCGTCGGTTTTTCTTTGAATGCTATTGCAGAAATTGTGTTTACGATATTACTAAGTAAATTGATGTTTTCAGTGTAAAGTCTTGTTTGGACGTGAAAGTGTGTAGGTAGGTTTTTAAGGTGAGGTCATTTTCAGCGAATAAGGCTTTCCTTTCGTTGATGTCGAATACGAAATTTTGCATTTCATCAGAATGCACTTTTGAAAGTTTGTTTTTTAAATTTTTTTTAATTACAAGTTCTGAAGCTGTACTTGTTTTGTGACTGCTGATCATCTTTGAAGATATAACCATAATAAGATTATAATTGATGTATTTATTATATGGAATCATCAACAAGAACTTACTCACAATAAAATTCATCATATTTTTATAAATAAAAAATATACATATTTAAATAATAAAGAAAACCTACTTAATTGTTCTAATTTAGATAATTGAAATATTGAATAAAGCTTATTTCTTTGTTTAAGACATCGTACAGACGAGAAAACAAACAGCGATTTTTGCTAAACAGTGATAGACTGTGTTTTTAGCGGTTGCTAACTTTTACATAAAATCTTCGAAAATATTGAGCTGAAACATAAACGTAGAGAAGCAATGAGAAACGATTGTTTGAGAAAACCGATTTCCTCTTAAGATGCTACGAGATACCCTCAGTTACCCAGTTTAACTATTTTAAAGTAATAGACAATGACTTTATTTGGAATAGAAACCCATGTCTCAATTTCAAGTTACATTTAAGTAAAGACTTTTAAATCAAATGGAGGTTTAAGAACATTTTATTACACCTTTACTTAACTGTAATATATCTCAAATAGTCACTTAAGTGTGATCATTTAGGCTAGCTTACCTACTTGCCTTTGAATTCTCAACGATGAGAACCGCATGTCTTCAAAGATAGCTAAAATTTGATTTGCGCTGAAGACTTACAATATTTTTTAGTTTTGCTATCAATTTACTGACATAAAGTGAATTATATAATATTGTTTCTATCACTAAGATTTAACAACTGTCACAGTCACAGACCAAAATAAAAAAAGAAAGTTTCCATTTTCCATATTATTGGTAATTAAATAATATGTTATTATCAATTTATTTACAACAAACATTTTGTTTTTTAACTATTGCACAATTTTCTAGCAACTACAATAATTTTGAAAATCCATAGTAAGGCAACATAATCTCTAATATCTAAACATGTTCGACGCGTGGATAACACAATGTTCCTGAAGGCCAAGTAGCCTTACCACTTGACCTTCGTAATAATGCGGTCCCGGATAATTGATACGTGTCTAATGGAACATAATGTTTTATTGTACTTTAACTCTTAAGTCGACTATAAATAGTGTTTTTTATTGAACTAATTGGTATGTGACGCGCATGCTAATACCCCTGAATATTTTAACACGCAACGCAACTGAGATAGTAAAGTTTTTTTTTATTTAATCAAATAGTATTTTTTTATTATTTGAGTAGTAGATTATTTCAATTATTTATTTCTTAACAGCCTACCCGCCAGGGGCCTTAACTGAATAAAGTGGTAAAATTTACAACATTAGGTATTATGTATACTATATCTTTTATATATGTTAAGGAAATAAAAGGGCTTTATTATTATATTTAAGTTCATTGAGAAACAGTACCATTAAAAAACCAACCCCCACGAAGGCAGACAAAAAACGGTCATGAGTTTGTTGTAAATTATGCGATGATTATAATACATAAAATCCGATTTAATTATATAAATGCAACCTCATTAGACCCCACTACAAGATGCAAAACTTTCCACGGATGTAAAGGAAGCTTCCTTTCCGAGTAACACTAACTTAAGGGTAAACCTTCGGTTGGAGGGCGAAATTCAAATTATATCACGTTTTTTGCAAATTGCAGCTAGGTATATTACTGACATATAACACTATTTCATGAAAATGTTACTAATATACCTTGGAAGAATATGTTGATGATTTCTTTTGTTATTAATTAGTAAATATTCTACCATTCTTCTCGCAAATAACATGTTGATAACTTACGACCTATAACTGAGCTGCAATTTGCAAAAATTTGAATTTCGCGTTCCAACCGACGCCTCCACCTTAATAACTTATTCATTACTTTCAAGATAATCCGTGTGACATGACTTGACACGCTGTCCTATTGTGATACTTCAACGAACTTCTGATAATTTAAATAAAAAACAAATTAATTTACAAATTAGTTTGTAGAAATCAGACGTGTTTAGTTAAGCTACATATCACAATAATTTTACTAAAACTTATAATCATTTGTTTATTTTTACAGCAGATAAGGTATAATAACTAATATAAAATGAGAAATAATAATGATGGGTGATGTAATGCGCGGGTTATTAATGACTAAAATTACAAAAATTAAGAAACCCCCGTAACTCACTAGAAAATTGGTGATAATTATCAAACGGCTGAGCGGATTTTCTTGAAGTATAGCTAAGTAAAGCACTCTCGATTAAGTTACTTTTTAAACAAAAAAAACTAAATCAAAATCAGTCCATCCGTTCACGAGCTATTTGGCCACAGACAGACATACACACACACACAGACAGACACGTCAAACTTATAACACCCCGTCCACTTATATCCCACGGGACCCGACCAAACTTGAGGCGACGTTTTCACAGTTAGTACTCTGTCATATTCGTAAAAGTATCCATTGAACGTAATTTGTATATTGAGTTTCTCTAGAAATTCAGTGAAGAAACTAAAATATATAACAATCAATTTATCGTGTCAATCACGGATGATATCTGTCTACAAAGTCTGATAAAACTGACCTCACTAGTGTCGAATAGATAAATAATGTTCAAAATATTTATTGGGTAATAATACCGAAGTTAAATTTCCTAATGGCCATTATTATGTTATCACATTGACCCATATGTTTACAAGTAATTTATAGATCAGTTGACAAGGGGCAGAGATCAAGGGAGTACGAAATCTCCAATTCACAACTATGTTATGAGAATAAACTTTTGTAAGTGTGAGTGTGACGTAATAATGTGAATGAACTGAACCTGAATTAGGGCTGTGATAATAGGCTAGTTGTCAGTGTCAAAAATAAATGACCAAACACTAACCAATGCATAAAGCATCATATTATTATGTTGTACATTTAATGCATTTTATAATTATTAATTACCAGTAGAACCATTGAGAGCAGATCATTTGATGCTGTAAAACTATGACGTCATAGTGTAGTATTTCATACAAAATTCCATATAAACTATCGTTTTGACATGATTTAATATGTCCGGAAACTACCAATAGGGTAGTTTACGGTGCGGTAGCGGTTCTAAAAATCTTAATAAAATATTTGTGTGAAAAAAAAAACATTCCAAATTCAAAGCGACTACACCATATGGTCGATTCATAAAAACTACGCTATAATTGAAACCATTTGATACCATTTTGAATGAAGCAACGCTTCTTGAACTATAAACAAACAAGAACAATAAAACCTTTGACCTAATAATTAACCCGCCCCCATGGGTGAACTTTATGAAACCATAAACCGAATAAATCGTAAAACACCCGAATCGGCTTGTTAACCAACCGTATGGTGCGACGTCTTAATTTAGCATCATAAAAACTTTTACTATTTTTTATTATGTCATAACTGTATGCTTGTAAAATGGTTGTCATTATTTTGAAATGTAGATAAGTTTTTAAATAGGAGGAATCTCAATTCCTTTACCGAGACTTTTACATGGCCTGATTTTATTATTTTCAACTTGAGCGTAACCAGCCAGACGGGTACTACAAATTAGGTACTCTACCATTATGGTAGGTATTTGGTTTTCTTCACCGCAAGCTCAAGCGTAGGATTCGAGCCCGTGACGTCAATTTCGTCGCGACGTCACTCAGTAGGAAGTTTCACTGAGCTATCGTTGACTTAAATTTTGATTCTGAAATACTTTTTCTACCAGGAATTGCAAAGAAACCAGAAACTTGTTCAACTATAATGACAATATCTTAAATCAAGTAATCCTCATTCAGTCACAATTTGTTACATTATCTTTTCACAATTATGGTATTTTATAAAATGTTTGTTTTATTTATTAAATTTGATATAATTTAAATTTTATTACCGTGGGGGCATCGCGCATCGTTGCACAATTTGTTAGTCCTAGTTCATATTTTACGACTATAACCAGTTAAATTAAAATGTCCATAAAATACAACGTGTTAGTGTAATACGGTTTAAAAATAATGGCTTTATGACACTGATTGGGACATGTGTCCAAATTACTTTTATGTTGGACGATATATGGTTGATTTATTAGTTTATACTTTATTCGTATACTTTATATCATAATTTATTGGCTATTTGTTTTATTTGCGTAATTATTTTATAACGGATGTTACTCAATTACTGGAAAGATGAGAATTATGTGAAAAATATTTGTTGAAAATGGGGGAAGGAGGAGTGGGGGGGGGAAACGCCTGTATAAGTTTTTGTAATATTTAAAGAGTGCCAGTACTCAATATGAACAATTAAGGCCACAAGAACAAACCCATGAAACTAACTTTTCACACAACACACTTTGCTCGAACAAAATGTATGAAATGTTTTGAAAGCTTCAGAGTTTAGCAGTTAGTTAAAAGCTATTCATATTATTGTGCATTACCCTCATAGCATTGAATTACAAAAAAATCTGTTTAGTAATGCACCTGCGGTGTTGTAGTTTAATTTTAAACAACAATATCGGTATATATAATTAATAATGGTAAGCGGTTGTGGTTGCCATAGCCTATTGCAACACTAGGGATATCACTCACGCGTTTCCCTTCCTCTCCTGTAAGCTCTGGCGACACCTTGGTGACGCGCAGGAACACAATTTTTTTTTAAATATATTTTTGGAATATACCATAAAATATATATACAAAAAAACCATAATGTAATGTTTTAGTGAACAATGTCTAAATAAAAAAGCGATAAACGCCTAAAATGGAGTTTGGAAGCTTTTTAATCCATATGTAGCGAAAATAAACACGATCAGCTATTGTAAACAATTGCCATGCGCGTGCGCCGGTGTACACCCGCTGGGGAATGTGGCATGATGTAGTTTACTGTATTATTGAAGTAACCTATCATCTTCCTTCACTATATAATCAAGAAGAACATCACTTTGATTTCTTATGAAATGTTTTTTTTAATAGGCGTTGATGACCATCTCGGCTGTTGTCGTGGTTGAATGATGTGGTCGATGGTGGTAAATGTACAAGGTCCACACAAGATCTGGTTAATCAAAGAAAAGTTTATCTATTGAATGAGATCGAGAACTAAGAGATCCAGACACGAGTTTCCTTATGTGGCATCTTTAGATAACATAAAGATGTGCCAACAAAAGCATTTTCATTTCATCTATAAATTACGCCTATATCACAAGAATATTAAATGGAGATCTCAACCACGTTTTAAGATTGTTTGTTTATGTTTCTGAAATAAGGCATTTGCACAAGGTCTAATAAGGTCTAATGTATCAACAATCCACAACAGCGTGCGCCTGTACCAACGATATTGCTCCACAGCGCTGACACGCACGCACAACGCTCGCTCACTGTTTACAAATAAATCATCTGGCATTATTTTATTGCCTCGCGCCAGCACCGCTGTGCGGTGTACAGCCTAGCTAGCGGTCACTTCCGCCCGGCGGTGTACAGGTCATCGGACTGTGCGCTCGTGAATTATGATGTTCGGGTTATTCTGAGGCGCGGATGTATGGGAGGAAGTCTTCCTAGACCTGATGATAATAGAACCTTGTTTGTTTACTGTCGTGTCCGGTTTTGTCGGTTTATTGGAGTGAAAGAATTTTGATTTATAATTGATAATGCGATTGCGATGTGTTTTTTTGTTGTTTTTTTTTTACTATGTAAAGGCCTGTGTTTGACCACAATCTCATTGTGGTCAGTGATGATGTGGCCGATGATGGTAAGCACACAAAGCCTAGAAGGGAACTGGCTCTCAAGTGCAGCTGTCGGAACACACCTAAGTATAATTTTCAACTTGAGGGTGGTAGCCAGCCAGGCGGGTACTACAAAGTACCCTACCACCTTTTTTTTCACCGAAAGCTCAAGCTCATTGTAGGATTCGAACCTGCGACCTTCGTCTCGGCATTCGACGTCACTACCACCACCTAGCCACAGCTATCATCGCCTTAATCATCATGGCATTATCGTGTCCATATATGAGCTGCGTCTTAGATTTTTGCCTTTTATTTACTTGCTATACGGGCATCAACACAGTCGTATCTAAGTTTAATTTAATCTCAACTAAACCGTCTTCTAGGAATGACCAAGCCAACTAAAACAGGATCAAGATCAATGCCGTGGTTTTCAAGTTATCAGATACTTTATATTGATAGTGATGATGTGGCAGAAGTAAGCATAAAAAGCCTAAGCCACTCTAGGATGTGCTTGGTGGTTGACATATTCCAGACAGACCGGGTACAACGCAGTTGGCTAACATCATCACAAAATTCTTCTTCTAAGCTCAATTGAAGCTGAGACGTCATATTATGCGATTCACATCATCAGTCATGATTTGTCTTACTTAATGAATTAAATAGTAAGTACCATTGATGACTTAAAGAAACCGAAGAAGTAATCAAAGATGCAATCTTCATAGTAAAGCACATTTATCAACGAAATCTTCCGTTCGACTGTCAACACATCACAATGGACTGCAGATATACAGAACATAATATGACCTGCAGATCTGCCCTCATTAATAAATCGATATTCAATTAAAAAACGGCAGAAAAATTCCAAGAAATATTTATCAATTCATAATTACATGCGAAGAGAACACTGTACGTTTGTTTGTTAATTATTTATTTTGTAATCAATATCATTAACGGGGGCTATCTGGTGCTGACCCGACTGATAACAGTCATACAGCTTTAATATTAACTAGGTTTTGCACACAGCTTTGCTTCCATTGAATAACCACAATATAGTGTTAAGAGATTCTGGAACCATTTTTCAAAGAGCTTTAGCCTCCATCCCTCATTCGTAGGTAATGAAAAGGTTTTTAACTATGTTTTGTAAGACAGCAGAAAATTCAACTAAGTTTTATATCAGTCCAGTTATATGGAGTGCTTAGGGCCTGATTTAGCTAAGAAAGACGTATTCCAGCAGAATTGAAAGATAACAACACTAATAATGTCCAAAGTTAACCAATTAGTAGGTTATTTAAGAGCATAAATCTTCAATTCCTGATCGATTGAAAAATTTGCAGAATAATATTCTTGGTTTCGTTCAGTAACATCACAGGACGTTATCCCATTTCAAGTCAGACAGATGTCCGTTCGGCACCAAAATATCTGTATCTGCTTTCCATAAACGCCATTAGTTAAACGGTGATATTTAGCAGGACAGCAAGTGACATTCGCAGGCGACGCAACGCGCACAAATTAGTGTTAGCTTCCGTTCCAATTCCTGGTGACGTGGTCGGAGTGCTAAAGGACATGGCGGATGTGTTTGCAAATCTTCGAAACGGGGTCTTGAGGAAGATTGATAGTAGGCTACAGCGTGATTCTAATTTAAATGTTGGATTTTGCACGTTGGGTTGTTGAAGTATTGTGTTAAAAAGCGAGCAGTTGAAGGTGATGAATAATAATATGCTGATTTTCTGTTAGACGTTAGCTTGTTAACTTCTAGCTTTCCCTACTGGGCTTTTAAGAAAATACACCCCCAAAGGGGGTAACTGATAAATACATTTCCTATTTTGTATTTTAATTATCAAATAACCTTTCTAACACCGAGACCGATGATCTTGTGAGGGTCGCGGGAAACCGTTGGATGCGGGTAGCGCAAGACCGGCCATCGTGGAGATCCTTGGGGGAGGCTTTTGTCCAGCAGTGGACAAAATTTCATGTTTCCAGACCCCTGGCTTAAGTTTTTATTGTTGATTTCACAGCCAAAGCACGTGACTGATTTATCTACCTACATCACAGTATCACAGCAATCAAAATTCCTACATCACAGTAATCAAAATTCTTAGTACAAAACACTTCCAACATCAGCAATAAAACACACACTGTTCACTAAATATGCAAAGTTCATTTCAATTCAACATGACGTCACCTACGAGTAGAAACCGTCAACTACTTGAAATCTAAATATACTATTTGCGAACAGAGACCGTCTTATGACGAGAGTTCAATAGGTACGTTGACAGGAGAAGGGCGGGGCGTTAACTGTCCAACTGTCCTGTGTTCCATAGATACCCTACAATTGATATCAAGAGGGCAGCATCTTGATTCTTTGGTACTTTGATCATGTTTTTACAATGAAATATCTAGGGTTGTCATCGGACAAGTCTGGTCTGAGGTTCTGGAGTATGGTGAGGATACATTATTATCTTATTACTTTAACTGATTTAAAGGAAGTCTAATAAAAGTGGCTCTTTCTGTAAAATGACGTTATTTAAGTATACCAAATAAACATTTAGATTAAATTGTGGTATAACTTGAAAGAGTTTATGTTACACTATAATGAACAATGTACTTATATAGCTCAAGTCCTATATGAAAAAAAACCCAACTAACATCACAAAAAACCTCAATTAAAGTGTTATATATAAAACTAGTATTTCCTCCAAGGAATGCTCATTACGATCATAGTCTAGGCGCCTGCGCAGTTTAATTACATCAGTAATTATTTACATACATACACACGCTGTATTTATACATACAGGGTGTTATAAAAGTCGGAATGAGTCGTAAAAGTGGCCGGGTACGGGACTAGGGTATTTTTTTTATTGAGATGGCCGCTTTACGATCCACGGACAGCCCCTTGCCGAGGTTTTTGACCTTTAATAATAACAGATGAAGGGTAAAAATAAACAGCCTATATTTTTTTATAAGTACTTCATATAGACTTGAAAATATTATTTCCTAACTGCAAGTGTGTGAATAACAACTAACACAAACAAGCTGAAGATAGTCAAATTTAGGGAACGTTTAAAAGGTTTTTTAAAAACTAAAATTAAACTAAGAGACAACGTCTACACCGATGCGGAGGTGAATTTATTGTGTCTAAGAATACAAGAAGCAGTTGCCACCAGCCGTTGCAACGACTGCTGACCTGCATAACATTTATACAGAAATCGGCCCACGCAACAGGACCACACACAGCTGGCAATGCTGAGCCAGCGCTTAATCTAATACAGAAGGGCTGGAGGCATTCATAACTCCTCCCTCCCTAAGAGCGAAATTACCGGAATTATTGTTTTCAATATGATTCGGATAATTTCGTCCAAAAAGTAAACATTTTATAAGTTTATGATAAAAAAAGTAAATGATAAAAACAAGAATGGTTAAAACTAGCAAACTTAATGTTAAATAACCTAAAACACCGAATTTAGAGTCTTGCTCTTTATAAACACTTTCCACTATTTCACTATACTTCATCGCATGTGACATCGATTTTAATTCGTCTAAATTAACACCTTTGATGTTCAGTACACGTGTACTAAACAAACTCGTATTCGCCGGTAATTGCGGTAGGTCGATTAGCGGGATTGGCTCCACTACGTCTGCTTCAGTATAGACACGATGGTGTCGTATACGTATACCATGGATCTCCAGATCACATGGTTCGTTGATGGTCACGATGTAAGTCCCGAAGACAGGATGTTTGCTTATTTCATTGTCACACACCTTGGTTATGGTAGTATGTAATCTGCTATACAAAATCCAATTATCAGCATTAACTTGCTGTAACTTTACCTCCTCAATTAGAACTGAATGTTGTTCACAATAGGTAAGGTTAGTAGCGAATCTCATAAGAGTTTCGATACAAGTTGGCTCGGTTAAGAGAGCTCGATTGTCGTCAGCGCACAGGAAATGGTTGCCAGCAGCTAGCGGGCGGCATGGTTTAACGATCGGTAAGTATTTCATTCCTTTCGCCAAAAGGTAGGGGTATTTGGGGAAAATAGATAAGGTTTTATTTTCAGGTTGATGGAATATTGGTAAGGAATAGATTTTATAATAGTTGTAAGTACAATTATCAATAAGTGGAATTTCCATTATAAACGTGATCTGGTTTTTCTTAAGAAACGATTTTAAGTTTATAGTTTCCTCTAGTTTTACTAAGTTCAATTCATTAGGTGGATAAACTAGGTTTTCAGTATTCGATATGATCTTTAAATGATACAATAATTCTGTAGAGTTTACAATAGACTGGTGTAGTATAGACACCTTACTTAATGCTAGAGCTGTTTCAATTTCACTTAGTTTAATAAAGATAGTACGGAAGCTACTTATAAAAATGTTAAATAATCCTAATATGTATGTTGAAAATATCCAATTATTTTCTTTGGTTGCTAAATCATTGACCTTTGTTTCTACTCTTTTTAATCGAGTTTCTAAAATCACAGAGTTATTAGATATAGTTTCAGTTACATTTATAAAGCTGTCTAACATTTTAGAAACCAAGGTAAGTTTTTGAGACACTATAATTTGATTATTTCCCAATTCAGAAGTAATCCTATCATATTTCAAGGCGTCATCATGGTCAAGATTTCCCGTAACGAGTTTGATCAAAGATCCTAATGGATTGATAATACCTCTCTTAAAGCGTTGTGGTACAAGTTGTTGGTATTTTTGCACAGTTAAGTCGCGAATAAATTCAGTATGCACTTTAATACTATCAAACTCCTGTGAATATGGTTTATCACTTTTTACTAAATTACTAAAATCTTTAAACTGGATAATAATGGAATTAAGATCATCATGAATTCTATCTAAATTCAAAACCTTTACTATAGTCCAATGACCAGTTTGGACGTAGGCTTGACCTTCTTTTATAGGAATTATTCCTGGATTTCTTTCAAGGGATCGCAGATGAAGGGCCAGCATCGGCGTCACTACCGCCATGACGCACCACCTGCGAAGGGCGTTTTATATTTTTAATAGGGACCTTTGTTTTCCTTTCACCTACTTGTATGGGTACTATGTTTCTTTTAGCTTTACCTATAACCTTAGCTTTCACGTATCTTGCTTTATCTTTGGATTTACGCTTATTAACATCTTTCGCGAAGATGATATCACCAGATGGGAATTCTATTTCTTTTTCACCGCCTTTTCTTTCAATAATTCGTTCTTTATTCGCTACCATTTTATCTGCTAAATGTTCATACAAATATTTAGTTCTTTTTGCATGATCTTTCACAAGTTGCTGTAAATACTGTTTTTCTAATTCGACACCATAAGGGCTTCCTGTATCTGTGTGTCCGAAGACTACCTCAAAAGGAGTTAGGTTAGTAACTGAATGAATAGCGTGATTGTATGCCATGACTGAATATGTCATAACGCTTGCTGCGTCTGTACACTTTCTTTCGTACTTAGCTAGTCTATAGATCTCTATAATGGTTGAGTGAAAACGCTCAATAAGTCCTAGCGAGTTCGGATTGTTCGGTGTACCGATATGTAATTCAACTTTATGCAATTGTAAGAATTCCTTCATTAATTCGTTATTGAACTCAGTTCCTGAATCTGAGCTAATCTTTTTGGGGATACCGTAAAAAGAGAAATATTTCATTAAGGCGCGGACTACTTCAGGCGTTGATTTGTTGGGAATTTCTATAGCCTGACCTAATTTACTGAACGCGTCTATAAGTGTCAAATAATATTTACCTTCTATGTTGAATAGATCTATAAAAATTTCTTGAAACGGAGCATCTTGGGTCTGAGTTAATTGTATAACGGGCTTTATGGGTTTACGGTCATATTTCATTTTACGACAAGCTTCACAGGCGTTAATGATTGCTGAAACGGTTTCCTGCATTGCATCCCAGCAAAAGTTTCTGCGTAACCTTACTAATGTTTCCTTAATACCACGATGGCATGACTTTCCTTCATGATGTTTTAATACAATCGCTTTTTGTTCTTTTTCATCTTCAACAAACACTACTCGCTCTGTGCATTCATAAAAGTGAACCATATCTTTCTTGAATAGCTGTATGATAATATTACTGAACTGTCTACGATGTTGATTATCTTCGAAATAAATGAAATATTTTAATTTTGGCTTTATGTATGTCTTCAGAAATTGTTTTACCAATTCTGAATTATCTATTGGTAGAAAAACTTCTAGAACTTTTTGTTTCTCTCTGGAAATATCTTTAACAAGCAACGAATTTTTATGCCATGTGTAAACTAAAATTTGATTGGGCTTCATGTCAATAGCCTCATGTAAAATTGGTATTCCTGTTGATTCTAAATCTATGCCTGAATGAATAGTTTGAGATTTACTTGATTCTGATCTAATTGGGTATTCTGATATTTTCTCAGAACTGGATACTGATAAGGTATCTGAAATGCTCATAGGGCTAATTGAAGCTGTACCACTTTGGTCTGATATAGTTATTGTTGATGAGTCATTACGAGTCTTTTTGTCTGTCGTTAATTGTCCAATATTGTCAACTAAGTTTTTTAGATGTTTGTCAAGTTTTCGTTCCTTATCGTCAACGTTAACTATCATTGATTCATTTTCCTCATCAGAACTGAGAGCATTAACTTTAATTCTGGACAAAGCGTCAGCGTTAGTGTTTTGCTTCCCGTTTTTGTACACGATTTCAAAGTCATAATCTTGTAGGCGTAATCGCCACCGGGTGAGTTTGCTGTTAGGATCCTTTAGAGAGTTTAACCAAGCTAAAGGCCTATGGTCGGTGTATATTAAAAACTTGCGGCCGTACAAGTATGGTCGGAAGTGTTTTACTGCCCAAATAATCGCGAGTAATTCACGTTCGATAGTGCTATAACGTGATTCAGTGTCACTGAGAGTGCGGCTCGCGTATGCAATGGGTTTGTCACTGCCAATTTGACCTTGGGATAGTACTGCGCCAAGCGCTACGTTAGACGCGTCTGTCGTCAGTATAAATGTTTTATCGTAGTCTGGGTATTGTAAAAGTGGGGCATTTGTCAGTAGTTCTTTACATTTGTTAAAAGCGTTAGTGTAATTTTCGTCAATAATAATTTTGTTTCTCTTTTTCAGGCAAGCTGTCAACGGTTGTGTAATCTTTGCAAAATCTTTAATAAATCGTCGGTAATATCCTACAAGTCCAAGGAAGCTTTTAATTTCAGTAGTTGTCTTAGGTATTGGATAATTTAAAACAGCGTCAATCTTATCGTCATTAGGTTTTAGTCCGTCTGCAGTTACTGTATGTCCGAGGTAGATTACCTCTTTGCGTAAAAATTCCGACTTGTCTAACTGTACTTTCAAGTTGGTCGCCCTAAGTCTGTCAAAAATTTTCCTTAATTTCTGTATATGGTCATCTAAACTTGAAGAGAATATGATGACGTCATCAAGGTAGACCATGCAGTGTAGTCCTTGTAGCCCTCTTAGAACACTATCCATCGTCCTTTGGAACGTGGCGGGTGCTGTCTTTAGGCCGAACGGCATCCTAAGGAACTCAAAGTGACCGTTTTGTGTACTAAAAGCTGTCTTTTGTCTATCCTGCTCCTCTACTTCAACTTGATGGTAACCACTTGCCAAATCAAGCGTACTGAAGTAAACGCTTTTCCCTAACTTGTCAAATAAATCGGTTATGTTCGGTAAGGGATATTTGTCGTCAATGGTTATGTCGTTAAGTCGTCGAAAGTCAATCACCATTCTATGTTTAATTTCTCCAGACGCATCTTTCTTTTTAGGCACCAGGTGAACGGGTGCGTTCCAGGGGGAATGTGACTCTTGTATAACATTGTCATCAAGTAACTTTTCAACTTGTCGGTTTATTTCGTCAGTCTGAATCGGAGCTAGTCTGTATGGTTTAACATAAATTGGGTCTTCGTTCTTAGTTCTAATTTTATGTTTCACTTGATTTGTAAATGTTAAAGGTATTTGGTCACAGTAAAATATGTCCTTATATTCATTACAGAGCTTGGATATTTTGTTACGTTCCTCGTCGTTAGTGTGGTCGAGTCTTAATTTATTTAAATTCGATTCAAGTAATGCGTCAGTCTGTGGGTCTGTTTGGTTGTCAGTGAAATTTAGATAACAGTCATTACTCTCATATTTTATAACCTTAAGTGGTTGTCTTATAGTCAATGTCATTTGTTTGTCTAGGGTGTTCTGTATAACGGTGGAACAATATCCATTGGTGCAGTTCACCAATGCACTTGGCATTCGCACTCCGGAAGTAAACTCTTTAAAATCAAGTAAAGCTTCACCGGAATACTGGTCAGTAGGTAACTTAACGCGTTGCTCTGATCGCGCGGGTAATTCAATTGTATAATTTAAATTATTATTTGTAATGTGTATGTTTGTCGTTTTAGTTCTAAGTTGCTGGTCTTTCAAATCAATTATAGCGTCTAGTTGTAATAAAAGGTCATTCCCAATAAGTCCATCATACCGTGCATCAACGTCATACAAATAAAATTTGTGCCAGTCGTCACTCTCAAATGTTGGCAAAAGGGGGATTTCAACAACCTCATAATGTTTGCTAGACGCGTGGGTGCTAACTACTTGGAATGGTTCCTGCCGAATATAACCTGGGAAATATTCGTATGCTTTCTGGGGACTAATAAACGATCTAGTACTGCCCGTATCAATCATCATTTTTGCGTCTATTTCAGGAATGTAAATATACGGAAGTTTTAAATTGGGGTCACAGTTTAACTCTATGACTTCCTGTCTTGCATGGAGGCATCTATTTGAAAATCCTGAATTTGATGTAAGTCTGCTTGTTCTACGACACCGCTATCGTCAGTTACGTAATCGTAATTCTCATAATCATACATACCGTCGACGTCATTATGGTCGTACTCGTATTCATAGTACGGTTCATTATTTTCGTCTACGGCAAGCTCATTTAATTTAAAACCTGACTGTGGCTGATGCGCAAGAGGCGCTGTCCTCATGGTTACGTCACTAGACTGCAATTGGGGCTTTTGTATTTGTGGAGGTGTATACCCTATTTGAGGTGGCTTGTACCCGAATTGTAGAGGTGGCCTATAGCCGAAATTCTGAGGTGGTTTGTAGCCTAAATTTTGAGGTGGCTTATAGCCAAATGTTTGTGGCGGTTGAGCACCGAATTGTGGGCGATAACCGAATTGAGGTGGTCGATAACCGAACTGAGGTGGTCGGTAACCTATTTGTTGGGGTTGCCCTTGAGTAGTTTGGGGTATCCTAAACTGTGCGGGGATCCCAAAATTAAATTTAGGTGTTACGTTCTGAGGTACGAAAGGTCTAAAACTGTTTGGTTGGGGTGCGTTACCGAATTTACTGACGGATGGGTTCGGCACATTCGATGGTAAGGACGGCCGCGATGATAACGTACTATGATTACCATGGATTCGATTCCGCATTGTATATTGGTCATGGAAATTAACCTCTTCTAATACGACACTTAAGGCGTCCTCTAATGTTGAAGGTGAACTCAATCTCACTACGCGTACCATATTCTCAGGCAGATTGTATAAAAATACGTTCAACGAAGTGTGATCATATATAGCCTTTTTGGCTCGCTTTAATTCGGCATCTTGACCCATGTTAACTTTTGACATAAGCAGTGAACGAATTCCTTGAATACGATTACAGAAATCTAAATAACTTTCACCGGATTTAATTTTGGTAGATTCTAACTCTATGCTTATACATTCTTCACTACGTGGATCTCCAAAATGTTGTTCTAATAACCCTTTTAATTCGGTCCACGTAACAACATCCTCTCGTTCCGATAACAACGAGGCGGCGCTATCAGTGAGCCTACTCGTAATCGAATGATACACATATAAATTCTGTTCCTCATTACCTCTGTATTTACTTATGATATACTCAGCTTTCCGAATGAATAAATTTAATTGTTTCTTGTCACCATTATATAAAGGGATTAATTTTAGCATCTCACTGGGTATAGATATAAGTTGAGCTTGAGCCATTTTAAACAGAGTAATGTAAGATCAGAGTTAACACAAACACAGAATAAACACAATCTATAAAATATAACACACAAAATATAAAACACACAAAATATAACAGTAATAAAAGCAAACTTAAAGTTAGGTAAAGGGGGTTTGATTTAATACTAATGTAAAAATAAAAATTTTAATTAAAAAAAATAAAACTGAATAAAATTGTATATTCTAGCTTTCCTAAAACTACACTATAATGATCAATGCAAAGATCAAATTACAGTTTAATTAATTAATTGAACAAAGGAAGAAGTGTATTCCCTATTCGATCATTAATCTAAGGTTGTTCTTATCAACATTCCAACTAAGGCACTAGCAGAATTTCATACTATGTAACCAGATACGTTATAATGAGAGATTTCCGATCTCAATAATAACTATTAATAGAATTGGAATATAGGAAGTTTGGGAACAAGGATTGGCGAAAAGTTTTACTCACCAACCGACCGCGACTCCCATATTCACTCACGTTTACCCGATTGACTAATTTATTTGGTTCGTGGATTCACTCTTGCAGCTACACGCGCGTTTCACTTATCCAGGCGGATTTGGACACCCGAAATATATAACGAAACTACGCAGCCTGAGCAAATCCTACCGGCTGCGCCAGTCAAATTTAGGGAACGTTTAAAAGGTTTTTTAAAAACTAAAATTAAACTAAGAGACAACGTCTACACCGATGCGGAGGTGAATTTATTGTGTCTAAGAATACAAGAAGCAGTTGCCACCAGCCGTTGCAACGACTGCTGACCTGCATAACATTTATACAGAAATCGGCCCACGCAACAGGACCACACACAGCTGGCAATGCTGAGCCAGCGCTTAATCTAATACAGAAGGGCTGGAGGCATTCATAACTAGATTGGTAAAGCATTGTTTTTTATGTAGACTAATATAAAGTGGTAGAGTTTGTAAGTTCGGTTGTAGGAGGTAATCTCCGGAGTTACTGGTCCGATTCTAATAATTCTTTCACTAATAGAAAGCTGCAGTGTTTCCAAGTGATTTGGACAACTTTTTATCCTCGGATCACGGGTGAAATCGTGGGGAACAGCTAGTATATGTAAGAAAAACAATAACCAGAAAGCATAGACACCAGATATTTAATCCATTCATATTTAAGTCATACCTAAATAAATATTTATTTACTTATTCATGTCGAACCAATCACTTTCGATTTTTGTATAAATATCACGCGATTGGATGACGTTATCGATGATATACCTAAAAGCATCTTATTGGTCAATTGCAAAAAAATATGGGCAGAATACATTTGTACCAAAATTTTGGCAATATCCATTGTCCATAATAATGGAATCTACCCACACATGAAAGTTTCACCACTGTTCTTGAGCGTTACTTTACTATGTAAAGGCGTATTCAGATAGGCAGTATTGACGCGGGTAGCAGAAATTTAAATGATTTATTTTGCGACTGTAGCGACTACGAATTATTTTTTCGTAGACCCCGCCTATAGATAGAATAATCCAAACTAAGTAATACAAATGGTTTGTTAGATTAAGATAGAGCAGCTCTCTTCTTTTTAAACGATTTTAGATCTTATTGTTATGGCGTGAATGATTTTATGATATAAGTAAATCTTGTCGTAGTCATCTTCTAGAGCTCTTCTTGTTAGAGTGCCCTTTTTGTAACTTTAACTCTAAGTAATTAATGTTTAAATGCAATTCTACACTCAAAAAATCGCAATTAATTAAAAATAAAAAAAAACACGACAATGTCTTTCAAATAGTAAACTGTTTATAGCCAGTGTAACTCGGGATGATGTTAAGGATTCTAACGATACTCCATTACATCCAAATCTGTTCAGGCATTTACATATGAACCCTGAAAAAAAATTTATACTCCTTCTTCGGCCAGTCGTCTCGTGTAACAAGTTAAGTGTATCAAAGCAAAGTTGTCAACAAATGAGTTCGGACCCACGCTATTCGGCCAAAAGTAATATAATATCACATTATACAGCCGATGCTCCCAGTGTGATGTCGTAATGAAATTGTAAAACAGAATTTTACGATTATGTTTTATCGAAATTCGGGCGCATTCGGCAAACAACCGTATAGGTGTCACAAAATTGTTAAATGTCTGGTACAAGTGTTAAGCGAATGGATACTATTTTTGCAAAAATATGAATCTTACTGCATCGTAACTTTTTATCTTCCAATAAGCATAAGTGCTAGAGAATTCATTCAATTACATTTTTTGATGACAATTTGACAAAAGGTTCACTGATGGTTAGTCCCCACGCTGACCTGTTTTAGCAATACCAGAAGATTCTTTTTTGTTTTATGTTGCTGCCAATATTTATAAAGCCTAAAATATAACCGACTCTCAAGTGCAGTCCGGGACGATGTATCATGGTAAATTTTCATCATAAAGGTAGTTTACAGTAAGGATACCATCTAACTCTATGACTTGTTAAAAATACGTAAATAATGTGTAAATCGAAACAACATGCTAACTTCAAAATCGCCACGCTACGCGCTCATAAATTAACCGAAGCTAACATAACATTTTTATTAAAAACTTACACCAGAATATAACTGTAAGATATTTTATTAGCCGCGATAAAAATATAGACATGAGTGTCATTCCCTTAAGTGATAATCGTAATCAACGCATTTTATTTTTATTAGTTGTCATTCCCCATGTTACATTACTTTTTTTTTGTAAATGTGTTATTCACCTTTTTTACCTGACCTGTAATGAAAAGCATATCTGTCTGTAATAAGGACATTTGAAAGGAAATGTTTATTGAAATGCTATTTGGCAATTTGTTTCGTCGAAGAATGTCATAACTAATAAATTTAAAACATTTATTTTACTTTATATTTACAAAGAAAACAGATGTTTCTTTCTATAGCTTTAGTAGTCCTAGCTTTTCGCCCCACAGCCTTACCTGCGATCACCTACTGTACCCCGGAAGGGGTTGAATTATTTCAAAAATCCTTTCTTAGGGATGCCTCCGTCATATTAACTATCTGCCAAATTTCAGCCCGATCCGTCCAATGGTTTGAGCTGTGCGTTGATAGATCAGTCAGTCAATCACGATTTCCTTTTATAGACTCGTATTTACAAGATTAGATTATTTAAAAGATTTCTTCTCCCATTTAGCCTAAAATCTTTTTTATTGTAGTCACCAACCCTCCATCACTGCTGGCGTTTTATTAACGAAATGGTGTACAAATTTAACCCTTCGCGCGCCTATATTTACTTCATTCTTACATTTTGGAATGGACCAAGGTATAAGATGAAATGGGCAATATACCATGTCAGCAGTAATAATGTAAGTGCGATTCCACCCTCATGATATTTTTTTCTGGGATATATTACATTACATATAACGGTCTCCCTTTACCAGTAGCAAATGTAAAAAACTTACCTTTCTGTGACGTAATGAAAGTCTGTGTAATAAGAGAGTTATAAAAAGAATTAACAGTATTTTAGTGTTAAACCGCTCCCGCTCCATCTTATGAAATGCAGCCATAACAATATCTACACGATGTTGTCTCTGTAAACACGAACAGGTGTGCCGTTTCCGAGCTGACGCGCTTTGATAACGTATTGTGTTACAGGGTTACATTTGTTAGAAAAATCTTCAACATTTAACTACCTAATAGATTTTAGGACGGTTTATCTGCCTATACGATATGGTCATATATAATAAATAAAAAAAATGGTTAAAATTTCACAGAAAATTGGAGTGATAAAGGATTGTTAAACAAATTGCATATAATAAGTACATCATTGAAATCAATCGATGGTATAAAATAAAGACATTTGTTTTAAAATTAGAATTTAAAAAAAATTACCTGAAAAATGACAACTAATAAAAATAAAATGCGTTGATTACGATTATCACTTAAGGGAATGACATTCATGTCTATATTTTTATCGCGACTAATAAAATATCTTACAATTATATTTCGGTGTAAGTTTTTAATAAAAAAGACATTATTTTAACTGAGAGCTTTACAAGCGGGTGGCGTGGAGATGTTCGTTCGTAACGTGGTTCAAAAAAGAGGTTTATCTTCAGGAGGGAAGAAAGAAATAAGATGCTGTTATAAGTAAATCTGATTGTTAACTATTGCTGTTAGTATAGGAAAAAAATACAAATTGATTGCGTCATTAAACAATGAACGCAAACAAACCAGCATGAGAAATTACAGCTTTTCTATAAAACCTATACAATAGTAACCAGGTAATGTTAGAACTGGCAAACTCACCATGGCACACTTAATCTACGGTTATTATTTCATAGGGTATAAAACTACGTAGATTTTATTTAGGTAATTTTATTATGTTTAGCTATGAGAGCGATTTTGACGTTTATAGTATCTAGGTCAGTATCATCATACTAATCGCAACCATTGCATGAGCCATATTTGCTTGGCAATCACTGTCTGTAACAAGTGTTCTCAATGAATAAGGCCACTTCTATGCTCAATATTATTATACTAAGCTACAGGCGTCGCTACACTAACCGACGCGCGACTATAAATCGCATTGCAGATTTACGCTCGATTGTCCCAAACCAACCACCGCGACTCAATACTCGACCCCTAATGAAATAACAAAATGACGTATTTAATGCAAAATGTACTTTTATTGGTTTTAATGTGTGTTCAGTTTTCATTGAAATGAATTATGGATTTTATTAACGTAATTTTAATGATGATTTTTCTGTTTCTCATCGACGAGAATTTAGTACCCAACTATTATATTACAAGGAAAGTAGCTACGAATAACATAATTTTAAATTTATAGTTGACATTTTAAACAACTGGGCATCCACGTACTATTTATTCTGTTAGAAAAACATAAAGGGATTGGAAACACAACTAGATAACTATAAAAGAGGATAAAGCAACTAAAATAAACTGTCTATCAAGTACATAATCCTCATTATAAGATTGACAGATTAAACGATTCGTTCCGTTTCTAAAATGTACCAACACGCAAAATTAATAATAGGTGTTCAAAATCCTCAATACGTTATAATATGCCAGCCTCTGTATCCCACAATCGATCAATCCAATAAATCGCTCCTAAGGCAGTGCACGCACCTTACGTTTTTAATGAGCCCAGGGACTGGCAGCGCAGCACAGGCGCGCGCACACGATGCGATTGTGTTCGGCTACTGTGTGCAAGCGCACGCGACGTTGCATGACCTAAGGATTTTTTTTCTCGTTTCCTTTGTTATTAAGGTGGTTTTATGGCCCGCTTGGCGATCATTGGGAATTAAAAATGGTTTGTTTTTTATTTATGTTTAGGATTTTTTTAAGCTTAACTTAGTATATTTATTAGTTACTTAAATCTAGAAGAAAATATGGTTTGTAGAATCCATAATTAATATTATTAACCTGAAAATAACTCCGTCTGTTTCCTTTTCATTCCTGAACCGCTCACGATGAAATTTAGCACGCAGATAGCCTAGATGTAGAAAAGGACATTATATAAGCTACTATTTATCCCGGGAACTTAGGGGAACAGGTAGTTATCAATTTAGGTAATTTTACGGACCAGTGCAAATTACATTAAAATTTGTCCAGCCGTTTTACAGACTTTCGCATTAATATTAGTAGGATAATTAGGTCATTGTCCGCATATTTAAAAATTAATACAGCTACAGCTCGTAATATCTTAAGTAAAAATAATAAATGTCATTTATTCCAACCCACATTTGGACCATCTTCTTGCTTACATAATTAATTGCTTAACCATTTCTAAACAGTATAACGCACAACTATTAGAATAATTATAAATATTCATAACATAAGGCGTAACACACGCGGTGACATGAAATTTGCTTACAATAAGTGTAAAATAAATAGTCGAGAGTTATTTTTAGTCGCTAAGTGGGAGGTACGACTAAGATGTGATGAGATACGAGTGATTAACCTATATTTTTGACGTTTGAAGTTTGTTGGAACATCGACCGATGATAAAAAAACTGGGAAAAACGTCAATGGTAAAAATGAACATTACACAAAATCCAGGTGACGCAAAATGAGGTGACAAAATTAAAGCCATAAGTCTCAAGATTTTTTGGCTAGAATTTTGTATAATAAATATGTTTGTTAGAATCACTTGCTGCTAAAAAGAGGGATATGTTTATTGCCTTTATGTGTAATAAATTTTTCGAAATTCATCTCCTGGCAAATTTTCTTTCACATCACACTATCATAATATCATTATACTTTTTAATTTCCACAAGCTATCTCACCAAAGTTATCCTGTATAAGGATTAGATTAGATTGCTAAAGCAAAGTATGAGATAAGTATGGATTCAAATCCACGATAATTTGTCGAAGTCAGCGATAGCAATCATTAAATCAAGCCCTATTCCCATGGCTATTGCCGATGTCGGTCTATTTATGCCCATGCGCAGGACAATAATGACATCCAAACAGGATGCCGGGAAGGGGCAATTTATGACCGGAACTCGTTTATGGACACGATTGACCGATTGGAATCTTTTTCTGGTAATTTTCGGGCAGTTTAAGGGCAGATGGTGACCACTATAATAATGGAATGGTTATTTTGGAGTATTTTTACACCAATGGGATGAGGATCCCTATTTTTTGCACTATTTTTGTGTCTTCGAAAGTGCCTTTGATTCAAGAATGCTTTTAGCAGTTGCATTTGGGATCAAATACACGTGTGTGTATGGGCTCGGGATTCTTAGACTATTTATGTGTGGTGCAATAAAATTTGCTTGGAATGGAATACCACCACAGGAACATTTCCATTGATGAATAGCTAAAGTTGTAGCTTATTTCAGTAAAAAATAGCAGAAATATAGTAGCTCGTAATGTTTCAATTTTATGTCATCCCAAGACCCTGTGGCCAGTAGATTTATTATTGTAAGTCTACAATGCTATATTACCTTAAAAGTCGCAATAAATTTCTTTTCCACTTTCAAGTCTTTTTCAAAAAGCCTATAATTAGTTTCTCGACATTTATATTTATTTCAGACGGGAATGAACCTCAACGTGAAGGTAAACTAATAAATCAATCACTGAGGAACTGGCCGTGTTAACTTCAGAGTTTTTGCATCACTATAAATTATAATTTGACGGAGTTGAAGGAAAATATTGAAATGGGAAGAAAAGCTATAGTATTCACATTATTAGTTTAGTAGTTTACTTGTTTTGTGATACCAAATCAGTAATTTTTAAGATACCGAGAATCTGAGAAATGGTATGCTGTGACGTCAAAATTGTTAATCATCAAATGGAAGATAATCTGTGGATTCTTTGTGGATGGATTGGTAGTACCTACCTAGTAGAAAATCATCATGTTGAACGTATTTAATATTACCTTATCTTTAAAAAAATATAAATAAATAAATAAATAAATAAATTACAACTCGAATAGAAAAACGTATCAAATCTCCAAACGGTCATGTCTCATTTAAACATAAAAATAAAGAAAATAAACGTTCACAATCAAATGTAATCGATATCGAGAGTAAAGTTCATGACGATACCGATGACGGTGATAAAGTTATTGCACTTAATTGCGCTTGGTGTTATATTCTTTAAACAATAGCCGCCGCACACGACGACCAATCAAAACTCGATAATGCTTTGTCTTTCGCCCAATAATAATGGACTTTTCGATGATTTGTGAAGACAGGACGTAAACACAATGACTGAAGTAGGATGCGGGCGACATAATGGTGCCGTATTGTTGGAAGTTTTTGTGGCGACACATGTGCTAGAGATGGTCGGTTCCTTTTCTTAAGTATAGATCTTAGAAGAATCAAGATACATTTTGAACTACCTACTTGTCTTAGACTTAAGTTAGTATAGAATTACAATTAAAATAGACATAATCCAATCCAATCGGAAGATAAAAAATAACATGGCTTATATGAATATACTTTATCATAAATTATGCAAATTGTTTGTTGATCTAATTTCAAACTAAATTCACATAAACTAATAATAAACTTGTAATAAAAATAGGGTGTACTAACGGTATCATAGGTATGTATTCAACACTTACGATTAAATGGACTCGTAGCAATAAATTCAAATACTAAAATAGTGAATGAAAAATACAAGACGAATATCACGACCACAAGAGAAGCGTATCGGAATGGTACCGACAATGCAAATGATGCAAAACAACCGATCGGAATACAAGTACAAAGCAACCACTAAGCCGAATCTAAAAAGGTTGAAGCAGAATTAATAGGCGAAGTGGCACACGATACCTATCCATCAGTTCAAAGGGTTCCAGTTAATGAATCAAACGACAGCCGACTCGCAACACCTCTTTTGTGGCCGGACAAAATTGACTTTGACGGAGCGAATGCAGCCAAAATAACCAATCGTGTCCAACCCATTGTGCGTGCTATAATTAGAACGCTTGGAAATAAACACGTGGTGGCAATTATCGCAGCAGCGGGTTAAATGAGGCACCGAGAGACTGTCGTTAATGGGTGTACCCATCCGGCGACGAAATCCCTCGCCACGGTCCATGGATAAAGGATTAGGTACTGAACTTCCGAGAAAGGCTAACGTCTTCATACTACCAATTTCATACCTGATTTTATATTTTCTCATAACGAGTTACGCAATCGCAATAAATAAGACGTAGAATATAACGAGTTTATTGAACACGGCAAGGATAATAAATAAAATGAGAAGAGTAGGGCCAAGTCTATCTTCCCGAGCGAAAAATTTAAGATGTATTATGGGAATACGGCAGCATCGATTCTATTTTAGAACAAAGTATTTTTTAGATATTCTGGAAAACGATAATAGTTAGAAAATATTGCGAGAAATGCAGTCACATTCATCAGCTGAATTCGAAGTGCTAAGTAAATTAACATTTTAAAAGTTTAATTTCGTGCGTGGCTGGCGAGGGGAGCGCGGGTTTGCCTCAAGGCTCGATGCTGAAGCATTAATCATCTGAGTCGGCCGACTGTGCCTCGACTGCGCCATACATCACCTACCCTTTGAGCGCGGCGAGTAACTCATTTGTTGAAACGCACCGTCCTCCTTTTATTAACGTCCGACCTAACATTGTAAACGTCTCAATTCCTTTGACGACTTCCTGTTCGTCATTTGTCAGCAGCCCATTGATTCAGGTGCCGATCAAACCTTTTTTTTTATTTACGAGAGAGTTTTATTGTGGCCAGTTACGGAAAATTAATGGTGTCGTCAAATCGACCGGCTTAGTGTCCGTTGTTTTGCAATAAATTATCATTAAGTAACACCTTGTCTCACCGGGACGTTGGGTTTATGGTCCGTCGGCTGTAAACCACGGTTAATATGCCGTCTCTAATCTAATCTAAAAATTCTTACCTGCTCCCGATATAAAATTTTCTTATAGTCGAACATAAAAATGCCGATACAGATAAAAGCACGAGAACTAATGGAACGGCATGTGCACAAAGGTATGAGAAACAAATATGAATTTAATTGCTGTTTATGCAAAATAAATTGCTTATTAATCGAAAACCGAATACAACAAAGTTGAAGTTTTGAAAAACAGTTAAAATGGTAACATGCAATTATGTAATAAAAGGTCTGGTGGCATATACTGCACTGGTGTTACATGTTAAATGAACCACTCTATTTTATGAAGTGGACCTATAAATGAAACTGGTGTTTAGGAGCGAGTGGGCAACGCGACTGATCGTAATACTAAAGGACACTTGCCGAGAAGGGCAGGCGAATCATAATAAAATTACAAATGTTGATTCCGATACGCAAGCGCTCGTCCAGTCACTCGATAAATTATAATAACTTAGGTACATACTAAAAAGATAATTAACTTAATGTGTATGATGGAAATGAGTGTAATAATGAAATTGTTTGCAAGGTATATAATAAATATGAATTAGCAAGTGCTCGAGTAGTAAGTCATTAAATTAAAACTACTGGGTGAAGGTAATAAGTAAAAATTGCAGCACGCAAGGTAAGAGATACATAAACGACTACTGGTAACCTATTATAGTTATGTTATGTAAAAACAGTAACACGATATACACAACAAAAATGCACTTAAAATACCTGCAGTTTTTGTTGATGGATTGTTCCTTGAAACACTTGGAAGTTATTAATATATTTTCATGGTCTTAATAATTGTAATGTAACGTTCATGAATTATTAAGATATTTCGAAGATGTCTGGTGTATGAGAATTGTAAGATTATGGATTGGTACTTACTGAGCATGATGATGATAATGTGTCGCGTGATGCATGGCTGATGCTGGTGCACCGGGAGGAGTGGAAGCATGAAACGCAGCGAAAGCCGACGGAAACTGTAGTGGCAGAAAACCACCGCTGCCAGCACTCCCAGGACCTCCAACCGACTCCCGATCAGGCATTATTCAAAGTCCTAACACTGTGACATCATCTAGTCCACTACTTTAAACAACTGTCAATAACATCATTATATAAACAAAAATACTGTTTTACACTACAGTTTTATTTTAGCACAGGATTTAACTTTTGTCAAGTCAATTCCACTCTTATTTCAACCATTTTCTTCATCGTTGTCTTAACTTTGTTATAAATTATTATTGTTTGCATCGTTGATTACGAAATCTTGTATTCTGTCTAAATCCACTCGTGTCATTCTTCCGTTTTTACCAACTGAAACAAAGAGATAATTATTGTTAATTATATTTCCTTTATTAAATACGGTAGCCGCTTTGGAATTGTTAAATTAGGTTGTTTTTGTATACGTGTAAACAAAAAGAGTTAATTTGCCTGTGTTAACTTTGCGTGTCCGTTTGTTGTTACTTCAATTGCCACTATTATGTCTTCATTTTACGAGTGAGTGAGACGAATTAACCGCCACAATATGTTGTTATGTTACCAAGAAACTTGTTTTGCTATCTTAATCTCAGAAGACGTATAATTTTAAATCACTATATTTAACTACTGAACTTTAGCACCTTTGAAACGTATACAGAATATTCTATTAGGTTCTCATTAACTTGTAATTATAAGTAGATATCTTCTGACATTTATCTTAAACATCATAGTAATTACTAAATCATCGTCAACTAGTCTTACAATATTTAAATCATCAACAAAATCATCCTCATAGTTATTTTTTTAACCATTATCATACTCTATTACATCAATAATAACAGCATTATCTGGACATTAAACCTTATACAGATTCACAGGTCAGCTGGAAAGAGCTATCTCATATCGATTCGACGTGGATCGTTACAATGGCATTTTGTTTTTGCATTACTTACTCTTTGATATTATTCGTACTTGTTTGAAATAGGTACATAACAATATAACTGTAAGTATTTTATTTCAGGAGCTTTTTCTGCCAACGCATTAGTTTGGTTACCCAAAGAGGAAACGCTGCCAAGTGGAAAATGGCTTCCGAAAATGTCAGAGACCCCTTTGTACTAAACACATTCGTAGGTTTAAAACCTTTAAATGAATGTTGAAATGTAGTTAAATAATAATAAGAAAATAATAATATTCTATAATTAATAATACAAAGTTAAAAATTAAATATGAAATAGCGAGTCTTAATTATATACTGCTGAATGTCGACAACATACAGGCATTTAGCAAAAAGCGAAGCGACAAATTGAAGCTACCGGCCGGTTGGATGGATCGCCATTAGCACATGAAGAGATGCCGTGTGGTGCCAGTGAGGAAATTAAGCGGATGGCTTAATGACCAATCATCTCATGGTTAATGACTGGATGAACATATGAAACGTACGAGTAAATTGAGTCGCAATTCGAAAGTATGGCAGGATATGAAAAAAATAAAAATCCGTTTAGTAATTTTTACGTGAAAGAGTAACAAACATCCATACATCCTCACAATCTTTCGCATTTATAATATTAGTACCTAGGATTATGTAATAAAATTGGTTTTTTCAAAGCAACTAGCCTTCCCCTGCCTCATATCTGCCATTCCTTAGAACAATTACTGAAGTGGTGCTTATACGTCATACTCCCGTCAAAGTATGTTTAACTTTGACGTGTGGAAGTATAAGTTATGAGCAGACTTGAGCCATTCGCTACACTGAAAGCCTGTCTTCTATATCTTCTCATTCTAGAGACTTCACAATAGAAAATACATCTATTATTATAACTAGTGTTTTTACTATTTGTATGATTAATACAAGAAACATTTATAATTTGAGTTGTGTGACAGTTTTAGTAGTTTTTTAGACTCCTAAATTATGATTCGCGATTCAGTATTTGGTCATCACAAGTAAGCCAAGCTACACTTTAAATAAATGCATACCACAACAAAACTAACCAAAAGTGTCCAAGAACAATAGTATTTCACAAAAAAATATTAATTTAGTGAAACGCTTATAAATTGGCATGTTTTTATAAATATGCTTATTAAAAGCTTCACTCGCACCACACCATATAAAGGGTTACCATCGGAAAAATTCCTTCCGTAATTAATGAAGATGTGATTGTTTCAGACGCTACTCGAGCATTGTCCCCTCAATAAGGTCCCGACGTATAGTCGCGTAATGAATCGATCGTAAAACTCGATATCGATATATCGATACTCATTTTCATTCAATGAGATTTACGATGTTTATGCATGCGAAATTGGCGGGCGTTTCGAGTGTCGGGTTTTATCGGCTATTCAAAAATCGAATCGTGAATTTTGAATGCATCGGATTAATGGGGTGTTTTGTTTTTCGTTGTTTTACAGCTTTATGTAAGCGTCAAGTGATTTTGAGGATTTATAATCGATTGTGGACTCTCAAAGGTAATTTGACACGATGTTGATCGACTTTTTAATAATGCATAATATGATTAAGTAATTATTACAACCCTACTTAACCGGATAATAAGTTGCTTAATCATTATTTAAAATATATTTTTTTTAGTTTAAGAGTTTGTGGAAGTCCACTATACCAATAAAAAAGATATAAGAGATAATTTTGCTTCCTCCCCACGATTTTATCTGCTCCCGAGGGATCTATTTTTTCCCGTGATAAAAGATAATGTTATAGCATCAATCCATGTTCCGAGTTTCATTTAAATTTATTAGGCTGATAGCCGTACTGGTAAGTAACCAACATACAAACACACAATAAATCTTTCGCATTTTTAATATAATGAATTTATTTTTCCAAAATCTTATTTAAATGAAAACATTATCGACATTTTTTTAATTAATGAAATTTTATCGCACATCACTGGCTTCAAAATGAGTTGCGCAATGCCAAGGCGCATGCCTTCTCTCTTAATACGGCCCTTAATTACGATTTAATTGTTTTTAGTCGTCGAATTGTTTCGAAGTCTTCTGGGAAACGATCCCGACTGGATTGGTGGTGTTTTTAGTGTTACGTTGTAACCATTCTAGATTTTACCATCGATCTTTAATTAAGATAATTCTATTTTTAATTAATTACAGTTTTGGCCAAAATTTATTGGTTTTACTTAATGTGGTACATGGAGGAAGGAAGGATGTTGCAAAGTTTTGGCGTTTTAAAAAAAATAAGCTTTTTTGAATCTGTAAAAGCATCGAAGAATTGATAAACTATTTGAGATGTTAATTTTTTTATATGCATTTATGTGTAATAAAGTTACAAAAACAAGTTCAATTACAAAATAGCTATTTTTATTTTGTTAAGTCAACACATAATTACTATAAAAATAATAGTCCAATAAAAAGCTTCAGCAATGTAGTAGCAAAAGCTATTTATTAAATGACTAGCCATTTGGTTACATTTAAAAGTTATTCATCACTAAGTACATAAGTATAGATTACTGTAATGTGTACCTTGATAAATTATTGTGGACATTTTTATAAATTACTCGAATGCAGCTTACGCACGCCTACGACCGCGTATTTCTTCCATGATATCTTAGTTTATTTATTAGTAGTGCTTAGTAAATAATTATTATTTTTTTAATGTGAATTGGTTATCTTGGGAGAATTCTGTTATCTGTCTCAGACAAGTAATAAATAATAATCTGAAAATAAAGTGTCCCCAAAATATAGTCAAAAAAATTATATCGATAACTAAACCAGTTTTACTGTTTGACATTTAAAATTGATTCATCGATTTATAATTACATAATTTATTAAAACAGAAAACAATTTAACTGATCATTTTGCAGATGTTTGAAAATCAATATCAACATAATATTCTCAATACTAACGTAATTTCAAACGTATTTCTGTAACACAATTCTCAAACAGTTATTATACTTTTTGGATTTCAACAAATTCTTAGTAAACGCGTCTTATATTTTTTTATGACAGACCCCTTATTATCTGCAATAAAACCTTCAGCAAATCGTTCAAATCCACACCAATGTCGACCTAACCTTATGCAGTCCTTGATATTCGCAATCATAAAGCTGTTAATTAATATTCAGCAACAAATCAGTGGGTCCAATTATGCGCACAGTAAGTCGCGCCGGCCAAACTTTGTCTTAAGTCAGCCATTAGTCTGCCCACTCACGAACTCATTCCTCTGACATTACCTATAAGTCAGCGGCGGACAATAGCAACACCCATCATTAGATATGGCCTCTACCCGCTGACGGCATGTATTGAACACGAATTGTCTTATTAGAGAGTGTTTAAGTTGTCTGCACATTTGTGACTTGTTATGCCCGCCGTAGAAAATATTACATTCGGTTTACACGCGCAATATTTTTATGGAACTATTCCCTAGTTGTAACTATTGTTATGTACTTTTTTTTTGGAGTGATTTATGGCCATAGATGATTGGTAAATCAATCTCTGACATCATCGTCACCAATAAGTACTCGTGAGTCAGTCTGAAGTGTGACAAAACCGTTCCAAGTGCGTGCTTATCCAAGTTGTGTTTAATTTCACTTGAAGATGAAGACTGTCATGTTCAGTCAGTTTATTTTACTGACTCTTTATGTTATAGACTTTTATATATTATACTAAGATAGTAGTGTATGTATTTTAACCCGTATTCTCCAATTTTGTACCTATGTATATAAACGTCTCACTCTTGCACCACTTAGTTCTTTCCATGACAATCTTCAACTTACTTATAACAAGTACTGAAGCCAGCATTTTATTTTCAAACTTCTTTCAGTGGTGTATTATCATATAACAGAGCTGGTACAGCACAAAAAGCTTTCGTTTCAGTAACTACTTGACCATCCTAAGTATCATAAAGTATCATAGATATTAGGACTCTACCAACATGCTTTAGATTTCTCGCGATGTTTTCCGACATTATAACGAAGATCACCTCCTCTTCCTTTTCCTCCTCTCATTATGCGTTGACTTAGAAATTTGAAGATAGTTCTAACAGACCTTAGACCTACGTAATTGATTAAGTCCCTGAGAAAAATGCTCTTGACAAACCAACAGAAAAAAAAATACAGACAGACAATAAGGGTTCCTTTTCATCCTTTTGAGGATAGGGTAGTTGACTGACATATCAAATCAGATACTTTTTAAGAAATGTCAAAACTATAGTTTACATGGAATTTTGTATGAAATACACACAGCATCAAATGATCTACTCTTAGTGGTTTTACTGGTAATTAAAAATCATAAAAAGCATTAAATGTACAACATATTTGATGTTTCCACGTGTTTTTAGATGTTTTATGCATTGGTTAGTGTTTGGTCATATATTTTTGACACTGTCGACTAGCCTATTGAAACCCTAAATATCATTTCCATCCATATTTTTAAAGCATCAAATCCTACATCAATAGAGACATTAACAGCCCGCAAGTACCTGACTCAAGCGGCTCAAGCGGCTAATCCTTTCATCGTATCTCTTAGCATTCGCAGGGCACTACGTGGATACAACCATAAATTACAATGAGCTCTCGTATGGCCCTTTAGGCCAGCGGTATAGGCTGAAGGTACGTGCGTCCGGCTGGGCTGTAGTAGTGTTTGTACCGTCTTATTTATGTGTGTTACATATGAATTAAGTCTATGACGAGCTTTGGTTTCGTTTGTTGAAGCTACATGATTTAGTACCTGTTAAATAAATACTGACAGTTAAAATAAGAAGGCGTTGCTAACGTTAGAATTTAGTGTGTATTTAATCGGTGTTTTTTTTTTGATAAGTTTTTCAGATAGAAAAAACTATCCATGCTAAACAGTGGTATAATAGTTTGTAACACCGGCTACCACTCTCAGGTTGGAAATTCGCTTACTTTCAGGCAAACTGTCTATCTATTTGTATTTAAATAAAACTGTTGCTAAGCAGTTCTTCTCGGTTTTGAAAAGCTCGTCAACTCGTTGAAAATCCTCCGAATATTGCTAACAGTATAAACTGTAAATATAAATAAACTGTAAAAGTTTATTTATTTCAACTTTTTGATATACCTATAATATTTTATAAATTTTACGGTTACCCAAATATCAATATTTTTATTGTATTCATTATATTCAACATTATTATTCGACAAACATTATGAAAGCCAAATTATATCGATATCGATAAATAAACCAGTTTATCTATTTGTCTACATCACTATGTAGTAATTTTATTAGAGGCTAGAGGTATATATTCAGTTGAGATTCTAAGAGCGCACTTAAGAAGGCTACTTAAGATAACACTGGTTTGAATCTGTACCTACTAATCATGATACTACAACTACTAGATGAGTTATAGCAACAAAAAGTAGGAAGCAGATTTCCGGTCACTTATCTGATAAGGCCGATAAAATCTAACATTATTTTTCTAATCTCATTTGTATTCCAATCTCGAAACTATCTACATACTACATTTTGCAAAATTCGACTAACTAATGTTGCCGACAGACGTGGTAGTTAACAAATCGTCCTGCGTAATTCGGCGCGTACGCAGCATTCCAAATAGTACCTACAATCTATTGCGACAGTACAATAAGGTACATAGTCAATTTATTATTTGAGACGCGTATTTAGATAGGTACTCTGTTCATTCACTGAGCTTTATTTATGTTTTCTACTTTTTATTACATTTTGGCGTCGACTGCTTAATGACTTGACGCTTCTGAACAAATTTAACATTGCCGTCTTTATACGAATATAGCACCTAATCTGTAGTAGTTAACGTCGAAAATTTATGTCAGGTTTTAAAGGTTGTCTATACGGTTAGCATTCCCAACACGGTTGAAGGAAGTAAAGAATAAAACTAGCACCCAAATATAAAGATAGACAATAAAATGTGTTGTTAGAAACTTATTTATTTTATAATTTATTTTTATACTTTGATTGGGCAGTCATTTTTGAATTTATAGACGTTATAACGAGCTGCTTTATAGTTTGGTTTACGGCTGTATTTTTGGAAACTATAAATTATGTTGTACTTGTATTAGATCTGAATGGATAACAGTTTTTAAGTTAAACATTTATTCAATGGCCATTTGACACTTTGTCCAAGGTACGAAGGATCCATAGTAATGAAGCTAGTGACGTCAATAAAAGAGGATAGCTTATGATGAGCTTATGTATATGAGACAACTGACAGATATTTTTGAAAAGATCTCTTTCTGTGCAAAACACAAGAATCGCGCTAGGCACGGTGACGGGGCTTTTCTCCCGGGAAGATTTCCCGCACATTATTTTGTTTATAGCGTGACCGCGAGCGCTATAATTTATAAAAAGCTTATTCAGCAAATAATTCGACGCGCGAGACAATTTTGCAAAACTCCAGCCTGAACTGGTACAATAAATTAATTATTGGGGAAATTTAGTCGTATCAAATTAATCCAATTGCTTGGTTCAACGTGAATTTTCTCGCAAATCACGAATATTTACTCCTAGATAAACTAATTTTAATTAGTTATTAGTAGCTGTTTACAGCAATAAATATTTTCTACCCTTTTTCCATAGTGCGCATGTTCCCGATAAAACCGGTAACGGTTATCTGTTTTTTTTATTGACAACAACATTACTTTTCCTTTACGTAGACAAGTAAGGAGTATTTTTTATAAAAATCAACGTAAAAAAAATTGAGGAAGTCATAACGAATTCTGCGTGGATCATTGCCAACACGATGGAGAGTGATTTTTATCTCTTCAAGTCCATCCATACAGTGCTAACACATTTACTATATCGTCAATGTATTTATTTGTTTGTTCTGTAAATAGAGCCAATTTCAGTCCATTTCGCACTCGGATCATAAAAACAAGGATGCACTCAAACGTAAATCGTAATTTGTCTTTACGCACAATTTTTATATGTATTTTGTTTTAACCAGATTAGTTTTATGTACCTAGTACTAAACATTCTTTGTACATTAGTATTGGATTTAATAAAAAATAAAAATTATTATGAATACGTTATTATTATTATAATGCCTTATAAACAAATGGATTTAAATGAAACTTGTTACATATAATAATAAGTTAAAATAAAATCTAAGATTCTTATTATCCCGGGATATTATTCCCCTGGAAAAGGCATAAGAGAAGAGAAGAAGCTAGTTCAGAGATTAAAATAATCCGATTTTAACAAAATTTTCAGTCTACACCTCGGTTTAAAAAGGTCAAGACCCATAGATGTAACCCAGAATGTACTTACCTTTTGTTACAAATAACACATAAATATTACAAACATTTTGTTAAATATTTTCGTCACGAACTGTCGGCACATTTCCGAACGGCTATTGTCACAAAATATTTTGAAACGTCCAATTAGTTACCGTTTTTCAATACTTGAACTGATTGTTAGACAAATATTTGGTGTTTTTCACTTAGTTATGTATAGAATAACTATACAGGTGAGGCTGAATAAGTGGATAGTGTATTATCATCAGGAGCCGAGCCATTAAGACGTTACGACAATTTAAAATTTAGTGTAAATATCTAGTAAAATCGCACTCGAATAATCTAATAGGTAGGTACTCAGTTAAACTTATGTTGATGCGTATTTTAATCTACCATCGAAGTACCCCCTCCGGCAGTTACTCTATTCGGTGAACCAATCCCCTGGGAAAGGCAAGCCAAATATCTCGGGTTGTTGCAGCCATCTGAGGCTACCAACTTAGTCCTTTAAAAAAAACGTATTTTAATGCTAAAGGATTTTTGGTTATTTTTTAATTTGTATGGATATATTTAAGTTTTGTTGTATGCCTCTAAAATATTCTTAAATCAATGCCCTTTCGACCTACTATAGGCTCCTTTTCAAAATCACCCGATACACGGTGGTGTTAAAAACATTTGATAGTTAAGTATATAATGAGGCGAAAAATTTTAGTACTCGAGTAATCTAATAGGTCTTACGTTTTAATGCTAAACTAAGTTTGTATTTTTTTTATTCGTAAATATTTTTTTATGAACTGTGTAGGGTATGTTTCAATGCCTTTTTGGCCTACTATAGGTACGTACCCAAAATCACCCTACATACTGATTATAATTCAGAAGGAAGTTGAAGTAATACTACACAGACGTAGGTGATAATAGGAGCCCCTGGACGTAAGCGACCCAAAATCGTGGAATTGTGGAAATCACTGGCGAAGGCAATGTTCAGCAGTGGATGTTCTTGGACTGGTGATGACTCATGGACTTATATCTTACAATTCTTTCCAAGCACAAGTTCAATTGAGCTTTCAGCATTACATAAATAATTCAAAACCATTAAATGGACAATAGAATCGATTTGCAAACAATTAATCGATTCGACACCCGATGACGCCGATTAACATTCCTCAGTTAGGTTTCTTTGTCTAGGAATTTGAATCGATTTAAGATTCGGAACATTGTTTTCGGCACTCGATACATAAATCGGTGGTTGAGCACTGTGAATGCTAAAATATAATTGTCATGTACAGTCAGCAACAATTCTTGTACAGATACAAATTTTCAAAATGCCTATTTTTGTAGAATGTATTTACATCATAATAGTTTATCAAATCAAATGAAGATTAAAAGAAGATATATACAGAACCTAAATAGAATTATTTACAATAAATAGAAAAACATATATACTAGGTAGGTACAATTTTATAAATAAAAAAATTGGTTAAAGTTGATGCCCGATGGAAAACAAAAAAGTATAAATTTATAGTACTTACCTATGTAAGTTTTTATAGACATTTACAAAACACTTGTTTAGTTTATCTTTCCATATTATTATTAGGGACAGTTATAGTGTAAAAATAATGTTGTATACCTATATATATATTTTCACCCACCTACCTACTTATGTTGCCGACTGTACCTCCGTACACAGTATGTTAATTCGGGTTAATTTGGCTAGACATCTATGAATTGCATTAAATGCAGGCGCCATTTAGCGTACACTGTTCCGTATAAATAAATGATATAATTTTAGGTTTGAAATTGAGCCAAATTTACTGACTCATCAAAATATATAACAGTCGTAATCTAATTAGTTTACGACAAAGATAAATATTTCTTAATTCTTATAAAAGACATTATTGTTTATTAAAATCTAGGTCAAATAACTGCGATATATTAACGAGTTAAATAATCATGACCCGCCTGATGATATGCGTAATTGTAGGCGCCTTAATTATAGACGCTTGCAACATCACCAGCCAGGATCACTCAAACAACCTTGAAGAACCCCATGCTATACTCCCTTGGGTACTCCCAAAAACCAAGGGTCCTCTGAAACCGCGGAGTACGAGAGCATTTTGGTTCCAATATGTGAGGATGGACTCTCCGTTCGGTGGTAAGAAAATCTACACTAATATTAAAAAGGTAAAGTTTGTATGTTCGGATGTAGGAGAGATCAGATTCTAAAAAAAAATTTTACTAATAGGAAGCTTAATTATCCCCGAGAGCTAAGCGGTGAAACCGCGAGAAACAGCCAGTATATATAAATAAATAAGGCATTCTCTTCAGACTAAAAAGAGAGAGAACCCTCAAGCTAAATGCTATCTTTAGTATTCTAGTATCATTGAATAATAAACTTTGGGTGCCTGTCTAATTGAGTTGAAACTGAATACTAAATGGTCTATGTCCTGCAAAGGCAAGGTCACGTAATGAAGTAATTAGGTATCTACTTCTATTATAGGTAAACTTATCTATACTAATAATAAAGCTGAAGAGTTTGTTTGTTTGAACGCGCTAATCTCCGGAGTTACTGAAAAATTCTTTCACTAATAGGAAGCTACATTATCCCCAAAGGTATATAGGCTACTTTTTATCCCAGGAACGAGAGTGAAATCGCGGGGAACAGCTAGTGTAGTATATATGTAATACTATAAATAGTAGGTACCTACTAACAAGACAAGACGAAAAAGGCGAATCATACTAAAATCTAATATAAATGCGAAACTATTTGTACGGCTGAATGGATTTGAACACAGATTAGATGACACTCTGAAATACATTGGATTTTTATCCCGCGAAACATAAAATCCCTCGGAGACATCGGCGCCGATAAAACCAAACACAAAACTAGTACAATTATTATATTATTATACTCTTTTTCCGGGCAATAGGGTAAAAACGATATTTAAAAACTTTTAGTTTATGTATTGAATCTTCTTTTAAAAAATATTAGTACTATTTTAGAAGAATCGTAGTACAATTTAGTAAATCGTAATGCCTGATTCCCACAATACGGAAATCAAAAAGCATATATCAATAAAAATAAAATAAAACCTACATTTTACAACTCTTCCCTAAGATGAATAGTCTATAAGCGCATCCAATCATTGGTAAAAGCAGTTCAATTCCAAGGAAACCGCGCACTACAATTTACACTTGCTCGATTGCGCTGCGTGTGCGCAAGCTTAGGTTTGCGGTTACAACCATTTTATACTTAAACTTTTTTTTTCGCTCTTAATTCAAACTGAGCGTGAAAATTGTAACCGCAGAGTTTTAGGAGAAGACAGAATTGTTATTTTATATGATATCAATTTCTATTCAAACATTTATGTTAATAAGTACCTCATAAAATGTACCTACCTACCTACTATTTATTATAGGTATTATCGTTGGGCATTGCATTATCAGTTTTTGAAACGCATCGGTAGGTATATTTTATCAAAAATGTATGAAAATGGCCTAAAGAGTAATAAATATTTTTGCAGAAACAATACTGAAACTATAGGTACTATGTGTATAAATTACGGCCATTATAGTTTGTATTAATCTAGTTTAGTTTCAACGTGCTTAGAGAAAATTAAACATATTTTAGCTTAGAGAAAAATAACATATTTTCTTATAATGTCCAGAATGTTAAAAATCTTATGATACAAGAAAAAATCGCCAACTAAGTAAAGTAGTTCTCTTATAGTGAAGATAGTTTGATGATGTCATCTCCGGAAGGTACCATCAACAAAGTTGAAGCATGATCAGTTTTGAGACCTTTTCGCTTGCAGCCAGTAATCATAGTTCGCCCTGTCCATTGTTGACAATAAAACGGTCTCTTGTAAAATCTTTTGTCTAGACTATTTACTGATAATGACAATCTACTGTTTTATGACAAGCGCATTGTCTGGTTATATTGTGTGAGACACAGGTAGCAGCTGGTCACTGCACACAAAATACACCTTTAAGGTGATCATGCTTCAACTTTGTCGATAGTACTTTGAAGATCGTGGTTTCTCCCTGAACAGTAGAGCAACGCAAGTATTTTCAGTTTTTATTTGTAAGCTTACTTTATCTTATTCCATTTCAAACATTTATACGTTTGTAATAAAAAGATTCATTTAAACATGAAGATAAGTAATTTTATAGACTTTATTATTCACGAATACCCAATACGAATTCTTGTTCAAACATAACCTCATAGAAATGTCAGATATTCTACAATAATCCCACAAAATATAACATCGTAATATCGAAAGAAACGTGCATTTACACAGGGATAGATAGAAAAAGGGGAAAATTATTCAAAAAGCACAATAAATTGAGTGTCGCCGGCGGTTTTTATCTCGTTTCTTAGAAGTGGCTCTACGGACTGCGTGCGCGCATACCGAACTCGATGTTACCTGATTAAGGCGACGATATTTACTGCTTGCTGTTATTTTTTGTTGGAGACCACTGGCTGTAATGTTATAATCTTAGATATTTTACTGAAGGCAAAACTTCTTTTCTAATGTTACTACAAATTAAAAATACTAGTTTTAATTGGCGCTGGACTGTATAATATTTTTACCGAAGCTTTAATTAATCATAGAGGCTGAACAAAAAGCACTATATGAACCTTATGTAACAACTTAATCGGTTATCGGCGTAGAAAAACATTGCGAGGAAACCTGCGTATCCAAGAGGTAGGTCTAGTAATACGCATATTGGGTCCGTAATATGGCCTTGATCCTTTCCTTGGTATTTAGATACTCTCAATCCTACTTAATATTATAAAAGCGAAAGTTTGTGAGTATGGATAGATGTTTATTACTCTTTCACGCAATAACTACTGATCGGATTTGAATGAAATTTGGAATACAGATAGTTTATAACCTGGATTAATACATAGGATATTATCGCAGGAACAAATAAGATCCCTCGGGTAATTCTAGGTCATTTTATTATAGGTGACATATAAAAGCACCCTTTTTAATTAATGCACATGCGGTCTCTAGCCGTATCTTCTCTCTCTATCTATGTAAGTAAAGCTTCGCCTTAACAACACATGCGTTGCCTACACTCTCTGAATGCAACATGCGGCGTGAATCATTTGTTATTGGATTATAATATAAGTAACACAGTGGACAATAGTTACAGTTGGTTTTACTATTCAACGAACCCACAAATATCTACCCTATAGCCTCGGTATAACAATTGTTTTAACTTGACACAGTTTTGGGAGACGTGGTCATGATTAATGTATTTTTTCATTCAGATATTTGACACGAGATATCGGTAAGTATCTCCTGCGCAACGGTAGCTGCACTGTTATATATCCTTACAATAACGTTACTATTATACGTATTATATTTAACTACCTGTTCGCCGCGGTTTCACTCGCGGATAGTGTAGCTTCCTATTAGTGAAATAATTTTTCGAATCGGACCAGTAACTCCGGAGATTATTGCGTTCTAACAAACTCTTCAGCTTTATTATAAGTATAGAATAGATATAGATAGATATTTACTATGACCTATATAATATAATACTCTCATACATCTCGCTCATACATAGCACAATAACAACTTAGCTGAGAGGTGAAGTCCCTAAAAATGCCTTAGACGTTTCACAGCTTACTAGATTACAAAAATAATGTTAATGATTTCAATGGAAATATCTAGTCGATAATAAATCATGCCAATTATCAATATAATCAAGTAAGAGCGAGATAAAATATCGAGAACCAACCAAACTCAAGCACCCAAGGTAAAAGCTACAGAAGTTAGTCTTACTGAAGTATTTAGAAGTAATATCGACAAACAGTTACAACAATGAAAACAAATACCTACTCATTACTTATTATAAAAAGGAAATGGCGAGCACAAAAACTTGGAGCAAACGTAAACAAATAACCATTGCATCCGTCCGTCTGAAGTCTCGCCATAAACCCTCGGTGCCAATGGCCATTCGGAAAGTGAAATGAACTTTATTATTGGTTCTATTTTACATGTGGCGTGCGTGTGTGTTGGGTCAAATGTTGGTCGTGTAAAGCTGTCGGTTTAAATTGAAGCTGGAAGTTTAAAATTGTGAGTGATTCTATTTAAGGAAAGGGTCAACACGTTCGTAATGATTGTGGTTGATACCTAAATCAATGATGACGAAAGGACACTGAAGAACATGTTGTAGATATTTTTATTGATTTGTTTCTGCAGTGAATATTTCTAGGACGGTCATCATCATCATGCTTAAAAAAACAAAATAAAGATGACATGTCTATTTTCGTAAAAGCAAGATTTGTTGTTATAGGGGCAACAGTAATACATTATCTGTGAAAATTTCAACTGTCTAATTATCACGGTTCAAGGGATACAGCCTGGTGACAGCGGAGTCTTAATAATAGGGTCCCGTTTTACCCTTTGGGTATGGAACCCTAAAAAAGACAGTCGTGAAATAAAATATCTATAATGAATGTAAAACGTATTCTATACTCCAATTATTTTAGCAGCATAAATTGTCAGTATGGAAGATCCACCAACACGATAACGAGTCGATATTGTTTTAACGTTAACCTTTCTACCTCACAACCTGAAGTCTGACATTATTCATTAACACCGTCATTAAAAATCTTTTATTCCGTGCATTTCGTGTAGATCCTGAGTTTATTTCAAGTTTATCTGAACGAGCATCCATCATTATCAGGATAATCATCTTTTAGACTGCAATGTCTAGTCATGAACACGCGCATCGTAAAGGATAAGAACAGCTTTTATCAAGCCAGAATTATGAATTGATAATAAAAGGGTAACCAGAATGCTGACCTTAAGATCATCACTTGCCACAGTCCGTAACGGTAGTTAACAAAGTGGTGAGTTAAAAAGAAATAGCATTTCTAAAAAGGAGACCAAGCAAACAAATATTTGAACCAACATCGCCAACACACATCGACGCGCCAACACATGTAAATAAACATTGTGACTTATTCGATCAACATCTCATGTTCAACACATCAACACGACATTATCTGAATGTTGGCATAAATGTTGGTATTTTATGTCAGTGTTGTTCATCTGATGCAGTTCAATATACGATTTTATTAGAATTGTCAGATTGTAGGTCTAGGAGTTGAGGGTCTAACTATTATCTTTAAGTTTATTTTGAAATACTGTGGAAGACGAAAGTGATGGAATAAATGATCATTAAAGAATAATTGCTCAAGATTTCATAAAGGCAATAGATTTACAAAGTGATAATAATGAAGATACAAGTCAAGGCAATATATAACGTATGCAAAACCAATAAAGATTCATTCTCTATAATAACAATTGCAAATCATTAGGTATAGGATGCTATAGTGTGAAGATTTCTAGACAAATGTGCTCAATTAAATGTTATTAGCTTGCAATATGCTATACTTCCGATATTTAGCTGTTCGTAAACTACTGGCTTGTTCTGCAAGAGAATTCGATAATACGAATTTATGAGCTACATTGCTATTTTAATCTATTAAGCTAAGCAAATAATTTGAAGCAATGCCTTAAGTTCTATCCAAAAATATATCGCGCAGAAATAAAGACTAAAAAGTCCTGTTTATGAAGTAAAGGATTGTACACAGTTTAATTTAGTAAACACGCTAATAAAACACGCCGTGCGTGACTTAACTCACAGTTAAACTGCAACCATACAATGTAACCGGTCGCCAGTAACTTAAAAATACTCATTTGAGTTCATGAGAAATTCAAAGGGGGTTACTTTGTTGGTTTTGAAAACAATGAGGAATAAAAGTGGTGTTTTTTGAGTTATTTGTGAAAGGGTATGACTTATTAGTGAAACAAACTATTTTACGCGTTCACTTCGCGTGATAAAAGATGGCGCTGAGATAGTTATGATTTTGTGGTTAGGACGAAAGCAAAAGCCCATAATATTTTTGTGTCAAACTGAGAGACAAAGAGCGAGAATGGAAAGGGCTTAGAGTTTCCCTGCGAGATCGAATCAGAAATGATGAGATCCGAAGGCGAACCAAAGTAACCGACATACCCGAAGGTCCGACGGCCGCTGGGGTAGAAGAGTTCTCAAGTGGTGACCACGAACCGGAAGGCGCAGCGTGGGCAGGTCCCACAAGATGGACAATGATCTTGTGATCTTGTGAGGGTCGCGGGAAACCGCTGGATGCGGGTAGCGCAAGACCGGCCATCGTGGAGATCCTTGGGGGAGGCCTTTGTCCAGCAGTGGACGTCTATCGGCTAACATAATGATGATGATGAAACTGAGAGACAAGCATGCAGTCGGTCCACTTGAGAGAAAATCAGAAAGCTTCGATGTTAACTAGTTCTTAAGTGTAACTGCTAGATCACTCGGTAGAACTACTTGATTGGTGACAGAATTTCAATATATTGAGAGTTATCATGCACGTAGTCGGCAACAGCGATATTCTTTTCACCCGAGCTATGGTTTCCATACCAAGCTTTCCTTCGTCAAACTCAACAACGGAAACTGAATCATTTTCCAAATCAATTTACAATATATCTATTTTAGTATTAGTCTTCGACTTGGTATGCATATTTACTGATCTAGCATGATTCCAAGCTTTTGAAGGATTACAGCACGATTTATCGACATTTAAACATATTCTAGAGATATTTATAGTCAGCAACTATTAACAATAGGTAATTTTATCAATTTTACTTTACGAGTACTACATTATTTAGTAATAAAATCATAAATGTTCAAAGATTTTATGAAAATCACAGAAATTTGAGACAAGACAATTTTTAAATGTCGTTTTAACCTTCACAGGGTATACCTAATAGTTTTTGTTCTTGATCTTTAATATAGTATGTTGTTATATTAACAAAATCTAATCTACGTAATACAAATATTTATTGTGAGGTGGTATGAAACCCTTAGTATAAAAATCATCCAAAACTTGTATTTTATTTACCCTCCGGATTGACCCGCGTCACCTGGAGGAAGTCAATGCAGAAGTAGAGAGGAGACTCGCTCTCCCTATACCCCCCCCTCCCCTCAATGAAGAGGATGATCCACTACCTCCCGTGACCCCCGATGAGGTCAAATCGATCATCAGGAAATTACACCCGCGGAAGGCCCCAGGCTCGGACAAGATCACTAACAGAGTGATCAAACTCTTCCCCGCCCACCTTATAATGCTCCTAACATCAATATTTAACGTGGCCCTGTCATGCAACATCTTCCCACAACAGTGGAAAGACGCTCATGTTATAGGGATCCCCAAACCCGGCAAACCCAAGTCCGAGCCCTCTAGCTATCGTCCCATAAGTCTACTCAACGGTATGGGTAAGATTTATGAGAGAGTTATCCACTCCCGACTTAAAGCATATGCCGATGCTAATAAACTCATTCCCGACGAGCAGTTTGGTTTTCGAACCAAACACTCTTGTGTTCAACAAGTCCATCGTATTGTTGAACACATCTCTTCCAAATATCAACACGGATATATGACGGGTGCACTGTTCTTCGATGTCGCAAAGGCATTCGACAAGGTTTGGCACAATGGCTTAATCTATAAGCTATTCACCTTGGGTGTGCCTCACAGACTCGTGCTCATCCTACGAGACTACTTGTCGAACCGCCAGTTTCGATATCGAATTCCAGGTGCCCTCAGCTCCCCCCACCCCATAGGTGCCGGAGTCCCTCAAGGGTCGGTGCTAGCGCCCATACTTTTCTCCCTCTACACGAGCGACATCCCCTTATTTACTAAAGTCAAGTTAGCATTATTCGCGGACGACACCGCCGTTTTTACATCAGGTAGATCCCCTCAAGCCATCAGCAAAAACCTCCAATCTGCGACCAACGCCCTAGGCGCCTGGTTTCGGAAATGGAGAATCGAAATCAATCCGACCAAGAGTCAGGCGGTTCTATTCACTAGAACCGACCGTAGACGCCGACCCCCACCACCCAAGCCCATCACCCTATTCGGCGACCCGATCCCTTGGGAAAAGGAAGCCAAATATTTAGGAGTGATTCTTGATGATCGATTAACCTTTGCAGCACACATAAAGCGGGTACGCGCGCGAGCCGCCTTTGTGTTAGGTCGTCTTCATTTCCTTTTAAATAGTAAGTCTAAACTTGCCCTAAAAAGCAAGGTTAGACTCTATACCGCGTGCGTTCGCCCAATCATGACCTATGCTAGCCCTGTGTTCGCTCAGGCTAGCCCCAGCAAGATCCATAGCCTTCAGGTTATACAAAACCGATTCATGCGCAAAGCCACGGGCGCCCCCTGGTATATGCGCAACGAAAACCTCCACATCGACTTAGGACTCCCCACCATCAAACAATTTATGAAATGCGCTTCACGCCGCTTTTTCGACACCGCTGTCAACCACTCCAATCCTCTCATCGCACAGGCTGCAACCTATACCCCCTCTAGAATCTCGCGTATCCGACGTCCACGGCAAGCCCTCAGCGAGCCGGATGATCCCACTACTCTCGCCCAGATTGCAGCCGACTCAGCTCGACAAAACGACGACACACAAAACACTCAACAAAACCGACTTCCTCGGTATCGTCCTCGACGGCGAGGTACGTCGCGACGTCTTACCCAGTGTCGTCCCATTCAAGCGGCCCGAGCTGCTCCCTGTAATCCGACCGCCCCTAATTAGTCGTAACTCGTACTATGTCCTCCCCCTCCCCCCGGTAACGCCCTGAGCCGAGGTCCGTACCCCACAGGGGGTGCCCTCAGGCGCAGTTACCTAAAATTGTTTTGTCCGGTTGAGAGCCCTCAGCGCTCACCGAGTTGTCCGCGTAAGGGTGTTATAGCCACCTCTGGCTAACACCTTCATGTCCTTTCAAAAAAAAAAAAAAAAAAAAAAAAAAAAAAAAAAAAAAAAAAAAAAAAAAAAAAAAAAAAAAAAATGTATTTTATTTTACTTGTATCTACACAAACTTTTAAAGTCAAACGTAATCAGTAAGGCTATCTTGACTTATCAAAAAAAAATTGTATTTGAAGTAAATGACCAGACTGACAATTAAAGATAGGATACTGAGACAGGTGATCAGAAGCAGAAGTCATCATGGATTCAGTATCAATTAAAGTCTATATAGACTGTTAGTTTCTCACAATCAATTTTCATTTTACTATTAGCATTTGTACCGATAGTTCATCAGTTAGTATCATGTTTATTTTGATTGGTAAACAAGCATACCTACTTTTCCAAAATAACTCTGCATACAATTTCAAAATTCTTTCATAGAGGTTTACCTACTCTAGGAGTTGGAGAGATATTGATAAAATGTGATCCCTCAATTTTGAAGAAACTAATTTAATAATTAATTCCTATATTCAAAACCTAATCCACAGACGAAGTAATAGTTACCCTAAACATAAAACTAGATATTCAGTTTCGAATTACAAATCAAACTGTCGTTTATCTCTCTCAAACATTAATCGATTTGCTAAATCATAACATAAATGTTTATTTGACTGCTCGGTTAAGTTTTAGCATTAGGAATATTAATTACACGAATCAGTTACAATAAATACTTAAATACTGTAATAACTCACGTGTAAGATTCACGATTCAAAGATTCTTTATTATATAAACTCATTTCAAGTTTCTTTAAGAATATATTTATACTAATAAAGCTGAAGAATTTGTATGTCGAAAAATTCTTTCATCAATAGAAAGTTACATTACTCCGAAGGTTATAGGCTACATTTTTATCCCGGGTGCGCGAAACCGCGGGGTACTGCTAGATATTTTATAATTTTAGAAAAAAAAAAAGTCTCACCATTTTATGTTACGTTTGATTAATTGCCTGATAATTTGGATCATGAAAACAAAAAATCTCTTTGTACCAGAAATAGTTTGTTATCAGTTGCTCTGGCTAAGTTTAAATACCTACCAAATTAAAGTCAAATACCAAATTAATATAATAGAGATCACATTGTAAATAATAATCTGTGATAGATTCCTGTACAAATATACTTAAAAAAAAATGAGTTTTCATTAATGAAATGTCATTACTTAAAGCGGATAGAGCAGCCGGCGAGAACTAGTCGTAAACAAATACCTTCATTACATGCCATGTCTACAAAAAATATATATGGAACGTGACATTTGTATTGTAAAGTCATCAGCTTAAAGCGTAATTTATAACTTAATTATTTTCTTGAATAAAAAAAACAAAAGGCTTACCTCAGGAAATTACGCAAAAGGCTGTACCACCAACATCTGCAAACAAAATAATGCATTTTTAATTATACGTATTCCATTGCTAAAAATGCGGATTAATTTAATAAAAATACCGAACAACTACGGCTGGGCTCGTGCAACGAGGATTCCGTACAGATAAGATTAAAGGACAAACTTGCTTTGTAGTTGAGGTATTATTCTCCCATAAAGCAATTCAAAATATTTTTGACATTACAATTTATTCATTTTCAAATACTTTTATTCTTTTATGTGCGGTAAGATCTTGAATCTTGCAAAATTTTATGATTCTAGGTCAACGGGAAGTACCTTAAAGATTTTTGATTGCATCGATTTAGAATATTCGTTTTTTTACAGCCCCAGGGGACCGTAGACCTAAGTATTTGATACATATTAATGTAATCTTGATATCTCCACGCTTTCCCGAGAACAACAGTTTTAACACCGACAGACAACTAAGTGATGCTAAAATGGTTTCATTTTTCCTTTTAAGGGACGGAACCCTAAAAATCGACATATCAAGTACTGTAATAACAAAGACATCAAAATATCGCATCCATTAACCCCAATTAAGAGAATTGCAACATATATTTTTAATCGGTTGCATTAACTTTGAAAATACAAAACCATTTTATTTGTAAAGTATCGTCATTAACAAAAATTCCTGCAGCCATATTAGTTTGAAAACATTACGAAAAAAGAAAATTTTATATTTTTAATTTGCGCCGTTAAAATAACCCTTCAATTTTACGTAGAAAAACATTAATAAAGTAATTGTTTTAATCGTCTCTACATTCCTTTTAGCTGACATACATATTTACGTTATCATCAGCATTAATAATATCATTTTGAATTAGTCGAGTGATCTTTACTTCAAGTGTGAAAATTTCTGTGGATATTTGTATTTTGTGTACTTAATTTTATTGTAGGTAAATAGATCTAGGAATAAAATAAAGGACAAGTAAACGGGTAAAACCGCGTAGCATTGCAGGAAAAAAGTTAGTTTCGTTGCGTGTGCTACACAATTTTTAATACGGGTTAAACTTTAAAATCATGTGAAGAAATCCTTGTTTTCATTCATTTTGACCAAGAGTCTTGCCATAATCTTACCAGAGAAGCGATGATAAAGATATAGCTGAAGTTGGTAAGAACATAAAGCCTAACAGTTGTAGTACATTAAAAAAGATTTCATAAAGATGACATCTGGGTATCTAGCTTGATCTATACAGATATGTGTAGAACTAAAGCTAGCTATTAAAGGACTTAAGGACTTAATAATGACAATTGACCATAACAAAACTTAACAAATTGTTGTCAACAAGAAAAACGAACGATCAAAATAAAAATGTCAGCCCAATAAAAAATAATACGCATTCCATATTCTCAGTACTAATTCAGAAATTAACGAGGGACAACTGTAATAATTAAAGGACATAGTTTTTCAACGGTCAATTATAATTATTTGTGTCCTGACTCTGAGTGAGGGCGCACCGGCCGCGGTCACGACAAAAAAGCTCTCACGCGCACTCATCAACTCGGACCTTTCGATTATTCATGCGCTACGCTGTCACAAGACTCGTGGATCTTTATAGAGCTGTCACTGCCCTTTTAATTGTGTTCTCATGTCACACAATCTCAAGGTGCACAGTAAAAAACGATATACAGGAATTACATAGTATATCGACCTCTGTTTTCTATTTCTATGAGTAAATATTTCGTAAATAAAAAGTTTTGTCATGAGAAATCCATCAACGTTTCTGAAGGTGGCCCAAAAACGACGAGAATATTTTTGTGGACGTATTTACAACTCTATATGAATAACAACATCGTAATCGAGTGACGGCTGATAGAGTCGGCCGAGATAATGACATCTGCGGTAAAAACTTGGAGACTCTGTTATTTATCATCCAGTGGCCTCTTTAATTATCTGAGTGGTCCGGTGTGTGCACCGCCTTAACGCCACACCGGTGTGCCATCCGCTTTATATAGTCGTTTCACCTTATGAGGGGGTGATTTTTTGACAGTTTCAATTTACTTTTATTTTTTTTTGCTTTTAGTCGATTATGATTTCGTAAAGTCGGTTGGTGATTTTACATTAATTGTTTGATTATTTAAGGTACAAAAAGGAAAAGCAAAAAACTTATCTATCTAAGTAGGTAATATGTCACTGTGGAGTTCGTTACATGAATAAAATTGTTAATTAGTGACGAAAAGTCACTAACCCAGTTCTTACCAACTTGGTATACCAAGTAGGTACAATAGGTATACGTCATTAGCTGTAATCTCCCAATTAGTCGTAACTCGTACAAAGTCCTCCCCCTCCCCCGGTAACGCCCTGAGCCGAGGTTCGTACCCCATTCGGGGGTGCCCTCAGGCGTTGTTACCTAAATATTACCCGGCTGAAAGCCCTCTGCGCTCACCGATTTGTCCGGTAAGGTTGTTGCAGCCATCTGAGGCTACCAACATAGTCCTCTAAAAAAAAATAGCTGTAATCTACCCTACAACTATAAGTCTCATTTAATTCAATTCAACATCAATTGGTTTTCTCACTAACTATGGTAACCGAGAAAGCGTCATTCTACTGCGGTATTTATTTATCGTATAAATCGATTCTCCCAATCATCGATAAATATATGAGTATCATAAAATAGTAATTCGTTTGTTATGAAGATATGTAATAAAGTCGTTGGCTTCGATTTGATTAAACAGTGAGGAACGAATTAGTAGATTTAACGATCAACAAAACTTTTCGTCACTATCGACTATCAAGTTACTAAATTAATTATTTTATTAACATAATCGATTAATCTCGGATGATCTTCGAATGCGTTTAGATTTCTCTTAATTACTGTTTTATCTGTATTTGAACTCGACTATAGGTAATTCTGCGTTCCAGTCGAAGATTTTTAAATAATTTTGTGATTATATTTTCATTTTTTTTATAATTTCATTATTATAATCAAATATCTTTGAAATGTTTCTAAATGGACTATTTAGAAACATTTCAAAGATATTTAATTTCTACGACTCTTTCGAAGATCGAACCAAAATTACTTAATTTGTTACCAGCCTAATCAAATCCTATTTAGATCAATTGAAAGCATCAATCCTAAAGTACTCACCAAACGATAGATTAGGCCAGGGGATCCCAAACTATGCGTCGCGACGCCCCAGGGCGTCAAGGGGCTGTCCCAGGGGCGTCACGAATCGGTATACCTACTTACATGACGTTCTAAAGTTTTTATAAGGGATCCACAAAAAAATTACATCATGTAAAGGGAGTCGCATTACACTAAAGTTTAGGAACCCCTGAATTAGTCGATTCAACCAATCGATAGGTCAACATCACTACAATCGAATGTGCGTCATGTGCGTGCAATTAAAACCATTTTTTAATCATTCTATATTTCAATTAACCCTGATTCGAAATCGGTTTTAAGAAACAACCGGTCCCGGTCATATGTGGCCACTATATCACGAATGACACACGCCGGAGTGAGTGCGATAAATCTTGCGAGGGTTAATTAACTGCCAGCACAATGCTTTATAAGTGTTTAAGAACGCTTGTATGGGACGACTTTAGGGTTAGGTGTAACACTTGAACGGAGAGCGATAATTTAAGTTCAACGCGTTACTAGGAAAATAGGTATATTAAAAGAGTATCTAAGTATTAAAGACTGGCAATATTTTTCCATGGATATCACTTTCTTCTCAGATTGAGAGATTGAGAGCCAGTTCGCTTCTGGGCTTTGTGTGCTTACCACAATCGGCCACAAAATCACTGATGAAAAAAAAATAGGGTCGTATTGAACCCTGATCTCAATGTATCAATGGTACCTAAGTATAATGTGGTAAATAATGACTCAAAGTCTAGAAATAAACTAGTTCATAAGTTCAGCTGATTGAACTTGATTTCACTCCATGTTTACTCCAGTCGGAAGTTATGACGAACTTATAAACCAGGAAAAACAAACGAACTCAATTATGCTTTCGAGAAAGCGATTGTTTACACCAAATAATGATTATAACAGTAAAAAGGCAGTTTATTATCTTTCTTTCAAATCGCTCTTAACTTATGCCACGTCCAAAGGACCGCGCTAATACATCTGCCGATTAAGATCTTAGCAGGAACTTGATACTAAGCACGTTATCTGCCAATATCTAGCAGTTTCATCGCGCCTAGCAGACAAGAGACCGGCTGGTGAACTTACACGGAATACTTTAAAGATTCTGGGATTATAATCGCTTTTCGTACATATTATAAAACAATGTCTGTCTGTCTATTCGCGATACACTGAAAAACTTTTGAAAGTATTTTCATGCAGTTTTCTCCAATCTATAAGTATATATACTAATAATAAAGCTGAAGAGTTTACTTGTTTGTTTGTTTGAACGCGCTTATCTCTGGTGGCTAATTTGAAAAATTATTTCTTTCAGGTGTCTCGCCCGGTCTGATTGCCGAGTCTTTCTTACAATATATTATAGAGAATCTTTTCTGGACAACCGTGCTCCATCTTGTAACAGAGCTTTAATAAAACAAACTAGAGGGAATGGGATACATATTTAATGTTTTTTTTCCTCCATTATTTATGAAGAAAACATCCGGAATAATAGACTGTAATACGGAATCGAAATAATACCTACAATCATATTCATCATTGTTTGTAACTCCTAACTACTTAATAAAACAATATGACAATTTAAGAGCAATTAGTACTGAAACTAAAATTAAATGTTTACATAAAGTCTCGTCATAACAAATCTAGCTAAAATACTAATAAAACAACTATTTACAAACTAATAATAAATATCATATTATCGACAAGCAAAATATGGCAGGAACGAACTTGTATTGGCGTTGTCGGTAAACTGTGTAGTCGCGCGAGATATCGATACTTACGATCTACGACCACACGTGACGTTCCGTAATCGAGTTAATCGACTATCAAGTAAATTGTTATGAGTGCTGAATTATTAGATTGGCAACACTAGCAGTTAGAAAAATATTTGAATTTGGAACTACGAAAGTAGACCGTATAGTATTATTACATTTAAATTTTAGTTGGTATAAATTGTCATAATATTATTTTACACTAACTGTTCCCCGCGGCTTCACTCGCGTTCTTGGGATAAAAAGTACTTACCCTGTAACTCGGGATCACAAAATAGTGTTTTTTAAAGAAATGTAGGTGACTTATTTAACGTGATAACTTTTGAACTACTAACTCATGTCAAACTAACATTAATACCGGACTTGAGTCTGAAATTACATCACTATTGTACGATGACCTATGAGTAACGTTATGATTGAGTAAAGGGTATTGGTAATTTGCAAAAAACTCCTCCCATTTATCATGCTAGAATATTTTAATCTCGTAGCCAAGTTAACAAGAAAATTATAATAGGCACATGATTAAAAGAAAGACTGAACAATCGAGCCTAATCAAGCTATTGGGTTTCTAAAAACCACATCTCACTCGCTGTCAATAAAATAGTGATGTGAGCGTTACGATAAAAGTACTATAAGTTATCGATAAATTGTCGGTGAACACAGCCCGCGTCGCGTTGGCCACACGTAGCGCGATCGTGTGCGGACGGCATAGCTGCGTGCCAACGATTATTAAGTAGTGTACGATTCAATTGTGCGACGTACTCTCACTATATTTATTGCACCTTTTCAATGCCTGAATAGAGATAAACACCGCGTTGTGTTCAGATTAATGTTGTTTTTGTAAAGGCATTGGTTATATTGTTATCTTTAATGGTACATCAGTTTTAATGTCGTCATAATTGGTACTAATTTGTCATTGGACAAGATGTGCACGTTGTTTAGGTTTTCGTTTGACTGGCAATAAATTAACGGCTGGTTAAATGGAATAAAGGAGAAAAGTGCTTATGCTCATCAAATACCATAAAGTTATTAACAATTTAAGTCCTGATAAGAATATAGGTCAAATAATAATATCTGTATGCTTTGACAGAATCACAATAGGGTAGTTGACACTGTCAAAAATAAATGACCAAACACTAACCAATGCATAAAACATCTAAATACACGTGGAAATATCAAATATGTTGTACATTTAATGCTTTTTATGATTTTTAATTACCAGTGGAACCACTAAGAGTAGATGATTTGATGCTGTGAAACTATGACGTCATAATGTAATATTTCATACAAAATTCCTTATAAACCATCGTTTTGACATTTAATAAAAAGTTGCTGATTTGATGTGTCAGTCAATTACCCTATTCACAATAGTCTGGTCGCAGTGATAAAATATCTGAGAAGACTTAAAACAACCACTTAAACAGAATTATAGCCGTAAAAATCTTCATTCTCCTAACCATTATTATTTATTTTTAGTGAACGATTTATATACATTAACATTACCTACATTGTATAAAAGATTTGTAGATTACTGTCAGATTAGGATAAGCCCACTCAAATCATCTTTGTTAGTATCAGGGATAGTTTGGCATTTGTAATCTAGTTAAAACCTAGAATAGACACATTTATGTACCTACGTATAAATATTTTGTAGATTTCCTTAAGTAACTTGAGCAAATAGAACCCAAAGACAGGCATGTTTTCATGATACAAATAATCACTTCCTCGAATGAATGTACCGTGCAAGGAACGGCATACCTAATTACAAGGCGCAAAATAAAACGAATCGCGCTTCAAAACCAGATACTAAAATGAGAAATTCGAAGGCAATTCTTCAACGAATTTACGAGAGAACCTGTCATTACACGAGCTCCGATTGAGGACCCCCGTGACGGTAAATTGGCACATAACCAGTGCAGGGTCACTGTTTATCGATCAATTATAAATTCATACCTTTTGTGTATTGATTTCATTGGTGTGCTAGTAATTTGAAAATGAAAAAAATTTTTTTCGTTAATCGAGAGTTTAAAGCCTGGAATTCGTTATGAAACAAATTGAGCTGAGGAAACCACAAAACTTCCAGCAGCAACAATACACGTATTGTTTCAAAAAAGTATCAAAAAATTCAACTCCATAATTGCGTAATAACTCAACAACGATTACTGTAACAATTTCGATTGAGTATTATTATTATTGAACCGTCTGCTAAAACACGTGAAATTTGTGTGCATCTCGATCGCGTCGGGTTTATATGTGCGCTGTTTTTGCGGGCGGCCCTCGAGCTTCTTTCCAAGATTCCGAGTGGTATAATGAAGCCATTACCCGCAAGAACAAGCTTGCCCGAACGCAACGGAATATGAAAGTAAAAAAAATACCCAAATCGCCCGGAGGAACTCTCGTGCGTCGACATGCTGTCTTGCCAGCGTAGAAAAAGAATCAAAAAGGGTATTTAAGTTCGTTAGGACTCGTTTCGCGGTCTCGCTTTCGAATTCAAATGTTCGGATGCTTTTATTTTGGTTTCAAGGGCCACGGTTAACCGGTCATAAACTAGTGCTAGCACCCGAATCGTATTGAGTGAGATCTCAATACGAGGAATTTTAATGATGTAATAATTGCCGCAGTTCGTAAAGCCATAGAATTGGTCTTGTATCGTATGAAAATATTAATTAATTGCTTCTTTATAGAGAAAGAGCAACTCACGTCGTCATTAGTAGTGGAACCCATCGGACCTCAGAAATAACAAACACGGGATGACAAAGCATGTCTAGCCTTATACACATTCATAGTAAACTATTTCTTAATCATGCAACATCCGTTATAAGGAATTCATACTGAGGGACGGGAGAACTCTTCATTACGCCACTCCAAATAAGTACGTAAGTAATTTTATATGATATTAATAGGTGGATGTATACGAAGTGTTTAATAAAAAATAATGGCTTTATGTTAAGAGAAAAATGAAGACATTGATGCAGTCGAGTGTTTTGCCGTTAACGATTAAATATATCAATGTAATTGTAGTTGCATATCGATAAAGGTATGATTTTTGTGTCCTTGACACTTTTAGCGACTTGACATCAGTAACAGTATTCATTGAGAACATTATATAAAACAGAAACAATTGAAACCACAGACAAATATGTAATTATTGTAAAAAAAATAAACAACAATTTAACGCCAAGCATCACGATTACATAATCATAAGCATCAACAAAAACTAGACGCTCCAACGAAAGCTAGCATTATTAAGATTGTATTCTAAAAACATAATTTGGTTTTTGGGCGAGTCATCACGGGGCCATCACACCAGTCATCTGAACATGTTAATATGAGATCATTAACTGCGATAAAGACAGCGGTGATTACCCTACAATGCGAGACAAAAAATGCCTTAATCAATTCAAGAGGGCTATAAGAACGCGACAAACCTACGCCCACGAGCAGGACCATGGAATAATAAGGTAATTTGTAAGAGGAAAAAAAACGTTAGCATGACACTTAATTAAAGCGTTTGTCCCATTCTGCTTTCACATTATGATGTTTATAAAGTTTGTATTATATAAGATAAGTTAATAAGATACCATCTTAGATACTTTACTTATCTTGATTATGATTGAACTTTTTCCGATAGAAAATTTTGACAAATGCTTGTTTTTCAATGTATAATTATTAAGTTAACCTTACTATTCTCCAAGTAGATAATGTACACCTAATCTCGATAAATACAATAACTATTTATTCTCCTCGTTTCTCAGGTATATTTTTTTACTGGAATACAATCAAATATGTATCTAACTAGCTCTAAATTATCCAAAAGTTAAAGTTATCCGTTGCTAACGTTATTGAGTATACCTATAACATCTATATAAACTTATAAGACATTTTATTTGTTAGCTTTTAAAAATAAATATTATGTATTTCCAAGTCGGTTAATGTTACTTCAATATTTAAGGAACATTTCTTCATCGAAAATCGATTCAAGAGTGCATTGTAGTTTTTTAATATAAACCACATCAATTTCATCTTTGAATCATGCCAGAAACATCTTAATTGCAGTACGGAAACACAATCAGAACTAATGTGAAATACTCAAGGATTCCTCTCAGCACTCAACGTATCAAAATCACATTAAGACATCCAAAAACCTCCAACATTAAACCCAGTACTGCAGTGGTACCAACGGACGTAGTACTAATAACTCAATCCGTACTAAATTATATAGAACCGAGTGGCGCACATCACTATCATTAAAGTTCATTCGACGTGAGGCAGTGCGATGCTTTGAAACGAAAACATATTTTTTTGTTTCTGGAGCGTGATGTTGTTTCTTTCCTTCATATTCAAGTCGAATCATTATTTTTTTATTAAACAAATCTATGCTTCAAATAATGAATATTTTTTTGCATTGTAATTTTATTGCATGAAATAATCACACTTGAAAATTAATTTTGTAAATTAATATCAAGTAGAAATACAAAATGTCAGACTTAATAACCAAGTTGAGCACCAACAACATTGCAGTCTGCTATTACACTAAATACATAAATTTCCATACAAATCTGCGTAAAGCTTGGTCGTATATTCAACGGATTAGTTTTATGATTGAAGTAAACGTCTGTTTAACAGTAATATTCATATGTCAAGTTAACTGTCGTCCGCTGGTTACGTTGAGTTGGTGCCGTCACATCATTGGGGCCACACATTTAGCTTATTTCAATCAATACAAGGAGCCGAACCACTTACGACGTCTCATCTTACGTTTACCGTCGGGCACCTATCAATTTGCGCACACAAATCGTGCGTGCGTTCATTACACATATTCGTCACGTAGTAATAACAATATATACCTGTTTCGTTCATGCTTTTCGTTTTGTATCGCTCGCTCGTTTTACCACGCCCAGACCATTATTGTAAGAGAAGAAAGTGTAGGGTTCGGATTATCGATAATGTACGCACGGCACTAGTGTTTTTATGCTTTGCTTTGTTTTGTTAGGGCGGTGTTTTATCTTTATTGACAATAAATAAATAAATATTGAACATCAAGAATTTAATTTATGACAATCTACAACTGCAAATCAATTTACGAGTACTATACAATATTTAGGTAACAATGAGTAAATTTTATTCATAATTTACATTATTATTCTAAGATTAGTAGGTATAAATAAAAAAAACAATATAAAACTTTTATATTTACTACTAAACCTTCAGTTAAATAAACTACAGTTAAATATCAAAAGGAATAAAATAACTGCATGTCAAGTGAACCAGCGATAATAATAAATTGAATAAATACTCTCATACTTTAGATATCGACATTTTCCATCGGGCAGCCCTAGTGAGTCGAAGACGGCCAACAGGATCGTACCACATCGTACCGAGATCGGAGTTCGGACACATGGGGCGACTTTATCACCCGCCTTAGGACAGAAACATGTACACCGCACACACATAATTTACTATTTATATGTGTATTATCTATTGTTTAAATAGTTTTATTGATTTTTATTGGTATTTAATAAATGAATTGAGAAAGGATGCGTGTGATCTCTGCCGAAGCAAAGCAGTTGGTTAGTCCGAATGAATATAAAAATCGGTCCAGTCATTTTTGAGTTTATTAATTACTAGCTGTTCCCCGCGATTTCACTCGCGTTCCCGGGATAAAAAGTAGCCTATAACCTTCGTGGATAATGTAGTTTCCTATTAGTGAAAGAATTTTTCAAATCGGTTCAGTATTTTCGGAGCTTTTTCAGTGAAAACAAACAAACAATCAAATCTTTCTTTATAATATTAGTTAGTATAGACAAACAAAAATACAAATCTTTTCTCGTTATATTATTAGTGTTAATAGACAGTTATACTTACATATCAGTATGTCATGGGTCCATTCGCAATAAACAAATTATTCAGTCAGACAAAAAACTTTAAAAATCTTTCCAAAAACTCCATGTATAGTATCATGGCAGTGCATTATTACGTTGATGCTATAGGGCAAACAAGTAAATGTTGACATAGTGATGGGTTTGCCGTGACGCCCCGCTGCAGCTTACTGCTTGCGTCAATATTGACAAGGGCATGCGTGTGCGCACGCAGGGCTGCCACTGAAATCTTTAAAATGAGCTCGGTACGGTTTTTGTAGTTCATAACTATGATCGAAAGTAAATAAATATTTGAATTATTATCAACATTTTAAATATCGAAATGATTGATGCCTGTATTAAAAAAAAATATGTTACTTTCATGTCATCAAATAAATGAATGACCTTACAATACGAATATAATAGATAATCTAACTTTTTTGACTCTTTCTTCCCTACTCATATACTTGTCATATATTTATTCGTAGACTTATACTGTTAGTCGGTGTAGTTTTTATCCTAGGAATAAAAGTTTCAAATATGCTTATGTTACCCTAGGATAAACGTGTGCCTAACTGGTAAAATTAAGAACTTTTATAACAAAATAATACTCCTAAAAATAAGTTCATTTTTCCAGTGTACAATACGGGCTAGCCTTTATAACTGTCTTTCCTATAAAGTAAAACAGATTTAACTTAGTAAAAAAAAGTAACAGCGCCAACCCTATTAAAAACATGAAGAGGCATTTCTAGAGCTTACTTCACCATAAAAATAATTATTTATCCTCCATTGCTTCTTTACTATGTAAGGTACATTCTTGCACGCTCCCTGGCCCATCATTGGACTAGGACTTAGGCGATATTTTATAACAATTCATTTATACGTTATTAATATTTGCATTAATTTTGAAGCTCGCAATGGTCTATTTGAGTAGGTGTATAGAATAGAAGTTTACTTTTGAAATAATATTTGTTTTAGCAATGACATGACATCTCCTATATCTTTGATAACACCAGAATTGTATTTACTGCTAGCAGCGACCCGCCCCGGCTTCGCACGGCTTTTCTCAGCTTTTTTGTACTATAATATGCATTTATTAAACATATAAACCTTGCTCTTGAATCACTCTATCTATTACTGAAAACTGCATTAAAATCCGTTGAGTAGTTTAAAAGATCTAAGCGAACAGACATCGAAAGCGACTTCACTTTATAGTATGCAAAGATGGGTTTTCTTGGTGTTTTCACAAGAATATACATTTTAGCTGATAACTTTAGGAAATAGAGTGGAGTTTGAATGACATTTGAGAATCGACTGTGCTGCTTATTTGAATAATGCTGCGATTTCATTGAGTTGTGAGATGGAAAGATCAAGGTAATCAAATCCTCAATAATGATGAATTGAATCAATGTTTCGGAGCCTATTCAATACAAACAAACAAACAATCAGATCTTTCCTCTTTATAATATTAGTATAGATATATAATTTTTCAAACTATTTTCACAAACAAACTAACTACAGAACTGTAACTAAACTGTGGCTTATATTCCAACTATTGACAGTTGAAACTAGTAAAAACCAATATTTACCAGAACCAGAATCCAAAATACCAATAAGCTACTGTACGCCCTCCGGACCCTCTCGGTCAATATTGGATATACTTAAAACATTTTCCTGGAATCAGTTTTAGTGTTACAGTGAGATATTATGGGCAAACCTTGTATATTTAGAGTTTCTAACTATCCACCTCAATAAGACCTTTTTAACACTAAATATTGAACTCTATTTACTTGTAATACGGCGTTTTGAAGTTTCTATTGCATAGAGAGTAGGTACAACACAGTGGTCGACACTAATTGAAGTGTAGGCGTAGGAGAGTAAAGGGTTTTTGATTTGAAAGCACGCATTGAGAAACCATTTCTACACGATAGATATCTTCACAATAAAATCTTTATTATTATGAGATTTTGACGTCATACGGAATAATTTTGGCTTTTTATGATATCAATGAAATTTATTTCTTTATTTAGTTTATACTCTAGAAACAGATAAAAAGAAGTCGGTAGAACTAAGATATCTACAGTTAAATTACACAGAATAATGGCTCACTCCGCTGAGTAATTGAAAACATGACCGCTTTTAAAGCGCCTAAGCACAAGGCCTGCATAAAAAAAATACAAAGAAAGTACCTACCTACCTAAGTACAAAAAAACACCTGTCAATTTCGAAGTACCATTCTATTCAAATATTAATACTTATAATTTTCACAAATCCTCATTTCCCATTGTCAGTGGGACTGTTTAACTTGTCGTAAGGCTTTCATACGGACAGTATGGGACATCGTAGGGACAATAGGGACATTCACGACACTCAAGCGGGGACAGACACTTGTTCACACAATACTCTATTTGGGATTAAATATGTTTAATCTGAGTATTCCTTTTACAAAATTCTTAAGTGCTGCAAATACTGGCTACTTAGAAAAACATATTTGAGTTGATAATAGCTGTTTATTCTCTACTACCGACCCGCCCCGGCTTCGCACGGGTGCAATTTATATACATAAACCTTCCTGATTTATCGCTCTTTCTTAGTGTATCAAAATACGTTGCATGGTTTAGAAGAAGTAAGCGGAGAAACAAACAGAGGCAGACAGTGACCTTGTATATAATAGAGGTTACGAGAAGAGATGAAATAAAAAAATAAATTATTTGGAACAAAGTGCTCCACCTTTGGAACTTTCGACGTTCACAAGTCCCTTATCAGGGCTTAAACCACAGTTTAAACTGAATAAAAAATATTTTTTAGTAAGACCATAGGACATTATATTAGTTCGCTAAACGTCCATAGGCTATGGTAATTGTTTATTTTTCGACTGTGTAGTAGAAAAAAAAAAACAGTTTTAGCTCACTACTATTTCCATGGATACTAAAAGGCTAGGTAGGTCTTATAAATAGAAAGCCAATTGGCCAATGACCGCCATTTCTAGTATAGTGATGATTGCCTAACACAACTACATAAAGAAATTACAATCAAAGTTCGCCAGCTCGTTACTTCAATGCCTAGGGCCGGACATTAATTGCCGCATTTCTATTTACGACTTATGTATATAATATCGTAAAATACAAGTCCAATCGTATAAGGTACAGTATTTATGTTTATCACTTTGATTTCACCGCTATCATTTTGCTATGCTGCACGTTATTCAGTTTTACAATTATGTTCATAAGACTCGTAATAAATTTTGAAGATATTTGTTTTATTTGGGAATATTAAAGAACTAGCTTCCGCCCAGAGGTTTCACCCGCGTTCCCGACGTATCATATGTTTTACCGGGATAAATAGTAGCCTATATGTTATTCCAGAGTATGATCTATCTATATGCCAAGTTTCATCTAAATCCGTTCAGTAGTTTTTACGTGAAAGAGTAACAAACATTCATCTATACTCACAAACTTTCAAACCAAGTGGAGTTTTGGGTCACGATTAAAACAATAGAATTTGGAAACATTTATTTTTAAATATAAAAGTAAAACGTGACTGACTGACTGATCTATCAACGCACTGCTCAAACCACTGGACGGATTGGACTGAAATGTGCTGAAAGGCATACAGTTAGGTATTATGACGTAGGCAACCGCAGAGAAAGGATTTAAGAAAATTCGAACCCTTCACCACCGCTTAAGGGGTAAACTAAGATCGTGGGTGGAACCGAGGAGGCATGTTTTCAATAAAAATATGTATAACTAGATTCCGCCCGCGGTTTCACCCGCGTTCCCGAGGGATCTTATGTTTTCCCGAGATAAAAAGTATCCTATGTATTAATCTAGGTTATAAACTATCTGTGTTCCAAATTTCATCCAAATCCGTTCAGTAGTTTTTGCGTGAAAGTGTAACAAACATCCATCCATACTCACAAACTTTCGCATTTATAATATTTGTAGGATTCTGCGACTTTACTTAAGATCTATAAATAAGGACTTATTACGCCAAGTAGCTGCTCTGGTAATTCATAAAACGTACAATCATCTTTGTTTTCATCTAACTGTAAGTAAATAGCATTTTGGTATTCTTAAAACCCTTGAAGCTTTAGTAATGACAATCCTTATCATTTACCAGCAGTGTTCTAGCAACAAAACACATGACTTCAACTAAGACCTTTGATATTTCACGAACAAGCCTCGGGCAATCATGGGAGTTTCTACCCCTAAAAGGTACCACATCAACTTTTCTATGTAAAGTAAGTATATAGAGAGCTATTCAAATAATTTATGAACATGTTTACGGAGAAGTAACGTTGATTAAATTGTGGTGATTGAAGTGATCTATTGTTAGATCTAAAATGCTTCTTACATCTGGTCTATTAGGGATTAAAATAACAGATGGTAGGACAAACAAAAATAAGAAAATGTCACATCAGGCAAGCAATATTTGCTTACTATAAGGTGGCTTATTACATAGAAGACAAGAATACATGGTTGTAGTAACTTCGCTCTGCACTTGCAGCCTCCTGGACAAGTGACAATTGTATGAAGTTTATGTATATTTATAACAATAAATTTAATTACATAAATTCAAAAGAAAGATCCACAAAAAAAATTAAGCCCTGCTGAGTTTCTTGCCGGAGAGTGTATTCCGAACCGGTTGTAGAGTCTATTGGAATAATTGCAACTATCGACATTCATAAGTGCCTTATCAGGGCCCAAACTGAATAAATGAGTTTTGAGTTTGACTCAATAATAAAAATGTCCACATGACTTGTGATAATCACTAATATCCTCACCATATTACAGGTACTAGGGACGAAACCGGATTGACGTTTTTTGATTAAACTATGACGATAATATTGACGAAGGATTAAGCATAGAATTTATAAGCGACATATTACAATCTAGGGCATATAGTTCAATTTCCTCCTCATAGCACTAATAAGTACTTAAGTCCGTAGACACAAACCAGTTCTAGAAGGAATGCGAGTGGGCGCAAGGTTCGATTCCCGGCTGTTTGGACAGCGTTACGTTTCGGACACAGCCATTGTTACACAATGTACTAGAAATTGTAACACGTAGGTTGGTCTTGCAATTTGCAAGAAGAAAGTTTAGTTTAGTTGCTATTCGTATTTATTAGTTAGTAACTACCCGTGTTCCCGGGATAAGTAGCTTGTTTCTCCTCTATAAACTACCTCTATTCCACAAATCAACAAACACTCTTTCACATATTTATAAAAAGGTTTTTTTTTTCAGGAAACCATCGCTATGAATTTATGTATTCCGGCAGTTGCATTTCAGTTAGGCGTAGGCTTTTACTATAAGGAGGTGTTTCTTAAAATGTTACCCCGAAGGGGGTAAAATGTAACTACACTGGGGTCGCAGGCGAAACCAAGGGGCTGTAAGCTAGTCCAATCTATATAAGCTGAAGAGTTTGTTTGTTTGAAAGTTACTGGTCCGATTCGAAAAATTCTTGCACTAATAGGAAACTACATCATCCCCAAAGGTTATAGGTTACTTTTTATCCCGGCAACGCGAGTGAAGACGTGGGGAACAGCTAGTATAATATAACAGTTTAAATAATGTATTTGACCCTCGTTTTCACCTGCGACCCTACGCTAACGTATCGCTGTACTTCCCGTAGGAAGATAACCCATCCAGAAAAAAATCCTCATTTCTTTACACAAGCATGCACCATAATCCAGAGCTCACGCGGCCTAAATCAACGTCGTGATAATAATGTCCAAACACAAGTGAAACAATATTGGGTGCGCGGGCGCAGCCAGTGGCTCGCACTGCAGTGTTAACTGACAGGGCAAACTATCATTATCACCTGCAACTACGAGGGTAATGTGTTTGTACTGGTTATGTGCTGGATGATATCGGATTCGGATTTCAGGTCTTTTTAAGTTATAATTTTTTTTTATTCTAAATAAATCAAATGTTCTTTAATTATCTAGAATCTGCCCTAGGTAATTGAGTTATTTTTTGGTAGGTAACAAAAAAGTATCAAGTTATGGAAAGACAAGACACTCAGACACATTTTTAATATGTCACTTTTGACAATAGATTGTCTCTTCTTACCGCACTCATTTTTCTATTTTTCGTACACAAGCTGCCAAAAGCGACGTTATTTAGTTATAATATAATCATGTGATTCATAATAAGTATCTAGTTTCTTAAAGATAGAACAATCAAATTTTTATTTAAATAATTTTATATGAAATCAGTATACTACTATTACATATATTATTTGTTATTTGATCAGAACCTGTTACAGATTAGGGTGACAACACCAATAACCGTCCGCACATAATATCAAATTTCATCAACAGTAAACATTAAGCAATAGTTACTCACTAACAAGACTGTTTGCTTCGGGATTCGTCTGCCACTCAGATGAGGGCTAACACGGGCATCCTGTCTGTCTGTCTGTCCCATGATAAGATAATACTTAAACACACTCCATTGCTTGATTGTTTAATACGTGAGTTATATGATTTCCGGTGCTTGAGTTGAGATGTTTTTTTAATCTTATTAAAAACTAGCTGTTCCATGCGGCTTCACTCGCGTTCCCGGGATAAAACGTAGCCTATAACCTTCGGGAATAATGTAGCTTCCTATTAGTGAAATAATTTTTCGAATCGGGCCAGTAGCTCCGAAGATTAGCGCGTTCAAACGAACTCTTCACCTTTAATAATAGTATAGATGTATAAAATGAGATTTTTCGTTATAGCCAAAAGGTCCTAAAATCCACCTGATGGTAAGTTGCTATCGTGGCCATATTAAGGGGATTTCCAATATAATCCCGCAATATACCGGTAGGCGGATATTACAACGTGCACCGTTGTTATGCTGAATAAAAGGTTTTTCTCTCTTTCTTTCACCATATTAAAAATTACGGTAGGGCTTTATATAAATTACAATCTTACATCTAAAAGTATCACTTACATTGGATTTGTCACGTTTTGCGTCAAAAACCGTAAATTAGCCCACCGTTTGACAGATCAAAACGCACCTTGCGTTTCTAAGCTCATAAATAAAATAGACCACGCATTTTTCTCAGAATGGACCCTGTTGCAATCCGCTAAAATGTGTCGAAAATCATTAAATAACTCCACAAAAGATTGTTTTGTATTCAAGAAACTAGTTTCACAGATATAGAGGACAAAAAAGCGTATTTTGATGTCTAAATAGACACGTCACAGAGCTCAGGTAGAGGGAATAAGGTAACCGACACTGTTCTTAGCACCGATGAAAAGAAAATGTCATTAATTTTAACGGGCGGGGCGTCCGGCAAGTCATTTGTTGCCTGGCCTTATAGAGAAATTTTGTTTTTTTTTTGTATTTTTATTAATAAATTCGATAGCTGATTATTGGGAATTGATCGGGAATATTAATAGCTTACTCCTTTTTTATTACGATAGATACGTTTTTTGCAAATGTTAAGATCAAATATCTGATTATTGCTAGCGTTCTTTAAATTAAATTGGAAACATAATAACGCGTAAAACACAAAAATTAAGACGCGGATTGAAAAAAACAGTTGTGCTGCATTGAAAAATACTTCACCGAATTTTATTACGCCGAAAAATCTTACAAGCATTACATCGAAACGGCAGTCGACAATAGGAAATTTATTCTACCTGAGCGTCTGATCTCGAAGCTATTGTTCGTCAACATATCTGGTGCGCATTCGAATCTGTTGAGTTTTTTTTTCACCGATCCCTTGTTAGCAAGTCCACGGGTAGATCTCCTTTTGTAAGGACAATGGGGGTTACATATTTATAAGTGGGTAGGTAGACGTACAGGTGTTTTGTCTAAAGCCCAGCCATGTAGTTATGATATCTGCCATCTAACATCCAATGGTAATTGATAACTATATTATACCAATAACTTAGCCTGACAGTGATGTCTTCCACTTGTTATTTTATACATTATTCAATAGTTACTATAAATTTTATATTTATCACTCAAGTTCTATGAGACATGTACCATAAAACTGTGCGCATTTTAGTATTAAAATAAGTTCTACTTTATTCATTTTAGGTTCAAATTACTGAGCAAAAAACTGTTAAAATCCCACGCATAATTTCAAAAACACATTATTGTTAATATATTGAAATATATTCCTTTTAATATAGTAGCGGAGTTTATCAAAATCTTCAATCTCATTTTTATACAGCAATTTTATCGGCATCGGTGTCTAAAAGGAATCACAGATTATAGCGTACTCGGACGGTCAGATCCGCTGTTGTTTTTTATCCGAACCAAACTCACGTTCTTGCCTCGGACATCAAAATAGTGTTACGAGTATAACAAATACTTTTTTTTATGTATAAACCAACGGACGCCAATTAGTTCTACCCGGAGAGATGGCTCTGTCGTCGCTTATTTACCTCACATTTTTTGTTAGTCGTTCGGAAATTTTTATTTGGAAAAGGTCGGTGATTCGTCGCGCTTCTGTGTGTTTATTACGGGGCTGACTGTACAAATATTTTGTGCTCACATTTTCTGGTCATGTCACGGTGCCTGAAGTAATTTAGATAGAACTCATGCAACAAAATACACAATTGTAAATGAATAAACGATCATTAGACCGTGCTGAAGACATCATTTCTTTTGCACTGTAATTTTTATTTAGAACAAGCAAAAAGCTTTACGAAAGCTTATAGTTAGTTTAAGATATGCCGTGACGAAGAAACTACCTTTTGATAATGATCATCAAAATTATTTTACATCTTTTTATTAGTCCGAAGTTAGATCGAAAACCAAAATTATTTTATTCAAATAGACCTTCGTAGGTACTTCAGAATACCTAGTCTGTATCTACTACCGATTCGGAAGGTTTCATTTTCTGAGAAGAGCCGGCAATGAACTAAGCAAATACTGAATTCAAAACAAACACCAATTACGAGTATGTTCAAATTACAATCTTATTTCCTCGTTAGCAATTAACAAAAATTAAATATTTTTTTATAGACGATAATTTATTTTTTACTTAACTAAGTATTCAAAATTCCTAATCAAATTCCTAATTAATTAAAATATTTTATAACGTCAATTAACATAAATTTTCAAACAATTAAATAACAAACAAATATAAAAGCAAATATCTCACCAACCTGATAATTACATTAGAAAACATATTTCTTTTACAAAATTTATAGTTCAAAATAACAAAACAGTCAGCTGTAAAATATAATAGAGCATATTCAACTCTAAGCAAAAGTTAAAAGGGTTTAAATTTGAATAATTCTGTTGTGATTATAATTGATGGAAGCGTAGCAAACGTTGAGGCTATAATTGATGAAGTTGTGGGAGTTACATAGATATAGAGGGGGGATAATATATCACTATATTGGAGAGTCGATAGTTATGGATTCCTAATAAAAAAGTAGTATGGGAATAGGGAAATGAGTGGATCGGACAAGAAAAAAAAAAGGTCTTGCATGATAACATGGAAATGGTTTACCTATAGATAAATTATTAATAATTGTATGTTTTTTTTCTAAATTGCAGTCGTTGCTTTGATTAAAAAATTAAGAACAGAAGCAGGTATATTTTGATATTTTAGAGTGGCCTTATAGTTTGCTATTTTCTACCGAATTTTGGGAACGAAAACAATAGGCTAGTTGACAGTGTCAAAAATAAATGACCAAACACTAACTAACGCACAAAACATCTAAAAACACGTGAAAACATCGAATATGTTCATTTAATGCTTTTTATGATTTTTAATTACCTGTAGAACCACCAACAGTAGATCTTGATGCTGTGAAAGTATATGACGTCATACAAAATTCCATATAAACTATCGTTTTGACATAAATTTATTAAAAAGTAGCTGATTAGATATTCTTTCTTATTCTTAGCTCGATTCTAATTCTTATTTTTACTTGGTGCATATACACCTAGAAAAACCTTGCAAAATGATTACAAAACAAATATTATCATCACTCTTGGGTAAAACCTGCGTACCACCAATTGCTCATTTCTAAGATATCCACAGGCCGCGGCTCAACACAGTTCTCTAGCCCATACGAATGTCTTCATTTAAGGCCGTGACCGCACTTGACCCCGCGTACCCCGACCAGTTCCCGAGATAACTCCGACCAAATAACTAAACGACTTAACGATATCGGCGAAATTGCACCACCGACCGAAGAGGTTTATTTTTTAATTTTATCCAGCCCTGAACCTGGTATTGGCCCAGGTTTATTACCGGTCAATGAAGTTTTATTACGGATTTTGTAATTTGAACTGTGAGGTTATGAATTTATGGTTTTATATGACAATATCGTTGAAAAACCTGAAATACAACTGCATAGAACTACAATAAGTAATACATCATGGTAGTCAATGATATTGATTACAATTATAAGGAGCCGGATGAAAATACTTTCTCATAACAATTAAACCTGACCAAAGAGATAATGAATTCTAATATACGTGTCGAAATTCAGGTTACAGTTAAAATATTTTTGAATTATTAAAGTAACTGATTATCAGATGAAGCCATTATCAATGTTAAATCTCATCATTGCGGAAATAAAACATGATAATATCAGTAAATGAAAACCAGAATTTATAATGGCTGTATTAGTGAAATTCAACAATCTTAAATACCTTAATAATGTATATAACTACCACAAATTGATGTCAGATTGATAAAAGCAGAGCCGGAAAACACAACCATAACATGTTACTGACCCGATGAAGATCATCTTCTAAAATATGATCATAAAAAAAAAAACAATTTCAATAGAAACGATCCCATTGAAATGTAATAAAAAAAATACAACTAGAAAAACCGCGAGCAACGCCGCGGGGCACGGTGATGGAGAAGAAACGTATAGTTTTGGTAATTGCTTAATCAACTCTATTGGAGATCAATAGAGAGATCGAGCCGGCGCTTCTAAGTCGACGACCGGTGCGCGTGAGTTGATATCAACTAAATAGACCAATAATTGTAATAGATGCGGTTTGTGTGGAATTTTTGTTAGCCGACGTTAATTTTCGTTAATTTGTTTATGTTGAAGTAATGTTATGGTACGGTTTGAGGGTACCTATATGATGGTAGTTCGGTTGGATAGGGCTTTATAATTTAAAGAATGCACGTTTTAGTTCTTCATTTATGAGATTTATTTTCATCTGTCAACTTATGTCTTAAAACAATAACTACTTTTTCTCCTCAACATCCTCCACCCCCACGAGAATGCGGAGAAACCCTTGAATAACAAAAATATAAATATAATAACAAATCTAAATCTAACTTAAGGTTACTTTAAATAACAAAAAGCATATAACAATTATAACAAAGTAACCTACAAAAATATCGCTGTTTGGTATCCTCACTAATCGACCCGAACGAGTGAAGTGTACCTATATTAGAATTGTAAAATGGCTCAGGTACAGTGGCTGATGACGCATTGCTCTTGATTGCTCTATTTTTTAGTTTCATGCGCCATTTATGAGAGAATAATTTAAGTGTTAAAGATTCTTCTTTCTTATTCAGAGCCACAGATTTCCTTGGAGAACCATATCATGGTAAAATAGTGGTGGTAGTGAATCCTGCGCAAGGAACTGTCTTTATATTCTGAAATACTGATGACAAATTACTTATTAATAACAACGCCTGCTCTTAATAGTGAAGGTCTATGGCATCGATTGTGCGATGCAAACAAATCATTACTCTATCTGTTCGTGTCTTCGTGATCAAGACGATCGGTTCAATACGAGCCGTTCGGGGCGCTTCGGCGTTACTCGTGAATCTCCGACGTGCATCGTGAAATGTAAAGTTATTAATCGTGAAATTTTATTGGCTGCATATTTTTCTGTATTTAAAAAAAATGTATTAAGAATTGTGATTTGATTATGTTTCAAAATGGTGATACTTACTGCAGCCGCTGTTTTAAGCGTGCGTGCGCGCAATGTTTGTTGTTAGTGTATTTAACATAATGTAATTATTAAGAGTTATTCATATCATTAAACGTTTAATTCAATATATGTCATTACTTTTTAAACAAAACGTTAATTTTAAATTAACTAAGAAATCTCAATAAAATGATAAGTTATAAATTCTACTTAAGCAAATTACTAAAATGTTGTGCAGCTGAATGTTATTTTATGCAAAAACATAATTAAAATGATGATCGTGTAAAAGTTCGACAATGAGCGCGTTCTAATTGAACAATTAAATTCAACAAAATTACAGTGGTTTATACAATTAACTTCATTTGAAATTCTTATTGCTCGTTAATAAACGCAATTCATAGATTTATTATTAAATTTTATAATTAAAACGCGTGAAATCTAGGCGGAACAGTTTGTGTTATTAGATTTTTTGGGGAAAAAAATATTTAAGAATGCTGCAGTAATATTTTTTTATTGACATTATGAGTTCCGGCCGCCTTTATTTCTGCGTATAAGAGACGAACTTTTGAAGTCTCTCTTTGAGTGTTTCAATGCAAATTGGAATTAAAAGTTATTATTTCAACAAAACGTGGCGGCCTAAGTAACTATCCAACATCAATAATAAGGAAATGAAATCTATTTGCATCGTATGCCTTTATCGTTTTACACGTTTTAATAAATTCAAGTATTTTATTTGTGTAAAAGTAGGCCAAGTTTCTTTTATGGACATGTTTTTAAAATAAAAAATGTGATAAGTATTTGAGATAAATGCGCTATCTATATTCTACTAATATTGTAAAGCTGAAAAAAATTTATAATATGTTAGAACAAATGTCTGTTATTTATACAAATACTGAATATATTTCTTGATGATGAACAAAACATTGCGAAGGGAAAAATTTTACGACGGACTATATTTTTGATTGGATTCACAGAAGGCATCACCACTTGAATTTATATCAATGTTATAAAGTTTATAATGTTAAATTTGTCCGAGTTATATTGTGAGGATTAACAACATTATTTTAATAGCAGCTAACAAATTAGTAAAGTTCAATGCAATCAAGAAATGGCAGTTTGATGATTAGAGGAAATAAAGCTTCACCTGGCTCCTTAACAACAGAAATAGTACACTAGGAAATGATAAATATCAATATTTGTGAGTCGATATGTTTACAGCTAAGCGCAGAATAAACAGACTGTCAGATCAGTCAAATCGAGGTATCTTATAACCAAACTTTCATTCATTTTGATCAAAATTCATGTATTGTATGAACAATTTGATGTTGGTTTCATAGTAAAAGTTATTTTTTTTATACAAAAAAGTTGGCAAACAAGCATACGGGCCCGTCTGATGATTAGTGATTACCAAAGCCCACAGACGCACACCCAGGGTGTGACACAAAACCGGAACACTTAGCGTGGGTAGGCCCCTTACAACTTCACAAGTTGGACTGACAATCTTGCGAGGGTCGCGCGCGGGAAACCGCTGCATGCGGGTAGCGTAATACCAGCCGTCCAGCCATGGTAGAAATCCTTGGAGGAGGCCATTGTCCAGCAGTGGACGTCTTTCGGCTGACATGATGATGAACACCCGGGGTACAGACCACTTATTTCCCAAAAAATCCTGCTAATAGGTATTATAAATGCGAAAGTTTGTGAGTATGTATCTTTGTTGCTTTTTCACGTAAAAACTAATGAACGGATTTGGATGAAACTTGGCACATAGATAGGTAATACCCTGGAATAACATATAGGCTACATTTTATCCCGGGAAAACATGAGATACCTCGGGAACGCAAGTGAAACCGCGAGCAGCTAGTAACCAATATAAACACTGCAGGTGCAACAAATAATTTTGTACAAGGGTATATATTATTTGGGACACTTTCATAAATATATATCAATATGTTTTGTCTTAGTACACTAAGTTGTGACATATTGATCACATAATCGTGTTGCCAAAATAGGCCAGCGAAAACGAAGCGCACAGATCAATGAGTCTAAACAACCAGGTTGTCATTAGAAAATCAGGAGATCAATCGACGTTTAAGTTCAAGCGATTAATTTCCATTGCATTGTGTTGCAAACGTACCATGCAAATGGTGGCCAAATCGAATCAAGACACATCATGAAGCGCTTAAGTATTTCGATGGAGACGGATACGAGAATCTGATTACAGGTACAACAAATAGGACGAAAACATAAATAAACAAAATTGCTGCTGTTCCTCGCACAACCAAACAATGCGCTTGTCATAAAAATAGTCTAAACAAAACATTTTACAAGAGACTGTTTTATTGTCAATAATAGAAAGGGCGAACTATGATTACTGGCTGCAAGCGAAAAGGTCTCAAAACTGATCATGATTCAACTTTGTTGATGGTAAGTACATGGAATCAGTATACCGTAGATGTACTAAGAAATTTGTTTTTTTTTTTGTACCATACTGCAGTTTTTGTGATACGCACATCCTCAAAATATGGCGTAAGGAAGATAGCTCTGATTTTAAATAAAAAAGACTGATAAAATAAAAAGGTAGGTACTCTACTATTGCATCAATATATCCTATTGTAAAATGTAATTATCTGAGCTGACGTATGATCTATAATGACGACAATAATGATAACCGCCAATTAAGTGGTGTACTTTGCCATTATATTATGTGGCGGAAAATCCTAATCATGAACAAGAGCAACTTTAGAAGTTTCCAAAATTTTTTTGGGTGTTGCCGCAAGTTATATTTCCATAAGTTAGTAGTGTAAATAAGTTATCACAATAATTATATAAACTAAATAAATTATGGTTATCATCAACCTGTTTTTAGGAAATTTTACATAAATAAGAAAACTTATGTTTTATCTCAGTCAATTGATTATTAAAAACAGTGCAGTAGCATGTAGGGTAGGAATAGATCGGAAGAAGGGATGTAAAGTTGGCGAATAAGAGATATAGGTAACTAGGGGTTAACTTTAGTAGCTTCGACCTTTAAAAATGCCCATTTAGGGCTGAAACTGAATAAAATGACTTTTTCTTTGACTTTGACAATTGCATGGGCGACGATATCCGAGAAATGATGATTCTAGATTAAGTTTTTCTCGGCATTCTTAGTTACAAGAGATTTGGAAAAAAAAATATGTTAAACTAGAGAATATGTGACGAGGAACAGATTTTTTAAATATTGGAATTTTTCATTAGTAATGTCAGAAAAAAATCGTAAATATACCCCTTTTTAAAACTAAGAATGTTTTTTTCTGTCTTTATTACTTCTTTTAAAAAAGGCTTTTTTTTAATAACATTTACTAAAATTGCGCTTCTCCCACCTCGCTTTGTTGCGGAGAGTTTCTCTTATGTGTGCCTAAAATCATTGACAGCGAATATTCAGATGGTCTACCGAACAAATCGGCGAGACCGATGGTGATCAAGTGCCAGATGAAAGACTGAATATTGGTGATTGAATTTGGATACGTATTATAGGTAGGTGGAATTCTAATATTAGTGCGCATAATCTTTATTTTACTCTTAGTACCTACTTATAAGTATTTTTTTGAAGGAAGTCAGGGCAGTATGCCTTCTTGTTGATAAAAATATGAAAATTAAGTTTAATTTTTCAGACGGTGGTAACATAAAATACAGAGTTGTTAACTATAATAAAAATGCAAAGGCTTAGTTTACATTTAACGACATTTATCCGGCTATAAATATTTTCCAGCAATTCTCGGGAAAGACTAAAAACGTGACTAAACTGCGACACATGCCGGCTCCCCGCCGAACGCTGGGATTGCTTTGTTTTTGAAGATACAAAAAGTCAGCCCCTTCTTTCTGACCGAGGAAGCAGGTACAAAATGTTCCTTCGGCCACATGTTGAGAACTTTTGCCTAAAACGAACACTTGTCACATTGTCAAAACAACGGCTGAAAATACCGTCGCGTAGGGTAGGTATTTGGTAAAATATTACAATGCTGCTTTCCGTATTCTCAATTTTTAATAAGTAACTGGAATATTTTCTGGGATAACTTTGTTGATATTTTGGGTCGTTGTTAAAAAATATAATTAAGCATTATTAATTATGTAATATAGATACGTCACTTACTAATTATAATAGGTATCTTGATTGTTCAGGTCATCTTGTGTCAAATTATATCGATGCGGTAGCAAAAGCAATCCATTCGCATAATAATAAATAAGGCACAACACATGCTCACTTGTCAATCGTATTCTAATAAACTTTTTTGTCACTATCTATTTGAAATTGTAAAATCAACATCCAGTCACAACACATCCACTTGAATCCCAAAAATGTTTATTTAATTTAACGACTGATTAATAAAAAAATACGAAATAAAAAAAAACATGTGACGACGACCGTCAGCAGCACGGCTCGAACCGATATAGCGCGGTAATAGCGGGAGGACACGACTGGAACGCGCCAACGGCGATTTCATCTCAATCTCGCCCGTCGAAACGAGACAGTAACATGACAATAAACGATTGTAAAACGTCAAGTGTGAAAGAGACAACAGTTTTCTCATTATGCTCTCGTCGATGCTGACATTTCAATCGCACCGTCTCGCTCGCACCGAAAGTTATTTCCGTACAAATTATATGCGGGCGTATTTGTGCTCTGTCTCGTTCTCGCGCGGATAGTGCTAACCAGATAATGTCTCAATCGCATTTTCTTAGCGCTATGCTGACTGATGCACTAACATAAACAATGATAATTCATGGATTTGCATAAACGATAAAGGGTTTTTTATTGAGTCTACTTTGATGAGTATATAAATATGTTCTGTGGGAAGTCAACATAATTAAGTCGTTAAAACTGTTCAATTTTGTTCTTACGAAGAAAAAAACTTGTTGAAGCGATAAGTCAACATCGATTGAATGAGTACCTATGCTATGTCGGTCTACTTCATAAAATGTAATAAATTGTTATTCGAATTCATAAAAGTTTGTCATATAATTTAGTATGGCATTCTTAGGGTTAAGTACAGTAAACAAACCTATGGGACTTGGCCGATGATGCTGCCGTGTCCTTAAATTAAAATGGAAGTTTTTGTATTAATAATTCCCTGCCCTGTTCCCAATCATTTGAGATCGGCTCAATATACCTAGGTATTCTTCCTCCATTCAGCCCAAGTTACTATCTGTCATACATAGACTTACTTTACGGGACGGCTCTCTAGTTTGTAATAAACCTAAATAAACAGTTTGGGGTAGGGCTAAAATCAGGCATAGGTATATAACGGGCAAAATATAATGACGAAAGTTCTTCGCCTCTATCAATTAGACTATTGACATGAAAGCACTACGTGAAGTAGTCCAGCTTCTGTATGACTAAGGAATTTTTGTAGAGATTCTCAGAATATCGACACTGGTAAAGTCGTCAGTGTCCTGTCATTGTTGAACAAACATTTGCAGAGCAGTCACCAGGGCAAACACGCAGTCGCGGTGAGTGTTTGCCCAACTCTTCACAAATAGATAATTATTTAGTCCGTTTCCAGATTTCCATGTGCCCACTAATATTATTTATATGAAATGCAATTTGCTTGTTTTTAAATCGTTACCGGTCACGGAAATATTTTAATGTTTTTTTTTCAATGTAGTATAATGAAAAATATTTTTCTGAGAATCGAAGTGTGCAAACTTTAGAGTTTTAAACTTGGTTATTACTTTCCACTTGCATAAAATAATTACTGATTTCAATTAGTAAAGGTCTATAGGTAACTACCTATAGACTCTTAGTTACACAAAAATAGAAACTGAGCTGATACTTATAAAAAATATCGAGAGACACCACATTAAAAACAATATCGACTTTCAAAGAAATCTGTACGAGTAATCAGAATAGTAATTCACAAAAAAAAGAAAAAGAATGAAACCCCACATACATACTATCACTTACAAAAGAATGTTCCTGTCAACGTCGTGCGTGAAATCGCATCACTCGCAAAGGGTTCCGTATGAATCATGCATTAGTTACTTGAACCGAGGCCTTCGGGAACTAACTCAGTGCAATGCACATCTTAATGCACATTCAAAACAAAAAGAGATACATGACATCCCGCATCGGTCGAATGTGACACTAACATCTTTACGAAAACATGGTAAACATCCTAACTGTCCAATGCATTCTCACACGATATTTCCCTTTAAAAACAAGTAGAATAAAGCATACTTTTATTTACTTATCTCACGTATTAAAAGGATTTGTGAGACAAACCCGTTTTCGTTACGAATGAAATGCTCTGGGAAAAGGGACAGGGCTACAAAAAGCTATCGCGGTATAGCAACTAAACTCGAAAGCTCAAAGGACTTGAGCTGTATTTTGTTTTGTCTGAGCGAGATAACTTGATCATCTTCTCAACAAACTAAAAATCTTAAAACGCAATGTCCGACTCAATAAACAACTCTATTTTTCTGTCTTAGAGTCTAAAATCTAGGTGTAACAGAAATATAAGTTGTTTCCGTTCCGAGAAGAACGTAAAAAGAACAATTTACAAGTTCGTCTGGCGCAAAAAGAGATGCAGCATGAATCTCCATACGTGAGAGCGAGTGGGTAGACAAGCGGCTGAGAGTTGGAGGCAGTGTATTTTTTCTGAGTTATTATGCCGGTTTTGATCATTTAATTAAGACATTTTGTGCATTTATAATGAAATAACAATATGAGTCAACTTTACTGGCACCTCTTGAAATCATGCCGTGAAAGATTTGACCTGAGAATGAATAATTTTAATGGTTTGCTTTGCATAAAGTATTTTTTACAAGGTTGTCAGCATCAGTGAGAATGTTTTCTTTAGTTTAGCGCGTCGCGTCGCGTCGTGTTTGTGGTCAAGTCATATGAATTATTGTTATTGGTTTGCTGTAACGTTTTGAATTCTTATTGCAGAATGAGGTTTTACATAAACTGGCAATATATTTTAGTTTTATTACTTCTTTAGGATAAATATTGCTAACTTATAAAAGTATGAATAACGTTGAATAAACTCAGTCACTAGGCTTAAAATGCACTTAAAAATGCTCATTGTTTCTATCTATATGTCTTTATTCATATAGGTTCTGTTATTGAATGTATTGATGAGATAAGATCTCTACGCATTAATAAATCCTGTAACATCCACATTCTTGAAACTTGAACTTTCCTACAATCGAAAAGACGGATCTAACCAACAAAACTGTATACCTAATCCAAATGTATAAAAGTACCCAAACCACTGGATGGATCGGGCTGAAATTTGGCATACTTACAGATAGCTATCATGACGTAGGCATAGGTACGCTAAGAAAGGATTTTTGAAAACTCAAACCTCAGGGGGTAAAATAGGGGAAACCGCGGGGCGGAAAGCTAGTAGAATATAAAGTCGTGAAATACGAATTGGGAAATTCGTCATAATACCACATTCACATACATAGCTTCCACAGATGACTGACTTAGAAGATAAAACTGAAATCTATGGCGCTTTGGAAATAAAAAAATCTATGAGAATTAAACGTACCTACACACGGCCACAGATCAAGCTAAACATTTTTGTTGCAAAATAGCTCCTATTACAACCGCATAAGGTGCCGCAGTGTGTAGCTTGATCTGTGGCTGTGTGTACCTAAATAATGACAATAAATAAAATAAATGCTTACTTAAAAGTAACAAAGATTCATGTTATCTAATTTGCACGTGCAATATTGCTGACCAGCTTTTTGAAGATTGTTGTTGGTACGGTGAGATTCGTGGGACTGTTTATGTTTGCGAAACATCACTTCTCAATGATAATGATTTCTTTTTCTCACGGAAATCAGCGTAATTTTTGAAAATACTTATGTTTTAAAGCTAATTCCCGGTACAGACTTAATAAACCGAACAAGAAGGCAGAAGCACAAAAACTCTAAATTAATCATTTGATGCAGAAGAATCTTTTTTTTCGATTCACTTCACAATCATTGAAATCTGCATGTTAAAACTAAAAGCATGTAATCACTTTCTTATATTGTTATCTAGGCAGACACTCATCATGCTTCGAATAATAACTGTCATGGCGTACGTTTCGGCATTCAGAACTGCCTGTTTTCTCAATGATAGGTACGTTTACGATGTCACGTAGGTATATAAGAACATAGTATTCATATTAAATGATGTCATGATACCATTGGACTGGTTTTAGGAGCTGTAGAAAGCTGGATGCCGTGAATAGAGGAACAGGAGTTTCCTGTCACAGACGTTCTAGTTGTGGAATGAACACATACCTCTCTACAGATGATACTGCAAGATATTTACCTACTCTTGGGTCGTTGTTCACCGGGCGTTTACCATGAGTTTTCGTAGGAAAACGCATAAGAATTGAATCTGGCACGCAGATAGCCTATGATATGATAAAGAACCCATTACTTTTTACCCTGGAAACGCTGGTGAAAAGGGACACGTAGTATTTCTATATTGAGAACTAGCTGCAAACCCGCAGTTTCACCCGCGATACCCTATTTTACCACCATAAAGCTCATTTCAAACGACGCTATACTATAATAGCATATAGTATATAGCTCATAGCACGACAATATCTCGCTTGATACATTGTTTGAGGATTGAATTCTCAAAAATCCTTTCAAATATCATCCCGATCGATCCATCCAATCACTCACGCTTCCCTTTTATATATTTATACAAGACGAATATAAACTAACTAGTTAATATCCAGTTCCTCATATAACAAATAGGTATATGGATTTTAAAGAAATGATAAAGTATTAAACATTCTCATTAAAAAAAAACATATTCCCAAGCTATAAAATTGTGTCCCAATCTCACCTAACCGGTCCCCAAGGAATAAGCGATCAATTTTATTAAGAAGGATAACATAAAACACGAAAAAATAAACATTTTGATAAGAGTAACGTGTCACAAAGGCACGGCCGATGGAATTTATGTTAATCGAAGGGAAACATAAAAAACGTGTCCAGGGGGCGATGAATTTAGTTCATTCCGTGTGACAATAACGAGGAACTTGCAAGATGATATAATATCTAAAGAGGTTGCCCTCAAAATCTGGATCAACAAAAGTTTGCCCCAGTATGCACCGGCCCTGGATCCTTAATGTATTTATTATATGATTGATCTAATACGACATCCAAAACATCTTAGACATTGTCTTGATATAGGTAAATCATCTCCAGTTATTTCTCGGGTACAGCAATCACTCACGTCGCTTGTCACTCAAAATGTGACGAATGCTAGATTTTGGACAAAGTCATGAAAGAATCTCTTAAATCTATGAATGACGTTTAGAAACTTAGAAAAAAGTATGACAAATAACTTCTTAACCCGATAATGCTGTGAGTAATCGATGAGACCCGACATATAATTAATAAAACATACTACAGTATAGTCGCCGTGTCGGGTTTCTCTGTAGGGCTTCCAATAAAGCCTATTTGGATTTATTGGCTTGTTCTAATTGTACTGCTGAGTACAGAAAGTTAAGTGTATTTATAAATTTTGTTCTAGAGCTAAATTACTGATATTATAAACTAGCTGTTCCCAGCGATTTCATTCGCGTTGCCGGGATAAAAAGTAGCCTATAACCTTCGGGGATAATGTAGCTTCCTATTAGTGACTAGATCTCAGGAGATTAGCGCGTTCAAACAAACAAACTTTTCAGCTTAATTATTATTACAATAATAATAGATAGGTAAAGCTTTTATATTCGAATGTTGGAGGAGATCACTTTAGTAACTGGTTTGATTCTAAAAATTGTACCTACCTAATGATGCAGCTTCCTATTAGTGAAAGATTTTTTCAAATTGTACCAGTAACTCCGGAGATTTGCGTGTTCAAACAAACAAACTCTTCAGCTTTGTTATTAGTATAGATAGGTAAATTTTTTATATTCCAATGTTGGAGGAGATCACAATAGTAACTGGTTTGATTCTAAAAATGGTACCTAATGATGCTTGCGAATACCTACCTATATTGTATTTGGTTCTCAGAATATACTCTCACATTATTTCAGCTAGATTGCCAACATAAACATAATTAACAAAATTACTAGAGACAATTACTAACCTGTATAAAAGGTTTTTTAGTATTTTTATAAAAAATACGACGTGCAAACTGAACCGAATCTATGGGTCGCTCTCTTAAAAAAAACGAAACTAAGATACTTTCATTTCTACAAATCAGGCAACCAACAATGGTTCAACGAATTCATTAGGTACGAAGACAATGCATGTCACAAATTTTGCACTGATACCATTGACTTTTGTAAAAGTTAAAATAAATAAGCTTTTCTTGGAAGCTCTGCGAACGCGACTGTCTTCGCCTTTAAACGATGTACAGATCTTTAGTTTTTGGAGAAAAAGGTATCCACCGGGAATCCAGCTGTGCCATATTTATGACTTTATATCTTGCTGTCTCTTTTGCACTTTGTTATTTTTGTATATTGTCGTCTTTATTGCTTTTCGTTTATTGGATATCTACGATTGCGTTTCGCCCCGTGTCGTGCGTAAGGATTGTTACGAATATATTTGATTTTAAGATGTTTTAATTTAAATTTAATTTGATATTATTAGAAACTCATTTTAATTATAATTTTGATGAGTTATGCTTAGTTTGGGGTCAGATGTTAAAATTATATTTATCTGAGTTGTAGTTTACCTACGTACCGACAAAAGTAATACGAGTATTCCTTCATAATAGTTCATAAAACCTACTTCAGGAGTTAAGTTACCACTGGTTCGCAAAACTTAAGAAACTTAGCAAGTAATTAATTTAAGTCGATTCAACTTGACAGATTCCTTTAGAATTTATCAACAGTCATCAAAACTTTCAGTAGATTTGTTATCATGAAAAATTATATCTGATTTTTATTCATATACGCAGTACATAATTTCCCATATCGTATGAAAACTGTTAACTGTATAATACTGGATGTTCACCGCGGGAATCCTCGCACTGGTCATTTAGGCCCTGACTTTGTATATTAATCGGTGAAGGAGGGTTAATCATATCTGTATAGGATGTGCAAAATTATCAATAAAATGTTACTGAAAATGTCAATTCAATTAACCCTTCTATTTATTACTTGGATGGTAGGTAGGGTACAAAATTGGCTAAGACACATTTTATGGTAGATCTTGAATAGGTTGAAAGATAATTAGCATTTTGTGCAGTACCATCACGATAGAAACAAAATGGCATAACCAGATAGCTGATAAAAGAACATATTTAGGTAGGTACTTTTTTAACCGACTTCAAAAAAGGAAGAATTTTCAATTTGACTGTATGTATTTTTTTTATGTTTGTTACGCGATTACTGCGCCAAATGTTAACTTATTATGTGTAACATATTATGTGTGATTTACCTGTGTTATTTGAAAGAGTATTAGGAACTCTAATCTGACAGTTTTGATTTCAGTGAAAAAATCTGTGACACCATGATATTTTCCATGGAACACAAACTACACTTTTACTTATATCAAAACTGTCAGGATTAGAGTTCCTACATTAGTTATTATTTTATACTTTTTATTGTTTTTGAAGGCGGTTCTCTATTTGTTAAAAGTTATTAACAATCACAGTTTCAGAGTCCGGCTCGAAAGATCTTGCGACCATCTTGATCCTAGCCATTCAAGTTTATTTTATTTCTAAAATTCACAAACACGCAGCGTCATGTGAAGTGCCGAGATGACATAAAACTTGTAACTAATAGGCAATAAGTTGTGGAGAACAATCTTACTCGCTTTGTCCTTTCTATCACTGTAGGTACTACTATAAACATTGGGTATTAGCTCTCTGGTATATTAGTTAAGTATTTACTCTGTTAGTATTGAGTTAAAAATCTTAGTACGAAAGTCGGCTACTTTTAAACCAGAGGCAGGCAAGTAATACTTGTTAACATTGAACCAATTTATTTTAACAGCTTCCATGTAACGGAAGGTTTATTGCTGATTGGAACTACTTTACATACAAGTGCACGCCTCTGGCTCCGCCTCTTTCCTGATTCTTGAATTGAGTGGGAAATGTCGAGGCCATTACTAGTTTTACTTGTGGGAAGGTTATTTTTAGCTATCATTACCAATTTCAAAATAATTCTACGTCTTTAATAGACTTGTGAGTGGAGGAGGGAGTCCATCCTCACACATTGGAACCCAAATGGTCTTGCAGTTTTGAGGAATGAATTCCTCACCGTGGTTTTCCCAAGGGAGTACAGCATGGGGTTCTTAAGGCTGTGAAGATATTTATGTATGGTCAGCACCGCGCGAGTGATACCCGTGGTGTTACAATCATAAAAAAACATGGAAGAAGATGAGATCAGGGAAGTGTAGTGGATGGCATGAACTCAGGCCAATTTTCGCTATTATTGTGTTCAGCCTTCCTCCCCTTGTGTTATTCTTTTCTTTTTTGCGTCAACAACAGTTTATACCATCCACTACACTTCCCTGATCTACCTAATCTTCTTCCATGTTTTTTTATGATACATAGTGCGCACCTGATGATAAGCGGTTACCATAACCTATAGTTGCTTGTAACACCACGGGTATCACTCGTGCGGTGCTGACCATACATAAATATCTTCTTGGTAGACACCAAGCCACGTTAAATCTTACACCAAGCATCTACCAACCAATTATTCCTCTCCATCCAAAGTTTGTCAGGACGATAAGAGATCGCATAATAGCGATAAGAACGCCCGCTGTACAACCATTAGTATTAAGCTTTTCTTTTTAAATTTAGTTAATTACTTTTGGTGTTCAATGAAGTATCTATCTACCAGAATGTATTGACAGTTACACGTTAGCTCTCTTTTAGGCTACGTGTCTAAATGGAATGAACGATCTGCATTAGAACTGCACACCAGCTCTACTTTTCCGTCTGTTTAGACACAAAGACTTGGCTATTGCCCTGGCATTAAAAAAAACGAAGACTTCAATCAACAGGAATAATAAACACCTGCCTATAGTATTTCGCTATTATAAGAGGTAGGTATTTAAAAACACAATAACCACTTAGTTACCTAATACCAACTTATATTAGCATCATAAACTTCCTATTGTCTATGAAATGCTATTGTTTGTTGACACTCTATAAGCTTCCCTTTACAATAATTATCGCAAATAGATGCAAATGCATGTACGGTCGGCCAAGAAAGTGGTGTACTACCATAAGGTTGAATGTCGCTTGCAGATTCATAGGTGATAATGCTTAGTTTCCATTGTATTTTGTTTACTGTTTGTTACGTGACAGCTGTTCTTAGTTTGAACCTTGTTGTAATTTTCGATGACTAGAAAACTAAATCAAAACTGCGATACCACTTTCTTGGCCGACGTAAGTACGCTGCTAAAGATATGCATGCGTTTTGTTTATTAGGTAGCTGGTATCTTCAGTCATCATAGTTTCTGATAATATAGGTTTTCTTTCGACAGTAATGATCTGTGGCTGAAATTTATATGACAGGAACTGATATTACAAGGTAGGTACGTCGTGAAGCAAATAATTTTGAACAATTTCATAATTTTGAAATCGTCTCAATGATATCACTACCTAGGTAACCTACATGTTGCTGCACAGAGCTTTGTTCAAATCACGGGTTCAAATGCAAGTAAAGCGTGAATAACAAACAAGGATTTCTAAAAAATTAAATACAAAATTGGAAGTTAGATCCTGATTTGTGTGTGTATGTGGCAACCACTGTCATCTCTTCGAAAGGATTTTTAAAAAATCATCTATAAATATTAAACGTGACGGACTGACCGACTGATTTATCAACATAAAGCTCATAACACTGGACGGATCGAGCATACAGATAGGTATTATGACGTAGGCATCGGCTTAGAAAATATTTTTCAAAATCATAGGGCTCAGATTACAAAACGATAGGTCCTAAGGGGGTAAAATAGGGAATCGCAAGGTACATAGTTGTAAATTAAAGTAGCATCCAAGAGGTACCTGAACGGCCTAATGTTCGATCAGCAGAAAACATTAGGAAGTCTCCATTTATTTCTATGGTCCAGGTCCGTTTTTAACCTCAAAATACCTAATAGCTAAGATTTCCATAAAATAGGATTAGAAAAACGTGTTTGTCCGTGACGCTGACGATGTACCCCGACTCTCCTCTCTATATCTACTAATTATCACGTCCAGCGCGGCTCGATAGAGATATTTTTGTTTTTTCTACTCACCCACTTAATAACATTCTTCACGCTGCAGCACACAGGGGCAGTGGAGTCGAAAATGTTGTAAGAAAATGTCTGGAAAAGAGAAAGTTTTCTGTTGCTATTAGGTATTTGATAAAATACAGTTTCTAATAATATATTTATACTATTATATTACAGAATTTGTAAGTTTGTGTGTCTCTGATAATGATTCGGGTTTGTAATTTAACAGTAGGTACTTTAAAGTAGAGTCTATTTTATAAACTTTTTTATAAACAACAGCAACAAAATTATTCATGGTAGTTAGTCAAGTTTATATTTGGAATCACATAGTGAGAGTAACTGCATACCGGGATAGATGGTCAAGAAAATTACAGAGGTAAGTAATTTTGGTTAGATACAATAAAAGATTACATTAATGTTTAATAAATAATAATTATTTCTTTATGCATTAACAAAGTACCTACCTACTATTGTTATTTTAAGACTATACACGTTTGAAGGAGCCAGTGCCGTAAATAGCCTTTTCTGCGCCCTTGTTTTTTTTAGGTACTATAGGTACCCTAACTAGAGCAATGTTATATAAAGGCCTACTTTATTTCATTCAGGCTGATAAAATAAAGCACAAGGACCTTGGTGTTGGTGGACCAATTAACTAATATTTTGGAAGAAAAATCATTATAAAAAAAACTAGATCTGATTTGGGCAAGTGTTTTTTATGATACTGGAATGTAGGTACGTATGTGTTGGAATCGAGCACTAGGGGCGCAGCGGGAACTTATCATGCCTGGTCTCTGCCTATTCTGGCCATTCTTACGCCCCCCAGAGCCTATATACGCCCTGTGCCTGGGCACCAGTGGCACACCCCTATTAACGGCACTGGAAGGAACTATATTAATACAAACAATAAATATAAATGTAAAAACTCACAACATCTCCACAGATTTCCTTTGCCAGCACCTTAATGCCCTTGTATCCAGCGGTCATCACGGGCGGAAGTCTACCAAAACTGTTCATTTGAGTTTTCGAACTGACTCCCAGATTTTTTTTTCTCACTCACCTCTTCTTGGAAAGTTTATGGCCTAAAAAGATACAAAAAAACAATAATCTCAAGCCGTCCGACTATGGGAATGGTTTTGTTAAATAGGTAAATTGTAAGTTGTTTGGTTTTATAACTGTGGACAATTTATTGAAATTTTAATAATAGGTAAGCTAAGGTTGGAATTATATTTCGGAAGATAGAGACAATACAAAAGGTACATTAGGTAGGTAGTTAGGTACCTACTCACTCGCATGATTTTGTAAATTTTGATTCGGTAGGTTGTTCGGATGTTCATCGTTCATCAGTTAGTAGGTAGGTAGGTACATAATAATCTCATTCATGGAGATCATCTAGGAGATAGGATACCTTATCATTACTTGACGCTAGCCAGTAGGTACCTCGCCAATACAATGCTAAGACAAATCAGTCATAGTCAGTCGTCGATTTATTATGTCAAGTATTAGACTTATTGTACAATGGTCACCCATCAATGGTGGCCGTTCTACTTATTTAAACTTTTCTCGAACTTTTTGAGACAACATGCTGTCACTTACGTAATCATTTTATTTATATTTTGAACAAAACAACACCGATACTTTATATAAAAACTTATTAATTTTATGACAATAACACAAAAACGCAATTTTACGTCAAACCCTATATATTATTTATTCTTTGGTCAAACTCAAAAACTTTCGAATCTTTTTATTTAAGTGCCATCTATTACAATTGCACTAAAACTTTTTAAGTCATAATACGTTGTTTGAAAAGTACGTCATGCCTTACATAAATAGTTCTAAAAGATGCCGCTGGATGACAGTATTTTAAATATAGTAGCCTAGTAGTAGTTGTACTAGATGGCAGTGCTATTCAATTTTGTTTCTGAAAATTATTTACAGATGGCAACTTGATGACTATTAAATATAATCCAACCATGGTAAAAATTCGTTACTGCTACCATTTAATCGGTACCTTGATACCATATTTAATTTAGTTGGATTGTAATAAACTAATGGAGTCGATATGCCGTGTCTATAGTCTATGGACCGATGTCGAGCGACAGCCAACCCAACGAGCGAGCGAATTTACTTCGTCAGTCTGTTGTCGCTTTTGCTTTGAGAAGTTATTATGTCAGTTGAGCAATCGCGTTCATCGGGAAAAATGCTGTGAAAGTGTATTTTTGCATATTTCGTGACTGAAATTCTTCGGGAATCTCGAGTTTTGAAGTAGGCGATAATTGTGAAGTGATCGTTAGTGCATTTCAGTGGACGTTTGTGTGTTTAATCGTGACGCTAAACTGTAGATTCTCACGATTGTACTATACTACGAAGTTCGCCGGCTCTTCTGTTGTGGTAAGTGTATGATCGATATTTACCCCCTTTTAGAGTTCATTCGGTTAGTTTTTTGATATAATAACGATGGTTGGTTACTTTATTCCTTCACGAAAGCATTTTTTTCGAAAATAACCGTTTGAATACTTACAAATCGATGATCATCAATGATAACTTGTTATAACAAATTGTAACGAAAATGCTTCTTTTAAGCTGAACTGCTTTATTAGAAAATAAGTTCTGGTCACTTCGGGCTAGTTATATACTTATTAGATAGGAATAAAACAAGTAAATATGATACCTAGTAATTAAATTGAGTTTGTTCATTGTTTATTTCCATTATCAATTTGCTTTATTTATTTTCGGTTTTCTGTGGTAAATATCCTGAGACTTACTTTATTTCTAAATATAAGTTACTCATAATATTTCACAGGCCATAGATATGTTATCTTTATCCTATGGAGTTAAGCTTACATTGTTACTTACTTATTATATTTGTGAATATATTATTGCTATAAATATTCCTGATCCACTCATGATAAAAATTCACTTAAAACAGAAATCATTACCATTACAAGGTAGAAGTAAAAGTTTGTCCTATAGGTCATACTTACTTCTACCTTCATACAAATAAGTGCATAAAAAGTCATTCTTCTATGCTTATGTTCTAAAATCTTGAAATATAAAAGTGACAAGACATATTAATTTGTCTTGTTTGTCAACATAAACATAATGTAACTTTGTTTTAACACCCCATTCCTCATGCTGGGTGTGATACTGCTGTAGTTTAAAATTAGATTTAATAACATGTGAAGTGACGAATGAACTATATTTGTCCGTAAGACTTAACTAAAAGATCTTTATAAAAACTTTTAATATTACTTACTTAGGGATGATTTTTCAATGGCTAGATAATCAGTATTATGACTGTTAATTTTAAATTAGAACTGATTTCGTATAGACTTATGAGATAAAATAGCTTATCTGAAGTTTATCTAGTAAATGAATAATCAAACTTTATTAATCAATAGAAATGTAAGTTGGTAGGTACTTTGCTTTTTATTACTTGCAATATTATAATTGTACAGTAGCAAATCCAGGAGGGGGCTAAGGGGGTCATGCTAAAAGCATCTGAGTCCTCCTGTAACAAATCTTAAATTGAACTTGATATTATTAACCTCTGTGGGGTTAAGCCCCTCTTAAACCAAAATCTTGAATCTGCTACTTATGGGTAATTTAAACATAATGAGTATGCTTAATTAGTAGATTCTTCCATAATTTTGTCAAATGATGAAAGCAAATTTCTTTGGTTGTACCCGTAAGGAGCCATCTTCATAATGTCTTCACAATTTGTATTCGAAATGAGTTAAGACAAAAATAAATCTTAATTCTTAGTATTAGATCACATGTGATAACAAGCTATACACATTAGCCTTGTAACTATTTTTTTTTGGGGTCTGACATCATTTTACTGGTAGTTTTTGAAGCTAGTTTTGTTAATGAACTGGTCTATGTATTGGTTGGTAAATTTTATGAGCATATACTTTTATCTTTGTTATTATAAAGGTAGGCGATGATAGCTCCTGGTAGACGATGATAGTAGTAACGTCGAATGCCAAGACGAAAGATTGCGGGTCCGAATCCTACAAGGAGCTTGAGCTTTTGGTGAAGGAAAACATCTTGAAGCAAAAAAATAGCATGTGGTAGGGTACTTTGTACTATCCGCCTGGATTAGCTACCAACCTCTTAAGTTGAAAATCTGTTGCCAAGCACCTTTCGATGTGTTACGACAACTGCACTTGGGAGCCAGTTCCGTTTTAGGTTTTATGTTCTTATCACTCTCGGCCACATCATCACTGACCACGACGAGATTGAGGTGTGACTTTAAAAAAAAATATGGGTATACTAGAGTACTTACAAATTGTTTTGATAGGTATCATAACTATAAAAAAACAATGAACCTTAATTCTGATTGTTATCATGGATTCATGATTGAGTCATCATGCTGGCGTGTGTAAGGAGGTAATCGTAAAATTACGCATTCGTTTTATTATTTTAACCTTGTCACGATTTACTACTTACTCATAATCATCAGTACCGTCCCAGTATACCACAGCTGTGAGTAGACTTCTCCCAAAGTGCGCCATTTCTTCCCATGCCTCGAAATTCCTTCCAATCAGTCAAGTCTGGCTACCATTATGTTTTGTCAAACACCAGTTTCTATGACGTTGATCCAACGACACCTTTAATTTGAAACTAAGCGCACAATGACCTAATGCGCTAGGAAATGACCTTTATTGACCATAAACAATAAATTCTCATGGCAAAACAAAGAACTTATCTACAAACCCTTTTTGCGTAGACGTTACATCGGTCATGATATCAAATAGTATCTAAGTATATAATACTACGTTTACTACGTACTCGTACTTACATGTAAGCCGGGGCAACGCCCTACCCCGTTGATATATTTTTTCTCCCTAGTCCCTCGTTGTTAAGGCCCATCACACATGCGACCGAACCGCATCGTTAAAAACGCCTGAACAATGCCGACTCCACATCTGGGGCGTCTGACTCAATCGTGACGTCATTTGATACTGTCTAAGATTGTGTATCGTGTCTTTTATTGAAGAATGATAGTGATTGAATGGGAGATCTGGTTTGTTACTTAATTCTAACTTATTCGGATTCTACTCAATATCTTCTTCTTCTTCTGATGGACTTAAGTACTAATTTACTTAATGATAATGAATTTTCATGAACAGATTCCATTTGCTATGAACCAGATGCATTTAGAAATGCATCTGGTTCATAGAAATAAAATTTAGAAATGACAGCGACGACGTAGACGAGTAGTTTGGAGTAGTGTAGAGACTACTCCAAACTATGTTACAAAAGTACAATTTAGAAAGCAGACTCACAAAAACTGCAGTTCAAAAGGTAAAAGGCAATCATAAATAAGAGATCAGACAAAACGAAATCAAATCCTCGGATTACTAAAGCAATCAGCAGTGGCATTACTTCAAGCAATAACATCATTTGAAACACTTGTTGCACATTTACTTATCGTCGGATCAGATCTCGCAATTCTGCTGCGAAATCGTGCAAAAACCTGACGACGGCATCCTTTCCATTTCAATTACTTTTTCACCACATCACCGGAGTCAGTCGTAAAGTTAATTCTAGACGATGATATCAGTGGTGAAAAGGATTGCAATGCCATTGTCATTCAGTGTTGAAAACCACTTTTACCTCTGTCAATCGTGGAGAGACCAACGTGGCTGCGTTTGGCCAGCACTATAAGTACTTACGCCATACATTTCCAAATTGGGATGGAAAATCGAGATGATATCCTGTTGTCCTTTCGCTGTGACGTTGATAATTTTTGTTATTTTATTAGTATGATTTAGAGGTCAGATGAAATTATGAAGCACAAATTTGTATCCAGGCTCCGCAGCATGAATCAATCTTCGGCCAATGAAATGAAATGACGTGATGAAATTTATCTGAGATTATTATCCTTATTAGCCTTTTCTAGTCTACGCTTACTGGCAGGAAGTTCTATAAATGCAATAAACCCTTAATACACATTGCAGGATCATCATGGAGATATGGTAAAATGCATCAACCTACAGCTTTGCTCTGGGTCTTTCACGTCATATTTAGCTCTCGTTCGTGTTTATAATATACATGCCATATATAGTAGTTTAGTATGTCAAGCAAACTGCTGGAGTGGAAATTCCGGTGAACGAGTCAGCGGTTAAAAAGTGGCTGCTTACAATGAAAATAATTTAATTGAGCTTTGAAGTTTGTTTACGAGAAAATAATTAAATGTGTCAACGCGTGACAGCTTGATTACTTTACAATATTGGTAAATAAATAGCCGGGATTATTCATAATTTTTATGACGTCTGATGATTCACTAGCAATGATTGAAAATTTACCGCGATTGACGAATCGGTTGCGCTGTAAAAATTAAAACAAAAGCATTATTAATTAAATGTTAGGTCCGGGCTTCAATTAAGTTTGCTGCCACTGTAATTATAAATAAATAATGTTAAACCAATATATTTATCTCGCCTAAACTAGATATTGTCGTCTGATGTCAGGTTTAATCAGCAGTTTTCGATGCGTTCCAAGACGTCTGATCTTACCTTTCTCAAGTTACAGTACCATGCAGCACAATATAATCGCCCATGGAAGAAAAGATTGGGCACGCTTCCGAGTTACTCTCCTCCTACCATTAGAAATTATCCAATCAGAGATCCCCCACAAGATAACATGTTACCAAATGTATTTCCATCAGAAGTAAATTATGAACCCGTGTGTGAGTTCATGCTAAATAAACAATAGAATAGAATCAGTACGATCTTGATAACGTATCCCTTAGTTGGTGTTTCTGCGAAAGAGGCCAAGTGCGACAGCCAACGGTGTTTATCAACCAGCTAACCTGGAACCTCTGCAGGGAGAATTAAAGTCCCTGTGGTCTTAAGCACGTGGGAGGTATGATGGATCTTCCAGAACTGGTGCAGGTGTATTATGTGTCCAGTTTAAATTGAGCCTGTTAATTGTAATGATGTCTTGAAGACGGGAGGTCAAATTGTCATGGTCTTAAATAATAACAATGGTGCGCTGCGGTGGTAATGACTGTTGCATCACAGTAGCTCATTCAATTGTGTGACATTTGTTATGTTTGTTTAGTTGTCTTCGTGCCATTGATGTTAAAATTGTCAGTTAGGTAATTGGTGTTTGGTTGCGTAAGTGTTACTTCTGCTTTTATGGTTATTGTTTGGGTATTTTTGGTTACTTTTGTCTCAACTTGGAGACTTGGATCTATTAAATTTTTAAGGCGATAATTGATCTGTAGTGACATCGTATGCTGAGAGGAAGGTCGTGGGTTCGACTCCTACAATGAGCTTTCGGTAAAGGAAAACATCATGAGGAAACCATAGCATGTTGGTAGGGTACCTACTTTGTAGTACCTGCCTGGATGACTACCATCCCCAAGTTGAAAATCTGTCGCCAAGCACCTTCCTGTGCGTTCCGACAGCAGCAATTTCAGCCAATTCCCTTCTAGGCTTTGTGTGCTTACCACCGGCCACATCATCAATGACCACGGTGAGATTGTGGTCAGAAAAGTCATGTAACTTTTATATTTCAACAAATTCTTAAAGGCGGTCTTATTATCCTATTAACGTTCGAAATTGCTTAAATTCTAGGTAAAATCTCATAGCGTGATGGATATACGCAATACTGTTTGTGGTAAACCATGTTGCGGTCTCAGGACACCCTGCTTGTTTTACGCTACAGTAGACAATTTATGCTTCAGACTTGATTTTGGGGTTAAGTGGACATCTTAAATAGCTTGGGCTTGATTTGGATACGCTTATTTTTAACTTTACCGTGTAATATGTAGGTTAGAGCCGCCATCCGTTCAATTTGCCCTGGTTTGGAGCGCGTTAAATGGAAACTGTTTTAAAAAAAAAACATTTATTGATGTTGCCAATGTCTAGTGGTATTTTTAATTTGAGGCAAAATTTTTTTTTTTTTTCATAGATTTTTTACTTAGTTCAAAGGTACGAGTTGTGTTATACAATTTGGTTGATATTATCGTAGGGATTTTTTTCCTTGAAAATTACATGAATACATATCAACTGAAAATCAGGAAAATCCCATTGTTATGTTATTAGATAGTGAATATTATTTTTGTTGTTATCTATTTTGTTTTATCTACATGATATGAAAGTGCTAAATATACTTAACTAGCTTTCTGCCTCGCGGATTCTCCCGCGATTCCCTATTTTACCCCCTTAGGGACTGAATTTCCAAAAATCCTTTCTTAACGATGCCTACGTCATAATAGCTATCTGTATGCCAAATTTCAGCCCGATCCGTCCAGTGGTTTGAGCTGTGCGTTGATCGATCAGTCAGTGAGTGAGTCAGTCAGCCAGTCAGTTTCTTCTGTACACAAATTGTATAGAAAAATACATTCAGAAAGCAACTTCCATTAAAAACTTAACTTCTATCTTTACTAAGTAAAAATAGTGTCGGAAAGTGTACTAAACTTAAGTTTGGACGTGGAAGTAGCGACGGACATAAACTAACAGCTCTTCGCTAATGTGCACTTTAGGCTGGGGCATCAGCATGGGCGGACAGCGGAAAGTTATAGACTGATAGGTCAGCTATAGCTGAGCGGCGTTATTTTGAGCCTGACTATTCCCTAGCGCATTTTATTTGAAGATTATTGGACAGTAAGTAAGTAGATGCTATGTAGGTACCTTTAAAAGAAAATTTAACCAGTATCGTCTTGAATAGTGAATCTATTGGCGTTTACAATGCTCTTCTCATACGGTCGGTGATAATTCTTCGCACTGATCATAATTTTCTTCCATCCTGAATCAGTTTTGCCTATTTTAGATAGTTATTTGCCAGTTTTAATGCGTTTCCGAGAGATCTTACGTTTTTCTGGGATAAAAAGTATCCTATGTTATCCTATCCTATGTGTGACGTAATAGGGTAGTTTACTGACATATCAAATCAGCTACTTTTTAATAAATGTCATAACTATAGTTTATATGGAATTTTGTATGAAATACTAAACTAATGACGTGATAGTTTCACATCATCAAATGATCTACTCTTAGTGGTTCTACTGGTAATTAAAAATCATAAAAAGCATTAAATGTACAACATATTTGATGTTTCCACGTGTTTTTAGATGTTTTATGCATTGGTTAGTGTTTGGTCATTTATTTTTGACACTGTAAACTAGCCTATATATGTGCGAAGTATTATTTAATTCCGATGATGACAATCATACACACAAATAATTTATGAAATCGCTTAGTAACCAACCGCTCGCGACGTTACTACGGCCGATCTAACTTTTTCTCAGCTGGAAGACAAGACTAAGTAGCAAACGGAAAACTATTTACTTTGGTAAGTATCGTATTTATCAATAACTTTAGGAACTGAGAAATAGAAGGGCTCAGTAAGTCATTAAGTAAATGATACTTTGAAGAACCTGGGCTTAATCTCTTTAGCTAAATACCTTCAGTACCTAATGTTGGATACTGTTAAAATATAATATGGTTCAAATCAAACTTAAAATAGTTATAATACTTAACTAGCTTCCACCCCGCGATTTCACCCGCGTTCCCATGGTATCTTATGTTTTCCCGGGAAAAAAAGTAACCTATATGTTATTCGAGGGTATGATCTATCTATGTGCCAAGTTTCATCCAAATCCGTTCAGTAGTTTTTCCGTGAAAGAGTAATAAACATCCAGACATCCATCGATCCATACTCACAAACTTTCGCATTTACAATATTAATAGGATTTATTCAGTTCAGACCCTGATAACCTCATAGACCGGGCACATATATGAACGTCGAAAGTTCAATTATGGTAGCGGATCTCTGGGACCTGTTTTTCCAGATCCCGTGGGAATAACATGTACATTGCATTCTAAATGGAACCTCCGTGTCAAGTATGCAAAGATTGTGTCGAGATATAAGACTTTATGAGAACTGCGTTTGGCAAGGATGTAAGCATACTATTACGCAGCAGAAATATTTTGATGTTTCAAGCTAAAAGGTTTTTGCTCTCAAGTAGATGACTAGCTGTTTCCAATATTCCTGGAATAAAAAGTAGCCTATATAGCACTCGAGGATAATGTATTTTCCTATTAGTGAAAGAATTTTCAGAATCGGATTAGTTACTCCTAAGATTACTTACCTCCTACATCCAAACAACTATCAAACTTTAACTCTTATTAATATAAGTATAGATAAAATCATGTGCTCTATTTCAGTAAGTAATTAGTTTAACATTAAAAAGAGCTTACAATTTTATATCTACTATTGAAATTAAAATTTCTTTGGAGCGTGAAATCGGCTTTGCTCTGTGACCGATTCAAACAAGCCTTAAATAATTTCATGACACAAGCGTTTTATTCGATTTAAAGGTCGATGACTAAGGATTTTGAACTTAAGGAATTGGTGCGTCTTCTAAAGGTTCAGTTTGAACTTTTCTGTCTGCTGTGACGAAATACCGGATAAAATCAGGCTAAGAACATCTTGAATCTAGTTGCCATGGTAGTAAAAGGTCAATATAATCGTTGTGTGGAAGTATATTTATAAGGATAGCCTCTTTATAGATAAAGTGACCTATTAACGTTATCTTCATAATCATCCTCTCAGCTAATATTCCATAGAATTAAAAATATAGAAAAATAAGTAAGTATGTGAATGTTCTGTTGATTTCGATTAATATCATTAATCAATATCTAATCTGTCTATTCAGGTGAAGTAATCTATTTTGGTGAAGTGAACCTGGTTTTAGTTGACAATTGTATGAACTTTATGTACTTTCTTACTTATATATTTTTAAAACTAAAACTGTTTCCAAAGAAGGATCCACAAAAGAAATAAGCCTTACTGAGTTTCTTGCCGGAGTCTTCTCAGTCCAAGTGTATTCCGAACCGGTGGTAAAGTCTATTGTAATAATTGTAACTATCGACATTCATAAGTGCCTTATCAGGGCTTAAACTGAAGGGATTAAAAATATACAGGCAAGTGCCTATATAATATTATTTCAAAATTTTTGTGCACGTCTGCAAAAATGAACAATAAGTAAGATGCAATACAATACAGTATTGTTGCTATTGAGGTTTTCCAATAAATTGTGTCTGATTGTTACAATGACACTTCCGACTCATAAAAATTGAATTGTTAATATCAAGGAGCTGCTGATTACTTGTAATTTAGATTGACATCACGTTTGGGGGATTCTGTTGTCGGACGTCCGCGTCGGTAGAAATAATTGGATTAATTATTTAGGCAGGTTGGTCCTATTTAGTAACTGGTACAGTCACGAGCATAAATATATTAGCATGGACAGATCAGCAATAATATCTGATTTCATGATTCATTCATTAACTTCTGCTAATATATTGATGCTCGTGACTGTACACTGAAATAAGTTAAACCATAAAAATAAAATATTATCATCAAGCTGATTTGATATTCTAAACGATAAAATTTTGTCCCAAAACTTGATAAAATTTACAAGAAAATCAAAGATAAGTAATGAATCACAAAAAAACATGTATGTACCTTATACCGTGTAAGACGTACATCATTCGCATGTTCATCTCGCAAAAAGGTTGAATCTGATCACCGCGTTGGTACATCCATATTTAGATGTCTCGCTCCCACCGGCGCGGCGCAGGCGCAGACTGTTGGATTTGCGGCCAGGGTTGACATATGCCTATACAAATAAAATAAAACTTTGTACTTTTTAATTGCTATTATTATGGTTCGCAATTGTCAAATCAAGAATTATATGGAATACTTTAGTTCCATATTTTTCATAATTGAAAAAGTTTTTTAAATGTTTAGCTTCGTATTTTTATGAACAATAGGTATCATATTATGAAATCAGAATAAAAAATGTATCAATCAGTAACAAGTTAAAAACTATTTTTTGAAGCACATACATATTATAACATTTAGACAATTAATTGAAAACATATTGAAAATAATGATCACGTTAGCTCGGTTGGCAGCCCTGCCCGTATCTCGTGACGAATATAATTTTGAGGACATTGAATTGAATAATGGATTTAGTACGCATAAAGAAAGTTTTACTATGAATACCACTGGAGAAGTAAACCATAGTAACAATGTATAGGCAGTTCACAAGTGATTAGGTTTATGTGAACTTGACTTATTTTGGAAGATAGTGTCCACTACTATACATACACACTAATATACTATACACACTCGTATTATAAAAAAACTTTATTTCATAGTATGCTTGTAGTTAAATCATGATGCTTTGCGAGTTTATGATTGTTGGTTAACTGAGTAAATCTAGAGCAGAACGTCTTAGATATTCTGTAACTTCAATAAGAAGTGGGGCACGGAGTTTCCATTCACAAACTCAAACAAGGACTATAATCCGTTGCACAGTCTCAAGTCTAGCACTGATAGTTACGAGATTAAATACATATGTAGCGTGTGGATTTTGATGCGGTTTTTTTTAATAGATCGAGTGATTCAAGAGGAAGGTTTATATGTATAATACATGCATAATATAGAGAAAAGCCGGGCGAAGCCGGGGCTGGTCGCTAGTCCTCAATAATCTTCATCACATAATTTCTCACCAAACGCGGTAAACACAAAATCTTCCCTCAAAACCACGATCCCAAAAATAAATCAAGCTTACCCAAGTTATACACCGCGGTCTAAATCTGTACCGGCGCGCGCGCATCCATGCACTTGATACTTGATAGATGAGTCACGGTCGCGCACGGGCACTGCACTCGACACTGAGGGAGTGTTGTGATTGCACTGTTTATACTCATGTAGTGTTTGTTGATGCGTTTCAAACAGGTAGTGTCTTTAATTGACGAGTTAGATTGACCAAACCTGGAGTGCAGATTACTGGTCTTTAAAACAATGAATAAAAGGTATTTTGTACAGACACACACAGTTCATTATTATTCGTGCCAAACATTCCACTGTTATGCCGTTTAAGGAGGAGGGCGGTTTCCAAAAGCGCGGCATGAAATGTGTCACTCAAGTGACGTTCCGCTTCATCTTCTCTCTTTTTACCAGAAACATGAAGCAGAAGAATTCACTTAATTCTCGATAGATCTGCTTCTCTTCAAAAGAAAGGAAAAACCCTCATCATGACCATGGATCTGATACATTGCGTTGCGTTGTTTACATTTATAGTATAGTTATTTCTCATAATAAATCAAAGATCAGTGAAAATACCTTTTTGATCATATCCAACCGTTGAAGCATTACTTAATAAGCCCACTATCAATCTTCCACTTTTTGACGTCATCAGCCTGTAACTTGCCACATCTTTATTCTTTATTTATTGAAGTTATAAAACTGAAAATAAAGTCTTTTGGAATAAAGGACGTCATTAATATTCCGATCGAACTTCGTTTGTTCTGATCCACTTTGCTCTTATTATGCGGAGCGTTCATCATTATGCATTCCTGCTCATGCTCCTTGTGTACTCACAAAATCCGTGCCATGGCATTTACAGCTATAATTCTTGGGGAACGAAATGTTACGCTCCCGAACAAAGATCCTAAATAGGACTGATTGGGATTTGTCCCGCTTGATAAATAGTAAAAGGTATTCAATAAATCAATGTCAGTTAAAGAGGAAGTGGCTGGACACTTGTGTGAACATGGGGTCAGGGAAGTCAAGGAACAAATTCTCACTGAAGATAAATAATTACTTAAATTACTCTTGAAACAGCTTTGAAGATTTTATCGGGCGGGACGCTCCGAAAGTTTTTGATAAAAATTCATGTAGGGATGAAATTCATTTTGTTATAAAAGGATTTATTAAATATCATATCGGTAAAGATAAATGTCTCGATTGAAGACCTTATGCTTAGGGGTTGTCAGTGAATTGGAAAATCTTTCAATTGGTTCCATCCCTTTTTTCTGGGTTGTAAGAGTTTCAAGGCCGTGAAACTTTATTGCCAATCGTAAAAATGCCCCAACCAAGCCTCAGATAAAAAAGTAGTCTAATCTAATAAAAATAAAAACAAAAGAATATTTATGACTGTTTTCTTCTGTAATACTAAATAAGTTGAGCACTGCCTATGTTGTTACTACTGAGAAAGCGTAGTGTTAGTATTTATATGGATATCTAGCTATCATACACGTATATCGAGATAATCAATCATGCGAAAGACTTGGATACAATCAGTGCGAGATAAAATTATATAGAACAGAACGTAAATATGATACGATTGATTATGATAACTATAAAGGAGAAGAACAGATAACCTCTAAACGTAGTATGCACCTAGTAGGTAATTAGAAACTTAGATTCCTCAAACCAAATTAGACATTGCTCTAGTATTGGTGAATTAATAATCTTCACGAAGAGGATCAACCAAATGTCACTAATTCACAACACATGGCACTATTATTTCATTAAACACAAATCAACCGGGATTATTGCGATATTAGGTACTGAATTACATATTAAATGTGAATCAAGACGCGTCGATAAGCGAGCAAATAAGCGGCACTTTGCTTACAAGTCTAATGTTCATATTACGTGTAACTTAATTCAACAAATTGTCTAGCAATGAATTTATTTAGCCGTTCATAAAAGCAAATCATGTCATAAAATAATATTATATTGATTGAAGAAATAAATTATAAATATCTACTAGATCTCAAGAGAAAAAGACAACAGGTAGAAAGAAATTCTCTTTGCTTATAAAAAAAACTGATATCAAACAAGTTGTCTCAAGATGATCCCTTTTCAACGTTCCATTATGCAGTCTGGAAGGTTTCATAAAAGTGTTTTATTTCTTTGAATTGTAGAAGTCTGAAAAATTTTCGTATTCACAAATGTCAAGCTCAAGTTGAAGCGGACGTTAGATTTACATTCATTTTAAATGAGGCTTTGAACTACTAGGTACTGCCTGGGGATTTCGAGGTTTATAATAACTCCATTTCCTAACACTAAATGTATTTCGATGTCCATTCGCTTTCCCCTAAGGCTTATGTAGAATTCTATATCTATGTTTGGTATCTGCGTACTTTGTCTATCTCTTAATTATATATTTTAATCTTAATTTTTTTGTAAAGCAGAAAAACTACAATAGTCTCGAAGGAATTAAATCTGCAGTTAAGTTTGAAAGTACCTAAATGCAGACATAAAAAAAGAACCACCCAATCCATCCTTAATTAGCCGTGAAACTTATGTCTCCACTTTCCCCCTAAGCGTTTAGCTTCTAGTTTTATTGTAACAACTTTAAACAAAGCCAGCATTGGACTTTAAGGAGTCATAAAACGAGACAATGGAGTCTTCAGCAATTGCAAAACGTTTAAACTTAGTCTCCAAGTTGATGGTGGATAAGATAGGAATATCCATTTGAACAATTGCAACGATTAGCTAAAATTACTTTAAAAGTGATGCGATTGTGACCCATTAGTAAGTATAATTATAACAAGCCTTCGCCTAATTTTGAAATAGACGTTCAAAATATGCCTTTACAAAGTGATACACGAGCCCTAACCTAATAGGAATCGTGGAAAGGCAACCAATGTTTTATGGGAGCATTTACGACGCAACGTGACAGCATATTTATTGACGCTTCTTTTATTGCTCCAAACACTGATGTGTGTTTAAAATGTCCGACACGAACCGTATATCCAATGTTTTCCTACAAAATGTCAAAAAAGTTAGCATTGGACGTTGCCCTCTTTACTGGTAATGGTAATCGATATCAAGTTCATTGTGGGGAAACTGGGAAAGGCCGAATACAGGGTAATATTGTGTTAGGTTATGAAATGGGTATGTTGCGGAAACCTTTTGTTTGATTGGGTTCCAGAAACCTTTACGTGATGTAAACATAAACGCTCTGCTACAAAGCTAAATATTAAATTCTTGTTAAAATATCGACTCAGTATAATCTTTTAGAGACAGGAAAAGACTGGAAGCATTTGAAATGTGGTGTTGAACGAGAATAGAGAAGATTAGCTGGACCGAGAGAGTGACAAAGAAAGATGTGGATAAGATGTTAAACCACCTTATACGTCACGATGATCTAAAAAAACATCATAGAATTACTGCAATTAGAAAAAATATGGCAAAATTTTAATTTTGCGGGCTACCTTAAACGCCTAATTTTGTTTATTCATTCTCTGAACAGCAATATTCCAAATTACTAACTATAATTGCCAGTTTTCTGTTTGTTATTCCACAATTTGTTGGTAGCATTTCAATTATTCTAATGTCTACTATCTCCGTCCAAGTACTTGTAAACACAGCTTTCAGTATAAATTATAATTTTGCTAATTTAAAGTAAACCTACGGAACATAATTGTTTGTACTGTTTTCATAACTAGTATCTAGAGTATGTTTAAATTTACCGAAATCTGTTCAGTAATTTTCGTTGATACACTTGCATAACATCCAATTACTTACTAAATTCGAAATCCGAATATTTCGCAGCTCTATCGATCGGACTGCACCCTGGACTGCACTGCTTGCAGTAATTTATGGCGGAAGGGGCGTTATCGCTGCACTTGTTTAATATCACCTCTATTTTCATAGCTATAAAGTGTATTATTTGAAGCAACGGGGGGAATAAACAAGGGGTTTGACCCACGTGTTACATGCATTATTGCGTGATCTGTTTTTTTCTGTGGATTTTAGGAACACGTTTTTGGGTGTGTCTGCTTTTAAGTGGTCGCTAAAACTTATATTGGATATAGAATCAAGTCTTTCGTTAGCTATGAAACAATTTTATGATATAGGTACTTAATATTATCGCTATTTCTTATCTCAGATAGGTTTTGTAACTTTCATGAAGAATCACAATCACAGTTCTGTTCCATTATTTCTGCTATTGCAACTATCAAACCATGTACCTCTTCTATTTGGATAGTACGCTGTGCAAATATTCCTTTTGTCTCAGCTCAACGTACGGCACGCTAGTAACAGTATGTTATGCGGAAACGAAACGGGCCACTATTGTTTGTATTGATATGCTTTTATGATCATTTTGTATTTGATATTATATCTTCTCCATTTAATTTATGAACCTTTGTTTGTTTCAGGAAATGCTGACCATTAGGTGAGAAATAAAACTTTTTTGTTTTAGTATATATTCTTATTGTTACGTAATTCCAAGCAACGTTACTTCAGCCTAATTTATTTAAACTAAGGAATATAGAAAATTATTTACTCAAATGAAAGCTTTCTAATTAATACTTAAAACTCCTACAGGTGTCGTAATTACCTTATTTGAATTACATGATGTACCGTCTATTAATTAAAATCTGAGTTACTGGCCTCTAATCTCTCTAATGTTTCCAGAAACAGGCTTCCCAACTTCCCTTTGTAATTTTATAAAAGTTTTTGTACGAAATTCCACGCAATTCTCGATTTCTGGAACTGTTGGAAGATCAACTTCTGCATAATTGTTATTGTTTTCTTTTCTATCATTGTTTTCGACTTCTAAGTTAACCTTGTACATAAATTGTGGGAATCCGGTTGTTTATTTATTTAAAATTCCTGTAAAAAATAAACTTCAAAATTCAAATCGTCGACTTTACCTTTTTGAAGTAGCTCTATCTACAAGCCAGAACTATATGTATCATAACTAAGTACCTATGTGTAGTTCATGTCTAGTTTTCTGACTAATTACCGTTATCATTTACTGGAATGAAATTTGGTCCATTTGTAGTTCTAATATAACATGGCACGACACGAAATATTATTTTGACCTCCTGAGGCGGTTTATTAAATTTATGTTGATGTTTTCGGTTATTCCATTTCGACGGATAAACATAATGTCTGTACATAAATATACGTCAATTCGTTATTTTTTAAAGGATTGTCTATAATATACGTCGTGTTATTTCGCATTTTATACGGTTAGACATAATGGTTCTATGCCTAATAATTTAAGTACCAACTGGACTTCAGTAGCAAAGACATGATTATTTATTTAACGCTTATGTCCATGCATACAAATAATGCCTAATGCTTGTGAATTTGCCAGTTTTCTATAGAATTTCATCAATTTGACATTTGTTAGGAGTTTTGTGTTGGTCAGCCTTTGACCAAGAAATCTATTTTCAAAATTCTACATAGGTTTTAGTTCCGCTGTGATTGCCATAACCTAAAATGTATCTCTCTCGTCCTCGTAAATTACAACTTTCTCATCCATTGTTACCTTATATTTTACATATTTTATGGCTGAAGCTCCAAGAAAATCGCTTTAGGGTTGGAAAAAATTTGACATGACTCGCTCATAGACGTTCAGAATTGTGTAGGATGATAAACATGCTCCGAGTCTTTCTCGGCATTATTGTGTTTGTAAATGTCGTGCATGAGCTATCCTGTTTGTTTGTGGGTGGTTAAATTGGGTATAATGAAGGTAAATTGTGTCAGCTACCTACTTCAATTATTTACCTAACCTTGTTTTGGCTTTGCTGTATTGCCTTGGCTGTATGTAATGTAACAGTACCAATCGTTTGGCACGTATGGAATGCTATTGAAATTTTGTACAGATTTTTGAGCATACATAATTTGAACGGCATTGAATGATTTCTCTTAGCGACAGGGGTGATCTCCAATCCAGATAATTGATGTAACTGATATCTTGTTTGACAATTAATCCTAATCAGTTGTGTGTTGTGTAGTAATAAAACTACCAACATCTAATTTATAATCAAATCCCCTACCATTTTCCACTCCAGTGACAAGGAGACATGAGTAACGAGCGAGTACCCCTTCATACTGTTCAACTAATTGATAAAGGGGAAGTAACTAGTGACTGCAGTGATTTTGAGCTATATTATGGAAGACAAATAGTAATTTAACAGGCTTAACTAATGTAGTGTTTGAGATGGTTTATGGTTGTAAAACATTTTATAATCAAAACAATAAAGATGAAATAACTAATCAGCCATTGCAGCAAAGGGGGCTACTGCAAGAAACTTTTCTATGGTGTCGAAAATAAAGTAATATTTAACCACAATACAATAATGGTTATGAGTTTCCTTTCCATAATAATCGTACGTAAAGTACGAAAGAATCGTCTTCATCATATGGAAATATCAATCAATCACATAGCTACTTTTTGTGCCATTTAAAAGAATGCTACGCAAAATTTTGTATTTCATCTAACGACACCCATTTGCGTCGTACAGTTACAGACAAGAGTACCTATGTGAATTTAGTTTTTAACCGTATTCAGTGGGAATGTGATAAAAACATCTTGCGCATGCACACCCAAATGAATGAAATCATGTATTTTTTCACCGTTACCGTAGACGATCCCGTAATGCTCGCTTACAACTGCGTTACCATTTCGGACACGTATTAAGATTAAGTTTTTGATATCTTAATTTAACTTGTTTTGTTATGCGTAAACTGTTTTCATTGTGAATTTTCTTAGAATATATTCATTGAATTAAGCTATGCTATATATATATACATGGAAAAGAATAGAGACGGTAACTCCTACAACATGAAAAGATGTAGATCGTAACAATATGTAAATAAATAACAGTTTACATATTCATATTGTTGCTACTCTGGCCGTTATATTATTATCTAACTTTAGCAGAAGCCCTATGTGGCGTGAATTTGTGCTAATGGTGTGCTTTAGACCATAAGTATCTGTCCTACATGTTACCTAACTAAATATATTTAATTACTGTAATGTTTGATAAATAAAATGTATGTCACTCTTCCTTTCTTTGTCTTTACCCACAAAGATTTAATGCGACTTAAAAATAGCAGAAATTAAGTATAGATTAAAATTATAATGATAACCCAGACACACCTACATTCAGATATTTGATTAGTTATCACTTTATATCAGATACTGTATGTGATAGCTTCAGTAATATTTATACCTATTCATAGACTTATCACTAAGTCATTTAAAATCTCTCTTCTCTTTTAAAGTATTGATATACAATTTTCAATAAAGTAGGCACTTGGCACCTCGAGCATCATCATTATAGTACGCGACAGGCATTGCCAGTGGCACATTCTATATTTAATATAACAATCTACCCCCGACATGAGTCACCATGAAACGCTGAGGGTGGCCTTTACTAACAGAGAATCGATTATTTATAGCGTTTTATAGTTATTTTATATTCTAACTTGCATAGTCCATTAAAATATTCTTGGTATCTGTCTGTCACATCAAAATTTTCATGACTATCTCCTTCCTGTTCATCTTTGCAAATTTGTTCAAGATTATGTTTTCATTTTACATTCATAAATTCATGTTTCCCTCCCTCCCGCCATTCCCTCAGAAATACACATACATAGGTACTGTGCATATGAACGTTCAGTAAAACAAATCCTCATAAAATATGGTATGTACTGGTATGAGAGTTTCAATAATGTGTAAGACTTCTAAGTTAGCTGTGTGAAGATCTTGAGATGGGAAGCAAATCTTTAATAAATGTTATAAAGCTATAAACATGGCTCACGAGTCAAACACCTTATAAACTTTACTGCCTTCCAGATTTTATGTCTTAATGTGGAAGACCATAAGTATAAATATGGTAGTTGCCAGCACGTATTAGAACTATTGTTCCTGCTACAGAAAAGTTTGTAAGGCGTAACTAAAAGGCTATTGTTGAGAATAACGACGTGTTGTATATCAACAACAAAGTTACAATGACTTTTGGCTTCCTTGAAATTGTGAAGCTATTAGTTAATAGTTTTTAACAATACACTCGGCGTTTGATTTGTGAGAATGCGACTGAAATACTACCTACTACTGAAATAATATTTTGGTAACTGGCCATATATTCAATGTGGCAACTTTCATTAAAAGCATGGACTTTTCCTTGTTGCATTTCTTGCAGCAACATCTCCATCTTCTGAATTGTTAGCAGCCGTTGCACTATAAGTGGACCGTAATTATTCCATACTTTCTTACATCAAATGACAACAGACCAAGTGGTGAAAGCACCTTTCAAGGAAAACGCGACTTGAATGTTTTATTTTATTACACTTGTTTATTTGGATGACACAATTTGACTGACTTACAACGTTTGTTTACAGCCATTTGGTAACACATGAAATCGATTCAGCATATAAGGCAGCTCCATTTCCTGGACAAAGTATGACATTGAAACGCTCTATTATATTTTAGATACACGCAACAACGAAATGAATGTGCCTTCAAAAACAGATAATAACCCGAGGTCGGGACAATAACGTCGAAAAAACGTGACTTGTCATCGTAAACTCAACTCCATTTCCCCAATTACAACTGCACCTGTACGATATTGGTAATATTGAGGCCTTCGTCATCGTTTCGATTATTCAAATGCTTTTTTATACGAGGGGTTGTGAGGGTAGGTCTGAGCATTTGACAAATTGCCTTGAAGCCAGACGAGGGGCCTTGAATGTGGACGCGGCGTGTTGGAAATGTTTAGTTGGGGTCTTTTCTAGCCTGAGGGAGTAGATTTTGGTGCAGAGGTGAGTTTGAAACCGGTTCGTTCGACAGTGAGTGCGAATAAGTGCGTTCCCAGTGCAAGTAAATTAAAATATATGAATTCAGTTTTTCACTATACCATTATACGTGTAGAATCTATTATATAGGTGACCTAGATACATTAATGAAAATAATCAACATTAAACATTGAACATAACTTCTCATAACAGTGTTAAGTAATGTCAAGCACTGACACCTACCACATGCGAGATTTAGATCACACACAATCATGTCTTCATATAGGTATTATGGACCTGCGTAAAGATTTTCTCTGTTTTCCTAAAATTACCGTAACGTGTTTTACTAATAAGTGTTAAATATGAATGACCATAATATTCTCAAAAGAATACTTGTTAAAAGGGCCGTAAATAAAAAGATTTACTAGTACCTATATTACTCTTATTTACAACTTTACGTGATAACGCCTTCTGTTTTTGGTTCAGTCTTATCGAGCTTGAAGTTGTAAATACTATTTACGATGTTTGTTTCACATTTCTAAGCAAAAGCCTCTAGTTTCCAGACTGTCGAGTCTCGGAACGACTTGAAGTACGTTGTATTATATTTCCGTTTTTCATGGCCGTACTCACTTCCCCTGTCTGTACTTAGTCGTAGACCCCTTTCTATTAAACCCAACGGGTCGTCAACAACATTGAATTCTGCAGCATCATCAACAAAGTTCATTTTCCATTAAAGCGTGGAAGTAATCACTGAAATCGGATCCCAAACAAAGGAGGTTGATCTTTAATGTAATGAAGTTTAGGGTTCCACAATCGCATGGTGGAACGTAATGGAAAATTGCTTTAGACGCGCCCTGTGGCCCCACGTTGGGCGCCAGTTATGACGGTGTCGAGGGACAATTTATGAGTGTTGAATGTTTGTAAACACTTCCTTAGTTGTTATTTGCTTCTCACTGTACGAACAGCTGTTGTTTCCCGTCTTAATTGCAGTTTCAATGTAGCATAAAATCTTCCGGTGTACTGCTGAAGCATAGTTTTATTCTTATTTCGCTGGTGTTTAAACTAATCACTTTGGCTGATTAATTTTATTTTCTCAACAAGATCATAAATTATATCAAGCCACGAAAGTCTTGACTTTGCATCTTTATAATAACCATCTCTTTCATGTCGTATTTCCGTACAAAATTTGTTAACTTGATTAAAATTTGTAGATATTGCGAACAGTTAGAAGTTCAGCAAGGTTGTTCGCGTGGGAGACCTGAGTAATATTACCTTCTTGGACGGAGGCTATTTCTGGGTTTATTTACTAACGGGTGGGTTGTATTTAACTCTATTCATTACTATTAGTAACATTTACGGTTTTCCAACATACAAGTAGTTTTATAGTATTTTATACGTTTGATTGTAATTAGATAGAAATAATATTATTAATACAAGATTTAACTTTTAATCTTAAGTGTAAAATCATCCTCAAAGAGGGCAAAAACAATAGATGTGCCAGACTGAAATTCAGCCGGTTCTAACAAAATAACGTTCTTGAGCTTCCTATTTATTTGGTAAATTCTCAAGACTCCATTAAAGTGGTTCTTCCAAATTTATTTTGATGCGTAAAGGGCTTGTTATATAAACAATTTTGTTATAAAATTAATAACAAAGACAAGGGTAACCCGTTCAGGCGTTTCTTTGTACGCGTGCACACTTCGGCGCCTTTGATCGTTTACTGTCTAAGTTAAATCGTGTGTTAAATGTTGTTTGTAAATTATGTCAGCGAGTAAAGGATTTCTCGTTTTATAATGTACGGGGATGCCATGTTGTTTGGAGACGAGTCAGTGCAGTGTTATCAAATTTGGTATATGCGCGTCGTTTCATTTTTTAAGTTTCTTTTGGGTAACTTCACTTGACGAAGCTCAAAACCAGGGTGGGCTAAAACGGTCGCTCGAGTAATATTACTAATGCAATTCATTTCTGGAATGTACAGCAGATTATGGAATTTGTCTAAATTTTAAATTATTTGATTAAAATGATTTAAATTTTCACCTAAAAATATTTAAAAAACACTTGACTATGCTGTAAATTCGAGATATGAATTGCATAGCAATATTGCTCGTGCGGCCTATTTTCAGCCGCTGATCCGATATATTCTTGCAAGTCTACTTTGAGTGGAACTGACACCTAAATGACTGATAATCCTGTCCCCAAAAGTCTTTTGGTTCTTTTTATTACAACGCCTTAGATACCCGCCGTGAATTCATGACGTATTGAGTATTATTATACGAATTCTATAGGCAATATGATAATTTACACCGACAATATCAGTTAATGTTTAGCTGGCGATAAAGATATTGAGATAACAACTTTATTGGCAGCAATTGATGTTTTACCATTTTATGATATAGTATTGACAGTTTTTTTTTATAGTAGTGCGAGTATAATAAGTATGGTCTCGAGCAAAGGAATTTGTTTTCTGGGAAGTGCTTTCATGTTATCTTTTATCATATAATTTATAACCACAGCTTATATTAGTTTATTCACATTCAATAAAAAAATATGGAATCTTTTCCATTGAGTAGACTACATTATTCGGGCTTCTTCCTATATTATGTAATGTACTGATATAATTGAAATAAAAATGTTTATTGAAAGAGAGAAGACAGACGTAATTTGTGCTAATTTCATTGGGAGATTATACGATTCAATTCAGGTAATATTTTACAATGTCCAGTGTCTAATCTTCTTGTCAATATTTAAGTATTTTCAAAGCCTTGAACTTATTTTCTATTTTCATGTTCAACATGGAGCATTCATTTTGCACGGTGGTAGGGTATTTTGTAGTACCGGTCTGGCTGGCTACCACCCATAAGTTGAAAATTTGTCGCCCAGCACCTACCGGTGTGTTCCGGCAATTGCACTTGAGAACCTTCTCGGTATTGTAACAGGTGACGGTAACCACTTACCATCAGGTAGGCCGTATGCTTGCTTGCTAAAAAAAATATGATTAAACATTATTTGTGTTTGTTTTAGTATTTTAGCCAGTAATATTTTTAATTATCTTGAATTTTAATGCCGGGCCAGTTGGCGCAGTTGGTTAAGACACCATCTATTGCGCCGCAGGTCATGGGTTCGATTCCCATCCAGGATAAACATTTGTGTGCATGAACATGTCTGTTTGTCCTGAGTCTGGGTGTAATTATCTATATAAGTATGTATTTACAAAAAAAAAAGTAGTATATGTAGTATATCAGTTATCTGGTTTCCATAGTACAAGCTCTGCTTAGTTTGGGATCAGATAACCGTGTGTGAAATTTTTTTTCCAGGATATTTATTTATAAAAAAAATAAAAATACCGTGTCCACAATTACCACAACAAGTATTAAAACCGCAAATGCCTTGTTTATTGAATACTTCCGTTGTATGTAGGTAACAATGTACTTAATTATTTTAATTTTTCCACACACGCAAATGTAGGTTTACTATTGTTTTATTATTGAGTACTCTAATTATTATTAACCTGCGATTTATAATGTAACTCTGTTTGAATTAATAATAAAATTTCTTTTAGACGTCATTTTCAGTATAGGCATATTGCCATTGCTGCTATTAGATTTTAGGATGTGGAGAGATTTAGCAGGGTCTTCAACGCGCGAGTGACACCCATGGTGTTGCATGCATCTAGGCATATGCTATGGTATCGGCTTACCATCAGGTAGGTCGTATGCTTGTATGCTACCTTAGTAGTATACAAATATTGGCTAAGTGCGAATCGGACTCGAAAACGAAGGGCTCCGTACCCATCGTAAATTATTTTATTTTCATTATTTGTTGTTATAGCGTCAACCCGGAACCCTAAAAAATAGATATGCCAGTAATTAAATACATTTGTTTTTTAAAATACTGCCTACATTTTGCCATTCACTCTCATGATAATAGGTATGTATTTAGCCAAAACATTTACAAGTGTAGAAAGTCTTGTAATTGCATGTTTAATAGCAAAGCAAGCAGACCTAACGTAGCTTGAAGAAAAAGCAAATTAAAACGTACCCCCCGAAGCAGAATAGTTGAAGGTACAGTTTAAACGAGTAAGGTCAGTAAAATCAAATTCTTTTCGTTCTTGTTTTCATTTCTGTGCACACTAGTTTGTTCATTTGTTATCATGAGTTACTGCAACCGTGCGTAGTGACAGACTTCTATTCAAATTCAAATTCAAAAGTGTCTTTATTAAATGAACTCATTGCAAGTATTTTTAATCGTCAAATATGTAAATATAAAAAATATGTATATAAAAAAACTATAAAAAATAAAATATAAAAAATAACAATATGATAATAATAATAACAAAATTCATAATAATAGTAAATAGCATGTGAAGCGAGCAACTCATAGAAATGCGTTCTTGTCCTCTATAAAATCAGAAACTTTATAGTACCCTTTTTTGTACAACTTATCTTTAATTAGCTTTTTAAATTTTAAGACGGACAATTCTTGAATTTCTTTGGGTACTTTGTTAAAGAAGCGTATACATTGCCCCTTAAAAGAATCCCTAACTTTGCTCAAACGAGTTAAAGGTACAGCAAGTTTATCCCTATTTCTAGTGTTTAAACTATGAGTGTCGCTATTTTTGGGAAAGTTATGAATGTTTTTCCGAACATAAATTAAGTTTTCATATATGTACTGTGACGACACTGTCATTATATTTATAGTTTTAAATTTATTTCTTAGGGAGTCTCTGGGACTTAAATTATATATAGCAAATTCATTTGCAAAGTTTGCTCTTTTAGTTACTATCTCAAAAATGATCTAGTAATTTTATGCTAGTATAGTATGGTACAGGAGAGCCTTAATTCTGAAACATACGGATAGAAATTATATATATTTTGATGGAAGGTTGCACATGTTTAATGCGATACTTATGGTGAAAACGCCAGAATTGGCCACCAGCTCTGTTTGAATTCTTTCAATGGAATAAATTATGGCATTTCGACGTCAATTAAAATAGAAGTTATCAATAGGTAGGCCTATTGATAACTTCTATTTTAATTGACGTCGAAATGCCATAATTTATTCCATTGAAAGAATTCAAACAGAGCTGGTGGCCAATTCTGGCGTTTTCACCATAAGTATCGCATTAAACATGTGCAACCTTCCATCAAAATATATATAATTTCTATCCGTATGTTTCAGAATTAAGGCTCTCCTGTACCATTGATAGCTATAAATTTTCTAAGACATTGTATCATTCAATACAGTATCTAACCCATCAGATCTTTTTAGAGGGTTTTACTGAATATACAGAAAAATATTATATTGTATGTAATACTTGCCGTAAAAACCACCTCACACGGATACATAAATTCCAGACGTAGCATCCTATGATAACTTAGCGATGATAAAGTACGAACCATAAACCATAAAGAAACGCCAAAAGCTATCTCTGTTTCTCAGTAGGTAACACTTTTCTGCTGACGGCCACGCAATGACCCATATAAAGTGGAGACATAGTCGGCTTCATATTGATTTTCCCTGCCCACGTGTAATACTTTTTTTTTAATGAACACATTTATAGCGACTATCAGTAGACAACCTTCCCCTGTAAAGCAATTTGCTTAATGTTACGCAAGTTAAACTTGACCGTGTTTGTTCATGCTATTGAATTCTGAAGTAATTAGATTTTGTTCTTTGTTTTACATGCATATTTCGGATTGTGTACCTTGATTACGTTTCTGTTAATGCATCATCGTATTGTATGTCTTGATCAATTAGATTATCAACAAACAAAGGATTACCAAATCTAGCATAGTCTTTAAATTCATCAATTGTACATGTCATATCAAAAGTAATCCTGACTTGTTGCACCTCTGGCCTTTCATTTATGCTTCTTTTAAATTCTTTAAAAAGGCTAACATACTCGTGACACATTGACTTGATATACTCCATCATTGAATACAGACTTTCCCTAGTGAATCCTTCTATTATGCAAGATATACTGACGAGCAAGTTAAACTTCCTTTCAAATAAATCTGCTGGAAACTTCGTTGGTGGCCAAAAAATCATTAATCATCTCTGTAGAGATTATATCGTCCATTTTTTAGCATGTCTAGTTATTTTTAACTATCTTCCGGAAATATTATGTTTTAAATAGAACTTCACTGTAGCTCTTGGAATAAGTTTGAATTATTTTAGGAATCTGCATGGCGATTGTCTATCTCCGATTCCGATTACGAGGTCCCTCGGAATCGTCTTATAATTTTGGTATTGTCTATCTTAGGTATACAACAACTAAACTGCGATTGTAATTACTTCTCATAATAATTAATCATTTGTAATTAGTCATCGGAATCAAAAAAGATAGATAATACCAAAATTTTAAAATGATTACGAGTGACCTCGTAATCGGAATCGGAGATAGACAATCGCCATGCAGTTTTCGTATTTGAAGTGCTGGTATGCTGATTTTCTTACTCTAAGGTACCAGGAAATATATGATACAGTAATTAACCACATTAAGGATCTGTCTGAATTCCCACGTCATTCAAAACAACAAAATATCATCATGTCACCGGTTAAGCGCATAAACGTCCAATTAGTATGACCCCGGCAGCAATCATTCAATTGAGAGTGACTTCACGGGCTGCGGCGCGCACGCACCGTTTTGTGTACGCACTCCAGTTGGACCGGGTCAATTGTTTGTCTGCAGCAGGTTGTGATTTAACAATTACTTTTTTATTGCCTTTGCCTATTATAACCTACTACCTTTTGCTCCGCAGTTTCACCCGCGTTCCCAGGATATAAAGTAGCCCCTATTCTTCCCCATATAACATACCTAAGTATAGGCTGTCTGCGTGTCTTTTATTACGAAAAGGTAATAAACAAACTTTCGCATTTATAATAATAGTAAAGATCCCATTAAATCTGCTTGGAAATTGCTTTAAATAAATCAAAACTAATTCCTATTGTAATTTACGGTTCTATATTGGCACATTAGCCTGAACGAAGCAATGATCCATAAGCTATTAATCTTGCCGTTTCCTGTTTTTCTCCAGCAATCTTCACAATGGAACTGACTCCATTCATCATATCGCTATCGTTTAGATAAAACTGTGTTTCCTTATCTAGAATGTCCACGACATCGTGACGTAATCCATCTGTTATGGTACGTCTGGTGTAGGCGGGGTTCGGTGCTCGACCTTATTAAATACGGTTGTTATGACAGGAGCTTGGTAAAAAACATCTTACCGTTAAATTGTCTTTGAAAGTGAAATTGGTTGTTTACACACTTTAGGATGGTGGTTTCTACATGAGTTTATATTATAACTTTATGATAACGTTGAATTAAAAATCATCAATGATTTTGCGGTTGCCTTTAATTTTCACTAAAAGGCTTACCTTTTAGAATGTAGAAAAGGAGGAAATAAAGTGGTGTATGGACCGTAATAACTTCGTAGCTTTCAGTTCCCAGATGTCTTTTCAGAATTCTTAAAGCAAATAGCATTTTCATTAGACATTTTTCTCGTCTGTTTGGATAAGTTTTTTCTTTAAGAACGTCTGAAAAGCTAAATACTTTAACTTGAACATTTCTCTTAGAACGAGTAACCTTTTCATTTAATTTGCATGAAATAAAATATTTGAGTTGTGCTCTTTTCGGCTGGCATCTGAAGAAGTATAAAAATTTACAGATCTACGTGGGTTTTGATTTTAAATGTATTGAAGTTATTTAAAGTTTTTTCGTCTCAGATTCCAACTTTAGTATTTCCATTGTTGTGATCATTGAATAGACCTAAGTATCCGTCTACCAAGTACAATATTTTGATACATATAGGCAATAGGTAGAAATTTAAAACCTGTCGATTCAGTTCACGTGCATCTCTCCTTTTGTATGTAAACAATCCGGTGTGTTTTTACAAACGTCCATCAGTCCTGTCATCGGTTGTCAATAAATAAGCGCGTGCACGCCTCGTGTGCTATGCGCGTGCGCACCGTTCGGATGTGACGTCACACTACCGCAATAGCGGTAAAATTGCTCAATATCGACGGGCATTCCGTTCCGTGCTGACGTGAGCGATGCGTACCTCTGTCTGAGATTATGACAAGATTTTTCTATATTGCATTTATGTAGATTGATAACAGGTGCAAAGTCAAGATTTTCTGACTTTTCAAGTAACAATATTCATTGTAACAAAATATTGTATGTTCTATAATCAATTTTTTCTAGGTGACGTTAGGAATATTCTGTTTTAAAATGGCAATTCAAAGTCTGGCTAATGAAAAGAGAAAATTCACTCTTGCTAATGTAACCGATGTATTACGTACCGATTCAAAAACATTTTTTACAGCGCCTACGCTAAAGTCCATTGGACTTATGTTACACACGGGGGTATTGGGTCAATACTATAGTTTCAAAACCCACATAGCAAAAAACTTAAGAAATAATGTTAACATTACATCTTTGTATTGATAGGTATTCTTAGTTACAACATTGTTGTACGTGATGAGTGATGACCATCCCACAATTTTTTTGTGACATTATGTTATTCGTATTAGTTTTTAATTTTCGCTTTCATTATTTTGCATAATAATATGTAGGTGTATGATGAATCCAGCCGATATTTAAAAGTTGATGAGAAGTCCCGAAAGTACCCGGAGGTACATCGTCACCTGTCGACGTCAAATCTTTGCCTATAGACTTATTTCTTAAATCCTATAAAGAATCTGTTTCGTTTTTCTCGCTTCCTTGAGCCATCTGTCGTGATCTCTCAAGAGTCTTGCATACTATGATGTTCGACAATTTATCACTGTCTCAGATGTCACCGCTAGTTCTATGTAAATCTGTCTCTAAATTCTTTCTTCTTTAGTTATTGGAGAAAGGGTTATGCTATATTGGAGCGGCAACGTAAGAAGCTTTGTTCGTGTGTTGAGAAATAAGAACTAGATTTGGAAAGATTGGTGGCTGAGTGGAAATTTGTATTTTCGTGCTTTTTAATTGAATGAAAGATATCGATAGAGAAATGTGCCTAGGTATGAAGTTATGTCGAATGAAAGAATCATCATCATGCCCAAAAGATTGCGAACGACAATCTTTTGGGATCAGCGCAATATTACTCATCTTCAATTAATTTGCGGTCTATCCGTCAAGATCAGGAATCTTCAGTAAATCAGATTCAAATATCTGATCACAGATTGACATATCAATATAGCCTCAACCGCTGGTCCTAGATAGATGATATTTGGAGGGTGTGTTCCTTGAAAAGTGTAAGCATCCCTCCATTTAGGATTTATCGAGAATCCACTCCTAACGTTGACAAAAGATCTTTGGCGAAAAGGCGGTGGGAAAGCTTGTTAAAGTTATAAAACACAGGCAGACACGGATACACACTGCAAACTAATAACACTCCTCTTTTTCGTCGGGGGTTAATAAAAGCAACGCGTGACTGAATGAACTATCAACGCACAACTCAAACCACTGGACGGATCGGGCTGAAATATCGTATATTAGGTAGCGTTTGTTGGGACGTAGCTAGGAAAATATTTTTGAAAATTCAATCCTTAAGGGGGTATAATAGGCGATCGCGGGTGAAACCGAAGGGCGGAAAGCTAGTGTGACTATAAAATAAAAGGTGCCGAGTTAACTAGAACACATCACTTTATCAAATGACCAATTAATAGTATTTACAAACTAGAACACGTAGTTTTCATAAAGCGCCATACCTTATAAATAATCCAAGCATATAAAAACTACTAATACGATACGCATCATTGGAAAACATACCTTAAATTATACGTCAAATAATTTATACTCAAACGAGTTTTCAACAATACAAAATGTTGTTTAAACGCTTGTAAACTACTGTCGATTGTGATTTTCTCTTTGTTGTACGGGTAGGTATGAATATTTTAGCTTCTCCCAGTCTCCCACGTTGGTACTATTATGGTTATAATGTTTACGTTGCTTATAGCTACTAGTTGCTAGTTGCAGTGTAGTTAAATGAATGACGAAATGAATCTCGAATAAAACAAATCGTACTTACGTACGTAATACTTGCAATCAGTAGGTATCTTATAGACAAACTTTGTCTGTAAAATAACACTAAATCTATGTTCTTTTGTTTATTTCGTTTGGAGATATGTCTCAAAGATGACAAATACATACCCTGTCTTCCACCCTCTGTTTACTTGTTTTGACACTCCAAACACTGAGTACCATCTCAAGCGTGAAAACTTATCAATAGCGCACATCGCAATCACAGTTATTTCGTTTCAATTTCAAGCAAGCCCCTACCAATAAGGTGATCTCCACCACAGAACACCCTGTGTAACAAGGAAGCGTTGCCTTGGGAGCCATCTTTGTCCCCCTATGTAACCCCCCATCTCTCCCCCTTTTGTCTCGCACGTTTCCGCAATACACGGTCGTACGATCGTGTAGCTATTATTTTCAGTGTTTGTAAAAAAATGTCTCGGTTTCGTTCTACCTACCTTGCACATAGTAGATCCTTGGTATTTTACAAGTCTTCATAAAGCGTTGATATTCTAAACAACGAATGCATATTTTTTGTGCCCATCCGATTTATTCGCCACAAATGTTTTGGGTTGTTTGTTTCCAAATCTTTTATTTATGGCGTTAGCACCAAAATGTCACCCGTTACATAAAATTACTATTAACGAGTCACTATTATTACTACCCGCGTAACGCAAAGTTTCTTCATCATCTTAATTTGCTCCTACTTCCAAATTCTCTAAGCTGAATAAAATAAGCTAGAAATGTTCCCGACAGAGGTCTCTGTCCTTGGGACATTAAATTATTTAGGAGGGGACCTGTCAGAAATGTAAAACCTCATTCTAATTAGAGAATGTAAATTCTTGGTTAATTTTTATGTCCAGACTCGAGACCAAAAGGATCATAGATAAGTAATTCTGTTTAAAATTAACTAATGCTAGGTTTTTAATGTTGCACGTAGAATTCGTGATGAAAGATGTTTTTTCTTTTATTGAATGAATTTATTATATATTACTAGTTCCAAACGTCTTCACTGAAATCACTTTGAACATGTTCGTAATCAAAGTGACTTTTGAATTCATTCAAATCAATAAATAATTTGGTGACACCCAATCGACTAAAAATAGAAAAAGTTTTCCGAATTTTATAATCAAAATCCTAAGGTTTCTGTCTATACTAATATAAAGAGGAAAGATTTGATTGTTTGTTTGCATTGAATAGGCTCCGAAACTACTGAACCGATTTGAAAAATTCTTTCACTAATAGGAAGCTACATTATTCCTGATGGTTATAGGCTACTTTTTATCCCGGGAACGCGTGTGAAACCGCGCGGAACAGCTAGTTATTAATAAAGTATTTAAGATTTATTTCAGCTTATGCGTTAATTGAGAGCCTCGTTGAAATATGCATGATATTTCTCTTAATCTTAATATTCAAGATAGGTGCGTGTATCACTTAATGTAATAGAAAGTGTCTCGTGCCATACTCTGAATTTTTAACTAGATAATACCTATGTATAAGTAAGCAGGCGTTTTGACACTTAACGCATATCGTAAAATTGGCATTTGCGAAAGATTATCATAAACTGGATGCATTAAAGACAAATAAGATTAATTTGAAACCTAAGCTTATCTTTATCAATAACAATAAGGAATATTAGTAGGCAATATGAAATACCATTGAAAAGTTAAGCAAAAACAACCTTTTTACAAGTTTTAATAAAATTTACCAAGTGGCAACAGCAGGTCCATTGAAAAAATATTAACTAGAAGTCTTCCTTTTAAAAAAGTTGAGTACTTACCTACCGCTGGATGAAATAAGTTGTTCTTAAGTTACAAAAGTAACAACAGTGCTCCCTTGTGACTTAAGCCTTGGTTTACAGTTACTAAAAGTATTTTACAGCTCTGAAAATTCACAAGGATCATGTTTTTAAATGCCATGACGTAGCAAATTTGGCCTTTTCCATTCTGCTTTTTGACCTTTCAGCTTTTATTCTTTGTAACTTCCTGTATCAGGTAGGAACAATGGAAAGTTAAAATATCGTTTAAGTACCCCCACATACACCTGAGCTTTACTGACGATGCTCCCCTTTTAGATGGGGTGACCGTAAAGTAAGGGATTATTATGGCTATTGTCCAGGTTTAAGGAATTTTTAACACACTAAACTTAACTTTTGACTTATAAAACAGATCTACGTAAGTAATCTTCTGAGTAAGTTACCCAATCCAAGTCTGCAATATCGGAAAAATTTAAATCTCCAAAACTTGCGATTTCACGAGATGATATTCCTAATTTCAATAGATAAGTAGAAAGAAATATAAGCAGACATAATTACAAAGCAGCAATAACAGACAAACGTTAAAATAAAGATATGGAAAGAAGAGAACGTAATATCCATTAAGGAACAAAAGTCATTTACACCCCAGTTGATTGCACCCCCGAGACAGTACGAGAGAAAAATCAATTATTGCGTTCAACAAAGTATGTTTATGGTGAAAATATTTAGTAATTTTTGACAAGCGTTTATTAGACAAAGGCCTGTTTGTAGTATTGATGTGGGTGTGGTTGGTAAGCACGTATTACCTAAGGAACATGGCTCCCAAATGCAGCTTTTGGAATACAGGCTTGGTGATAAATTGCTAGCTAGTACTACACCGAAACCAGAAGCTCATAGTGAAATCTGTACCCACTAATTCGTCACGATATTTGACGTCACTACCTAAATATTTTGTTACCATTTGTTCTAATCGTATGAATCTTTCATCAGGCACTTTTCTTAACAGAATTCGAACTCAAAACCATTAGTAATGGAATACCATGTCTTTAATACGTATTCACGATATGTAATTCTAAAAAAGTACAATCTAGCTTCTTCATTGTTCTCCGCTGCAGCTTCTTTGAAATTTATTATAGTTTGTCTTTATCGATTCCCGCCATTGGCAGCGATTATAAACTCTCAATACAAGTCCCGCCCTTTTCATCTCATTGAAATTTTAACCTTAACCAAATTACCTAAAATTTCATAAGGCAGCATAATTTTGCACATTTCAGGCGTCGATTATTCTACCCACGTCCCGGTTGTATTTTTACCGTTAATTTAAATTCTCAGCTTTTAACTTTTCCGTTAAAATACTTTAAGCTGACATTCGGAATTAGCGGACGCTCTGCATGACGAAATGGAATATTTTTGTTAAGCAAAATTTCGTTTTATTTTACTTGTCTTCAATTCTGATGAGTTTAATAACTCGCCCTTGAACATTTCTGCTTTATGTTTCGAATTTCCATTCGTTATTTATTTCGAGCAAAAACAAGTTTTTTTGGCTAAGTTTGAAATAATCCTGTCTAAGAATTTGGAGGTCAAAATTGATTGTACATTACTTGAGGAAGTAATTCTAAAAGTAATTAGTAACATGATAGCAGTAGGTACTTAACAACTGTATTTCAACAAACATATTAGAGAGGGTAGATTTATAAAGCGTTTGAAAGTGAATCAGATTCAGAAGGCCAATTCGTGAGCATCTTGACCAACAATAACATGCTTACTTTTTTAATAAGATGTAGCCCTAGTTTGTTTTCTGACTTCATAGGTATTATTAATTATTAAATACTATTTTTTTCCCGCAGTTAAAATTAATCGATTCACATATAATATCAATTGTGATGATTGTTGTACTGTACCTGGCTGGTCATTGCCAAGCTCCTGCCGGTGTGATCCGGCATTTGCACTTGAGAGCAAATGGCTTCTAGGCATTGTTAAAGATCTGCAATAAGTTAGGTATCCTTTTGGTACTAATAATATCCTTAGGCGACAGCAGCCACTTACCATCAGGTGGACCGTATACTTGTCAGCCTTCTGACATAAATACTGTACTCCAGGGTCGCAGTTCACGCCAGCTAACGTCATCACATATGCTTTATGGGCTGGGATCATCAACATTTAATATCGAATCGCGAAAACACGAATTTTCATATAGTTTTCAAAGTTTTTAAGCAATTTCAGAGTTATTTATTCCATATTGATGCGTTACTTCCACTGTATAAAGTATTACAGATGAATTACAAAATAATCCTGTATAGTAATTGATATCTAGACTCGTTTAGTCTTAAACTGAAAATGCCATCTACCGATGGAAGCTGGTATTAACTGTATACGTGCTCAACTTAGCGCAAAAAAGGTAATAGAAGGAAACTAGACTTACTATTTCTAAATTGTATTTTAGTCTCTAGGATATTGCATGTACGCCGGGTTTTTTGTATATTTAATCTTTCGTTTATTTTCGTAAAATTAAAATTTAGATAGATATAAATATTCACTTCAACAAATTCCGAATTTAAATATAATCCCAAATTGCCAACCACTCAGTTCAGGTGCTTTTAGGAAATGGATTCTTTCGCCTAATTTAAAAAGTTTGCTATCATTTGTTCCCAAGTAAGAATCGATACGACAGGCCTTCGGTAAATTGTTTTGATCATGAATTTAGAAACTTCGCGTGTTTAGATAATTATTCTACTTTGCACACAAAGTTCGTGCATAGATTAGCAGTAATGTTCTACGCAAAGAAACTTTTTGCTAGAGCCTAAGTTTTGACATTGACGCGTGGGCTTGAAATGTTTAACAATACATTAGAAAATAATGTGACAGATTATTCACAGAGTACATGAAGACCTTATAAATTCATATTTAAAACCGAAAAGATTGTACTAAAGTCTTATACGACAGTCAAAAGAGTTAATTTTAAGTTCTACAGTCAATAAAGAACTTGACCTAAACATCAGTAAGTCTGAATAGCCCAACAACAGCCACTAAACATTTCCTGAAAGCTAAAATGGTCTGCTAAATTGAATGTCACTCAACAACCCGAACAGCTCTCGTTATCTTTTGTCGCGGCTTTTATGTCATGCATGACCGTCAAATTTTCAATAGCTTGAAATGGGTAATTTTCGCCCTTTATAGGTAACAAACATTGGACAGGTAATCTCGTATACTTGACAAACAGAAACTAGGTCTCGGATGTATGTTGTGGCGTATCAGTTCGTCGGCTAAACTTGTTTGATTTGTCTCGAGACGTTTTGATTGGCACTTGGGAATTGTGTTTGGAACTCCGACAAAGTGGTAAAGGCGTTGAAGGAAACGGGGTATTTGGATTCGGATTGACTTATAAATTATTCTCTCTTTAGTTTGTCCTTGTCATGTTGACGGAAACAAAATGTTGAGTGGGTTGAATGGAAGACTTGGAGAATTTGGACTAAGATGAGAAGGGACAGCGCTAGGGACAAAAAAAAAACAACTACACGTCTAGGATTACTCAAGTGAGTTTTCACCTTCTTATTTTAATCTAAAAATCATAATGAATTATTTCTTCTTGATTCTATTAATTTGGTGATCTAGCAAATTTGGGTCATTAAAAATTTAAAACACTAAGAGGTGTTACTGAAGAACACAATATCCTCTGCCATAAAGTTCAAATTCAAACTGACCATTACATAAGACAAATGCTTGAGTCATTATTTAAATTGCGTTAGTTAAGTACTAACTTGTATTATGTGATTAGACAAAAGTTATTATGCCAACTTTAAAGTGTCATTCGTCATTAGCATAACGTCATAAATACTCATGTTTCGTTAAATATTTTAATTTGTGTCATCCTTGGTAGAAGATACTATGCATTTTGAAAATCTATATATCTACTAGCTGACCCGGCAGACGTTGTCCTGCCCTGAGAACAAGAATAAAACTGAGACCTACCCTCTACCTTCCCCTACCTACCTCTAAGTACCCCTACGTGGCCCTACCTACCCCTATCTACCATACCTACCCTACCTGCACCTACCTATCCTATGTCCTTCTCCTGGTTCTAAGCTCCCCACCAATTTTCAACCAAATCAGTTCAGCCGTTCTTGAGTTATAAATAGTGTAACTAACACGACTTTCTTTTATATATATACTAGCTGACCCGGCAGACGTTGCCCTGCCCTGAGAACAAAAATAAAACTGGGACCTACAAACCTATCCCTACCTACTCCTATCTACCTCTACCTGCCACTACCTACCCCTACCTACCTTACCTACCTACCCTACCTACCTACCCTACCTACCTACCCTACCTACCTACCCTACCTACCTACCCTACCTACCTACCCTACCTACCTACCCTACCTACCTACCCAACCTACCTACCCTACCTACCTACCTACCCTACCTACCTACCCTACCTACCTACCCTACCTACCTCCCCTACCTACCTACCCTACCTACCCCTACCTATCTACCTGCCACTACCTACCCCTATCTACCCTACCTACCTACCCTACCTACCCCTACCTATCCTATGTCCTTCTCCTGGCTCTAAACTACCTCCCTGCCAATTTTCAGCTAAATCGGTTCAGCCGTTCTTGAGTTATAAGTGGAGTAACTAAAACGACTTTCTTTTATATATATAGATATCTATACTTAGGGAACCTTGCCGTTGATTGGCAGCAGCGGCCGCCTCGAGAATATTTTTTTTATGTAGTTTGTATATTTATTGTAAATAATTGTAAATATTGTATATAGGCTACTTTTTTTCCCGGAAGCGCAAGCGGGGAACAGCTAGTAGAAGATAATGTGGAAATGACAACCCCCAGCTATTGGAAGTTGCTCAAAAGAAAGAGAATTTGTAGGCAAAAATAAAGGGGTTTATTGAACAGTTGATACACATGTTTAGAAAAATATAATAAGTGTCTCTTTGTGGATTCTAAACGCTTATTTCCTTTTAATAAGGTAATATTAATTATAATGTAAAATATTTTGATGGTAAAGATGTCAACATTCGTGTTATATTTTGAAAAATAGTGGAACTCATTGAATCACAATTCTCTATAAATCTTTCGGTAGGTACTGGAGTCATATAATCTAGGAAATCCCCAATCACACATGCTCATTGCATATCAAATGCAATCCCGTCTGACCAAATAGCCATCAGCAGATATACTACGGGGCACTACGGGCATGTGTATATTGCGGTCTATTACCGGCCTTTGTGGTGGAGCCGAAGCTACAGGGATGGACTTAGAATCAAATGCAAAGTGCTACATAAAGTTACTATGAGATATTTTCGTAAACTTCTTTCTCTCATAATACAAACGATTTGCTATTCCAGTCCAGATAAAATGGAGTTACTGAGGTAAAGCCCTAGCCCGAACATAAACGGCTGAACGGATTTAGATGAAAATGGGGACATTTTTTTGTACTACATATTATAGGCCTGTGTTTTACCACAATAGGGTAGTTGACACTGTCAAAAATAAATGACCAAACACTAACCAATGCATAAAACATCTAAAACACTTGGAAACAACAAATATGTTGTACATTTAATGCTTTTTATTATTTTTAATTACCAGTAGAACCACTAAGAGTAGATGATTTGATGCTGTGAAACTATGACGTCATAGTGTAATATTTCATACAAAATTCTATATAAACGATAGTTTTGACATTTATTAAAAAGTAGCTGATTTGATATGTCAGTCAACAACCCTATCTCCATGGTCAGTATTTGGAGGAACAAAGTGGTTTCACCATTGAAAAGAGAAGATCTTTCGTCAGGCTGGGTCATCGTGCCTGGGGCCCGCGGTCCAACTGTTGATGTTGGAATCCTGATATATGCGAATGAGCATTAGCGCTGTGTAGGTTCTATGTAGATTATTGTGACGTCATCTATGCATCGATGTGTGAACTATGTACTGACAGGGGTCGCTACAAGTATAAATATATTATACCTTGGAATAACACATGATATTTTTTATTCCGACATAACGTAAGATTCCTCAGGAACGTGGATTCTCGCATCAATATGACGGGATCATTGACGTGTTGACTATTTTATTAGGTTGTAGTCAAAATTGTGTGTGGGTGGGCTTAATTCAAAGGGTCTAAATCCGGCCCTGGGCGCTTCAATTTAGGCTGACGTCAAAGACGGGGTTTTAGCTACCTGCTAATTACTGTGTCAATTATTCAAAGGGTTTCGTATGTTTTTTTTAGCGTGTCTAGGTTACTTTGATATTAATATACTCATATGTTTTTGAATAATATACATTAAATTATGTTGTTATTAGTTTGACATTATCTACACTAATACCTATTTAAGATAACTAAAATTAAAAATTTCAAGAAACCGCCGAATCCACTAGAAGACGTTATGATCTTCAAACGACTGAGCGGATTTTCTTAAAACATAGCTAAGAAAATAACACTCTCGATTAAGACACTTGAGATTTTCAAACGAAAAAAAAAAACAGAATCAAAATTGGTTCATCCGTTCAGGCATGATGATACAAACTTACAACACCCCTCTTTTTCGTCGGGGGTTTAAAAGGTGTGAAAATAACTTCAGGGTCGGCAGGCAACATCGAACATCCCTCTGGTATTGCAAATGTCCATCGGCGACGATGACCACTTTCCATCAGATGGATCGTCTGTCTGCTTGTTGACATAAAAAAATATTTAAATTAAAAAGAAAATAAACTTTTATTAATTTAACAAAGAACAAAGCATGCCATACTTCACACACACACCAACTAGATACGCAATATCGAGCCCATAAATCAATACAGCATCTCGAATGTCCCAGGGATGCACTGTCCCTTTCCAATGTTCTGATATAGTTGAATCAAAAATTCCAGGAAAATTGGTATTAACTGCACCCCTGTACCATGTTGATAGGAAACCGACGCAACTAGTATCGAATACGCTTCATTTCCTAAACGGCGGAAGTGCAACAACATTATGCCGTTACACCTGGAACTCAATATTCGTGAAATAAGGTTTAATTTTCCATGAGAATAATTTCAGTGCCCGGGAAATGATCTGTGGACGGTATGTTAGGCTTGGTGTACATTCGTAACTTTTCATGTGTATTTTACACATAAAGCTCTAATAAAAGATAACTGGGTCTCAAGTACAGCTACGCTGCTGTAACAGTAGAAAGAAAGAAAAAGATCAAACCGTCAAATTCAGAGTTCAATTTGAAATTATGTAGGTATAAAATTTTACAGTCATCACATAATTTAGGTTTCTAACTGGGTTTTTTCATACATTTTGACCAAGCAAGGTAAGTAATTTTCGCGACTTCTGATTTGGTTTCCATATAAAAGTAGTTCATATTGGTCATCTTCGTATTTACAAAAGTATTAAACTGGTTGTTGGGTTTCTACTGTACAAGATCTTGGAATCAGTGGTCTGAGAACTGGTTCGTTCTTCTTTTGACTTGACGTTGAATACAAAATACAATAGTTCTATTGCCAACCATTTAGATTTATTTTTATGCATCAAGCGAACTTTGTATTACACAAAGATATTTCAAAGTTCACTTACATTTACGTGTCTATGCGTCAAAATGGTTCGTGCTCAGAGCACAGATATGACCATACGTGAAGAATGCCCGACGATGTCCTTTTCCATCACTGTTTACTTTTGTGTGCCTGTGTACCTTTGAATGCAACCTCTATATCAATTGAACCCTCCTGGGTTCTGTATGCCACCTTAGCCGGATCATCACTCAACTAATGCAAAAATATATTCAAACTAGCTTCCGCCCCGTCGTTTCACCCGCGCTCCAGAGGGATGTAATGTTTTCCCGGGATAAAAAGCCTATATGTTATTCCAATCCGTTCAGTAGTTTTTACGTGAAAGAGTGAAAGAGTAACAAACTTCCATACATCCTCACAAATTTTCGCATTTATAATATTGGTAGGATAGTAGGATTCGCAAATAATAAAATTACAGCATTTAGTTGGTCAATGTAGTCTCATCTTTATTCAAAGGGCCGGTAAATCGCAGGGATGCAATAGTACAAGGTGAGCGACGCAGCTGCATCGACCCAGTCCCAGGGCCTGCCCAGGCACCCTGGCTAGGTCCCGGGAGATTTATTGCTCACTGTGATAACAACGTTGCGTCGTCATTGACGTGTGTAGTGTAAAATAATTTATTAATTTGGACTTTCATTTTAGGCAGTGCTTTGTGATATGTTTAATGAAATTAGACTGTAGTTTATATTTATCAATCAGTGTTATTTTTTGGGGAAATTGCAATTCTATTTTTATCCTTTGTTTCTGTTCCGCCATTTTGACTTGATCATTTTTTTTTACCACGTTTTTTCATTGTGAACAATATAAAATAGAAGTGATATAGTTCAACTGAAGGCATCAGTGGACAATACTGGTGGATCTACATCAAAATGGGAATTAAAACAACATTTTTACTTTTTTTCTATTGTCACCCTGATTATCAAGAAGACCGTATTCAGAAGACCTATATGGATTTGTCGATACGCTCCCATCTAAATGTGACCCTTATTGTGACTGTAGCTTTAGAGCCCGTAAGCCCGTACGGCTCATAAGTTACAGTGATACTACTGGTACATTTGTGTACTGTGGTATAAAAGGTCGCTGTCGCGCCTCATGATCCACAGAATCTGCGTGTGAGCTAATGACGTAGTTCACTCCAAAATATTTATTTTTAGTATGTGAAATGGATGCAAGGTGGATAGGTAGGCGGGGGCTGGGGTTAATCAATATGTACCTACTGTGGTGAATATTTTTAGCAAGTGCGCCGCCCCCGTTTGTTCAACCTGAATAATTTATTGTGTCGCTTTATAATTTTATTTTGATCTCACTTAAGTACCTATCTGTTTCAAAATCCATACTTAATATTGAATACAAATAAATTCACAGACAGAAACAGAGAGCTTACTCCGAAAAACGTAACGCGATAGTTCGATGATCTCTCGTCAGTTTGCTGCAAGTCCATCAGGTACTAGAATTCTATTGTAGTTAAGGGACAGGCGTCCAGCCTGAGACCCAACGGGGAATTCATCATACTAAACCTGTTTTTTCACGTGTAAGTTAACAGCGGTTTAATCCTAAACAATCAATATATTATACAGTTGTTAGCGATATGAAGACTAATCAGTGTTCACTGTTCGTGTTTCCCAATGACTCATGTTTGCACGAATCTTGCACGCCGAGCGAGACGTATGCGTTAATTAGCACTTCATATTCATATAGCTTTTCCACTAAAAGCTTGCGATGGTTTTTAAAATAAATATTCCAACAGATTTGATATTTGGACTGGTTTGAGACAAATAATTAATTTAAAAAAGATGTGCATCCCTAAAATCAAACAATTAAACCCTAGTAACAAAAATAACAGTAGCTCAAATATCATCACACCTTTAATTAACACATAACCGTTTATGAATGGTGAATTAATAAATAATGCTCCCGGATATAGGTACCAAAGGTACGGTAAGGTAAGATAAGGTCATAAATCGGTGACTTAAAATGATTGTGGGAACAAAGACTTAAATTTCGACCGACCGGCTCTGCGATTGTAGCCTTATGTGATCATTCAAATTTCTTTATACCTTATTGCCCTCGAGGGATATTTTAAATCGTTGAAAAGTTGTTTTTACTAATTTCAAATCAAACAAAATTAATCATCAGCACGGGTACAGTTCATCAGCACGGGTACAGTATCAGTTTTTAGGCTTTGTAAAAACAGTTGGGTGATTTTGAAATGGGATTTAGCCCAAATTCTACGAGCTTCTAATTAATAATCCTACAAAATGTCAGATGCCTGTCGGTGCACTAAGCACAATTACGATTTTATGACAATTACAAGTTTAGCGTAATTCTCTGGTAAAAGCTTTTACTCGCACTCAGAAACGTAGTGACAGGTCAAAATAGATAAAGTATATATCAGTACTCGAGTAATTTAATAAATACTCAGTTAGACTTACATTGCAGCGTTTTCTAAACTGAATTATTCATTTTTTTTTAATTTATATGGAAATATTTCAGTGTTGTTTTACACAAATTTATTTTTTTCATGATTTGTATAAGGTATACATCAATGACCTTTTAGCCTACAATACCCTTTTAAAATCACCCGGTATTTAGCTACGCAATTAAAAAACCATGTAAAATCTCTCACGTCTTTATCAGACAAAGATGGAATCTGCCTTAATTTTATTATAAAAAAAATCCATTATGAAAACCGAATATTAAAAACGCAGTAAACAGACACACCAGGCAAAATCGGTGAGATCGCGAGCTCATTGTACTATTTATGGAAACGCATCCTATACCAGCGGAGACGTTCGGAGCGTCTTCTTGCGCCCGTGATTCCCTATTACCCCCAAAGGAGTTGAATTTTCAAAATCCTTTCTTAGTCCTACGTCATAGTAACTATCTAATTCAAAATTTTAGCTGTGAGTTAATAAATCAGTTAGGACGAGTAATTTGACTAGGTATATGTATAAATTTACCACTTAAGGTATTCTCTATGTGAAACGCAAATAAATAATACGATTATCAATTAAGCAAAATAAATGAAAGAAGTTATATTCGCCGCTAAAAACAAATCCTTCCTGCTGATTGGTCAACTAGACTTTAAATTAAAAATCGATATGTGTCCGCCTTCTATGCGTTTTACAGTCTAGTGAATCTGTACCATAACAAATGGACAAACGGGTCATTGAACTACTAAGCCATTAATTTACTGTGTAGTCGCGGTTTCAATAAAGTTTAAATTTAAATTTTATTGTTTTTTTTTGTGATGATTTGATAATATGCGTTTTTTATGCTTGGATAAGAATTTGGTTCTTTCTGACCATTAATTTGTAATATTAAGAGGAAGCTCTCGGCGAATGTCTCCGTCCCTTACTAAACTGACGGGGACATGCGAGACAGGCGAGGCTTACTTTTAGTAGAAAAACTGTTTTATCTCATTTATTTTTAATATGGGCTAGAATCTGTTACATTTGATTACTAAACATTATTTGATGAATGATTTAGAATTTTAATATAACAGATAAACTATGACCCTATAAGCCATCGTGTCTCAAGCCTCGTTACGATAATTTTGTAATTAAGTTCTCTACTAAGTAGTTTAATAATATTAATCTAAAAGGTGTCGTTAATAATTTTATTATATCATAGGCTTCGTCATCGTCCGCTAAATAGGCTAGCATGTGGCCAATGCAAGTCCATCTTATAAAAAAAAAGAAAATGAAAGTTTTCATACATTTTGAACACGGTTGATGATATGTATGAAAAGATTTCGTAACTTTTATATAATAAATTTATTTATTTTAAAATTATATAGGTACAGGGTTTGATTTGGTTGGGCGTTATTTTAGTTTGTAGTAAACGACCAAAAAAAAAGTTAGTAGTAAAAAAACTTTAAAAACGCTTACTTATTTCCACCAGATAAAGCTCTGTTGATAAATTACAATATAACCCTGTATGTATAGCTAAAGTTTGCGATGGGCTTGCTTACCGTCCTTTGTACTTCCTAAAGGTTGAGTGACCTCCCACTTAGCGCCCACGCCCTATAAGCGCCATAGGAAATCACTAGAGTGGCCAATACATGCATTTTAGTTTTTGTAATAAAGTAGTATTTTGTTCGATTTTTGATCGTATGATAGATTTATTAATTTAGATATGACTTGTCTTGTTTGTATTTTTTTTTAATTATCTATTATAATAAAGCAAGCATACGGCCCGCCTGATGATTCTTAAGGATGTCAATTGCAAAAATAAATTTTCAAATCAAACAAAAGCTGAAGAGTTTCTTTGTTTGTTTGAACGCGCTAATCTCGGGATGTACCAGATCAGTTTCGAAAAAGTATTTCACTAATAGGAAGCTACGTTATTCCCGACGGTTATAGGCTACTTTTTATCCCGGGAACGCGAGTGAAGCCGCGGAAAACAGCTAGTTACTAATAATTTGGCGTTTACGACCCACGCGTTACGTTTACTAAAAACACATGTTAGTCAAAATTTTACCAGGAAATGTGACTATTCTGTTCATTACTCATGTTCACGGCACATTGTTTCGTCTGAAAAGAATATGTACAAGTACAAGCAATTATGTATTTTGACACATATTGTCATATTGCCTTGTAAATTCATTAGATTAGCTTAGTATTTTCTTATGCTTATGTTATGTTTGACAAAATTCCTCTTGATAGAAGATATAAATATAAATAGAATATGAGCTGCCCGCCGTGGTTTTCCCAAGGGTGTTTGCAGCATGGGATTCAAGGGCGTGAAGAGATTTTTACAGGGTCGGCAACGAGATATACCCCTGGGGTCTTGGCGTTGCAAGCGTATATAGGCTACGGTAACGGCTTCCCATCAGGTGGGCCGTACCACCTTAGATTAAAAAAAAACAAGTAATAAAACAGTTATTAAACAGATCTCTACACTAATTACTGTAAAGTGGGTAGTTTTATCGCTGAGGCAATTTCTCTCAGACAACCTTTGGATGGAGTGGAATTAACATACGTTAATAAACGGTGGTGTACACACGGCCACAGATCAAGCTACACACTGCGGCACCTTATGCGGTTGTAATAGGAGCTATTTTGCAACAAAAATAACGAAATAAGGGAAATAAATTTGCTTACATAATAATATTTTTTTTTTATATAAATAATTTAAAATGCATGAATAAGAAGTATAGACAAATACATAGCACATTCTTAATACAATGATAAAACTAAACTAAGAAACGTGGTACTTAATGCCGCCAGTATTCTGGGAACGATGCCTTCGACAGCGACTTCTTCGATAAATAATCGAAGAAATCGCTGTCGTAGTCCGTAGTTATATGAGTTCTTATTCTTATTTATTTGGGAATCGATTTGGTGTGGCCACTGGCCAGCACGTTTTCTTTATAAGTATTGGTCGTTTTAAAAGACGTAATGTTATCTTTGTTTATTCAGTTTCTACTTTATTATTGCTTTAGTTTGTTGATCGGAACGCACAACGCTTACTTACTGCTGCGTTGTAGGTCCGATCAAGAGACCAAAACTTTAGTAAAATCAAAAGCGGCAGAGATTGGACAAGAAAGGAGCAAAAATGACACAAACATACCAAAAGGATTTGATTGCGGTCAACGAGTACATATTATCGAATGGTCCGTTTTGTGAATTATTTATTCGTTGGCTTATGACGTAAGCAAGCACAGGTTAGCAGCTTATTGGATCATGTTATAAACAATAATTGAATTTGTTTCGTTTATTTGAAATTTATATTCAAAAGGTTTACTGAGGGTTTGTACTACCCACAATATGTTGTTTTTAAATCATATCGTCTTGTTAGAATATATTGGCAAAATAATTGAGCATGGATTAGGCCTCGATGGGGATACCATGTAAAAAAAAACGCGCCAAGTATTCTACCCCCCAGGGTGGTGTGGAAACGGATACAGTTTTTTTTTTATTTTGATAAATTGTTGCGAAAATATTGAACGTTTCTCAACAAAATATTAACTGTAAGATTATTTCTAACATAAAGAAAGAGCAAATCTAATATGTACCTTTAAACGAGCAATTCTTGTATTTTTCATGAAATTTAGTATAGTATTTAGGAGAAAAATCGATCTAGCTAGGTTTCATTTTTAAAAACGTCGTCTAAAAAAAAACGAGCAAAGCTCGGTCAACCAGGTACTGTTTTTAATATGTACAGAAGATATTCATTGTTACCTAAACCGCAGAACTTCTGGAAAGTCATGCAGGCGTATAATCTAAAGAAAGCTTTTATTAGTATAAAAAATAATAATAAAATAAATAATCTGTAAATAATTACAGACGAAACTTAAGTGTTACAGAATTTAACGCAAATATAAACGGATTACATTTCGAGAGAGGTATTACTGCAAAAGCTTAAATTCTGCTATAATTCTCTACATTACTGTCCCAGGGTTGAATTAGTTACATTCCTACTTTAATTTTGTACCCGTAAGCTGTGTTTAAACGTTATCCTATGACGGATGTTTTGTAACATTCTGAAATTTTCAGAATAATTCCGTTTGAAATCTGTTCATTGTTATCTCCAGGGAGAGATTGTTATTATGTAAGAAGATAAATTCTGAGGCTAGGATGATTTTTTTCTTTGTTTCTTATATAAATTACTAGCTGTTCCCTGTGGCTTCACCTGCGTTCCCGGAATAAAATGTAACTTCGGGGATAATGTAGCTATTAGTGAAATAATCGGTCCAGTAACTCCGGAGATTAGCGCGTCAAACAATCTTCAGCTTTATTATTAGTATACAGATTTATTTTTTTAATTCGCTGCATATGCAAATTATTAATTGATTTTCTGTCTTTTGTTCTAGGTAAGTCGTCACACCACCGTATCCGTATCTTTGACCCTGTCAAACCTGAACTACCGTTGCCAACATGACATTAGTTCGACTTGTATTAATATACAAAGCAATGGACTCAAGATAAGTATAATCCTCACATAATATTAGAATTGCGGATGTGTTTGTTGGTTTGTCCTTCTTTCTTGCTGCGATGAAGCAACGGATAATTGATCGCAGGCAAAACCGTGGGGCGAAAGCTAGATAAATTTTAAGTGATCGATTCGATTCAAAGATTATACAAAAGACAAATATTAGTAACTAGTCTCTGTCGAGTCCCACATATGGCAATTCTCCGATCCATGGTTGGCGAGGCAACACGTCTGCGGATATGAGATCGCTTTTGCGCGTTCGTCGAGTCGATGACAGAGGGTCTACTGCGTGCGTCCTTATGATGCTTCGTGGAGAAGCGTAACACTTGTCAAGTTCCTGTTGTTTCCTTGTGTGGGACTCGACGGAGGAAATCCAGCGGAATTAGTTACTAAATATTTGTCTTTTGTACTCGTAATGGATTTCAGAAAGGTCACGTCTGAGTCAATTAGTGATCGAATTAATTTTTTTATTTCTGTAGATAAGCGTGTATTTGACTGCAATCTCATAATCCTTCAAGATGTCGCAAGTTCTGCTCTAAAGTCGCCCACCCTTTACAAACCCATACGTCAGTTCATTCCTCCCTTCCTCAGGAGATTTCATAAAATGACTGTTATATATCACGCGTTATGAAGCCGACAAATCACAGAGATATTAAATTTTATCGCACAATAGAACCAGGATCTTTCCATTTTATTGTGATGCAAATTGGTCACGGTGACTCTAGGTTACTGAGTGAGACACTTTAAGAGATGCTCTTACCTTGAATTTTGCTGAGATTATCATTTGAATAGTAATCTTCAGAGCTGAAATTAGAGTCAGAAAATCTATAAGCACCATCCATAAGGTGTGAGTGAACCTTCGTTATGTATAATATAGCATTCTATCATAATTGCCTGTGTAGGTCTATTTGAATAAAAAGTAAAACAAAAATAATAATGTCAGCTTCCGTTGGTTTAGCAAGTCAAAATCAACGCAAGCACACCCTTACTCATTATTATCCTGAAATACACAGCGATCCAGAAATGCTATTAAAATGACCCCTGTAAAGGTTTGTCCCACATACCTCTTTCCATTGTTTAATTCTTAATTAGGGACTGAAAAAGAGGCTGAGAGTTGGCTAATCGAGGCCTTTTATATGCCAATCGTGGCAACGGATTTACGTTCCTCTTTTTTCATTTTTAAATTAATTTGTCCTCATTCGCTTTCTTCTGAAAGATACAAATATTTCTCTTTACCATTTTCAGTATCGATTCATCCCGAGCGCTCTTAAGATTTGGAGCATCCAAGACGTTTTTCCTTGTTGAATCTTATCTTGTACTTTATTGGTTCCCTTTCCAGGGATACAGGAAGAGCGATTTTGTTATCACTAACTGTAAATGTGCCGAAACTTCTGGCGTTTACATTACTTATTGCTTTCCTTTTTTTAACCCCCGACGCAAAACGGTGTTATAAGTTTGACGTGTATGTCTGTGTGTGTGTCTGTCTGTGGCCTCATAGCTCCTGAACGGATGGAACAATTTTGATTTAGTTTTTTTGTTGTTTGAAAGGTGAATTAATCGAGAGTGTTCTTAGCTATGTTTCAAAAAATCCGCTCAGTCGTTTGAAAATTATCACCAATTTTCTAGTGAATTTCGGGAGTTTCATTAAAGGTTTAATCTTAGTTATACTTATATGTTTTTTAACTGTCAATCTTGGGACTTATGAGATGTAAACAACAACCAGAGGCTTGTTTCATTTTCCCAAAATTTCTATGTAACAGAATATGGTACAAATGAAATGTAGGTACAAAAAAAAATATTTTCGACGTATGTTAGATAATCGAAATACATAAAAAAGTTTGCGTACAGACATACGATGACCAGCTTGACCTTTATTATCATCTAATGAAAGACCTTGTTTCAATAAGCTACTGGAATGACTTGTAACATTCATTACATTACCAGAGGTTTCTAAGTTTGTTTCATTCAATGTTAGTGATGATGATGATTCTAACCAAGTCTAGGATTCAGATCGTACTCCTAATTTTAAAATGCTACAATCTACAGTGAATGTTGTTTGAAAGTTAACCTCGTATTTTGATTAGTGCAAATGTAAACATAGTTAAGTATTGAACGACCATTCGTCTAGATATAAAAACAATCTAAAACGTTATGACTATCTTCTGTTCGAAACACATTAATACTGAAAAGACTCGAGCAAGACATTTTTTATGGATTTTTACAAAGTGAATATTATAAACCTTATCCATACCAACAATAATGTCAATTGGTCTGAGAGACACATACAGAGAAGCTACTAAAGCCATAATATATTCTTGTCTTCCACTTAATGAACCCACCAGGCTTTGTCAACATTTAATAATATATTTTAAAATTAAGAGCAATAATGTTTGAATTGAAAGAAATAATAAATGAGATTATAAAAACGCTTGCATTTCACGAATGAATGAAATATTAAAAGAATTGCTGAAACTCAAACACAACAATCCGAAAGTTGCTTCCAATATGACAGGTCTTTGAAATTATAATGGCCAAGACGTTTTTCCATCCATTTGCCAATTTGGGGAACGTTTTCCTTGTCCATGGTTTTAATTCAGGTTAGAAATATAAATACAAAAAGCTATCAATAAAACGATATTAATTTTCATTTATTGCGAACTATGTAGCTTTAGCTGACCCATCTCCTGGCTCCATCATCAGACCTTCAACATCAAGTGCAATGTATTGTACTCAAACTTGAGGGGCTAACTAATAGCCACTAAAGAGTTCCACTATAAATCTCCTGGCTCCGTCATCAGATCAGCTCTAAGATAACAAATGATAGTAAGTATCTACTGTCATCTAAACTACATAATATACATACAAAGTTCCATTTCGATACGATAATTAGATGTAGGTTGAAATTGACTTTCCAGGTTTTATCACATTTTTAGTTTCAAATGAAGTGTTTTAAAAAAACTTCCACTAAAGTAAGTCAACTGTTTTTTTGTAAATTTAGAAATGACATAACATGTATATATTAACGATTTGTCATGTTAATTATCTGTCACACCACACCCTGTTGTTAAGGCTAGATCGTAGTCGTGCTTCATAATTTGCTACGCTATTGTCTATTAGGCAAAATAGATCGAATATCCTTGAAAATCATAAAAACTTATAGTTTTCGGTTTGCTCTTGGAATACAAATTGAAGCTACTATACGATGCTTCAGTTGAACTTATGTGTAATTAGTTTAGATTAAACATTGGCTATATTCCGATTTTTTCCTACACTCCAGTTCTATGAATACTCGAAACGGTATGTGTTAATTGAAAGGATTGACAATAATTTTGTAATTTTTGATTTTTTATCTACTCTCATATCGTAAAGTTCTAATTATGAAATCAAAAACAGTACTTTAATGACCCACTTTATGCACACCCGTCTATAATGAAATTAAAAAATACAGTTTTCTTCCCATGATAATGCTATAAAATAACTTTTTTTCATTAATGTACAAGTATTTGGACATGTCTGGCCACTTAAAATGTTTTTTGGGTTTTAATACTTCAATTACTGTCAGTCAACTTGTCAAACAAAATAATAAAGAAAAAAACATTATAAGTGGCCAGACATCAGGACTAAACAATTATAATTTTAGATGCAAATTTATTTTGTCTGTGGTCGCGTATGCAGTAGAGATCTCAACTTAGGAGTTTTTCCCCACACGGATTTAGGCGCCATGATGATTAATATTTGTTTATTTTATTGATTGTTTTGCATACATATTTTATTTTGGCCAAAAATGATAGAAAAATAGCAGTGATACTAAGGTGAAATAAACTTGGATCTGAAATTGTGGAGGCGGCAGTGGAAATGACGAATAATCGATACCCGTAAGTCATAAAAACCTATGACAAAATATTATCGATTTTTTACCTTTAAATTACATTATTAGATGAGTTTAGATAAAGTACTGTATGATACTGCACATAATTAGGTATTAAAAACTCGTGTGATACTATTAAGAACCTCGCCTACGGCTCGGTACTTAAACTCACACTCGTATTTAATAACCCCTATTATGCAACAGTATCATAAACTACTATTTTACTATGAAAGTTCAGTGTTTAACACAATCTCACCGTGTTCAGTGATGTGGCTGATGGTAGTAAACACACAAAGCCTAGACGGGAACTGGCTCTCAAGTGCAGCTGTCGGAAAGCCGAAAGCTAAGGGTCATTGTAGGATGTGAAGCGCGACCTTCATCTCGGTTTCGGCGTCACTGCCACTAAGCTGTCGCCTAAAATGAGGAATTAATAATATTTTTCTTTGAAACTTGTGCCACTCTTGAGTCCAAGCTTTCACGATGACGTCAGGTACCGGTATTCTTGTAATAATAAACAATTTCCTCGTCCTTGAGATGAAACGCTTATATTTCCGGCCGTGACCTTTCTCGCATAATGTCCTCTCTTGGAATATTTCATCATTCATCATTCTTGTGAGATATTGTACAGTCGTGATGTGATGTAGCATAGTTGACGAAACTACTTGTAAATAGTAATACCCAATACTTTAGCTTCAGTGGAATATAATCTATATTTGTACGTATACACGTTACACATTTACATCGACAAATTTGTTGACTTTTCAGCTGTGTCCAAAGATTTATTGAAAAAGACGTGTCAATCCTAAAATACACGTTCTTGGCAGGTCTCGTCCTATGCCCAAATAAATTCAAGATATTTGTAATTTAAGAGATGTTGTAATTAATAACCATGGAAATAAAATTTCATGCATGTATATTTTTTTTATCTATTAAATTCCATATGATTTTTATTTATTTATTCATTTATTACGACATATAACTGAACATAACGAACGTACTATAATAATAGTACTATGATAAATAACGAAATGTATCAACACAATAGCACAGGTATAGTTGCGGTCCCAAAATGTCCCCTTGGTTAACCATATTAGCTGCAAGGCGATTAATCATCGACCGTAAGAAACGTGATCAGATTTACAATATCACCAACTTTGTATATGACTTGAGAGTCAATTAATCAGGGGAATTGGGAAAATGATACTTATTAGGATAGAATAATGACAATCATTATATGAATTGTATGTTTGCCCACTAGTCGACGTGTAAATCAACGACTATTGCAATAGGCTAGTTTACAGTGTCAATAATAAATGACCAAACACTAAACAATGCATAAAACATCTAAAAACACGTGGAAACATCAAATATGTTGTACATTTAATGCTTTTTATGATTTTTAATTACCAGTAGAACCACCAAGAGTAGATCATTTGATGCTGTGAAACTAAGACGTCATTAGGTTAGTATTTCATACAAAATTCCATATTAACTATCGTTTTGACATTTATTAAAAAGTAGCTGATTTGATATGTCAGTAAACTACCCTATTATTTTCTATTTCAGGAAAACAGATACGTGTACAATATTTAGTTAAGAGTTTCTTATTTGTACAAGTTTTTAGTTCTATGTCATTCGATACTCGTGGTCTATATGCGAGTAGATGATCAAAAATTAATTGTTCACATTTTGGCCTACTTATTTTAATGTCTTTCCAACGGTATATTAGTCTTTAGGCCTCATTTTTTGTATAGTATCTTGAACTACTAAAAACACAAACCATTTCCTGAAATCTGATAACTCTAAAACCGATCATGTGGCAAATTATCGTCGCCACAACACAAATAATATGGAAATAACCGGCAAAGATCCAATTTAAATCCAATAAAAGCATCGTATAAATCCTTCCGTTCATTAAAATAACCTCCTGTCGTCGCGGCGCCGGTTGTAAATCAGTGGTCTTCACTGGTTGGTATGCTGCATGCGCTTGCGCATCGAGTGAAACTGCGTCCGCGCACCTATACGTATTAGGAATGCGAGTAAAAGTATCCCAATGCGTCGTTCCGTTCGCCATTCATTGATATGATTATAGGATTATTCCTCTAAATGCTAATCGATCGAAATCACACGTTAAATTCTATTGGTTAGAAATTGTAAATGTGTCAGAAATCATAGTTCATTGTAGACATAATTCGATCGATCCTCGTGTTGTCGATTCCTGTCCAAGTAGTTAAATCATCTGCGTATTGTCATAATTAGATACTTAAACATATTCTAGATAATGACGCACTTTCAGCAGTTTGTTTGTTGTTACTCCTCTTCGTAGATTATATGCTTGATTATTTGCGTTTAAGCGTTACGTGTTTTTATGGTTATATATGGTGACCATTTCAGAAGCATGACCTTGGGTATTACATGCGTAAAGACTGACTAGAACAATAGATCTGAATAGATTAACCGGTACCTACCAGTGGTGGTATTACCGCTGAAAATAAATGAGGACAGATAGTATTATCTTTTGTAATTACTTATTATTCTTGTTACGACCTAGTAACTGAATCTGGTCATCAATTAAACCTCTTCTTTCGTGAATAGGCATATTTAATTCGTACCCAGGTACGTAATATTATAATGTAACTAGCTGACCCGGCAAATTTTGTTTTGCCATATAAATGATTTATAGCTTAGTAATATTATGTAATAATGGATAGGATGCTCCTATTCGAACCGAATGACACCAATCTGCCTGCATCTGACTGTAAAAAAAAACAATAGACTAGGACCAACATCCATGGATTTTTTTCAAGAGGCATGCTTTACCCAACACACAAATTAACGAAAGACTTTCCTAATACAAGCCCAAAGTGTTGTCAGCCTACTTGGAATTCAAGAAGGATTATTGTTATGACAGTGGCAATTTTCGTTTCGTTTTCACTTTCAATTTGCTAAATCGACCATTGTGGAGCAACGGTTAGGATTACCAAATAAAGAATAGTTTGTTCTGTATCATTTGCTATGATTATACCTGCTATAGTTTATTTCTTTTTATTTTTAACTAGCGACCCGCACCGGCTTCGCACGGCTTTCTCAGCTTTTCTGTACTATAATATGCATGTATTATACATATAAACCTTCCTCTCGAATCACTCTATATATTGCTGAAAACTGCATTAAAATCCGTTGTTGATAGATCAGTCAGTCAGTCACGTTATCCTTTTATATGTTTAGATTCTCTGACTTATTTTCTATGTCAATAAGGTGGGTTTTACATGTTACATTGCAAATGCGCATTTGAGGATTGTTTGTCTTCTTCTTGCTAAGCGTTTGACTGGCTGCTTCCAGGATGAGCTGTCTTGATTCTACATTCTCCTGTGGTAATTGAAATGAGAAGCACACAAACATTGACGAGCTTATTATTAAATTTGTGTCGACATCACTACTTGACCTATCATCGATAATCTATCCTCGAGTTATCCGCGTCTTCGATGGCGAAAGTTAAATAAAAATAAAGAATACACTTTACTTCTCTTTAACTTTAACAAAGACATAACAACTGCTTCAACTTAATTAACGGGACGTGTGGTCTGTAATGAAAATTAAGTATTAAATGTTATACTCATCAATGTTGTACGGCCAATCAGAGAAGCAGTTGAACTCAAATTAATTGGGACGGCTTCGTACCTACGCTGGGTTTCTTTCTATGCATTCAATGTAGGAATAGAACGTAACTTCATACGTGACATTTAAAATGATTTTTGTCAGGTGTTTATTTCTTGGAATTTCTAACTAAGGAGTTAAGATAAAATGATGGGTGAAATACTTGAGCGGTTAGGTAAAAATTAAATCTATGCAAATTACCAAGTAACTATCATATTGCATACGCTTACTATGTCAATATCATGACTTGAAGTTTTTTGACACATGACCTTGTATATTTTTCGGTGAGGTAGACACAACAGCTATCCATGGATACAATCTGTCGAAAAGTCACTGACTGACAATCAGTACGACATGTGACAGTGACAGTTACAATTGGCAATTATTTCCAAACGGTCGCAACCTGGTACTTGTATTTTTAGAAGTCTTTATTTTACTTACTATCACAGAATTTACCTATACTTATATAATCATTTATTTACCTCGTAAAAGCAATAAAAACCTGTTTATCGTTAGAAGAGTCTCGAGATCTTCGAGAGAAGTATTATTGCTTGATTTATAAATAAAACAATAATCAAATCGATGGTGTTTTGAATGAATCCTTTTACAATAGTTTTACACCACATTATTATTTTAGTTGCTGGTGTTCTATGGTATTTCATGTTTTTATTTTTCCCATGGATGTACGCTTGTGTTTGACCACAATCTCACCGCAATAAGTAATAATGTGTTTCAAGATAAGCACCCAAAGCGTAGAAGGGAACTTTGTCATTTAGTTTTCATAAACAAACAAAAGTCAATTTAAAACTCGAAACAAAAACTGAGATAATTATTACACTCACCACACAAAGATACTGCAGCTCTATAAATAGTTTGTAAAAATCTTTTCAATTATTTTTTTCATCAATAATCTTATTCAAAGCTTGAAACTTTACATCCCACATCGCCAGATTTCAGCGAAACTATAAAAACGCTGTTCACAACGCTCCAGAATTCCAGATAGTTTAACTGTGTTTACTTTACCCGGGGAAAGTGGGAGAAAAGGGGGGGTGAATGTGGACGTTTCCCAATTTCACTTTCATACCTGACCGATCGGTTGATGAAAGTTTTTAATTGGTTTTTGATAGGGGTGGTGGTGGGTGGCTGACTATTTTTACTTTTTGTACCAGTTTTGGCCAGCTGTTCTGTGGGTTTGCCATTGACGAGAATTTCGTTTAACCTAGATTTCGATCTTCGGTTCTTTGTTTGTTCTGTTAGGGACAGTTGACCAATAGCAATTTGGCTTCCTGCATGTCGAATTCCAAGTATTCAAACAAACCCACAAATTAAACATTATAATATCATCTTTATGTCAGCTGAAAGGCCTCCCCCAAGGATCTCCACGATGGCCGCTCTTGCGCTACCCGCATGCAGCGGTTTCCTCACAAGGCTGTAATGCGAAAATATGGAAAATGTACAGTGTTTATTGTGATTTAATCAAATCAGACTACATATAAGAGCTATATTAGCGATCGTGACATTAGGATAAATGTCATAGTAATTTATATGACGTGAGAGCACAATTATGTCATAGTAAATAATGACGTCACGCAAATGGGTATTTTAGGATATATTTACAAATGTTCGTGAAAAAAATATTTTAAATGAATCTCGAATAAAACAATAAGTACCTAACTATCGTTATTCTACAAAAAAAACCTAATAACTTATTGTTCTCAAGCGTATTCATTATTTCTCAAGATTTTTCATAGTTGTTTCGTATTCGTGTAATATTGTTTACATTTCCAATATCTCCCGGTAAATTAACTGATCCCTCATTTTATCATTACTTATTTCGGCAAAGTCATTTATAAGTATGTTATCAGTTCTGTATTACCCTGATGTAAGTATTGATAACGTAAAAAAAATACTAGTATTGCACGCATTTTTCTGTACAATTAAAATGACCCATTTCACGAGCTTCTTGAATTCTAATCAAGTGTAAATCACTTCCTAACTTTCGTTGTTTTTTCATCACTAAATTGCTGTTATCTCTGAAGACATATGTATTTATCACTGTTATCCTTAAAATAAAAAAAAAACATGTTTTTCTTTCATTATAAAACTAGTAGCGACATCTATCGTGAGTGTGACTATTTATTATCACACTCGATCAGCTGAGTTTTAGCGCTGTTATCGTTGCGCTAGATCATTCATAGATGGCGCTAGTGGTATTATATTACTTGGTACTGCTGAAGATAGATTTATCATTATCTCTATGTATATCACAATAGATCAGGGGGCTAAAACGGCCGCTTGTGCAATATTGCTATGCAATTCATAACTCGAATTTACATCAGAGCCAAATTTTATTTAAATATTTTTTGGTAAAAATGCAAATCATTTTAATCAATTAATTTAAAATCTATACAGATTACACCATAATCTGCTGTAAATTCGAGATATGAATTGCACAGCTATATTGCTCAAGCGGCCGTTTTAGCCCCCCAGCTGACCTCTTGGAAACTCCTTATCGTTGCCGCTAGATCATTCATAGATGGCGCTACTGGTATTTTACTTGAGATGATTGCATGTTTAACTTCTTGACATTTATGATAGAAAATTTGATTGTGTATGGAAATTAATAGTCTGTAACTATTAATTACTGTTTTAAATTACTTTTAATTAGTGTTTTTACAACTATCCGCCCCGCCGTTTCCCCTACGCAATCCCCTATTTTACCTCCCTTGGGGGTTGAATTTTCATACATCCTTTCTTAACGGACGCTTATGTCATAAGTCATTATATGACATTTTTTTTCCATCAAGTTTAAACTGTGTGTGGTTGATATATCAGTCAGTAACGTTTTCCTTTTTTAAATGTTAATTTAAGGGGGAACGTTCGGTTTGAGCGCGAAATTCAAATTTTACCACGTTTTTTGCAAATTGCAGCTCAGTTATAGGTCGTAAGTTATCAACATGTAGTAACATTTTCATGAAATAGTCGTATATGTCAGTAATATAGCTTGGAGGAAAATGATTTCTTTTGTTATTAATCAGTAAATATACTACCATTATTCTCGCAAATAACATGTTGATAACTTACGACCTATAACTGAGCTGCAATTAGCAAAAAACTTGATAAAATTTGAATTTCGCGCTCCAACCGAAGGTATACCCTTAAACAGATAGATTACAGGACCTTGTTATAATCTCTTTTTATAGGACAAAACCATTCACAGTATGTATCTAATATACATTTTTATTAAATTCAGAATAGCCTTTCATTTTGCATCCATGCTACCAAGCACACGAAACCAATAGCTTAGGCACGTAGATCTCAAGCAAGCTGATTTTTTAAGTATTCTAGTCATAAACGCTGCATTGCACCATTTCTTTCTACCCTCATATATTTGTCTTCTCTTTCTAAATGTCATTACCATTGCAACGTGTAATAAGTTAATTTCATTATAACGTAACACGTTGCGAACGATAAGAACTTTTAATGTGATAGTAGTAGAGTTTAATATCCAGTTAAAGGTAACTGGGAGTACGGCGGTGCAATCGCCAAGTAAGTTTTCTGAAGTCATTAATGTTTTATTGATTCAATTTCATTATGTAACAAGAGAATTGGTTATATTGAGGATGGCTCTCAATTCGACCCGGGTTCAATGCTTAATCCATAGTTCTATTATTATAATGTAGGAAGGAAATCGTTTTGTATGTTATTTATATGGAAATCATATTAATTTTAATTATTTACTGTGCCCTAACGATTTCATGTTTTGTAAAGGCTTTGTAAAGGCCGTTGACTTTCCCCTTAGTTTAGCCCATTGTAGGCAATATGTGGTAAAGTGTGACCCAGCGATCTACGGATAACTTATGTAATGATGACTTAGGTTAATGAACTTCAAGACTGTAATTTTATATTAAACATTTAAGTACTGTATTAGTAGAAGACTTAATTACTTTTCAACAAGTTAAATGTTAATGACTACCCATAAAACACCAGCGAATTCGCAGCCGGTTTTAAAAGCAGAAAATGTCGCCATTAATTGAAATGGACAAGTCTACATGCACATTAGCAGACAATTACGGCCGTGCTAATTGTTAAATTAAGTAATTTCTCACTTGTAATTGTTGTGTCATCGATCTATGTCGCCTTCCAAGGAGACGTATACCCGGAATCGATAGCTGAGAGTTTAAGCAATAGTCATATTATATGGCTGTTCTTATGACTTTTAATCTTCTGAATCTTGTCTATAATACAACCATCAGATGGGCTGTAAACTTGTATGCTATCTTCAAATGAAAAAAAAAAACATCCCCAGACATTTCTTTCTAGCTTTCCCTAATCCACTAGAATGTAATGAAAGGTTGTTATTTTCTAAGACATAATCAATAATAGAACTTCGGGCTTCGGTTAAAGCTTTTTGTTGTGTAATTACAAAGTACCCCCAAGTTAATTACGTAGCAGACCTTTTTGGGGTCACGCAAGTCACTATTATAATACGCCTTTGCTATTTGCTCACTCGGCTGTACTTAAAGAGAATAATATGGAGAAATACTTCTACATATTTGCACAAAACAACCAATAAAGTCAGCAATTCCAGTTATTCATAGCGCCGTATTATCATAGCTCTTGTAGTTGTAACTTTATACGCCTTCCACCGGAGTTTCGCAGTTTATGAACTGAATATTTCGGGTTCTCATACCGACTGAGCAATTTTCTTTCTCTCCCCGACATTAATGGAATGATTTATTGTTTCAGATGCCTGCGATGTAGACCGAACAACGAGTTTCAAACATTCGAACGTTGAAAAAGTTTAACGAAATTCCGCTGTCGTGTCGGCAACTTCGCAATTACAATTTTCCAATCCCTATTCCGCCGGAAGCGTCGATGAATTGTGCCGTTCGAAATTTAAAATGCGCGATCGTGATTGGTCAATGTGACGTGTATTATTGTGATCAGTGATGTGCTGTGTCGATAGTGGTTATCGATAGTCGTCGAGATGGCGACGATGGATCTGACGAACGAGGTGGTCCGCTTGCGGGCCGAACTCGAGAAGGTCTCCTCTGAGCGAGACATGCTTCTCTGCGAAGTGTCCAACTTGCGGAGAGAGTTAGAGCTCAGCGAGTTGAAGAACTTGCAGGATGACAGGTGAGTAGCGGGTTGAATTAAGTGCGTCGTTAAAAAGGCCCTTTGAATCAAGATAATTTCACATACGTGTTTCTCAACACACACCCTACGTACATAACCGTTTCCGAGCAAACAAAGGGTGCCTACGTCTTGCTGGTCCTTTGAAAGACTCGACAGTTCGTCGGGGACCTCTCACACCACAGTTTTTGGTCCATGTTAGCAGCGAACTAGCAATATCATGTAAATGCAAAATGTAGTGAGTGTCGTGGGTAATTTTGTTAGTTGGGTCCACTATCACATACCAAACGTGCGTCGAGTATCATCGCTTAAAAAAATGTAGACGATTTGAAAAATTAAAAGTGGTTTATCTATCTGAAAGTAACCAAAATTAATCTACTAAAAATATGTACAATTTATATGGGTATAGGGTGCGCAAAATCATTGCCCAGTCTGTTGAAGCGTGCTAAGACGACTGGTAGCATTACCACTGGGAATTATTTTATCCTTGCTCCTCCATTTTTTTCACTCCTAACCCGAATCCAGCCTTAATTTTCTACACCTTCAGTAACCACACATTATGGCATCTATGTAGATAATTTTTATGGCTTATATCTTTATATCAGCTCCCGCTGCCTCTCATGCCATGGCGACACCCACACGCGTGTCTATTACGCCTATTGTTCCCCGTGAGGTTTCCGTCTACGGTGACGTCAGAAGGTCCTTCGCACTCTTTGAATACCCTCATAATATGACATGGTTGAATGAAAATACGTAGTAGCAACTTACTGATCGTGATGTACCCTAAATTTACTATTAAAAATCACACACAATAAATTTATGATAATATTAGTAGTTTAGGTGGTATAGAATTTAGGCCCCTATAACCAAGTGTAAAATTCTTATCACATAAAACAATGTAATATCAACCAATGCGAGTTTCATGCTGGTAATTTCTAATAGATAGCAAAAAAACATTCACAAACGAATAAGGCCCGTCTGTATCAAAATTGGCTTTGTACTTTCATAAGTACCTTATAATAGGGTTACTGTAAACAGATTGCTGATGTCAAATGCTCAAGCTTAAACGCTCAAGATTATTGTTTTTCGGATTTACATTCAGCAAGAGAAATTTTTTTAGCTATGAGACACATCTCACGTGTATTAAACTATAGTTTTTGAATTTGTTATTAATTACAGTTGAAGATGGTAAGATGTTCTTGGATTTTTTGCTGTAAAAGCTGAAGAATTTGTTTGTTTTTTAACGCGCCAATCTCTGGATCTACCAGTCGTATTTGAAAAATTCTTTCAGTAATAAGAAGCTACATTATCCCCGAAGGTTATATGTTACTTTTTATCCCGGGGACGCGAGTGTAACCGCGTGGAACAGCTATTACCGATCTACAGAGCTATTGCTTTGAAAGAAGCGCTTGATGAAAAACGTCCTTCTTTCAGAATATATTCTTCTCTAGACTTATTTCGTATTCATCATCATCATACAAGCCAAAAGACGTCCACTGCTGGACCAAAGCCCCCCCCCCTCCCCAAGGTTCTTCACGATGACCGCTCTTGCGCTACCAGCGGTTTCCCGCGATCCTCGCAAGATCGTCGGTCAACTTGTGGGGGGCCTACCTGCCCACGCTGCATCTTCCGGCTCGTGGTCGCCACTTATTTGGTACTTATGTAATTTCTTGTTACATTAGATCGATCAAAAACTATATTAGTTTATGATATCGCACGTTAAGTGTGATGGATGAACATATCAATCGATTAAGGTAATAATCATAAATCACAGCACATTAAGGCGAAATTATATAACTTATTTTCCTATCCACTATTTAGAGATTGCTTCTTCACTTTGTCTATTGATAAGCTTACAGATTTGATACCTTTAAAAATTGAGAGATTTGGCCAAATTTTAACAATTTTCGTTTTTGATGTAATTTATTTTTGGATCGTGCGGCCCACCAAACAGACGTTTGCAATACTAGAGTATCGCTTGCGCGTTGCGGACCTTTCCCTGTGACATGAGCTCTGGCGATCTTACTCACGCGTAGGATATTAGAAATACTATATCAGGTGCGGTATTCTGTAAAGGTGAGGTATTTACTACCCCAAACGAACTGCTCTTTGATTGAAAAGTCGCTTTATGCTTACCTCTTTAAAATAATTAGGAAGAAGCTGTTGAAATGACATCAGCCAACGAGTTCACATAACGTTACATAAAATTACGATTTCAACGTCATCTTACAAAGACATAATATTATGATATAAATCTCAAGAACTTTCTAAACGAGCTGATGTGCCTTTTTACCAACAAACGGTCACACTTCACGGTGGCTAATGATTTGCATTACAGTCATCATTTCATTGTGAAAGTGAAATTAAATTTGCATGTTACTAAATAACGTAAATAAACGGTAACGCTTTCGTTGCAGTAGCTTTGTCAGGTGTTTTGATGGGGATGTGGCTGATGGTGGTAAGCACACAAAGCCTAAAAGAGAACTGGCTCTCAAGTGCAAATGTCGGAACACACCTGTAGGTTTATACAAATAAGTCGGCAAGCATACCGCCCGTCTTATGGTAAGCGGAGGCTGATACCACTCGCGCGTTGCTGTGTATTCGTCCTCCCGATGAGCTTTGGCGACCTTACTCATGCGCAGGAACACAAAAGTAATTTGGCCGCTGTATTCTGTACGGTACTTCCCCAGCTGAACTGCTCTTCGAGCTAAAAATCACTATACTCTGCCTGTCTTAGTAACTTATGTCACTTAAGTTAAATATCCCAGTAAAATAGAAATAGCCGAGATATTTTTTATAAAATTAAGGGAGACTAACAGGATCTTAATTAGTTACAATACAGTTTATAAAAAAAATATGATTCATAGTAGATATATTACCACAAGTGAAAATTACAAATAAATATATAATTAGGCGCACGGCCTATTTGCTACAAAAATAAGATGGTGTTCCATAAACAATCCTATTTATAAATGGATACATTAAAATAAAAACTTATACTTTATTAATTTATAGGTGAGCGCAAAATCAACAAAATATCATCTTTAATTGAATTTATTGAATCGGAACGGATGTCCGGAACATGTAGAACTGTCATCAAATAAAGATGACCTTCCTCTGTCCTCAATCTTTTCTCATTAGCACCACATCCACAATATTACACAATAAACACACAAAATATTGAAATAAAGCCTAAATCCATACATTATACACATAACTAAGCAGCCATTTATTAATAGCGATATATCGACAAACATGTTGAATATAAAGCCTCCTGCTACCTTAACTTGTTATGACGTGGGTGTATTAATGACGTCATCCTGCCTGACCTTGGTCAGAATATCAGTAAACGAAAAGAGACTATGTTACCTAGTAAAAATAAACGTAGGCCGATATTATTGGGGTAAAAGTTGTCATATATTGTATATCTAGTTTTTTTATGACAAGCAGGTAAACGATGCATCTTATGAAATGTGGTCATCGCCGCCTATGGACATTTGCAATACAAGAGGGATTGCCAACGTATTGTAAATTTGTAATAAATAAATCTAAAAATTTAATTGACTGATCTATCAACGCACAGCTCAAACGACTGGATCAGGCTAAAATTTGGCATACCAGACAGATATTATGACGTAGGCATACACTATGAAAGTATTTTTGAAAACTCAATCGATAGGTGGTAAAGTAGGGGATCGCGGGTGAAACCCGGGGGGGCGGAAACCTATTTGGCCCTTCATCAATCAATATTATATTTATTGACAGTGACAGTGACAGTTTTGTTCCTGTTTTGTTGCCATTTGTTGAGCTGTCACGTCACACACAAAACTGCATTTTAAATGAACCAATGTGAGCCCCAAATCCGAAGGTGGACGTGTTTATTAGGTTATGTCGAGGAAATTCAAATCTAACTATTTTTTTAAAATTTACGTCAATGTCGAACATGTCATAGCTTCCGCCTCGCAGTTCCACCCGCGATCCCGGGGATGTTATGTTTTCCCGGGATAAAAAGTAGCCTATATGTTATTCCAGAGTATGATCTATCTATGTGCCAAGTTTCATCCTAATCCATTCAGTCGTTGATGCGTGATGATTGATTTGATAAAAAAAACAAATATCTAAATATAGAAACATTTTCATTTATTATAATATACTAGCTGTTCTCCGCGGTTTCACCCACGTTTCCGGGATAAATATACTCCTATAATCTTCGGGGTTAATGTAGCTTCCAATTAGCGAAAGATTTTTCAAATCGGACCAGCAACTCCGGAGATTAGCGTGTTCAAACAAACAAACAAACTTTTCAGCTTTATTATTTGTATAGATTATAGATTAGTAGAATTAAATCGCTTACGAAAATTACTCCAATGTTAAGTTTGTAATTATTTATCTTCCATGATCAGAAGAACTATCCAATCCAATAGATTGGCATTAAAATGTACAAATCGAACATTAATTAGTATGTGGTCATCTTTGATTACCACACTATACGTGTGTGCTAAGACCATCTCCAAAAGATGTATGACCTTAACCTGACTGACGTTATGTTTACACATACAATGACCTCTCTTATTTTACATGGGTATAGCCTATTGCCACAATATTCTCCTACTAATATTATAAACTAGCTGTTCCCCGCGGCTTCACCCGCGTTACCGATGTATCTCATGTTTTCAAGGGATAAAAAGTAACCTATAGCTTATTCCAGAGTATGATCCGTTCATTAGTTTTTACGTGAAAGAGCAACAAAGATAACATATAGGTTACATTTTATCCCGGAAAGACATAAGATCCCTCATGAACGCGGATGAAACCGCGGGGCGGAAGCTAGTACTATAATAAGTGGCTTCCAATTTAGCTAAGGACTGGCCTTTTGTTTAGTCAAAATCATTAATTTTCAGTTGTTTGTTCTAATGATTGTGTTTGATTTCCGTGTTTATTCGGTTAATGATGTCACTAATAATGCAAGAAAAAGAGCCAAGTTAATAATAAAAGGGGTAATGGTCACAAAAAGATGAATACTGTTTATTAAACAAAATGCCACGGTACAAGAAACAAATATTCCATGCAATCCATGTATAGTATGACACAACTTAGATGTAGCATCGGCAAATCGTATTCGTACACTTCACTTCCGATACACAACTAAAAAAAAATCATTCACTATCGCGCCATTCAACGTTCAACAAGATCATTTTCATTTTTTAACACATGAGTAATGTTGTAGGTGCACTCTTTTCGGGAACGATCGATTTTACGAATTGTGCCGATGCTTCATCTAAGTTGTGTCATACTATACCTACCTATAGAAAGTTTACGTAACTATTAGATACCTACGTAGGTATAAATGGCTAAATGGCAAATATAGATAAAAAGGCTTAAATGGACACTGTACCTACTTGGTATAATTTTCAAATTGATTGATGTAATGCCATACTGATAGAGCAAAAGAGAAATTAAACATTTGTTAGTATTTTGATATTATGTACTAGCTAGCCATCATACTATTATCCTGTTATGTGATGTAAACAATAAAGTATTTTGTATTGTATATCAATAGTCAATAGTCATAATTCTGCTAAGCATATTGATTCCCCATCCCCCCCCCCTCCCTTTCTTCTCAATATCATTCTGCCTAATCCCCCAGCCATATTTCTTATGAATATCGTTTTGTTTTTGCCTTGAGAACAAAACAAATATTTGATATAATAATGAAATGAGTATATTTACAAATGCGACATTGCGATTAATCGCAAAAAATATCATAGTTTCGTCGCTAGTTAACTATGTAGAATTGATTATTCTATTATTACATAAGTAGTAAATTGTTTAATTTTTGATTACCATGCCATATAAAATGGCCATGTTTTACCTGAAAATCAATAAATCGACGAGTACTTATATCAAAGAAGTAACAGATAACAAAGTAGCTTGCCATATTAAAACAACGGAAAATTATTATTTTAATCGCGCGACTAAGTCGACAATGTATATCGATCCTATGCTCTATTCGTGCGGTCGCTACTGGCCATGTAAACACGTCCCATTTCGGTCGGCTCTTTGTTTCTATATTAAAGTCTCAGTGGTAACTAAAGCTAACCAAACACAAAAGCCTTACAGCCATTCTGATATTTCCAGTCATTATTATTTGCCTAGACATTGAATATTCGCCCACAATACGACAAACACATTAGCAACATTGGCGATAAAATGACACTTTGTCATAACATCTAACTAATCGGGTTTATTCGCGCACAGATTAAAAAATAAAAAAAAAGAAAGAAAAAAAACATTTATTCTAGACAACACACAACATTACAAGACAGATGAGATGGAACAGTAAAAAACAAAAGTTAAATAAACCTATTCGTGAAGACTTGTTTTGATGTAATGTTGATTATCTTAATGTCACCCGAGCTCATTGATGATTGAGTAATATGTTGGAAACGCATGAGTGAGATTCCCTGAGTGTTGCAAACGATTATGACTACGTCAACCCCGTACCCACTAGGCAGTATACCTGTTTACTTACTTCGTAGTTCGCTCAATAGAACTGGTAAAATATAGACTTTAGTATTTTGTACCCAGGACTTGAGACATCTGTGTTGTTTCGTCAAATCTGTTAACAATGCGAATGTTCCAAGGCGGCATTTTAGGCCCTCTCCTTTTAATTGCGTAGGCAACCGGCTTATTTCGCCTGTTTGAGGCCAAAAGCTCAACCTCCGGGGAATGTTTTTGACGAACACCGTTGAACGGAGGGATATAATGTTTTTATTAAGCTCCCGGCACTTTAGCACAACCTTAAGCTTTCTATGACTGACGTCTATCAACATTAAAATGTGTTAAAAATAAGCTATTTGGATTTTCTTTAAATGTTTTGACTCTGTTATGTATGGCCCAAAAAATGATTTTATGTGGGTAATTACTTTTTGATGGTAGATATAACGGTTTTCCTCTTACACAAATGAAGCTACTGTTCAAATACGAGTAACTCCAGATTGTAACCGTAATCGTTTTTTTTGTGGTATGCTATCTGGCTATGTCTCTGGCTATGAGATGTCTCTTGAAATACTTCCTCAATCCCGACATCCTCCCGTCACCACAGACAAAACTTTATAATCTAACCATGCAACCGGATAACATCAAAGGAAATAAGTCAGCCGTTCCTATTTCCCTTTATGAGGCTTCCATGGGAATTCCTTATGAAATGTTTTACATAAGTTCATGACTACGCGACGTTTGTTATAGTGTAGCCGTACGTCATTCATCAATCCTTGGCTTTCGAGGCTTGCAGAGGCACTCAAGTGGGTTCTTACATAACTTCGGTACCAGACATTACTTAGCTCAGTGTCAAATAGAATCGACCTGTGGTTCTTTTTATGAAAAGTTTGATCCAAAATAATAGTAGGAGCGCTTATTTTGAAGTAATTTGAAAAAAAATTGGTTGTTTGTCTATTTATTAATTTTGATCATAAAATCCTGGTGGGAAGTTGGTAGATGAATATTAACGTGTTTTGTTTTGTGTTTTGAAATATTTTTTTAGACGTCATTGTAACATAATCTCACCCTTGCACAACTTGATAAAAAATATGAAAAAAAATAAGCACATTTGGTCTGCACTACGTCCACTGACTCGAATGATACCACTGGACCCTATAGGTAGTGATGTTTGTATTGTACAATTTTTTTATTAATCAGCTTTGCTTAAATCATAATAGTACATACAACCATTAATCAAATTTACTAGAGACCTAGTAGTGTTAATTCATCTACCAGATAATAAATTTTCCTTGAAAATGAACGCAATTAATTTTCTATGAAGCGTGTGTTTATTTAAATCTATGCCTAGAGCATCGCAAGTCTAGACTAGGTATTTCCATATCATTATGCAAAGAAAACATTTTCCGTTCGCGCGTATAGTTATTGCTGGTAGAATTTAACATTATCAAGCGGGAACCGCCCACCTTACTGTATTTAGGGTTGCCAGTCAACTTGTGACAGCAGGAATCTACGTTTCAATTACAGTAAAGGTAGATTTCAAATAAAGGTGTTCGTATGGACTTAATTAAAAATACTTAAATGTCTATGGTTTAAGCTGGCTTTAACATCAAAACGTTTAGTTTGTATTTAAATCTTTTACAGCAATACCCTGAGAAGAAATAATTGATGTTTGGAAATGCTTGCATCGCGTTTGCGTTTTTAAATTAATTCTGTCAGCGAGAGGAAATGCATGCGCAATAGTAGCTAGCGTTTGCTAACGCCAATTATTAACTCTTTGGGTATTGGTGTTCATTGGTGACATTACTCCAATGAGTTTTAATATATTATTATTACCTATCTATCTTCTATACAAATAATAATGCTGAAGAGTTTGTTTGAACGCGCTAATCTCCGGTTACTCGTCCGATTCGAAAAATTCATTCACTAATAGGAAGCTACATTATCCCCGAAGGTTATAGGTAGGTATATCATTAGTCCCGGGAACGCGGGCGAAGCCGCAGGGAACAGCTAGTTGTACATAAAGAACATTTCACATTTAAAGATTCTCAGTGACCTCAGTACGTATTAGCAAGCCTGCTCGACGGTTTTTTAAAATATCATAATATTTATTCATGACTATTTTAGTGGTGGTAACCCTATCCATTACGTATGATCAAACCACCCACATATTGCAGAGTGATAATCGATTCTATCCGTTCAACACTTACATATAGATCGGTGAAAGTTGTCACAGTTTAATTTAATAGTTTGTATGTTGTGTTGTCTAACGTAATAACTAGGAAAACATTGCTATGGTATTATTTTGTATAAGGAAATGTGACAAACATTACTTATTTACCTTACAAACATTAGACGATAACTGTGTGCTTTGAAAACACTGATTAAAAATACTAGTGGTAGTGTTGAAGACATGAATGTGCTACCAAAAGGAAAGACAAAGAGAGTTAGATTTAAATTTATATGTGCGAATAATGGCTGTGAATGTGGTTACAAGAGGTAAGTTATTTTAATTATTATTGTTGGAGTTCGAGGAAAGAGGAGGTTGTCTCCTAAGGCTTTTTAATGGTCAGCAACACGTTGGCAATCCCCTGGTATTGCCCCATAGGTTAACATTGTAGACCACCTACCTGCTTGTCGACTTGCTGACATTAAAAAAATCCCCATACAATGTGAAATGAAATAAATATTGTGTATTTGACAACAAAAGAGCTCTTTAAGGTCTACAGTAGGCAATTCTTGTATGGCAAATGTTTTACCGACCATCAAGTACTTCTATTAGCACCGACAATTTGCTTAACAATCTCTTGACATAAAAAAAAACAAGTTTCAAATCCAAATATTTTCTGATGCAAAGTTCCGTGGTATAAAATAATTCGACGACCATGTAATAAATGGAAAACCGTAGAATGGTAAATCAGAGCAGTCCTTTACCTACTGGAAGAGCTTCTCTACTGGGGAAATACCACCTTCCAGAATACCACAGCTAAAAAATTTAATGTCGCCAGAGCTCATCGGGGAGGAAGGTAAGGTCGGTCACATGAGCAATAGCCCACAGTACCAGTGACATATAATATTTATTGTTTTGAAATGCCTCTGTTCTTGCAAGCGTCCAAAGGCTACGGTAAACGCATTAGTAGGAGGACTGTATCTTTACTGATTTCGTAGTATAAAGTACCATATAGACCAATTTTTATTGAACACAGATGAAGCCAATAACCTCCTTTGATTCTACTGAGCACTGAACATAACTAACGATTCGTTCATCCATCGTGGTGACACAACAAAAGCAATTGCATCATGACCATCATGTCTTCACAATAAGTCTCAAGCGCTGAATAGTCGTTTTAGTTCACGTAAAGTTATATAAGCACGTATTGAGACCTGTCTGTCTGTCTGTGTAATGATTACGTGTATGTAATTGGATCGGTAGTTCACCTCTTGTCGGGTTACTTTACTTTCTGTTAAATTTGAATCGATTTATTATTCGTTTTGATTTTACATACTGCGTAGGTATTATCGAATTTAATAGCGATTAAACTTGACAGAAAGACCCAAGTTCGAATCCTATAATGGACTTGAGCTTCCAGTGAAAACATCGTATGAAAACCATAGCACGGCGGTAGGATATTTCGTAGTTCTTGCCTTGCTGGCTCGAGTTGAAAATCTTTCTCCGATCACATTTCGGTGTGTTCCGACAGTTACACTTGAGAGCCAGTTCCCTTCAAGGTTTGTGTGCTTACCACCTTCGGCCACAATCATCACTGACGACAGTGAAATTGTGTTCACTCAGTAAAAAAAATCTTCACGTTATGTGAAAATGACACCTGTCAACCTTTAGAACAGTTATTACGGACTTGATGAGTGAAATCAATTGTGTGAAATACGGTCAATGCAGTACAACACGCTTACACGGTTAATAGTGTTGGACCGCTGCTGGACCGTTGTTCAACACTTACCAATAGTAGCAAAGCATAGACAAGAATAAATTAGCGTAGAAGCAGTGCCGGTTTTAGCTCTACCAGCGCCCTGGGCGAGATGTGATAACCCCCCCCCTCCCCCTTCTCCCGCCAACAAAAGGGATTTTAAGCCATTATAACTATTTTATCTTTAGACTTGAGAATTTATTTATTTATTTAGACTCGAGATAGCGGGACTCGCTCATGAGCGACCGAAAATATAGGTGGGCCTGGCGCCCCTTTACATCTGGCGCCCTGGGCGATCGCCCTACCGCGCCATACCCTAACGCCGGTACTGCGTAGAAGTGGCATAACTTCGTGTTGACGTGAAGTCCGCCTCATTAATTTATGTCTTGTGATTCAGTTATAATCGTGCTTGGAATAAAAAGTTGGTGCTATAATAAGCTACGAGTATACTAATATTATAAAGAGATAGTGTGTATGTGGAGGGTAATCTACGGAAACCTGGAACAGATTCAAAAATATATGTAAGTCTCATGAGATAGTACAATAATATGGTGTCATTGAGCTGGTCTGAAAAAACAGCTTTAAACTTTTAACTTATTTTACATCTAGGATCAACAAGTGGTTAATAATATTACTAAAGTTTAGAAATTAAGTTAATTAACATATTATGATTCCTAAGATGACTTTGCAAGCTGCCTTCTGGAATTTGTTAGCTATGGTGGCAGGTGGTTACGAACACCTGTTAATATAACTTGTATGCAAACAACATGTTGGTGTTGGTACCCAATTCAACCACTGCGCACTGTAAGATATTGTATGATAAATATTCAAATTTTAATCGAGTTTCAAAAAAAAGATAAATAGTCTAATTTAAAATTTCCACACAATTTGGATTCTCTTACTACTTTGAGTTGATATCTGTAACTTCTGTAAGTCTAAATGCATTGCAATAATTTCCACTGACATCAAGAAATACAGTAACTAAATCTACATCAGCCAGCATGCTTTACATCAATTTCTAAGTTCTTGTCTATAGCAAAAAGCACTTATACCACGAACGGCTCTTAACGGCTAGTGGCCACAACCGGGTAATTGTAGCAGTGGGTCAACCGCACTCCGGTCCGGCGCCGCTGCGCCCGCGCATTGATTCTTGTATTGCTCGCTTTGTATGATTAATATCGGATCCTTGGAATGGAAGCTGACCGGTATGTTATTAATAATTTGCTATTAATCTACGTCTGTCAATCGTGTCTTTGACGTTTTCTTTTGTTTTTTGACGTCTTTTATCTGGTGCATCTAAAGTTGGTACATGAGCAAAATAGGTGGCTCTTATATCTTATTTTATTATTAATATTTTTTTAAATTACAATTTTTTATGACAGAAATCTGATAAGCCGGCAGGTGGTCCACCTGATAGTAAGTGACTATCGTCGCCTAGGTACCTATAGACATTGGCAATAACAGGGGGATGGGAAATAAAAAAATAAATAATGGAAAATTAAATTGGCAAAGGAAATTAAGAATGCGACAATAAACAATAATGTTGCAAGGAAGATGATGATGATGATGATGATTACACATTAGCAAATGGCAATCAGTCACAATTTTTGCAATTAAAATTCTATAAGTACTTTAAGTATAGTTCTAGCTTTGAAAGAATCGATAAACTTGGCCATGTCCAACAATAATAAACACAAGATGCAGTAATAGAGAAAGTTACAAAAATGAAAATGTAACTCGGTTGTCGATTAATTACCAATTAACAGAACAAAGTATTGTATGTTTTATATTTATAAATAGGGCTCATAAATTTATTGGTCAATAAAGCGTTTCTACAATGCTATTAAAAACCGATATAGAACGATTTGACCAGACGGGGACCGGTTTCCAAACGACCTTGCGCCCGCGCACGTTCACTTACTGATCTATAGATTGAGGCTTCGTAACATTTGTTCATTGGCTGGCTGTGTGTTCTGCACTAATAAGGTGATTGGTTTAATTTCCATAATGACATTATACTTTATAGCTATAGGACTTTTGAATGTTTAAAATTAACACTTCCAAGGTTTTGTCATTATGATACAAGAACAACTACAATCATTATAAATGATGTATATGACAACTTAAATAATGATTGTAAGTCATTTGTTGTGATGGACTCGATGCCTTTCAGCATCATAATTGTTATTATCAACGTGCCATTGACCTTCGACAAGAAGCAAATCACCTTGGTAGAGTCTATTGTTGCCATGGCACAGGTGTTTCAGACTATTTGCTTAATGTGACGCACCGTAAATATTCGGTTTAACCACTGCTAACGACAGATGGCTGTATAAGGCTTCGCAGATTAATAGTTGGACAGGAAGAGCATATGGCAGACGTGGAAGGGATAAGGAAAAGTAACATTAAACCTCAATATATGTAAATAAACATCTGGTGATTACTTGTCCAAAGTACATTCCTTTTCTCCCATCCATATGTAGAAGCATATTTACAGTCCATCGAAGAATACAATTGACCATCTCTTAGAAAGCATTTCTACATAAGCACTAAGCATAACAGCGCTTATACAAACAATGTAAACGATAGGTACACGGCTCTATGTGCAGGAGTTTTGCTTTCTCAAGCGATGCGTCGCTGACTCTACGCATGCGCTTAGCCAGTCGCTCACGGCCTCTCGGTGCGGCTGCACGTCGATTACACCGAATACGCGAATTTAATAAACAATTGATCGTCCCGGCGCGTATACGTCATTAATCTAAGTGTTAAAGTGACCAAAGTGTAAAAACAAATATTTTGTGAGCAAACTTGGACTTACCAAGGTTAGCAGTGTAGTGTTGTTGCAAAAACAGGAGGATCTCAAGTGTTTTTTCTCTGTTTCCGTCACGCGCGTTGACTCTTTTTTATATCGGTTCGTATTACTGTAATTTGTGATTGTAATTATTCTTGATTAATGTAAGGTCGTTCTATTTGTCGAACCTTTTTATAATATATAATTCTTCCATCATGATCTATTTAAATCTTTCAGTTCAGCATTGTTGTTTTGGTATTCCATGTTCTGTAAACATGTTCTCAACTTCTCTGTCTAAAAGCCTTAAAGGATACTGTGATTCATTCACCCGTATCGACAAACAAGATTTGAGTAGGAAGCTTAAACACTAAATCACCTTGGAGACTGAATCTGACATCGCAAGTTAAGAACGTGTTGAAAGTGAAATATTCTGCACAGTACCTATATTTAATGTTATATCTTCGATGTTTAGTTTTACTTTTATATCGTCACGCATTTATATCGTGAAGTGGATAAGCGAAATGGCAATGTTTTGTTTAACGACTGTCGTCAGTCGCCAACTGTTGCTCATGTTGTCGTCATTCACACTTAATTTGACCCACATATTTCCACATTTTGTCGATCTCTCATAAGGTAAATTTATTTGTGTTATATCGATTTTCTCACGCCATTATCACCACAGGTGTGATGATACTATGATACTGTCAAGATAAATGAATTGATAGATAAGAATAATCGAGAGAATAAACAACAAATGAGTCACCATTTGTTGTTTATTCTCTCTAAAATAGGTCAGCCGTAAAAGAACTAATCTGTATTTCCGTGAATCGAGAAAGACAGTAATATCTCCAGAGATCAATTGAAAAGGTCTTTTTATTGTTCCCATAAAACAATTCAAAGGATTAAAGGATTTGTCTTTATAGATTTTAGACGTTTGTTATCATGAAACGAGAAACAATACTTCAAAAGGAAGGTGGCGTCTTTCAAATGTTCACCATCTAATTTAGAAAAATAAGAATTATAATTGTATATATATACCGTATATAGTCTCCGGTAACCGCTTACCATCAGCTGTAGTTGTTTGCTACCATCATTCGTAGGTAGTATAAATCTAAGCAGTACGTTAATTAACTATTATTTATGAATTATTGAGAGAAATCGTCAAAAACTGAAATATTATTTTTTCTTTCTAAGCGATATTTCTCTTTGACGCACAACAAAATGAATTGATCTCTACTTCATCTAACCCTAATTTGCAAATCGACTCTTTCGTAAATCGTAACTAATATCAATGCGAAATCGTTTTGATTTCAGATCACTTTTGCATCTTAAATTTTTGCAATTATTGCAGAATATAATCTAATCTTCTGAATTTTTTATTTCATCTAATGAATTTCAATATCAGTCTTCACTGCTTTCTTCACATATTTTATTTCTTTAATCATTAATTCTTCCAGTAGCGGCTCCATTAAATCTCTCTGCAGCTTTTCCGTGTTCCTAAAGTTGTGGAACATGTTCACCTTTCCACAACAACTTGTGTAACTACTACACGATTGATGGTCTTACTTTTTCTTGTACATTATGACTTTCTCGCTATTCCTAGTGAGTAATTAAGAAATACCGGAACTCTATTAACCGCCATTTCATTCAGAAGAGCTCTTTGAGTTATTGGTAAATTATTACAAATTCTGACATTAGTGCAATATATTTTAAATATTACAACATTGGCAGTAAGTAGTATTGTGGTACCAAGATTCCATAATTGGCAAAGAGCTTGAGAATAAACTTGGCTTATATTCTGCGGGCGTTTGATTTAAGGTAATGCTTTTATGTTTTAAGTTTGGAATGGCTTTATTATTAATGACGCTATCAATTTAAGTTATTTTATGCCTCTATGTATCTTATCCGAATCATTAATTTGGCAAAAACATCGTAACACTAACTAATGTTTGGTTTCTCCAAGTTTTTATAGATCCAAGGTTAACGAGCGAAAGATATTACTTGTTCATGATCTTTGGACTTAATCTTTGTGAATTTATAATTGACAACTCCAACACTTGAAATCTTATTGGCAAATAATCTTCAAAATGAAATTATTTTCTCAAATATTCTCACTCGTGTTCTGTAACTATTATAAAACTAATCGATTCATCGTGCAACGGTCTAAGAGGAAAAATACAGATAAAAATCACCAGTGTCATCTGAGAAGGAAATGGAGTTTTTGTACAATTATTTGCAGTCAGGTTTTAATAAAAGACATTCGTTTCGGTCCGTGGAAGTTTTGAATGGTTTATTACAACTTTTGTTTGCTTTGTCGACTTAGTCGTCATGGCGAAGTTTGCAAATTAGCAGTATATTACAGCCACTAGCTTAAGCAATTTTGCTCTATAGTAAAGTAAATTAGTCTCAATACTGGTGATAATGATGACCATTATTGTCTGAACATCTGCAACTCCGCAGGCACTGCAAGAAAATTTTCACACCTTTTAATATGATGAATTGATAGCGGTATTATACTCCTGTGCCAAAATCTCTAAGAGAAGCTCTGGACTGGACCCGAATATAAGGTGAAAAAAAAATTATGAAACCCAGGCGGTTCTTCTATAAGTCCCTACACTGCTATCTTAGAAGATAATTACGCTCTAGTAATGGCATAAATACTGTTCAAAACTAATCTTATCATGAAGGTCGAGTTCCGGACCGGTGGAACAATAAATATGATCTTCATAAGTGTCCTTGTGCGGCATCAATTGAATAAACGGCTTTGACTTTGAAGTACATTCTAGAGACCTGTATATTCTAAATGAATGTATTGAGTGTTATTGATTACCTATCTCCTTCGCGTTAGATTTCATACACTGCAATGCACACTTTTAATCTTCAAAGTGCGTCATGTGTGACGTTGTTGGATAAAAAAAGTCACTCAGGCTTAGAAGCGATGATGTCGCCTCGCCTCATACTATAAATAAAGTGGATCAAAATATACCTGCTGTTATGGAAAATTTTACAGTTGAAATAGTAGTGTGAAGAGTTATGACACTGAATTTCTTGCTAATCTCTAAGTCTGAAGATTAAAAATAACACTACTTTTTGTAACTTAAAGCGCATAAAACTGGTGTATATATTTACATCAATGTCCAGTAAATACCTCGATCAGATGAATAAAATATATCCAGCTCGTCACAAGTAATCTTAAAAGCACCAAACGTTAATACTGCCGACACTTTGTCTTACCATAGAGTTTCACGTTTATGTGCTTACTAAGAATGTATACGACCACTTTAGCATACTCCTCTTCAACAATATATAAGAACTGCTGCCGTAAACTTTTATTGCTGCATAAAAACTTTCATATCCGACCAACAGGTCACTTGATGTTGTGTTACGAAAATTTAAGAAATAGCAACTGTCTTCCTATTAATAATTTGATACGAATCGTTACCAAACTCGGACAAATCAGATTACGGTGTTAAGATATTACTTTACGCCATAATTTCCTGATTTCATGCGTAACTAACCAAATCTATTGTTATAATGTAGCAAGATTAGATTTAGACCTGAAATTTGTCAAGTCAACAATCACTATGTCAGAAATTGCACTATGACTGTATCATATCTATCATGTGAATTAGAGATTTATGCAGGGACGATGGCAACATGCGAGTGAATCTCGTGGTGTTGCAAGCGTCTATAGGCTACGGTAACCACTTACCATCAGGTGGGCAGTATGCTTATTTGCTACCTTAGTAGTATAAAAAAAATCCCACTCTTGATTTAGGTAGCCAACAATATTATTTTCTTGTTGAAATCTAAATTATCCTTAAATATATCTGGACCAAAAACAAGATAAAGCCACAATTAAAAACTCATTCCTTATCCTATCACCACTACCTAGATACTTCATCTGCTTATTTCCTAATTGTTTTATCATTCCTATCAACGTTTGTAAAAGGACCCTTTTTATTCACAACGATTATATTTTTGGCTCTTTTGTCAAGATCTCATGACAGACCTTTTATTATCACAAAGAAAGCAAAAGCTCAAAAGGTTGTGCTATCTGTGGTTTACTTTCACGAACTCCATTTCTTCTTTATTAATAGTTTAGTGTGCCAAAACAATTTTTGTTTTATCGTTTTAGAAAGCCTCAACGATTTAGTTTAGATTGTGCCTGATGTGCGTTCGGAATAGATATATTTAAAACTGGAAATCTAGTATTTGAGACTGTAGACTAAAATGAGCTGAGAGAACATTTAGTGAAAGAGTCCTTAAATGTCCCCTGTCAAACTAATGCTGCTCTTATATTATCCAGATTTATATAAATTGTACGTTTTGACAGACGGACATTAAGATGTCTACCGGGCATAAGGACTCGAGGAATTTCTGAGTCTAACGAACTATTGTTAGAAGGCAGACGTTTACCTCCCATATCACTATGATAAATGCTCCGTGGGATTTGTTACCATGTGTTCAATACTCATTTAATACTCCCTTGGACTTTTCTTGAAGTCCACAAAAATAGTCGACAGATGTTGTGATGTGAGTCTCGCAACGATTGTCAATGAGTTACTAAATATTAGGTTTCATTATGCAGTGGACTTAGGTTTCACTGGTTTTAATGTGATATCATTGATGATGTAGTAGTCTTGCATTTAAAAACCCTGTTTCCTTTTATCTAGAACTTGCTCACTAAATATCTACGGATTTATATCATTAACATCAATTGCCACTGAAAGTCTGGTCAAAAACAAGTATTTTTTTTGTTTTTTTTTACTACGTATAGGCCTGTGTTTGACCACAATCTCATCATGGTCAGTGATGATGTGGCCGATGATGGTAAGCACACAAAGCCTAGAAAGGAACTGGCTCTCAAGTGCAGCTGTCGGAACACACCGAAAGGTGCTTGGCGATAGATTTTCAACTTGAGGGTGGTAGCCAGCTAGGCGGGTACCACCGTGCTATGGTTTCCTCACGATGTTTTCCTTCACCGAAAGCTCAAGCTCATTTTAGGATTCGAACCCGGGACCTTCGTCTCGGCATCCAACGTCACTACCACTAAGTTATCATCGCCTTAAAAAGTCTGAACAATGTAACTGATTATCATCTGATAGTTTATTGATTCCTTTTATTCTCATCAACTTAAAACATGTGACATAGTTCAGTCCTTTATCTTAACTTTGCTTTCCGATTCTTTCATAAGTTGCTCGTTTACGAACTGTAAAGTTCTCACTCCGTATTCGCCCGTTCCAATCGAGATACGAGTTAGCTCAACCAATCGTTCGACTGCTAGTGGTAGTGTTGCTTCTGAATTTAAAGTGATTTATATCTGCTATTGATAGTATGATTGCGTACTGCCATATGGCGATCTATCATAAGCTTTACCTGTCTCAACAATACCTGGTCTTTTAAATTTAACAGAACTCTTAATCTTATCTGGTCTCTTCATGTTTCGGTGTAGAATTTATATAAATTTAGTAAAGTTCAAACTCAATGGTCGATAATCAGTATTTTTAAAGAATCACTGGTTATTGATTTGAATTTGCCTGCAATGACACTTCTGTACTTTTATGTATTCTGTGACTTTATTACTAATAATCCAAAGATGGTGAGCAAAACACACAAAACCTAGAAGGAATCAACCAAGAGCCCTTGTAATTTCTTTATTTACCCAGTTGTGATAAATCTAACTTAATAATTAAAATAAACAATGATCCATATTTTTTTAACTATATGGTTAAACTTTCTAACTACTGGATAAACGTTTTACGTTAAGTTGTTGGGTGCTGAGTAGTGTTGAGTTGACCACGTAACTTTACCTTTCCATTTCCACTAAGAAAATCCTCGAGAATCTTATCGCTGGAAACAAACCTGTCAGGGCCACGTTGCGTTGCTATGACAACTATGTTGTTTATCGGTTACGAGGTACACCCACACGCACGAGCATTACGTGTACGTACAGCCTTCCCTGAGGATATGCTGGCATTTACGAACAGCCGTCTTGTGTATGAAATTAGGAACAATTTAATGTCATCCATTTTTTAAATTCTTCTGGGGGACTGTTATACTTTCAATGTGTGGGTGGTTGACATAACTCCGTATTGGTGCTAAAAATAGATAGAACCGCACACATAGGTAATATGGCCCATGTTACTTCAAATATTTATCCAAGTTATTTAATAGTTTTATTTTTTCTACTGTTTTTGGGTCAGTTTTGGACGTGTAAAAGAATTGTCTAAATGGTAGGAAATGTTTGATTTACAATTTACACGTAAGCTATTGGCTTTGGCTTTTTCGAATACCTTTTGAATTTTGTATTAGGAAAATAAAGAATTCAATCTGGACATGTTACTTAGGGGATATAGGTAACTACATCAATATAACATTTTATACTCTTATAACAGCAACCTAATCTCCATAGAAGATGGAACAGCCATACCGTTACATCAGCCACAATATTTAACAGAGACAATATCCTAGAATTCCTAGAACAATATCCAGAGTTCTAGAACTCATTCCTTGTATACTCAGCATTTTTCTATATTTTACAGAAATAATAAATTAAATCATACATGCATTTGAAACATGCATGGAGATAGTACTCCTTTCTGCAATCCGTTGAAAGATAAACAGATATCGTATTCTGTTTAGTTATTGGAATGTATTGCTTTCACGCTTCAGGGAGTGCAGGGATTTGGTTGAAATATAGCTGAACAGGGCCGCCGTGAAACCTGAAAATAGGGAACGTGGACTGTAAATTTCCAGGGATTATTGAAATACGATTGGCGATTATGGCTCACAGCTACGTAGGCAATTTGCATTCAGCACCCGTAGACATGATAATTACTAATGCAAGAGAAATGCTAACAAATAAATGTGGAATTTACGGTATTTGACAGACAGTAGGCATAGAATACATTTTAGTAGACCAATGACAATTTACTGCAAATCAAAACTTTGAAACGGTAAACGGTGCTGTCCGTTTCTTCAAAAATTATTGAAAATGATTAAAACTGTCAAATTAGTGTTATGCCATTGTTTGGAATTTTTGGGGGAAAGAGTAGTAATATATAGCCCCAAATTACTAGCTCCATAAAGACGGGCCGATTGAATTATAATAGCAACAAGCAATTTGGCTAATCTGACAGGACAAAATTTCTTATTTTTTTTTTGTTAGAAACTGAGATTAAATTAGTTTAGAAAGAACAGAATCGGGGCCAATATTAGTTGAAAAATATAATATATATGTATAATATACGTTTGTTAGTACCTACCTAATAATTATTCTTCGGTATAAAGCTTGATTGACCATAAGATCATACATTATCTGAACATCCTACTTCCTACTAATATTATAAACGTGAAAGTTTGTATGTTCGTTGCTCTTTAACGCAAAAACTACTGAACGGATTTGGATGAAACTTGGCACATAGATAGATCATACCCTGGAATAACATACAGGCTTCTTTTTATCCCGGGAACGTGGGTGAAATCGCGGGGGACAGCTGGTAGGTAATAAATAAGTGTTTCGATATTACCTATATAATGCACAATCCGCATTTCTCGTGAAAGTGGGCACTGTCTTCCGTCATCTGCCACTCGTTCATACGTAAATTGTATTATTATTCAAAGTGTAGCGTGGGTACAATTTTCAGCCAGTTCAAAGTCCTCGGAAGACAATAAAAGCGGCCAGCATCTGACGGGAATACAAATTGAGATATTTGCAACGGAGCTTTTTTATCGATAGCAATGCCATATTCAGCGGAACCTTTCAATGTGGACTAATTAGGAGCATTTGGCAGTCTGGCGCTTATTACAGTTGTTTTGGTTCATTATGGCTTGTAAATAGTTCATGTTCGCTCTCAGTAGTATGCATAATAGTAATACGCAGACAAATGAAATAAAGCTTTGAAGCAATTATATTTAATTTTTATATGTAGTATAGGTTATATAATAAGCGACGACATCTGGTCTCGATATTTATATTTTTTTTTTTTTTTTAATAGATACGTGGATTATATTACGTGTTGTGTAAGGATTATTTTCTTTATTTCTAATAAATATTTTAATCATGCAATCAAATGTTGACATCGAAAAGTGATCGTATTAAAAATTTCCTGAACAACCTCTTCGAGTTATGTAAAGCCTACACTTTCCAATTTTAATATTGCGGCTTATGAGCTCCACTTCCTTTATCTGTGGAATAAAAATATATTGTATAGGAAATTATATCACATACAAGATCCGTATTGGATACGAATATATGATATAATTTTATTTTATAAGCATTTAAAAGAAGTAACCCACTAAAGAGTTCAAGAAACTTTGACGACAATAATTGAACGCTCATTTGCTAATCAATGGGTGTCGAAACGAACAGACGAACGGACAATGGCCGATTTGTTACGTTACCTCACAGTAACTCGGACAGATGGCGCTCTCACTTTCACCCGACCAATCGGAGAGCGTGATCGGTTAGTATTCGAAAAATAAAATTTTACTTTAAAAGATTTTGTTCAAATGTTCCAATTTTTTTACGGATGAAAGTTTAAAATGTTTACCTATATTCGTTCAAACCAATATACCAGTTTTCTTTGTTATTTCAAATTAAAAACGTGAGCTTATCTCAGTATAGTTAATTGGTAATGAATATGTTAATGAAGCACCTCAATTAGACACCATTTGCATCGCACGTTCGCTAGTGAAAAGTAATATAAACTGTGAACGACATAATGACGTCAGCTGTCTGTACTAAAATTTAGATACTCTTCGTCAGTCACGCTACAAAATAAATTGCACTTATGAAAAATTCAGAAAGACGTCAAAGTCTGAGTAGCTAAGTCTGCATTGTCTGCACTTAAATAGTATGACGTAAGCAGCGTACCTACTCAGATATAATGTTGTTTCAAAATCAGATGGGGCTTTGAACCTATATAGAAGTGCCTTTTTGTAACGGAGTTGTGGCATTCGAAGCCAGAGTAGAAGCTGTAAATGTTTTTAGGTCTTGGAGGACACTAATTCAAACTCAAACCTAATTATTATTAGTGTACCATTAAGGTTAAAAGTACTGAATTTACTTACTTATTAACTTTTTGACTGCCGTGAAATGAGAAGAAATTACAAGGTCAATACTTACCAAAGGGTTCGTAATTAATTTATTTGCCGCTGAGGGTTTTTTAATAGTAGTAAATTAAACTGAATTATATATTATTATCGTGAGTACATAAACAGTATTTAACTCTTAACTGCTTATTATAAGGAAATTAAATTGTTTCCTCATACTTATCAGGTTGTTTTTTCAAAAGGTCATAGTTTAACCACGACCTCTGGCGGGTAATACTTGTGGATGATAAATCTCGTTTAGCACGTCTTACCTTGGTCCTAAGTGACATATACTTGCAGCTTAAATCAATGGTAACTGACTGAGATATGATTTCGACCTTCCTAGCGCTTAGGTCTTCTAAATTACCAAATAAAGAGGAAGACTAAGTATTTTTGAATTCCAAAGTCAAATTCATTTGTTTGAAATTTCTGAATAATATTGGTCAGGTCATTATGAGTGCGACAATGCGAGTGTTTTCCTGCTGATGACTGGTAAAAAATATTAATTCTGTTTAGTCCGTCAGTTACGTTATCATAAAATATTGGAAAAGTATTTTTTATTTTATCAAATCAACAAACAGTTACAAAGATAAGTCGCATCAAAGTTCAGGAGTGGGGGCTTAGGACGTCATCTCTGTAAAAAGTGTACTAAGACGTGACGTCACGTGAAATTTGAACGCACTGTATCTTCGTTATTTTTGTTTTCGGAACTAATGGTGTAATCAAAATATGTCCAATATTTTTTGGTAATCTAACTAACGAACTAATAAAATTATATTTTAGTCATCATCCCTATTCTTGAAGATCTTCATTTTTAATGGTTTTTAATTGCATCCCATCTTTTATTTTACACATGATGCAGCTGTGTAATTTTGCATTTCAAGCTTAAAATATTCCTCCTTCTCTCATCCAAACTAAATTCTTCATGGTTCAAAGATCCCCGAGATACTTTCAAAATCTGACCGATAATTACATGTAATGTTACGAAATCATTGTTATTATCATCTTCACCAATAATGCGACCTACCGAGGTCATTGCCGGCTCGACCTCACCAACGACCTCAACTCCGTGATTGGGCGTGCATCAGAACTGGTTCTTCAAAGGTATGATCGCCTGGTAACATTGTTACCGGTTATTCGGTATCGTTTTTGTTAGCGCATTACGTGTTCGTTTTATTTGTATTGTATTTTCAAAAAGAATGTCTAAGTTACGTAAGATGCTTATGGTACTTTCGGCACATTCTGTGCTGATCTAAATAAAATAGCTATCAGTGAAGATTCCAGGGGGCCAATTCCACTAATAAATTTTGATTAGATTACAATTGGATCGCAGCTGAATGACGACTTTTGCACGTATTCGTATTCCACTAAAAAATCTGACAACGATGAACGCAACCGAAACATCGAGTTTCGGTTGCCAAGGGCAACAACGATTACAATCTAATCATAATAATCCAACCGTGGTTCGGTTTCGTTTATTTAGTGGAATACCGTTGTTAGTAAAATTAGAATTGGATTGGAAATAAACTTTAATAGAATCGAAATTGGATGTCAACCGTTGTAATTTAGCAGAATTGGCCCCCAGAAGTATTGACCTAAACGGAGTTATTAACCAGAGTTATTGAAAGAGATGAGAAAATAATTGTATATTTAAACAAAGAATGTTTTCCAAATAATTCATATTTCACACCTTGAGACAATGTTTCAAACACCGCAAACATTGATGTACGTGACATAGTATACATAGTAGTACATGACACCTCAAATGGCAACATGAAAGCAACTGTGACCACACGCACGACATGCCTTGACCTAGTGGCTATAGGATATATTTCGCGATCTGCTTAAGAAGCGTTCGAAGGCCAAATACCTTCCAAGATCGACTTAGTTGAGCTTAAGCCGGATCTCTGCGTTAATGGTTACGTCGATTAGTAACCTGTTAAGTGTTTTGGAGTGTCTTGGACACTTTAATATTTTGTCATTATTATATCAATATTCACACAGGCTGAACGGTACAATATGAGTTAGTAAATTAAATGCTATGTACTTTAGCAAATCCATATAATGCTGATAGTCATAGCACAAGTAGACTTATGGTAAAAATGAAGATTATTATAAAACTATCTGGTTTCCAGCCAGACAAGCAGATAGTTCACCTGATGATAAGTGGTCACCGTTGCAATACTTGTCAATCATGGACAAGTCCGCATTGCAGGAGTAAAACATAATTCTAATGAGTTACTTATATAAAAACTAACAGAATAGTCTAATGTAGAAGCGCTTAACTAAAAACCACAAATAAATTGTTTAGTTTCCCAAAAACATTCCAGAAAAGTAAATGCCATTCCTTTCATCGTATATTTCGCTGCCGTGTACCAAATCTGTCAGAAACCAACCGAGTTACGGTAACTAGCAACGTTTATCAACTACTTCACGTTGAATTATTTTCGTATCAATTCGCTTCACTGATTTTGTTATTGTTATGAGAACTTCGAGAACTACCTATTCCATACTGTTCCTTTGAAGTTTGTTAGGACGTTTATTTGCTTGTTCTACTTCTACTTTAGTTTATGGCGATACCTTTTATTATGTGAGACCCGAAAATGTTTGGCACCTAATCTGTTAGTATGGTAAGCTCAAGAATCTTATTTTTAATATTTATCTACCAGTAGTATTAAACATTTTTAACCTTAAGCACCCTGGAAAGTTGTATTTTTACTTTTTCTACTTTGATATGTATATTTTAGTCACCCTTTTTTTTAATCCAGTCAAGTGGTTAGATTATATATCCATCTCGGAAGGTATAAAAAATATGTAGATGATTTATTATTCTTATTTTTTTTATTATACGGGATTTAGCTCCATTCCTACAATAAACAAACGTTTGCAGTTAAAAGAGTCCACCGTTATCACAACCGTTTATTTCCTTATACGTGGACTACCCAATTAACTACCGATACAGCCGAGATACACGTGATGGTACCGTTCAAAAATAAATCTTATACAACATTAGCCTAAAGATTAATACATCAACAAACCAGTTGAGACTTCTGATAGTATAAACATAAAACTACATACATCTTTCAAATCAGATAATGTAAACTACCCGGTCCTGAATACATAAAGAATTTCATCAGAAACAAACATTTTTATTAACAACATAACCGATGTTTACAATAATCCTAAAACCAAATCACGTAACCATAACAACATTGCACCTTTCCCTCCGCATACGCAGGTGCCCGCATTATGGTTGTTACGGCGCGTGCGTGAGATTCGGGTCAATAGGCTGCTATTTCTGATCTAACGCTCGCCGAGTGTGGACGCCTTGTAATTATACGCATGGTTTATTTCTTTTATCATATTTTACGTCACTTAGTCGTGTTTTATTATATTTTTAGGTTACCTAACACCCACTGTTTCAAAATTTTGCTTCAAATATTACATGATTTATTATGTTTACATTTTTCAAACTTTATTTATGTGATCAGACGTGAATTTTTTAGGTGATTTTGATTTAAAACACTACGTTATTATGATTGTTTTTTTTTTGGTTTAGTTTTTATTTTTTTAATTACTTTAGCTCATATACCTATCTATGTAGTGGATAGAAAGCAGCCAACTAACAAAGTTATAATCACACAAGACTTTGTTGCTCATTGACAAATGGAGCATAACATCCTATGGATTGGATGTAAATTATTTTACCCAGTCTATCTTGAGGTGAATGTTCTTCAATTGCTTTCTATTTGCCTATCTGCTTATTATGAATAATACCACAGATAATAGAGTTAATGATATTGTCTCTTCGATATCTATCTTTCAACTATCATCTTCTGCCTCTACAGCACCAGCTTCAGCCTATTGTTATCGGATTAGCTAACTCAAGCAAGCGCCTCTACTTCCCGTTTAGCAACTGCTATAATTCTTTCACAACTCTCGAACTGACCCATACAATTTACGTCATACAACAATAACACAGTTTAGATAGTATTGCCAAATTTAATAGCACCATGTTCGTGTTTTCTATTGCACAATATATAAGTAACACTAACTTCGCACGGGTGTTACGCGATTTACCAGCGTTACAGATGTTTGACCTCGTGTCAAATGAAAAACAATAGTGCGATGAGGCACTGTTTCGTGTGAGATGGTCATAATAATCTTGCTTAATTCTTCTGTTGTTGCTAATGTTTTGTCAAATTAGCGAGTGAATTTTGTGTTAATGATTAACTTCCTTTTTTATATGAATTGTAATAATTGCTTGGTGCCGGTTTAGATCTTATGATAGAAGTTCAGACGATGATTGATGTAAGGACTACATAAAATTATCAAATCTACATTATTTAGCCTATGTTGTGAGTAGTGCATTTAATGTCATCAAAAGGTTCAACAAAATCTGCGGATTCTACTATTAATCATTGTTTTGTAATAGCTGTTATTTATTCTATGGTAAATAATAGCAAGGCACAAATATACATTGCTTTAGGTAAACAACAATCGATTACATTATTTATATTGCTTATATTAGCAATACAAGAACCATAACAATCAAGGAATAGCTGATGAAGCAACAACTTATACAGCTGTTATGAGTTCATCTACCTTTGAGATAAGTGAGGGATCAGGATCCCCTATGAGTTACCTCATTCTCATTAGTATTATAGATTATCATCACAATTATTCTCATTAATTACATTAGTAATACCAAGATTGGCAAACGGTATTGTTTCTAGTAGATTTAATATGCGAGATGTTCATTCAAGCTAAACAGGGAAAGGTCAACTGACGGATGAATTAATAGATGGAATTGAATAATTTGTTACTGAACTAGAGAGCAATAATATTTGTTCTTCAACTTTATTGTGTGCTTTGTGTTTTAGATATGATTCTGATGATGAAAGTTTAAAGGTCAGATTGTGTTGGATGTAGATTTCGGACGATGCGATGATCATTTGTGAAATGTAAACAATTAATCAAATATTCTCGGTTGTTGTTAGATTTCAAGAAATAACCTTCAAGTTGATGGTGAGATTGGTGGTTTGTTGTACATTGTGAAAAAATAATAAGGCATTGGTCGCAAAAAAATGGACTTATCTATTAAATTATCTCTGCTAGCGCAACGATTTCTCTTAAATTATCATTCATCTTCATCATCAGTTTGTTTAACTTTTGCTTCTCCAAAAACAAACCACTGACTCCCGCCTAGATTAGTTCGTCCTTTAGATTTTGCCAAATCATTATTTTGCTGCTTTCACCTCATCATTTCATTTGTTCTCTCTCGTTGCCATATATTTCGTTTATTGATACTTTCTAGCGAGTCATACAATGTATACAACTCTTTACTTTTTATTAATTTTAACAATAAATTAAATGTGCTATTTCAAATTTTTTCTCTATTTAATGTACTGATTTCTAAATATACCATTAATGATTTTATTTTGTTATGCGACAAATCGGTTCTGTCGATTACTTCGCTTTGTTTTTTTCTTTATTCCTTATGGTGATAATTGCAGGTACCCAGGCAATCACAATTGCCATAATATCCATCCGCCATATTTACGTACTCTATAATTATCGGGCACGTTTTCTCTGCGCGTGCGCTTCATTTAGGGTTGTCAATGAAAAACACTGACATGCATTGTTCTTGTTCAATTTTAAGTCTTAGATGAAAATATAAATAGGTACATACTAAGTTAACATGGAAAGAAAAATCAATTAAAAATTCAAAACATTCTCTCTTCAACAGTATTTTCTGAATTTTTAATGTTGTTGCACGGGTCTTACTAGATGAAAAGTATTTCATAAGTAAATTAAAACCCAGCTGCTAGTTTAATAAGGTTGCTCTTTGCAGAACGTACAATTCTCGCTATGTTTTATATGTACTTTTTTATTTGTGAATTTTCTGTCAAAAGAATCAAGGTATCAATTTTTCAGTCCTTATCTGCATCTCATATCATCTTATCTCCTTTCTTCATCATCTTATCACTTCATGATTCATCGATATTTTCCGTGCCTGGCTTCAAACAATCAAAGATAAACACAGATGGTTATAATGTCTTTATTTTGGACCAATATGTTTATGAAGAGTGTGACACCCCTATCCGATATAATCGCGTACGTATCACGTCGCGTGATCGTTTCCTTACGATTCGCTCCAATTGTAACTTTCATGTGTTTACAATTTTAGTACTTAGCTAGTGTGTTGTTATGCTTGTATTTTATTTGACAATACCACGTAATTGTACGTGATTTATTAGAATAATTGGTGACGACATTTTCTGTTGTACAATATGTCAGCTACATTCCCGTCGTTATTACGAATTGAAACATAACCTTGATATCTCACTCTGTGCAGAATATCAATTATTGGCCTGTCCAATCCCAGTCTCTGGGGTATATTTGGGAATCCCAAGTTGCAAACTGTCTTGTACTTTAAGATGGACTTGTGTTATCATAATATCACCACGGTTATAAAGGGACGTCACGGGAGGATTTAGATGCTTTTAGGTTGGGCTTGAGCCCCTTCTGTCTCCGCTACTACCAATTACAAGGCACAATGTGGCTGAAGCTGATAAGCACAAAAACCCTAGAATGGGTATACAACAATGGATGATGTATAGGAATGTTCTTTGCAAGAGATATTATAAGATCCCATTACTTTCACTGTATTAAATTTAAACTCTAGTATTCATTCCTTCCTTATCTTATTTTCTACATGGAAATACTAGCCGTCTCCATTGGCATTACCCGCATCGCCATTATAAAAGTTTATCTCAATGATCCAATCTGGTCTAATGGTACTCTTTTGCCAATTTACATCATAATCGTGTATCCAAAAAAACGTAAGAAGCAAACCCCGACTTTCTCTTTTATAATTTTAGTAAAGTTGTTATTCCTTCGAATGTCCCTTTCATAAATACAGGATTCTTCATGGAAAATGTCTTCTATATTAATATACCATGGAAATATACAGGCATTAGTTAGCAATTATGACTGGTCCCCATCCGGTGTTTAATTACCACAGCACAGCGTTTCTAAATCACGATATAAAGATCTAGACTTATCTTCTAACTAGGATCTTCATTCACCTGTCAAAACAGCTGTGCTCATGAGAACTTGGGAAACCAATTTGCTTTTAATAATAGTTTTCTATGCGGAATTGTTTTGATTATGCAATTGTTGGGAATGGTATTTCGATAAATGACTTTTTTTGTTATTCTTGCTAACATTATTGTTCACATAATTAATTATAATTTTAACATAGGTGATGATTTAACCGAAGGTGGTAAGCACACTGAGTCTAGTGGGGAACTGGCTTAGTAGTTGTTTGGTGTAAGCCACTCCACGTGCACTACAAAGTAGGTACACACGGCACAGATCAAGCTACACATTTTTTTGCAAACTAGCGCCTATTACAACCGCATAAGGTGCCGCAGTGTGTAGCTTGATCTGTGGCCGTGTGTACACTACCATTTTCTTATCAATTTTATTTTGTGACCGCATTTCAGTTTGTTAGCTCTATTGTGTGTTACTGTTGGAAGATTGGAAATTGAAGGATAGAACATTTTATCCGTTGATATTCCGTTAAGTAACAAACTGAATGCAAAGCCAGAAGTGAAATGCATATCTGCAATCAGCTGATGATAATAATTCAGAAAGGACAATACTTATAATTGGACCAAACAAAATTATAATATCTCCACTATATGGTAGATAATTTCGACGAGGTCGCGATTAAAAATAAACTGCGTGCGGGTAATAAACCTTGTAATTTGATAAATTGTCAATGAAACAGATTATGTACTTACCCCCCTTTTACTTAATGCAGTTGCGTAATTTGGTACGACCTTAAAGCTGTTGTAGGTTCTGCAACTGAACCGGCGTTTCAAAGTTTCAGTCACAGAATAATTTGTAAACTGTGCTTTACAGTTGAACCTTTTCTATTTATTTATTACTCAGGACTAGATCAAACCTCAAAAGTAAAACGAATATTACATGCATGTTTGTGTCGATGTGTGTTACTCCTTTATCAGTCTGAACGCATTTGGGTGAAATTTGGACGAAGATACATAAATACTGGAATAAGATATTCACTACTTTTCATCCCGGGAAAGCTTACAATCGTCGGGAAAACGGTTCAAAACTATACCTATGGGGCGGAGAGAAGTTGTTTAAACAAAACTAGGAAGTAATGAAGAAAAGCTATGAATTATGTGCCTACATAAAATATGGTACAGAAAAAGATTTTTAAAAGAAAACGTTGCTACCATATCCATTAACTTACAGCAAACACCCAACCGGCGTGGAACTTTTGCACTTCATAATACAACCAAGAAACACTTAATATTAGACGTTATTACAAGGCCAGTAAGACATTGTTTTACCAATACCATGCAAAATAAAGTTTGCCAATTAGTTTGTGGTTTCTACGACAAAACATCAGCCAATCTGTGCAAATATTCACTCATTGCCATGTCTAACGGACCGTGAGCGTGTAATTTTATACCTTACGGTATTTGTTTTAACGTATCATATGGCATGGTGTTGTTTACTAAAACGCGGGTTATACGATATACGTATCTTGATACTCGTATAATAGATGGTGAAATTATGTTTGGATGTAATCATTTTGATAGATTGCCGTGGCATACCTCGGCTCCTTATTTGTTTGTGATGTGATGATTTTTTATAATGTTGAACATAATGGATGTCAATAAAAAAGGCTCGAATATTTTTGATACTTGTAGATATATATTATAGCAAATTTCCGACGTACTTAATATGTGTTCAAATCTCAGATAAATTGATATTACAAACCAACATATAAACTATTCCGTTTCGCGACTGAGAAAGATTTAATTGGAAAATTTAATTAATTTATTTTAACTGAAAATTTCAATCAAAACCATCTAATGAAAATCTATAAACGCTACGTCAATCTTCCACACAATATTATAACTTACGGCTGTTTTCAGAAGGCTGAAGCCCACTCTACATTTGCATCAACAATCTAATATCAAACCTAAGCCCTTTACAATAAATCTCAAATTTTATTAACCACCTTAAAGCCATCTGATAATGTAAAACAGATGGTATGTTACATTAGATTTAAGTTCTAATTTCCTTGCATTTATTGCAAAGTTATGATATCGTTTGATATAAGAGTTTATTGCGTAAAGAATTAGGTTCGTTTTAGGTTACGTTTGCTCTGTGTAAGGCAGCGACATCTCCGCTCTGGCCAGTATCGCTGTGTCCGATTACGTTTAACTAATGGCATAAATCATACGCGATTAGCGATAAGCGAAGCGAGATGCTGAAATTTTCACCATGATTTTCTTTTTTTAATGCTTAGGGACGACCTTACTTACTCGCAAGAATAAAACATTAAGTTATTTGGCTGCGGTATTATTTGCGGTACCGACAGCTTAAATTCGTCAAAACTACCTGCATCTTGATATTCGACTCCACTACCGTTAAGTTACAATCGCCTTAACACAACTCACTCACATTTTAATAAACTAAGATCAAGAGAGACCAGCTAACTTATCTGTGCTACATAAAATAGAACCCCGCTCACCGCTTCTAACTCAATCCCTAACGCAATAAAGCCTTGATTGGTTGCGAAGGCCGCCCGCGGACCTTTAGTACACCTTAACCTTTCTATATCGTTAAACAGTGTTTGGTGAAAGATAATTACCGTGGAGAATTGGTGTGGATATACGTTTTATGTGAGGTTTTCCAATGAAGTAAACGCATAGAAAACGCGAAGATATCGAGTTTCTAACAAAGTCCTTAATTAAAATTGTAAAGTATCAAAATGAATTGTTCCGCTCTTTTTCGTGTCAAATTTTCAAGTGATCTAATTTTGTCAGGTATAGTTTGAAACGGCGCGATATGTTTAGTGAAGCGTCTGATTTCATTTATTTGGAATACATAATGCCTCTGTTTTTTTTTATATTGAACGTCTTATAAATGTACCTATTGTCAGTTGGAATTATAGAAGAATAGAATATTTACAAAACGGTAGTAATTGTCCTTATCGAGTATTGTTAAATATTTGTATGAAATAAAGGAATGTAAGTTATATCAACGATATAGGTAGGTAGTTTTTTTTTCTTTCTTGCGGTTAAAAGAAGCCTACATCACTCATAGAGAATGTAGTTGAGTGAAAGAAATTTCAAAATCGGATCAGTACCTAATGTTCCCCTTTCCCCTTCTTTGTCAGTGCTATAAACTCTGGCAATAATGCAAAAAGTGGTAGTTCATGAGATTAGCGTCTTCAATCATACAACAGTATTATAATCCTTACTGCCTTACGTTACTTATTAACATTTTAAATGTGACAGTGTGTTTGTTAGTTAGTCATTCTTTCACTCGGCAATGAAGCAACTGATCGACGTGATTTTGTTGCATAGAAATAGGTTATGTACCGGAGAGTAGGTAAACCTAGGCTACTTTTTTATCTCGGAAATGTATCCAAAATAACCTATTCCAGGTATTTAAGAAAAGCGCTATGTCCGAGATAAAGACAGATGACAAGATTTGAAAGTTTTCATTTAATTTCAAGTTTCTGCTTAGGTCAAACATGCTGCAAACATTAGGAGAAATTGCACTTTCTTTGACTATATTAACATTTTGCATCAAATATTCAACTAGATTTCCGACCCGCGGTTTCACCCGCGTTACAGAGGGATCTTATATTTTCCCGGGATAAAAGTAGCCTATATGTATTTCAATCTATCTTTGTGCGAAGTTTCATCCAAATCAGTTTAGTAGTTTTTACGTGAAATAGTAATAAACATCCATACCTATATAAGCTATAGGTAGTTCTTATATCATTATGTTTATTGCGTCAGTTTTGCATCACTTGATGGTAAGTGGTCGTCTCCCGCCTATGGACACATTAGCAACATCTGGATGGATCATTTCTTGAAAACTTTGAAAGCACATTAAGCACATAGAATGCAAGAGAAACCGCAGGCCAAAAGCTTAGAATTGGAAAGTTTATCAGTTCGATGAATTAAATTGCTAACATTAACTTAACACTTGATTATAAGTGGGCCTACTTGAATAGACCCACTTTGTGAGTTTTAGCTTGTGTCTCGCATGTTCTATTCAGCTTTTAGTTTCTAATTAGCTGCTAAATTTCTAACTTGTTAGAAGCTTATTAGAGCATTAATTGAATCGCTAACATCATAAATTATCATCTTCTAATAATAATGTTAAAATCTTTTTGATTTTCATATATACTTTATTTGTTTACTATCTTCCGTCCCGTGGTTTCACCCGTTTCCGGATTGTAATTTTCCCCAGGATAAAATATCTTATTCGAAAACAACTATACGGCAAATCTTATTGTAAGCGGTAGGATCTTTTTCTAAGCAAAAAGTATACGTAGGTATCTTTAAACTAGATTTATTTAATTCATTAATTATATATATACCTAGTGAAAAAGCTTAAAGAAATCACCTAAAAAAGCTCATCGCTAAAACCGTAAATATTACGAAATCAATTAAACCCATAGTTAAAACTATGACAAATAAAATCACTTTACAATTATGTAAGTGAACAAATCACTTTTTGCAATCCGGGTCATAGCGACCCGAGTGAAACGGGGAAGCTTTATACAAGGCCACTGCAATCTGTTATGTCACTATCGAATCAGCTGATTGTAACATTGTTTTTAATCGATAGTATTGTCTCGAATACGGCTTCGTATTCTGTGCGATTGTGGGAAAGTCAGGGTTATTTTTTTATGGGAAGTCTAATGATTATGTACCACTTCGTGACAATTTCCATATGGTCACACTATAAATATTATATACTCGCGTTCCCGAGGTATGTTATGTTTTACCGGGATAAAAAGTAGCCTTTATGTTATTCCAGGATATGATCTATCTATGTGCCAAGTTTCATCCAAATCCGTTCACTAGTGTTTTCGTGAAAGAGTAACAAACATACATACAAACTTTCACGTTTATAATATTAGTAGGATAATTTATATAATAGTTACAATCAGTGTTTTATAGTTTTAAACGGATGATACTGTACCCTAATTAGTGATGATTATGCATTGTATGTGTATCATAATCTTCTTTTCTTTTTTTAATCATTTGGTTTCATTTCCGCCTAACTGATTAACGCCAGTGATTAATCAAAATATGCTTAAAAATAGATATTTTGTTAGAAAATTGCTATCTTATTAATTTATGACTTATTGGTATAATCAATTGATAAATATTCATAATATACGTACATATTTAGATCAGATAAATAAATCATAACTGTCAAATATGTTAAACACGTCAAATCTACCGACTTTGATACTTGTTTTCTCCCATTGCATCCGCCTTTCGATACTCACATAAAATTCATAGAGAAGGCATTCTTGTATAAATTATTTTACTTTTTTTTTAAGATACCTACTATATTATCTGTTCAATATCAACGTTTGTGACACAATGACGTAAAGATTCTGATGTGATGCAGATGAAACCCTAGTACACCTCTTGTGTGAGAGCTATCCAGTTGTCATAGAAATACATAGGTAATCAACTGGATTTTACTTCATCTGGATGTAAGTGGTGTTTATTTACATGCAGATGAAGTAAAATCGATTCCTGTCGAGAATATTGTGCAGTTGATTATAGCTGCAGTTCTTGGCAGTGAAATCTAATTTATGTGGCGACGACAATAGATCTAGACCGGTCGCAGTTATATGCATCTATAAGGACTGGAACTATTTGAAACAACCACAAATCGCAATAATACGATAGGTTTTGACTACTTTTTTTTAATGCTTTCATTAATTTGTCCTACAAAAAGTATATGTCGTAGTTTAGTTCATCGTGTTTCAATTGTATGGATTAAAATTGAAGTAAACTGTAACATGTAATTTTAAATCGGCCATTCTTGAATTCCCTTCTTCTCTCCTTTAAATCCCACCCGCGAGCGCGTAAGCATTGAGTAGGTAGGTAATTAGTTGCGTGAACGAATCATCAAGGCTATTGCGCTTAGTGATTTTGGATTCAAGGGCGGATCCAGAATTTCAAATGGGGGGGGGGGGCTCGGCCAAGTTATAAGTTTTTCACAAATTTTTAGTTAGAGGAACAAGCAGACGAGATACCTAGATCCGAGTCGACTTTGTACGAGCTCATTACACAAAATTCGATGCAAACTGCAAAGATACCCTTCTGGGAGTGGCCATGGCCCCCCTGGATCCGCCACTGAAACTATATATGTATACGTATATTATAAATATTTGAGGTTGTTATATTGAGCCTAGATCCATTAGAACGAAACTAAATTAATGTCATGAAACTAGATCGATCTGTAGTCACATAAACTTTATTTTAATGTTCACCGAGGTTAAACAATTCTAATAAACACTAAACCTTTCAAACAACCTTTGATTCTCTTAACACTTCAAATGGATTTGCAGAGACAAAATCAGTTTTGTAGCCTTGTAGATAAAGTGGAAATTATGTTGGTCGAGGATGTTTCCTCTATAGCACTATAACGATTTAATGAGTCAGTTTTATGGGTCGAAAGTGGTTTGCAAGATTTCGGAAATTAGAATTCCTGTAAGTAAATGTTCACATTCAAATATCTGTTCTATGCTCGGGTAATTTAATGTCTACTTTTGGCTTACTGTTTCGGAAACTACTTCTGTTTGTAAAATTTTGTAGATAGGTATTGAAAATAATAGGTAACTCTTAATTGAAATTAAGCATAATGACTTTACACGATGCTTAACAAGGTGGTAGCCAGCCAGACGGGTACTACAAAGTACCTTACCACCGTGCTATGGTTTCCTCACGATGTTTTCCTTCACTGAAAGCTCAAGCTCATTGTAGGATTCGAACCCACCTGCGTCGCGACACTAACTAATAGTGTCAACAACCTTGTGGTCGCTTAGCAATGTTATGTAATTTCGCTTTTATTGGATAAAAATATGTGGAGCATCACACGTAAACAAAACGATTTCCATTTGGTACACGAGTTTGTAGATACGCTATTGTGTTTGATTCGATTCACGCATCGGTACACTCTGCGACTTCCTCTCGTCTGAAAATGTTTAGAGGCACTGGCTTTTTGTTTGGAATAGTAGGTTCTGTCGGTGACATTGTATGCATTCGTTACTCTACGTTGGTAGAAATTCTATCACAGATGTTCCCCGCCGTTTCACTCCCGTTCCCGGGATAAAAAGTAGCCTATAACCTTCGGGGATAATGTAGCTTCCTATTAGTGAAAAAAAAATTCGAATCGGACCAGTAACTCCGGAGATTTGCGCGTTCAAACAAACTCTCCAGCTTTAGGTATTATTAGTATAGATAGATAATAGTACCAAGTGGAATTTTCCCACGAACGTAGAAAATAGTGCCAAGTTTACGGCAATTATTGAATAAATTTCAAGGAAGGATGCATGTAGAGTAAATAAGAAGACTTGTTTGAAGAGACGTTGCCCTTAGAGCAAGAAATAAACTAACTTATTATTAGTATTACATTATCTTTATTTAAACTTTTAAAATATAGGTATATACGTTTTCACAGTATTTACTCCTTTCCATTTATCTAAGCTAAGCTATATTTTATATTTAACTACCAAATTATTTTTCTCGTAATCCCTTACTAAGTCCAGGAAAGTCCTAGTTTCCCGAAGGCCCAACCCAAATACCGGGCTTAGTATATGACCATGCCGACAGAAAGTGATATTAAGGATTATTTTATTTGGATCCCGCGTTCGTTCAATGACAAATAAAGCTGTGACTTTATTCGTGAAAATAGGCAAGTTTCTAGGAAATATTTGAATCCAGCCAATCCCTTAGATTTTTCGCAGAACTAGTTTAGTCAATATGTTGTTAAGTATTTCTTATTTATTTTTTGGTATTGATAAAGATATTTATGCTTATAAAATTTATAAATAAATATGATTGTATCATCACACGCAGTAAGTATACTTATTATATAGAAAATTACACCTATTTACACTCTGTACAGATTGGTATGTGCTGGAAAATAAAACAAAATTCAAACAGTAAGAGTTCTGTAACTCAACTGAACAAAATTCACTTTAACTCGAGCTCGGGCTATTAACTGTTCAACGATTTTTTACTTCGCAACAGATCATAAACTCCGCACAAAACATTTCATCGCGCAAATCTGCGGAAAAAAAGTTTTTAAAAGATTGTTAAATTATTCGTTTGAAAATCATCCACCTATCCTACCTTTTAATACCAGCAGCCGTTTAAAACAATGGACGGTATTCATTAGTCACACAATCATGAGTTTAGGCCGTGCGTAATCTTTTGTGAATCAGTCAATTGAAACGTGTCCAATTACTTCTTATGATTTATTGTTGCTAACGTATATATTTGACTGAAAAGCTGTTACATTAAAAACATTAACCGTTTAAATTATCTATATATCTACTAATAATAAAGCAGAAGAGTTTGTTTGTTTTAACGCGCTAATCTCCGGAGTTACTGGTGCGATTCAAAAAATTATTTCACTAATTGGAAGCTACATTATCCCCGAAGGTTATAGACTACTTTCTATCCCGGAAACGCGAGTGAAGTCTCGGGGAACAGTTAGTCATTTATAAAATGTTCAACATCATAAGAATCTGACTTCTTACTGATATAGTTTTAGATTAGTTATTTGTAATGAATTAGACAAGTATGAATTGGGTATGTCATCATCCGCCTCGATGTTATTTCAAAATATAACTCTCTATGGTGAGAATTGCTAGTTCAATATAATTTTGTTTGTATATGAAGTCACACGGCTATAATAATTACATTAAGATGGCAGTTGGGCAGACGTCATCGCAGCATCGTTTAACGTTGACCTTTATAAAACCCCTGTATTGTATTTACAGTTAGTGTCTACAAAACAACAAGTGAACATGAGAGAAAAATCAAATCTAGTATGTTTTAACAATAGATAAACTTATGTACGCTTATTGATTCCTTCACCTTAAATTATCCCTAAGGATAGGTTCCAGATAACTTTATTTTCATCCTTAATTCCGTTAACTTGTTGAGAGCACTCGTTTGATCCCTTGAAAGTCAGACATTTCTATTTACTGCTTCTGCAGATTTTTTTTTGGGTAATTGTTGAAGTTTTTCTACAAATACAATAAAATTATGATCAGTGTTTTCACATTATTCAATAGACTCAGATTTTATATTATATGTTCTTTAAACACCTGACCTGATCCGATTTTCACATTGCCAATATCGTGCAGGAAATTGGAGGATTTAAGATCGGTTCCGATTGGTGTAAAAACACATTACCTATTATTACCATAAAGTTGGTCAGTATATCATGCCAGTCACATGTTCTTGGAAACCGTCAATGACTGATTACAAAGATTTCTGCATTTTTATCATTCAGTAATGCAAAGTTGATGTGTTTTGCTTTATCATCGTCCGCTCGCCGATCTGCTTTGATTATCTTTTGTGTTTCACCAATTTATCATTCTTAGACTGACATTTGATTTACGGAACGTGTGTATTTCTTTAGAATCATTATGTCTAGACTTTCTATATTTGCTGTTACTATGTTATTTATTTTTGTTGTTATTGGAAATGCTATTTATTTGTTTCGTTTTCTCTTTTTGATGTCGCCATTCTAATTTAGCCATATCGGCTTGTTTACTATTTTCTGTGCAAACACAAATCGTGAATCTGCATTAATGGGTTCCGCAAATTTCAGTTCATTAATTTAGTTAATAATATCTAGCGATCGCTCCATTATCGGGCAAGGCTGTCATTTCGAATATGCTGTTTCATTATAGTCCATAACCGCTAATGGCCCGTACAGATATTTGTATCGATTCTCATTACGAATACAATTCCCTTTATTGGCAACAATTTCAAGTTACGACCTCGTGTTGTTGACGGCGTTAATTGTATTTTTACTATTGCGTTGTTATTTTTCTAGATTTGTTTGCTAACCGTACGTTAAAGTTGCAACAGAAAATCGTAATAATATTGACACAGTGCTAGTTATTAAAAGTGACAATATAGAAGTTAACGATAAAACAAATTAAGAGGAACTAATATCACTACAAACCGAAATCATATAACCAGTGGTAATGGAAGTGATACTGGCGTATTGGCGTCGTTTTTGAAGAGCAAGTAGTGATAAGTCCAAAGTGTTCAAAGTGGCGAAGTCAGAGTCCCGCGTGGTGTTAGTGGAAGGCGAAGGTGATGGATGTTGCTCCTGTTCTGGCATGAGGATCGACCTCGGTGGTGTGCTGCTAGAAGCTGCCAAGCTGACGAGATCCTGGTTCTGCCAGAAGCCTGGATACGGGTAAGTTGAGAAGTGGACAGGAACCAAGTTAAAGATAATCAATTGCAGCAATTTTTGATTGTAATATCGGACGTCAGTGTCACCCTTTTATATTTACTTTGATAATCAAATTTACCTATATATCACCTTCATACTATCCTGATGTTTTGCCGTACTTGAAATCATAGAAATATCACAGACAAAATTAATTAAATTAAGCTAATTATTAATTCAGAGTAGCTACTTTGTTCCTAATCACATGGGTTATTAAAATTCCATTCAAATTAAATATGCATAAGCTCGAAACGTATGTAAAGTTCTTGTGTGAAATTAATTTAATTTCCAACTTATTATAAATTCAAGTTTTTAACTTTATCAACGGGAATGTTGCCACGTTCACGTTTTACGTGTTTTACTAACTTTAATTAAACCTTACCAAGTCTGAGTTGGTTTTGAATTAACTGAGAAAATAGGCAAAGGGAAATGAAATTGCGATCGCTTCTAATCTTTGTAAATATCTGCATATTCGCGTCCGCACATTCGTTTTATCTTGATTAGTTTTGCATGTAGGTTAATTTATACTTTCCCTGAGCTTTATGCCTCCATTAGTAAAGTAATTAACAGAAACAAGGCTACTATATGTTGGTTTGTAAAAGTTTTGATTACCATGGTTTCTACGTCACATGATGATAGTTCTGTCCTTGGAATTGAAAATAATTTAAGGAAGGATGTCATTATAAAATTATCTTTTGGTTCAATCAAATCTATTATGTAGAAGTAATATAAAATTATCAATTTTGATAAGTATCTACTTAAAACTTATTGTTTTAAACAATTAAATGATAATATTGTTATAAAATATCAGTTCCGGTGGCCAACTGCTAACGGATACGTTGCATTGTGAGCAGTTTTTATTTCGGAAGTAAAGTCACTTTAGTAAGGGTCGGTTGCATAAAGCGCGGTCAAGGTTATAGTTAGGTTACGGTTATAGTTAACTTTAACCGCCGAAAGAAAGCAAACTGGGTTGCTCGTGTCACTTTAACTAAAATTTTAACCATAACAATAACCGACCGAAGGAGATCGGTCATCGTCAAAGTGACTCTACGGTCAAAGTATGGTAATAGTTAAGTTAACTTTGACTATAACTTTAACTAAAATGAACGAGCAACCCACCCTAAGAGTAAACACAAAATAAACTGCAATAATAAAGTATATCTCCACTTATCCTTGTTTTTGCTTGTATCTAAATGCGTGTTTGGAAATCCCAAACTGTCGTCCTATATTTGAAGTCTACAAATGCGCCAGTACAAAATCCAGAGCATTATATTCAAATCTGTCACCGCTATTTTTCAAACACTTCTTGAAAGTGCGAGATTTCCACATGAAATATTCCGAAATCCCGTTAAATTCACGGAAATCCCTTTAAACCTCCGTCTCTCGCAATCTGGAGATTTGTGTATTTACTCGTGTAGTTGGAAACTCGGAAACTTGTTACATCCAATCCTTCATATCATGACCTACATATGTGCCAGTTAATCTAGATCTAGTCTGAAACCGGCCTGTCTCCCGGAAAAGGCTTGTGAAAGGGGTGGAAATCTGGAGGCGAGCCAATGAAAATCGCTTATGTTTTGAAGTTTCATGTTGTTGGCATTTGCAAAATGAAAAATAGACTTTTATGTCCAGCTAAAACTGGAATGATACCGCTATGCGTATTCTCTATAGGTTAACGACCTCTATACCTTCGATAGTACAAACTGTGTAAATAATTCACCACGTAGGTCTACTACGTGGTGTAAAGGTATCTTAATCATGGCATATCTATAAATCCTAGCTAAGATTACAACAACAGGGCAAGATACATGTAGTGAGAAAACATTCTCATAGTTAAATAAATTTGTTTTGAATACAAAGCTAATAACCCAAGGTCTCTGTGCAACCAGTTCTGTAACACCAATATGCTGAGATGCCAAACACTTCCCAACTTATATAATTTCTGAATATATTACCGCAGCAAATGCAAATTAATGTTTAGACAGTCTCATTTTAAATGCGAGGGATTTTAAAATTCACACCGTCGTCGTCGCATTGTTCGTGGTGAAAACGTGAATGATGAAAGAAACAACCCGTTTTGTTTCTGAAACCACGCAATCACGGCCTCTCTCAGACAGACGCTGCCCGGTTTAATAACCCACAATTTTTCGCTGGGCTCAGTAAACTGGGTCGTTTTTGCAACGAGTGGGCGCATTCAGGCGTATTAATCAAATCGTTGCAACTGAATGGGGGTATACCTCCTCCCTTTAGGCCACAATGGGGGGATGTGGCGCTCCATTTGACAAATAAACTGCACTTTAGATACTTAATGCACTCTCAGTTGAGTTAGCGAAGTTTGAAAAATTGTTGGTCTGAATCTACAGACCCCTTTTCCTAATGACTGTTTCCCTTTCTTGCAAGTTGATTTCGTTGAGTCTTTCTTTGGCAGTAACTTTGATATTTATATGTTAAGTTAGTTCCTACAACTTTTGTAAGTTCTTCATTCAAGTTTGTATCGTAATGTGCTCTACATTATGTATGCTTTCGATCTATCTCTTTCAGTTTTGCATCCAAATTGTACATATAAATTACATCGTCAGCGATACAGTTACTTATTTCCGAGATCGCTTCAGGTTATATTGGCACAGTTCCAGCAAAACAAGTGGAGCTAACAAACTAATTGGTGAGCTTTATAGCGAGAATTAAATGGGTAGTAAAATATTATGATACTGTTAACAACCCCCGTCTAGAATTGAGTTGATTCTGTAAACGTTTTAGTTTCTAGTTTAGTGGCTATGCGATCTGCGAATGCGAATCTGTTAGCGCTTATCTTTAAATTTTATTTAATGAGTTAATATAACACACATATAGAACAGATTGTAACTTGGATGTTATTTTCTAACCAAATTGAAGGGTGGGTGACGTGGAAGAAGAGTGTGTGAAAACCAGCGCGAGGTTTAATTAACCAAAATTAACCTTCGCACAATGCTGAGTCGGGACCTATTCCGGCCATCACGCAACATTACATTATTGTTTTGTTAGTTTCTACTCTATTTTACTATACCTACTATGTCATAATTGTATTATCTATTGTGTATTGTCTAGAATAAACGTTATTTTTTTCTTTCTTTTCTTTCATTGTGAAGTGTAGATCCACTAAGACAGGGTTTTCCAAAAATCTACTCTAGGAAAGCTAGTGGAGAAATATTTTGGTATACAAACTCCAAATCACTATCGAACGACCGAACTAAGTTATTTCAATACAAAATACCATGTAGTTTAATCTCAGTATCAGTGATAGTTGGTCTATATGACTTGTTGCTTAGTTCTCCTAAGTATTTTCAGGTTATTTTTCGCTGTCTGCAAACATGACATCAGCTTTAAAAGAAAAGTATTTCCACTGCACTGCAATTAAAGTTTGTTTGAAGTTGGTATCTTGAAACTGGAAATGCGTCGTTCGCGTTTCAGTATTAGCTACGTTGCGGGCAGTATAAAATTGGTTGATTATTGAGTTTTGTCGATGTTCTTGCTACTCTACTTTATTACATTTATTAGCAGTTCCTGTAAGGTATATACTGAAAAACAAGAACGTAAGTTCTTTTACGTTCTCATAATCTGGCTACGTGGCAGTTACGTGGGTTCGAATCCTAAAAAGACTTTATGGTAAAGTAAAGCATCGTGATGAAGCCTGTAACACTGGGTGAGAGACAGTTGAGAGATACTTGGTTTCAGTTCTATCAGATCTTTAAATTCCATGAACATTTAAACCAAAAGTATCAAACCCTAAAGTTAAAGGTAACCCTGATACGTTAAACTAATTAATAACCAGATATTCAATTACTACATAACAGATTTACACGTGTACAATTCTGGAATATTATTAAATAAATTTGATATTTCAGCACGTGAACTAATTAGCCTACATTCTCTTCAGCCTCATGAACTGGAACATATTTGGTTCCATTGTAACTTTCCGTAACGAGTTCGCTACGTGCGGTGCGGAATGGAAATGTATTTCGTGTGGCTGCAATTGCAGTCCTGCGTGGGAGGACGTTAGGGTCTTCCATTGATTACGCAGCGATGAACACATGTTGCTATTTGAAACTTGCGTGGGTCTGGTGCTGATGGAAAAAGCATTAGTGCTATGCGTTTTTTTTTTATTTCGATTACTCTAAGGTTCAGTATGGTTGGACCTCTAGTATGTGTATTTGTTAATGCTTGTGCTCTATCAGAGTGGTTTTTGTTGCCTTAAGCGTCTAAATCTCATCACTGTCTAAATGTCTTTTTCGTTTCTCTGCTGCCCTACCTTAGTATTTATTTTTTCTAATCTATTTTTCTATACATTGAAACCTGTAATTAGCCTTCTCTTTATACCTTTTTTCTTTTGGTTTTTTGATTATATTAAATTAAATTTATAAAATGAGTTTGCTTTTTACCACTGACCTATTTAAAAGACGATTACGAAGCCTATGATGGGGCACGCTTGCCCAAATTAAACCTATTCACTCTGATCTTGAAAGTTCCAAGATATAAGGTGTTAGAATTTCATATTTGCTATCGATTTAAAATTCTTGATTGGAGTTGTTATTTTTATATAACAGCTGGAATATGGTGACCTATTGTTACAATTTTATGTAACGTTTTCGTTGTTCGCACTCGTTTTGTTGTTTTTAAGCCACCATTGTGTTGTTTTATGACGCTATATTTTTCTCTATTTGCTTTTTTTTCTATTTTTTTAAACTGTATTGTATTGTACTAGTATTTTTCTGCAGAACTTTATGCATTTGATAATTTATTGATACTCTTTCTCTAGTAGAAATATTTTAGAAGGTAGTTTTAAAAGTCATTCACATTCGAATGGAATTTACATTTAATATACGTTTCCAATACGCTCGGAAGTTGCAAACTGTTGATGTTTGATTCCGAAACTTATTCCAAATGCTTTAGTAGTATTTGGAATTAGATTGTTAGAATGTTTCCAATCCATGATTTAAATTAATGAAATTGGAAATGTTTTTCTATAAATGATCTATATTTTTTTATACTACTAAGGTAGCAAGCAAGCATACGGCCCACCTGATGGTAAGTGGTTACCGTCGCCTATCGCCATTTACAATTATACCAGAGATATTGCCAATGTGTTGCTGACCTTTAACAATGCCGAGAAGGCAAACTGGCTCTCAAGTGCAATTGCCGGAACACACCATACACATATTTTGTTTTATTGTATTCATATATTATTAATTAAAGAAAAGATAGAAATTAACACCGTTACAAATATAAATGTAAAATACTATTAATAAGATGGACATGAGCTATCTGATCATTGAATCGTTATTTACATTAAATAGCGTTTATTGGTAAGATTATTAAATAACAATAAACAACCTAAGAATAGGGTCTTGTACAGACCTCAAGAGCTGTTCCGGTTTCTAACCACGTATTATAAATACCTATTATTTTGTTCCGTGATACTCTACCGTAACTATGGATATAAAATTGTAGTTATTCTCGAACTTTCTCTCCGTAATCGTGACAGACACCGATGGATGTATTCTCTATGGTAACTTGAGAGGCACGATTCCTAGTATTAAAGTTATTTATGAACAAACAGTATTGTTTACAGAACGTGCAAGTAGGTAGGTTAGGTATAGTTGAGGACTAAACGATTGTTCATCAAAATATTGGTCTTTTTGTAAAAAAAAAGCGACGTGCGTTGTATCAATACTAGAAATAAGCATAAACTTGTAAATTCTGCTTATAGACTCCAAATAGTTGGTTTTTAGGTCTGTGTACACGCTTTTATAATATGATACCTCTTCCACTTTTAAATTTGCCTTCTTAAAAATTTTAGGAACGTATTAAGACCATTTTAGCTGTGGTTTTAGTAAAGAAGGCTTATTACAATATTAACGAATATTTAAATGACAAAAAGGCTTGAGTATAGCGCTCGCTCTTGCAGGTATGTAAGTACCTAAATTATGAAGTTTATTTTGAGAAGAGTAATTGCTGAGTTTATTGCCGGCTCTTCTCAGCAAAAGCTACCTTCTGAACCGTGCATTAGAGTCTGACAATTCATAAGAGCCTGTGAAGGTCTATTTCAATAAATAATATTTAATTTAATGCATTTAAATAGTAACTTTATGAGTAGTAGGAATGATACTGATTATACTTGCGAATTGATAATGATAATATCTACACTACATGCTTATGTCATTACTGTAATCAAACAAATTGAGAATCTATTATAATTAATATCATCTAGCTAATGACCGCTATGTCATTATCCTAACAATACGTTCATATTACGTCAATAAAAATATAGACTTCTAATTTTATAACACTATCAGACAACGCTTAGCTAAACTGGTAGGTCTCGAGGATTTTAGAGAATTCACCCCCTAACAGGGTTATATGAGGTTTCGAGTATGATGTGAACACACTTGTAGGCAAACTATAGTAGTAGAAGTAAATATAGTAGGTATTTCATAAGTATCTAAATACATTCTTGACTTTGTACTTTCTCTTTTATTGTAGGTACTTTCTTATGTTTAGAGTTTTGTATAAAAATTTAATTAAATTGGACATAAAACCTTTTCTCGTGTTCCATCTAGTTTTAAGAAGAGAAATACTACTTTATAAGCTCAAGTACCTATAGAATGAAAAGTTAAAATCAATATTGACCTTTACGTGAATATTAATAAGGTATCAAGGCTAAAAGTTTGGGTGATGTAGAAAGCTGAAACGCAAGTAGCCTTTATGCCAATAAATGTGGCCAAAATTAAAACATCATCAGGGTGTAGGTATGTACCTATATATGCTGTTTTGCTGAACATATTCTATTTATTTTTTGTATTTTTGTCTCATTCACTCACCTACTCTTGTCTAGAATTTCAGTTTTCTCTAACAATTATCGGTTCTGCTACAAACACTACGTCATCACTTCACCTATCGCAATCTAGCTATCTATCTCTGTCACTCATTGACTAGCACTATTGAATAGCAATAAAAAAACGGTGGTTTTTCTCAAAACAGGTGAAGTGTGCTCCATTCTCCATGTGTGCTCCGATGTGTCTAAACTAAACCAATAAAACAACAATTAACCGTCATGGTTGCTTTGGTTGTCCGACATGTGAACCGCGGACGGTTGCCGGTCATTGTCAAGGAACGTGCGTCCGCGCATCGTTTTGTTTCACGTACACTTGTGCGCGGAAGTTATTACTATGTTTTTTTAAACACACAACAGAGTCAAATTAAAGACATTTGACTGCTTAGCAGTTTTAATATCACTCAGAAAAATCAAAACACTTTTTTATGGACATATATTTCTAAATATACACATTTTCCTGATAATCCTTACAAAACATAAATATTCCAGGTGTTTCGATTTTTCTGATGAGAAGTGTATATAAATGACTTTCTGCCCCGTGGTTTCACCAGTGATCTCCTATTACCCCCTTAGGGGTTTAATTTTTTTGTTGAAGTACGTCATATAATACTAGCAATCTGAATGCCAATTTTCAGCATGATCCGTCCAGTGGTTTGGGCTTGGGCGTTGGTTGATAAATCAGTCAATCAGTCATTCAGTCACGCTTTCCTTTTATATATTTAAATTTACCTACTAACGGGATATTTATATTTGTTTTACTAGTAAAGTTGTTAATTAAAATTATAATCTAGGTATATAAAGTTTATGTAAACAAGCGTACTAATAATACTGTAATTTTAATACGCTCTGCTGAGCTCCGAAATAAGGTAGTGTCATCATAAATTAGTGGCGGTACTGTTAATCGTTTTAAAATTACCTCATTTATCTAATTATGCCTACGAGCTCTTGAAAATTTATCTCGACAACATTTTAAATGTAGACGGTCTTATTGATGTGAAAAGGTGATTTGTGTACTTTACTGATAGGGTTGCATATTATGATACTATAACATTACTTGTTATTGATAAGATGGACTGATAAGAAACGATGTAAACTGTTTGTACGTTATGTGCAATAAGTTAATTATAATAATAGAATATAATTAATTTAAACTATTAGTTCCTTTCCAGCTAGGAAATGAAATACAATTGCTTGGAAGATTATTTATCGTACAGATATAGCTATTAGGTAGTGAAACATCTTCAATCATTGTAATGTATTATTTTTATGCAAACAAAGACAATACAAAAAAAAACGTTCTAATAATAATGTTAAAGCTCTAAATATAAAAAAAACAAACAATCGAAAGTAATCAACTCGAACGGATGTATTCTGACTATTATAAGAACAAAATAAATGTTTATTCTCCGCCCCCCTCTAGCTGAGGTTGCGAAAACAGAACGAGAGAGACAAATATAGAACAATACTGTAAAAGGAATGCCTTTATTTGTCAGCTTCTTACAAAAGTGTCCCAGATACCCTTGGCGGCGCAAATGTTTGATTAAGATAATGAAAATATTTTCATATTATCGCAATATTACGAAAGATGTTGGATTGTACGATAAGGTAAGTAATGATAGAGTGGCCTGCAAAGTGTATGCTTCGTAACACATTTGTTTATTTATATTCGACTAGCTGATTCGCGAAATGAATCGTTTTAGAGTCAAAGATCGTCAGAATGTATAGAAAAAGTGCCAGAAATAATTTAAGCTGAATTGCTATTAAAATTGATAATAGGTACCAGGTCTTTAAACTGTTTGGTGTCTGAAATGTAAGCCAACATATTTTATAAGTTGGTGGTCTAACAAAATCAGTTGTCAGATGCTTGGCATCTAATCATATCATTTTAAAAAACGAAATGTTATACTTACATAACCTGTAAATATGAAAGACGCGATTATTTTCTTTTTTTTTTAATGTACATGATGGTGCAGCCAGAGGTTGGTACGACACCCTTACGCGGACTTATCGGCGATCGCTGAGCGCTCTCAACCGCGATAGAAAAATCAGCAGTATGTGACAGTAAAAACATATTCATATCAATTTGATTGTCCTAATCCATGCTAGAATCTAGAAAAAATAACTATCCAAAAACATATTTAACATTCAATATAACAGAACAATAAAATTTACTCAGTCAACAAAAGAGAGCAAAAAAAATTGTCCTTTGTAAAAGTGCCATCCAATAACTAAAGTAAAGAATTAAGTTATTGGATTGATCTCATTTTAGCTGATGGAATATCTATAACCTATATACGTATCATATTTTTGGCCAGGTTCCAACTCTTATAAGGTATGACCAAGTCCAAAAACTAGCAAAGTACGTAGGCAAAACAAGTAAAACTAAATAAATAGGGAATAGTCTGACATCATGCTGCTTCTAAAAACAACCCACTTTTAAGCAAATAAAATTATTTTTAATGTTTTTTTTGAACTGATATATGGTATGGTATATCAATAGGCTAAGGCTGTTGTAGAGATATCTCATAGTTTTCAAGAGACTCTAATTGTTGTAAAAGTACAGCGTAAACTAGAGATGCTCTTTCAATAACTATTAAATAATTAATGGATAAGGAAAACTTGAAGGAACTTGAGATATCATCAAATTGTAATCTGGTTTTTCCGTGACTTGCTTTTCTTCGCCTTGATTCAGAGAACCTTTTTGGCACAGACGTTTCAGTCGATGTACTTCGTATTCTTTGTATATCTGATAAATCAAAAATAAAATAAGTTATTTCGTATTTATTGATTACCCTATTCTATCTTCTATGTTGTCTGATCCTTATTCCTGTTTAAATTATCTACTAACGTATTTGTTTCTTTGTTCGCAGCTTCTCGCAGAAAGTAGACGAGGAAGAGGGGGGCGGTGGGGTGGCTCTTCATCCACCGGACGGGTTCTATTCCCACCAGCACTCCATTCACAGCGGACACCATGGCCACCATGCCGAACCTGACCGGGGTTACATGGAGGGCAACAGATACGTCACGGCTGTACACCGGCCGTTGCCTGGTAAGCTGAGTTTTTTACCTTATTGCTGTAGACAGTACTACTCCTAGGTATACTGTGGGATATGTTCATATCACCACATTTACCGAATCCTAGCTAGGATCAACAAAAGCGGGAAAAAGCTAACTCCAAGCAATGAAATAAAACGTTTCGGAAATCCCGTGGCGGGACAACTTTAATGGGGTATCTGGGAATACTCCCACACCACTTCATCATGGTTAGTGACATTGTGGCTGAAAGTGGTAAGCACACAATGTCTAGAAGGATCTGGCTCTCAAATGCAGAATACACCAATAGGGGGCATGGCGATAGATTTTGAACTTTAAGTGAGGTAGCCAGTCAGGCGATTTCTAAAAAAGTACCACAATCATGACCGAGCTGTATGTCTACCTAGTAAACTCATTCTTACTGTTTTTGCTTAAAATAAACTAAGCGGAAGGAAATTTAACATAGTAACAAAATTTAAATGCATCAATAAATCCATTATGTGATTCGCGTTCCTAATTACAATCGAAAGTTTTGACATTCAAATATCATAAATCCCAAATGCTAGCGAACTTTTACAAATGTTTGAAACTTCCAATCTCGAAGTATTATAATTACATAAATAAATTATTCTTCGCTAATCTCTCAAATATGCAGATGGTTGGACTTCAAAGTAAATACCGACACCGAATCAATTCTTTGAAATTCGCAAGTATTATGCTTTCTCGTTCGGTAAGATGAAGTGTGATAGGCAGGTATCTTCGGTTGATTCAGTTTTGATTAAAAATACTTCAAAGTTGTCATACTTTCTAAAGGAAATCCGAACAAGTGCTAGTGCAAGTGGCATGGACTAATTTGACAACATTAAAAATTAACAATCTTTTTTCAAGAAAACAAAATATCCTTGGCTTGAGTCTGGTTGATATGTTTACCAGGTAATTCCGAAGGGGCCACGAGCGTGGCCTGATGTTATATCCAAAATCTCATCTCCTCATCCATGGATTAGTAAACCTGGAGGTGTTGCTGCACACTTAACTAGCCACGAACTGAGGGCAATATAGAGAACGTTAAGTCTGTAGATATAGTAGTAAATCGATGTTTCAAGCTATATTAGTGTCCAAATGACACCGAAACTACTCTACTTTCCCTTGTTTTATTGAAGGCTGGTTGACAACCGTGTTGCAGCCCCTTGAAACTCTGATATTGATCGATTCTTCCTTTTCCAGCACTGAATCACTCGAACTCGTCATGCTCGTCGGCGTCCAACGCATCGACGGGCGCGGGTCTGTGCGCGGGCGCACAGGAGCCAGCGCCGCCGCTGTACATCGCTGCGCCGCCAGAGGGGTTCGGGCATGCTGTCCACAACAACAGGTGGGTGGATAATGAGGGCATACTCCGAAAAATATTATTTTTTGTTTAATAACCAAAAGCAGAAAAAAATACGTGTCGTGATATTCCAGCAAAAATTTATTTTGTGCAATTTAATTGGTAAATAATTTCTGGTCTCCTTATTTTCTCGGAGAACCGTTGTCATTATTTAAGTGTATTTTATTTTCATCGATTTAGAGTTTTTAGTACCATAAAAAAGATTGGAAAGAGATTTAGTTAGATTAAAATTGTAAATTACAGATTCGTATGTGTTTACTATGTGCTAATATTAAGTTACTAACCAATTACATTTTTATATTTTATATTGGATCAAAGTATTGGATATATTTTTATATACTATATTTTCTTTAAATGTTATAATTCCTTTCTTAGGCGTGGCACAGACGTGTCGATCATTGGAACATCGGGACTAACTCAAAAAGATCCATCTTTGCCCCAGAAAAGGGGCAAACTTACTAGAGGGTACGTCCCAAAACCTCGAGAATGCCTGTATTGTCAGCCCTTGACCTAGATAACACTTAACTCTCCTGTGCAATGAAATAACTCGATCGTTTTCATTATCTGTCATTTATTTAAAGCTGAGAAATACTACTATTACAGTTAATGCAAAGTTTATGACTTTGCAATAACTAATTAATCGTTATTTAATATATTTACAGATAATCTCATTAAAGGCATGTACTTACTTCCAAAATAAAATCGAATGTTTTCGTTTTACTGCTCAACGTTTGAACATCTAATATTAAATTAAACGTTAATTTCCTATATGTTTTTTTAATTGTTGGGCAGTAACACAAAAAAGCCTCAAAAAGATATTAACTGATTGATATAGTAACAGCATGTACTTACAAAACTTAAATATACCAATATCAAGGTCTTCTAGTGAACTATTAAAAAAGTAATTTGATCACTATCTTTTCTCGCAATAGTATTTCCATCGACTATCTATTAGATAATTACTTGATAAATTACATTTTGTAGTTCGAAATATACCCTTTTATTGAGACAGTTTAAACCAAGTCTAGTTGAAAGCAAGTTTAGATATATCCGTCACTTCCTTACTTCATATAACAGAAAGAGACGGGGCTACCTTAAAACCTCGGTTTTACAATACTTGCATTAGACCGTCTCACGTCATAAGAGATATTGTTTCAAAAATTCCCAAGTTTTCTTTGAAAGACAAATAGTAGACTAAATTCTATATTCACCAATTTCTTCTTCCATATGTTGTACAGTCAATCACTACCGTATATAGTTACATACACTCGTTGTCGCTGTTCAATCTTATTTCCAAAAACCAAGCATCCCATGCCTTGACCGAATTTGACCTGCCAAAATTGCTTAGATCAGTAACATGATTAGCTCATCCACATATTGGGGAGTTACGGTAAGTAACCTGATTCAAATGTCCCCATTAATATGGCAAGAGTAATATTTTGGGGTAACGATCATCATTATTCAAACTTTGAAATTTTCTAGAACATAAACCGTAACTTCCCAAAACCAAACCTTACGCCCGACTTTAAAGCACATTATCATTTGTCAATTCTCAGCCGTTATGAGATGTCCCAAGACCTGCTCGACAAGCAAGTTGAGATACTAGAGAGAAGGTACGGAGGCCTGAGGGCCAGACGAGCAGCAGTTACAATACAAAGAGCGTTTAGAAGAAGACAGCTCTTGAAGAAATTTAGTGCCATCACTGCGATGGCGAAGGCGGCAGACTCCAATGCGAGGAGGATGCAAGATGGGCCGGAGCATGGTCAACTAGTCAATGGTATGTGATTTTTACTGAAACTTTTTGGGTTCAATCAATGGGAAAAGATAAAATAAAGTTGTAGGGCTAAATGGACCTTGCATATAATGTTGTTTGGAGTCTCCAAAGGCTTTGAATTCTGGCATGATTCCCAACCCAAATCTCCAGTTTAAGAATCAGGGCCTATGAAGGAAATAAATTAATTGTATTTAACTCGAGCTACCGTTTTAGACCCCCAAGTTCCTGCCATCGTTTTTTGCCATCTCAAATTTTTTTGGGATTGTATTACAAAATATCTATCTAGATCGGTCAAAATGTATGAAAATGATATAGTGTAAAGTTGTTCATAATGATGAGTACAATAATACCTACAGATTTCGAGAAGGCAAAAAAAAACATCCAGTATAAATTATTAATATATCAATGTATACATTTCAGGTACAGATATATATGCAAACACACACCTACAGAAGAGTCCTGGTGCAGAGAAGGTACTGGCACTCACCAGGCCAATGCGATCCATGTCGTTGCGGGAACGACACGATATGGATATGAGGTGAGACGAGATTTTAAACTATCGATTTGTTATATAATACCTGTTCCCCGCGGTTTCACCCGCGTTCGCGGGATATAAAGTATACCTTATAGCTTGTATGTAATTTCATGGGATTTATATTTTTGGAACCTTTCTTCGGTCCAGCCGTTTCGGAGATATGCCGGATCTGAAAAATCGTTTAAGTACCGTATATAATTTTATGTGCAGTAAGTAATCAGCTGTTACTTGGACATTACAAACTGACCGATTGTAATACATAGATGGATCCAAAAAGGAATTGTTAGTAAGTAATAAGTAAGTTAGTAGGGTAAGTGGTTAGCCTATGAACGCCACTGGCAGAGTGATGCCCCTCGATAAGCTCTGGCGACCTTACTCACGCGCAGGAACACAGCATTAAGTTATTTGGCTGCGGTATTCTGTAAGATGGAGGTACTTTCCACCACGTCTCAAAACCACTTTAGTATATTTCTGAACATTACTAATTGAAAGTGAAGCTGATCAATCGAATTTATAATTCTGTCACAAGTTTTCTCGTATCAAACCTCTTTCATGTCAAGTTACCCGTATTATAATAAACGGATAAGAATATTTCTCAAGTAAATAGATGTCAGAAAAGGTGAACAATAAAAACTATCAAATAAAAAGGTTTTATCGGGTTATCTTACAGTTTAATCCCAGAGGATAAACTTGGATATTTTTGTAACGTTCGACTTGTTAGAAAGTTACTGGAGCTACCACTTTTTATCTTTAAATAATATTATTATTTTTTAAGGTAAAAGGTTAGGTTTTACTTATGTATTGGAATCATATATCTGTAATTTTTAGGGTTCTTTAGCCAAATGGGAAAAAACGGAACCCTTATGGATTCGTCATGTCTGTCTGTCTGTCTGTCTGTCCGTCCGTATGTCACAGCCACTTTTTTCCGAAACTATAAGAACTATACTGTTGAAACTTGGTAATAGTATTATGTGAACCGCATTAAGATTTTCACACGATAAATAATTACATTTTGGGGGTTCCCCATACTTAGAACTGAAACTCAAAAATTTTTTTTCATTAAACCCATACGTGTGGTGTATCTGGATAGGTCTTTGATTGAGGTTTCTAATATCATTTTTCTCTAAACTGAATAGTTTGCGCGAGAGACACTTCCAAAGTGGTAAAATGTGTCCCCCCCCCTGTAACTTCTAAGATAAGAGAACGATAAAACTAAAAAAAAATATATGATGTACATTACCATGCAAACTTCCAACAAAAATTATTTGAACGAGATCTAGTAAGTAGTTTTTTTTTAATACGTCATACTAAGGAACCATTCATGGGCGAGTCCGACTCGCACTCGGCCACTTTTTTTACTGTTCCAATCAATAAATAACCGGACCTCTACAATTGGTTAACAATATACTCCTTTTGTTAATAAACAATCACCTAGTAGGTATTTGTAATACTTATGAATAATATTGAAAAAGGCTAGAACATTTTTAGAGCTATCGAATAAAATATAGTCTATGTCGTCGTCATTTACGGGTAAATAGTCGTGAACAATAAAGATGGCTATTAAATTCATGTTGAAATAAGCAATTGGACTAATTTGAAACTAAATTGATTTTATATCTTTCTTATGTCTTTGCTAGAATGATATAGTGAGATTAAATTAGTTTGTAAACAACAGAACTAATATTTATTTATTTTTTATTTTCCAGTAACCATTTGCAATGCGATACTTCAAACGAAGTAGAAGCAATGGTCGCCAGGGTGCAGCACTCAGCTCATCAGATCCACATGATAGCGTCAGATCTGCCCCCTCATCATCGCGGCGATGCTGATAGTGGGGTACGTAATCATTTATTATTTCGTAAGACACCACCGATCACGCCGCTGGTCATGGGTTCGATTCCCATCCATGACAAACATTTGTGTACATGAACATGTCTGTTTGTCCTGTGTCTGGGTGTAATTATCTATTTAAGTATATTTACAAAAAAAAATGTATATTTAGTATATCAGTTATCTGGTTTACATAGTACAAGTAGTAGTTTGGGATCAGATAACCGTGTGTGAACAAATGTTCTATAATATTTATTTATTTATACAAGAAAACAGAGGGCCTACTCCGAAAAACGATACACGATAGTCTGATCATCGTTGTCAAATTATTAACCAATAGAATTGCTCACAATTTACGTCTGGTCAGTTTGCTGCAGGTTCTTGATTGGAACGCTGGTTTATCCGGGAAGGAAAACATGAATCACACCATCCTTCTTTAGTTCTTTTTTTTACTACGTACAGGCCTGTGTTTGACCACAATCTAAACGTGGTCAGTAATGGTGTGGCCGATGGTGGTAGCACTCAAAGCCTAGAAGGGAATTGGCTCTCAAGTGCAGCTGTCGGAACATATCGAAAGTGTCTGGCGATAGATTTTCATCTTGAGCGTGGTACCCAGCCAAGCGAGCAAAACAAAATACCCTACCACCGTGTTATGGTTTCCTCCATTGTAGGATTCGAACCCGCAACCTTCGTCTGCACATTCGACGTCACTACCAATGAGATATTATCGCCATAAATCCTTATTGATGATGCGACTGTAAAAGTTTTTGGGGAGTCAGTAAAAAAATGTTCGATCAAAATAACTGCTACATAATCAGTATTATCACTTCTTATCAGTGTTGGACATGACGTAGAGAGAGAGTAACGTACCGAGATCATTCCATCTGATAAATTATAATAGATATAATATTCTTGTAATTAAAAATGGATCGTGCGAAACCTAAAAATCTGCTGAAAAGAATTATGAAAAGTAAAAATGTAAAAATAAAGTTATGGAGTGCAACGGGGAAGTATAAAGTAACGTTATTTCTTTAATTTATTTAGCACCTTAAGTTTATAAGTGTAAAGTTTAATTTAACAAAATTTAGAAAATCTATCTATTTATTATATTTTCGATGTTTTTAAATAAATCATTCATACCCAGAAAGAGTATCTTAGTCCAAATGTTGTTAGGTATATATTCGATTAACACGATTTATTGATAATAAAGTTAATTTCTGAGATCCTTATAATATTTTGTCGAACGATAATCAACCTATTTTTTTGTGTTACAGGTGTGCAGTTGCTCTGTTAGCGGATCAGTTACCAATATATCGACGTCATCGTCGCATAATGAATCTCTACACAATCATCAGTTGCTGAATAATACTGGTAAGTCTTCTCTTTCACTCTTTAATCTTTCATTATTTATCTCTTTCTTATCCATAGTTAGTAGTGCCTGTCATTTTACGGAAGTATATAGTTGCGTGGGGTGTATTAATTAAAAAAATAAGAACATATAGATTATAGCTCATTATGAAATCGAGGAAGCCTCGATTGAATTTTAATCTTGGAGCTATATAACATAGGGTTAATTTTCGATAAACGACCTGCAAAAAAACACATTTTAATGAGTGATTCCACATACATTATTTGCAAATAAAGATCGAACATGAGATGCAGGGATTGTGTGAAAGATAATATGAGTAAGAAAGGATTTAATGCCGATTTTGACGGTAAGAAAGGTCGAGCCTAGAGGGGTACTCGCTCTCAAGTGCAGCTGTCGGAACACACCGGAAGGTGCTTGGCCAGACGGGTACTACAAAGTACCCTATCACCGTGCTATGGTTTCCTTAGAGTTTTCCTTCACCGAATATAATATGTTTCGGGTTAAATCGCGAGGCGAAAAGCAAGTGTGTTATAATTATAATCCAGCTAGAATCACAACGACAATTTCAATGTTCTCAAAGTTATAACGTGTATTACAGGTCCAATATACGGCAACTTGCTGTCATCAGGTGGCAAGCCACTATCATCTCCGACGGCTCGGCAACAGCAGCAACTTGCCGCAATACAAGCCGCAAACGCCAGGCGATTGCCGCCAGAAGTGCCCAAGAGGACCAGCAGTATTACACTCAAGTATGTAACTTAGTAGTTGGAGATAAGGTTGATATTTGTTTGTTTTGTTATATAAGAAAAAATATAATTCCAGAAGCTGATTCAAATTATTATATTGCTTACATAAATTAGACTTTAGCACTTGTGAATAAGGTTAATATTTCGCGTCTTATAGACGATTAAATATTGAGATTTAATGGTAATACAAAGTACTCTCTCGCTATCCTAAATCCTAATTCAAACCTCACACATCATAACTAAATTGAACGTTATGCCTACAGTGCAGAGAGTCCAGTTTCCCTGCGACGTGCAGAATGCGGGGCGGTGGTCCGCGGCGGCTCAATGTCCTCGGTGCAGTCCTCATCGTCATCCTCGTCGCAGGAACACCGCCATCATTACCATCAACCTTACCAGCCGAGAGCACCTGTAAGTACTGCTAAGATTAGAGCCACATATACATTTTATTATGATCTGTCGGGCTATGAGGATTTCATTGGATTGAATGAGTTTTATTAGTTGTGTAAAACGGAAGTGAAGTGTAGATATACGATTTGCCGATGATACATCTACGTTGTGTCATACTGTACGTGGTAGAGTCCCGGACAATGAATTTGAAAATATGATGGAGGCTGATTTTATTCAATACTAGCTGTTCCCTGCAGTTTCAGCTGCATTCCCTGGATAAAAAGCAGCATATGTCCTCCATATCATATAGTAAGCTATCTGCGTGCCAATCGGTTCACTAGTAAGATAACAAACAAACAAACTCACATTCTAATTTATAATATTAGAATTATCGACAATCATCAATGATAGGCCATAGAGACTCTAGAAAGGTAATGGATACTTAAGAAACACAAAATTGAAAAGTTAAATTAAAATTAAGTTGGTCTGTATCTTTTTACTCCAGGAGCCACACGTTCACATCCAAGAGCAGCTGTTCCAGCATCAGCGAACATCATCAGCATCAGGGCCGCTGTACGATGCCGCAGTGGTTGCCGCAGCGGGAGCGGGTGCGGGCGCAGTTGCGGGCGGTGCGGGCGCGAGTTCGGGCGCGTACGCAGTTTGGAAACGTCAAGACGCGCCGCCATATTATGAGCCGCCTGGCGGCTGCTGTCGACCTTTACATGACCATCCCACGCATCAACCTATCAAGGTATATAGCTTGTTGTATATCAAAACTAATAAGATCAAAGTGTTTGTATTTTGATTTGTTATGAATAAACTGAAAAACTACAGGACCGATTTCAAAAATTCTGCCGCCAGTAGTATGCTATATTTTTAATATTAGGTATCTGCTATATTACTGAGTAACATAGAATATATTTTATATTTAAAATAAAAATACAATTATGACGCATCACATCATGATCACGAAGGAATCAAACTTTCCAGTCGAAAGGCTGCTGAAGAAATTTTTTAAATTAAAAAAAAAAAAAAAATTTGCTTTTCAGTTAAAAAAAATGTGACCTAAAATTATTTTTCCCAGGTTTCGGAAACAGTCCGCAAACGCCAATACCGTGTAGGATTGAACCTGTTCAACAAGAAGCCAGAAAGGGGAATAGCGTACCTGATCGCTCGCGGGTTCTTGGAAAATTCGCCACGTGGTGTCGCTCGGTTCCTCATCACCAGGAAGGGTCTCAGTAAACAGATGATCGGGGAATACTTGGGCAATTTGCAGAATCCATTCAATATGGCGGTTTTGGAGTGAGTATGAGATTCCTAATATAATATTTTTCATAATACTTATGCTGGAGGCGGATAAGCGCTAGTTTTCTTTTGAAACCACGGGTGATGCCCTGGCAGTAGATAAAAAGGATACAAAATAAGTATAATAAAAAAATTATAGGCCATAACTTTTATAATGAAAAATATTTTTTTTAATTATTAAAAAAATGCGAATGAAATAATCATTTGAAATTCTCAATTAGAGAGAGAGGGAAATACAGAGCTGTGACGTCACGACTCAGTGTCTTCATATAATTTACAATTCATTTTCATTACACGCAAAACTTCTTTTTGTAAGAGAGAAATAGACAAGAAACTTTGAGAAACTATTTTTTTTAACCAATTTTATATTTGATTCGACTGAATATGACTGATATAGTCAACAAGACAACATTTAGACTGACGAAGAGGTTTCATTCTATTGTTCCCTATAACTAATCTTTTATAATGTACAGATGCTTCGTAAACGAGCTGGATCTATCTGGCATGGCGGTGGACGTGGCTCTCCGGCGGTACCAGGCGCACTTCAGGCTGCCGGGAGAGGCGCAGAAGATAGAGAGACTGGTCGAGGCCTTCGCTAGGAGATACTGCGTCTGCAACACTGACTTTGTGCAGAGATTGCGCACGCAAGATACGGTCAGTCTTTATCTAAATGTGTTAACGTTTATTTTTGAATGAAAAGGATTGGTCTACTGGTAGAGGTAGGCTGTTTTGAAGAGCAGCTTAACTGGGTAAAAGACTTTAAAAGAAAATAACTCGTATGTTGTGTGAGTAAGGTCGCCTGAGCTCATCAAGGGAAGGGTCGGCAATGCGCGATTGGCCTTCGATTGGGCTGCGGCAACCGCTTACCATCAGGCGGGCCGTACGCCGACATTGTTGTATATAAAAAAGGGATTATAACTACGTAGAATGCCGGTTTTGTAAATGTTGTCCAACCCAATATAGATTTCAAAAACAGTCAGCCAAAATATTTACCGGGTAGCAGTGATAGAATTACTTATTTTTGTGAAAATTTTAAATTATAAATTTTCATATCGGTTCTCATATTAGGATTGGCTGCCATGTATACTTGTACATGATGAGAAACCAATTTAATTTAACAAAACAGTGTAACAGTGTGCTAAATCCGTATATATATCTTCAACAGATATTCGTGCTAGCCTTCGCAATAATAATGCTGAACACGGACCTCCACACCCCGAACCTGAAGCCGGAGGCGCGGATGTGCCTGGACGACTTCGTGCGGAACCTCCGCGGCATCGACGACTGCGGGGATATTGACCGGGACATGCTCACCGGGATATACGACAGAGTCAAAGCGAGCGAGTTTAGGCCGGGAAGCGATCATGTGACACAGGTAATAGAGCTTATATTCCCTAAGACTAAGAAATTGTAAAAATCCATAAAAAAATCTATTTTTGTGTTTCTTGCACGGAGATATATCACTACGTATAGAAAGACGCCACATATAAACACAATGTTTCGTTCAAGTCAATCCGGCCACACATCACTTGGTTGCTTAAACATGAAACGCGTAAGCGCCATTAGAATCTCAGCGCTTACGACTTTTTGATTGCGAAAAAACTACACCTTAAAACGTTTTAGTGCTACGTGTTTACACTGTCTGGTTAGACGAATTATTATTGTCTCAGCGCTGCAGCGAATATTAAAAAAATGGAGGCTAGCTTCTCTATACGTAGTAATATACCTTAGTGGTTTCTTGCCGGAATCTTCTCAGTTTAACGTCCATGTATACCTACAAGAAAACGTTTTCTTGTCGGTGAACACGGACCTAAGTGTTTTCCGAATCGGTGGTAGAGTCAATTGTAGCGTTCATATCATAAGTACCTGAAAAGGGTCATAGTGAACTGAATATATTAATTTTTAGTTTTAAGATGTGGGGTCCATACAAGCCGATTCCCATCGGCTTACCTTTTAGAAATCCCAGTCCCACAGAGTCATCATTTCAAAGCCACTTTTATATAAAATACACTATTATTTATTTTAAGAAAGAATAAACTAAATTAAAAAGTCGCTGTCAGAAGGCATCGTTCCCAGAATACTAGCGACATTGCCACGTTGGATGGCAATGCTGATTCTCTAACCCAAGTATACGCCAGCATTCTGGTCACGAGATGCTTCGACCAGGCGTTTTGAAATTTCTTTATAACGATGGTGGCCACTCGGCCCCCACGGACCCAGTGTTTCGACCCCAAACGGCTCAAAAATGTAGCTGGAATCTAAACTGCTATATTTGCGCCGCTTGAGGTTCTCTGCTGACATGGCAGCACCACCAGCCTTGTTTATTGTCTCTGGGAGATGAGACGGTGCTAAGATTAAGGTTTTAAGATTGGCTTGGCAAAAAAGCTATAAGTTTTCCAACGTTGTTAATAAAGTACGTAATACTAGTTTCACAACGCCCACTGTTTCACCCGGGTTATGTTTTCCAATCTATCTACGTATGTTTCAACAAAATTCGTTCTGCTCTTTATGCGTGTTTGAGTCACAAACCGTGTTGCTTATCTTTTAAGGTTTATTTTCCTGTAGCAATTTTATGTATTGCCGGCTATTTACGATGACTGTTTACCAAGTTCTTTGTGTAGTCTTTGGCTAGTCATCAAATTAATTGAAAAACTAAAAAGCTATAACACTTCAAATCTTTGGTACTGTGCATGTATCAATGACTTTTAAAATTGAATGCATACTTGCAGGTGATGAAAGTCCAAGCGACGATAGTGGGCAAGAAGCCACATCTAGCGCTGCCACATCGTCGGTTAGTCTGCTATTGTCGACTGTACGAGATACCCGATATACACAAAAAGGAACGACCTGGCGTTCATCAGAGAGAGGTACACATTCTTCTAGATACCAATATTCCGTAATCTCCTAAACCTTAACTGCTGGGGTTACAAACTTGAAAATTGGTGGGTGTGTTGCTTGTTATGTGTAGGCGTCCAATAAGAAAGGGTTCTTCGAAAATCAACTCCAATGGGGGGAAAATAAGGGATGGGGGCTGAAATAGTGACGGAAAGCTACTTTATTCAAAGCTTCACTTCTAGTAAATTTGTGGAAAAAATCTAGTAGATCCAGATATAGAGAGGGATAGAAAGAAAAATTCGGATTCCGTATTTTTCTTTAGTTTATCATTACTTTCAAGAAGAATTTGGTCCATTTAAGAGACACTATAGGATGGCGCTTGTGTTTAAGTGTTTTTTTTTTAATCTATCTAGGTGTACAGTTTCAGCTCCTTTGAGCATCTTTGCTTTTTTTATAGCTTAGGATTTAAAAAAATTACCTGTATACGTTCGTTCCTATATGTTAGACTTTACTACACCATAATGACTTCAAAACCCTACTGTGAGTGTACCGGTATATACTTAACGGGTTAAAAAGAACTAAAGCTAGACTAAACCATGTAAATCCAGAATCTCATCGTCTTTTGTCATCCAGGTGTTCCTATTCAACGACCTTCTGGTGATAACGAAGATCTTCAGCAAGAAGAAGTCCTCAGTCACGTACACGTTCCGACAATCGTTCCCGCTGTGCGGCATGCTCGTTAACTTGTTCTCCGTGCCGCGTGAGTATGATATTGGACTTTATCATTATTCAAATATGGTTTAGATTGTGTTAGAGTTGTAGTGTTTTATATGCAAATATGGTTTAGATTGTGTTAGAGTTGTAGTGTTTTAATATAAAAATATCAGGAAAGTGTATTGTCACTATCGGTTACAAAGTGGTTCATATTAATTGTATTTCTATGATTGATTGCTGCGAATTCTTGTTTTGACAAAAGAATATTTTTTTATCAAAAAGAGTAAGCTCCTCTCACAGCTGGCATAAATAGGAGGTATTGACGATTAAGAGCAATTTTTTTGAGAACTTCAATCTACACGGTCACTACAAGCACCTACTGTTGTGTTCCGACAGCTCCCTAGGGCTGCCCTCGAGAGCCAGTTCCCTTCTAGGCTTTGTAAGCTTTCCTTCGGCCTATAAATAGCAAAAAAACAGTAGTCATTAATTTCGCATTGCAATTATGTAGATTACCCGTTCGGCATCCGTCTGTCCCGGCGCGTGGACGGGCGTCGACTGGCGACGTTCAACGCGCGCAACGAGCACGACCGCTGCAAGTTCGCGGAGGACCTGCGCGAGAGCATCGCCGAGATGGACGAGATGGAGGCCATGAGGATCGAGTCCGAGCTCAGCCGGGGCAAGGGCAGGGCCGGAGTTAATACCGGCAGGAATGGTCAGTTCATCATATTTCTAGCCCCGCGTCTATCCCCTTATTTTATTTTTTTTCCAGTTCGCCAGTTGGCGTAGATTATTAAGCTGCTACCTACAGATCACACAGGTCGTGAGTTCGATCTCATTTTTGTGCTTGAATATGTATAATACACTCCGTATTTCCAAACTGATGGGAGAATAAATAGGGAAAAAATCATACATATGATTTTTTCTATTACTTTAATAAAAGCTCATTCATATCCAGTCCATTCATAACCAGTCTGCCGGCGCTGTCAAATAAAATGAAAATGAAAATCTAGGAAAGTCGTGAAAAGCAACTCTTTTGCAGGCGAATCTTGTCCTTATTGACTTTAAAAACGTTATTATTATAATTCTTATATTTTCCTGTCAAGGTTGAATTTTAAATAACATTTAAAAATAATAAAAGCGTAACGGAAACTTCTTGTTATAAACAAAAGCCATATGCCAACAAAATTGTTGGGCCAAGTACGGACAGCGACGCCAGACTAGATAAGAAACACTGGAAAAAAAAAAATTTGTAACTTGTGACGTTCATAAGTACTTTATCAGGGCCTAAATTTAATAAATGATTTTGGAGTTTGAGAATTTAACACATTTTTATGAGGGAATTGACTGACATGTGAATTTTACCACCTAAAAAATGGTATGCAAATAAGTATAAAAATACTACAATATATTCCACAGTGATGGAAAACAGAGACAGTGGGGTTGCTGATGTAGAAATCGACCACCAACAATGTATGGAACACGTCCACATGCATGGGTAAGTACATGCACGATCCACCAAAAAAAAAAATTGTTCAATCATAACTTTTACTGTTTCCCTCGATTTCATCAGCTCTCCTGGGATAAGAAGTAGTATAACGCTCGGGGATAATGTTCCTATAATGTTAGCTTCCTATTCGTGGAAGATTTTTTTGAATCGGACCAGTAAGTCCGGAGATTATCTCTTACATAGGAACTAATAAACTACCCGACTTTATAATATTATTGTAGACACATAGTAGGCAATTGAAAGGCCAGTTGGCGCGGTTGCTTAAGACACTACCTATCACACCGCATGACATGGGTTCGATTTCCATTCATGAAAAAAAAACACGGTCGCATCGTCCCTCAACGTTCGAGCCTACAAACTAAGCGTGTTTGCAGACAGCGGTCCGCGCCACCCGCACGCCTGCATGAGCAAAGTACATTCGATACCCAACTGGTAGTGATATTTAAACTGTGGTAGGGTATTATGTTGTATATCAGTTATCTGCTTTTAATAGTAGGTAGAAGCTCTGCTTAGTATTTTAGGTGCTTAGGATATTTATTTATATTATATTGAATATACGTTTAGCTATTTAGTTAATGTATGTGGTGTGGTACAGTGTGGTGGTCCCCCCGCCCCCCTCGTGCCCGGCGCCGGCGGCCCCCGCGCGCTCGCAGAACCCGCCGCCCACCAGCATCATCAAGCGGAACGTGCTCAGCAACTCGCTCGTCGACATCAACGACCCGGGTATGAGACACTATCACACTTTTTTCAGATATCTGATTTTACCCTTTGACCACCTCCTTGCGTATTGTGATATAACACAACATACTTGTCAAAATATTTTTTTGTTTTCATGGAGTGGCGGTGACCACTAACCATCAGGTGGACGTCTGCCTGTTTGTCAACCTATTGACGTAAAAAAATCGCCTAATGCTTCATGATTGTTAGTTATTGCAAAACATATTTTAAGAATGAATGAATAAGTATAGATACATAAGTGAGATGGTTTAAAGCAAGTATTGTACATAAAACCCTGGTTTTTGTGTGTTGCTTTTATTGTTTAAATGACATTCCCACGTCATAATAGCCAATCTGTTTGCCAAATTACAGCCCGATCCGTCCAGTGGTTTGAGCTTTGCGTTGATAGATCAGTCGGTCAGTGACGCTTTCCTAACGTTACAGTGGCTCTGGCAGCGGAGCGGCTCCAGCGGCGCGGATCCGTGGGCTCGCTGGACAGCGGCATGTCGGTGTCCTTCCAGCAGGGCAGCCGCACCGCGCTGCAGCACCACGCCACCTCGCCACGCCACCCGCATCCGCACCAACACCAGCTCCAACACCAACACCAACACCAGCCGGACCACCGCGACACTGGTAACTAACAAGCGTATAAATTAACTACGATAACATGGCGCGTCCTTCCAAATTACTGTTTCAATGTGTGTAGTCACATACTTACGAAAGAGTTTGTATGTAGTTGTAAGTATTCGTGTTCAGTAGCAGGCCGTCTTCAGTATCTCGCTTATCACCAGATTTGATGGTCAACTAATCATAACCGATCGCGCAAGACAACAGACGTGTCATTGTCAGAGTACGTCTGTGCTGTGCAGCTCTATACTAATAATAATGAGCGATTAATGATGCCGCTATTCGAGCAACAAATACTTGGATTTATTTTTGTTTGATGGCCGTATCAGTACGCACACATGCGTTGTGACGCTTTGTAAATACTTTAAAACGTTTTGAACTTTGGAGGTGCGCGCCAAGTTATCGTAGTTAATTTTAGCATGCTGAGATGCTCTTACAGATTCAGAAAATTCACCCATTCAAAAATTAAATCCCTTTTACACAACTGGTCAAAGAAAGAGTGTAATGTTTTCAGGGTTCATATATTTGTGTGAGTTTTTTTGTACCACCATACAGATTCGGAGTGACACTGGCAATTAGTTTACTTTTTGTAAATGGTAGTCGTGTCATTTTTTTAATTATTGTATCAATTAAGATTTGTTACATGTTTTTGTACAACTAGGTACCTAAAATAAATATGATGGAGTTGTGTTTTTGTATAAATAATGACTCCTTTATTGCAGGTCGTCTATTTAGCGGAATCGCCGGCTTAGGCGGCATATTTCCCGGACGCACGCGAAAACTGAGCGCGTCCGGAATCCCTGACACCAAACACGGACAAGTCGGGAAGAGCACCGAAGTATAAGCTAACACTTCGGTCGCCGGTAACACCCTGTTATTCGCTTCTTGAGAAAAATCGGCATTGTTACGCCGAATGATTCGGCTTTGTACTCAAAGCTGATTGGTTGATTTCAAATTTCGAACGTTATGAGCGAATGATGTTCGTATACGAAAGTTTTGGTGTTGTATGTTTTCGTCAATGTTTAAAATCAGTTTTTAATTTTGTGAAGTTAAGTTTTATAATATTTAAAACGGTTCCTCGATCTAATAGTAAAACTGTATAAATTACAAATTAACTTCACAAAGTTAAAGCATGGAAATATGTTAATTATTGGATTGTATTCGGGTTTTCTTAGTGCCATCTTATTTTTTTTAACGGTCTACACGATATGGAACGGGTACCTAATAATGCTGACATCACATTTACATTCGTAAATGTCACTTTTGACGTTTGACATTGTCACAATGACAAGTCAATATTGTAAAAACAAAAATAAAATAGTACTTACAATTTGCTAACTCAGGTATTTGGTTGGTCTATTGGAAAAAAAACTTGGATATTCAACATTTTCTTTATAAGACGAGTTATATGAAAAAAAAAATCTATAAAATTGATTCTGATTCAGTTTCAGTTAATTTAAACAGAGTTAACGTAACTATGGTGTACCAAAGTGGTATGACTTCCGGTACATTGTAATCAGGGTATAAAGGGTTATAAGATTTAAATAGGTATTGGAATGGGTGTGCGGTTACTTCCAATAAATAAAGTGCCAATTTACTGACGGTACTCGAATTTATTGACATTTACATTACACTAACAATGTTTCTACATAATTTTTGACAGTAATGCTAACATTTCGTAAAAATATATTAAGATTAATTTTGCTATTTTACGAGTTAGTACATTTTAGGCGCATTGCAAGTCTGTTAAGAGCTGTCTAGTATCGATAAATCTTTGCATCGATATTATACTCTTATAAACTCTTATTCGATGTAAAATGTATTTCCATGATAACGCTGCGTAATTTATGATACGTACTTAAAAAAATACATAGACAACTATGATTATAAAGTCTATAATCGATGGTGGGTTAGTCGTCAATGAATCGAATGTATTTGGGTCCACGAATTCGGATGTAGATTTTGATAGGTCACTAATCTTGTATGTTTATTTTTTTTTTATTCATGAGACTTACTCGTACTTTGTGTTTAATATAATACGTAAACAACAAAATATTTACCTCCATTTTTATATATCCAAAAATAATATAAAACGTTTATTTTATGTCTATGCGTTAGGTGTCCCGCCCTTCTCACGGGTGCAATTTATATACCAACAAACCTTTCTCATTTATTGCTCTTTCTATTAGTGAAAACCGTGTCAAAATCCGTTGCGTGGTTTAAAAGAAATAAGCGGAGAAACAAACGGAAGCAAACAGCCACTTTGTTTTATTCTATGAACAGATTTAGTAAATACAAGATTAGTGACAATTTTGGTGTGATCTAGCTAGATATATATGGAAGGACATTCGACTGTATATATAATGGTGCCGATTCTGTTGCATACAAACTAAACTATTTATTTATCTTTCTAACAAAAAAGATAAGAAAAGGTCTTAAGCATAAGTCCTGTCAAATTAGTCCCATTGCTTGTTTCAGTGAAATTAATCATCGATAATTATTAGTAACATCCTTAGGTAATGTTTCCCCGTATGACAATAGCATAGACTAATTTCACATTTTTCAATATTTTCTGTCCTTATTCAATAATGTTTGTAAGAAAGAGATGTAAAATTATCGGCACCAATGTACTTCAAAGCTGTTCAATATTGTATTCACTTATTTATATTTTTTCGTTGCACGTTACCAGAAGTCAGAAAGTATTATGATTACTTTATTGTTAAATAAAAAAGATTTTTATCGTAGACATCGTAAATTCATATTTTCTTTAGAATAATTGTACATACGTTTGGATTAGAGAATGCAATAGAGAAAAATAATATCACCATAGATTCATTTGAGCACAAAACGAGCAATATTAATTCAAAAAAATATTTAAATAAAATAAATTAAATAATACGAATTTATTCACTATTGTTGATGAAATTTATTAGCATTTATAGACAATTTGATGTAAAATTTTAAATATACTAGTATCCCTGTATCCTGCGTGAGATATTTCGAGAGAATTGAATATTATATCGTACGTCGTTTTGACGCCTAGCCGTCGAGTTTTGGTGCATTCCGAGAGTCCATTTATCTAATTTAAAAAAAGTTAAATATTAGAATTAATAAGAATTCTTCCACAATATGTACGGCTCCTTTTCATTAGACTATATACCTAAAGGCTGCTTCTGATTTTGTTTTATATTAGTCATTATTATATACCATAATGTTACCGATTTGACTTTTCCCATGGACTTACCACAACGTATACCTATATTTATATGTAACATGTTAGTATGTAACTGTAATTCGTGACTTAATATGGCCGGTCCTAAAGCGTGCGCACACGCAGTTGAGTGCGAAATATCGACGTATATGAACGTTGAGAACTCGGTGATGCTTTTATGATTCGTTAGTAACTAAAACAATCAAAATTACACTTATAAATATTGAAATTATTATACATCTATGTTACAGTATATTCTATTCTTTTATATCCAGTCTGGCGTCGGTGTACATATTTGGCTCAACAATTTTGTTGTCATATGGCTTTTATTTATAACAAGTAGTTTCCGTTACGCTTTTATTATTTTTAAATGTTATTTAAATTTCAACCTTGACAGGAAAATATAAGAATTATAATAATAACGTTTAACGACGTAAGTCAATAAGAACAAGATTCGCCTGCAAAAGAGTTGCTTTTCACGACTTTCCTAGATTTTCATTTTATTTGACAGCGCCGGCAGACTGGTTATATATCTTACTAAAACCACAGAACAAAAAATACACTGACTGTGCGAAGAAATACTCTTTCGAATAAAATAAGAATTTTTAAAATTCGTTGACAATTGGCGGAGTAATCGTGTAACAAACATAACGTTGAATTGAGAACCACCTTTTTTTATGTCGGTTAAAAACATCGCCGCGTTTTCATCGCTCGTCTATACAATATCATACGTTTACTTATTATAAAAATACAAGGGACCGGCCACAAACCTATGAAATGTTGACTAATCTAATTGTAGTTACTGTTGACTTTGTACCGGTTACGTAGTCTTGTTGTTTCTACTAAATTTGATACGTGGGTAGATAGAAAAAAAATAAAAAACGATTTGTAGTAATACTGAAGGAGGCAGAGAAATGTGTTAAGCTCTTTGGTATATCAGTTTTTCTTTTAAATTTTATTTTGAAGATATTATTATTTTGATAAACTAAATTACTCTTAAATTTAATGTTATCACTTCTTAAACAAGCTAAAATAATACTGATATTTGTGTTTTTCTTTTCTATTTTATTTTCAAGATAGTTTAATTAAAAAGTACCTACTTTTAATTAAGTACTCATAAAATGAATGTTCTCACTTCCAAAACAAACTATAATAACTCATCACTGAGCATACAACATAAATCTGTCCATGATAAATTTATATAAAAATTGAATCTCCACTATATTATTCGTATTTTAATAAGTATGAATTATGATTTATTTTCTCTTGTGATGAAACAGACTAAATTAATTATCTTTTTTACCTGTTTTGAATTACGAAAAACGAATAAATTAAATTAATTAATAAAACTTTCTTGGTAAGTGTGATTGACTGTACTCAAACGTTCGTTGTTTAAAATTGCATGTCTATCCTTATTCTAAATTTAAAAATGTAATGCATGACAAGAAAGGAATTGATTAAACGTTTCTTCGTTGGATTTCGAACCTTACGTGTATTGTAATAATGATATCTAATTATTAATTCCGATTTACTATTCTAAACGTTTCTAATGGGAGACTCGAATGTAGTTTTCTAAGCGTATTTCAAGCGAAATGCGTTTTTATTATTTTAGGGATAGAAATGATTTTGCGATAGCCATGGTGTGTTTCAATTATGGTGGTTAATATATACTACAGGTTGAGTTTATTTCTAATCTCAATTAATTTTATTATTCCAATGTTTCATAATATACATATATATTTTTTAGGCACATTTAAGCGTTTACAGATATTTTGGAGTAGGTTTGTGCTTTATTTGGAAACCATAATTAAAACACAGCACAATGTATGTGTGATTTGAATAGCTTTTTGTAAATTTCGCTTGAAGCCAAAGATGTAATATTTTTGTTTGTGTTCAGAACTATACGCAAAACTATATCTTTACAAATTTTGTTTTTATGTTATAAACATTTGACATGTTTGGAAGTCATTTCGTGTTTCTATGGCATGTTATTAAACGTTTTTTAAATATTTGAAACACTATTTATTTAACGTTTAAAAACAAATTATACTTTGTAATTTTTTAGATTTTCTTTTAGGTTTTTTTTTCTGTAACATACTACTTACTAACTTATTATACCTTAACTATGTATGTATATCGAAGAGTACATTCTAATATATTATGGTTTAGTTATAAAATTGTTACATATTTTAGCATTAAGCAATAAACGCGCGAGCGTCACCTTATTATGTATTATACGATAATGTTGTTGAGAGTTGCTACAACTAAGTCACTTACAATAGTTTTATTTAAAAAATAAATAAAAAATGTATTTATTTATTAAATATGAATTAACGTTCATGAGGAATTTATTGTTTTATTTTCATTCAATTTTTTTACAACCTGTATAACGTATATAAATTTTATTTATCCACTTTTCCATAATTAAATCACGACTAAATATTTCATTGAGCATAAATTATTCCATAAATTAAAGTTGAAATTAGTTTGACTCCGATATTTTGGTAATGTTTAGGTAAATCGAATCGTTTGTGTTTTACATAGCAATCTTTATCCAATAATTCTTATAAATATCGTCCTTAGAGTAAACAATAAAACAAAAGATGATTTGAACCATCTATACAGGTTTCCAAAGCCGCAATGGTTCTGTTAACGATACATCACATGTGTGGCTTCTCGTCCCATCGGCTTAGGGTAAGCCGTGCTTACTTGCACAAGTATGCGTATAAGTATGTATAGATACAATGATTTTTTTGTATATGTGCTGTAATACGTCATGAGTTTTCTAGGCAGGTGGACTTGGAGAGACGTAGAGAGGATTGTCTAGATTTTTCTTTTTTTTTTTTATTTTGTAACTACTCTATTCGTCTATTGCAAACCATTAGGTTAGCAGATGCACTACTATTATACCTATATAAATTTTATCAATAAAACTAATTGTATGAAAAAATGTGGATACTTCTTTTGAAGTAATGTCTGCTAATATAAAATTTGGGAAATATAGAATTCAAATTTGATCCGTAAAATAAAAATACAGTTAAACACACTAAATAATTATAATATTAGTTTATTCATTTTATTACATTGTTGAATTAAATTAATTTGTAAGTATTTAATTTGAAATATAACAAAACTACACAAAAGCGTCTTGTTGGAAATTTTATAAACCCTAAATGAACGTTTAATTTAATATTGTTTTATGTTTTTATTTATATTATCTAAAAACATCCTTTCACTTAATTTCGTATTTAAATTATTACATAATATTTCACAAAAAATAATAATTTAATGACAACTCTACATATTTCTATATCCGCCAATAGACAGTCGATCGTCGGGTATTCACTTCAGTTCAAGTGACCACGTGACAATAGTTACAGCCTTCAGGCTTACGTTACATACATTTTACAATAAATAGGTGCAATAATATATAAAAGTGGTGTAAATTACAGTTTGAATTGGTGGTAAGTAATTATTATTTTTTAAATTAAATTGGGTACATACAATACAATACTTAATTTGTCTTCTGAAAATGAGATGAAAGATTTACAATAGTGAATACATAAAGCCACATAATATTTAAAAAATGCATTAAATCTATTATTACTTAATTTCTTAATACAGAAAATATTTTGCATAAATATTTTGATTTGAGTAATAGGTCATCTATTTTTTAATTTATAAATAAAATGGTATTATTAAATGTTAAAGGATTAAATGATAATGCGATGATAGGTTCAGGTTGGTCCTTACGCCGTTTGCCGTGACGAAGGCTAAGTTCAAATGCTAAAATGAAAATTGACAATCTGATGTGTTTTACGGGGTTTTATGTTTTTACCACGTTCGGACTATACATCACCATCACTTTCCGTGATAACAATACACAATCACATGCCTATACATAGTAACAAAACAAATCTGTATATAAGTTACCTAATATGAAAGAGTGTTCTTATAGATAGATGTAGGTACCTACCTAGTTGAGAATCAGCTCGACCATGTCATCCATGGTGAGCAGTTCACTCTTAACCCAAAGATCAAATGTGTACATAATGGTTAAAATAAGTATTTATAGCAAAGACTTTAGAGGTTGAACTGATCTACTAAAAGGACAACAGCTTCATAAAGCAGCTGTAAACTGGAGGCTGAAGGAAACCCTATTAGGTAGGTACCTATCTACTTACATAGTTCAAAAAAATTTTTGACCACAATTTCACCACGGAACGTGGTACTATCGACAAAGTTGAAGCATGCTCACCTTAAAGGTGTATTTTGTGTGCAGAGACCAGCCACTACCTGTGTCTCACACAATATAACCAAACAAATGTCATAAAATAGTAGACTGTCATTGTCAGTAAATAGTCTAGACAAAAGATTTTACAAGAGACCGTTTTATTGTCAACAATGGACAGGGCGAACTATGATTACTGGCTGCAAGCGAAAAGGTCTCAAAACTGATCATGCTTCAACTTTGTTGATGGTACCTAGTACTTTATTAGTTCTGTTAAGCTTAATGGTTTGAGCGAAAAAAATGCCCATATGTGATGATGAATAATTTTACGTAGGTACATAGGTACACTATTTCATTTTAGCTTGATTCGGGTGACAGTAGCCAGTAGTATGAAAATTCCTATGGTTTGGGTGGACGCCAGTAGGTTCCATTCCAAGGTACGTATAGATTAAGGATGTCATACAATATATCTAGCGTTAAAATTAATATCACAAATAAATTGTGTTAATCGAAAATAAAGCTTAAGCAAACGTTCAAAGGTTCAAAATTCTGTTGTTTTAATCTCGACTCAAAACTTAGCTAGTTTAAAGTTAAGGTTTGATTGACGTTCTATGTTACTGACTCTGGGCAATATTAAAAATATGGACTAAACTTATGCAAATTATGGTAGATTTATTTTGCATATGTTCAGGTCTGTAACTTAACAATATTTTCATCACACTTCAATATTATCATAAACAAGAGTCACAACACCATAAATAAAAAAAAATATTCAAATTAAATAAACACCTCAATTAATTCACATTTCCGAACGCACTTTTCACGTCAGCGTAAATGCCCAACTGTCAAAAAGTTAGGCGCGAAAACACCGCAATGAGCCCCCTCGAAGGTGCCAACAAAACTGTCCCGATGCACAGGTAAATGGAGAAAAAAACGACACAAATTATACTCATTTAGTGGTAATTTAATAAACTTAACTAAATTATAGGCATTTAATTCAATTTAGTTCTGCCGTCGACGATGGTCGTAAGTAACGAGCGGTCAATGACCCTCGTACGGATATTGTTACTTAATAGGGAATTATGAAGGGAATATGGTTTTCATTTTATTTTTTTACTAGTTAGGTAAGTCCATACCTATTTTTTAAGTGGATCATTACGGGATTTTAGTCTACGTTTATAATGATAATTGAAAGTAGATTGTGATCCTAGATTAATAAGAGTGGAGGACTCGAGCAATCTGATTGGGATTTTACAAACCCATGTCTCTGCTCAGCCGAGTAAGCAAATTACATTAATAATTTTCATATTAAAATTTATTCAAGTTCAAATTTGAATAAGAAAAAAATCATAATGTATTTCTTTACTAAATATTTTTTTTTCCTAAATGTTGATAGTTGGTAGGACCTATACAGACATAGAGTTAATTCATATTGACGAATAGGTACCTACTTCCATCGTATAAAGCACAGCAGATGAAGTTATTAATCATTAATAAATATCTCTCTATTCTATGTAAGTGTACGATGGAAGAATCACTGGATGGTCGAGAAAGCAACGCGGTCGCAGCAGGCTTCGATTCCGCGACCATTTTGAATGATGACGTCTCACCTACTACTAGCTTTTGTTACAATATACCCAACCTTTTTAATGGGTAGGTAATATTCTTGATCTTTGAATTCAGTTTCCTTATGTCCATCAACATGTAACAATGAATAGAAGAGCTCTACAATGGGCTGGCTTAGCTGTTTGATGTTTCCTTCTTCAGACCTCTCTTTTGCTATTTTATGTCCTCTGTTATTAACAGATGGTTAAATCAAATATTTTGTTGAAGTAGTATTTTGAGTGTTTCCCGAGATACAGATAAAAGATTTTGCAATGCTAAGTTCATATTAATTGCAAAATGAATAACGTATTTTCAGACTAGGTCCAGGATCAGTTCTATGTGAACGTACGGAAACCGAACCAGCAGAGACTTATCCAAATAATTCAGAACCAGTAGAGGATAATGTTGAACAGCAGCAGTTCGAAGAAGATGAAGAATATTCTCCGAAAGCAAGTAAATACAGTTGATAAAAAAAGTCAAGTTCAAGTGATTAGAATTATACAAGTTTTTAAACAAAAATACTTTATTACTCCAGGTTCAAAGAGTGATATACCGAAACGGAAACAACGGAGGTACAGGTAAAGATAACGAGTTAATATCATATTCTCGAAATCTCGTATCTCAATTTCTTTTTGTTCCTTTAGTTCTGTAATAAACAATTGGAATAGAAATGGTCCAATACACCACCTTGAAGAACACCTTACTACGTTTTGATATAGGTACTCGTATTTTCTTATTACGTGAGATGGTTTCAAGCAAGTCTTCTTAAACCTAGGTTTAATAGTCCCTGCTCTTTCCGCTATGTGAGGTTAGAAAGTGATGGATATATTTGAAACCAGGGTTTTATTAGACTTATATTAAACCTTCTGACGTATTAAAAGGGATAGAGATTGGATAGTATTGTTATTATAATCCATATTATGTGGTAGAATATAATATTTGCTCTTGTTAACTTCTGCTTCATTTACTTTTTAAATTAAAAAAAAATCATTCCAGAACAACATTCTCAAACGTCCAACTGGAACAACTAGAAGCAGCTTTTCATAAGACACATTACCCTGACGTGTTCTTCAGAGAGGAACTTGCAATGAGAATAGACCTTACTGAGGCTAGGGTGCAGGTAAGAATATCATTATTTTTAATAACCCATTGAAAGAAAGTAAGAAATCAGAAAGATGAAATGGCATATAGTTCAAAATACAAACTCCTAATCTCTTTATGAAACCGGTATACTAGCTCCTGCAGTATATTTACATTTCTGGGCAAGTATATTACCCCTCAATTATCAGCAGCGGATATACGGAACGTGATCATAGTGATAAGATAGTCATCATTTGAAAAAAAAACATGAACAAAAACAATATGTTACAGGTATGGTTTCAAAATCGTCGTGCAAAATGGCGCAAGCAACAGAAAGCTGGCTGTGAACCTTATCCTCCTAGAGGCAGGTCACCTGATGCGAGATCCCCTTCAACTCTTGCTCTAGAGATGAGAGACTTCATCACTATACCTGGTAAGAATGAAGACACATTTTAAGGCTATTTAACTCATTAGTAGTGAGGTGTGATAGCTACACTTGAGAGGCACTTTTTTTTACGTTTTGTGTGCTTACCATCTTCGGCCACATCATCACATACGATGGTGAGATTATGGTCAACACAGCCCCTCCAATACTTTTATATGATAGGACATAGTAAAAAGAATTTTGTTTGAAAATACAAGACTCATTTCATGGCAAGTTAAACTCCAATTTCTTTGTCGTTACAAAAAATATTACTACAGAGAACCCTAAAAAACTTAACTCGAACAGCATTCATGTAGCCTATCGACTTTTGCAAGTAAAAAACCACAAACCAAGGAATTTGAATGAGAATTTTATTCATATCGTTTCATAAAGGAAAGAGCAACGTCGCGTGCATACATTTGACTACTCGATTAAAATATTTTATTTCATTAGAGTACATTACTCGTCCTGAAAAAGTATTCATTTAACGAGAGAAAAAAAGCGATGCGATCGAGTACAATAAAAGGTGGTAACTAGAATTTACTATATAGATTAGATATATAATACTACGTACGTACTTTCCATATGTTATATACCTACAGTTATTATAATGAACTTACATGTGTTAGAACATTTAAAACAAAACAATGACACTGTTAGGTATTGATTTATCAAATAGAGCTAACTAGAAATTTTGAATTTAATTTCCAGTATCATCGACCCAAATGATAAATCTAACAGAGACGAATCAGAATTACAACAAAACGAAGCAACAACAGCCAGCCATTCATATATCAGCGTTACCGACTAGACATAATCAACAAATGGACCTTCCATCATTCTCCATACCACTCCAGTATAACATGGGAACTTTTAAAAAGATAGGAGAAGACGTCCAACTTGATTTAGGACCAGCAATTGAAAATGTTCAGCAAACAAATCAATGGGATGCTAGAATGATACCGAACTTCAATCTGATGAATCTAAAACCACTTCTTGAAAATAGAGAGGGGCTTGAAATGGCAGAACTAAAATATGAAGTGAAAAATGAAAATAATAGACTTACATTCAGTGATATACAGACAGTACAAACGACTTCTATAGAAGCTGAGGATATACTTGGTAAGGAAACTGTGAATGAAGGACAGACAATTTCACCAGATTTTGAAATACAGAGATATCAATATCACAATGAGAATGAGAAGAGATTTAGGGAGCAAGGTTTTGAAGATGCCATGATGGAAGATAGGGGAGATTTTGTTTGTGACAGTGATTTCCTCTGCAAGAATAATTTTGAAAAAGAAGTTGAGAAGCAGAGTGAATTCGGAGAATGCCATTTATTGGGTACTGATAGTAATGTAGGCATAAGTAATTTTGAAAATAATTTATAATTCAATTAATTTTGTAAATAGGATTTTTGTGTATAGTTGCTTTGTCATTTATTCTAGTCAAATCATGTGCAATATTAATTATTTATGTAAATAAACTTATTAATGTTTACGCTGTACACTTTGTAACATGTAAATTTTCTTATACCTAACTATCGATTTACTATTCTAACGTATCTTAGAATTTTATGGATTATACCATGGAAGCTTCACTTATTAACTAACCAATAACTTACCTTACTTTTACAGTGGGTTCAAGACATAATATTTAACAAATTCACATTTTCCGTAAGCCATAATAATCAGAAACCTTAAAATGAGAGATTAGATTAGATTAGATTACTTAGATTTCTTGATAAAGAAAGAGAATTAAAAGAAAGAAAGAAAATCATTTATTCTGATTACATACAACACAATTACAAAATACAAAAGACAAAAAATCAAATAAATAACAATATACAACATTGATGACAATTATATACAAACAAAGCATTATTTTAACAAGTCATTAGGTCTGCCACAAATGCCGCAATCATGTGGCTATGTTGCGGCAAATAGATCAAACTGTGCTGATAGCTGCTGCTCCGATTGCAGAGGATTATGTAACAACATTCAGTGTTACATTGCGTACGTTTAATTTCAATTTGAGACATAGAAGCCTAAATTTCCTGAACTCGTCGTTTTTTTGAACAAATCCAGACAAGGATTAAAAATATTTGCGTAGAAGGTGTGCTAGTATCGATAGTTCATCTTCGTAAATAGAAACACTAAAATCTATTACTGTTAAGAATAGTACACTGTTTTTGCTGCAGATCTTGGCAGTGAAATCTATTTGATGTGGCGATCTGATCTCAGTATTACTAGCAGGCAGGCGGTCTGACCTGATGGTAGGTAAGTATTTACCGTGTAAATGTGTTGCTGACCTATTAAAAAACCAAGAAGCAACTGGCTCTTAAGTGTTATTGCTATTTTTTCATTGATATTTTCTATTTCACTCAAATGGTATTTTTATTTATAGGTTTTAAGTCTCACCTTGTACGAGTTTCTCGCTACTCTGATGCTGCGTGGGCTTTGTTACCTAATAAATTAACTTTTGTTATTTATAGCTCCCACACTATATTATTACTATTTTAGTATTGCCTATATATGAATTATTCATCACGAACATCAAAATAACAATGAGTTGGAACAGTCTCTGAATATTATAGGTTATTATGAATTTACCATCAAAGCTTTTAGATGAAAAAGCTTAGATACCTATTTATAGGTACTACTAAAATACATACAAAGCAGTGATTTGAGAGGGCCTATTTAATACTCACTCATACTTCCTTTTAGGATTCCGTAGGTAGTCAAACATGTCCGTCCGTCTGTATGTCTTAAAAATATTGTCAGGTCTCTTTAACACTTTTTACGAGATTTATAATAACAATTTCCCATTTAGTTTAAAATTATATGTGATAGGATTCTACTGACCAAGTGTAATTGCGCAATATGGTCACCCATCCAATTACCTGCCGTAACAAACCTAACTGTAATCTACAGATCTAAGCAATACATTTGATTCATAGAAAAATTAACCTTATATACATGCAGTCAGTGTTGATAATTCAATAAATGTTTGGTCGTGCGTGTTAACAATGAGTTAAACTAAGTCACGTGACTTTTCTACGTAGGTACCTACGTTGTATATAGTTATAACCATACTTAGTATATATTATAGGTATAAAAATAGCATACCTACCAATATGAGGACGGGCTAGTTAGCTTGGAGGCTATATTGCGACCGCATAACTCAGTCGGCGTCTGTGATGTCAGAAACGAGCAAGAGCAGCCTTAGGCAGTTGTCCCACCGCCAATGATGAGCGAGAAGCGAGTAGATCTAGAAACTATAAACGAGTTGGCGGGTCCAGTAATCCGACCGTCCCTAATTAGTCGTAACTCGTACTATGTCCCCTCCCCGGTAACGCCCTGAGCCGAGGTCCGTACCCTCGATGCCCTCAGGCGTGGTTACCAAAAAAATTTATCCGGTTGAGAGCCACCTGCACTCGCTGATTTGTCCGCATAAGGGTGTTATCAGGCTAACACCTTCATGTCCTTTCACTCGCTCGGGGAGGCACTCGATAGAAATAACCGCTGCTTGGTCTCTCGGCGTGTGTTCTGTGTGACTGCCAAGCGAGAATCGATGAGTGAGTATTATCTTTGATAGCTCTTGTCGGTCAGTGACTAACTAGTGGAGCGAGTCCTCGCTGGCACTGTGAACAATCAGCGATAAACTATTAATTATATGCATCTCTTGTTTACACGGAATGTAGGTATGTCTTAGTACGTTTCTTGAGCGAGAAAATAGCCGATAGTTACTCGCTTCCTCGCTGGCGGTGGGACAACTGCCTAGTGTTGCAGTGCGATGTACACGTACGTAGTGAACCATCCGCTCCCCGCGGGGTTTTTGTAGTCATCCCCCCCCCCCTCTCATCTACGTCGCACAATTCCTTTTAGTCGTCATTGCTCCCTTGTAAACTTGCAGGCGAGGGACTGAGTTATAAACAGGGTTATTTTAATACACTTTGATTTAACATCGGAATTGGAAACAAAAACTTTCCAATGTCGATTCCGTTCTCGACGAGTTGTAAAAAGGCTATTTTAAATAGCACTCGGATGAAAGATCGAAAAGATTCGATAGCGAAAAGATGGAGTCTGATTACAAAGAAATTAAAATAGCAATTGCGGGAAATCGTCTCGGAAGTTTTCGAATCCGTTTCTGATGTCGACTCCGAGTGTTTTAAAATAGCCCTGCTGGTCGCATTATAGATACCTTGACTGCTTTGGTAGTGGCTTCGATTCCCACTAATGACAAACCATTTGTTGTAATGACACAAATTAATATCTTAGGGTATTGTTCACACTCGGTTATCTGATCCCAAACTAAGCAGAACTTGTACTATGAAAACCAGATTACTATTATATATCATGCTAGCTTCCGCCCCACGGTTTCACCCGCATTCCCTAGGGATCTTATATCCAGGTTATAAACTATCTGTGTTCCAAATTTCATACAAATCCGTTCAGTAGTTTTTCCATGAAAGAGTAACAAACATCCATCCATCCATACTCACAAACTTTTGCATTTTTAATGTTAATAGTAAGATACTCGCTTCCGTCCCACGGTTTCACACTGGAAACACTGGTATAATTAATGAAATAATTGCAAAAAAATACAGATAAACCCTATTAGGAAGAATTATGAAGAGGCTCTCCGGGAATGTCTCCGTCTCTTACTGAAGGAGACAAGCGAGACAAGGACTAGTATTTCTTAGATTAATCGATTAATTAGGTTTTTACGGTTCCGAAACTCTAAAGAAAAAAACTTAACCCTTATAGCATCACTTCTATGTCTTTCTGTCTGTCCGAAAATACTGGACTGGATTGAATTGAAAACGTATAAGAAGTCACATATTCGTTTTTTTTTTACGATGTAGTTATAGGCCTGCGTTTGACCACAACCTCACCATGGTAAGTGATGATGTGGCTGATAGGCGATAGGTAAGCACACAAAGCCTAGAAGGGAACTGGCTCTCAAGTGCAGCTGTCGTAACACGCCGGAAGGCGCTTGGCGACATATTTTTAAGATGACGGTGGTAGCCAGCCAGGGGGTATAATTAATTAACACTGGTATAATTAATGAAATTATTGCAAAAAAATACAGATAAACCCTATTAGGAAGAATTATGAGGAGGCTCTCCGGGAATGTCTCCGTCTCTTACTGACGGAGACAAGCGAGACAAGGACTAGTATTTCTTAGATTAATCGACATAAAAAAAGAGAAAATTAGGGGTTGAAATTCGAAAAAAACTTTCAAAACCCGTGCAAAATTTCATGCTTCTTGACCCACTGGTTTAGGTAATGAGTTGGCTGTCAGTGTTAGAATTTTTGATAATATCAACGGCTACTAATTTAGACATGAAAATTCATGAATCGCGTTTCACAAAGTTTGTATAAATCTGGAGCAGCCAGCTGGGATGCTAAAAATGGCAGAAATTAGCAAAGTTTCAAGTCGAAAGCGGTGCAAGCTAAATCCGGAACATCGCGCTCGCGGCACTCTCGGATAGTGTCGTCTAAATATCGATACGATCTTACATTACGATAAATAAAATGCTTTTTTTAAAACTACTAAGGTAGCATTTATCGCCATTTGCAATACCAGAGATATTGCCAATATGAGAGATATTGAATTATTAAGCCACCACTGTCCGTCTGTCTGTCAGCGGGCTGTATCTTATGATCCGTAATAGGTAGACAGTTAATTTTTTTACAAGTATTATAGTCTTTATAACAATAAATAATGTTTAAAACTAAAGTTATAAAAAGTCACGTTTTTTACTCGTACTTAACAATCGCTTTATCTCATGAACCGTAATAGGTAGACTAGACAGTTGAATTTTTTACAGAATGTGTATTTCTATTGCCGTTATAACAAAAATGAATGAAATAAAATAATGTGCGATGGTACGGAACCCTTCGTGTCCAGGTCCGACTCACACTAAGCCGATTTTTTTTTGCAAGATTTCAGATTTTGTTCCCTAATAAAAATGGTTACATTCAAATCAGTATACTTGTATAGTTAAGCTCAATTTTTTGCAAGCCAATTCTTCAGTTTCGTTTTTCAAATACTTTCCTTATAAAGAAAAGTTCATAATCGATATAACTTTATCGACATTTTCCAACCCTATCTCTGAGCTAAGATGATGTAGACAAATATATGTGTAGCTAACAGCGCCACAAACTCAAGTTATGGACATAGCATGGCATCGCACGGAAAGTGCATTGTGGATTTGAGCATGTACGAGTAGGTAGAGTATATTTGTATGTTGCCATTTGTGAGCAGAAAGCTGTGGTTTTATTGTATTTTCACACTATTTATTGTATTATGTCTTAAAATAACGGGTGAAGATTATTTTGATTTATTTGGCTTATGTCACGCGCGGTTTCACCCATGTTTCCGGAATAAAATGTAGCCTTTAAAAATAAATTGCAGCTCTATTTGCAAAAAAAAATATAAAATTGGAATTTTGCGCTCCAACCGAAGGTATCACCTTAACCTTCGAGGATACTGTAGCTTTTTATTAGTGAAGGAATTTTTCAAATCGGACCTGTAACTCCGGATATTAGTGCGTTCAAAAAACAAACTCTTATGGGTTTATTATAGTATACCTAGAGTTATAATACAAATTATATCCTAATTATAATTATTATTATAAATACAAAGGTCTGTTTATGTTTGTTTGTGACTCCTGAACGGACAAGCAATCACGATTAAATTGGGCATGCAAGTAGACTATATAAAACACTTTTTATTCAAAACATCCCTCTGAAACGCGGGTGAAATCGCGGGGCAGAAACTAGTTAGACTACTAAATAAAAATACAACAAAACTAAAATTAAATTACTGTACAGAGTAATAAAACGTGTTCAAATTGCCGCCTGTAGGCAGGATTCCAAGCTTGTTTACTGTTTCTATTTTATATCTACTTATTTACATAGATTACTCAGAAATTGCGTAGTAGATTTGTGTTACCTTTTTGATTTACTCATAACTTATTTATTTAGTTTAGTCCCTCATAAGGGACTGAGGAATTTTTAGTATGAAAATGATTCAATGTTTCATCCAAAAATGACGCTCAATGTTCTTTTTTTTTATGGTAAGTGACTATCATTGTCACACGACAACCCCCTGGAATTGCAATTCTCTTGCCGGAGTCTTCTCAGTCTAAGTATACCCTGGTATGGTATAATCAATTTTTTTTTATATAAGATTGACTTGCGTTTGGCCACAGACTCGTCCATTTAGTGGACGATTGTAAATTTCAGCTTTCATAAGTGCCTTAACAAAGCCTAAACTGAATAAAGGATTGAGTTTGATTTCATAGGTGCCGATAACCATTTTTCAACAAACTTAGCTGGATAGTCTATTTGCTTGTCTGTTGAAATAAGAAACCCGCTCAAAAACCTCACAATAAATAGAATTACCATCCTCCCTGCGGAATCCCCCGTATTCCTGCAATTAAAATAGCCGGTAGATGGTTTTCTACGTCGATTCGTAGTTCCATTGTGTGAACCAAAAAACTGACAAACACACTTTAACATTTTATAATAATGATAGGTATTGTAATCTGATGTAATCAGAAACTAAACAGACTTTCAATTTGATCTATAAGTTAACAGAAAGTAACTAATTAGTTATTTATTATAAATATACAAACTAACATTATATTTATATAATGACCTTGTTTCTGTTCACGTTAAGAACTAATTTTATTAGTGTACCTTACACCAAAAGTGAATTTCATTGATTGTTACTTTTTCACGCCTAAACTACTGAACCGATCGCGATGAAATTTGGCACGCAGATAGCCTATGATATGGAATAGGACATAGGCTACTTTTTATCCCTGGAACACGGGTGAAACCGGTACGGCTAGCTTACTATATACTCAAACAATGACCGAGTAAGCTTGTAAAAGCCTCTCAATAGAACTCTGAATATTTTATATTAGTTGAGGTGTTATCGTGTATTGAGGTCAGCCCGTCTGGGTTGTAGGGTTAAAATAAAATGCACAATGCACTGCCGATATCGACTTAATTGCTTCAGTTATAAAGCTGCAAGTGCTTTGTTCTACAGATGCCTAATCAAAATATTTTCAGATTTCATACTGAAATTTTACGATTTATTTTCGAGATGTAATTTGGATGTGATTATTTAGCGTAAGAATTTTCAATTTTATTTCGTTGGACTTTTTTCTTTTCATTTAATTGCATTTTTTACGTTAAAGAAGGATTCTCCCACACAATACACCCCACTTCAATGGAGAATTTGTACTGTCGAAGAATTGTAAATGTACCATAGTGCTTACCTACAGTATACGATAGTATATAATTGATCTATTTTTATTTTATTTATGAGACCGGCCAATCAGTTTTCCGAATTTTATGAAGGATAAAATGAACTAAAATTGTGAACCCCGTTTGGTAAGTGCATATACGTTCACATTTTGACGGTTTGACGTGGACATAGTCACATTTGCAGGTTCATAATGTATTTCGGATGGCATGTAGTTATATTCTAGGCTTTGTGTACCTACCATGTCGACCACATCATTGACCATGGTGACATTGTAATCAAATAAAAAAAAACTGAATATTTTTTCGTTTCTTACCCTAAGAGTACCCTTATACTTTGGTAATAACAACAACTTTGTAAGAAGGATATAGTTGTTTAAAATATATATCGTAAGAATCGAAAAAATATTCAGTTTTTACCTCCCAACCCTACTTTACTTATGTATATATACATATTACTCTCTAGTGGTTATGCTCAGAGATACACATCGTAGGACTTGCACCTACCATATAGTACCGATGCTTGGTTACAATGCATCTTTGCAACGCAAAACTGCACTTATTTGACAATCTAAGTCAGCATTAATATCAGTCTCTCTGCGTTAAATTTCGATTTTTCTTGTCACTTTCGAAACAATGAAAAGCATTTTTTATCTCAAGGTAATAAAGTAGACTTTCAAATGCGAGCGCAGGTACGCTTTGTACCAGCTAATATGAACTGAAAACCAAGTATATTTCAAGCATTTGCGAATCAAAGTCAAAATAAACTCTATTTGAACTGCAGTAGAGATGAGATTAAAGTGGCATTTCGTAACAATTATAACGTAATCGAATTCGGACATCTGTGTACGACGCACACATTTATAACGTGTTTTACTCACCTACGTTTCACTAATGAAAATTAAAATAATTCTTGTTTCAATGCTAATTAAGTCGAAAATCGATTATGATTAAAATAAATTGTACAACCTATTGACTCGTGGAACGGCGTGCATTCGGTTTTCCGACACAATCTTACCGTTGGAAATTCTTCTGATAATACAACCGAAACTCAGCTTTAACTGCTCCCGTTATAAGTCTAAATTGGAATTTCAGTGGGTGACTACTTGTGGACTTCTGAAAATGGGGTAGTAGCCGTGGCCGAGGGCTGAAAGGGGTGTCGAGACGCGTGAAGGGGGGAGGGTAGGGGCAGCTAAAGCCTTTCCAGGTCTACAACGTTAGTACCGCCGCGTTTGCCGTGACGTACGCACGGATGGCGCAAACAGCGACGCGCGTGCGCTTTTCGATTTTTTTAAAGCGTAAATTTTTTACCTACATCTATTTTTCCTAACCTCAAATATTTTACATTACACCTATAAGTTTGTACGCGTGTGTGTGTATCTGTGCAAAATTGTGATTGTAATATGAACGTGTATATGCTACGTACGAATCCAATATCAGATATATGACCTACTTATGTTAACCTGGCCGGTAGAGGTATTTAAAAAAAAATGTATAACAATACTGAATGGAATACGAGACGAAGATGTGTTAGATAGAAGTGTATTGAGAAAGCGCGGGAAAACGTACACAGGTAGGGTTAAAATGGCGGGAACAACAAGGTGTAAGGATGTTTCTCTTATTAAAATTTCAAGTAGAATTTAAAATTAAAATTGTACTGTTATCCTGAAAGCTACGGAACCACGGTGAAGGGAAATTGAGAATTAAAATATTAAATAACCTTTTATTGATGAGTTTATTACGGAGATGAAGAAATGTTCGCTTTATGGCCTACTAGCTTTCGCCCCGCGGCTTCTCCCTGGTTATCTTATCTTTTCCCGGGACAAAAAGTATCTTATACGTTCTAATCCGTTTAGTAGTTTTTGCGTGAATGTGCAACAAACATCTCAAACTTAATAGCAGTAATATACAGAGTGTTGTTATAATCTGCCAAATACCTACAAGTTTTTTTTAATAAATTTTATAATATAATCTAAGAGTACCCTTCCTTAAATTACAAATGTTAAAGTGTGTATGTTGTTTTGTCCTTTTTAACCAACTTCTTCTGAATTCGGTTGTATACTACTATTAATCCCGGGAACGTGGATAAAACCGTGGGAAGGAAGCTGGTTTTGTATCATCATTGTTGTTCACCGTGAGGACACCATAGCACGCTGGTAGGGTACTTTGTAGTACCCGCCAAGCTGGCTACCACCCTCAAGTTAATCTGTCAGGAAGCACCTTGTGTGTCTTCCGACAGCTGCACTTGTGAGCCAGTTGCCTTCTAGGCTTTGTGTGCTTACTACCATCGGCCATATCATCACTGACAATGGTGAGATTATGGTCAACATAGTAAAAAGAATAAAAAATATTATGACATTTTACTCTAACATTGTTGTAGGTATTAACAATGTAATGTATCTTCACCCCGTAATTTTCTCATTCAGTATTTAATATACTGAAATACTATTTGAACTAAGTTTGCTTCTTCCAAACTAGAAATAATGGAATTGTTAAACATACTTATTTAAAGTTTCATTGAAAAAGTATATTTTCAATTGTATTTATTTTGTAAATAATTAAATAAGTTGGTAGTTAAAATTCATTGAATAGGGTCTTTTTTTTCATTATTGAAAAAATATATATTATATGCCCGAAATCGCTACTTGGCTTCACTTGACTTCCAAAGGATAAATCTACGTCTTTTTACTGATATTGTAATTATCTGACTCATAATGTTGTTGAAACAAAAATAATGACATATTTTTGATGATTTTACATTACGTAACCCTAACTGAAAACGCGTTACGTCATTGGTCCGAGTGTCGATATAAGGGCAAAAACATAAATATTACGTTTATTTTTATGTTCGACATTTTACGATTGTAAAATAGTGAGATATATGCCCACTAAATGTCACATGCAAAGGTCTACGAAAGTTCGTAGCAAGTGCTACGGCGTAGATAGTAGTGTAATAAAACTTGATATGTGGAAAAAACGATTACCTTTATAAGTAATACGTTTCTATCTTTTTATTGTAAAATATTACAAGTATTTAAAGTCTCAAGTCAAAAAAAAATTGTCATGAATACCTAGTTAATATTATTAATGCTGTATTTATGTTAAATCATAAAATAAATTAAAAATACATATAAATTGAGCCCGTGAGTGAACAAGTCCGTTTTGTAGTAGACTTTTGACTTTCTTTCATAACTTTTGTTTTACCGACTTCAATGCACACCAATCAAAATTACTAGAGTACTAAATAGAGTAGAGTACTACTAGAGTACTAAATCTAAATATTATATACAGGATGTTTTTTTTATAAACCGTCCAAATTTTCAGGGATTATTATACTTATTTTTAGGATCAATTTTTACTATCGGACCAACACTGAGATCACGAAATAAATTTCAAACTTTTCATACTTAACACCTATCTTGTTCGGTCAAAATGTATAAAATAAGGTCTAATCTTGCATGTATTGTAATTTTTTACTACATTGCAAATTATTGACAGTAAATGATTCTGATTTTGGTTCTATAGTAGGTACTCTTGTTAATAATCATTATTTCCGGGTAAACAATTTTTAGAAGGAAACATACGAGTATGGAACCGATTCGTCATTTACAGTGATTGATGGACAAACAGTATGTTCAACGTTAGTAAATATTGGTTCATTTTTAACCGACTCAAAAAAGGAGTAGATTATCAATTCGGCTTTATGTTTGTTTACGCGAAACTTTTTTGTTGATGAACCGATTTTAATAATTATTTTTGCATTGCGTTCAGTATAGCTTCAAGGTGGTCCCATTTTAATTTCTTCAATCTCCGAAAGTTTTTCAATGATTGCTTTGAAATACTAGTCTGATTCCAACAATATTTCACTAATAGGAAGCTACACTATCCCTGAGTGCTATAGGCTCATTTTTTTGCCAAGGAAACTGGTGAAACCGCGAGAAAAATCTAGTCTGTAACATTTATACGACAGTTAGGGATTTTACATGAAGAATATAGTAATGTAAATTTTGTTAAACTATTAATAAGTAACTAGAGACATTTTACTTTATCGATATTTTGAAGATAGGTCATCATTATAATGTTGTTCACGTTCAAAATCAATTAATCATTTCGTTTACAATTTTATTTTCAATATACCATTATTGTAAAACTGCTACGATACTCTAAATGCGTCTTGCGGAATTTCCAGGTATAATTTGTCATCGAGGGTAAAAGTAGCTATTTATATATAAATCACAATGTAAAAAGTGTACAATCTGAGGGTAGTTATCGATTCAGGGGCAATGTAAGGGCAAGTTTCGTATGAATCAATACGAGACAGTCGTTTAGGTTTATGTTTGGAAAAGGTAAATTTAGCTAATGGAAACCGAACTTTGACTGTCAGTAGGTACGTATATATTTGTCTTGTTGAATATGGCTGTATTTCGAATTGATTTTCAGTTATTTATTTCTAATGGTTATATCTTTTTGGAATCTATAACGATGAATCCTTGACAAAATAATATAGATTAGTATTTATGTATATTATTGTATTATAACTTATGTATTTGGCAATGAATTTTTGATGAATTTTAAAGTTTGTTAAGTGCTCTGGATTTTGTATCTACACTGATATTATAAAATATCCTGGTACATTCTTCACGCACGGTTATCTGATCCCAAACTAAGCAGAGCGTGTACCTACTGTGGATACCAGATAACTGATATACTACATATACTACAATTTTTTTACAGGCCAGTTGGCGTAGTTGGTTAAGACAAACAAATCCAGGACAAACATTTGTGTGCATGAACATGTCTGTTTGTCCTGAGTCTGGGTGTAATTATCTATATAAGTATGTATTTACAATTAAAAAAAAAGTTGTATATGTAGTATATCAGTTATCTGGTTTCCATAGTACAAGCTCTGCTTAGTTTGGGATCAGATAACCGTGTGTGAAGAAAGTCCCAGGATATTTATTTATTTATATACTTAGATAATTCCACCTAGACAGACATGTTCATGCACACAAATGTTAAATTATAATGAGGTCCTGTCCAATTATAATGAGGTAAAGTTTGTAAGATCGTATGTAGGAGGTATTCTCCGGAGTTACTGGTCCGATTCTAAAAAGACTTTCACTAATACGAAGCTATATGGCTATAGCATCTACAAGTGCTATAGCCGCTATAGGCTACTTCTTATCCCAGGAACGCAGGTGAAACAGCGGGAAACGGCTAGTAATTTATAAATAATACAATAAATTATAGGGTGTGATATAAATATACTAACACTAGCAAACCCGGCAAACGTTATTTTGCCAATTAAATTATTTCTAGCTTAGAGATTTAAAAAATAGTTTACAACCTATTCTCAGACCTACCGAATATTCAGAAATTTCATAAAAATCGGTCAAGCCGTTTTCGAGGAGTTTGGCGACAAACACTGAGACACGACAATTTTATATATAAGAGAGAGATAAAATAACTAAATAATATAACCTCACAACTTTCTCATACTTACTTATGTACATAAGACTTTACCCCAACTTATTATGAAGTTACGATAATAATTAGTGAATTTACAAAGTAACCTTATGCCTGGAGATGTTTGGGTGCCTATCTTGGGTATAACATCACATTGAGTCGAAGGTTTCAGGAGTATACCTGTGAATTTACTTCTACATAGATAGGTATGTGAATAGTATTTCTCTTACATATATGATTTTTTTTTTGTTTGCTTATCATTTTTTTTTAACTTTATCTTCTTTACATAGTGTAAAATGAAGTCGCCTCCACTGTGTGTTCGCATAGATCTTTTAAACTACTCTACGGATTTTAATGCAGTTTTCAGCAATAGATAGAGTAATTCAAGAGGAAGGTTAATATGTATAATACATGCATAATATAATGATATTGCTCAGTGCTCAGTGTTCGAATCCTACAATGAGCTTGAGCTTTCGGTGAAGGAAAATATCGTGAGGAATCCATAGCACGGTGGTAGGGTCATAAATTCATAAGTGCCTTATTAGGGCCTAAACTGAATAAATGAGTTTTTGATTTGATTTGATTTGATTTGAGGGTACTTTGTAGTATTCACCTGGCTGGCTACCACCCTCAAGTTGAAAATTTGTCGCCAAGCACCTACCGGTGTGTTCCGGCAATTGCACTTGAGAGCCAGTTTGCCTTTTCGGCATTGTAACAGGTCAGCAACACATTGGCAATATCTCTGGTATTGCAAATGGCGATAGGCGACGGTAATCACTTACCATCAGGTGTGCCGTATGCTTGCTTGCTACCTTAGTATTATAAAAAAAAAGACAAGCTAAGAAAAGCCGTGGGAAGCCGGGACTAGCGACCCGTCCCGGCTTCCCACGGCTTATGTTTAAAATAAAACATAATTCTAGATATTCGATATCAAATAGTAACTTTGTTAAAATTTATTTACTAATTCAGCAATATCAAAGTAAACCAAAAGAAATAATATTGGTTACTTATATTTTATTGAGAGTATTTTCTTTCAAGCTTAACTTTCACAAATAAAAAAGGTAAAAAATAAACAAAACGGCCCATCGCAAGTTTTATTTGTAAATAATTATTAACGAAAAAAGAGAACGAGGACGTATTTATTAGTGAAAATCGTTTCACCCCAAGGGAGGCTTGCGTTAGCGAAAGGGCCGGTGCGTGCCTTGACCGGAAGTCCGCCATATTTTATTTATAGTCAGGTGTACCAACCGCTGGGCGGGAAAATAACCCGTAAGACCTTTTATGATTATTGATTTTGAATACAGCCAGTTGCAAGTATGGTAATCCTTCGAGAATAGAGAAACGTATTGTACAAATACCAGAGTAGTTATTTTACTACCTAAGACAGTATTTCATTTATTTACAGAACTCACAAACTTTTGCATTTATAATATTAGTAGCCTAATTACCCTACTTAAATAATATTAATAACTTATACAAAAAAAAATATTAAGCCACTTTTACAGAAATACCTCCTAATCAACTTGGTTAATACTAATGAGTTTTGACTCGTTCGTGTTGGTTAATTTGCTTAGGAAATATAATTATAAATATTGTATGTATATTGTTTGCGTCATTCTTATTCCTATAGTATTATAGTATATATTATATTATATCGTATTGTTAAATATATCTTATATCTTGTTTTAATTTAATATATTGTAATGTATTAGGTAATTTAACTATGTATATAGATAGACAGACAATGTGCTAATCTATGTAGAACATTTTTAGCATAAGGACAAACCTCTGTGGTTTAAATATGCTGTTAAATAACTTATTTTAAACCATGTTATGTACTGATAATAAAAAAAAAAAAAAAAGTAGTAGAAAATAATTTAGGGGCAGTAACACGCAAGTGATAGATACCACTGGTGTTACAAGCGCCTATAAGCTACGGTAATCGCTTACCATAAGGTTGGCCGTATGTTTGTTTTTTTACCTTAGTAGTAAAAAAAAACATGGGATATTCTGCACACGCGGCCATATGATTCTTAACAAAGCAAAGCTTATACCAAAATATAGCTTATATAAATTTAAAGCAAATAATTTTTTTTAGGTAATAATAGCGATAACGTAAAAAACATTTCAATAAAAAAAAAGTAGCAATATAAGTATTGTTTTTTATGGGTAGGTAATTAGACCACAAAGCATAGATATAATATAGCTTAAGTTTGTTTCACAAGTCTGCTATCCATCCATCAATTAGAGTTGAAATAAATTCCCTAAATTAACATCGTACGTAGCAGTCAAAGTAAAACTTTTATTGAGCCGAGTTAACAAAATAGTTTCTGCAAATTGTCTAAGTTTTGTTTGATGTTGAAAACAAATGATTACTTGAGGTTCTCTTTTGATGTTTTATTTGTCATTAAGGTTCTAAAATCTGCTTCAATTAAAAATAGTATCTATATTTATGTATAAAATTTGAATGGATATTTATGTGAACATACATAAAAAATATACATACAGTCGAATATAGCACCTCCTCCTTCTTTGAAGTCGGTTAAAATTTTTGTGGAGTTTATAAACATTAAAAAAATATAAGTCTGAATAAAACATACATATAACACTAGTGTCTCCCGCAGGTTTACTCGCATTCCCATGGTAAAAACTAGCCTAAGTACCTCTTTATTTCTCCATATCATAGACTATCAGCGTGCCTGTAACAAGATATAAGTACGAAAATTACTTTTGATTTTTTAATTTAGCTGTTCTCCGCGGCTTCACTCGCGTTTCTGTGATAAAAAGTAGCCTATAACCTTCGGGGATAATGTAGCTTCCTATTAATGACAGAATTTTTAGAATCGGATCAGTAACACCAGAGATTAGCGCGATGAAACAAAACAACTCTTCAGCTTTATTATTAGTATTTATGGATACCTACCTATGGATTTATCACATAACGAATGTCAAATGGAATGTGGTTCATGGGTCAATGGAAAGGTCAATTTTGCAATGACCTTTAGTTTCCAATGTAAGGTTTTTTATAATAGTTAATTGTTTATTAATGTTTAAATAGGTACCGTGACTGAAACGTTTTAGGTTGTAGGTTCGTTTCTCACATAAGACAATCAGGGAGCGCGTGGTTACGGTAACCGCTTATCTCGAGAATCATAATTATGCTTGTTTGCCAACTTTGTTGTGTAAAGTGCAAAATAAACATAAAATGGTAATTAAAATAAAAAAGACTGTTATTTACTTGTTAAATTCCAATTTAAAAAATTCAGCAATGTTTTTTCCTTCCTACTTCATACTTTGGTGATTATTTTCATGAAGTTCGAAACAAAATAACGAACATAACAAGTTATGCCATTATTTAACGTGAAAAACTGATTTAGCAGGTTGTTGAAAAAAGGTGACCTAATAAAAACATCATAACAGATGTAATCAAGATAATGATTTATACTGAATTTATCACTTAAATGGAACGTGATAGTAAAACTTTTTTTATATTTAAAAATATCAACTAAAACAAATTATAACATCTCAACAATTTTTTTACGAAACAAACGCGTTGTAATACCTGATTTTTTAGCTCATTTAATAAAAAATCCTCTTAAATAGAAGAAGTTTTGAAGAACAAAAGTAATATAGCGTTAAGATTTCCAACAAAAAGTTAAATAGCATATTACGAATTCAATTTTGTTAATGCCCTCTTAAATTTAAGCTGGGTGTACACTGACACCGAAAGAAAGAGGAGACTCTCCGGCATACATTATTATCGTCATATTTTTAAGTTTAAACACTGGAAATCATGGCACGGTTACTTGAATTATATGTATTTTAAAACGATTTTCTTTAAAATTTAAGTTAATTATGAGATTAATATCCTGATTGAATACTTTTCAATAAGTGTCGCGAATATTGAATTTATAATTTTTTTTTTAACTAAATAATATATATATATTTTTTAATAACAATTAAATATTAAAAAAAAACTATATAGGTAAAGTTTTTTAATGTTTTACTCTCTAAGTAAATTACAATCAAAAGAATAATCAAAGGATTAGGTATCAACAAAATTACTTATTTACTTATATACATATATCCAAACCCATTGTTAAAATAAGCCCATATAATTACGTTTTTAATTTTCTTTGTAATTTGTAAAATGATATTAGCCATTTACACAACATAAAGAATAAATCGTTCTAACAATTTATTTCATATTAAAATGTTTGTCTCTGAATATTCAGGTCGGTTTTACTTCATTTAGGAAGCTTGAATAATTTAATAGATACCGTATAATGACACTTTATAACGATATTATAATTGTAAAATGGTTAAAAGTATTGTTATTATGTATGTATGAATGAATGAATGATATAATTTGAATATTGGTTTATCATTAAACATTATTATTTCCGTATTACCCTCCATTTACAATACCTACCCCTAAAACAATATTATTCTATATCATTTTTATACAAAGTCATATTATTACTTTGAACCTTGACATTAAATTTTCAGGTTCCAAAGGGTGCCAACGGAATCCTAATACTAAACCTCTGCTGTACTTCCGTCCGTCCGTCCGTATCAGCGGACTGTCTCATGAACCGAGGTAGACAGGTGATTTGTTTACAGAATATTTATAACTGTTGCCACTTTAAAAACAAATAATGAAAATAAAATAATGTACGGTGGTACGGAACCCTTCGTGTGCAAGTCTGACTCGCACTTCTCGGCCGATTTTTTAATTTTTTAATGTGCAATAAAGGAAAAACTATTTTAATATTTTTTGTAAATACATTCTAATAGTGGCTGACTGACAGTCAATGTACAGTTTAATCCGTTGGATCTAAAAGTATAAATTTGAGCAGGAAGTCCCTATATATAGCGAGATAAGATTCATTAGTATATTTGTAATTTTCTGTCTGTGTGTCAATTTTCTCATTTGATAAATCTTCCTAGTCCCATTCGTCATTGAATAAATATCCAAACAGAAGCAAGACAAAATAAAATATAAATTGTTACAAAGGCGTGAAAGATATGCAAAAACTTGAATAATGAGGAGAGAGTTTTAATGAAAAAGAGTGTTAGGAGAGGAATGTTGTGTGCTACTGCCCTTATAATTGAATTACTCCCTTTTTCTTTTGCAATTATTTCTTTGGTACTTCTTTTACAAAGTTATCTTTTTATCGATTATAATTTCAGATTTAAATAAATTTAAATATTTATTAAAAGATATACACTCAGCAACAAAATTTGGAGTTCCATGTAAAATGAAAATGTCAATTATGTATCTAAACGTACCTTCCTATCGTAAGTGTTTGTAAAAAGTAAAAAAAACATATCATTATTAAATAAGTAGAAAAAATTAATGTAACTGTTAGAAAGTGATGTGAAATCAGTGTCAGATGACAGAAGAAAGGGACAGTTGCGATGATAACAAAGGAAAAACAGAGAGGGACGAAAATAAGGAGGAAATTTCATTTCGAGTACAAAAACAAGTGGGGGTAGTTAATCAAGCGTCGGCATTTTTCTATTTGTCAAATAAAAATAATTATAACCAAGAAGTGAAGTCCATAGATTCAAAAAGGCCATATTTATCGAAAAGACAACGTTTCGCGAAAGTGAGGACAGTAGGTGTTAATTCGACATCGATGTATCGAGGATGTTTGAGCAGTGTAAAATGGGTAGTAGTGGGTGTGGTGATACTTCTGGTGACGTTGGTGGGGGGCAGCGAGTTCCCCGAAAGAGAATGCTGCGATCCTGTATATCCCCCGAACACTGCGACTACTGCTGCGGCGCCAGTCACACCGCCTATGACGAGCAAAATTGCAGGTACGTAGTTAGATTTTTTGTTCACGAATTGCAACTGCCATGACACAATAGGGAATATGCATATTTTTTTATTGCTTTCATTATATCAGCCGACAGACGTCCACTGCTGGATAAAGGCCTCCCCAAAGATCTCCACAATGGCCGGTCTGCGCTACCCGCATGCAGCGGATTCCCGCGACCCTCAAAGATCGTCGGTCCACCTTGTGGAGGGCCTGCCCACGCTGCGTTCTCATATCTTTCGTGCCTATTTCTTGGATGATTTTAATTTTAAATTTAAATTCACTTTTGTCATCTTTTCTACGTTCTATTTTCATATTTTGTTAAGAAATGCGATAAAAAAATCGAGCATAGGTATTCTGCCAACATTTTGTGTAATAAATAAACTGAAAAAAAATACATATCGATTATAGGTAAAAACAAACATTTCTATTAACGTTTATAATTATGATTTTTAAGTACCTACCTATGTGTTGTGCCTTTGTCATTAATGTCATATTATTGTATAAAAGCCAATTCATATTAAAGTTATTAGTTATAGAATCATGATCATATTTAACTTAACGTATGTCCAAGACCGAAGGCTTATTTAAACATCGGTAAAACTTACTAGTAACTTAACTTTATAATGTACTTCAAGTTATTACTCGGTTGGCTGTTAGAGATCACTTTTAGTGATAAGACCGCCTATTGTAACACTTAGTGAAGTTTTCTCTACATAGTTTTGTATACATCTGTCTACCTTTTACATTGCATTTTTCCTTTGCTGTTCACTCAAGTACGAAATTAAAGTAGCACTCGGATTTAAATTGTTTTCTACAAGTAGATGACTTGACAGGTGTCACAGCTATAGTTTTCACAATCGGTGAAATCGAAAAGGAATTCATATACCTAGTTGATTCTGTACTTTGACGAACTGGCAAATTATCTCGAACTGACAATTTATACGTCGATATTTTTTGTCTATTTGTCGACAAATTAAGAGATAGAAATTCGAGAAAAACAATATTTATACTCGCAGGGCATTTGACTTGAGATAAACACTTGAAGACAGGGAATTGAAAGCCAGTTCCCTTCTAGACTTTGATTGCCATTATCGGCCACATCATCACTGACCACAGTGAGATGAGTAGGTATTTCTTATTTAAAATAATAAAAATGCGAATGTTCGTGAGGATGTTTGCTACTATTTCACGTAAAAACAACTGAACGGATTTGGATGAAACTTGGCACATAGATAAATCATTCCCTGGAATAACATATAGGTATAGGCTACTTTCTATCCAGGGAAATCTTAAGGTTTCTCGGAAACGCAGGTGAAACCGCGGGACGGAAGCTAGTTTATATTTTCGTAACAAAGTACCAGAGTGTCACACTTCATAATTAATTATGTTGTAATAGTGTTGCCACTTGTTTTTATTACAAACGGAACGGACAGTCGGTTCGCGTGCACTATGACTGATGGTGCTTGTGACAAATTGGACAAAAATGGGTGTTTTTCGAAATTGATTCTGAGATCGCTTTCGTAGATGTTCCTTGGAATGGATGACCTCGGCGTTCCCGGAAATAATTCTAACTATTCTTTTGTTTCAATAGTGATTTCAAAGGGGTATAAGCCGAAGGTATATTAGACCATTGAAGTATATAAACGTCATAAAAAATATTTTAATGGAGAAAACAACACTAAAATATTTTTATACAAATAAAAAACTCTACTGAAATTGACGTAATAAACTAATACGGAAGGAAATATTCGCTAAAAATTCAAACGGCAGACCATCCACCTTTATTTAATGAATGTTGTTCTATTTTCAAAGACGTTTAATATTTGACTTGTCAAATATTTCTGACACATTTCTTTGTTAACGGTACAATGTCGCGAAACTTAATAAATTGAGGAAATATGGAAAACTGACTTTGCGCGTGTTTCATAATATGGCCATATATTAATACTCACATGACGCTGTCGGCTCTGGTGGTTAAAATCATGTAGGTATATAATAATAATATAGAATAGGTATAATTTTTCCCTAAAGCATTTGACGTTACGTAAAAACGTAGTTTTTGCGAAATCTATACTAATAATAACGCTGAAGAGTATGTTTGTTTTTTTCCAAAAAATCTTTCACTAAATAGCATTAGCATAGAGTAAATAATATACGACGCAAAAACTAAGTAGGTAAGAAGCTACAATATCCCCAATTCCCCAAAGACTATAGACACATCTATTTATTATTTATTTCATTGGAGTCTAAGTCTAATTTTGACGGATGAAAAAGTCATAGTTTTTTAGGAATTATAGATTTTCCATAATGATAATGATAATTACCATTTGATTATAGACATTTACCAGCTGCCGATAAATGTCTATAATATCTAAACTTAAAAAATAATCAGGTCATAAAATTCCCATTTTAATTACATTAGCTCTGTTTGCCCTGCCTAAGCTATTTATATAATGGAATCAAGTCTAAAAAAAGGTTTTCATTGCGAAATGCATTTTTGCCCTCGGCCGGCTAACTATAGCTATACATGTTGGAAAGCAAGGCCATTATGGGGTTATTTCCACGAACAAATCAGTTCGCAAACATTAGTGGTAGGCTTACACTATTAGCGATTATGAATAATCTTAAATTACTATTGTTTATTAGTTTAAAACCTTAATCCAAGTGAAAAAAATATATTAAGTGCGTAATATTATGTATATATATCTTATAAAAAGATAAATAATATATCAAGAGATTTTTTGGATTGCTGCGATATATTGCCAAAAGGCCAACCATATACGCGTGTAGGGCAGCCGATCAAAATAGTAAAAAAACGATAGTAGATCTTCAAAATCTAATAGATCCCGAAGACGATTGAGTAAATCCAAATTTAGCATAGTGGGCTCCTACTACAAGTAACTTAGCAATTAATATTCACAATTTACGAGTATGTTTGATTTGAATAGTCTTAAATTACCGTTTATCGCTGACAGTAGAGCCCCACCTCGCAGGCTATCGGCACAGACCATCGGTTTACGTATATGAATACAAATGAAGCCAGCAATTTAGGGTTGGCTACACGTGTGCTGTAGTGAGTTAACATATTATACTGTATTATAACTGACTTTTGCTCCGTGTGCTTCCGCAAAAACTGGCTTATGAACAAAATTTGTGAAAAGATGAGTGTTTTTGACTCTAAAGCGCTATCCACACATTTCCGGGTACCCGGCCCTCCCGAGCCGGGTCAGGGCTATCCGTGTTCCGAGTTGTTCGTTATACTATGAAGTACCCGGTCGCCCCTGGCACGGAGCTGTGTGAACAAGTTCGTACTAATTGTACGTAACCGATTTTTTCCCCGTCCCTGACGGACACGGCAGGGCCGGGTACCCGGAAATGTGTGGATAACGCTTAAAAATAATGTTCTATGATAGGTATATGTCAACGAGTATGTATGTATTATAATTATCTTACAATTACTAACATACAATTCTTCTTTTATACTCCTTCTAAACGGCTGGCCAGTGACTGATGAAATGTTGTGTGTATATTTCAATGGGTCCCTAGATGGTTTGAAAACACAATTGGACCCGGTAGGTGGCGCTGCTGTCGGTAAATCCATGTGTTTTCCGGGTAGAACGTCTGCCGATTCCGCTAGTTCTACATAAAACACACTTACATCACTCGCATTTTTGATTATGTTTCAAATACATAAAATTTATTTTTAAAGTAATTATTGTAATTGGATAGGTATAATTTATTTCTAAACTATAAATATTTTAATTGGCTTTATTTGAGGAATAATTCCTATGCCACTTTATTATTTTAACAAAGCTGTAATTATTCAATAAAATTCTTATTTTTACTCAGAAGCATGACTTAAGTAATGGATATCAATGAAAAAATATATTTGTTATTACAAAAAAAAAACTACAAAAACTTTTCAAATATTCCTTAACAAACTCACAAAGACATGTCCCTCGATAAAATCTGATGCAGTGCCTTTGTATTTGATTTTTCAGTTTAAATTCAAGATTCAGAATCATCTTTCGCCGGAGGTTATTCAGAATTTGCATAAGTTACAGCGTCTAGACGTGGCACTTTGACGTAGTACACGATAAGCTAATGCAGTAGTGCATCAGTGCAATAACCATGAAATTTTGCTGAGGTTCATTATTATTCATTTCAATGCGATCGATTGGAAAATTTGAATATTTTAATAATATTAACTATGGAATATATCATTATACTATTACATGAAACTATGTAGTATGTTATGAGTAATAATATTTTAATGCAAATGGTGACTGTCATCTCAGTTTGAGATTATGTTATATTTTGCCTTTAGCATTTTTTTTACTATGTCTCACCGTGGTCAGTAATGATATGGTCGACGGTGGTAAGCACACAAAGCCTAGAAAGAAACTGGTTCTCGATAGCAGCTGTCAGAACACACCGAAAGGTGCTTGGCGACAGATTTTCAATTTGAGGGTGGTAGCCAGCCAGGCGGGTACTACAAAGTACCCTACCACTGTGCTAAGATTTCCTCACGTTTACACAAAGCTCAAGCTCATTGTAGAATTAGAACCCGCGAATTTCGTCTTGGCATTCGACATCACTATCACTAAGCCGTCATTCATCAGCCATCGCTTTAATTATTTTAGTTTACACCTTACTTAAGTTTTACTAAATAGGGTAGTTGACACTATCAAAAATAAATGACCAAACACTAACCAATGCAAAAAACATCTAAAAACACGTGGAAATAACATATATGTTGTATATTTTATGATTTTATGATTTTTAATTACCCGTGGAACCACTAAGAGTATATGATTTGATGCTATTAAACTATGACGTCATAGTGATATATTTCATACAAAATTCCATATAAACTATCGTTTTGACGTTTATTAAAAAGTAGCTGATTTGATATGTCAGTCAACTACCCTATTGATTAAAGATTTTGATGATATTTTTATAATCCTGACGATATACTCCTCTGATACGAGTGACGCGCACCTGTGCGCCCATTTTAGATAAATTAAAATGAATAAAACAGTAAAAATATTTGCTGCTTTAATGTAATATATATTTATGGAGGAGTATAAATACCTAATACGCCAATCATCGTGGCTGGTTTTAATCTTTTATATAACTGGAAGATGTAAGCCGCAGATGGCTATTGCACACGCGGACAAAAATTTTTTTTGATCTGACATTACGTATTTTTGACGTCACGTATTTTTTTGCGTGTATTTTTTTTTGTTTTAAAGTCGACAAGTATGTATGTGCTGACAAAACTCACCATACTTTAAATACAATTTAAACTCTAGATAAGCTTATTGAATTACTGTGCTAAGCATAATATTTACTGTGGTTCAGCTTTGAGTGAGTTCAGACCATAGCCGAAATTGTTATGATAGCCTTTGGAATAAATTATTAATAAAGCAGGGACTAGCTATTTAAATCTTATTGCTACTACTAGTATACTATGATGGGTTATCTTTACATCGTATAAAATGAAGTCGCTTCCACTGTCCGTCCGCTTAGATCTTTTAAACTACGCAACGGATTTTATTGCAGCTTTATATAGAGTGATTCAAGAGAATGGTTTGTATGTAAATTTCAGGAAAATATTAAAACTCATTGCTACAAAATATTTTTTAAAATAATTGTGAATTTGACCACAATGACACCAAGTAAAGCAGTAACAGTAGCAGGTAACACACAACCTAGAAACATTTTATTTATAATAAAAGCTAAATCTGCCTGTTACATCCATAGATTACAAGCTTAACTTTGCCTGTTGAATGTCACAGGGGACACACAAAACGAATTAAAAATGCGATGTATATAATCCACACAAAATGGAGGCTTAGTGTGAAGTTTCAACAATGGATTTTTGCCACAATCGAGTGACACGCAAACGAATTAGGGAGGGCGAATGAGGAAGGGCTTGCGAGCGTGTCTTGTGCCATGAAATTGATTTGAAACCCTTAAGTGACTTGATAATCAAGGAATATTTTAGTAGATATTCTATAGATGTTTGTATCACTCAATCACGGATGAAATTTTATAAGCAATTAATATGCACTTTGACAGGCCAGTTGGCGCAGTTGGTTAAGACGCCACCTATCGCGCCGCTGGTCGTGGGTTCGATTCCCACCCAGGATAAAAAATTGCGTGCATGAACATGTCTGTTTGTAATTGTTTTGTAATTATCTATATAAGTATGTATTTACAAAAAAAAAGTACATATACATGTAGTATATCAGTTATCTGATTTCCATAGTACAAGGTCTCCTTAGTTTGGGATCAGATAACCGTGTGTGAAGAATATCCCAGGATATTTGTATATCTTAGCAGAATAGTTTGTAGTAACCTAACAGGCAATGTTAGGTTTTTTCGGAAGAACCTGATCGGTTTGTTCTTTTGGGATTAGATGAGACTCTTAACGCCACAGGTTGTAAGGCTCAAAAATTTATAAAATTGTGTCTGAATATACCTAATATATCTGTTATACTAAAATAACTGTTAATGTTTGTCTGTTTAACATATTTTCACGAATGAAACGATCGCGGTGAAATTTGCATGCGGATAGCAGATATTAAAAAAAGGGGCATAGAATATTCCGGGGAAATATTCTTTACCATGTAAAGAAGCTTTTTAAAGAATATATTTTTTTTTTAATTAATAATGAAACTATGTGATTAGATTGTCGAATGAAACAGAATTTCAAGCTAGAATAAAAAATCAACATTTGAGATATAATCACGTTCACGAATACCTAAGTATATAATATATACCTATAATGATACCAAAATCAACATACAAAAAAACTAATGAATGATTTTATAACATCTACATAAAATGTCAAAATTGTGATGAAATCCTACAATAACATAACCTTTTCCAGGATTTTCAATACCAAATGTTTTTTTTTACATATTCAATTTATACGGCTTAATTAAAAAACACGCTCGCCACGCCGACTGTAACGTATCACAATACCTACCAAACTTAACAAGGTTATTATTCGTGCCACCACGACTAACTAACTTGACTAAACTCTGTAACAGATCCCAAATCAATATTTACGTTATAATTTGCCTAAGTTGTAGTAGGCCCTGATTAACCTTGTGGTGCTTTTCCAATGAAGCGGCGGGGAACTGAGATATATGGTAATTTAGATGTTGCAATGTCACTTGCTTGCGCCACTCGGTTTTATCTACGTTTTAGAAAACTAAATTGATTTGATCCCAGACAGTAATTTTTTTTTAAGAATTTTGTGTCAATAATGGTTGTGTTTATCCAAATCCGAACTACCATAACGTCGATAAATTTATTAAATTGTTTAAAAACCATTTATAATGTATTTTGGAATTTGAAGAATACATATGGATTTTTGGATTGTAATTTTTCAAGAATCTCAAGAAAATAATGAAACCTAATTTAATTATTTTGTTACTAACGTATTTATGTTGTACCTATTATATTCTGTAGACTTACATAGACTTTAATCTAGATCAAGGGTCGTGATAGAATATTATTAATACCTAGTCTACTATCGAACAATTACGAATCGAACAGTAACTAAGCCTGTGGGTAATTCAAATAATAATCCGCTCCACCTCGCCACAATGGATCCGCACCCTTAGGTACTTAATTTACATAAAGTTTTGACTGATTTTAAATGTCTGTTAGCTCTGTTTAATGAGAGGTTGGTTGTGGCTGATAAAAATAAAGACATACATATAATAATTATGTAATATGTAGGTATGCGTAGAGTTTAGAATAAATCTTGTATGTACCTACCTACCTACATACGGCCACAGATCAAGCTACACATTTTTGTTGCAAAATAGCGCCTATTGCAACCGCATAAGGTGCCGCAGTGTGTAGCTTGATCTGTGGCCGTGTGTAGGTACATACAAGATTTATTCTCAACTCTACGCATACCTACATATTACATAATTATTATATGCATGTTTTTATTTGTACGTAGTAAGTATATTATTTATTCTTTGATACTATCTTCAATCCATGGTTTACGGAAGACGAAATACACTTTCGCTGAAAGCAAAACTGTCAGATTAGAGTTCGTACACAGTTATTATTTTATAGTTTTTAATATTTTTGAAGGCGGTTCCCTTTTTTTAAAGTTATTTCGTAGGTATGTTATTTTTTAAATTTCTAATTTAAAAAAAAATAACGATAGATGTGTCAGGAATTGTATTCTCGCATATAGCAGAGTTCCTGCTACAGGATACGTATAGTAAATAATTATTTAGTAAATATATATTAAGTAAACAACTTTCAAACAATTGAAATAAAAATAAAACATTAAAAATCAGTTCATAACTTAAGAAAGAAAGGGATCTAAATAATTATTGCACTTTTATCTGGTAGGTATCACAATAATTTTAAACGTAAACTCAGTAAGTATTAGTTACTAAAATATTTCAAAAACATCTGAAACATAAAATACATAAGTTGCGTGCACTTTCATATAAAGTCAAACAACATTAAGCTAGCTAGGTATACGGTTATTACTCTGATAAATATATAAGTTTTATTCCAAACTCTCGCCGTGTTTCATAACAAACACCCTGTATGATACGATCCTGTAGGAAAGTTTCCTGAGGGTAACTTTGCCTAACGATAACGTACAAGTTAATTTTCGATACAATTATTTAATGTTGGGTAACGATTTTTTAAGTAATTTTCAAGTTTATCATGGAGTTCAAGCCTTCGATATAATATTATTATTGAAACAAATCAGAATGAAAGACAATATATTTTTGTGACGAACACCATCAAAAATGAAATAACATAGCTGTTCTTCGTGTTATTTTGTGTCCACAACATACAATTTAGGTGTCTAATAAGACAAAAAATTACCTCCAATTATCAAAATAATTAACTTTTAACAAAAATAATAAAACATCCTTTAAAGACAGTAAAATTAAAATTTGGAGCTACACTGAACTCAACGCAAAAATAATTGTTATAATCGTTACATAAACAAAATAGTTATGCGTGAGCAAACATACAAAATCTTACCATCGAATTAAGAACCTTCCTTTTTTAAAGTCGGATAAAAATTGCTGTAGGTATAGTTGTACAATTTGCCGCCCTAAAATTATGAGTATACAATAAAAAAGCATGTTATAAGGGCGTAGCGTGGATCATTACATAATATAAAAATATATTTATTTGGGTCGTGCGTGTCTGACGCAACTTGAGCTTTTCGTCATTATGCTTTATTCAATTTGCATTCACGCTTGGCAAAGAGGGTTATTTGGTAAGTATTACTCTTTTATAACCTTAAATTTGATACTGAGTAACGACATGAGTAACGCAGTGATCTATGTCATAGTATTTGTATACGCCTATGTTTGACCACAATCTCGGCCCAAATTTATCATAATTCGTTCAGTCATTACGGCGAGATAAAAACGAACATTCGCATTAATCACATTAAATTTTATCATAGCTGTCATATTTTTTTGCCTACGGTTTTGATGAAGTGGTAAGCACACGAAGCCTAGAAAGTCTCTCAAGTAAAGCTGTCGGAACACCGGAAGGTGCTTGGCGAGAGATTTTCAACCTGGGGGTGGTAGCCAGCTCGGCGGTTATTACAAAGTACCGACTTACTTACCAACATGCTATGGTTTCCTTACGGTATTTTCCCTTTACCGAAATTTCAAGCTCATTGTATGATTCGAACACGAAAAAAAAATTGGTAAAGTTATATCAAAATACATAATTGCACCCGGATCTTCACACTTCGGACAAGCAGCTGAATATGGGAATTTAAACCGAGACCTATAGGCTACCGGCATAACAAATTGTCTCTTGGTTGTATAACAGCTTTAATATCTAAATTCCGAAAAGATTCACAGCGTCCGACACGAGACGTAGGTTGACATGCGAAATCTCTCCGAATCAGATAATTTCAAACAGACTCAATGTTATGTCTTATTTTGTTTTAAACTCTCGTAAACGGTGGAAATCGTTGTGTATTTAGATGATACCCTACCTAATTTACTGACGACCTAGATTTACTTAGAAACTAAAAACATAATTATGTGTTTCAGTAAGTCCATACGCCGCCGCGTATTCGAGTAGCGGTGGAGTACATTTGATTATAATTTAGAGTTATACAAAAGTAGATTGTTTGACGAGATTTATAGATTCAAAAAAAGCCGGCTGAAAACATATTGATATTTTTTCAAATTTTAAAATCAAAAGGTAATTTTTTACATTGTAGAGTCTATATGTTAACCAAATAACTTATATTTTTTTCCAACTTTTATTTCAATTTTCTCGTTTGCCGGTTATTGGTTATGAGCACTCTTCCGATTTGGGACATGGGTTGACGGCCCATTGTCGGTCGGTTGAATAATTTAGTTCGTCCCAAGTCGAGTAGTCGTTTGTATCTGGATTCTGGACAGATCATGGCCCCAACGGAATTGTTGGACCCTAGATGTCTTAAGACGGCTTGTAAATAGTTTAGTCTGGCTTTATTCCCAGAGGTCTCATTTTTATTTATTTTATTATCGGAAATTTTGTAGACTTTATTGAATGGCGTTCATTTGTTTTCTTCAATAACTATTGTTGGAAAGAATTGCAAACATAAATAAAAAGCAATAAAACTACATTGAATTTTCTTTCTCTATTCGAACATATTGAGAATCGCAATAAATAATATCAAGCAAAGTTTGCAATAACTTTATTAAAACAAATTAATCCATATTAATATTTATAGAGACGTACAATTAGTTTGAATTTAGGAGGTTTTATCCAGAATTACTAACCCGATTCTGAAAATTATTTCACTAATTATAAAGCTACATTATCTCTGACAGTTATAGGCTGCTTTTTAACCCGGAAACACTAGTTTTAACTACGTGTGACCACTAACAAAAAAACTCGCAATTAATTGTCCTACCGCACCAGAATACGATGACACTGCAATCGAAAAGAAAACCCTATGAACTGATAATGGCAGGGTAATTTGTCAGTCTTGGCTCAATGTCGCGGTGTATAGAGACGGTGTCGCGTGCCCGTCGGCAGTTACCGACCAATTTCATTTGTTTGCCCCTGACTTTAGGCGAAGTGCTCTGAGATAGGGCAAGAGTTTGATTTAGGTTGTTTAGGGCGGCACCAACTTGGTCGTGCGTAATATTAGGTTTTTGCTAATTTTAATTTGGATGCAAGAATGTTGAAGCTTGTGGGTGGATTACTACCTTAATGTTAAGGGGATTAGTAGTTATGAGTGAAACCTGGCGTGCGAGTCGGACATGCGAACGGAAGGTCCCGTACAATAATAATAAAATATTTGTGGCTTTTTACTTCTACTTTACAGTTCAGTTTTGCTATGGCGTTGGTAGTAACAGCCTCAAACGTAAAACGTCTCATGAGTATCGATGATGACACACCTGCATGTATCAAGAAATTGTAATTACGTCAAAAAGTTTTTGAAGTTAAAATCCCATTATTTAGGGCTGATTTTTCAATGACTCTTAAGCTCTGGCTGTTATAATTTGAAATTAGAATAGTATTAGAAAAAAACGGACCGTAAGGCTGCGTGTGCACCAGATATGAGGATTGTGTTTTTTAAGCACTAATAGAATCACAAAAACAGATTCATGACAAGCCAGTTGGCGCAGTTGGTTAAGACACCACCTGTCATGCCGCTGGTCTTGGGTTCGATTCCCATCCAGGGCAAACATTTGTGTGCATGAACATGGCTGTTTGTCCTGTGTCTGGGTGTAATTATCTATATAAGTATGTATTTACAAAAAAAAATAGTATATGTAGTTTATCAGCACTTAGTTTGGGAACAGATAACCGTGTGTGAAGAAAGTCCCAGGATATTTTTTTTTAAATTGATTTATTTATTTGTAAATAAAGTAATTCTGTCGGTGCATAAAAAACACATTCTTCGCAACGCAGCTTGTATTAGCTCATCTCTGGTGGATGCCCACTATTGCCCACCCCAATAGCAAAAATTAATTAATATACTACTAATAGCTATGAAGTTATGAAGAGAAATACTATGTATTTTACTTAAATCTGACCAATTTTGACGTTCGATTATTATTACAGAGCTTAACAAAACATGTAGGCAGTAAATATTTCGACTCCCAACATACCTACTAGACTGGACGTCACCTGTTTTGGGTAAAAATATACAGCTTAATGAGATACTGACATTAACATGTTAATAAAACTGACTCCGTTATCTATAATATAATAATAATAATAATAATAATAATAATTTATTAATGACAATGACAATGATACAATTTCGTGTTCCACAGAAAGATAAGTTTACCGTTTCAACGTCAAGAATAGGTAGGTATATCAACCTATAGTAATACATATTAACCTACTTATAATATTTTTATACTAGAAAAATATAAGTTCATATATTATAATAAGTGAATAACATACAAAAGAAACGTGAGAAGTGGAACGGATGACATTGACAGTTATAGGTAATTGGCAGATGCACAAAATACATGCTTTACAGATAGAACAATAACATCTAGAATTAAAAATGAGTAAGTTATAAATAAATAATTTATGTTTCTTCATTATTTCTCATACTCAATAACCGGTAAACGTGATATCAATTTGTTATTTATTTTAAATAAAAGCCAATTAATTCTTCTGAAATTCCGCAAGAAACAAACACATTGAATTGGTACCCAGTTTCAGACCTTAATCCTGCCCGCGGGCGCCTAAACTTTGAGTACCTACATAACTTATGCTACTTGTGCTACAATTTGTATCGTAGGGATGTGTACAAATGTGTACTAGCATCTAAACTAGGCCGAGCCTGTATCTTAGATGCTAGTTTCTTCCTAGGACATTACAAATAACGATTGTTTTTTTTTTTTTTTTTTTTTTGTTTTTTATGACAAAACAAAAAAATAAATATATAAGCGAGGGTAGATAGCTGCATATTTGTTGCGATTCCAAGCGAAAGATTCTAACAATACCGTCGCACCAACTTGCAAAAGGTTAGACCACTGTGTGTTCGAACTAGTTGTTTTTAGTTCGTGTACATGTTATTTTATTTTTAGTTTTTTAGTTAGTTAGTATTTATGCTTTTAATGAAATGAATGAAATATGATTCTTATAATTATTTTTGATTAGTATGTTAGTAATTATTTATTTATAATGAATTTATGTTTATTTAATTTAGAAATTTTGTTGAAGTATATACATTAAATTTCTGAGCTTTTATATTTATTTAAGATTAAGCTTGTGATTCTTATTGATCTAAGTTAGTGTAATGAGCAAATTCTCAATATCTTCATACTTTTGTGTTTTGAGCCATGATATTAATGTTTTTTTACATTGGAAGTTATTAAGCGGGTAAATTTTTAGTATTTTGTTTATTTTATTATACAGCATTGGACCTAGATATGACTGAAATTTTTTTATTAATGTAGTTTTACATTGGATGGTTGGACATACTTTATCTTTTCGTCGAATACTCTTAAATTTATGGTCAAATTTAGTTTTTTTATGTTGGGACATAATGGTTTCTTTAATAAATAACTGTCTTATTGATAGGACATCACATTCTGAGAATAATTGGAAAGTAGGATACCTGAAATGTTTAAATGTCATTACTTTTAGCAATGCTCGCTGAGCTCTTTCTAATTTAAGTAGATGCGTCTTACTTGCTCCACCCCACGAAGTAATGCAATACGATAATATAGACTGGGCCAGGGCAAGGTACACGGTTTTAATTAAATCAAATTCTGCTATGTGTCGTAGTATTTTAAAAATATAAATAAGTCTTCTTGTTCGCTCTGTCAATTGGTTGATTTGAGGATGCCAAGACAGCTTTTCGTCCAGCAAAACGCCCAAGTATTTTATAGTGTTAGTTCTGTCAAGAAATTTACAGTTGCATGTGTTCTGTGTAGTATTATGGCATGTGTGTAACTGAATTTTAAAGTTCTGTTGGATTGGAAAAGAGCGTTTCGAATTGGTAAAAAGTATAAATTTAGTTTTTGAGATATTAAGTGATAATAAATTCTCATTCAGGCATTCTGCAGTTTTTTGTAGTCCTAGTTCAGCTACTGTTTTAACCTCATCCCAGGATTCTCCATAAAAAATTAGAGCTGTATCATCAGCAAAGGTAAATACTTGACAGTTATCCAATTTTAAATTACACAAATTATTTATATATATTAAAAATAAGGTTGGGCCAAGAACACTACCTTGAGGGACGCCATATGTAATAGGAGCATCATTGCTAAAATGACCGTCTATTTTGACTCTCTGAGTTCTACTTTCTAGGTAGTTCTTGAATAAACTTAGTGTTTTTCCTCTAATACCAATATTATTCATCTTTTCAAGCAAGATCGGAACTGAAACTGTGTCGAAGGCCTTACTCAGATCTAAAAACACCCCTACACATTTATTTTTGTTATCTAGATTTGAAGCAATGAACTCAGAAAGTCCAGAAACTGCGTTTGATGTTGATCTACCTGCTCTAAAGCCATATTGGTTATTAGATATAATATTTTCTTTATTCAAATATGACAAAAGTCTTTTATTTATAATTTTTTCTAACATTTTTGACAGCGCTGGCAGGACCGAGATTGGGCGGTAATTGCTAATGCAATCCCTATTTCCCGACTTAAAAATCGGGTGAATAATTGATATTTTGAACACATTAGGGAAAGTAGCTGTTTCTATGCATAGATTTATGATGTGTGTTAGAGGTGGTATAATAATATTTTTAGTTATTCTTAGAAGTTTTGCGGAAATTTCATCCCATCCCGTTGCACTGTCAGATTTTAGGTTCAAGAGTATGGATTCAACTTCCTGTTCTGTTGTTTCTAACATAACCATAGAATTTATTGGCGTAGCAGGTGTTTCAGTGTTATAATTATTTAAGTTATTCTGAGATATTATTTTATCAGACAGGACCTTGGCAATATTAGCAAAATAGTGGTTTACTTTATCTAAGGCTATATCAGGTGTATTTCCCAGTTTTAGAAGGTCGGATGCAGGAGGTTTTTTATTATTTCTATTAGTGATTTTGTCGATTATCTTCCATTTCATTTTTGGGTTTTTAGCATATTTATTCAGTTCACATTTTTCAAAATTTCTTTTCAGTCTTTTAAGTAAATCATTGCAGTAGTTTTTATATCTGTTGTATGTTATATTGAGAATCTTATTATTGGGTTCGTTTTTTGATCTAAGGTGCATTCGATCTCTATTTTTAATACATCGGACTAGTCCTGGTGTAATCCATGGTTTTAGGCAGCGTAATCTTTTTGGCGTTATAATTTTTAAGGTGTTGTTGAGAATGGATGTATTTAGGATTTTAATTAGTTGTTCGGCAGACCAGTTAGGATCTTGTGATTGTAATTGTGGAAGTTGGGTATAATGATGTAGTCCAAAGTTTGCGATTTAAATGGTATATATTGAAAGAAATACACAAACATGAAGCGATAGGTTCATATACACAATAGACACAGAGTTAGAAGGATGGAAGATGAGTAGATTCGAAGAGATAGTATAGAAATTTAGACAGAAACACAGTGATAGGTATAACAAGCAACAGTTAGCGAGAAAATATTTAAACAAGCGGCACAGGCTGTGCGTCGGAAGCTCAAATCGCGACTGGCGGTGACCGAGGCACGAATGCTAGCGGAGCGGACGGGCGCGCGACGCGTATGCGCATCTAGCTATATAATATGCGAATACAACACGGCTTGCAAACTAATACTACAGGTATCGCGCGGCTTTGCTTGTGGATTTATGAAATGTTTAAATATCGGTGTTATTAAATTGTTTTGTGTATGTCAGCGTGATGTATGTATGTGTACTGTATGTTTGTGTGTATAAATGTACATATTTTATAATAAACTAATAAATTAATTAAATACAATAGTAAGTCACCCACATCACTCCTCCCCAGAGACCGTGTCTACGGGCGATAATAGTCCGGAAAGTGAACCTTTCTTCCTGATCTAGTTGTCCGTGTAACGTTTGTAGGTTGTTGGGTTTGTACTGGATTAGGGAGTTGTGGAACAAGGCGATCGTGTCGTGGCAAGTTTGAGTCGTCGGGCAGTATATAGGCTGGTTTTAAGCGGTCTAATGATACTGTGACATCTTTGCTTAGGACACGTATTTTATAAAATTTTCCACTCCTCTTGAGGACTTCGTGTGGACCAGTGTAAGCTGGTTGAAGTGCACCACGTAGCGTTTCTTCTCTTAAGAATACATGGCTACATGTGGCGAGGTCTTTGAACACGAAGACTTTCTTCGTGGAATGGTGCTGGGTAGGCACTGGACGAATATTTTTGACAAACGACTTCATACGGGCTGAGAAGTCAGTGATGTCAGTGGTGTAATTAGGGACATCATGACCAAAGAACTGGCCGGGGAGTCGAAGGGGTTCGCCGTACACTAACTCGGCCGATGAAGCCTGAAGATCTTCTTTTAAAGCGCTTCTGATGCCAAGGAGTACAAGCGGTAATGACTCAGTCCAATTTATGTCAGCATGACAAGTAATTGCTGATTTCAACTGTCTGTGGAAGCGCTCGACCAAGCCATTGCACTGAGGATGATAGGCAGTTGTCCTACGGTGTTTGAAACCGATGGACTTGGACAACTGTTGGAATAGTGCCGATTCGAATTGCCTACCTTGATCGGTAACGATATCAGTAGGACAACCGAATCGTGACACCCAGATGGAGATGAACGCTTTGGCCACCGTTTGCGCTGTGATATCGGTAAGTGGGACAGCTTCAGCCCATCGAGTGAATCGATCGACGGCTGTCAAACAATACCGATAATCACTGGAAGGAGGTAATGGGCCGATCAGGTCTATATGAACATATTTGAAACGCGCTGAAGGTAAGTCAAGCGTACCTAAAGGTGTCGAGACATGTCGAGTTACCTTCGTGCGCTGGCAGGTCAAACATGCCTTAGACCATTCACGGCAGTCCTTACGCAAACGTGGCCAAGCAAAGCGCTGTGCGACAAGCTTGGCGGTTGCGTTGGCACCAGGATGGCTGAGGGAGTGAAGACACCTAAATATTTGCTGTCGTAGGTGTTGGGGAACGAATGGTCTAGGAATCGTTGTACTGACATCGCAGTACAAATCAGCACGACTTCCAGGTATATTAATTTTAACTAATTGAAGGGAAGTTTCACCTTTGAGATAATCTGCAAGCTCTGGATCTGTGGCTTGCGACTTGGCTAACACTTCAAGGTCAACCGGCATCTGCAGTTCATCAATGCGGGAAAGTGTATCAGCGACGACGTTGTCCCTACCCGAGATATGTTGAATGTCAGTTGTGAACTGGGAGATGAGGTCAAGGTGTCTATACTGACGTGGTGAGCAGTTATTTTTCCTTTGATGGAATGCATAACAAAGCGGTTTGTGGTCAGTATAGACAGTGAAATGAGTAGCTTCGATCATGTGGCGAAAGTATTTAATACTCTCGTAGATAGCGAGAAGTTCACGATCGTACGGGGAGTATTTAGTTTGTGACGGGCTAAGCTTTCTGGAGAAGAATGCTAAAGGTTGCCAATGTTCATCCACCAATTGCTGTAGGACTGCACCTATCGCCGTATCGGAGGCGTCAGTGACAAGTCCTAACTTAGCTTTGGAGTCGGGATGTGACAGGAGAGCTGCATCGCAAAGACTTTTTTTGCAATCCTCGAAAGCTTTCAAGGAATCTCCGTCAATGTAGACTGGGTGGGAAGCTTTAACATTTCCGGTCAAAAGGGCATGTAAGGGGGCCTGAATTTTGGCAGCGTTGGGGATGAAGCGCCTATAAAAGTTGACCATACCCAAGAATCGCCGGAGCTCCCTGACTGTCCTAGGAATGGGAAAATTAGAGATAGCTTCTACCTTGCTGTTCAGAGGTTTGGTTCCACTTTCTGAGATCCTGTAACCTAGAAATGTTACTTCTGAAGCACCGAAAACACATTTACTTGTGTTAATTAAAACGCCATAATCCCTCATGCGATTGAAAATTTGATGCAGGTGTTCTTCGTGAAGTTTTTCAGATTTTGAGAAAATTAAAAAATCATCTAAGTATGGATAACAAAAATCTAGGTCGCGAGTCATTTCGTCAACAAATCTCTGAAAAGTCTGTCCCGCGTTCCGTAAACCAAAAGTCATAAAAGGGAATTCAAAAAGTCCGAAAGGTGTTGTGATAGCTGTTTTGCAAATATCCTCTTCTGCAACGGGAATTTGGTTATATGCCTTAACTAAATCTATCGTTGAAAATATTTTACAACCGGACAAATTGTGTGAAAAATCATGTATATGACGAATTGGATATTTGTCGGGAATGGTTCTAGCGTTTAATAACCTATAATCGCCACACGGACGCCAACCGTTATCTTTTTTGGAAACTAGATGTAGGGGCGCTGACCATGGGCTGTCAGATGGACGAGCTGTTCCATTGGCTAACATCATGTCAAACTCTTGCTTAGCCACGCGGAGTTTATCTGGTGCTAATCTTCGAGGAGGACATGATACTGGGGGACCTGGTGTGGTACGAATGTGGTGTGTAGTGTGGTGCTTTACGATACCTGGAGTACCAGCCGGTCGTGCAATTTCCGGATATTGGTCTAAGATTCGCTTGTACATACCGTGATCACCAACAGTCGCGACTTTCACACTAGAAACTAAGCAATCGGATTTAGCTACAGCAGCTATGGCAGTTATATTAGTTGTGCCATCGACGAGCCTTTGGTTGCTAACATCAACAATTAATTTGTAATGTGATAGAAAATCTACACCGATTATAGCCTTCGTGACGTTTGCTACGATAAAGCGCCAAGGAAAGTCACGGCGTAAGCCTAAATTTAAATTTATATCTATAAATCCGTAGGTGTCGATGGCAGAACCGTTAGCCGCACTAAGTTGGTATGACGTTTTATTACGACACTCGCGAAGCGCACTTTTTGGATACACGCAAACGTCACTCCCAGTATCCACTAAAAACTGTGTATTTGATCTGCGATCGGTAACGAAGAGACGACCCGAAGAACTCTGGCAATCATTGGCCGCCATCACTAATTGCCCTGAGCGTTTCCCGCCTTATAGTCACAAGGCTTTACGCATCTCTTGGCTTGTGTACTAAATTTGCTATGGTACCAACAGACTGGAAATCGGCGGTAGCTCGAGTCTGATCTACGGGACAGCGATCGATTGCGGGGACGTTCTCCTGCTCTTCTTTCCCGTGATCGCGATCTCTGGTTCATCTGGGCGGTGAGGACGTTGACCTGCTTAGTCAGCTCGGAGACCTGTTTCGTCAACTCGTCGATTGGTGATGATGACGTTGCTGCAGCTGCGACCTGTTGTACTGGCACGATGTCATTGATCCGGTCGGCGAGTTCTGACAGTGCACTCAACGAAAGCGTAGGCTGAGACGCGACGATCGGTTGCATTCCGGCAGGTAGCCGGCTGGTCCAGATGGTCTTCAGGAAGTCTTCTGGTACATCGGGTCCAGCCAGATGTTGCAGGTGGCGAAGGAATTGCGAGGGTTTACGGCCGCCAAGCTCCTCATGCATCAAGAGCTGTTTGACTTTGTTCTCGCGTGAGACTGACAATCTTTTTATGAGTTCACTCTTTAATCGATCATAATCTGGCTGGCCGATAAGAATATCTTCGATTTCTGAGGCGTATTCTTTATCTAGATTTCCCACTATGTGGTAATATTTGGTTTTGTTGTCGGTAATATTGGACAACATGAATTGTCCTTCGACCTGTGCGAACCAAAGTGCTGGTTTATCTGGCCAAAACTTTTGAATCCGCAAATGTATGTGCGGTGCGCACGTGGTGGTTGGTTTAGTAACCGGGTCCGCCATCTTGATGTGTTGTCGCGAACGTGACCGGGTGGTCACATTTTCTTGCGATGCTGCTGAGTCACTGTTGTCGCTCATCTTCTTCGGCGTATACTTGAGGGTCACCAGTTGTGGAAGTTGGGTATAATGATGTAGTCCAAAGTTTGCGATTTAAATGGTATATATTGAAAGAAATACACAAACATGAAGCGATAGGTTCATATACACAATAGACACAGAGTTAGAAGGATGGAAGATGAGTAGATTCGAAGAGATAGTATAGAAATTTAGACAGAAACACAGTGATAGGTATAACAAGCAACAGTTAGCGAGAAAATATTTAAACAAGCGGCACAGGCTGTGCGTCGGAAGCTCAAATCGCGACTGGCGGTGACCGAGGCACGAATGCTAGCGGAGCGGACGGGCGCGCGACGCGTATGCGCATCTAGCTATATAATATGCGAATACAACACGGCTTGCAAACTAATACTACAGGTATCGCGCGGCTTTGCTTGTGGATTTATGAAATGTTTAAATATCGGTGTTATTAAATTGTTTTGTGTATGTCAGCGTGATGTATGTATGTGTACTGTATGTTTGTGTGTATAAATGTACATATTTTATAATAAACTAATAAATTAATTAAATACAATAGTAAGTCACCCACAGTAATATGTGTTCAAATTTACTTGCTGTTAAATCTTCAACAATTGCGGCGTAATCTACTTTTTGCATAGTTACATCATTATTTCCATAAATTTTACTTTGTAAATTGACAGAGGTTAGAACTGACGAATGGTCTGTAAGAGGCACCTCAATGACTATTGTAATGGTACGGAATTTTGCTTTTATCATTGCGTGATCTATACAATTATTGGCTCTAGTTGGAATAACATGACCAGCCAAAAGACCATGACTCGCTAGTAAGTTCAAATAATCAGTTGAGTTGCCGTCCTCATTATCGATTTTGATGTCTATGTTTAAGTCACCCATTATAATAATGTTATTATGATTTTTATATGTTGTCAACAATTTATCAAGAGATATTAAAAAAAATATTTATATTTTTAATGGATGGAGATCTATAAATGCCAATCACTACTGTATCAGTTTTGCACTTAATAACTAAGCATGTAGCATCAGATAAAAATATTTCCTCTACATTCCAGTCATACCCCTGTCTTGTGTATGCTACAATTCCATCATTTTGGTTACGGTTGATTTTAGTGAAGTGTGTATCATAATTAGTTAGAGATGGAAAATTCACAGCTTTTGAGTTCCAAGTTTCTGTAAGAATGTAAATATCACATGGTATATCCAGTCTAGCGACCAGTATCTCAAATTCAGAGAAGTTTTTAGTAATGCTTCTTATATTTTGAGTCATTAATTTTAGAGATCTATTTGGTTTTTGAGTTGATGATAATATCGTTTTACACGATTCTGGTTTACATAAAAAGGATGTTCCCGCTTTTATATTGTCAATGTTATCTATTAATTGAGAGTTATTAAGATCGAATTTTGTTTTAAAGTGAGAAGTGACTTTATTAAAATGCTCATGTATTGTTTTAAAGTGAGATGTGACTTTAGAAAAATGCTCATGTTTAGATCAATTGGTAATAATAAGATTTGGAAATTTGTGGTACTTAAAAAATCATAATTAAATAAACAGTAATAGCTCATACAACAAATTTTAGGCTTAAATATAAAAATCATCAAACAACGGAAAACCCTACAGTTAGTAATTTCATAATAATTAATATAAACAAGAGAAAAATGTAAAGTGAAAGAATATACATCGAAACCTAGTCAGTTATGCTTACTCAGCGATGTTAGTTGTGCTTCATCCTTGATTTCAATATGTTTGGAGTCAGCCGTTTTCCTGATGTAAATTTTTCCATAACTAGTCCAGCAGAACTTGTAATCTTGTGTTTTAGCAAAATCTCTGGTGAGAAAGAAGAGTCTTCGTCCCTTGGTGGTCAGCGCTTCAGATATATAAATTGGGGTTACTTGTCCTTTTAACCCAATAACAGCAGAGTTTAGGCGTTGGTCGGGGTGTTGTTTGTTGTAAGACTTCGCACCTTGGACTACGTTGTTTTTGGTAATTACAGACGTAAATTCAGCAACGATTGTACTTTTTCCAGACTTACTCTTGGATCTAAATACGTCTCTGATTACGGGTTGGGAAACGTCGACATTAAAGATTTTGCATGTAGCCCGTACGATATCACATAGGTCAGTTTTGGTTTCTGGTTGATCAGGTACGTGTACATTTCTGATTTCAATAGTAGACGATTTGGAGCTTCTTTGCATATCTTCTATCTTCAATTCCAATGAATTAATCTGCTGCAGATGCTCTTTGCGTTCTGTTTCTAGACCCTCCACTCTCTGTTTCATATATTCATATTGACTATTTAGAAATTCCAATGCTTTTTCAATCTCGTCATTGGAATTTTTTATTTGCACATTCTGTTGTTTTATTACAGCAACCTCTGAAATTAGTTTGTCTAAACGGGCATTTTGGGATTCTTTCCATTCCTCAAACATGTTTCTAATTTCATCTTTAAAATTGGGGCATTGTTCCACGCTTGCTTTACGTTTTTTGTTGGTGAGTCTTTGAGACACCAAAGTTGGAGGTGTAATATTAGACCCAATTTTGGCTACATCTGAGTCCGATAAGGTGTGCTGCAAGCCATTTCCAGGTGGTGACCTAACTAATCTGGACATTTTCCACAATTATATTATGTATATTTTCAGGTTCGTAGTTTATGTGGTTAAAACCATTAATGTGTGTGGCGACTTGGTAATGACGATTGTTTTAAACAGTTTATTTGTAGCAAAGTTAGATTTCTCTTCTTTATTGTGTGCTCTTATTGTTTCACGTAAGTTTTATAAAGTACTTTAATATATACTAATTTAATATATGCAATATACGAATTTAGTTGGTGCGCACGTCCGATTAGGTTCGCGGTCCGGGAGGGAAGGATGAGGTAGGTAAAAATATACAGCTTAATGAGATACTGACATTAACATGTTAATAAAACTGACTCCGTTATCTATCTCCGTGTATTTTACGTACGGAACTCTAAATATATGCGTAACATGCCCTTGACGTACGTTAAACATGTTGCAGTATATTATGATGATAAAAATACATTTACTAGAAAGAGAGGTATGAAAGATTTATTTATTTCATGAGACCAAAATTTTGTTTTATATTTATTTATTTATATTTTTTTACTACTATTGTAGCAATTGATGGTAAGCGGTTACTAGCCTGTGACGCTTGCAATAACAGGCAGGGGCACCTATCCCATGACCGTTGCCGACCCTGCAAAAATCTCAGGCTGTACTGCCTTAGAAAAACCATGGCATGGGTTTCTTCACCATCCTGACATCCATTCCTCAACTTGAGCGTCCGCGGGAGAAAGCTCCTTTAAAACCGCACAGTGCGACATCATTTTGCTTCCAATGTGTAAGAAACGTAAAAAAAATAACCAACCAAAAAAATATGCAAAGGAGATATCAGTAACACCGTAAGAGAGTAAAGTTAAAATAAATGTGCCGTAATATCTACTCTATATCCATCGTAATGAGGAAATAAATCAACAGCGCGGAAAACTGGCAGGCAATTGCGTTCCTTCCCCGGGCCAAGTCAGGTTCGGTATCTGGTACCAATTTCAACAGATCCTTGTGAAAAGATTGGCTGTCCCCTGCGCTGTGAGATTGTTAATGTGCCCAGGGGACTGAGGGGGGTCTCTTTATACTGGTGGGTCATTTGCGGCCTATCTCCTGACAGCCGCAGCTTGAGCTGCCCAAACGTTTTGTGGTTCCACTCCTTTATTTGATACCTTAAGTTTAGGGTTTTGTTAAATTTAAATTTGTGATAAAGTAAAACGAACCTTTCTAATACTTCCTATGGTTTTTACAAGAAACTACCTATAAGGTATCAAGTTATGTTGGGGTATTTGGATTCGATTCCGAGAAACCTTGTTTTTTATTTTATTAACCTTTTATATTACGAATATTTATTTACGAAGCTTTTTTTCTTGAATAGTTTGGAATAAATTTTCTTGACCTCATGTGAAGTAAGCAGTTTTATTTCTGAAAAAAAAAAACTTCAAATACACTGTTCTAAAAATTTTAATATGGTATTAGCCACTCTTTATAGATGTCGTTAAAAGTTATATGAAAGTAATAAATCAACTCGTAGTATACTATCAAGTCCTTGAAAGACCCATTCATAGACTATAAAGCTTCGTATATCTACTTCACTATACAACATTATTTCGTTTGAAGGAAATGGAGATATTTCGTAAATTTAAAAATAAATCTCATCTCATACTAAAATAAAATGTGAAAGTTTATATGTTTGTGTCTCAATTATGTATAAATAATATCGGTAAAGAGGGTAAACCGCGGGATGGGAACTAGTACAACATAATATGAGAAAATTTTACGCTTAATTTTATAGAGGCAGGCTTCAGAGGTGATAATTTATGGGAAATTCGAACCCTACAATAAGCTTGAGCTTTCGATAATGGAAAACATCGTGAGGAAACCATAGCACGGTGGTAGGGTATCTTTTAGTACCCATCTGACTGGCTACCACCCTCTAGTTGAAAATCTGTCGCCAAGCACCTTTCGGTGTGTTTCGACAGCTGCACTTGAGAGCCAGTTCCTTTCTAGGCTTTGTGTGCTTACTATCATCGGTCATATCATCACTGACCATGGTGAGATTGTGGTCAAACACAGGCCTATACATAGTAAAAAAAAAAACATTTGGAACGTTTTGAACTTTGGAAGAGCGCGCCATGTTATCATAGTTAATCTCTAGTTATTTATTTACTAAGCCTTTCTTGGAGTCATTATTTTATAAAACACTTCTCAACTGAACTCCAAAACTCATTCCTTAATATAGTCTATTTGTCATCACATTTTTAGCCAACCACTTAACTTTCCATTCAACAATAGACCTTTTCACACGGTCGTACAATTATTGTAATATAATATATTTTCATATATCTGACAATAGGCCGTAAGAAAGGCTTGGAGTTGGGTACTTCAATAAGTCTATTCATATGTATGTGTACAAGAGGTAGCGTAGCATAACGAGGTACTTTTTGTCACCCCTATTTCTTATGCGGATGAGTGAGAAAGGTGTATTATTTTATATACATTAATCAATTATTTATTTTTTACGTATGCTTGACTAAATTGTTTAAGATGAGCTACGATTTCTACCATCAGTTCCCAAAATAGAGTTTTATTATTATACATTTCAATACATGGACAAACAGCTTTCTTTCGAACCATGTTTCTAAGTAAGGTACGGTCAGTAATATAAAAATAGGTAACTAAACAAATTCAAATTTACAAAACACCTGTTGGTACATTTAAATTATCCATAATGTAGAAATTTGTAGTACCTACATATACACCCGCGTAGAAAAGTAGCCTATATATTATTCCAAGGTGTCAGCTACCTCCATACCAAATTTCATCAAAATTGGTCCTTCCGTTTGAGCGTGAAGAAGTAACAAAAATACATATTCACAAACTTTCGCATTTATAAGTAACTAGCTTCCGCCCCGCGGTTTCATCCGCATTTTCAAAGGATAAAAAGCAGCCTATGTATTAATCCAGGGTATAAGCTACACCCATACCAAATTTCATACATTTTTTTACTACCTTTTGAGCATGAAGAACGTCTTTATAATATTAGTAGAATTCCCTTCTAGGGTTTAAGTGCTGATAAAATATACCACCATTTTCAAGCCACATTATTATTGTCCACGGTTAGTTGTCAAACACGGACCTACCTATAACAGTGGACCGTATTTTTGTCAGCTCCCTCCTCCCCAATTCACTCCTTTTCCATTTCAGTCTTCTCACAGTAGAGTCTTTTGGTCTCAATATGTCCTCATTAGGTATTAAGACGTTGTTAACAAACTAGAGGTGAACTTAAAGTCGGACAATATATTTTTAATGCGGCAATTTTATTTTACAACTGTAAAAATTACAGTTTCAACCTTTTTATGTCACCTTAGAAAAGGTCATGTTTAAGTAAGGTAACTTGAGTAAGTTATAACATTTACTATTAAGAATTTTTTTATGGCATTTTAAAATTTATTTTTTGTGCTAGTTAAATACAAATATTGCCCGATTCAAAATTATCCTTTGTTTACCATGTGCTAGTTTATTTGCTTAGTATAAATTGTTGCCATGTTTTATTGTGATCAAAAATTTTTTGTATGAAGAAAGTCTGTACCACTCAAGAATAAAGCTCTCTATTAGTGAGATGTAACATACAGATAATAAATCACAAATTTACGCTTTCTCAATATTACCTAATGTAAACAGTAATAGTAGATGGAATTTATTAATCTGAACTGATTAAGGTACTCTTACATTTTACTAGATTTGGAAGAGCGTAGTCTCATAGCACAGGTATTTCAAGGAGAGAGAGATATTATTATTGTAAAAGTAAATTTACTAAAATAAATATTTTAGTTGTTTCATCTTTCAAATTAAAAAGCATTTTCTTTTTATTTGCAGGTAAGATCTTCATTTACAATTAAACATCATCAAATCACAGGTAAGTCCTACACTTATTTATATCTGAGACACTGGACATCGCTTCATGCACCAGTTTCTCAGGACCAAATGTGAAATTAATTAGGTACCTATCTGACTTTAATTTTTATTAGCTTCCTAATTATAGTATACAGGATTACTGGGGCGACTTTAGTTTATCTAGCAAGACTAATACTTTTATGACTTTTGCCAAAACTCAATCCCAAGAAAAAAAATGTTTTAGTGGGCATTTCTATCAATCGTCTATAAATCGTACTTTGTCTTATTCTGTGATCGCCTCGTGCCGCGTGCTTATTATGGCTTACTATCTGTCACTGCCACGGAATTAATGTGGAGTTAAAAAGAGAGGTGCATTTTTTTTAATTAGAAAATAGAACTGTCAATCTTGATGATACCAGTAATCCTGTTAAAGTCCGATTGTCCATGAACTATATAAATCGGTCTAAAAACATATGTAGGTTAATAGCTTCCACCCCGCGGTTTCATCCGCGTTCCCGAGGTATCTTATATTTTCCCGGGATAAAATGTTATTCCAGGGTATGATCTATCTGTGAGCCAAGTTTCCTTCAAATCCGTTCAGTAGTTTTTACGTGAAAGAGTAACAAGCAATCATCCATACTCACAAACTTTCGCATTTATAGTAATAGTAGGATAGGACTAGCTTACTTGACCTTGTGTCCGAGTAGATACATCACTATATGATCCACAAACAAGGAGTCAAAGAGTCAGTCAAATATAAGTCAACTGTAAATCAATATAGCCGTAATTTGAATACATTAGACACTACTGGTTAATATTCTCACAGTTGTATCGCTGTCATCAACAATTAATCAGCCGTCGGACTAAAGGCTGTTGTTTAGATTTTATGACAATCGTGTAAACTATCCATGAATTAAATTTTGAAGCACGCTTTTGAGAAAACCAATATAGATCGAGAGCGTAAAAGTTATCACCAAGCTATGTTTCGTTTTAAAATCATAATTACGAGTAAACCATAAATATAACATGTTTTAATTCCAAATAATAAGAAAAATAATGTTTACTTTGTATAATTATAATTATTATAACTAGTTTACTACTACCATCTGGCTGTGGTTTCCTCATGATGTTCCTCACCGAAAGCTAAAGATTGTAGTATTTGTCGCGACCTTCCATGGCATTCATCTATCACTAAGGTATCATCGTTTCAATTGACCCAATACTACCTAAGTCTAGCTCCAATCCTCAAAAAACATTCTAGATTTACACACTGACCTATACCTACAGTACGTACGAGTATATGGTTCAGACTTACCGGCGCCTGCAACAAAGGTTATCGATCATGCTAGGGTAGGTACCTACAGTAATTACCTACTTGTCCTTAGCGACTTTATGTTGTTTGCGACCGAACCCCATTACGTGAACGATTTTAGTTAGCGGGACACACGAAAAGCCATTACAACCTTGACCGCTTTATTTGACGTCTCACTAGTGTCCAAACGTTTTTGTTCCAAATTCGAAATAGATTTTGATAAGATTTGAAATACCGTTTGAAGTCTGTGGGTAGAGTAGAATAGTAGGAAACCATAAGTAAGGTCACCAGAGCTCATTAGAGAGGTTCGGCAACGCGCGAGTGATACCTGTGCGCGAACCAGTCTGCGATATGTATCCTTGCTAGGTGTTTCAAGTAGGGACCGTATGTCTGTTTGCTGACTTTGTTATATAAAAAAAAACAATACGGCAATCGCAGGTTAATAAAATTAGCATGCTGGTAAGAAAAATTACTGTCCAGAATGTAGTGCAGATTGTTAGGTATACGCTTCTTTAACGAAGTAGGTACCCAAAGAAATTCAAGAAGTCAGTTGTTAGATTTAAAAAGCTAATTAAAGATAAGATAATCATGTTTTTTTTTATCTTTTCATACATTTCACCGAACAAGATCCATGGTTTGTATGAAAAAATTGGAGAAATGTTCGGAATTTCAGGGTTGGCCTCATCGTAAAAGCTGTTCATAATTAGTACAATAATCCCTGAAAATTTGCGTACTGGCTACCACGCTTATGTTGTCAATTTTCGCTAATTGTCGCTAAGCACCTTCCGGTGTGTTCCGACAGCTGCACTTGAGAGCCGTTCCCTTCTAGGCTTTGTGTGCTTACCACCATCAACCACATCATTACTGACCACAGGCCTCTTAATAAGTCCTGTAAGAAACGCCCATACGCCCATACAAATTATAGGTGACATGATAAACGTGGTCGTTCCAAATAAATTTAATTACGCCTGGTCACACCCGAAGATCATGAGTAAAGTCAAGTAAGCAGCTTCAAATAGCCACTCCCCGACATAACAAATAGAGGCAAATAAGATAATATACCTACTGCTTGAAACACGCTCCTTATGACCACAACGTGACTGGCAGTAAAATTGCTGCGTATGTTTCCTACTCATATATTTCTCCTTGAAAGTACTTAATTTGACATTGTTTTGGTGACGATTAGTTATGTTATGAAGTAGGGAAGGTGGTTACTAAGCACTATAGAAAACGTGTTATGTGTATGTATATTTTATTTATAAATATATAAGGTTTAGTTTTATAAATTTTCATGTGAAGTAGGTATTTTGGAGAATATCTCGCTATTTTGAAGGCTCAATTACGCATCACAGCTGTAAGGGTTTTGAAGAAACTTGGCACATAGATAGATCATACTCTTGAATGACATAGAATAATTTAAAAATTATCCCAGGAAAAAATTGGTTTCACGGGTGAAACCGTGGGCCGGAATCTTGGTATGAATAATTCATCATACCTATCAGCCGAAAGACAATATGATGATGATGATGGACGAAGGCTTCCCCCAAAGGATATCCACGTTGACCGGACTTGCGCTCTCGCGGTTTCCCGCCACCCTCACAAGATCGTTGGTCCACCTTGTGAGGGGCCTGCTTACGCTGCGTCTTCCGATTCGAGGTTGCCACTCGAGAACCTTTCTGCCCCAGCGGCCGTCGGTTCTACGAGCGATGTAGTCAAACTCAACATACATCTACATTTTTCGGCTTTTGTGGTGATTTCATATATACCTACGATAAGTACTCATAGCGTAGGTACCTAGATACTACATCTGCATGTTGCTTGCTATATAGTCATAGTATATCAGTATTATCAAATAAACCAAACAACAATAAACAAAACAACTCGAGTTGAAAGCAAAAATAGTCCTCATTACTTTCGTAACAGTCCTACATAACATAGTGAGGACAAAAGGCCTATTTCTCAACAAACTAGTAAGTAGTTTAAGCCTCAGTTACGACGAAAACGTGACGTTTTAAGGCTTATAACACACTCGTGACATCTCTCACAGAATGATGTTGGGAACAACTAAAAGGTGGATTTCACTTGTGATGTGGCGCTCTTTGGGGCCTTTTTGGCCTAATGAAACGTGTGTTATCGTTATGGGAAGGGACATAAGTTTACCATATCTGGGTTTTATCTACATAAGGTTTTGCTTCATAGACTTAGCTTTAACTGTACCTATATTTACCTGTATTATGAGTTTATCGAGGAAACAATCGATTACTGAATAATTACCGTTGTGTTTCACAACTGAAGTCGATTTTAAATACCTTACTTTAATATTAAAATTATACAGTATGATTTTAATCACAAAATTCCTTTCAATAGATGCTTAAAATGTATGTCATAAATTAAAACGCGAAAATATCCGTTAAAATCAAAATGAAGATACTAATCACAACCCTTACAGGCACATTGCGTGTGAAAAAGAAATCCTCGTATATGGCGGCTATGCGACTATGTGATGTGACTATGGATATGGCATAGTAAACGCGCCGTAAACTCAGCCGCAGCACATTAAGCTCAGTTAGCGAGCCAAAGGGGCAATCTGCCGGCTAATTTGATAGCTGCAGACAAACGAGCCAACATTTGGGTGGGGGTCAAGAGATGGGAGGTAGCGGGAGCGAACACGAAAAGCGACACTTGAGAGCTAGTTCTATTCTAGGCATGTTCTTACAATATTTGATCACATGATGAAATTGGGAATTTTCGACATTGATTCATATTAAATTATGATTCAGAGTTTGCTCGCCTTTTGGACTCAATTATTGGATAACCAGACAGTGGTTTCATTCTGACATCGTGTTGCACCACTTTTCGCCTTCTAGACATCTCTGAAAAATGGATACGTAAGTGTTAAGAAACTTTCGGGTCATTGTTACGGCTATGTAGCCGATTTTTTTTATTTGTGAAAATTTAGTAAAAGTGCTGATGATGACTGATCAATTTATTCAAGCGTTAAAAAAAGCACAAGCATGGCATAGAAAAAATTTAAATCATGCCATGCTGCGCAATTTCACATAGAAGAAAATCAAAATACTTGTAACGTTTCGCCATCTGTGATCACAAGTTTTGGTCTAATTTGCATTTCATTCATTAAGTACGAGGATCATGAAAATCCCGAGATTCTCAAAGAAAACATCACCACGACCGCGACGCCTATGCTGAATGTGGCTTACATAAAACTCGTAAACATGTTATAACTTGTCCCACACGCAGACATTAGGCCGGCACGCCCAACACGTCATCCTGCCGTGTGTCACTTCTGTCACGTTACGGCCCCTCTCGGCCCCGCTCAGCCCCGTTCACGCCTGCCTTTTTCATTTGCCCCATGTTTGACTGATTTACGCTTTGTATGTTTAATAACCTAAAACGGTGCTTAGAATTCTACACTGGTGCCGATTCTGTTGTTTACGAACTAAATAAATTTAACCTCACTATATCTCTTTCTTATAGTAAATATAAGAAAGGGATGCAAGATATTTTAGTCCTGTCAGTTTAATCCGATCACATATTTCAACGTGAATGTAAGTGCGATCTTTATTGGTCACTACTATTTACCCGTACATTACGACGGCATGAATTAAACTGACAACATTAAAAATGTTCTGTCTTTTTTCAATAAGGTTAACATGAAAGATAGGTGACTTGTCTAATATTAGTTAAGTTCGTAAACAACAGAATCGACACCACTGTCTACATAAAAATGATCACTTTTTAGATTTGATAGGATTGCTGACAAACGTGGTAAATACAAAGCTTAGCAAAAGCATCTATGGCAAAGAAAAAAAATGCTTATGGGGTCTTTGGTGACAGGCTTGTAAACTAAATAAGTAGTTTTGAATATTAATTAAAAACAACACTAGGTGACATGATAAAGCTGCCGACAGAATACCAGCGGTACTCTCTCAACGTACTTTCTCGTAACTAAGTCTTGAGTTGATTTTTTTTAAATCGATTATTAGCCTACGTCATAATAACTGTCTATATAACAAATTTCAGCTCGATCCGTCCAATGTTTTGAGCTGTGCGATGATAAATCAGACAGTCAGTCACCTTTTTCTTTTAAGTGGAGGCTCTCCGTATAATAGGAGTCTTAAGTTTAAGTGTATTCCAAACCGGTGGTAGAGTCTATTGTAATAATTGTAACTATCGATATTCATAAGTGCCTTATCATGGCTTAAACTGAATAAATGAGTTTTGAATTTGAATATTTAGAAGATTATTAGGTAGTATTACTAAGATGGTGTTTAACGAACGACTATTAAAACAAACTGATTTCTGACGATGTAATTAAAATTATGAATTAATTTCATGTACCTATTAGGCATCTAATTGAGACCAAAATTGTATACTTAGATAAATTACTGTTAAATTACTTATAACATAAAATAACTTAGTTCACAAGCTCACAGATTCCTTACAAACAACACAATATTTCACAGGTGACACTATAACGAATGCTTAGTGGCCTTTCCCTAAATGAAAGTGGTCCCTAGTGGCCCCGAGCGGCTCCTGCGGTCCACTTCCGGCTAATAGCCGCTAACAAACTGCTTTTAGGTAATCTCAAACTTAACTACGTGTTAAGTTAGTTAAATGCACATTTTGGAAAGATGTACATACCTACTTACCCATTTTACTATTAAATAGTTTTGTGATGGCTAAACGATGTTTTTTTAAAGTACTTTTTATGGAATCCTATGGTGATAAACTTGAGTTCAGAGTGAGGAAAACATTTATACTACTTAAATCATCATCATGTCAGCCCAAAGACGTCCACTGCTGGACAAAGGGGAGGCCTTTGTCCAGCAGTGGACGTCCACGATGGCCGGTCTTGCCGGTAAGAGGTATTGAAACTAAATTTGTTTCTACTTGAGTAGAAAACTACACCTTTAAAATAAAATATTTTGAGTAGAAAAAAACACTTAAATATTTTCATACAAATTTAAAGTCATCATTAAAATACGCTATAATTTAAGTTTAATTGAGTACCTATTAGAACTAGAGTAGTATAGCTATTTTGCCCTGTCACTAAGAATCAAAGACTTACACTAAACTTGTAATTATCATAATTCATAATGATAGTTCTCAGGTACATGAAATTTTGTAGGATTTTACTGGTAACGATGCACTCTATCCGAATTCGGGCTAAAATACAATTTATAAATTTCCCTGTATAATTTTAGTGCAGACAGATATTATTTGATATTGGTTTGCATTTGCATATTTTAAGGTTCAGATTACTCTTACATTTTACCGTTTTGATTTTCATTTTGTAAAAGATAAATTTACTTGTTGTGCAACAATTTCCATGAATGCTTTAAGCTACTTCCTACTACCAATTTTAGCCCGCAGAAACAGCTAGTATTAAAAAAAACTCAAAATAATGGTTGTTACTATTGACTCTCGGATTTTCTGATCATGACTATGCGAAAGCTTTATACGTATTGCTTATTCAAATGGATCAATTAAACTTAATATGTGGCTCATAAAAAATATTGTCGATAATATCGTATAGGTTGAACTACCAATTAGTTTTCCCTATATATTGATGGACCCTTAACATTTCTATGGCATAATAACTATACATCGTGGATATAAGAGTCACTGATCGTGTATGTGTGGTTATTTCACTGGGTTTTTGGTGAAATGTCTATTTTTTGGTCAAATGCATTTTTTTTGTATTTTTGTATTAGTCTTTAATTGAATTAATTTGTATTTTTTACGGTTGTTTTTGATAAAATACTTACTAAGGTAGGAAACAGGAATATGGGCCAGCTGATGAACAATAAGGGTACTCCCTCTTCTTACTCAATTACACATTATTTGTGCCAAGATGCATCTAATGTTAAATACTTATGTTGTATGTTCAATAAAACCTATAAAATAAAAGCCGTAGATTAGATTTGGATAACTCAAAAAACGGCTATCATTCAATTTTAAACGATATAAAATATTATTCGGATATTATTTATAAATTGTATTACATCTCCTATGAGAACTGCCAAAAATACTCAAATAGAAATGACAGCGATATTTTCTGTAAACAATATTCACTTCAAATAACGATCGGAAGTGAGCTCTCGATACTATTTAATAGGATAGTATTTTAGTTACTAGGTCAGGCTAGAGTCTGTAAAATATGAAGTTAATTGAATTTATTTTTGTTTTCAATGCATTTCCTTTTTTATTTGACAGTCAACAATTTGTTGAGTCGTATTTTCTTTGTTGTTTGATTTTCGAAACATAAATTGCAATTTTGCTATCATGTTTAATTTTATACAAGGTTAATTTCGTGAATTGAATTTGGAATGTTAAGCTTCTAATTTTAAATACACATAATTTTATCCTACATAATTCGTATTCATTAAATCTACTTACATACAACATATTCAAGTAACTACATTTTGTTTGCAAATATTTACTTTATTCAAATATGATGAACGATAAGAAAACCGATCTCCTTGAAAAATTAACTCGCGTTTAATTTTTCACTTAACTTAATATTTCTTTTTTTATAAGCAAAGTAGTGAAATAATTCTTGCATCTTGCCATGTCTTACGTACGGGTGCCAAACATGGGCATTGACTCAAAAACATCTTTTAAAACTAAGATCGTGTCAAAGGGGGATGGAAAGGAGTATGTTGGGCGTAACGCTAAAAGACCGCAAAAGAGCAGCAGACATTCGATCTACAACTAAGGTGGAAGACGTACTAAAGAAAATAAGACGGTTAAAATGGCGATGGACAGGACATATGACAAGGGAAAGCAGAATGAAATGGACTAAAATTATAACAGAATGGCAGCTCCGTGATGGCAAAAGAAAAAGAGGAAGGCAAGCTAAAAGATGGACAGATGATATCAAGCTGATTGGAGGGACAATCTGGTCTAGAAAAGCTACCAATAGAGAAGAGTGGAAGAAGCTGGAAGAGGCCTATGTGTCACTAGACACGCTGACCACTGAACCGGGAAAACCGATGTATTAGATTTAAGTTTAAAATTTGTATGTAAAATCATTGTTTAGTATCAGCAATAAAGGCTAATCTATACTTATAATAAATCTGTAGAGAGGTCAATTCTGTACATGAAATATATTTTCAAAATAACTATCAGGGGGTGATTAGTGATCGATACTGATGCCAAAAATGCAATCAGTAAAATTTTTGTCTGTCTGTCTGTCTGTCTGTCTGTCTGTCTGTATGTTCCTTATAGAAACAAAAACTACTCGACGGATTTTAACGAAACTTGGTACAATTATTCTTCATACTCCTGGGCAGGTTATAGTATACTTTTCATCACGCTACAATCAATAGGAGCAGAGTAGTGAAGGGAAATGTTGGGAAAACGGGAGAAGTTACTCCATTTTTTAAGCTTCCGTCGCGTGTGCAGCCTTAATGGTTAAAGTTACATAGAAATCATGTATGACGGAAATATTCTACATAAAATTGTCTAATAAATATCCCGCAACAGCATATGTCTATCTTTTATGGTTGACTCACAATAACACGTGTAACTCCTGATAGCTTAGCAGTTCGGAGCATTCTGATTATATTTGTTTACTCTTACGTTATAATACTCTCACTCATCCCTCATTTAAAATAGTTAACATTATTACCTAAAAGAATCATAGAAATCGGTATAGAAACACCAAACTTATGCATGAAATAAGCCATCGCGCCGTCGCACGTGAATACTGAATCATGCTTTAAGGATTATTTTTGTGTAACGGTTGCCGCGCTCGACACGGGTCGCGGCGGCGGTAGGGTATAAAAAGGCGGGAGGTCCGAGCGAGAGCGAGCTTCATTCAATATTTGGCTGTTGATGCGTTCAGAGCGTTTAACCTTATTGACAGATAATAATTGATATTGAGAAACCGTGCTTATCAGCGCGACTTTTAATCTTTAAATAGTTTATTTGAATTTCTTTTGTTGTTATTTTGTAAAATAGGTATTAGTTGTTTTGGTAGTGTTTAAATATTCGTTCAAATTAAAAATTATTAAGCGTAGGTACTTTTATTAATTAAAGTAGTTATAAATATTTATTTTTAAGTGAAGTAGGTATAGGTAGAATGTATTGCACAGGCGTTTCAGCTTTATTTTCATTTCTTTTTTGTTGTGAGTTGTATATATTTCTGGGTATAATTATATTAGAATATTTTAGTGTAAATAGTCATTAAGATTTTAAGTGTAAGGTAGCTAAAGTTAGGACCTCTAACGTAGGTTATTTTGTTAGGTAACTGACAGCCTTTTAGTAACCGTAGATTATTACACAATGCCACCTAAAAAAACATTATCTTTATCTCGAACTTCGAGTAAAGCTAAGAGAATGAGAAATACGCGATCTCAAGAATCGGCAGAGGAAAGAGCAAATCGGTTAAACTCTATGAGAGTTAGAGCCTCAACTTCTCGAGCCAATGAAAACTCTCCAGAGAGAGAGATGTGAGTAGCAGCTGACAGAGCAAGACGAGCTACATCACGGACGTCTCAAAGCTCTTCTCAACGAGAGCTAAGGCGTACCATTGACCGAGAACAACATGCGTTGTCCCGAGAAGCTGAAACTGCTGCACAATGAGAATTACGTCTCACAGCTGACCGCGAACGGCATACATTATCTCGCGAGTCTGAAACCTTACAAGGAGTTACACACTGATGGTCTCGGGGCACAGCTATTAATAATAATATTCTGCGGTTCCTTATTGCAATATTTTTTAACAGTATTGTGGATTGACATATTATATTTCCCTACTAAAATACGAAAGTTAATCTGTCTGTCACATCAAAACCACTGAACCCTGAGGAAGGACATATGCTACTTTTTTACGAAAAACGACGAAAACGCGGACGAAGTCGCAGGCAAAAGCTAGTAATAAATAAAAATGCTGCCAGCCATTATAAAAAGTAAATATTTTATATAAATAAATATTCCATAATCAAATAAATTATAAAAAGTAGTGCTTAGTTTGGGATCAGAAATAGCCGTGTGTGATTGATAAAAGAATATTATTATTATATAAAATAGAAACATTTTATAATGGCAACATTTTTTTATTTAACAGCAACATATACGTGTTCTCGTTAAAGTTTGCTGAATTTATGAAGTCGTAAAGCGGGCGCGTCGGGGCTTGCCACTAAAATGTTGACATCTGACCGGTACGCAATGAACTCGAGTGGGGGCTTAGTTCCCAAGGTTTATGCTCAAATTAATCTAACACATAAAAAAAAACTTCTTTTTACAATTAAGTTGGCAAACAAGCATACGGACCGTCTTCCTCTTTTTTTGTTTATTGGTAGTGCCAGGGCATACCGAACCACGTGATCTTCGGGTCACCTCATCACATGGCCATATCAACGTAGCCTACTTTCAGTGAATTTGTCTGTAATGGTCGAACTTTGTAACTACATCTGATGTATTCATATATCGACGGATTCATTATTAATATATATAGGTACTAATAGTAGTTTATGATACTGTTGCATAATAGGGGTTATTAAAATACGAGTGTGAGTTTAAGAACGGAGCCATAAGCGAGGTTCTTAATAGTATCACACGAGTTTTTAATACCTAATTATGTGCAGTATCATACAGTACTTTATCTAAACTCATCTAATAATGTAATTTAAAGGTAAAAAATCAATAATATTTTATCATAGGTTTTCATGACTTACGGGTATCGATTATTCGTCATTTCCATTGCCGCCTCCACAATTTCAGATCAAAGTTTATTTCACTTTAGTACCACTGCTATTATTCTGTCATTTTTGGCCAAAATAAAATATGTATGCAAAAAATCAATAAAATAAACAAACATTAATCATCATGGCGCCCAAATCCGTGTGAAGAAAAACTCTTAAGTTGAGATCTCTACCGCATACGCGACCACAGACAAAGTAAATTTGCATCGTATTTTAATAACCCCTATTATGCAACAGTATCATAAACTACTATTTTTCTAGTCAAGGTGACTTAGTAAAAAGTTCACCCATTCAATGACTACTGCACCTATAGGTAACGTACAATGTTGGTCAATAAATGAAGCGTTTTTGACAGTATTCGCGTGAAAGTTGGTAAAAAGGCTTTCCAAGTGAAAAGTAAAATAATTACGGCCCCTTTACAAATTACAAGGGAGGCTTCAAAGGGTACCTTTGGGCCCTTAGTAATTAGACATCAGTCGCCATGGCTGTGCGGAACTAAGTATTATATTCCCGGTGTCATTTTATTTTGCTTCAATCTACATATTACTTATTACTAGATTCCTCCCTGCGGTTTCACCCGCGTGCCCGAGGGATATTATGTTTTCTCGGGATAAAAAGTACCCTATGTGTTAATTTAGGTTATAAACTATCTGTGTTCCAAATTTCATCCAAATGCGTTCAGTCGTTTTTACGTGAAAGAGTAACAAACATCCACCCATCCATCCATCCATCCATACAAACTTTCGCATTTATGGATTATAAAGCTGACGCTTGGAATTGTTAAAAAAACTGGTTATTGCAACCAACCATGTGAATTTTATGTCCGTGCACTTCAAATTCCTAAACAATTATCAGACTATTGAAAAAAGCTTTAAAATCTCTCAGCAAAAATATGAAGCTTTCAAATACAGTATGCGGTGTGAAATGTCGTTCCAACCGAAGTGTATAAAAACAGAGTATTTTATATCATGTCCGCACAATAAAAACTCAGCCACTCGTGTGATCCTGATGTCAAACACCAACTTCACATGTGCAATGTGAAATATTTTATGTGCACTAAGTTTTTGTGGAGTTTTCCAGTAGGAGATTCTCTCAGTTTTTTTAATTGACTTTTATTTCACTACCAGCTGATGTATTATCATAATACATCAGCTGGTAGTAAATAAGATAATAAAATAAAAAAAAACTACTCTAACATGGCGTGGACGCTAGCGACACCCGAGACACAGACCATTTACTACTTACCTCCGGGTATTACCCCTATTGATAATATACTACGTACAGCCCCTACCCACTTGCGAGTTGCCGACCCTTCCCCCTTCCCCGATGAACTCAGGCAACCATACTCACGCGCAGGAACACAACATAAAGTTATTTAGCAACGATATTCTGTAATGTACCCTGTCGAGCTGATCTTCAAGCGGAAAAGCGCTTGGAAAACTCGTATCTACGTCACAAAAAACAATGTACAAACAAGAAAATTAAATAAATCCTATCCGTAGTGGCAATGAACCGACATGTGGAAACATAAGGGATCGTTTTTTCGTGGCGGTCGCTTTGGACCCAACAGTGGTACCCTGGGGAAATTTGTCGGGTGTTCTAATAGAGTAAGGAGTGTGGAGGAAGTGATGAGCGGGAGCGATAAGTGGAGGTGGTTGCAAGTATGTTTAAACGATTTATTAAGTTCTGGCCTAAAAGTTATAAAGGCGTAGAATCTACTAAATTACCGTAAGTTTAACTAAAACCTAGTTTTGAAGGTATTTTATATTTCTAATTAGGGCCAATCTTTTTGTCATTTTAGTGAATATTTATCTATGCATTTTGTTTAGTAAGGAATAAAATGTTTTGTTTTACGATGTGTTATTAATTATCTTATTCTTCGGGATCGTTTTTTCAATATTATAATAATGTGTCTTTTTTATGCAAGTTAATATTAATGTTTTACAATAGCTAATGTTTGAAACTATTTGAAATCATAAAACGATGGTATTTTTTTATTATTATGAAATTAAACTTTACACACAGTTTTATATTAAAATTTCTCACGACCGAAAAAAATAAACATAAAGGCATTAAAGAAAGTTGAATCGCTTCCGCTTGTAACTCAGCATGTAGAAACAGAAACCTATTTACCGTAAACAGATAATGAACCTAAAATCTTGCTTGGTTTCATCCACACGATACTTTATGAGAACCACTAATTCTCATTTTTACTTTCAGTCGTATAGGTAGGTACCTACGTCATGAAAATGTAAAACCTGCCAAGTGCATGTCGGACTTCGGACATTTAGGGTTCCAAATCAAATGTAAATAGAATATTGGTTGTAATTGGTGAATATTGTTGGAATTTCAAAACTATTTCCCTTTCTATTAGAAATGTATGATAATATTTTCAAGTTATTTGAATGGAGCAAACAATAATAAAAAATAGATTTACATTATTAAAAAGGGCATTCACGATTTTTTTCTAAATATGATAAAAACAAATAGGAATGTTAATGAAACCCACAAGTTAAAAACTCAAAAGATTTCAATCCGTATATCAAAAATATACCTACCTATGTCTTTATTATTGTAATCATTGAACCAAAAAATCGAAAACAAAGACTTCTCCGATCCTTTCACGTGACATGGACGTAGCAGGAAAATAATACTAGTATATTATGTATTGCTGTAGTTATTTTTCAAAGCAGCTTACTCAGTTTGAGCTACATATGGTTTGAGGATGAACGAATGATTCCATAACTTACGATAACAGGTACCTACTAGAGTTAGTATAAATGCCTGTGACGTTAAGGGTAAACCTTCGGTTAGAGCGTTAAATTCAAATTTTATCACGTTTGTTGCTAATTGCAGCTCAGTATAGGTCGTAAGTTATCAACATGTTATTTGCGACAAAAGAAATCATCAACATTAAGGTATATTAGTAACATTTTCATGAAGTAGTATTTTTTTAATAGTTTTTTTTTTTATATACTACTAAGCAAACAAGCATACGGCCTACCTGTTTTCATACATTAGGTAGGTGAGTTTAGCTATTAAATCCTTAGGTACACATTAATTATACTCACTCTACTATAAGCTACCATATTTCCTAGCAAATATATAATATGTTTATTTATTCGCCCTTGATATCGCGACTTTATAAAGTATACGCTGAAAAAGGAGCCTAGAGAAAATTGGCTAGGTACCTACATCAAATAAAATGCGAAAATCGAAGCTATCTTTTTATTTGTTAACAACATTGACATTCTAATAAAATACACATGTTATTTATCAATCTACAATATTTCAAATTATATTGACATTCGATTTAATCTCTTAAATAAATATTGTTCAAACATGATTTCCGATATTTCTTTACATCTTTTATTTGTTCCTTATTTCGTTATTGACAATCGGCTTATTAGAGATAGTCATTGAAACTTCTTAGATGTAGGTAGGTAAGGAGATTGAGGAATTGATCAGAAGGGTATGAGTATGAAGAAAGTCAGTCTAACCAGACACGAGTAGTGTAGTAAAAGAAACTGTGTAAACGCATAAGTACCTTCTACCTAAGATTGTTATTACAGAGAACATTGCAAATACCTAAATTAATAATAAAAAAAAACCATAAAAAAATGCATAAAAAGCGAAACTAAAATGATGAGATATTGAATTTAACATCACTCGCTAGAGCGACTAACAGACTTAGCCTGTACTATGGCAAAGAAGAACTTTTGTGATGATAGAATTTACTGAAATTAGGAACTTTTTCGGTATTCAGTCTTCATCGTAGAAGAATTTTCAAAAAACTCAACAATAGTATAAACAAGTAAAACTCATAATCGGTAATAACCCGAAAAACTCCATTTTAATAATACGAGTAAAATCACAGATCAATAAGTATAATGGATTTTTATATTCTAAATTCAATAAAGTCTCTACATCACGAAAATTATTCTGTTTGAATTACATGATTTATAATTTTCTTTGACAGAGTTTTTCAATGGAAATTAGATCACATTTCTATGGCCATTAGTTAAAAACAAGTATTTTCCTGCTTCAGTAAGCGTCGGATAACAATTCTAATTTAATATTGAGAGTCTATCGGCGTCTTGATATACAAATATACAAGTATTTTTCTTACAATTATTTTTGAGAGCGAAACTTTGCAGAATTTAATGATATAGGTTCAAGGTTGTAATACCTACTGTCGAACACAGCTTAGGTATATGTTTTTTATTTGCGTTACATAATATGTCACCGTATGATTGCGAACACGTCTAGTTTACAATCCATCTTGCGAGATTGTAAACCCTCGATACATTGTGAACTGTACCATACTCTTCGCAATACAATTTTCGATAGTTCGTAATATATCCATATCAAACAGTTAAATTGTGAACGTACCTCTGATTCGACATCGGAATTGGAAACGAAAATTATCCAATGTCGATTCCGTTCCCGACGAGCTAACAAAAGGCTATTTTTAGTCGCAGTTAGGTAACAGATCAAAAAGATTCGATAGCGGAAAGATGGAGTGCGTTTACGAAGAAATTAAAATAGCAATTGCGGGAATTCGTCTCGGAAGTTTTGAATCCGTTTCCGATGTCGAATCCGAGTGTTTTAAAATAGCCATCCTGATTGGACACCATGCTCAAGTTGAAAATCTGTCGCCAAGCAACTATCGGCGTGGTCCTTGTGTGAAGAAGGTCCCAGGATATTTATCTGTTTATGAAAGACACTGGTAATGTTGATGACTTCAGACACTTCAATATATTATTATACAATATTGATTAGTTAGTAATATAAGTGTGGCCAGGCCAGGGTGACTGGCAGGAACGTCTATCGATGATTGATGCGATGGAAAGATACTGGTCGTTCTGACCTCGATAAAGTGTTTACTGATTTATTAACTCCCTCTTCTGCTAACTCGAGAAGATATAGAATAGTTTATATTTAATGTACAGATGATTTATTTTCTAGATATCTAAATCTATACTAATAATAAACCTTAAGAGTTTGTTTGTTTGAACGCCCTAATCTCCGGAGATACTGGTCCAATATGAAAATTTCATACACTAATATAAGTGGCTACATTATCCCCGGAGGTTATAAGCTACTTTTTATCCCGTGATCGCGAGTGAAGCCGCGGGGCACAATTGGTCTTAAATAAGACTTGTTTTGAAATCACGTGAATATCCCAGTTTAAGAAATAGTGACACTGTATCACATACTTCATTCTTGAGCAAATTGCGCTTTTTTGTGCAAATAGAATTTTGGAAAATCCATCGGGAAAGTCGTAAAGGATGATATTTTTACCCGACTGCGTTGAATGTAAATCTTAATGGGCAATGGCACCGGGGACGGACAGCTAGAAATAAAAGTAGATAATACAAAGGTAATATAATAGGTAAACATTACCCTAAGGTAAGTTACATTAGTATATACGATTTTGAAATGTATTTACTCCTATACTTCCCGTAAAAAACATTAAAACTCGTATACGAAAATAAAATCAAAGGAAAGCCAGTGAAATGACGACGAAACGTATTTTATACAGCCAGTGATACAAGATGTTACCCCTCATAAATACAACCCTTACGTTGTATAATGTTATTTACGACAAATACAACAACCAAATCAGCTGTTACAATAACTCGATATAAAATGTTATCGATACAAAGAATACGATAATAAGAAATAAAGACTAAAGAATATTCGATATCCCCGTAAGCGTTTCGTATCGAATAATATAATATGACTGTTCTTGTTGAATCAAAATGTAATATTTACATTCACTTGGTTTTTATTTTTGTAATAGGAAACATACTGGCTTTTGAAGCTCATGCTAGAGCTTTGGAAACTATAACATACAGATCTCCAAATCATTGTTCATGTGTCGACTAGCTTTCTGTCCCGCGATTTCAACTGCGACCCTTATTTTGCCCCTAAGAAGTAAATTTTGTGTTCTTCCTTTCTTACTACGCTATAAGAAGCTTCAAAATGTATGGTTCTATTTCTACTATTGGTCCCCCGCGATTTCACCTGCGTTCCCGGAATAAAAAAGTAATACCGATATGTTATTCCAGTTTATGATCTATCTATGTGCCAAGTTTCATTAAAATCCATTCAGTAGTTTTTGTCTGAAAGAGTAACAAATTTTCACATTTTATAATATAAAAGTGCTACTAATTAAATTGGTATTTGGACATACTTAACACACGGCTATCTGATCCCAAACTAAGCACAGCTTTTAAGTGATACACCACAACATAGATAATTAAACAAAGACTCAGAGTTTCAAAATTCACTGCATTATTACAAAGCCATACTAGGTTATTAAGTGCTTCGAAGCTCTTAACTGGTTTGTGAGTCTTGCTAACATATTTAAGTTACAAATAAGCTGTCAAGCAGTTGTATATAGTGAATGAAATGAACTATCCATCAATGAAAAAAATCTGATGATATAGCTAAGCTTCCCTCTCCCAAGTTTTCCCGATATAAAAAGTATGTTTTATGTTATTCCAGGGCATGAACTACCTATGTTTCAAGTTTCAATCAAATTCGTTCTGCTGTTCCTGTGAAACTTCCACATTTATAATATTAGTTAGGAAAGAAGTAGAATTAGTATATTTCTGGTATGATAAGATTTGCTAATCATTAATTCTCATAGACTTGTGTAGCCTTTTTATACCTCCCTAAATTGTAAAGTAGGTTGTTTTTTTTTTATACAACAAAGTCGGCAAACAAGCATACGGCCCGCCTGATGGTAAGCGGTAACCGTAGCCTATGGACGCTAGTGTCACCCGGGACAGAGACCATACTAATCCGCGCCCCGGGTACCACTCGTGCATTACTGACCCCGATGAACTCTGGCGACCTTACTCACGCACAGGAACACAACAAAGTTATTTGGCTGCGTATTCTGTAAGGTGGAGGTACTTCCCCAGTCGAGCTGCTCTTCAAGCGAAAAATCGTTATACTCTACCCCTCTTAAAAAGGTATAACATAAGTCACATTGTAAGTATAACAGTTAAGTATATCCGACTAAAGCCAAATAGCTTCGTTAAAGCGCTGAAATAAGATTAAAGAAGCGTTCTTTGCTCGCATCTTACGTGTGTTCTATTCTACACCTATGTGTTGTTTGTTATACATCATTGTGTTGAAGCCGAGTGCATTTGTGTTTGTGCGCTGCGCTATGCAATCGTATTCCTCTCAGTGATGTGCTTTTGAGATTTTGAAATGTCGATAGTTTTGTAATTATATAGCTTTTTTCGTGTCGTCTGCAGATATTTCAAGTTCTATATCACTTTATCTTTAATTTGTTTTCACTGGTTTTTAGCTTTTTCTAGGAATTTTATTCGTAAAGTCGTCAGTTCGTTGAAATTGTTACCAAATAAAATGAAGGTTATTTGTTTGCTTTTTACCCCAGTAATGGATTTTATTTTTATTGCTTATTTAAAGTCAAAAGCATTTATTAACTTAAGGCAATATCAGACCCTTAATTATTATCGTCAAAACTCTGAAGACATCTTGGCAATGTTATGAAATACACAAATCGCAGTGATGTCACTATTTTAACGAGATGCTCATGAAAGGAATTCATGAAATAGCTTCTCGATTTATTCAACACTAACTTTTCCGATATAAAAAGGAAATTCATAGAAGAAGAAAGAAATAGATATCTTTCTCCAGTTTTTTCTCAAATTTTATCGTATTCAATTCAGCGGTTTAAGCAGGAAAAAGTAACAGCCAAACAGAGTAACTTTCGCATTCATAATAATTAGTATAGATTATATTCTTAGTTTTGGAAAATATATATCGATATCAAATAAACCGGTTTATCGACACAATCCACATCACTAGCACGTAGCGTGGAGAGCGCTCAAGCGCGGTCGCGGTCTATGTACGTTTCATTTGTCTCGCAGTCTGGCTGAATTGTCTCCTAGGCCGAGCCAACACCGCCTGTCTACCTTATCTCAGCTTACGAATTTATGACTAAGTTATGAAACAATATTTGCTTGTAGTACTTATAAAAAAGGAAAAGTAGTCGGTATTATAGGTATATATAGTACATACTTAATGAAAACTTAATATGTCCATCTGATTTAATTTAATTTGTGTCTAATTGTTTGTTTGTTTGAATTGTTATTACTACTTACCTTTTTTTTGTACTTAATGTGTTTTTTATAAGATCAATTCAATGTAAATGTGTTATTGTTAGATGCTGTGTACAGTCATAATTGGACTCCAGGTTTATATTTGTAATTTGTCGTGATTTTTGTTTTCCTAAGTGTTTTTAAATCTGTTGTCTGTAACTGTGCCTATTAATAAATAAATAAATACATCATTTATCTGGTTGCCATAGTACAAGCTCTGCTTAGTTTGAGGTCATTAATCACGTGTGAAGAATGTCCCAAGATATTATTATAGGTAATTATTATAAAACCTAGGATAAGCTATATAAGACAGCTCGGCAACATGATAACAATCCCTTTACTTACTTCAACTTTTGGGAGTTTTTTGTAAGTCCTATTATTCGAAGTTGATGTAATCCAATCAGTTCATAAAAATAAACTATATCTACTTATTAAATAGTATAAAATAAAGTCGCCGTCTGCCTCTGTTTGTTTCTCCGCTTACTTCTAAACCACGCAACGGATTTTGATACGGTTTTCACAAATAGAAAGAGCGATAAACGAGGAGGGTTTTTGTATATGTATAAACTAGCTTAGAGGTACAATTTTTAAAAATCCTTTCTTAATCATATTAGGCATCTGTATGCCAAGTTTCAGCCCGATCCGTCGAGTGATTTGAGCAGTCGATCAGTCACGCTTTCCTTTTATATATTTAGATTGCACATACAAAGCCGGGGCGGTTTGCTAGTTCTACTAATATTATAAATGCGAAAGTTTGTGAGTACATATGTATGTGTTGCTACATGGATCTGCGAGGGATCCTTTTGCTTGTTCACTTTGTCTTATCTCTTTTCTAAAATTTGTATCTAGTCGAAAGAAGACGCCTTACTTTCAGTGAGAGTAAATGCAGAGAAATGAATGCCAGCACTCACCTTAGATATCAGCAACTCCTGCATCTGCTCCATCCAAAATAGGGCGCGCCCAGAATAACTTGGTAGAGATGATATTTTCACCAGAAATATTTTAGTTTTTATTCAAGGTTCGAAAAGTTCGTAGGTGCTCAGCGGGGGAGCGCGGGAATCAGAAACGTCAAAAATAACATTTTTTTTAATAGTCAATTTTCCATAGACTACGTAGATGCGTTCCGAAATCGCAGTGAGCACTGACATGAAAGTTGCAACAGTATGGATGACTGACTACTGACCGGATTTGGGTGAAAATTGGCACATAGATAAATCATATCCTGGAATAACATATCGGCTACTTTTTATCTCGGAAAAACATAAAATACCTCGGGAACGCGGGTGAAACCGCGGGGCCGAAAGCTATTAGTATATAAAGTAGGTATATTAGTTATGAAGCTTGAGTGAGCTTTTATATAAGTTAGACAACTTACACATACTGACAAGAACAGATGTTTTGGAGCGGTGATTGATCTGACAAATGCAGCAATGGATATTATGAACCACGTATGTTTAAATAACTTGAATACATAAACATCTCTGTTTGTCCTGAGTCTAGGGGTATGAAGTACCTAGTTCAAACTCCAGACTCTTACAAAGATTTTGTTACCTTCTGTATATTGGACCTATTTATTTAATTTGCTAAGATTCTTTTCGAAGAGTAAATAAATGAATTTATTGTTATTGGTGCCGATTCTGTTGTTTACGAACTTAACTAATATTAGACAAGTCACCTCTCTTTCATTTTAACCTTATTGAAAAAAGATAGAACATTTTTAATGCTGTCAGTTTAATCCATACCGTCGTAATGTACGGGTCGTGTCGTGAAATAGTCGTGACCAATAAAGATCGCGCTTAAATTCACGTTGAAATGTGTGATCGGATTAAACTGACAGGACTAAAATATCGTGCATCCCTTTCTTATATTTATTATTAGAAAGAGATATAGTGAGATTAAATTTATTTTAGTTCGTAAACAACAGAATCGGCACCATTATTATGTATATATTTCGAAGAGAAATTAGGGTACACGGATTTCACGAAATCCCTAGGGATACAGTACGAAATCACAGTAGATGTCGAATATTATTGTTTAATACGTCTTCTCACTAAAAATGTTTAGTGTTATGACAAAATACTAAGGCAAAGAACCTTTTTTTCCTTGTCTGTTTATTTAAGTAGGTACCTTGTAATAGTATGTATTCTTTGATAACGGACATAATCTTTTTTTATCGGAAAGTTGACAAGCAGGCAGGCCTGATGGTAAGTGGTTACCGTCGCCTCTCGCCATTTGCAATACCAGAGGTGTTGCCAATGTGTTGCCGATAAAGTGCCGAGAACACAACTGGCTCTCAAGTGCAATTGCCGGAACACACCGGTAGGTGCTTGGCGATAAATTTTCAACTTGAGGGTGGTAGCCAGCCAGACGGGTACTACAAAGTACCCTACCACCGTGCTATGGTTTCCTCACGATGTTTTCCTTCACCGAAAGCTCAAGCTCATTGTAGGATTCGTCGCGGCATCCGACGTCACTACCACTGAGCTATCATCGCCTAAATCGTTGCAATTTCTTTACGTATCCATCAGCCTTAACGACATCCATAAAGAACATGTTTTAGCAATATGACTGCCATTTTTCAAGTAATAAAGACTATGTCAGCTCGCTTAAATAGTCATCAGTCCGAACCATGTTTACTATAATACTTAGCTTTGACCTGACTAAGTAAACCTCCGTTATTTGTACTAAGTATTATGATATATCAACTAAAACTTGTGTAGTTCGGTTGGTTAATCCTATATTTTGTTGTGTTTAAGCACATAATAAGTTACTGTGTAGTTTATGTTCGTATTAAGTGAACAATAGCGTGAAAGACTTTATTAATTTGGTTACAGCATTTTACTTTCATCGTTATTTATACAGGTTGTATAATAATTCACATGTAGGAAATTAAGGGGTGGGTAGTCGTCAATATAAACAATGTTTACAGTGTGACTAACTCTGAAATAAATGAACAACATTTACTATGTGACCAATTCTGAAATAAATGAATAATATTTACTATGTGACATGAACTATTTATTTATTTTACAACATTAAATATTTACAACAAAAAAATAATATATCCCTAACCCTATTTACAAAATACAAAATATTTACAAGTAAATAAGTTGTGCCAGATCACTGACCTGAGTGAACGTGCCAAGAAGGCTGGCGGCATTGCCACGTTGAATGGCAATGATGATCCGCTGTGCTAGATAGACACCAGCCTTCCTGTCACGGGAGGTCTCAATAAGGCGCCGGGAGACCTCTTTAAACAAAATGGCCCCAGTGTTTCAACACCAAAATGTGACCAACTCGGAAATTGCAATTTGATTTTAAATTTTCGTACTTTTGAATGAAAAAGTAGAATTTTTTGAGACTTCATACTTGGTCCCTTGGTTAAACACTGTAGGTAAGTACCTACTTAGATGAATAATTATACAAGCTATATAGATTTTTTTATTTTATTTTAATAAATACCATTATCTTATGCGATAGCTCCACTAGAAATGCGTTTCCGATCGTTAAGTTCCGACCATTGGAATGTAAGCACAATCCAATGGCAGTACCTACTCTCACGTCAGTTACATTACATTGCAGTTATAAACTGATAGTTTCGGTGCCTCGACTGAGAATGGGATAAGTACGATTGCGAATAAAACATCACAAAAGATTGCTAGTGAAATTGCAGGGCAAAAACTGCAACCAATAGCACAATAATTGAATGCGAGTGAAACCGCTAGCAAAAACAATTTTACCGGAGGAAATAAATACGCAATAATGCGGTAGCTGTTAAAATAAAATATAATTTGCTGCATTGCATCGGTTGCCTTGAGCAATCAAAAATATAGCCCCGTATAGAAATTCAATTAACTTCATTCAGTTTTAATATAGGTCGTGCGGTTTAGAACAGAAAATAATATTTTAGGTGAACTTCGAGAAAATATCGTGCTGGAGTATTTTATACTTGTCTAGCCGCTATCAAGTTGAAAATCTGTCGTCAAGCAAGCACCAATTGTGGAGTAATAGGGCAGATGTATTTGAGAATCTATTCATTTCTATGCATTATGTACTTATTATTTTCGGTTACATCATCACTTATCGTGGTGAGATTTACGATTAAACATATTGAATTGCGATAGTAAATAATATCCTGGGATATCCTGGGACATTTCTTCACACACGGTTATCTGATCCCAAACTAAGCAGAGCTTGTAATAGATAGTAAATAATAAGGTAATGAAAAGGAAAAAAATACGAACTTTTTTACTCAGCTCCATTGTCAAACCAGCGCAATCCTGCCAAAGTATAAATAATATAATACGTACTAATCCTACTAACTGTTTGTTACTCTTTCACGTAAAAATTACTGAACGGATTTGGATGAAATTTGGCACATAGATAACATATAGGCTACTTTATATCCCAGGAAAACATGAGATACCTCGGGAACGCGGGTGAAACCGCAGGGCGGAAGCTAGTGACACCATATTATTGTATTGTTTACCTAGATCAATTGAACAGCGGGGTAGTGAGTCATAACTGACTTATTCGATTCGACCTTAACATACTAACACTGCTAGTTATATAAAAAAAATATATTCATCATCATCATGTCAGCCGAAAGAACGGCCACTGCTGGAGGCATGAAAACACCGCATGAATAATGGTAATAGTAGTTTATGATACTGTTGCATAATAGGGGTTATTAAATACGAGTGTGAGTTTAAGTACCGAGCCATAGGCGAGGTTCTTAATAGTATCACACGAGATTTTAATACCTAATTATGTGCAGTATCATACAGTACTTTATCTAAACTCATATAAATAATTTAATTGAAAGGTAAAAAAAATCGATAGTATTTTGCTACCTACCAACTTTAGTCCTAAAAAAAAAAATTGCAATTTTTTTGTCAAAATGATAAAATCTCAAGTCAAAAATTCGTCACTATTACATGTAACCACAGACAAACTAAATTTGCATCTAAAATTGAATTGATTATACTATTGATAGGTGTACTTTAATAGAAAAAAAGTTATTTTATAGCATTATCTTGGGAACAAAACTGTATTATAATAAATCATTATACACGGGTGTGCATAAAGTGGGTCATTAAAGTACTGTCTTTGATTTCATAATTGGCACATTACGATATGATAGTAGATAAAGAATATAATAATTATGTAATACTTCCAACTTTGACATCACTTTATTGCGTTTCAATATTAATTATGGCGCCAAAATTAATATTTATTTATCTCAAGTACATCCTTACAAGGATGGGTCCTTTATAGATAATACCACCATATCTGAAACTCGAAACTAAACTTTGCCATCGCAATTATACTCATTATAACAATCAAAGTCTCAAACACGTTTCCGATATACTCTATTAGTGAAAGGTTCATGCAAATATCACCGACGTAGCTAGATATCTTAATTAAGAAAACCGCTATCTACTTGATGTAACTATGACGTAACGGATTCGATTAGACGCCCTCTAGTGGCGAGGGGAGGAAATAATCTCGTGGAGGACAAATCCCTAGTAAAATCGACGTCTTACGCTGTGAGGACGTGTAGAGAATTAAAGAATGTTAGCTTTGTATCACACTTGAGTTTGGGAAAAGTAGGAATTTATTTTGGAGTTGTAAGTGAGTTAAAAACATACATAAACTAGGTACTGATGAACTTGAATATACTAGTATGAGTGTAATACTTATAACAGTAGTTGTTTATATATTGTTATATATTGACAAGCCAGTTGGTGCAATTGGTTAAGACACTACCTGTAGCGCCGCTGGTCGTGGGTTCGATTCCCATCCAGGACAAACATTTGTGTGCATGAACATGTCTGTTTGTCCTGAGTCTGGGTGTAATTATCTATATAAGTATGTATTTACAAAAAAAAGTAGTATATGTAGTATATTAGTTATCTGGTTTCCATAGTACAAGCTCTGCTTAGTTTGGGATCAGTTAACCATATGTGAAGAATGTCCCAAGATATTATTTATTTATATATAAGTATTAATTTTATGTCTCACCACAATTTTATATGCAATAAAATTTCTAACCGCAACTTTTTGATGACCAACTAAAATTATTTTTATGGATGTATTTTTGTTACTCATTCACGCAAAAACTACTGAACGGATTTCAATGAAACTTGGCACATGTATAGATCATACCTTGGAAAAATAGATAAGCTACTTTATATCTCGGGAAAACTTATAATCCTTCGGGAACGCGGGTGAAACCGTGGGGCGGAAGCTGGTATGTTTTACAAACACTTCTTAGCTTATGAGCAAACGCAACTTGAGATCACCGGTATATTATTCTTCACACTACTATTCTTAGTAGGTACTTCTTATTCTTCATACTTCAGGACGTTGTTGGTGGAGTACTTTTTAATACCCGCATGGCTGGTTACTATAATCTAGTTGAAAATACCTACTGATATGTTGCAAGCAGTTATACTTGACAGCCTATTTAGACTTTATGTGCTTACCACATCATCACTTACCACGCTGAGATTGTGATCAAAACCCTCTAATAAATATATTTTCAAAATGGCACCCATTTCGACACTACGCCAATGTGCACATTCCTTAAAACCGAATCTCCCCGTTAAGAGGCCTGCAATAAAAAAGCAAGGACGTGGACGCCTCTGCTAATTTCAAGGGGGCCATTTCACGTTTCGGCTATCACAGATATTCTACACGTAACTGGAACGGACAGCCGAATAGGCGTACCCGTAAAAATTGGTATTATTTCTACAGAGTATAAATAGCTATTACCAATGAGGAGCTGGGGAACAAAAGCAGACTTGTCCATTACTTGCTTTTTACACTAGAACAAAAGAAACTGAATTCTAATGTTACAGATTAGCTGAAAATTGTACTAAAACTGACTTTTTGAACGCTGCAGCGCTGTTTTCATTCGGATTAAATCACTTTTGAAGCAAAATATTCTAAGGGTATATAGATGTGGGCTTATAGAGTACGAAACTATGAAAAAAAAACGTTCAGAGTGGACAAGACCGCTTTTGTTCGCCAGCTCCTCAAATTGGATTATTTAAATATTATATCGGTTTCTTGGAGTATAAATGTTCGGATGGCTTCATATTTTGCTTTTTTCGTAGTGTAGGTATAGACCTGTGTTCGATCACAATCTCACCGTGGTCATTAATGATGTGCCTGATAGTGGTTAGCACACGAAGCCTAGAAGGGAACTGGCTCTCAAATGCAGCTGTCGGAACACACCGGAAGGTGCTCGGTGATAAATATTCAAAGTACACCGTGCTATGGTTTCCTCACGATGTTTTCCTTTACCGAAAGCTCAAGCTCATAGTTGGATTCGAATCTGTGACCTTCGTCTTCTAAATAAGGCTTTATATTTTACAAGCTGTGCTCCGCGGTGTGGCTCGCATACTCGTATAATCCTATGTCCTTCTTTGCCATAGGTTACCTGGGTGCTATTGTGATTTCATTTCATTTGGCTGTGAATCGCCAAGAGGTGACAAATAGACTTTCTTTCACATTTATAATATACTAGATTCCGCCCCGCGGTTTCACCCGCTCTCCCGAGGGATCTTATGATTTCCCGGGATAAAAAGAATCCTATGTGTTAATCTAGGTTATAAACTATCTGTGTTCCAAATTTCATCCACAACCATTCAGTAGATTTGCGTGAAAGAGTACTAGAGAGATACTCACAAACTTTCGCATTTATAAATATTAGGTATATTTCTAAACACATCATAGAATGCTGCAAAATGGTCTTCATGTTTTCAAATAATAGATTAAAATTACCTGTCCATGTGAGCCTGGGAAGTATATTAAGTTATTTTATATTTTAAGCTGTTCTTCAACACTCGTGGCATAACCAGTAGCCAATTATCCGTGACTACATCTCACATTCTCATGCTAGACATGGCGACAGGCTTCTCGTGTCCTCGCCTTATTACATCGCCATATTGTATTTATTATTAGTCCTTACTATTGGCTGCCTATAAATGAAATTTGGAATGATTTCGTTGGATCATTATTTTTATACGTTTATTTTTTGCCCGAAAAAATATAGATATATATATTTGTCCGTTTTTTCCATAATAACTTTTAAATGCCTTGACCGATTTGGAAATGTATGATATTTTTTGAATCCATAAGCCACCCTGAGTGATATAGGACAGAAGATAGGGTACCTACTCAAACGTAATATACTTAGCGTATGATCACAATATCATCATCGTCATCATGTCAGCCGAAAGACGTCCACTGCTGGACAAAGGCCTCCCTCAATGCCACGATGGCCGGTCTTGCGCTACCCGCATCTAGCGGTTTCCTCTCACAAGATCATCGGTCTACCTTGTGAGGGGCCTACCCACGCTGCGTCTTCCGATTCTTGGGGTCATAAGAAGGCTAATGTCACCCAAAGAGCAATGGAGAATCAGAAATGATGATCATAATTCGTAATTTTGTAATTACAGTAAACATTTAGCTGATAGGTAGTTTGTGTCCCAGCTGGGGTGTTACAATCGTTCGTAGGCGTCTGTAATGTAACCGAGTTGTTATGTAAAAAATATATGTAAGTAGAGAAGGTAGGTATATAATAAGGAATGAACACATAAGTGTCGATACGATAGTGTGCGGACAAACTTGTTCGTAACTTGGATGCGAACTTGTTAAACATTGTAAGTATTAAGTTTCTTTGCTAACACAGTACTGTATCTGTCACCGTACGATTGTGAACATCGTTAGTTTATAATTATATCTCACAAGATTGTAAACTGTCGATAATTTGCGAAGTGTACCATACTGTTTACAATATAACGTATTAATTATCGAAAGTTTATAATCTGTCCATATCAAACCGTCAAATTGTGAACTTCATATTTGAATGCGCTTATTGGTTGCGCGTATTGAACGTCATGTGCCCCACGCCGCCGCCATCTTTACCTGTCATTCGTTAGTTAGTCGTTTCCCTTGATAAAACTTATTATTTATTATTATTATTTATTTATTCGCGATAGAAACATTGCGACTATCTCCACTGCAATCGCAAGTGTCCCAGAAAACTTGCTCACAAGCCCAGGATCTGATAAACAAAATGTAGGTTAAACATTACCTGTGTGTGTGTGTGGGGCAATCTCAGTAACCAATCACAATCGCTAATGGCGAATGAATGTTATATTAAAGCTGAATTTAGGGCTTGAATAATTTTGAATGACTAGGATTTAGCTCGACACGATAGGAAATGAGTGATGGTTATTTTTTAGGCTGTCCTCGTTACTACAAGCTTGCTTTTAGGCCTTTTTTTATCAACAATGTTAGTAATTTATAATCATGCGGCCCACTTCAAGGTAAGCGGTTACCGTAGCCAATGATCGATTGTAATACAAGGTGCCGTAGTGAAAAAACATCGTGAAAAAACCTTAGCGCCTATATATCAGGCCGCAGGTCGTGGATTCGATTCCCATCCAATACATACATTTGTACAATGTCCCAGGATGTTATCTGAAATAATAATATCTATACTACTAATAATAAAGCTGAAGAGTTTGTTTGTTTGAACGCGCTAATCTCCGGAGTTATTGGTCCGACTTGAAAAAATATTTCACTAATAGGAAGCTACATTATCCCCGAAGGTTATAGGCTACTTTTTATCTCGGGAACGCGAGTGAAACCGCGGAGAACAGCTATTAAATATAATTAAAAATATTATACCTACAAAAGAAAAGACAAATATTTAACCAGTTCCGCTCGCTACCATTCTTTGTCGAATCCCACACAAGGAAACTAAACAGGAAATCTACACATGTTTCGTTTCTCCACGAAATTATTGATCTGGTGGCAAATTAACTTTTATCTAAGTATCCGTAAGTATATGAACCTATCCAAAGCTCCAACCCACATATTGATTCTTATATTCTTTTACCTAAGTATCCGTAAGTATATGAACCTATCCAAAGCTCCAACCCACATATTGATTCTTATATTCTTTTACCTAAGTATCCGTAAGTATATGAACCTATCCAAAGCTCCAACCCACATATTGATTCTTATATTCTTATATTCTTTTACCTAAGTATCCGTAAGTATATGAACCTATCCAAAGCTCCAACCCACATATTGATTCTTATACCACATCAGTGCGGTCAACATTTTTGTTTTAACAACAAAGTTTGTCGAACAACAACAAATCTTACAAGTTTGTTTTCGGAGTCAACAACAGTTTGTTAGTTTGTCTCGAAGGCGACAAATTTCCTCTACAGGGATTACTTTTACCTCTGTCACTGATCTTATTATACAAGTGGTTAGTGGCATTATATTTGTATAGGATTTCAGACGTTTTGTTCGTTTTATATACATGTTTTGTTTTTATGTGTTCGAAGTTGTAAATAAGCATGGTGGTGGAATCGATAGAAGCAATTTACCCAGCGATCAATTCAAGGATATTGCTGAACATACCATTGATTTCCACAACTAACGGTTTTTGGGATTACATCCAGCGGCTTCCAGCGACTCCGAGTATATATGGTCAGTCCTTCTGATGGGAGATCGACCAGCTCGACGCTTTCCATGTGGTCGCCACTCAACAACCTATCTTCCCCACGGTTATCGGCTTTTCGAGTGATGAAGCCTGCTCATTGCCACTTCAGCTTGCTGATTTTTTACGAGATATCTGTCACTTTTGTTCTTCTACAAATGTCAAGGATATTTTTGAACCATGTGTAGAGAAATATTGAGCACAACCCGTTTCATAGTTCGATTTATAGATCATCATACTCTGGAATGGCTACTTTTTATCCTGGGAAAATATAAGATCCTCGGTAATGCGGGTAAAACCGCGAAGAGGAAGCTACCTATACATGTCCAGCCTATATAATAAGCTACGCCCCATAATCCGGGGGGAGTCCGTTTCTACACAGGAAGGCAGGATTGGGTAGGGCTGTTCTAAACCTACCGCTACAGACCCAATGCGTATAATCCGTTGGTGTCAATCGCACCGCAGTAGGCTGGGCTGCGGATTTGAATCTAATGTTCAATGTATGGCTGAAACAATGCCGAAATTCATACTCGCGCTATATACGAGTTTTCAGAGGCACCCGTCTAATGGGACTCACGAAATATAATACTCCTGAAATAGATATCATAAAAAGCTAGATTACCTACTCGTTAACTAACAGCGAGCCTAAATCTTCATAGTTGAAAAGAACCGTACCTATTCATCACTATCCATCATCACGACATAAAACGTCAAATGGTAACCACAACTACGAATTCTACGACAATATATTAGTCGAGAAACTTCCTTAATCGTCCCTAAAATATGAGCTTTATAAATAAAAATACTTTATATTACAATGTACCTCCCTATTTAAGTGTTGTGCGCGGCAGGTCAATCACGCAATACCCTTTATCCCTGTACCAGTAACCAACAAATTACTACGAAATAAAGTGGTTCGTCATACATTGCTACTATTGTTCGCTTATACGTTATAAGTGAAGGTATCGGCACAGCGATCAATGTGACACAATTGGGCACAATTGCCTGAAGGCGGGGTTGATTACGCTGAATACATGACCTGACCTCGTTTTGGTTATTCACGAATTTTATTAATCGGAAGGTACGATTTTAGTTGGACTGGAAGAATTTTTAGGGTTCCATTTCAGCAGTAAATCTTTCTATATAGTTTGGTACTTAGTTACTCATGAAAATTTGCATTTTTTTTGTTTTAGTTTTGAATTTCTGCTTATCGTTTTAAGACCTGGCCCCTGTTATTTACTACGTATCTACTTGAAAATAATTATGATTATATCATAAAATGAGATTAAGGTAAAATGAGTACTAGACCACTTAAAATAAGGAAACTACAACCTTTCTACAATTAATTTAATATAATAATATAATATATTTTGGATACAAATCGTTTGATTTTCAAAAAAATATTGATGGTATTTTACTGATTAGGTAGCGTACTTTCGATATCAGTTTTTTTTTTTTTTAATATATGTAATAGTTACGGAATAATCGCCTGGACACACTTAACGATTACACCCTGTATAGCTAAAATTTTTTTACGTTACCAAAATTAATTAAATACATCCCAACAACACACCTGGCATCCTTTCAACTTACCCACTTAAGTAAATAAAATTAATCAAATAACTAACTAAGCCCCAGGGGGACAAATAACCAGCTTTGAGAGCCGCTGGTTATAAATTGACAACACCAATACGGCTAGGCGGTCTGGCGCGTCCTCGTCTGATTATACTGATTAGTAAACATGACTGCGCCTCGTCGGCGACAATTCTCTCTAATGATTGGCCCGCTGGTAGCCCGGTCTGATTGTCTGATGTTTAGGGAAGGCTACGTTTCACATACAAATGTCATCTATCAACTATTTGATGATTTTATAGGATATCTTGAAGGAATTTTGCTCTGCTTTACTTTGAAAAAAAAGTTACAGTTTTATGTACTGATGACCAGTGGATTTAAGTCATCATCTCAGTTCAAAATTTTCTAATACAATGATTTTGTTCCATAGAAAAAATCACAGGTTTAATATTCTTAATCCCCAAATAGTCTGTGACTGCCGTATGTTTCTCTCTAGGAAGTCACAGATAGTAAGTCAGGTAAAACGCACACGCCACGAGGCAGTTACAGATTTACAGTTCTTGAACTACTGATAGAAATCCCCACTAAAATTATTTTTTGGGGATGTATTACGTTTTGGCAAAAATCACAAAATACAAGTTGTTAGTCTTGATGTACCTAAGGGCGCGTCACCACTAGACTCACTGTTAGCGGCGACTATTTGCTTCCAGTTTGCCTCCCTATATTTTTTAAATGGAGTGTCCATACCGCGCGTAGTTCACGCAGTTTGCGGTGTTACGCTTGCCGACTCATTCAGTGAGCGGCTGATTCACAGAGCGATACATTGAGTCAGCGACCAATACGCCGATGACACCATAGTAGATAGTCTGCCGCTAACTATGAGCCTAGTGGAGGTTTTCACTTTCAAAATTTAGCCTACTTATTGAATATCATCTAAGTATTGTTATGCTCGTAGCTAAATCAATGAGGTATACAAATACCTTATTAATAGTAATAAATTAATTTTTCAGTTAATTTACACCCATTAATTTACAAAAATAATAACCCGCAAGATGGATATTCACAAGAAAGTAATATGAGCTGGGTATAAAATTAATCAGAATAAGACTTAGCTTTATATTTAAAAAAATCCCAGAATCAATTTGAAATCCTTTAGAAGTCCAAATATTTTATAAAATGCTGAAAACCTTTTAAATTTAAAAGTATGAAACTTTAATAGTAAAGTATTAAAATCTTTAATTTAACTTTAAGCAAACAAATCAAGTTCCACAAAGCCCTTCGGATTATCTCTATAACATCAGCTAAACAGACATGATGCTCATAAATTGAGCCTTCTGAGAGATATAGGTTCTCTCTGTATGTTCTACCGTTTATATAATTAGAGTATCCTCAAAAACTTGTTGTCTAGATAATGATCCCCTGTACACTGCTCGCCGCTGATATGATCATCCTCATATCCTCGAGCTACTTCAATCATCCACACAATATTCAGCCGGTCGTTTCATTTACGGACCATTCGGATTTCTTAAAAAAATACCGGATTTACAGAAAGGAGATTCAAGATTAATTTATTTTCCTGTAATGTTTTGAGATGAAAACACAAACTCTATTTTTATCCAAAACTCAATTACGTTTTCGGAAAAAACATGTCTCCAAAAGCCTCCACACTCAATCATGTGCTAAGAAGCTTAATAAAAGTAATTTATACCCGACAATATATCGTTTCGCACCACTGTGTGATGACAGGGAACCGTTATTACCACTCTGACATATAGGACTTAAGGCATTTGTCCCATTGGCGCCGATTAGCGAGAAGCGAGTAAAGCTAGCAACTAGAAATGAATTGGCCAGCAAAGAACAGCGAGTGTTCTACTCGCCATGCGAGGGTCATTGAGCGAACCTTGATAGCTTTTGACAAACGAATGAAGAAAGTTCTCGCCAAGCTGTGCTCTTTACTGATACACGACTTCTACCTATTGTCCGTGTGGATGACTATCCCATTGAAAAGGAATGATCTTCCGCCAAGCCGAGTGGATCTTGGAATCTTATTTATATTTCAATAATCGACAGAGCTTTACCATGTAGATTCTTGTAGCGCCATCTATCAATCGGTGTGTGAACCATCGTAACGCTTGTTAGGTGTCGATTCGTGAGCGAAAAAATAATCAATAGCTTTGGGTGACGGTGGAACAGGTGCCTAAGGGTTGTCTCGTGGAATGAATTAATCAGTATGACACTGTCTTCGGCTAAAGGGATGCGTGTTAACTTAATACCTGATGTATTATGTACGAAGTTGTCCTACAAACCTATTCTTGAACCTAGCACTTAATGGATACCTTTAGTACAATGCCTTCCTGCATAACCTAGTTTTAAGTTAAAGTTGGTGGTTCATGGATGTTAGTTATGTTTCTATTTAAAGTTAGGATCTAATTGTAACTATGGATACGTAATAAGCATTGACCAAGAGTCCTTGCTCTAGTATAATAATGCATATCCTACTATACAAGTATGTGAGTATGGATGTATGGATGTTTCTTACTCTTTCACATAAAAACAACTGAACGGATTTGGATGAAATTTGGAACACGGATAGTTTATAACCTGGATTAACACATAGGATAATTTTTATTCCGGGAAAACATAACATCCCTCGGGAATGAGGGTGAAATCGATACTTTTATTTTTGGATTGACAAAAATTGCTCTAGAACTGCTGATCCGATTCTAAAAATTCTTTCACTAGTTGAGAGCTCCGTTAACCATCAGTGCAACTGCTACTTTTCATGTCAGAAACGCAAGAGAACTGCGGGAAATAGCTAATATATAATATGATCAAGCAAATAATACTTATTCGAAACTTAAAATGTGCTAATTTTAGATAAATAGTACACTCTCCGTACTTTCTGGCAAAAATGATGTAAACCTCAAAAACAGTTTCATTTATCGATGACTTAAGTACACTCATAAATAATTAACTGGCGCCATTTTGACATGAAACTCGAAGTTAATAATGGTTTGGCACTTTAATAAATCATCTGTTACACGCGACCGGCACCGCTCCATAGCTAATTACAAGCAAGGGTTTTGGAAAACGAAAAAAGAAACGTGATTCTAATGAAACTCGAATTTCGACCGAGAACATTTTACGTCATTACTGTAGCATGTAAATTTTGTGTTAGGTACATGCAAATTATGAAAAAAAACTAAACTTTTTGGGCTTCAGCCCAGGGCCCCGTGGATTCAAGGGGCCCCCAGCTAAGTTAAGTCAAAGTCAAAATAGACAATAATGCGAAAGAATCCATAATTTTTTTTGAAGGATTCGCAGAATCCTACGATTAATCGAACCCATTCAATTCATTTAATTCAAGTCTACGTTCAGGTATTGGTACTGGTACTTCGAACTGAGTTCGTACTAGTCTAGGGCCCCCTAAACTCACGGTCCGGCCCTGCTCCTACATAGTAGCACAGTTTTAGGGTGAACGCTGAGAGATTAATAGGCGTTTATGGGTTTTATGTTTTTTCTTTGTGGAAACGTGGATGTAAAGTATAATACTGCTGTCTATGTCAATGATGGTGTTGATGGCGATGAAATTGCCCAGGATTCAAATTTCATTTTATGTAAATATTTTTTGTTTTTTTTTAACTCTCAATGAAAAATAAGTGTTGTTGTAAGTTTGTAGTGTGTATCTGTGTGTCTGTACGTGGCCTCATAGCTCCTGAACGAATGGACCGATATTGATTTCGTTTTTTTTTTGTTTGAAATCGAGAGTATTCTTAGCTATGTTTCAAGAAAATCTGCTCAGCCGTTTGAAAATTATGACCAATTTTCAAACCAAGTTTCGGGGGATTCTTATTTCTTTTTAGTTTAGTTAATAATAATGTGAAACTCGTGTTAATCTTGCTTAAATAGGCACTAACTATCATATAATGTTAAATCCCCAACTTAAAAAATCAACTTCATATTTTTGTCCACCTAAAACGTCACTTTTGCCGTGTGGGCTTATTTTTAACAGACTTCAAAAAAAGGAGGAGGTTATCAATTCGACTGTATTTTTTATGTTTGTTACCTCATAACTTGCGATTGGGTGAACCGATTTTCATGATTCTTTTTTTATTTAAAAGCTGGTGCTTCCCGTGTAGTCCCATTGTCACCATTTCAATACCTGATGATGGGATCTTGTAGAAATCGGGGGAACTCTTCAATAAATAACAGCAGATTAACCGCGATTGTTGCTTTAGCATATCTAAGCATTGTTTACGCCATCACACGACATAATATCACGCCTGTACTCACTACAAAGGTTATAAAATTGTCCTCGAGTTACATTTCCTCTGTTGAGATAGGCGATTCTCCCTGTCTTCCTGTGTTTCATTTAAACGGCGCTGTCTCATATGAGCAGCGGTTTAGTAGGTCTACCCATACTCAAATACCTAAGTAATTAGTGTCCTTAAGATTCACTATGATTCACTACGATTCACTATTTTTGACACCGACTCCAAAAATAACAATAATTGTACCTACTTACATTATAATGTTATCGTAATAATTTGATTGCTTTTTAAGTAGTCTAATATTTTTCTTTTCGTTTTACTTAGGAGAACTCTGAAAATATTTTGATAAGTATTTGTTATTCATAGGTAGGTATGTGTTGAGTTAGTAAAGTTAGTTGATTTGTTAAGTTGTAGAAAAATACGCAATTATTTTTTTACTTTTTAGTGCATATTAATTTGTTTTGGAATATTTATTTTTTGAAGTCGGTGTTTTTTTTTTTGTTAAAATTGTTTTTTATAATAGTAGAGAATCATCATTTACAAAATATAGATTTCGCTTCAAGCATCGGGCGCGTGTGTTAGATTATTACTAAAACTATACAATTTAAGCAACATAAAGTTTAAATATTATCCCTGTATTTGTATGGTAAAATAAAAGTTATGATTTATTGGAACACTGAACAGGTTTATTGAAAACATTTATCTTTTTGATTACATTTTATTGATCATCAAAATACACATTTCCGGTTTACAACAAACAAATACAAGTTAAGTTTAGATTCTTACTGTTTGTGTGCCATCGATCATTATAGATTTTATAATGTACAAATAATATGGTTTACGATTTCTTGCTTTGTTTTCTTTAGGAATTTCATAATGCTCTAAACGAATAAATTGAAAACCTCGTTAAAGATAAAGAATATGAAGTATTGATATGCCATAAATCATGATTTGAATTATAATGTATGAATTATGTATAAATTATATTGTTTATGACTTGTTACTTAATTTGGATTTTGTAACGGTATAAAGAAAATAGTTTAAAACGTTGTAAAAATATCAAGATATTACCACCACAAATCTTAACGTGAAAACGACAAAATGTCGTCATGCTTTGCGGCGTCTGAGGTTGCCTATATAAAGCCGCATCATTTTGAGCTAAGATGACTTTTCATTCGACTGTTATACGGAGCAGACATCTCTCATAGTTTGTCTTGGCCGTAAGAATTAAGTTGAGAAAAGTAATCTTCAAGTAAATAGCGAAAGCTATGCCAAATTACTCATCGACCGTTTAAATCGGCTGTTATGCGGTTCGGACATATAAACTGTGTCTATTGTCCGTGAGAATTAAGCTGAATGTAAACTTGGCAATTAGCACTACACCGTAGTACCTAACGATTACTGTAAGATATATTACTTTGCTGAAGTATTCGAGTTATAACCGAAAATTACAAGATGAGTATATTATGTTATTATTATTTCTTCTCTTTGAACGTATTTTAATTGTGAAAGACCCTGTTAATCTTTATTATATCTTGAAAGATCAATTACTAAAAGTTGTGTATCATTTAATGTACATGACTCTTATTAAGGTGATTTGTTTATGTGTGAGAATGAGTAAAATAAATTACTATGGTTTTGAACAATGATTTTATTTATTACATAATGTAAACTTGCATTTAACATAGTCCGGCTATAAGAAAGAAAAAGATCTGAACATTCCCTTTAGTCTAGAATTAGGTTATCTGTTACGCGCTTTATGAAATGTTATGATGGACTGACGGCATTGGTCAATCAATGTACCTGGCTACAAATTTCATAGATAACGTCAGCGATAAGCTAATCGTGCGCGCTCGGGTCTTTGTTATAGGTAACTATGTTCTAACTTCAAATTACCTTATAACATTCAAGTATTTTTTACATAGTATAAAATGAAGTCGTTTCTGCTGTCTGTTCGCTAAGATCTTTTAAACTACTCAAAGGATTTTAATGCAGTCTTCAGCAATAGATAAAGTGATTCAAGAGGACGGTTTATATGTATAGTATGTATTATATATAGTACAGAAAAGCTGAGAAATTGAAAGATTTGTATACCCGTGCGAATCTGAGGCGGGTCGCTAGTCTTTCATACGATTGAAAATCGAATTGTTAGAGCACCAATCCTTTTCTTTTTTTAAATCTCGTGTAGGTATTTATTGTATCACTAGCTGTCCCCTGCGGTTTCACCCGCGTTCCCGGGATAAAAAGTAGCCTTTATGTTATTCCGTTCAGTAGTTTTTGCGTGAAAGAGCAACAAACATACATACATACAAACATTCACGTTTATAATATTAGTAGAATAGGATTTATTGGTGCCTAATCCTTATAAATAACTATATAAATAAGCTAAACCAGAGACATATAATTGCTATCCACGAAAGTAGGCAGATCAAGAGTGTCGCTATCAGTTAATTATTGTTATTAAAAATTCTAAAAACAATCGTATCCTCTTCCATTAAACAACAATATTATGGTGACGAACTTGGCTTGTTTAAACACTGCAAAATTTTACCAGTCTATGAGCAATTTCAGTATATGTTACTAAAAGAACAATTTTTTAATCAAAATTTACGTCACAAAATTGAACACTCTGTACAGACACGGGCTGTTACTAATAGCCGCCTGCGCACCGAGCGAGCCAATAACACGTTCGGTGAGAGGACTACGAGTTACCTGATTCCGCGATTAATTAACGAAGTACCGCGCAGTTTGGAAAATAATATAACAAAAAAAAAATTAAGCCACTTTTACAGAAATACTTCCTAAGCAACTTGGTTAATACTAATGAGTTTTGACTCGTTCGTGCTAGTTGATTTGCTTAGGAAATATAATTATAAATATTGTATTTATATTGCTTGCGTCATTCTTATTCCTATAGTATTATAGTATCTATTATATTATATCGTATTGTTAAATATATCTTGTATCTTGTTTTAATTTAATATATTGTAGTGTATTAGGTAATTTAACTATGTGTATAGATAGGCAGACAATGGGCTAATCTATGTAGATCATTTTTAGCATAAGGACAAACCTCTGTGGTTTAAATATGCTGTTATATAACTTTTTTTAAACCATGTTATGTACTGATAATAAATAAAAAAAAAAAAAAAAAAAAGTTACATACAAATAACTCACCAATTGATAAATAGAGCTTACAAAGTTCGACTAGCACTTGAGATATACATACAAGTTTCCAACATGTATAGTTGGACCCGGTCTCAGCCACGATGACTTCTTATGGTGGAAGATCTTCCCTTTTCTATAAAGAGTTAATCGAGACTAACTTTCTATGAAAATTTTGTTTATATTATCCGAATTATGTCTTAGAACCACTGAGGTATATTACTACGTATAGAGAAGCTATCCTAATCAAAGGTCATGTTCCATTTTGTTAAATTTTGCTGCAGCACTGTAACAATAATTAGTGGTCTAATCAGACAGTTTAAACCTGTAGCGCTAGAACATTTGTAAGATGTAGTTTTTTCGCGATCAAAAAGTCGAAAGCGCCGTGATTTTCTTGGCGCTTGCGCGTCTTGTGTTTAATTCAAAAATCAAAATCAAAAACTTATTTATTCAATTTAGGCCCTGGTAAGGCACTTATGAACGTCAATAGTTACAAACATTACAATAGACTCTACCACCGGTTTGGAATACACTTGAACTGAGAAGACTCCGGCAAGAAACTCAGTCAGAAATTAAGCAACTAAGTGAAGTGTGGCCGAATGGCTGCACTTGAACGGAACATAGTGGTTATGTGTGACGTCTTCTCTATACGTAGTAATATACCTCAGTGCTTAGAACTAGTCGAGCCAAAATTACATAATTTTTAACTTGAACAGTTCATTCAAATCGCGTGCGCAATCTAAAATTAAATAACTGTTTCGAGAACAGAGGTTGCGTTTCTTAGTTTTGCGGTTAAATTGGAAGCTTTTGTTGTACGGATATTTTGTCCGAGCTTTTGTCGAGTACGCCACACTGGGCCAGAATGGTGCCAAGATAATTACTTTTTTTAGGGTTCCCTTTTGCTGCAATTAAATATTCATTTATGGTTTTTCTTATGATTTAGTAGAGAGGTTAATGTTATACAATTTTAATTTATTTATTTTTTTATTTACGGTAAGAGGCCGGATGGTATATCTTTGATCCCATGGAGTGTCGATAAGTCGTTGGTGTGGGATGACATGTCGCTGTAGAGTTGCAGATGAGGTAAATTCCAAATTTAAAAAATACGCTTCTATTGGCCCAAATTATTTATTTTTGCCTTTTGCGGTCGAGACCATGGGTGCTTGGGGGTCCGAAACTCGTCGATTTTCTCGAACATTATCTTCAAAACTTATTGAAGCCTTGAGGGACTGGCGGGTGGGAAAGAAATATTTTTTTTGTACGGAACATACAACATATATTTAGATTCTATATATCATGAGGCTTTATGATATTATTATATACCTACATGAAGTAAATAACATATATTACATAATAATATGATTACTATGATATGTAATCAGTTACAAGGACTCCTTCATTCACTCTATTACGAGAGGCGATTTTATGACCCCCTCTCTTGAGAGATTTTGAGACCCCCCAATGTGAGATTGGGGAAGAAGCTCATCCTTGGAATTCCTCTTCCTCGCTTTGTCTTTTCTTCTTATTTGTATGAGACATACACACAAATGGTTATATGTAGGTGTATATCTGCTAGACTATGTACTTGATCTCACCTCTCCCCCACGTGAGATTGGATGATTCGGCTCAACTTAGAACCTGTAAACGAATCACGTACCTAGTTAATATGCCCTTTACAAAAAATCATAGTTTTGTTTTTTAAATAAACCTATACTTTGAATTTTTGTTATAAAAGGTTTAGTTTTCAAAAGTAATTCCAAGAATATGATAATTTTTAATTTTGTTTCAATGCTTTATTTTTTTCAGCTGAAGCCTCAAAAGTTGTTAATCGGATAACAAATTCACGAAACCATAAAATAAACAATATTAATTATCTATGGTAGAGTATTGTCTATGTTATATGAGTGTATCTTAGACCTTAATTAATTAACGTCTGCCACTAACAAGACGTATCGGTTAACTTGTGCTAAAATAGAAGCTGACTCGAACGCTTTAAGTGTGGAAATAGATTGTCGAGACAACCTTCAAAATCACACTAAATAAAGTCAAGAAATTAAGTAATTAATTAATTTATATACAAGGTAACATTATTAAATCAAAAACAATTATAATTATCAGATAGATATATAAAATACTAGCGACTCGCCCCGGTTAGTATAGTAGTATGAGTTTGTTTATTTGTTTGAACGCGCTAATCTCTCGAACTCGATGATAGCAAGGTTCGAATAATACAATGAGCTTGAGCTTTCGGTGAAGGAAACTAGGGTACTTTGTAGTACCCGCCTGACTGGCTACTACCCTCAAGTTGAAAATCTGTCGCCAAGCACCTTCCGGTGTGTTCCGACAGCTGCACTTGAGAGCCACATTATCACTGACCACGGTAAGATAGTGGTCAAACACAGGATTCGAAAAATTCCGTCACGAACAGGAAATCACAATACCCCCGAAGGCTATAGAGAGAGAGAAAAAATTTAGGTTATAAAAAGAAAAATAATATAATAAAAAGATCTTAAAATGGATTCAGCTACTATGCACGCTTAGCACTAAAATACACTCTAACTAAAGTTTCTCACAATAGGTACTATTGAACTCCTAAAATTTTGCAATACATGGCATCGGTTTTTCGAATTTCAAGATTCTGAAACAGGCAAACAAAAAATTGTCTGGTTTGAAAATATTATGTATTAAAAATATTCACCTTTTAGTTTACTGTGTGTTCCCAACAATTTATAAAACAGCAACTATATTACAAAAGTAATATCAAACGCTATATCTCAATTTTACAGTAAATAAAGTTGATACAAGTTCTCAAACTTTTATTTAAAAGCCTCAAGAACTAAATAAATATTTAAAGGTAACTTACTCTTTCAACTCTTCGTATTATAAATAGGGCTGCCAATTTATTTATAAGAAGAAGAATTGCCTGATTGATAATCTATACTAATATTAAAAAGAGGAAAGATTTCATTGTTTGTTTGTTTGTTTGCATTAAATAGGCTCCAAAACTACTAAACCGATTTGAAAAATTCTTTCACTAATAGAAAACTACATTATCCCCAAAGGTCTACTTTTTATCTTTTTATCCCGGGAACGCGAGTGGAATCGCGGGGAACAGCTAGTGACAAATAAAAGTAGAAGTGAAAAAGGAGGCTGCTTAACTTCGTCCTGTAGGGTAAAAATGAACTAAAAAAATACTGAAAATAAATCCCAAAGATATACATTATGAGATTGCAGGTGAAATCGATCGATGAAAATTATAATGAAAATGAAAAATATCCGGGAGGTTAGTTTGAACTTTCCGAGTTTATCGATAAAACTTGGTAAGTAACAACACTAGGAGCAAATAAAACTTGTGTACCCATAAGTTGAGTATTCTTTATAACATCGACAAGTTTCACAACGTCGACCTTTGTTCGTTTATAAAGTTTTGCATATACGGCTTGTTTAAGTTTTATTAAAAACTTTTTCTACGTGTTTTTTAATCTACTTTATCAGTCTCCAACTTATGATTTTGATATTATAGGGGACGATTGAAGAGTATAAAAAGTCTATAATAAAAGGTCTTTTGTTTTCAAATGAGTGACATCTAGGGGTGAAAACTGGTACTAATCTTACCTGAATTCTGATTCACAGAATAGCAGATATTTTTTCAGTTTTATAAAGAAAACTGTATTTGATATTGAAATTAAAATTACTTGAGACTGGAAATAGTTGAAAAATATGCATACAAATGTGAAATATCTGTCGGATATATCTCAAGAACTATCTTGACATATTATTATATGGGATATGATGGGCGAATTTATCCGCCCTGCCCGCTTATATCTACACTATATTGTCAATTTTGAGTAAAAATAAATATTACAAAAAATAATAATTGTTATTATTATCGCATTTTTTTAGTTTTCATTTATTTATTAGTAGTTATTAGTGTCTCTTTACAATTATTTACAACAAATATAAAATTGCATTATAAAAATATACCTATATATATATAGGTATTTTAAATTCCTACGCGTTTATTTTAACCAAAGATACAAATGTTTAAATTCCAAATTTAAACAAAACAAAAGACGTTTCCAATAAAGTACACTCGCACACGCAAGCGCTATAACTTGGCCCAGCTGAAAAATATGTTAATATGTGTATGTAAGTCAGGTATCCGTCACCGAGCGGATAAATATCTCAAGAGTTGAACCCTGCGCGGTACGTGCCGGCGAGCCTCGCTGCAGATGTAGGGACACGTTCACAACGTGGGAGGTGGGACTCAGTAATGTCAGTTTGGAAAAAGGATATATTTTTTTTTAAATATAATTTTGTGCGTTTGAAAAATTCAATAACCTAACTTCTCCTATTCCAAAACACGGTACCTACATACCGAAAAAAATATGACCAAAATAATGAAAATAGTTTATCAAAAGAGAATACTTCGAAAACGTAAAAATTAACAAAATACAAATAGGTAATTATATGATGCAAAAACGAGCATGTTATGCAAATTAGTTTTTGTGTTACCTATATAATTAACTGACTGCGTAATGGGCTATTCCTTGGGTAATTGTTTATGTTATTTGTTCATGCAACTATTAATAGAAAAAACCTATAAATGAGATAAAATAATGCCTAGGCCTACAAATTCGGTAACGCGGCCTAACAATGTACGCATACGGCAATGCCTACTGCGCATGTCCGGGCCTCACTCATTCCGGACTATTTGTTTTGTCGTTACACTATCAAAAAGCTTCGGATTGCTCGCAAAGTAGCATCTTCCCCGCTAATTGGCAGGTTTCTGAACGCATCCTAACCCGTATTGAAGACAATCAGCTAATGTGCCAGTGTTTACCTGTTTCCGAACGTGCGAATCAATCAGGCATCTGTCAAGTGTTCGCGCCAATAGTTGACGTTTAACCGCGTGCTTTCGAACGTTTAAATATTCGAAACTTGGTGTTCGAATTGTGAATTTAACTATTTTAGTGATTAAAGTGTTTCGTTGATTTTTATCGGGTGCGGGTTTCTCTCGGCTATCTGCAATACGGCAAAACCGCAGTCATCCGTGCGGCAATCGGCAAATCTCGCGAGCGGGGCGGTGCACACAGATAACATCTAGTACTAAAAATTTGAATTTCGAACTGTGATTTTGATTTCTAATTTCGAACTTTGAATCGAATTGGTGTCGAGATAAGACTCTATTGTGTCATCATGAATATAACGTCAACGGATGGTAAGTTTTTTTTACTTAAGATTTTTAAATTGAGAACATCCGCAATGTGAAAAGTACATAATTGCTTGCATTCCCTAGATGCGCATCGATGCGGATTTCCTAACTCAAACAAAATTGCACTTTCGGCGTTGGAAGTTAAGGTCAAAATTTGTTGGCAAGGACTTTCATCCCGGGTGTTAAGCGTTTGTACTATATCGTAGTAGTAATAAGGTTGAGTTTCGTGTTACAATAGTTTTTAGGCCTATCTATACGCAGTGATATATCTTGATGTCTCCATTTCTGAGACTAAACGAATGTTTGCGTGTATGGAACGTGTATTCTATGTTGAAATTAAGGCCGTTATTGTTTTAAGTTTTAAATTAGTTCTGTCAGGCGAGATATTGCTTGTTTTTTGAGTAAGTGACCTCATTATTTTGTGCCTAACTGTACCGTTAACCTTTAACAAAGGTGAAGGATAGAAAGACATTTGTTAAATTGTCATAATTCAGGCTTTGGCACAAATAAAAAAAAACAAATGTAGGTAGAAATGACGCAGTGACGCGAAGATAGCGGATTCGAATCTGAGCTTAAGCTTTCGCAGAAGGAATCCATAGCACGGTGGTAGGGTACTATGTAGCACCCGCTTGGATGGCTACCGTCATGTTGAAAATCTTTGGTCGAGCAGTGTTATTTAAGAGCTGCACTTGAGAGCCAGTTCACTTCTAGCTACATTATTACGATGAGTTTAGATGATTTTTTCGTTCCATGTAGGTTACAACATTACGTACATCTGTTGAATCTATGGTTAACTGTATGGTGATCATTTTTGATACGGAACTAGCTTCCGTCCCGCGGTTTCACCCGCATTCCCGAGGGATAAAAGTAGCCTATGCGTTAGTCTATGTCAGCTACCTGCATATCAAATTTCATCAAAATTGGTCCAGCCGTTTGAGCGTGAAGAAGTAAAAAACATACAAACTCGCAAACTTCCGCATTGATATTAGTAGGATAGGAAGGAGGTTATGGTTTATTTTACGTGGACATAAATATATATGTATGGTAATGGCTATGAGAGTAACCAGTGGATTTCAGCCATTATGAGTGATTGATGCATCACTATGAGAGAATTGTTTACACGATACGATTCTAGATATTTTATTTAAGTAATCATAGGCGGGATGGAAGACACAGCATCGGTTCATGTGTACCGACGATTTTGTGAGGGTCGCGGGAAACTGGATGCAGGTAGCGCAAGACTGACCGTCATGGAGATCCTTGGAGGAGGCCAAGGTTTATCCAGCAGTGGACATACCTACTTCAGGTGACATGATGAGTTCACTACCAAAATAGTAATGATCTCTAAAGAATGCCCTTTATCTGGAATTCGTTTGTACAGTCGCCAACACATCAGACTATACCTTTTTGTTGCAAAATAGCTCCTATTACAACAGCATAAGATGCCGCAGTGTTTACCTTGAATTGTCGTCGTCCGTACATACCAAAATAGATCGTTCTAAGATCTTTGTCTTCAAAGCTTAGACCTATCTACATAACGTTTTAATATTTTAGTTGATGTCAGTAAACGATTTATAGCTGAAAAAACCAAACGTTTTCATAACGACGTGTCAGTCGTTTGTCGGCATCGTGTCGTGACGTGTAATGAAAACACGCTTTTATGTTTTGTTTCCTTGGTAATGATGAGTGACGTAGAGATAATAGGTGTGGATCAGGCTTTATGGTGGGTGACAATTTTACCACTTACCTTTATTTAGGGCTAAAGGAATATTTCGGTAAGATAGTTCGGTTTTTGAGATTTATCATAAAATTAAAAGAGTTCCTCATTCCTCACATTCATTGGAGGTGAAATCAAGCTCTGGTAAAAAAGTAAAACCTTATTTAAAAAAAAATTTTTACAATTAATGAAAAATCTATCCGTCAATGTATGTGGTTTAGAATTTGAAATTTTGTATATTTTTTATTTCAAATAATGAAAAAAGCTTTTGAAAGTGAATCAAGTCGTATTTTTTTTTCTTATAAATAAATTAATATCCTGCGACATTTTTCGCACACGGTTATCTTATCCGAAACTAACTTTGATGTGACTTATAATTTTTTATTAATTTCATAAAATAAAAAATACGTATCCAATATTTTTTGATAACATAAAAGTAGCCGAACATTTTAATCTTGTCACATTACGCTGAACGTGATTCACAGTTTCCATACAAACAGTCAAAATAATGTCAATACCTGGATTATGAAAGGATACTAAAGAATTCATCTACTTTTGGCGCTGATTGTACTACCACCACATTTATAAATATTTTTTAATTTCCGTTTTTTATCAAATTACATTTAGCTACGGAACCCTAAAAATAATAATATTCAAACAATTACCGTAAGACAATAGTTCAAAACCAAGATCAGAAAATATTAAACGAAAGCATGTAGAGTAGTGAATAATTTACTGAGCTAGCCAACTACTTAAGGATAAGGGCAGGTATAGTAAAATATACATACATATTTTCAACTTTAATTCGTACGCATAAAATCCACATTCGAATGCAAGATCTTAAGTTACTACACGCTCTAGTACGATCTCGTAGATGTTTCTGAGGGGCGCTTAGTTCTACGAAAAGCTACGAGGGTCTACGACGTAGCTATTGCTACGCATGCGTTAAATATTTAAGCTTATTATGATGTCTCAATGAGTTGTAATCACGTAGTACCATAAAACGCCACTATAGTAATTATGGCGCTAGTGTGCGTATATTCTTCTTGCTGTATATTAACTATTAGGTACTAAGATATTTATAAACATTTCTTCTAGTAAATATTAATGATACCTATTATAATACTTTCTGTATTCTTCTTTAAGTTTCATTTTTCAAGGTATAATTTAGGATTGTTAGTATGTAATAGTCTATACTCATTTTGTAAAGAGAGTAGGAATTTTGTGAGTTTGTATGTGGAGGATAATTTTCAAAACCACTGATCCGATTCTCAAAATTAGGAAACTAGATTATCCCTAATACTATAGGCTACGTTTTATCCCAGGAACGTGAGTGAAACCGCGGGAAATAGCTAGTGTTTTATAAACTGGTAGTTAGTGGCGTGTAAATAAATGCACCTGAAGTACCTTCTTTATAGAGTGAAAGTATTTATCAATTAGGAATGAAGCTAACGATGAACTGATATGAAGAATAATGTACTAAATCCATGTAATCAGTTTTTGTTATGGTGTCATTTACACCCACCGAGCACCCTTTATGTAAAGCCCAATTTCACCATCGCCGTATAGCTACTAATCCGCCACTTTGTATAGAGAATATTTCAAATAGACACATTTATCCTAAGTTAAAGATAACTTTTATTAGTATTGCTAGAAAAATTGGGCCTTAGGGTCGGTCATACTTTTATTAAAATTATAGTCAAAGTTAACTATTACCATACTTTGACCGTTACCTTTAACGATGACCGACCTCGGTCGGTTATGGTTACGGTTAAAATTTTAGTTAAAGTGACACGAGCAACCCAGTTTGCTTTCTTTCGGCGGTTAAAGTTAACTATAACCGTAACCTAACTATAACCTTACTATGAACGCGCTTTATGCAACCGACCCTAAGTGAAACATTATATTTTACTTACCTAATCATAGAAATTGTAAACAATCTTTATTAAGTATACAAAGGGCTTTATATACCTAGCAGTGTTTCTCATAAACAATTAAATCTAAACGTTTTACACTGTGACGTAACACCATGGCAAACATTTGACCAATCAAAATACACACTATTTAAGTATGTATGCCAAGGGAAAATGGGTCAACCGGTAACCGCGTGTTTTTCCCTCAAACGTCACTCTATACCTATTTGTTTCATATAAATCTTTGTGACATTATAAGTGGGCTGGCTTTGGAATAATGTTTCTCTAGTTTGCTTTAGCTGTTTTCCTTGTTTTTGAATTCACTATGCAACGTTTACCAAAAAAACGCTCTTATACGACGAAGACCATTTTGTGGGCGTGGTGAACCCGAACTTTAAAGTTCTTAAGGTGACCACTAAGGCCAATAACCTAAACGATTTGTTCACAGAACCAAGTACTAAAAGCTTAGGAACCCGCGGGTGATTTTTATTTGTTATTTAAATAAAAAATATTATTATATTATTTTATGATCCTTAGGGGAGGGCTTTGTCCAGCAGTAGACGTCTTTCGGCTGATATGTTGATGATTTAAAAATGATCAATATCACTACATAGTATAAAACAAAGTCGCTTCCCGTCTGTCTGTCCCTATGTATGCTTAGATCTTTAAAACCACGCAACGGATTTTGATGCGATTTTTTTTAATAGATAGAGTGATTAATGAGGAAGGTTTATATGTATAAATACATGCATATTTTAGTACAGAAAAGCTGAGAAAAGCCGAGCGAAGCCGGGGCCGGTCGCTAGTAATCTTATATTTAACTAATATAAATTGTTAAAAAATCTATTTCCTATTTTGGTTTCACTTACAAACGGCTTTATTTCCATGTAGATTAAAATTCGTATTACATAAAGGATTTCTTTTTCGAAATTCAGGGATGTTTACTTACTTCAATTTTAATCAACACAATTTAAATATGACGATCTAAACTATAAAATATTATATATTTCGTAGGAAAAACATAACATATTTTCGCAATTTGACCCACGTTCCAGCCTTAAACCACTCTAGTCGACAAACAAAAACTACCACGCAAACTTTCACATTTGAAACTCTCCTCTTCCCTCCCCCTCCCTCTAAAAGTCGTCCTTACAACCTCATACATATCCTTTTATAGCCGGTTCATCCACAAGTATGACTTGGTACGTAGTTCGCGAGTACTCGTCACAGTATAGTGAATAATTAATCAGCTCCAGCGGTCAGTACTGTAGTTATTGTAACTTATTGCATTTTACTTTATGTTAGCTGAAATATGCTGTGTATATGTTTCTTTTTACGAACGTGAATTCAAATGTTTGCATTTGTAATGTGAGTACCCATATATAAAATATGCTGTCCCACGCGGTTTTGCCCACGTTCCCAGAATAAAAAGGTAGACTATAGTTTCGGGGATAATGTAGCTTGCTATTAGGGAAAGAATCGAATCCGACTGGTAGTTCCAGAAATTAGCGTGTTCAAACTAACAAACAATCTCTTCAGCTTTATTATTAGTATAAATTGCTTGTCGGTAAAATAAGGTTTCTAATGAATTCCTAGGACTAAAATATAGGTACTTTTCATCCTAGGTAGTAACTATATCTGTATAGAGATACGGATAGCTCCGAATCTTTCTGTTATATGAAGTTAGCAAGTGGATTAGTCGTGTGTTCTGTTTGTAGCAAATTTTTAGCTTAGCATTTAAAATCTCAGAATCATCATAAAACATACCAATTGATTTTCAATGAAAAATATATTAATAATGTATTCAAAACATTCCCGGTCCACGCCGAGACACTTATAAAATATTCAGTTTACGGAAGATTGTCAACTTTGCAATTAGGTTGGATTTATTAATACAATCTCGGGCATCGGCACTTTCCAAGTCCATTCCTGATCGGCCCCATCTCCCTCCAGCCATAGATTAAGTAGGTATGTAATTGTGCCTATTTTGTACAAATACCTTAAATATCAAAATATAAGTATCTACATCATTAAATATAGAAATGTATATATAGTACGTAGGTTTTTAAAGACATAACATTTACAAAACTGACAAGTAAGTTGGCGCAGTTGGTTAAGACACCACCTATCACGCCGCTGGTCATGGGTTCGATTCCCATCCACGACAAACATATGTGTGCATGAACATGTCTGTTTGTCTTGAGTCTCGGTGTGATTATCTATATAAGTATGTATTTACAAAAAAAAAAGTAGTATATTAGTTAACTGATTTCCATAGTACAAGCTCTGCTTAGTTTGGGATTATGTAAAAAAAAAACACTTGTTTACTTTTCTTCTAAATACCGAAACGCACCGATCGAACAACTGGATAGATCGGGCTAAAATTTAGCATACAGATAGCTGCTATGACGGCGTGTCCAGGCAACTGTAGTTGATGAAAAACAGAACTGGTCCTTTTAGCCTTTGTGACTAACTATTTTCAGCCACATAATTATTGCAGATATGTTAGCACCCATGGTTAGCACAATCTTATTAGGGACGCAAATAACCATGCAAAGGAAACGCCATGTCTATCTCTGTCTGATTTATTACTTAATTTCCACCCAGCGGATTCACCTAGGTTTTCGAAGTATCTTATGTTGTATCAGAATAAATTGTATTTTTTTATTTTCTCAAAATATTTTTGTGTGTGGTATTTCATAAAAAAAAAACAGAAAATGTTTGCCATTAGAACACGCTTCAACGTCAGTCTGAATGAGAATCTAATGATTTACTCGGTCCTGAAATTTTATAGGATTAGTGATATACTAGCTTTCGGCCCCGCAGTTTCACCCGCGATCTCATATTTTACCCCCTTAGAGATTTTAGTTTTCAAAATCCTTTCTTAGCATATTCCTACGTCATAATAGAGAATAAATAGCTATAATATAAAAACACATGTAACGGCAATGATATCTTTCATTATTTATAAGAAACTAGCTGTTTCCCGCGGTTTTACCCATGGTTTCCGGGATCAAAATAACCTTTGGGGATAATGTAGCTTCCTATTAGAGACAGAATTTTTTGAATCCGACTAGTAGATCCAGAGATTAGCGCGTACAAACAAACTCTTCAGCTTTATTATTAGTATAGATTATATACATTTGTCGCCTACACGTGAAATATATATTATTTAGACATGTGCCATAATGTCATCAAAATAAACCTCTGTGAGAAATTCAAAGCGTAGGCAGAATCACCTCCAGAAATAAACATGTCGATCGATAAGGCACCTCCGCCTGAAATTTCAAGATAATTCGGTTTTGATAGCTACTTCGTAATTATTTAATGCGACGGCTCGAGTAACTCAGTTAATCTTAATAAATTCGATACAGATTAATCGCTTGAATCACTAGAAATGCTACCTGCCTTATAAATGTTTTAGATTGTTATAAAGGTTGGAGTTTTGAGAAATTGTTGCTTATATAGGCCATATTTTAATACTGATTTATAATAAACCAATTTTGTATCCATCTCCATTATATATGTATACTAATAATAAAGAAAAGTTTGTTTGTTTGTTTGAACTAATCTGCGGAGTTACTGGTCCGATTCGAAAATATTTCTATATCTCCTACATCCGAACTTAATTTTTTTATCCATACTAATATTTAAATGCGAAAGTAACTCTGTTTGTTTGTTACCTTTTCACGCCTAAACCACTGAACCGATTGCGATGAAATTTGCCAGTCAGATAGTCTATGATATAGAGAAGGACATTGGCTACTTTATATCCCGGAAAACGGCTGAAACCGCGAGAAACAGCTAGTTTATTATATTTTCATTATAATAAAAAAGTTATTAGAATAGGTATGTTACTTTCTTTTACTTATCTAAATTACATGTGGTGCATAATCATCATAAATCTTTTAGGGTGGGTTGCACCATCCAACGTTATCGTTAAATTGTCTGTCAGAGCAGCGGTTTTGCTAGCAAAAGGCGATAACTTTGGATGGTGCAACCCACCCTTAATAAATCCTCTACTAAACAAAGGCCCTCGTACTCCACAACATATCTAAAACTTTAAATTATTTAGGTGTTAATCTCTATGAGTTCGACTGACCCATATCTGTGATCCCATGAACTCAGCTCTCAATTTTCAACTAATCCTAATGGTTTGGCTTATAAGCCAATAGTACTCAAATTTGTTTTCAACCCCTATTTAACCTGAATTATTTATCTTTCAATTCTTTCTAATCACAAATATTATTTATTTTTTAATAGTATATATGTACCTAAGCTTGTGATTGGTCCGAATCTCGCCAAGGTAACTGATGATATAGCCATAGATCGTTGGCATACAATTACTTAAAATGAAAAAGAAAACGCCTTGAAAAAAAGCGGCTTTTTTCACGACTGCCCAAAGGAGGAGTGCAATGTTTTCTAAGTTCATATAACTTTCTTTATCCTATTAATATTATAAAAGCGAAAGTTTGTGAGAGAGTATGTTTGTTACTTCATCACGTTCAAACGGCTGGACCAATTTTAATGAAATTTGGTATGGAGGTAGCTGACACCGTGGATAACACACAATACTTTTTATCCCTCGGGAACGCGAGTGAAGGGCGGAAGCTAGTTCCACCATAACTTTCGAATGCCTATAAGTTTGAGAACCGTTGGTAAAATATTTTAAGAGACAAATATTCTTACATTAAGGTCCACCATAATAATAATGTAAGTACTTTGTAAGTAAGCATAATAATATTCGTATTAAGTATCTATGCTGCTTTTCATACTACAAGACTGATAAATAACCAGTGTAGATAACTACAGCATTTATTTATGATGATGTAAATCCTCGCCACATTGTCTGGCGCTTATTCTAACGTAGTTAGTTACATTTTATTTTTGTGTTTCATAAATAAGTGTAATTTAGTTCCAACAATATACTACAATGGATTAGCAATTATTTAAACTATATAATCTAAACTAAACTATGTACATAAAAAAAAAAATAACTTCTTACTACCTTGTTTCATTATATTAGCTCGAATATTAACTTTAGTTTTGAGCCTGGATTGTGGTATTTGACAGTATTGTGAAAAGCTTAATTTGAGGTGGATCAAAAAAGAGATGGATGGATTGTATGAAAGAGTAAGAATGGAGTGAATGCTCATGTGACGGATAGAAGGATGTATGGAAGAGGAGTCGATAATGCGATGACCAAATGTCTGTATGGTGGTGGTACTTCCCCAGTCGAGCTGCTCTTCGAGCAAAACAACGTTATCCTTTATCCAAGACTAGACCCGCCCCAGCTTCGCACGGGTGTACAAATCTTTGAATTTCTCGGCTCTTCTGTACTATAATATGTTATATTATACATATAAACCTTCCTCTTGAAGCACTATATCTATTTAAAAAAACCGCATAAAAATCCGTTGCGTAGTTTTAAAGATCTAAGCATACATAGGGACAGACAGCTGGAAGTAACTTTGTTTTATACTATGTAGTGAAACACATTTATATTATTTTGGACTCACAAATAACAAAATCATATACAGTTTACCTGTCTGTATTCGTGGTCAATAAATTGTTACAGTGTGTTATTATTTGTATTCGTCTTGTTGGAAATAGTTGGGATTCATATTTCAACGGTTTTTGTTTCCATATTTTTTGATGTACTATTTTAAAGCACTTATTTATTGTAGTACTTGTAAGATCGCTAAATGCAAAATAAAATAAGCAACAAAAACTCAGCACAACGTCCGTATACTGAAGAAATAGCCTCGAGATATCTCGTTGTTATCCCAATTGCTATAAAATAAACTGGGTGTTTTGAGATACGGTTTAATTCTATGAAAACTTAACAGTATTTTACATTTAGACAAATAAATATGTATTTTGTATTTAGCAATTTTACATAAAATAAATATCTGTTCCCTTATCCGCAAATTTGTATGCAAATATATGATCTGGCGCGCCTCAGCAGGGTCAAGACTCTTCCAAACCAAAATCCTGAATCCGCTACTAGTATAAATTATATAAACATCATTTTAAACAATAGTAATATATTTTGTAGTTTACTGTGGGTAGGTCATCTTTTGGGTTAAAAATAATGTTTTGTAGACACACGGGCCGCAAAAAACCTAACCTAACTAAAAACCATTTTTTTAAATATAAAACTAAATAGTAATCAAAAGATTTTAGTTCTTCCTATATTTGGAATGAAATAAACTTTAATTTACAAGGATTGTTCAAATATATTAAAAGTTATCACATTTTTTATAACCGGTCCGCTTTCTTTGCGGCCCTCTAGTTATTTATACAAAAGCTATCCAGAGTAAATATATTCAACGGAAGCTACATATATAGCTAAAGCAATTTCGCTCTTACGAGCAATGTTCTAATATACTAATACACAAAATATGATACAGAACCCTACACCCTAAAACGCGGTATAAGTTTTTGTTTTATTACCTCTACAATTCAGCCTTCTGACCTTTCTAGGGATCGGTCATCTATAGAGCCATCAAATCTAGGAGCAAGTAGAAACTATACGGAATACTGCCTAGTTGATGGCGTGACGACGACGTACCCTTGATACGGGGTATGTTTATGACTTATTCGTGTACAGGGTTGTAGTTTAAATCTTTGAAGGGTGAGATAGGGGTCGTGATATGTACGAGTATGTTGGGAATTCGAAGTTTTTTTTTAATAACCTCAAACGTAGATATTTGAGTTAGGTATCTCACTAGTATTATAAATGGAGGTAGGTAAGTACTTATTTTGTATGAATAGGAAAAAAGTAGAGATAAGACCCCGTCTTAGGTATCAGTTAATTTTGGAAAAGAGGTCTCCTGCCCAAAATGGTTTGGAAACCCCTGCCTTATACTACCTGTACTATTATGTATTCTGTGCTTATACTTACACTCCGTCAAAATATGTGTAACATCTTCAATAATACTATAATCATTGCATTTAGGGGGGGGGGGGATACAGCTCTTTCATCAAGTAAAAAAAGATATACGATTAATCAGTAACACAATTGAAACCACGGGGCGGAATCAACGAAATAATTACGATGAAAAAAAGGTAAATTCAATTTTACCTCTAATCCCAATTCAGCTCATCAAGCCTTATAATATTACAAAAGTAAGAGTGAGTTTGCTTGTTACCTCCTGAAGCCTCAACGACATAACCATCAAGATGATATTTGGAATACAGGTAGATTATAACTTGGAGACCGAGGAAAACTGTGATCCTCCGGGAACACGGATAAAGCCGCGGGGAGAAGCTAGTAAAATAAATAAGTTCACCGATTCGCACTGGGCCGCTAACTTAAAATCAACTTCGTTATTAGGGACCTCTTAAGATATAAGAAAGTATAACAATAAGTACACTTTTTATCACGAAGAAACCTCTAAATTATTATAAGATTATCTTTATCTCGCATTTATGTGAAAATATATTAGCCTCTCAAATAAAATAACTTTGAAAAAGTACTCTTTTTTTATGTACATAGTTAATGTTAGTTTAGTTTAGATTATATCGTTTTAATTCTAGTTTAAATAATTGCTAATCCATAATAGTAAACAAATAAACTTTCACGTTCATATTAATTCAGAATAAAAATCTTTACTTTGAAGTGAATAAAATACAATGATCAATGTGAAAATATTTGGACCGTTAACTAAATCGTACATTAAGGTATCAAACGTAGTGAAGTGATTCTTGAGAAACATTCAAGTCCTCTTTAAGTTAAAGAGAGTGGAATTAAGTTAAAGAAAACCTGGCTCATCCCTACTTACAACTTTGAGTAAGTACCTTTATGTTATACTTGAAGTTTTCTAGATCGGGCTTATGAAAAACTAACTTAATGCGCTTTGGCCTTTTATATTTGTCTTGATTCTAGATCAAAGATTTAGACTGATATCGGCTTTTTGTCTTTCTGTACGACTAACCGGCAAAGCCCTATACCTACGTTATAAAAGATACTTGTCTAGGTCTTACAGCCCCGGATCTAGGAGTGGGCAAACCAGGGCACTTGCTCTAGTGTGCAGTTTCTGTGGGCGCCAAAATCATAATATTATATGTTTGACAAAAAGCTTGTTTCACAAAGAACACGTGTTTTATAGTCAATACGAAAAATGAAGAACCGAAATTTCAAAGCGACTACCTTGGACAAAGGATAAGCATTTGTCATACAGCGTGGCAACGCTGCCAGTGTGGACAGTGGTGTTCTGGGCACACTACCAGCTGGCAGCGATTTCGATCAGTCATACTTTTTTATAAACTGATTATAATTCTTGTAAATATTTTAGTATTTAGTTAGTTTATTTTCTATTTATTTGCTGTAAATATGTAAAAAAGAATAAAGGAAACAATAGACATCAATCAACTAAGGAACTTTTAAAAATTCTACCCCTAAAGTGGGGAGCGCGGGGCGGCAAAGCTAGTATACTAAAATACCGTGTTGGTGAGCTAGAACGAATACCACTGCCACTGTTGGTATTACAAAGACTTTATTCTAGGCTCTGGAAAATGTGTAAAACGTTGGTACTGTAAACATTTATCGTTTCTTGGTTAATTTTATTAACTTACATGCTTTATAACCTTTTTTTTTCTTTTTACAGGTAAGTGGGTTATCGACAAATAGTGGCAGTAGTTACGTAAGTATTTTAGGTACGTCATTGTTGTCAAATGATGACTGTTTCATCGGATGTTTCTTTTTTTTATAGTACAATGTCGGCAAACAAGCATACGGCCCGCCTGATGGTAAGCGGTTACCGTAGCCTATGGACGCCAGCGACACCCGGGACAGAGACCATAATATACTAATCCGCGCCCCGGGTACAGTATGACACAACTTAGATGAAGCATCGGCAAAATTCGTAAAATCGATCATTCCCGAAAAGAGTGCGTCAACAACATTACCCATGTATATTAGTACTTTAGGCGAAAATGATCTTGTTGAACGTTGAATGGCGCGATAATGGTTGATTTTGAATAGTTGTGTAAATCGGAAGTGAAGTGTAGATATACGATTTGCCCAAGCTACATCTAAGTTGTGCCATACTGTACCACGCGCATTGCCGACCCTTCCCCCCTCCCCGATGAGCTCTGGCAACCTTACTCACGCGCAGGAACACAGCCAGGTTATTTTGCTGCGATATGATGGTGGATGTCCCATTCACGTCCATTGCAAACAGCCGATTAACCCATCGCTGGACTATATATTTTTCTTATCTGTATGTCGTTGCAATTTCTCTTCTTTTCATTACAGGTTGTATAGATTATATAATATATACTTACAGTTTGTACTACATTTGATAGTATGTATCTCACTGGCTTCCACTCCGCGTTTTTGTCCGCGTTCCCGGGATAAGGAGCTTATGTTATTCTCCGGTTCATAACCTGTTTCAGATAACTAAAATGACGTAGGCATCCGCTAAGAAAGGATTTTTTTAATTTCAGCCGCTAAGGAGGTATACTAGGGAATTGTGGGTGAAACCGCGGGGCGGACAGGTAGTAAATGATAAATGATTTTATCTACTCTCATATCGTAATGTTCTTATTATGAAATCAAAATCAGTACTTTAATGAGCCACTTTAGGCACACCCGTGTATAATGATTCATTATAGTACAGTTGTTGTTCCCAAGATAATGCTATAAAATAACTTTTTTTCTATTAAAGTACACTTTGGACCTATCAATAGTATAATCAATCAGTATCAATTCAATTTGACGATGACAATGTCACAAATTTTGTAACTTGAACTTTAGAGGTAAGAATTTTTGGGAGTTGGCAACACGGATTTGATTAAGTATATGATTATATTTTATTGTTTTTGCCTACACATATCATTTTGACCAAAAATGTCATAAAAATAGCAATTTTTTTTTTTTTTTTGCAAAGTTGGTAGAAATTCATTTTTTTTAAATGACATTATTTATATGAGTTTAGATAAAGTACTGTATGATACTGCACATAATTAGGTATTAAAAACTCGTGTGATACTATTAAGAACCTCGCCTACGGCTCGGTACTTAAACTCACACTCGTAGTTAATAACCCCTATTATGCAACAGTATCATAAACTACTATTAGTGACAACCGGGAAACATTAAAAAACTGGAAATGCATTTTAAATAAAATGGATAGTCATCGTTTGGGATCAATTAATCAGAATGAAATATCGTTTCGAGTCTATTTATCACTGATATTATCTGTTGATATTTTCTGTTCATCTGTTATGAGATTTCCTTACAATTCACAATAAGGATTATGGCATAGTGGAGTAGAGATACTATAAAGTACCCTCAAGTCAAAAATCAGTTGCCAAGCACCTTAGCGGGGTGTACCGACGGCTGCACTTGGGAGCTGTTCCCTTCTAGGCTTTGTGAGGTTACCACCTTCGGTCACATCATCACTGACCACGGTGAGTTTGCAGTCAAACACTATACGTTGTAAAAAAAAACCTAAATGAATCTTCTTGAAGTCAATTTTGGTTATTATTAATTGACTATATAAAAAAAACACTACTAAAAGACTATACAAAATAAATAAGACTAACAGTTATAAAATAGTAACCTTACCGATGACAGGCGGCAGCAGGTTTCTTTTTAGTTAAAGATGGTGAAAGGTTGTATCTTTTGTAAAAATAAGAATGTATAAATGAAAGAAATAACTAATAATGAAGCCTTTTAGATTTATTGTATGGAATTTGGATCTACATTTCTTGTATTCATATTTTAGAATAGGTAATCACAGTTCTTCACGAATTTAACACGCACTGAATTGTAAAAACACATTGCTTAATATTCGCTTTGAGTAGGAGTGAGTGAGTAGAAGTGCCTTACATTTTCATGAAAACCTAAGGTGCTTTTAAGTAAAGCCAAAAATAAATTAATTATAAAGAAACTACCAACTTTTAAGTACAGTTCGATTTTAAACAACCCATTCTGGTAACAGATGTTTTTTTCCTCATTTCAATGGAGTTGAAACTAACTTTTTTTAAAGCGATTTCTCTTGGAAACCGATTTATTAGCTGTCGATGGCGGAGCGTGATCGATATAAGAGAGAAAGGCCAGTTACACGCTTGCGTTTTTCTTTGCTTCGTTAAAGAAGAATCTAACATATCAACAAATATACCTACTTTCACAATTTATACGTAGGTCACATGTGAACTTGATAATTTCAATCACGTAGGTTACCTAGATATTTTGTTTCATATAATTCGTTTTAGAATTGAGTTCAAACTACATTTACATACTAAACTAACTTTAACTAACCCACCAATAAAACTAAATCAGTATTCATGTTCATTACCTTACATTTAATGATTATTACACTAGTTATATCAGCTCTTTAGATTAATTTTCGAACATTTCGTGTTGATAAGAGCCCCATAAAAGTTAAAGGTCCGTTTTATATAAAATTAGCTTTAGTTAAATGTTACTTTAGTAAGTTATTACATTTAATCATTATTACGACTTAACATGACATTAATATATATTTTTTTCCTATCAATTTGGTAAAGTTAAGTACCTAGCTACTAAATAACTTAGTGTTTTATGGGTGCGATGTTGGTAGGTACTAATCGCGAAAAACATAAAAGAAATCATACAATCAACCTTGCCAATTCATTATCATTAATTTTGCTACATTTGCAGCTTCATAGATGTTTTATATCTGAAGTCAATTCATAATAACATGGACATTTCATCGACCTGTCATCTAATTTGACAGATTTTTATGGAGTTTCGTAATATAGCCCAAATTTAGCCGAAACAGATATGATTCTGGAAATCTGTCAATTATTCCATCTGACATCCATCAAAATTGGTCCAGGCGTTTGAGCGTGAAGAAGTAACAAACATACTCACTAAGTTGAACACATCTGATCGTCACGTGACCAGCAAATACCTCGGACAAAGGATAAGCATTGCCATACAGCGCTTTTCATTTTTATTTCTAGTCTTATTTAAGTAGGATTAGTTAGGACATAGATTAGTATTAAAAATTAGTTCTATCACGACTATTCTGCAATCAAACTGTAGATAAGTAGCAACATATTATCATGACCGATCATTCGCCATGATCGCACGACAAATCGGGCATCTGTGATCAGCCTAAATAGGTGCTCATTAGCATGCTCCTCGGGGTAGCATCGAGCCACGTAGGCGGCCGACATTGAGTCGATATTTTATCGATATCCTGATTTATCGATAAACGTTCCCTTTTGTAAAACCTTGGTTAATGGTGAGATATCTACATGAAATTAGTGATGTAACCCTCACTTTGTTTTTTAAAATATCATCGAATTTAGGAAACACATTTTGGAATTGTGTTTAGTTACTAACTTAAACGCACAATTAATAACTTATTTTAAAAGATTGTTCGCGAAATATAGGTATTAACATAGATGAAACACATAGCTAACATATTGCGTTATTAATTTTAGAAAGAAAGAAAGAAAACAAATGTATTTCTGACAACAATAATAAGAACATTACAAAAAAATACATTTATAAGTAAAAAAAAAGGTGCCACAAATTAGACCTCCACCTCAGCATGGTGTTGGATATTGGACGTTCAAATATCAAACGCTGGTGTTAACAAAAAACAAAAATCAAACAATTAAAAAATGTGATGCTCTTAAGTTAAATAAATAACACCCTTACACAGATATCTGTCTAAATGCTTACTCAAATGATTAAGTACAAAATAAAATAAAACCAAGCCTTTTTATCTTTTATTTGATCATTTTTAGGAGTGTTTTGTGTGACAGAAAAATAATCAAAAGAAAGCAATGGATGAAATGCAAGGCTCTTAAAAATATACGTAATCGAAATCGAGAGAAAACCCTTAATAAATTTTATACCCTACATTTCTGCAGAGTTATTACTATTGTTTCTCATTATAACTCACTTTTGTATCGCATACAATAATTAATTTGTTCAAGCAGACGCAACGTGTTACGAATTTCATAACTCAATTTAATTAATTTACATTTAACCCCAGGTTCCTTAGATTTCTAATTCTCTTTTATAGATAGGTACAAAACTTTCCTGAATGTTATTGTTGTATTATTTTTGTTATTTATTTTAATTAGATATTATGTCAATAAAATGTATGCTATCTGAGAGATAATTATTTGAAACTACACCCGCGTTCCTGGAATAAAAAGTGTCGTTCTCCATATCTTAAGCTATCTGCAAGATGTCAAATTTCATCGTGATTATTCGTGATCGGTTGAGCAGTTTAGACATGAAAGATAATAGACAGACAAAAGTGACTTTTTTTAGTAGGGATGTTATCAATTACTATACAAGCATGTAAACTTGAGAGAACATTACGATAATTATGCGTAACTAAGTTTTTTGAAGTACCTACAAATTAGACCTCCTATAAACATCTACAATAGACTGACACAATAACTTGAGCAACTGCATCCAACTACTCCCTGCAAGTCTAAAATCCATAAGGGTCATCTCGCTTACCATTTACATGTATCTGTACAAAATATCGTTCCTAATTATCTGTTAATGAAAAGCCATTTGTGGGCGAATTTAATTCGAGTTGTCACGAAATACCGTCTAACAGACACATAGTAGGTGATTTTCTTTTTCTCACACCGTTGTGGAGCCGTTATTTATTGAAAGTCATGAATACAAAGCGGAGCAGACTTGTACTTTTGTACATTTATTTTCTCTACCTGTTTTATTGTTTGTTTGTTTATGCCGGCTCTGGGAGGTAAGTAGGTACTCGTACCTACTGTTTACTAGATTATGAAGTCATTTAAGTAAGTATCAGGTAATTATTTTTTAATTTCCTAACGAGTTTGTTTTATTTTGATAATGATTTTCGCATGGGTTTTTCTTCATTGTTTTTTTTCAAAATTATTTTTTAATACACCAACGAAGTCTGTTTACCCTACAACGCGGTGAGTACCTCCTGACTAGAATATTACATTAAAAAACTTAAACAAACTTTTATCAAACAAAAAAAAAATATAAAGGAACGCAAAGAAAGAAAGTCACTCCATATATCTCCATGTTCAATTTGGAACCTATTTATCTAGATTACAAGTCTTGAATACTAACAGGTATACATTTTCACGTTAGTCTTATCAATTTATGTACCAATATCCACAACTTTGTCCTTTAAAAAGCTTTTAGCACAAAATCTGGGTACCTATGTAAGTATTGGATTATCAATTTGGGTTCCGTGTGTTCTTTTATATTTAATACCTTTTTCTGCGTTGGCCTACAAAAATGTCAATCCATTGCCGTGTGAAAAAAAGACAAACCAATAGAATTGCAGAAAAACTGACGTGAACATGATATTGCAATGTGTGCAATTCTTTTGGTTAAAATATCAAAATGATTAAATTATCGTATATCATATTTTAGAGTAAGCTCTCAGACATTGACAGCGTCACTTGTACTGCCTTTTTACAAATACGCCTTTAATTTTATTATTTTTTTCTTATATAGGTACTTATTTAATTTTTTCTATTAATTTTAAACATTGTAATTTTTTTTTAGGCTATTTGTGTCGAATGTTGCGCAAAAAATAAATTATTTTCCTTTCTTTCTAAATACCAATCTCTACCAGCCATCTTTTGGGTGGAGATAACTTAAACAAGACGTCAAAAGATATACATACTTTAGACATAAACATAATATATGATACAGCATAATTTAGTCATAAAATCGCCCATTTTAAAACATTATAAATTATGTGTACTCCGACCAGTGTGAAATACCTAACATCTGAAACTATTCTATTGTGCACTTGTACATATAGTCAAGAGTTTGTCGGCGTAAAAAAAGGATGTTAACAGTCCCTATTTACTACAGAACCCTAAAAAGTCCCAGATAGCTGTTAAACACGACCGGCGGCGGCCCTCTAGCCCACTACTTGCTGCTGATTTATTTTGCTACCCTCTTTATTGGTTCCAATAAACAGGCTTCGGTATTTCCTTGCTGTATTTTTCTCCCGAGTTTGGGTTCCGACGGTGTTGGAAAGTGTAAAGTTGATTTTATATTTAGTTGAGCTTTGGTCCCCCGACGCGTCTGCCTGTTCGTGATAAACTCGAAAACTACTGAACGGATTTTCATCGACAGACAGAGTGACTCATGAAGAATGTTTAGGTGTATAATTTTGTGTAAATTGGTTGAAATATCACGATATCGGAAAAAATCATGTCGCGCGTATGGAGCGGTCCCACTCAATGCGATGCCGCGGGTCGCTATTTACGTACATGCTAAAATGCTGCCGCTGAAAGTATACATTAATGACACCGTTAATAATGGGTTTATCTCGAAATCTCTTTTCAGCTTCAAGACTCTAGACTCTAGATGATCCGTAGTTTTAAACAACATCCCCTTAATACAACTTATACGAACTAACCACCTGACTTAGGTTTTCAGACGAGGCCAACAACCTTCATAATCTTCGCGTAAAACCCTTTCAAGCCACCAAGACCGAACAGTGGAAGTACAAAGTAAAATATTTATTTTATATTTTTAGCTGCATTTTTGATGATGTGACTCTAGACGATCAATTTTTTGAATACTAGATAAAAGAAAGAAATTAATAAATTATAATCAGATAACTGATATACCTACTACTTTTTTGTAAATACATACTTAAATAGATAATTACACTCAGAATCAGGACAAACAGACATGTTCATCCACACATATTATATGTTTGTCCTGGATGATATACCTAAATAGATAGAACTAACTGAGTATTATACATATATAATTTACTTGCTACCGCCCTGCGGTTTCACAATAATCTCTGGATCTACGAGTCGGATTAGAACATTTCTTTGACTATTAGAAAGCTATATTATCCCCGAAGCTTATAGGCTACTTTTTATCCCGGGAACGCGAGTGAAGCCGCGGGGAACAGCTAGTATAATAATAAAAATTTGCATGATCATAACATTTTATTTAATACTCCATAAAATGAACTCAGTGCTTTCAGCGTCGTTTCCAGGGTTTATTCTTATTTGCTTTCTTTTAATTTGAGATTCAGGAGCAAGATAGCCAGTCTGAGAGTTTTTTTTTTATAAAAAAAAACTACGTCTAGCTTCTTTGTGCTGCATTTTTATTAATTTGTTTATTTCTTGTAATGTATTCAAGGTAGTTAGCGACTCGGATAATTAAGTTAATCTTGGGAATTACGATTTTTAACGTAGAGTGGAGCTAGCCTCACACGCGGGGAGTAGGGACCACCAAGCAATGATTTCCTCATGATAATTTCCTTTACCGAAAACTCAAGTTCATTGTAGAATATTCGGTATGTAAAGTTTGCTAAATTGGGCCTAAGTGTGCTAGTTTACATGTGGTTAGCGGTGTTGATCAACACCGTAAACCACAACAAAATTTAACAAAACAACAAAACTTTGCTGAAACAAAATTTACATTTAATCACTCTTTTTAATAAGTTTTCATGTGATTCTGTTTGTTAAGCTCAATAAACTAAAAAAAAAGTATGTTTTGAGTTCCGTCAAAGACTACAAAGGTCTTGAGAATATCATACATATATTTTTAGCATTTGAAAGAAGTACCTATCTATTTAGGAGATAGATTGTTTCATGAAGTGCCATCACCTTAAAATAGATAAATACTATACTGTAATTCCTCAGGTATACTCTCGGATTACATAATTTTCTTGCGATCAGTTTCAATCAATTTCAAAATAAAGAACGAAAGTGAATTTCTACAATGAAGCACTACTTACATATGAATTTATCAAAACCTAGAAACGTAATTAAAACCTGTATAAAAGCTGTGTTTAACCGGTTTCAATGAAAAACTGATTGCAACAAAGTTACGTGATAGCCTCTCTATATAATCAGAAATAAAACAGAATACGACTATTTTGTAAACATGTTGCATACACAACGTATAGACATGTTCTCTCAGCTCGGGTCGAATAAGAACAACTTTTAAATTTACTAGTATTGGACACGCTTCGAGTTTGCCGTTTCATCGGATAACGCTCGTTCGTTCTATTCTCTATAGTATAGTTAAACCTAATATCATTAAAACTTGCTTACAGTATTACTATAAACTAGGATTCCACCCCGTGGTTTCACCAGCGTTCCTGGGATGAAAAGTAGCCCAAAACATTCATCATATTTGTCCACTGCTGGACAAAAGCCTCCCCCAGAATCTCCACGATGACCGGTCTTGCGCTACCCGCATCCAGCGGTTTGTGAACCTGCGGCCGTCGATTTTACGAATATGTGCCCCGCCCACTTCCACTTCAGTTTGACACGTCTTCAGGCTATGTCGGTTACTTTTGTTCGCCTTAACTGGTTGTTTGGTTTGACTAAAACATTCGGGGTTATAACGTAGCTTCCTATTAGTGGATGAAATTTCAGAATAGCTTCTGTATACAAATAAACAAACTTAACCCCTTCATAATTATAAGTATAGATTCATAGATTACCTACAAATCTTTTCATATAAGTTTTTCAGACTTTTTTGGGCGTTAAAATCATACCCTACCAATCACCAAAAAGAACTAGATACTTCAATAGAATAAGATAAAATATAAAGTACTCTTTTTAAAAAAGTAAATAATGCAAATATCTTAACTCCCTTCAGTAATTTTCATCTCACATTCATTCTACGTGACCGAAGGAGGACCCAAGCTTTATCCTTACTGAATCCGCAATTTATGCGGAATGCGCGAGAGTTAGCGTTATGCTGTGGATAGACGCAGCGGTTTTTAACCGCCGGAACCGCGAGAAGTTTAAGCATTTGCAGAAATCAATTTGAATTTATTATGATTGCCAAATAATAAAATGAATGTCTAAATCAAAACTCATTTTTTCAGTATAGGCACTTATAAACGTCGATAGTTACAATCATTACAATAGACTCTACCACCGGATCGGAATACACTTGAACTGAGAAGACTCAGAAGAATGTTCTAGGTATCCTACCCTATCTATCTTCTATGCCAATACCAACTAATACTAATAATAAAGCTGAAGAGTTTGTGTGAACGCGCTAATCTCCGGAGTTACTGGTCCGATTCGAAAAATTATTTCACTAATAGGTTTACATTACCCCCAAAGGTTACTTAAGGCTTCGTTTTATCCCGGGAAAGCTAGTGATTTGGCTGTTTTTTGTTGTGTTCTCGATTGACGGTTTTAAATGAAAGAAAATTATTGGAAAATTCATCAGGAAAGTCGGAAATTTTGATTTAATTTTTGTTTGAAAATTTCAATAAATAAAGACTAAACGAATTGCTAAACTTTTATAAAAATATATTATCCCGCAACCGTCTGTTTGCAAACCGCTTCGTGTGAACTCGTCTTTAAAGGGGTAAGGGTGGGCGACAAACTTTGCGGATTTGTCTCCAGTTAGGGGATGAAGAGATGTCGCTAATGTGAATAGTTCCTTTGAATTCTGTTGGAAGCGAACTTTTACTACGAACGCCGGGATGGGCTCCGCAAAGAATTGAGTTTTTCTTGTTGGTTAAAAGTAATGAATTAGCACTTATAGGTACATTATAATTATCTTAGAAGGAGGAAAACATTTAGAGTTATTTTGGTTTATCAGGCCCAATACTGCGGATAATTTACCTAAATCATTAACAATAATCCTAGTGTGTGACTTACGTGCTAACTACTAATTTGGTAGATATTTTGTTTGTTTGCAATTTTTGTATAAAGAATTACCAAGTAATATTACAATACATAGTTTCTGGCCAGTAGTTTGTACTAGTATGTCCGTTTGATTGTTACTCACTCATGCTATTAAGCTGAACAGATTTAGATGAAATTTGGCATAAGCTCTTGTTCCTTAAGGTTGATGCAGCCTAGCTTTAGTCCTTTAAAAAAATGGCACAAGCAGATCTATATCCTGAAATAAAATAAGAATACTTATATATTTGTATGCCCGTGTGGCTGGATGTAGAGGAATATTTTATAAGTTTATTTTTGTAACATTTTTATGTAACCTACAGTCCACAAATAAAGAATATCTTATCTTATCTTATATACCGGTAAAATATTAAACAACAGCCTAGAATGTCTCCATAATCTATACCTAATAACCGGCGATCAACTATCCATTAATATCACTTCAAAACCAACTACGTTCATTAAATTGGTTCTTAAAGTGTCTACGGTGGAACAGACAGAGGTAGTGACGTCATCGTGACCTAGGTCGCCACACCGGTCGCGTTCACAATCAAGCGAGCATCAAATATTCATAGAGTTTTTTTTTAATATTCTCAAGAAAGGTTGAAGTTCGAGTTGGACTCTTTACTTGAAATAAATAGAGTGTTCTAAACGTAATCTAGTGTAGTATTTATTCATGCTAATAAATCCCGGAAAATAATATAAAATTAGGCAGTATTCATTCATTCAGTCTTACTTCAAATGTCCTAACTGACTCACTGACTGATTGATATAAAAACACACAGCCTAAATATCTGGTCCTAGTGACATGAAACATGTCATATCATGGGTGTGTTCTTTGTAAAGTGTAGATATCCACTAAGAAACGCGTTTTCGAAATGCCACCCCTGTAATGCAAAAACAATGTTTGGTTGATCTTATCTCAAAAATCTACATTACAGAAAGACTTTACCATAGGTTGCATTTTAGAACTGTTATTTTTAATTGGCTAGATATGATCGCTATTGGCAACCTTCCCAGCGGTGGGGTTGGTCGTGACGTCACTGGGTCAACGGGTTCAGCTCTAAAAGTGGAGCGATACAGTCCATCCGTTTTGGATTTATTCCAAACGTGCTATGGAAGTGTAATTACGATCTCTTGATAATCCCAGGTTGGATTGCCCCAGTGAGAGCGAACAGCGATTTGAAAATCGTAGTGAAAGCATTTTTTATTTTTAACTAGGAGGGGCCTAATGTTAGGACTACAGACTTCGAAATGATAAGCAGCCTTTGCAAATGGTGGGTAGTCTGTTAATTCACAATAAAATTTAATTGGGACCATTTTCAAACTATACCTACCGAATCCAACGCAAAATAAAATATAAACAAAAAAGTTATGCGCGAACAAAAATTTTAAAAAACATACAACCGAATTGTTAACCTCCTTTTTTGAAGTCGGTTAAAAAACAACCACGATACAACTTATACTATACACCGCAAACACGCTGACACTGAAACCACGCCCTGAGAACACAACAGAAAACTCCCAGCAAGTGTTGTAAGCTTGTCAAATGGGAACTAGTTAGGGCAAGCGTGCTTGAACTTCCCAAAAACTACTTAGTTTACTTAATTGCTTGTGAGGCCTTCGTGTCTGCTTTATTACGAGTATTTGGAGAAGATCTTGGAGTAGTTTCTGTTTTGGAATAGTCCCTCTGACATGTTGGCTGGCTCCAATAGACCTTCATAGGCACATATGAATAGTTTACTCTAATACCAGCTCGGATGATTGCATTTTTTTTTATTACTATAGGAAACCAACAGCGTTATCCATTTATTTTACAATATAAACTTATGTAACTTATTGCCAATTAAAGGTAACCTTATTTTAAATATATTTGAGTAGGTCTATGCTCATTATATTGGGATAATACGTATACGTGGGAGGTGTGTTTGTGTGTGTGTGTTGTGTGGGGGTATGTGTGTGTTTATGGTTTGTAACTATGAAACTTAAGCAATTAAAGAAATTAAATGCTAAGCTAAATGAATTTGCTAAGAAGAGCCAGTGATAAACTCAGCAATTACACACAGACTGACAGACAGCTGTACTAACTTATTTTTGCTATTTTAATTTATTTTCTCTTTATTGTATTTGTTTGTTTTTTGCGGTAGATTTTTATTTTCTATTACTTTTTCAAAATATTATGCTTCGTATCATTACATAATTTTTCCATAGCTTTCTTCTGTAATTTATAGGGTTCCAACAAGTGGATTCTAAAGGGTACGTTATCCTATTTATTACTAAGCTTCCGCTGTCCGTTCGTCTTCAGAGGGCTATATCTCATGAACCGTAATATGTAGAAAGTTGAAATTTTACAGAATTATTTATTACTGTTGCCGCTAACAACACGCTATAACAACAAATAATAAAATATTAATTTTGTGCGATATTTTGTAAAATACTTCCCCAGTTTAACAGATAAAACGCATATTACTATAACATATCTATTATCCACAAAAGTTATCACAAAATCTGAGCTTGGCAAAGGCCTAACTAAATGCAACAATAGCTCTTGAGTGAGGCCCGCAGAGCCGCTTGAGGCTCAAACCATCGAATTAGGGCATTAGACGGAGCGCCCTCCACTACGTGCTGAAGTGTCCGCAATTTGGGACCAGCCATCGGTTCGCTATGTTCCAATTACATCGGATTGTTGCCTCGAATTTTGTTATTTCGATGCAGATCGGAGAGTCTATGGAAACCAGATAACTTATATATTACATATACCTACTACTACTTAAGATTTAACAAATACCTTTAATTTTGATGATCAAAATTTTGAACGTAACCTTCTATTTCCAGTATTTAAATCACTGTTAATCTCCAAAGTGTTTCATACGAGTATAAATGAATCAATCAAATTCAAACTTAAAACTCATTTATTCAGTGTAGGCCCTGATAAGGCACTTATGAATGTCGATAGTTACAATTATTACAATAGACTCTACCACCGGTTCGGTACCATTTAAACTGAGGAGACTCCGACAAGGCTTCTTTCTTTTGTAGACGACAATCAAAGTATAAGACGTCCCTCAGGTGTCTTATTAAATAATCCAACATCCACATCGATATCACAACAAACGTTAGGGAACGTCTCATTATCTGAATTGAGATCGTGGAAATAGGGAACACTGCCACGAGCATTAATTGTATAAAGTTTGTTCTGCCCCGGAGTCTTTAACTAACTGTGAATGTGTGCTGAGAAACACGATCGAATGATGATTGTTGTTCGATTTTCGAGTTGTTTGGATAATCGATTCGAGGGTTTGATTTTTTTTTTATTTAATAAGGCAGATGTTGACAGTAAATAGAGCCACCATATTAGGGGGATTGCCGAAGCCATAAAAGGAACCAGCTTCCAAGTGCAGAAGACATAGCACACCGGTAGGTCCTTGGCTACAGATTTTCAAGTTTAGGGTTGTAGCCAAATTGGTAAGTATAAAGTACCCTACCACCGTGCTATGACTCGAGATAACCTCAAAAAATATTGAGATTTGGAAATAAACAAAAGAGTTTTTCAAATAGACTAACAAAACCCTAGTAACTTTATGATCTTTTTCGACCAAAGTAGTATTTTCCAGTAAATGGTTTAACTGTAACAAATGAGCCACAATGAAGAGCTCAAAGTAAGTACGTACGGTCGGCCAAGAAAGTGGTGTACCATTTTTGATTTACTTTCCTAGTTATCGAAAATTACAACAAGGTTCAAACTAAGAACACCTGTCACGTAACAAACAATAAACAAAATGTTATAAGTTGTCAGATTGATCTGCAAGCGAAACTAATCATTATCACCTATGAATCTGCAAGCGACATTCAACCTTAGGTTGGTATACCACTTTCTTGGCCGACCGTACCTAGATTTTATAAGAGTACATAATTATATATAGCATTAGTGATTCACATACAAAGACCTATTTCATTCATAAGTGCTTTATCAGGGCCTAAACTGAATAAATGAGTTTTGAGTTGACTTCCAACTCCTCATAAACTGCTGCGACATTAGTAAGCAAAGATTTTTCGAATAGATTAGTAACAGATACCACAAACTTATCGATACCCCTTGCTTCCCATCACTACGTGTAGAACATGTGAGAGCAGACTCTGAAACGGAACACGATGATATGCTCCAATGAACTTATGTGTTATGTGTACCAACCATGTGTATGTTGTGTATAGTAAAAGTATATATACTTTCTGATAAAGTCCATGAGCTATAATTATAGTAATAATGATCACATTCAAAGACAACCCAAAGAATATTATGTATTCAGGCGCGGATCAAGGATTTGGTTTAGGGAGGGGCAATATTAGCACATTTCACCTAAAATTTATAATTAAAAAATAATGAAGAATTGGTCGTAACTCAGAGGGCTATTGCACTGCTCATTCTTTAATTTGGAAATTTCTTAGACCCTCTAGATCTAGAAAATTGGTCATAACTTTCAAACGGCTGAGCGGATTTTCTTGACACATAGAACACTTCAAAAAAAATGTATGAATGTCAAAATGAGGATGGGCGTGTGGTACTTTTTATACCGGTAAAACTTATGATCCCTTGGTATGAGGATAATGCGAGTAAAGCCGGGAGCTTATTGGGCTTATCTATACTAATATTAAAGCTGAAGAGTTTGTTTGTTTGAACGCGCTAATCTCTGGAGTTACTGGTCCGATTCGAAAAATTATTTCATTAATAGGAAGCTACATTATCCCCGAAGGTTATAGGCTACTTTTTATCCCGGGAACGCGGGTGGAACCACGGGAAACAGCTAGTTATAAAATAACTTGAACCGGTTGCGACCGGTTTTGGCACGCCTATGTTAATGTAGTGAAGGTGAAGGACATAGGCTACTTTTTTTATTCTGGGAAGTTTATTAATAACATACAAGCCTATACATACATTGTACAGCCAGCAATTATGCTTTATTTGACCCACAACCATAATTTATTTGATATGCATTAATAAGTAATAACATTTGTTCATAAATAACCCACAATACGTGTTATTAGGGTTATTAGCTATGAAAATTGTAAGCACCATAATTAAGGGTTGGGACCTATGGTTCTTAAGTGTATTTTAAGTTATAAGGGTCAGGTGGCATTTGGAACCTCATTGAGTTATCTCATTCTGAACAATTTATTTGAATATGTATGTTATTTATACCGTAGAATAGAATATAGGGTGTTTATCACTACTAATATAACAAATGTGAAAGTGTTTGTTGGATTTTCCTTCTTTCACTCAGCAACGAAGCAAAGAATTGATGTGATTTTTTAATAAAATGCTATATGTTATTTGTATAGACCGAAGAGTAACATGGATTACTTTTTATCTAGGGGACGAGAAACCTGTTGAATTTGTGACAGACCTCAGTAGTTACACTGTTAGCTCATACTTATATCCCTTCTTACAAATGTTCACATATCATGTTTATATATGTTTTTGGCATCATATTGGGAACAGAAATTAATGAATGAATCATGAAATCATTTTTTTTACTGAACTGTTCATCTATCTATTTCTACTAATCTATATTAATAATAAAGTTGATGAGTTTCTTATGTAAAAACTTATTAATCATAAATAGCGTAATACTCGTATTATAAATGCGAAAGTAAAATGTCTGTTACTTTTTCAAGCCTAAACCACTGAATCACGATGAAATTTGGCACGCTGATAGCCGTATATATGGAGAAGGGCGTAGGCTACTTTTGATCCTGGAAAGGCGGGTGAATCTACGAGGGAGAGCCAGTTAATTATAATGAAGCTTTCGACAAAGTAATTAACAATTTTACCAAAAATAATAAAAAGATAGGTGTATAAATCTATAAGTACTAATGATAAAGCTGAAGTGTTTGTTTGTTTGAACGCGCTAATCTCCAGAATTACTGTCCGATTTTAAAAATTCATTCACGAATAGGAAGCTACATTATCCCGAAGGTTATAGGCTACTTTTTATCCCGGGAACGCGAGTGAAACAGCGGGGAACAGCTAGTTTTATACATAAATCCAAACAATAAAAACAAAGACAAAAATATAGCAACTTGTTTTCTATCATTCGAGAAACCAAAGCATCAGCGTCCAATGACGCGAGGGTGGTCCGATTTTGTTCAGTTACTTGTAGTTGTTATATCCTCCCAACATTTACTGGGAGCTCAAGTCAATAATTTCAGTGGGCCATTTACCTAAAGGCTATGGGTATTTTTAAAGCCAATTCTGGCATCCGCTCTTTTGTGAAGGCGATAATGGACATTTCTAATTAATTTTTAACTGTTTTTAATGGCACACTGAAATGGTACCTATTTACCTAGTACCTATTCTTTATTAATTATGTATAGGGCTGTGTTAGACCACCATATCACCGTGGTCACTGATGATGTGGCCGATGGTAAGCACACAAAGCCTGGAAAGGAACTGGCTCTCAAGTGCAACTGTCGGAACGCACCATGAGGTGCTTGGCGATAAATTTTAAGCTTGAGGGTGGTAGCCAGCCAGGCTGGTATTACAAAGTACCCTACCAGTGCTATGCTATGCCGTGCTGGGTATTTCAAAATACCCTTCCAGTGCTATGCTTTGATGCGCCTTATCTTTGTATTTTTTTTGTGATTTGACTAGATAAAACATAGGTATTTTTTGATAACCTAACTGACGGACTAAACAGAATTATATTTTTGCCCAGTCATCATCTCTATTGTAAACAATTAAATTAGGTCCACCATTTGACCTACTTACACGACAGATGTGATTCAATTTAATTGAAGCCTTGTTAAAAATGCATAGAATCACAAATTGCTCTCGATTGACTGTCGGCTCGTTAAAACTTTGTTAGCGATCGGACATTTTGATGGACTATCCCTTATTCAAATTTGATTATTTAGGATTCTTATTTTATAGTCAACTAGCTATTCCAGTTCCTGGGATAAAAAGTTGCCTGTAACCTGAAGTCGGTCAAGTAACTCCGAAGATTAGCGCGTTCAAACAAACAAACAAACTATTCAGCTTTATTATTAGCGTCGTAATCAGAGTCTACTTTTTGATTTTAGAAACAAAATTACAATAAACAAAAATACAAAAATCTTCGAACATTACATGACCATTAATGATTCTGTCATACATTAATAGACCGCATTGCGGATTTATTTAGAGATTGACGCTGAATAATAACGCTTATGGAGTTAATAATAAGCTCGTTGTAAATCGTGTAATGTTACATTTTTCTGTAGAAGTTGGTAAAAAACGAAAAAGGTCAAGTCACGCACCATTCCGTGACGACTCGCGACGACGGCGACGTAAACGGACTTAGGGTTGCCAAGCGGAAATGTTGATAAAACAAAAAATATTTAAAATAGCCTTTCAAATCCCAGATTTACCTACATGCGATTCAGAGATAACTTATCAAATAATTCTAACGAATACTTAAGGCTGTATTTAGGGCTATGATGAGATCCCCAGGCGAACCAAAGTAACCGACATAGTCCGAAGAATTGCCAAACTGCAATGAAGTGGCAGTGGGCGGGACACATCGCTCGTAGAACCTACGGCTGCTAGAGTAGAAATGTTCTCGAGTGGCGACCACGAACCGGAAGACGAAGCGTGGGCAGGCTGCCCACAAGGTAGACCGACGATCTTGTGAGTGTCGCGGGAAACAACTGGATGCAGGTATCGTGGAAATCCTAATCTCCACGATGGCCGGTCTTGCGCTACCCACATCTAGCGATTATCCTCACAAGATCGTCGGTCCACCTTGTGGGGTGCCTGCCCACGATGCGTCTTCCTGTACACAGATGATTATTCCGAGATACATAATATGCGGAGTGATAACTATAATCTGAATAGTGCGCAGTTTTCACGTGTGTGATGTGTGTTAAACACGTATCATTATGTCTGATAACTTTAATATTGATAACATTATCGATATTATATGGTATATTTTGTTTAATTCAATATTGCTCGTGGACGCTACGTCGGCGTCGCTTTGAATAATTTACGAAAAAAATCGAAGTTACCTATTTAACATTTTTGAAAAAAATATATTGTAAAGTAGGTTAAAGGCTATTAAAAAATTACTTATAACAATAGTTATACCATCATGAATAGTTTATTCATACGTAGATTCTCCTTGAATCTACTATCTAATAGTGTTAATTAGCTATAGGTGCTAATTCTGGTGTTTACAAAATACTAAAATTAGTCTCCATCTTACAAACATTATTGGAATCTTTTTTTTTTTTTATTGAAAGGCTTTGTCGCTTAGCGACTATATCGCCTAATAAATCATGCTTAGAATGTGAGTAAAGTAAATTGACAAACAACAAAATATAACAAATTATGAACTTAAAGACAACTCTAATAATTCATATAAAAATTTCGCTTTGTCAGACGAAGGGTTAGCCAAGATACTATTACAAGCACCGATGTCACTATCTCTATCAACGCCAAAATGAGATTGTCTCAAAGTTGCGTTTCGTATACACTCCCATAGCACATGATAAACGTCTTCAACTACTTCGCAATCCACACAATTTGGTGAAGCAACTTTCTTCATCAAGAATGCAAACTTTTTCGAAGGTATATGACCAGAGCGCAACCTCAGAGCAGAGACACATTGGATAGAGTTGTTTCTATCCAATGTTGTATGATCAATCCAGGGGAAACTAAAGATTTGGGGTTGAATATTCCCTTCTCATTTGATCTTTATTGGAATCTTAATTAAATCTTTCAAATTACTTTCTGAAGTTTGAGATTAAATTAGTTTAGATTGTAAACAACAGATGGGGCCATCAATAAAATAATCACATACCATCAATTTATTTATAAACATTAGGAACATTTTGACTAGCTTCGTTTTACCTTAGTCTTAGAACCAAATGATTTCAAAAGTATCTTAACAGTGTAACAAATTAAAATTAAAAATATTGATACTAATGTAATCAGTGCTACAAGACCTGGTCCTAGAATATCAAGCATGAAATATTCGCTCCAAGAGATGTTAGCTGCCGGCGCGCGGAAATGCTTTGCCCCGCCGTGTCGCAGCACATGCTCGGTCCACCACATAGCGCGTTCCATTGGCGTTTGCGGCTGGTCGTTCAAGAGCAAATTGAGGTGTTTTATGTTCTCTCTGTAACTGTAATTCAGGAACATAGACTTGAATCTTTAATGAGAAGAAATTATGATTTTTCCAATTTAACACTGATTGCTTTTACAATAGGGAATATACATGCTTTTTTATCGCATTTCTTAAAAAAAATATGAAAATATCGTAAAAAAGATGTCAAAAAGTGAATTTAAAAATAAATTTGGCCAAGAAACACGATAGATATAAATAAGCATTTTAAACTACTAATTACACAGCGATTAGACAGAGAGATCGGACATAGTATGTGACATCATATACTATAACGGCCATATAAACTCCATGCTAAATTCTGTTTTGCTAGAAAGAGATAGGAATAAATCTTTGATGGCTTATTATCTTGGTTATTTTTATAGTTATCCGAAAGAACTACCTACTACTTCCTACTTTTATTAAAGCAATAAAAAAATGTTTTAAAAAATAATTCCCTATTACTAATTTTGTTAACACACGATTCTTCAAGTCATAAATTCAATCAATAGAAAATTCTCACTCTGCAACTTCCAATACGTTATCTAACTTAAGAACCTTCCTTCTCCTTTGATTTATCTCGTGATTACTTTAATTTTGTAAGCTTGCGGTATATTTTTTTTTTGCTATTTAGGCATGTGTTTGACCACAATCTCGCTGTTGTCAGTGATGATATAGCCATAACCTAGAAAGGGCTCACAAGTGAAGCTGTCGGAACACACAAGTAGGTGCCTCGGGACAGGTTTTCAACGTACCCCTATGTTGAAAATCTGTCGCCAGGCACCGTGTTATGGTTTCATCACGATGTTTGTCTTAACCAAAAGCTCATTTTAGGATTCGAATCGACTTATAATACTATCAGAAACTGTAAAAGCATAACCTGATACTTAGTTAAATATTTGAATCGTTGTTACCTTTTATCGGATATGACTGTTTCAACAGCTTCAATCAGATCCCTAGCAACCATCGTTTCAGCGTCAATCACAACACCAATGCCAAGGTCTACATATTTGTTAACATTATACCATTGATCTCCGATAAATGGAATACCCACTAATGGTACCCCTGCATCGATCGCTTCATCTGTTGACTGAAGACCGCCTTGACATACAAACAACTTGATGTTTGGATGTACTGTAAAACAAACATTACTACAGTTAATTAATCTAAATTTAGTTTCAATGTATATAATACGTATACTTTAATTATATTCACTGTCAACTTACCTAATAAATCCCTTTGTGGAAACCATTTTTGAATTTTCACATTTTGAGGAACATTTTTTAAATTATCACCATCAAATTTCCATAAAATATCGTATGGTATAGCTTTGAATGCATCCACAAATGCATCTAATAAATCTTTATCCATTTGTGAAGGATTGACGTTTGTACCCAGGCTTACGTAAACCACTCCTCGACTTGAGTTGTCTAAATATGATTTTAAATCCTGCAAATGATATTGAAGGTGTTAATTATGACGAATTTTATAAATATTTGAGTATACCTTCTACTAATTATTTACTATAAATGATGGCTGATGCGGCTGTAAGAAAATCCTTTAATTCAAATACATTTTGATCTTCCTTACCAATGGCAGTTCCTTCACAGGTTGCATATGCAGTTTTCCTAAGTACACAACATTGGGTGGCACCGGACGGTTTTGAGTAAATATTGGATGTGAATTTAGAAATAATAAGTCAATATTACTTTGTAGATCCCTTACAGTTGGTGCATTTGGTCCAAACCGCTCTTTAAGTAATTTATTTTCAATATCATCAAACAATCGGAACACATTCCATAATCTGTACTCATTGATTGTTTCTGTTATTTTATCATAAAATGAAAGATTTCTGAATTTACACCTAAAAAAATTTGGATAATATAAAGGATGTCGGCTGACAGCACCTAATACTTCATAAGTTTCTGACAATCCATGCCAAGATGAGAACAATATTACAGGTGCTTTAAATATTTCACCAACAATCAAGTGGAAGTTGAAAAATGCTTCGGCAACGATTAAATCAAATTTTTGAGTTTTATCTTCAATCAACTTTTTTACTTCAGGTACATTGAATTGACTAGATACAATTTGAAGATAATCTTCAAATCCTTCAGAGTTAAACATTTCCTCCATATTTGATATCACTCCTCGTTTATAAATCTTCTTATGTTTAAATTGAAATTCTTTCATGGATTCATATGAAAGTCCAACATCGATTTCAGTTATATTGTCTGGAGGTCTCTCCTTAGGTAGAGCTGGATTTGTAGTAATGACGACAAGTTCATGTCCTCTCTTTGCTAATTCTTGATAATACGCCCTGAACACAAACTGATGACTTATTGAAGGTGTTGGAAACACTCCTAGTATTCTTGCTGAATTAACTTCATATGATAAAAATACAATGAGACAAATAAATATAGACAACAGTATTGAACGCAACATTTTGAATGATTAAAAATGTTATGCAATGTTGCGAGTTATAAATGCTTTTTGGAATTGATAAAATATTGCGGTAGACGACTATAAATTGATATTTTCGTGAATCCAGAAATTATCATCAAGACATTTTTATCAGGTTATTACTTTGATAAAACTGGCCATGCTGTAATTGTGAGATAATATATATGTACAATGACATTTCAAAATTTGCCTCGTGTGAGTCCAATTTCGCACATGAAGGTTCCGTACCATCGTTCATTATATGTTGTTAAAGCGGCAACAGAAATACACATTCTGTAAAAATTACAACTGTCTACCTATTACGGTTCATGAGATACAGTGATTGTTAAGGTTGAGCAAAAAACGTGGAAAATTTCATTTTTTATATGGGGGTCACATTTGATTTGTACCTTTATTTTATTCTTATAATTTGTTATATATATTCTGTAAAACATTCAATTGTGTCTATGTATCCAAAAAAAATGGTGTAAAAAAAAAGCTGACTTTGGTGGCTTGTCTTCGGATACGGAACCCCAACGTATTGCGTTAGTCATACTGTTTGCTAGGAAGATCCGGCAATAAAGTCAGCACTTGCTGACATACTTATGTACAACTATTCAAAACGTACAAAGATTAAAACATATCTCCAATTTTACAATCGCTAGATAATGCACGGATAAATTATTCTTCGGTTCATATTCTATGTCTATACAATTGTACTCATTTCAAATAAACCCCCAAATAAGCCTATTTCTTATAATTAGTAATTAAAAAATATTACATTAACAATAACTATCAACATTGGCAGCCTCACATCCCAAGTACGCGCTTCAGAGCTGGAGCTGCCGCGGAAAATGCACAGACCCTCAAGCGCCTCAAATACTCTCGTCTACTTGACTATTACAAATTTGTGGCGCTTGCGGTAGAAACCATGGGTCCTTGGGTCATCTGAAAATCAACCGTGGAAGACATAGAGAGGGGACATGAAAACCAGGGACTTTTTCGCCGAGGGGATAAGCCTGACTGTTCAGCGTACCATGAACAATTTTGATGATCTTTTATTTTAGATGGATTGAGTTGAAAGGCACACATATGCGCGAGTCTTGTTATAGTTAGTTTTAGTCCATACTTCTGGTTGAAATTCGGAAAAGGGTAACAATTTTCTATCTCATTATGATATTATTTATACTTACCTCAATTCACTCCATTTGTAGTGACAATTTTTACCCGGCTCGCGGGTAATTGTCAGTTAAAAACTTTAATTTGAAATAAATAGCGGTGGCTGCTCGTTTTATTTTCCACTCACTCCATTCTCTGTTGTTAAGGGGAAGATTATTCGTAGAGGTCATTTATTTTAATCTCCATTATTTCATGAATGACGTTCCTAAGTACCTTATTAGGGCCCAAGCTTGAGTGTAATATTGAGATTTACATCGAACCGAATTATTTCGTATACTTTGCCTTTATTTATTCAATCGTAAACAAGATATCCCGTCTCTGGTATTTAGTTTCCATATTTTATTTTCATCAAATTATCTTCCGTTCTGCATAGTCAAAACCTGTAGGTACGTACGAATACAATACGAATAGTTAGTCAAGCTTTTGGTAAGTCGTCGATTAGGTGCACATAGACTTTGCTTAGCACACACTCAGAGAGATTCGAAGATTGCATTTTAAATACCGACTTGCTAAAGTCTGAGCAAAGTCTAAGTACGCTCTATAGACCTCAGCCTAAGACGGCCAACTAAATGAATGGTCGAGGTACGGAAGTCAAAATAAAATTTTGATAATAATTTGCGCTACTACCATAATATCTCTCTCATCTCATTTATATATGATACTAGCTGACCCGGCAGGCGTTGTCCTGCCCTGAAAAATAAAACTGGGATCTACCTACCTACCTCTACCTAACTACCTACCCCTAACCTAACTACCTACCCCTACCTACCTTACCTACCTACCCTACCTACCCCTACCTATCTGCCTACCCCTACCTATCTACCTACCCCTACCTATCTACCTACCCCTACCTATCTACCTATCTACCTACCCCTACCTACCCCTACCTAACTACCTACCCCTAACCTAACTACCTACCCCTACCTACCTTACCTACCTACCCTACCTACCTCTACCTACCCCTACCTACCTTACCTAGCTACCCTACCTACCCTACCTACCTTACCTACCCTACCTACCCTACCTACCTACCCTACCTACCTCTACCTACCCCTACCTACCTTACCTACCTACCCTACCTACCCCTACCTACCTTACCTACCTACCCTACCTACCCCTACATACTTATCCTATGTCCTTCTTCTGGCTCTAAACTACCTCCCTGCCAATTTTCAGCTAAATCGGTTCAGCCGTTCTTGAGTTATAAGTGGAGTAACTAAACCGACTTTCTTTTATATATATAGATTTACATTCCGAACCGGTAGTAGAGTCTATTGTAAAACTGTAACTTTTGACATTCATAAGTAAGCCTTATTAGGGCCTAAACTGAATAAATGAGTTTTGATTTGATTTGACATTATTTGTCGGTCGTTTTATATGTGAAATTCCCCTTAACCGGCCCTGTTTACATATGCATGACGGTGGAATTGGGAGCCAATTGACTCACACATTTATGGCATCCTACTGACTGTTCTCTATTTAACATTATCATTTATTTTGTATCTTCATAAACTCTATATGATAATATCTTATGACCGCAATTTCACCCAGAAGGTAATGTTGCATACTTACTCGTGAACAGATGCTGCTTGTGAGTGCGTCTGTTTGAATCTGCTATGTAGATATCTATTAAAATCTGCCACAGAGTTCGCAATTGTTATCATAGAAACTAAAATGTAAATATTATACGATTATTTTAAAAAGAGTAATTGGTTGGTCAGTAGTACCTATAAGATTCAAACTATTAAAGGCAAAGGTCAAATAATTTTGATTTTCGACATAACCATACAACTAAACAATACCTATTATACAGGGACTAACTAGTGATTTGCCGTGTTCCTATTGATATCCGCGGATATGGAATAAAGATCTGCTTCTGTATCCGTATTTTTTTGTCATATACCTACTAGCTTCTGATGGCTCCAGCAAACTTATTGGACAAATCGGCGAGCGCAGATGGCTCTCAACAGGGCCGTTACTTTTTAGAGGATCTTTAATGGATCTTTCATATTAATGAATTTTATTACATGACATTTTAAAGATAGGTAGTTATTAAATACTAATTGGTATTGTGTAATGCAATGCAAACACTTCACGTTACTAACGCAAAGCGTCAACTAAGTATATAAATGTACACTTTGGCGTCAACTATCGGTCCAAGATTACACGCTCCGACGCCTACTGAGTACAATACTTGAGAGCCGTATCCGTACTCCGTAACGAGACACAGATAATCTGCATTCCTATCCGCGGATATAAATTAATAACGATCCGGAACATCTCTTGTGCCAATATCTAACAGACAACAAACGTATACCACTACGCTATTAACTCCAAATAGGCAAGCCCTCGCCAAACGTCTAGTAACTAGGTACCACTGTGCACTTGCACAGTGAGTGCACACAACTTGAACATGCCCAGTTCAGCTGTACACAATGTATGTACTAAAAATGGCACTTGTGCTTAATATATCTGAGAATAGGCTTCTGATTCATATTGATTTTTTACCAATAACTTCGCTGTGAAGCTACGGATGCTGGAAGCAGCAAACAACAAGGAGGAGTGGAAGAAGCTACACTGCCAAGAGCCAAGCTCTTGCGTTTATGATGTGTGTGAACTATACAAATGATTTGGATTTTAGACTGAAATGGCACTAAAGTAATACAATACAACATATGTCATAAACATTATAGTTTATGAATTAAAAACAATACAAAAATATTCCCATACGAACATTAATAGTAGTTTATGATACTGTTGCATAATAGGGGTTATTAAATACGAGTGTGAGTTTAAGTACCGAGCCGCAGGCGAGGTTCTTAATAGTATCACACGAGTTTTTAATACCTAATTATGTGCAGTATCATACAGTACTTTATCTAAACTCATATAAATAATGTAATTTAAAGGTAAAAAAAATATTATTTTACTTACAAAAAAAATGCTATTTTTATGTCATTTTTGGTCAAAAATTATATATGTAGGCAAAAACAATAAAATAAACAAACACAATAATCATATAATCAAATCCGTGTTTCCAACTCCCAAAAATTCTTATCTAAAGTTCAAACTTCAACTTACATGTGTAACTACAGACAAAGTAAATTTGCATCTAAAATTGAATTGATACTGTCAATCAGTATCAATTCCTAATTATTTAGTTCCAAAGTGTACTTTAATAGAAAAAAAGTTATTTTATAGCATTATCTTGGGAACAAAACTGTACTATAATAAATCATTCTACACGGGTGTGCATAAAGTGGTCATTTAAAGTACTGTTTTTGATTTCATAATTAGCACATTACGATATGAGAGTAGATAAAATATATAAAATATGTCACACCCCATCACTACTTTTGGCTCTCAAGTGCACCGCTTGATCTGTAAGATACCCGCGGAATCCTCGAGTGCTGCAGGTTACGGTAACCGCTCACCACCATCATAGGCCCGTAGGCTTGATACTTTGTAATTTAAAAAACAAAAGAAACATAATTTCATCAGTAGGTAAAATAAACCATTGAAATCCCAAGTACTTCCTAAAATCGTTTAATAGCCTAAACATGCAAAGCGCAAACCCTATAGCAAAGTTCCAAGCTTCGCTGTAAATGGAATTGTGCAATCACCATCCATACCTTTGGGACTGGTCCGCCATCTTTGTACATATCCCTAATGGTGCAGCTAAATTGAAAATGAACGCTCAATTATAACGATTGGTGCTTAGATTGCTACATAAATTGTTTTCTAACTAAACTAATTCTGCAGTATTGGAGCATGTTACTATTCTTCAAGAAAAGTGTGAATTTTTGAAGGGTCGGCAACGCGCTACTGTAACCGCTTACTATCAGGTGCGCTATATCCTTGTTGAAAAAAACATAAGAAATTAATTCAAAAAGACCTGCCAAATTACTACCATTACGAATTTCAACGTGAATTTTATTGCTGATCTTTATTGGTCACGACTATTACACCATAAATGATCATTGTATGAGCGTACCCAAAGGGGGTTTACATAAAGCTGGATCTCCTTCGGATGTTTCGCTCAAACTTACTTCTATAGCACCACTCTAACTAAGTTGGCGTAAAACTAATGTGGGTATATGATGAAAATTATAATAATGTCCTGGGACAATGATATACCTACCTAGTTCATCTTAGTATTTACCAAAATTAAAGTTCTTTTGATTTAATAAATTCGTAAATATGTCAACACGTCAAATTGTAATCCTTACTTTTCATAGTCAGATAAAATGATGTTTTTTTAGCTAGATACAAACATAAAGATAAATCTGTAAATTCAAACCTTTGGTAAACCTACAAACAGTAACCTACAAAAAGACCATAAAAATTATATATTCAAAAGTACTCAAACGTACATAAATTATACAGGAGCAGCTCTAAAATTAAGCCAAGTCTAGTTTGGATACCTACTTGTGTGCGTAACCTTTGACTATGCAAATACTATCTCACAGTCCGCCTACTAATGACTTCTGTCTGACTATGACCATTGATATAGCTACGAGCTTCTCGCTTGACATGCTAGCCTGGTACTCCAGATTATATTAGAAACTTGTTTTACTGGACAGTTTTTATTAGTTTTACTTGAGATTTTTTATGAACTGATTCAAATGTATAGTTATTTATTTATACTGGATTCTGAACGTTACTTTAGACGCCCTAGCGTTAAAATAAAACTTGGATTTTTGCAAAAAATCTTACGATTTTGTTTTATAAAACTAGTTAGGTAGTTATAAGAACTGTGAATTTTTTTTGAAGACTGACCATGGATTTAGGAATAGACTGGATCGAGACGTCCCTTGTCAAAAATTACGCACAATATATCGTACGTATGTGTCTTGAGTGCGACCATATGAAACAAATACTACGCGAATGTTCAAAAATAGGCAACATTTTGGTGTGTATGTGTGTCCGTGAGGATTATATTTACAAGAAAATAGGCATCATTGGGTAGTGTCGTTTGAATGTTCGAAGTCGTTCTGTCTATGAGTTTTGTCTAAGTCCTGACCTAACTTTTTACGCTGAGGGATCCAATATGTTGTTAATTACTTTTGTTGTACAATAGTTATCTATCTATCCTACATCACAATCCAATAACATCCTAATAATCCAATAACATTATGGCTCAAGGCATCCCATCTTTCCATTTCAATCGAGTCCGTAACTATGATAGCCAATTCTAGTTATAGACGAAGAATAACACAATACAAAATCTACAATAATACCATCTAAAACATTTCCACAATAATAGTTACATAAAGAAAATTCCATTTTTCCATTCCTTCACCCCGAGCGCTTGGAATCAAACAAAGCCACTGAACCCTGAAATGTAAGTAAATAGCCCGCAATCATTCCGGTGTAAGTACCTACCGCTTTTCTATGCAAACTTACCATTTTACGTCGTACTAGTTATATTTCATAGGCTTACTCGCGAAAATTATATATTTTGGTATATTTTTAATGTCAGAAAGTTGACAAGCAGACAGGCGGTCCATCTAATGGTACGTAGGTATTGACCTGCCAACCTGTTACAATGCCAAGAAGGCAACTGGCTCTCAAGTGTAATTGCCAGAACCCACCGGTAGGTGTAGGTAATCACAAAAAAATATCATTTGTTGAAATATTTCTTTTGGGACCTATATTGATAAATTTAGGTATCGACACTCTGCAAGGAAGCCGGAAGATATCTGAAAGTAAGTATTAGGTAGGTAAAGGCTTCCGCTCCACGGTTTCACCCGCGTTTCCGAAGTATCTTATGTTTTACCGGGATAAAAAGTAGCTTATATAATAGCATCCTAGCGGTGTTTGCTAAGCGCTGGGACTCGCCGATGTGGGCACGGTGCATGCAGGTCCACACCGTCAAATAAAAATAAATGTCTAGTCTAGGTACTTTACTAACATTAGAATTAAGTTAAATTGTATTTTAATAATTGTATTACTAACAAAATTATGGACATTGTCTGAAATAAATTATTATTATATGTTATTCCAGGGTATGATATATCTATGGGCCAAGTTTAATCCAAATCCGTTAGTAGATTTTACGTGAAAGAGTAACAAACATCCATACATCCACACTCACAAACATTCGCATTTATAATATTAGTAGGATTTTATAATTTAGTGTACAACCTAGAAACACTAGCCTTTTTTCTTTAGCCCGCCCCTGAGTAAGGCTACGCGACCCCCCTAGTGGTGTCGACCAAAGTTTGAAAACACAAACTCCTAACCAACTGAACAACACTGTTTTATAGTTAACGGAACATATATCTCGATATATCGACGTAAAGGCTAAAGTTAAACTTGTAGGATACCTAAAATATCTGTAAGTAGGTCGCCTATCCAGGCTAAAGTCTAGTCTAGATATATATATGGTGCAATTTGGCTTCAAACCCCGCTAGGAAGCTGGACGGTTGCTGTCGTATGGTACAAGTCATGGGATTTGTGTGATTGTGATTTATTTATCAGCAAGTGAGTTAAAACTCGAAATATGCAGTGATTATGGCCTATCACACAGTTGCATAAACTGTATTCTGGTAACGGTCTCAAACTCAAAACTCATTTATTCAGTTTAGGCCCTGGTAAGGCACTTATGAATGTCGATAGTTACAATTATTACAATAGACTCTACCACCGGTTCGGAATACACTTAAACTGAGAAGACTCGGCTAGAAACTCAGCAAGGCTTCTTTCTTTTATGTTTTTTTCTATTTATGTAATTACAGTTTTGTTATAAACTAGCTTTTTCCCGCGACTTCGTCCGCGTTTTCGTCGTTTTTCGTAAAAAAGTAGCATATGTCCTTCCTCAGGGTTCAGTGGTTTTGATGTGACAGACAGATTAACTTTCGTATTTTAGTAGGGAAATATAATATGTCAATCCACAATACTGCTAAAAAATATCGCAATAAGGAACCGCAGAATATTATTATTAATAGCTGTGCCCCGAGACCATCAGCGTGTAACTCCTTGTATGTTATTATGTTAATGTATTGGTAATATTGTTTAGATCACTTTCACATGAGGCTTAAGTACATATAGAATGAAAATACGGCACGTGATCATAAAGATTTCTAGAACTGCTAACCCGGGAAAGAGCGACATATAACTGACCATGTGAAAAACGTAAAAGTAAACAAAAATAATCAGAATGCTCCGAACTGCTAAGCTATCAGGAGTTACACGTGTTATTGTGAGTCAACCATAAAAGATAGACATATACTGTTGCGGGATATTTTTTTAGACAATTTTATGTAGAATATTTCCGTCATACATGATTTCTATGTAACTCTAACCATTAAGGCTGCACACGCAACGGAAGCTTAAAAAATGGAGTAACTTCTCCCGTTTTCCCAACATTTCCCTTCACTACTCTGCTCCTACTGATTGTACCGTGATGAAAAGTATACTATAACCTGCCCAGAAGTATGAAGAATAATTGTACCAAGTTTCGGTAAAATCCGTCGAGTAGTTTTTGTTTCTATAAGGAACATACAGACAGACAGACAGACAAAATTTTTACTGATTGCATTTTTGGTATCAGTATCGATCACTAATCACCCCCTGATAGTTATTTTGAAAATATATTTCATGTACAGAATTGACCTCTCTACAGATTTATTATAATTATAGATATACATTTATAAACTTCATACAATTGTCACTTGGCCAGGAGGCTGCAAGTGCAGAGCGGAGCATACATACATATGACTGTAGTAGCCATATGTATTCTTGTCTTCAATGTAATGAGCCACCTTATAGTAGACCTTGTCGATCAGTCTTTGTTTAACATACTCTATGAATACTAATTAAACTACTGGTGTATGTTTTATATATTTGAAAAATTATATCCTTTCACATCGCTTAAACTTATAATTTACACCACAACCTCGCTCACAGCTGAAATTCTATTCTGGACTGAATTCCGCAAACTATAAAATGCACCTAAATTTATCTATCCAGCTAGGAAACCTAGGAGTTTACTTATTTATGAAATCATATATTTTAGAAGTTGGTAATGACATTACTGTATTACTCAGTTGTTCATTCATATTTAAGCAAATGTTATGTGGATAGAAAGTTAGTTGCCAATAAACGTAGTTGAAGTAAGACGTGTATTTAATTAATCATCGACACAGTGTTATCAAAGGAAATTCAACCTTATCCCCTCAACATATGGTCGCATACGAGCCGGACAGGATCATACCTGAGCATCGCCGGACACCTGCGTTGAGAACAAAAGAATCGCATTCCTGAGCGATAAGCCGACGCCCGTGCAGTTTTTATATGCAAGAAATTATTAGAATCAAGTTATAACTAGGCATTTAGTGTAAATTCATTGCAATAACTTCGTAAATAATAACATTCTTTCAAGTTTTTTTTGAGTTTTACACATGAACCATGACGTCACAAGCAGACCAAGCATTAAGTATATTAGAAGATACGGCGTCACTACTAAGGAAAACTCAAATTAACCTATCAAAGTGCCCTAAGCAGCGTTTATCTAAACCAGGATATTTACAAACTCGCATTCAAACACTCGAAGATTACTGGGGAACTTTTAAGAAAACACATCAAGACCTTTTAAAGTGTACTACTCGGGAACAACGAGGGCAAATTCAATACTTAGTGAATGAAGAATTTTATATTCTTGAAGACTTGTACCTATGTATGTTGGAAGATTTGAAGGACTTGTTAACTTCATGCACTAAGAAGGATAACCATTCTGCGTGTTGCAGTACAGCTAATGAGGAAATGGTACATTCAAAAGTGAAGCTACCAAGTATAAAGATCCCCTCATTTTCAGGTAACTATGAGGAGTGGCCCACTTTCAAGGATTTGTATGAATCATTAGTTCATGAATGCACTAAATTGAGCGATGTGGAAAAACTACACTACTTGAAGACTAGTATCACAGGCGAAGCAGCATCATTATTGAAGAACATCCAAGTGACTGGTGCTAATTATGTTCAAGCATGGGGAACGCTGACTCATCGATATGGTAATAAGCGCCTAATAGTGAATGCATTATTTAAGCGATTGTTTGCACAGAAAAAATGTACCACACAATCCGCAACACAGCTGAAAGCCCTCCTAGACACCTCCAGAGAGATTATAAATAGCCTTAATAATCAAAAGGTATGCACTGACTCCTGGGATCCGATCCTCATATTTCTGGTCGTGCAGAAGTTGGACCCGGAATCACACAAAGAATGGGAAGAGGCTGCTTACTCTGTGAATTCGGAAAACCTACCTACCTGGAAGGATTTGACTGAGTTCCTAGAAGCCAAATTCCGTATGCTGGAGCTAGTTACCCCCACCGCTGGCGCGAAAAATACAAATCAGCGAGTTTTTCACACCACCACCACTGAAAATGATAAACAAAAATCATGTGCATTATGTAAAGATGTGCATACACTGTGTCATTGTAGTACGTTCAATAAGATGACAATTACTGAACGAGGAGATCACGTCAAAGCAAACAAACTCTGTTTTAACTGCCTCGGAGCGGGACATTCGGTATTTAAGTGTCGTATGCCAATGTCTTGCCGCATCTGCAAGAGACGCCACCACACACTTTTACATCAACCCAAGACGGATGCGTCGGTTCCTCAAGAAGATACTCAGCAATCGACGACATCCAACCAAGCAGATGTAGGAGAGAGGAAGGCTTTAACAATGGTTGCGTCACACTATAACGAAGAGCAGAACATATCTCTATTGGCCACCGCAGTAGTAATTTTGAAGAGTGAACATGGACACACTACTGTGCTGAAGGCGCTGATAGATTCAGGATCTCAAGCATGTTTCATAAGCGAGAAGGCAACTCAGATCCTGAAACTAGACAAATCACCAGTAAATCTTATCATCTCTGGGATGGAATCCATGAAAGTAAGAGTCAAGCATGAAGTCAAGGTACAAGTATTATCACGATGGGAAACAAACTTCAACCTACCTATTAGAGCCTACGTGATGTCCAAGCACTTGACTTCCAACATACCCCCAAGCACCATCATAGGGACTGATTGGCCGCATCTAAAAGATATTCCACTGGCAGATCAAAATTATTATGCATCAGGAACCATTGATCTGTTATTAGGTGTAGACGAATATGCAGCAATACTAAAAGAAGGGCTTATTAAAGGCTTACCAGGTACACCATGTGCTCAAAATACATACCTGGGCTGGATTTTAATGGGAGGAATAACAATGAAACTCAATGCACGAGAGAAGTCTTTGACGGCCATAAAACAAGAAGTTGATATAGAAGATTTACTAAAAACAATCTGGGAAATTGACCATGATACAAAACGAAAACACACCCATAAGGAACAGCTATGTGAAGACATATATAAGAATACATACAAGAGAGACGAAAACGGAAAATACATAGTCAGACTACCGTTCAATACTGACGAACCAAAATCAATACACGGAAATACACGTCTAATAGCTGAAAAGAGATACATGCACCTAGAAAAACGTTTCAATCAAAACACAGAACTAAAACAAGACTATAAAAGGGTAATCGACGAATACAAAGAACTTAAACACATAGAACAGATACCTAAAGAAGAACTTAAAAATAAATCAGTATACTTACCCCATCACGCAGTGATCCGCGCTGACAAGGAGACCACCAAGACTCGTGTCGTCTTCAACGCCTCATGCAAGGGTTCCAACGGCACTTCTCTGAACGACGAACTCTTAGTGGGTCCAATATTGCAAGATGATCTGAGAAGCCTAATCATAAAGTGGCGATTACATGCTGTTTGCTTCGTTTCTGACATTCAGAAAATGTACAGAATGATATGGATTGATAAAAAAGACGCAGATTATCAAAGAGTGCTATGGAGAGACGAACCATCTGAAGAGATTAAAGACTATAGACTCCTGACTGTGACTTTCGGCACGGCGTCCGCACCCTATCTTGCCGTAAAAACACTAATGCAATTGGCTGATGACGAAGGAGAGAAATATCCGGAAGCTGCCAGAGTATTGCGAGACGATTTTTATGTTGATGACGTCATGTCCGGCTGTGATAATCTGAAACAAGCAATAAAAATCAGTCAAGACCTTAAACAACTGCTCGCCCTGGGTGGTTTTGAACTAAAGAAATGGTCCTCCAACAATCGTGATTTCATGGAGACAATCGACCCCAGCGAGCGATCATCTAAGGCGCATCTAGAACTTAATGTAGATGGGACAATTAAAGCATTGGGTATTCAATGGAATTTAGGAACCGACCAATTTGAATATAATTTGAACTTACCTGTTATTGGCGATGTGATTACGAAGCGAAGTATCCTCTCCGACATCCAAAAGTTGTACGACCCGCTTGGATGGATTTCACCTTGCATTGTAATGGCGAAGATTCTAATACAGCAGCTATGGTTGGAAAAAGTTGACTGGGACGAGCCATTAAACTCAACACTGACCGAAAAGTGGTCTACAATACGAGTAGACTTAGAAAATGTAAACGGAATTCACATAAATAGATGGATGGGCACGTACAGCTCAAGTAAAGATTCAATAGAACTCCATGGGTTCAGCGACGCATCCATACAAGCATACGGTGCTGTAGTGTACTGCCGTGTAACAAACCCTGATGGTACAATCACGACGGCCATTATTGCTGCAAGAACTAGAGTAGCTCCTTTAAAGACGATTTCATTGCCAAGGCTAGAGTTGTGTGGAGCATTGCTTCTCTCTAGATTACTGAAGCACGTAGGACAAGCATTGAAAATACCAACATCACAAATCTATGCTTGGACAGATTCTTCCATTGTCATCTCCTGGTTATTTGGAGATCCGAACAAATGGAAACCGTTTGTGGCCAACCGCGTCGTTGAAATCACAACCAATGTAAACGGCAGTCAGTGGCATCACGTCCAATCGCAGGATAATCCTGCTGATATTGCATCAAGGGGAATGTCAATAGCAAGTATAAAGAAGTGCAAATAATGGTGGAACGGACCGCAATGGTTATTACAGCAGAAGATACAGTTCACTAGACCAAACCTAATACCTACAGAATTAGAAAGGAAAAATAATAATGTACAAGTTATGAAATTAACAACCAACGAAAATGAAGAAGAAGGAAAGTTATGTACATAGTTTGATGACTTTAATACGTTGATAGAACTACTGAAGACAATTTCTTACAGCCGACGATTCCTGAAACAAAAAACATTAAAAGAAAATATAGATAAAATACTTACAACTGAAGAACTTGAACACGCCTTACAAACCTGTATAAAAAAAGTACAAGAAGAAGAATTTATAGAAGATATAACATCACTGAAAATAAAGAAAAGAGTAAAAAATTCTAGTAAATTAAAATCATTAGATCCTTACCTGGGTGAACATGGAGTCCTCAAGGTGGGCGGCCGACTCAGAAATGCAGAATTGAGTGATGAGAGCAAGCATCCTATTATCCTGGGTCGCAGCACCAAACTTACTTCTCTTATAATAGCAGAAGCCCACTCAAAGACGTTGCACGGAGGTGTGCAATTGATGTTGACTTACCTGAGATCCAAGTACTGGATACTGGGAGCAAAAGCGTTGGTGAAGCAACACATACACCGCTGTTTGATATGTGCTAAACTTAATGCTAAAGTAAGAACGCAAGTAATGGGTGACTTACCTAGTGTACGTGTGAAACCGGCACGTGCATTCCTCAATTCTGGTGTCGATTTTGCTGGACCATTCCAAATAATGATGACTAAAGGTAGAGGAGCGAAGTCCTACAAAGCATATATAGCCATTTTTATATGCATGGCCACGAAGGCGATACATTTGGAATTGGTTGGCGATTTGACTTCTGCAGCATTCATAGGTGCATTTAAAAGATTTTGCGCACGCCGAGGAAAATGCACTAACATTTGGAGCGACCAAGGCCGGAACTTCGTTGGTGCAAATAAAGATCTTACTGAAGCCTGGAAAGAAGCTCACTTGCAATTTGATACAGAAATATCTGAATTACTTGCCAGCGACGGAACACAGTGGCACTTTATTCCCGCTTATTCTCCTACGTTTGGAGGATTATGGGAGGCCGGCGTCAAATCAATTAAATTTCACTTGAAGAGAATTCTAACTACAAACCTAACATTTGAAGAGATGACGACGGTCCTCTGTGAAATTGAAGCTTGCTTAAACTCTCGACCACTGTGCCCCATCGACGATGATACCATTGAACCACTAACTCCTGGGCATTTTTTGATCAACGAGGCACCTGTTGTCGTACCAGACATTAACTTAAAAGATGTAAAAATGAGTAACTTGTCACGATGGCAATATACTCAAAAATTACTTAATGACTTTTGGTCGAGATGGCAAAAGGAGTATTTGACAAGGCTACAACAGAGACCAAAATGGTTAAAACGAGAAGATGAGTTTAAGATAGGAGAAATAGTACTAATCAAACATGACAATTTACCACCGGCAAAATGGTTGATGGGACGAATTACAGATAAGCATCCAGGCCTCGACGGTTTGACCAGAGAGTATAGCGTTAAAAGTGGTGATAATGTTACGAAACGATGTGTAACTAAATTATGTGCATTACCAATTGATACTGTTACAGAATAGCGACATGTTAATATTGATTTTTAGTTGTATTATGTGTAAGCCCACCAGTCATTACTTAACATTAAGTAGTTAGTTAAAATCTTATGTAACCAATCTTGATATAAATAAGCATGCATTATAATTTAACGTATAGTAAAATTTAAGTCTATTTTGTATAATTTTGAAAGGACTATCATAGTCCTTTGGTGGGCGGTTTATGTTCATTCATATTTAAGCAAATGTTATGTGGATAGAAAGTTAGTTGCCAATAAACGTAGTTGAAGTAAGACGTGTATTTAATTAATCATCGACACAGTGTTATCAAAGGAAATTCAACCTTATCCCCTCAACATCAGTAATATCATTAAATCAGTTTAATATATCATTGCATTACATATAATACTACGTACTATTAATCTGTCTGTCAGGAATAGGTATTTTTGTGACATTATTGGTCAAAATGATATATGTAGCCAAAAACAATAAAATAAACAAACACAATAATCATATAATCAAATCCGTGTTGCCAACTCCCGAAAATTCTTACCTCTCAAGTCAAAGAAAAGACAAAGTACCTAAATTTGCATCTAAAATTGAATTGATACTGATTGATTCCTAATTATTTAGGTCCAAAGTGTACTTTAATAGAAAAAAAGTTATTTTATAGCATTATCTTGGGAACAAAACTGTACTATAATTAATCATTATACACGGGTGTGCATAAAGTTGGTCATTAAAGTACTGTTTTTGATTTCATAATTAGCACATTACGATATGAGAGTAGATAAAATTGTTATTTTGTCTAATTTCACTGCAAAAATTCACAGTACAGTTGAGTTATATTGCCACAAAATTAATTTAGTTTTATTATTATACGGAACTCTCCATACGCGAGTCCTACTCACTTCCCCAGCTTTTTATGAGTGGGGTGTAAAAGTTTAGATTAAAAAATGTACATCTCAATAAAATGTATGTTTTGAAGGGGATAATGTTGTTTACACTACGAATTCGGCGAATAAGCATATAGCCCACCTGGTGGTAAGCGGTCACCGTAGTACTCATCAATATCACACTCTCTCTTACACACGTACACACCTTATAAACTATACAACATTTAATTTTTATAATTATGTAATATTTTGTTGATGGGCCAGTTGGCGCAGTAGGTTAAGACACCACCTATTGCGCCGCAGACCGTGGGTTCGATTCCCATCCAGGACTAACATTTGTGTGCATGAACATGTCTGTTTGTCCTGAGTCTGGGTGTAATTATCTATATAAGTATGTATTTACAAAAAAAAGTAGTACATGTAGTATATCAGTTATCTGGTTTCCATAGTACAAGCTCTGCTTAGTTTGGGATCGGATAACCGTGTGTGAAAAAATATCCCAGGATAATTATTATTTATATCTCATTTATTAAATATATATCTTATAAATTACATTTTTAAATATAATCTATAAAAAAATACATTTAAAAATATAAAAAACAGAATCCAACCGGCATCGGGAACATCCTTATTTATATTATTAATACCTACCTACAATAATTTTATTGTAATGTATAATTTAATCATTAACTTTCAGTAGGTAATGAGGAATAACAACAAAAAAATCTAATTAGTCCGTCAGTTAGATTATCAAAAAATATTGGATACGTATTTTTTATTTTATCAAATCAATAAGAAATTACAAAGATACGTCCCATCAAAGTGCAGGATTGGGGCTTGTGACGTCATTGTACAACTACTTTTTAGTACACTTTTTGCAGACCGGAAAATTTTAACGCACTGTATCTTCGTTATTTTTTGTTTTCGGATCAAAATAAAAAATATGTAGGTATCCAATATTTTTTGATAATCTAACTGACGGACTAATTAGATTTTTTTGTTGTTATTCCTCATTGTAATCATGACCGCCAAGATGTAATTTTAGTTTTAATTGTGAAAACCTGCATTGGCTTTATATTTAATGTAGGTAATCTCTTTGTCTGTACTATTACTACAACTGTATGGTTTTTCTAAAATATATAAACTAACTCTTTGATAACAAAAAATAATAATTTTTGATCAAGTAATTTTATAAACAAAGCATGTACTATTGAATCCAGATAAATGATATAGGTACTACTACATGCTTATACTTTTTTTACTGAAATACATACATAATGAGGAATAAAAACAAAAAAATTTAATTAGTCCGTCTGTTAGATTATCAAAAAATATTGGATACGTATTTTTTATTTTATCAAATCAATAATAATTACAAAGATAAGTCCCATCAAAGTGCAGGATTGGGGCTTGTGACGTCATTGTACAACTACTTTTTAGTACACTTTTTGCAGACCGGAAAATTTTAACGCACTGCATCTTCGTTATTTTTTGTTTTCAGATCAAAATAAAAAATACGTATCCAATATTTTTTGATAATCTAACTGACGGACTAATTAGATTTTTTTGTTGTTATTCCTCATTACATCCAAATTCAGACACATGTTCATGTACACAAATGTTTGTCCTGGATGGCAGTCAAATACGACCTGTGGCGTAATACTTAAATACTTTAAATTTCTTTGGTCATAATTATACTTATTAAAAACTAGCTGACCCGGCAGACGTTGTCCTGCCCTGAGAACAAAAATAAAACTGGGACCTACAAACCTATCCCTACCTACTCCTATCTACCTCTACCTGCCACTACCTACCCCTACCTACCCTACCTACCTACCCTACCTACCCTACCTACCTACCCTACCTACTTACCCTACCTACCCCTACCTATCTACCTACCTCTACCTGCCACTACCTACCCCTACCTACCTTACCTACCTACCCTACCTACCTACCCTACCTACCTACCCTACCTACCCCTACCTATCCTATGTCCTTCTCCTGGCTCTAAACTACCTCCCTGCCAATTTTCAGCTAAATCGGTTCAGCCGTTCTTGAGTTATAAGTGGAGTAACTAACACGACTTTCTTTTATATATATAGAAGATTGTTCATATCGAGTACTTACTTCCAAACCATAAAATACAGAAGGCAAAGTAAAAATAGGTAAACTTAGGTATAGTGTAGGTATAGACATTATTATTTTGTTCAGAATGTAATTAAATTTCAGGATATCAGTAACATGTCTGAAAATATAATAATGATCTCCAATAATACTTAATCTATTTACGATATGTAACATCAAATTATGTAGAACTGTCGAGACTCGCTTACTACATAAACCAATTACCGTTTTAATTATTTATGGAGCAATTATTATTACATTTTCCAACTTTAAATAAATAATTTAATCGTTCACTTGAAATAAAAACTGTTTTACTGTGACCTACACTGGGCCGCCCGCCCAGAAAACGGGTCGGTAACAAAAACCTCTATTAACTATAAACCTTATTTTTTTATTTATGGTTTTTAATACAATCACATAAAAATCATTATAAAGGTTTTGCTTCTCCCTATATTTGTCATGAAAGAAAGTCTAGTTTTTATTTTAAAACGATTGCTCAAATATTTTAAAAGTTATCGCATTTTTTATAACCGACCTGCTTTTTTGCGAGAGTTCACTCCTTAGAGCGTTTTCACATTATCCGATACGATATCGGGATCGGAAGCCGATACGGTATCGAGGCAAGTAAAATGTATGAAATATGTGCGTGCCGATATCCGATATCAGATCGGTCAATGTGAAATGCAGGTACATATTACATGCATTTTACTTGCCACGATATGGTATCGGCACAGATCAATATTCCCCTACAGTTCGGTATCGAATGTACCGGCGCAAAGCAACCAAACTCGCTTAGTTTGATGGCTCTAACATTGAGAGACGATGTGTTTTATGAGACTTCGATAAATAAAACAACTTTGCAAGACGTATACCTATAATATACTTAAAGTAAATGACGATAATAATATTATGTAATTTAAATGAGGTACGTACATTTTATTTTTCATTTGTGACAATCCTGGCACGTCTGCGTGCGACACCATAAGTACACCATAAGTACACGGGCGGCGGAATCGCCCGACATCAAACGCGATGCCACACTGTAGGGAGAATATAGTTACACTGTGGTATCAGCGTCCGATACCGATATCGTATCGGATATTGTAAAAACGCTCTTACTCATATTATCATCTTTCACACAATGACACAATCCATCCATCTCTTTTTCGCTTTTCCTCTTCCCGTATATCCGTCCATTTCCATATTCATAAGATGAGATGAAATTTTTTATGCTTACTTTTTATAGATAAGTAAATTCCTTGATGTCAAAAAATGAACCACAGATTCATAAAAATAAAAGGTACCTATATTGAGTAATAACTCTTTAACGGTTCTTTATAACTCCATCAATACCTTAACACGCACATTCCTAAATGGCTAAATATTTTAGCATTCAAAAAACGTGCCCTAATCGAACGTCCTTGAGGAAAATGGTGTGGGACCCCGATATATATTGGAAAAGGGAGTGAAAGAAGGGATTTCACCCAGAGCCTGACTAATTTAATCGTGGGTAGCTATCGAAATTTAACTCAATCCGCAGGTGGCTCTACCTCTACGTTATCTATGGATTCGCAAAATATATTGTAACTATTACTTTTTTGGAGTAGCAACCCAGCAGTTTCGTTTATATTAGTGTACTAGCTTTCTGCCCCGCGGTATCACCTGCGATCTCCTATCACGCCCTTAGGGATTGAATTTTAACTATCCTAGGTACTTAGTGGATGCCTTAGATTAATGATAAGCTTCCACTGGTGCTCTAACACGTGGAAATTGGTCGTGCCTATGTCAGTAATAGTATAGAATAATTAATTTACTCCGTGTAATAGTTTAATTATAGAAGACAAACAATAACTGGCGAGAGTCAGATTGTTTTGCGCGGCGTGACGTTATCCAAGACGCCATGACAGTGACATAATTTTAGAGCTAGTAAATTTGTTTATTAAACGCAAAAATATAATGCAAAATGGTGTTTTTTCATAGAAATAATATATTTTTTGTCGAAATCAGATTTTAAGCAGTTTTTCAAATTTAGGACACTAGCCTATACGTGTATATATGTCGCAGTTTACTAGTTTATTTAGCTCAATAAACAGCCTAGCCTTTTTACTAAACGGCGCCATTTTTTCTTGCCTGGTTGACAACCCTAATCCTTACTTTAAGTTGACAACGAAGCAGCCCTATTACTGGTACTTACTTATTGTCTTAACTTTTGATGGCAACTTTAATAAATTCTTTAATACCTTAAAAGACGGTCCATTATGGCAAAACAATATAAGATCTAGGCTTGAGGGCGAACTGAAAACAAATACAATTGAAAAATTTATAAATTGAAAGCTTTTATCCATTTCATATATTATTCAAGTTGTTACTGATATTAACTTAAAGCTCTATATAGGTTTAAAATTGAGCACTAAAGTAAACTTAGTACCTATTAAAATCAAACAATCTGTCAAAATCTAATCTATCTAATAATATTTTCGGACAGACAGACAGACAGACGCACGAGTGATCCTATAAGGGTTCGGTTTTTTTTTTTTTCGGAACACCAAAAAAGCTATCCACATCAACAGCTCATCAAATATAAAATACACAGGGAATAAAACTATCGTTATTCATGCAGAAAGAGGAGGCTCTCCGCGAAAGTCTCCGTCCTTTACTAAACTGACGGAGACAAGCGAGACAGGAGAGCCGCAATTGTTAGTTTGTTTAGTTTTTTGTACTCTTTTTTATTTTATTTTTCAATATTGTAATGTTGTGTGTTGTCATGAATAAATGTTTTTTCTTTCAATTTTTGTAAAAAATACGGTTTTATGTTATTTAAAACAAACAAAGCCTTTTTTTTTAAAGTAAGAAAACTAATCCCTTTCTAATGAGTTTCAGCATATATGTTAATATTTTCAAGTTATTTGGATGGCCCAAATAAGAGAAAAATGAATTCTTAGTTTTAAAAAGGGGCATATTCACGATTTTTTTCTGACATTAGAAATGAAAAATCCTAATTTAAAAAAACCCTGTTAGATGTTTTCTAGTGTAACATATATTTTTGACAAATCTCTTGCAACAATGAATGCCGAGAAAAACTTAATCTAGAATCATCATTTCTCGGATATTGTCGCCTTAATATAAAGAACTATGCCCATGTCGGTAGCCGTAAACTTTTAGTTCTGTTCCATTTCGATACAATATCGGAAACCGCGGCAGTTTGCGGCAACAACTCGTATAAAGTTCGCATAAGTAATTCCATTTTTCCGAATGAAATAGTGTACGAATATCATAAAGTGTTACCAGTTTGAACAGTTGCGAATTGACAAAATATAAACGGAGAACAAATATTCAACATTTTTTTTGCGTCGTATTATCATCATAGTTTCGTCATGTCTCTCCGTCCGTCCATAAATAACAATAAAAACGAATGAAAATTTAATAATTGGCTAGGACTTCCCACAACTGATTTTTTTTTTCATTTAGCATAAAAAGTCATCGAAATTATTGTCAGGTTTCTTTAACAATTATTTGATATCATTTACTTTCTACGAAATATAAAGGGCTAAAGTTGTAATGGCATGGACTTACGTACTCTGGGCAAATTACTTGGCACGCCAAGAATAAATGCCATTGGCACGTCAAATTGGTATCATTAGTAAGTTATACCTATTTGTAAAAAAAAACACAAAAAAACAACGGGTTGCACTCCGGGAGTGCCGGCAGAAGTGAAAAACAGCAGGAGCAGGCATACATTTTCGCCACGCGTTAGATAGAGAGGAGGATATTACTTCGTCTCTTACGCCGCGCCGGCGGTCTACTCTCCCTCCGTCTTACGAATTTTCGATTAGGTCACGTGTCTTGACGTAAGTTTAACATTTTTTACCCATCCCAAAAAGTGCACAACGCCCCTAAAGAAGTTTTCACTTCAAAAATTGAATCTACAAAAAATATCTAAACACGAAAGCCTATTCAAATAAACAAGAGTACTTAAATAATTACCAACAAAACATTTTAAGTCGTGAAAATCGATTAATAAACACATTTACCTAGTAAACTCTAAAAGTAAATGCTACGAAAATTTCGACCGCAAAGTAGGTATTCCTTGAAGCTATAACAAACTTTGTAGGCGTCGGAATATAAGGCAATGGCACGCCAAAGACACATTAAGGACTTGCTTATCTTTAGTCAAATCTGATCAAGGCATATATAATAATTAGGATTATCAATCAAATGGCACTATTCTTATGATTTATTGAGCCTTCCGCTGGCGGGTTATGCATAGGACATCAAAATTATTTTTTCCTCTATTTATATAACAATTTTTAAAAAAGGTACTATGTTTCATGTAATTTCAAACCTTTAGTACCTCCAGGGGTAAGGAGGTTATTTTAAAATAATATCCTTAGTCTTTTTATCCCAGGAAAACATAAGATCTACCGGGAATGCGAATGAAACCGCAGGGTAGAAGCTAGTAACGTCATATTTCCGATTAAAATGGTTTTGTTAATGACTGTCCATTATCCATACTGGTAAAGCAATTAGATTGAAATATCACTGAGTGATATCCAAATAATTTATTAGTCACCAAATACATGCCTGATCAATCTACTTATTCGCAGAATCAATAAAAAATAGTAAACAACTGTTCTTCCTTGGCTTCAGCAGAATAGCTATTTGGCCTCTATTTATGTTGTTTTTCTTTATATCTTTGTATTGTTTATGTTATTATAGCTGTTCCCCGGCATCGCTCGCGTTCCCGGGATAGATAGTAGCCTATATAACCTAACAATTTTCTGACTCACATTATTCACCAAAAATCCATTATATTTGTTCCAATAACGCTTACCACTTATCATCAAAGGACTAGCTAACATTAGGTGGACAACAGGGTTACAAAACTATGTCTATGGTGGACACAGCTTTACCCCTATTCGGTGTGACCAGCTCTTTGAGAACTGCATTAGTGAAATTAATTTGATAACATTGCATGCGCATTGGCTTTACAAAATAGAACAAAAGTCCTCTCATCCTGAAAATGGATTGGATGAATGACAGTGAAATAGGTACATATAAAAGGAAAACGCGACTGACTGACTGATTAGTAAATCTATTTGACACAAACAGTAGCCGCCATAACCTAAATACTAGAAACAATGATAAAATTGTTACACCTAGATTTAGGCTAGCGAAAGTCAATAAGTCTTTTCTCGGGAACTGCATTCGCTTTTATAATAAAATCCCATATGAAGTAACTAAGATGTCTTATAATAAATTCAAAGAGCATGTTAAACATAAGTTGATCGACAAGGCCTACTATAAGGTGGCTCATTACATAGAAGACAAGAAATGGTTGTAGTAGCTTCTCTCTGCACTTGCAGCCCCCTGGCCAAGTGATAATTCTATGAAGTTTATGTATATTTAAGACAAAAACTGTAATTACCTACATAAATTAAAAAAAAAAAGATCCACCAAAAAAAAAAACGCCTTGCTGAGTTTCTTGCCGGAGTCTTCTCAGTTCAAGTGTATTCCGAACCGGTAGTAGAGTCTATTGTAAAACTGTAACTGTTGACGTTCATAAGTGCCTTATTAGGGCCTAAACTGAATAAATGAGTTTTTGATTTGATTTGATTTGATTAACGCACAGGTCAAACCACGGATGGATCGGGCTAAAATTTGGCATACAGTTAGATGACGTAAGCATCTGCTAAAAAGGATATTTGAAAATTCTACCCATTAAATTCTATATAAACGAAACGACAACCAAAGATTGCTTAAAAAAAATTGTAAAATAATTAAGTTTACCCGACATCTTAGTCTTTCAAAGATCTCAACTTTGTCTTGAATTTATCTATCTATATTCTTATTATAAAGCTGAAGAGTTTGTTTGTTTGTTTGAACTCGCTAACCTCTGAACAACGAAGGTTATAGGCTACTTTTTATCTGATTTAGAAGTAGGAATTTAAAGCCATAGTCAACCATAACTCTTGTATAGGTATGTATATCAGCCACTTCTAGAAATCTGTGTTTTTATTTATAACTAGCTGTTCCGCGCGGTTTCACTCGCGTTCCCGGGATAAAAAGTAGCCTATAACCTTCAGGAATAATGTAGCTTCCTATTAGTGAATGAGTTTTTCAAATCAGTTCAGTAGTTTTGGAGCCTATTCAATGCAAACAAACAAACAAACAATCAAATCTTTCCTCTTTGTAATATTAGTATAGAAGTATAGATAAATCTCTACACTCTTCGAGCCGAAGGACCATGGCAAATGTGGGATCAATATTCAACAATAGATCAATATTTATTTTTTATTGCTTGTTGCTCAGTAATACCTAACTTATTTTGTGTTCAAATCACGTAAGTTATAAAAAACTAAACATAAATTCATCTTATATATAAAGTTATCATGATAACCTAACCGTTTAAAAGCACAGAATGGAGTCAGCCCTTCAGGGAATACCAGCTCCGAAGCAAGTAACGACCCAAAAGAGATGCATGAAGCCCTTGAGAATTAAACACTTTCTGTGAAGGTTAGAGCCAAACCTTTTCGATTTATTTGCTCCAATTTTCAAGTGGATTTTTGATAGATATTATTTTAAAATCATTTGGTAACCAACTCACGGTTAATGAAAAAGATTTTACAAGAAAATTGAAAAGAATTTAAAAAAAAAAATGTAGGTATAATGGAATACAAAAGGATTGCTTGTCATGAAAATATAAAATGATAAGCTTTACCTAAAGGTAAATAAAACATTAAATAGGTTTATTTACCTATTTTCTGTTCTTAAGTAGGTCTATCAATCCATTATCATTTAGTTAAGAGATCAAAGCTTTGCCACAATTAAACTTCAAATTAGGCCAGCCCAAATTAGGGGACATTTCACACGTCAAAAAGTTTACCAAATACCTTGCGAGTTATTAAAAGTTATATAGCAAATTGAACTAAAGGATTCCGTCTGTTGCCTTCTATAATTCATTATGAATTGCGACCCTGGCGAAAGGTCATGTGGTAAGCATGTGCGAGAGGGATGGGTACCCAATACGACGTATGCGAGAAAGGGACCTTTGTTGGCACATCATTTACACATCAGATGAGCGGCTTTTGCACGAACCCCGCTGACTTTCAGCCTTCTGAAATTGCCCACTCGAGTAATTGAGACAATTTATGGAGTTGCTAATTACCCTAAAAGTACATTAACTTAATAGCCTAATTTTAAAAATGATAACAAAAGCATTTTGGATGATTGACTAAATGGTGAAATAATAGTTAAAAAAATATGCTTGTATAGTTTTTTTATAATATGTTTTTATAACAAAAAGTGAATAGCTAGTTTAACATAAAGCAGTATTATCAACAGTTTATCATCTTTGGTACAGTCTCGTATCCTGACCTTTTTTGGTTACGTGTGTCGTCGAGGGGAGGTGGCTATTGAGCGACTTGTGGTCCAGGGAAAGGTTGAGGGTACCAAGCCACGAGAAAGATCGCCTATGAGGTGGACTGACCAGATAAAAGCGGCAGTAAATGGCTCATCATCACTACATGAATGCACGAGGAAGGCGGCCATCAGAGAGGAGTGGCAGCGTGTTGTGAAGCTTGCCACCAACATCTGAAGTGATGACCACGACCACTCTGTCAAGAGTGACAACGACAAAGAAGAAGAAGAAGTATTATCAACTCTATGTAGTTACCGCAAAGGAGGCAACTGGCTCAAAAGGCAGTCACCCAGCCTACGGACACTCATATACTATTTAAAAGCGTTCACACATTCCCACGACTAATTCTCTGCAAAATTGTTCGTTTATACATTTTAAAATGTCAAGAGTCTATGCTAATTATTGGTTTTCAAACTAAACAACACTAAACAAATGTATGCTCACAAATGTATGTCTCTTTCAAACATTGAACATATGAAAAGGTCGCCAAGCACCGTCCAGTGTCTTCCGAGAGCTGAACTTGAGAGCCAGTTCCCTTCTAGGATCTGAGTGCTTACTACCATCATCACTGACCACGGTGAGATTATGGTCAAATAGCTTCTAATGTGGGACCAATTGTGACCGTGGTCAGTGATGGTGTTGCCGAAGGTGGTAAGCTCCCAAAGCCTACAAGGGAACTGGTTCTGATATGTTGCTGTCGGAACACGCGGTTGATGTATGGCGATAGATTTTCAACTTCAGGGTGATAGCCTACAAGGTGGTCACCATGCTATAAGCTCAAGTTCATATAAAATCAAAATCAAAAACTCATTTATTCAGTTTAGGCCCTAATAAGGCACTTATGAACGTCAACAGTTACAGTTTTACAATAGACTCTACTACCGGTTCGGAATACACTTGAACTGAGAAGACTCCGAACTCTATAGGATTCGAACCCGCGACCTTCGTTTCGGCATTCGAAGTCCATCGAGCTATCATTGCCTTATTTTTAGTTACTCTCTGGAGACCTTCAAAACTAGAATGAATAGGCTTTTTCTGTGAAAGCGTTTTTATCTTCACCTTCGGTCAAGGCTAAAGCTCTATGAAAAATGCTTTTCTTTTGAATCTTTCATAATACATAGTTGGTTTTTGAGTGCAACCATCTTAGTAATATTCTAGTATTTATTTATATTTATATACTAGCTCTAGATGTGCCCCACGGCTTCACCGACGTTTAAATCTGACTTCTGACAACTATTAATAATTTAAGAAAAAATAGATTGAAAATCACGGAAAATTCGGAAGATCGTGAAAAGTAACTACTTTTCGCAGACGATTTTTGTTCATGTTGACTATAAAAATGTTATGACATTCAGAATCGTCATGACGTCAAAATAAATAAACGTAATTTTAATAGAATTGTATTTAAGTAGGTATAACTAATAAAATTGATAGCTCAAAGTTAAAAAAAAAACTGACCCTAACTACGTAAAAAGAAAATCTTGTATACCCCAATTTAACATTGTAAACAAGCTCCATTTTCATAAAAGTACCCTCAAAACAGGTTTTTGATTAAAACCATCGCTAAATTCATCTTCCACGGTTAAAACGGTCGTTAAACCATAATATTGTTGGGACATAACTTGTTTTTACAACCTCCTAAAATTTAAAAGGGTTTCCGTTCAGCCGTCCAAGTTTGGTTGGGTAACTTCGCTAACCCTGCCTTGGCAGAATCAATATTTAAGCCCAAATTATTTGAAAGTTTTAATACCATGAGTCAACTTTTATAATTTAACTATTAGTCTTAAAAGTGTAAGCGTGTTAAGGTATTTTGAGTCAGCTATTAATTATGAATTAAATCAATCTATTACGTCTGCAGATCAAACCACTGGACGGATCAGGCTGAAATTACATACACATAGCCATTATGATGTAATCTGTTAACCAAGGATTTTTGAAAATTCATCCCCTGACTAAAATAAAGGTTCGCGGGTGAAACCGCGGGGCTGGAAGCTAGCTAATAAAATTCTGCTGCTCCCTAACAGTGCGTTTTCTCATGTCATTTATATTCAAATTTCAGAGTAAGTATTAGATAACTATTTTACAAAAAACGTAGAAAGTAACAGGCTCTCAAGTGCCTGACACCGAGAGAGGGATGAAAGAGGTAGAACATACCGCTTTTTTAACGAAGAAAACTCAATTTTAAGTTGAGGTAACATTACAGAATATCTCAGACAAATAACTTAATTTTATACTTGTGATTATCGACCTTATGGTCGCTAAAACACATCGGGATTTATTCCCTAGATTTCATACGTGCGTTTCAAGCGTCCATAGACTACGGAACCGCTTACCACTAAGTGGGCCGAAATCTTATGGACCTAGGTCCTATAGATTCCTCACGATGTTTTCCTTCGCCGAAAACTCAAATAAAAAAACTAAAAGTTGGTCGATTTGATAAGTTCTTTCACCCCTAAATGTTGCCACAATATAATGAAAGCCTTTAAATATCACGACGTTTTAGCGAAGCTTTATTTCATAAATTGAACATTATGATAAACAGAAATCCACTATCCATTATGTTCATACGTTAAACACAACATAGAATTTCCACAAAGCTTTTAGCGCGTTATTGTTTGAAATTCATTAAAATAAGCACAAATGAGCCGGACGGTCGGCATCAGCCTGAATGAAAATGGTGGAATTCCAGAATATTTCCGGGTAGATGCAAATTTCAGCGCATAAAATGGTTGGAATGATTTTCCATTTAAGGCAACGATATTCGACAAATGATGATTCTATATTAAGTTTTTCTCGGCATTCTTTGTTGCAAAAGATTTGTAAAAATATATGTTATACTAGAGAATATGCGACGACGTTTTTTTTTCTGACGTCAGAAAAGAATATGCCCATTTTTAAAATTAAAAATGATTATTTCTCTTATTTCGGCCATCCAAATAATTTTTATTTACATATTATAAAATTAGTTTAAATTAAATTAAATATTAAATTAAAATTAAATAGTATGTAGTTTAATTTTAATTTAATATTCCAAATAACTTAAAAATATTAACATACATTCTGAGCTCCAACAGAAAGGGAATAGTTTTGTAACTTTAAAAAAAGCCATTTTACTTAAAAAAAAATCCTAAAAAGTGTGCCTCTTCTGTCTCGCTTGTCTCCGTCAGCTTAGTAAAGGACGGAGTCATTCGCGGAGAGCATCCTATTAACGGAACGAATAGCAATAGATATACAGGTACAAATAGCAAAACAAAACCACAACATCGTTTATAATACGAGTACGATAATATTACCAATAACTGTATGTTTTTTTTTTTGTTATTTACCAGTAACATTTCATTTACCAGTTTATTTCATTTAATTTCAACAGTAGATGGTTTGAATTTTTAACGAATATTATTTGCGATTAAATTTAAAGTAATATCAATACATACAATAATCAATTGACATACGTCTCATGCGCTAAACACAAAAATCCTTCTAATAATTACTTAAAATTTAAGTGATAAATTAAAACCAAAAAAAATTTTTTTAATTCGAAATACGGCCCATGTATTGAAGGAAATCAGAGGAAATATTTTAAAAGTAGTTTAGTGATAATCTCTCCATTATCCGCTCGAATTAAATTAGGTACCTACATTGGTAATAGACCACCAGTCAGCAACTACACCTGCCTGGTAGCCACCTGCCAGTTCCATTTTGATCAAAAGCACGCATCTAAGAGTTAGTCCAGCCTAATAGATTCTTAAAAATAGATCCCAAATGTATTTTTATATCTACAGATAATTTATTTTGATTGAAAAAAGCAGTAAAGTCGTCCGACAAATTCAAGTATCGTGAATATCCCTTAAAAACAATTACCATAAACAATAAATATGTTCATAATGGCCAAAAATAAAAAAAACATTACACATTTGAATTTTCCGAATCGAACGTTGCCCATTCAAATATTGGAAAAGGCACATTTGTTTTAAGTCTGTCTGTCTAGTAGGTTGCGGATTCGATATTCTAGTCGGTGGTTCTTAAGGCAGTTTTGTTTAAGTGTTATAATCAAGCTTAATTAATTACTATGAGGGAAATAGTGCATATACAAGCAGGCCAATGCGGCAACCAGATTGGTGCTAAGGTAAGAGAAAATTTACCATTTGTTTCTAGCAAAATCATATACATTTTTTCCCAAAATAAATATTTTCCTTTAGATCGTATCACAATATGTTCATGGTAAAAAGCTCGCAAGCCTAAATTTCATAAAAAATCTGACGACGCCACATCATGCCATCACCATCTTTGCTGTCAACACACTGACGTTTACCTTTTTTTCAGTTTTGGGAGGTGATATCTGACGAGCATGGGATCGATCCCACTGGCACATACCACGGTGATTCTGATCTTCAACTCGAGCGCATCAACGTGTACTACAATGAAGCTACCGGTGGCAAATATGTACCACGAGCCATATTGGTTGATTTAGAACCTGGAACCATGGACTCTGTTCGATCGGGACCATTTGGACAAATCTTCCGACCCGACAACTTCGTATTTGGACAGTCGGGAGCTGGTAATAATTGGGCGAAAGGACATTATACTGAAGGTGCGGAGCTGGTAGACTCTGTACTAGATGTCGTTAGGAAAGAGGCTGAAGGCTGCGATTGTCTGCAAGGCTTTCAGCTAACCCACTCGCTTGGAGGAGGTACGGGAGCGGGACTAGGAACGCTACTCATATCGAAGATTCGAGAAGAATACCCAGATCGCATCATGAACACATTCAGCGTCGTTCCATCTCCGAAAGTATCTGACACAGTAGTGGAGCCATACAACGCGACGCTATCAGTACATCAGCTTGTGGAAAACACAGACGAATCGTACTGCATCGATAATGAAGCTCTGTACGATATATGTTTCCGAACGTTAAAGCTGACCACACCAACATACGGCGATTTGAACCACTTGGTATCAGCGACGATGTCTGGAGTTACCACTTGTCTTCGGTTTCCTGGACAGTTAAATGCGGATTTGAGAAAACTCGCCGTCAACATGGTGCCATTTCCTCGTCTGCATTTCTTTATTCCCGGATTTGCACCGCTCACGTCTCGGGGCAGCCAGCAGTACCGCGCCTTGACGGTACCAGAGTTAACACAGCAGATGTTTGATGCTAAGAATATGATGGCTGCATGTGACCCTCGCCATGGAAGGTACCTGACCGTCGCCGCAGTCTTCAGAGGTCGTATGTCTATGAAGGAAGTAGACGAGCAAATGATGAATATTCAGAATAAGAATTCCTCGTACTTCGTTGAGTGGATTCCAAATAATGTGAAGACTGCTGTTTGCGATATTCCTCCCCGAGGATTGAAGATGTCTGCCACCTTCATAGGTAACTCGACGGCCATTCAAGAACTGTTTAAGAGAATCTCTGAGCAGTTCACTGCTATGTTTAGACGTAAGGCGTTCTTGCATTGGTATACTGGTGAAGGCATGGACGAGATGGAGTTTACGGAAGCGGAGAGCAACATGAATGACCTGGTCTCAGAATACCAGCAGTACCAGGATGCTACGGCTGAGGAGGAGGGTGAATTCGACGAGGAGGAAGAAGGTGGCGATGAAGGAGACTAGACTATTCATTTTGTTAAGACTTTATTTTTTTATTTTATGGTTTTATTATATTCGTTGAAGCCCATCGTTCTTTGATTTAGATATTCGTATTAGGTTTTTCATACAAGTTAGGAACAGTAGGTACCTAACTTAAACCGGGATTAATTCCTATGGAACTGTGACGTCATAGAATTGTTCATAACCTAGTTCCATACAACAAATTCTACTAAATCTATAGGGATTGATATGTGAATGATATATTATTTGTAAGAAGTAGATTGCCTACCTGACGCACACCCGTTTGGTTCTACCATAGAGTAAATTAATATACTACTATAACTTTACGAAAGAAATCGTTGTTGCACAGCTAAGACATTTATATTAAATACCTATTTACCTACATAGGTAGGTAAAGTTGTGGCCTTTATTCTATCAGTTAACTGTATATTATTATTTATTTTGATTCCCACAGAGTCCATCTCATTTCGGGACTAATAAAAAAACCAAATATAGTAGGTATAGTACAAGCTCTGTTTAACTTGGGGGGCCATGTGTGAGGAATGTTCCAGGATACTTTATGAGAAAAACATCATATCCATTTCCGGAACAAACCAAAATTCTCCACACGCGTTACAAATCTCACAAAAGCATTTTATATCCTAACAAAACCCTCAACAAATTGTTATTCATAGCTGAAAAGCAAATGTCAACTGTAGTCCATAAGTTACGATCTTCCAGCCAGCCTGGTCCAGACAGGCTCAAAATAAGTGGCTTATTGTAGTGCACTCCGCAGACGAGCCCTGAATAATTTATCCGAGGCTATTTGTATAATGTGTTATGCTTAATGTTCTGTTTTATATGTATCATTTTGAAGGGTTGAAATTATATCGTGTGAGATTTTGATGAGAGCGTTTTTTGTGATGTGTACTGCTGCTTTCTGCTTAATGGCTATCACAGTGCTCAATATATATTGAGGGTTTGATTTCTAGTTGGAATCAGCCGTGAGGGTTAACCGTGTTTAAAGAATGTCCCAGGATATTTTTTTATTTATTTATCTATCTGTCTGAACACGATAGACTCAAAAACTACTAAACAGATTTTCATATGGTTTTCACCGATGGACGAAATGATTCATGAGGAAAGTTTAGGTGTATAATTCACTACGGTTCTGAAATATGACGATTATTAAACATAAGACAAATATTTGGACTGGTAGCCAGCCAGCCGGGTGCTATAAAGTGCCCTACCATCGTGCTATGATTATTTCACTATGTTTTCTTTCACCGAAAGCTCAAGCTTCATTCAATGTGTTATCCTCACGCCTCAAAATTCTGTCTTTATTAAAACCATCTCAGATGAAATCCCCAACCATTATAATAGTCCAAAATCCTGTCTTGTCTGCCACATCACTCGATAGCAAATAACTCGTAAAATCGAAGAGCACGGGCTAATTCCTGACGACTTTGATCAATATTGAAGGCTGTCAAATCGAAAGAGCATTTATAGAAAACTTTAGTTGCACTCAAATATGTATGGATTTTGTCGATCAAATGAACTTTCTAGACTTTTATATTGGGTTTCTCAGAGCTGTAACACGATTGACAGTTAGACACTTTTGGGCTTCATGTCACAACTTATTGGCTATACAACTTTTTACGAAAACATTAGTTATTATTTTTATAATTTGATTAGAGAAAATATAATGCTACTGAGATACTGAACTTTCACTCAATCTATAGTATAACTAGTTATCTACTCGTAAGCAGTGAGCAGCAGATTTATTCTTCAAGGGTGATGGAAAATATTCTGAGAAAACCGAGATAAAATACTTTATGATGGCTGGCCAACATGTGTTTCGTTCGGTAATAGCATTTTAGCGTTAGTAGCCTTTATAAAGGCATATGATATGACAGAGCTTTAAAAAATCTAACACCAACAGATACACAATTCAGCGGACGGTGCATATTTAAATTTTAGCCATTTAAAGAACATCTAGTCTATTAAAAGTGGCTGAACAGTGTGACTGAGCTGCGGTATACATTTTAGATGGTTTCACTACTCTGCGATTTGTAACTCGTATTTATTTTTTTACTAAGTATTGGCCTGTGTTTGACCACAATCTCACCGTGGTCAGTGATGATGTCGCCGATGGTGGTAAGCACACAAAGCCTTGAAGGGAACTGGCTCTCAAGTGCAACTGTCGGAACGCACTGGGAGGTGCTTGGCGACAGATTCGTATTAGATTTATCGTATTTAAAAAGTCTCTCGTTAAAATTGTAATTTAAACTTGCCATCGTATAGCTACTGACCAAATACCCGGAAAAATAGCCGGAATATTAAATTACCTGCTCAGGCTGCTCAGTTATGTAACCCCGCGTTCTGGCTAGCATTTGGAGCTGCATTCACAGACAGATCAATAGTATCCAGATTTGCAGGGCTATTTTCTACTAAAAAGATATTTCTGAATTTATTTCTATTCGAGTTGTGTTTGATGGAGATATTTCATTTGATTTTGCTACTTTGTTCACTACCTACCCCTACCTATCCTAAGACCTTCTCCTGGTTCTAAGCTACCTTCCCACCAATTTTCAGCCAAATCAGTTCAGCCGTTCTTGAGTTATGCGCTTACCAACACATTTTGCGATTCATTTTTATATTATAGATTAATCTGGGTTTCCTCAGCTTTAGTAATTGCCAAGTTTATTATAATCATTTTGGTATTGACAATAACTTTAATGTTTGAAATAGAAATAAGGACTATTTTAGCCTCTATTTTGACATATTATTCGAATTTCTTTGTCTGCCACGTTGTGAACGAATTTTCACGGAATTTGATTTTCACTGTTCAAAATCTATCTCAAAACTGTTTGAAACGTGTTTGAAAGCTACGTTTTATAAAGCTAGGCTGACGAATACAATAGTATTCCGATATTTCAACTCCATTTCTTCCTGTTTCTCACATAAAGTTATTTAAACGTGAATATATGTTGCATTATTTAGAATCAAACAGTGAGAATAGATGTCTATTCTGCAAGAGGAATATAGAAAAATAAACAACTTAGAGAACCGCCTTCAAAAACACTAAAAAGTATAAAATAATAACTATGTAGGAACTCTAATCAGACAGTTTTGTCATTTACATACTCTCTTACATACGCAAGAATACTGATTACCTACTCTTTCTAATAAAAAAAGATTTTTTTAAATTGGTTCACATATCGCAGAGTAATCGTGTAACAAACATGTAGTCGAATTGAAAACCTTCCTCCTTTTTTGAAGTCAGCTAAAGATGATACCACGTTCTAAATCGTCGTGGTATGAATAAGATAGAAATAGATAGTTTTGAGGACTCAAAAATGCCGCGGGAACAGTTAGTGACTTATATAAAGATAATCTTATCAAATAAAAAATAAACAATAAGCTTATAATTTCATTTCTTCTTTCCCAGGGCCCGGTATAAAGGGTACCATGGCGATCCTGAACTGCCTCCTAGCTCGGCAGCTGTGCTTTGAAGACGCTTCCTGCTCTGCCATCTTGGAGATCATACCGCGCGTCTGTGGCTCTGAACTTGGTAAGTGCTAAATCATAAAATAAACTTGTTACCTAATTCATCATCATTATATCAGCCGAGAGACGTCCACTGCCTGACAAAAACTCCCCAAGAATCTCCACGATAGCCGTCTTAATGCAGCGGTTTCCGGCGACCCTCACAAAATCGTCGGTCCACATTGTGAGGGGCCTGCCCACGCTGCGACTTTAGCGTTCGTGGTCGCCACTCGAGAACCTATTCTGCCCCAGCGGCGGTCGGTTTTACGAGCGATGTGCCCCGCCAGTATGCAATTGACTTGTTATAATTATATTTGATACTAGCGACCCGTCCGGTTTCGCACGGTATGGGAGGACCGCTTGCTCGCCGAGTTTTATCCGCGCGGCATGATATTTTCCAAAATCTTCATTAATCGTTATATTTCAGCCAATTTAAACAAAATTTTATTGAATTATACACCTAAACCTTCTCCATGAATTGCTCTATCTATTGGTGTAAACTGCATGAAAATTCGTTCAGTAATTTTTTAGTTTATCGCGAACAGACAGACGCGGCGGGGGGCTTTATTTTATAATATTTGGTTAAAATAAATAAAAGTAAATAATGGGCTTATAAACAGCTAATGTAATGGCCCCGATTCTATTATTGACAAACTAAACATCATTAAAATGTGGCAATAGGCGACGGTCACCACTTACCATCAGGTGGACCGCCTGCCTACTTGTCAACCTTATGACATAAAAAAAAAACAATCTCACTATATCTCTTTCTAACAAAAAACATAAGAAAAGGATAATATATATTTTAGTCCTGTCAAATTAGTCTGATTGCTTGAGTTTGTATTTTAATTTGAGTTCGCCTTAGTTTGTGAATTCCAAACCAGCCTTAAAGGTCAGCTCTTCAATACACGATAACACATGGACAAACACTTATAAAGGGAGAATTGTTTGACATCGTTAAAAAAACATCTACCTACATGTCTTCAAACAACAATAGAAAGTTCTCCAGTTAAGCATTCGAAGCTTTCCTTACAATGGGTTTTCAAAGGAAAATATACGATGTCAAAACGCGTTTCTTTTGTTAAGTAGAAGCTATTATGCATGAGAACATATACGAAAGTCTAACCGCGACGTCCTCCCTTAAAGAACTTATGGCTGCTTGTCACACCGCTATGTATTTTATGTTTTCGAGTGTTACGTTCACGAACACAAAGTTGTTGTATTTTGGAAATTAATTTTTAAAATGTGTTCGAACCTTGTAATTTTCTGGACATTTTAAATCACTTGATATGTGTGCGAAAGCTTAGAGCTAATTGAAAAACTTTGTTAAAGTAACAAAAATAATTATTTTCATTAAAACTTCTTTTACTTAGGTAGTAATATTTTAAAACACAACGTGTTTCATATGAATAACTTTGTAGTTTACTATTTCACGTGAACTTTCGATACAAATTAATATAGCATGTTTTTTTTTTCAATTAATAAAATTGTTTATAAGAGGCGGCAATATAATCATTAGATTGGGAAAAAAGTGATAAATAAATCTGTATTTTATTATTTTTATTACGTTAGTTTAACCTTTTTCTCATTTGGTGTACACAGTACAGAGTTATCTCCGAATTATTAACCCTCTATAGTCATTACACGTCGGTGTAACAGACGGCCATCAAGTATTTTGACCTTTCACCACAGACACTCCAGGGAAGAGGGAATAAAACATCACAAGCTTGCTGCCTAAGTGAAACATCATCAAATAATCAACAGTGTGACATATGGGCTCATGTTAGTTGGAACATGTCTCGCATACATCATATTGGCGGAAAAACATTATTATTTTATAGTAAACTAGCGACCCGCCCAGGGTTCTCATGGTGCATTTTTGTACATATATTTTACAAATTAAATTATACTGGGTGATTTTTTAACCGTCCATATTTTCAGGTATTATTGTACTCATCATTATGAACAACTTTTACTATGGAACCAACCCTGAAATATTTTCATGAATTTTTGCGACAGTGTTGCCGACCTGTTACAGTGCCGAGAAGGCAACTGGCTCTCAAGTACAAGTGCCGGAACACACTGGTAGGTGATTGACGACAGATTTACAACTTGAGGGTGGTAGCCAGCCAGACGGGTACTACAAAGTACCCTACCACCGTGCTATGGTTTACTCATGATGTTTTCCTTCACCGAAGCTCATTGTTGGATTCGAAGCCACTACCTTCGTCGCGCTATAGCTATGATCGCCTTAAAATGATGGAACAGATTTTTATGACAGCTTAATGTAATGTCCAATACACATAACATGGAAAAATACAATAATAAAATGTACATAAATAGAATGGAAATACGTCTATCACTTCATCATATGAAATAAGATCAATAAAGTGACTATTGTTAGCTGGTTTTCATGAGGATTTTTTACGCATATGTCCATCAAGTTTGTTTTTTATGCCAATTGAGTATATTCAACCTAAACGATAAATAAATTAAAGAAAAACAATTTTGCGTTACATCATTACAGAATAACAGTAACATAATAATAGCCCCGAGCATGGACCAATGGCCTCAAATCTACGTGAGTGTCACAGCATAGGTAATTAAAGGGCAATACGACAAATTCGTCGAAATAAATGTGATTATTTTTTCGTAATAGATCATAATGGTTGTGACCAACTGCTACCGGCCGTACCCCGGTGTAGCCGGTTAGAACTAGGTGTAACCGTACTTCGCCTTTTAGCCGTAACATAAAATTGTAAGAGCTATCATAATGACACTAATCCCATCTGTATTGGGTTCCATATATTTTTGTCCAATACCCTTTGTTCGATTATATGAAATGCATAGGGGTTGCCTAAACAAAGCAGAAGATAAACAATGCAGTAAAAGTAGACAACTTCTTCGAGATGAAACTTTAATAATACCTACAATTTTTCTAAGTCACGATGTATTTTTAAATTCGCAATAACTTTAATCTGTATGTAGAAGTTTTCCAAAGTTTTTTCTTAATCTACGCGTTTACGAGTTTCTGCTTCACATGATTACAGTTAAAAAAGCTTCGCACTTACCCTGAGCTTTAGATATGAGCTTTAATAGCTTTGACTTTCATAATACTTGGAGCGTCTGAGACTTGAAAGTTTTTCTAGAAAGCTCTGTGTATTAGCGAACTAGCTAGCCTTGTGGATTTCCCCTTCATTCTAAGGGAATCCTTATGTTTTGCCGGGATTAAAATGGGATTAAAATTTTTGCTAGTAGGCAGACAGTCTCCAGAGTAAGTGGTCGCAGTTGCTTACGACAACACGAGAGTCTGATCATTGTTTGCCGTCATTTTCATCGTCAATTGTAACTTTCGACGTTCATAAGTGCCATATCAACAAAACACAAATTTTTGAATTTCAAACAAATAGAATAGCAGAAAATCTGACGTGACGTGATATTTGTGCAATTCTATTGGTTAAAAATTGTTTCAAAAAGTCTGGTTGGCTATCTCCAAATATATCCTATTGCCTTTCTTGATCTTACTAAACTACCAAAGCGATTATGACAAAAAAAACATGTATAAATCTAACTAATATGTGCTTTATTGTATTGGTTTCATTAAAAAATATCATAACGGCCGCTGCTGCTGTTCTTCTGCAAGGTTCTGCAGGCAGGCAGCATTTCCTCTTTGGCTTGTTTGCCTTGCCTTAGCCATAAAGGAACACGGCCGTCCGCAAGCTTTAGCGGAAAAAGTCCTTGCTTGTCTATTGATAGAATGATACTTACATCAGACACATTTAAAGGTGACATTAGTGTTCCATAAGATTCTTAAAAATGTTGTTCACCTTGATTTATATAAAATCGAAAAGCTTTCAATGCAAAAGCTTTTAAGTGTTCATTTTTTGTTAATAATGTTCAACATTAAATTGAGAGTGCCTGTCGAGAAACTTTTATATTATTACTTTAAGAGTTTATTTATAATTTATAAGTAAGAATAAGTACAGATAAGAATATTTTCAACTTATTCTGTGATGAAAATTTTCGTTGAATCAATTTTTGGTTTTAAAGTGTAGCCTAGTGACCCGCCTTTGCATGAGTGTAATTTATTTAATTAAACAAACCTTCTCTGTTTAACGCTCTTTCTATTAGTGAAAATCGTATCCAAATCCGTTGCGCGGTTTAAAAGCAGTAAGCGCGAAAACAACGAAAACAGACAGAGACAAACATAAGGTATATTTGTAAAATCCTTTCTAAAAGGATGCTTACGTCATAATAGCTATCCGTATATCAAATTTTACCTTTTATTTTAGACTAGCTGTTTCCCTCAAAACAAACAAACAAACTAATCAGCTTGATTATTAGTATAGATAGATACTAATAATGTCTATGAAAATTAAATAAAATGATTATTAAAAAAAAGATACTTCAATTTATAACCCTTATCCATAAATTACACTATAACGATCCACTAAAGTCAGTTTTGATTTATAGTAATCCTTTGTTACGGCCTAAACGCCATAGATAATATATAGAAATAAAAAAAAATAGACCAACAAGTGTTGGTAACAAAAGGGACACTACAAAAGGTGGCCGATATTCCACGTAAAGAAGACCTATACGTACACATAATATGTAGAATACTTTGGTGACCATATTAATGGGTTTAAGTTGAACTTTACTTTTAACTTTAAAATATAGTTAAATTTACAAACTGCATACGAAAATCTATAGTTCAAAAGTATTAAGATTGACTATAAGTACAGATAAAAAAAAATTGTAATGCAGTTTATTTTGTTATTTAAAGCAATATAATTCGACTGCAAAACGACTGCGTGCACATTTTATAATTTTTAAGTACATACATTACTGAGATATATTATATATGTTAACGGAAAAGTATCTAATCCGTCATTGTATACATTTCCTAGGAAATCCATACATTTCCTAAATATCTATCGGAGTACTACATTCGGTATATTTGTAAGGATAGCGGTATTTGGGGGGTTGTAAGTGAAAGGTACTTTTATGCGAATACTTGCTATTCTATGCAAAATAAAAAAAATAACCCCAACCTATTTTTTTCAATAGTTTCTATATATTTCCAAGTATAATTATTGTTATAATTTCCTAGGGGAAATACACAGGAATTGTATACAATTCCTATATTTCATACATTTCCGGTAACATATACACAAATAAACTAAACACATATAACCAGTAAATTATTTCATAATATTTAAAATCTCTACTAATATTATATAGCTGAAAGTGTGTTTGTTCGTTTTCTTTCACGCAGCGATCAACATGATTCTTTTCATGGAGATACAGGGGGAGAGCAACATATACTTTTTATCCCTGGAACGTGGGTACAACTGCGAGGCATAATTTTGTCTAAATCTTGTAAGACAGTTCTCGTACATTTATACAATTTATGAGTATAGCTGCGTATTGACATACATTCATATCATGCCTTCAGCTCGACCTTATTTCTTTGTGATACATAATGTAACATAAATATTTTGAGGTCAACAAGACTGTCCATAAAAAAACGAAGTCATCTGGTCACATTATGTATACCTACTATACATGTGTTAGTGGACGTTGAGCCTAACAATAGGGGAAGGAGGTCACCGATGCGATAAGTAACTCGACTAAACTTGAAATCGAATATCGATTTTACCAATTTTATTGGGGATAAGCCGGAATCCCTATTCGGTGTTATTTCGTTTATTCCGAGTCAAGACTTTTGAAATTAAAACGATTTATCATCTAGAACAATCTCATTTATAGTCGAATGATTTGATTGGATTTAATTATTTTATTTTATTAGCCGATAGGTCTTGAATGTTAATTAGTTAATTACAATCTTTGTCAAATACTAAGCTTTGCGCGTAGCTTTGCCTGAATCAAGGGATATTTACCAAACACTCTTGACATAGAGCAACGCGGCCCCCCGCCCCGCAGCCCAGGGACTCTACACATTAAACTCTTTTCCGAAATTCAAAAGACAATAAATGTTCTGTACCTACATCAAGCTAGCTTGAAAAATAATCTAGAAATGAACTTACAAAAAAGTGGCAAAGCGTGAATATTTCTGATGTTGCAAGCGTCTATAGGCTACGGTAACCGCTTACCATTAGGCGAGCCATATGCTTGTTTTACTGAACCTATTTCGATGAAAATTGCTAGAGCCTCTTAAAATTTTGCTTAGAAGCTTGGAATAAATAACAAAAATAAAGTCATGAAACAATTTAAATAAGCCATGAAATACACATAATATAAAGTAATAGTAAAGCAAAATTATGTTTATGAAAATAACAACCATAAAACATGAAAATAACATAAGCTGAGAAAAACTGAAAACATCAAATTAAAACGAAATATCTCCGGTAAACATTATAGAAACGAGAAGTAAATAACATTACAAATTAGCGTAGACCAGGTGCTTCTTGGAAAATCATGATAAAATACCTACTGGGATTATATCATGATATTTAATATAATAATATGAAATCTGTTTCTATGCCACAATCTTATTCTTATATAACATTTGGAGTATTCTTGGAATGTTGAAGGGGATCTTGAGAAGGTGAGGGGTGCCCACTTCAATTCCATCCATGAAATTTGACGAACATGAGCTCGGTCGATTGTTATTATATAGATATTATATTTTACTTTTTATCGATACGTTTTTGACATTAATTATAGGAAATTGGGAGACAATTTCATGAAGAACCAATTAAATCTTAATTATTGTAAAGTAATATGGGCTTTATTGAAAATAATAAAATTACTAGCGGCCACTCCGTTTTACCCACGTTTCAATCAAATCAATTATTTTAAAGATTTTTCTAGATTAAAAGTAGGTATACTTGTTATATTTAGGATATGATGAATATTATGGTGCCATGTTTTGTCCAAATCCAAGGTCTATGTGTTAGAATTACCTAATCATCATCATATTTATGATGTTAGTAGGATTTGTTGTTAGAATTAGAATTTGAGACTTTTATTTACTATTTCTACCAGTGGCGAAGGGTCCATACAAGCCGATTCACCTTTTAGGAATCCCAGTCCCACATTTTCATCATTTCAAAGCCACTTTTATCATGCTTAAAATACACTGTAATTATAAAATTACAGGTGTGTTTTGGACGGCTTACCCTCGCCATAATTTCACCCCTTGCCACTGCTATCTACTTATATACTTGTAATATTGTATTTCTCTTGGCGTACAGAAAATAATGATCTTTAGGTTTCTTGATATAGTGACTATTATCAACACAGCTTTATTAAAATACTTATTCCTATTCTACGAGAATTAAATACCCCACCTTGTTTACGATACGACATTATAGTAAATTCCAACCACATGAGACCCTGAAATCAGAACCTATGCATGTATATTCTTCACGGAAAATCGTTGTTTCTAGGCACACTCTTAAACCCGGAAAAAGCGTAGTTACTAGACAAAACATATTTAAATTCTGAAGGGTTATTATCACAGTAACCTTGAAGCAACAATGGCAGACATAACAAAAGGACCTTTTCGTATACAACCCGACCTTTATATTGTAATGTTAGTTTTTAGTGTAGCCAGTTGTATTTTGAGTGGATTTTACTAATTTATTCATGTCTAGAGTAGGTACAAACGATTTTCTAGTGTTTTGTTTTTACTTATTAGTAATTTTTATAATCTCATCTAATCGAATGGGCAGTTCTTGTATATATATAATAATCTGAATCTCGGAAACGGCTCCAACGATTTTCATGAAATTTAGTATGCAGGGGGTTTCATTTCCAATAAACACGATTAACAAATAAAAAATACCCGAACAAGGCTCGGTACTAATAATAAATTATAATAATTTATAATAATTTATTTATAATTTAGAGTTTTAAATAAATACAGGATTTGTATAATTCTAAGCATTTATAATTGTATATCCTCTAAAATGTATACATTTATCTTGTTTGTCCCTAATAAATAACCGTATTTAGGTACCAATTTTCCACAGTGATATTCCTTATAATATCTAAGAGGGTTCTCTGTTTCATCTTTTTCCGTTATCATTTATCCGTGAAAACTTTTAATTGGCCATCTGTTTTTTAATATTCTATTATATATATTTTTTATTTTATTATAATTAAGGGGGTAAAATAGGCGATCACGTGTGAAACTGCGGACAGAAAGATATAAAACAGTAGGCAAAGAAAAAAATATTTCGAGTGGACTTAGGTATGCTTCCTATCAGGTATACTGTCGATACCCTGGTTCCTTTCGCTCGATTACGATTCTCAGTTCAAAGTGAACTAAAAAGATTGAAATTCTAAGAATACACTTCTAAACTAGTTCAAGCTTTTAAAAGTTATGATGGAATAAATTAACAGACAAACATACCTTTAGAACTTTACAATACATTGTTTCCCGGCAGGCATGTAAAAAGACAGCAAAATAATATAATAAATAATAACAAAGTAATATCCGTAGAAGTGCTACGCCGTAGCAATCAGCTACGCGCTACGATGCAAAGGCTTTGACTGCGGTACTACGCATCGCAAATTGTATTCACTTTCCTGTCACTTACAAAACCTTGCAATCGAGCGCTCTTTGAACAATAAAATCACAAGCAGCCCACTACCGCCGACTGTCTGTTACTATGCTTATAACTTAAGAACCACTATATGAAATTCAATGCCGTTTTCACAATTACCTAGGGGGTTACTTCAAAAAGGTTTTAGTGTTAGGAAAGTTGCGCTATAACTGGGATGCAGATGTAGGTAAAGAGTTTTATATCTGTCTACTACAGAGTTTTTTTACTCTGGTGAGCTGCAACGAACAGCCCCGATTCGACTACGAGATTGTAGTCAGTGAGGATGTGGCCGATGATGGTAAGCACACAAAGCCAGAATGGAACCAGCTCTCAAGCGCATCATATCGAAAGGTGCTTGGCGACAGATTTTCAACATGTGCGTGATACCAGCCAGGCGAGTATTACAAAGTACCCTACCATGGTGCTATGGTTCCCTCACGATGTTTTCCTTCACCGAAAACTCTCATTGTAGGATTCGAACCTGTGACCGTCGTCTTCACGTCACTAAGCGATCATCGCCTTAAATCATCATCAAGTTATCATGTAGTTCCTGCAGGTTTTTAAGTAAGTAATTACCCAATATAGGTTCCTCTAACACTTGACAGTGATAAGTGGTTTTAGACCGTTTCAGAGTGAGTAATTAAGATAAATGCGACTCTAGGAAGCAAGTCACACGGCATTGTTTCCGTTGAAAAGGCTCCCACTTTAAAACGTATAAAACTGTAAGGACTGTAAGGTGTTTATCCCACTGGAGACGTGTTGCGATTTACAATTAAAGGTGCAGATTAATAGACGCTTGCAGTACACTTCGCGTGATAGCGTTGAAGTAAATGAAAAACTACACTCTACTGTTAATAAAAAGCATCTAATTGTAGTCGATTGCACTCAACTGTAGCATGTTCCAAACAATATTGGTCAAACCATACAGCGGATGGACCGACCGTAGATTTTAAAAATATATCTAAATATCCACAACGAGAAAGAAATACAATAGGTAATTGTATTTCTTTCACCAAGAAAGCTACGTTATCTGCAAGTAACGTAAGCTACCTATATTTTCAAGAAATTATGAGTCCCTACGTAAATTAAAATAATTTTATACTTAGGGTTACCAAATTCAAAAAATACGCTTCTATTGGCCCAAATTATTTATTTTTGCCTTTTGCGGTCGAGACCATGGGTCCTTGGGCGTCCGAGGCTCGCCGATTTTCTCGAACATTATCTTCAAAATTAATTGAGGTCACAGGGGACTGGCGGGCGGGGAGCTTTTTCCGCCAACGCGTTAGCTTGGCCATACAAAGAGGGAACGCTGCCAGCCTTCTGGGAACCTTGCCATTGATTGGCAGCAGCGGCCGTCTCGAGGATTTTTTTTATATATAGTTTGTATATTTGTTGTAAATAATTGTAAATATTGTATATTATAGAACAAAGTAAGTAATTGTTCATCTTCATCAAATAATAAATATATACAATAATCATGATGGGTTACCTAAGTATAAAAAAATCCATACTAATATTATAAATGTGAAAGTAACTCGGTCTATCTGTTTTATAAACCACTGAACCGAACACGATCAAATTTGATATGCAGATAGCCTATAATATGGAGAAGGGCATATTTAAGTAACGCGGTGAAACCGCGGGGAACTCATTATACTATAGTAAATTACAGTACAGAAACAGATTAATCGCTTACCGTGTTGAGACACCCAAAAAAGGGGGAGACTGAAGGTATTCGGTGTGACAAAATGGCGCGGTGTCAGAGGTCAGTACAGTCCCTTGTCACTGGCGGGTTTATTGTGTGTGGCGTCCTCGTGACACAGATCCCGGTAGTCGGTACCTAGCTTTATGAGGTGTGATCCCTTTTTTTACATTTTTGTATCCGTTGTGACTTTTATGTACGGCCTCGTTACATCCTTTTCATGAGACTCGGGTATATAAGTCTGTAAGTTGATATGGGATCAGTTTTACATTAAGTGATTCGTTGATAGTGGCTTTAGGGCTGATTTTTCAATAGCCAGAGCGGTGTTTAGCTTGAAAACAGGACAGTTTTTGGTTTAGACATAAAAAAAATAGCATATCAGGTTTATTGCCTTTTTCTAAATGAATCTGTTAAGTTGTATGTTATGGGTGTGTTTATAAATAAATATCCTGGGACATTCTTCTAAACTAACGGCACGGCACGGCATCCCAAACTAAGCAGAGTTTGTATTATGGAAACTAAATAACTCATATAAAAAAAAGTGGTATACCTATGTAGATATACCACTTTTTTTAATGTATTTCCAATAAAAGAGCCCTGAGTCTGATTATGCACCAAAGTGATAAAGCAGTATATTGGATCCTGAGCGTAACAAAGGACTCTAGAGTTAACTCCCGAGCGAAGTGGGAGATAATATTGTAGGCCTGAGTGAAGCAAGGGGTTCAAGCGGCCCAAGACGAAAACAGCTTTATCCTCGAGGTGCATACTCTACTTTTCATACGGAACTATCAAAATAACACCAAACACCGTCTTTTGTTTCATATTATTTACAATCGCACTTTGTATTCTCAGTACTGGTGGCCAGTTCGATTTACGAATAAACTCTCTTCACCATGTCCATAATATAAGAGCTTTCATACCTAAAGGGGGATGTTCCAAAAAGCCCCCGAAATTCAAATTTAATAAGATATAATAGATCATTTATTCGGCAAAATGTAATTCGTGACATTGAGATATAGCTATAGATCTATCTATGTATTCATTTTGCATTCAAAATATTATGGAACTGTACATTGGTTCCTGTGCGTTATTTATCGAAAAGGAACTATTGTACGGATTTAGTTTAAAAAGCATAATGTATACATATAGTAATCAATTGGCATATTTATGAGGCGCAAATCACATTTTGACAAATATACGACCTATTACCAACTGAACTGCAATTTGAAAAAAACCTCGATTCACCTTAATACATATGTTTTTTCATAAAACGTTCTAAATTCAAATAACATTATGCACCAGCAATTATTTATCTTTTATCTGAGCAAATCTGAGATAGACAATCAATTAGCCAGTAACACGTAAATAACATACATTCCGTCTCACATTTTCTTTGTTACACAACCTAGTTCTCTATTGTATTTACGCGTATTTTGTTAATGTTACGTTACCCTTATATCAGATACGTCAGTTTCACGCATAAAGTAATTAATTTAATGTACGCCGCACACAAATGAGTGAGTAAGGACCTGGGGGATTAGGACGGTCGGTAACGTATCACAAACAAATATTGTTGAGTACAAGTTAAATAAGTACGTAACTTTTTGCCGCTGTTCATCAAGTTATTATGAATACTGAGATTTTTACCATAATACTGTAATTTGTGTAACCGGCCTGGGTAACTTAAATAAACAGGTATTTTTTGGGAAGGTATGTTAGCCCGAATTATATGGATACACTAGCTGTTCCTCACGGTTTCACTCGCGTTCTCGGGATAAAATGTAGCCATGACCTTTGGGTATAATGTAGCTTCCTATTAGTGAAATAATTTTTCAAATCAGACCAGTAACTCCGGAGATTAGCGCGTTCAAACAAACAAATTTGTTATTTGTATATAGATTTATAACTATTTGAGTACTAGTATATCCTAATAGCACAGAGTTACTAATTTACTCTAATAGGTAGGTATACTCAGTCAGACTTTCACTGAACTGTATTTTAATGCAAAACTAATTTGTTATTGTCCAGTAAGGTTGGAGCAGCCACCAGAGGCTACCAACTTTAGTCCTTTAAAAAAAAAATTAATTTGTTAATATTTTTTTTTATTTAGACCCGATATTACTACACCTAATTCAATGCCCTTTCAGTAGGCAGAATGAAAATCAAAATCATTCTGTATAAAATTCAATGTCCTTCGACTGATTACTGACTGATACATCAAAGCGCAGAAACCGCTGTTTCTAGGGACTTCAATTTTGAGAGGATTTTCGAAAATCCACTCTTATAGGGGTAAAACTGGAGATTGCGGGTAAAAGTTTAAGATACTACCGAACTCTTTTTCCGCATTCATTATAAGCATCATAATAATTTTAGCGGTAGAGTATATTATAAGGGTGAGTACACATAAAGGAAGCGTCAAGTCACGGCGGCGCGGCGTGATAATAACAGTGATTGTTACCGCCTTTATAAAGAAGGCGGGAAACGTTGGCAACAATTAGCATTGATTAATGGATGATTAGCTTCTAAGTAACAATATTTGTACGCCATTACAAATTAATGACAGTTGAGACGAGAAGTTACTTATTTATTAATTAATTTAATTGGTTTTGTCTGTGACGGTTCGGATACAGTTAGTAATGTAGACAGATAACTGATAATAAACAAAAATAATAATTTATGAGCTAGTATCCTTCTTCCTACTCATATTATACATGTGAAAGTTTGTGAGTATGTTTGTTACTCTTTCACGCAAAAACTACTGAACGAGATTGAATGAAATTTGAAACACAGATAGTATATAACCTGGATTAACACATAGGCTACTTTTTATCCCGGAAAAACATAATATCCCTCAGGAATACGGGTGAAACCGCGGTGCGAAAGCTAGTAGGTAATATTTTTTAAGTCAGAAGCGTGCTGATTGTAGCATTTAAGTTAAAATTTTAAGTATTTTAAAGTAAATTATTGTATTGTCGTCGGACTTACTCATCTGTACCTTTCAGATCAATTAAACTCGGGGAACTGAGTCAATCAATTGTCAATCGCCATACAATTTTCGACCTAAACACTAACAAATTAAATAAAACTTTGTAAATCAACAAATAAACATACAATCAATACACAATTAGAATTCACGTTTTATCACATCGGCTTCAAATAATTGGGTGTCGTTGCTAACATTATACGCCAGGGGAATGAGTTCATTTCAGGGTATTTAATTACGCGCCCCAAGGGATTTACAATGTTAAGGAAGGTGTGATTGCTTTGTTCCATGACAAAATTTACCTGGTCCAAATTTATGGCGTCCTAGAAAGCTGTCGTTTCTGCATTAATCTGTGCTAAGGTGCGCTATTTGTCCAATCGACAGGGGATTGATATTTTACAGGTTAAATTATTTCGTGTCCCATGAACAGGGGATTGGTATTTTGTTGATTCAATTACTTTGTGTATACGGACAGGCCTTCTAAAATTTTGAATAGCCAATAATTTTTAAAATTATACATAAAATCTTCCACTTAAACTGTAATTGATGTAAACAGAAACGTAACTACGCTGAGAGATCTGAGAAATGAAAAATTGCCGGCCATAATTCACTAGCTAAAAAGGGCAAGAGGCAAATTATGAGGAATATTTGAGAAAATTTTAGGCATTAGCGTCGATAAAGCGAAGGGAGGCTACCCTCGTCACGGGGGACATAATGACGAGAGTGTCGACTCGGCTTTACTCGACAATCTATGACACCGCTTGGAATTTAATAACTGAATAACTCTACTCGCGAGTTTATCACTTTTTATATAGGAATCCTTATAGGATCACTCGTGTGTCTGTCTCTCCCATAATACTGGACTGAATAGAGTTGAAAATTGGTACACATGTAAGTCGGTGACCTAAACACGGACGTGTAACGTAAGTAAATGAATTTCAAAAATGGGGGCCACTTTTGTGCGGTAAATTAGAAAATAAATAAAAAAGTTTTGCAAAATATATCGTGTGACACGTCAAATGAAAGGGCTCGTTGTGAGGATCTCAAATATTTTTATTTAATAATTTTACAATAAATAGTTTTGAAGTTATTTATTGAAATAGTCGAAAATGCCCCCCTTATCTCCGAAAATACTGGGCCAAAAATTTTGAAAATAATACATAAAATAGTTCTTTACCTATATAAGCATAACCAGAATATTTTTTTTATGTCAGAAGGTTGACAAGCAGACAGGTGGTCAGTTGTTGACGTCGCCTATCGCCATTTGCAATACCAACCACACCATTTTATCAACTTATCAATACCTCGCTACATGTAAAGGGTCGCCCTAAACTGTTAGAGGGAAAAAAAGATCTAATATTGTCACCCGGTCACTCCGTTAATGTCTTTGCGACACAAAAACCGATTCTAATTCATGAGATAATCGCGTGCGCTACTTTTTGTTCGCTCCATGTTTTTGTGAGGCTGTGTTAGGGCGTGGAGACATACCTAAGAGCTTGTGACCTTTGAGAGTACCTTAGATCGAAGAGTTTTATGGCCATATACCTACATCATCAACTAAAATTATTGGGAGATTTTGTAGCATGCATTCAACGTATGATGAATATTTTTCTTTTTGCACAGTGGAAGGGTTTGCAGTACCAAGTTGAAAATCTGTCACCAAACAACCAGTGTTCCAATAACTTTCCTTTCCATGCTTCATGTGCTTTTTTCGGCCATATCAATATCATCACTGACCACGATGAGATTCTGGTCAAACATAGGCAATAATAAAACAAAAGATTTGTACCTATAAATTTTTCGTAAATTTTATGATCTTAGTCATTGAGGCTATGTGGTGTCAGTTAGTAGTTTTTTACTATTATATTAATAACTGATGATACAAATCATTGTTCCAGTGGCATGTTCAACGGTTACCGTGACTAAGTGTCAAGCTGCCTTGAGGACCCTGCAAGCGTTCCCGTTCTTTAAGCCAACGTGTCTCTGTCGCGAACCGAACGTTGATCCTGAGTGTAATTCCTTCCGGGACTTCCTCTTTGATCATCCCTGCGTGTTTGTCATGAAGAAGGGTGAGTAAAGCCTTTCATCTTTCGCCAAAGAACAGCCCCCCTGATGGTTTCCGTAGCTTACAACCATCGAGGCATAGATTACCTTCTTGGAGTCCGCGTTGCAAGTAATTTGGACGGTTATCACTCATTCCGCCTTCTCAATGAGTTCTGGTGACATTACTCAGCCACAGGAAAACAACGTGGGTACTCCATAAAATGAACTCTGTGTCTTACTTCTTTTAAAATGTGAAATAGCATGAAACGAGACACAGATTACATAGACTACTTTTTGTCTAGAAAATGTGGGTGAAATCGCGAGCGAGAGCTAGTAGTATAATAACGCCCAATCCCTTAGGGTAATGAGTTTGCTAATGTTTGAAGAGCTGACAATTGACGGGGATAAATCGAAAGGCCGAGAGATCACAAAAAATTATACCCACTAAAACTTGATGGGAAGAAACGCCTAGCAATTGATTAGAGGTCTAAGCTCTGAGCTTACACAGGATTAGTTTTCAAAGAGTAGTCAAATTTTCAAGTGTTATTGTATTCATCATTATAGAACAACTTTTGAGTACTCACTGAAAAGTAACCCTGCATATTTTCATGTATGATGATTGTTAATTTATAAGAATTTATAATCTTCAATGTGAGAAGTAAAACTAGTTAGTTTGAGAGCGGCAGTTAAACTTACTTCATAAACTCAAAGATCCGCTGTGAATCTGGACCCCCAAAAAGACTCGATCATTTCTGATTCATCATCATGTCAGCCGAAAGACTGGACAAACAAAGACCCCCCCCCCAAGAATCTCCTCGATCTTGCGCTACCTGCATCCAGCGAGTTCCCGCGACCCTCGCAAAATCGTCATTCCACCTTGTAGCGCATTCAGGGCAGGCGCCCACGCTGCGTCTTCCGATTATCATTTCTGATTTAACAATAAGTACCTATCAGTGGCGAGGGTAAGCCGTTTAAAAAAACACCGATAATTTTATACTTAATTACAGTGTATTTTATACTATAAAAGCGGCTTTAAAATGATGAAAATGTAGGACTGGGATTTCTAAAAGGTAAGCCGATGGGAATCGGCTTTTATGGACCCTTCGCCACTGGTACCTATTAAAAAGAAAATTACAACGGTCTGTGTCTCTAAAAGCAAAAATTATGAGTATAGTGAATCCCATCATATTGTTTTAGAGAAAGACCCGTACCCAGTTGAGACCCTGCCAACCTGCACCTATGCCCTGAGCGTTTGCCACAACGAAAAAGCTTGCTCTGTACTCTTCGACCGGTTCAAGAACGCCTGTAAGGCCAGGGATGGAGAATGTCGTATGGAAGACAGGTACAATGTTTTTTCTGTTTAGCTTTATGTAATTTCTTTTAACCTGCATATCAGGTACTCAAAACACCTGACGCTTCCATCTAATGCCAACATAATACATATTATTTTCATACGTTTCTATCTGATAATTAGCTGAAAAAGAAGATATTTTACATTCATTCTTTATGAATTAAAAATAGTCAAAATGACTTCTAAACCAGCAGTAGCATTGACGTTCATAAGTGCTGCATTATTATTGTTGCTATTTCAATCACTCGCGAGCGGAACATGCGCGCCTAGCTGTGACGGCAATAGTTTTTATGTTTCATTAATAACTTAGCAAATAATTAAGACACCACTTTTAATGTGGAAAATTAACTCTACATTTCCGTCTAGTAATAATCGAAAGAAATAATATAGTTTTTAAAATAAGTCATTTTGGAACAAAAATTTACATCCCGAGTGACACTGGCTATAATTTATTTACTTTTAGAAAAAAAAAAAAAAATAATGATTGCGACATGTTTTATTTCCTCAATACCGCAGGGAGTCTTGTCGCGAAGCGTGGGCCGGGCTGCGTCTGTCTCCACTCTTCGGCTGCATCTGTCCCAACACCCATATGAAGAAGCGTTGCGACAGGATATTCGCCGTTGTGAACCACAACCCGTGCGTTGGTGAGTACGCCTTTATGTTGCACTGAACGCTCATTATGTGTCCGGATTCTGAGTGAGGAAATTGTAGTAGCGAAATTTTACTCTTTGGTTAGAAACGATTTTATATTGCGACGGTTCGAAATTTCCTTGTACTACTTTAAAATTTATGTGAAATCATTTACTAGTTCCATAAAAAATAAGTCTTCTTTAGAGCCGAAGATATAATCAATTGCTTGTGACGTTCAGAAATTTATAATCAGGGCCTGAACTGAATAAATTACTTTTGAGTTAGTAATTGAAAGCAATGCAAACATTTTAAAATAAAGATAATTTTGATACATATAACTATCGATGTACCTAATAGATAAAAAAAATACAATAATAACAATTAGTAAAAATAAAACTAGATAAATGATGAACGAATTACCCACTCATATCGATTACTAAACTCGGCAATCTAGCGAGCTCGGTCGGAGGTTTGCAAACTATTTTCATTTGCTGATCGCCAGAAATCAATACGGGCTATTGTCCCCAAGTATCATTGGATAAACTCTCCACAGACTAATATAATGGAAACCTGTATAGCTTGGCACAACCCTAGTTTGTGGAACATAGATGTTTTTATTCGGAGATGGGTCAGTCTATGTTTTGGTTGAAAGTTGAATTTGTTTTAAGTAGGTAACCGATTACCATCCACAGGCGAGGCTGTATGCTTATTTTTAAGTAGGTAGTATTAAAAAAACTTAAATAATTATTGTGTCTATGAAATGGCATATAAAAATAGTATGGTCTTAAAATTGCAATCCCTATAATACTTATATTATAAACGCAAAAGTTTGTATGTATGTCAACACTCAGCTTCGTTACGAAGAAGAGTTACTGAACAGATATTCATTAAATTTGGAACATAGATCATATACCTTGGAATACCATATAGGGTACTTTTATTGGTAGAAAATATAAGATAAAATTAAAATATGAAACCGTAAGTCTTTTATAAAAGCTCCCTTAAAAAATTACTGATATCTCAAAATTAACTTTAATGAGATCTTCCATCACATTACACAGATGCACATCTGAACTTTTATTCTATGATTTAATATAGGAGAGCGTTTGATTCATTCCTTATAATCTCGGCAGAGTTCTTATTGCGAGTGCCCATCAGAGTCCCGGGGGAGCCGGGATCCTAATCCCGCGGTAATCCCGGGATCATCTCAGCACGGGACGCGTCAACTTTCAATCTCCTCGAACCCCTTTAATACTATAAATTGATCGTGACTTTTCGATTTTTATGTTGTTATTTTTTTGATTTTATGTATCCTATCTAGGGACTTTCTTCACACACAGCCTTCTAAGCTGAGCTTCTACTATGGAAAGCAGATAAATATGAAAGATGGGTGTGAGGATGTTTGTTCGTGTTTCACGCAAAAACTAAAGAACGGATGTAGATGAAACTTGGCACGTAGATATAACATACCCTAGAATAACATATAGGCTACTTTTTGTCCCGGTAAAACATAAGATCCTTCGGGAACGCGGGTGAAACAGGGTGGAAGCTAGTACTATATAACTATTACTTTTCTTGTAATTATACACTTATATACATTGTTCTATGGACAAATTATGATCATGCACACAAATGTTTATCCTGGGTGGGAATAGAAACAATGACCTGTATAGCATTATACCTATAGGTACAAAATAGAATACTCAAACATGTTAAATGGCTGTGATATACAAGAGATGGACGGACGGACATCTAGGTACACGGTAGCGTATCGTCAAGTTTCAAACAATATAACCTAACACTGGTTCTTTCTTATTAACCAAAGCGCCTGTTATTTAGGTACCCTTATAAATTAAGCTCCGGAAGTAACAGGAAGTCTAATTTTCTATCTAAGAGACCTTTGTTGTAATATATTCTAAAACTCAAGAGTAATTGTTGAATTTCTTGTTAGCGGTAGTTTGAATTAATAACCAAATTATACAGGGTCATTTTGGTTGGGTATTTTAGGCCGAATACTGCGGCTAGTAGGTATACCTACATTATTATCAATATTCCTACAAAATATCAGGATTGTGTTTGTCCTATTGGAATAACGATCAACAGCGTGATAGTTTTCTCTACCTTTTCTAGTGTGACAGGGGTGTATTTTTTTTTAATTTTAGTTATAAATTAACCAAGACCTGCCCCTATTTTTAAATCATTTCAGTTACCGTAATTTGTACCTACATATTTTTTAGTTTTTTATCGTTTATTGTTCCGTGTGTATTTATTTATATTGTATACAAATAAAGTATATTTTCATGATGAAAAATAAAGCGAGATAAATCACAGAAACAGCTATATATATAGCATTAGGTATATACTTAATTGAAAAGCAACGTTTTTTACTCACGATAATGGCGTGACTTTAGAAATCCGTTGGAACGAATAAGAGTAAAATGTAATCTCATCAGTCGCAGTCGGAAATCCAAGGGAAGTCAGATTTGCGAGAAAAACTCAATGTTTGAAGTTCAAGTTGTGGGATAAGTTACAAACTTATAGCGTGATCTCGGTGGTTCTCCTCTATTTAAGTTTAAATGTGCGTTTTCAAAAAACCTTTGTTATTTTCATGTTCGGCTACGTCGTACAGGTTGATTTTGAGTGGTGGTTAGGCAGAAAACTGCGGCCCATTTGTTTGACCTACCTAAATTAACCTGCTTATGGAACTAGTGCTAAATTCAATGTTTCCGGCCTAATTAGCCTGCGCGTTATGTTTTAGTCAATAATTATTTTTTTAAATTATTTATGCTGTTGTTGTGTATTATACTCGTACAATAAATAAGTATTTTTTTTGTCATATAGGTACATATTTTTCTAATATCCATAATTCAAAAGATTATAAAGAGAGATAGTCATATTTTGAAACGTATGTAAATTTTGTTATGTCGTTATGTTAAACTACTTTTAGGCTATGAGAGCAATTCTGAAAATGCAAAGATATACGTGTTTTTTATGTAGGTATCAAAATAAATTGTGGAAAAATACAATCTTATTAAAAGCTTTTATATGAGAAAACTAAAACCTCAAATACCCGATCATGTTGAATTTTTGTAGATATTTAAGATCTCTATTTTTCGAGTATTCATTTTTCACTCTTCGATTATGACCCTAATGACTTGAAACAGAACCCACGTAAGGTTCTCTATAATCGCGATCCGCTCATATCTTGGAGGAGCGCTCCTCAAGGAGTTCAGATTGTGACACGAAGCGACGGATTAAGTATTAGCAGAATTTAACAAACAAATATAAAATAGGAAACGTAATTTAAATCTTCCATCTCCCTCTGGGACCTAAACAGCCGTCATTTTCCATACGAATACAAATTGAATTACTTACATTATCATGTTTTTCTGGAGGTCTAAAATCACTCGAGCAATATTGTTAAATTTCTTGAATTTACAGCAGATTATATACAATTCGTTATTTGGAAATTACCCGCTGGTTATTTATTACACATTGTGGAAAAGAATGTACCCATGTCTGGACGAAATCTTTTGGACGTACTCTCGATCTATTTCTATAAGAGCAATATTTTCACTTTTAATCTGCCTGGATCGATTTGGAAAATAATTTTGTGTGAAAGGGAATACTTCCCAGTGTCATCAGGTATTAGCTTCCTATTGTCATCAGGTCAGGATCTGATGATGGGATCCTGGAGAATTCGAGGGAACTCTTCAAATTTATAGGCACTTGCAATGTTTTTCATATACTATCTAAAGCTATTCAGATATTTGCGTGTGGTAGTCATCATCTTATTTTGCTGAGCTGATGATGGAAGGTAGTTGTACCTTAACCATTAAGGAGTTGTCCTTAATGGTTAGGGAGTTAGTAATTCTTTATATATTATAGGATCGTTTAGACCATTAGTTGTATTCTTTGATGTGATAATGGAAGGTACAACGCTAATTATGCTTATACTATGTCAGTGATAAAACAAGAAGCTAAAAAAATTAAAACTTTAAACAAAAAATAGAACCGCCTTCAAAGGCACTAAAAAGCATACAATAACTATGTAGGAACTCAAGACAGTATTGTTGAAAGTTTTTTTAGTAATTAAAGAAGAATTTGCCATGTCAGTAAATCAGTAACTAAATCTTATAAAATAGTGACTCATTTCCAATATAATTGAACTCAATATCGTCCATCCAAATATCAGTTAACATAACGACGTTTACAAACAAAACCTTAATTAATATTAGTTAAATATCATATCATTTTACATAAACGTATCGTTTAGCGAGCATCGTGCGGTTAATGTTTTGAAATAAATCATTGCGTACATAATTGTGTTGTTTGTATTTGTTTTGTGTAAATGCGTATAATTTTACGGTTTACATTATTTATATTATGTAATACTTTTTGTAGGTTTAGAATTAGAAACCATTCGATTTATGGCATCCTTCCTTGCGTTCGAAAATACACCCTAAATTAACATCCTATATTATTTAACCAGAAACTAGATTACAGGTCTATCAACTTGGATTCTAGGTTCTCACGGAAAGTAGGTAAATTCTTTATTTTACGTCATTGATTAATTTTATTTTCTTACTAACTTCCTCCTCGCGGTTTCATCCGCGTTCCCGAGGGATGAAAAGTAGCCTATGTGTTAATACATGGTGTCAGCTACCTCCATACCAAATTTCATCAAAATTGATCCAGCTGATTTTGTGTTGCCAGCAAAGCACATTATTTATTGTCAGTGAGGTAAAAAGAGGAATTACTGGGTTTATAGCTGGTGTCTTTCAGCGAATTTAAAATTCTAAATTGGCCTTATATTCTAATAAAATATTTTGGGAATTAGAAAAAAAAAATAAGCAACAAAAATTTAAATCCTCAGGCCAACCCATCATTCAATTTACCCTATAGACAAAATGAATATTCCGAGAAACTTTCGCCGTGGAAACTAGACCAAATAGCATCAGCAAATAGAAGCGGACCTCGAACCCCTCGGAGGTTCTTCAACAAACGATGAAAGTAAACGAATCAACGGGAATTGATTATAGAGTAAAACTTGATGTTGATTTATCGGAGTTATTTAGTTTATCTAACTTATCTTTGGTTTAGTTTGAAATCTGAAAAATTAAATCTAGAATTATCATTTCCTATAATTCATTGTGAATTATTGTCTGATTAACGGGTATTGATTTATAATTTTAATAAAAATGTGATCTCTAGCTTGATAATTACATAGACATAGGCCCGGTCGTACATGTCAAAGTTAACTTAACTATTACCATGCTTTGACCGTAGAGTCACTTTGACGATGACCGATCTCCCTCGATCGGTTATGGTTACGGTTAAAATTTTTGTTAAAGTGACACGAGCAACCCAGTTTGCTTTGAGATTTGATATGGAGGTAGCTGACACCCTGGATTAACATCTTTTTATCCCGGGAAAACATAAGGTCCCTCGGGAACGCGGGTAAAACCACAGGGTGAAAGTTAGTGTTACACAAAGCGGCCTTTATTCCAACTCCTATTCCATCAACAGAAACGAATAAATGAGAGAATAAAGTGAAGAGAAATACAACACTCTCATATTTATCATGGCGTGCTCGAGATAAATGGGTACATTCATGTACCGAGTACGCTACCAGTTAGTCTCCAAGTGAACTCTGAATATTTTTTCGCTTAAAATGTTTCTGTACACTTTATGTACGTATTATCGCCTTGATGTCGGCGCTTTTATGCTGAACCACTTGTTTGATTAGGTACTATAATATTTCTTGTACTTTCGAGGTCACATAACTATACTATTATGGCGAAGCAAGATGGATGACTCTTGAATAGGGAAGATCTTCCACGAGGCTGCTAGATTCATCTCAGTTTAAGTGTATTCCAAACCGGTAGAGTCAATTGTAAATTTCGACTTATTAGACTCACACGAATAAGTGCCTGAACTGAATAAAAGAGTTTTGAGTTTGAGGCTGGATCATCATGCCTGAGGACCACAGTCCGACTGTAGATGTTGGGATCTTGTAATTATTTCAATTGTCGAGAGAACTTTGTTCGTGCGATGTAGAATACTGTTGTGCCATCTGTCCAACGATTGATGAACTATTTGTGTCACTTGATAGGGGTGCACTACATTACCATTGCATTGGTAATCCTACTTGTCTTTCTCATTATGTCTTTGCAAAATCACCTGACTTCTTCCCGATGTAAAATAATATAATTTATCTACTCTCATATCGTAATGAAAAACAGTACTTTAATGGCCCACTTTATGCACACCCGTGTATAATGATTTATTATAGCACAGTTTTGTTCCCAAGATAATGCTATAAAATAACTTTTTTTCTATTAAAGTACACTTGGGACCTAATTAATTAGGAATCAATCTGTATCAATTCAATTTTAGATGCAAATTAACTTTATCTGTGGTTACATGTATTAGTGACGAATTTTTGACTTGAACTTTAGACGTAAGAATTTTTGGGAGTTGGCAACACGGATTTGATTATATGATTATTGTGTTTGTTTATTTTATTTTTGCCTACATTATATAATTTTGACCAAAAATGCCTAAAGTTGGTAGCACTATCGATTTTTTACCTTTAAATTAGATTATTTATATGAGTTTAGATAAAGTACTGTATGATACTGCACATAATTAGGTATTAAAAACTCGTGTGATACTATTAAGAACTTAAACTCACACTCGTATTTTAATAACCCCTATTATGCAACAGTATCATAAACTACTATTACCTATCACATGACAAATTGACTTAACTGACAAATATTATTACTAACATTTTGTTTTTATTTAAATATGGCGTTTGGCCTACGACTGACGTCAAGGTGGAGAACTATAATGATATCTATCAAGTTTTCTGATTGGCAATCTCCTTATTATTATAAATGTCTATAAGCGGTGGTGACCACTTACCATCGGGTAGACTTTCTGCCCTCACTTTTATCAATTTACATGCAACAAACGCGGTTTGCTGAGTCCAAAGAAAATGGATTTAAATCAAAATTTCCTTTATCATCATCTTTTTTAACTGTTAACGCTACTTTCCTATCCTTATATGAACAAACAAACAGAGAAACAGTTAATAACATCCATTCAAACAACATGATATAAAAAAAACAAATATTAGACATTTATAATTAAACTGGAGTCAAGTTCTTGTTTCCTTTTTATTTCGCGTCATTTCCATAAATTAAATGCTCGAATGTAACCGTTGTTTGTTTACGCTAGACCGTTGGCAATTCCGTTCTACTAATATTTGCACATAACAAATTTCAGTTTTGATGGGAAATTATTTTCTTTGTCTACTCTGTATTTGCTTAATGTATGACTTTATTGCTTCTTTATTGCAATCAGTTTCAATTTGAAAACGGATTACTACGGTTTTGCAATGACCCATTTACAACTGACAAATTGAGCTTTAAAAAAACTGACATTAGTGTAAAGGTATACTTCAATGCCCTTTCAGCCTAGTATAAATAAAAAACGCTATTTTAATCAATAAAAATAAACATGTGTTTCTTGTCATTGCGGATAGCATAAAGAAATGCTTTTGATTGCTTTACATTGATTGCAAGACAACGTAACGTTTGTTCTCTGTGAATACTCTACTATGTGGTGGACGGTTTCATGCGTCACTCACAAATTACTGAATCACCCGAATATTATGTGTGTAGGGAATAGACTTTGTACGCCGTATAAGTTTATGAATAATACTTTCTATAATCAGAACTCAGAATAAGGTTTACGGTGGAGTAAAATTACATAACCCTTAAACGCAATAAGGTTTATTTTAAATTCCTAAATGTCAGGGGTCTTAGATTTTTGATAAACAATAGACGCTACGACTACATAGCTAAGATCTAAACGATCACCAAGTAATCGTAACTTAGTGAATAAGTACAAAATTGTAAAATTGAACTTGTAGAATTTTGTTTGATTACTCTACGAAGTAAATATTAGTTCAGGTTCGTCAATTATTATAGCCACAAACTTCTTAATTTCTCGTAAGGATGTATATTCTAAGCCGCCTACCGCGGTTATACCTGACGAATAGCCAGTAGCACTCAAGAGTAATGCGATTTCATTTTTAAAATCGGATCCAGTGGTATCAAGATTTCACAAACAGCCAAAGCCACGTTTGCACTTTATCTTTTTACTGTTAGTAGATAAGACGCATATTCAACGAAGCAGTACAAAATCGCTCAAACACAAAAAAACCTTTTTTTTATATGTATATCCTGTATCGCTATTTGTCTGCCTCCCACATACACCAAGTGCCAATAACTTCAATCGAATATTAATTTCCAAAAGTCAAGCACCTATACAATGTCGAAACAAAAAGGAAGGAATCCATTCGCCCCGACCCTTTGTACAAAGGGCACTTTGACGACGGTGCCTACGAAAATCTTTTTGAAGATTTCTTTTTTGACGCGGTCTTTCTTAACGCTTCCTTATTCCGTGATGATGTTATTGGTGAACTAAAAGCTTTAGCTATTGTATCTCAAATCATATCGTAATATCTAAAGAGTTTTGCCCTCTAAATTTCTCACACGGTATCGCCTATTGAAGATGAAATTCTTAAAAACGAAAAAGCTCATAGAGAATTGTACTATTCATTAAAAATTTATCCATAAATTTATGTGAATTTGAATTTGAAATCCTTAGGTATATTCTTAACTAGCTTCCGCCCCGCAGTTTCACCCAATTTCCCGAGGGATAAAAAGTAGCCTATTGTGTTAATCCAGGGTGTAAGCTCCGTCCATACCAAAATATCCGGCTTCCATATTGGTCCAGCTGTTTGAGCGTGAAGAAGTAACAAACATACAAACATTCGCATCTATAATATTAGTTGGATTTCAAATAGACAATGAAGAGAAAAACTGCTTGTAAAAGTGTATCTAGTGGTTTTTTTTCCCGAGGGCCGTAAGATCGATCGACGTTTAAACTATCGTTTATGAAATTTAAGATAAAATTTAATCCATGGTTTAAACTATTGTTCTAAGATCAAGTGACAAATATTGACAGATCGGTTAAACTTCGATTAATCCCATAGATACGGCAATTCTTTCTAATATTTTTTTTCTATGGTGAAATTTGACATTGACATTGGTGTAACAGTTTATTTCACTTCTTGATTATATGGCATTAGATACGTTTTTTACACAATTCTGCCAGTGCCAGGGTCATAAATCTTGAGGGAAATGTCAAATTATGATAGTTTAATCCATTATCGGGAGTTTAAACCCTCAAAAAGGATAGTTTAAATTAATCGATAGTTTAAACTATAATTCATCGATCAACTGCCGTCGATCTTATGAAATAATCGGAGACGGGAGATTAAACTCTCTGTCGTGGTTTAAACTACGATTGATCTTACGGGCCAAGTAGCTTTTAATTCCATCAGGTGGAGCTGCTGATTGCTTGTCAACCTTAAATAAAAAAATACCTTTGAAGGGAATTGAAGAGGAAAATCAACGAGAGGATAGATAGTGAGGTCGTAGTATACAAATGACAGTTTCTTGTAAAAATACCAATCGATAATCACAATATCAACTAACATAAAATTCATCCAAAACTATGTATTTGCTAAGTGCGCTGTATTATTCTGAAAATTTCTAAAACAAACAAATTTCAAACGGCGAATTTATAAAGTGTAAAGTCGACATAAAACTACATTTTGAAACTGAACTTTATTTACAAAAGGCCGTCGGTTCACCAACATAGTTTTACTACTACAGTAACAATACCCAACTGTTCTAAACAGTAGCGAGTTTAAAACAACATTGTCACCAGTTTCCAGGGAACATTAAGTACGTTAGTTTCCAACAATGCTATATAGAATATTGGTCGAACAATGATCCCGAATCGCGGCACTCTTTCATCTGTTAAGGAAGGGTGTCCAAACCTTCCTGCTACTAGTTACAGAAACGATTTTCTGAGGAAAATAACTCTCGAACCCTTCGGAAAGGTACAAGGGGAAGCGGAAAATGAACATTAATCCCTTCTGAAGAGTACACGGTTCGTGCACGCTGATGAAAGGCCTGTACTCTCGTCTTTATGGTACAAACAAGAACTTGTATAAATATAGTAGTTGTTTGTGTTGGAAACAAAGAGCTATTGAGCTTAGGAACTGACAATGTGCAATTAATCACCTACGAAGACTAATCTAATCTACTAACAATAATTGCTGAAAAATGCGACAAACCTACATAATATTAAGATTCAAGATGAAATGTAAACCTAACATCATAATATTATGAATTTCAACATAAAGTCGAAAAATACATCTCTGAATATTTCGAACATTAAATGGATGTTTTAATAAAAGAAGCGGAGTCTTATTTTTCCGCACTTTAAATCCGACATGGTAACCTCAGCCGGCTTGCTTTCACAACGTGGGAACACATACAACTGTTCAAATTACTTTCTCTAACTTGCCAAACCGAGGAAAAATATCCGAGGTGAGGTGTTTGCTGAAAAATACCTTTTCAAAACTCCGCTTTTATGTTCAGGTGGTAATCTGAAAATGACACGCCGTTAGTCCTTAAGTACTTTTACTTATAACATTATCGGTTTAAATCTAACGTTAAGGAAATTACATACGTTGTTTTCTCACTCAGAATCCGTGAAACTCATATCATTACAATATAATATAGCATAGCTTTAAGTGTTTCAATGCATAGGTACACGCGTAACTTATAACACTGTTCAATGTAACGATTGTATTATATTTATGTCTGACGAACACATTGTACCCTAGTATCGTGCCTTGCGGGACACCGCCAGTGCAAATGTATAATTATGTGATAATCTTATAACTAATTAAGAATAACTAATGCAAATTACCTTCTCTAACGATACAACATGGTTATACAAAGCGTACGGCCAAAACAATACATCAAAATCATCAAAACATAATACACTACACTATAAAACGCTTCTAAGGAGTACTAGACTCACTTTCAAATAGCCGTCAACGTGTTAAATTAGTTGTTTTACGTATTTATTTTTGGTTATCTTTTACTTTCTTTATACGTGCCTATTTTGTTTCAACACGACTAGATGCCTAGGCCTTAGGATTGACTTAGATCACTACTTACCACACAAGGCTGTTTGACTTTATGTTTCACTGGACACTGAGCTTCTTTTTAGTGTACTCCTGACCTCACACACCGTACAAATGCCCGCAGTTACCTCAACTCTTGGCTTCCGACACCTTCGGCCGTCGATGGTCTCTTGGACTGCTGACGGTAGTCTATCCGAGCGGCAAACACAACCTTAGTCGCGTCTACCTTGTCTCTGCAGAGTACTCTCAAGGGATCTAAGATCCGTTGAGGGTATTCGTTGTGCGGCTCGCGAGCACGGGTGGTGGGTGATGGGTGGTTGTTGGTAACGTGGTTGTGGGGCAGCGGCGACGTGGGGCGATTGCCCGCCGGCGGTCCGCGCGCTGTTCGAGGCCCCCCGGCGGGCGGCCGTGCGCGCCCCGTCATTGACCCGGTACGCCGCGCCCGACGGTACCATCCTGCTCCTCACCGAGAACGGCACCAGGCTGATGACCCGCGCCGCCGCCGCCAGCCTCCTGCGCGCCGCCCTCCTCTCCCCGCGCCCCCCTCGGCCTCGCCACGGTGAGCCGCCGCCGCACCCTCTCTTCATCTTCTCTCTCTATGTGTCTCTATCGGATTCCGTCGCCTCTCGCACTGCACGCTTCGCACTACGCTTCGTAAGGTAGGAGCGTGGAATAAGTTCCATGGGTGGAACTAACTGAATTTATCTTTTATGTTTTTATCAGCATCTTTAAAAAACTCTCACATGCAATAAATCACAGAATAGTCCAACGAGCTTTTATTCAATCGGCTGAACTGTTTTTATTATTCAATCAATTACATTTAATAGTTAGTAACCTCAATTAATTGAAATACGGACTAACCAGAATAACAAGTGAAACTCAAACCAAACTACATTAGCGATAACTTTAGATTAGGAATTTAGTTCTGTCGACCATTTATTCAATATTCGCTCCTACTTTAAACCTGCATGCTTTTAGATAACTGCTACTTCCCTTTTCCTTATGACCACTTTAGACTTTCATCGCAATTTGTTTCATTAAAATACTTTGAAAGTCTATATTGGACACACTTGAAATGTGCATGTTTGCATGTATACTTTCTGCATCTCCTATTTTCTACGATCTCTATGGTTACTGCGCGGCATAGACTTGGCTTTGATAAATAGTTCGAGCGGGACTGTCATCCGAGGAAGGCTTTGCTATTCTCATTTCCTATACGGGACTATTTTTATAAATCTAAATTCTTGCCCGATATATGTCGTATCGTAACGTCTACGTAACGTTTTTGATTGTATGGATTGTCGTTTTTCTATTTGCCGTCAGTAGGGTCAGATTTATGATCGTTGTCTTTAATCGATCGAGCGGCGCGATCGCCTCTGATGTTAGCGTTTCGGAGTCCCGTCGCGCTATGACTCGGTCGACGAGCTTGCCAGAGCTAAGCGATGATGGATGACATTCCAGTAAAGCTGATGTCGGACGGACGGACCGCGAATCGAAACGGAACCGGTGTGACTTCGTGGATCGGCGGTATGTCAATAACACAGGATGGAAATCTGATTGCTCCGGACAAAATAATGACCCATGTTCACCGATACGCGAGCCCCCACTACAACCCACACGGGCACCATTATCACCGATGGAACCACGAACCGGGAGGGAGCGAAGACCCCCTCTATGCCACCAAGACTGTATACGGACCTGGATACATTGATGATAAACGTACGTATGGTTACTTTTCTTTCAACGTTGACTAATCCTTCTAATTCTTTGTAGTAAACCGAATGATTCAGTTTCTTTATATTAATAGTAAAGAAATCTAAATTTATTTCGAAGAAGAAAGATCAGTCGACACAACTAAAGATTTAGGTGGTACAGAAAATGATTTACACTAGAAAAAACAGACAGAACAACTAACCATAGATATCGTAAGTTACACTCACTTATTTCAAGCTTCAATACTGTACAGTTATAGAAGGAACGTGTACAACCATTGAGACACGGGTGATTTGATTCATTCTTTACTATATAGCACCTATCATTATGTAATTGTTTCAAGTGCTCATGCTCCGAACCCTTATTTATTTCATCCCCAGTAATTTGAGCACTTTAGTTATCTAGATCTCCCACAGTTTTTTAGTAACATAGGTTTGAAGAAACGATAGTTTATTTGTCAGATTTCAACACAGAGTAAAGCTTTGCGTTGGAAATTAGTTAATGCTTTAAAGACCCCGAAGTCTGCTTCCTTTTCCTGGTCCAAATTGTAGACGGTTTAGTAGTAAAGGAGCAATTTAGTAAAGGCGCTTAGATAAAAAGATCTCCGCGAAGCTTTGTCATTCGCCAAGTACTCGAAAGAATCATATAACCACGGACATTTAACTGATCTCATTGATCCAAGATTGATATAACACAAACAAAATGTGTAAGGGGTTTCAGCTCTAGTAAATCCGTATTTTTCTCGTTAAAGGAATAAGAAGAGCTTTACACCTTTATGCATTTTTCATTATTCAATTGATCTTATACAAGTTTTGGATTTTATTTTCAGAATTAAATCCCTCGTAAGCATGGTTTAAACAATTATTGCTTGTATTTAAAGTACAATTTCTCATGGAATTATTACAATCATTGGCAATCCATTTTGACTACACCAAGTATTATTTTGGACAGATTGCTCACAAGTTGTCTCATATTATATTATCTCTACCACAATATGTAAATTTTTAATTGTCTTGGCATGAATATATCTCATAAATCAATCACATTCCAACATAACATTGTTTTTAGATTAATATATTTTTTTATTATTTGAGTTATCTTTTATCTATTTATTTATTTTATGAAATTATTAAAACCAAGTGTTATTCAAAGCTAAGTATTTATTTGCGTTGAAATGCGGATATATACGTAATTATAGTTGTTTAATTAAAATTGACCGTGTAACTAAATCATCTACGTAATGGAATTTTGATGGTAAGAAAAACACATTAAAATATTTTATAAAATGCAGTACACTCACGCACACACATCAAAATCAATAATCACTACTCATAATTATTATCATTTACTAATTGTTTGTGTAGCACACATCAAAATAAATATCTTGAATCTCACCTGACGCACTTCGCAAGAAAGTTGTAAAATCAAAGAATAATAAGAATTTGTTCTGAAAGCATTAATTATAAAGTCCTAGGGATATTTCTAAGATAAGAATAACAAAATGATTACTACCACAAGTCATTGGCTTCTTCTGATGACCCACGCCCACTATTTACATTTCCTGACTAATTTTGAACAATGAAAAATATGGGCCAAAGTTCAAAGGAATTCATTACAAAAACATACAACAAATTTTATAACAAATTTGAATATTTCAAGTGGAGGTAGAACATAAGAATCTTCCAATTAATAACGTACTGCCAAAAATTAATAACAAGAATTTAGTAACCACTATCAAACTTAACATGGACATAACAACAAAACACACAAACTAACACAAACAACAACCAACAGAGAGGATTGGCAAAGAGAACGGTAAAGCAGGTGATGACAAAGTGGCGCTGCAGTCGACCTGTCACGTCGCCCTGGACGCTTGCATCAAGGACAGCGAGTGTGTCATGTCTCTAACACCAGTGCTCCAGAAGTGCCACAACAGCGACTGCGATAGGGAAGGCTGCATGACGGCGCTGAGGGGGTTCTACAGGAAGACTGGGGTGCATTGGAATACGGAGATCGCTTTCTGTCTTTGCAAGTAAGTAACACTAATTTAATAGGGATACCGAGATTGTGAGTTATGACAATCAGTTTAAAATGTTATGTGGTTAGCTGCACGGTTAGCTAGCGGACGTGAAGTTCCAAAGCAGTTGGACCAGCATCGGGATTGCAGTCGGCGTGCAGTTATCGGAACTGCATGCCAACTGCACACTGGCTGCAATCGGCCTGCATGGTTGATCTGCAGTTTTATTGCAGTCGTGCTGACTGCATTCAATTCAGTCTGTCTAGACTCTTATACGAATACTTACTGGAATGAGTGAAAAATGTCACTTGACTTGTACAATCAGTAAGATAAAGTAGGAATGGTCAGGTCAAATCGTTACAAGAGCTGTTAAAGAAGACTGGATGCTAGGAAATACCAAATTGAAAAGCCTTCTGCTCGACTTGGCTAAGTTGTTAGCCTCCTATACCGGTAGTAGAGTCTATTGTCAAAATTGTAACTATTGACATTCATAAGTGCCTTAACAGGGCCTAAACTGAATAAACGATTTTTGAGTTTGAGTTTTCTTAGGATACAAGATCGGCTAGAGATCCATGTTGGGAGCTCATGTTCAGCAGGGGATCCGAGGCTGAAATGATGTTAGACTCCATAAACAACAAACACCTTAAATTTTGGCGTTTAAGTAATTGGAAATATGGAGTAAATCGCTTGTTACATGTGCATGACAACAATAAGTATTTTTTTCTTTTCCAAAGAACCCAAAACTAACGTGAAAGTATCAGACTAAAGTAAAAATCTGCTCACCCGATCGTTCTCCAACATCCGAGTGGGCTTGATGACGTCACAGCATCTTGAACAGTCCAGCGTGTGAACTCAAGTTTAAAAATGTTTTTGGTCAAAAAGTCACAGGTACCTATTATTCATATTTTTCCCCATTCCAGGAAAACCGACAACCGTGAGGACTCGTGCATGAACGCACAGGAGCGGCTGCATCCATCGTGTGCGCAGCGGCCGCCAGTGGGCTCCCCTCTCCCCGCCTGCCACACCCTCGCTCACGCCTGCCGAGAAGAACCTGAATGCAGGTCAGTACAGTAGCTTAAGAACATCTACGACACAAGTGGTATCTTAAGGTGGATTTTATAAAAAAATCCCATTTAGGTTAAAATTGCATGTGATGGGATATTTTTTTTTCCAAATTCAGGGATGTTTAGGTACTTCAATTTTAATTAATACAATTGAAAAATGATGAACTAAACTATAACATATATTTTTCGTAGGACTAATAGACGAAAGAATTCGTCAAAAAAACTGTCTAAACACAGCGTATTTTCGCGATTTGACCCGTGTACCACAAAGCTTACCAGAGCGTGTGGTTGTCATTTATTACCATTATCTTTAACATCATATATGTCACAGTTGCATGAAATGTAAACATAAAAAAAAAAAATTAGCGGCCATGTTTGAGCTTTTATCGACATTGGAAAATCTAGTACCCATTGTTTCGCCAATTTCAATCAGCCGATGGCTATGTCCAATGTCCAATGCATTATGGACATTAACACACTGTGTTACACTTCATACTTCAATACAAATTGATTTCGATCGGTAATTTTGTGTCGCGTAAATTGTCGCTTGTTATTAATTAAAATAGTGGCATATAAATGCTCCATGTTATGCCTTCTGGTTTATGAATTTTTGAATTTTTATTGTCTGTATAAATAAGATCATTTAACTGAAATAGATATAGCTGGTAAAATAGAATAGTACCCCTCGTACGTGTGAATGCCTACCATCAGCAGGGCTATTTTAAAACACTCAGATTCAACATCGGGAACGGATTCGGAAACTTCCGAGACGAATTCCCGCAATTGCTATTTAATTTCTTCGTAAACGCACTCCATCTTATCTGCTATGGAATCTTTTCGATCTGTGATCCGACTATTATTTAAAGTAGCCTTTTGACATTTCCAATGTTGATTTCGTTCCCGACGAGCTGTCATAACTTGCAGAACAGTAATTACCTACATCTCACGAATGGAGTCTCGTAAGCCCACATCGATCTATTTCAGAGCAAATAAGGTAGATTTTAATTCATTCCGTGGGATTTCTTTTGTGACACTGACTTTAGATATTGTTTTGAGAGGTCTCGGGTGTTGCAAGCGTCTATAAGACTATGGCACCCGCTCACTTACGTCGTATGCTTATTTGACTACTTCGTTCGTAATATGAAAAAGTAGAATTCTAAAATGTCCAAAATTTTCACAAAAAGTTAAAGATGGAATAAAATCGTAAAATTTTGAAACTACAGAACTATCTACAATTCTCCGGAATTTCGGGAACTGTGAAGTTACTTTATTGATCTGGTATCCCTACGAACGCATTTGCACGGACAGTGTAGATTACCTATTGGTTTTCACCCGACCGCAGACGGAATGGCTGGCCCTAATTCCGGCTTGTACTACATTCTCATTATGCTATCGGAGATTATCTGCATGTGTGCGAGCCACCTAATCTCCGTGTATCTCACATGACAATGGTAGCATGTAGATCAAATGTTCTATCGAACGTTAGCCTATGTTATAGACCGTAATGCATGTTCGATTATTAGGTAGGTACTAATATATGGGTTAGTATGTAACTAGTGTTTATATATGTTTTGTGAAGAAGCATTTGAATTTCATAAACATTTTTACATAGATAAGTTTGAATTGTTTTTTTTTTTTTTTTTTAATAATAATAATTTATTGACATTCAAAATAATTTGGTACATTTTATCATATGAATCCTCTGGTTCCCAAACTAGTGTCAACTGTATTTCAGGAACCAGCATCTTCTCCTAGCTTGTGCTACTACATTTAAACGTCAATTACAATAAAAAAAAAAAAGTTACGCTAATTCAAAATAAAAGAAATATATAAAAAAAGGAAATAAAATAAAAAAAATTAAATACAAAGAAAATAATGTAACTAATATATTTATCTACCATGCGAAAGTGTGTATCTAAGCATTATGTCGAATGCTTTTAAATGATAGGTGAGTTTGTGTGGATGAGTGTGTGTGGGGAAGTGTGTGTGTGTGGGGGAGTGTGTGTGTGGGGGAGTTTGTGTGTGGGGGTGTATGTGGGTGGTGTGTGCGTGTATGTGAGTTTTTATATTTGGATCATAAATTTATTAACATACTTTCAACTTCATCGTAATCAAATTCATTGAGCCATAATAGAAACTAAAATCACTCAGCGCATTAGAATTAATTTCTTGTCAATAATTTCTTAGTAACTGAAAATCCCAGTCAGTCAAAGGCCATTTCCATGATTAGCTCATAACTCTCTCAGCGGGCTTAGTTCCATCCAAAGAAAACTACCTACAGCGCCGCAAAGAAAGCGGGTCGGTACCAAAAACCTCAATATCTAAAAACGATATTTTTTATTGATGGATTTTACAATCACTAAAGAGACATATAAACGTTTTATTTCTTTCTATATTCGTAATGAAATAAAGTTTAATTAAGTTTTTATTTTAAAAGGATTGCTCAAATATTTTTCGAAAGTTATCGATTTTTTTAGAACCGACCCGCTTTCTTTGCGGCCCACAACCTACATTCTATTATTTACGTTGTAAGATAAACCCTAAATCTGTCTTATTACGTGAGGTGGTTTCAAACAAGTCTTACAACCCAGGTTTTAAGATAGCTCTGGCTCTTTCGGTTATATAACGTAAGAGAGTGACGGACATATTTAAAACGTTAGACATGATCTGCTTCAAACCGTCTCAAGTAAAAGATTTCCATACACATTCACAGTATTTCTATTATTATTTTTCTCAGAATCCGTCTCGAGAACTACGAGCAATGGTGTGCAGTTGATGCCGTAACCCAAGGCTGTGCCGGATCGCCTGCCGCTTGCCGATCTGCCGTGGTTGCCGTACTCGGCACCCAGCTGCGCGCCGCTTGCGCTTGCCGCGGTACCGACTTCGCTCAGCTGTACGACTGCCTCGGCTGGCAGCGGCTGCTTTGGCTGAACCCTTGCGTTGGTGAGCAGAAATTCTTTGATTTGGAATGACGTCACTATTATAGTTTATCCTAAGCGCTACGATATCTTCAATGATTATATTATACTTTTAATTACAAATGGAATAAAACCTCCTTCAAAGACAATAAAATTACCATGGAGCCATACTGAACCTAACGCAATAAGAATATCCTTGCTAAGTTATGTGGTCACAAACATAAAAAAAACATGCAACAGAATTGAGGATTTCCTCCTTTTTTTCAATCTAGTCTTGGCCGCCCTAGGCCAGTACAGTCACAACTTCTGCTCTCAAGACGACAGCAACAATGAAGGAAGGCGTATATAAGTAGCAGCATAATTATGTGATGTCGAATTAATGAAGTTAATTAATGAATCATGAAATCAGATATTATTGCTGATCTTTCCATGCTAATATATTTATGCTCGTGACTGTACCAGCCGCCCCATTCTGAGCTACCATAATTTTGGTAGTAGGAAGGCGTTTTTCTATCCAATATAATTTTTGACCGATTTAAAAAAAGAGGTTTCTTTATTTCCATTGTATTTCTTTAGTTTATTTTATAATAGGGTGGATCATACTCATTTTGGGATAAACATCCTAAAATTACACAAAGATAATGATATAAACTACTGCTATAATTTCCAGTGGAATCTCAGAGCGACTACCACGTGAAGACGTACGGGTCTGTCCTCACCACCACGCCATTCGACAACGGCATAAGGTACATCACAGTGCCACCAGAGTCGCCGATCTACCATCGCACCACCACCCATCACCATCGGCATACGACGCAGCAGGGGAGCTCGCAAATCGATTCTATGCAGGTAACGTTCCGAATCTGGCCATTCAGATATTTTATAGATACCAGATCTTTACTTAAGACTGGAATAGCCAAGTTTCTGAGACCAGAGATTCCTCAGTGAAGGAGTGTTGCATTGTTATTTTTTTTCATAATTTTTAAGAAACTCCTGATGCACTAGAAAAGAGGTGATGATTTTCAAACGGCTGAGCGGATTTTCTTGAAACATAGCTCTCTCGAACACCTTCAATGCACAGAAGATACCTTTCAAACGAAAGAAATAGGATCAAAATCGGTTCATCCGAGTAAATAAAAAGTAGCTTATTGCACTCGGGGATAATGTAATGCTACCTATTTGTAAAATAATTTTTAGACTCAGACCTACAACTCCAGAAATTACCTCCTACGTTCGAACTTGCAAATGTAAAATCTTCACCTGTTAGGCACAGTTTGAACAAATAAAGATATTTTTTGAAAATAAAGATTAATAATCAATTCTCAATTTTTAGGAACACCGCGAAGATCTCAGCCCAATCACTACCATGTCGGAACAGACCGTCATTCCCAACGAAGTGGCCCAGATATCCGAGCCGGTGGTCGAAACTACAACAGGAACGACCACGGTTGCAACTACAACTACCACTTCAACCACAACTTCGACCACCACTACCACAACGACCACAACTACGCCAAAGCCGACCACGACGTTGGAGCCTACGAAGTATTGTATTGTGAAGAAGCCCGAGAATGATGATCAGCCGCAGTATATCAAAATGGGGGAGACTAGACGGGTATGTATTTTTTCAAGAAAGCTTGCGACCGGTTTCCAGTGCCTAAGAATAGGTCATCAACTGACTAGGTTGTCGATAGTCCCAATCAGCACTTTCAGGTTATTAAAATTGACGTGAATTCCGCGCAAAATGCAGCGCGCGAGCGAGTTGTTTGGCCATCCACATTGACACGACTTCTCGCTTGTCAATATTGTGGTTTATTCTAAGTATAACTACGGATAATCGGAACTACAATGGTACCAAATGCCGAATAAATCATCAATTAATTCGACTACTCGAAACAATCGTCACATGCCACAAATTGCACTGAATTTGCGTCAGTTTGATCGTTCCTAAAGGGTTTTTCTTCTTTATCGGCTATCGGATCTTAGAGCAATGTTGCCTGATCATTTTGTTACTTTAGCTCAGCTGTACTTTTCTTTCATTACACTTTGTACTTTGCTTTCCACGATTATTTTAATTTCAATCAGACCCGAATGAGTAATTCCAAAAAATGTTATCGTTACAATAGGGTACTTGACACTGTCAAAAATAAATGACCAAACACTAACCAATGCATAAAACATCTAAAAACACGTGGAAATAACAAATATGTTGTACATTTAATGCTTTTTATGATTTTTAATTACCAGTGGAACCACTAAGAGTATATGATTTGATGCTATGAAACTATGACGTCATAGTGAAATATTTCATACAAAATTCCATAGAAACTATCGTTTTGACATTTATTAAAAAGTAGCTGATTTGATATGTCAGTCAACTACCCTATTGCAGCTGTACCGGTCAGCGGAGCTAGCGGAGTGCACGGACCTGTGCGTGTGCGAGTCGTCGCTGCAGGTGTCGTGCAAGGTGGCGTGCGTGCCGCGCGCGCCGTGCTCCTCGCGCCTGGCGCACTACTCGCACGCCGCGCCCGCCTACCAGGCCTACCGCGGCCGCTGCTACTGCTACTCCGGCTCCTTCATCTGTATGAGGCCCAACCCAGGTTAGCAACCTACTATTTCTCGCCGACTGTAATTTTTTTCGCAATAACGCAAAAGGTTAGGTTTAGTCTCCTGACACCATATTTGCGTGGCTTCAACCCTTAAGGTAGTTGCCCATACTGACCACTCTAAAATTTCCATCCTGTAGGTATACGTCCCCACTTTAGAGGGTTGACCGAATGTGAGCCTTCGCATGCCTTTCGCTTCTGGTCTTCTTACTATAATTTAATTCTGTAAAAGATCCAAGCTGTAAGCTTAGAGGTGTAGTGATAAAAACCACCGCCTAAAGTATGTAATAAAATTTACTTTTCCCAGGAGAATACAAGCTTCCCGAAGGAGTATATCTGCTACTCGGCTTCAGCGCAGTAGATGAGGCCCTACTGCGGCCTCACACTGGACTCGGAGCTGAGGACGCCGTGAGGCTGCTCCAGCAGTACATGAATACTGTGCACAGTGAGGGGGTAAGGCATTGCAACTTCATCACTAGAACGAAAGTTATTAAAGACCTCGTAAACTTTTCTGACCTGTTAAGTCAAAACAGCTACATTTATATGTGTCTATCTGGCCATTTCAAGCTAACTACACTAACCGGTTGTAATCTCCACATTTACCGGAGGGTCCTTGAGACTTTGTAATATAAAGGCAAAGTTTTCGTTTAATTTGCAACTAAATGAACTTAGGTCTTTTAGTTACTGAAAATTCTATGATTAAATCCAATTTCTTTCGAAAAGATGATATATCTTCGAAGTATCTACATAACAGTTATAGCGATTATATTCCAGATGATATAGAAAGGAAGATGCAAGCTTCATTTATGGTCAAAAGTACCAAGTTTCTTATGAAGATAATGATATTTCCAGACAAACTGCACGTTGACACTGTTCAACATAAGCAATGAGAACGTAATAATATCTGCGAGCGTGCCGCAAAAGGAGCAGGAGTCTCTGAAGGAGGCTGGAGAAACCCTGCTTGATAGAGAGAAGGTAAGGGAATCCTCTACGAAAAATTTATGCTGTTCACAATTTTTCCTGTGCTATAAGACGTTGCTTTGTAGCAAATTTCATAATTCTGACTTCACGGGTTTGTATGTTTTGATTCACTTGCGAGTATCGAAAATTTGCAGCATAAACGGCTGTATCTTTTGATTACGTTGGCTTAGAAGTTTGATTTTTTTCACAGCTCCAAGGGACAATAGACCTGAGTATTTGATAAGAATTTCAGCTTGATACCTCCACTCGCTCCTGAGAAAAAGGGTCTTGACAGACAGACAGACGGACACCAAAGTGATCCTATATCCGTTCCGATTTTTCCTTTTGAGGTATGGAACCCTAAAAAGTAAAGAAATAAATTGTAATTCACGGCGAATATTCTGAAGCGGTGAATATTCAACGCTATTCGCAATGTATTTCCTTATTCACCCGTGTTATACTTATTATCGGTATAACGTAGGCTTCCCTTCCCTAAATATGTCCCAATGAGATCTTATTTGCTAAATTGATGGCCAGAAACATTTACATTTAATATGTTTATTATCGTAACTCTAACTCATATTTTCTTTATATCCTTCGAGGTAGGTCTAAGCTTAGGAGCATTTTTTTATTTCCTGGGACATTCTTTACACACGCTTATCTCATCTCAAGCTAAGCAGAGCTTGTATTAGGGAAACAAGATAACTTATATACTACATCAGTTAATTGCAGTTTCTAAAATAAAATAATAAATACGAATATTGATGTGTATTATTAATATAAAGATATAACACTTATTCCAGGAGGAATGCATTGACGTACTCAAGATCGTCAAGTCCCGCATCAACTCTCAACACGAGGACATCTCCTCTCATCTTCTACTCTCAATTTTCAAGATAGCTGAAGTCGACGTGGTGTACCCCGCGCCTCCGAGCTCCGCCATCACCAGTCATGGTCCCAACAAGACCTTCTATATTATTCTCGTCCTAATCACTCTCCTATATCACCTCAATCTATCTATCCCTGTCTTCAAAATCAAGAATGTCGTCAATTGTTTGTCGAATTTATTCGATCGTAAGTTAAGTACCGCAGAAGGTTATTCTTCTAAAATTTCGTTGGATATTGTTCCTTTTGTTAAAGAGAGATATTTTTCAAATGATATAATCAATTTTGTATCTATATTTGAGAGTTACGAAGAATTTATCGATAATAATACAGTAGTTGTTGTAAATTATACTGACACTTCGCACGATGCACTCGCTTTAGATAACGCACAAACAGAACATATCACCGATGATAAATTAGATATAAGTGCTGTAGATGTAAATAATTATAAGGAAATGAAACATATCATAGAAGCTGTGAGTATTACAATATATACTAATTTTAATGAACTAGTTGCTGATGCAATAATACCTAAATATTTTTCTAGAGATGTGTATTACGAAGGATGTACTTGTAATTATGATTCGACGAAGCTTTTCGGTGATTTTCGTTTTGAAAAAATCGCGTCCTCTTCTTATGGGATTGTAAAATCCATTAGCTTAGGACTGACTCTAGTAGATGTCTGAAGACTGAGATGAACTAAACATATCATAGATAAATGTATTTTTATTTTATTTTCGACTTAGAACTGGTGCTTGTAGGTCGATCTCAAAGGCTGGGTTTTGTAAATAAGTGTATTACGCCTTTTACACTGTTGAATGTTCTTTTCTAATCTTCTATACGTTGTTTAATTCATGCTGCAGATACAGAAAGTACTTTTATATCTTTTTTAAAATTTCCAGCGTTTAAAATATTTTTTAAGTTTTAAGGGGTATCCATAAGTGCGTCAAAATTGTGACAGGTTGCAGTATTTTGTGAGAAAGCAACATTGTTTGAAAAATACATATCATTAGTTAATAGGAAAAAGTGTGGTATCGAAAAATATATATAATTGTGTGACGCCTTACATGGATTTCCCTGGTTCTTTTATATTCTGTATCTGTCGCCATGGAAGGTTTTTTTTTCTTTTAATTGTTAAGAATGTAGTTCTGACGTAGTGGTAAATATGCCTTTCTGTTATATAGATGACTGTTATGTAGCAGTTACTCATTATTGTGGATGCACGATTAGGAAATATGCGAGCGGACAGAATGCAATATTAATACACTCTCCATAATTTTCAACTAATTTTATAAACAATAGAGTTGCTTAGGTATATTTATTTTTATTAACTATAATTTTTCAAAACTTTAATTCATACAATTTTATTATATTCTATAACTATATATTTTTTTATTTTTCGGGAATAACTCCGGCATATACCTATAGACTATGCTGCGAGCACGGTACCTCAATAAATAAATTAATAGTTTTTATTCGACATAGGTTGAGAATTAAGATCAATCCAATTTAGATTTCAAGTTGTTCGACTTGATGACTTGGGAAACACAACTTAAACTAAATGCCATAATTTTTTTGTGTTTGTAAGTTCATTGCTTAAAATAATCTATCTAAAATATAATTATTGCATTTTGAATCGGTATATTTTTATCTATTTTAAAAATATTGTTGTAATATTTTTAATGTATTTGTAATTTATTATGTAATTTGAATACACATTTTTTAATTATTGTGTACAAGTTGTATTATTGTCCGCATCGCACCATTTACTATTTAAGGTTAGTTAAGTGACACTTAGGTAAATGTACTTCTGAAACTACATGAAATAGAATATACAGTAAGTGGATATTTTAATGTGGCTTCTTTTCTATTCTTATGTTACGTTCGTTTTGCTGTTCTTTTTTGTCTTTAATCTCAAAAACACTTTCATTTTTTACAGAGTTTAAAAAGGAGGTTTGTCAATTCGGTTGTGTTTTTATTTTTATGTTAGTTCACAAAAAAGAACCGATTTTAATAATTATTTTTGCGTTGGGTTCAGTATAATAGCTCCAAGGTGGTCTCCTATTTTAATTTTACTTTCTTTAAAGGAGGTTTTATTCTCTTTGTCAAAAGTTTTTTTTTCTCATAAATAATCTTCCTTATTCTAATCATAATGGTCAGAATTGGTAAGTATTTAAATATATTATTATTGTTCATCGTGACAAACCTAAGCTAAAATTTGAAAAGATGCCATCTTAAAAATAATCCATGTATAAAGTATTTAATGTATTAAATTGGTAAAGAAAGAAGCTTTAATTTGGAGTAGCTCTAGATTCTTGTGTTCTCTAAGAGTAAACGAATATTAGCCCTTGTTAGATATATATATTTGTTAATTTGGATATTTATTGTAAAAAGTTTCTTGAATCCTTCAATAATATTTGCTGAAAAGTAGGTTTGTCAAAAATATAATTATTATATAGTTAAATTCTAGTTCCTAATAATTTATTTGGGTTATACCTACCTACTATGTCACAAAAATATATTTAACTTTATATTTATTTTTTGCTTAAAATAGCTAAAGCTACATATAAGTTATTAAAATAAAATATATATTAAAATCAAACCTTCCAAAAACACGAATCGAGAAGGTTCATTCGGATTGTAAATTTTCACTGAAACTTCTCAAAATAATAAGCAAATTTCACTTCACTAATGAAAGTTATTAAAAACAATATATTTAATGTAGGTATGTGTATTATACTACAACCTATTTATTTTTCAAAATATTTTGTTTATTTCTTTTAAATGGCAGATAGTTTTATACATAATATTTTCAATTTTTTCTCATAAACCGCACAATACAAAGAAAATATAAGAAATCACTTAAAATCAACCTAAATGCAGGATTTAATGACTTCATACATATATTATGTACTTACATGCAACTTTATTTACAAAAATAATCTTTTAATAATATATATTTATTAATTAAAAATCTATGTAAAATCAACTTTATTATAAAATTAATGGATCTTTTTAAAACTAACACAAGTGATCATATAAGAATATACAGCCAGCAAGAAATAAACGTTACCTACGTATACATTTTTTCGACCTTCACATTAATTTAATTAATACGACCTCTTTTACCTAAATTGCAATCTAAATGGTTCATTAAAAAAACAAATTCACTTAAAACACACTTTTGCGAAATTTAATCTAACGATACATATCAATAAAGCTCAATTTTATACCTATTGTATTTCTAGCATTAGATGTTGCAAAGCAAAATGGCGTACGTCTTTATGTAGCTTAGATATTAGAGAAAAGGTAGTTATATATATAAATAAAAATAAATTTACAAAAGAAAATAGGAAAAATATTTCTTAAAACTGAATGTTGAAATTTTGTTTGTAGATGTGACGCGAAAATTGACGTGTTTTCATTTTGTATTTGCTAAAAATTTATATGTAATGTATTATACTTGAAAATTTTTGATGATGTTGAGATATTCAATTGTTTAGAGATAGAAAAGTTGAATGGTTAATTGGAAAATGACGTCCTTTTATTCAGAACATTGAAAACATAAAATAAATATAAAATTTGTGCACATGCCTCATGCCTTCCATGTATATAAATGAAAAATAGAAAGTAATAGTAATTATAAAACACTGGTAAAGACATAAAGTTTATATAGATAAAACATCATTTCCTAACACGACACTTCACACTTGATATAACTTAAAAAGATTTTAATTTTTTGTGTTTAATTTGGGTGCAATTTCAGGTGCAAAAAAAACTTTTTTTTTATTGGTAAGAGATCAAGGAAATTGAGGTTATTATATACATATCTACTTAAAACAAGAGCAATTTAAAAAAAAAACATATCTTACCCAATAGGTACTTACGGGGAAAAACTGTTAATAGAATAGTTTTTTTTTATTGTAATTTTCTTCGGATGATGTAAAAATGACTTCGTTTTATGTAAACGTCCATAGGTCGCTTTTAAAACTGTGTGTTAGTGAACCGTTACAGCTACTGTCTAAGTAGTCTCAATGTATAGCAATATTAATTAATGTAGAATATGTTTTGTATCGGCTTGGAAATTATTTCGTTGGTTTCTAGACTACCTAGTGCTGTACACTTAAAATTCCATCTCTAAAAATTAGTTTGTTTTTCTGTTGTTCTGTGTGTTGTTAGAATTACATGGTAGGTTGTACCTACCTGTTTTAAAAAAAGTTCTTGATCTGTTGTTCTGTTGAATGTAGATGTTTCGCAGTTTGAATTTTTAACGAATATTTCGTATATTTTAATTTATTACGTCAATATCAAGCGCCAAGGAGTCGCCATTTTGTGATTAGCGAATCAGAAATATAGAGCGCTTCGCTTGGCTCGTCTTGGAGGGGGCACTACCGTGCCCCCAGATTTATCTGTATGCTCATTTTGCATTCAAAATATTATAAAACTATACATTGGTTTCTATAATACAAAATAAATGTCCGTTATTTATAAATAAGGAAACAAGGTATGGATTTTAATCATTTTAAAAGCTTAATCAATTGACATTACGTCTCAGCGCTAATCACAAAACTCCTTTCGATACTTAGATAAGTAGCAAATTAATTTTTAATGATTAATAATGCGCTTCTGTTATTTTGTTAAAAGGTAAACGTAATAGGTACCTAATTACCTATTATGTTTTTATTAAATGATTTATCACATTTCTTTATTTTTTTCTATTACAATGTGAAAATGATAAAAAGACGTTATAATTTTATTAACATTTTCCAAGCCGATAATAAAACTTTTTAAAAGGTAAAAAGTAATGTGAATACACAGCACTGTAGTGATATGCGTAACTGAGCTTCTAAAGGATTACAATTGTTTTATACACTTACATATTTATTACGTAAATAATTGTATTGTTTAAGCCACCATCAGCTGGTGGCGGTGTCATTTTGTTGTAGCTAAATAAAGATTCATACAAAATTATCTAAACTTGTTTTTTTTTCTCGATAAGATCCCTCGGGAACGCGGGTGAAACCGCGGGGTGGAAGCTAGTTTTGTTATAAAACGCGTATAAAATTATATGTTGCCAGCTTTATTTGACACATCTTTAAAGTTATGGTATCCTGGTAGTTCTCCAGCAGAATCTATTAAGATACGAAACGCGTTTAAAATTTTATGGTGTCATCTTCATTTGAAACATATTTGAATTTATGCTATCCTGGTAGTTCCGTAGCAGAATCTATTTTGTTATAAAACGCGGTTTAAAATTTTATGCTATCACCTTTGACACATCTATGAAGTTATGGTATCCTGGTAGTTCTCCAGCAGAATCTATTAAGATACGAAACGCGTTTAAAATTTTATGTTGTCACCTTCATTTGAAACATATTTGAATTTATGCTATCCTGGTAGTTCCGTAGCAGAATCTATTTTGTTATAAAACGCGGTTTAAAATTTTATGCTATCACCTTTGACACATCTATGAAGTTATGGTATCCTGGTAGTTATCCAGCAGAATCTATTAAGATACGAAACGCGTTTAAAATTTTATGGTGTCACCTTCATTTGAAACATATTTGAATTTATGCTATCCTGGTAGTTCTCTAGCAGAATTTATTATGTTATAAAACGCGGTTTAAAATTTTATGCTGTCACCTTTGACACAACTTAGAACTTATGGTATCCTGGTAGTTCTCCAGCAGAATCTATTAAGATACGAAACGCGTTTAAATTTTTTTGTTGTCACCTGCATTTGAAACATCTTTGGATTTATGCTATCCTGGTAGTTCCGCAGCAGAATCTATTTTGTTATAAAACGCGTTTAAAATATTATGCTGTGTCACCTTTATTTGACATATCTTTGAATTTATGCTATCCTGGTAGTCCAGCAGCAGAATCTTTTTTTTATAAAATTCAGTCCTGTCTTTATTTACAATTGTTTTCCCGATATTTTCATAGTTATTCTGCTATTTGGGACCGGGATAAATCCAACAAATCAATTATCATAAAAATCGGTGCCGTTCTTGAGTTATAAAATATTGTATAACCTTTGTTTTCGAACCTACTGTGCGGGTTAGCTGTGACTGGATTTAAAAAATATAGTCGAAAATAAAAAACAAAACAATAGTTCAATATATTTATTGTATTAATGTAAAAATCACATATTTATAAGGTATTAAGCATCAATTAAGTTATCACTGGTCGAAGACTTTCGACTTGAGACACTGCGGTATTTGGGACGAGAAGATATTAGGTACGTAGCTTCCCGAACGCTGCCCAGCAGAGTTGGATTCGACGATTGACCTCTTTCTCGAAGTTGGACCATCGTATTCTTAGAAACATCAGATAAAATTAATAAAAGGTCATGGTCATTTTATAAAGTACTTAAAACAAGAAAGCCGAGGTAATGAAATGATAATAAATTAGGAAATAGCGAATAACATAGAATGGCAGTAGCGAATAGTGGAAATGGGCAGTGCACCCATCCCTACCGGTAGAAATAAATCTACAAAAACGTGCACTTATCCCTACCAGTAGGGATAGCTCGGTAGGAATAAGTGTACCAGCCTCTCTTCTTCCATTCAGCCCTCTTCTATCCGTCATATCAGCATTCAGTCCGTTCTTACTCATATCATCTTTCATACAATCCATCCGTCTCTTTTGGTCTTCCCCTTCCCATATATCCCAATGGTCCCATAGGTATCTGACTATCAAAAAATAAATTAAAATAAATAAACTTTCATATTCGTGACTCTTTTAGTCACATGGGTTTCATCCATATTGCTTGGTTCTTTTGTGTATCTATTTATGAAAACAATAAAGAATTTTGTTTATTGTATTGTATCCCTCCTCATAACATGTCCGAACCGACGGATTTCCCTCTCAACTTCACTGGAGCTCTGGAGCTACTTTCAAACATTCTCATAAGTACCTACCTACCATTCCTAATTTTGTAAATTTTTGCTACTCCTCATCACTCATCTTAACATTCTCATCTCAGCTGCGCACGCAAATATCAAGTACATGTATGTATTTTCTCTCTATAAAAGTGATCTAGCCTCGTAAACTGTAACACCATTGTACAATATAAAATATTTAAACTTGAATGCATTTGTTGTAAAAATAAATCAATCCCATAAATTCGGCAACACCAACACTACTATCCATAATAGGGTACCTACTAATTGGGAAACTAATTAGGGCCACTAACGAAGCAATATATATATTGAAACAACAAAAATAAGTACCTATGTATTAAAGCTTTTATTTATTCCTTAAAATTAAAAGTAACAAAATAATCAGTCTCAAAAAAAAATTGGTAGGAGTCTGGAGTAGGTAAGTAGGACCTAACATAATTTACTAGTGGTAGGTAGGTAGGTATTTAATAACTTAATTATCACTCTTCACCCCATTAATTTCGCTCTGATCCTTGATCTCCTTGCGCACGGGTCCTGTCTGCGCGATGGGCACTGACCTCTCGCCCTTGATAGCTTCTGGAACCTTCCGCGGCGCGGTGATGGAGAGCACCCCATCAGAGGAGAGGCGCGACTCGACTGTCTCCGGCGCTGCGCCCTCAGGCAGCGCGTACCGCCGCACGAACTGCCGCGAGATGTAGCCGTGCTCGTCCTTCTTCTCCTCGTGCTTGCCTTCCACCACGATGTACCCGTCCGCCGTCTTCACGGATATCTCTTCAGGCGCGAAGTGTTGCACGTCCAAATTAATCTGGAACTTGTCTTTGTCAGACTTGATACTGGAGCCGAGGTCCTGCGTCGCGGCGGCTAGGTGTCTCCAGGGTCGGTAGTATTCTCTAGACATCATTGGTCCAGCGGCAATGGATAGAAAGTCGTCAGGGGTTAACGCCAGGCCGAAGTGCTGGTCGACAAGACGGCGGGGGCGTCTGAAGCCGAAGTCGTCGAATAAATACGGAAGGAGAGACATTGTAACTTAATTTATAGCAAATTATCTTAAATCCTTAATTTCAAACGTTGCGTTGCGTAGGAATTGATAAATAATCCGCTTGCTAGTTAGCTAGCACTGAAAGTAGGTAACTTGAAAATCACTTGCTTTGCACTTGCTTGTCTGAATTCAAACTGACTTTGGCGAAGCTTGATCGGCTTTTATATTCGTTATAATGCCCTCTAGTATCGAGTAGAAAACACTCGAAACATTCGAACAGCTGTCTCCAGATGTCTCAAACTTTAGGGGCCGCAAGGTCTGAGTTAACCCTATTTTTATTTGAATATTTTATTTTTGTATATATATTTTGCAAATATTATTAAGCATAGTATATAACTAAAACAGTAGGTATTTATTTTACATTAAACAACTATTATAACATAAATTAAATATTAAATTAAAATTAAACTACAACTATCTATCCTATATACAGAGTAACTATAAATAATAAACCGCATTTAAATCGCCGCCTGCAGGCAGGCTTCCCAAAAAGCTGGCAACGTTACCTCGTGCGAGGCTGATGCGCTGCCCGAGGTAAGTGCCAGCTCTTTGGTCACCTGTGGTATCAATAAGGCGTCTTTTTTATATTGATTTGAATGAATTCAAAATTGTATAATATTCAAAAACTAACTAAACTAGCTATTGATTTTAAATATATCTAGTGGGGCTCTACCGCATAACTTTGGTGGTAATCGTGACGAACACAATTATTGAAAGTTGAGTTTCTTGCCGGAGTCTTCTTCAAGTGTATTCCGAACCGGTGGTTAACTATCGTCGTTCATAAGTGCCTTACCAGGGCCTAAACTGAATAAATGAGATTTTGATTTGAAAAAGATAGGTAGGATAGCCCGGCTGGTTATTGAAAAATGTTACGTAATAATTATATTCTCGATCTTATATAATTGTGTAACTGTGACGTACCTCAAAAGGAAAAACCCTTATAGAATCACTCGTATGCACGGACTAAAAAATACCTCGTATCTCCGTGCTCGTATGTCTTTCTTTCGGACTGATTTGACCATGACCCAAATACGGATAAATTTGAAAATTAAAAATATAAATCTTGTTATAATTTTAAGATATGTAAAATATGTATGGTTATAGATAAATAATAGGTATAAATATAGATAAATAGTTTTAAAGTTATTTAATAAAATAGGCGAAAATCTCCGAAACTACCGGGCCAAAAATTTTGAATAAAACTCAGAAAAATGTTCTTTACCTATAAATTTTTACCTAGAAAACCTTTAAGAAGCATATGGTATTTGAAGCAATATATGAAATTGCAGAAACCTCAGTGCGCGCTTCAGACTCGCACTCATCGGGTTTTTTTTTTAAAGTGTGTGAATCTTTGTTAAAACTGTAACGCACTAAACAATTTTATTACACTTCATCTACATATTTATACCTATTTAATTATTAATATCATATTAAATAAATATCATTAAATGTTGAATTTTATTCACAGAGTAACAAAAATACGGGCCGCACCTTGAACGCCGCTGCATTTACGCACACACGAATGTCAATGTCAATGCCCACTAGTCGCGAATCGTCTCGAAAATTCTGTCGGTGCGGTTACTACATACATTCAATATACAATGCAATTTGCTCGAATATTCTTTTTAATAATCTGAACGTTTTGGAACTGGATATTCCTATTTTTGTACGCGAATAGGTAAAATGTTTATTTTAGTAGAAGGAAGAACTTTTTAAGCATAGGTACGTATAATCTGAGGTACCTACGTATGTTCCGGAACCTTAGTTCGATTGATAATTTCATTAGGATGTATGGTAGCACAGTGGTAGTAAGTAGGTAGGTACTTAATATACATAAACTTTTAACTGAGTTTTTAACAAAAAGAAACCTCCTTCACAGACAATAAAATTAAGATGAGACCACCTTGGAGCTATATTGAACCCAACCAAAAAATAATTAGGTATTAAAATCGGTTCATAAACAAATAAAGGTATGCGTGAACAAAAAACATTTAAAAAACCATCCGAATGAGGGTTTCCTACTTTTTTCTGTCACCATATGTCGCTACGTAGGCGTGGGGTCTAAAATAAACCAAAAATTCATTGTATTTCCACATTTTTATGTGCAAACGGAACCGTATTACTAAGCCTCTACCACACCTCTACTGTTCGTCCGCCCGTCCGGTCGTCTGTCCGTCCGTCCGTTCATCTGTCAGCGGGCTGTATCTCATGATTCTCATGAAACGTAATAGGTAGAGTTATTTTTTTTTTACAGAAAATGTATGACGTTTGCCGCTATACCTAACAACAAATAATAAAAATAAAATAATGTATTAATTTAATGGTGGTCCCCATTCATCAGCCAAACAGACACTGTAGGTATCTCATGAACCGTAATAGGTAGTTGAAAGTGTTGACACTTTACAGAATGTGTAGGTATTTCTGTTGTTGCTATGATAATAAATAATGAAAATAAAGTTAAACATTAAAGGTGGCCTATAATAAACTACGTAACCCTTCATGTGTGAGTCCGATTCTCACTTGGTAAATTCTTACAGTATAAATAAATATGGATTACGGATCCAGACAGAGATTGTTTTCACAAGTATCTCTAGAATACAATATTTAAGAAAGAAGAAAATTGCTCTGTGAAAAAATTAAAAATATATCATATTTCAAACAAATTAGTGATCACTATTATGTCGGTCAGTGACCTCTGGCATCATGTCGAATCTTGAATAGATTTTTGCCCGCGTTTCTGTGGACGGCTAGATAGAAGAATGTTTTTCCTTGTGGTAGGTCAAGTTCAAGGTCGTTGCGTTTGTTGTGTAGATTAAACACCATGAATGACATCTGACATGGTTTTACATATATGTATAATTGACGAATGAGGCGTTGATTGACGCTTTCTTATGCATTTTATAATAAAACTAACCTTTGGCCAGGTGGTTTTGCCCGCGATCTCCTATTTTTCCCTCTATGGAGTGGATTTTCGAAAATTCCTTTCTTAGTGTATGCCTACATTTCACAAGGAATACATCCTATGTCCTATACTATCTTAGTTTAAAGTTTTGATTCATACTCTCATTTTCGGGAATTATAAACTAAGACTTGAGCCAATGCTTGTTTTATGTTTTTAGGCGGTTCTCTTTAATGTAAAAAGTAGTTTATTTCCACAGATTTAGAAATTGTTTAGTAATCTGAGTTTATTTTTTTCGGCTGTTGTTGGTCCAGCCGAAAAAGTAACAATCACGCATACTTTCGCATTTATAATATTAGTTAGATTTAACCGGTCTGAGGTATTACCTATTATACCTACCTATTTAATAATCTGTCTAATAATAAGCCTTATTTTTACATGCCATTGATGATGCGATGACAATTGATGGCATTATCAGTGAAGACATTACCTACCTTGATTGGTTACCTATTTGTTTACAAAATACGAAACACTGCTCTTTCCAGAAAGTCCCCAACCATTCGATTCGATATGGATACGTGTTGTTTACCACTGACGCAATACAGTTATCACCGTGTCTGTATACGACGACTTGTATATGTGTGTGTTCGTAATATGCACACAAGTGACTAAGGTCGGCCACTTTCGAGAATTTTCTACTCGACGCTAGATGTCGCTGACCCGCAAGTATAAATACGCGCAGCGAGCTTGCTCGAGCATGGAATTTGAATACAACAAGCAATCGAAGCGAATCGCAGCTCTCGATATTCTCAACCAAGGAACATTACTGTTTGTTCTCAGTCAACTCGATCAAAGAAATTGAATTTAAGCAGTGCAGTCAATAAAATGTCTCTGCTACCATTCGTTCTCGGCAATCTCGGCTACGACAGCCCTCGCCCTCGCATTCGCAGCCACTACTGGCCCAGCCGCCTTCTGGACCAAGAGTTCGGCTTAGCGTTGACACCAGACGACCTCCTCACCGCTGCTGCTTGCCCGATACTTTCTGACGACTACTTCCGACCATGGAGACAGCTAGCCACCGCATCACGAGACCTCGGCTCCAGCATCAAGACCGACAAAGACAAGTTTCAGATTAATTTGGACGTGCAGCACTTCGCGCCCGAAGAGATCTCTGTGAAGACTGCCGACGGGTACATTGTGGTGGAAGCTAAACACGAAGAGAAGAAGGACGACCACGGCTTCATCTCGCGGCAGTTCGTGCGGCGGTACGCGCTGCCCGAGGGTGCGACCCCGGAGACTGTCGAGTCGCGACTCTCCTCTGATGGGGTGCTCTCCATCACCGCGCCACGGAAGGTTCCAGAAGCTATCAAGGGCGAGAGGTCAGTGCCCATCGCGCAGACAGGACCCGTGCGCAAGGAAGTCAAGGATCAGAGCGAAATCAAAGAAGATCAGAAGTAAACTATGTATTTAATTTAATTTTAAGATTTGTGTAGGTATTCCACAGTATTGGCATGTGAGACTGATTTGGTATTGATAAAATCGATTAGCTTTTAAGTTTTTGTGTCCGTAATAAATATTTTTATTTATCCAACTTTATTATGTTGTTTTATACATGTCCTGAATAATAATTAAAATTACCTAAATATTTGCATAACGATTAGATATGGCATTCATGTATAAACTACTGTCTTGTGATTTTTTTTATAGTAGTTAATGCAATTACCTACCTCCTGTTTGATTTGCAAATTGTCTATAACTACATCTTAAACATTCTGCCACATTTTTTTTAATCATACATGCTTTTACTGATTTTTAGGGTTCCGGAACTCAAAAGAAAAAAAATCTGATCCCTTATAGGATAACTCGTGCGTCTGTCTGTCGAAAAATACTGGACTAGATTGAGTTGAAACCAGCGTTAGCAACTTGAAGTGGACTAACTATCGTACCAGGGGCCGTCAGGAGCGTAAAATTATCGTACATGGATCGAAATTATCGTATTTTTTAGGATAATGTCTATTATAGATAAATAAATCATATAAATTGTAATATTGATATGCATGCAAGTACTCTATAGTTTATCTTTTTTAAACCACCGCTGTCAAATCAACAGAACACTGAAACCCAAATGTTTTACACGTGGTATTCTTCATTGCACAGATAAAAAATAATTAATAGGTTAGTAAGTTACAGAAAATATACAGCCACTGAAAAAATGTATTTGATAAATATACCTACTTGCCAATGATAACAATCACTCCGAGTGTGTAATCAAAATTTTGCTGCTCTAGAAAATTACTTCTTTCTTCACTTAATTTGAATAATTCCGTTTGTCAGAGCGAATACAGACATATAATCATAATAATATAACGAAATAACTGCCAACTTTTCTACACAAAATATACGATACATATGAAGTGTGAACATAATCGAAATATCGAACTTATATTCTCTTGTTCGCATTGGTAGATGCTATACTAACCAATAAGAAAGCGTGTACAGCAGGCGCTGGATAAAGTTACAGTATCGGCAGTGGTGAAACTTAGTAGAGCGGATCGTAAGGACCAATAGGAATAGAGAACTTGTATTTCCCGGTATTTTCCCAAGATTTATTGGACAAAATAAAATCATGCTACTGCGATTTAGACTATCAACGCATGAGTGAAATAATATAAATTCTCAAATTTTGCATCATGATAGAAATTATCGTACAATCTGCGTACGATAATAATATGCTATCGTACATCGTACGTAGGCACAAAATTATCGTATGTGTACGATAATTATCGTACGGTTCCGAACGCTGGTTGAAACTTGGTACAAACACAGGGTACACATATGTAAGTCGGTGACCCAACCCAAACATGGACGAGTTACGTAAATAAATGAATTGTGCATGGGGGCTACTTTTGGGGAAAAAAAATCCTTTAATTTTATTGTTCCATTTGTAGGAAGTAGAACTGAAAAACGTGTGCTTTGGTAAACTTTGGTTGTTATAAAGAAAATGTAGGTACCAAAAAAGAGAATATAAATTGGCACTAAAATAAAATAAAACTCCAAGGTACATAAATGTGTACACACGGCCACAGATCAAGCTACACACTGCGGCACCTTATGTGGTTGTAATAGGAGCTATTTTGAAACAAATATGTGTAGCTTGATCTGTGGCCGTGTGTACATACCTTTAATATAACACTCGAAGTGTCCCGAAGTTAAAGAATTGAATTAGCAACGCCTGGAAATTTGATGTTTGCCATTATTATAATTGTAATTTTGTTTGTTACTTTACTACTAAAGATTTCTATACATAACTACATACAAATAAAACCAATAAAAATATTTGAGTTTTTGTGCCGACCGTACATCATAATACCGTGCCTCGCCATTTCTAATCTCATTATACGTAGTATCATTATGTAGTCTACGGTGATCCCATTCTTTGTTCTGTGGTATTATTGTGTAACACAAATAAATAAAAATAACCTAATAATAAATATAATTAGTAATTAATAATAATAATACACCACCTATTTTCATCTGTGAATATCATGGGGCCGTGTTGTTCTATGGTAAATATATATATATATATACCATGCTTAGATAATAAACCTGTTTAGATAGAGAGTTCACGCGTCGCCTAAAAAAATATCTGGTGTCATTGTGCTATAAACATTTAATTCTGTCAAATTCTGTGCCTCTTCAGAATATATTTTTCTCCTACTTTTATGGGGAATATTCAAGAACTGATGAACTTGTCAAACAATCTGACCTGTTTTTTTTTGTTACAATTGCACCGCAACACTATCTAGATAGGTTTATTATCTAAGGTACCTACCATGACAATTAGGTGACATGGTTGTCTTGTTACCGAAATCTTTGACCGAAATGTCATGGCCACAGTGATAAAAAAAAACACTTTTATTTCTCAGTTTTATTTATTGTTAAATATATATATATGTATATGTGTGTAAATTAATTCCAGTATTATGATTTTAGGCTCATTTATCAAATCCCTACGTCCAGCAGTGTATACATTAACTAAACAAAGACATCTGAGACAAAACAGACCTTCCATAAAAATTGGAAAAGATCTTTTCCAATTAACCTTAGACGTAAATAAATATAAAAAGGAGGATATTAGAGTTAAAGCGAGAAGAGAATACATTTTAATCGAAGGGAAACACGTGAGAAAAACTGAGAGCGGTTATATTGAGAGACGTTTTGTGAGGAAATTCAAGTTGCCACCTGGTTGCAACCCTGAGGATATGGAGTCCAAACTATCTCCTGATGGGATACTGACAGTGACGGCGCCCAGAAGTTATTGTGAAATTGATATCCCATGCGAAACTTTAGTGACCACAAAATATACGGATCCTGATAAGAAAAATCCTAACGAGTAGAACTAAATCGTTAAATTAATTTTATTGTGGATCTTATATTAAGGTTTATTGAGTATAAATTGTTGAAATGGCATTTATGTATTATATTTTTCATTGCATGCATGTGCTACCTTTGATTATTTATCTGTCTAGATGGAGAAATGCAAACAAACACAAAATAGGTAAATAAACAATCAAAGCTATTTTTAAGCATTGCATTTAGAAATTAGATTGGTACCCATACTCTAAAAAAAACTAAAAAATATTAAAAGGTACCGAATTTTTGCACTAAAATTCTAAATAATACTACTTTATCAAAATGCAGAACAGTACATAGGTACCTACTCCATAATCATTATTCACGTCCTGTAAGCAAAAGCCAAAATAGCGTGAGTTAAAAATATTTCAGCGTGGGAGCTTTGAGATAATAATAGAAACGTAAATAAGATTCTCTCATTCATGTTCACCCACTGTGTTCACCTAATGAGCTAACGTTACTTTAATAGTTAAAAGATGTGTCAATAATCTCATTTTAACTACCTACCTAGTGTTACAGGCAGATTACAGTACAGGCTACTTTTCATCCCAAGAACGGATAGGTGAGACCGCGGGAAACCGCTTGTGGACAGTTTTGCGATTATTATTGCTACAAGGCGCGGCATTAGCGCTCTCGGTTCCTTTTATTTTCTTTCCTTTATTTTTTGGGTACCGTACCCAAAGGGTAAAACGGGACCAGTGAAGTTTTCACAGATGATGTATTTCTGTTGCCACAAAAAATACTACTACAACAGAAATGATTTTTTTGCCGTTTTTATAGATGGTACGGAACCCTTCGTGCGTGAGTTCGACTCGCACTTGGCCGGTTTTTTTTAATAAAAAATAAGGAATACTTAGACAAAACAATGGTAAATAAATTCATAGTTGCATAGGTATATAGATTCGACAATTTGGACTCTGCTAGTGTCAACATAGTAAAATAGTTTTAGTTTCCGAACCGCTTGTAGAGTCTATTGTAAAAGTGTAACAGTTGACATTCATAAGTGCCTTATTAGGGCCTAAACTGGATAAATGAGTTTTGATTTTAGCAGCACTGCTGCTACTATTTACTCAAAATCAGCAGCAGGCCAATTGACGCCGTTGGTTACATATCACGCCGCAGGTCGTGGGTTTGATTCCCATCCGGGACAAACATTTATGTGCATTAACATGTCCGTTAGCCAGATAACCGTGTGTGAAGAATCAGAAGAATGTCCCAGGATATTTATTTATAGTACGTACTTCTTATGTACTTCATCCAGCAAGATAATCCAATAAACACTCTTTATCTTCCCAAACATTAGGTACAGCTACCGCTGGAGATGTATAGATGTGTTGGTGTGTACCAACACACTGAAAACAACACCTAGTACCTACGTATGCATCCAGAAAGTTCCTGGATATAAATACAAATAGGTGGTGCCCGTGCCAGACGTGACTCAACCCAATATATAAACAGAACACTCTTCCAACACTTGCATTCATAACCTAGTCGACGTAATAAACACAATCAAAATGTCTCTCCCTTACTTCTTGGATTACGACCTCCCTCGTTGGCCGCGGAGACTCCTCGACCAGAACTTTGGTCTGGCTTTAACACCGCATGAACTTGTGACTGCAGCGACTAGCCCAATCATTCCCCACTACACGCCGTGGTGGAGAAACGACGTGGGATCCTCAATAAAAGCTGATAAAGATAGATGGCAGATCAATTTAGACGTCCAGCACTTCGCGCCTGATGAAATTACTGTTAAGATTGTAGATGGATACATTATTATTGAAGCGAAACACGAAGAGAAGAAAGATGAACATGGTTTTGTGTCCAGACAATTTGTGAGGAGATTCAAGCTGCCAGAAGACGTTAATCCTGTTGGTGTGGAATCTAAACTGTCTTCTGATGGTGTGCTTAGTGTTTTAGCTCCTATGAAGGTAGAGTTAGCTAAGGGTGAAAGATCTGTACCCATTACTCATACAGGACCAGTAAGGAAGGTTGAAGAAGCTGTGAAGGGTGAAGCTCAGGCCTAAAAGACTTGTGATAGTGATAAGACTATAATAAATAACTTTAATTAAACTAACATGAAAAAATGGAATTCCAGGAACGATTCAAGTGAAATTATGTTGCAAAAATAAGCACGAATTTTTTTTGTGTTTATGTTGTACTTTTCGTTTAATTTTATACATCACAAAGAATATAAATATTTATAACTAGCTGTTCCGCGCGGTTTCACTCGCGTTCCCGGGATAAAAAGTAGCCTATAACCTTCAGGGATAATGTATTTTCCTATTAGTGAAATAATTTTTCAAATCGGTTCAGTAGTTTCGGAGCCTATTCAATGCAAACAAACATACAAACAAACAAACAATCAATCAAATCTTTCCTCTTTATAATATTAGTAGAGAAAAGTGCACTAAATATACCTAGTAGGTATACTAGACTTAAGTCGGTAAGTACTTATACCAATAATTTCATAATATAAGGTAATCTGAGGGTGACATTAACTAACTTCATCAAATAATTTATCAGCGAAAGATAAAGATAAGTTTAAAAAAAACCTTGTAAATAATAATTTATTAAAAGTATAATTTGTTGTCAATATATTGAATCTTATTTGGTTATTATATTATTACATAAGCTGTTCCCCGCAGTTTCACTCGCGTTCCCGGGATAAAAAGTAGCCTATAATCTTATAACCTTCGAGGATAATGTAAGCTACATATCGCCGAACTATTATCTATTAGTGAAAGAATTTTTCAAATCGGACCAGCAACTCTCGAGATTAGCGCGTTCCAACAAACAAACTCTACAGCTTTATTATTAGTAGTATAGATAGATAGATATATATATTAGTATGCATTTTTAGGGTTCCGTACCTCAAAATGGAACCCTTATAGGATCACTCGTATGTCTGTCTGTCACAGCCACTTTGCTCAGAACTACTGGACCAATTGAAATGAAATTTGGTACACGTAATGTAAATCGGTGATCGGGAACGTGTAACGCACAGATTTATAAACAATAGGGTGTAACGTAGGTAAATAAATGAATTTTAAAACATGGGGGCTACTTTTGGGGGATAAAATTGGAAAATAAAAAACGATATTGTGTGATTTATCCAATGAAAGGGCTCATTGTGCGGAAAATTGACCATTTTTTCTAGAAACGCGTAGAATCAAGATGAAAAATACTACGGTCCCTTGAAAGACGGGCGGACGAGCCGAGCGAGCATAGTCACATTTTTGAAATGACATTCGGTGTTTGTCTATTGAATCCTTCGATGAATCATATCAAACATTGAGTCCTATGGAAATATTATCATTATCAATACTCGGTGATCGGCCTCGGGCATCGCGGGCAGTTTTCTCCAAAGAGAGAATATAATACATTACATAGGTAGGTACCTAATACGTTTATTATAATGGTTTTCGCTAACTAGACCATCGTTAGTTGAAATTGAAATATATAGGCAGGTTACCTACCTTACTTCGATTGTTTATGTATCTTAGTTATTTTGCTACTTTATGATGCAAAAAACGAACTTACCTACTTGATGAAGACTTGCGATGGATTAGATTCTTCAGAGATCGACGCATTAGATGAAATAAATACGACTCGCTTGGAAGGGGTTTTGTGCACTTCGTAGGTAGGTACCTACCTACCTTACCTACTATAAATTTATGAGCAACGAGATTTAAAAAAACGAAAAATATTTTTACATATTGAGTATTTATTTATGTAGCTACTTAAACAAATCAGTCTTACAAAAATAACGTAGGTATGTATTAATAATACTGTGGAATGACTAAATTATAATTAAAACACTGGCGTCTACTTATATCTAAGCTTTATCACCATGATCTTTCACTTCCTTGCGAACTGGGCCGGTCTGAGCGATGGGGACCTTCCTCTCGCCTTCCAGAGCCGGGGACACCATCCTCGGAGCAACCACCGTTAGCACACCATCAGATGATAGCCGCGATTCTACCGTCTCAGGAGTACAACCTTCTGGCAACGCATAGCGACGAGTGAACTGCCGAGAAATGAAACCGTGATGGTCCTTCTTCTCTTCGTGCTTGCCTTCCACCACAATATACCCGTCCGCAGTCTTCACGGAGATCTCTTCAGGCGCAAAGTGCTGCACATCCAGATTCACTTGGAACTTATCTTTATCAGACTTGATGCTGGAGCCGACGTCTCGGGCAGCGGCGGCGAGGTGACGCCAAGGTCTGTAGTACTCCCTGGACATCACAGGTCCGACGAGCGCAGACAGGAGATCGTCAGAAGACAGCCCCATACCAAAATGTTGATCCATCATGCGGCGAGGACGATCCAATTCCGCTTCCAAAAGTAATGGTAACAGCGACATCGTTCAATAAATTCTTCTTCAACACGGGAAATTATTCGATTTCTTCGCTATAATTTCGCAATAGAAAATTTTAGGAGAATTTCAGATAATGCGACTCGTTCAATTGTTATTTTTCAACTGATGACGAAATGCGCGCGCCTTCTGTATTTAAACACTGAGGACGCTATCTACTAGAAAGATTCGGAAGATTCGCGATGGGATTCAGGGGCTACCAATTCGAGGGCCGCATTTCCTTCAAAACTGAACATGTGCCGGCACCGGCGCGCGGCGCAATAGACGTTCAAGTAATTTGATTAGACAGGCTGCCGGCTGGTTCAAACAGTTCTATAAAATTGGCATGAACGTCAGTGGTAATATTTTTTCAAATTTAATGAGTTGTCAAATGGCATGAAGAACTAATTTAAAAAAAACCAAACAGTTTGGTCGAACTGTAAAGATGCTATCCGCAGTAGTCTGCCATACATACCCATCCGAAATTGCTGTAGTTTCACCAGGGCTTGTTTGCTCATTGCGATTCTACATGCATTCAGAAATGTATCTCTCTTGTATTCATGACCATTCTTCTGCCAAAATTAATCAAAGTTCAAAGTCCTTGACTGATGGCATGTTCCTTGTTAAGTTTTCACAAAGACAGGGATTTTCGAAAATCCACGCCTATGATAAAATTGGGTGTAAAACCGCGGGGCGGAAATCTAGTCTAGCCATAAATAAAAACCTTTCATTATTGAGTAATTTCAACGGAACACTGAACTTTATATTATACTTTATATTTATATGATCAATATTTGCGGTCCAGAGATTGGTAGTTCCTGTGGAGAATGCACTAGAAATTTCTCTAGTCTATCGTAGATGGCGTTAAACTATAGACTTTTCGAGAATTCTCTAGAATTATATACATTTTACTGCGTCGTTACAACGACATCTAGTGTGGAGTGGCAGTACTATAATAGAACACTTGTATTGTTGTATTTGATAATAATTAGCCAAAGTTTTCCAATAGATGTCAGTAAAAAATTTAAATTTAATTTTTATTTTTTTTGTAAAATAAATAAATAGATTTCAGATGGTTTTCAGTATGTAGTCACGAAGCGAAGCAGCGAATACTTATTGGTTCATGTCAATAAACTTGCATGGTATAAAAATGCGAAACCAAAACATCCTTGTCGCACTGTAAAGTAAAAAACCGGGTAAAAACTTTATGGGTAAAGGCGTAAAGGTGTTATATGATTGTTTATCTACTCTCATATAGTAAAGTTCTAATTATGAAATCAAAAACAGTACTTTAATGACCCACTTTATGCACACCCGCATAAATTAATATGTATATAGGGTACACACCCGTCTATAATGAAATTAAAAAATTATATTATAGTTCAGTTTTCTTCCCAAGATAATGCTATAAAATAACTTTTTTTTCATTAAGGGGGAACGTTCGGTTGGAGCGCGAAGTTCAAATTTTACCACATTTTTTTCAAATTGCAGCTCAGTTATAGGTTGTAAGTTATCAACATGTTATTTGCGAGAAGAATGGTAGTATATTTACTGATTAATAACAAAATAAATCATCAAAATATTCCTTTGCAAAAAACGTGATAAAATTTGAATTTCGCGCTCCAACCGAAGCCTCCACCTTAAAAACGGTAAAAAAACGATAATATTTTGTCATAGGTGTTCATGACTTACGGGTATCGATTAGCGACCTATAATTTAGCTGAAATTAGCAAAAACGTGATAAAATTTGAATTTCGCGCTCCAACCGACGTCTGCAACAGTAACATAATCTACTATTATTTCGTTAGTTTGTCAAAAGACAGGCAAACGTTCAGAGCCATACAGCCATATTTTATAAGTAAGTTTTAGTAGTAAATTATAAAATAGAGGATCAAAACTAGCGATATTGATGTTCGTCAGTAGCAAAGAGGAAATAAACATTAATTCATTAGTCAATTGCCGCTAAGTTGTTGTATTTTAAGCAAGAGTAGTACATCTATAGTAAAACAAAACTATTATATTAACTATTATATTATATTAACTAAATTAAGTAATCAAGGTCCGTCCAGCCTTCGAATGAAGGTGAGTCATCTTTACATCAATAAGTAATATCTTTAAATAATCGTGTTTATAAATTGTACATTGAGTTTTTTGAAATGGACATCACCAAAGGAGCATTGGCATAGCCAGGCAAACCAAAAATAATGTAGCCAGGCAGCTGGGCCAGGCCACAAACTACCAAGAGGGCCAGGCGCGGGCAGGCTGCCAAGCATAGCGCGTGCGTCAACCGTTGCGTGTGCGTGCGAAGTGGATGGAGGATAATTGAATAGTGCTGCGAATCACTGAAGGATACCCGAATGGTTTCGAGAAAAAGGGTTAGGCTCACTGTTAGCGGCAGATTATTTGCTTCCTGTTTGCCTCCCTATAATTTTTAAATGGAGTGTCCATACCGCGCGAAGTGTACGCTTCGCTAAACGTTTTGCGGCGTTTCGCTAAATGACTCGACTCATTCAGTACCTAAGCGTCTGATTCACAGCGCGATACAATGAGTCAGCGTCAGATACGTACGAGGCTGACGCCACGCAGTCAGTCGGTGGATAGCACAGGTGGATAGTCTGCCACTAACTGTGAGCCTAGTAAGGTCGCAGCCTAATGGTTATCATATATTTTTGTTATTCACATTAGAATTATCAAAAATATATAATTTTATTAGTTGTAATGTGTGGGCAATTTGAAAATTTACATTGGCAGCACCAGCTATGATCTGTCTCTCTGACTGATTGACGTATATGAATTGAATTGTCAAATTGTGTCAATTGTGATTCGCCCGCTCCGCGCTCGCCTTCATACGCTTGCCCGTAAAATTGTATCGTGGAACAAAACATTAAAATAAATGGTTTTTATTTAGTAGTGCGTCTAATAGATAACAAAATAGTTGCCGGGTGTGCTGTGATTTTCATATTCTAATAATTTTTTATGCGTACATATAAATAGTGTTTAAGTGAACAGTGAAAAAAAAACGGCGAGAATCATTTACAGTTGCGGCATTGTCGATGTAATCCTTGTTTTTGTGAATTTATACTTGTGGTGATAATGGCAGACAATTCAAAATTGACTGACGAGGAGAGGACCGAGATCCGAGAACAGTTTGAGCAGGTAAATTTAATACTAATAAGCATTATTTAGTACTTACCGGTTCATGGTTTTAACAATTTATTTATCGAATTTATTAGCCAGCTCCTATTTTGCGCATCGTTAGCACTTAACATTGTTTTTCAACATAAAGAACTTAGTTACTTCAAATGTTTGTGCATTCAAATTATGATTCTGATTCCTAATGTTTTCTGCAACGCGTGTGGTCCGAAAAACGCGTAGGTATGTATAATACCTACTGCAGCCTTCTGAAAGTTGGGATCAATATATTTCTCTTATATGATTAGGAAATGACTCATATAAAAGTTACTTTCAAGGTCCACTATTTGTACTGATAATACATTTGATATGATAAGTATTACATTTTATCTAAATTTTATTATTATCTCAGTAATGATTAATAAGAATTTAATGTAATATTTCTAAGAAATCTTGCCTCATAGGCAGTACATTGTACAATCAGCCCTAACATCCACCTTAGGATTGGTATAATAGAGTTGATAATGCAGCGATGATGCAAGAAGGGTGTCATAATATTGCCACTTTGTGTATATGTATACACATCATGATGTTGAAGACCTTGTCATACTGTCTAGATAATAATTCACACTATAATGAGTTGTTTATAATGTATCTCATTACTAGTGTCATACAATTCTTTGTACTCATTAGACATCATTTCAAGTAAGTACCTGATTAGACATTATTGGTACTTTGCTAACGAGCTGAACCTACCAAAAAGCATTGGCTAGATATTATCATGAATATGTAGCTTACAACTGAAAATAGTTTTGAGTACTTACTTTGTTTTACTTACTGGGCTCTTTTTGCGTGATTTTTAGTTTTTAGTTTTGATTACATTAATATCTCTATGAAAATTCAACCACCTTTCCCTATTGAAGATTAATGTAATACTTGAGTTGTGATACAAACACAACACACTATGGTGAACAGTACCAGCAGGTGAGCGGTATGCATTTGCTACCTTAGTGGTATAAAAAAACTTGACATATAAATTCTGTGTATCAATTTACTGTAAATATTGTGGCAACACATCTGACAATACAGCGAGCTTCTTGGCAAATCCTCTATCATAAGCAAGTCTTCTTCAATGTGAGCCTGCAGTTAGCATTTGATCATCTGCCTGCCTGTTTGTCAACCTTATGTCATAAAAAAAACTCCCATCTTCTTTAGAGCTTATCAAGTGTACTGTCCATACATATGTACCACAAATTGATGTAAGCATGTGTCCTATGCAATCATGTGTGTGTTTGGGACATTTAAAAAAATGGTTCAGTTACTTAAATGGTTAAATAAACCTTTTCTAATTGTAAAAATGCAGTTTATTGTTAATATTTATCAATGCATATGAATATTAATGCAAACAAGATACTATCTGATTTATCAACACATGATAATTGATTAAGTTAATAGCTTTTGATTATTTTACATATACCATTTTGGACATTTCTAATAAAATAGTAGATAGGTATTTAAAAAAACAGTACCTGGATGACCTGATATTTAAAAATAGTTAAAAAGGTATTAGGTACCTATTATTAACACCATAGCCCAGACCATAGCTTAGTCATATGCTAACATAAGCAAAGGTACATTAAAATGTTGCGCATGTGTCATTTAACATTACCCAAGAGGCATTTTATGTGCCACATGTTTTAGTATTCTGAATATGTCTTGCTATCTGTTGCCTTGACATGTTTGGATGTAAAGTTAACACAGGTATCACATTACTAAATTCTAATAATAGCCTGGAACATTGTCCTTAGAGCATGCTTTCTACTTTTCAATGATTCACAATGACTTAAGGTTTTCAAGACTGATTGCAAGATAAGTTTGAAAATCGGCTTCCAAAAAGAGCAACTTATCTTAAAAAATAATACATCCTACTAATCCTACTTCCTACCATCATACTAATATTATATTTGTTACTCTTTCATGCATAATCTACTGAATGGATTTGGATGAAATTTGGAACACAGAACACACTTAAGATACTTTTATCCCGGGAAAACATAAGATCCCTCGGAAACGCTGGTGAAACAGCGGGGTGGAAGCTAATACATAATATACCTAAAATTTTAATATTCAATAATTAGTAAAGATCTCCTCCAGGGACTAGATAAGCAATTGCTTCCAGTAATGTGCCTATCACTTTATTTAGGTCAATATGTCTATTAGATAATTATTCAATTTGCTCTCTATGTATTTACCATTTAGATCAAATTCATAACCAAGTACATGTAGGCATGAACTGAAATATTATGTACGAAACATAATGTTATTCGATAAATAAGTTTATTTTTACTTAATTGTGTAAACATTGATATCTTTCAATGATTGTTGATCAGAGTTCATTTACTTCCATTTGTAAATGGTAAATGCACGTAAACAAGTAGAAAAAACAGAAATGTGCAATAATATGCAATTTATTGTATCAACATTAAAAATAGTTAATAGACTTGTTTCCTTTCTACGGGTTTCTTTATAGAATGGCATGAGATGCAGTTTTCTTAGCTTGATTTTGTTACTTGGTTCGGCAACGTCATAATATCAAGTAAGGTTATGGTCAATCCGACTGTCCAATGGTTTATCATTAGGATTCTCTCATTGATGTTAATCCAACCAAAGCATTTTGTTTTAATCTCCATGCAACTCACGATATGATGATCACACAGTGCTTGATTAAGAATTCCAAGCATGGATTTGTTGGATGTCATGGGAATCAAATTCAGAACCTCTCATTTTGCAGGTAGTCAAAGAACTCCTATTGAGGATGTGCAATATTTATTAGCTGGCTTGTTCAGCATTATTAAATTTGGTTTTTACTTGGTACTTTTAAAAAATAAGCCAGATTACATCATTTAAGGTCCAAAAAAAAAATCGCTAAAGTAGTAAGAAGAAATAGGGTAATTAAAAATAATGTACACAAATGAAAATGCTATCTATGCATAGAATATATAGATACTACCGTACTATAGATTCTACCATGGTCAAATTAAAGTCTATTTCTAATCTCTATAACCGATTATAATGTAGTCCTTTTGGCAATGAATAATTTTTGAATTTGATTTATTTATACATTTGGAATTTTTCTATGGAGGTTAATCCGGAAAATGTTTTTTTTTGTTCTTTGTCGCCATCATGAAAACCGTGATTTCTTCCTGTCTTAATATTTTCTGAGATTTTAACTAACAACCTTATTTTCTGCTAATAAATTTTACACTAACATAAGGATGTGATGAAATGATTGCTTCTTCAATAATAAACACACTTAGCTCTTATGTCCGATCTCATAATAAAGCTGTCAGCGTTTCTCAATATGTTTACATTTAGCGCCTTTGAAGTTCCTATCGGAATTCGCTCTTGGGTGCAGTTACTTCATCGGAAATATATATAAAACAGATATAATTTATTCTGGAATTTAACCTAAAGAGAGGCTTAGACCCTGAATCTTTGAGCACCCTATATTGTGTGTTTTCTAATTGAGTTAAAGTTGCAATAGATTTGGAAGCTTCATATAATCAGAAGTGAAGAAAAAAAAAAACAGAGAGAGAATTACCAAACGGTCGTCGATAGTTTGTTACGATAGACTTATCTGGTAATACTCTGATATAATCTCTACTAAATATACTCAGTTTAACTACTTGTACTGTGCAACTGAATGCTTACACCAAACCGGGAACAGAAATGTAGAAGAATTTGTTACATGTTTTATCATCATGCCAGTTAAAAGACGCCCACTTCTGGATAAACGCCTCTCCCAAGGATCTCCACGATGGCCGGTCTTGCGCTACCCATATCCAGCTGTTTCTCGCGACAATTTTAAAGACACCATATCATATTGAAAAACATACCAGATATTATATACCAGACACCAAATTGACAAAAAAAGGAAGGTTAAGAAAAGTTGGCGAGTGTTCAAAACTTCTACCTTTTCGCTCAACTTGTAATGGCTTAGCTTTTATTTTCAGAATACTTAGTTGGTTGAGAGCATCGGCTGACCTTCGTAGGTCGCAAGCGGTTCCGCTGTCTGACTCATGGCCATCAAAAATACAATTATTGCCTCACGGTCTTTCGCCGTGTTTTTAAAGGCAAACCAGTCTGGTGTACCGTTACGTTATATATATATTTTAGTCTGTTTTTGGTACACTACTGTCTATGTATGGGGTGATTGTTGCTTTTTGCCTGCAGTTTGAAATAGTATTTCTTCCTAGTTTTGTCTATTGTTGTATTCTTGGAAAATAATGTTTTTCCTAGGCGGTATCATAGTACATGCAATGTTACCATATCTAATAGGTTATTGAGATATTACTAGGAACCTAAAAAGTTTTTTGGAAAACTTATTAACTTGACTTTGGATAGCACCATTTTATAAATCGTATGAGTTATTCCTTTATTTACCTAATACGCCTATTTACGTCTATTTACAGACAAATAACGAGTGTTCATAATTTTTAATTGCATTCAATGATAATTTATAATGTTTTTTATTTGCTCACTTTAACACGACATTCAGCCGTAGGTCTGTGCATCGACCTTGGTCGAAGAATGTGGTCGCCAGCACGCACCTCATTGCAACCTTATTATGTAAGAGTTAAGGTTTATATTATGAAGGGATCTTAGACTTACCTAGTACTCACCTATGTGTAGTCGGCTGGGCTCCAACGTAAATAGCATTAAAGTACCATTGTGCTATCCTCTGACTTGCTCTTGTTGGCAAAGTTATGTCGTTAACGAAGGATGTTACTACATTTCTCTCAGGAAATTCTACAAAAGGTCTGCATTGTCATCAGTCCCATCAATTTGCGTTTGGTTTGCTCTGTAATCTTTAAAAGTTTAAAGTACTCAACGAGAAACCCGAATATGACGTAGTGCACGTTACTTCAACAAATCTAAAATAATTTTTCACACGTTGACTTGACATAAATAAAAAACGCCAATAAAAAAGTTAAGCCAAAGAAAGCCTTCGACCCACCAGTGTAACTTGGACCCTCCCGTTCACCGCAGTGTTTAATTCCAAATTGAAAAAGTACAGATGAGAATGACCTCGAAGGACCATAACAATCTGGCTGGTACAGTTTCAAATGGCAATGACCGCGAACTCGCGACGGGGTTTTAAGTAACTCAATAATGTTAATATTCAATACTTTAATCTTATTTGACGTAAATATGTGGTTTGTTATAAATTCATGTAGACAAACATCATTGGTAAATGAGAGCGTCTCATTTAATATTTGGATTAGTTTCTTCTCCAGAAACTGCTATGTCCAATAGTATATACCTGGAACTGTTTTTAAAAATAAGACAGATTTTTCCCGATTGCTCAAGTATTTGATAATCTCATTAATCTTCTTAGATAGGTACTAAATGTGATTTTTAGCATGTGAGAACATGTTTATTACTCTTTCACGCAAAAACTATTGAACAGATTTTGATGAAACTTGGGACCTACATAGATAGATAGATCATATCCTGGAATAACATAGGCTATTTTTTTTCCTGTGAACGTGGGGGACAGCTAGTATTGCAAATGTGAATGTTTCGATATTTAGATGTTTGTGACTCAATTACGAATCAAAAACTGAATGGATTTGGATGAAACTTTTTATCCCGGGAAGACAATATCCCTCGGGAATGGGGCCCGCGGCGGAGTGGTATTATTGAATAATATGAAAGCATTTCTATTTCACCAGCTTAGCTTAGGTACTTGATTTACCTTAAAAGGTTACCGGTATTTTCGGCCATGCTCATATTTCTCATGGGCGATAGTCATGACCAAATAAGGTTCCATTCATACCGAGATCTGAGATATATACCTATGAACTTTACATATTTGAATGTTAATGGCTCACTATTTAACTTAGCAAGTCATTGAAACTTAGAATAGTATCTTTGTCACAGTTTTACTGAAGCAACTAAAGATAAACTTCTATGCCTAGATATTAAATAGGTTTTAGTAGTTTTCTGTATCAAACTAATAACCTATTTACTCGACGAATTATATCATCCTTTTTGTATTCAGATCGATAGGCGTATCACTGTCTAGAGTCTAGACTTTCGTCTATACTTTAATACTTACTTTGAGTAACGTCGAGTGTGTGTGACTGGCATTATACGGGACAATCCGGCATTTGTCTATTGAAACTAGTTAATTCTGCTGTTGAAACGACGGAATGAAAAAAACTGGTCACACAATTTTATACTTTAAAGTCTTTAACACATAAAAAAACCGTATTTGGTGGTTTGGTAACCAGTTCAGCATAATGATTTACACAGTGATTTTACTTGGGTACTCTTCTAATTCTGAGTTTTTAACCGGATTTTAAAAGGGTTTTTAAAACAATGGTTATAGAACCGTGAAGTCTCTTTGGCAGCACTGACAGATTCAACAACAAACAATAAATTATTCTAATAAATCTTGTTTGTCTAATTTTGTTCCTGGTGACTCCTAATACCTGACGTGGCTCGCACTTGAGCTTTTAAGGGATTATTGACAATATAACAATTACCAGGGTTCAGAAAGTATTGTCTATGACAAATCCATAATTCGCCATGATATTACCTACATTTCCCAAGAGAACGGTGCGAATGACAGCAAGAATAATCAATCATCTTTGAATCAAATGAATCAAAACAAAGCATAAAACAAATATTTCGTTGACGACGTAAACAATACACAAACCGCAGTGGTTAGAAAACTAATCAGTCATCCGATTATGCCTAACTAACAATAGTACCGTCAGCCCATGGCTTGGCGCGTTCGGCTGGTACAGACGCGACGGTAAAGTTTATTGTTTTTAGATTACGGCACGGCAACATCAAAATTAAAAAATCCGTGGTGGTTAGGAAAAAATAAAACGTAAACATTGTCTTTTGTGAAAGCATATTCATTTTAATTTTATTATCATGTTCGTACACTAAATTAAAAGTCAAACATGTATTGAGCGTTATATTATAGCCTTACAAACAAATTGCATTTAACAATTTGCATATGTTAACATTGTTATGGGTATAAAAAGTAAAAATGAGTCTTAAATCCTTGAGAACACTATTGGATATTGTTTGTATTATTGCGAACTGGCTTCTGAACCTGAGAGCATAAAATAAGGTATTGTTTTAAATATTTTACTAATGCCGTGTCGACATATTGCCGTGCCGTAACCGCAGCGAGTGTAAACAGCCTTTCAGTGAAACTTGCGGTATTTTACAAACGTATGATTCAGTGATTGCCGTAACAGATTCGTGATAGTGATAACGCAGAACGTGGTTCCACTGGTGTGGTGACTGCTAGTGACTAGGTTGTCGTGTATGGTATATTATTTTTCTAGAATTATTTGCTGTTCAATTTTAATTATTGTCATGATTCATTGAATGAACATTACATTGTAATATTAATTTATTTTTATAGTCCGATAACTAGAGTAAGTTACTTGCAACCTATACCTAAATTGCTAAATGCAACATCTCACTAGTTAATCGACTTCCAAAAAAGTAGGTTCTGTGGTCGACACGTTAAGAGTACCTACATCATTTTATCTATGTCTTATCTATCCTCGTAAGCATTTGCCTCACAAATTATTCTGTTATGATTTGTGTGCGTGTATTTATCGGGAAAAATATTCGTACTCTCCAATTAATTAAATATAGCGTTCAGCGAAATTAGAATGATAACCTCATGTGTTATTACGAAATATCGCAGATAAGCGATATATGCGTTATACATACAGTATAAACGCTTAATTTTAATTTTACTGGTATTCGTACGATAAAGCTATGCATTTGATTAGTTATTGATTTAATTTTCCTGCCGTTTAATTATATCGTAATACCTACAATGATGTAATTTGTAATCACAACGAATTTTATAATAATGTACTTATTACTTAATGTCACAGAAATAAAATATTTTTCCCCGTAACTGATTTGAAAAATACACGAAATTGAAAAAATACATATGGGATCCTATGTATTTTTTTTTAATCCCGGAAAAAACCTTCTTTCATCACTTCACCCCTACGTTATAAGAAGAAGATTAAAACCGTAGAAATAAAATGTACCTTCTTACGTACTTATGTATTTTTTTTTTCGATCCAAAAAAAAATTCGAACGAATTTCAAGTCTTAGAGGGAGAAAAGAGGATGTAAATCTTGCGCCATGATGAGTTAATCATTTTACTCGTGAATTAATCTATCAGGCGTTACTGGTTATATACTGGTTTCGATCGACACTTGGTGATTGCTTTCCACTGTTGGCCATGGCTTTTAATTGACAATACTTATTGCTGGTAATAAGTACAAGGTAGACCGTCTTAAATGGAGATATTTATTTGCATACTTATCAACTTTCTGTGTCATAATCCTTAAAGCATTTCCGTTCTATTTCGAGACACTTGTTGCACGAATTATGACGAAATTATTTGAAGAAGTTAGGTCGGTATAGATGAACAATTATGTCAGTTATAGTATCTAGACAATAGATAGTCAGTCGAAGTTGCGTCAATATCGTATTATGTAACGAGTACCTAAATACCTAACCACTATCAATATGCACAGGATGTGTGATAATGTAGATGTACGTAATTAAAAGAACCTGTAAATTTTTATTTATCTCGAGGCAATTAGTCGTAACTCGTACAGGTTGTCATGTTCATGAGGCTCTTTGTGTGGTTTGTCCGGTAAGGTTGCTGCAGCTATCAGAGGCTACCAACTTTAGTCCTTTAAAAAAACAAAAACTAGGCATACCCTTTGAACTAGCCTCTGTATAAGCCATACGAAAATGCAACGTACAGAAAAACGGTTTTTTTACTACAAGAGACAAATCATCGAGTCTGGGGAATAAGTGTTGCTACTTGTATGCTTCATTTAATCTTAATTAACAAATTATAGTCATTATATTTATAAGTATAGTTTATAACTATTCGAAAATTTGTCACAACAAGTATTTAACTACATTCTCAACAGGACTGTTATAAATATTATGTTATGAGTCATTGTTTCAAACTCGCTTAGGAATTGTACCAATACAACGTCACTATTACCTATTACCGTACCAGTTACGCAAACACGGACAGTTGACTCAACTTTTGTAAGGGTACGGCTATTCATAGGCAGATTCGTTTAGAAGGGGTTAAAATAATCAATATGGACTATTACAGACGCCACATGTGAAAAAAATGGTAAACTGGCTAAGGTAGCTAACATAAATAAATAAACTTCGACGAATCAATGGTGGGCAAGATGCTGAAACAATATATTTCCTTTAGAAGAGGTGGTTATAAACGAACTCAAGATTGTATTCTTTTTGATAAATAGAGCCGATTATAAATTCAATTCTCTGAATACTAATACATAATTATCTATCAATATTATCGTGACGAAATATATCGTAAATCGATATAATAGGAACTTGATATAGCTATCAATAGTCATATCGCGAATCGAAATAAAAACACAAATTAAATTTATTTGATATAGTCACACGGTTACAGAGTACCAGGGCCACATACATTCCAAAGAGCACCTTATAGTGGCGTGGCACGCACACAAGGACACATGTGTTTTCTGGCTATAAGTCACACACAAAGAGCCTCATGGATCGTTTGTACTCTTCGGTTAGGTCGACACTCGGTGACTCACTGCGCATTTACACTGAAAGGTGAGGGGACCAGTGAGAGTGTACGTAGTCGTAAAATAATGTAATAACATACAATAACCGCTTAAAATATCAAAAGAAGCAACAAGAAAAGGCTGCTATTGAGTTCAGGAACGATTACAAAAGAGATTTCTTTATGCTGCGTTCCCCAACAGACGATAACTTTAAACGAAGATCGAGATAAGACAGGTTTAAATTTAAGCCAGAGCGTAAACAAACTTACTAGAGTTGTTTAAACACCATAAACTATGGGGCTTGTATCGAAATCAATAAGGAAAAACAGCTTATCTTTTTGGTACTACATAACTCATTCAAGCGAAACTACTTCTTATTGCGCACGTAATAAATGTTTTAAAACTCTGGAATGTTTTTCTTTGCAATGCCGTCATTGCGGAAACGCTGCGCGTGCGCCGGTCAAGTTTGGTGCACAAATAGCTCGCGTGCCTGTAAAGCTGTGTTACTTAGTGGAACTTTGCCATTTCTGTTATTGCTATACCTGTTTGGTATTGTAACTGTTATTCATTCATTTTATGTTCTATTATTTTATTTTTTTTACTAAGTATCGGCCTGTGTTTGACCACAATCTCACCGCGGTCAATGATGATGTGGCCGATGATGGTAAGCACACAAAGCCTAGAAAGGAACTGGCTCTCATGTGCAGCTATCGGAACACACCGAAAGGTGCTTGGCGACAGATTTTCAACTTGAGGGTGGTAGCCAGCCAGGCAGATACTACAACATCACCACCGTGCTATGGTTTCCTCACGATGTTTTCCTTCAGCGAAAGCTCAAGCTCATTGTAGGATTCGAACTCGGGACCTTCGTCTCGGCATCCGACTGACACTACCACTGAGCTATCATCGCCTTAAAAGTGTAAATTTGTAAGGTCTTTATGTATTCAGATTACATTATTTCTTCAATCGTTAAAGGCAGTTTTAAGACAATGCTCATTGAGTTACTGGGTACCCAATTAAAATCAGTTATCTTGAATTAATATACTTAAATGTCTAAGAGATGACTGTGATTCCATCTACGTACTAGTTTTCGCCCCGGGCACCTAAAGACATTCTACAGAGTGGGTGTGTCGTTACAATCTTGCGACACAATAGTTAAACAATGGACCTTCTATGATCTGGATTATTTCTTACCTTAACCGTCTAGCTAGATATTAAATAAGCGACAATGGTGCCGATTCTGTTGTTTACGAACTTAACTAATATTAGATAGGTTACCTCTCTTTCATTTTAACCTTATTGAAAAAAGATAGAACATTTTTAATGCTGTCAGTTTAATCCATACCGTCGTAATGTACGGGTAAATAGTCGTGACCAATAAAGATCGCGCTTAAATTCACATTGAAATGTGTGATCGGATTAAACTGACAGGACTAAAATATCTTGCATCCCTTTCTTATATTTACTATTAGAAAGAGATATAGTGAGATGAAATTTATTTAGTTCGTAAACAACAGAATCGGCACCAGTGTATATTCTAAAGCTATACTCATATTTAGTGATATCCTTTTATTAGGTCTTTAGAAACGCTGATAGTTTCTTTTTACCATTATTAATTATAATATTAAATTCGACTGTTATGAAAATTGTATGAATTGCATTCTCCGTGTATTACCAATAGGAACAAACAGACTAAATTATTTTCAGAAACAATATTCAATAGTTTTCTAAAAGAACACCGCAGCACCCGAGCACAGCGTGAATGCAAATATTGTAAATAACTTTCTTATCTCTGTCCGTCTGTCCGTTCGTCCGTATCGCTTTCCTCGCTCCACACGGCTTATTAATTAAAACTGCATGTGTGAATACGAGATGAAAATGAAAATAAATTGCGCATTTTGCTGAGCTGCATAGACAAGAGTACCTCATGATATTGCTTCAGAATTAGTTATCCAGGCTATTAGTAAGCCTTAGGACATTTGGCAACACGTCCTCTATAATCATTGGAAAACCCAAACCCATGACCCATGTAATACCGATACGCTTATTGGCTAATGCTCACGAGGAAACCCTACGCGACCAGAATCCTAACTGTATTGTTTGTGGGTAGTGCTAAAGTCATATTTACTTTATGTTGCGTGATTGTTTTTATAACAATTATTATTACCTATAGCCACATTTATTATAACCATTAGGTATGTTATTTTTGCGTCCAACCGTGACTCGGAACTTTCAAGGGAAAGAAAAGCTGCAAATGGCTAAAGTTCAAATGTTGGTGGACTTTATATAAATTAATGATTCATACTGACGCAGGTACTATTTCCTTATTAAATAATTAGTGGTGTCTGTATAAACCCAATTCTCTTCTGTTATTAATTTATTTAAAATTGATTTTAATGAATCAAACAAAGGGATTTACCAGTTTCTAATGTATCGTTTCTCATTACCCTTCAGACCGTGTCGTGGTTTTATATCGCGAGAAAAACAATATTTTTCTGCGTATGTATGTATTATATGTTATTTACCGTTTTTATTACATCGATTCTCCTTATACGGTGTGTAGTGCTCTGTGCTCGACTTAACATACAATGATGAATGTATTAAAGTTGTGTAAAATGTGGTTTCGCCATTTATTGTTCTCGTTATCGTTTAACTGCATCCCGTGTCCGCCTACCGTTTATGACTTGGAAGATAACAACATGGGGTTGAACTATGACTAATATGGTCATGTTATTATCGAATTATTAGTACAGTCAAAGATTTATCACGGGAGCAAGAGAGCTCAATAGAAAGATCAGTCGTTTGTACGGCTGTAATACTTAATTTTGTGCGATATCTTATTAATTATGCACGACTTCTAGACGAATTTGCTCATTGTAGGATTCTAACCCACCACCTTCGTCTCGGCATTCGACGTTTTATCACTGAGCTATGCTATCATCGCCTTAATAATTTAGGAAGTAATAAAAAAAAATCTTGGAAGCTTTTAAAGAATACCATGTGCTCTTTCGAAGTATCCTTTTGTTTGCTTACATATTTACAATTTTCTACTTCTACCTGGTTAAATTCTGAGAATTCTGGCCTTAAAAATAAAATTACTTTACAGCATAATTTTGTTGTTTATTTGTTTTGCGGTTTCCCATTGACGTAACTTAACCAACTAGGGACTTTTCCGGAACCAAGTTTAGGTTAATTTTATTTATCATGTATTTGTAACATTAGACTCATTTTGCTCTATCATCAAAACTGTAACTTTGTTTACGTTTTATAATCTTGTTTATTTCATTAGAAATAAGTACGTCTCAGACAGAAACCTTAGTTTGATTCCAGTTGGTTTTGTTCAGTGATAAAGAAAGAACTTTGTTGTATACGTCTGGCTGGCTAAGTACCTGTTGCTGATCATTGATCGTTGTGTGCCAGCAGCTGACTTTTAGAACCAGTTTCCCTTATAGGTTTGTCTGCTACACCACCTTCAGGATCATCATCCTACTAATACTAAAAATGCGAAAGTTTGTGAGTATGTAGGTATGTATGTTTGTTGGTCTTTCACGTAAAAACTACGGAACGGATTTGAATGAAACTTGGCACATAGATCATACCCTGGAATAACATATAAGCTACTTTTTATCCCGGAAAAACATGAGATACCTCGGAAACGCGGGTGAAACCGCGGGGGACAGCTAGTCACTTATATATAGTACTACATAGTTATTCTGTTTGGTGAGATTGAGATTTTAAAAAGTCATGATTAGAAACAGATTCAAAGTACCTACAGTCTAAATTTGTGTTTCATATTTAGATTAGAACATTAAGCTGTAATATATTTTGATACCAATAGATTATCAGTATCACTGATAATATTGATGTTCATATCATATCATTATGTAATGTAGAGGCATGTTAATAACAGGATATATCACTATAAATACCTAGTCTAATGCCAAGCGTCAATATTCTATGATGTGGTTAAGGTAATATTATTTTGGTAATGGACAGAGAAATAATAAGAGGTAGAAGAAAATTTTGTGGTAGAATTTTGTTTTTTGAAATTGATCCTTAGAGCTCTTACACACGAGCGGCATGTTGCCAACGGCAGAGGTAACGGCAGCCGTCGACACGTGAGCTGACGACGAGTGCCGCTGATATTCGAAATGCCGTTATATGTGCATGTGTTAGAGCTCTTAAAATAAGCAATTAAATAAGATTTTTTTAATCAGTAAGTTGCTGTATTAACACTTTAAAACGGCATTTATGATTAATGTGATATAATTAATATCATAGTAATGATTTATCATCATCAATGTAGATGACTTTGTCTGTACTTAATGCAATCAGCTTAATTGGCAAAAAGACAGCTCTTTATACTCAAACCAATTAAAAATGAAATAAAAACAATTTCACTCGAATTTACAAAGACTGCGGATTTTGCATTAAAAAAGTGGTGCACCCGTCGTTTTTTGCAGCAGTGCAAATAAAATTATCTGTAACATACGTATTACGTAAACTTTCGCAACACACGCGAACTGCGAAATTAAAAACAAAATTATTAACGGAAAATGCCAAAGTTGCATATTGCACGTTTGATACATTTTTTTTATCTATATTGCTCAAGTGCTGTTTTGCAGACCCAGATTGCATTGTCTTGGGTAACTTTCGTGTTTCAAATCGCAATTTTGACGATCCATGACCTAATTGTGGCTATCCACAACATGAATGTGATTTAATCATGCAATGTTAAAAATAAAACATGATTTTCTTTACGTTTATGGAAGATTGTCACTGTTCTCCAGACAGCTACCCTTAGCTATAGTCTTCCTTGACCTACCATGATCCATGTTTAAATTCGACGTAAAAATACACATTATTTAATCCTACTAGTAATTTTAATGCGGAAGTTTGTGAGTGAGTATGTTTGTTACTTCTTCACGCTCAAACGGCTCAAATGGCTGGACCAATTTTGATGAAATTTGGTATGGAGGTGGCTGACATTCTGGATTAACACATAGGCTACTTTTTATCCCTCGATTTAATGGTGATACATTATTGTCATAAACGATAATATTTTGAACTATGTCTTCATTAATCGCCCAGTTTTTTTTAGTGCTATCTACAAATTTCCCTCGTCTCTCCTCCTTGCAAGGTTTACATTTATTTCAGGGCCGTGATCCCTTCGAATACCATATAAAGACCACCCACGAATCTTCCACGCACCATTAACACCCAGCAGCGAATTCCGTGCGAACTTTCCAGTGCGCGGGCGCAGTATCTATTCATAACCATATGCCGATGTTTACCGCTAACTTCCCATGCTCTGCTTCGCATGTGCTATGCTATTGTTTGCTAATACGACGACCTGACCTTTGACGTGTGACAGATCTTGATGGAATCCGGGAGCTGAAATATCTTCTGTTACAATAATTGGATGCCTTAAAATAAGACAAATGACGTGAGAATCCGGAAATATTCTGAACTAGATTCCGCCCCGCGGTTTCATCCGCGTTCGCCAGGGATCATATGTTTTCCTGGGATTAAAAGTATCCTACGTGTTAATCTAGGTTATAAACTATCTGTGTTCCAAATTTCATCCAAATCCGTTCAGTAGTTTTGGCGTGAAAGAGTAACAAACATCCTCACAAACTTTCGCATTTGTAATATTAATTAGTAGGATATCAGCACATTTACTTGTTTTGATCAAAAAGCTTTGATTATTAGATTCCCCGCAATATCTAACAGATATTTTTGTCTACTGGTGACGTAGCCGATGTGTGAGAATGTGCCTTTAGTATACCATAGTACTCGCTCGTCTATTTTTATTGTCTATTACAATAAGGAGGTAATGGCTTTAGCCGCCAGTTCCTCTCTATGATAGGATAGGGTCCACTTACGAGCGTCCGGTGACTCCCCCGTTTCGAAGAATTGATCATGTTATTTTATTTACTTTTACGATCAAATTTGGCACCTGACTATTCAGTATTCTGTGCCGGCCGTTGCTTCTTCTAGGAGAGTCAGATTGAAGTCAGTCGGTTTAGGAGATGCTGGAGCAGTAAATGCAGAATATGTACTATACTTTCCTGAATGTCGGGTTATTGTTACTACGAAATTAATATTTTTAAAAGATTTTGTTTTCATCAAAAAATCATTCATGGGTGATTTCTAATGGTGAACTTCGTATATTATCCGTGTCATATTATCATTAGCATAGATAGAGAATTTATGACTTTGAAAGTAATCTTAATGGACTCAATATTGTAGACTGATCATTACTCACTTAGTCATTTCCATTGGAAAAATATTGATTTATTTTATCTTAGTCTTAGGATACACACTTGGTTTTTCCCTTTTTATGATCGTGTAATTTAGTAAGTACAAGCTTCCGCCCCGCGGTGGTCAGCCAGGTCAATCCAGGGAGTCAGCTACCCCCATACCGAATTACATCAAAATTGGTCCAGACGATTGAGCGTAAAGAAGTAACAAACATACTCACAAACTTTCGCATATATAATATTAGTAGGATTAAATCTAGATTTGGCATTAATTTTATTATTATCATCATTAAAAAATAAAAGCGCATAAACATAGTTCGAATCAAGAAAGTGTTTTGTTTTTTTAATCCCTTTTTGTACGCATAAATAGGTTTCTTCGTCGGTAAAGGTATCGTGTCCATGTCAAAGCATAACCCTTAAAAGTTATATGCTTGAACTTCGATCCCTTTGAGTGGTAGGGTTTCCTATGGCACCTTAAGGTGCTGAGTTACTTGGTATGTGACTCATGTGTTCACTGGAGTCATGTCATACTGATTAAAAAAAATGAAAGTTGATACAAAGCAAATAGTATGCGCTGAAACCAGCTTTATTATTCGTTTGGGTATCGAATTTAGCAAATTTTTACTTAGCATGTTCTTCTCCCAGTTGCCAGTTGGTATGTCTTTCCTTCACTTCGTAAAGAAATTACGGAACGTCTTGACTTTTTGTACATTAAAAGTCTTGCGGAATTTCTTGGAACTTATTACAGTTGACGTATTAAAAAAAACTCAAGTTAAGGTTTTAATAAATAAGTACCTTATCAATTAACACCAACACCACCGAAACTTTAAGAAGTTAGATTAATAAAAACAGTTTTTCGACAGCAGTCTTAACTTCAAGTACCCTCCAATATTCCGACAGTGAAGAAACTCCACGTACTTGACCAAAAGCGACATTCAATCAAGTACATCGTGGATCGCGGAGGTTCGACTCGGGTCAATGATCCCCTAATCGCATAAGTATCGAAAGAGGTCCTTCACCTGGCCTCACTTTAGTGTCTATGTAAAATGTCGACGTAATTGGCGAGAAGTATTCATAGAATTATAAGGCTCTTTTCACGGTTCTCCGCTTGTTATTCTATGGTTCTGGGTTCTGTGTATTTGTGACTGTTTTCTCACGTTCCAATTTTTGATTATGGATGTAAGTGGAACAAGTCGTCAGAATCGATCGTTCAGATTGGGTACAAAATATTAGCACTGTAAAAACGAAAAGGGCCAAAGAGAAGTATTACTACTTACCTACTATTTATTACGTAAACAAGAAAAAAATTCCAAACACTAAAAGCCGGATTATCCTTATATGGTTACATTTATAGTGGTTTTAATGACCTATATAAAATTATTAAAGGAAAACCTAAACAGGATAGTTAGAAGGAATAAGTTACTATGATACTACATAATGATAGGTATTATGTAGTTAATGTTACACTTGATTATAAGATTCCTGATCCGCGAACCGCTCTTTTACCTCCTTAGAGATGGAATTTCGAGAAATCTTGCCGAGAGTATTCTCAGTTTATGTGTGTTCCGAACCGGTGGTAGAGTAAATTGTATGTTTCGTTCGACGTTCATAAGTGCCTTAGCGCCCAGAGCCTAAACTTAATAAATGATTTTTGAGTTTGAATCATTAGATATTTACACCCTAACGCCATATAAGAAGAAACTACCTAACCCTCCAAATTAGTTCTTTGGCCAGTTGTCTAGGAGTCGCTACGCACTCAGTCACGAATGTTTTTTTTTAATTATGATATTATTTTCTGCCTGAGATCAACTCTCAAATCACAATATAAACGTATTTTTCATAAATTTTGATCGAGCGAGCGAGATGAAGCAATTTTTTTTTCTAAAAGTTGTTGATTTCCTCCAAAAGCAATTCACGTGAAACTAACTGTAGTTTTATTGAAAACATTCGTGTAGGTAGGTAGTAGGTATCCATGCCTAAAAATTTGGTAGCTTCAATAACATAATATATTCCGTCATGTATATGTATTTATGTAAATAAACCATAATGTATATAACACAAGGATACTAATTGTATAAACAGTGTTGTCGGTGAATCACCTTATATGAGTCATAGTGTGTAGGTTATATCGTTTTCTTGTACCAAGTGTCATCATAACGTCTAGGTACTTACTTGTTTTGATTTCCGATTCACGCTTGTTTTGTTTGACATTTTATAGGTAATTTTTATGAGATCCCATTACATTCCACTATACTAGCTGTCTCCCGTAGTTTCACTCGCGTTCCCGGGATAATAAGAAGCGAAGAATTAGTGAATGATTTTTTATAATCGGACCTTTAACTCCGGAGATTAGCGCGTTCAAACACACAAACTCTTCAGCTTTATTATTAGTATATAGATAGATGGAAAAATTATTCCACACATATTAAGTACTTATATGTATTATATTCCGAACCGGCGGTAGAGCCAATTGTATCTTTCGACGTGTATTTTTTAACAGGGCAGGATGTTTATGCCTGAACAGGGCCTAAGCTGAATAAATGATTTTTCATTTTGAGTTTGACAGACTATATTGTCTGATATTCTATCCTGTCGGGTTATCGCGTATCTTTTGGTAGTAATCGTAACGAACGCCATTAATGATTTCATCCATCACCATTAATGAATCGCTAAGACGAAGACCTTTTTTGTGGACATGTTGAGCCCTCATTGTATCATTTTTCGTTACGATTATCACATAAAGATAGAAATTACCCTGTTGTTTGATGGATCATAGAAAATAATCAATAACAAAAGGTATATTAAGTAGATATCTATACAAATTTATTTATTTATTTATCAATTCGAACGCCAGTAATCTAAGATAATAATATTTTTTGATAAGATAATAGACATTCAAATTGTCTAACTAAATCTTGCTTCTCAGCTGTTGAGACGGTGACTTGTTTATTGTACCATATAATATCCTGACAATGTAATATTATAATTAGATTACAATCCTGATAAAAAATTAAAGCCGCCGTAGGTTCAAATCAAATCACAATCAAAACTCATTTATTCAGTTTAGGCCCTAATAAGGCACTTATGAATGACAACTGTTACAATTTTACAATAGACTCTACCACGGTTCGGAATACACTTGAACTGAGAAGACTCCGGCAAGATACTCAGCAGCTTAATTTTTTTTTTGGTCAAATTATCAAAGTGTGAACTATAAGGTATACGGTGTACCTATAATAGTAATTTATCGAAACATAAACTGATAGTCTTGTAAGCAGTTCTTAACTAAATACTGTATTAATGCTGTGTGTAACGTCACAACGCAGTATTTCATACAAAACGATCGTTTTGACATTCAATAAAAAGTAACAGTTTTGATAGGTCAGTCAAATACCATATTGCGGTCAAACAAAAGCCTATCTTAAAATTATTCGTTTAAGAAATAAAACGCAATACACAGCTGCAGTCTAAATGTAGATACAATTGATGGATAACGTCACACAGAACGTTCATTAAAACTGACAGGTTGGACTTGACAGCCTTATCAGAACTGCACGGGAAACTGATATAGGAACAGGATTAACCAGTCTGTTGGAAGTGTGTAATGTACCATATCGGTAATAATACTCTGATTTGTTTTGTTACCATAAACTTAAAGCTCCATTTATTCTGTTTAGGCGCTTTACAGTTGACTCTACTACCGGTTCCGAATACACTTAAACTGAGAGAGAAGTTCGGTAAGAAATATTGTTGGTGATACAGAAAAAATAATTCGTTAACTTTTAGTACTACACCTGCAGGGCTTATTTAAAACACTCGGATTCGGAATCGGAAACATTCCAATGTCGTTTTTGTTACTGACGAACTGTCGTAGGCTATTTTAAATAGCAGTCGGATGACAGATCGAAAAGTTTTGATAACGGAAAGAAGATTCGTTTACGAAGAAATTAAAATTGCAAGCGGGAATTCGTCTCGGAAGTTTTCGAATCCGTTTCCGATGTCGAATGATTACTAGAAACATAAATACGAATCGTCTACTTTATCAAGACATCTCTCTCTCAGCTATGTTTATTTATATTTTCGCTATTATTATGATATTTTACTACATATGATATAGTTATCGGGTCACAGTTCAGTTATCAATCAAACTCTGCTATCGTTCATGTTAAATGTTATCAATTAGGTAATTGAAGTTAATTACTAAACCATTTGACGGAACAATTTATGATCCAGTTTAGTTTTTAAACTTATCGTTCATGTTACTAAACCTTCATGGAACGATTTATGTTTTTTTTATGGTATCGCTTTTTAATCAATTAACAATATACACGCTTATAATAAAAAATATATTGATTAACAAGATTACTATATAATTTTGTTGAATGCCTGTGCTTCTATTTCAAAATCCATGTAAAGGTTAATTGTCCTAGTTACTCGTAGTAACTGGTAATTGACCAAGCATACTTTACAATCGTGAAAGCCCTTTACCAATAATTTGTATGATTTATGCATGTGGCAATGCGTGGCCTATGAATGAAGCATGCAGCCTTGTCGAACATATTATTTTTTATTCTGTGCTTATTGGCCATCATGTAGGATAGAATAACAAACGATTTGAGGGCTACTGCACAGTTGTCAACCAGACACATTTTAATAAATAAAAAAATAGTTCTTTTCTGTCATAATATACATTATACTATTTATAAGCAATAAAATGGTAATGACGCATTACATTGTACATGTATTGAGATGCTATTTACATAGCCCGTCTGTCATCGTTTCTAAAACATGTTTTTTTTTTACATTGTATCATTATTACTAGGTAGGTACATATTTGTTGGAATTAAAATAAAATTTTAAATAAATTAAAAAACGTAATTAGTGATAATTAGAACATTTTGTCTACACGGTACGCGTAATGGCCGACCTTGCTTCTATATTTCAACAGTAAACAGGGCATGACGACGTCGTTAATTTTTCATATCAATTTAAGTATAAAAACGGTTATTATGAAACTAGGATCAATGATAATGCCTAAAGCGTTTTTGTAAAAATGCTTAGAACTGTGCATAAATGTTACCATTGAAATCCGATTTTAGGATACTAGTTTTTCCTAGGACAAAAGGCAAAAAGATCATCTATATAATTTAACCTAGACTTAGGATAAACTAGTTTCATCTGGGATTAACTAGTATATCCTAAAATGGGATTAGGGCGGTAACATACATTATTAAGTTAAAGGTGTGGGCAGGTGTGGGCTTAGACTAAGAAATATGTAGTTTAATCTAACTTTGAAAATCTCTGTCGTTAATCGACTCCGGCTTTAGTAAAGAAAGGATCTTACTAATTTTATAAATGCGAATGTTTACCGCTCCGCTACGACTGAACGGATTTAAATTAAACTTTAAACTTAGACCATGGAATAACATATAGGACACTTTTATCCCGGGAATGTGGGTACAACCGCGTTAAATAGCTAGCTATTTTACTGGACAAATAAAACTCTGCCAGAAAGGTTCTTGAGTGGCGACCGCGAACCGGAAGACGCAGCGTGGACAGGCCCCCCACAGGGTGGAACGGCGATCTTGTTAGCGTCGCGGGAAACCGCTGGATGCGGGTAGCGCGAGACCGGCCATCGAGGAGATCCTTGGGGGAGGCCTTTGTCCAGCAGTGGACGTCTTTCGGCTAATATTATAATGAATAAAACTTATTTTTATTTTTAAATATGATGACTTCACAAATTATAAGCCGAAATCATCGGAATTGTCCATTACATTGAACAATGAGTTATGCCCGTGCCGACGACCAATGATCGAATCAATGTTGGATAAACATTATGATTGTTTGATTGTCCAATCGAATTCAATCGATAGTTAATTCTTATTACCACCACGCCGCGGCCGCCGGTTGTTTGTGGACATTATTACCACTTTTACTGTTATATGGGGCCTTCAATAAACTTGATTGCATGTATTCGTAACATAGTTGTTTTTCGGCAACTATTGATGCGATATTTGGTTGCTCACTTTCATTAGAGAAATGTGGTTTGACTCTGTCGTCTAGAGTAGAGGTTGAACTTTTTTAATATTATGTTGATCATTATTAATATCATAGACAAAAATAATAAAAAACTGGCAAAAATTATATGCATGCATATTATGTGCATATATAAAATTCAAAGTCCCTGACTGACATATCAACGCACAGCCTAAACTGCTGGTCCTGGAGACATTAAATTTGGAGGATGTTTCCCCTGAAAAATATAGGCATACTAAGAAAGGGTTTTTTGGGGGTAAAATAACATGGGTGACGGGAGGAAGCTAGTGTTATATTATATAATATAATATTATTCCACTATAATAAGTAAAATATCCCTGTAATGGCGACCATCTGTTTAATCTCCCTCTGAGAAGAGTATTTCACCTTCAACAAAAAAACGATATGAATCTTCGCATTACCATAAATACGTGTGTCGTGGAATCTTTAACATTGCCACATAAAAGGTACAGCAAGGCCGACAATGCTTGCCTTGTCTATGGTACCTACGCCTCGCGGTCGATTCTGTTTATTTTGCACCCCGAAACAGGGTTGACACGTGCCTGATAATAACTAAAATTATAGGGTGAGAAGGGGAGAAATATTATGTAACAGTCACGAGCTATTTAGACTGTTTGCTTCTGCATAACCTTGTAAAATGTAGGTACCTTGTTATATTATATTTAGAACTTTATTGGCTTGGCAGATGGGAAAGGCCTTTGGAAGATAGGATTTAAGTAATTAATAAAAGTGCGAGTAAAATATTATTAGTCCTTTTAAAACTTTCGCGAACTCTATTCACTTTGACGCTTTGAATAGATCTTTTGGGTTACTTTAATTCCCCCTTATAATAAATCAATAATATATTACCATCCAACTTATAGTGCGACAAGGATCTTTTGGCACGTGGTCGAAATCGGAACTAAGTAACGCCTCTATCTTGTGAAGAGTCAATGTTTGAGAGTTCGCTCTGTCCACTTATATCATTGTAGTATATTGTGTTGTTTTTACTTGTTTACCAAATAATATGCCGAAAGTGGTGTCAGAAAAGTTAAAGAGTGCCATCCTGCCGATGTCATTCAACTGCCAAAAGATCCGTGTCGCACTGTACCTAAAATATTTGCACACTGCAAATACTGTACGGTGACTAACTCAAATCTCTATCTGCGTAAACTAAGCAGAGCTTGTACTAAGGAAACCAGATAACTGATATACTACATACATATGCTACTTTTTTTTTGTAAATACATACTTATATAGATAATTACACCCAGACACAGGACATGTTCATGCACACAAATGTTTGTCCTGGATGGGAATCGAACCCATGACCAGCGGCGTGATAGGTGGTGTCTTAACCAACTGCGCCAACTGGCTTGTCAGTTATTCTATTGTATTTTTGCAAATCTAGCTATCTGACAACCCTAAAGAACAACAGCGACGAGTCGCTCCGTTGAACATGACCATGCGATTTTAAAATACAATTTTACGGATGCCAATTTGAAAATCAAAAGTTTGACTATTTAATTAAATTCGCTCTCACTTAAACGTATAACAAACTATGGTATTTTCATTATTTTATTTTGTGAGTTCGTGAAAGAATTATGATTTGTATGCAATACTGATTTTTTATTTAATTTAAATGTTACAGTTGGACACAAGCAGCAACGGATACATAGACCTCAAGGAACTGAAAGATGCACTCGATAGCGTCGGTTACAAAATTCCACAGTGGAAGGTAAGGCATAATATCCACCTAAAATTTAAAGAGACCCTGAAACAGTGAAAAAGATGTGATCTTCAAACGGCTGAGCGGATCTGTCAGATATACTAGACACTTATAACACCCCTCTTTTTATTCTGGGATTAATGAAATACTAGCGCCCCCCTCGGCTTCGCCCGGGTTTTCTCAGCTTTTCTGTAGTATAATATGCATGCATTATACATATAAACCTTCCTCTTGAATCACTCTATCTATTAAAAAAAAGTCACATCAAAATCTGTTGCGTGTGCGTAAAGATCTGAGCATATATGCATAGGGACAGACAGACGGGAAGCGACTTTGTTTTATAATATGTAGTGATGATGCTCTTGTACTCACAATACACGCTGAGATAGGCATACGTATCACTAAGGTTATTTAAAAAACATAGGACTTATATTTAAATTATTTATTATTAATTCCAGGTGAGGTGTATGATAGAGGAATACCACAATAATGGAAACAAACACGGTCGCGGCGTCAACGGGAACCTGAATGGAGACGCGCCCAAGAACGGCATCTCACTGACGGAGTTCGAAGACCTATGTGCCAACCTTAAGGCACAACAGGTAAAGAAAACCATGTTTTAATTCGTTTTTTTTAATATTAAATTAAACCGCGGGAAACAGCTAGTCAATAATAAATCCATAGATGATAAATTAAGAAGAGTCAAGTTATTTGACCTCGTATATGTAAATGGCTTAGCGCGCAGTGCATTTATGTATGTATTATTAAGTTTGACGAGAGTCAATAAAGCTATAAATTCATATGATTGGGGTCAAACACGTGACGTCATCTGACCCACAGAGAAATTATTCATAATGTTATTGTCAAAGCAATTGTGTGTGATGTTCCTAATCAACGGGATGTTGGTATTTTTAGTACATGCGTAGAGTACAGAATGCCTATTCAAAACAAATTGGTATGAAGAACTTCATGTTTTTAACCGACTTAAAACAATATTCGTTGTAAGTTAGTGTCCCATATTACACTTCCAAAAATGGTGTGTCTAATTTCATAAGTGTATGCATGTTATTTCACTAGTTTGTCCTAAGAAAAGTCCCATAAAATGTGTTCAGATATAAGTACCTAAAATATCATGACCGGACATACTGTATAATCACAATTTTACTCAAGTATCGCCTACGACCAATCAATATTGGCTAGTTTATTAATCCGCGCTGCCCACATACACGGAAAATAACGAAGATGTATAATATTGTTGTTCTTAAAATAATATATGTGTCAGATACTTGAACTGTATTTGTATTATTTTCAGGTGTCAAGCACATTCAAGCAGGCGGTTAGTAAAAAAGAGAATTTGGAACACTTGGGTGGCATGAGTGAAGCGTCCAGTGATGGTAAGTTATTCTATATGGTATAACTTGATACCTATAAGTCCTGTAAGTAACGAAATCTGAATCACTGTTCCACAAATGAAAGAAGCCTTGCTGAGTTTCTTGCCGGAGTCTTCTCATTTTAAGTGTATTCCGAACCGGTCAATTGTAACTTTCGACGTTCATATGTGCTTAATTCTTGACAACCCAAATACTATCTATGCAATATTGCATCATATGATATTCTTCTTCTTCCTAGTCGGACACTCTTGCCAGAGTGGTCGTGGTTATGATAGGTCTTGAGTGGCGGCTTTTGCAATCCGTCTCCATTCGGCCCTGTTGCAAGCATTGCGGGAACACTCGGTCATGGTGGAGTGTGTGGTAGACACTAAAAGATCCGACCATCTAGTCGGAGACCGACCACGTGCTCTTTTGCCATTCATTCTGCCTTGAACTACCAAACGTTCCATTGAGTCCTCTTTGCGGGTAACATGACCAAAGAACTTCAGGATTCGTATCTGTACAGTTGATGACAGTCTTTCCCTTATCCTGAGCTCATCCAAAATCGACACATTGGTGCGGTGCGCTGTCCACGGGATCCACAGTAGCCGCCGCCAGCACCACATCTCCAGTGCATCTATTTTCCTCCGCTCCTTCAGTCTCAATGTCCACGTCTCAGCTCCGTAAAGAAAGATCGGAAAAACGAGGCTTCTCATAAGCCGAACCTTAGTGGCTCTGGTTATTCTTCGGTCTTTCCAGATCTTAGTGAGCTTTTCAACAGCTGAACGGGTAACTGCACAGCGTCTTCGAATCTCATCTTCACAGCCTCCGGTATTAGCGATGTTAGAGCCCAAGTAAATATAGCTCTGGACCACTTCACAGCTCGCTATACGTATTATGTATCCGGTCGACTATCATCATTTTGGTCTTTTCACGGTTAATAGCGAGCCCCAACCTTAAGCTGTTCGATTCCAGTCTCTGTAGGATATTTTCCATATCTTCTTTAGATGATGTAAGAAGAGTGGTGTCGTCAGCATATCTTAAGTTGCTTATTTTCCGACCTCCAATTGAAACCCCTTTATCCCAGTCATCCAGTACTATCCGCATAATAAATTCAGTGTATATATTGAAGAGCAATGGAGAGAGTATACACCCCTGCCTTACACCAGCCTGTGTTTTGAATTCTTCTGAGACTATACCGTCCACCTTGACTGCTGCAGTGCCATCTTCGTATAGCCTTCTGATGAGAAACGTTAAATGATTTGGAACTCCCATATTTGTGAGCACATTCCACATCTCCTTCCATTGGACAGTGTCAAAAGCTTTTTTGAAGTCTACGAAGCATATGAAGAGGGGGTTGTTAAATTCTCTAGCCTTTTCTACAATTTGGCGTAGAATGAGAATTTGTTCTCTCGCTCCCCTTCCCTTAACAAAGCCTGCCTGCTCAGGTGCGATCTCACGAGACAGAATTGACTGAAGCCTGTTGTTGATGACATGTAGGAGTATTTTACTAGCATGTGATATGAGGGAAATCAGTCTGTAGTTATTGCACTTTTTCGTGGAGCCTTTTTTGTGCAATGGTATGAAAAGAGAGCTAGACCAGTCCTTGGGCCATTCTCCAGTCTCCCAAATTCTACAGCAGATTTTATGTAGTATATCTACTCCAATTTCCCCCATCGCATATGATATACATGACTTTAAAAAAATAGTTATATAACATCCCAAAGTTGTATAAAAAATGACTACGTTTATGGGCACCGTACACGCTATATGCTGCCCCACCGCTCCTTAATAACATTGACAATAGGTGGAAAGCAACTTTTTCCATAATAACCACGTTGGATTGATAATTCATTCGGGAACATTATGTAAATGCATGTAAAAAAAATGACCTACCTATTAACATTTTTCAAAAATGATTAAAAAGTCACCCGGTATATATTTTTTATATTCCCCAGGTACAACACATTCAGTCCGCTTGGAGGAACAGATGGCGTTCTCAGGTTGGATTAACAGCAATCTGGAACACGACCCTGATCTTCAGCACCTCCTGCCCATCGACCATGAAGGGAAACAACTCTATGAGAAACTTAAGGACGGTCTTATTTTATGGTAAGTCTGTGTACTGGTGCACATTCTGTGGTTTACAAACTAAACTAATATTAGTCACGTCACCTCTCTTTCTAACCATAATTATTGAAGAAGGACAGGAGATATTTAAAGCTGTCAAATTATTCTATGCTATTGTCATTCATTGGGAAATAGTCGTGACCGATAAAGATGACAAAATTTTATTTTATACCTTTCTCATGTTCTCTGTTAGAAAGAGGTGTAGTGAGGTTTGTGAACAACAGAACAGAACAGAATCGGGGACATTATGTGGTGATTTCTCCAGGAAATTGGGGCAAAATTCCTTGACATTTAAATAAGTACTTATTTAAATTGAAAAAATATATGTATGACATTCTCAAGACTTTTCTGCAGCCTTTGACGGAAGTCGCAACATATTTGGATATACTTAGATATGATTGATTCTAATGAATAACTTATTTTAAAAGTAATTTTTTTTTTTTATTATTTTTTAGTAAAAATGTAATTATTTTTTATTTGAAATTAAAAATATACCACAAGATATCAAATTCTAAACGACATATATGACGGATTCATTTTTAATGATTAGTAAATACCATTTTTTTTTATGTTTTTTTTACGATTTCTCCTCCAATGTGTGGGGCGTTTAATTTTGCATTATGACAGCGTCTTAATATTAAATTTCACAGCAAAGTGATAAACCACTCGTGCCCGGACACGATAGACGAGCGAGCGATCAACAAGAAGAACCTCACGCTGTACACGAAGCACGAGAACCTGACGCTGGCGCTGGTCTCCTCGCAGGCCATCGGGTGCAACATTGTCAACATTGATGCACATGACCTCGCTAAAGGTATTACACGAATTCACACTTTTGTCTAAAATTGCCCTTTTTAGGGTTCCAAAAAAAAAAAAATAACGGAACCCTTATAGGATCACTCGTCCGTCTGTCTGTCTGTCCGAAAATATTGGACTGGATTGAGTTGAACTTGGTGCACATAATATTTAAGTCGGTGACCCAAACATGGACGTGTTACGTATGGGGGCTACTTTTGGGGGGAAAATTAGAAAATTAAAACAAAAAGTTTAGCAGACTATATCGTCTGACATATCAAATGGAAGGACTCGTTGTGTGTGAGGATCTCAATTATATTTTTTTAAAGGAAAGACGTCAATATATATAAAACTAGCTTCCGCCCACCGCTGTTTCACCCGCGTTCTCGAGGTACCTTATGTTTTCCCGGGATAAAAAGTAGCCTATATGTTATTCCAGAGTATGATCTAACTATGTGCCAAGTTTCATCCAAATCCGTTCAGTAGTTTTTACGTGAAAGACCAACAAACATACATACATACTCACAAACTTTCGCATTTATAATATTAGGATAGGATATTTCCAGGGAATGATTTATCTACGTGCCAAATTTCGTCCAATTCCGCTCAGTCATACATGTTTGAGTTTCGAACATTGTTTTCTATTAAATAATTCGTTTTATTTCCAGGCAAACCTCATTTAGTGTTGGGTCTACTCTGGCAGATCATCCGTATTGGTCTGTTTAACCAGATTACCCTCGAGCACTGCCCCGGCCTCACTGAACTTCTTAATGATGAGGTAATTATATGTAACCACTTGTCTTTGTGTATATCAGCCATTATAATTTCATTATTCCCTTACTAGAGACCCGATTGGCCCGAGGGCAAAGATTGAAAGATTTATCATAAATGTGAAAAATTTGCCAAGTTCTGTAAAAAGCCTACGGCATATATCGTGCCGTACTTTTGCTTTTGGTTATAGAAACACTAAATACTGTATTTTAGAATGAGAATCAGTTGAAAACAAATCATACATTGGTAGGGCCAAGTTACAAATTCAATTGTTTTAATTTCGACTCAGAACTTGATATGAACTTAAATTGCTTGAGAACTGTAACTTAACTTTAAAGCTATACTCTCAATGTCTTGCAGCCTTATCAAATCACACTTTTGACTGATAATTCCATTGTTTTTGTTTCCAGGAGCGCATCGAAGATTTGCTCGCCCTCAGTCCGGAAGCGATCCTGCTCCGCTGGGTGAACCACCAGTTGCAATCGGCAGGTATAACGCGCCGCTGCACTAACTTCCAACAAGACGTCGCCGACTCGGAGATATACTCGCATCTGTTGAAGCAGATCGCACCTACAGACTCCGGAGTCACGCTAGACGCGCTCAGGGTATGTAACTTGGCGGTTGCACTGCCGTGTCCCTTGATGAAGTTTTATTACGTAATGAAATAACGTTAAAGATTCTATCTATTAGAGTTGATCAAGTAATATTATGGCCTTTATCAGAATAACCACCTTATTCTGATAGACAGACAGAACACTTACTATATATTTGGAAAAATCATTATTAACAACATTTAAACAGAAGGTGACAAAATAATATAAAAAATATTATACATATACAAAATTAACAGCAAGCCCCAATATCATATATTTACTACATTGCAACAAATCCGTTCCCTAAACTAAACAGTTAATTATTTTTTCATATTTATTTTTATTATTCCGTTCAGGAAACTGACCTCCTCCGTCGTGCCGAGGTGATGCTGCAACAAGCGGCCAAGTTGCGATGCCGAGCGTTCGTAACGCCCGCGGACGTGGTGGGAGGAGTATACAAGCTCAACTTGGCCTTCGTCGCCAACCTGTTCAACCAGCACCCGGGCCTGCAGCGGACCGCCGCAGACACCGACCAATACCACCAGCTCGATGAGACCAGGGAGGAGAAGAGTTAGTATAACACTAGATTGTTCCTCGCGGTTTTTACCGCATGCCCGGGATATTTTTTAACCTTACCTAAAGCTCATTTCAGACGACGCTGTACTATGCTATACTATTGTGCTATAAAGTATAGCAAGCGTATAGAAAGCCATTAATATATAGTACAGTACAGTGTGAACGTGCCCATAACAATGTATCAAGCGCGATATTATCGTGCTATGAGCTATATACTATATGCTATAATATTATAGCGTCGTCTGAAATCAGCTTAATTCTTTTTCTAAAATAACCTGTCTATCTACTCATAACTTCATCTGGCAGCGAAATCGGTCCAGTCGTTTCGGAGATTAGCCGGAATGAACAGACAGACAATAATTTAAAAAAGATCAGCGAGTAACATGCAACAGCAGCTGTATTTTATTTTCATAATACTACGAAAATTATAATAATTTAAACTAATATCAAGGTATCAAATATTACCTTGTAAATCAAGGTATCTCCAATATCAGTGGCACCATCTGCATTAAGCATTTCATATTACATATATACGTAAAAATTAGGTCAATTATACATGGCTTTGTGGCTTGTGGTTATTCCAATAGCGGAAACTGAGCCAGGTTTGTGCTCAAAGTAATGCATTACTTGTTAGTCGCGAACCGCGTGTATTTCTGGTAAGACGTCAAAAAATCTTCTTCGTCGAAAAATTTTAGGAAGCCCCCGAAACTCACTAGTAAATTGGTGATAATTTCCAAACGGCTACAAACTTATAACACCCCTCTCTTTCGCCGGGGGTTAAAAATTGTTGAAAATTTACCATAGTTCTTTACCTATAGATTACAAGAAAATCTTTAAGAAGTCTATGGGTATTTAAAGTAACATAAGAAATTAGGGAACTCTCGGTGCAGGAGTCAGACTCGCATTTGTCCGGTATTTTATTTTAAAGTCGTTTATTATGTGTATGTTTCCAGCGTACCGCAACTGGATGAACTCGATGGGCGTGGCGCCGCACGTGAACTGGCTCTACTCGGACCTCACCGACGGACTCGTCATCTTCCAGCTCTACGACATCATCAAACCTGGCATTGTCAACTGGAAGAAGGTACGTCATCAATAATTATAATGTAAATATGCTTACCAGAGATAAAAGAGACGAGGTTATCATTGTCTTTAGAAAAAGCTATATGTTTGAAATTACAATTGAATTAAAATTAGGGTTCCGTACTTTTGATGTTTGAGGACTTTAGTCTGTCAGTACCATTTTTCACAAGAATGTGTGTACTTCTAAGGCAACGCAATGAAAATATACAGGCGCTTATGCTCCGATTTTGCAGCATATTTTGACGCTCGCAAGAGAATCAGAACCTTATAGGAATATAGAATAGAGGGTACTTTCCCTTGACCTAGAATCATGAAATTCGGCATGAAGCACACATACAGGAATAAATCTGAAAATTGCTTATTTGCAGTTATATCACACAAATTGCAATAACAAATTTACATTTGCAGTTGGAGGATTAACCGTGACATATATCGATGTACTAGTTGTTCCCCGCGGTTTCACTCACGTTCCCGGGGTATAAAGTAGCCTATAATCTTTGGGGATAATGTAGCTTAAAATCAAAATCAAAAACTCATTTATTCAGTTTAGGCCCTGTTAAGGCACTTATGAATGTCGATAGTTACAATTTTTACAATAGACTCTACCACCGGTTCGGAATACACTTAAACTGAGAAGACGTTTACGTTTGACCGTCGTCTGACCCCAAGGAGGAGTTATGACTAGGCCGAGGATGTAGCACGCTTGCTCAGAAAAAGCCTATTCACTCTGGCCTTGAAGAGATGAAGGCAAGAAACTCATCATATGATAAGTGAGGTGTGTATGTACGTGGTTCCAGGTGCACCGTCAGTTCTCGAAGCTGCGCAAGTTCATGGAGCGGCTGGAGAACTGCAACTACGCGGTTGAGCTGGGCCGGCAGCTCGGCTTCTCGCTCGTCGGCATCGCCGGCGCTGATATCAACGAGGGAAACGCCACGCTCACCCTCGGTAACAATACTTTTTTTTTACCCGACTCCGTCAGAAGGTGGGTTATGTATGTATATTTGATTGGCACAGTCTGTAGCCTAAACGGCTTGATGGATTTTAGTGTGAGAGGTGTCGTTTTATCATTTTAATTGTGAGAGTGACATGGGGTAAATCAAAATTATAAAGCGAATTTTTTTTCATACCGCAATCAGGTTTTGTTAGTTTTTTTTTAAATTACCACAATCTCACCGAGGTCAGTGATGATGTGGCAGATGGTGGTAAGCACAGCCTAGAAGGAAGGGTCTCAAGTGCAGCTGTCGGAACACGCCGATAGGTGCTAGACAACAGATTTTCCTTAAGTTGAAAATAGCTAACTAGGCGGGTACTACAAAGTACCCTACAACCGTTCTATAGTTTTCTCACGATGTTTTCCTTCATCGAAAGCTCAAATTTATTGTAGGATTCGTAATTAATAAATAATCAAGCCAGTTGGCGCAGGTGGTTAAGACACCACCTATCAAGCCGCTGGTCATGGATTCGATTCCCATCCAGGAGAAACATTTGTGTGCATGAACATGTCTGTTTGTCCTGTGTCTGGGTATGTATAAGTATGTATTTACAAAAAAAAAGTAGTATATGTATGTAGTATATGTATGTAGTATATCAGTTATCTGGTTTCCATAGTACAAGCTCTGTTTAATTTGGGATCAGATAACCGTGTGTGAAGAATGTCCCAGAATATTTTATATTTATAATTATTTAAATTTTAATTCCCCAGCTTTAATCTGGCAACTGATGCGTGCGTACACACTGTCAGTCCTCACACGGCTCGCAAACACTGGCAACCCTATCATTGAGAAGGAGATCGTACAATGGGTGAACAATAAACTCAGCACGGCAGGGAAGACTTCCTCTATTAGGAGTTTCCAGGTAACATATAATTTTTTACTATTGCATTAGTTTATAAGTTTAAGAATACAGGATATACTGTCGAAAATAGTAATATATTGAGGAACCTACATTCCAGAATATATAAACATACAGTAAGCTTTTAAATTATGAATTTGCATGTTTTATTCTTTCATATTTTTGTGTTTTGAGAAAATCCTTTGAGATTTAATTAACATGTATAACTGTTAGTATATACTGTTACATGCTTGTCGACGGATTTTCAATCTAAGTGATAGTTAGACGGAGTTTAAAAGTACCTTATTTCAGGGATAGATCATACTCTGGAATAACATAGGCTTTTTATCCCAGTAAAACTTACGATCTCAACGCGGGTGAAACCGCGGGGTGGAAGCTATGTCGAATAAACACTATTAATAATCCATATGTTGTTCCAGGACGAAGTGTTGGCAGACGGCAAGGTGGTGATAGACCTGATCGACGCCATCAAACCTGGCTCCATCAACTACGACCTGGTGTTACCTGGCGCCACTCAGGAGGTACGTACTCACAGTTATTATATGTTTATAGACACTGAGTTTTATGTAAATTAAATTATTTTATCGCTAACCAAATTGAAGTCACACAATAAATTATTCTTAATTTTTATATCATACTAGTTAACTCTACAGACGTTGCCTGTCATGATTTCCAATTCATATAATAATCCCACCTAGAAAAGCTCGAAATTTCTAATTCTCGTAATTTTTCAAATTTTTCTCCTCATTATTATATTTTCTTCGATCTTCAACGAATATTTGCAAAAATAAAATTGCATTCTTGTGTTAATTTTTTATGTATTTATGGATATGGTTTTATATGTATTTTCAAAATAAATATGTTTTCTTTCAATTTTGTCACTGTTTTCTATTCGTAAATATTTCATCCTTTTCTATGTTTCATTCACTCTCTCCTTCCAAGACGTCAATAAATAAAAAAAAAGTCAATAAATATTACAAGTGTGCAAATCTCCAGTAAACATATTTAAAAGTATGTAGGTTTGAATTAATGTACATATAAAGTAATAACCAACAGTTACATACCTCAAACATACATGATTTTTTACCGTATTATAACACCTAGTTTTTCTTTATATTGTCAGGAAGCCCTAGCGAACGCAAAGTACGCCATCTCAATGGCGCGTCGGTGCGGCGCCCGCGTGTACGCACTGCCCGAGGATATCACCGAGCGCAAGCCCAAGATGATCATGACCGTGTTCGCCTGCCTCATGGCCCTAGACTACATACCCGTCATGGACGCGCCAATCAAGCCGTAAGTTCATATATTATACACGGATGAGCTGTGTCGATGTAAACTTGTTTATGGCAGTTTTTTTTGGATACCTGTATGAGGTAGTCGCTTCTGATCTCGAAATACGTGTTTGTTTTTGACTCAGTTATAACGAAATCGACATCATAATGTGTCGCTAATTTAGTTACGCTACTTTCTTAACGTCGAAATACTTTTTGTCTTAAATTGTCAAATACTGGAATATTGATATTATTATACTCCTTTTTGTAATGAGTGCATTGTCAGGCGCCATAAAATTGTACCCGAAGTACTCGTAGTATTTCGATTTCTATAAAACTGTTGTATCATCGACACAGCACAGCTCGTATTAACATTAATAAATAAGATAAGGCTTGTTTTGCACTTGTCTATTGAGTAATTTTACGTACATTTGTGGGAGTTATATTTATGTGTTTATTCATATTAAACATTTTTTGATTCTTGTATTCACAGAAATGATAATTCGTAAATTTAACTCACTCCACATTTAACGTTTACTCAGTAAATTTATAGAGGCCTAATTATAGTGTTTCATTTACGTGTTTGTGACAATTAATGTGGGATATAATAATACATATATCATAACTATGTATTTATAATGATAATTTATATATATTTTATACAATAAACCCACCTACTGGTACAATTATATATTCTAAGATATTCCCCACAATAAAAGCGAATTTAACTTCTTTATCTATGTTGTTAAAGTCGCTTTTACAACGACTGAATGTTCTACATTCCAAAATGTTTACATAATGTATAGTAATTTTGGTGATGGTATATGTTGTGATGTCTCGAATGAGTTACGTCTAGATAGGTGGGATTTTAATCATTTTGCTATAGAAATATGGATTCTACAATGTTAACAATAGAGCAGATTATTGTTTTTGAGAAAAGTTACAAGCTAGCTGAACTGAAATAAAATACAATTTAGACGAAAATAGGTAAAATTACTAGTAATTCAGATAAATACTGTACTAAGGTTATAATAGCTTTGATGATGTAGTTATTCATATTTCTATACAACAAACACACACTGTAACAATATTTGTGTACGTAATATTAATGTGTAATTCTAAGTTTAACTTATTATTAAAATTTAGGGCTTTATGCACCTAGCAATGAAGGGTTCGTGTGCCACAAGTCAGGAAATAGGTTACTGAGATTATGTGAGAAGTCATGATGATAGTTTTTTTGCGTGTGTTTTAATCGAATATTAACATGCAATAACTGATAATGGTATGGTAGACGAAGTCAGAAACGTAAAACATTTTTAATGTGATTAAAAATATGTTCACACATTTGAGTAAATGTACCCTTATTGATAAGGTCTGATTAAAATTACGTAATTCATTATTTTAATTACCAATTATTTTATAGAATCGCTAACAACACTTAGTACTTATGAAAGTTTAGTATTACATACATGTGTCAATGTTTTTTATACATTTTTACAACGAATATTATTGTTTTTTAGATTAGATAGTTTGTAAAAAAGACTAGTTAGTACTGTAGAAGTACCATGCTTTTAGATTTACGTACATATTTTGATATGATTGACGAGGTACTTAATTTAAACTACGGCGTGTAAGTGAGTTCATTTTAACTATATCCAACTATGTTATTAACTACATAATAACTCAAAAGTTTCCACTTCGTAATTTTATAATAATAGGTATGTATGTAAAGCTTCCAAAATTAAGTTGACATTCTTATAAAGGTGTATTTTTTAAATCAAATTTTGATCTTGCTTTTTATGAAATGTTTATCACTGTACAATATTTATCGGTTGCTTTTAGAGTGGGAATTGGCAATAACGTGTTTGTGGAATTGTTCATGTGATAATTTGAGTAAGGGACGCCATTTTTACCGAGAGAGATATATATTATATATATAATAATATATACATGTAGCTTCCGCGTTTACATTTCTCATAATATATTCGGCATTCCCCATATTGGCATTTATATTACCAGACAATTTACCCGGTTTAGTTAGAAATGTATATTTCTATTATTTAGGGTAGTACTGTGAAATATTTTTGTAGAGCTTTTTTTTATAATAAGTTAACATTCCCGAGGGATAAACAACGATATATTTTACATTTTATAATATTTTTTTAATTGTAAATTTTTATTTTATTAGACTATTTAAGGTTATAACGAAAATTTTATTTTCAACGTGATTTTTGGATTTATTTGACGTATCGAGAATCAATAACTGATTATTGCTAAAAAGTTTGATTTCTTAACATAATCATAGAAGGTAGATGCGAGAAATCAAAAAATAATTATTATTATTAACGATATTACAATATACACTGTATTTAGTGATGTACGCTAGCTATCAGTAATGTTTAAAATCAAAATGTAAGCCTATAAATAAAACGGAATTGGTAAAACAAATAGTATTTTTCTTTTCACACTCTGTTCCCCTTCATATAAAAACTATGCACTCTTATTTTTATATCCTATTTGCATATACATACATACTAGCTTTAAATTATCGAGCTGTTTCATTGCATATTGCTGTGAATGTTATGTATGTTCTGTCGCAGTGGAAAACGGGACGTAAGTATAATTTTAATCTGTCGTGATGTCTTTAAATCTGTTTTTGGTTTTGGGTGTTCAATTTAATCTGTTTCCTAAATGTTACTGGTGACGGATTTATACATAGAACTTTCCTGTAATTTAATCTTCACTAGCTCTTGCTTGAATTCTATTAATTTTAAAAATTATATCAATAAAGGTTGAGCATAAAAATAACTGTCATTGACGAGACACAATGAGTTCATTAGCCTTAATTATCTTTTTTTTTGTAACGGCCATATAAACTTATAAAAAGTTGGCTTCAAAATTTTAATTATATCTTATAGGACCACAATAGAGCCAACAGATTTTGGGTACGAATCTACGGAAGCAGTTGATGTCATCGAGTCCACTGAAGATAGTGTTGAAGATCTGGACGACTCAGGGTTGAGTTTACAAATTACGGAGAAGCCAGCATTACCGCCAAAGCCTGAAAACTTAGCAATGTCTAGATCCGCATCTATTACTAATGAATAGGATTTCATATTATATAATTCAAGCATATTTTAAGTAAATCAATAGGTACCTACTGCTGTAGAATAAGGCATGCATTTGATTAAAAAAAACAGTGGTACATATATATATCCTGTTGGGCGTCGCCTCCATTTAATACAGCTTTATTACATTTGCCTTTATAGTGGACAACCGTGTGACGGCATTGGAAAAACAAAGTTCAACTAGCTAGCTAGCTATCAGTGACCTCCGCTGTCAGATGGCCGACGCCCAATAGGATATAGACATTTTATTTTAATATTAGTAGCAATTAGTAGTATCATGAATTATTGTTTGCAGTCAGTACAAACACTAATTCCATGGATTCAGTTTTTCTTGTTTTTTTTTTATTATTTATACGATGGTAATGTTAAAAAAGAACAGGTATTGTCCAATTTTTTTACTATATTTTATATTTGCATGATGTGAGCATTTTTATATTATTATAAAATAATTATTTTAACTTGTCTTTAATTTTGTGTCAACAAATTCAAGAGTTATTTTCGGCTGGTACACTTATCCCTAGCGAGCTATCCCTACTGGTAGGGATAAGTGCACGTTTTTGTAGATTTATTTCTACCGGTAGGGATAGGTGCACTGCCCATATCCACTATTCGCTACTGCTATTCTATGTTATTTCCTAATTGATTACTAATTTATTATCATTTCATTACCTAGCTTTCTTGTTTTACGTTTACGTTTTTTCTTGTTTTGGCGGTCGGACAGGCACGGCGCGGACCCCCGCCCCGCGCCTCACTCCTCGTTGCTGCCATGCAACGGCGTAGACATGTACATACTTTATAAAATGACTATGATCTTTTATCAATTTTACCCGATGTTTCTAAGAATGAATTGATGCTTAATACCTGCATAAAATACATATAAATATATGTTTTTTAATAAATATATTGAACTATTGTTTTGTTTTTTTATTTTCGACTATATTTTTTAAATCCCATTTAAGTAACAGCTAACCCGCTCAGTAAGTTCGAAAACAAAGGTTATAACTATATTTTATAACTCAAAAACGGCTGTACCGATTTTTACGATAATTGTTGGATTTATCCCGGCCCTAAATAGCAATAGATTCTGCTGGGAAACTACCAGGATAGCATAAGTTCAAAGATGTTTCAAATTTCCGCCCCGCGGTATCACCCGCGTTCCCGAGGGATCTTATGTTCTCTCGGGATAAAAAGTAGCCTATATGTTATTCAAAGGTATGTTTGTACATTTTGCTAGTTTGATTTTTTTTTAATACATTTCATAAAAAAGTGCACCTATCCCTACCGGTAGAAATACATCTACAAAAACGTGCACTTATCCCTACCAGTAGGGATAGCGCGGTAGGGATAAGTGTACCAGCCGGTTATTTTTAATGTAAGATCCAAAAAATTACAAAAACATTTACTTGCCATTTGGTAGGTCAATAAGGCGTAATTTCTTTTCTATAGTTAGATGCAAGAACATAGCGGGCGTGGGCGTGGCTCTTATCAGGCTCATCCCAAGTACAAAATATATTCTTTGCGACCTCACTCTATTTCCTGGGATAAAGAACAATGGACCAATGGAACAATCGATGAAGTTTCATTTAAATCCCTTCAACTGTTACGGAACTGAGTGGTAAGAAACATACACACAAACTAGCATTTACCCTGCTAATATTATAAATGCGAAAGTTTGTGTGCGTTTGTATGTTTGTTACTTCTTCACGCTTAAACGACCAATTTTAGTGAAATTTGGTATGGAGATAGCTGAAACTGGATTATATTAGGCTCATATGGTACTTTTATACCTCGGGAACGCGGGTGAAACCGCGGGGCGGAAGCTAGTAATGTTTCACAAACTCTAACATATTAGTAAGGATAAAGTGTTTGTGAAAATTTAAAAACATTAATTATAAATAAAACACCGAGCGTAGAACCGAGAGAAAGAAGAGAGAGTAGAACCGACGGCCGCTGGGGCAGAAAGGTTCTCGAGTGGCGACCACGAACCGGAAGACGCAGCGTGGGCAGGCCCCCCACAAGGTGGACCGACGATCTTGTTAGGGTCGCGGGAAACCGCTGGATGCGACTAGCGCAAGACCGGCCATCGTGGAGATCCTTGGGGGAGGCCTTTGTCCAGCAGTGGACGTCTTTCGGCTGATATGATGATGATGATGATGATGATGAAATAAAACACAGAAATGAATAAAATTGTGATGATTTATTTCAATCCATAGCCGGCAACGAAATGTAACTTTTACATTTTATCTGTGGATAACTTTACACAAACATTACATTATTTAATATTCCGGACATTTCTTTTAAGGCGTATTCAAATTCAAACATTCCACAAATTGACTATTTACTTTAACTAGTTATTTGAATACAAATACACCTTTAAATAAATAATATTGTATGTGGAACCCTTGAGGAAAAATACAGTACAAGCGGTATACAACTATTGACAAAAATATAATTATTTCCATTTGCAGTAAAGCAATATTTACAATAATATACACAACAATGATTGTATTGAAAAAATGAAAATATGTTTTATACATTGTTTTAATTGTTGACGTAGCGGGTTAAAAATTGGGTACACAATCTCTAAAAATCTACATTTTACTACAATAATGTTGTGTGAACGTAACACTACTGAATCAGCACCTCACATAAAAAAGAAACAAAATATTAAATTATAAATTTAAACTTTCATACGTTTTAAATTGATTTTTAACTTAAAAGTAACCAGTCCAGCTGATTACAAATCAAGTGCTGATTTTCAGTATCTCTGCATCAAATAGTGTTAAAAGATGGAATGTATTCAAAATTAAAATAAACATTAATCTCACCAGAGAGCTAAATAAAACAATTCAAAGATAGCATTCCAATAATTGTATTATAGATTCTAGCCAAACTATATAGATAGGATGATATATAACATTCCATCGCAAGACTAATCCGTAAAAAATTTAAGAAACCTAATCGAGTATATAATGTACAGTAATTAAACTTTCTTATGTAAATCGCTATTATATATAAATAGTTGTGTTTCAGGTAGGAACCGCTCTGCGGTAGCTACGCGAAGCACGGTAGAGATAGAATAGGGATTATTTTAAAAGTATAGCATAGGCTTGTTTGTGTACAGTTTTATTATAGATGTGATGATGTGGCCAAAGGACGCAAAAATTTTAAGCGCCCTTCAACTTGACTGAGCCATCCAGGCGGATACTAGTCTAGAAAATTTGAGGTTAGCCGCTGTTATAAATCAACAACTAAAAGATATTCGTAATATAACTTCTTACCTATCAGCTAATGTACGAACAGTGTAAGTAGAACAAAATTGTGATACAATAAAACTGCATTTTTTTTAAATATTAACAATTACATTATATACAACATGTGCAATAAATCAATGAACGAGTGATTGTGTTGACAAATAAAAAATGTTTTTACATTGATAACTCGTATTTTTTTACTTGTAAGATGCCCGTAAAATAGCATCAATACATTAATTTTATTAGTCTTCACGTACTTCAAAATGTCTTAAAATAATGAAAATATTTCGATGCCAAATGTAATCAACGTATAAACATTTTATATAAGTGGCAACATTTCGAATCGAAAAAATCCATCACCGAAACAATACCATATTATTATACATTCCATTCACAATTCGAGATTTGTAACTAATTTAAAAAATGAACAAACCGAAACAAATCGACAAAAAAAACATGAGAATTTAAGATTTAATAATAACATTTATTGGAAGGGCCCAGCCCTATATGATTGTTCATGAAAAATATAATCACAATATTAAAAATACAGGTGACCCTATTTAAGAAACGTATTTTCAGCTTTAGCTATAGATAAGACACGTATTCAACGATTATACCTATTACTCAATCATCAATTAGACAACAGGTTTCTCATATACAACGTCACCCCGCCTTATTTAACTTATATGTAAAGAAATATCACTGTAATGAAGTAAGTTCACTTACGTTTGTATATTTAATCAGCCATGAGCTAAGAACGTTTTGAAATAATCCAAGATCGTCTAATAAAGAGTTAAATATGTTAAAATCAATGTTTTTCAGGTATCTTGAACATGCATTCAGAACTAATGAGCTAAAACTAATTTACAACTCATGGCAAAAAATAAAATAATGACAAAGTTTAATTAGCTTAGTCAAACTAACGAAATTATGTATAAATTTAAAATTGTTTCAAACACTTCAAGAAAGTAGGAAAATCTGACAATTTAAGTAACACCCATGTATACTAATGTAAAAATTAATTAATTTGAGCATATTACACTTATTACATATCAATTGTTAAATAATCAATATAACAAATAATCCTTATTATAGCAACTTAAATTGTCATAGTTCAGTATTATAAAAGTACTATTTTTAGTTTAATAATTAATAATTTAGTTAGTTTAACTAAACAATAAATACCTTGATCATGTCCGATTCACAAATAAAATGAACATATTTGTTTCGGCGATACTGTGGACAAAATTGCAATACCATCGAAATGCGGGAAATTCCATAACAAAATCAACCACATAAAGACTTGCATTCGTACCTGCAGTGGGAAAGACAAAAAATTAAATTAAAAATAAATTAAGAAATAAAAAGTTATTTATTTATTGCAATTAAGTCCTTATACAATAGGGAAGATTACGCAAAGCTATGCGCAGATGGCGCCACTAGCACATACAGTAAACGAAGCGCCATGATGTGCCATAACGCATGTTATTTCAACACTATTATGTGAAAACTATTTGGCATCCTACAGCCATTCGAAAGTGGATGACCTGAAAAACTTCTTGGAGAACGTGGCGCGAGATTCAAAAAACTCTGTTTACTGTTTGTGCTAGTGCTACACTCTGGTGCCAAAACATTGCAGAAACACTCCCTATTATCCATATACAAATTTTAATTATTTTTATTCTTACGATGATGACAATTCATTCGTGATAATTACAATGAATCAGTTTTAGCCGGTTGTTAATCTTTAATTAGATTTAAAGGATGTATTTAAATGAAATTTAATATTATATTAGTTATAATCTCAATGATAGCAAAAGAGAAATTATGAAATTAAACCATCTCAGATTAATTAAGCTAAGGACCATCCATAAATTAAGTTACACGTTAAGGAGACGGCATCAACAAAGCGTGACAATGGTGCCAATTCTGTTGTTTACGAACAAAATACTATATCTCTTTCTAATAGTTAATATAAGCAAGGGATGCAAGTCCGATCACATATTTCAACATGAATTTAAGCGCGATCTTTATTGGTCTAGACTATTTACCCGTACATTACGACGACTAAACTGACAGCATTAAAAATGTTCTATCTCTTTTTCAATAAGGTTAACATGAAAAAGAGGGGACTTGACTAATATTAGTTAAGTTCGTCAACAACAGAATCGGCACCATTATGTGACAAGCGGGGGCACGAGACAATAGATTTAGTATTTCAATTCTAACGAAAACCTAATATACAATGTATTTGTATCACTTTTTAATTTAAATTAATTTTAATATGTGATACACCAGTGGCAAGGGAGTCACAAAAATGTCGTGAAATAAAAGGACGTGAAATATATGGATGGCCCCCAAAACCAATTAAAACAGACATACCCTCTTTACAGTTGTTAGTATACATCGCCTATACACACTATATAACCCATACAGTGATATGATTCAAGCTATAATACATACTTCATACATATCAATATAGGTACATAACAAAGCGTTTCTTCTTAAGAAATTATACTATTGAACTACATTGCAAATTAGTATTGATGTTTACAGAAAGAGAGTTGTAATAAATTAACGCCAGTTTTTAAGACCCCAATTAAAGTTCCGATCAAAGTCAAAAAAATAACCTTCTTTCTTACAAATTTTATTGAAAAAGGATAGAACAGTTTTAAAGCTGTCAAATTAGTCTCTGCCATCGTCATTTAAAGGTAAATAGTCGTGACCATATAAAGTGACAAGCAAATGGACTAATTTGACTAAAATTCTATTAACCCTTTTTTCAAGATTTTCGTTTGTAAACAAGAGAATTGGGGCCATTTACATTTATCTAATTCCAGAGTCTAAACTGAAGAAATTATTTCAGACTTAGAAATAGGTTAGGGCTACTAGGAATACCTGAATTTAGATCTAAGTTTGAGCGCAATCTCACAGTAGGGTAAGTTGTGGTAAGCAAAAAAGCCTATATTGGAACTAATATCAAGTACATCGTGGACTTGGCGACAGATTTTAAACTTGAGGGTGATAGGCCAGCCAGTACTACAAAGTAACCTACCACCGTTAAGAAAAATGCAAACGAAATGAGAGTCACTGGACGGCTTTAATGATTGAGTGAGTGACCTTTCAATCGGAAAGTCAAATCTGAAAGTTTATTGTTTTTTTTTTTACAATATTTTAACACCTAGGCACCTAGCAAGGCAGATAGAGCGGGTAAGTCTCGTACTACATCATTTACACAATGTATGACAGTAACATGGCGCAATACCAGTACGGTATATCAGATGACGTGACAAATCCAATGCGTGTCACGCTCACGCCTCCTATTTCTGTCTGTATCCCGGCTTAGGTTTTCAAGTAAGTACACAGAGTTTTAAACTTTTTTTGTCAGTGACTTCCAAGTTATTTCTCAAAATACATATCCCACATCTGTAAACACCAATGAAATCTACAATTCCCCTAATATATTTCAATCAATGAGTGTAGTAGTAATTATTTTTAATGTCGCGACATTATACACTTCTAAAAACTGGACCGGTATATCTTTACTTTTACTTATCTGTGGAAATGCCTGGAGGTTTAAAAATGTTACATTTTATCACATTCAATTGACCAAATAATTTACAAAAATGATAACTTTTTAATTTAATTATTAAGTAACCCAGAAGGGAATATTGTACTACAGTGCCAAATCACCCAACCGAGATTTATTGTCAAATAATTGAACAAGTCGATTCTCAAAATTTCTCAATCAACATAAACAAGTAAAATTTTTGAAAAATAAAGAAAAACCAAGTTTAAAAAGAACATTAGCAAAATCAAATTAGTTGGCGAAACTTTGCAATCGCAATTCATCAACAGGATATATTATTTCACGCATTCAACTAGGTGATTTCAACGACGTTTGTAACCCCAGCGATTTAGGCTCTGCTCTGATGAATCGGTCAGTCAGTGCAAGTCAAGACAAGTAATGATACAATGTATGTATGATGATGTATAGATGCAATTTCGTAAACTAATTTTATTTAACCTTACAAAAACAATTCTCGAATATTTATATCATAACATAGTAGTTTAGTGTTAATTCAACATGCAAATAAATCCTTATCCATTTCAAAGCATCTCACATGCAAACCCAGACATGTCCACAGATGCATACGGCACCGAACCCGCTACCCACATTACCTGTCGTGGTGTTTGTCGAGCAGGTACTCCTTTAGCCGCCTGAGGAGATGTTCCGACAGCTGTGTCACTTCAGGCCACTGCTTCAACACCATTATAGTAAGCATTACTGCTATACTTGTTGTTAATACTCGTACTCTGGAACAATTTTAATAGTTAGTATGTTCTGACATCCCCTTACGAAGCGCACAGGGACCATCTGCGGTTAATCCTGCAGTCAGAGGATGCACTCCAGTACACTTAAGTGAGTGGCTCGTGATTACTCACTCCCATTTGTCCAGTATGGTAACGGAATTGCATCTACCTTGTAGTGTCGTGTAATGTGGTGTGATGTGATGTAGTGTAATGTGGTGTGATGTGATGTAGTGTAATGTGGTGTGATGTGATATAGTGTAATGTGGTGTGATGTAGTGTAATGTGGTGTGATGTGATGTAGTGTAATGTGGTGTGATGTGATGTAGTGTAATGTGGTGTGATGTGATGTAGTGTAATGTGGTGTGATGTGATATAGTGTAATGTGGTGTGATGTGATGTAGTGTAATGTGGTGTGATGTGGTGGAGTGTAGAGTGGTATGGTGTAAGTACCTGGTGCGCAGGAAGGGCATGGCGACGCCGGCGACGGTGGCGACGAGCAGCAAGGCGAGCTGCAGCAGCGTGAGCGCCACGTTGAGCAGCTTGACGAGCAGCAGCCGCGGCGGCAGCGCGCCCGCGCCGCCCGCCTCGCCGCCGCCCACCGACCCCGTGCCGCCGCCCCCGCCCGCCATCCACTGCTCCAGTTTACTTATCTACACAACACAATACCATACATTCTATCTATATTAATAATAAAGCTGAAGGGTTACTGGTCCGATTTGGAATATTCTTTAACTAATAGGAAGAACTACATTATCCACCAAGGTTATAGGCTACTTTTTATGCCGGGAAGGCGAGTGAAACCGCGGGGTACAGCTAGTATAACATATTCCAAACATTTTGGCTAGATTACATACTGGTAGATTTTTTTAATTAGTCAGAGTTGAATTTTCAAAAATTCTTTCTTAACGGTTGGCTACGGCATAAAACCTATCTGTATGCCAAATTTCAGTCCGATCCGTCCAGTGGTTTGGTCGTTAATAGATCAGTCAGTCAGTCAATCACGCTTTTCTTTTATATATTTAGAAGATACAAATAATGAAAAAGTTTCAAAATTAATCAAAAAGTATTGTGTGTACAACTATATAGGATCATTTAATTCACCTGCAAAATTCGGTGATTTATATACGCGTAACAACTATTTGAAGCAAAATACAACTTCAAGTATAACTTCTATAGTTTGCAAAAACTATACAGATTAAACATACTTTAGTTTGACAGAGATCAAGTGCTTCGTGTATATCTCGTATTCGTTCCTCGCTCTGGTACTGGACCTTCTCCTCCACGTCTGTAAGCGCCTGCTTCAAATTCTCCACCTGGAACACACACAAAAATATTATGAGTATTTTACACTACATAGTGAAGCCTTGGAAACCAAAAACCATTCTATGAATGAGGACTTTTAAATTAAAGATCGATAAAATCAATTTGAGTCTTGTCAAATTAATCTGATTGCCCAATATGTCGTACGTAACGATTTTTTTAAGGACTCAAGTTGGTAGCCTCTGATGGCTGCAGCAACCTTACCGGACAAACAATTAGTACGAGTTAGAGCGTTTTACATTATCCGATACAATATCGGTATCGGAGCAAATAAAATGTACGAAATATGTGCCTCCCGATATCCGAAATCGGATCGGACAATATGAAATGCAGGTACATATTTCATAATTCTTATATTTTACTTCTAAAGGCTCTAACTCAGGGCGTTACCGGGACTAAGGGAGATCTATAGAACGTGCTTCGACTTTGCTTAGGATATAAACCTACGTAATAAAGTAAATATTTGTGTGTTTTAATTTGTAGCCAAGTTTTTGGTAAGTCGTCGATTAGGTGCACTTAGGCTTTGCTTAGCAGCACACACTCAGAGAGATTCGAAGATTGCATTTTAAATACCGACTTTGTACGGTAAAGTCTGAGCAAAGTTTAAGTACTTCCCCTATCCCGCTAACACTCTGAACCGAGGTTCAGTTCCTTAAAAAAACTTGAGGATTAATGGTATAAATATAGGTATATTGTATTAAATTGTACCTCATTTTGGTGCAGCTCAGTGAGATCATTGATTTGTTCCTCCAGGCGTTCAGTCTTGAAGCGCTCCTCCTGCAGCGCCGCCGACAGAAACGATACCTCTTGCGATAAGTTCTGTCAAATTACATTATACATTTTCAATAACAACTCTTTATTCCTATAATACAATAAATGCGAAATTTTGGGTGTGTATGTTTTCAAACACTCATCTCTGTAACTCCTGAACATGGCACATATACCGGGTGTAAGTGACATTAACGAAAACAAACGTATTCTGTATGTCTTCGATTCCATACCTAAGATGAGTAAAATAAACAATATTCTCACCGCTGCTGGGGCATTTCCTTAATAAGAAAGAGGCTAGCTAAAATTCGTACCTTGAGTGCGTCAATTTTCTCAGCCAATCGCTCGTAGTCCTCCCTGCGCTCGCGCAACTCGTTCAATATCGGCTTGATCGTGAACGTCGTCTCCGATATGTTGTTCGAGCCCGGTTGAGTCGGGTACCTGTTATATATGGACCAGTTATTTGGCTGCGGTATTCTGTAAGGTAGCCCAGTCGAGCGAAAATCTCTGTCAAAATTATATTTTATCTAGGTAACATAATAAAAGTATACATACGGTCCCCCCTCACTGGTGACGGATGAGCTAGGCGAGGCGTCGGGCGAGAACTTGGGTGCGGGCGAGGTCGCGGCGCGAGGTAGTGTAGAGCCCCGGGGCGCCGCTTCACCCGCCTCCGACGCCCTGGAACCTTCCGACGACGCGTTCGCTGCGACGTTGTAGTCATACTCAATACATTTTAAATAGGATGTTGGGAGATGTTTCATAAAAAAAAAATAGGTATACGTCACGGGCGCACGCACATTTTAGTAGAGCCTTAACTCATTTTAACCAATAAATTCCATTAGCGTTTCCGAAATTAACAAATTGCATGCTGTAAATTCGAGAAATGAATCTCACATAAGAGACAAAAAAGTTGTCATATTACCGTCAAATCAATATTTACTTATCATATCAATCAAAAGATGTTCGCAGCTGGACAAAGGCCTCCCCCAACGATCTCCAAGATAGCCGGTCATGCGCTACCCGCATCCAGCGGTTTCCAGCAGGGCTTGCCCACACTGCGTCTTCCGGTTCGTGGTCGCCACTCGGGAATCTTTCTGCCCCAGAGGCCGTCGGTTCTACGAGCGACGTGTCCTGCCAACTGCCCTCCCGTTTGGCAATTTTTGTGGTTGTCGGTTATTTTGGTTCGCCTGCAGATCTCATCATTTCTGATTCGATCACGCGGGTAACCTCCGAGCATAGCCCTCTCTATTTCTCTTTGGGTGACCTTGAGCCTTCTTAAGAGGCCAATAGTAAGCGACCACTTGTCAGCTCGTTACCACAGAATACTTTGACGTTTGCAATACACTCCGTCCCGTCTACGTTATAAAGTCGATATTTGGTTAAGTTAGTGTGTGTAAGTTTAAGTAGACCACAGTTGACAGAGTTGAGCGCAAATGACTGTTGCATAATACATGCTGACTATTTACACGGTTATTTTAGCATCGGTTGATTTTATTAGAAACTAACTGAGAAGTATGTTGCATGAATGGATTGCTGTACCGCGCGAATTCAACTAATCAACCATTAAATTTTGATCGCAATCGATCAAATAGTTTATGCGTGCTAGCAAACATCTTCAATCATATTTAAAATTATGTGAGAGTGAAAAAAATCAATCACATTTTTGACACAACTTGTTTCACGGAAAAGTTTAAAGCTTTGATATTACGTGACAAGTAGATAGCAACTCTTCCCCTGAGACGATCGCAGCAGCATCATATTTTAAAATCTAAATTTACTCCAATTAATTACATCTTAATTATATTTATTAACAATGCAAAGCAATTATTAAGGTATTTCATAAATTATAGTTTTATACTATGCAATGATGAGCAATAAAGCAGTAGTGCAAACCTTATATTAGTTAACCAAAAGAAACCAAAACACAAATAAATTAGAAAGGATATTTTGAATAGATTATAAAGAATTTATTTGTATAAAACATGTATATGTCACCATATGATTACGAACACCGCTAGTTTACAATCCATCTCGCGAGATTGTAAACCGTTGATACACTGTGAACTCTACCATATTGCTTTCATAGATAGTAATATGGGGAACATTTTTCATTCATCTGTGGCTGAAATCTGCAGATGTGTCGTGAGGTACTTAGAGCAGTCATAGAACTTAAGACCATATTGTTCACTTTGGTGTAAACTGTTATGTACAATTTGTAGATAAGAAAATAAATATAACGTATAAATTTTCGATAGTTCATAACGGTTTGACATGGTTGGACCATGAACTGACGAAAATGAACACGCCACATTGCAAGCAATATCGTACAGTTCACAATACATAGACAGTCTACAAACTCGCGAGATAGATCACATAACAACGGCGCTCACAATCATGCGGTTGGATAATACAAAAATAGTTATTACTGTTAAATATAACTACAAGTTTATAATTATAAAAGCTACCTACTCCCTTGACAATTCTATAGATATATATTACATTATTTAATTTACACTAAAATAATTTAAATTATAAATTTCTCTACCTACCAATATAAAAACAATACAGCGTATTTACCTCTTAATTCCGCGTGTGGTGGGGCTGGCGTGCAAGAAGGAGACAGCATGATAAGCAACACAATATACAATTATTGCAAGTATACACGTACATTTGCATATGAATACAAGCATAATGATAAGCAACGTAAGTGTTATTTTTGTATGACTACACATATTAATTTGTCCAATTAGTGTTACTCGACATAATGATTGAGTGATTATGTTATATGTATCTACACCTGTAAAGAATTGTGTAAAATCTTGTTTAATCAAGGAAGACTCAAACTAAAATAAATATAAAAATCAAAACTTCAACCAAATTGTTAGAGTCGTTTTTGAGATCACGAAATATAGTTATATATAAGAATTGCTCGTTTAAAGTTATTAGATATAGCACATGATAATGATATGCTAATTTTAAAATTTTGTTCATCGGTAGTGCAACGCAATCGTGACTTAGGTATTAGACCTCCTCAGAAACCCGTCCTAAGTCTGTTCTGTATAATTCTTGTTAGTAGGACACCGGAAATGAAAATCGGGTCAACTAAGAACTTTGTTTTTTTATTAGATGTTTATAAACACGGTATTTTTACTCAATGTATGCAATCAATTTTAATTGCATCGACCCATGATTTTCCTTGTATTCAAAACATCTAAGAAACTCAATCATCAAATATGTTAAAATATGACTGCACAATCTTAAACACGATTTAAAAATTACACAAAACAAATACCTAGCAACTAGAAAATAGACAATAGGTCAAAATTATGTACATTCATGATGTCATAGTTTCGTCCTTGCACACATAATGTTTGAATAAATTATTTAAATTTCTTTGTAATTTTACAAATTGTTAAAACAATAATTACATTTCCTCCGACACTTGTTGCATTTTTTAAACAACATATTGGTTTCACAATCACAAGCCCACAAACAGTACAGTCGACATATCCAGCGAGACTGACTCACATTCGCGATGTATGCTAAGCGTTTACCTACAAGATATAATGATTTGTGATAATATTTTAGTATCTAACGTCACTGTCAGATTTTGAATGAGTGTATTTGTGTTGGAGATAAAAAGTCTTTTTGATTAGAATCCAATAGAATCCGCTTTATAGTTCTTCATATTTATAAATAATCTTGTACGTAGTCGGTAGTTTTCTTTAGATTTTACTTGATGCTATATTTTCCCACATAAATAATGTAAATATGGACACATAAGTATAAGCCTACTTCACTACGATAGGTCATGATATCCAGTGATATATCCGAACAGCCTAGAAGGGAGCTGGCTTTCGAGTGCAACTGCCACACCCCGGTAGGTGTTCGATTAGGTTTTTAGTCAAAAACCTAAATCTTGTGTACTTTGTAGACTTAAAATAAACACATTAATATTTGATAAATAAAAAAAAATAACGGCACGTAAGATAATAAGTTGCTTGAATAAACGTTACATCAAGCCAAGTCATAATAAGTACCGTGAGACTTATGTAACAACGTACTTGCCACATATCATTACTAGATGCGCGTGACCGTGACTTTAATACTTATTCTACTATAGGTATATAGTACTTTATGCCATCCAGATTTTGAAAAAAATTAATACTTCATTATTACGTAGTTGGTCATATATTTTCATTTTACATCATCAACACTACATCACTATCACTACATAGTATAAAACAAGTCGCTTCCCGTCTGTCTGTCCCTATGTATGCGTAGATCTTTGAAACTACGCAACAGATTTTGATGCGGTTTTATTAATAGATAGAGTGATTCAAGAGAAAGGTTTATATGTATAATACATGCATAATATAGTAGAGAAACACTGATAATTTTAGAGGTTTCTAATGTGATGTCGTAAAGACATCCTGTAGTAGGTATATTTAGTATCACCATTGCACCCGTGCGAAGGCGGGCGGGTTGCTAGTAAATAATATAATCGCATTGTTTTCTTCCTTGATTCAGATTAGTATTATGTTGATCCCGTTAGTATCGTTATTAATTGATAGAAGAAAATTATGAGATGCATGACAGTTCTAATCTTTTCGTTTTATGGGAAGATGGATCGTTTTACCCCGCTCATAACAGTAACAAATAGTTTCGGTTATTGTTCTGAGATGCCTCGGTTACTGCAAGCGTCTAGCTACGGTAACCGCTTACCACCAGGCCGTATTTGCTGACATTGTAGTATAAAGAAATAAATTACGAAGACTAAATAGAAATAAAATAGTATCTAATAAAGTTTTTGATCATCTACGATTTAAACTGAGACGTAATCTAATAGATTAGATAGCTCTAATTTAGAAGAACTAAAGTTGCTACCACTAGAATATTCTAAGAACGTAAGAAGTATCCTACATACCTATATCTAGCAAGTCTATAATGCTTAGATCCATATTTATAATATTTGTTGAAAGAAATAAAATATACAAGTACTTGTTATATACAATGATATGAATTATTTGTATATTATTAAATATATTACATATATACAATGAAGGTTATATAATATGTAGTAAAATGAAATCCTTGAAAAAATTAATAGTTATTTACAATGAAATGAATGATTCAGTTATATACACTCTCTATATAACTTATAGATATACTCACAAGGACCCGTGTTCTCTGTGAGACAAAATACATATCCGTTATATAACCATATAATATAATAATATAACGTTACAAATAACACTGACGTTGTAATATATTATAACAGGGAAAAAAATAAGCTATATAACACTGTACAATACTCTTGCGTTTGGGGATTTTGGATAAAAGCTATTATAAGAAAATTTTGTATTTTATGTATGATAAGCATACGGCAAAATGTATGTTTATTACGACATGAATATCCCATCCCATTAATACAGAGCGTTCTATTTCAAACATAGTTTAAGGAACTAATTTATATTATTTTGTATAGGTATATGTAATAAGAACACTCTGTATATATAATGAATTTAAGTTATCTGTATTCTGCATGATTCTGAGTCAAGTAACATGTAATTTAAAAAATAGGAGATAAAATTGCCCATTCTTTACCAATAGGGGCGCCACCACAGATTGAAATCAAAATTATTTTATTCAAATAGACCTTCATAGTCACTTAGAATAGTCTGATTGGAAGGAAGGTTGCTGAAAAGAGACTGTAATAAAGTCGGCTTACTCTTTTCAAAACAAGTTTAGTTTCAAAACAAAACATTGATGCTGAGACTAGCATTGACAACAATAAGAAATATGCACGATTTCTTTTTGTTCATTCATATAAGAAATAGTGGAAACAATATTTTTAGAACACGTATAAAATAACCAAGAAATAAGCTATCAAAGATTTATCTCTCTCTTTCTATCAAAAACAGAATTTAGCGTGAAGTTTATATGGCTGTAGTGTACTATGGACACCGCAGTCCATATCGGATATCTCTGTCTAATTAGTTTAATCCCTGTCTAATGCTTATATCTTCCGGATTTCTGGCCGATTTCACTTATATATTTTGTAAGTCGTGTGCTGGTAGCGCCATCTATGCGTTTTATCTCCCATTGAAACAAACAATTCAGTGAAAAATACTTACGATCGTTCTAAAATCGACTTTAAAATCAACAGATGATAAATAAACATTTTGAATGATACAGACCAGCCAGCTGAGCGATGTTGTCGGCAGAACCGAAGCGGTTCGAGCGAGAGAAGAGATGAGCAAATTCCCGAGGTGCCGCCATTACACTGCCGCCCAGACCCGTGATGCCATCGCGAATGTTGCCGCCTACGTTCCTGAGAAAATGGCCATTACCCTGAGACAGAGCTATGAATAATATTTCGCGAAATTGCAAACTGGCTTTGATTTGATTGAAACAAAGATTGACATGGATAAATTTTAGACAATCGTAATACTGTAATCAGTAGTGTTCACAATTTCTTCGACAGCTTACAAATTCTCGATTTATATTATGAACTAACGGCGTTCACAATGGTACGGTAATATTCAAATAAATATCTTTAGTTAGTCATTTTTGATTGCTAGATAAACCTTGGTTTCTTATACGAAGTTTATCTAGCGATTAGCGATATTATTCCATATTATGTTCACTACTCTACTTTTAAATTAACAGCCAGATACCATTATCTAGTCATTAAAAAATCAGCCTTTATGACATTTTTAGCAAAATTTAAATGAACATCTGCCGGTAATCTGCAATGTTGCTAAGAGTGACAGTCGTGTCCTAGTCGATGATGTTAGTCTCGAACTGGTTGATACGACAGTTTTTCTCGGCATAACACTAGACAGTAAAATTCAATGGGGCCCTCATATAGAAAACTTAGCTAGCAAATTGAGTTCCGCCGCTTTCGCAGTCAGAAAAATTAGACAAATAACAGATGTGGCCACAGCTATGTTGGTTTACTTTGCGTATTTCCATAGTCTAATGTCCTACAGTCTTCTGTTATGGGGCTCAGCTGCGGATTTGGAATCTATCTTTATCTTGCAGAAAAGGGCCGTTCGTGCAATTTATTGCTTGGGTCCTCGCGAATCCCTACGGAAACGGTTTATGGAATTTGAGATATTAACCTTACCGTCGCTATAACATCGCTACAACATATATATCGCGTCGTACATCTTTGAAAATATTATGTTTGTCCGTAAAAAAATAAATTTATTTGACACTAACAGTAGTCGCCATAACCTAAACACAAGAAACAAAGATAAAATTGTTACACCTAGATTCAGGCTAGCAAAAGTCAATAAGTCTTTTCTCGGGAACTGCATTCGTTTTTATAATAAAATCCCATATGAAGTAACTAAGATGTCGTACAATAAATTCAAACAGTATGTTAAACAGAAATTAAGCGACAAGGCCACTATAAGGTGGCTCATTACGTTGAAGACAAGAATACATGGTTGTAGTAGCTTCTCTCTGCACTTGCGGCCCCCTGGCCAAGTGACAATTGTATGAACTTTATGTATATTTGGAACAGGAATAACATAACTGTAATTACATAAATTTAAAAAAGAAAGATCCACAAAAAAAAAATGTAGCCTTGCTGAGTTTCTTGCCGGAGTCTTCTCAGTTCAAGTGTATTCCGAACCGGTGGTAGAGTCTATTGTAATGTTTGTAACTATTGACGTTCATAAGTGCCTTACCAGGGCCTAAATTGAATAAATTAGTTTTTGATTTTGATTTTGATTCCTAAGCAAAACGTAATTGAAAAGGGTAAATTAGTCAATATGTTGGGCTATTATTATTTCAAATTCATAAGTGTCTTTATAAAATGAACTCGTTGCAAGTATTTTCAAAATATTGGTTATTATTAATGAACTCACTTCAGCCCTTGTCCCATATCTCTAAGCACCTCTCTCGGTTGCCTGTGCGCCTGCCCGCTGGTGCCATGTTGCTGCGAACACATTATATACTATTTTACGTATTAACATGGATAATTTTAAATAGACACTTAGCATGGATACTCAAGCGTTAGAAAATACGGAGCATTCACCTTTATCTTTATCATAACGGCATATATTCGCTTCACACAATCTATCTATCGCATCTTCACACTTTTTTTTGCCATATATTCATCTCTTCTCATAAATATATAGTCATTATCTTTACTAATACTATAAACTAGATTTCCGCCCCGCGGTTTCATCATTTATTCTAGGGAATATATAAATAAATTTATTTCCAAGAGTGCAGGTGGTTTAGGGATCTCTTTTTGAGCAAAAAATTGCTTGCGTTAGGTGATCGCGCTCTACCAAGACCATTTCATCTTCTATAAAAATAACGTAAATATTATTTACAAAACTCCCTCCTGCGGAATCCACAATTTTACGCCCTTAGGCTGCCTGTCCATTACAGCAGAGCTAGGAAATACCAATAATATCGTTTATAATTCACATTACGTCACCATCACGACATTTTTGTGCAATTGTATTGTTTAAATTTTCCTAGCTCCGCTCCGCTCTAATGGACAGGCAGCCTAAGGGTTTAAATTTCAAATTTCCTTACTTAGCGGATGCCTACATAATAATAGCTATCAGTGTCACAATTTTCAATCCTATCCGGCCAGCGGTTCAATCTCTGCGTTGATAGATCAGTCACTTTTCCTTTTTACATTTTTAGGTTACTCCTATGATCTATGTGCCTTTAAGCTAAATCTGCAGCAGAAGACTTACCTCCCAACTCTTGATCCGCTTGTTGTATCCCTCTAGTTTCTTCTGCAGCTGTGCGATACAGAGCGCGCTCTTCTGGTTCTTCTTTTCGAACACTGCTTTGATGCGTTGGAGTTGTTGCTTGTCCGCGTTCGCCGCTAGCTTTAGGTACTCGTTTACATTGTCTACAACAATAATTCCCCCAGTTAATGTTCGTTACTTTTTTATACATATTTAAGCTACATCGACGACTCCATTCCAGGTATTATTTGCATGGAATATAAGGCTGTGTCGTCAACGTATGAGAATATTTCACCTTTTTTAAGACTCAAGTGGTACAGATCATTGATGTATATCAGAAAAAGTATAGGGCCCAATACGCTTCCTTGAGGCACTCCAAAGGAATTTCCGGACCAATCGCTAAAGCTGTCAGCAACTCGTCACTATTGGTTTTACCATTGAAAAAACAAGAGGTAACAAACAGACAATAGTAATAGTAGGATAGTCTTACCATCTCTAATGGTCTGTTCAAGCCTTATCAAGTCTTTAGTTCGTTCAATCTTGCTGTTCAGATGCGCTATGGCCGCCAAAGCCTTCGATGACGTCACATTCGCACCGTCACTTTCATCTGCAAACATATTTAACACATGTAGTATCTTTGATTATATTATGGGTGTTAAGGTAAACACGAGTAATCGGGAATTATTATTAAATTATACTAAACGTTGAATCAACAGCTGGTATGTTTATAACAGGAAAATATGGTCATAATTTGGTTATCAAGAGGAATATGAAATCAGTCCTATTTTAATTGAATCAAATACATACGATAATAATTATTTATGGAGTATTCAATTTGCAAATATATTTCCCATGGTACAATTTTTTTTTATTTAGGTAGGTATACATAACAAATTACCTTGATTTAAATAATCGCCATCTTGACCTGAAAATTAAATGAAATCTTTTAATCAAACATCAAAAATAAATAACTTTCCGCCCCGCGATTCCCCTGTTTTTTTTTGCATATTCCTACTAGCTAATAGCATCATAATAGCTATCTGTATGCCAAATTACAGCCCGATCCGTCCATTGGTTTGAGTTGTTCGTTGATAGATCAGTTAGTCAGTTAAGTTTTCCTTTTATGTATTTGTATAAATTAATGACACTTAAGCGCTATCCACACATTTCCGGGTCAGGGCTATCCGTGTTCCAAGTTGTTCGTTATACTATGATGTACTCCGCCTGACACGGAGCTATGTGAACAAGTTCGTACTAGCTGTAGTACGAACCGATTTCTTCCCCGTCCCTGACGGAACACGGCAGGGCCGGGTACCCGGAAATGTGTGGTTGGCGTTTTATAGTGTAATTAATGACCCTTCAGGGGGAAGGGCCATAAATTACACTCGAACAGAAAGGAATTCATAGCCTAGTATGATGTCATAACAGACATAAACTATGACTTACTTCTATAAGCAGGTGAGCCATATTCATCAGCTGATGACAGCGCGTAGGACACGTTGGGACTGTACACCGCTCCTGCATAGTCACCGGTGCCTATCATACCTGATAGGATCTTCTTCTGCGGCGAGTCTTCCAAGCTGGAACGGTACGAGAGTAGTTAGCAAGCAGTATATTATGTAAATCAGATGTGAGGTTCGCATTTATGTCACTTCATTTTTTCAGCAAAAGCAACCTTCCGAACCGGTGATAAGAGTCAAATGAACGTCTTATTACAATTAGGGGGGATATATTAAAGGGGTATGGCAGCATGGGGTTCTTCAAGGAGGGTGTGGCTACGGTCACCGCTAACCATCAGCTTTATTTGCTACCTTAGTACAACATAGTAAAAAAAAAACGTCTATACTACCTACTATATTTAAATTTGAATAAATTGCTTCTACCTCTGTGAGATATTTTTTTAGCAATTTAAAACAAAAAGTAAACAAGTTTAGTTGATAAAAATATCTATTATTATTCCTTTGATAGTAACTCAGACTGATTATAAATATTTGCCAAACTTTATAGCGAAATAGATATTACCAAAGTGCCCCAGTTTGTTCAGTTTATTGACCCATATTGTCCGATTAGCAATTCGCAAATGAAGCCGCCTACTAAATAACAAAATGGCGTGTGTAGGACATCAATTTTAGCTCCAGCACTAGATGTCAGTCTATACAGACCTCAATATTTATCTATTACTAGCTTTCCGCCCCGCGGTTTCACCCGCGTTCCTGAGGTATAAAAATTAGTAGCCTAGTCAGACACTTTTGACAAAGTGGTCGTGGTTATGTTAGGTCTCGAAACATGAGTGGCGGCTTTTGCAATGCGTCTCCTCCCTCCTCCATTTGGCTCTCTCTGTTGCGAGAACACTCGGTCATGGTGGAAATAATGTCCACCACACGGTGGACATTATGACGTCAGACCATCTAGTCGCAGACCTTTTTGGATAAATGGGAGTGAGAAAACACGAGCCACTCACCTGAGAGTACTAGAGTGTATCTTCCGGTGGCAAGACCTACCGCAGAAGGTACTTGACGTCTTGTAAGAGGTTATCAGGAATAAGTCTTTTATAACCAAACAACTGGTGGAGGTTGCCACTAAAATAACCTCTCGAATGACATAAAAAGAGTTTAGAATACAGTAACTTACTCTCTAGAACTGTTGCCGGTGGTGTTGGCAGACAGGGGACTGTTGCCCAGGTCTCTTGAGTGCGACTTGACGTGGTGGGATCGGTCGCCATGGCGGGAAGACGAACTCGAAGATGGCTCCTATAAAAAAAAACAATATTAATAATAAGTACTTTTTAAGCTATCGCGAAAAATATTAATCAGGTCTGATCATCTACAAATTAGGTTAGTGAATAATTTTACATCAATCAATATTAATTAGTAGCCCAAGAGTGAAGTACCTACTCTGAGTCATAGTTATTAAATATTTGAATTGAAATGATAAATTGTCTACCAATGTTTCTAATAATGCTAATGGACGATCACATTAATTACTTTTAATAATTAATTTAACAGCACTTGAGTCCTCAAAGTAATAAATAATGACAGGTTGGACCGATGACCTGCGGTCTAGACAAGAGCCACTTTCAGTCAGAAGTGACTTATTGCGGAAAGTTTATTTTGTATGGAAAATAACATAGGCTATAAGGTTCACATGACTTATATGTGACTGAATACGAAATCCCGAATTACCAATACGGAAAATGTTTGGTTATGCTGGCTATTGTCTTATAGTCATCAATGGCTCAAAATGGTTGGTATGTCTATGGTAGGCTGTCAGCAGTGAACGTGTGTGATCCTCATGTTTGTTAATACAAAATCCATTTCATAGTATACTTAAACTTTACGTAAAACATTTTGGTAGACTCTATTTACAACAAACAATCAATCTATTTCGTTTTTATAATTAATTATCAATTAAATGTTGCTGTTCAATACTGACTGGCAATATTACTAGATATGTTTCATTTCTCGAATTTACAGCAGAGCCAATATCTTTTATAGAAAATTTCATTCTAATTTTCGAATCTGACAAATTGCATACCTACCTATAATATGTAAAATCAAGAAATGAATTGCAGATAGCATATTGCTAGCAGTATTAGACCCTCAGATACTCAAATCCAAAAGCGAATCAGCATAAATATTGATCAGTATAAATTAAATAGGTATCGATTCCGCTCATCAGAGCGTTAGCTAGCTTATAGAACAATCTAGGTTAAGGCACGTTAAAGCGTACGCATTTATATCGTGCTATGTTTACGTTATTAGCGTAACGTTATAAGTACAGTCACCGTCAATAACTTATTGAAAGTTAATTTTTCATACAGTTTTCTATAAAATATATTTCAGATAAAAAACGCCTTGCCGATCGGTCTTCAGCCACACTTGATTTTTTTAAAAATTAAAATAGCCATTTCTTTAATCATAATTTCATCATCTTACAGGCGGAAGTTGGTATGCAACTGGCTCTTAAGTAAAGCTGTCGGAACGCATCGATAGGCGCTTGGCAGACTTTCAAATTTAGTGTGGTAGCCAGCCAGGCGGGTACCACTGTGGCTTGCAGCTCAACTCAGCACAGTTTCTGGCGCATAATCTTTCTTCATAATTATCAGTCGAGACTTAACTAGCCCATGGCCGCTGGGGGCAAAAAATAATTAAAAGAAAAGCCCTTTGTTTAAATATTCCTCGACGCAATGGTTACCGGATGATTTGTAATTATGTCGATCAGAATTTCATAAGGTATTTACAGTTTGTTTCATTTCAATCTTGTTTAGAATCCGATACACAGATTGTATGCACTCAGGGTGATTAATAGCAGCGATACATCACATCTGGTGCTTTTCAACACCTCATTTCTCTTGTTACGTTCAATTAAACAGTTTAGCTAGACAGTGTTGTATTCATTTTACATAAGCGAAAATTACTAAGGTCTTTCGCATTTTAATTACATGAATGCAAATGAAATGATTTATACCTACTGGGTGTACACTTTGGGGTGGCAAAGGCTGAGATCTATAGAGCGTACTTAGACTTTGCTCAGACTTTTCTCGTCATGCTAACAAATTTTAATATGGAACCAGCTCGGGAATCCTCCACCTATATATCAATGAGATTCCATCTGTATGTATGTTTGGTATTGTTTTCTTTCGTGGTCAATTTATATAGTGGGAGCGTGTCTGTGGCAAAAACTGAAAAGCATTTACCGTTGCTGACTGTACAAACAATCAATAATTTAACATAGATACAACATCGTTGTACGCCATATATTTCAATACCAGTCTACGAAATAAATCAAACACAATCTGTTGTATTGATAAAATTAAATGGAACCTATCGGAAAAGAGTTATTCACAATATGATATTAAAATGTCTATATGTAGAGAAATAAATTGGATTAATACGTACGGCCCTAAAAGGCCAAATGTTTATGTTTCAGCGTGCTACTGTTTTTTGTGTAGATAATAAAATTATGTTTATTTTCATTCTGACTGTAAAATTTTAACTCACATGAAGCGGTTAAGGCTCGAGCCCTAACTGACTACTTTAATTTTCTTTGTGGAATACATAATTTACCTGTTTAAAAACTTTGCATATTGTTTTTTGCATGTCCAATAATTTCATCCGAAAGGAGGATGAGCAAACATGTATGGGGTATTCTATGAGTGGCCACGAGTTTCTTCTTTTACATTTTAAGAATTTTAATTATTTTAGCGACACTTTTGCCCATCCTCCAAATTATAAACAATTACAAATATAACTTACTAGATTACGCCCCGCGGTTTCACCCGCGTTCCCGAGGGATCTTGTTTCCCCGGGATAAAAGTATCCTATGTGTTAATCTAGGTTATAAACTATCTGTGTTCCAAATTTCATCCAAATCCGTTCAGTAGTTTTTGCGTGAAAGAGTAACAAACATCAAAATATTAGTAGGATTCAAAATATACTCACACTAACAACGTGATGAACAGTAGAAGGCGACTGCACCCTGGACCTGATGACAGCATCATCGGTCACCACCGCCGGGTCTCTCGACAATTCTGCGGCTGAAGGCGACTGGCTCCGACTAGACCCCTTGCTATGCCCATGGCCGACGTGCAACGTGTCCATAATCCCATACAATTTATCACAGATTCAATTCTAATACAATCACAGACATAACACTGGGATTGTGAGGGACTGGATGGTTAGTTTCCTTAGTTTCAGTTATTCAGAGTGGTTTTGACGAGTATATGTCGGTTGTTGTCGCCATTACTCGATGCAGCTGAAAAAAATAGTTTTTTTTCTAATAATATATCTTTTTTAGACTTTATCATTTAATAAATATGTGTTTGCCACATTCAAAATTAAAATGTATAAAATCTGTTTATACATTTTACCTAATGAAAGATTTAATATTACCTATGTACCTATACTTTCAGAAACTCCAATAGAAAAACGTCACAATATAATAGTGTCACATAAACAGAGAAATTAAGACACAAATTACGATATGACGTCAGCATAGGCTAAAAATTCATCAACATAAATTTAAATTATAGTAAACATAATTACTAAAAGAGATAAAACTGAATTATGTAGCCGCAGCTGCGTATACAGTTGGCCGCAATAAAGTTGGTCCCGGAACTTGATACTTTAAAGGAAATGTACAATTATTAAATTCATAGTGCAGTCGTAACCTAATTTAACTAGTGCTGCCAAAAAATATGTATAAATTATCGATAACTTATACAGGGGATTAGACGAAAGTTTTCCACTATTGTAAGTAGAAATTATAGAAAAATGAATATTTTATATAGAATTTACCAAATGAAATTACTATTGTCTATTGTAACTTACTACCATATATTATTTACGGGCTTACGTTCAGCGTTTTCGCCATAGGTCGATACAGAGAAAACTAAATTAAATCAATGTAAGGTTCTATTTCTGTGACATATTTCATTCAAAACCGTTCAGCGTTTTCAGCTTTAGCAAAATAATTCACTCTGGAATCTGGTAAAAACGGGGGATAATAGCTAGTTCAAAATGCCGACGTTTTTACTATCCATACATAATCGAAGTCCACTTGACTAAAGGGGGAGTATGCATTATACACACAATAATAACATACGATACCGCTATGAAATTATCGAACTCAATTGTTAAAGCAATTGATTCGAATTAGTCGTTCAGTTCCTAGTGGCTTCAAGCTTTCGATTAAGTCAATCTGAAACTATCGATAAATGGGCGTTAAGATTATCTGTCTGAACGTCTGTATTTTTTTTGTAAAAGAAAGTGGTATCTATTTACAGAGGAGTAAGTAAAGTAGATATTTTTAGAATTCTTCGATGCAATTATACTTCATAATTTTCATCGATCTGTGGTATTTGTACTAGAGAAACTATCTACAATACATGCCACTATTAATATCACAATCTATCGACATAAAATAAACATCGATAGTCTTAACAGATTTATATACATTGTAGGCAGCACTAGATTGTTGTTATATCAGAATACTGTCACGGAAACCCAGGTGTTTGGTTGAGCAATGTTCTGATACCATTCATTTGTGTCAAGCACTACATAATACAAGTGTGTTACGGGATTTCAACAAATGCAAAGTTTATGGAAGTTTGCCAAGCGCTTCGTATGAATAATATATATCAAATATCATCTAATAACTACAACTAATTATCATACTCTGTGTTACCAATGATTTTTTCATAGATACTAATATTTTGACAAGTGATCCTTATATTTCTCACAGAGTATTCAACTCACATAAAAAATTCATAAGAATAACAAAAATTATCATGAAAATATTCTCAAAGAGAATTTGTAACTGGGCAAAGGCTTTGACTAAAGTAACACTCACTAAGCCCCGGATAAACCGGTTAAAGGTCGCGGATTTGTATAGGATTAGTAAAAAATGTCTAATCCAGGAGTAACGTTCGAGGAAATCTTTTTTTCCGCTATCAAAACACTAAAATAAAATGCCAACTGTATAATATGGTCGGGTTGCACAATGGTTTTACACAAATCCCCGCAAAGATGTTATCGGCATTGCTGCTATAAAAACCTAATTAATTTTTCAGCCACCTCATTGGTCGGTATTTTTCTATACGTAGGTAAAATAAAAACCTTCAAAGGCCTTCAAAGTATATATTCAAGTCCATCATACAGGGTTGATCTGATTTATTCATGACAGGCGTAATATAATATTGACGTCTGAGGTGCTCTCGAGTGTTGATGCGTCCCTGTTTTTGTAGCCTTTAAAAACCTTGGTCGGTTTCCATCAGCATGTATTTACAAGAAAATGTTATTTTATATGAATACAGATTCAAGTGTTGGGTTGTGTGTATAAAATGCAATGAAAAATGCTATTCGGACATGTAGGATATTACACAAAAACGAGACGAATTTGCAGAAGTCTGCAACAATCTTATCTTATCTTATCTAGATTGTTGCAGACTTCAGATACAAATAAACATAGCAATGAATAATAAATACATTTCATTACAGTCCCAAACTAAACCTCCGAGCATTTCCCTTAAGTTGCCCAAAGTCACAGAAAAACTTGAATGTATTTAAACTAAGAGAGACAGACAGTGTCTTTTCCAAAAGTTTATACTAATATCCCAAAGAAAAAAACCTCATCCAATTCTGCCAATATGTATGCCAATTGCCAAGTTACCAACAAACAGTATTTGATATTTATGAAGTTTTTTATAAAGATTAGTTACCGGTAGATTTCACCCGCGTTCCCGATATAAAAAGTTGAATCCATAGAAAACCTGCATGTCAAATATCATCGCAATTGGTTATCCATCTATACTAATAAAGCTGTAGCTTGTTTTGTTTGTTTGAACGCGCTAATCTCCGGAGTTACTGGTATGGTATTTCACTAATAGGAAGCTACATTTTTCCCTATGGTTATAGGCTACTTTTTATCCCGGGAAGGCGAGTGAAACCGCGGGGAGCAGCTAGTGGAGAAATAAACGAAAAAATATACTTTCACAATTATAATGTTACTATAATTTCCCGCTACATCCATATAACGGGATACCTAGTACAACTATATTTTATTCATCGTACATCTCATTGTACGCGAACTTTTATACGGCTCTCCATCCTGTCCATGTATCTCTCTAATTAGGTACAGTCTGCCCAGAATATTGCTACAAACCATTATAAGATTATAATGCAATTTTATACTCTACATAAAAAACTCAGGGTTGATTATCGCATGGATGTTAGCAGCGTATTCAGAGGGCAACACATGAAAGCGTAAATAGATTATAGTAGCTAACAAGCTGTGAATTTTTTATTTGTCTGTCCGCTCTATGGGTTTGATGTTATAGGTATATTGATGGGTGGGAAACAATTTCTGATATTGATTTTATAAGCTGATATTTATAAATATACCTTATTCGGTCTTAATAAGTTATAGGTCACCTCATAAAGACCAGTTAATAGAAAGAGTGACCTTATGACAAACGTTTCCGGGATAAAAATTACATGTAGGTAAGGTAGAGTTATTTTCGCATTTATAATATTAGTATTGATTTATTTAACAAGCGAAGCATTTCTATTTTAAGGTAGGTATTTAAATCGACAAGTGAATATTTATGTTTATTCTGTTAACTATACTTAACGAGCAACAAAATGGCAGATAATTAGTTTAACTAACAACGTTAATAACTATAGTTTTAAATTGTTTAGTTACTGATAATGATAACAAATGACAGCATTTTTAGCCTTATCTACTTGGCATATTCCATTTATTTATCTAAAATATGTTTTAAAAATACCTAATCATTTATTGACTTACGTCATTCATGGACATTGTATAATATAGATGTACAAAAAATCTGGATGCGGTTCACCTCCTTCGAAAATGAAGCCACCAAGTATGCTGGGCCTTCTTGTTATGGCGACAATATACGAAAAATGATGATTCTAGATTATTTTTTTCTCTGCATTCTTTGTTACAAGAGATTCGTATAAAAATATATATTCTTTAATAATTTTTCATTCATCAGAAAAACTTAATCTAGGTATAAATCATCATTTCTCGGATATCGTCGCCTTAATATAAGCCTCACGCATACGCCATAATATGCCGATCGGCTGTCACTCCAAATCCAGCAAGAAGTCAACAGTGATTATTGTCTCTCTCTGACTCTATTACTTCCAATAAAGGCAAGATTCTTAGACGAACGAAGGCAATTCTCAGAAACAACAATTCAAAAAGAATTGCATAGAACAAACTAAAAAATCAGTCGTTAAAAAGAGCAAGCAGTCATAATCGGACCTTGGCAAAGACTGCATCATCTCAGACGCAATGCGAGTATAAGTTCTTATATTCTTAAATGGATTGTCATTCATTAAGAGGGTCATAAGGTGACTGGATGGTCAGGGCTTTAATAAGAGACAAAGTAAAAATTTTGTTCTGTGAATTGGGATACAGATAATAAATCTGTCGCTCAAAACGAAGAATGGGTCCGATATTGAGAAATTAAAGAATTGTATTGATAACATCAATATTCAGGATAACTTAAAACTATTTTTATTATTCTATTAGCTTAATTACGGAAGATTAGAAATCTTACGAATTCAGTAGTTCTTTTTTAAATATTCCACAAAAAATCTTTATTCAATTACAAATTGGTTAGGTTAGCGTTAGGTTAACTAGGCAATGTAATTTTTATTTTTTGTAATCTACATTCAGAAATTGTAAAATTTACTTACATGCCTTTTTTTCTTCGACATTTGTTCAATAAGGTTTATAAGAAACGAGAGGTGATGTAACTTATATTAGTTTAGTTTGTATGTAAGTAACAGAATCGCCATCATTGAATACAATCATTTCATGAATCACTATTGCCAAGAGTAAGCAAAGCCCTTTCGAAACGAGTCTAAAATCTAAAAACAAACTATGTGGTAACTTCTCAAGCTCGTAGTTTAATACAAAATGTAAACACGTTCGTTTAACTGATCAAAAATAACCTATTAATCATCCAGTGTCGGTCGTTATAACAGATGCACTGCTATAATTTACTATCTACACAGGAAATTAGAACTTGCGGAGAGCCATTGACTCATCTGACCACTATCTTATGTTTGGAAAGGGTTGCCACCGCGTTTAAGTTTTGTTTACTCTAATCTATATATATAAAAGAAAGTCGTGTTAGTTACACTATTTATAACTCAAGAATGGCTGAACTGATTTGGCTGAAAATTGGTGGGGAGGTAGCTTAGAACCAGGAGAAGGACATAGGATAGGTAGGTAGGGGCAGGTAGGGTAGGTAAGGTAGGTAGTCAGGTAGGGGTAGGTAGTTAGGTAGGGGTAGGTAGTTAGGTAGGGGTAGGTAGAGGTAGGTAGGTAGGTCCCAGTTTTATTTTTGTTCTCAGAGCAGTACAACGTCTGCCGGGTCAGCTAGTAATAATGAATATTACAAAGGGTCGTTGTAAAACCCCTGCAGTGATTTAAGAGGTAGAAGTACCATTATGAACAACATTTACAATGGGACCAACCCTGAAATCTCGAAAAAAGATTTTTTTTCCCATATAAGTTGTTCATAATATTAAGTAAGGTAAATGGCCCATTACTCGTCAGTTTTAGAACTTTGCTGTGTTTACAGCTCTGCTACGTCATAGTTAGTTAACATAGAAAAATATTTTTTTTATTGATGAGTAGATAATTTATTCCTCTTTATAATAGATATAATATTATAATGATAAAATAATAATAAGGTAATAAAATATTTGTTTTAAAAAAAAGAAGCCATTTGTACCAGTATCCGACAGGTTTGTTGTAGATATCGTCAAAACGTCCTAGAACTCGTCAATTTTTAACACTAATTTGAACTCTATTTGCTTTACACTTAAGTTCATATTATATTTCATAATATTTGAAATTTATTAATTATTTACTAATTTAATTATGGTTTATGTTTCTCTTTTTTTTAAACGACTTCAAAAAGGAGGAGGTTCTCAATTCGTGTGCCCCGATTACTCGAAGACGCCTGGACCGATTTGGAAAAATCTTTTTTTGTTTGTAAGGGTATACTTTACAGGTGGTCCCATGGTCATCAGGTCAGGATCTGATGGTGGAATCCTGGAGATATCGAGGAAACTTCAAATTAGAAGCGACTTCAAAACACTAAAAAGTGTAGTTCATGTTCCATGGAAAATATCATGGTACCGCAGACTTCAAAACAGTGTCAGGTTGATTAGAGTTCCTACATGGTTATTTTATGCATTTTAGTGATTTGAAGTCGGTTCTATTTTTTTTTTAAAGATTTTTATTTGTAAATTTGTCAGTTTAATAGGTTAGTTAGATAGTTTTAATTTATTATAAGAACCTGTATATTGCTGTGTGGTGACGGCGACGAATATCACCACCCCATCTGATCCCGTAGGGGGCGTACAAGTCGTCCGAGGGAAGGTATACCAGAGTACGGGTAGCAGCGTATCTCTGAGAACTATAACACCATACTGTGATCGCCAACCGAGCAGGTTACACTGGGATATCATAGAATCGAAATCTGAAGTTCGAAGAGAGACGGACACGAGATTTCGATAATCCTGAAATCAGGAAACCTGCTCTAATTCGGTCAAAACCAGGAGCGATCACAGACTGATTAGAGGCTCATTGAACCTCAATGTCAAACTTCAGAGATCCCGACTGATGAAGTCCCGATCCCTTTCGAGGAAGTGGACTCATATAATGAGACAAGGTGGAAGCCATACGGCTGGGACTGAGTTCTTTAAGGCCTGCCATACAAAGTGAACCAAAAAGAGGATGAGGATGACGATATCAGAATCGTCACGTCAAAATCTGAGCTGCTGGGAGAGATGCAAAAGTTCGACAACGCAATCAATAGTCAGTCGATAGCCATGCTTCAAATCTCAGAGCAAAGCTAACCTGACACTACACTGAAGATATCCCGGATGTCAGCCTGTACGAGATTAAAATGGCTCTCAAATAGTTCAAGAACAACAAGGCGCCTGGTGTTGTTGCAGTTACAGCTGAGTTTCTGAAGGCGGTGGTACGCCGATACTTAAGGCCTTTCAGAAGTTATTTAATTCCATCATACTGAAAGGCCAGACGCCGCAGGCATGGCACAAAGGTGTGGTGCTCTTTTTCAAAAATGGAGATAAAACCCTATTGATTACATAATAATAAATGGTGAATACTTGCACAGGCATAGCCAAGTGGCCAGGATAATCCACCACCACCATGTGACGTCTGAGGTGCCGTACTACAGGTATGTACCAGAATCAGTTGTCGAAGATGGCCATATCACACTATACTGGGATCGATCTATCACCTTTTTTTTTTTTTTTATCGGCGAGCTCAGTGGGCTCTCAGCCGGGTAATATTTAGGATCTATCATCACTGACAAGACTATTTGTCGCCAACAAGGATGACATTGTGTTGATAGATCACCATGTGCGCCGTGCAATGATTGTCGATGTTGCTGTTCCCCATGACGAGAACCTTGTGAAATCAGAGAAAGATAAAGAAAATAAATATCTTGATCTGGCACACGAGGCTGTCGACATGTGGAACATTGACACCATTGTACCGATAGTCGTTTCCGCCCATGGCCTAATGGCCAAGAGCCTCGATAAACATCTTAAGAGGCTCGCGTTAGGCAGTTGGGTCAAGGGCCAGATCCAGAAGGCAGTGCTCCTGTAAACGGCACGTATTGTGAGGAGGTTTCTCTCTATGAAGTCTTGACCATCGGCAGCTTGGACCCTGTTCACGATGCCGGTGCGGTGCCGGTTTTGTATATTTTTAAATGTATTTTTTTAATAATTATATTTAAAAATGTAAATATTAAGGTATACAATGAATAAATGAAATAATAATAATATCCTGGGACATTGTTCATACCCATCACACTGCTGAACTATGTTTAGTTGTTATCGAGAGTCATCACAAACCGTCTCACTACAAGTTTGATGACTTCTAAACTCCCGAACAAGTCGGTTTCTGAAAAGGCTTTAGCACAATGAGGAGTATAACCAGCCATTATGCTTAGTATTTGTGGACTATGAGAAAGCTTTTGATTCGATAGAAACCTGGGCGTTGCTGAGGTGCCAAATCGTACTAAAGTGCTTGTATGACAATGCCACCATGTTGGTCCGACTCCAGAACCAGAACTCGAAACTTATTTAACTGCAGCGAGGCGTGAGGCCTGATATCTCCGAAACTGTTCACCTTTGCATTCAATCAAATCAAAATCAAATCAAAAACTCATTTATTCAATTTAGGCCCTGGTAAGGCACTTATGAACGTCGATAGTTACAAACATTACAATAGACTCTACATTGGAAGATGTCTTCAAGCTTCTGGACTGAACTTTGGCATCAATGGCGATTCGATTTGCCGATGATATAGTAGTCTGGCTGATACCTTGGAAGACCTCGGTACAATGTTTGATGAGTATCTCAACAAGTAGGTCTAAAAATGAATATGGATAAGATGAAAATGATGTCGAACGTCCACGTGATCAAGTTGCACCCACTCAAGTAAAGGTTGGAGAGTCTGCACTCGAAGTTGTAGACGACTATATTTACCTAGGACAGATCATCCAACTAGGTAGGTCAAATTCGAGAACGAGGTCAGTTATCGAATTCATCTCGGCTGAACATCGTTTGAGAAGCTCCGTAATATCTACTCGTCCCAAATACCGACTTCGACCAGTGAGTGTTGCCAGTGATGACTTACGGAGCTGAAACGTGGTCGGTTACGATGGCCCTCATAAGAAGGCTCAAGGTCACCCAAAAAGCAATGGACCTCTCCATTGCTCAGAGTTTCCCTACGAGATTGATTCAGAAATTATGAGATCCGAACCAAAGTAACCGACATACCCGAAGAATTGGCAAACTGAAGTGGCAGTGGGCGGGGCATATTGCTCGTAGAACAGACGCCACCCGCTGGAGCAGAAAGGTTATCGAGTGGCGACCACGAACTGGAAGACGCAGCTTGGGCAGGCCCCCCACCGCTGGATGCGGGCAGCACAATACCGGCCATCGTGGAGATCCTTGGAGGAGGCCTTTGTGCAGCAGTGGACGTCTTTCAGCTGATATGATGATTCTCTCAGGGCGTTACCGGGGGAAGGGGAGGACTTTGTACGAGTTACGACTAATTGGGGGCGGTCGGATTACTAATGGCAGCTCGGGCCGCTTGAACGGGACGAGACTGAGTGGGACGTCGCGGCGGTCCTCGCCGTCGAGGACGGTAGCGTAATCGGTTTTGTGTAGTGTGTTGTGTACTTTTACGGGCTTCGTCAGCTTCGATCTGAGCTAATGTAATAGGGTCATCCGGCTCGCTGAGGGCTTGCCTTGGTCTAAGGATACGGAGTATACGAGAGGGCGTGTACGTTGCGGCTTTCACTATAAGAGGGTTGCGGTGATTAACGGCGGTATTGAAAAATCTGCGTGCGGCGTGTTTTATATGATGATTACCTTACTTATAAATTGTCTAATTTTGGTTTCTTTTGATTCGAAAAGTTCTTGACGAATTTAAGGTCGTTCTTTAGTACGTAGAATACACTCAAGATACTAGAACTCGTCAATTTTGTAAGTGACACGTTGTTAACGTTGTTAAAGTTCTTAACAAAAAAATATTATTATTATTTTTTTATTTTTAAAGTTATATATGTATAGGGATATTTTTAGATAGAAATTCAATTAAAATTCCGTTTGGTTTTTATAGTAATACACACTGTCGACATTAAGTGAATGTTTTCAACTGTGTCCCAGTTTTCGTCAAAATAGTATTAATTTTGACGAGTTCTAGGACCAACAGGGATTACCAGGTACCAGTAAATGTCATCAGCGATTAAAACAACGTAATAATAATAATAACACAATATTATATGTTAAATGGTTAGGTAATTTACTTGACTATTTCACAAAATAAAAACACTTATCAATAGTCTGACCAATCCAGCAAGACATGAGATTTCATGTGGCATGCCGGAGTTCACATTCAGTAGCTGAACTCACAAAAAAATACAAAATTTCGAAGTGCTTAACTTTGATAGCTCCGTGTTCCGATACCATTACAGTTTTGAGTAAATTTTGCCATTCTAATTATGGAATATATTTCGTTAAATATATTGGCATTAAATCATTTTAGGAAGATATTAGTAGAATTAAATAGTTGGCCTTTTTTTACAACCTGACGAGTATTGGGACACTGTCGACATTACCAGCGTTTACCTTAAGTACTTCTACTTCTTAAGGCACTGCTAGTGTTTTACAAAGAACCCTGCAAATGTGAATTATGTTTTTTAGTTTGTCTTTCTTTCACTTAGCAACGAAGTACTTAATGCATCAACGTGATTTTTTGCATATAGAGATTAACTGACATTGACATACGTGTAATAAAATTATAAATTATTTATTGATTACTGACAGATTTTTGTCAGGTGTTTAGAAATTATGACAAGAAAATATTCAACATGTGACAGCCCTAAGTGTACCAACACGACAATATGTGATGTATGTAACTCGACATTATTATCAATATTTGACTTCAATATGGAGTTGTAAGAGACTTGAACCAATGTTTCGGTTTATTTATTATTCGGGTTACGAAATAAATAGACGTCAGGGGTCAGAGAATGTGGAACAGACAATATTATAACTTATTCATTCATTGATAAGACACATTGTTTACTAAATGAGGGCGTATAGCTTAGGGCTTATACACATTAGAAATAGTGGCTGGGATCACACATCCGATGTGGGTGGTGTGGGGTAGAGATAAAACCCTTCAAACATCACCCTATTTTCATTCCATTGATAAAAATAGGATAGTAAATAACAAACTAAAGAAAGTTGAGAGAAACAGAGAAACGTTGGTATCCTACCCAATGAAAGCGAAAATTTATCAGGATGGTATATAAATGTACGGATGATTGTGATTGACTTTTTGACGTAAAAACTACTGAACCGATTTGAATGAAACTTGGCACATAGATAGACCATACCTTGGAATAATATATATAATACTTTTTATCCCGGGAAAACGAAGACCCTTCGGGAACGCGGGTATGGATGGATGGATGGATGTTTGTTACTCTTTCACGCAAAAACTACTGAACGGGTTTTGATGAAATTTGGAACACACATAGTTTATAACCTAGATAAACACATAGGATACTTTTTATCCCGGGAAAACATAAGATCTCTCGGGAACCTCGGTGAAAACGCGGGGCGGAATCTGGTAATACGAATAATTTCACAGTTAACAAAAAATCTTTTAAACAGTTTATTTACAAATTATGAAATAGAAACGAAGTATTTATTTACCCTATATTACCGCATCACGTATTGAGTCGTCCCTTCGAAACCCCAAATATACCTACTTAGCGAGGTTTCTAATGAAAGAAACCATATGGCAGACCCTCGAATTTCTTATTGTTACTAAGTATAAGTTTCCGTTTTACCGATTCAATATCTTATTACATCGCAATAGGCTAGTTTACTGACATATCAAATCAGCTACTTTTTAATAAAGTGCAAAAATTTTGCGAGTGTGTAAAAACTATTTTATAATTTAGGGATCCGTTTTCGAAATATGTATTAAGCTTTAAAGTACTACCATGATTTCTACACGTTGTTTCCCAAAAGCTAAGCTCGCACATCGCTATAATAGACTGAAGTCTAGCTAGATATAATACCATTCTAGATGCTAGATATATAGCGCATTCCATCCATCAGCCAAAAGATTTGCCAACAATTTTCGCCAATATTTGTATTTATCATCGGCAAACGTGACGATTTCATAAACATTAGAGTCTAATTTGAAATGAAGTAACATTAGCCAAGATGAGATGACAATATCTCATCTAGTAAATTGTTAATATGATTTATTTTAGGATCAACACAGCTCGATTGAATAACATAAACAGCAGGGGGATTGTGTATCTTGATTCCGATTACGATGGCTCTCGGAATCATCTTATAATTTTGGTATTGTCTATTAGGTGAACAACAACTAAACTACGATTGTAATTACTTCTCATAATAATTAATCGTTTTTTTTTTACTATGTATAGGCCTGTGTTTGACCACAATCTCACCGTGGTCAGAGATGATGTGGCCGATGATGGTAAGCACACAAAGTATGTATCTTTGTTGCTCTTTCACGGAAAAACTACTGAAAGGATTTGGATGAAACTTGGCACATAAATAGATCATAAACTGGAATAACATATAGGCTACTTTTTATCCCGAGAAAACATAAGATACCACGGGAACGCGGGTGAAACCGCGGGGCGGAAGCTAGTGGTAAATAATGTAACTAATCCACCATGGTGCGCAGTATGTCGGACTCAACGCTACGAACTGTCAATAGTGGAGAAAAATTGCGAAACCAATAACTTTGATCATTGTCGTTTTAGACCCACCATGTTCTCCATCTATATACCATGAGCACTCTCTCAAGTGTGCCCGACTGCGAATAAGATATAATGTTACCGGAGTTGGTGAACAGAATGGCTAGTAGGAAACAGGCTCTTAAGTGCAGCTAAACGGAACACACCAGTATATGCTCGGCGATAATAATGTATGTGTTACCGGAAATGTATGAAATATAGGAATTGTACACAATTCCTGTGTATTTCCCCTAGAAAATTATAACAATAATGATACTTCGAAATATATAGAAACTATTGAAAAAAATAGGTTGGGGTTATTTTTTTTATTTTGCATAGAATAGCAAGTATTCGCACAAAAGTACCTTTCACTTACAACCCCCCAAATACCTTACAAATATACCGAATATAGTACTCCGATAGATTTTAGGAAATGTATGGATTTCCTAGGAAATGTATACAATGACGGATTATTTTCCGTTAACATATACAAAAGATAAAGCAATTTACTGGGCACCAGACAGTTGTATGTACAGGTGTTAATACTCAAATATATCCCGCCTCCTAGGCATTCAATTCATTCATTTAAACATTACAATTTTGCATTTGCATAGTATGTGGCCATTTTATACTTTTTATCATTCACTAAAATTTAAATAATAAACAGTCTAGTTCAAGGGTAGGTAACAGGCGGACCCCCGAAGGACCACGGGCCGCCAAATATTGTTAAATATACCTACCTCACACCTACATATTAATTTAAATACCTTATTAACTAGTCCTATATCCATAATGTTTGAAAACCACATAGAAACAAACTTAGTAATTATTCTAGTTTAGTTACCTAGTACTTACCTATTTTACAAGTACCTATGACTTATGTATTTAGTTATATACCTACATTTATAAACATCATTAGGTATCTATCATGCCTTTTATCTGGACCTCGATAAAAAATCAACAGTATCTGGAACCCACCAAAAACTACTTGCCGACTCCTGGACTAGTTTATCTGTATCACTACTAATAATAAGGATTAATTAACCTAATAAATTTCCACAGCAATTTGGCATATGAAAATGTAGGTTAATAGTTCCATAGATAATTTATTCGTTTGCAATTAATAAACTGTCTAGCTGTCCCCTGTGGGTTCACCCACATTTCCACGCTAGAAAATCTATTTCCAACGTCCAAGCTACTTCTCTGCCAATTTCCATCAAAATCGATTCGGTAGTTCAGCCAATAGTAAACCGAACTAAGAAATATGCTATCCTTTTAACGATTAATGTAGTTGGCTCAATAAATCTTGAGCTTCAACAAATTTCGCATCATGCGACACACGAAAGAAATTATATTAATTGCAGTTTCGCGCCAAATAAATATCACGTAGGTATGACGTACCTACATATATGTGTAATGTGACGTCTTTTGAAATCACGTTACGATTTGTGAAATATAGAAGATATTACGAGAATTGTTAACATACAACGAAAAGAGAATGTTCAGATGAAATACCTATCGCAGAAACGTTCATAGGTACTTAGATCATAGATGTCTGAGGAACGGCCCGTATCATAAAAACTCAAGTATCAAAAATCGATTTCTGTTAATCGAAAATAAACCTTAAAACACAGTTTCATGATTCAAATTCATCGATCAATTAATGTCGAAGCAAATCTTGACATTTGACGTTCTATATAAACCTGAGACGCCCTGACATGATATATCTACGTCATAATCGAGAGTCGATAGATATCTCAAAGAGACACTCAATGTGGTAAACTACTTACTAGATGCAAATCAGCGCGAAGGGCTCTGTAATCGGCGACCCGCATGCACAGAGCTATGCTAATGGCCATACCACCCCGACATACCGTTTGAAAGCACGCCATATATTCCAAACAGATACCTAATGTCGCTGGTTTATCAAAAAGTCCTCGGCTAGACTGATTTACGATATCTACAAAGCTAATGGTTTTGAGACGTTTTCTACGATTTACCCAAGAGTGGACTAACATTTCACCTTCATAGAACCGTTGTCCGTTTCGTATCGCCAGTTAACACTTACGTATTCTTATCGCAACACGCTTTCCAAAAACTATTTCAAGATAATATATTGGAAGTGTCTTATCAACATAATACAATAGCCGACGATTCAATATCAGTGGTAATTCTGCGAAGGTCTTAAATACGGTCGGACGGTGTATAATTTACTGGTATGACTCATGAAGTCATGATATATACAGGTTTTGCGTGCAACCTCTAAGTAGAAAAAGTCATTTATTAGAATGACTGCATTGTTCGACAAAAATAAAGAACGATCGATGAAAGTGAATTTATGATTGAAACGCATAGACAAAGCTGAAATCCGAGTGGAATTTATTGTGACATTAATCTTGGAAGTAGGTCCTCAAATATATCGAAGTGCTTACATTTTAATACATGCGCGAATGAATACTTCGTTCATGCAAGACAATGTCATTCTACATTAGTCTCTCTTGGAGCTGAGCTCACTCAATATAGAGCTTTGATTAATGGTTAATAAATCCTAAAAGGATTTAACTACAACTTTCTACGAAAAAGTTATAACGTTATTATCTATCTATACTATAAAACATAGTGTTGTACGGACTCGTAACGATATAATTGCAAAAAATCACAGACAGACATTACGAGTGAGTGTACACAGCTAGACCACGAGCCGGCCGGACCACTCTGCTATTCGTCCCTCTTCTGCCCTGGTAATATTTAGCTAACTGAATATTCTTTGCGTGTCGGGCATAAGAAACAATCTTAAACATCTTCTATGAGCGCCTTCATGCCACACGAATGTTTCATAATTCTATTCAATGATGTAATAAATACAGACTTCAATATGCAACCTAGTTAAAACAAATTTGACCTATATCAATGTGGGAAGTAGAAACCCTGGTCAGTGTCATCTAAAAGACAATTTATTACATTTTTTTATAGTATTAAGTAGGTGTTTAAATATAAAATGAAATTATTGAAATATCTCACAAAGTGTGGTTAGTGGCTTGGTGCCAAAATATTTCATTTGATGTTACCTAACAGTGCTTAAAATCCTCGTGAATAGTGTTCCACAAAATCAGTAAAATTAAAAATTTAAAGAAACCCCCAAAACTCACTAGAAAATTGGTCATAATAACATAGCTAAGAACATTCTAACAAAAATAACTAAATCAAAATCTGTCCCTCCGTTGAGCTATCATGCCACAGACAGAAACACTTAAACTTATAACACCCCTCTTTTTTCGTTGGGGGTTAATAATATTTATCTAATGGACCTATAGGTATATCTGTCTGTATATCTAGCTAAACTATGTCTCCCTTAATCATGTCATTAGATTAAATTAATATTGAATACAATTGTTGCATCAAAATTTCTAACAATTGGTGAAGAACTTTAATATATTTAGGATTTTGAACAAAGGAACATTTATATAGGTATTTTTCTTTTACTTATCTCAAGTAATACAAAGGAAACATGTAACAGTTATAAAAAGTCAAGGTTTACATGTTCTAAACTGACTGTTCTATGAAAAACTACTGCTGTGTAATGTACCTACATAATTAATGCAGAATAAACCAGTTATATACCATTAAAAATAAGTAGACAGTTAAATATGACCTATTGAGATGCTAGTTGGTATTTTTTTATGTTTACTAAAGGAAACCTTAGTAAATTAATATACATACATAGGTGATGTCTAAGGAATGAAAACATAAAAAAAATATTGTAAAATTGGAAATCTATAATTTTCAATTGGAAACTGGTAGGTATATACTATGATGTTTTCTTCTACTTGATTTTAAATAAATTTATATAAAAGATTGAATTGCTTATAGCAATACTCTTGGTGGTTTTGCCAACAGCCTCACCATGGGCAGCATGATCATAATGATCACAGCATAGGTAGTTAAATTAGTTTCCTTGTTTGAAAAAACCTAACCTAGTGTTATGGAACTGTGACAATGTAACAAAGATAATAACTTAAGCAAGTTTTTTTCAGAAACTATTGTCTCGTAAGGCTAGAATAAACATTCATATACATATTACAAAACATCAAGTCTGATAAGGAGGTCAATGTCCAAAGATGTCTGTGCTTGTAAAACCTACTTAACCATGAGTAATTTCACTATAAGTATGTATTATACTTGTTAATGTGTTTAACTTGTGTTTGGGGGAAAAAAGTTGCCTGTATCCCTCTCCATATCATAGATTCTTTGTGTCCCAAATTTCATAGTGTTATTTATGAAATGGGCAGACAGACTAACTTTCCCAAGACATTGTACTTGACATACAAGTCATAGTTATTTTTAAAACTTAAACAATATTCTCTTAAGATTGGCTAATCAAAATATTTGTACATATATGAAAGAAGTAAGAATCAGGTTAGTAAAAAAACAAAATCTATAGGTACACTAAGCTTTGTCTAGTAGAATATACAAGTATGTGTACATTATATCCTACAAGTGGGTGTCTATATTATGTTTGATGCGTCAAAAGAACAATTGTGATAAAAGACATGCAAGTGAAAATTTTACATCGGACATTTGATAGGATACCTTCATCCTGGATATTATCAAATCCCTCGGGGCCACAGGTAAAACTGTGGTTGAAAGCTAGCTCTTAATATGTTTACAATAAAAAAGGTTATGGTTATGACAAAACTGTTATTGCAACTGGCTTGTGTGACCACAGATTATCAATGTGTAACAATGAATCACTCCATTTTGTTTACATTAAACTTAGCGTAACAATCTCTGTGTATTAGTCAATTGTTTTTCACTTTGAACTTTGATAAGATTATTAAATAATTTGGTTATTTATGCACTAGTTTATTTTTTAGAATATTTTGATAGGAAAGTCCCAACTATTGAATGGGTCCCGTTTCTATTTTATCAAGAGAGTTAAGTATTAATTTTAAATCAAGAAAAATGCTGATAAACTTATCCGTTGGCTCGCAGGTGCAATGACCATCCTATAACTACATATGAAAAAAAAAAGAATTCCCAGAACTGCTATTCAACTTATTAAGTTAAATAGCAAATCAATTATATTAAAATAATTATAATAAAGTGTTGTTCATAATAGCCTAATGCCCTACACAAAAACCTTTATGACTCAGATATTCATTCACAGATTGCATTAAATTCACTACCTGATACAAGCTGACTCATGCTTGAGCAGAGGAAAAAAAATAAACAAAGAATAAAATATTAAGTACTTTATCTCAAGTCTGGCACACATAAACTGCATTTTGTAGTTGTTTTATGCACTGGCATCAAGCCAAGCATATGTGAATGATACTTCACAAACATAGGCCTCCCGACAAGGCGTTCGAACAAGGAAGTAGGTGCTAAACAAATACAATAAGCAACTGCCGAGTGCCGACCCATACTGGTGCCCTAATGTTACCTTGAAAGGTTCACGTATCGCCACGATCGTGACGTATCTTCTTTTGTAACGCATGCTATCACGTACTAATGATAATGAAATTAATATCGCAGTTGTAACACCGAATTCCATTTTATAATTAATCTTTTCTTACTGGTTCACTCGGAACTTGGCAACTGACAAACTCGATATCATTTTGGCTAACCGAAACATTGTTTTTAATTCGAAATTATGCTAAAGCTAATCGCATATTTACTCAGCGCAATTTATATATTTATATATGTAAATAAAAAAAAGCAAAAAGAAATCGCAGCAAACGATTGTTCAAATAAAGAAACACTATACTTACGATTTCTTATCATCACAATCCACTTATATAATTTGACTAGTCTTGTTAGTTACACGATAGTTCTATTTACAATATTTTCAATGTAAATCTTAATTCACAGTAGGCAATAGGTTTTATTTTAGATTACGATTGTAATATATGACAGAAAACAGCGGAATAGAAAAAGACGTGTGCTAGCTAAGGTTGGATGGATTAACAACTCTCCTCTTCTTACGTTAGATGGCGCTGCTATCGCAATATCATAGACAAGTTTTCATCAAGTATTATTCAAGACCGAATACAATTTGTAGTACATTGACACAGAATGACAGATTCTGATGTCTTGTGAATCGACACCGGTGACGTCATGCGCCATATTGGGATTACGACGACCACCATGGCCCAAGCTGTTATCGCTATCAGCGTGGCTGTCAAAATTGACACTTATGTTTCTATTTTCACAAAGATATTATAAGTATTTTATGAGAGAATAAGTAGATTATCTTCGTCACTTGTTTCACACAGTAAACGTTGAATGTAAAACTGTACAAGATGTGTTCATTACGCAAAGCTGTGCGCAGATGGCGCCACTAGTACATACAGTAAACAAACCGTCATGGCGTGCTATAACGCATGGTATTTTAAAACTATTATGTGGAAATTATTTGGTATAGTCATATCCTACGGCCATTCAAAGTGGATGATCTGAAGAAACTGCTTTGGCAACGTGGCGCGAGTTTCGAAAAACTTTGTTTACTCTTTATGTAGTGCTTCACTCTGGTGCCAAAACATTGCAGTAATACTTCCTATTGATGTTTCAAAAATGATAAATATTTATAGTTATAACTATGAATTTTTTGCCAGTCCTTTCTACCTAAGGTGCAACCTTTTATTCATGTTCACGCTGTTGGTTCCGTTGGTTAGTAACAACAATCATTGTATTTTGGTTTGTGGTGACAAATAAATAATTTATTATTATATTATTGATTAAAATGTAACAAATACATTGAATGCACTGAAATTTACATCTATTTGTTACTAAATAAACCAATTTTAATTAAATTATTTATGTTTTCGAAGGAAGAGATCAAACGACATAATTTATTTAAAATACCGTAAATTGGGTCCTTCACAATGATCCAATACTTACCAAACTTATAGAGAAAAGCGACATCTACCAAAGATTAGCCAAAGTTGAAATGTTTGTTCTATCTCTGTCGCACTCGTGCAGTTAGTGCGAACGAGCGGTTCAATGACTTTGGCGACCGTTTCTATTTTCTCTCTGGTTCTGTCGTCGGGTCGACCCGCAAGGAAGGGGGTCTTTGTTTGCGTTTCACGTTCGCGACGCACGGTATCATCTGCGGCTGCGGCTTTATCGTATCGTTACCGAGACGGAATGTGCCCGCATAAGTGGAAGCGTGGGTTTCGCTCCTCCCGGTTGATGTGAAATGTCGTGTAGTGTACCAGAGTGGCGCCGTCGTCGAGTGCAAGTGCAGTGAGGTGCAGTGGTGTGTGCGAGCGAGCGTGGGTCGGTACGGCCACGGCAACCGAGGTGCGCGGAGGTGGCGGCGGCCGCGCGGCCATGACCGGCGACATGCCTCTAGGGAGCGCGCACGCGTTCGGGCGCGCGTTGCTCCGGGACGGGGCGCTGCCGCCGCTCGAGCCGGGCCCGCCCGCGGCACCTGCGGCCAACGCGCAGCCGCCCGACAAGCGACCACCGGCGGCCGCTGCCAGCCCCGACCAGGTCATGAAGCTATACATGAACAAACTTACTCCTTACGAACACCGAGAGATATTCGACTACCCCCAAGTGTACTTCATAGGCGCGAACGCTAAGAAACGGCCCGGGCTCGTCGGGTTCCCGAACAATTGCGAGTACGACAACGAGCAAGGATCGTACATCCACATACCGCACGACCACATAGCTTACAGATACGAGGTACTCAAGGTGATAGGGAAGGGTAGTTTTGGGCAGGTGGTGAAGGCGTACGATCACAAGAAGCGGGAGAACGTAGCGCTGAAGATGGTCCGCAACGAGAAACGCTTCCACAGGCAGGCGCAAGAGGAGATCCGCATCCTAGAGCACCTGAGGGAGCAAGACAAGGACAACACAATGAACGTGATCCACATGTTCGACTCTTTCACATTCAGGAACCACACGTGCATCACGTTCGAGCTGCTCTCGATCAACTTGTACGAGCTGATCAAGAAGAACAAGTTCCAGGGGTTCTCGCTGCAGCTGGTCCGAAAGTTCTCGCACAGCTTGCTGCAGTGCTTGCACGCGTTGAACAAGAACAGGATCATACACTGCGACATGAAGCCGGAGAATGTGCTGCTCAAGCAACAGGGACGTTCTGGCATCAAGGTTAGTACAGTACTTACCTACTTACCATCCAATAGTAAACTATGTAATCAGATACCAATGTAAACATTCATTCAAGCTCGCAGATCCATCAACTCGGTAACATTATCTTGAAAGGAAACAAAACCTACGTTACTTACTCCACTCAATTTCAGCGAATTGTTATGAGCACGGAGTGTGCAATGCACTTCGAATTACCTTATCCGATTAGGCTCCTCATTGGAATAACAATCACAGCTTCCAAACACCTGTTCATATAAGCGTTCCATGGATAAAATCAATAAGCAAGCTGTGGCTGCCTACCTACTGGAACATTTTTTCGTAAACATTTGCAGCTGTGTGCGCGCCACCACGATCAGCTGACCACACCCGCACCCTTATGTATGTAGGTACCTACACAGCAGACATGAATTGAGACGCATGGCTGTTTTCCTATAAATAATTATGTGTATGACTGTGTTCCGTAAATTAGTAGTCATTTCCGGACCCCGATAATGTGTGATACATACATTATTGTTTGTTAAGTAGGTAAGTACCTACCTATTTCGACGTAAATGATGTCTCGATAAACGTTATCTTCGGGACGGTTTTCGAGTCGCTCAACTCAACCGAAAACCGAACGGTCGCGTTCTATTTTAAAACTTCCCGATACATTCAGTAACTCGGTCTCCTGCCATGTGATGTTAGACGGTTATTTTACGTTACGTCAGTACACATCCGTGTGAATGTGAATCCAACATATAATTTTATATTATATCGATAAAATACCTACATAGTTGAGAGAATCAATGTCAGAATGTTGTTGCATCAATTTACAGTAAAAACACGTGAAACCTTCAACCGTTCACTCGTGAACAAAAAGTGTGACCTACAAAACTGTCGATTTGCTGCCACTCGAGGTGTCTGTTGAAATTTTAGTCCAAGAATCTTGAGACGTTATCTCGACGCGATAGCTTAATACTACTTTTAAATTATTTTCGGCACGACATTTACTTATTATTTAAAAGATTAACATTATAAAGACAGACATACGTAGTTCATTTATCTAGGTAAGCAGTGTTAGGTATCAGCGGCACGGTATTCAATGACGCAAATAAGCGCAGCAGCAGCACAGCACCTATACCTATGAGGCGTAGGCAGGTAGGTATACCTACGTAAATTTTTGTTCAATTAATTATTAACCGTCTGAAATACGCAGGTTGGTCGCGTTACCTGCTGTGCTGAAACATTTGTGTGATGTTTGATCAGGTGAGGCCTAGATCGCCGCTTCGCTAGATATATGCAGGTAGTCGATAAGATAAACGCTCCGAACGTATTGTTACCACGCATGCGCCTAACGGTAAAATGCATTGCCGTTTTGTTAAACAGTGCTTCCACCATTTTTATACATCTCATTAATAACATTAATACCAAATATTGGATAAAAATAGCAGCGTTCTCTATAGACAGTTATTTAAGTCCAGTCTTCATAATTTTTGCTTGTTTAGTAGTATTCTAACGGTATTAACTCCAAACCAGTTTTGATACTTTATTTGGTACGTAGATACCTACCTCCGTAAAAGTCATAATTGACGATTCAATATTCTTTTTAATCAACGTAATGTGTTGGGTGGAATGCACTCGAATATGTTTTTTGTTATTTATGGAAACATTTTCGCTAATTTTAATGCAATTGCTTAATGTACGGTACCGTATATTATGTAGTATCTATCGTGCTTATGAGATTATTAATTTCTCTCATTAGGTATATTACAGTCTTTAGTCTTAGCCAGAACTAAATAGGCGTCTAGAGATAATATCGGACGTGTAAGTTCTAAAAAAACATCAAGCACGGCGTCTACTTCATAATTTACTGCCCGCAATTTATTCACTGAAGCCTAAACTAATTATGAATCTTTGTTTAATAACATGCAATAAGAATAATTAGGTAGGTATATCATGGTCGATCATTGGTCTCGAATCCATTTTTCAAAACAATAACACTGGCACTTAAAATTAAGGTCAAGTTTTCAATCAATTATTTGAATACCGAAGAGCGGAATTCCATCGAGTCGAGTGGTTTTATTATTCTGAAATTCGAAAGCTCAGTGAAAACTCTCGTTTTACTTTTTTTATTGGTTGGTTTTGTGAATTTTCCACTGAGTAGTTTGATAGATCAGACCGAGCGAAACCAATGTCAGCTATTTCTGACATGCTGGTGTTTTGTCGCTGCAACTCTGCGGTTTGACTGTCACGCAACCGTCGAAACGTTGATGTTAATCCTTCCAGCCAGCCACGTAAACGATTTTAGTGGAATACCACTAAAATCGTTTACGTGGCTGCTGTAAGTAATAACTTATTTACAAACGCAATAACATAATTTCGCTTTCACAATGAATCTCTGTGATAGGTTAAATAAAATAGTAATCACAGTGCAAAACCTGTCAACAAAAAGTAACTCGTCCGTAAACGATTTTAAAAATCGAACACTTGACACAAAAGACATGTATTACCAACAAGGAACGAACGAAGTCTCGGGATGTATAGTGAAGTGACCTCGAGAGCGAAACACCTGCGTGCTAGCCAGGTAAATTTATAAATAAAACCCGACCTTGCTGGAGCAGGTTCGTGTCCCATAAAGCCGAGGGGATGTTTCCCAAAAGACACAGGTGTCGTCAAGAACAAGGTAGTGTAGATCTTATTTTGAAAAGCTGGAGGTTATAATATATAGGTACTTTAATACGGATGATGACTGGGTAAAAAGTAATTAATAATGTTTAGTTGGTCAGTTATTCAGACGTGACGTCACGCGAAATTTTAACGCACTGTATCTTCTTTTTGTCCAATATTTTTTGGTAATCTAACTGACGGACTAATTAGTTTTTTTTATTCATCTACCCTATTGTACTTGGAATATAAATTTAACTAAGCCAATAAAAAATATGTTTTGCGAACTAGACTTGGCGACAATAAAGTCATTTTTTACTATCATGTAGTGTAAACAATACAGTATTTTGTATTGTATTGCATTGTCGTATGAAGACAGGTGTACCTACGAGGAACTCTGGCAAAGGAATTCCGGTGCAATATTTGTTTTGTTTCTTATTTAAGTGCACATGTGTTTTTAACTATTTTAACAATTATATTGATTATATTTGAAAACAATGGTGTACTTTATTTCGAAAAAAAATTAAAATTGTTCGTAGAAATTAGGCTAATACATTGTCATAGATAACAAGATTCTTGTAATGTTGATAAAAGTACACTAACGTAGTAAACTAAATCTTTAATATCCTCAAAGTTTTCGATTTAGATTTATGATTCACAAAATATTTATTCAAATAAGTAATAATGAATTGAATAATTATTTTATGTAATAGTTATATTTTAATATCATTTTTATTACTAATAATTTTGTCATTCCGTTTGTATTTTGTATCTTAAGCCTAAAGATTTGCTTTTTAGAACACATGTTTTGGGTTATAGTTATACTGAAGCAATTTTTGTTAATTATAATATATTAAGCTATATAGATTGTAACCTGTTTTGTGTTTAATAAAATAAAAATATAAGCTCACAGAAAAATTAAGAAACATCTGAAGTTTTTGAATATAAAATAAAAGTGAGATACTTTCTTTTTTCGCAATCTATATTTTTCTTTCTGCTGTTATGTAAAAATTTATGCTCGACAATCGGCATCCATTATTATAAAATGTCTTTTCGTAAAACAATGTGGAAGTTCTCAAACAAGTAAACAATCTAAGCTCATACAATACGTAATGAGTGTTTGTAATTCCAAGGGCTGCTGCATAAAATAAATAAACAGACAACACCTATTTAATTTTAATGAGCTACTATGCAAATAGTATTTGTTACTTCTCTTAATTATAATACGCAGTTTCTACTGTCATGTAATACCAGCTTAGTACTTAATTGATTTTCCTTTAAAGTATTCACGTGGTAGGTTCATGAACTGTGACTGTGGTCATTTTATGGAGCACTAGCTTCCGCCTCGCGGTCTCACTCAAGTTCCCGAGGTATTATATGTCTTCCCGGGATAAAAAGGTTGCCTATATGTTATTCCAGGGTATGATCTATCTATGTGCCAAGTTTCATCCAAATCCGTTCAGTAGTTTTTACGTGAAAGAGTAACAAACATTCACCCATACTCACAAAATTTCGCATTTATAATAATTGGTAGGATAGTAGGATTAGTAGGATATTTGTTAGGTACCGCAAAAGCTACTAGAATTCCTGTAAGTAATTGTTTTAATTTCAACAATACAATGAAGGAAAAAGAGGCAATTAAGTACATTAATGATTTACCTCGACAAGGTTAAGGTCCAGCAAAAAGTCCAAGAACAAAAAGAGTCGTTTAAACCTTATCGAGATGTAATCAGGCGTTAATGATATGCTTCGTACAAACGTAAATGTCAGACGTTTTAGTGCTAAGTACCTATTAGAAAAGGTGTCTCAGCCTTGTGAAGTCCTTCCATGGAGAATTTTATGTTCTCTTCTTGGTGCAAAATATCGTTAAATAGAATTAAAATGGTTTTATGCTTGCGAATATGTGGAAAAGAAGTCACTATGAGTAATTCAAAGTATTTTAATGAGACATTTAATGTGTAATGGGATAATGTTCTGATATCCTGTTTATGCTGTTGACAGACAATTGCTAGTATGGTTAAAATACGAGCCTCAGGAAAAACAACGTGAACTCCCAATCAGACGATTTTACATCTTATTTTGAAGACTACATTTGAGAATAAATTTGAATTAGGAATGAAAAAAAATCTCTCCTGTAAAAAGAGCGAATTGTCGCTTACGATGTTTTTCCTGAAAAGCCTCGAATTTGACACAGCGAAATCCTTACGTACTCGGATAAAATTGGGTCATATGGTCGAGACGGCTGCTATCGATTTAGCCATCTTACGCAAACCATTGATGTGGTTGTATATGCGGCTCAAGCCACAGGCTTCGAGCGTTTTTATATTTCTCTATTTTTACCTTATTATTTTATATTTAACTTGTTTCCTTGTATTTATGTTTATCCTGTTTACTTTATTAAGTTGTTTCTTAAATAGTTATAGTTACCTACTGTGATGATGAACAATAAAATTATTATGATACTAGCTGTCCCCGGCGGTTTCACCCGCGTTCCCGGGGTATTTCATGTTTTCCCGGGATAAAAAGTATCATATGTGTCTATATGTTATTCCAGGGTATGATCTATCTATTTGCCAAGTTTCATCCATATCCGTTCATTAGTTTTGACGTACTCACAAACTTTCGCATTTATAATATTAGTAGGATAAATTATAAACCAGAGAATTATCTTCTATCATATCCTTATCATTTGAAATCGTAATTTTTCCATCTGTTAACTCTGAAACTGTCTGTATTGGTTATATTATGAGATGACAGCTATGAAAAAAAATACATATAATTTAAATAGGTAACCATGTCAAACTGTGTATAAAATTGCTTCGCTTGAGTGCTACGCTTAAACCATGTCTGGGTAGACATTGTCTGCTGAAAACGTAAAGTAGCAAAAGCTAAATTTAATATGAAATACTTCGTTGTAACAAGGGTTCTTTTGTTTAACTTTCGACTAGAGTAACAGTTACTTTATCTTCCACGGGGATCTTCAAATATTAACTTCAAAATGTACACGTCTTTGTTCCTATTCACTTTCTAGGTTTGAAATCTTTTTGATTCTAGATTGAAATCCAAAATCGTTCTAGAAATCAGATCTGCAGGAACTAAATGAGCATCGTACGTCCGAGATAGTTAACTAATTATTACAAATTGCACCAAATCTGCGAGTAGTGGGCCCAGCGTGTAAAAATGTCATTGTCTCCTATACACTTAAATTGAGTATTCCAAGTGCGTCACAGGCACACGGTAACGTAAATAGGTCATAGTGGTCAGAGACCAGCGCAGGTAAATATTTTGTCTCTCCGCTCTAGGCAAACTCCCTCTCTGATGCTTCGAGTAGGGTAAGGAACAGTTTATCAATCTATCTTAAATGTACAAACTTAATTACTTGTAGTGGTTTCGCTATAGCCTTCACTTGCTTAGATTTATTTTTATGTAAGAAGGTTGCCAGGCAGACAAGGGTTTAAGGGTTTTTTGTTTGCTTCAACAATGCTGATGATTTGAGATAATATTCAGCACTTCAAGCAATGAATACCAATGAAATGATAATAAACTGGTCCGGAATATTATAAAGAACAATAATAAATAACTAAAGTCATCCAAAAAGTAATAATCCAGTCTAATAACGACCAGTGCCGGCTAAAATAATAATCCAGCGGATCAGGGTCTATTCCTACATGGATTACTCTCGCTAAATTAAAAGTTCAAAGCTATTTGGTGCGGTTTAAATTGAAGTTCCTCCGTCAGTCGCACTCAAAACACAACTAGCTCCCTCGACAAAGTTTTCAAGTGAAGATCACTACGCTGGGCTGGCATTCTGCCTTGGGCTCAATTGCGTACTTGCCAGTCTTTCCAGTGGACTTTTATTACTATTCTCGTTGTACATTCAACTAGGGAACGTATCAGATGATCATGTGATGCCTCTAGGTCTAATTTACGAAGATATTGTCTACTTTAATAATTATTTTAATTATGAAGCTCTCGTGTTCAGGGGATAATTTTCTGCGACCTCCTTTCTGAGTAGCTGACGCTTTAATTAAGCGGTGTAGTGGCCTGTAATAATTTCAGTCTACTATTTATAAATGCAGTCGCAAATTGTTTTTAGAAATTGTTCACTGGAAGCATTGTGTAAAATTTTCCAGAAAATATGATTTCATTGATAAAACTTAAAATGTTATAGAAAATCAAAAGATGGACAATCCAAAATTCTACTAATATACCTAAATGCTTAGCCTAAATGCGAAAGTTTGTAAGGATATATGTATGTAGGGATGTTTTTTTACTCTTTCACGTAAAAAGTACTCAACGGATTGGGATGCAACTTGGCACATAGATAGATCATACCCTGGAATAACATATAGGCTACTTTTTATCACGGGAAAACATAAGATCCCTCGGGAACGCGGGGGAAACCGCGGGGCTTCTGCCCCGCGGTTATATTATCAAGGACAATAGGCAGAATCATTATAATTAGGTATAATGACTGTATCTATTTGAAAATTTCTATTTGACCAATTAGGGATGCCATTGCTGTGAGCTTCGATCAATCATAACGCTGTGAGTGAGAAATTAAATACCGTCGCCATCTGAATACGAAATATCATTTGAGTGCCATTTGAATAAAGGAACAGGCTTAGATGCATCTTAAAAATGATATAAAATTTCTTCTAGATTATTGGATCTAGATGACAATAATTCGGACCCTAAATCACAACGATCTATTAATTAATTACTGAAAGCTGAATCAATCTCGGAATCTTTATTAGGTAAGCCAAATTAACAACAACAAATAAGCTTAATCGTGTCACGAAATGATACCCTTTCAATCCCAAGTCCCTCAAATCCTCATAATCCAATTCTAAAAAGATTAATTCCCCAAAGGCAGATCGATCACGCAAACATTCGAAGATGACCCGATAGTCACTTGTCGAAATGCGTAACAAGAATTCACCGTAGAGCAGACAGACACGAGTCAGTAAGTAGGTCACAGGATGACGGGAGCTCAGGACCGATCGATTGCAGACCACGCAACGAGATATCGAGTAGGTTGTTGCACTTGTGTTTGTTTTGTATTGTACTCTCGTATGAGGGAACTGGTGTTTCGAAATATGATGCCGTATTCGTCCTGACGGCTTGTAACTGTGTGCATTTTACCTGTATTTAATGGTTGCTAACGACGATTGTGGCTTGTAATAGGGATGGTTATTTTTGCTTTTTCGGATATTAATGGACGTTAGATTCAAGGTTACTGGTGAACCTTTACCCTCAATAGACTCCCATCTAAATAAACCAATAACTGATATTATTTTTGTGAGCACAGTTATTAACCATTTGGGAGAGGCCTAACCTTACGTTCATGATTTCATTAATACTTATGCAGTGACTAATGCCGTTGATGTTCAAGGCAGGAGAAACTAAACACGTAATAAATGAGTTAAAATACTTATTTGAGGTTTACTGATCGTTTATGGTCAAGTGAGTCAATGTGCAATTTAAAGTAACTCCTTTACAAAGCCAAGATTACGTGAATTATAAGTTTACAACATTCTTTAAACTGTTCAACGTATTTCTACAAACATAGAAAGGTTCCTCTATTTAGTTTCGAAGCCAACCCTTGCCACAGCAAAAAGGTCAATACGATTTAATCTGTGGCTCTGTAGGTTATTTGACAGAAACAAACAAAGGGATTAAGTCTATTTGTCCTTTTATACAGTTTATTTAGATTGAATGTAGGCTTTGTTTTAAATCCCCTCCCGGTTTACCTAATGTTTAGTATAATACATACACGAGTTCGCGTATTTTATCGTGTCGTTCCGTTTTATTTACGAGTCTTGTGACGCTCGCGCGAATCTATAATTCAACGATTCGCGTAACTTTTCCTACATTTTTTGTCTTTTATTATCCAAAAGTCATATTAAATCCCAACAGTATTTTTACGCGGTGCTATTGAAAATAAAGGTGAACGTTCTAGAAATATTTGGCAGAGACGAATCGTTTGACGAAAGGAAATGCCGAACTATTCGTAATGCTTCGACAATCCTTTATTACAACACTAGATTCGAGTCGCAATACAGTAAATGCAATCTTAAAGCAAACACGAGCGGTACCGTTATCTTGGTATAATTTGATAACCCACTTTGGTAGTGACTCCTTAGACTATATGCGTTGAAACATGAACGTTTGCTAGGGCACAACTGCGATAAGTGGTCAGGTATCAACTATCATTCTCAGAGCTCTAGACGGCGGGTCTTCATTCTTCAGGCTCAAGAACCCATGAGTGCCCTTCCCTGTCTGTGCTGTAACCGTTAGGTATCTGGTCCAAGACATAAGATTAAGTCTATGTTTTAGCAGTCTGAAAATTGGAGAATGTATACGTTCTTAACGCCTAAATACATTATTTGGGAATTCAATTTATCTCGTTGAAAATAATTTACATGACAATGAAGAATAAAACCGCTTTAAGCGGTGTTATCGAAATTCGTCTGTTATTGGGCGTAATATAAGAAAGCTTGTTCAGTTGTTCATTCAATTTGGCAGCGATGATAATGAAAAATAAATTTGCTGTTGCTGGAAAATAATAATTATGTGATTCAAATAAAACTCAGTTTACAGTAAAAAATCAAATTGAAGCAATAAAAGAAAGCCTTAAATATTTTTTACATGTTAAATGCGTTAGGATTTAATAATTTGCACCAGACCCTGAAGGCTCTTGGAATTCCGCCAAACGTAGCTCTGTGCTCACACTGTCGGGACTCGAGTCGAGTAATACAAAGGAATTATTAAAATTCAACAATAGAAAGCAACCTTTTGTTGCAGATAATAAGGTGTAGGCGTCTGTCTAGAATTCATCCAGATATATTGAGATTGGTCTTGATAATGAACTAGATATCGTTGATGTAATATTTAGATTTGGTGCTATTTTTATGTACAGTACTGTGGAACTACTAGAGCTTCTTAATCGGGAATTGATCTCCTTTCAAAAGATGTTAGAGCAATATCAGTAAAAATATCCAAATTTATACCAACATTGTTACTAAGCCCCAACATAAACAAGTTGATGGATTGATTGTACAGCAGAAAAATAGTTTTCATTTTCAACCATTGTTTTATAATTCCTACCATGTAAGAATGGTTTCGTGGAAAAATGTTGCCAACGTAGATTATGCCTGTTAATGCTTACCCTACTTTCTATTTCACAGTGCTACTGGAATCGCTGACCACTAAATACGCGGATACGTGTGTTTTAATAACGCTATTGCCTTTTTAATTTATGATTCTTACTTTAGGTTGATTTGGTCATGCTAACTTTACTGAGCTAGTTTCAGTTGCGTTCATAGGCTAAGAGTATCCCATGTTCATCACCCTTTCCAAATTCCACCAAAATTGATTCAGTAAATTAGCTCACTTTCGTATGTATAGTATCAGTAAAGATTGAATATAATTGAAGCTGAAGCTGAATTTTCAAGTCTTGTTTTAGATTTGAGAATTCAGTTCCGGATGTTACTTTAAACTGTCTGTTCTTTGAATAAATCCATCAGCAGATTTGTTTCCCAAACAATTCATTAGTGGCTTACCACGTTATTCCAAGCTAGACTTTCAATGCCGCACTTAGCGTTTATTCTTAAACTGTTGTAATCGTGATTGCGTATGCGCATTGCAAACAAAACAGGCGGTTTCTTTTTCTTCTTAATTTTAGAACGGCCTCCCACTGGCTGCTGAAAGTGGGTTATTGCCAAGCCCACACGACCTGTGAACCACTGTTGAGTGACATAAGTCTCCTTGCTAACCTATCGTTGTCTTTATCACACTTACTGAAGTCTATAAAAGTCACAGTGATCGGGATATGAAATGGGGCCAATGGCAAGCTTCAATAGGTGAGGGTTCGCTTTTAGACCATTGTCACGGTACTCTTTTGACGATGATATTCTTAACTAACTACTTTGTAGAAGAATTTATCGCACATATCGAAATACCAGTATCGAAGATTAAAATAATTGTCATGCTTTTTACAATATTCTAATAATGATCTAGCCAGACATTCATAAGCCATTTTTTCCATACCTGTTAACAATCTGTGACTGTTTCGTTCTATCCATCCATATCGTATTGCGAGTTTTTCATTAGATCATTATATCAATAGCTACTCGGTACGTCTCGCTCCATTTGCCTTCCAGGGCACTTTTGTTTAAACACGTACCTACCCAATTGTACCACTACCAGACACTTGCATAATAGTTGAGAATATGTGTACGTACGAGTGTACAAGAATACTTTATCATATCAAACTTGCTACATTAGTTTTCGGCACAGATTTTGATATGCAATTTTATATCGTCATATAATTCTTTCTAAAGTCCTCACGACTTTAAATAACTCGATATAACACTTGCCAGGAGATTTCGATATTAAAAACCACACAATTAATTTCCATTAATCAAAGGTTTAAAAAGTTTTCTCAAAACCAATAAATCCCGTTGAGAAATTACCGCCTGTCATCATTATAATACAATTAATCAAGCACTGATAAAAATCAAGGTCCGATGTGGCAATCGGGCCGTTAACTCAAAACTCTCGCATTATGCGTGGGTATAACAATTTTGAATAAAATTACACACACAAACATACACATATATTGTAATTGCACACATAAAACACATTAAAAGAAAGCAGTTAATTGCCCTGATCCCATTCTTATGTCGAGAACGTCACCCACTTTCAATATTCAAAATCTAGAACAACCAGGTAGAGAGAATGTAATTTTTCAAGAATTTCATCTAGTTTAGTACCTATAGCTAGTACTTACACAACATTTTGTGCTCATATCGTCTCAATCTCTGAATTTAAAATACTTCACACCCTTCACAGATAATTCAAAGACGTACAGACGGTCATTCTGTCTGTTAATCTATTGGTCACGATCTATTCTAACAATCAATTCTTGCAATCCATATAAGTATAGGTACTAGCACATTACGTCTTGCTGTTTCCTCGTCTGTATTCGGCTACTAAAATAGCCGCAGAGCGTCAATAATTGAAAACCACCATCTCAATAGCCATGATGCTTATTTATTATACCTATCCGTTCAGTCACGACTGGCTCAGGCAACTCAAGGTCCTGACTAAATGGGTAACCAGAATGTAATTATAGTTAGGTAGTTTGCAGCAAAAACTTGTATAAAGGCTGAGTGTAATTTCTTTGATTATAGCTTCTATTACTTCACGCTGGATTCAATGACTTCGGAAATCACGTAGAGCTCGTTTATATCTGTATACTTCTATCTTAGAATTGAATCACTACAGAAAATAAGTGATCGTACAGTCTTATGTTCACAGTATGCAATAACTCTTTTCAAGATGTATATATCAATCACAATAGTTTCATTCACATCTCAATTGACCGCACTTGCTGTCTGTCATTTCAAATCAGATAATATTCATACTATCTGCGCCATTTTAAGTTTACCTCTGTCTGAATCCAATTTGAACCTTAAAGATTCTGGATTTGGTGAAATGATATTTAATACACAGACAGCAATATAAACTCGCAGTTATGAATTGACCGCGTGACGAAATATTTGACCGCAATATTGGGAGCATGTCACGACTTGGGCTAAAAGAGTCATTTCGATTGAAAGACTTCAAACCGATTACGAAAAGTGGTCTTGGTCGATTCTGTTGTTCTGTCCATCATATTGGAGATAATGCAAATCATTTGAAGGTTAACGAGATGATGAAGGGTGATCATTATGACTCTATAGAAATTTATCCGCTTTTCACTTTATATTTTATTGTTACTTGTAATGTAACATTCAATCAGTATTAAAACTACCTAGATAAATGTGAAAGGTACCTATACCAGGTCAGTAAAAAAGGCATGAAACGAAATTAAAATGTTGTTGAATCACGTACGGTAGTCGGTGGTCAAAGCCAAACAATTTCATCTTGTTTTTTTATCCAATTCTTACAAATACCTAGTCAATAAACTTCTAAAGTAAAACTGACAAATTGCCGTAGTCGTATCCCAGCAGACAAGCACTTGGGCTCGGAAAAGTGTCCTTCCGGCGATTGTTACCGGTCGCTTCTCCGGACAAAACAATAGCCGGAATTGTTTTAGTTAATTTTTAACGTTTGCCTAGATATCCTGCTTTTAAATTACTTTGATTCAGAGAATTGGAAGATTGAAAAGTTCACGCTACGTGCTGATAAAAACTTATAGTGGAGCCAACTTAGATACGTAAGAAGGAGAGCCAGAATTCAAACTTGAAATATCTACGGTGAATGAATTTATTTTAAAAGAATTTGCTTTTTGTTTTCCTAAATCGTCGCCTCACAACACAATGATGATAATGACATGTTTGCATGAAACATTAGAAGCTTTCTTGGCAAACGTTTTTACTGTAGGAATTTTGATGGTTGTGCAGGAACAGGTAATTTTCTAGGTCTATCAAGCTGGAAACCAGCCGAACAAACAAAGGCAAACATGAGCGCTTTCACGCAATATTCGATGTTTGTTTGACAGCAGAGGTCATTGTTTATGTACACATGTGCGTAGAGTATGATGAGAGAGGAAGCGGATATCGTTATTTTCCTTACAAGTCTCCACAGGAGGACATTGATCGATAGCCATTTGCATATGCTCTTTGTGTTCGATGATCTGTGTACACTCGAGAATAGTCTTTATAGTCCTCATAAGGAACAGCTCGTTTCAAAAAACAGGTGAGTTGTTATCGCAGTGATTTGTAAGCAATGTTTGCTCAATGGTTCTAAAATGTTTGCTTGATTGTCAAAATAGGAAGTGTTGAGTCTACGTGAATCCTTGAACCAACTGTGTTCTAAGTCAATATACGATAGCCCTTTATTTACTTGGCCACTAATTTCAATCATTATAAGGTTTCGAAACTCATAAAGTAGTTGGCAATTTCCTGTTTCATGTATTTCTATTTCTACACTAATTTATTTAGATATAAATTTAATATCAAGTAAAGTTTATTTGAGTTCCTAGTTGCAACATTCACTAATTGGCTACCGTTGATTCCTGAAGTCGATACGAGTTTATTACCATTTCAATGCGTTTGCATTTAAGAAATTTGAAATATTTATCAAAAAGTCTTCTAATAATTTGATATTTTAAATCATTATAACAGTATTGTTAACATTGCTTCAATAATCTGAAACGCATTTCCTGTTATGAAAATTCTACATGTGTTTTTATTCTTTGACGTTCGGACCATCGCGTGCCTTTAGGTACGATACGCTCGGCCTGGTAACCAGGCTATGGATACGTAACACGACTATTTTCAGCCCAAATGGCTATTCTACAATCGACAGAATTTGCGCAAACCTTCAAAGGGAAGCTTGGCTACTCATTACGTGCTCGACTTACGCCCTTGGACGTCCCTTCAAGTTCACTTTTCAACTTTTCCTAATTTACAATTCATTTACGAGTCTTTAAACACTACCTTGCTTTTACAGAGTATCTGGGCTAGCCAGGTCGTAAATTTTGGTCTAAAAAACCTGCGTGACGCAAATGGTTGACTAGTTCATGTTTGAAGTGGAATTGACCTATTAATGAAGCTGTTGAACTTGCCTATTTTGTATCTGTACAGCGGTCAACGGTCCAATTTATGAATTGATCCGTCTGTAGTGTTTGTATGTCTATCAAATTAACATCTATATATTAATATTATAAAAAAGTAATGTTTGCAAGTTTGTATATTCTGATGTAGCAGGTAATCTTCGGAGTTATTGGTCCAAGTAAACATTGTCCACGAGTTCGATAGGCTATTTATTATCCCAGGACGCAGAAGAAACTGCGGAAAACAGCTATTATAATAAATAAAGTGTAGAGATAATTTGAAAAATATCTTCACTCATCGAAAATCTGCTTCAAAACTTTTTTGTGTGTTAGCCAAACTCATTATTTTGGTAATTTACATTGCAATTTGGTATGAGAAATTATAATCTAGACCGAATCGTGAGGCTGGTGAATAAACCGCATTTCGCACGGGCTATGAGCAGCGAAGGGAAAGTGCTGGTAACAAACAATGTCAGACTGAAATTGTTTGTGATAGTTTGAGACGAAATTTTGAAACTAACGTAACAGACTGGCTAATTCGGTGATATTGAAAATTTTAGCACTAAAAAGATAAGTCTGCTGAAATGGAAAGTTTTAATCAGGCAGAGTAGGACATACCTGTATAATTCGGTTTGAAGAAGAATATTGAAAATACTAAAAAATCTGATAAATTTTGAGTTACAAGAATTTCAAAGACTTTGCAAGATGATAAGTTGTTAGTTGGCGTGTCATAATAAATAAAGGATACCTAGAATAGACAGTGATACCTTTGTAAATAATACGAAACACAATAGGTAACATCTCAGGAGTTGCAACCGTTGCAAATTAAGATACCGTTAAAATGCCACCATAATAATTAAGATCTTTGACACGATAGGATTTATGCGCCTGGACATTGTTGCATTTATTGACAAAGTCGTTTCGCTATCTTACTGGGTTAATAGGCAGTTGTCTCTATTGAACTGACCATACCAAGGTGTTTCACTACTAACCTTATTTTTTGCACACAGAATTTTGAGCATCGGATTACATTAAGCTGTCAAATATGTATGATATATTGGATTTCTTTTGCATGAAATAGAACGTCTTCATTTTGTCTTGAGACAAAAAAAAATATAACTGGAATCAGTGGCTAAGAAGTCCATAAAAATATAATTTGTACTCTTCTCAGTTTTTTTACATACTGTTACAAAAAGTTGAATTCGGTGTATTGAATATTTTTTGTTTCGGTAAGACCGTTCACATTATTTTGTACATTAGAATTGTAATCGATAAAGCATGGATCAGACTATAATGTCCTGGTTTCAGAAACTCTTTACATGAATCTTGTTTTCCAAGCTAATTATGGTTTTTGTTTCAGGTATGTATCTTCCACCTTGCTCCCGGCTCTTTGTAAGTTATAAATCTATTAAACTTTACCTTAGTTGTGTAGCCATCATTATGCATACATATTGTTCTCTGTAGAAGCTACCTTAGTTACAAAGATCTTATCTAGCATTGTGCTATAGTCTAGTCACGGTCGCCGTAGTCCAGAATTCTAGACCGTAGCAGTGTCGACGTTCGTCGTCTCTTTCTTTCTTGTAACGTTAAGACAGTCCTTATCATTTCTGTTTTAGTTTGATACTGTAACAATAGCGTTGGCCCAGAGTATGCATTATTCATTTGATGTAATTCTTTTTTTATCAGTTTTCCTTTGTTACAAAATCCAATTTGCTTCTTTTTGTTATTTATCGGGCTTCTGCGGTTACATTATCATTTTGACCCTTTATCTTAATGTAACTACGTCGCGGTAATGTTACGTATAAATATTATTTTACTTTATTTATTTTACAAAGGTCACTGATTCCTGTCATTACATAATTTAATAAAAACACATAATTATGCATATTATTTATTTCCTTATTATTATTATACTTAACGATATGTAGATGATGTTTGAATTAAGTCAGGAACTTCGTAGTAATACACGGTTGTACGTGCGTTTTGCTTGTTTATCTATTTCGATCTTATTCCACTTCGATAACATAAGTAAGTCTTTAGTCTCTGTATCAGGGTTTCTTTATCTTTAATCTAGCTGTTTATTTATTGCTGGTAGAGTTACGCAGACTTATACATATAAGCCTAAACAATCTTTAAAATTCTTAACTTCAGTTTCTCGGGGTTCAATATCAGTGAGAAATAAACCAAAATTACAATACGTGGTCATATCAGCCACCAAGTTAACTTATTTATAGAAGGGCGTAACTGACATGCTCTTGCGCAAACGTTGCGTGACATTTTGACGTACAGAAATAGTGCCCCCGCGGCCTATTTCCTCGACGTTAACTGGCCTGTCTCTCGGTTATTTATCTATAGCCCCCTCGAATCTCCTACGCTACTTAAGTTATGTCTTAGTCCTAACCTACTTTGATCCTACAATAAGCCATAGTGGTACAGCCTTGTAGTACCTGACTGGCTGGCTGCCATCCTCAAAACTAAAATCTATTAGCGATCTGTGCGAACTAGTCTTCAAGGTTTTTGTGTGCTTACCATCTTCGGCCATACCTTCACATTTCATGGTGAGATCGTGGTCACTATCAATAAATTCATTCTTAATAACTGAAAGACTTCGATAATCGAATTTTCAATCAACAACACGTTCGTCCTTCACCCACTTTAGATTTTTAAATCTGCATTCTTCTACAGAACTGTTTACCGGCGCTCATGTAATTCAATTATTGCACAACCTGCAAATATAGGCGCATATTGACACGCGAAGTATAATCATAATGTGGCTTTTAGGATTCAATAGAACGTATCATAATAAACTAATACATGTTGTATTAGTGACCTAATTCGAATGAACAGATGCCAGTTGATATACTTCGCGTTACAAAGTGATCTTGCATCATTGGCTGCTAGGAGTTTGTATCAAGAGTATTATAATGTTGGATGATTATCATTTTATAAGCTTGTATGTCTTTTATTTCTACGCCTTTATGGTTTTGTAGTGCTTTATACCTACTTATTAAGTTTATATTAGCGCTAATAAAGCTAAAGTGTGTATTCTTTTCAATTTCTGTAGACAAACTATATATAACAAAGGAAGTTGGCATATAGACAAATATGATCACTTTACTGCATGTTTAATTGCAATAATTTACAACTAATTCATTGCGTTTTCGTGTGGTGACATGAAATATTATCAACTTCGCATGCGATTTTAACAATTACTCAAATATTACTTATTTAACCGACCGTGTTAACGCAGACGGAACAATCGATGCGTTTCCAAGTCATCAGGTTTTTGCATCATTAATGAACCTCGTCTAAGTGGATATTATAAATAGTGACATCCACACACGCTGGCATTTATAGTTGTGAAGATTATGCTGACCTTTGTTCTTTTAGTACCGTCGGAAATGCCACTCCGAGATTAAATCCTGCTTGTAGAAGAATAGCGATATAATGAAGAATTGTGGTCTTGCGCTGCTTGTAGGTTAGCTTAAATAGAATATGCCAATCGACTTGGCTCCATAGATCATCACCAACTATATCATCATTATATCCTCACCCCATATCTCTCTCTGTTGAATAAAAGCCTCCTTCTCCTCCTCCTCTGTAGTGCTAGTCTGCCAAACTTACTTTTCATCCACATTGGTCTTAACTAAGCCAATGTCATGAGAAAAAGGTGAATATTGAACATTGTAGAGTGTGGAGATGAAAATACAGTCCCAATATCGTTACGAGAGAAAAATACACGATAAAATGGCGACATTGATAAAATACCAAAAAATTTAGTTTGCTGATAATCTTTCTGTTTTCTTGGAAAAACGCCAGCTCCAACATTTTGACGTGTAACCGCGACGCGACTAATTGCATTCGGCCGTCCGTTTAATAGTTGCACACCAAAGTAAACAGCTGTTTCAATTAGTATTATTTTTTTATTTAATAGAAATTTGGATCCTTTCGCCGTTTATCAAAATAAGTAATCGTATTTATATTTCAAAGTGCGAACCAAAAAATCTTCTGAATGTGGTTTCCAACATGAATGATTGTGATTTATGGTTTTTCAGTTTCATAAGTAGGTTCATGTAATGTATCTAATTAGTATAGGTAGGCTTGTATTGTAAGTATGAAGTTCTATTCATATAAATATGCAGATTATGCACTCTTCGCATATTAGTAATAACCCTAAAATCTCTCATCATATCAGCCGAAAGACGTCCACTGCTGGACAAAGGCCTCCCCCAAGGATCTCCACGATGGCTAATCCTCTCTGTTGTTTCATGTCGATTACTTTGGTTCGCTATCTCTCGGCTATTTTTAAATTTTAATTTACATACGGGATCTGCTTCCAACCAGCTTACCTTCGTTCCAATGTATTATTTCTTAGATGATCATGGTAATCAAGATTATACTTTCACTCGGATTTTTATTCATTATTTTGTTTTTACGTTTTTGTCCAAACCGTCGTCGTGCGTGTTGACACGAAAAACATCGATTCTGGATTTCATAGCTGGACGACGTTGGAGAGAAAATTGTTAAATGTTAATGTGCTGATAGGGTTACCACACGCTTTAACTCAAAATGCACTGTAAAGGTCGATTTGAATCAAACTGGAAAATGTTTGTGCATGCAATGATTTGCAAATATTATGCAAATAATAAGAAACAAGCGGATACCGGGCTAACTCTATTTGAACTGAACATAGAGGTAAAATGCTCGAGCTATTTTCAATGCAAACTGAACCGACTCCTAAGAGGTAGGTACTAATATTCATCTTCTGTTGCCATTTTGTGCCATCAGCTTTATTTACAAACAGATCTCTACTGCCTACCGTACTCTACCCTAGCCTAAACAATTCACTGATATTTGGAAAACCTGAATGATATTTCAGTGTGCTCAATATTTGCCTATTCTCTGCCAGCATTACAATTTACAAGTTTGCGTATATAAACTTTCACACAAAACCGCAACGATTTCTAGAACAATGCTTTTTGCGCTAGACATTGTAAGCAGAACTTCAATTTTATTGGCACTTTACTAGTCGCTATTATTTCTATAAGGTGTTTGTCTGCTTTTACTTCAAGGCTAGATACCAAGTCGTGAATACTTGAATATTTCTAAATTAAGGGAGTTTATTTTTGTGGTCGTGACGTCAAATAGCGTGACTAAGGACATGAATCGTGAATTCGAGACTAACAATGAGCTTGATTGTTGGTCAAAGAAAACGTCGGTAACTGGCAATCCCCTAGGTATTCGGATGAATCGTCTGCATGCTTGTCGACCTTTTGACATAACAGAAATACTCGTTCCAGTCGACGACGATCCCAAATTTATGGCAGCCCTAACCTAATCGAATATTCCGATATGTTGTGTATCTCTAAAAATAATTCTAACCCATCAATCAAGGCATATCAAGGTAAGGTAATTGGTGCCCACTATTTTATTCCATTCGACCTATACAGAGGTCAATGGAAGACCTCGAAATATCAAGATCGATGGCCGAATCTAAGTAACCTACGTATTGTTACTGTTTTATTGTTGTTCAAGAGTAATAACTCATGAACTCAAACTTCTGTAGGTACTACTACTTCCGTAGCCTATTGTAATAAAAAATTGATAGATCTTTTTTTATCTTGCCCAATATCTGCACGATCAAAAGTTTCAGTCCAATAAATCTCAGGTACGTTTTTAAACTTTTTTGTTTTTATATAAAATTACGTCAATACAAATGCAACTGGACTGTGTAATCGAAAATAATGTTTCATTGTAGTTTTTCGACGTGTCATCAAAAAGCTGTAGGATTTTTTCTAAATTAAATCAATAACAATACAGCAGTAATAACCATAACGTAACGTTTTAACAAAAGAAGCGTTACGTCTCAAATGGTGCTTTATTATTACAGAACACCTTTGAAATCGGCCACGCATGTTGGTTTCCAAGCGAAAGTGTTTTTAGTGACACTGAATGAGCGATGGATGTGAAATTTCGCTTTTATGACCTTAAAAAACACGATGTCGCCGGTCTTGAAGTGTTGTGCGACGACGCCAACACGCCTGGCGACATGTTGACAAGGTCGCCATCTATGAATATGGAAACGTTTTAATCAGACGCTTTCATTTTATCGAATTTGAAAATAACATCAAGTCTTAATAGACTTATATTCTGATGCAGTGATTTAGCTTTCTGAAATCTTCATTATTATTATCCGCTGTTACACCGAACGGTCTGGCTATAAGAATCCTACTTATATTATAAATGCGAAAGTTTGTGAGGATGAATGGATGGATGTTTGATACTCTTTCACGCAAAAACTACTGAACGGATTTGGATGAAATTTGGAACACAGATAGTTTATAACCTAGATTAAACATAGGATACTTTTTATCCCGGGAAAACATAAGATCCCTCGGGAACGCGGGTGAAACCGCGGGGCGGAATCTAGTAGCTAATATTGTTACTTCGCCGCTTGCAGCAAGCTCTGGAGGTCGTTGAAAAGTACAACTGCGTTCTTATTTTTATGATCAGCCGAAAATTTCCGCTGACATATCAATAATGCAAGACGTAAACATCATCTTTCGAGTAAAAGCTTTTAGTTGGTTTATTAGTTAGCGTGAATGACTTTACACTTTCATTTATTACTAGCTTTCCGCCCCGCGGTTTCACCCGCGATCCCCTATTTTTCCGTTTAGGGGTAGAATTTAAAAATATATATATATCTATATATGTGCGTTGATAGGTCAGTCGGTCAATCAGTCACGATTTCCTTTTTAAAATTCCGCTATTATAGGAAATTAACTTGATTTATTGTGTCTAGAACACAAGACGAATACGCGCTAGTATTTTTTTATGAGAGCAACAATTATAGCAACTATGTCTTACCTTGCAAAATAGAGTTCGCATATCAATGTAATAGTAAACTGTCTGCTAACGTGGCTGTCATGTCAAAACAATGTCTGTGACAATGTCACGTATCTGTAATATTTCTAATGTATTTACTGCACACCTGTACAGGATGCTGGATATTATTGTTAATTCTATAATGCACATGGGATGATTGGGAGCACAACACCATCTAGTGCTCCAAGCCGACCTCACCTGCAAGTGGTCATCCTGCTATATAACGGACGAGGCGACGGCGACCGACAGATGGCGGGATATCCATCTCAACACGCGTAGCTACTGAAATACAAAAGGCCGGTGTAGGGCAGCAGCGACACCGGTACAAGTAGCTACGCACTGCGATTGCCAACCCGCCTGCTCAGCGTGGCAATTATGAGCAAACCCTCCATGGCGAGCCAAAACCAACCACGGCCCCCAGTTCCCGGTCGCCCTGCTATTCCTGATCACGGCAGCGGTCACGGTGACGGTAGGGCAGGGGGTGCGAAGAATCCCCGGGTTACGGATGGCTGCCAAAAACAACTGACCTTGGCGACGTACAATGGACGCACGTTACGGCTAGACGAGCACCTGGCGCAACTCGAAATCGAGCTCGGAAAGATTAGGTGGCACATTCTTGGGTTATGTGAAGTCCGAAGAGAGGGGGAGGATACCGTAACCCTTGAATCAGGCCACCTTCTTTACTTCCGAGAGGGAGACCAACTTTCCCAGGGTGGCGTAGGGTTCTTGGTTAATAGAACCCTCTGTAACAACGTTGTAGAAGTTTCGAGTGTGTCGAGCAGGGTTGCGTATCTCATAATAAAGCTGACCGAGAGGTATAGCCTCAAGGTTGTGCAGGTTTACGCACCGACCTCGTCACACTCGGACGATGAAGTGGAGGATATGTTTGGAGATATTTCAAAAGCCCTACATTTCACCACCAAGGCCCACTACAACGTTGTCATGGGGGACTTCAACGCCAAAGTGGGAGTACAGAACTGCGGCGAATCGGTAGTAGGATCCCATGGTTATGGTTGCAGGAATCATAGGGGGCGAATGCTTATCAACTTCCTCGAAAAGGAGGGGCTTTTCTTGATGAACTCATTCTTCAAGAAAAAGCTCCAAAGGAAGTGGACATGGCAGAGCCCCGACACTATGACAAAAAATGAGATTGATTTCATCATAACGGACAAGCCCTTGAAAATGTGGTTGAAATCCTCAGGGAGGAAGGTTTGAGATTTTGTGAAATGCAGCGTACAGGCAGGAAGTCGAAGTTTTCGGAAGAAACTCTCGAGCTTATGAAGGAACGACGTGAAAACCCACCAGTCACTTCGTCAGACAGGCATACTCTAAACAAGAGAATTGGCAAACTGGTACGACACGACCTCCGATGCTCAAACACTCGATCTATACAACGAGCAATTGAGCAAAATCGGGGGTCCAAAGTGTTTGTCCAATCTCTTGGGAGAAGCCATCTGACAAAGTTGACCACCACGGATGGAGTTGTCGTTGCTTCCAGGCAAGAAGTTATTTCGGAAATTGAAAACTTCTACAGCCAGTTATACGCTTCGCATGCATCACAACCTGATCCTGAAAATGAGGATTGCAGAGCCACGTTGACGCGCCACTTTACCGAAGACTTGCCAGAAGTCAGCCTCGACGAAATCGAGATGGCTCTTAAACAGCTTAAAAATGGAAAAGCCCCTGGGGAGGACGGTATTACTACTGAGCTCTTGAAGTCTGGTGGTACACCTGTTATGAAGGAGCTCCAGAAAATCTTCAATACTGTCCTCTTTGATGGGAGAACTCCAGAGACGTGGAGTAGGAGTGTTGTCGTGTTGTTTTTCAAAAAAGGAGACAAAACTCTTCTGAAAAACTACCGACCAATTTCTCTCCTAAGCCACGTCTACAAGCTGTTTTCAAGAGTCATCACGAATCGTCTTGGGCGAAGACTCGACGAGTTCCAGCCGCCGGAGCAGGCCGGGTTTCGATCGGGATATGGGACCATAGACCACATCCACACAGTGCGGCAGATTATACAGAAGACCGAAGAGTATAATCGGCCCCTGTGCTTAGCGTTTGTGGACTATGAAAAGGCCTTTGACTCCATTGAAATCTGGTCTGTTCTGGAATCTTTGCAGCGATGCCAAGTCGATTGGCGATACATTCAAGTGCTGAGAGGTCTATACAATGCCGCTACCGTGTCCGTCCAGGTCCAAAACCGGCACTCTGAACCTATCCCCATGCATCGTGGTGTGAGACAAGGGGATGTTATATCCCCCAAATTGTTCACAAATGCCATGGAAGATATGTTCAAGACGTTGGAGTGGGATGGACACGGTATTAACATCAACGGCAAGTACCTCTCACACTTGCGATTTGCAGACGACATCGTCATCGTAGCAGAAACGCTGCAAGATTTGCAACATATGTTGAACGGCCTAGCTGATTCCTCGAAACGCATTGGTCTCCGGATGAACTTGGATAAGACCAAGGTCATGTTCAATGAGCATGTTAGTCCGGAACCAATCGCTGTACAGGGCAGTATTCTCGAAGTTGTTAAGGAGTATGTTTACCTCGGGCAAATACTGCAGTTGGGTAAAAACAACTTCGAGAAAGAAGCCAATAGAAGAATACGGCTGGGCTGGGCAGCATATGGAAAACTACGTCGAGTTTTCACATCGCCAATTCCACAAAGTCTGAAGACGAAAGTCTTCAACCAGTGCGTCCTACCCGTCATGACATACGGTGCTGAAACGTGGACACTCACGCTTGGGCTGGTCCACAGATTTAAAGTCGCTCAGCGAGCTATGGAAAGGGCTATGCTCGGAGTCTCTTTGAAGGATCGAATCAGAAATGAGGTGATCCGACAGAGGACCAAAGTCATCGACATAGCTCAGCGGATTAGCAAACTGAAGTGGCAGTGGGCCGGCCATATCAGCCGAAGAACCGACAACCGCTGGGGTAAACGAGTTCTTGAGTGGAGACCGCGAATCGGCAAACGTAGTGTAGGACGCCCTCAGACTAGGTGGAGCGATGATCTTCGCAAGGCGGCTGGAAAGAGCTGGACGAGAGTAGCCGAGGATCGTGCTCAGTGGCGTGCAATTGGAGAGGCCTATGTCCAGCAGTGGACTAATATAGGCTGATGATGACTATAATGCACAATGCACATGCAGCTGCATGAGAGAGTATCGTCGGACAGTTAATTGTTTCAACACGAGAAACATTTTGGCCTTTTTATTTTTAACGCGTTCAAATGTGTCCGTCACGTGATTCGTGCGTGGCTCAGTGGCTCTCATATTTTATTACAGGATGAATATTTTATTACTATGCACTTTTGATGGTGGTTTTGTTTGACATCGTAATATTAGGAATGTTCTATTTCCATATCCTTGTAATGGTGGCAATCAAAATTCCAACTCGGAGTACCAGGTTTATTACATGTCATGATTGTGGTTTCAAAATTAGGATCCAGATTGAATTTTACATGATTTAAGTTTAGATATTATGGGATTAAAGAACAATGATCCAACCAACGAGGCAGTCTCTGGCTAATGGTAATTATGATAAAATCAAGTTATGTATTCACGGACCGTCGAGCACTTTGATCTTGATCCAAAACTTAATGACTTAAATTAATAAAATATTAAGCAAGTTAAGATGACACGGCGGAATCAAGTTCAAGCTCCAATTAATTTAACTCAGACAGAACTATCAAAGCTCATTCATACAATCCAGAAGATGGGCTTCTAATTTATGCAACAGTTTAGCTTTTAAAATCTGTAATAATTGCTAAGTTACTCGTGCTTGTTGCAAGTAAGCTTTGTACCATGCCCTTTCTGCTCAGTTAAGTTAAGTTGCCTTGTACACAGGAAGTCTTAATTGTGGCAAATTTAATTAAACCAGTTCCCTTTAAATGAGGACATGGATCTTTGTTCATTGTAAAGTTTTTTATATCATTTTTTGGGCGTTGTCTAAAGTCAATTAAGTGAGACACATGGTCGGCTTGTAGTGTACTTGGCTATATATTTTATGGTAATATTATTCAGGTCAGCGACCCAGTTATACTAGGAAATCGTGGTGTAATTTGAGAATGAATCATTCTTTGTTACAATAGTTGATTTAATTTTGGTAGAATTATTCTAAACATTACCATTTACGGATATAATAAGATATTTAATTTCACATATCCTATGATGTGACTAACCTACTCTCAATACCGTGACATCGATATTATATGTAGCTTTTGCGGTTATGATGGCTGCAAAAAATAACCGACGAAAGAGCTGATAATAATTGTAAGTTGTCATATGAAGAATATTGTAAAGCCAGATACAATTTCACACAGCGTATCATTACAGTGCAATATGGTAACTTTCAAAATGTCGATCCGTTCAGATAGCCTGACAAAATTATATCCGGTTTGCGCAAGACTCGCATGAAGCGAGAGATCATCTGCGCTGCGCGCGCGCATTGTACCGCGCCGCGCACAGCTAGAAAGTGGGCGTTTTATCGCGCAACTGAACGGACAAGTAGGCTTTTTTGCTATCTTTGGTTATTCTAGGAAGTTTCAAGGTGGACTTGTCCCCATCTTAGGTTGTATGGATGACAATTAAATTGCGTTTTGGCATGGAAACAGACTAATGTGTTTTGGTTGGACCATATCTGTCTTGACGACAGGCGAATGGAGTTGTTTTGGATATTATGATTTAACAGTTTATTTAAGTATTATCTTCGTCATCGCCAACCTTTTATAATATTTTGAGATCAACGTGTGTGGTGGAAGTGAATTGAATTTGGCAAGGTATCAGAACGACTATGCATTCATGAAGTCAGTACCTACCGGTTGCGATTAGTTTAAACACAATGATCGGTTTACTAGACTCAAACAAATAAATAATATCTTTGAGCTGCATAAATGTCCTGAGTGATAGATTTATATCTTCGGTCTGTTCTTATTGATTAACAGGTTTCAGCTTGGTTGCATTGCACAATTCTCTATCAAATGGTACATTATCAGTATACAGTTCTAAGATTAAGGAAATTGTGGAGGCTGTAATGCAGCTTACAAAATCTCCGAAGGCGTAAATAACTTACCTATACTTTAGATTCGCTTGGATAAAATACACGCGTGCAACCAAGCGTCGAAACACGAGTTTTTCGCCTCCCTTTATATAACACGCCATTCGATTTTAAATCTTCTTCATAACATTTTATAGTTAATAATTCATCGCTGACGTTATTGTCGGCTGGTGTCGATTGCTTTTCACGCTGTACAGAATATGATTTCATCCAAGTAGGGAAAGCAGTGGTATATTACTTTCGTGACATGAAGTATATATAAAATAAAATGTTATTGGAACACGTTGACCTGGAACTGGATATGAAAATACACCAGGACAAAGACTTAATGTAGATTTTAGTTGGTATTGTTGCTGCGTTCTGACTTGATCTTACGTGACTTTAATGCTTAGATATGCTTTGTTTTTAAAGCGGGAAGTCGATACTTTTTTCAGACATCAGCAACAATACTTGAGAACAAAATTGTAGTGTTTTTTTCTATGCTATTTATTTATATGCTCCAGCTTACATTATCAAAGAAAATCCTAGAAACTATAACACGCTAAGGACTGTCGATTAAATGCTTCTTCGAATGAAGTCTATGGTTATTGCGTTACAAACGCAATGTTTAACGTAATTTGATAACATTCACAAACTACGGAAATGGTGTTAAATGTCACAGACTAAATCGACACAATACAAGCTCGTCAACCCTAAACGCTCACGAATAAAAATAACCATAGAATACAGTAAACCCATGAATATTTAATGATAACTATAACGGAAGAATGTAAATGTCCAACGGCCAGACTATGATCATCGATCCGTGGCTCGGCTTTTGTCATGAAGACGGATTAGTCACTAATGTAAAACAAGTTGAATTTGAGAGCAAAAAGTCTACCACAACACGAGAAACACGTTAATATTTGATGCGCCAAAGTCATCAAATAGATGAAGTCATATTAATTCTGCTGCTTAAAAATTTGCTTCTAGTATTACGCTAAGTGAAAATTAGTAACAGACTGGCTGGAGCATTAGCCCACTGACCTAATTAGTTCATGTATACTCTTTAAGAATATCTGCAATATTTTTTCAAGTTTTAGTTTCGATTTTACCACCATCTATAAATTCAAGTTTACTCAGAAAAGAACACAGGCCTTCATAAATGTCAGAAAAGCGGTCATGAGTTGCGGTAAATTATGCGATGGCAATAATACACTGAGACAAAACTCGAGGAAAGACATTTAAAGAATACTAATCCCAAAGTAAAACCCAAAGAGGATTGAACTGATGAGACCGAGTGTGTCATTTGAGATCAACGTGGATTACTGCAACAATTCTGGTGCCAAATAACTGCATAACTTAAATTTTACGCATTTTTAACTCCGAAGAATTGCGTTGCGTGGTATCTGAAGCCATAAGGTAAGAACTAAGAAGGTATAAGGCCGTTCCTTAATTATTCACGATGCAATGAACTGTTGAAATTATATGGCATAAGATGCTCTCGAAAATTTCTAATGGCAGTGTAATAGATCAGCTGGCATAATTCCTTTCAACAATAGAAATATCCTGATTTGAAAGTAGCAGGCGTCATGAGAAATCTTGGTATTAAAGGCGTCAATCTGACATTGGGTAAGTTACTTACTGACATTAAAACGCGCCCACACGTGTGCGAAAGCAGTACATGCGCATACGTCAGAGTATTTCAGGTTTAGTGTCGTTCGTCAACACAATAACATATCACCTTTAGAAAGTTACATAAAACGATTCGAGTCTTGAGAAAGCTAGGATACTTCATGTGAAGGCTTGACCTTGATAGTTATAGAAGATTGCGTAATGTCTAACAAGCCTATTTATTGTTTGATTAGGTTTCAATGTATTCTTGGCAAGATTTCAGGCTTTCTCTTTACCAAGCTCTTGAAACTCAATTTTAGATGGCATGGATCTTATTATTCATTTATTTAAAATAATGGTAATAACGCACCAAGTAAAAAAAGTAAAGATAACATAAATAAAATGATAAATAATATTACATTATCATATCAGTTCTGGTCACCTAAACACATTGGAGAGGACTATACTCGGAGTTTCCCTGCGAGATCGAAACAGAAATGATAAGATCCGCAGGCGAACAAAAGTAACCGTCCATACCGACGACCTGTGAGGGTCGCCGGAAACCGCTGGATGCGGATAACGCAAAACAGGGCATCGTGGGGATCCTTGGGGGAGACCTTTGCCAAGCAGTGGACGTCTTTCGGCTGACATCATTCTGGCACCATCAGTAGATGCTGTCCTCGATTACACGCAATGAGCAAATAATACGTGTGATAACGGAATATTGAGTCCATCAGTTCCTGTTATTCTGTGTTCATCCTTTATACTATTCGTTAGATAAGACAAGTGCTCTATCAATAAATAACTCAACAGTGTATCAATTGATACATTATTCAAACGTTTAAATAATGTACCAATTTAATATCTGCTCCTATTCTTAATACCTGGTTTTGCACAATTAATTGGTACACTAGAGAAGAGATGCTACTTGGTACTACTAATACTAACTCTCATAGATTGGGTCAATTTGGGTCATGTCTCATGTAGTGATGCATCAAATTATGTTCTTAGCCTGATCTTAGTATGATGTTTTAATGGAAATTTCTCATGTAGTATTGTTTAGTCCGTGGTCCATTCAAATAGCAACGCAATTTCTTTCAATAGCTCCGATTTCTTCCATGTTTTTATATTACACCAATTGTTTATGAATTAATACAGATAACGTGTAATTTAAAAAAAAAATCTGTTTTCATAACACGCCAGCTGCACCTTCTCGCAGATAGCTATATTTTGAAACATTAAGATAAGCTGTACTTGCAAGATCACGGATGTGCCAACATTCACCGAGATAGGTCATGCACAAAACGTGATTCGTAATCTTGCAATTTATAATGCATATGCTCATCATGTTGATGTTTTATAAATGATTCACGTGAAATGATCAATCGGAAGTATGGATAATGATTGATGACTTCCGGATAATGATGTAGATGTTGGAAAGTGATTTGATAAGTAAACAACTGAACCTTGGTGTAAAAATAAGATGAACAACATTAAAGAGAAAATAAGTTTAAACAATGTTAAATAGGATGCTCAATTGAAAGAACATTGTGTACTTAGATTGTTGAATAAGTTCTTGGAAATACTAATGTAACGTATAATTTAAAAACAAAGTACCTTGAATGTACTTATTGTCCATTATTATCTAGACAAGAATGTTTTACATTTGTAGCGTATGACGTCAGTCAATGCCCTTAGTACCTGTACCTCCCTTATTCATATTCTACCCTAGTCTACCATCTTTTGGTCTCTCCCCTTACATTGCAAGGGTTTGTTTAACATATCCACTTCAAACTAAGGTTTCCTTGCACGACTAGCCTGTAAATATCGAATACACTCTAAACTAAAATCAATTTCAGCGCATGAATTCCAAAGATTAGGTTCGCTCTAAGTTTAACTTTAATTTAGAACTGAAATTTGGACGGAGTAAACAGGGTTCTAACATTGCTCTAAATTAGATTAAATAATTGTAAGACATTTATCAATGTTCTTTTGTTTCCAAGTTTCCTTCTTCATCTTAATTGTGCATTTGAGGAATTTTGTCGTAATCATTGGTACAGGAAGGAAACATATAAAAACAAACAAAAGGTAAAGTTCTTACGTCACACGGAAGTGTCTTAACACTTAATGAAATCACTGTTTTTGCTAAGAAATTACATGACTAATTATGAACAGTAAGCTAAATGATCCATGCAATTAGTGGACAAATAATTGTTATTCTGGTTGTGGCGTATTGTGTTTATACGTAACTTGGTGTGCCTGTATCGTGCTTAATTACAAAGCCTGATTAAATAAGACGTTTACGTATTCTAATCCTGTAGACGTTCAAGTATCTACGGCTGTTCATAGAATTTAAAAAACATTAAGTGCTTCTGACAAATCAGCTTCTGATAACTTATTAATCTTGAATTGTGGGTTGTTGCACTTAGTGGCTATCTATTCTATAATATATTTCAGCATACATAGCAGATAAAAGTCATCAAATTAAATGGGTAAAGTAACATTAGGAAATAGTACATATTGGCTCGTAGCAGATACCAAAACACACCCGCAGCAAGATAACCGATGTCGATAAAATTTTATTACGTTTCGTGACACGACTCTCTGACTATCATTAACAATCGATATCTTACGCGTACTGCTTACACAGAACCGACAAATCGTCGTAGTCATGTTTGTAAGCTCCTCATAATCTCTCTTGACCTTTAATTACTCGTACAAAACGCCTCGTAATCGCTTAATCCATCTGACATGGTCGTCTCGCAATTTGTAGCATTGTACGCGATTCGTCTGAGATAACTGGGCCGAAACAACGGGCCTTTCATCCTCGTATCAGCCGTCCTCTGAATCATTAGCCTGCACACCCACATTTGCCATAATTCACTGTCCCCGTTGTGAGAACGTTGGCCCAATCAATTCGTCATTACAATCGCAATACCGTGCGAATAAAAAATGGCACCCACACGCGCCCGCCGAATTTGGCGCGAAGAAAAACAATGGACGCCATAACGGCCCGAGCATTCAATGGCGGGAAACTGGATATGTGTCAGAGCTTTGTGTCTAACGTTTGTCACATGTTGACCACTCTGGGATGGGTCGTTAAACTCCTCTAGATGATGCTAGCTCCAATTAACATTTTGACACCGAGAGTTGCAGTCGTTTTGATAATTATAACGATTGAAGAAACTGTCTCTTTGTTTATTAAGTTTTTTTCTGCCATTGACCTAAAAGACGCAAGTTGATTCCAAGAATGTTGGTGAACATCGCTTTTGAAGTTTTAAGGTTGAAGGAACTACAATAAAACCAGACGTCTGTAGAAAACGTCATCGTTGCCTTGTGAAGACATAGTTAGAAACTGGAATTGAACATTATGGTTGGTTAACCGCAGCAACTTAAACAATGAATTTCTTCGAAACAGTCTATCGTCACGGAATTAATTAAAAGAAGGTACGCGGACAATAATGACAGTATAAATGCAAGCGTGGATCTCATTTTTATACCGAAGATTTTTATCTCAATTCTTTTAATAACATTGTGTATATTTTTGCAGTCGTTAAGATTGTTTATCTGTTATGTTACCCGTTGCATTATGTACACAAAAATTCACGATGCGTGAGTTAAATTAAAAGCAAATAAATTGTAAAGTGAAATTTAATCGTCTGTTTCGATGCGGTCAAGAGCTATCCCCAAAAACTTTTCCAAACGAGTCTCTTGCAGGAAACCGATGTCGATTTATTTAATTACATCGTAATCCGAGTCGGAGATATAAAAATGCTCGTAAACAGGATGTCTTTCGTCAGTAATACCAAAATTAAGGATAGAATAAAAAAATATCTCGATTAATCTTCAAAGGAAATGGTGTGAATATTTTTGATCTCCGTAATGAGTCTTTGTAGAACGCTTTCTACCAATTTATGTGAAGGAAGTCTTGTTAGGAGTATCTGTGTATCTTGTGAATGTGAAAGTTTGTCTGATTCTGATAAACTCGGAACCTTTGAACCGATTGCAACGTTATTTACACTAGTGGTTTATCAATAACTATTTCCTTCAATCTGAGTCCCAAAATTAATTAAAAAGACTTAGAATCTAGATTTTCACTCATGATACGACACATGTGTGAAAATCAATGTAGTCATACTGAAAATACATGTATGTATGTTATAAACACATAATAGATACTCAGAACATCAATGGTGTGATGAAATAATACCTATATAAAAAAAACTTACTACAAAACCCGAAATTAGCTAAGTGATTAATGTTGGATTGATTGTCAATCTAAGGACAATTGAAAGAGATCTAAAGCTTTGAAGCAATAAATAATCCTTGCAAAACCGAGATTGGTACTTCAATGTATATTATAGCCAAACAATAGTAATACCATTCGAGTGATGAAAACCAGTTTGAAAAAACAAGAAGTTCAGATATTGAAACAGAAAATAAACATATAACTGATAGATAAGGAAGAAACGATATCTTGTCTCTACATATAAATTAATATGTCTTATAACGTAAGTTAATTGCATCCGCCCATAAAAAGTGGTGTGAGCCGTTACTGATATAAAACTTCTCAGAAAATAAATTCAGTATATGTAACCGAGGGCTTTTTCTCTAGACGATACGATAACGACATCGTATACATTGCCTACTCACTGATAATGACGTGGTTACCTTTGATGTTTAAAAAAATAAAATTAAAAATAATCTAAATGAATGCATGTAGGCACATTATCCCCAAAGAGGTAAGCAGAGGTTTTAGTAGGTACCTACTCCTTGATTTCACAATTACAAAGTGATAAATATTGGAGTATATTACCTATTCTAGAGGACAGATGAACACAATGACACCTAATCAGATCCTGATTTATAATGATTATCCCCCTAGTTGTAACGTAAGCCTTATAACCTTGCAATTGTAATCTACACAATATAGATGATCTTTGGTGAAAATAACAAACACCTGTTTTTTTTATTGTCACTCGGTACTAAAATATTGAGATTATAAGTAGATAGCATCAGAAAGTTATATAAAAAGACTTTATAATTACTTGTCCTGATTGCACTAGAAATTGGCATACAGATAGCTATTATGAGGTAAATAATAAATAAAATAGACATCCACTAAGAAAAGATTTTTGAAAATACAATCCCTAAGATAAAATAGGGGATCGCAGGGGAAACCGCGGAGCGTAATGCTAGTGGGCTAATAATAATGAAGATACAATTTTGATAGCGTCGACGGCAAATCGTAATCGTGTCGTCGTATGAAAAAAAGTTGTAACGGTGAAACTGTTCGCAGTCGCCCCTGATGCTTCGCCAGACGCATGCAAAATGTACTCAGACGCAGGACATGATGCCTACATTAGCATTTTTATACACCGGCTCCAATTTATCTGTATGCTTCAACAGAGATGTGAGATCTCCAAACAAGTTAAACGTGTTTTGTTGCAATAATCTTAGCATAAAGTTAAATATGCGTTTGTCTTTTTCTGTCGTAAACATATCTTAATCTTGCATGCATGTGTCACGTAATATTTGACACGTAATCAAGTTCACCTCCTGCTTCAGTTGAAATACTGGTTTTCCCAAAAGACAACAGCATGGGGTTCTTCTAGGATATGAAGAGATATATGCATGGTCGGCAAGGTGCGATTGATATTCACATCAAGTAATTAAATGTCATTTTATCGCTTATTGGCTAACTAGTTGAACTGATTTAAATACGTTAAAAGATAGAACTGTAAATTTGAAACAGATGTTGTATTTATTAATGATCTTACTGAACCCCCATAAACTACTCATTAAAGCCAATAAAGATATAAAAAGTCAATGACATTTTCATCAGCCCCATTAATTCTATATCGTAGTTGATATCAATAAAACTACACCACTCAATTGAGTGATTTTTATCGATCTAAAATAGACTCAATTATTGTCAGTTGCCCGTGTAACAAATTGGATGCGCAGGAGTTGTGCAACAATGCGAATATCCGTGAGAGGTCAACGCACCGGGCCCTTAAAATGTCGCTGCTGTAGTTTCTATTTAATTAGTTTTGCTGACATTACTTAGTTTTATTATAAATTAGGTCTACATATAACCCTATGAAAGCAAACAATAAAATGTGAAATTATGTTTAATAATTTTGTCATACTCGAGCTGTAACTGCATAAATATGATAACCGGCATCCCATATTATAAAACTCGTTACAATTATAACTAGGAACTAAGCATTCCATAAAGTAAATCGTTTTATAATTTATAATCGCGTTGTAATTTTATTCATAAGTTATGCTTATCCACCGTTTATCCATGAATATTTAACAGCTTATATTATTTTTAATCATATCTAAGCCACATATAACACCGACGTTCCTTATTTGGTTATCTGTTGTAATTATCTAGTTGAATATTTCTCAGAGACTACTTTCTGGGGTTACTCCAGCACTGAATTTCCTGTTGGGAGTTGGCTAAATTAAGTCTTATTCTAAAATAACCTGCAATTTTCTGTACAGTGGAATATGCTTTTGCAGATCTATTTATACCTAATGATGGCTTTACGTTGAAAGAATTTCACACGTTAGCTAGTCTGCAGTAAATACTACTTTGTTGAGTAATTTTTCCGCAGTTGGGTGTAAATGTTTCCAGAGAAATGAATAACTATAGTTAACCATTTTTTTTTAATTCGGAGGTACTGCTTTCAAACATCCATAGATCCTCGCAAACTTTATCATTTATAATATTAGTTGGAAGAATAGCTATTCTTACGACATAAGCCTCAATAAGCTGCTTTTTTATTACATATATGCGTGTTACCTCATTTTCAACTCCATTACTACTCCATTCCTCTAAACTGTTTGTTGTAAAAAAGTAATTTACATTATGTCTTAACGAATTAATCTAATTACTTACTATTTTTTAGAACGCGATGCGTGGGGCAAATGAGTTTTTTCTCCATTTACTAATTGAATTCAAATAAATAGCTTAACTTCCTGTTTTGGAGATAGGCAATATAACAGAAATTATAGAGGCGATATAGTGATATACATGCTTTTGTGTATTAATGAATACAATACCTAATGAGTATTCTGTTATTAATCATTCTTTCAAGAAATTCATTAAAAAAAATTATGTTTATGGTGATAATTAAAAAAATATAATAAATATCTGGTTTAATGATCACGGGTGGCTCATCAATCTTGAATTTGTGATAGTAATGTTGTGGTCCGTTATTTTTAACGTTATTTAAATGTCGACAGCCGATCGTATAATTGGCCAAATAATGCCATAGGTTAGGAATATAATGATTTGGCGAATTATACGAGCTCAGATCATTATGTAGCTGAAAGTGATAAGCATATAAAGCGTAGAAGGGAACTAGTGATCAACTGTTAACGCAGCTAATAGAACCACCAAAAGTTGCTAGGTGACAGATTTCCTTACAACTTCCTACCTCTTACGCTCAACGTAGTTGAAGCACCGGTTGTGGAATGAGCTCCTCGCTGTAATTTCCAAATAAAATAATAAAGGAAGTTCCCATGGGGTTCTTCAAGAAGGGGGTGAAGATATTTTTGCAGGGTTGGCAACGCGCGATTGTTATCCCTGGTGTTACAAGCATCTGTAAACTACGGCAACCGCTTACTATCGGGGAGGCTGTATCTATGCCTGTTTGCTACCTTAGTCCTATAAAAAATGTAGCCAAAAAAATGCTAAAACGTGAATTTTGTGGGGTTTTAGCGGCTTCCGTAACGTCCAATTCTCGGTCGTACGTTATCAATAAACAGCTAAATCTACAGACCAAAGGTCAAGACTCTGTCTGCACGCGAACACGCAAAGATCTGAATTCTGGGCGCAACCTAATTTTCTGATCATTGCCTCCATGAGTCATTACTTCATTGTCATGAAAGGGAAACTGTGTGCTTAACTCATTAACATAGGTAAACGACATTTTGTGGTGGACAAACGGTATTTGATGACTGTGGTAAGTGAGTTTGAGTGGACACCAAGTATGGAAAACTGTGTGTGGGCTTAGGATTGATGATCTATCGAGTGCTGGGTGGTATGATGAAGGTACAAGATAACAACTGATTCAGATGCTGTTTTATTATCTTTAAGACTACGAATTAGTGATTCTACTAAAAGTAGAAAAGCTTTGCTTCGTTTATTTTCCAAACCACTTTCATAATGAAGTATCCCACTCGATAAGAGGAGACAATTACATGTTTTATTTATAAATGGGATCTCGTTGCGGGAGACTTCACCGTTGCATCCGATGCACTGTTTAAAGCTAGGAGTTTTGATTAAAATAATAATCTTTTAATATTAATAAATCGAGTCAGTTTGTCCAAAGCCACATACGCATTGAAAGTTTGAAGTAAATTTCAGAGTACCTATCCATTGCTTGTTAAAACAAGTAACGTTTTATGTTTAATAGTTTTGTTGCTTATTTATTTATTTAAATGTACTCATGGCGTGTATGGCATGTAGGCTTGTAAAGCCTAAAATTAATATAAATATTCAAAAACAAAGCTGGTGTCATCCACAAGGAAACCAGGGGCACTTGACCTATCGGATCCTTATCGCTTGCATAACCGATCGTGCAATAATGGCAAGGCTGTTGAAACTTCCGCTAGTGTAAACAAGCTGATTGCCTTATTTCTAATAGCTTGGTCGTTTGTGAATGCTATTTAAATTGTGCATCTGTCATCTTTAAAGAGGAGTACTGAATTCACTAACTTAAACTTAGTAGCAATAGTGTTATTAGTACAATACTTATTTCATCGACAGTATGAGAATTACTTACAAATAACTATATTTTTTTTACTAACTTTTCCTTTTGTCATAATTGATATGATTCGTAAAATTACAAACCAGAAGAAGCAAACTCGCTTTTTTTTACTAAATATTATATTATTTTTAGCATCTGATTCAAACACTAGCGTATCAGATGTAATGAACAATGATTGAAACATCAATTTCAAATGAGAATTAAAAAGAAACGAAATTAAACTCAATTACTTATTTAGTCTTTACGTCAGTGCGCCTCCTTAACCGGGGATTATAGAGAAATAGAAAGTTAGTCCGTCAGTCTGTCCGTCCATCATGAGACCGTCAATCATCGCCGATTCAGTTTCCGGTAACAAACGATCACCAACACAGAACATCGTTAGTGTATTATTAGTCGGATTCACTTGCCGGTTGAAATATGGTGGAAGAAATTACAGACTTTTGTAATTCCTGAGAGTGATTTGGCAAAGCGATTCTTCGGGTGTTCGTTACCCAATTATGTAGCAGAAATGATTGAGATGTCTGTCTGACATTTTATTCTTATAACATTGAAAATAGCTTTTTTCTTTCGAAAAGATCTCTTTCGCTCAGTTGAAGAACATATGAATACCGCCCACGATATAAGGTACAATGAGACACCTTATTGTACCTTAGTACAATATGTGATTGAAATGAGGGATACCAATAAAAAGGTAACGGCATCAAATACAGCATCTTCAAACTGCTCAGTTCTCAAATGAATCAGTAGTAAGATTCTGGACAGATAGACGATATTATACTTGGATGATATCTTTGTGTCTTTGAATGACGCAGAAATTCAAACGCATCCCTAGCTACTGACGTTAGTGCATGAGATGAACTCGTAATATTAATAACAGTAACTGGACACGTATGTGTGGTGTAAATTGTTCCCGCTGTAAACGAGCTAAGTGTGTGGAGTAATGACGTAACTTCCGCGTTGGACGTTGACCTTAGCTTCGTTATTTTCATAGATGCGAGTATGATAAAGTACCGAGATTTGTTTGCGATGCACAATTCTCGTAAGACTAGAAATAACATCTTCCTTGAGAATTTCTTAACGAAGATTGACAATCTTTATTCGAAAATTAAGGAAGATCATCTATTTTAAAGAATTATTTTTAACTTAACATAATTTCTCTCCGTTTGCAATGATTGTGTATCCGAGCTATCCTGAGATGGCAACCATTTCATGAATATGTGATACGCAATGTAATCTCTAGTCGGCAGCATATTAGTTCCTCGCATTAAATCTTGTTTGTCGACTTACAATAACGATGTTAATCGTAAGTCGTAACTGCCGGATAGACTAATGAAAACCATAAATTATTTCACCTAAGAAGGAAATGGGAGCTCTGTATTATGTTTTCTTTAATTGGCTTAAGAGCAATAAGATACTTTCTAAATATGACAAGTCTAGACCGCGATAATGGAAATTTTCCGTTTGGAATACTTTGCTAGATTGCATTACATACTTTCGAAGCAGAAGCTAACGAATACGAAAATTGACCATATTCTAAAGAAAATAAAGACTAATTGATCCCAGATACCGTGTTGTTGATCTGGGTATTAACTTTGTACACCATTTAATGATGTAATGATGAAAATAGACAATGAATTTCTTGCTTCATTGATCATTTATCTTTGCTAGAAATCTAAGAGATCGTTGAATCATCATTTAAAAGTACCGATCGTTAAAAATTTATGGGACACATTGAACTTGACTTGCGCTATAAAACGGAACATAAATAATGTGGACTTTAATACAGTAAATGTCCTTTAGTATGAATTATATAATACTTCAGTAGTTAATAGACGTAGTATTTTTGAAACCACACACATCTAATGACTAACATCTGAAGTTATACTTGGTTCAAGATCAGTAGTGATCGACTTACGTGCTTCAATTAGAGTCTTGATGGGAAGAGTCGAGATTAGAGAAGAACTAATGGACCTAAAACAAGCCTTAGCTTAACACGGAACAGGTAATAATATTAAGTAAACCGATACACCAGAGTGTTAGTGGAACGAACCAAAGTCACTCTTGATTGTTAATGTAACAACTGTAACAAGGTTGTGTAAGTTGACAGTTGGAGAAATACTCTAGAATGGCTGCGTCAAACTATAGAGATGCGCATCCTTGGTGCGCAGTGTACAAGTCAGTGCCAATAGCATCTTGAGCATTAATGCAGGCAGAGACTGCTCTTTTATGAACCATTGCTGCAGGGTCTCCGCTGGAGCGGTATCCCTGAAGCAGTGATTTAATCATACAATTAACTTGAAATAAAGATTTTATTATTATTTATTTAGGAAAAAATAACAAGAATAGATTACAGATAATAAATAATAAGACTAATTTAACAATAGAAAAAATTACAAAGGCACAGATAGTATGCGAGTCATGAGAGGAGATATATCAAAGCACATGAAAAATTAATAAATGCTGATCAGACTCATAGGTATCATTAGCATCAGGTGCAAGAAGTCACAAGAAAGTAAACTCCACTGTGTAAACTTACACTGATAATGTTAGCTTCAATACCATGTTTATCTAAAATATAATAATAGCTAAGGTACGTTTGCTAATCTTATCGCTGTTGAACGTCTGTGGCTGTCCTACATTACGTTACCTAGCTGTTCTGTTAGTGTTGACATAATAATCAGCTGGGATTATAAGGTCGGCAACCGGCCCACTTCCTCGCTATGCTATCGAACGTTTGCGTATAGACAAAGGCAGGTCGTCTTATTTATGTTACGTTACTTGCAATCTTGTTTAATTAATGATATAATTTGAATTGTGGTTATTAATACTTGTTTGTTTTTGGAAAATTACTGAGTAAAGTCTGGTATTTATGAAAGATATGGATCGTCAATCATAATTTTAGTTTTCCCATTTTTTTAATGAACGGAATCCCAAAAATATCATTTGTCATTGAAAGAACCTCTATTTCCAAATGGATGTACAACAATACGGGTAACGGTTTACATCCTTTGAGTGAAATAAAACTAAAACCCGGTTTCAGTAATGACTAACCCACTGCACTCTATTCACGAAACGCCAAAAATCCGTTACTACACTTGTCATATCTATAATCACTAAAACTGGGAATTATGAGCAATCACCAGTGTATTCCAGAAAGCTGCGCCCTGCATAAGAGCGGACAGCAGTGAACGAAGGGACAGTGAGTTCTGAGGTCGAGACAATACAACGCATAATGACTTAAGGACGAGACTCGACAGCAAATGATTTTATATGGAACATACCAGATTAATCGAAAATCACTTAACTGAGCTAGAATAACTGTAATACAAATTAGCATAACTCTCTACTGTTACATAATATTTAATTTATTATAATGCATTACGTAAGTTAAACTAAATTTAAATTAAAATAAACTTAAAATGATGGATACGTGAAAGTTTACGAGTTATAACTTGTTTGCTTGTTGTCCTACTCTTTAGGGGCTTAGACCTTAGGAGTCAGCAATACAGTGAATCATGTAAAAACTGATGTCAATCCAGATTCAAATGTTCAATGACGCGCACCACCTATGCATCTTCCCGCTGCCACTCACACCGTATCCCAACTAAACTAAATTCTAAACCGCTACGCGTACCAATTGTACCTACCAGCGTTGCGTAGCTGAAAAACCACGGCAAACGTGGGCAATAATACAATACGATCTCCATATTCATTGTGGGTGTGTAACGGGCGGTACACACGTGACGTCACGTGGCCCACATTGCCTACATTGCCCGGTCGATGTACGTCGCGCATCATTACAGATCGAATAGTACAGACTCGGGTTAAGGACGGTTGATTGCCTCTAATGAAATAAATAATGATTGTCTAGTGTATAAAGTTAAGCGGAACTTTCTCCCGTCTTCGCTTGTCAGCTTGTAGGTGGTAACTTGTCAAATATCTATTGGCCGTGGTCTTGTCTATGTTATTGTATTGTATTCTTTATTGGTGAAACTGAGTCGAATTTTAGACAGATGGAAAACTAAAGTGTAGCGAACAATCGTTTAACGATGAATGCCTGGTTTTTGATGGTGAGTGATTTGTAGGCGGGGAATGCTGACACTAACGTCAGAATGTGTGTTATGTTTGGCATGCAGACTCTTTTCTTGTCTTATGGGTTCATTCATAAGTCTACTTATGGAATTGGGTGTAAGATTATGACATACTATCATCTCAGGAAGCAATTGATTTCTGATCAGACTGCAAGTTTGTGAGATAAGTACAATCGAAAACACAAATTCTACTTTTATAAGATTTACGGAGGGCATCCAACGTCTTTTATTGTCAAATTCTACAGACTAAATGAATTAAACTTAATAGTTTTTTGATATACCATAATTGTAGAGTGCAGAAAAATAATGGTCCGGAATTTAATTTGTATGTACTCTGAAAGGGGAAAGGAATTTCAGAGGCATGTATGTTATTCAGTCAGCGGTTGAACGAAATATATCACAGATTTTCACCACATTGCGTTTCTCAAATCATGTTCACACCTGCTATTGGGAGTCTGTGATTCACGTAGTCTTCCACGAATATTGAACTCAGAAATCGGAGCAATGTCCTACGTGCGTTGGTGACCTTTACCTTCGCTCGCTCTTTGATGATAGCCAGTGTTAATGAAATGTTTGGCTCATAATACTCGCTTTTAAGACAGAAAGTGGAAAGTGTTTGAAGATAAAATACTGGCAGTCATTAAAAAATATTGAGACGCCGGCTTTAATTATTAAATTCATTCTTTAGTTTTTTTTGCAGTGTTGAACAAAATGTACAAACTTATGCCAGGGTTTAACACGCTCCAATATACAATTATATACCAATTCTTTGGATTCTTAAAACTAATGACATGAACAGGTATAAAACAATTCTCATAAATAAATGTTCGTTAAAAGACTACTACTTCGTTACTATCAGGTAAAAAAAGCCATGGAAAATTCTAAAGTCATTACCAGAGATTAAATATTATCATTACCATAATTGACTAAGGTCGTCGCACTATTCGTGGTTTATTGTCCTGACACAAGTGACCTGATAGTTTACATTGCGCCCACGCATCCATCAAGATACCTCGTGTAACTGTTGATTTTTTGCGTAGTAACAAACAATCGACAATCGGTAGCCGATGGAACTATGCCACGAACAATTCTAAGAGTACATTTTATTGCGTGAAGTGTAATAAACGTTGTTACGTATTGAATTTACATGTATTTCCTTGAACTCGCGCAAGTTTATGAAACGAGCCATTACCTTTTACGATTGTTTATCTCAGGCGGTTTTCTTAGATCTTAAAAGTGGGGATTGCTAGATTTATGAAATAATGCTTCGCGAGGAGTTATTATATACCTTGGATGGGTTTAGTTGGGTGTGATGTGAGACTGGGAATACATGAACTGTGTGAGCTTCTGAGTTTGAAATTATACCATCCACTTGTCATTGACGTAAATCAATATGTTCATAAGGAAAACTATTGTGTTCTGTATGTATAGTTGAATTTTCCATACTGTAGGATACGAATAGAACTATATCATTCAACTCCGAATTCCGATCTAGATAATAAATAATTCACATTTCCGCAACAACAACCTGAGGCAAACAGAGCCATAAAATATGATGTAGTAGAAAATTATAGTCTACAAGTATGTAAGACCGTGAATATCTGCGAGGTCGATGCCCACAGCCTGCGCCTGCGATGGGCCAGTCTAGACTTGATGACTTTACTACCTGCCATAGATATATCTCGTTGCTTTTTTCATCCCGAATTGCGTAACTGATTGGATTCTGATGCGATGGTTATTTATTATACAGAAATGGACAGTCAGCTAACCGCGATCAGATCTCGGTTAGTCTGAACACCTATACAATAATAGAGCTGTCAATCTGTATATCAGCATTATAATACTACTGCATCATTCGACACTAAAAGATCTTAGATTATATGAATTTATGCAAAATTTGTGTTGTTTTATAACAGCCTGAATGTCAGAAGGTTGACTAGCAGACAGACGGTCTACCTAATAATAAGTATGAAGATCATCATTCGTTTTCTTACAAAAATCCGTGACATTCAAATTTATTTTTATCAAAATTTAATTTCATCTGCCTGCCCTGTTCCCAATTATTTGTAGTCGGCGCAATGTGTACCTTCCCTTCTTCCATTCAGCCCTTCTCTCCGTCACATAGGCATTCACTCCTCAAAATATACAATGACCATAAATATGTTAAGATCACCGTACTCTCAAACATCCACACGTCATAACGATCTTGTTTCCAATGAGTTATTTGTGATTGCCTCTCGATTCTCGACCGCAAACCGAATCGATACAGCCGGTGGTTTCTCGGCAATGCACCGATATATCGCAGGTTCAGTGCCCGCATCCGATGCTAGTCATTGTCTTAAAGCTGTAGATATACATAGAGATACAATAAATAGATAGACATAAAGATTGGGAATTAAAATGGACAAGATCTCCTTGCTGATCAATAAATCCAAAATTTATGCACTCTAGGTATGGTTTTTTTGCTTGCCTACGCCCGAGTGATACCCATGATGTTGCATGCGTCTATTGGCTACAGTAACTGCTTCTGCTTACCATCAGGCGGGCCGTATGCTTGTTTGTCACCTTAAAACCTGCCTTTTTTATGCTAGCTCCACTTCTAGTGCGATTTGTTGAAGTCGTTTTTCTGTAGCGGATTACACCAAGATTGATTCATGGAACGATCAATATTTTTTATGGAATAGTACTACTATGTATACTAATACTTTGTCTAGTCTAACAAACTATTCTAACGAACCTAGCAACTGAACGATTTATCCATTTTTTATTGCGTGGCCAATTGGTAATGATTTTCCTGTATGGTACAGTCGACAGCTTAAATTTACAACGCGTAAAGTTTCGCGTTGCGAAATCATAGGACTGTTTGTATTTACTTTGTCGCAGTTTGCTTTACCCAGGAGAATAGTGTGTAGGAGAACAAAGATTATTCTTGTGTATGTAACGTGTTTCTAACTTCTCTCTCTGCAAATTGTTGAATGATTTTCTTAATTCCTGTCATTTTTTAACCTTTTATACCACCAAATTGATTCATCATCGTGATAGTAACAAATTAACATACTCTTCAAATTGTAACCAAAAAATCGGTAGGTTAACCAATAAGTCTAGCTGCTCTTGTCTATCTTTTTATTTATTGTGTGTACTCCCACATATCTACAAGTTCTACAACATATATCACTAATAGTAAAAAACTACCTAATTAACATTTTACAGCCCACAGCCAGCACACACTGTTTTTTTTCTAATTATACACCGTATTTGTTTCAGGTAATTGAACTTGTTTTTTCGCCGCTAAGCTGATAAGTGGACCCACGTCATATTTCTACCATGACAGGTATGAAATAGGGCTATTAATAAAACACTGATTTATTATATACAAGCAATCTACACAATATTATAGATAGTACTTGTTTCCGCCCCGCGGTTTTACCCGCGTTCCCGAGGGACCTTATGTTTTCCCGGGATAAAAAGTATCCTACGTGTTAATCTAGGTTATAAACTATCTGTGTTCTAAATTTCATCCAAATCCGTTCGGTAGTTTTTGCGTGAAAGAGTAACAAACATCTATCCATCCATACTCAAAAACTTTCGCATTTATAATATTACTAGGATAATTGTCAAAGAGTCACATACGCAACTATTTTCCATGAATATAATTATCATTATTATTTAATCCAGATTATGATCTACCTGTGTGCTAAATTTCATCACGATTAATAGTCGATAAGAGTATACTAACATGCAAATTCACTTTCGCATTTACAATATTAGGGGATTAAAAATAATGGAAGTAACTTTCTTTTCATCAGATGCCGTTTCGGTATCAAAATAAACCACAAAATGCCGTAATAACCGATTCTGTTGATATCACGCCACATCTATACTAATATTATAAAGAGGAAAGATTTGATTGTTTGTTTGTTTGCATTGAATAGGAATACTCCGAAACTACTGAACCGATTTGAGAAAATCTTTCACTAATAGAAAATCGTTATCCTCGGGGATAGCTAACCCTCGGAGGTTATAAGCTACTTTTTATCCTATAGGCTACTTTTTATCCCGGGAACGCGAGTGAAAGCGCGAGGAACAGCTAGTCCCTTATAAAGATCATTGAAAAAAGATGCGAGATATTTAAAATAAAGATCGCGCTTAAATTCACGTTGAAATCGGACTAATTTGACAGGACTAAATTTCTTGTATCCCTTTCATATAATTTTTATTAGAATGAGATATAGTGAGATTAAATTCGTTTTGTTTTTTAACAATAGAATCGAGGCCATTGTATAGTTCGCAGCTGCTAGGCTTACTATTGCGACTGAATACGGATTAGTAAAGCCTAACTATTGCTAATGTTATCTTATCCTACTTAATATTATAAATGCGAAAGTTTGTGAGTATGGATGTAAGGATGTTTGTTACTCTTTCACGGAAAAACTACTAAACGGATTTGGATGAAACTTGGCACATAGATAGATCATACCTTGGAATAACATATAGGTTACTTTTTATCCCGGAAAAATATAAGATACCTCGGGAACGCGAGTGAAACCGCGGGCGGAAGCTTGTTTATTATACGAGAGCAGATTAATCTCACTTACCTTTATAATTGTCCTCCGTGGTATATATCTAGACTTAGACATCTCAATCAGGAACTTGTGATAAAGCAATTAGTGACTTATGCCTAAGATTCCATGTAAGCCATGTGGTATTTTATCAGGAAGTTGTGAAACCTTAATCTATTGAAATGTCAAATAACTTAACCATTACAATGTCATTTTGATTATCTAAACATAATTTGTAGCATACATTATTTTATTAAAACCTTTAAATGATGCTTTACTACACTTGATAGCCTAAAATATTATACAGCGCCCTAAATTATTATTAATTATATTCATATTTAAAAAAACGTCAACAATTTGAGAGGTTTTTTTTTTGTCATACTAAAATTCTTTACAGCATGATATCCATTCTAGAGGATGCCGAAGCATAACACAAAAACATTCACACACCCACACACTATATATTATATATATCTTTCGAAAACATGCCATATCAAAGATTTTTTAAAACACAAAGTCGGCTAAGAAAGAATGACTGCTGGTAAGCGGTTACCGTAGCTTGCAACACCTGCATTATTAACCCTTCTTACCTCCCCGATGAGCCCTGACGACCTTACTCACGTAGTATATCTTGCACTCACTGAAATACTCTGAAATAATCTAACCTGATAAAATGATGATAACACCAAGATTCACAAAATAGATCTGGATTAGAACTGGTATTGAACATTTCACTTTGCCACCACCCACTACTGATTACAAGTCTCCTCCCTCTAATGAGCTAAATAACAATGATTTATGAATGATGACTAAAAAAATACAATCTGACGCGTTGGTGGTCTATGGCCAGCATTGTGGGTAGACAGAGGATGAAATATGATAACTAACGTACGTCAAACGGATACACTCAGCCCCTTCCTATCGTGGCTAGCTCGAGTTACAACAATTCCATTTTAATTGTTTCTCCAAATCCAAGGCTGGCACGCAATTCAGTTGTTCTCGATTCGTATAGCGAATAATCGATACTATACGTCCAGATAATAGTCTCGTCTAGGGTTTACCATATTTAAAACTTAAACGAGCATCCAAGTCTGTTTTATATTTCATGTTTTTTAAACTATTTATCAATGTAATAGATACTGTCGTTTTGACAAGCTAGTTAGATAGATACCTTGACTTCTTTAGGTAGTAGGTTCGATTATAACCCAGTAAAAACATTTGTATGTATTTATGTGTCTGGGGTATATCTAATAGTCTATACATACATATGAATTTAAAAAAAACCGTAATATCAGTTATCAGCATAAACTGCAAGGTTTAAAATAATGTGACCATGGTATTAAAATGTCTCAGGATACCCATCATGTTCAATAATCCTTGTATTGAGGAAGCCAAAAGTTCCAGAGTCCACTATTTATCGAAGATACTTGGGTCTCTTGAGGTTGATGATTTGTTAAACGTTACCCAATCTCTCACAGTTCTAATTTTAAATATGAACGTTTTGAAACAGGAAAATGCAATCGGAAAAGCCTGTCATGTCACGTCAGGACATACCAAGAGTTGGTAACCCTAGCTTGTCCTGAGTGCCAGTGTCTGCCCAATGAGCTTTACACCCGTTTTCCTGTTGTATGAAACTGTAAATTTTGATGATTTGCTATTAATTATTATTTGATACAATCCTTTAAATCTAAGTGTATTTGCTGCAACGAAAAAAAAACAGCGGTACCATACATTTGGTAGAATTTGATATTTTCTATGAAACATAGGCTTAATTTTCTCCGTCAGAGTTCCTAAAACGTTATTTTACCTTTGCAGGCGGTTTTATTGGTGTAAACTGATTGATTCATGGTTTTTTTAACCATATAATCATTATGTTTTGTTCGTTTCAATGCTTCCAGTAATCAGCGGATTCTTCTAAGCACATGATTGATTTTTTTTTTAATATTAATTAGTCATCACTGTGACCCAATAAAGAATATTGGTCAACGCTGATTCAATATACCGCTTTTTTTATTTATATGACACAAAAGATTTGTGTAAATTTAAAATCTCACGGAATTCTAATCCCACATTAGAGATATTTATATTGGTTGGTCTAGTAGTTGGCTTAGTAGTTTCACTTTGTTTTATCTTAATTAATTGACGATCTTCCTTTTTTGTGAAGTCGATTGATCCGAGACTTCCGAGAGTTATAAAATTATGCATTCATTGATTAACTTTTCCGCTGACCGAGGACACGAAGTTCCATAATTGAAAAGAAAAATTTACATTTAAACAAGTTTCTTCGTGTAGTCGGTTAAAATGTTTATTCACAAAGTATTCAAACGTCGATGATCTCAAAAAGAGCACGTTCGAATGCTTTTAAAAATATTTTAATTGGTGTTTTAGTTACCTACTGCAAAGCAGCGCATACGTCAAGTACATAAATCACACTTTACTGTAGATGTAAATTAAATAAACTGGAATAAAATCAGACAAACACAGGTTCGCTCTCCGCAAAATCAACTCGCCGACTGGCGGTAATTTTAAACCTAGTGCTAACCAAATATCGATGCTTGTAGTCGATAAATTTCGTCACGCACGATTTATCTTTGCTATTATATTTTTTGTCGACAACCATTGTAACACTAGCCTTGAGCCGGCTCCTTTATCTCGAGTACATCGCCCTAGGATATTACATGTAGGTACCAAATTTTTTTTTAGGTTTGAAAAAATATCTTTGAAAAATAAATTGATGTTATAACTTTTAAACTGTAGGTAAATGGTATAGTAAAAAAGAACGTTCTATTGAAACTGGTTGGTGATAAAAGATTTGATGAGCGAGGCACAAATCTTGATTAAGTGTTAGCAATTTGTTAGCCATAAATTAAAGCTGTTTACAGGTATACATCGTACATATACACTAACAAAACGTTTTGTATGGGTTATGAGTAAGGCAAATATACTTAAGTGAAAATGGGAATCCATTTTTGGCAACTCATTTAAGTGATTATAGCAACCCACTATTGTTTGACTTATCCATTTCTTTTTAATAAAAATTAATATCCTTTGCCTACCTTTTCTTTAGTTTAGATAATACTTTTAATTGGTGTTGGAAGCTATTTATTTCTCCAGTTTCAGTTTATTTTATGCGGTTTAGTTTGGCTGGTCTCACATTATCCCGTTTTTGTCAGAATGTTTCCATATAGTGTGGTTTTAAATTATCATGTTCTTGTTTTTACCCAATAAGACGTTAAAGGCCAAACGAAATATGTAAAAAGTATACTCACTGCGCGCATCCTCTTTAATAACGAAATGGTTTAAATCAAACAACATTGAATTTGTATATTATAATTAAGTAAGTTCAATATAATGTTTTTTTTTTCATGTTTTTCATCGATACTCTGACATCACTACAGCATCAATCTATTTTCGCACACCGCTCCGCCTGCGCTGCGTCCGCGCAGTTACCGACTTATTTATAAATAGTGAGCGTAAAAATAACGTGTACTGATACACTAGCCTAGTATTTCACGAGACATCATAGCATACGCACATTGTAAGCGTGCTTCATAAGCGTACTCCAGATGGAGTGGCTTGACTGCACACCCATATTACTGACCTGAAATATTTGTCGCTTATTATTTACTAGCTGTTCCCCGCGGCTTCACTCGCGTTCCCGGGGTAAAAAGTAGTCTATCTACCTTTGGGGATAATGTAGCTTCCTATTAGTGAAATATTTTTTCAGATCGGACCAGTAACTCCGGATTAGCGCGTTCAAACAAACTCTTCAGCTTTATTATTAGTATACTCGTAGATGTTCGGTGTAATTAACAGAATATATTAACGTCAACTAGTGATTGCTCTTGGTCTATCTAGCCTCGCAATTAATCTATCTTAGAAATTACTAGATTCTGTTCACTCAGTATTGAAATTACTGATGCAATATTTACTAGGCGATGTATTCAAGGTATTCCACATAGTCTCCCAGTCGTATTTCTAAATAAAAATCGATTAGAGAACCCAGCTGCCCCTTCAAATCAGTGTCCCCATCGTTTATGGTGTGCAAACCCCATTAGGGAGAGCTGTATTCCACAAGCGAGGGCGTGAATGTGTCCTGTATAATTGTCTGACAGTTTCCGACTTTATTTTCTCCCCGGTCGACATTATACCGAGGATACTCTGCTATTATACTGCACTGTAATAAGATACAACGGGATTTTCCTTTATCCGAGAATGTTATCTTAACTTGGCTATTGCCTCAAGGTTTTCAGAGAAAAAATATTACAGTGTACCTTTTATTAAATGTCTGCCGAGTTTACCGAAATCAACTCCTCGTTTTCGGAAGTTAATCTCTTACAAAACATCTCAATTTTTTTTCTTCAGTTTATTATGGCAACGACCTTTCTCGTTCCTTAGCACACGAAAGCGGTACGTTCGCCTCGCTTTTTCCCCTAGGAACTCGCATAGCTCCATCTCTCTTTCCAATCCGATTTCATGACTTAACAGACTGCGCTTAAATCGATTTGTCTCGCCTTAACTCGTCGAGATTCCATCACAGATGATATCGCCATCTCGCTTGTTACTCTTTAAACCTGTCCTTGTGCTGCCAGATTTAATTTGCCTTTTTTGCGGCGGCGGCGGGTGAAATGTGGCATCGTCGCTATTAGACGGCCAGGTTTAGAAGCACTTTGTCGTTGCACAAGATGCAGCGGAAATGAACAATGACGGGTAGAGTCTCGTTTGGAATTAGATGTGTATTAAATTCGGGTGGAGTGCAGTTAAAGCGTCCAATAGTTAGTGGTTTTTCAACGAGAATGTTGGTATTAGGGATGAAAGCTTTTATGTGGTTCTCATTTAATTCTGTTTTTACGACTCTACTGTTGTTTGGAGTATTTTAAACAGCTGCAAGTATAGACCGGGCATTGTATCGCACGTATTTCATCGTTCGTTAATGTAACATTGGAATACAAGAACGGCGCCATTTAACTTTCACTTTTTATTTGGTAGTAAATCTTATTTTATTAATGTAAGTAAATGGTAATAGATTTTTTTATAGCCTAGTAAAGTGTTTAATTTCATATCTTGCAGCTCTTTCGCTATAGAAAATTTAGTAATTATACATTTAAAATGTGTATCTGTATATTTAATTGGAGAAAGGTAAGTAACACTACGTATGTTTGATGCAGTTACTTTATAATTCATCATCATCAAATCAGCCGAAAGACGTCCACTGCTGGACAAAAGCCTCCCCCAAGGATCTCCACGATGGCCGGTCTTGCGCTACCCGCATCCAGCGGTTTCCCGCGACCCTCACAAGATCATCGGTCCACCTTGTGGGGGGCCTGCCCACGCTGCGTCTTCCGGTTCGTGGTCGCCACTCGAGAACCCTTCTGCCCCAGCGGCCGTCGGTTCTACGAGCGATGTGCCCCGCCCACTGCCACTTCAGTTTGGCAATTCTTCGGGCTATGTCGGTTATTTTGGTTCGCCTGCGGATCTCATCATTTCTGATTCGATCTCGCAGGGAAACTCCGAGCATAGCCCTCTCCATCGCTCTTTGGGTGACCTTGAGCCTTCTTATGAGGCCCATCGTAAGCGACCACGTCTCTGCTCCGTAAGTCATCACTGGCAACACACACTGGTCGAAGACTTTCGACTTAAGACACTGCGGTATTTGGGACGAGAAGATATTACGTAGCTTCCCGAACGCTGCCCAGCCGAGTTGGATTCGACGATTGACCTCTTTCTCGAAGTTGGATCTACCTAGTTGGATGGTCTGTCCTAGGTAAATGTAGTCATCTACAACTTCGAGTGCAGAGCCTCCAACATTTACTTGAGTGGGCGCAACATGGACGTTCGACATGATTTTCGTCTTATCCATGTTCATTTTTAAACCCACTTGTTGAGAGACTCTACCGAGGTCATCGAGCATTGTACCGAGGTCTTCTAAGGTTTCAGCCATGACTATTATATCATCGGCAAATCGAAGGTGCGTGATGTACTCGCCATTGACATTGATGCCAAATCCGTTCCAGTCCAGAAGCTTGAAGACATCTTCCAATGCAGCGGTGAACAGTTTCGGAGATATCACGTCTCCCTGTCTCACGCCTCGCTGCAATTGGATAGGTTTCGAGTTCTGGTCCTGGAGTCGGACCGACATGGTGGCGTTCTCGTACAAGCACTTTAACACCTCGATATACCGATAGTCGATTTGGCACCTTTGAAGAGACCTCAGCACGGCCCTGGTTTCTATCGAATCGAAGGCTTTCTCATAGTCCACAAACGCTAAGCATAATGGCTGGTTATACTCCTCGGTCTTCTGTATAACTTGCCGCAGCGTGTGTATGTGGTCTATGGTGCTAAAGCCTTTTCGGAACCCGGCTTGTTCGGGAGGCTGGAAGTCGTCAAACCTGCGTGCGAGACGGTTCGTGATGACTCTCGAGAACAACTTGTAAACATGGCTCAGCAGTGTGATGGGTCTGTAATTCTTCAATAGGGTTTTATCTCCCTTTTTGAAGAAGAGCACCACCACACCTCTGTGCCATGCCTGCGGCGTCTGGCCTTTAAGTATGACGGAATTAAATAACTTCTGAAGGGCCCTAAGGATCGGTGAGCCACCTGCCTTCAGAAGTTCAGCCGTAACTCCATCGTCACCAGGCGCCTTGTTGTTCTTGAGCTGTTTGAGAGCCATTCTAATCTCGTACAGGCTGACGTCCGGGATATCTTCAGTGTAGTGTCGGGTTAGCCTTGCTCTGGGGTCTGAAGCATGGCTATCGACAGGTGTCTGCGTTGTCGTGTACAACTCTCCGTAGAACTTTTCGATCTCTCTCTCTACTTTATAATTAAAGGAGAATACAAATTAATTAGCAGTGCTCTGAGTACTTCTAGTCATAATTGGAGTAAATTCAAGAACTATACACCCATCATTATAATGACTCGAGCAAATTAGTTTAAATTCATAGTTTCGCAATCGAAACATTACGAAGCGACGTCCTCCCTTCCTATGACATCATCTCATTCAAACGTCTTTATCGTACAAAGTGGCAATAAAACACATACATATTATAGCAGTCAACCTCTTCCGCAAAGCACCTTATATCCTGCGCGTACGCATGTAACATTATGTTAGCTCAAGCGCAACGTCGCGTGTCGCCTATAAGCAACAACTTAAATACATCCGTTTAACATGATAATACAGTACTGTACATCCTATGGTGAAACTTTTCATAGGGTTCATTATGCACTAAACTTCCCGAAAGTTATGTCGTTATCCATTTGAAATTAGAACCTTTTAAAACTTGGTTCTGATTTGACGTCCATCGGTCGGTCAATCTGTTTTGCATTTGTGAAAAATATCGATAAGTGACTATTTAATTTGTGTCAGCTCTATTTTTGATTAAATTGTTTTGTTTTTATTCCTTTTCCTATTGTAAGGTCTATTCATGAATTCCTAATCTAAGGATGATATAAGCTTATTCGTAATAATCTATTTAAATTCCTCAGTTCACAACACTACTCGTGTTTCCGTTCATTCTCTGTAAATTATATTACAACACGACAGCATTATCGCACTTTTTTGCTAATGTAACCCGTATTACAAATGAATTGAAGATGATAGTTGTATGCGTTAAAAGAGGGCGTTCTCCTTTATAAACTGTTGTGTATTTAATTCTGTCATTAGGTTTAATTATAAGAGTTGTCAACTTCTTTTATCGTAGCGGCGCACGCGACTGGGCCAATGAAGAGCGATCACGATATTATGAGGCCTAGTAATTGGGCTTAAACGCACGCTGACCTAAATACGTATTATCTGTGGCTATAAATATGCCTGATACCACGAATAATAATAATCGGAAGCCGTAATGGTATCTATTCGGACTGCAGGCAGATGGTATACTCAAGTATTGTGATTCGTCCGTGATGTCTAACAACTAACCAACCCCCTAGACCCCAACATTGGGTATTTGTACATCCCTGGTGTTGGAGGTCTCATTCTTTTTTACTTATTTATCTGGTAATGTTCTTATGATTTTTTTATGGTATGGATAAATTTATTTCTTTCTTTCTTTGTGGATAACAGAAATCATCATTATTTTATTCAAACAGACTCTGGAAAGATCTCTTTTCAAACCAAGCTAATATTCATTGACATTTTTAAGCCCCGACGAAAAAGAGGGGAGTTATTAGTTTGTAGTGTGTATCTGTGTGTCTGTATCATACTTCCTGAAAACAAAAAAAAAAAAAAACATTTAAATTACTCAGTGTAAATATTGATTAAATTCGCTTCGAATTAATTCTCACTGTTTCCTTAAAATAATCTATTATACAATAAAATTAGCTAGTTCTAATTTTAATAAACATACAATTTACGTGGGTTTAAAATCGTAGGTGTGAAAATTATACTGTTTAGTGCTAGATTATTAATTTACCACCATATAGAGTTAATTAAAGCAAATCCATTAAACTTCCTTCTCTATCTTTACTAACATTATAAAGGTAGAGTTTTAATGTAGGCGTTTTTAAATTTTTTATGTTTTTAACCAAAATTTGCCAGTGCTATCGACTATTTTTTATCCCCGGAACAGGAGTGAAAACGCGGCAGACAGCCTTTTAGGGTTCCGTAGCCAAATGGCAAAAAACGGAACCCTTATGGATTCGTCATGTTTTGTTTTTCGTGGTCATCCGATCCTACAACAAATTACCATGCCTCCGTGATTAAGATTATAAGATTCGAACTATGTATTTCGAACCCACGACCTTCACCATGAAATTCTATTACTACCACTGAGCTGCTTAAAGTTTTACAGAACCCTGGAATAAAGAAATCACTTCCTTGAGTTAATGACCAGAAAATAATTTAACCATCGACCGTGCGATAAACAAAAACAGCTGATCCGGTCATTGACCTCCGATGTCATTGACATTTCATTAATGGTGTATCCGAACTTTATGGTGTCGCCGAGTTTGTGGCGGGGAAATTGGTTATCAAATTGAAATTTATTAATAAAATAATTAGGTACATAGCGTTGAACACAACGGTAATTTATGGAGGTTAGGTGTGGTGTCTGTCTAGCCTAGCTTGTTAATATATAGCGACAGCAGTTAGAACGTCGTTATTTTATACTTTTTAGTTCAAGAAAACTCATTTTAAAGATATGTATGTTTTTTTTTATATTATTAAATAGTTTTTTTTAGTGATCTCGTCTCTATATTTATTACTAATCCAGGATTATATCATAATATTAAAGTAATCATAAAATTCGGTGTTTTATTTTTTGTAGTTGAATCGCGCACACTCACGGGGTAACGGTGAGCTTTTCTTTTTATAATGTTGGATAAAGAAAGTGTCGGTCACTTACGAATGATTTAGTATTTACTCTGTGGTATTTAGTTCTGACTTCTGTCTCACTTGCTCCGTTGTGGAAGTCTGTAATAAAACAACAACACCATTCAGATGTACCATACGTTATCATTTACAATATACCGAGACTACATTACTGACAAGTAATAGTAAATTATACAAGGTGGAGGGGTGAGCTTTGCGTCCAATCTGTACTGTACAATCTAGATGAGCATGCATTCAGCTGCAATGTAGCCCAATTACCGGGAGACAGGTCACTGGCCTGGCCGCTGCTGGCCACAAGCTTGTGGTCGTATTGTGTGCTCATAATGTGACATTATCTTACAAATATTACGCTCAGATTACATTCTCCACAGATAAACTAAACATAGACCCATTCTGGTGAAAAATCAAATTTAAAAAATATATTTTCAAATAAATTCTGTGGTTAATTAAGAATGGTGTGATGTTTTTGCGTCTATAGGCTTTAGTGGTTCCATCAGGCGAGACGTATGTCTGTTTGCTACCTTAGTAGGATAAAAAAATATATTCGGCTTGACTTGCGTTTCATAACAATTTCACCAAACGGTTGATGACGATTTTTTATGTAAACAAAAATGTTGCAAAATTGTTTATATCTGAACTTTTACATTCCAGATTTAAAATTACCATTTTGAGAATCACTTTATAAATTTTAGTGAAGCTTCAATTACGATGTATTCAATCAAGAAATGCCTTGTTGATATTCTCAGAGACAAGAAGTTAATTTTGAACGTCAAAAGTTTACAAACTTTACTGTGATTATTCAAATTCAAAGAGGCCTTCGGCTTCAGTGAATCCTAATACCAATAGATGACTTGTAAAAAAGTTTTCATAAATCTTCTTAAACTCAGTCTATTATTATTAAGCCTTTATTACTGATTTCTTTTTTACAGTTTAACTTAAATAGTAATTAAATCTATAATATCCCTAGTTTCTTCGATTTCAGCGTGTCCATGTGACACATAGGCCTCTTCCAGCCGCTTCCACAACTCTTTATCCCTAGCTTTTCTCGTTCATGTTAGTCCCCCAAATCTTTTTAAATCATCATGCCATCTCATAGACTGTCTCCTCTCTTTCTATAAGAGAAACTCGACCAAACTCAGTCTATACCAATTACCAAATACCCTAACCTTATAATACCTAATAATTAGTTGAGTTGAGTTTGGTCTTATATTTCTAATTTATTGAGTTTTCTTTTTACGAAATTTTTCACTGACTTCAAAAAAGGATGAGGTTCACTTCAAAACAGGCAGATTAGAATTCCTACATAATTATTTTATGCTTTTTAGTGCCTTTGAAGGCGGTTCTATTTTTTGTTGAAAGTTTTTTTTTATATTGACGTACAAGAACAGCAATTTTCAAATATATTAACATAAAATTGGTAATTCAAAACTAGTAGTAAATATACGAATAATAATAACAATAAGTAGAATAACCCCTGTCGACACGTCAATGGTGGCCATGAGATATTTCATTAGGGATATTATTGTTTTCCTTATTCTAACATTACTTCAAAACTATATTCTATTTATTTAATTATAAAGCTGTTTATCCTCTACAGGTCTAACAGCTACTGTAACAGGATACGGGTAAAGATGAGATGAGACGAATCGCTGGCCGTTCGTTTGCGAAGCGCAAAAACGTCAAAAGCTTTGTTCTCATGTTTCTTGGTAATGCTTTCTTTGTTTAAAGGGACATGTTGGTGCCCTAAATCACCTTTCTTGGGCAAAAACGTGCTTGCACTTTGCACTGTTTGTTTTTGTGGATAATTGGTAGGTAAATTAATATAGAATTTTGTTAATAACATATGGGCTTTAAATTCCCTCCCTTTGTCTACTCTATTTTGATACCTTATAAATAAAATAAATCTTCATCCCTATTATATTCTCAAGAAGACTGATGTGCTTGGTCTTTATAATGAAGATTAAAAACAATAATTAAAGGCATCTTCATTATTCTGTCACCAAACACGTGAGAACAATTATCGACTCCCTAATGGTAACGTTTAATCGATATAAATCGTTGTTAATTCGACAAACTACTAATTGAACAATCGAGACAACAAAGGAGAGTATTAAACTTAGAAACGCGAACAAATTGAGAGGTGTGTGTGACCTCAGTATGAACGGTCGACAACATGGCTTCGTTCCGTGGGCGGATTAAATCCTACAGCTTTAAGGATCCTCTTTTGATTCGATATGGGATCCAATTTGCGAGTCTCGTAATCGAAGTCTGCGTGTGATTTTGTTCTGATTGTGTTTGACGCCCTTAAGAAGTAGGTACTAGATTTTAAATGCCTATTCCGACAACTCTATGAAGTGTGACATTCATTTATGACAGTTCTGCCCAAGCAACAGAAGAAAGTTGTCCTCAATAATCATGAATTAGCAAGTTTATAAATGTGCATGTTATCCCTTCGTCCTGCAAAGCTATGTATAAGGCTATCTATTGTATAACCAGATTCCTCCATTAACACAAATGCGAAAGCTACATCTGTAAAGGTAGGGTTTAACTAATTCTCTCTGCCCCGCTCTCAATCAGGTTCAGACAAAGGGCTTTATGGAATAACAGGACGTCCTTATTAATGGCAAGACAATGCCCCACTCGACGTTACTTAATTCTATCATCTACATAACACGTCGATTTGGTATAGGTATGGAATACTATCACCCGCGGTTTCACCTGCGTTTAAAAGTAGCCTTTTTACGTGAAATAGTAAGAAACATCTGTATAAAATTTCACATTTATACTAGTAAATGTAAGATTGCTTTGGTTCATTTGAATTCCATTATGTGACAATCTCTTATACTGATTTTTAATAACCCAGTATAAGAGATCTGCCGTCATAATATTTGGACGGTGATTAAAAAAACATCTTGTAGTACATAATTTCTTGTGATTCCTTAGTTGTTTACGTTTTGTATGATTGACATACTAAGATTTGGCCCTACAGACATGAAAGTTGGAGGGTGTGGACTAAGGAATTAAGGATAGATTTTTAGAAAATTCACACATGAGGGTGAAACCGCAGTGCGAAAGCTTGTCTTACAAAATGGTGTTACTCAGGATGAAACAGTTAAGTATAAGTAAAATAGGTAAGGAGCTAAAAAACTATATCCTCGCGTTCTTTTGCCACACTCCATCTATACTTATAATAAATCTGTAGAGAGGTCAATTCTGTACATTAAATATATTTTCAAAATAACTATCAGGGAGTGATTAGTGATCGATACTGATGCCAAAAATGCAATCAGTAAATTTTTTGTCTGTCTGTCCGTCTGTCTGTCTGTCTGTCTGTATGTTCCTTATAGAAACAAAAACTACTCGACGGATTTTAACGAAACTTGGTACAATTATTCTTCATACTCCTGGGCAGGTTATAGTATACTTTTCATCACGCTACAATCAATAGGAGCAGAGTAGTGAAGGGAAATGTTGGGAAAACGGGAGAAGTTACTCCTTCTCCCGTGAGAAGCTTACTCCTTCTCCCGGGAGAAGCTTCCGTCGCGTGTGCAGCCTTACTGGTTAAAGTTACATAGAAATCACGTATGACGGAAATATTCTACATAAAATTGTCTAAAAAATATCCCGCAACAGCATATGTCTATCTTTTATGGTTGACTCACAATAACACGTGTAACTTCTGATAGCTTAGCAGTTCGGAGCATTCTGATTATATTTGTTTACTCTTACGTTTTTCACATGGTCAGTTATATGTCGCTCTTTCCCGGGTTAGCAGTTCTAGAAATCTTTATGTTCACGTGCCGTATTTTCATTCTATATGTACTTAAGCCTCATGTGAAAGTGATCTAAACAATATTACCAATACATTAACATAATAACATACAAGGAGTTACACGCTGATGGTCTCGGGGCACAGCTATTAATAATAATATTCTGCGGTTCCTTATTGCGATATTTTTTAACAGTATTGTGGATTGACATATTATATTTCCCTACTAAAATACGAAAGTTATTCTGTCTGTCACACCAAAACCACTGAACCCTGAGGACGGACATATGCTACTTTTTTTACGAAAAACGACGAAAACGCGGACGAAGTCGCGGGCAAAAGCTAGTAATGAATAAGCCATTTGTTCTTTATGCATATATGGATGGGTGTCCATTATAGATTTATAGAGGTGTTACGATACGCAACTAAATTAAAATCAATACATATAAAAAGAGGGTGAGCCAGTTTGTTTGAATTGTGCACCCTCGGTTAAGTCCTGGTGATAAATGTACTTTTCAATAAAATTTTAGGGGTATAATATGTATGATTAAATGGGTAATATATTATGTTCTTCCAAATGTTATATTGATATTGAGGGAGTTTATTAAAAGGAGTGGTTTTATAGTCTTTGTCCGCGTAAGGGTGTCATAGCCTCTGGCTAACATCTTCTTGAACTTTAAAAAAAAGTGGGTAGATTAGTTATTGTGATATTGCCGGGACATTCAATATCCTATGAAGTTCAGGGGGGCTAATTTCAACACATTCGCAGCATCATGTCTAAATTTAATTCTTCATTTTTATTTGCTATGAAACGACTCGTATATGTTATTACTACCGTTTAGTAGGCGTTTTACCATTTTTTAATCAATTTTGTACGTATGTGGTAATTTTAAATATGTTGTGGTTAAATTGTAATGATGAATCATTAAAGCCTACCATTTAATTTTACAAGAGTCATCATTGTCCCTATTATAAATAACTCATTTAACATTACAGTCTTTGTCCCATTTGATGTAAAAATATCTTTAAGTATTTCCTATACAATAATTTATAAAGAACAGATTATATTTATTGATTTTAAAGGTCTATAATAAATTAAATGTCGGACCCTTAAATGTCCGTATGACTGTTCGTTTTGTTCAAAATCTCAATAACCTTCCATCAGTGAATCATTACTTTTAAACACATAAATTAAATTGGTTCAAAACACTTTCAAACAAAACATTTATTTGTGATCTAAACTAAACATGCCACTTTAACTAATCGTAAGTCATACTACCAACAACCAATGTTTGATCAAACATTTGTATGGTCTCCCTTTCATTGTTCATAAACTAGAAGGAGAAACATAATAGCAGGCTGATGTGAAGGGAAACAAAGGGTCGCCATATTTAGGCGCGCGCGCGCATCGACGCGAGGCCGTCCTTCACAGAATCCTGTCTGCTAATCGATGATTAATTAACGTTTTTTGGTTTTAATTATAGTGTTATTTTTTGAGTTTTTCAAACGTTTTTATTTTTCGATCTGAATTAATATTTTGTGATTAGTGTGTAGTGAATGTAGGTGTTAGGTAATCTCTGGAACTACTAATTCAATTTTGAAAATTCTTTTACTATCTGGAAGCTACATTATATTTAAGTGCTATAGTTACTTTTGTACCTGTAAGTGAGTGAAACCGCGCGGTTATACCTATATATGATATTTTATGAGCACATCGGGAAGTTTTAGACCCATCATTATCGTCATGTTTTCGTACTAAAATCTATATGATTTTTATTTTGAAAAGCCAGTGCAATGCTAAAATTTAATGAAGTTCTAGGTAAACTCGGCTGTATTACGAGTACACCCCGGTCATTAACGGTGGGGTGAATAAGGGTCAAGTCATAATGAGCATATGAGAGGGTGATGTTACGAGCGGTTTTAAATTCATGCATACTGCGTTTTTAACTGAGATCGGGATAAACACGTAAACTGAAGTAGGTACCTAGTTTCCAAGGTACATTCCAATGTATTATTAGATATATAACTAGCTTATACTTACTAACTTGCGACTCTATTTTACCCCCTTAGGGATTTGGATTTGTAGTTAATGACATGACGATGGAACTTACAACAGTTGGACGTCTGCATGCTTGTCAGCGTTGTCAAGAATAAAAACTATCGTGATTTGTAAATAAGGCCAGGGTGTCTAAAAAGGAATCTCGAACAATATTGCCGAATGGTTTTTTTTTTTTTCAAAAGGTTATTTTATATAATTAAATTCATCAGGACATTCAGATTTCATGAATTTCATTCAGCAATATTGCTTGACTGTCCTTTTAAGTTTCCCTGGGCATTTCTTCTAGTCATTATATAGAGCTTCCTCTGGAGTCTGGACACAGGTAAAACCGGGGCTAAATTAATCAACGATTCTCGGCGCGTGTTTCTGTAAATTACGACATTAATATCTAACTACCTTAGTCTAGCTAGTTACGAAAAAATACTTAATGTTAACAAGTACTAGTTATAACGTCGTCGCTTTGTTTTCATCACACGTTTGTCACGTGTACAACTAGCACGTTTCACGAGCTGTGAAGCAATCAGTAGCACTATTCTCGTGCAACTGTTATCAAACAATCGCTTATTAATGTTTTACATTATGAATGATTAATATTTTATTGAGTCATTGTTGGATTATGGTGAATTATGTATTCTTATTTATTTCAGAATGACTTAGGTGACTTTACTTATCGTGATCTGAGAACACACATTTTTTGTTTGTGTGATTGCTACAATCACCGTCATAATACCAAATGTAGGTACCGATTTTGATACATATCAACAAACAAAAAGATCCATCGGAATCGGATAGAGGTGGCACAGCTGGCTAATCGAGCTCTGGCTAATGGTAGCGAGTTGAATTCCATAATGGTAGTTGAGAGAAGTGTCAAGCAGCAAGACGATAGTGTAAAGAAAGGAGTTGCTTCGCGTTTGTCAACCAGCCACCATCCAAGTGCTGATAGAAAGCAAAGTGTGAATCAAGCCCTCCTCCCCCAGCAGTGTTAAAACTACAATCTCAATCCGTGTGCTCGTCTGGGAAAGAGATACATATTCAACCTCAATTTATAAAAAAAAAAAAAACACCGTACTATTCCCAAAAAAATAAAGCTTTTGCTCGGACTTAATTTAATTTCACGATAACCATAAATTATCGTTACAAAGAAAACAAATAAATATAATAGCCACTAATTACACCCTCTATGTTGTACCCCCATATTCAATTGATAAGGGTGCCATACTAGTGGGTAGTCAATAAAGAAGCTTAAAAATATTGGGCAATAATCCGTAAGTGGTTCCCGAAATATTAATGGAAACCAGCTCGTTCCCACGGGATAGGGGGACTGCTGTACCTGATGTGGTGTTCATCTATTTTGATTACGTGCACTTAATTATTCACAGACGTTGTATCTACGATAGTAAATCATGTAGCGAAGGAAGTGGGGCTCAAGTGTAAGGGATTCTTTGGGGTTTAAATTACTATAGAGATTTTGTAGTGCTGATACTTTGGCATCTTTTCTATGGCTCGAAAGATGGTTGCGAGTATTTTTTTTTTGTATTTTTTTTTACTATGTAGGCCTATGTTTGACCACAATCTCACCGTGGACAGTGATGATGTGGCCGATGGTGGTTAGCACACAAAGCCTATAAGGGAACTGGCTCTCAAATGCAGCTGTCGGAACACACCGGAAGATGCTTGGCGACAGATTTTCAACTTGAGGGTGGTAGCCAGCCAGGCGGGTACTACAAAGTATCGTACCACCATGCTATGGTTTCCTCCCTCACGATGTTTTCCTTCACCGAAAGCTCAAGCTCATTGTAGCATTCGAACACGTGACTTTCGTCTCGGCATTCGACGTCACATACCACTGAGCTATCATCGCCTTTTCTCAATGGTTCTTTTTTTGTTGACACGGTAGACGGTCCATCTAATGGTAATTTTTCACTATAGTCTATGGTTAATTTGAGTGCTTTGTCTATGTGCTTCAATTCGTCTAGGTACCTATAGAATCTCCTCTGTGGTTTTTTAGTAAGTATATGGAAGCAAACAGGTCACGGCGAGCTGTCATTTTTCAAATCTATGAGTATATAAATCAGTTGCCAAATGTATGTAATACATCACTTCCGAACGGCTAACGCGGCTGTACTACGAAGTAGAGAGGGCTGCACTTATCTAGTAAATATTTTTGTGTTTGTAATTGTTAGTACAATTTTTGGTAAATTGGAGCGACATTTTGTATGGAAATCTCTACTACGAACAGCTACTTAAATATAAATTACGAAAACTAAAGATTACACAGATGTGTTCATTAATGAATCAAATGACGTAGTTATGGCGGTACAAAATATAAATCAATTCAATAATAACAATATAAGTAACGATGACGATTTAATGGTTCAGGTGTACTTGGCACATGTCCAAAGACCTACACGACGCTTTGTCTATCCGTCTGTCCCTTTGTTTAGCACAAGTATTGTTGAGGACGTAGGTTGGTACATATTGGAATTGCAGATGCAATATTATCGTGTTTAGGAACGTAGTAAGGGCCACTGTGGTCATAATAACTTGCTTTGTAGCAATCTGATCATAAACTTTCAACTTTTGTTGCTGTGGGATTCTTTTTATGTTTTTTTTTTTAATTGAAACAAAAGAAATATTTCAATTTTATAAAACTATTCTACCAAACTGTGAAAACAGTTTGTCGGCAGCAGTTCCCGTGTTCGCAACAAAGAGAATATTAATCTACAATCCTAAGAATGTTAAGTTAAGAATGTGCTTGTCACTGTAAGTACAAATGGCACATTTGGTTTCTATTTTTATGGACATAATGATAAATAGTGTTTTACTAGCATTTTTTTCAACATAACTTTGGACTTTGCCTCTTTAAGCAGTTCCTGGGGTAAACTATTAATTAATGTAGGTAGTATGTATTCTCTTGTTCGTTTTCCAAAATAGTTACAAAATTAAATGTTTAGCGACAGATTTCAAGTTGGGGATAGCCAAGCCAAGCAGCATGGCGATTGTCTATCTCCAACTCCGATGTCCCTCGTAATCTTCTTAAAATGTTGGTATTGTCTGTCTTTTGATTCCGACGACTAATTTCAAATGATTAATTATTATGAGAAGTAATTACAATCGCAGTTTAGTTGTTGTTCACCTAAAATAGACAATACCAAAATTATAAGATGATTTCTAGGGACCTCGTAATCGGAGATAGACAATCGCCATGCAGGACAGTATCACAAAGTATCCTACTACTACTGTGCTATGCCATGGCGAAAGTCTTTCGAACAGTTCAAGCAAGTTCCAGTATCGGTTTACAATTTCTGTTTTTCATAAAACAACTGAAAATTTTACCTTCTTCGCATAGCATAAATGAAGGCTATAATAAACTCATTATATCTGCAATATAAATCAATTTATTCTACGTATATTAATTAGTATGTGGTGGAAAGTGTACATACATAGATGATGATAACATTGTCGTGACGTCGCAACAAAGGGGAAATGAAGTTGAAACGCGCTGAGCCAGCGTCGTGTCGCGGCTGCTTTGTCATGCTAATTTGTAACCAGATCACCCGTCGTTCAGTTAACTTCATCAAATACCTGTTAAGCTCGTTTCCATGGGAGATGTTCTAAAGGAAGGGGTAAATAGATTAAAGAATTAAGTCATCGAGACCATAGACGTATAATTTTTTTTTTCAGACCAATGAATCCATGGTTTATGTTAGTAACAACTAACCTGAATTATATATAGTATGTGGCTATCTACCTAGTAGTTATCTTTAATATATAGCTAGTAGCTACATATGTAGATAGATATATATCTAAATCCAGGATTTTGTTGACACAGGGCTGAATTTTTAATGGCCTTATAAGCCATTATGGTTCGATTTGAAATAAAACAGTTTTTGTTTTATAGACTTATCAGAGGGATAGCTTATCTAAAGTTTATCTAGTGGTTCAAAAATTAAAACTTACACACAAAAATATGTTAATTACGAGTTTTGTTTCATGGATGACTAATGTATTACTCATGTGTGTAAAATAATGTAAGTGACTTTTCTTTAAAATACTTTTTCATATTTCAATCTTTCAACGTTGAACTGTTTGTATAGTCTAGAATTGCTGTTCTATTTATTATTAGTTCTATGACTAAAACTGCGTCACAACAATGACAAACAAAAACCCTTCCTTTCACTATGACACATCCAGTATCGAAATTACCAATAATCTCATACTTTTCTTAAATGATTCATACTTTATTCATACGCTAAGGATTCATCTAACTCAATTCGGGTTTTTGTTTCGAGAATCGATTTAATATTATTTGTCAAGAACTACGCAAAAAAATATTAAAAAAATGTATCTTCCCTGAAAATCTTCTCACTTCTTATCAACTATAATATAGTTACTATATTATCATGAGACATTCTTCACACACGGACTGGGTCATGACTTTGAATGCTTTCTTTCATATTTGCAAATCCCTTTTAAGCCCATGGGCAGGCGACGGTGGCTTACCTAACTCATTCCACTTGACAGTCTCCAAGGTCCAAGTAGGTATTTTATATCTGTTGGTAAATTTTCTATTAGAGAATATCAGCGGGTCATTCAAAGTGACTAAAACCCCAAATACCTATCAAACCGGAATATTATTTAATCGGTAAAGAATAAATATTTTGCTAACTCTAATTGCAAAATGCAAGGAGCAACGTAAAAAAAGGATTGATAAAAATAGGAATGCCAAAATTAAAAAATATAAGTTATTTATATATCAAAGTTAAGATTTAACGACGGCAGGCAGTTGTTATTTGTACAATACAGCATTGTAGGCGGCGCGGGCGGCAGACTTGTTGGCGGCGCCCTAAGTCTCCAAGGCCAAGAAATAGCGTCACGCGATACATAGACACAGTGCGTCTAGATACAGTGGTCTACCTGTAGGAATACCTTGAAATTATGCCAGGTGCCACATCGTAACGAAAACTCATAAAACTACTGAACGGATTTGCATGAAACTTTATGTATATCAAAAAGGCCACTCGAGCAATATTGGTAGCTGCAATTAATTTTTCGAATTGACAGCAGAGCGTATGTAGTTCTAATCTTTTTGGTGAAAATGCAACTCATTTTAATCAATTCATTTCTGAAACTGACATATTGCATGTAATTTGCTGTAAATTCGAGAAATTAATTGCAATATTGCTCGAACGGTCGATTTAGACCCCCAGGTAACTTAAAAGATAATATTAAGTTTAACATACGTTGAGTAATTTGAATACTACCGACTTTAGACTTCATCTACTGTGCTCTGTTTAAACTGTACTGCTGTATTTTTTTGGTTTCCAATAAATAGCCGTAGAACTTTGATTCATAGCTTTCCATGATTCTAGATTCTAGTATATATTCCATTTTTTATATAAGTTTATTGTAAAGACTACATGAATATGAAAATAGATTAACTTATTTATTGCTAAAGTATAGAATGACAAGAATATCATGACTTATTTGAAATTTATTTTATGGAATTATAATCAGTTCTTTTAGTCTTGGAGATTATTTCAATAATTTTTAATGATGATGTTTCGCAGACAGAAACAGTTAGTCTAAATCGACCACTCCAATGATGATAAGCGGTTACCCAGCCTATGGACACTAGCGACACCCGGGACACAGACCATTTACTAATCCGCGCCCCGGGTACTAGTCAATCCAAGAAATTAACTGCATCTAGCAATATTGCCGGAGCGGCCTTCTTAAACCCCCAGAAGCACCTGATCACCTAGATGACTCGGCATTCCAGGAACATTATCTTGATTTATTCATCAATATAATTAAATATATCGTTATTTTGACTTGAACTCGTAAATTGAGCAATAAATCAGTGCTTAGCGCTTCAAGTTAAGGCTGGATTTAAAGCACCCATTGATTGATTGCAAATTTGATTGACAGCTTAATCAAGATTTTATTGTTTGCAAAGTGTAGAATATATTTTGATTTAGTTTTTTTTTTATTTGCAGGTAATTATTTTGCTTCAAATCAGCGAGTGAATTATGTGGTTGAATATTAAAAAGAAAAACAAGTTGGTAAGTTTTGCATTCCGTCCTGCGAAGCTGAAATTTAATTTCGAAAAAAGCATGTCGAATCCTTAAATCGGATAGATTGGTAGAGCGCAACTCTTGCGGCACTGTTGCTATCGGCTAATTTATATTAACAACCCAGTGGCTCCACCTAGTGAGTTTCGCAATTAGCGCAACTCATCTCTCTACTTTATGGCAGCCAGCAGCCTTATGACTAGAGGTTTATTAGTTGATTACCAGACGAGATAGGTAGATAAAACTAATTATAACACAGCGCTGTCAAACCTAATTTAGAACGCTATATTTTCCTAACTAATATTATGCATCGTAAATAATATTTATAACACCATTATGTAAATTAAAATGGCGGGAAAATTTCTCCAAATATCACAGCCGCCGCCATATTTGTTCGAGTTGTAATAAAAAAATGGAAACGTTTAATTTTATTGCTTGTATGTAAACTGTTTTGGGAATCTCATGTAATTCACTCCTTTTCTGGTTTCGCTGAGTATGTGCACTCATTTTATAATGTCAACACTTTAATTTGTTGGGTTATAAATGCTATATTCGTTTACAGGTTACAGTTATTGCGGCGAATGCTGATATATATGATATTAAATTATTCCAATTTTAAACGTGGTAGCGAGAATCGATTTATATTTCGCTGTGACATCATCATCGTTCGCGCTTTTTATTATTAACAAACTTTTAATTGTATAATAAATCATAATATCACTTTAATAAACCAATCAAATCACAATCGATTATCAAAAACATAATTAAGAATGTCCCTCAAACGATTACTCGATTGCCGTAACAAAGAGTCAATGTTCAATTGCTTAATCTTCAAATCGTGTCACTATAATCATAACCAAGGTTAAATCTTTTCACTATGAGCCTGTATTGTTAACAATTGAAACCAATGTCACTGGCAAGGTCTGGATATCAAGCAATTTGTGTAGAGCACAGATAAATAACAATAAAAGCAGTTGGCGACATCGCCGTTGCAATTTAAAAATGTCAACCATGATGCATACAGATTATAATAACCAAATATAGATCTGGAGCAAGGTCTTTTGAACAAATAATTATTATAATAAATAATTTGACATTTATAAAAAATGTGATGAATAACTTGAATGGATTTAAAAATCTATATTTGTATAAAAATTGCATACAATAAAGAAAAGTTAATTTAATATGCAATCAACGGCCCTGTCAATAATTAGGGCCAATGCCGTAACTCGATGAAAACGTGATAATAAATTATGTTACTCCATGAATTCAATTGCAACTATAATGTTTTACTGCTTTATGTTTCACTGGCGGTTTCACCCGCGTTTCAGGAATGATATGTAGTTTATAGCACTCTGGGATCATTTAGCTTCCTATTCGTGAAAGAATTTTCTGAATCGGAACAGTAAATAAATAAATAAATAAATAGGTATAGATTTCAAAACAAGAGTTCGTAACGTTTGTCTCACTAGGATTCACCTCATAGATTTCTTTTTTTTTTTAAACCAGGTACACACGGCCACAGATCAAGCTACACATTTTTGTTGCGAAATAGCGCCTATTACAACCGCATAAGGTGCCGCAGTGTGTAACTTGATCTGTGCCCGTATGTACAAAATGTTGCAACTACATAATGTAGATGAACTTTCAGTCTTAGTTCCGAAATCTTTTAGTTAATTAAAACAAGAATTTTACGGTTAATCTGATATGTATTGCACAATGCATATAGTTTAATAGCACAATGAGCATATCGTGCTAGGTCGCGCTGTGACCTTTATTGTTATTTTAATTAATTGCCGCTATAATATCTGTTGCATAGATCATATTCGACATACGCGATCTGACTGAATTATGTTCGACATTTAAATTTGAATTCATAGACGAGACGACACTGGATATAGATTACAAGGTTCCCGTTCAATAAAAAAAGAAAATTAATTTGTTCTCAGATAATAATCATAAATAGAATATGTTCTTGCATCTCCACAATTAAGAGTTATTTGTTTCAAGCAACAGTTAAAAACTTAGAGCAAGACAGTCCGTCGCACGAACTGTCAAGGACCGTATTGATTTGTCGACCAATTACTTATAAGTTACTGCAAAGAAATGAACTTGGACAGAATCAGAAAAGTAATAGAGTAGATATGTTTTTAAGATATTTGCTCTCTTTTTCCAAATAAGTGAAGTTATGGCTTACTACTTGTGATACACCATGTTACGTTCAACGAACTGCTATCTTTATTTAAATTAGCTATTATGTATTATTTTGATAGCTTTCAAAGCTATAAAACACATAAATTACCAAATCAAACTCCAATGATCTACGTAGGAGTTATTTAAAGCAATATGGGCCAACGTCATTGGCTAAACGACGAATGAGTTCGGGATAATCCTGATAGATGGCGATAGTAGGCTCAACTAGATCATTGATTTTTTATTGGACTAGGCTTTTTCAACTGAATGGGCTTACTGGTAAATCCATCAACATAACATCTTTATAGAATTGATATTTTACTATTTAGATTTGTTTTCTCTTTAAAGTATTTTTGGGGAGTGTGTCAAGTTTAGATATGCTCTTTAAAAGGCTTCAATATAGCCAGGAAAGGTTTTCTCACGTAGTTTTTATTTGACGCCTCCCTCAAATAAAGTTAAATTCTAAATTATGTCCGTCATCGAACCTCACGACCGTAGATGGTTACTTCCCAACATGGCTTCCACGGCATATCACGGTAATTTCACGGCAAATCTTTAAATCCTTTAAATAACTTCCCATATTAAACCTTATCGGTCAATGTACACTTAACCCTTTATTGACATCAGCATCAATCTTAGATTAAGTGAGGTGGCAATTAATTTCCTTAAATGACGATTAATCAAAGTAATCAAGCTGCCGTAGTTAAGTTATAAATCAGTTGGTTGGCTACAGTTAAGTTGAAGGTCCCGTTCGTTGGTCGTGACCCCTGGTGGCTTCGGAGTTTCTTGCCTCGGGCGTGGACAACTGATGTTGGCATTATGTCTTGATGGGCGTTCAGTTACACTATCTTTACTGCTATGTTCAAAAGTGTTTACGCTGTTCGTGGAATGTTTCCTTTGCTGCTTAGTTTAGGTTTTTAGTCTTTGGCTATTTTAGTACCTAGTTAACAACTATCATATGTGGCTTTATTAACGTCTCCCTTTTTTCACTTAATTGATAATATTTTTATTGCTATGGAAAATGTATGGCCTTAATGGGTGATGGACGGGTGATGATGATTTTGTATGGAGAATGTCCCATAGAGTTCCCCCTTTAATTGCAGCTGTGGGAAATATCTTTTCAATGAGTAATCCTGACCGATCATCTCGCATCTAAACCCAATTAGTTCTACTTAATTTTAATATATTTTGCTAACTAAAATAAAAAAGGAGCATAACTCATCGATATATTTTACGATCCGGGCTATGATTTCTTCATTGGGTAATCATATGGTAGTAATATCCAGTCCGAACTCCGGACCCGACACTTTATTGTAAGCAATAACCGCGCTTTGCACTTAGCGGGCCCGTTTCTAAGTCAGCCATTATTTTTTATTAGGCAAATAGAAAATATTCTCACTTTTGTTGCTAAGTAGCGTGTACCGTGAAGAGTTCAGGTTTTTGTAGCAGCGTAAAGTCTATTCTATTGACTGTTGAATAAACTAAGTTTAAAGAAATAAAAATGTGTTTTATTTTTATTTAGAAAGTTAGAAAAGTCATTTTTGCGATCAGAGTTAGTTGGGTAGGAATGGTAGATTAGGTTTACGAACTCGACGACATTTCGAAATTGATGAACTCCAGTGTTGAATCAAAATTTTGATCTTTTAACAGAGCCCGAGTTGTTTTAAAAGACGACCTTCCATCAAACAACTCTTAGTGGGAAGGCCGAGACCTGATAAGAGTCACTCGAACTCAAGTCTTCAAGCGGCAGCTAAGCTAGTGCACACAATTTACCGTTATATCTTTAGTGTGATTAATTGATTTTAATCACCTATACTAGAAGTATCTAGAAGTAACGAAGAGATTAGATAAGGTGTCTTGTAGATCGTCTTTAATCTATTGAAGTAAACCTAAAAGTCATGACACCTCTTTTGATCCCATCGAAAAATAAAATAATAACATTACACTTCCTGGCAGGCCCTATTAGTTAGCATTGTTTATTCTCCGGTAGAAGTAGTTGAACCGTGTCCCAGGGTTCCCACGGGCCCGCGCCAGGCACTGCCTGGTTACTCCCGGTTACACCTGCCCTGTGCTGCTTATTTTGTTTGCGTTTCTATTTAGCTATCTTTGCATCTGATTTATTACTGATATAGTTCAATTAGGTGATGAATAAGTCTTTTGAATAGTTTAGGAGATATTTATGTTGGTTGGACTGTTGGATTTGAACTACCTAATAGTTTGATGCTTATTTGATTATGTTAGCTGGTGATAATAACGCTGAAGTTAAGGAACACACAAAGCCTAGCTTTCACTGCCAAGTCAATCAATTTTAAAAAAAGAAGTGATTATAAGATTAAAAAGATTTTTAATATTGATATGGTCACAATAAGATGTTGTTAGGTTAGCTAATTACGGTAATAACTTAAGATAGAAGGACCCCTAAGTAGGGACTGAATAAATTAACTGACTTGGTATTACATGGATCTCACAACTTTTTACGGTAGAAGAACTGAGTTGCGCGACTTGGATTTTTTACAAGTTATGTTTTTGATGGCATTACTTAAACATAAAATAAGGAATAGCTTACAGGTTAAAAAAATATTTTCAGCTATAAAGGCTTATTTATTATTATGTCTTCAAATGCTTACGGACGATTAGTGCGTTACATAGAAATGTCAATTACCCTTATCTATGGCATTCTCCATTATCTCTGCCGTCCCATTTGTTTGTCGTTTATCAACGTCCTGATTGAAAATACAGAGTACCTCAACTCTGCCTGTACGTACAGTACACGAAGGTAATTCGTTTAACTTCGCTCGTGTTTACTTTAGGGCTAATTCTGTATATCATTACCCTAGATCGTTTACCCTATCGACCTAGCGATACTTTAAGTAGTTGGGTAGTAGGTTATTATGGCTCGTAAGCGATTTTTAATCCCGACGGAAAACAGAGGTCTATGAGTGTGTGGGGTGTATCTGTGTCTGTTGCGTCATAGCTCCTGAACGGATGAACCGATTTTGATTCTGTTTTTTTTTCGTTTGGAAGATATCTTAATAAACACTCCCGGTGCTCTTAGTTATGTTTCAATAAAATCCTCTCAGCCGTTTGAAGATTACCTCTTTTCTAATGTGTCGGGGGCTTCTTATTTTTTTTTATTTTAGCTATTCACATCTATCGGCGCCATACTTAGTCATACGTCAATTAGATGGCATGTTTCCGAAACCTGTTTCATTAATTTTGCTAATATTTTTTTTACTATATTACAAAAACTCCGCGAAAAACAAAATCAAGAAACAATTTATCAATAAAGGTCTAAATACAGAATTTAAGACATTCAGTCGGTCTTTTCAAAAAATGTACAACGTTCGCATTGCGTTCGTTGACGCAAGATTTAAAAAAAGATCAAATTGCCGTATCAAATTATGGAACCTGCATGAAATCCTCTGGATACCCAGTCCCGCATGATACTGAAGCACTATCTCACAATGCCAGTATCATCTGTTAACCTTGGCAGATTAACTTATTAAAAATAGCACCACACTTATACGGGCCCATTAATTGTAAATTTAAAATTGTTATCAAAAACATTTATATCATGTTATAAATAATGACTAGATATTATGACAAGCCCTGGGATAGTAAACTGATTGTAACATGGAGATTTTTTTTTTAATTAACCAAGTAGATTGTAGCCAATGGAATTGTGTGCTTAATGTTATGATTACATTAGAATAATAAAATAAAAGCTAGGTATTGTCATACAAAAGATTTTATTCACATTTTATAATACAAAGATTAAATAAATTGTCTAATAAATAATATCTTAACTTACATTGTTAAGTTTTATTAATATAATACTATTTCATTATTAAAATATTGATATGTTTGTATGTAACCTAATACTATTTTCTTACTTATAAATTATAATTTAAAATATTAATTTCAATTTTATATATAATAAAAAGCTAAGTTGTTAAGCTTTATACAAGATTATTTTATATGTAAGAAAATAAGCATTACACTTATATTAAAATTACCTTACTTAACTATAATAGGAATGAAAACAAAGATAATAATTATACCGTGAACATATTATATCATTTATATTATTTTAATGTAAAAATAATTACATGCAGTAAATTAGGCAAAATAAATGTAATTACATATAAACATTGAGTTGACAATAATGAATTACATGAATTGAATTATTACTTCTTGACAATTAATGTTAATTACATTTACATTCATAGTTAAAGGAATATAAAGAATTAATGCAAACATACAATGAAGTAGTATAATATCTTTGGCACCAGCTTTGTATAGTTATTAATGAATGAAAAATACAGCAATACAATTTATATTTATTACAAAACCAAATTGCATGTGCAAGTCATAAAAATCTAAAGCTGACCTTTTTTAAATTAAGGTAAGTCATACATGAATCTTATAATATTTACATATAAGATTTAATAACTTATGTACCTAAAAGATTTCTAAATAATATAATTACATTTATATTTACATTATGAAACACAAAGAATTACATTATGAACTACTAGAGCGTTCTAATGAACCAATTAATAAAAATCAAATTTGCAAAAGAAGGCAAGAATTTGCAAAATGAAAGATAAATGCAATTCGTAGAATTACTTAAAACCAATACTTATTACAATAAATTATATGAAACCAATTACATTTATGTTTGCATAATGAAACATAAAGAATTATTGAATTATCTTGTAGGGACATTTTTCTTTTCCACAAAATTGATTGATGTTTATTATTTATTAGTAATTACATTTATTTAGTATCAAACTAAATAATATATTACTTATAATAATGGCTACAGTTTTTTTTAAAGAAACTATTTGCTGTCAAATAATATAAGCATCAGCTTACATTATCGAAGCTGATAATAAGAAACTATCTATCACAACACACGAAATTATCACAAAATACAATTAAATGAATACAATCGGTAATGATCCTAATAAATTATTCTTAGTTACAAAAAAAACTGAATATACCTACCAAGTTTTATGGCACAAGTCAACTATAGATATAGTTATTAATCAAGTGCACTTTCCTCTTAGCTTTTACTAGGTTTCTAAAAACCTTTAATTTAGAATTTTGACTAGATTTGGCAGCTACAATTTTGAATCAATCAAAAATGTAAGTAACGCCATTCTTAAAAATGCATTGAATTGAGCAATTATTCCCATAAAATCTAAACTAACATCTTAACTCTTAGAGTTGAATATATTGAGGAACTTGGTTTTGATGTTCAGAAGAGTTGTAAAAGACCTCTTGACCTTCTTCTTTGGCATGGCCTCAGGCCTCAAGAAAGGCTCAGAGTATGATTTGTGCATGGTAGGATGTGCTCCCATATCTTCCTCTCTAGGTACCTGGTACTTGTACTCCTTCACGACTTTCTCCTCATTAGGATCGTATCTGTACAGAACAGAGTAAGTTCTCTTGACTTTCTTTGGTATCCTGGTAGTAGTGGTAGTAGTCCTGTCGCTCTTACATCTCTTAACCTTATTCCTGCCGTAGTAATCTTGGTAGTTATCTGCATCGACGTAAATAATACGTTTGCCTAAAGCCTGCTCTCTTTCCTTCTTCAAGTTCTTCCAAGATGCGATGACGGATTCACGGCGGAAGGTCTTGTTCGGGTTGTGGCGGCTGATGCAGAAGCCTTGGTCATCCTGGATGTTGGATGTGTCCTTCAATGGAGACCCTCTCGGGCTCGGGCTGTAGTCTATTTCGTAGTCGTCACGCGACACCTGGAATGAGATAAATCTTACGTTAATATCAGTTGTAATCCTTGCGTCTATCCCATAAATAACGAAAGATCGTGTAGATTATAAAAACAGTTTTTTCGTACGTGATGCTATGGACGTTTACTGAGGGCAGTTGTCCCTTTTCTACTTCAATGGATTTGTGTGCCATCTCTGTCTAGTTCGTCATTTGAGCCCTTCGATCGGTGCCCATATGTCTACCACCACCTGTTATGCTAACCACATGTGTTTGTTCACGGCTTCTTGGCACTGTTCTACCGTATTTTACCGTGAACTGTCTAGGAAGTTTAATAATAAGGGTTATCTTTAATAGCGGTCTATTTATTAATCATTCGAAGGTCAAACGAAATATCTCATACAAACAACCTTAAAACATGAATCAAACAGAATAAATAAAATTTTGGAAGGGCCGCCCGTTAAAAAGTGTAAAATTTATTGTTTTATCCTTGAGGAAATTATTTAATTCGTTTGTTTATGCATCTTATGAGGAATTTAAAAGCTTTCGCGTTAATGGCTCTCGTTGAATGACTGTTGTGCAAGAGCGAGTGAAATTTTCACAATGTTGGTTACGTTGTAATTTAATTCTGCTCCTTTGATATTGTGCAATATTTTTATGAGGTTTTCTTGAAATCCAAACGTTATGACGGAGACGGCCGGTGGTCAAATAATGGGTCACGCAGAAATAGACGGTTTATTATTGGAGTTCATTAGAACATGGTGTAGTTGACACGACAGAATAATATGGAATTACCTCTTTAGAACTACATAATTTCTAATAAATGATCCGATATCACACGACTGACTAGTTCATAATAGAACTTTCGAATATAATTCAGCCTGCAAACTTTATATACTTTTTAACAATTTATAACTGTCAAATTACCTACTTATTACCGTTTCGAAAAGTTCTTAAATATTGTTAATTTCAATTGTAACAACTACGAAACGAAAATATATCAAAGTCCGCCGCGTCTGACACGACAAAACTGTTTGACTTCATGTTTTGACAGCTCGTGTTGTGTAACATTTTTTTTTAATGGTTTTGTAAAAAAAAATACAGTGCACAGTGCGAATTCGGGTCGCAAAAGAAAATAGGTCACTTTTAAATAGTTGTTCTATTAGTGTTAGTTAACACGGTCTAATTAAAATTGTAAATTAAGCCTCACAAATGTAGGCTAAAAAAATATATTTTTTCAAATGAATAACCTTGTATTTTTTTTTGTTTTCAGGTAATTTTTTTTCGTACGCTGTCACGACACGAGTCTATGGTCGGTGGTGAGTGAGGCGTGTCCATATATTTATTTCGTTGTGTACACTCAATCTCATTTGAAGCACCGATGTTGTAATAGTGCGTCAAAATGCGTGTATCCTATTTCTGTCTGTATGCATAGTTCGTGTTATTTGTGAATGTTATTATAGAACTGAAGGTGATAACGCTAAATGGTGCAGTTAATTTTGTCACGGGTTATTTTCGACAACACTTGTGTTGTGTATGTTCAATGCAACTTCTATTATTGTCTATTCTATTACATTGGGTTTATTACCTAGTGTTACGTGAACGACGTAGATTTTCAATGAAACCTTATATGTACGTCATATACATATTACATTTTATTGAAAATCTACATCTATTGGAATTGTTAATATAATTCAATTCGGAATACAGTTTTACTTCAGTACATTTTTTTTCAAGCGTAATTTACAATTTAATCAAGGCCAAGTTTATAATGTCAGCTTCGAATTACATTAAAAAGAAACAATTGTCTGTGGTGGTGGTGTCTGCACAATAAATAATTAGTAAATTGAATTCTATTCTCGAATTGCCAAACACCTAGTGTATGGGTACCGTTAGGTCATGTGTGCAATACATTACATTCTAGCGTGGCACACATATTTTTTTCTCACACATTTACAGCTATACGCACACATCCTCTAATTTTTTCGCGCCGTAATGTTTGGAGCAAACTTTTTTGCGATTAAAAGTGGAATTTATAATACGTATGGCAACAAACTGTTAGTTCAGTTGCTATAACGGGATAAATGTTATTAAAACTAACGTTCTATTTGTATTATTCAACACATGTTTATTTTCAAATATTAGTTTATTGTTGGCAACTATTTATAGCTATTAGCTATTGACGCTTGAATTTTCGCCAATATTCTGAGAAGTCGATGAAAATATTGACGAAATAAGTTTGAAAACTTTCTATCCGTGGCATTACATTCGACAAGAGTTTGTTTTTATATGTAATTTTACGTAAAACCGTATTAAAATAGGTGCATTATTTCCGTCCATAAATAAACAATATCGTGTCCTAAATACGAGCAGAACCGCGTATGTAAACTATATTGATCTGATTTCGATATAACACACAATCAATTCTATTTTCAGTCGATTCAAGTATAGACTACTATTCTTAGAATCGCTCGGGATGAGTACTTTAGTATGCAATTTACGAAGGTTAATAACCGACGATGTTATCGAGACGAATTATACGTATAAAATTCGATAATCGACGCGACAATTAAATATAATACGTGACATACACCGTGACGTATCGATGTGACTAACTGTTAGTTGCCCACGCGCACTTTTTTCCCACAACAAATTTTTGATGAGTAATCGATTTTTTTTCGCGTATTCGTATTCGAATTGCACCATAATACTGTGTCAGACAAAATTAACGATAATGACCTTAGGTTTAATGACATTAATGTTTGTATACAGTTATTATGACCTGTCAAATTCAAATATAATCGTTTGTATCACCTTATTGATCAAGGCCTGAAGCATTATACAAATTGCACATGCTATAATTTTTTTGGATATTTATCTATACCTACTAATATTATAAAGTGGAAAATATTTATTGTTTGTTTGTTTGCATTGAATAGGCTCCGAAACTACTGAACCGATTTGAAAAATTCTTTCATTAATAGGAAGCTGCATTATTACTGAAGGTTATAGATTACTTTTTATCCCGGGAACGCGAGTGAAACCGCGCGGAACAGCTAGTTATTTATATTTTCATACAAGAACAAATGAAATGAAATATGTGGAAATAGTTTATATCCGGGTTACATACTTAATCAAATTATATTTTGTAATAATGGGGACACGAGTTTTGTTTTTAGTTATTAGAAATTAAATAAATGCGCTGTCAACATTATTAATTTCTACAGCGGCAATAATGCATCGGTATCTCGTGAAAGTTGACAAATTGTAACATTTTTAAAATACGTCTGTGAATTCGAGAATTATTTATATAATTAAAGTATATTTAAATGAATTTATGTGAACGGCGCCATGATATATTCGATGTATTTATCAAACACATTCGATTTTTAAATCGTCATTTGTCATTATCAAATCTCGCCGGTTGCTGGCTCTCCACTTTCGAAATCATAAACCGGAATTACTGGCGGGCGACGAATGACAGCTATTAGAGATTGTTACAACAGCAACGAAAATGTCTAGGATAGGTACCTATTGGCCGTGTCAAGTTTGGTTACATTAATCCCTGGTGAAAGTATTTGAACGATATTAACTTAGACCAGTAGGTACGTGAATTAAAAACAAAGAAAACTATCGTTGTATTGATATAGGAGGATCGACTTCTGACAGTTATGACAGCTTTGAGCTTTATGTTTATATGACAGACGCTTTCTACACATTTTTTCTGTTGATTAATTATATTTTGGCAATAGATTTATGCTAATCAAAGTCAAATTTTATGTTGACGCTGATCGTGAAATCTGGTTATAAATTACGATTCCATTTTCAAAACAATAGGGGCGTGAGAGTTTTCCATAGACAAAGCGTAATTGTCTCTTCCCGAGCGCTTCGTTTCCGTTTTGATGAGCGCAGGAACTGCCCATTAGCGACAATGAAAGTAAAATAATATGCTGTGAAATTATAATTTAGTTTTTAAAATGTCACTATTTTGTCGAATAGTTTTCAGTGCAATTATATTTTTATAATTTCTTTTTTGTTATATATTTTTTTTATTTCTCACAGTAAAATAAAAACTAAGAGAAAGGATTCCTAGTTATGAATTAATGAATAAATTACATTAAGGCGGTTAGGATTTCAGTATTATTTTACAACCACTCAAAGCACTAAAATCTGTCAAGGCTACTTTCAATACTCGTTTCGATAACCTTTACTGAGCCGTACAAAATCGTTTCTGATGGAAGTAATCATTGTGATTAATCTAAACATTTTAATCAGTTACATGAGATCGATTTCTGACATTGATAAATTTAATATTTAACGCTCCAAGAGTCACTAACCGTGAAACGGGCCAAACGCGGCAATGTCAAGAGCTTTACCACAAAAAGAAGGTAATTCCATATTCAAACACGGAGCACGCACGCGCTGCAGTTCAATGACAGCGACCATAGACAAGTCAGTTGCCTTTTAAGCGCATTAAACTGGCCATGCACTTTGCGTAATAGTTACTGCCGACGGTGTCGGTATTCCGTAATCCAAATACGTAGGGCCCGACTTGTTTATCGTAGCGGCACTTTTCACACCATAAACCATAAACGTCGAACGCAACACTGAATTTAATTGTTAGGATAATTAACTTACCACGCTTTCCCAACTAGCGCCCAAGATCGACTTGTCCAACATCTTCGGTGCACAAAATTCTCCTTCACAAATAAATAACACACAAAGATCCTTTTGATATACGGCCAAAGTTACGAAATCACTGATAGATAAATGAAATTGTTTGTTGTAGATACGCGTCGGTGATCACGTTGTCACTGGGGAGTTTAGAGATTTGGCACAGTGTTCTCGTCGAGCTTTCCTGAACGACTGAAGCGTGGCTGTTTCAGCTTCATATTTATAGTAGCGGGAGTAAAGAGGGCGGCTTTCAGGAAGACGCTTCGCCTGTATCTTCCACTTAGCACGTAGTCACCGCCTTAGTATTTTAAGGTACATGTAATATAGTTCGGGGAAGCCCGTCTAATTCCGTACCAGTGTTTGGGGCGTTGAGTTTACCTTCCTTTTTTTCTATGTCCGGAATCGAGATACGGTCAGGGATGTTTCTGCGAACGGGTCATGGATTCCTAGTATCAGAAGATTTTGGGGAACTATTCTGGAAGGGTTGCAAAGTATTGCAGCGTTGATTGTGTTCATATGTTCTAGTCAACTCGGGATAAAGTAGTAGGTGGTAACTTTAGGAACATTAAAAAAAGATGGAATACAAGATAAAAACTGCGTCATTATCTTTGTTGATCTTTTCGTATTCTAAATAATTTAAGTAAGAAATATATCTTGAGTTAACTACTTGGTTTGATAGAATATTACTTAATGAATTTAAAAGTCAAGGCTGATAACGCCAATCACGATATTTTATGTGTCAAAACGATGACGAAACATAAAAAAATCCTTTCAGATTTAGGCCGCTATTATATATTTAACTCTGACCCTGCTTTTTCCAATTACACTTAATGGTTAATATTTTATACCAATCATGGATTTCCCAACATCAAATCGATTGGATTTTACAGATTTGCAGCAGCTTCGGTCGATATTCAAAATAACTTCGATACTAATAAAAGCGACCGTGCCATTTTGAATCCTTTGACCTTTTCGATGTAATCCACGGATTTGGTTTTACTGCCTTCTTTATGAGTGTATTGGTCAGTCGTTTGGGAGTTGGTTTAAAGTGATGTACAGCGGATGCACTCGAGCTTAGAGCCAATAGTGATGTAACGAACACCTAATAATCTGCTCTTGTCGATTATTTTGTTTGATGATTTCCATTTACATTTAAATTCCTGAAATCTTGTTGAAAGTCTTTAGATCTAGATATATCAGTCATCTTCACTCCGGTTACTATTATTTTCTTGTAATAATATAGTTATAAGATTAAATAAGAAGCAGACCCATATCAAATCGACAAGCAGAATCGATCTATAAATATCGAACTGAGTCTCCATGCGTGATTGTTTATGCCCATACATCACTATCCTGCACATTGACGTCACTCACTGGCAGCAATTTGCATCGTTCTGATCTGAACCTTTACACGCGCGGAGATTGTAAACTTCAAGCTCTGCAAATAGTTTGCACTGATGGTGCTTGTAACGGTCTATTATGGTGGGTCCGTGACCGCTCGATTCTGCTTAAAGGTTTTATTGTACGTGGTACTGAAATCAGCAATCACATTCACATTGTTAGAGAAAACTGTTTTTGGAGCGTTAACAAATTTAATACTGTTTTCAATGGAGGAAATGTTGTTCTGCTACTATTCATTGTCCATAAGACGCTGGGTGAACACCCCTTTAAAGGAGTATTTTGGAATAACTCAGCTAGTTCCAAGTTTCCAACACGTGTCCTAAATTTTCCATTTTGCATGCAGTTTTCAACACGTGACGTTATCCTTCACGGCCTAGCCAAAAGTTAAATCTATTCAAGTTTTAAACGCATCATAAATATTAACAAAGCAAACTTATCATATTGCACAAAGAGCTTTTAACCTTCAAAATGGATTTGGCTTAACACCATACGTATTATATTAACAAAAGCCTTTATTAATGGTCCTTTGAGCCGGATTACAACGAATAAACATACAAAGACAAGTATCGCGTAATTTTATATATTTACCTATATGTAAATAATGTAGGTATATGTAAACTGCTTGCATCATCACAACTGAATGAAAGTTATTTCTGTATGTGCACCTGTATTGATACCTGTTTGAGTTAATGACTAGAATATGTAATGACGCGTCATTGTTCATGTGTTTTTTTTTTGTACGGGAATTTAAAGTATAAGCTACATTTCTAACCATTACAAATAGTCCTAGCGAATTACTCTATTAAAGATTAAAATGAAACCGCCCGCACCGTCAAGAGTTGCTCTAATCTCTATTCAAAAATCCCGTCAGGTTAGACGTCTGTATAATAATATAATTTGATTCGTTTCTGAATCGCATTTCTTAGAACATTTTGCAGCCTCGGCCTGATTCTGGTAATACTGTTTATATCCACTCGAAAATTTTACTTTTCATATAATGACCTTGCGTAATACGTTATCTGTATTGTTCGTAATCCCTAAAGCTCTATTAAACATATAACATGCGCTGATCGAACAGCAGTCCTGTTTAAACTTGGATTAGTAGTTGATTCACGCTAAGCAGGTCGAGTTGAAAGAGTTATGTTAGTATTTAATACTTGTTTTCCCAGTAAGACTCAAATATTCTGCATTAGATGCACAATTCGCACAATGAAATAGACTACGCAATGCGAAAGCGCAAACAATAAATTCAACACAAAGAATGATATATCGGTTCATAAACCCGCTTATTGTTTAATTCCTTTGGATTAGATCCAATATAGGTCGTTATTGCATAATTATAATGTGTTTTTTATTAGGTTTACGTTATTTAATAAGTGTGTTGTCTGAAGCAATTACTTTGATGATATAATTGCTATTTTATATTCAGATGGTCTCCATATTTTACGTATTAAGGCGATAGACGAGAAATAATGATTCTAGATTCAGTTTGTCTCTACTTTCTTTGTTGCAAAAGATTTGTACTAGAGAATATAATATATAACGGGAAAAAAACTAAGAATGTTTTAAAACTAAGAATGTTTTTTCTTCTCTTATTTGGTCCATCCAAATAACTTTAAAATATTAACATACATTCTGAGATCTAATAGAAATTTTCTTTACTTATTTTAAAAAAGGCTTATTTTTTTTTAAATAACTTAAAACCATTTTTTTTTACTAAAATTACGTCTCCTATCTCGCTTCTTTCCCTCAGTTTAGTAAGGGATAGAATCATTCGCGGAGAGGATCCTCTTAATACTTACGCGGCGCGGCAGCGTAATAAAAACAAATGATCATGTAAATAAATACAGACGACAGTACTTAGTACTTCCTTTATTTCTCATTGAGACGAATACTGACCTAACTAAGAAAATAGACTAGAACTATGTTGAAATACAGCACATATATACGCGTTCAACTGAAACTGGGTAATTCATATCGCGAACACCAAACAAACACTGTCATATCTACTGATAAATTACATTGTGCAGCAATGTTTACAGAAAAGTTCAATCGATGTGTTGCAGATCGCGATATGTCTGTCTGTACGCAGTGTGACGTATACACCTATAAATAATGTATCGGCCTACTTCAGCCGACAACGTCCAACCACGAAACACTTGCCTACATTTGGAGGGGGCAGATAGCCAATTGTGGTTTACCAATAAGTTTTTATCACTAAAAATTCTAGAGCGATTCGATTTTCGGAATGTAGGTTGCAGGCTGTCCCATAGAGAATTGGTCCCATCACTTCATCTTTTTTTTAAGTTTCTTGTACGTGTTATAAAAACTCCGGGTACAAGGCCGGATTTCGTAACATGGGCGGGACCTGTGTTCCCAAATCCAAGCTAAGCCTATATTCGTCCAGTGCTCTATTTACACGTTTACGGTTAATAAATATAATTAGATAATTTAGTAGTAGAAAGATGAAAGCGATATCAAAAGAAATTATGTTTACATTTTCTTAATTTCATGTCCCATTTCTCGGTACAGCAAATTCTACGTAACCGTAGTGGGGTAAATTAGCCAATGTCACTTGTCGGGTCAACGCAGCCGTGGGCATTGGTGACCCACTTGTTTACCAAGCTTTTGGACATATTCATTAATATTAATCCCTTCCGGAAACTATGTCCCATTTTCCATCTATAGATCAAATTCGGTGAAGCAAGTAATTTGTGACGTTTTCGTTCCGACCCAGTTCGCAACAAAGACAAATTACGTCGACTCATTAGACAATAAACATGTATGTATTGTATAATTGGTCAGAGTTGTTGGGCCAATACAAAAGAACACAAACGTTTGAGCAAACTTTTTATGAGTGAGAATTTCCCTTGAACTTTAGTAAATCGCGCTAACATTACTGTAAACCTTCAGTTTCTTTTTGTATCCATTTTATTATCTATATGACATCAGCTTATGGATTATTTACTTAAATCCAATGACTTGATTGTTTTTCGATAATCTTTTTTTGGTATTTAGCGAAATCATTGTGTACTTAGAATTTATTTTTACTATTATATCAGTGTATGAAATCATCTCTAACTATTCAGCAGCCAGTTAGGAGCATAAAAATAAAGGAGAGCTTTCAGAATTCCACAGATGTTTCGAGTAGTTGAACGTGCTACGTGCTCGAATTTCAATGGACTCTACAATCCACGGCGATGTCGAGACTAGCTGTCACGCTCTCTTCCCGCAACCGGCCAATTAACTTGGTTAATACTAACAACCCGTGTAAATGCCACCCACTATGGTTTTGTTTTCAACACGCTTTCCTTGCATTACAACCTCATTTAGATGGTCAGTCGAGAAATAATTAATAAAGTTAATAACTGGTCAGTTACAAAATATGAATCTCTTCTCTTTTTAAAATTGTTTGTGACCAGTGTTTTTGAGTTTTGTATATCAAACTTCAAAAACGCAAAGGATAATTATTATGATTTTATTTATTTGTTTGAATTTCGAACGTCATTCGGTCGAGCCACCGAGCGATCGGATTTCTAAGAACATGATGTTAGCAAAGTAGTTTGCTCATTCAAATGCTGACACCCGCGTTACACTTTTCCTGTAACTAAACTGTAACATTCGTTGTAACCCATGCAATTATAAAGTATTCCATTTTTCTTCCCATCTCTTAAACTTACAACACGTCCTAATTTGTCCGGCTTCGAATGTGCCGAGACTTTGCGGAAATCTTTATTAAGTTTTTATACATAAAATGTTTGCTTTGTGCCGCTCTTAGTCACTTAAAACTCCGCTCCGCTGCTAACTGTTTAAAGAAGATACATTTCGACGTTTTTGGAGCATATTTTTTTTTTTTTCAATTTAAAAACAACGAAGCTGTAAAACGTGGAACCCGTTATGAGGAGTAATAAATTAAAGAAGTGCCACGAATTGCAACGGGCGCGCAGTAATTGGCGGCCGTTTCAATTCACCTACATTACTTTCGATAAACTTTGTTTTATTTACCGAGTAAGTATTTTTACGATTAATACATTACTTCCAAGCACTTAATAATGATTGACGCCTGTAATTTTATGTCTGGAATAATTGACTCTTCGCAGTTTAAACGTAACTTTTAATCGCTTTGAACTCAAAGGTCCTGAGTCTCTACATTACTTACCCCACTTATTACCGTTTTCCCCATCGGGAAAATCTGTGGATTTCTACAAACTATGTAGCAAATGATTTAGTATTGTGACGGTTGATTGGCAATATTTTATACAACTTAAGTTTTCTTGCCAATTTTAACAATGATATATTCATTCTTGTAAGTTATTGGGAAATTATATTTCAATTTTCCTGTTGCGCTAGTTCTACGCGTTATATTTCTCAGATTACAAGATGTCAGTGCCAAATCATTATGGATAATCCCTGAATACATTTCTTTGTTGTACCTAACAATTTCAGTGTTATTATGAAAATACTAGCTTCCGCCCCGCGGTTTCACCCGCGTTCCCGAGGGATCTTATGTTTTCCCGGGATAAAAAGTATCCTATGTGTTAATCTAGGTTATAAACTATCTGTGTTCTTAATTTCATCCAAATCCGTTCGGTAGTTTTACAAACTTACGCATTTATAATATTAGTAGGATTAATTATAAAGTCAGTTTTGCGTTTGTATCTTTTCACCTCATATTCTATCATCACATTTTATTCGACTCCATATATTTTTTGATATTTTCTTACCGGCCTTTGATTACTAATATAAGGTGGCTCATTACATACAAGACAAGAATACATGGTTGTAGTAGCTTCTTCTCTGCACTTGCAGCCCCCTGGCCAAGTGATAATTGTATGAAGTTTATGTATATTTAAAACTGTAATTACATAAATAAAAAAAAAAAGATCCACCAAAAAAAGAAGCCTTGCTGAGTTTCTTGCCGGAGTCTTCTCAGTTCAAGTGTATTCCGAACCGGTAGTAGAGTCTATTGTAAAACTGTAACTTTTGACATTCATAAGTGCCTTATTAGGGCCTAAATTGAATAAATGATTTTTGATTTGATTTTGATTTGAATAGTAGATTGTTATTCGAGGGGCTAAAATTACCTATTATATGAGCTTTAGCGAGGCAGCAAATAAAAAGTTACAATGGATTTTAGCCAGTGCGTTATACCCTACTTATCACTGCGATTATGCTAGAAAATTAAGTAATCATATACAATGGTGCCGATTATGTTGTTTACGAACTAAAATAAATTTAATCTCACTATATCTCTTTCTAATAGTAAATATAAGAAAGGGATGCAAGATATTTTAGTCCTGTCAGTTTAATCTGATCACACATTTCAATGTGAATTTAAGCGCGATCTTTATTGGTCACGACTATTTACCCGTACATTACAACGGTATGGATTAAACTGACAGCATTAAAAATGTTCTATCTTTTTGCAAAAAGGTTAAAATGAAAGAGAGGTGACTTGTCTAATATTAGTTAAGTACGTAAACAACAGAATCGGCACCAATATTAAAAAAAAAATTCGTTTTTGTAGGCTCAGAATAAAAAAATCTTTTTCCCCTATTGAAAAATATGCTATTTAATGACCGATTATTCGAGCAAGAGGAGCGAATAGATAATTTGACAGTTCTATATAAGAAGTATTTATTACCTTTGATAGTTTACTAGAATTAAAGCTACCTTTTAGTCCGAGATGCCATCGAAAATGAATACTTACAGCTCACAATGTGAGGAAGGATGTGCCGCCCAACGAGGCCGTTACTTGAATACAAATTATATATCGCTTTACCAATATTATACTCAGCACTATTGCAAAGAGTTAGAATTTAAAATCGATTGATTAATTTTCCCGTTATTGAAATCCTAAAGCTTGCTTAAATATCATATGTTATTTATAGATACCTTACCTTTCCTTATCTCATTTATGTATTTAGGGTACAGTATGAGTTTTCTTGTGTGAATCATAAATCTTTTTTACGAGTGAAAACACAAAAAACGCATTATTTTTTTTTTAATCCAACAAACATTACAATGCTCCAATAACATTGCTGGCAACCCTGCAAAGAATGATTCGCACCAGATCAGCTGTGCCACCGTTTCTTGCGACCACCGGAGCGTGGTTGCTCTCGTTCAATCACCATTACGTGTTTTATAACCACAAACATTTCGTTTACACGCATTTCCCTGAATTTTTATTGGCTCACAAAGTAATTTAAAAAAATAATGCGGAAATTATGGTCGTCTGAGTGCAAAAAGACCCAATACTGGAAACTTGAAAAAATAATGCAACATTCATAATGTTCTCAATTTAACATTTTGAAAAGGTTGATGACCGGAAATGTGTGATATGGTTCATTGTAAGACGAAACCGTAAAAAGGAAAGTTAGGAAAAACAAATCTATGTGTTTGTGTTACCAACAATAAATAAAAGAGGAGTCGGCTATTAGCCGCACTTCAAGTTTCTAAACGGATCTAGTTTGGTAAGAAACAAAGTTTAGTGAGGTACCTGCTCAAGTTTCACAGTAACCATGGTTTTATTTTTGGTTGGAAACTGATTCGCTCTCAGTTGTATGGCTTCTTAATGAAATCATAATTAAGTTTTTGAACTAAGAATAGTTTTCGAGACCAAATAGAGTCCGAAGAGTGTCACGTTAGTAAAACCTCTGTGCATTTTAATAACTCGATGAAGTATTTGTGAATACATGCATTTCCTATTTAAAACATATTTTTTTAGGTAGATTTCTTCGTAAAGCTGCCAAAGAAATTAATAAACAGATTCCGACGCAATAATGATTGGTAAAAAATTCCGATAACATCGTTAACATAAATTTGAACACAATGTAAACAATTTCATTCTCTTGAGACCATACCAAAAGCGTATTTTTTAACAGCTTCCAAAAACGTATGGATTGTCAAGTCGACATCTCTGTTCGACTACATGTACTTTTTCTCAGGCTTTTTTATTTGGCTATGCCTCTGAGCCTTTTGTGTATGACCTCAAATTATTAACAAGTTAATAATGCAAGTTTTTCAGCTATGCTCTTATTTCAATTTTGGATTAACCCTTTGTGACAGGTGATTTCGAAATAACATTTGATTATTGTCATCCCAAATTGGAAATGCATGAATGGACCGTCGACGTTTTGCGGGCGTTGCCTTTGCCTTTTTTACTGATATTAATTATGTTTTAAAAATAATAAACGGAACACTGGACGTCTTATCTGTCATACATGTGGTTGTTTTGTAACCTGAGATTTTCCCCTTAAGCGGCTAAGTGCACATTGTTTATATTTGTTTGTTTGTACCTTTTGTGTAGTGCGACTGGTGCGTGAAATCCTTTCTGCATTTACTTTTTTATTATTTAAGCAAATTGTGTGCATTGCAAGAAGAAGCTGAATTCGTAAATCTACTTTTCAATAATAATTTTTCACTTTAATATTTTCATCAAAATTTTATGATTTGGTAGGATATATATTCTTCTGAATTAAATAAATATTTTTAACTTCTTTTTGTTGTGCCTGTTTAGGTGTACGTCTATGAGTTAAGCGTGGTAATCTAAATATGTAGGTACTTACTTAAATATTGCATAATAATCCGTCCATATGATGTAGGTAAGTATACTTCATCCTGGATTTTAGTAACTGGGCTAGTAAGTAAAGTGAAGTTAACCAGGAAACATTAAACGTTGTTAAATATTAAATGGAAAAATCAATAAACAAGAAAATCATCACAATGTTTTATAGTTTTTGCAAGAAACGTAAAATTTTGAGGTTAAGTCGTTATTTCTCGGAAATTTTACAAAGTTGTTGGTTAAATTGAGGTTTGACACTGACATCTGGTAGGTAAACCTTAAACACGAACGTTTATTTATGTTAAAGTACGAAAATTAATGTGAATTTAATGTTTGGTCATATCTGTTTCCGTTTAAAATCGGCTCGCTCCAGTAGCCTCGGATTTCGTTTAATTTTCATGCAAATGTGACCACAGATTATATCCGAACGCATGCATACTTAATTTCTTTTAATTCTTCTTTATGATGGTTGGTTTATTTTAAATTGAAATATTTCGATTACTGATATGCCTGTCATAAAATGTAAAAAAAAGTAAGCCTGTAGATCTGATATTCTCAATTTTTGTAGGTTACTTATTCGAAGTCACGATTAAAATTATTTTTTATAAAAGGAAAAATATCATAAACCATAATTAGATTACAAATAGAAAAGTTGTCCAATCACTGCCCTGTGCAAACGTTCCAAGAAAGCTGGCGGCATTTAACTATAAGTATTATATTTTACTTAATTATTTATTTATTAACATTCATATCATGTTTAAAAATTAATAGGGTTCTAAGTTTGCTGATCAAAATATTTACGTTCAAATATCGTCATACGTCAAAACACTTTTAAATATTTATTAGTTAGTTTACTCGTCCTCGTTCACGGTCACAATCCAGTCAACAAAACTGTATCTTCAAATTCATCGAGTACCTACATTTACACAACTCCGTGAAAAAGAACACGATTTATCGACGTGCTTCTAATAATAAGTTAATCGATAAAGTTGTTTACTATTCTAATTTATAAGGATATTTTAAAGTGTTTATTTTTTTTTTAAATACGGAAGCATTTTAAAATGAAATGTTTTAGTAAGAGGCAAGTCTTCCTTTTCGTATATTCATAATTAATTAACATACTGACTTTATATAATTTATTGTTCTACTTTCGTTACTGTCATACTTTCTATGACAATTTAATTTTAAGTACCTGGATGACTGATGGATTTTTTTTGGTGAATCGTGTGTTCTAAAAATGAAACCTAACTAGATCGATTTATGGCCCCCGAAACCCCTTGCATTTTAAATTTCATGAAAATAGTTGGAGCCGTTTCCGAGATTCAGATTATATATATATATATATATACAAGAATTGCTCGTTTAAAGATATTAGATAGATAGATAGCGAAGTAAATATACCGAAAAATATAACAGTACACTATAAAGTTGTTATTACATACTTAAACAAACAAAGTGTATAAATCAATAACATAGACAGTGCGTGCGATTAATTAATCACGTTGGACTGACGCAGAATCGTGTTGTTGTCACTTCACGTCATTTTTTACTATCTACGCTACAAGCTTGTGTTTTACCATAATCTCACCTTTGTCAGTGATGATGTAGCCGATGGTGGTAAACACAAAAAGCCTAGAAGGTAACTGGCCAACGTGCGAAACTGTGAATTTCAAATATCGATTGTACGACTGTTGGTTGTATCGGACTTCTTCAAATCTCAGACTTCAAAGAAGATACAGAACATAATGCAGTCAGTGAGACAACAAAACTATGACTAGCTGACATACCGTTAGTGTCTATGCAGACGATGCTTTTTCTATCTAGCTGCTCAATGGCAGCTTTGATGCGGTTTTTGTGCAGTTGACATAGCCCCATCTAAACTCTAAACTGTCGTCTGACTATGCAGCCCTCTTGCGGTGCGCAGACTAAAGGCGGTACCCACTCACAAGATCGCTTACCATTTCTCAGTCTATTGACGCTACGATAGTCCTAACTAGAATTAAAATAGTCGCCAGTCGATAAGCTATAAAATAGTCTTCTCAGTTTAAGTGTATTCCAAACCGGTGGTAAAATTGTAACTTTCGACGTTTATAAGCGCCTTAACAGGGCCTAAAAACGATTTTTAGACAATAATCGATACAAAACTATAGCTTTCAGCTGCTCTACTGTCATTTTAAATATATTATCCGGATAGGCATTTTAATTGATTTTAGGTTTTTCACCCAGCTATTGTAATGAGTATTGCTAAGTACAAGACAATATAAATATGCATACGTTTACATTGTGTAGTCGTAACTTTTATCGTTTTGTCGTTTAAAGAGTAACGAGTCACAGCACAGTCCTCAATCAAATGACACATTGCGTAAGTTAGCGTCACATGTTGCGCACGCGCACGTGCGGCTGTTATCGCTCGTAAACACACCAAACCTGCTGTATGTTTGTTTGTTGTGTATGCATTGTTTGTTATGTTCATTTTAGGTCATGAAGAGGCGGATTTTATGTAGATAGTAGGGGTTGATTATGGATAAGATTTTATCGGAGAAAGTATAGGTAATTTATAATACGGTTTTTAAGCTATTGCATAGCTTCTATCGCGGGCCTTGAGCGTGGAGACCGAATCCAGATTTTCCGTAACGAAAATAACCTAACACCCCCCACTCCGACCGGCACAGCGGTGATACTTTTTAGTTTTGCCATCTATCGATGAATAGCAGACCTTTTAATTACTTTTTGGAATATCACGCTTGTCTCTTTAGTTCAGCAACTCGTCTCTAGGTGGCATTGGTTGTATCGGACCACGCTCAAAAAGTGTAACTTGAATTAATATCAAAGAAAAAAATAAAACAAAGGAAAAAAAATACTGCATAAATAAAATAAATAAATAATTATAATTGCATAAGTTGATAAAAACAGCTATGCAATAGCTTTACCGCGGCAGTCTCCGAGTGCCACACGTCTTTTTTTTTTTACTTCAATCTCAATGATTTTATCGTGATTTCCACCTATGACGCTCTTTTAGTGTCGCCACCGTATTCGTTTTCTTCCAATTAATAACTATTTAATGTCTAAAGTTTATGCTTACTTAGTCTAAGTGCATACTTAAGTATTAAGTTACTAGAAAAGAAAATGAAAAGCTTCAAAGCGGAGGCTTTTCGTGGAGTTTACTAAAAATTAATTTCAATTGCATCTAAATTAAAAAATAATTTGCAGACAAAAGGCACAGGGACAGCCTCTGCTGAGAATTTATTATCGAACATTACTTTCAGGGAAGTAACAAATTTACAATTCTAAAAATATTTTTTCACGCAAAGTGACCACAAAATCAATTCTGTGGAACCGCTTCAAGGAAGGCCCGATGGGGAGAACACGAATCACCGGTACTGAAACTAGCCCATCCCCCCAAATAACGGGCATCATTCCAAAACGTTGCGATTTCCCTGTCCACACTTTCGCTACACATGATTTTTCGAAAAGCGTGACGAGTGTCACCCATTATGCGCGGGTGATTCGCGGAATTTGCGCGACGGCATTAATTATTCAAATTAAGAAATCGGTGCTTCTTGCGAAAATGTAAGTTTTTTCTTTTTTCACTAGTGGCACTGGCCCGCCTCTCGGGAGCCGTCTTAATTGCAACCGTATCTTTACACGCATATAACGGGGCCGTAGCCCACATCTGTCTGTTGATTGCTGACATAACATTATGTTTCCACGTTGTGAATCATTACCAACGGATTTTATGCTTTATTGTCTCTGTGTTAAGTAAAAAAAACATGATATTCGCGTGTAGCGATTATGTTCGCTTCGTAACGCGTCTCTGTTTACGCAGATTGCGAAGGTTATGCCACTGATTTTCTGTTGTGGTTTTGATTTTCTTGACCCGGTTTCTTTTGTTAAAATAAACTGACGCAATAGATTAATTAGACACGCTGGAATTTTGTAATTTACAGCCGCATAAATTGCAAAAATACCGTTGGTTGTCATTAGTGTAAACGCGCCGAGATAATCTACGGTTTAACGTTTAAGCACATAATTCGTGAATAAAGCGCTTCTAAGCATGTATGAACATCATGTAGTTGTTGAAGGGATTTATCCACTCCCTTTTAAAACAAGACAGGAGTTATCGTTCAAATTGTAGGTTCGATATTAGTTCGACGATTTACAAATCCGCAAATCGCAAAACTTTGTGTTTTCTACCTGTTCATTGTTTCGCAAAGTATACATTCGTATGTGTAATCAAGAAAATATTCTCCACTACATTACCTCAGTGAGAGATCCAAGTACAGTTACAGTACACGTCAGCTTCCCAGCCCAGTTGATGCAGGTGCTATTGTTTACCATTAGCCGAGACCTTGAGGGTCACGCACGCATCTTCGTGCCTTCATTCCCAGGTGTTCTAATGACGGCTTAATTTATGTTACTTATTATAGATTATTACAATGAATAAGATATGGATGAATATTATAAAAAATAATGTACTGTACGATGATGGTAGAAGAGTAAAACCTCCTTCAAATACAATAAAATTAAAATGGGACAACGCAAAAAGAATTATTAAAATCGGTTCGGTTATAAAAATGCAAATAATTTTATTCAATTAATTTACAATTTAGACAAATTACACTATAATCTGCTGTAAATTCGAGATATGAATTGCATAGCAATATTGCTTGAGCGGCCGTTTTAGCCCCCCAGATATCCGTGTGTGAAGAATGTTCCAGGATATTTATTTATTTAATACAATATTCCAAATCTTTTTCCAAGTTTCATAATTGTTATCTTCAGCAACATAATTGGTTCCAGTTTTGTGAAAACCGGTTCTGACCCGAATGGAAAAACTATTATGATGTAGGTAAGTACGTACTATATACAGTTTCCGTAACAATCCATTTAGAACGGTTCAAGTGCGTCATTCCGATTTAGGTGAACACCTATTACACTTTTCGGAACCACTTTGTAGTTCAGTGCGTGATGATTGACAGGGTCCGGATTCAAAATGTACACAAATACTCAACCGATTTGAATGAAACCGGATATGATTGTGATTCTGTGTTGTTTTTATCCGATATCCCAGAATAATTTAAAAAAATATGAATAACAGTGTAGAGAGAGGGTGGTAATTATACCCGAACTAACCAGTTAGTAACATTATAACTTCTCAAAATCGCAGTTTCTCACATTAGTATTCAGATTCACATTTATAACATCAAATTGTTATATTCTATTTTTATTAAAAGTAAATCCTTATTATCCATGACTTATTTACATTTATTATTATTTACCTAGAAGAAAGTTTAACATTGTGAGCGTGCGTTGTGTTTGTTGTTTGAGACTTGAGTAATGCTATTTTTATATTTCCTCTCAGTATGTAAACAATGGATTTCAGATTCAAAAGAATAGTGAACTTGAAATAATTCTATTACATTTCTTGGGATTTCATCAACGTTTTATATTTTCAGCAATAATTTGTAATAATACTAGCGCCTAACTTTCGCTCTGCGGTTTTACCTGCGTTCCGGGTTCTGTTACTGTGTGAAAAAAAGTCCAACCAACAATTACACACGTATTTGCATATTTTACAAGTATCATATTATATTAAAATATCATAAATTCTTGGTATTTTACTGTGACAAAATAAATTTGGATTTTACCCATGGATTTTATGCTCGGACTATTGAATATTGAGACTCGGATTTGGAAAATTATTTCATCTATTATATAAAAGAGTAGAGGTTTTTTGGGTAAACATCCCCCTGCCTACACCGCTGAACCGATTAATGTGAAATTTGGCATGTGCATAGATTTTGTCACGTAGACCCCATTTAAGAAGCGATTTTTCGAAATTCCTTTCCGCAGTGGTGGAAACGGGCCCTTTGTGCGATTTTAAGAATCTTAATATCTCTGGAACCATAAGGTCTAGGAGTCTGAAATTTTTAATGTAGCTTTTTCAGTAAAAAATATTACATATGGGTGCGAGCGTTTCTCAAACTTTTGTCTATGGGAGGAAAATTTAAAAAAATAAGGGATTTTCTTTGTTTCCGTTAAACCTTGATAACTTTGTGAGTTTGAATGCTACAAACTCAAAATTTATAGTGTAGGTAGTTTAATAATACTGATAAAATGTATTTTCGGCGTTTCTCAAACTTTTTTTCTTCGAGGAAGATATTACCGATGGAAATTATGCATTTTTCAAACTCTTATATCTCTGCAACGGCTGAAGATAGGCAAATGAAATTTCGTATACGCGTTATGCTATACAAATACTACAAATTTCAACTTGGTGTTTGTCAAAGTTTTGCCCATAGACAAAGTAAAAATGTCGAAAATTTACTTTTAGCATCCTGTTTTTCTCAGTTAATATTCATAGCAGAAGCTTGATTTTTGGAATATAAGCTTTCTACAGTATTTGTTTCGAAATGTACTATCAAGTCTCTCAAACTTTTCATGCGACATAAAGTTATAAAGGGTGAAATATCCAATTTTTGCACTTTAATATTTTTGTAATGGCTCAAGCTAGGGACCTCAAATTTGGAATATTAACTAATCAATACAATTGAAACAATATTAAATCCAGTGTTTCTCAAATTTTTCATAGTTGTCAATTTTATGACACCTTAAATTATTTTCTATCAACCTGTATAACGGAAGTACTATACAACTGAGAAGCATGATTTTTTGGAAATAAGCTACCCTTAGCAAGCACTATAAGAATCCTAAAGCATTTTGCAATACTATTTAGCAATGAAATGTTATAGAGGGTGGAAAATTTTATTTTTGACTTTTAATATTTTTGCAATTACTTAAGCTAGGGTTCCAAAATTTTAAATGTAGACCATGTAACATAAATGTAACAACATGCAAGTCAATAATAAAAAAAAAAATGATCATAGACAATTTTATGACCTTTTTAATTTTTTTTTATCAACCTGTATAACGCAAGAACTATTTAACTAAGAAGCATGATTTTTTGGAAATAAGCTACCCATAGCAAGCACTATAAGAATCCCAAAGCATTTTGCAATACTATTTAGCAATGAAATGTTATAGAGGGCGGAAATTTGTATTTTGGCCCCTTAATATTTTTGCAATTACATGAGCTAGGGATCAAAAATTTTGGGTGTAGACCATGTAACATAATTGTAACAATATGCACATTAATAATTTTAAACTTTTTAATCATAGACAATTTTATGACCTTTTTAATTTTTTTTCATCAACCTGTATAACGCTTTTCCTATTGATTTCAGAACGACGAATTTCTGGTTATAAGCTACCCATAGCAAGAACTATAAGAATCCTAAAGCATTTTGTAATACTATTTAGCAATGCAATGTTATAGAGGGTGAAATATTTCATTTTTGCCCTTTAATATTTTTGCAATTACTTGAGCAAAAGATCCAAAATTTTGAATATAGACTAATTAACACAAATGGAACAACATAGAAATCAAAATTATTCTAAATTTTAGTCATAGATATTTATATGATTTTTTTTAAAAGTTTATCAGACTGTATAAAGCTACTCTATTCATATAAGTACCATATTTTATGAATTTAAGCTATCATATAGCATGCATTGTTTATAGCACACTAAGAACCCTTCCACTCACAGTATTATTCAACTTTCATGCCAAAATAAAGTAATAAAGCTTATAGGTATTTTTCTTCAATATTTCAAACAAGTGATCTAAAATTTCTAAAATTATAGCATTTAGTCTATATAAAATAACTAGCTGTTCCCTCGCGTTCCCGGGATTAAAAGTAGCCTATAACCTTAAAAAGAGTATTTGTTTCTATGAAATCCGTAATAGGTATCTACAACAATTCAACTTAAAAATATTAAACGCAAAAAAGCAGTTTATCATCAAACTAATTACGTATAAATCTTTCGGGCTTTCAATTGCAAAAAGATTTTTCCATATCCGAATGGTAGTTCCAGTGATTAGCGCTTTCAAACAAACAAACTCTTCAGCTTTATTATTAGTATAGATAGATAGATTAATCATGGATAGGTTTATGTTGGTAGTTCTTGACATCTGTATTGTATGAGACAATCATTTTAGAAACTGTCCTTAGTTTCTCACAAGTCCTGAAATAAAAATACCTACCTACTTATCTCCGGGTTTACCGCTCTGCCAATTTTCATTTAACACTGTTTGAACGTTTAGAAAGAAAGAAGAAAGAAAAACACTGTCTCTTTCATGCCATCCGAAGCTTATAAAAAAGTAACAATATCGAACACATAATGAATTCAATATACCTACAAATTTAATAAAAAAATATAAGAAGGCTGTATGGTTCTGAACCTTTGACTGCTTTTTTTTTACATAACAAAAACTTAGGTAAGCTACATCATGGATTGTAATTTTTAACCAGTGTTTAGACGTGAAAACTGAACTCCACATGCAAAAATATTTAAGTATGTAGCATTCAATCGTCACAGAACAACTATACCTACATGTCCCTGGATATTTACTAGCCTAAAACTTTCCTCTAGGAACCTGAACCTAAGAGGATACCTATCTTTGAAAAGCGCTTCATAATCTGTACTGTGGTTCTCAAGGTATGAGAATACTAACGAACAAATTTACCTACATATTATTTGGTTGGTTAAATTGAGTACGGGGTGTTCATGAACTCTAATGCGGGTGAAACCGCTGGGCGAAAGCTAGTATATTATAAATGACAATGTTCTCAAGAATCGTTCAATCGTTCCATGCGCCTACGCATGCTGAAAAGTTTGGGAGCAAATTAAATTTCACGTGAGGGTAGGACTATTTTATAGCGTTTAGCGTGTTATTTATCACTGAATAATGGAATGAAACGCATGTGGAATTAAAATGAAATAAACGACAATACATTACAAATAAATTACAAGTCAATCAATAATTATTATAATTTATGCTCAAACATTTTATTAAAATTAGATTTACTGACTAAGGTTCTTGCGTTACAAAAAGAAACGAATATGAAACGCATTTAAACGCTCACAATGGTACCACACACCGCCAGGTAAATGACTGAACGAGGAAAACTGTTTGCGTGGGATTTTTTTATTCAATGAATTCTTTCAATATATTCATGTATTTCTCGAAATTTATAAATAAAATTCGGTTTCGGAAAATGGTTTTTTTTGCGGGTTACTTATAATAATAATAAAAAACCTGCCTAGTAACTACCTAAGTAAAAGTTTGTTTCTCGGCCATCGCGCTTTGTAGTTTGTGGTTTTCGTGTTTGCAGACAGGAGGCATATTTTCGTTTCGGAAAATAAAGATTGCCGACGCGAATTCTATACCCCCTGTAGGCGGTAAAAAATATTCACATGTTAGAATTTTGATGCATACAGAATCTCTATCTTAAAATATAACTAGATTTATGATTTGTTATGAAACACATTAGCAATGTAGGTATGTATATTTCAGCTAGTTACTTCCGACAGTTATATTACTAACAAATTGTTTATATCAACTTTATGTTTTGTTATATTTGTGTTCAAATAAAAAAATACAAGTTTAGTATCAATAACAAGCTATAAAAGATTATAAGCTGTTGTAAATCAGCGACTAGTTTTACACTGAATTAGACTGAGCTAGGACTATCTATTTAACATTTTATGTGATCGTAAAGCTTAAATGTAGGCTTAAAAACCAATATTAAATTGGAATGCGACGTTTATGATGACACTTTATATTAAATGAGAAAGTAGTTATTCAGAAATCGAGACCAACACTTACAGTATAACACAACTTAGATTAAACATCAGCAAAATTCGTAAAAACGATCATTTCCGAAAAGAGTGCGCCTACAACATGATCTTGTTGAATGTTGAATGGCGCGATAGTGAATAATTTTTATTAGTTGTGTAAATCGGAAGAGAAGTGTAGATATACGATTTGCCGTTGCTACATCTAAGTTGTGTCATACTGTACCCAACTAGATTCAATGATTGACATGACAAGTTGACAACCCATCGCCAAACTGATATATTCACATCACGTTCTCGTACACTCGAACACGGGACCCGTGACGTCACGGCCGCCATGTCGCCATAATATCCTGACATTCCCGTTGCATGTTGTGACTTTCTGTTGTTTTGTGACTTGCGCCTTGCACCTTTATTTTAGCATGGAACACTTCACGCAAGTGCTGTGCAATTTTGGACTCTTTAGTTTTGGTGACTGAATAGCTTTTACTGTCATAAATCTTTTGAGAATGGTACTTGCTGTCTAGCGAAACGTTTTATGGTATAATTTTATTCCGAGGATGCGAAAATTGAGCCTTTGCAGGCAATCTGTATGGAACATTCAAGCTTCTACTGAGAAGGCATAAATAGAAATAAATATGTCAAGATTTATATTTACCTGGACTATAGGCTAATTCCTAGAACGGAGGTGTCCATCAATACAATATTTACTGGCTAATTAACGGTTTGCGGAAATCTGCCAAAAGTTGGCGGCAAGTGTAACATACGCAAATGTATATTGGTAGTAGTAGGTGTAAGTAAATATTGAAATATATTTCGACTTTGGTATAAACAAACGCTTTAAAAAGATACATAAACTTTAGATAATGTAGTTATGAACTATTGCATATTTTGATGAGGTTCCGGGTTCTGCAAAATGTTTGTTTACAACTATCCATCACTCGAGGTTAATCAGAGTCTAGGAGTTAGTTTATTAATTGAAATCCATCCGCATGTTTACCTACATTTTTCTTGTTTGCCATTAGTATCATGACTCTCATGATTATCGCTGTGACACTGACAATGACCGAAGAAGGTGCCTGCGCGTAAAGTCTAAAAGTTTATACAACTAATTATAACTCGATGTTTATGCTTTACTCAATAACTTAACATGTAGTGATCGAAGAAGCGTTCAATAAAATCTTATCAATAAGCCTATAGTCTCGCCTTTCTCAATTATATTTCATTGCCAAGATTCGTCAGCTTGCAGCTGCACGGATTTTTGTATTTGTTTTGTCTGAGTTGCAGACTGGCTTCCTTATGCTAAGTTTAGTCATCATTGTGTCTTTTCATGTCATAAATAAAAGGCGTTCATCTTCTGACACCATTAAAGTACAAATAACTAAACACTTATTATTGACTAGCTGTTCCCCGCGGTTTCACTCGCGTTCCCGGGATAAAAAGTAGCCTATAAACCTTTGGGGATAATGTAGCTTCCTATTAGTGAATGATTTTTTCAAATCGGACCTGTAACTCCGGAGATTAACGCGTTCAAACGAACAAACTCTCCAGCTTTATTATTAATATGGACAAAGTATAGATATCACATGTTACACATGATTTTCTCCTTAGGATTTGAGAATTACTAACACATCGTATGGAAGCAGTACATTTCTTAGATGATATATCTCAGGAATTGCATCCAAAACAGGTATAACTACTTCTTCGTTACTCTCCATTACTACCTTGAACATTACATCATGAATATGTTAACTAACATGTATTTTAACGTTATGACACAATATGACTAAACATTTGTAACTATGAGTTACCCTTAGTTACTCAAACGTATAAATCATAGCGAGATGGTGGAGATGAGGTGATGATGATCTTTGGGCACTTGCCAATGCGCCGGCGCTTCGCAGAACTCATTTTACAGATTGAGAACGAATCATTTGGTACTTTCATACAGTTTTTCTAGGGAATATGCGATTAATACATATGCGCAGGGCGGTTTGTTGGCATCGCTAAGTATGATTATTTTTTGTTTCAGTAGTTTTTACTTTTTTGTGCCAACAAACATTGGATATCAGAATGTAAAGGTAGTCGTGATTGACTCGAGCAAAACCAGTGTGGTGTGACGAAGGTCTATGCTCAGCAGTGTCCTAAGAAGCGCTTTTCTGGGTAGGTAAAATGTATAAGTTCGGATGTAGGAGGTAATCTCGCTTTACTGGTCCAACTAAAAAAAACTACTTTTTATTACAGGCTGGTTAAACCGCTGGACACAGTTAACAATCACTTAACTACACTATCATAATATAGACATATATAGAAAAAAATAGTAGAGTCTAAAAATTGTAACTGTTGACATTCATAAGTGCCTTATTAGGGCCTAAACTGAATAAATGAGTTTTTGATTTTGATTTGATTGACATAACAAAGTAGAAAATAAAGCTAATAAGTAATCGTCATCAGCAACAACTCCAAAGCCTGGCGATGTTTACTGGCTATAAAGCGAGACAATGGTTATTGAGACACAGCGCGTGCGTCAATCCGAGCAGGACTGTTGCGCGTGCGACGCTTGTTGTTGATGCTCGTTGCTAGGTTACCGATTGGATTTTGTTTAATGTTACGGTTGAACTAGTTAAAGGTGCTATCGGTGATTGGTAAGCAGCTGCAAATTTTATTATGCTAATAAATTTCATTGTGTGAGCATTAAGTACAAGCGCGAACTCATTTTCAATGCTTAATCTCCATGGTTACCAAACGTTTCTGGGTGAATACATCCAATGTTTAAACATCAAAATAAAGTCTTAAAATAATATTTTCCTTTTAAAGGCATCTTTCTTTACGTGCTTAAGTTTGTTTGATGTAAGTCTATTTTTCTCTTGCTTTCTCGGAATAAATCTGTTTAACCAGATTTCAAATCCAACTTGTTTTTGTTGAGTTAGCGAATTCATCTTAAAGTCTTTGTTATTGCAAAAGTTGAATCTTGTAATGTTACGTTTAGTTTATTTTAAACTTTGAAAATAAATAGTGAGAGAAGTGTTAGCTGCGGTATAAGGATTCATAAACTTACCTTCTTTATGTAGATGTGGCATCTGATACTTTGGTAATACTAGAATGTAACCGCAATTCCATAGGCGTTTATGAGCTTTAAGGCGTTTTATGGTCCGGGAATGCAGGCTTATTTGACTCTTAATACGGTAACTGAGATTATTTGTAAAGGGCTGATTCATAAATTATGTGACACAGATCCTTGAGATTTTGGACCACCCATTGGTTATTCATTTGAATCAGAAAACCTAAGTAATATCTATATTTTAGCATTACATAAGTAATGTAACAGAATAATAGCCTAAATGTATGAGTAATCTCGTACAAGAACCAATGCAATTAAAAAATGTATGCAAGTTCAGCTAAACATTAAATGAAATGAGAGTATAAATATTATTAAATAATAGAGCTTATTAATAATAACAGTGGACTCATCTATAGTAGATAATTATGAACTCGGTTAAAAACCATGGTAAAAAAATATAAAAGTGAATTTATGTAACTTTGCAAAAAAAAACATCATAAAAAAAATTCTTTAAAAAAAATATGCCTAGCAGTAAACAAACCAATGCGCTTTGTTGTAGTAGCAACTTCTATCCTCTAGGACCTAGATTCTAGTTTTTTTTCATGATTATGACAAACGGAGGAATTAGTCATTTAATTTTCAGAAATTCTTTGTTTAATACAATCGTTTTCATGAAAGTATTTTATTTACTTTATCAATATTATGCATACAAAAAAACGGTGCCAGACTTATTTTTCATCACTCGAAAGTGTAAATAGATCAATCACTTTCTTTTAATAAAAATAATGACCCTCTTAACGCATCAGTGGTTGGGTCAAGCATGGAAAATATAATGAAAACACTGTTTCAGACAGCAGTGTTTTTCAATCTTTTTGAGAACGCGACCCCTTTCTTTACAGCTTAAAAATTCTAGCGAACCGCTAGTACCATAAACAAACAAAATATTTGTGATCTGAAATAATTATTTTGCCCTTTTCTTTTGCAAGCGACCTCTTGAGTAAGGCTTTGCAACTCCCAAGGGGTCGCGACCCACAGTTTGAAAAACACTGGTCTAAAGATTAAATAAATATTATTGATGGAAATATTAAAAAAAACAAGAGTACAGTTGCGCCGTCGTTTTCACACTTCATTAGTGAATGTAATTCTGTTTACAGTGTTTCTGATCTCTGTTATTAGTTTGTTATAAAATGGTATCGAAGCGAGGTATATTTGTTTTGCTATAACGCCTAACCTAATAATCATATGTTGTTGGATTTTCAAAACATAACGTTTTGTCAGCTGTTAACTTTTTTCATTCTCATTGTGTTATGAAGAAAAAACTAACGCGTCAAAATGTGATCCTCTTTCTTTGAAGTTGGTTAAGAACCTTGAGGTTCGTAGGCTTTAAGTATCCACGTGCTCTTAAGGTTAAGGTCAGGGGAGACATTTTATTGCTTCAGTGGCGTTTACCCGAGTGAAGTGAAGGACGCATAGAAGGCTTGCAGAATATTAATCGGTTCATAGCCTTCAAAGTATATATAAATAACGCCCCCTTTTCAATACGCCTTCTTTTTTCTAGATAACCCTTCCTTGGCAGTCGAGTAAAAAGAGTTCTGTATTGTATTGAACAAAGGTCAATCTGTATGATGTTACCAATGAAAAATTTTCACAGGAACGCGTATTGTGGGGCTTGTTTTTTTATGATTCAGTATAAATAAAAAGTAATGCAGCATAAGAAGTGGTCGTAAATGTCAAATGTTAGGTATTTATTGAACATGATGTATTCTCATTGTGTTTATAGCTGGAAATATGTAAAACTTATAAGTCTTAATACCTAATAATGTTTTTTTTTTTTTTGGAAATGACTTAAGTTGGTAGCCAATGATGGCTTCATCAACCTTACTGGAAAAATCGGCGAGCGCACAGGGTTCTCAACAAAGATGTAGTACCTACTTATGGATTGCTGGTATTGGTAATTCACTGTCCCTCTGAAAATTATGATAGCTACGTTGAAACTTACGTTTATCGATTGCAAACTCCCTCCCAAAATATTTGTCTCACTCGATCTCAACACTCATCGATATCTTTGTTTCTTTCCAGGTGATAGACTTCGGCAGCTCATGCTACGAGCACCAGCGGGTGTACACGTACATCCAGTCGAGGTTCTACAGAGCGCCCGAGGTGATGATGGGTGCGCGGTATGGCATGCCCATCGATATGTGGTCCTTGGGCTGTATATTAGCGGAGCTGCTAACAGGTGAATATTGGACTTTATCCATTATAGTACAAGGCTTATATTAGGAATGATACTGAAATCCAAATTCTAATTATCCTACTAATTTTATAAATGTGAATGTATGTGAGGATGTATGGATGTTTGTTACTCTTTCATGTAAAAACTGCTGAATGGATTTAGATGAAATTTGGCACATAAATAGATTATATTAGCGGAACATAATAGAATAATCAACATTTAATAAAAAGAGTAAAACCTCATTTATAGACAATAAAATGAAATGAGACCACCTTGGAGCTATACTGAACCAAACGCAAAAATAATTATTAAAATATCGGATCATAAACAAAAAAGTTATGCGTGAAACAACATACAAAAATCTAATAAAAAAAACATACAACGTAATTGAGAACTTCCTCCTTTTTTTGTAAGTCGGTTAATAATTACCCTGGTTGGTAGAATTTAGATTGTTTCTGTAGTGTGTTAGTTGTTTTTAAATTCTACGAATGCCAGTTTTAAATTCTAATAAACTAATTTATTTAGTGTGTTGTAGACATTTCAATTAACGTAACATTCAAAGATTTTTTTTAAAATGTATGTATGTAAAATGTACAAGGCCTAAATGTAAATATGACGTTACAAGGCCGTCTAACGGTCTGTCTGAGTGGAGCCTACCTGAGTAGGGACGGTTTTACATTTTCAATTATCTGTTAATATTTCATGAGCAACGTCATAACATGAAAATAGAGTTAAATTTTTTTGTAATATTTTATTCAATTTTAAACACACAGAATTCAAATAATTCATTCAGAGGATACACGTGTCTTCAATATTACAAATTATAATAATTTGTTATTACCCAAATCACTGGTAATCATTACCTTTTCCCCGTTGGTTTTAGTATACAATAGAATAGAACCTAACAGGAATTTAAAAGGCTTTGCCTCACCTGAACTTCGCAGACGTTGAAAAAATAACTACGCAGACCATTTAAGTCAGGCTAGCCAATTGACCGGACAGCTTAAATACCATTTTGAAATGTTACAAAAAGCTTTTGCTTCCTTTTGTTACCCGTCGTTTATTAAACCGTTATTATTTGCCTCTAATAAGGTCGAAATGTCATTGGTCATATTAAAAAAATATGTTTATCTACTCTCATATCGTAATGTTCTTATTATGAAATCAAAATCAGTACTTTAATGACCCACTTTAGGCACACCCGTGTATAATGATTCATTATAGTACAGTTGTGTTCCCAAGATAATGCTATAAAATAACTTTTTTTCTATTAAAGTACACTTTGGACCTATCAATAGTATAATCAATCAGTATCAATTCAATTTGACGATGACAATGTGACAAATTTGTTGACTTGAAATTTAGAGGTAAGAATTTTTGGGAGTTGGCAACACGGATTAAAAACTCGTGTGATACTATTAAGAACCTCGCCTACGGCTAGGTACTTAAACTCACACTCGTATTTAATAACCCCTATTATGCAACAGTATCATAAACTACTATTCTTAAATTAATGTACTGTGCACGAAATTCTTAAATGTGATGATTGTGATTTTTATAGTCTTAGAATGTTATTGTCTTGTATTATTTTTAATATACTAGTGTTTTTTGCTGTTAATCTACATCTAAGTATAGATAAATATCTATACTTACTAATAATAAAGGTGAAGAGTTTGTTTGTTTGAACGCGCTAATCTCCCAAGTTACTTACTGATCCGATTCGAAAAATTATGTCACTACTAGGAAGCTACATTATCCCCGGAGGTTTATAGGCTACTTTTTATCCCGGGAACGCGGGTGAAACCTCGGGGAATAGCTAGTTTCTCGGTAAATAGTAATCTGAAACCTTTTCAAATTTGATTACCTTATCAGTATTTAAAATGTTGTATCCAACACCGACTGAGTAACAATAAAATCTATCCTCCTAAAAAAGATTTAGACCATGATATATTAGGCTCATCATCCATAGATCTTTAACTCATAACCTAACAATTGCAGGCTTCCCCTTACTGCCCGGCGAGGATGAAGCGGATCAGATGGCATGCATCATCGAACTCCTGGGCATGCCGCCGCAGAAGCTCATAGAACAGGGCAAGCGCTCCAAGAACTTCATCAGTAGCAAGGGTCTGCCGCGGTACTGTACCGCGACCACACTCGCTGATGGTACCACGGTGCTGAGTGGAGGTGAGATTATCAAATTAAAGCTAAGATTTTGGCACAAACTTTGTGGATCACTTTTATTTAACTTCATATGTTAGTATGCTTACGTCGAAACTGGCATGTCAATTTTAGCCCACTTCCCGGTGTCCAATTGATCTGAAATTTGGTACACATATGTAAGTCCGATGACATTACAATAATGTGATATCATTGGGCAGACTTTAAAAAATATTTTAACTTACTATCTTTGATAAACTCTAGAGTTGGCACTTCATTACAACATTAATTTTAAAAAATCACAATATGCGTCGTTTATTAAATTACCTATTAAACAGAAATATGTCACATCAAAAACAAACATCAATGGAAACCGCGGAGGCGAGATAAAAAATATGTTGCCATTTAATTATGTAAATATAGTATTATGTAACAAAAAAGCGCCTAAAAGCGCGCACAATTAACTCGCCGTTAATATTTAAATTGACGATAAATAACATTATCTTGACTTTAATCCCAATTTATTATGTACACACGGCCACAGATCAAGCTACACATTTTTGTTGCAAAATAGCGCCTATTACAAGCGCATAAGGTGCCGCAGTGTGTAGCTTGATCTATGGCCGTGTGTACTAAATGCTTATAAATCTGTAGGTATTCACGTGTAGATGCTATCAACGCCAGACGCTGCAAAGATTAACCAGCTAACAACTAAAAATATCAGAAGCGTCACAATATTTGCGTAAATTCCTTCGCTGTCACGCAGTGCTTTCATTAAACGTCATTACTAAGTGCATAACTATAGAATACTATAGTGAATCACGAATTCCTCAGTTACATCAGGCGATATATTCACCCACATTATTTAGCAAATATTTAGACTGACCTAAAATTAAATGTTGGTAAAAATAGTATTTGTTATGGAAAAAAAACACACTAACTTACATCAATATTGATTCTAATTAATAGCTTTTAAAATAACCATAACGTGCTCTTCCAGTTGTATAGCTAACCTAACCAATGCATAAAACATCTGAAAACACGTGGAACATTAAATATGTTGTACATTTAATGCATTTTATGATTTTTAATTACCAGTAGAACCATAAAGAGTAGATCATTTGATGCTGTGAAACTATGACGTCATAGGGTAATATTTCATACAAAATTCCATATAAACTATCGTTTTGACATTTATTAAAAAGTAGCTGATTTGATAAGTCAGTCAACTACCCTATTGTATGTGTAACATAATAACTAATATTAATGAAATACTTAATAATAAATAATTACTTTTAATAATTTAAATTAATCAGTAATACGTGAAAATTCTGCTTCATTTTGGTTTTCGCTCTCGCTATCAGCCTGTCAAAAATGACATTGGTCCCAACACTATTTAAATTACATGAATATGACTTGACTTGATGACACGCTGAGTCATAGATTATTCAGACGTGGACAGACGCATATGTTTAAATATGCAGATATGTGAGTGAACCGTCTGAACTTTTTGGTCAGCTGCCAAATGTGTAACGAGTAACGACTTAGATAATCCTATCTAGTTTGTCTCACTGGATTCAGTGTTATTTTTCCTCGAATTTATTTTATAGCTCACTAATTAATTGCAAATAAGTGTACAATTTCTATGTTTTTAGTTTAGGATTACTTTTTTTTATGTTTGGGTGAGGTTACAGTTGAGTCATAGAAGGTTTAACCCAGACCCAGGCCCAGACATATTGGTGATCGTAATTAATGGCTGTATACCTGGAAACCGGATAACTTGATAGACATTAAGTTTTTGGAACTGGAATACCTACTAAAATCATATGGATATAAAAATATATATCTGATGATCTAATATCTGTGGTTTCCGCCAATCGAGTTGCTGATCTTTTCTTAGGCATCCATTTTTCTTTTGTTTTTGTATTACGATTAAATGGGATGACCTATTGACATTAATATTATAATGTTATTATTACAGGTATGTCACGGAGGGGCAAGCCCCGAGGACCTCCCGGATCAAAGAGTTTCGTCACGGCCCTCAAGGGCTGCCAGGACAAATTCTTTATTGATTTCATTAGAAGGTAAGATATGATAATTATTTTATTTAACTATTGTTCAAATCTATTCAAAATAAAGGCTAGCTTACCGTGAAGGTCGCTCGAGCTCAGCAGAAGGCGAATGTGTGTCCTCCTCCATAGACTACAAACATAATAGAGTGATTATTGTAGTTTTTTTTGTTGGAAACTGCTAGAATCGAGCAGCCTAGGACTCGATTTAGCAATCCATTGGATGCCTTTTTTAATCCTGGTCGATGACGGAGAATCTGGTCTTCTTCTCATATAGGCAATAAAATATATTTATTTTCGGACTTACTTAAGTTGTTTTTCACTCAATAACATTGATTGATGAAACTTTTTATATATTATTGAATTGAAAGTGCAACCAATGTTAAGATATTAGGCGGTCAAACAACTTTCACATTTTATAAGGATAAAGGTCAGACGTTAACTGTTGTTATTAAAAACGCCGATTGTTTAATTTATTATGTTTTTCTCGAAAATCTATCAACAGTTGAAATTATAAAAGGAGTTAATGGACGTGATGTTATAAATAGTGAATTATGGTTTTTTTATGGTTAGACATATTCTACTTTTACTATGTATAGTCCTATTGTGTATCGAACCCCCGACCTTCGTCACGGCATTTGACATCACTACCACTGAGCTATCATCGCCTCAAATGGATCGATATAGTAGTCGAGCTGTATAATTCTCGATTCGGAGATCCTGCCGAGGTTCGATGTTCGGGAGAGATAAGTGGCGATTGACGTCATGTGACTATGTGGTAATGTGTCTGAAAAACGGCGACAATACTCGCCACGCCATATTTCTTTACTCAGTAGTCGTGTCACTAGGGCCTAATTGTATGTGAGATTCCAATGAATAATTACGTTAAGGAGTAAAGGAGATAAGAACATGGTGTCACGTTGCTCCGACGCATGGCAAATGCAAAACGTGATCGAGACACAGCATAGTGACAACAACAATGTTTAATATATGTTAGGAAATATTTAAGATAATTTAATTAAATATATGTTGTTGGTTGCGCTAATAAATAAGTAAATAAATTTGGAGTCGATAGCTCAGTAGTAGTGGCGCGACGAAAGTCGTGGGTTCGAATCCTACAATGAGCTTGAGCTTTCGATGAAGGAATTAAACTCGTCTGGAAATCACGATTCTTTTCTGACATTAATAATGAAAAATTTAAAATTTTAATAAAACTATTCCTGGTCATATATTCTCCATATATACCTATTTTTTACAAATCTCTTGCAACAAATAATGCAGAGAAAAACTTTATGTAGAATCATCATTTTTCGTGTATAATGCCTTAATGATATGCATATTGTGTTGTGTTGTGTATGGTAGGTGCCTAGAATGGGAGCCCGACAAGCGGCTATCCCCGGCGGCGGCGCTGCGGCATGCGTGGCTGCGCCGGCGCCTTCCTCGGCCGCCGCACGACGACGAGCCGCCGCCGCTGCCGCCCACGCACGTTAGTATCGCGCACCACGCCAAGCGCCAAGCCTCCACCAAGTGCACTGATAAATAGGTTTGTTTTTGTTTGCTTTGGTTTTTTTTTGGTTGGGTTTTACGGGGGTTAAGGTATGCTTGTGGTGATTTTTGTAGGTGTTTAAAATATTGAAATCTTGTACTCCATGTAAGTATGAAGAGATTGCAAGTATTTTTTTTTAATTCAGTAGTAAACTGTATTACAGGCGTCCAAAGATAATTTCTTAAAATAATAGTAGATTATCTAAAAGATCGTCGATATTATCAAGATATAAGCAAAGTTTATTTGGATAGTATTTCAGTGAGATTACGCAATTTAAAAATCTTAGGTGTACCTAGATATGAGAAATTCATGGATCTTTGGGATAGTTCAGGAATCCGTGAAATTATGGAGTTTATACATTAAAAAAAAAATAAAGTTTAGACCACAAGCAGATTATACCTAATTAAAATTATTTTGCTATTATAATTAAGTTTGTTTTATTTTTAATAATACCAATTTCACCGGGATTAACGTGAGTACTTCATTGATGTACGTTTGTATCAATGTAAACTTTACTAATATGTTATTTAAGTATATTTTTAAATAACATTTTATTTACTAAGCATACTTCACGACAGTTCTATAATATAATGCTTTATTTGTCTGCATGACAAACTGTCTTTGAACTTGTGGATGTCACATTTATTTCTAGCTTTTGTCACAGCTTTTCTAAAGATGCAGAGCAGTTAATGATTCACTCGCTTAAATACAATCCTAGAAATTTACCGCTTTTCAATAGTAATCACAAGTTTATTTTAAAAGCTCTTTTTAAATCCTTAGGTATAAGTATAACGCTATATAGGAAATACTTTAATTTCACTTTTTATTGATCATTGAATTAGTATTGCATGTCGCAGACAAAGGAGTGCAATTACTGCGCATTATAATATAGTAATTTATATCAATGTCGTCCTAGTTTTTGTTCGATACTAGGTATTAAATAACTTGTAGGTACCTATTATGGCACCAATCTTATGCACCAATGCTTTAAGGTGGATGGTCCGCTACGGAAGTATGTTGGTTTGAATCCGCCTAGTCCAAATACACAAAATATTAAGGTTTTTTGCACAAGATACGGGCATATCAGAAGCAACTACGCGATCATAGTCTTAAATGAACCAATAGAATTACAGCAAAATTGTTATTATTTATTATTAGCTGTCCCCCGCGGTTTCACCCGCGTTCTCGGGATAAAAAGTAGCCTAAATGTTATTCCAGGGTATGATCTATCTATGTGCCAAGTTTCATCCAAATCCGTTTAGCAGTTTTTGCGTGAAAAAGCAACAAACATACAAACTTTCACGTTTATAATATTAGTAGGATTCTAGAAAATGGGAGCCAAATTCAATGAAGCTCATTACCATTTTACGCGGTAGCTCCGCACTACCTGCGTCACAAATTTCATCGCGATTGGTTATCCTTTTGAGGCGTAAAAACAAACTTACTTTCGCATTTATTTTATTTGCAAGAATATTTGTAATATTCCATTTTCTTAAATCATCACGAACGGGATCCTTATTGATAGAGCACCGTAGATAGAGGTGGCACGTTTATTTGTTATGTAACAGGTTGGTATTTGTGGTGTGTTACAGACGAGCGGCGGTGGCGGCGGCGGCGGCGGCGGGGCGAGCGGGGTGGGCGGCGCGGGCGCGGGCAGCGGGGGCGCGCGCGGCGGCTCGCTGCGGACGCCGCTCGCGCGCACGCCTGTCACCTTCAACGCATCACAAGTCGCCAGTTAGTATACCACTTACAATACTTATGGTCCTAATTGACATATGGAGGAGCAAGCTGGATAACTCCTCAATTTATAAGGGAAGATATTCTGGCTGGGTCATCGTGCCTGGGAACCGCGACCCAACTTGCAGACGTTGAAATCTTGTACACACGATGCCGATTAATTAACTATATCTTTATATCAGGCGAATCAGACCACGATATACTCCATATCATTAAAAAAATACTTTAATTTTACATTTAAAGGGACATGATGACGTTTGCAACACCAGGGGTATCACTCGCGCGTTGTTGGCCTTGCAAAAATATTTATTTATATAAATAAGGGAAACTAACAGCTGTTCTAATGAATTACAATACGAGTTGAAAGACGTCCTAATGCGTTTCTCTGACTCAGCTCTCCACGTACAAAGTATAAAAAAGTGAGAGAAAGCCTCTTTAGCTTACTAATTCGAGTCGCTACGTAGGTCACCTTTGTAAATCGGCGGATTTCATTATTTCTGACTTTGTCGCTGTAGCATAGCTCTCTCCATAGTTTGCGACTTTAAAGCCCTAAAGTAAGTGTCCATATCTCAGTATGTATAATCAAGATAACGCATTATTGGTCTTTAGAAAATAGTCATAGAAATAATATATAATACGGCTAAGTTTTGAAGTCCCATAGCTATGTTAAAAGGTGATCATCCTCGAGTTCAAGCCTTCAGTTTCAGTGTCCATATACGTCTATTCTCGTATCTCAGCATATTTGGTGTTGTTTCAGAAGCGAAGCTACAGGCAGCACTGTCGGAGGAGAGTGGGACTGGGGTGGGAGTGGGGGCGGGCGTGGGGTGCGGGTCGCGGTACTGGCCTCCTGCCAAGCTGCCCCATCTACCCGCGCCCTCCTAGCGCCCGCCCTCCGCGCGCCGTCTCGCCAAGGTGACTATCGAACTCACTCGTTTTCTCTCTTATTAATTTTCAATTTTTATACTTATTTGCTGCTTTTGTCACTTATGCTGTTCCTCAAATGACGGTCCTTTCTCACTTATTTACTTTCCTTACATACTTCCGAACTCACATACTTTCTTCATTACATTTTTAATTTAATTACTTTTATAGTCATTTATTGACCTCACACTTTACTTCCGTTCGCATTTTCTCATTAAATCATACAGTTCTTTGGTACAGACTAACTTACTTTCCATTTTACCACTCACCAAAGTGCCGAAGGTGTCTCGCACCTGCAGGACACTGAAATGTTGCCGTGATTTGGTTGTATACAACCGAACATTTTGAAATGGCAATTTGTACTTTATGTTTCCTCATAATTTCTTCTGCAGGAACCCCAAACATTTACGGCTGTTTAAATGTATTAATAGTGTTGTTCATTCATCAGGTGTCATCGTTAGAGGCGCCCCGGCGGTGCGTGGGCGTGGGTGGCGGCGGCGTGGCGCGGCTGGAGCTGGAGCGACGCAGCCTGGACCTGGAGCGCGAGCTGGCCGGCCGCGCCTCCATCGCCTCGCTCGACGCCGACCACGTCGACCACCGCGTCTGATGCCCCCGGACTGTGCTCTCACCCCACTTGCCCGGGCTCTACTACTAGCACCCTCTAGTACCTACCTGGTGCAGGGACCTAGGAGACGTCGTGCGCGAAAGTGTTGTGTCAGTTGCGTGCCTGTTGTTATCTGACTGTTAGACAAGTTGGACGCCGATTCACGTCTTTGGGAAAATAAGGATAGTAATTTTCCTACCTATATAACTAATCGACGTCCACCTTTTCTAAGTTGTCAGTCCGCTTTACACCCAAGACGTGGCGTGATGTGATCGGAGCAACTAGCGCCCTCTGCTGCCCGCGGGGTGTTAGTTGCGTCGGTATCATGACGTCATGATTATTACAGTGTTCGATGTTGTGTTTTAAAATCGATTAATTGAACAAATCAATTTACAATAAGGCTGAAGGTTTAATTATGTTCCGCTTTCTCCAGTAATTACAGTTAATTATTTTATGTTTTTAGCGCAGCATGATCGACCTGAAAGCCATAAGGTATATTGAATCGACCATTATCAATAGTATTGTGGCGTTAAGATGTTCAAGTTTCGAAACGATATTGTAGTATGGATATCACTATTATAAAAAACGAATGTTTTACTGCAAGCAAAGCTATATAAATTGACGTCAGAACACTAACGATACAATTAATCAATTTTTAGGCAGAACATCCTGTGGGTAGCGCGTAGTGGTGTAGTGAGTGCGTTTTCTCCGCCCCTGTCTCAATACTGGTTGGTTTTGTAAAGCGATTAATTGCTCCATAGAGACGTTATTTCCGACACGTCATATAGAGCAATAAATCCCTATCGAGCGTATTATTTTTCCAACTGAACTATGGATTCTCTTAAATGGACACAAATTATTTAGTACTGAACCATATACTCCCTATGTGTCCTTTCAACAGAATCGTAGAGTGTAACGAGCACAATCATTTTTCATGTTCCTATGTAGTATATTGTGTTGGAAACTTGTCGTTTATGTAGCGTATAGTATATCTGAGACAGGCGCGGAAGTCTCGTTTGGCGGCGAGCGTCAGAATCAATCTAGTGCATAGAGGCAAAATTGATCTCAATAAATAAAATAAAAGACTATGAAATAAGTTATACGGACATCTAGTGGAATTGTGCGAGTAACCTAACGTGTTTTACTGTTTTCTATGTATTATACATGTAACGTAAAAGTGGGGATGTTCGGATGTGTCGGTGTTAGTGCCTACTAAGTCTGGTTTAGAGTTAGGGAACCTCGACCACATAAATGAATAGAAATGAAACTCTTTGATCATTTTACCGAAAACGACTTGTGAGCTTACGAGAGTAGAATTTTTTTCGCTCGCACATGCTTCTTTCTGTAGTGAACGCGTTCGGAATTCGTAGAATCTTGCAGCGTATTTACACAAGATTTTAACTGAATTTTCTGATACGTCATGCCAAAATAAACGCTCGACTCGGAACGCTATTGGTCCGATGTTGGCGTATCGAGCATTCGAGCGACTTTTTTTAAGATAAAAAACGCTGAAAAATTCCCTCTCGAAGCCCTAGATTAAGCGAACTCATGTGTGTGACTAAAATAACGTAACAATTTTCTACAGAATCAAATATTTTTTCGTTTAATTATAATTTAATAATTCGATTTAAGTTTAATTCTCGTGTAATTAGTTTAATATCTCTCAAGTGATATAGTGACGCTGTATTTGTAACAAAATGGTGACCTTATAATCGGAATTCTTAAAGGATTTAAGGGTAGTTAGAGTTACAAGGCCTTTTAAGCTAGTTTAAGGAGCTAAGCTATGCAACTTGTTTTGGTGAATATAGCATAGTGAATGTTGTGATGCGTTGGTTTATGATTTACAAGTACATACATACACAAATGTTGATTTGTACAGCGCTTGTATATTACTCACACCTTCGGTGGACATATAAAAGCTGTATTATTGGCCATACGTTTGTATATTTGTTAAATAGCACGTATAAACAACATATTTCAGTTAGCATTTTTTTTTATTTAACAATATGACTAGACACAGTATAATCTAATTTGTTTTTATTTTCAAATGTTTTCGTCAAACATATCAATGTTGAAAAATACATTTTGACATTCATCCGTTAATTTTGATTTTTTTTTAATAATCGTGCAATTTATATAATTTTGATACGCGAAGCTTTCGACGAACCATAATTTAATAAAGTCATAAGTGCAATATGTTTGACATACAAAAAAAAAACATTTTATAATTTGTCTTCCTATATATTTTGTAACATTTTACAAAAGGCCTATGGTGTATATTCAATTAGCATTTCTTTTATTTCTCGACTAGGTTATAGATATTTTTTTGTTCTCTATGAAATACAAAAATGTATTATGTTTTTTAATGAAATGAATGTTTGCGGCTATTTGCCATGTACCGTAGGGTAAGTTCACATGTTCAGAGCTAACACTTAATCCGGAATCAGACATGAATTCCGGATCATACTTGATTTTTACCTGAATGCAACCATTGCATTGCTAGTTTTTGGTTGGACTGTGAAATTTAAAGTGCACCTAGTAATTACATTTATCTGTTAACATTCGACTAATTATATAATCAATTATTTAAATAGCAATTGGAATTATCCAAATATTGTGTTCATGTAACAATTTTATTCTTCATCATACATCGTTCAAAGCAATGTCGACAATACTCCCAAATAATTGACAATAAGATATTAGTAATTAAATAAGTCATTTGTTGGACGAATTTTTAGTTTCAGTATACATTAGTATAAATTTTATGTAGGTTACTACTTATGGGTAGTTTAGGTAAACTTCTACTTAAATATAACATGATGATGATAATGGTGCATATGAAATTATTCCTATTATGTAAGGGTGCTTAGCTTTTAACATGTTTACTTGCCCTGGACGTAATTTTATTATTTGACGGTATCTCACTATACTCAAAATAGCATTTTTTTTTATTTTCGATAAATGTATTAAGTTGACTGCCGTTCGTTATGCTCAATAATAGTTTAATGTCTTAGTAGTCTGGATTTCTCGATTAGTATTGACAAATTACGATGACATTAGTTTAATTTTAAACATGAGTGCACACGTATTGTAATTCCGGATTTAGGCACATTCTTCCGAATAGTACCGGTATATTTATAGATCAATCATCGAAAATGTGGTAAATTCAGTTCTTCCACTATAATATCTTTATAGCACTTAAGCTGATATTCTGCTTAGATTTTCATTTTTCTATTTATATCATCACTGGAACTTAAAATTCGTTATCAAAATGTGTCATCGGTGCAATTACTCCGGAAATAAGTCACCGTGCGTGTGCACACAGGTTAATCCGAATAGCGGTTTAAGGTATTTAGTCAATTATTGTATAGATTTTTTTATTTTACAAAAACGACGGCTGACTCGAGTCAATTCAGTTCAGCCCTGAATTTCAAATTGTGATAGCTTATGTATCATTCATTTGTAACGTATTTTTCATCACCTCGTCGACTTTTCGCATAAGCTATCTACTTGGCAATTATCAGTATTAAATCATTTTCATCCCTTCAAGTGTTCGACAACTGCCAAGTACATTTTTAGTTAAATTATAAGGTATAATTTGCTGTATAATTACGTATAGCAACAATTCTAGTTACTATAATTAATTATAGCTTTCGTTGGATCGCTGCATTTCTGTTTATACCTAGTTATTTTTTTGTGAAATAATTGTGTTCTCATTTTGTATGTAAAGCTGGTGTTTCACACTTTGAAACTCGTAGCGACAATGTGAATACTATACAATTTAAATAAAAGAATTATATAAATAAATAATATTGGTTGTGTTATTATTTTCTTCGATATATTGAAACAAACGTAAATACGTGACAATTTAAATAAGGATCGTGGAGTAAAATTTAGATAAAACCTTAGATCAGATAAACGTATTGATTTTATCTATCATTCAGTTGCTTCTTGCCAATAATTTTTGCAACTCTAAAAACACTCCTCATTTTTTAATAATTCGATTATTTTAACAAAGGTAAGGTAAATAGTCGGCCGTATTTCAAACAAATTGAGGCAATTTAGAACTCATCCTTGTGATAAAATAATGTAAAATTAAAAACCTACTTGCTATTTTAGACCACCCTTTTCAGATATACAGCCAGTATGGATGTTTATTCATTTTCTTCTTTTACAAACTAGGTAAATTATGCTTAGGCCTGTTTTTAACAACAATCTCAATGGAAATGACACACCATGGAAGGGAGCTCTAGTGCAGCTATTGGCACACACCAGTAGGTACTTCACCGAAAGCTCAATGTAGGTTTTTAGCCCACGACTTTCGTCACGGGATTCGACGTCACTACTGCCGAGATATTATACCTATTATCGCAATAAATTACAGCATTCTTTCAGCTCAATTTGTGAGTAAGCATACCTATATTTTATATTTAAAACTAATGAAGATTTTGTTTTAATAAAAGGAATAATCGGGGTGGGAATCCACCATCCACCCCATGCGTACGCGGGTGCGGCTAGACCCTAGCTAGAGTTGATAACTCTACCACGCATTTTAGCTCTTGATTAGGTGATACTTTGTAGTCTTGAATTAGAAATATCAGTATTAGTTGTTTACCTATCTATAATAACTTGTTACCTCTAGCCACCACATCATTTCACATTAAATAAACATATATTTTCAGCCATTTTAGGCACCCAGACAGGCATATTTATTTCCACCCTTCCTGCGGCAGTCAGAGTAGTAGGTAGGTATCCTACCCGTAGTAAATTATGTGCTGTGTGTGGTAGTGATTCTACTGATTACTGATCTGCCATACTCACAAATAAATTTTCACAATGGCTTGCCTACGCTTCTGGCCAACTGTTTCGTCACTTTGTAATGATGCAAATGCTTTTATCTGTAAAGGCAATGCAACGATTCAATATCTACGACCTTCTCTTCTCTCGACAGGTGCACGCTTGACGCTCGTTACGCACGCGACAGTCCCGCGCCGTCCGCTGTCACTGTTACTTCGCGCGCTAATTTCGGTCTCGCGCCATCGCATTTGCGCGCGAAATTACTTTTTTTTATTAAAGTTTTAAGTCTTGTGTTTGTGGTTTAGTGTTAAAAAAAGTGATTCTAGGGAGAGAACTTATTAAAATTAAAAGGTGAGTTAAAATCAAAATTGATGTAATGTAGGGTATGTCAGGAAAATATAAAGTTAAAACAAAAATATAAAATTTAAGTAACCTACCTACACAGTTGTCATAATATTCAAGTAAGCTAATTAATGCAAAGCTATATGTTCACTTAAGTTTATAGTAGTAATTAGTACCTACCTATTTTAAATCCCACTTTTTCAAACTAGGACAAATAAATACATCGACATGATATCGTCCAAATAAATCCATCATTCCTGATTCAAAATATGTAATGAATATGAGTGAGTCTATTTTGTTGACTTCAAAAATATTAATGTTACCATTAGTTGCACACATTAGGAATGCATTAAAGGTGGTGTGAAAACGTATTTAGGTTACGTTACATAATGATAAAATTATCAATAATTATTTTACAAATAACAATAAACTTCCATGTTAGTTAGAATCAACAGTAATCACTGTACTATCAAGTGAAGTAATTTGCTCAAAATATTAACAAGAGTTTATTGAATCTGGATCTGATTTGAACTAAGGTGTGAATTTTCGTATATTGTCGGTAAAATGATTATAGTCGTCTATGGTTTTTTATTCTCCCGCTTGTGGAATTTTGATGTGCATCTTCATAAGATCACCTGCTTAATATGTTTTTTTTAAATGAACCTTGATTGTTTTTGTGTTTCCAATTATGGTCTGAAACGTACAGCATGCATAACGACCTAATAATAATAATGTTGGAGAAACTTGATTTTTATAATAATATATAATATTTATTTCAAAGAAATACCTAAGTTCATAGATAGGTTAAAAAATAAAAATCGTGGACATACAAAATTGGCATTAAAATGATGTAGGTACCTAACCTATCCCGTGTAGGTACATACAGGTAAGACAGATGTTTTATGATTTAGAATATCTAGATCTTATTCTCTATTTGTGGAGATGCTTATTTACTTTCCTATCGTGCTATAACTGCCTATAACCCAAGGGTTTCGCATTAGCGATAAGGGGGCCAATTCCACTTATAAATTTTGATTAGATTACAATTGGATCGCAGCTGTGTAATCTTGTTCGACTTTTTTTTGTTTTGTCCTATTTTGTAGGTAAACAATAAAAATACTCTAAGTACTTATGCCGTTTGCGTGTTTTTAATATAATTATGCAAATAGGTATAACGTTTATTACACAGACTTAACGTAACTGTTTATATTTTTGTGACGATCGAGTTACCTACTTTTAAATGCTAATGATGATGTCATCAAAGTAAGGCAGAGTTTTGGTACATTTACTATTTCGATTTCACCCGCTTTCCTGAGGGATCTTACATTTGCCAGGGATAAAAGTAGCCTCTATGTTATTCCTGGGTATGATCTATCTATGTGCCAAGTTTCATCCAAATACGTTATGTAGTTTTTACGTGAAAGAGTAATAGACATCCATACCTACATCCTCACAAACTTTCGCATTTGTTTACTTAGTGTGAAATAATTTTAAAATAAAAGTACTTAGGTGACGTTTTTTTTTAATGGACAAGAAGGTGTTAGTTAGAGGTGACTTTACATCATTACGCGGACGAAGATGGCTCTCAACTGGGTCCACATATTACTTGAGTAGGTATACTTACCAGAGTGCCTGTTTTTATTTCTGTTCAGTTATGGTTTATAATTGGACGAACAGATGTATATCCCCATGCAATGACTCAACTTTAAAAACAAGATTATTGAACTTGTAACTGATTTTTTCAATGACAAAGTTAAAATTTGCTCATAAAAAAAAAGTATTGTGCTTTTGATGTTAATATCTATACTTATTTGTGCTTAAGGTAATAATTAAAATAAATAATACGTATATCTTGCAATATGACTCAATAACAACCTTTATGAACAAGGTCGTTGAACTTATACCTGAAATTTTCAATGACAAAGTTATAATTTGATCATAAAGCCAAAAGGGTTTGTGATTCTAAAGTTACGTGCTTTGTTTGTGCATTTATCATCCTACTATTAATACTTACGACTAGTGAAGATGTATGGATTTTTGTTACTCTTTCACGTAAAAACTACCGAACAGATTTGGATGAAACTTGGCATATACCCTGGAATAACATATAGGCTACTATTTCTCCCAGGAAAACATAAGATTCCTCAAGAATGCGGGTGAAAGTTAAAGAATAAATAAATTAAATCTTGTGTCTCCCTGTGAACCGCACCCCGAATCAAACCTTGCCTTAAATCCTACTGTATTATAAAGGCGAAAGTTAGTAGGTATGTATATATGTATAAAGGATTTCATTGAAACTGAGAACGTGGAAACCATGGAATGAAAAACATAAGACCCTCAAAAACGCGGTTAAATCTTCAGGGCGGAAGCTAGGACAAACAAAATATTATTCACGATAGTTCTATTGTTATTTCATAAAATAGATGGTACTTCCTCGTTGTTATCGCAATTCATCAGTTAATTATAACTTTCCAACATTCAAAAATGTTAGGAATTTCAATTGATCAATAAGTTTTCCCCACTTTTCTGACTTTAGTAGTAGGTAGATACTGATAACATTCGTTACTTGTAATATCTGTGCTTGTAATACTTAAACTGTATTTTAGTGTTTAAAATATCGTGCTTTGTAAATTACTTGCAACGGAGCATAGAACGTACGTAGGTAGGTATTAGGTATACATTCATAAATCTCAGATACTGAAATTGTTATGCAAATAACGATATCTACAGTTTTTCTCCACACTCCAATGTTTACAAATTCCTTCCATTGCACGCGTCGCGGACGATTTCAATTGTTTTCTTGTAGATACCACATTGCTTTTGTTTCTCTTTGAATCAGTCGGACAGATAAAAACAAAACAAATAAAATGGAGATGCACTCTCTTGAAAAAGCAGGGAATCAAATCGAAACCATACTTTTGTTCTAAGAATACGCGACTCTGCGTAGATCGCATCTAGGTAGGTAGGTACCTAGCGCCCTGCGCGGTTTCCAGCAGCTTTCCCCAGCTTTGATATTTTTTTTTAATTCCAAACAGGGCGAAAAATTATATGGTAAAGTTGGCCCTACCGAATACCGAAAGCGAATCAGCTTGCTGAAGTGGCAACAACAATTGTTTCCCGCGACCCTCACAAGATCGTCGGTCCACCTTGTGGGGGGCCTGCCACGCTGCGTCTTCCGGTTCGTGGTCGCCACTCGAGAACCTTTCTGCCCCAGCGGCCGTCGGTTCTACGAGGGATGTGCCCCGCCCGCTGCCACTTCAGTTTGGCAATTCTTCGGGCTATTTTGGTTCACCTGCGGATCTCATCATTTCTGATTCGATCTCGCAGGGAAACTGCGAGCATCTTTTCAAATAGAAATCCAAAATTATTATCACGATCAATGTTATTGATAATATTTGTTAGTTTGAATGTAGAATGAATCTCCGGAGTTCCTCACAAACTTTCGCATTTATAGTATTAACAAGTGTATTAATTAGGATTATCTGGGGGTTGTCAACTTGTCAAGTGTAGCTTCTGTGTTTAAACCGCCGAATCTTAGGTATAATAGAAAAAGAGAAATATCGACGATAGGTCTACCAACATTGATTCCTGTGTTACAAATCCATGCAATAAATACTATATAATACGAATACGAGGTTTGTATAGAAATACAAACCAAATTTACTTCATGTACCTAAGTAGGTACTTAGGTACATACTAATAAACATCAGTAAACGCTCTGTTGAACTCCATTTACGTTGTTTTGTCACTCGCATTTATCTTTAGATAATGACAATGACAACAAAAAAGTAAACCATAGGTATACATATGTTTGAATCGACATTCGGTTTTGCAACAAGTATGATAATTCATGTTTTGACTGTGCAAAGTTCGGTCAACCGGGATGAAGTCACATTTTCATAAATAGGTACATACTACAATTTATTGTTAACAATATGACGACTGTCTAAACATTTTTTCAAAGAATCATTGTACATGATTTTTATGTGTTTTTTTATTCATGTAATATTATTATGTAAGTACATGTACTTGATTCAAACCTTTTTATATTTTTTGTTTTTTTTTTATTATTATAAAAAGCAATGAAAAGATCCTACTATCAAAATAATAATAAAAATATATCTAGTTGATATAATGATACTCAGAAATAATAAGAACGCACTAGAAATATCGAGGCTGTTTTACTGAAAATGTATAAAAATAACACGGCAAATGATACCTAGATTTCAATTGAAGTTTTAAAGGAAGAGTTATAACGCAGTCGGTATTTTAACTAATTGCGACGAGTCGTAGGTGTCGTTAGATCACAATAGCCTCTTACAGCAATAATATACCCACCAAACACATTTTCATATAAAATGTTGCCAAGCCGAACCCTAACTTCACAAACTCTACTCCTTGTGAAGTTAGGGTGCGTAGAGGTAGGTAGGGCGTATAGAGTTAGAAGCTTGGCTCTACTGACATTTGATATATTTTTGACAGTGTGAGCCATATCGGCTTGGCAACATTTTACATATATGAAAATGTTGTAAGTATAAATACCTACCTATATTAATATAGTAGGTAATATTCTGAAACATGACGAAAGCCCTTTTATATGTATACACTTTTTGTAGTTTAGTTTGTATGGGAAAACACATACTAACCTATCTCTGTGAGGTAAATTACGTCGATCCGTTGTTTGTTACATTGCTGTGTGAGAAAAGGACAGACTTTCACAGGATTCCTTACCACTCGGAGATGTAGTTTCGAATAGTCATTGCACCTACTTTATATAAGTACTTACAATCTATAAAATATTGTCGTTAAGTAGGTAACTACATGTACTTATTCTTCATTTTACATATCGAGCGTAACGACGTAATATTTAAATATTAGAGAACAATTCAATTTTGCATCACCATGTTATATGCCAAATTCTTATCCGCCCATAGTAGCTGTCTTCTGGCAAAACACAATACACACTATACGTGACGTAATATAGTCCGGAATCGTTTGGTGCACTAATGAGTTATTGTTTTTTTTTAGTTTTGTTTCAATAATACCTACCTACTTGCTTCACGCAATTTTCAACTATTACCTCTTCATGCACAATAGTTTTTAAAAACATTTAGTATTAATAAGACTCCACTGTCCGTCCGTTTGTCTGTGAGCGTGCTGTATCTCATGAACCGTAATAGGTAGACAGTTGTTTTTTTTTTACAGATTTTTAATAGGTACTGCTGCCGCTACAAAAACTTGGCTATTTTTTTCATGAATGGTATACAAACATACGACCCACCTGAGTAAGCGGTTTCCTTAAAGTCAAAGACGCGAATGTCATTCTATAGCCCAGCTATTGAACTTGACACGTTTTGTTTCTCCATATCCCCTGTAATGGCTCTGTAATCTACCGCGACTAATATTAGATAAAACGGTCTGATCCGGTGCCTACAAAATTGAGTATGTATAAATATTTAAGTATATGGAAAGTTAAAGCAATTTATATTATACTAGCCGTTCCGCGCGGTTTCACTCGCGTTCCCGGGATAAAAAGTAGCCTATAACCTTCGGGAATAATGTAGCTTCCTATTAGTGAAAGAATTTTTCAAATCGGTTCAGTAGTTTCGGAGCCTATTCAATGCAAACAAACAATCAAATCTTTCCTCTTTATAATATTAGTATAGACTAGCGACCCGCCCCGTTTCGCACAGGTGTAAAAATCTTTGAATTTCTCGGATTTTCTGTACTATAATATGCATGTATTATACATAAAAACCTCAAAATCAAAAAATCAAATCAAAAACTCATTTATTCAGTTTAGGCCCTAATAAGGCACTTATGAATGTCAACAGTTACAATTTTTAGACTCTACTACCGGTTCGGAATACACTTGAACTGAGAAGACCCCGGCAAGAAACTCAGCAAGGCTTCTTTTTTTGTGGATCTTTTTTTTTTGAATTTATGTAATTACAGTTGTTGTTTTAAATATACATAAACTTCATACAATTATCACTTGGCCAGGGGGCTGCAAGTGCAGAGGGAAGCTACTACAACCATATATTCTTGTCTTCTATGTAATGAGTCACCTTATAGTAGGCCTTGTCAATCAACTTATGTTTAACATACTCTTTGAATCTATTATAAGACATCTTAGTTACTTCATATGGGATTTTATTATAAAAGCGAATGCAGTTCCCGAGAAAAGACTTATTGACTTTCGCTAGCCTGAATCTAGGTGTAACAATTTTATATTTATTTCTTGCATTTAGGTTATGGCGGCTACTGTTTGTGTCAAATAGATTTAAATTTTTACGGACAAACATAATATTTTCAAAAACGTATAGCGACGGTAAGGTTAAAATGTCAAATTCCTTAAACCGAGTTCGTAAGGATTCGCGAGGACCCAAGCAATAGATTGCACGAATGGCCCTTTTCTGCAAGATAAAGATAGATTCCAAATCCGCAGCCGAGCCCCATAGCAGAAGACTGTAGGACATTATACTATGGAAATACGCAAAGTAAACCAACCTAGCTGTAGCCACATCTGTTATATGTCTAATTTTTCTAACTGCAAAAGCGGCGGAACTCAATTTACTAGCTAAGCTTTCTATATGAGGACCCCATTGTATTTTACTATCTAATGTTATGCCGAGAAAAACTGTCCTATCAACTAGTTCGAGTCTAACATCATCGACTAGGACATGACTGTCATTCCTAGCAACATTGGGGAGAGTAAACCTTATACACTTAGTTTTAGAGGAATTACACCATTACCTTCCTCTTCAATCACTCTATCTAATAAAAAAACCGCATCACAATCCGTTGCGTAGTTTTAAAGATCTAAGCAAGCATACATAGGGACAGACAGACGGGAAGCGACTTTGTTTTATACTATGTAGTGATTCTTTTTTTTGTAACTAAGGTGTCTTATAATAAATCGAAATAATATGTGAAACAAAGACTGATCAACAAGGCCAAGGTGGCAAATTATATGAATTAATTTTATGTACCTATAACAAAACTGTAATTACATAAATTCAATAGAATAAGTTTCTCGTCGGAGCCTTCTCAGTTTAAGTGTATTCCGAACCGGTGGTAGAGTCTATTGTAATAATTGTAACTATCGATATTCATAAGTGCCTTGTCAGGGCCTAAACTGAATAAATGAGTTACTATGAGTTTGACACAAATCAGTGAAAAGAAATAACATATAGGTTCCTATAACTTCCCTCATGATCATCGATCGTCAGGTAATCACAAACTCGAGACATTTAGAAAAACCCAAACTATATGGGAAACTAAGATATGACGAATAAAAACCTACTTACTACACAGATAAAACTATTTGAGAGTTTATATCAGCTGACGGACCGTTAGATTAGATACTTACGTAAACTAGAGTCACGCTAAGAATTGACAGGATCATATCTGCACCTGAAACAAAAAGAGACAGGCATAATATATAAGCATAAATAAATAAATAATGAGACGAGGAGAGACAACCTGAGAAAACTACACTCAATCTTGTCTATTCTATTAGTAAAGATTTTGATCCAACATCAGTAATACGAGTTTTTTAACTATACTTATACATTATACTTTAAATATTTTAATGGTGGGTCTAATCATAATCTCGGTGATTATATCGCCGAAGGTAGTTAATACAATTTTTAAGATATTGTCTAGTACAAATGAGATTCCAAAATGAAAGTCACATGTTTATAAAATAAAAAAGACGAGTCAACTATAATAGCCTATTGATAATTTTCATTCTTATTTATCACTGAGAGTGTTTAAAATTGAGTACTTACCTCTCAACAACTATGTAGATCTATGTACTTACTTCTAAAGAGTTCTGCGGATCTCAAAATATAACTTCAGTAAGTTCAAATATTCATTTGAATTATGTGTTCACACATGGGTACTTAGTTAACAGAACTAAAAAGGCTATGTATTATGAGTAACTTTTATATTTCAAGTATTATTGTAAATATTCAAAAAATATTTTTTTGTAAAGGAAGACCTATCAACTATTTCAAATACAATAAAATTATAAGTAGGTACATACTGAAGAAAGAAACTGTACTAATTTGAAAAATAGAACATAACTTATTATAATAATTATATTACTAACTATAAAAATAGCAAAAGACAGTAAAATTATAGTTTACAAACTGGGGGCCAATGAAAACAGTTTGAGAAACACTATGGCTCGCGTCAAGTTGGTCCGACTCAATTTCTATTTAACCACTTGTCATAAAGATAACATCAAATAGGTGAGTAGGTTCTGAAAATAGCAACTTTTATACACTAACCTAATAAGATACCGTTTATCTACTAAAGTGAAGAAATGCAATAAGTGCTTTCGATATGTCGTACGTCATTACATAGCTAAATGAGGTATTTTATATGCGTGTTTTAGGGAATGTTAGGTTAGTTAGTGGTTAAGTCGAATGCCGTAGTAGGTAAACCTCGCTTAAGGTTAAAGAAAATACTGTGAATATTAGCACCATGGTAGAGTTACTTTGTAGTACCTACCCACTATATCGGCTTTTTCTAAGGTGTGCTTACCACCTTCAGACTCATCATCAGGGGCAGCCTTTGGGGGTGACGAGCACGACAACTGCCCGGGGCCTCGCTCTTGCAAGGGCCTCGCTCACTTGCCCAAGTCGTGCAACAAAACAACTAAAAAATAAAATTATAATTTTCCTAAGAAAAAGCAAACTTAATTTCTGAATCCCTGATTCTTTTAACACAGAATTTAAATTATTAATAATTTGTTATATTTGTGTAGGTATATTTATTAAGCTCCTAAGTGAAAGATTTTTTTAAATCTGACCAGCAATTCCAGATTACCTCCTACCTACATGCGAACTTACAAACTAACAAGACAAACTTTCTAATATTAGTCTAGATGTGGACATGTCAATGGGTTTTCGTGATACATAATTAATTATCCTATCTTCAAGCAAGTCTACCAAAATTCATGGTTTTTTCCATCACACGTGCTCGGATGGATCAGGCATAGTAACAATAACCTAACCTAGACAATATATTCGCAATAAATCACCAAGCGCCAAAAGTGACGATGCGGAGGGGGGCCCAAGGTCCCAACAGACGTCCCCCTATTTAACTGTCTGGGCATAGTCACGACCGGGTTATAACTATTACGTTTAGGCTAGTTTTATAACTAGTTAAGTACTTATTATTTTTGTAGCAATTTAGAAATAGTGTAGCAATATAGGTAATCTAGTACCTATAGTACGTAGTCGTCACTTAAATTCCCAACAAAAATTGCACTTTTAGTAAGTACCTTCAACTTAGGCATAAGCTTAGGTATATCCAGGTACCAGGGTGTGATTAAGATTGCACGTTTGGTTTTGGAAACGCTAATATCGCGGTTATTATATTTTTCGCGTACCTAAGCGTAAGCTAACGTCAACAATTTACACTCGGGAACACACTCTGGGAAAACGTGGAAGACGATTTGGTGCTAACATAGTGTTCTCCGATGTTGAAAGATTGTGGTCCAACCCATGCCTATCCAAAACTAATTATTATATAGGTATAAGTGGCTGACTTCAGAGCTATGCTAAAAAACAGAAAAATAACAATTCTTGTATATATATATATAAGTATAATCTGGATCTCGGAAACGGCTCTAACGATTTTCAGAGGGTTTCGGGGTAGATAAATCGATCTAGCTAGGTTTCATTCTTAGAAAACGTAATTTAAAAAAAAAACGAGCAAAGCTCGGTCAACCAGGTACTTTACATTAAAAAGCAGGACACATCAGATGTGAGGATAATTCATAAATAAACACCGTATTCATCTTATCCGAATCGTTCCGGTCGCGATTTCAGTTAATGATGTTGCATTATCCTGCAACCTTCAAACATTTAACCAAACAGGGGCGTGACCGGGCTCAATAGATCATACAGATCAATGTACCTACTAACCGACAACTATTCTAAAAGCATACGTTTTCATTTGTGTTTTACCTACACAATGTTAATTTACGTAAGCCATTCATTTGTCAAACGTCTGTCTGTCTTTTAAAATCTTATGTTCGAAATTCAAATTATTTTTGGTAATTGCAGCTCAGTTATAGGTCGTAAGCACAAAGTATAGGTACATAATCTGTGTCGTAAGTTTGTCAACGTATGATTTGCGACAAGAATAGTTGTATACTGAAAAAAAATCATCAACATATTCCTCCAAGATATTAGTGGTAGGCTTAGACGATTATTTCATGAAAATGTTACTTTTTACCACTAATTTCACTCCGTGTAATATGTTATGTTCTAGGTCTGTCTCAATTTTACGGCTTTGTTCGCAGTTGTCTGCGAACAGTCAACTTTTTGAAATTACAATATTAAAGAAGTAAAAAAAAAACGCCCTTTTACGTAAGGTTTACCTACTTACTTTTAGTATTATATAAAAGTAAGTATAATTATTTTCCAGAATCTCGATATCAAATTTCACGACGTACTTATGGAAGTGGTCGGTTTTACCTCGGAATTCGGATCTGAGTACTAACGCAAAAGGGATTTTCGCAAGTAGGCATACTAACTCAACAGGTTTGGCAAACGGTACAACGACCGTGCGGGTTGCAGGCTTGCATATGAGGTCTGGTGAGGTCATCTCGGTATGTCCTCGTTTCATCCTAACTGCAATGGCGAGGTATTAATATTTTTCGGCCTTATAAATCTAACTATCTTATAAATCTTTATGTAAGTACCTACTAACATAGTGGTTGTAATAGTCTGAAATAAATAAATAATAATAATTACATTATTAATTCACCCCAAACCTGAATGCCATCGCTAAATCAAAAATTACGGACATTAAAATTCTACCCTAATGGAATATAATTAAGGATTAGGCTTTATAACGTAGTCAAAGCGTGTTGGATTTAATTCTTGTATTGTATTGGTCCACTCAAACCGTTACAAGGGCGCTGCCGAGTTGTTGACATTGGCAACATTATCCACTATAACAATATCCTTAGGTTTAATCAAACTTTCATTGTTTTTGAAGCGAGCTGTTGGACTTGGTTTTTGTATGTAACAGTTTGAGCCCCGCCCCGAAGAGGAGGGCTCCCCGTGTGGGGGAGCGACGCCGTCGGCGGGGCAGGCGGTCGAAAGACCTTCGAGGAATGTCCCGCGGCCCCGCCGGCAAAAGGCGAGAGAAGGAACACCCCAGGGTTTTAGTCAGTAAGAGTCTGACATAACCCGGCCACTCGAAAATTTTCCCTGGGTCACTAAAAAAAAAGGGATGGTTGATATAACAAAAACATCGATTTAAAAGTATCGATATACGATAAATATCGAAAGGAAAATTTCTATGGATATTCTAATCAAACAATATACAGGAATGAAATCATAAAATAAAAAATAGTAATTAGTTTAGATCATTTATCTTTACGTATAGTCATATAAATATTATCGCAAGTATATTATATTTACTCATACTGTATAAATCCTTTCTTCACGTAGAGAATGAATCATAAAATATGAATTATACGCAAATTATACAAATTATTTCAGTGAAAAACAAAACAACATTTTCTTTTGAACCTTTAATTAACTTTTATAATAACCTTATGTGCAAATATATCCTTACATTATATCCTAGAGTCCTAACTCTAGGTAGGTACTTAGTAAGACATATTTCCATGAAAGTAACAAAATATATCGACTTATTATAATACCACTAGGGTGCTATTTCACAATCTGTAGATATCCACCACAAACCACAAAATAAATAGAAACAGATTTTCTATAAAGTATGTGTCAAACCGCCATATTTATTTGGTGTTTACCGTTTACGTGAAACCCGAACTGTCTTTTACAAGAGATGGTTTAAAACAAGAATTGTAAAACGGAGGTTTTAATTTAGCCCCAGCTCTTTCTAATAAATGACGTAAGAAAGTGATGGATAGGTATATATTTAAAACCTTTTACAAGACTTTATTTAAACCATCTGACGTAATTAAGGATTGGAAATAGGTCCTAAAATTAATAACTCATTAATGATACAAATCTTTTATTTCTCCAACGGCGCGTAGTTGAGTAATTTCTCTATGAGATCGACGTGGCCGAGCAACATGCGCCTGCAGCAGTACCTCTTCAGGCCAAGGGCGTCGAGGGCATCACTAAAACCAATAAAAATATAAATTTAAGGGTTTGTCTCATAGGTTGCCAATATATTCAGGTATTTATTAGATACTCTATCATGAACTTATCGGTAAATTCTGAGACTAGCTGTTCCCCGCGGCTTCACTCGCGTTCCCGGGATAAAAAGTAGCCTACCTATATGTATACCTGTATGTCATAATGTAATGTTGTGAAAGTTAAGGTTGAACTAAGGTGTAAAATCCGTATCCTAAGGTTAATTACATAATATGTAGGTACTTATTTCAATTTTTTTTTTATAAAAAGTAAATTTAGAACGCGATTTATTTTTATAACAGACTTTTTAAATACATAATTATTTAAATTAAATTCAAGCAAAACATTTTACATTTCACTGATTATAACGATGTGGCAATATTCTGCGAACGTGACCCAAAGAACCGGTTTTCGGAGATTTATTTTGATCTCGGAGAAAGTGCTCATTCCGGCACTGTAATGCTTATATGTCTGTTTGTTTATGTGGCACAAGCAGAACCAGATTATTCGATATTTTGTAATGATGGCCGATGCATGAGATGTATGTCAATTGTATGTATTAATTATGCTATTCAAACTATTACAATACTTATAACGCTGTACTAATAATAAAGCTGAAGAGTTTGTTTGTATGAACGCGCTAATCTCTAGAACTACCAGTGGATTATGGCTGCCCCCTCTGCTCTCAGATAGTGAGTATAAATGAAATTGGGATCTACAGTCGTATTTGGCATGACAGCATAGTGAACGGTAGTGTACCTTCAGTTATTTCCCTGCAAAAGTATGTGTCACGGTAGGTACTAAACACAGATTAATGAATATAGTACTAAAGTACAGATAGGTATCGAAGGAACAGATCCAAGGAATGCTTATACTGTGCTTACGCTTGACAAACGTCAAATTACTTATTTTTGTCATTACAATTAAAACTCTTAGTCATTGAAATAGAGACTTGAGATATTTTAGCGCTCCACCGACTTGTATGTCTGATACCATAGCGTGGTAATAAACCTAAGTTTAACGCAACATAACATAAAGCAGTCATTAAAAGTGAAGTAACCTGCAATTTGAGTGCTAAACAGAGTGTCGACTCGCGGTTGAAGGATATGCAAAAATTCTAGTTTCTCGTTAGTTAAATGCATGGTAAAATAGGCCATTTAAGTTGATGGCATGTTGTAAGGACTGGATTCAGTTTTAGAGAAATGTATGCTATACAGGGTTACTGGTAACCAACGCATAACCCCTTATAGGTGACTTACAAAGACTAACAACTTTAGTTTTTTTTTCTTTTAGTGTGGATTTCTATCAAGTAATTACGGGACGCGTGCTTATAGCTTAATCTATGACTGTCTATAGAGAGTTTACATGTGGCGTTAGAAGATTGTATCTGTAAATTTGTTTTTGTTGGTATGGGAAATACATTGAAATAGAAACAGTCATACTAAAATAATAAAAGAACCAAAGTCGCCTTTTAGAGGTTTTGAAGTTACCAGTGACTCTGTATAATGCTCTTAACCGATTTCGGGTGATTGCTAGATTCTTCACTGGGGCACAAGACACATTTTTTAACGTATATCTGATGACGCTGGACGCGATGAGGGGGAAAATTTAGTCACTTTACATGGTGTATCTGAAAATCCGAACATACGTTTTGGGAGGATAGAACCCAGCGGGATGGGAAGAATCAGAACCTTGTACGTGAATTGGATTACTCAACAATATAAAGCTGTTATTGTCTCAGATCGGTGACTGAATAAGAGATTATTAAACACGAGTAAAGATAAACTGAAATACATAGAAGCTATAAATGACTAAGAACCACTTTATAATTTCAAATCCAATGCTTCGGTAAGAATACGTCATAATAATGTTATAATGTTAATACCTACTACAAAGTTTTCATGGAACAATTGAAAATATTCTGCTATTGGCTTTTATTGAAATGATTAGGAAATATTTCGAACTACCTCGACTCATTTTACGAAATTATTTCATACTTCGTTATTTTACCTTCGATTACTAGATAAACAGTATATTAAATGTCAAAAAATACACTTGCTTTACAACATTAAAAAAAGGTCAAAATAACAAATCTATCAATATATAATTTTGTTAATACATAAATCCGGTTTTACCTAACAGGTTTACCTTTTCACAGGAGAGGTTTTGTTTTTTTTTTGTATTGTAGAATTACTAAAAAACAAGATTGGTGGGTAGAACCGAGACTGCAAATTTTTGCTGTCTCGGTGCATTTTTCGGCAATAATGGACATGTGAATTATGTAAAACTTCTTTATTTGCGATTTATTAATTATTAGTAGAGCAGCATACTGTCATTTTGGACCTATCATATTACAATGTCGATGTGAGTGAGTTCCTCTTTTCTACCTTTGCTACCTCCAAGTATACCCAAGAAGTAAAATTCAAAGTTATAAGATCTATCTACAGAACCATTTCATAAAGTAAGTCCCACCCCCACCAAAGAACTGGGGACTAAAACGGCTCTGCTTTAAATTCGCGATATGAATTGCATAGGAATATTGCTCGAGCGGCCGTTTTAGCCCCCTGGTCATACAATCTGTTTGTGATAAAAATATTCCCACAAATTATAATAATGAAAGAATTATTTTCAATGACAATTGTAGTCTTATTCAATGACCTCGCAAAGTCACTGGCGACCTCCACACCCGTAATTAGCCATTTTCTCAAAGCAGTTTCCTTCACCGGGTGATAACGAAGTTTTCCTTAACACCAGTTGTAATGTTTTCAAACAATACCGAGATAAGCGAATGTGTTTTATGAATGTTTCGTGACTGTTCACCACTCTAAGGGATCACGTGTCGACGTAATGATTTCTGTCATTAAGGATTCAATTGTTTATAGTATGGCTGTAGAATTAAAATTATGTGGTTTGTAATTATTTTCAAAATTATTTGAAAAATACTGACTACTTCCGTCAGTGGGCTGGATAAGAAGGCTTTTTCGCGAGTAGAAAAACCACTTTTGTAAAGGGTTAATTAACATTATGGGTATGAATTGAAAGGAAACCAAATAAATAAAATATGTAACAAGGCAGTCAAGCCAAGTAATTTCAAATGTTTTAGCCTGATAGCTTCATCTACCTTACCAGACAAGTCGGCGAGCACAGAGGACTCTCAACCCGGCTACATTTAGGTGGTTACCTAAATGTATAGGTGTGGTTACACCTGAGGGCACCCCCAAATGGGGTATGAACCTCGGCTCAGGACATTACTGGGGGAGAGGGAGGGCTTAGTACGAGTTACAACTATGTAATTGGGGGCGGTCGGATTACTGGTGGCCTCTTGAAAGCTCGGGCTGCTTTGGAGTTTCAAATGTGTTCCATATGAAATTAGAGCTATTAATGGGGAATTAGAAAATCAGCCCTAAAACAATGATTAAAATTCAACCACTGAAGTAGCAAATAAAATCCACAATAGGATTGTATTAAATTGCTGCTTTCAATTATACTCAGAATAAAATACAGGTTTCTTTTTATAACTGGAAAACATTACATTCTTGGGGAACTCATAAAAGCAGCAGCTAGAATCAGGAATTTCAGTAAAATCGTAAACTTTAAACAAAATATCATGGCCATCTTGAATAAAGTCCAGCGCCACTACTGTGTAATGTAAAACTATTGGCTTCCATTATTATGTAATTCTGTTATATTCATCATGGGATATGAAATCTCAAATAAAAGTGATTCCGCTATTTCTAAAACAAGTGTTTCTAGGTTTGTGATAGATGTGATTTTTGGGATAGAAATAGGTTATGGCCGAAGATTTATGTATTATGGTGTACAATAAAGTGTTATCTATCTATTAACATAATGTGACAATGATCGAGATCCAATCATGGTTGAGTTAAAGTTGACATTCAATCCTAAGTTAAAAAAATGGTATGCTGCTAAATAGGCTACTGTTTATCCCAGGAACACAGGTGAATTCACAAAGACAGCTAGTAAATAAAATGTGTGAACAATAAATACTGATTCCAATTTGAAAATCCAAGTTGTTAAAGTAAATACTGACCCTTCAGTGTATTCAGCTTGCAGTAGTCCAAGGTATGCTTCCCATTTGTTACCAATAACCTTCCCACATGTGAAGCAGCGCACTGGTATGATCATTTTGTCAAGTTCTAAAACAAAATGTTTACATATACCTAGATAAAACAAATTACATGAATACCAATAAATTAACCATAACTAAATAAAAATCAGGAATATAATAACAAGAACAGAAAACTATTTAGGCAGCTTCACCGCTGAAGGGCTTTATGTTATGCGATCCAAGGTAATAGGAATAATAAAGGATTGCTGGTATGGTTTTGTGTACATTTTACAGTAATATTAGACCAACAATAACTTAGGTAACTTTTAGGTTAAATTAAACAACTTTTAACAATTTTGCAACATATGATTAAATAATCTTTATTCAAGCAACATTACTCACCGTTTAAATCGCTTGTAGAAGTGTTAAAACTCTCAAATTTTAATTATTTCGAGAGATAGTTCTTCTAACACGAAACAATAATAACATAACCACAAATGCCACAATTGGCCACAAATAACATAGCAACAGAGAATATAATTCCAGCCAGCTACCATGCCAGTGTTGCCATATAGTAGAGACCAAAACGTGGTATTATATTCTCTTTGGTAGAGACTGAAAATCTGTACAGTCAAATTCCAACAGAAAAATGCGGAAAAAGTCCATACATGACATAAGTTTCAAACTTTTCAATGAGGCTTTTTCTTTTATACAAAATAAATAATTAAGTTTATGTTTGTGGAGCTGTCACCCATAGAAAAGAGTGAGGAAAAGAGTGTGAAATGGAAATCAGTGTAGCCAACTCCAAAAGTTTGAATACTATTTAGAAAAAAAAAATGTGGTTATAAAAAAATTATAACCACATTTTTTGTGCTTTAAGCATGATGTTTAGGTATTTTTTAATAAATACTTTTATTTGGTTATTATTTTTAATTTGGGATCACTTTTGTTTCAGAATTCGTGAAGCTAAATAAATTACAAAATATACCTAAAATGACATTGAGCATGGAGCAACACATCAATATTGATGATAGTCAAATGGTGAGTAAATGTGAAGGATCATATATACCTACATAAACCATGTTCTTTTTTCTATACCCGTAATCTATATCAGTAAATATACTACCATTCTTCTCGCTAATAACATATCCACCTTAAGGTGGAAGCTTCGGTTGAAGCAAAAAACGTGATAAAATTTGAATTTCGCGGTATTTTAACTTTATTTATCTCCTTCAGCAGGTCAATCCAGGATCAACTTCTGCCAGGAGCGTTCTTAAAGTTTCATCAGAAGGTCCCCGCTCCTAGGGTAAACGTTCGGTTGAAGCGCGAAATTCAATTTTTTTCACGTTTCTTCTTATATATACATATATTCTTCCCAGGTATATTAGTAACATTTTCATGAAATAGTCGTATATGTCAGTCATATACCTTGGAGGAATATGTTGATGATTTCTTTTGTTATTAATCAGTAAATATACTTCCATTCTTCTCGCAAATAACATCTTGAGAACATACGACCTATAACTGAGCTGCAATTTGCAAAAAACTTGATAAAATTTGAATTTCGCGCTCCAACCGAACGTTCCCCCTTAAGGGAACCTTCAAGGTAGCCCGCGAAATTCTGCTCTTTTAATAGTTCTGACTTTTTAGTAAAGATAAATTACAAAGCATAAAATGCACTTATTTTTTGAGGGGTTTTCGAAGTAATAGTGACAGAAACCCTTTTGACTTGAGCTCTAATCTAAGGCCTAGGGGTAAGAATTTTTGGGAGTGGGCAACACACAATGTTACATCTTACAGACAGACAGCTGTTTGTTACTAAACTCAGTCAGTATTCTGAATACTATTTTGAAGTAGGTGGTTGTAGTTTGCTTGAATAATATAGCTAAATAAAAATTAAAAATAAATTCCTAAAATTGAATACCTATAGTTTCATAATCCATTGAAATCCATTGTTGCTTCAATGAGTTTTAACTTCACACTGCTATCGTGCGTAGTTGTTTTTTTTGTGTTTAGTAGGAGGCAGTAGGTTTGGTTACAATCAAGGAAAAATCTTACACAATGGAAATATAGAGGAAAAGGCAATAACAATTTCAAGATGCACTGATCTGAACAAATTGTGACCTTTGACTTCAAGGCCTATCCAATAAAGTAAAACCAAAGTCTACAACCAAAAATTACTTTGAATCATGTGTATATAATAAAATAATTTAGTATAGATATATTATTATACGTAAGAATTTATATGTAGATACAACATATGGCAATATTGCAATGATATACAACAATATAAAGGAACAATGACATTTAACCAACAATAAAATTACAAAATATATTTCCCATATGTCATTAAATTTAATACAGTGAACAACATAAATTAGACTGAGTTTAACCATGGAGTGGGAGGATGATGTGCAGCCCCTCATCCATTACGAAGGGGAAGGGAGTAGAGATACTTATCTAGAACTTACTGCACAATATATAAATACAGATCCCGAGTTTGATCAGGTAATTTATTTGTTGTTCTTTAATCTTTATATCTAAAGTTTGATGAGTAGGCAGATGTTCCATTTAAAAGTATGTAGTTACTGCATCCTATGGACATTAAAGGGGTAAACCAGATGTATTGTCACCTTCAAATAGGTACTATGTTTGAAGAACTATATGTTGTAGCGCTGCTGAATGTTTCTTCTTATTCTGGGTGGGGGTGTAAAGGCCTGCAATGATATCTTGCTTGGGGTGTATTGTGCACACCTACTGCCAGCTTTATCCATGCCATCCTAGCTCCTATATGTAACGGAGTGTGGCCTTGGGTTGCTGACAAAGTTACTCAAGTGAATAAATATACTTAGTAGTAATAAATAAGTGCTGAATGTTTGTTACAAACACTAAGAAATTAGGTGAGGTAGATCTTCAAAAAATTTATGTAGGTACTATCTACTAGTATTTAACAAACAAGATTTATGTCGATGTTTTTTACTGAATTATCTCTAAATGGCTAATCAGTATTTTTAATGGAACAACTTGAGATTATATTTTAAATTTATATGATACATTAATTTTAGACCATTCTAACAAGACAATAGGTAACACCACAGCAGAAGCTAGTCTTTTATTAAACCATAATAAGCATAACAATTTGTGTATGTTTTCAATAAAAAAACCTTAATTAGCTGTTATAAATTTTACTGGTTAGCTCACATATAGGATACTTATCCCATCACTACATATGACAAATAGAATTCCAGGAACTTCTACTCAAGTGATTAAATATCATGAAATTTCCATGAATCGTAATCACTAATATAGTAACAAACATACCTAAACTTATTATCATAGTTTGTAGCATTTGTTCATCACTAACCACCCACTTATGAATATACCCACATAATTCTCTTATCAGTTAGTCAATGTATCCATTTATGCAATAAAATGCATCATAATTGTTTAATTCATTTGTAACTATTAATCAATCATCCTATGATTGCCTTATAGATTGATAAAAGTTGTTTTGTTCGTTTTAGAATATTCTAAACTTATATAGATCATATTTAAAGAACAGACAAATATAATAAAAGGACAGAATAAGAAATAAATCTATATAGAAGGGTTACTCCCTAAAACCTGTTCTTTGGTAAGAAAATATATACTGTGGAATGTCTGGACAGGTAAAAAAATTAAGTGCAATCCTACATGTAGGGTTCCATTCCATATGAAATGTAGATAAATTAAGGAATTCAAAGATAAAATCAGAGTTATCAAAATATTGGTGTTTGTAGGTAAAATGTATGTAATAATAAACATTATCACTAAATTTCAAGTTCATAGGTCAATGGGAAGTTTAAAAAATAATCAAAACATATTTTTTTGACAAACTACTGACAGATGGATGACAGCAATAGGGCTCCATTTGGACTCTTCAGGGTACAGAACCCTAACAAACTCCAACATAAAACAAAATTTCATTTGAGTTTTAAAATTTGAATGATTAAACACATTATTGATGCAGTTGGCATTGTAAAAAGGTCAAAACGTAAAATATGTCTTTGTCTATAACACAGTATAATGGTTTCTTAGTAATTTCCTTCTATGATTCACCTCAATGTATGTCAAGGTAGATTACATGCACTTCAACTCTGCAACTGACAATTTTTTATTTTTTTTTACTCAATCTGAGATTGTTTTTTAATATAGAATAAAATAATTTTGTAATAAAAAAAACTATTCACTGTTCTGTTATACCATTATAAGTATTTGTTTCCATACAAGTTTGTCAAACAATCTCTGGAAACAAATCCTAAATCTTGTTAAATAAAATTATAATTGATTTGTCTTTTGGATTGATCCAATTGATTGATTGATTATGTTTGAACACAAGACTAAGGCTGAGATCTATATAGCCTGCTTAGACTTTAATTAGGGTATAAACCTACATAATAAAGTAAATGTTTGTGTCATGGACGTATAAAAAAAGACGGACGCCATTTTACGAACCAGCAAACTGAAGCACCATAGTAAGCCGGCCGTCTTGTACATACAATGCGACACGCACACACTCTCACCATAGTAAGCCAGTCGGTCGCCATTACGTCGCGAGCAACTCTGGGACTCACACATGGATGCGTCGCCGCCATTGCTATGCTTCACTTTATGTGTGGGGTTCCCAGCTCGTGAGCTTCGACTGTTCCTTTGCAGTGTCGATAACCCAACTACCCAGGTACTTTTCCCCTCAATAAAAACACTTTGTTTAAATGGACTGTATACTATATTTGCATATAACTTTGTATCATAATCACTTATTTATTACACACGTGATCACTGGCCGACTTGATACAATTTCCTGTTTTTATGCGTGAATTCTACTCAACTGAATATTCGAATTAAATACTAAAGACACTGATGTCCGTTCAAGACTTCGGTCTTACCGTATCGAGAGCCATGCATTATAATAATTATTTTGTTCTCTAATATTGTTCAAATGTCTTATAGATTTTCATTATTTACATAATTTACTTGTGATCTAGTATCGCTACAAAAGTGATTTTATCCTTAAACATTGCCTGCAATTAGGTCTTTCCAATGAATTCACGTTGTCGATACCAGCTTAATCCATCTTAAAGTTATTACACAGTTCATACATAAATTCTCAAAAAAGATATACATTTCTAATTAAAAAGCTTAATTGCTCCCAAATCCCTGTTCTATCGGGTTAGATGGTTATTCACATATACAATACAAACAATTAGCTTACACAAAAACATAATCTTACTTACTATAAACTGCGGGAAATAACCCAAAAACACATAAAAGAAACATAATGATAAACCAAATTAAAACAATATTTCCATTTATACATTTTACCTAAATTGACGTCATCGTCCGCCACATTCTCCCTCCGGCGCAGATCTTCGCAGCCTTCAATAACAACAGGGAGGACGATGAAATGCCTAACTGGCCGTCGGAAAATACTCCCTCGCGTCCGCGTATCCGTGCCGCGTACTTAGCACGTCAGGTCCCGTGTATACACACTTCACTAGACCTTTTTTTCATACATCACGAGGTAATAATTCATCCGGGATCACCACGATACCACCTACATCCCCATTGTCATATTCGTAGCGATAACACGCTATTGTAAGTAACGTTTGTTCACTCGCGGCGCAAAACACGTGGAAATGTGTACGAACACTCTTGTCGTAACTGTAGTAACGTGGCAAATGGAGGTCGGTGATGAATGTTAAATCGTCGAACCATTCATCAAGCACGGTTGCTTCCTCCAGTGGTAATGGGTCGTCCCATTCCACTTTCTGCTTCCTTAGTTCCTTCAACATATTTTCCCGTATGTTTACTGTTACAGCAATCGGTTTCTTTCTGAACCGAAACAAAACACCGTACAAAGTTTTTAAATGTTCAGGTCTATCGAGCAGCACATCGTTAAGGCACGTTCCACTGGTACGTGCGACTGCATCGAATACCATCCTAACTTTTCCGGGTTTGCTTGGGTTGACTACTGCAAAATGGGGCAGATACCACATGCGCTTGTCTTCTGTGTGGTCTTGTCGACAGCGTTCTGCATATCCCTTTCCCAGCAATCCGTTCACCCGTGCTGTGTATGCTTCTTTAAACGGCGGTGATCTATTCATTTTCCTATCAATCCCGCGTAGCCGACTCATAGCCATGTCGCAGCTTGGTGGTAACACTATCTTATCATCTGTCCAAGGTAGTTCCACTTCGAACCGACGGTTCTCTTGCTTGGCCGTGTTGTTGAAGATTTCCTTGGCGCGTTCTTCCTTCGCGACAGTCTTGCGTTTCATGGAAATCCCTAGCGCGTCAATATTGAAAGGTTCCTTGACGAGTTCCCTCAGGTCTTCGTCTCGGTCATTCGTAACTGAACTCTTCTGGAACTCTTGAACTGTTCGCACGTGTAACACTGTTTCATCTTCTTGTGTTACAACGTTTCTGGGTATGGTTCCGTGTATAACCCAACCCAATCGTGTGAGTGACGCAGCTGGTTGACCTCTTTGTCCGGATAATAACTTTCGCGTTACTATCAGGTCCCAGTAATCAGCACCGATGAGTATGCGTGGTCTGGCATACTCATAACACACGTCCTCTGGTCTAAGCGCACTTAGATGTTTGTGTTTCAATACGTCTGACTTCATCACCTGACTGGTCAATTGTAAATTCCTAACCGTCTGTGCTTTAATCGTATGAAAGTCCGTTTGGCCCTTTCCGCGTAACTCGATGTTCGTAATCTGGCTATTCAAAACTCGCTGACTCGACATGACTCCGTGGATATGTAACGCTCTGGTCGGGCCTTCTGCTCCGACCATCCCGGCAATCTCTTCATCGATCAGTGTTATAGTTGACGCCTCATCGAATAACGCATACGTATTTAATTCCTGGCCGTTCTGTGTCTTAATTACAATAGGACACACTTTCATTAGCACTTGGTCATTGGTGATACTATGTGCTGAAGCCGTATTCACGGAATGATCATTCTGAGTCGGTTCGCTTGACGACTCCTCATTCTTCATCACATGTAACATCGCATGATGTGCTTGGCGACACTCATCTACTCCACATTTCTTCGCTTTACATGTGGACCTTCTGTGCTTATTATTCATACACTGGAAACAGACGTGTGCTTCCTGTACCCATTCCCATCGTTTTACCACGGGCATAGCCACGAGCTTAGCGCATTTCGATGTTTCGTGTTCGGCTCCGCAACAGTAACACTCGCTCTTTTTCGGTAGCGTCTCTGTTGTAGCATACACTGCATACACGGGAGCTCTGCGACTACGATTCAATGCCTGCTTTCGGGGTTCCTGTTTCGGTACAGCACGTATGGTTTCCGACGTATTCTTGGAATCGTATGAATATTTTATGGCGTGTTTCGCTTCACGCATACAGAATCGGGACAATGTAATGATTTCTGGTTCTGACTTAGACACACATCCATCTGCATAATCGTACCATTTTGATTTGAGGAATGGGCTCAATTTTTCTACAACTGACTGCATAATCATTGGATTTTGTAGATACCCTTTATTATCAACACAGCTTATCATGGTCACGATGTTTTGCAACTTGATGGCAAACTTGTTTTGTTCGTCAGATGTTCCGCCTTGTCGCGGCAACTTCTTTATTTCGTCAAACGCATAATTGATGATCATCTCTGGACGACCGAAACATTGTTCTAATGTTTCCATGATTATTGCTGAATCGGTCGCTGCATACATTAATGACGAAACTGCTTCACGTGCATCTCCTCGTAAGCATGTCCTGAGTCTAGCTAGATTTTCTGCTGGTGTGAAACCGTAGAGGCTAACAGATTCTATCATGGCCGCTTTAAATGATAACCATTCCCCTTTGGCGCCGCTAAAGATAGGCAAATCTGGCGTACGTCTGGGTATCGGTCTACTTTTGTTCATTTGTCCTAGGGCATCTGCTAGTCGATCAATCGCTCGGTCTTTTGATCGTGTCGGCGTAGGTGATCTAGGACGACGTGGTGTCTCCGTTATGACACAATTTGGCGCAATCGAAGGAGTTGGATCCGCAGTCCTCATTGTGACACGATTCGATACAATCGGAGGAGGCGGATCTGTAGCCTTTTCTCGTGATGGTGAGCGGTACTTTTCATGGTTTTCTGTACCGACACGTTCGGGCTCTTCGAGCTCCCTCCGTACAGCACTATGCCGAATCCATTCATTGACTTTACGTTCTGTGTCTACAGTCTCGTGGTCGCATATGCTGCCCGATTCTTCTTCTTCTAACTCTGCTGCGGCCGCTGCTTTTGCTGATGATGCTGCTGCTGCTGCTGCTTCTGTTTCTGCTTTTGCTGATGCTGCTGCTGCTGCTGCTGCTGCTGCTGCTGCTTCTTTTTCTGCTTTTGCTTCTATTGCTGTTGCTGCTGCTTCTGCTGCTTGTCTCTCTTTGATGAGATTTGTACGAATCTCTGCTAATCTTTCGTCCGCCTCCAGTTCAGCTAACCTGAGACGCGTTGAAGTACTGGCGGAAGATCGCTGAGAACGCACGGACGAAGCGCGCGATCCTCTGTCTGTAGCGCGGAGCGTAGACAAACGCGTACGACGTGGTATCATGTCGATCGCGGGCGGTGACGGTTCAGTCGAGAACTTATAGGTTACGTCGGATTCGCTCTTCGCGTCGCACGCGTGACTGAGCCGCGGTTTCACGGACACGTCTAACTCAGACGGGGACGCGGGGGGCTTCTCATGGCGTCGCCTCTCAGCCGCTTGACGAGTGCGGACTGGGCTTCTAGACGTCGACATCTTTTGGCGCTAATGCCTTTTTTGCAATGTACTAAAAAATCTACTCAAAATAAGTTTTTTGAGATCGCACTTGAGATTGAGCTTGAGATCGCACTTGAAATCGAGGCTGAGATCGCACTTGAGATCGAGCTTGAGATCACACTTGAGATCGAGCTTGAGATCGAGCTTGAGATCGCACTTGAGATCGAGCCCGAGAATGAATTTAAGTTTGAACTTGAGATTGAGGCTTTAGTTGAGATTTAACTTGAGTTCAAACTTGAGTTTAAGTTTGAGATGTCGACATCTACTTCTTATCTATCTAACGTGGTGAGACGCAACTTACATAAAGACTCGAGACACCGATCGTTTGGCACCGTTAGGTGACCGGCGTTCAAGAGCCGCGGCAAATCTGCCTAAACGTTTTTCTTATAGTCGCACCGTTGGGTGATGTTGCGTCGTCCTCTTCGCACGTTCTTTGATACTGCGATGAATTCGTTACTCGTGTGGGATAGAGAAAACGAATTCACCACTTGTTTAATGACACTTATGTGTCGAGACGAGTTTGTCACACGCTTAACGACGTAGGTAACAAACTCGACAAGCTTGCTTCTTGAGACGATTCGTCGCACCGTTGGGTGATGTTGCGTCGTCCTCTTCGCACGTTCTTTGATACTGCGATGAATTCGTTACTCGTGTGGGATAGAGAAAACGAATTCACCACTTGTTTAATGACACTTATGTGTCGAGACGAGCTTGTCACACGCTTAACGACGTAAGTAACAAACTCGACAAGCTTGCTTCTTGAGACGATTCGTCGCACCGTTGGGTGATGTTGCGTCGTCCTCTTCGCACGTTCTTTGATACTGCGATGAATTCGTTACTCGTGTGGGATAGAGAAAACGAATTCACCACTTGTTTAATGACACTTATGTGTCGAGACGAGTTTGTCACACGCTTAACGACGTAGGTAACAAACTCGACAAGCTTGCTTCTTGAGACGATTCGTCGCACCGTTGGGTGATGTTGCGTCGTCCTCTTCGCACGTTCTTTGATACTGCGATGAATTCGTTACTCGTGTGGGATAGAGAAAACGAATTCACCACTTGTTTAATGACACTTATGTGTCGAGACGAGCTTGTCACACGCTTAACGACGTAGGTAACAAACTCGACAAGCTTGCTTCTTGAGACGATTCGTCGCACCGTTGGGTGATGTTGCGTCGTCCTCTTCGCACGTTCTTTGATACTGCGATGAATTCGTTACTCGTGTGAGATAGAGATAACGAATTCACCACTTGTTTAATGACACTTATGTGTCGAGACGAGTTTGTCACACGCTTAACGACGTAGGTAACAAACTCTTGCTTCTCTTGAGATGATCTCGTCGCGATGTTGCGTCGTACTCGGTGCACCGTTCGGTGTTTTTCACACGACGACCTCTTCACTGGGCGTCTCGAGAGCAAATCGTCGCACCGTTGGGTGATGTTGCGTCGTCCTCTTCGCTCGTTCGGCGATCTCGAGACGAACTTGTTGCACCGTTCGGTGTTCTTCACTCGGCGATGTGCCGACGAACTCGTCGCACCATTCGGTGTTTTTCCCTCGACGATCTCGGCGCACCTATGCGGTGTTGGTCCCGGTTCTGATCCTTTTACACCAAATCGTGGTGGAACCCAAGGATCTGATGCCCCAATTCCCTGACAAATCCGGTTGGCTTGAACACGTGATCACTGGCCGACTAGATACAAAACTTTGTATCTTAATCACGTGTTTAACCGGTTTGTGCTGATGGTCACTTTCTTCGAGCTGATCAAATCCGGCTTCGAAGTACCAATTTGTGGGGTTCCCAGCTCGTGAGCTTCGACTGTTCCTTTGCAGTGTCGATAACCCAACTACCCAGGTACTTTTCCCCTCAATAAAAACACTTTGTTTAAATGGACTGTATACTATATTTGCATATAACTTTGTATCATAATCACTTATTTATTACACACGTGATCACTGGCCGACTTGATACAATTTCCTGTTTTTATGCGTGAATTCTACTCAACTGAATATTCGAATTAAATACTAAAGACACTGATGTCCGTTCAAGACTTCGGTCTTACCGTATCGAGAGCCATGCATTATAATAATTATTTTGTTCTCTAATATTGTTCAAATGTCTTATAGATTTTCATTATTTACATAATTTACTTGTGATCTAGTATCGCTACAAAAGTGATTTTATCCTTAAACATTGCCTGCAATTAGGTCTTTCCAATGAATTCACGTTGTCGATACCAGCTTAATCCATCTTAAAGTTATTACACAGTTCATACATAAATTCTCAAAAAAGATATACATTTCTAATTAAAAAGCTTAATTGCTCCCAAATCCCTGTTCTATCGGGTTAGATGGTTATTCACATATACAATACAAACAATTAGCTTACACAAAAACATAATCTTACTTACTATAAACTGCGGGAAATAACCCAAAAACACATAAAAGAAACATAATGATAAACCAAATTAAAACAATATTTCCATTTATACATTTTACCTAAATTGACGTCATCGTCCGCCACATTATGTTTAGGCCATACTCTGTCCGTCTTTTTTTATACGTCCATGGTTTGTGTGTTTTAATTTGTATCAAAGTTTTTGGTAAGTCGACTATTAGGTGCACTTAGACTTTGCTTAGCACACACTCAGAGAGATTCTAAAATTGCATTTTAAATACCGACTTTGTACGGTTAAGTTTGAGCAAAGTCTAAGTATGCTCTATAGATCTCAGCCTAAGATAACTATAATTTGCACTTGAGACCAAGTTCCCTTTAAGGCTTTGTAATGGGTTGGCAATATATGTGCCTACCATCGCCTGTAGACATTGCTAAAATACCACCCAGTGAACATCTTTCTTCATGATTGCTTTTGTATATAAAATACTTGTTCTTTCAGGTGGTGTATGGTTATAAGAAGTGCCGATGGCGGACGGTGCTCGTGTACATATCATCAGTACTGACTTGCGGGATACCGTTCCTGGTGTTCCACTGGTGTCCTACCTGGTTCCTATACACAACACACGTCAGGTGCTGCTTCCAGGATGCCGACCAAGTTATTGTTGTTGTAAGTGATGTTTATATTTTATTCTTATATCTGTCTAAGTATATTTTTTCAGAAATAAAAACGTATATAGTACATTAATGTATTAAAAATAAAATATAATGCTTTTTTTGTTTTGTGTGTTACAGGAAACATATCAGAAGAAATGTAAAAGTTTTTATATACACAAAATATCAAACAAAAATATTGCAGATACAAGGTATGTTATCTAATACTTTTAATATTTTCTTCTTAGCAAAAGACAAATTCCAATTTTAAACCTTTTGCTTTCCAGTTAAGATGTAATCTTCTAAGATATATTGGTCCTCTTTATAAACTATTAAAATGTTTATTTTAGCGGGTTATCAAACAAAGGATTCTTAGATGAATGTGACGGAGAGAAGGATCTCGTAGACAGCGCAGATTCTTTTCATACTCCTATACACTTGGATGATGGCAGCACTTTGAGTGAGTAACACACAATTTTCTAGTTTTTGTGTAAAATTGTACTGTATTATTTCGTGATCTCTCGGTCCTGTGTCGGCCTGTGTGTAGTAGTTACTTGTATAAATATATATATGTGTTGTGACACTTTGCGGTGTTGTAGTGACAGAATTTTCTAGCTCATACACACCAATAAAATTTGTAAGTGACAAATGGACTTCATGAAGAATAACTATCATTGTTTTCAGACGTCCAGAACTTCCGCTTCTTCCGCCACAAGAAACAGACGATGATTTGGGATACCTCGCGAGCTATTTGGTCAAGACTTGCTGGCATTGAGTGTGGCGCCACCTGTGCTCAGTTGCAGGCTATGGGGTCCAGAGCGCCATCTAGCGAGAAGAGAGTTCGGATGTTAGTATACATGTCGTTATTAATTCCTATACACATTAAGATTGTAAAGTGTGTTATGTTTGTTACACAATCACGTCATATAAGCTAATTGGATTTGGAAGGAGATAAATTCCAAGCAAGCCATTAGTACCTCTGGTTAAAGCCATTTATTAAATACTAGTTGTTCCCCGCGGCTTCACTCGCGTTCCCGGGATAGAAAGTAGCCTATAACCTTCAGGGATAATGTAGCTTCCTATTATTGAAATAATTTTACGAATCGGACCAGTAACACCTTTGATTAGCGCGTTCAAACAAACAAACAACTCTACAGCTTTATTATTAGTATAGATAGCGTGATGGTAATTCAAAGATACTAAAGTAACTACTGTATGTTCATTCCCAGGTTAAATATCTACGGCCTCAATGAGATCAAAGTCCCGGTTCAATCCATCATGACCCTGATTGTCCTGGAGGTGTTCAACCCCTTCTACATATTCCAACTGTTCACAATAGCCGTGTGGCTGGCGGAGCCATACTACTACTACTGTATAGCGGTCGTTCTCATGTCTACATTTGGTGTTGCCACTTCGGTTATACAGACTAAAAAGGTAGGATTTATGACGTATTTAATTATTTTTTCTTTTCAGTAAATTAAACAAATCAAAATATAAAAAAATCAGTTTAATATTTGTGAATATTTTAAGTCAGCTATGTGATAATAACTAAGCAAAAACAGAGGGTACATGTGTTACCTGACAGGATCGTATTTAGGTTTGGGGCAAAAGGGCAACCTTCCCGCTTCCCTATATTAAAATATTCGTTTTTACGCTGGATCTAGTTGATGTATTCAACTCTCCCATCACGCAGAACCAAGAGAACCTCCGCGCGACAGTGGAGGCGCACGACAGCGTGGAGGTGTGGGGCGGTGGGACGGCAGCGGTGGACAGCCGGCGCGTGTGCCCGGGGGACGTGGTGGTGCTGCCGGCGCGCGGCTGCACGCTGCACGCCGACCTCGTGCTGCTCACTGGCGCCGCCGTGCTCAACGAGAGCATGCTCACCGGTAACTGTCATTCGTCTGTAGGCAATAAAACTAGGGACGGATCTGAGTATGGGAAATTTGGGCAATAATTGAGCCCTGGAAAATAAATTTTTGAACACCCAGATTTATAATATAATTCTGAGTGTTTTTACTAAGATAGATAAAATTTTGTCCAATGTCAATATATTCTAAAGTATGTGTACAACTTTAGGACGATTACGACGTAATTTGTTCAAACATTATTTTCAGGTCATTGTTGATGACAATTTCTACACTACACATCTAATTTAATTATTAGTATGATTTTGATTAGTTTTAATTTGGCATACGAACTAAATATTGCTATGAGATTTTTTTATAAAGAATTATGTTTTATTCATAATTTTTTATCATTGCTCAAGGTGAGTCCGTCCCTGTAACAAAGACAGCTCTGCAGCGCGTGGACAAGCCGTTCGACATGAAGCAGCACGCCTCCAACATACTGTTCTGCGGCACTAAGGTCATACAGACGCGCTACTACAACAACGAACCTGTCAAGTGAGTTATGCATGTTTTTTAATACCTTCAGAACACATCCACTATTAGAAGTTAGAATTCAAATCAAATCTGAGGTATCTTATCTTGGTTTATTAATAGTCAAAACGGAAACTTTTATTTGCTGAAAACTGGTCAATGATTGTTTTGATGATGAATTAGATATAAAAAAAACTTAAGTGATTCTTTCTCCCTCTCAGAGCCTTGGTCCTCCGCACTGGCTACAACACAAGCAAGGGTCAGTTAGTCCGCAGTATCCTGTATCCAGTACCGGCTGATTTCAAGTTCGACCGGGACTCATATAAGTTCATCATCATCCTTGCTGTCCTGGCTGTGCTGGGTCTCGGTTACACCATTGCTTTGAAGGTAAGAAGAATTATGTATCTATACAACGTGTTCCTAGGGTATTAATGTGACCATGTCAAAGATTCAACTGGCATATGAATTCATCCACATCCACAAAAAAAAAAGAAGTTTTGCTGAGTTTCTTGCCGGAGTCTTCTCAGTTCAAGTGTATTCTGAACTGGTGGTAGAGTCTATTGTAACTGCTGACATTCATAAGTGCCTTATTAGGGCCTAAACTGAATAATTGAGTTTTGATTTTGAATTATTTTTCCAAAAATAATTCACAGTCATGATTATTTATGTAAAACACCCTTACGTGAAATATGACAACGTGGCATATTCTTAGTTTTGCCTTGAATTAAATGTTTTACTCGTACTTATCAATTAAACTTTGGTACACATATTGAGAGTCTGATTTATTTATGATTGATGTTATCTTCTAAATTATGTATTTTTGGAACAATTGTTTTCGGACTTTTTGTATTAATTTTACTTATAGCATATAACTTTAGAGTTATCGGACATCAAAAGGCACACGTTGTATAACCATTGTGCCTTGCGGTTTGATCCGCAATCCCCTATTTTAAATGTATTATAAAAGATATTTTTTATCTAGGCCGCCCGCTTGCTCAAACCTGGGGATATAGCCATAAAAGCCCTGGACATCATCACTATAGTGATCCCCCCAGCGTTACCGGCCGCCATGACAGTGGGACGATTATACGCAGTGTCGAGACTGAAGCAAGCTCGCATCGCTTGTCTTAACACCCGAGCTGTTAATGTTAGCGGCTCATTAGACTGTATATGTTTTGATAAGGTATTTATTCAATTACACTCTACATATTATTTAATATCTATAAAATATTACAATTTGAAAAGAATAATAATAAAAAAAACGTAAGTTGGTGAACACATTTGATAATAGAATTCGAAATGATTTAGATTTGAAAAAAAAAATGGAAGTAAGATGCATTATTTGCCTTTTATCGACAGACAGGCACCCTCACAGAGGACGGTCTGGATATGTGGGGCGTGGTTCCAGTGAGTGCAGCCACGTCCCCCCCGCGGCTAGGACGCGCTCAGCGCGACCCGCGGCTACTCAACGACCTGCACGATCTCAAGATCGGCATGGCCGTCTGCCACAGCCTCACGCTACTAGACGCACAGCTGGCGGGAGATCCACTCGACTTAAAGGTGACTTTGGGGTCATGTAAATTGACCAAACGTTTTGCTAACAATCTTTATGATCGGATAGGCTTGAACACGCCCAAAAGGCGTCAATAATGTCACAAATCTTTTAAATAAATAGTGGATTAGTTAGATCATCAATGACTAAAAGTTCAATCGGCCCAGGTTGCATGTAAAATTTCCATTACTGTACTGTGTATAGCATGTAGCGATACAGATGGTTCAAATATCAATGTCTAGATGGCGTAAAAAATCATACATCGCGCTTGCAATGTTCTTTCGATCGTTGAGATTTAACCTGTTTTAATAGATTTCCCTTTATAGTGGACAACCATGTGACGGCATTTAAAAGCTTTTGTTTCTGAGAACTTATTTTGAAAATTTCATGTGGAAAAACAAAGTTAACTAGTTAGCTAGAGCTATCAGTCAGTGACCTCCGCTGTGAGATGGCCGACGCCCAATAGGACAAAACTCATCATCATCAGTTGGACCGCAGTCCCCTAGGCTTGATGATCCAACATTGCAGAAGATTTTAACTTTTAAAATGTAGAAGCATTCTCTACCATAATCACAGTCTAATAGGAGCCAAAGGGCATATGAAACTTAACATAAAACATTTCAATTTGTAAATGTAATTTTCTAAATCATCAGATGTTTGAATCCACCGGATGGACTTTAGAGGAGCCAGATGTACCGGAATCATCTAATTACGAGATATTGACGCCGACAGTTGTGAGGCCCAAGAAAACTGCCAATATCAACGTTGATGATGTTCATGTAAGTGTTGAAACACTCAGAAATGTTTTTATTTGTCAGGGGGCTTAGTGTCAAACTACAACTCCTATCAGAGTCCCTTTAAATTTTAAATCTGACACCAAATTCTTATAGCCGACTGCCGCCGTTCTACAATTTTTTATTGTCATTGTTTATTGTTTCTTCGCACATAAGCTGATAGGGATTACAAGATGTGCCTTTTTTAATATGGAATAAGCGCATGAAAATCATGATGGGGATTTAAACCATTCTAATTGGAGTTCATCGAAGAATTGGGAATACTTCATAAGCGAATGTGGTCCACCAGATGCCGCTAGAGGTGGGCATAGTGCAGCAGCACCAGTTCGTGTCTTCGCTGCAGCGGAGCTCGGTGGTGGCGCGGCTGCTGGGCGAGGATGTGCTGCGGGTCTACTGCAAGGGGGCGCCCGAGGTGCTAGCGACGCTCTGCACGCCTGCTACTGGTGAGTATAGTGCAGCAGCACCAGTTCGTGTCGTCGCTGCAGCGGAGCTCGGTGGTGGCGCGGCTGCTGGGCGAGGATGTGCTGCGGGTCTACTGCAAGGGGGCGTCCGAGGTGCTAGGGACGCTCTGCACGCCTGCTACTGGTGAGTATAGTGCAGCAGCACCAGTTCGTGTCATCGCTGCAGCGGAGCTCGGTGGTGGCGCGGCTGCTGGGCGAGGATGTGCTGCGGGTCTACTGCAAGGGGGCGCCCGAGGTGCTAGCGACGCTCTGCACGCCTGCTACTGGTGAGTATAGTGCAGCAGCACCAGTTCGTGTCGTCGCTGCAGCGGAGCTCGGTGGTGGCGCGGCTGCTGGGCGAGGATGTGCTGCGGGTCTACTGCAAGGGGGCGTCCGAGGTGCTAGGGACGCTCTGCACGCCTGCTACTGGTGAGTATAGTGCAGCAGCACCAGTTCGTGTCATCGCTGCAGCGGAGCTCGGTGGTGGCGCGGCTGCTGGGCGAGGATGTGCTGCGGGTCTACTGCAAGGGGGCGCCCGAGGTGCTAGCGACGCTCTGCACGCCTGCTACTGGTGAGTATAGTGCAGCAGCACCAGTTCGTGTCGTCGCTGCAGCGGAGCTCGGTGGTGGCGCGGCTGCTGGGCGAGGATGTGCTGCGGGTCTACTGCAAGGGGGCGCCCGAGGTGCTAGGGACGCTCTGCACGCCTGCTACTGGTGAGTATAGTGCAGCAGCACCAGTTCGTGTCATCGCTGCAGCGGAGCTCGGTGGTGGCGCGGCTGCTGGGCGAGGGTCTGCTGCGGAATTTCGGTACTGGGGAGTTAGCGTGATCTTAAGGTTTAATTGGAGCAATTAACAAATTAATTATTATCTGCTACATAAGAAATGTTCAGTCCTTCGAAGTTCTCAACTACAGCTTTGTTTGAATGTCGTATCATTTCTTACAGTCCCTGACAACTTGAACGAGGTTCTGAACTCGTATGCAGAGAAGGGCTATAGAGTCATAGCTATGTCGACAAGAGTAATTGAAGCCACTTTCAAGCAGCTCGAGAGGATGACCAGGGATGAGGTAATTTTGTTATTCTTATAAGATTGTACATGTTTATCATTATAACTATGGTTGCAACCTATTTTAGTCACAGTCTTGATTTCAGCGATATACCTTGTCTTTCTTTTCTGTTTGGAAATTCTTCAACCAAATTTTCACGATATTTTTTTTTTATGGATGTTATGATAGTAGAATTCTATTTTTTTCTGAAGAACTGTAAATATATTTTGTGTTATGTCTGTGACAACTTCTGTTTATTTTTGTCTAACTGAAAGTTTTCCTAAAATGTTATACTAACTATAATCGAATAAAAAAGCTATGGTCTTGTAAGAATGGAGTAACATACTTCGCAATTTAATTTGTAGGTTGAATGCGATCTAGAATTTCTCGGTTTGGTTATCATGGAGAACCGTCTGAAAGGAGCTACCACCGGCATCATCAGGGAACTGAAGGAAGCTAATATACACGTAGTTATGATCACTGGTAAGTACTGTCCATTTACAAAATTTTATTGATTCATATGGTTCGCGATCTAAAACCGTTGGATGCAAATAAGTATTAGTTAATTAGTTATTATAGTAGTTAATTTTTCGTATCTTTCAGCAATAAGCTTCTGTAATATTCTTAGCAGGTACGTTTTGGGTAATTTTGTAATAATAATTACAGGTGACAACATCCACACAGCTGTGAGCGTGGCTAAGGAGTGCGGCATCCTGTGTAGTGGAGAGAGAGTGGTGCAGCTGCATGTTGATACTGCAGGGAACACTCCCATAGTGTACTGCGAGAGTACACTGCATGGGGTGAGTGAGTGGTATATATATGTATAGTACAGGCGACAACATCCACACAGCTGTGAGCGTGGCTAAGGAGTGCGGCATCCTGTGTAGTGGAGAGAGAGTGGTGCAGCTGCATGTTGATACTGCAGGGAACACTCCCATAGTGTACTGCGAGAGTACACTGCATGGGGTGAGTGAGTGGTATATATATGTATAGTACAGGCGACAACATCCACACAGCTGTGAGCGTACTAACTGTTCCCTGCGGTTTCACTCGCGTTCCTGAGACAAAAAGTAGCCTATAACCTTCTGAAATAATGTAGCTTACTATTAGTGAAATATTTTTTCAAATCGGACCAGTAACTCCGGAGATTAGCGCGTTCAAACATACCAACTCTTCAGTTTTATTATTAGTATAGATAGATTGGTACGATTCTGTTGTGGTTGATAATTTCTAGTTTATTTATTTATTTACTAGTGATGCAACCAAGTGTCATACATAACAGAAACGGAAACAAATGTCAAAAGTATTTTCATGCAGTCACGGAAACAGATGCGGATGCGGAAGTGTCAATACTATGATAAAAACTAACTAACTTTTACGGAACAAAAACAGAAGTCTGTTACATCACTAATGATTTCCATGGAAGGCGTTTTACGCAAACCGAAGTGATGAACTTCGGTTTGCGTAAAACGCCATATGCGTTATATAAATTTGGTTCCACATGACCTCATTAGAGACTCGTACCTTTACTAAAATGTGTATAAGCTAACGGTTGAGGTTTGTCCAGGCGCCAGTAGGTCGGCGCACGCCGCTCCAGCGGTCCTGGCGCAGTGTGGACAGCGGGCGCGGCTCGTGGCGGGACTCCTCCTCCGGCTCGGGCTCTGGCTCCGGCTCCGGCTCGCTGGACATAGAGTCGCCGGCTGAAGAGCCAAGATACAAGATTGTCATGACCGGGGATACATGGCGGGTGAGTCCGGTTTAGATTATATTGATAGTGTGTTATCCTGGGGCTCGTTAACTCCTTGGGGCAGGTCTTAGGTAAGGGCACCTTAAGGGTTGAAGCCACGCCAATATGGTCTTAGGAGACCATATCTTATTTTTTGAGTAATTGCTATCAGATATACAGATTTTGAAAAAAATGTACAGTCAGCGAGAAATCGGGCGATATTTGAAAATATTTTTTTATTAGCTTATTCAATCCTGTCTCCGACAAGGATCCAAAGGCACTATGAGGCCAAGTTAGGTTAGGGTATCAGAAATATCACAAATAGAAAAAAACTATTCCTATACATGTAAATAAATACTAAAAGGATTGCTCCCGGAATTTATATCTGGGACTATAAAACATGAATTTGTTTTCAAAATTTAATAGCTGGTGACTGATATGGCTCAAAAGTATGCTGAGTTTTCATATCGTACAGGTATTACGCGAGCACTATCCGCACATGGTGGGGGCTGTAGCGGAGCGAGGCGCAGTGTTCGCGCGGATGTCGTCAGATCAGAAACAGCAGCTGATAGTGGAGTACCAAGCACTGGGCTACTATGTTGGTCAGTATACATAAAATAAGAATTGAAAATTTAAATTCTCATTTAAATTATATATTGGCGCTGATTATGTTGTTTACGAACTTAACTAATATTAGACAAGTCATCTCTCTTTCATGTATTATTGAAATACTGTCAGTTTAGTCCACGGGTAAATAGTCGTGACCTATAAAGATCGCGCTCAAATTTACGTTCAAAAAAAATTATCGGACTAATCTAACAGGACTAAAATATATTGCAATCCCTTTCTTATATTCCTTATTAGAAAGAGATATACTGAGATTCAATTTGTATAGTTTGTAATCAACAGAATCGGTGCCATTATTGTTTACAATCCATAAGTGCACTCCAGGATCTAAAGAAACTTCAAATTGAACATTTAATATTAACTTGTAGGTATGTGTGGTGATGGCGCTAACGACTGTGGAGCCCTACGAGCAGCTCACACTGGTATCTCCCTCTCGGAGCTGGAGAGCAGTGTAGCAGCACCCTTCACCTCACAGAATCCTGACATCGTATGCGTTTCCAGAGTATTGCGCGAAGGAAGAGCTGCCTTATCGACCAGCTTTGGCGTCTTCAAATTCATGATTGCTTATTCCCTTACAGAGTTTTTCTCAGTCGCCTTTTTGTATTACTTCGACTCGAACTTGACCGATTTCCAATTTCTTTACGTTGATGTCGCTCTTATAGTTAACTTCGCCTTTTTCTTTGGTATGACAGAAGCGTATACGGGGAAATTATGTAAAATCCCCCCTCTCACTTCTTTACTAGGTTTGATACCATTATTTTCGCTTGTAGGACAACTTGTACTCATAGGAGTGACCCAATATTTATGTTACTACGCCTTGACGCTTTTCCCGTGGTACGTGAGGCATACATTTGAAGGGGAGGAAGCTAACGAATGTTGGGAGAATTACGCAATCTTTGCAGTCTCCATGTTCCAATATATTATCCTGGCTTTAGTATTCAGTCATGGCTCGCCGTATAGAAGATCAGTAGTGACAAATAAACAACTAATGGTAAGTGTATTAATAATGACTGGATTATGTATTTATATAGCCATCTCGCCCGCCGATTGGATAGCCAAATTCTTACAATTAATGATGCCTAAAGACGCCCTAATGGGTTATATAGTTATAGCTCTCGCATCACTTAATTTCGTCATTGCTATGTTTTTCGAAAGAATTATAATTGAGTATCTTATGGAAGGAAAACAGATGATTCCAAAGTTCCTAAAAGAGAAGCGCGTTAGGAAAACACCGCATCTTATGATCAAACGGCAATTAACCGAAATGGATTATTTAGATTGTGATAGTGGCATTAAATATGATAAGGAAGGCATCTCGGATTATAATTCCGAAAAAGGTAGCTGAGATAACGTAATTATTGTTTTATTGACAAATATTTTAGACCGTATAGGTCACATTTAGTGTTATGAAATAATCTTAATTTTATTTATTAAGAAACGCATTTTTATTGTGCTTTTTTACTTCTTAATTATTTTTACACTTTTCAGTATATTTATGGAATATACATGTGTAGTTGTTAATGACTCGAATAACTTACTGTATTTTGCAGTTATTGCATGAAGCCATGTTCTTATGATTGTAACTTATGTCAATCGCAAATAAAATTGTTTTCTTTATGTTATTGCACTGTTTTGTATTCATTTCTTCAGTATTACATTTTAGAGATGGTATATTTTTGAATAAAGTTGTTGGGCCAGCAAATCAGCCAAGGTTTAGCATGAAAAATGGGATCAACTCTGAAAATCCAAATGTTTTTTTTATATATTTCGATCTAACAAGGTTGATGTTGGTCCCACAGTTTTTTCAGTATGTCTAAACCTTGGTTGTTTTAGAAAAGATGCCATATCTCATAATATCTTCGCAATATATTTTTTCTTTATATACTTATCTTTTTATACTTAATTTTCACTATCAGCTAACCATTAAATTATCCCCCTTCATATAATTTGCATTTCCCTAAAAATTTATTAATGAATTGGGGACCTTTAACTTTCCTACCACGATTTTGAATTTATGTATTTAGTCATAAGTATTAGATTTGTGTTTAGTTGCGTCGATGTCGCTAATTAGCAACCGTGTACGTAACATGTAATTTAAGTAATAAAAATTTTATGTTGTAACGTGATGTCTAAAATTCCTATAAAATATTTTCAAATCAAAATATCAATTATGTTATAAATAAATACTTCATAATCGATTTTTAGACGATACTTTAGTATTATTTGTTTACTTATGAATTTGCCTTATTAACCAATATTTGTATTAGATTTAAGAACAAATGTGATATAATCAGACGTACATTTAACAAGTGCCTTAGTATTCGTTATAAGTAACATTCCAATCAAATTGTAATGTTTTGGGTGCTGTGTTATACCAAATAGTATAATATAAGCTGATCACTAGATAATTCAACTTAATTAAAAATGTTATATTAATAATAATATTTTTTTAAGAGCACACTCAGCTTCAAAAGTATATTGTTACTTAGTATTTATACTGTGGTCATTTTATTGACAGTTTGTTTAATTCCGCAATGTGACATGGTACATAAAGTGATCAGCTACTTTGACAGGGAAACATTGTCATATCGAGCCTAACTTTTCGCTGACCCATAAAGATATTGATGTTTTACATAGTGAAACCACAGTTGAGGACTGTAAAAAAAATATTGAAATGTGATGTAATGTTACCTTTTATTGATATTTTGAGTATTTCCTAATATTCTTAATAGGGAAGCTTGTTGCCATCGTATTGGTCGTATTGGCTTTATTAGGTTAATATTCAATTAATGTATCTTATTTATGAATGGATTATAATTATGACACGAAATGAAATTAATATATTATGATATTACCATTTTTTTGTTTTAATTGTTATTTCTAGTGTTTCCCTTATTTTCCGAATTAAGAGAGCAAGAGATCAAATAGAACTTCTTCATTAACCCCCGACAAAAAAACAACGGGGTGTTATAAGTTTAACGTGTCTGCCTGTGTCTGTGGTATCGTAGCTCCCAAACGGATGAACCGATTTTCGATAGTTTTTTTTAGATAAAACCACTGACCATATTCAATACACGATATAAATAAAAAAATAAAACGAAAATGGAATGTCAATTCTTTCGAGTTTTGTTCGTAAGTTCCCGCCAGAAAGTCCGTCATTACAATGTCAAGCAACCTTGCAGTATTGCCAGAAGGATACGAAAAGGACGAAATTCGTACTTTATGCGTTATATTTGTTAGTACCCTCAGTTTAAATTTCGTATTTTTTTCAAAGAAGGTATAGTATGTAACAACTTAGATGAAGCATCGGCAAAATTCGTAAAATCGATCGTTCTCGAAAAGAGTGCGCCTACAACATTACTCATGTGTTAAAAAATGATCTTGTTGAACGTTGAATGGCGCGATAATGAATGATTTTTATTAGTTGTGTAAATCGGAAGTGAAGTGTACGAAAACGATTTGCCGATGCTACATCTAAGTTGTGTCATACTGTAAGACCTGTATTGTTATTTGTTTTACCTCAAAAAATTGTCAAACAATCGGATGGGCGATTGGATTTTTAGCGTTCTTCTTTACACGTTTTCAGAGTCTCGTTCGTAGAATTTGCCAAATAACATCTGGCAACGCTGCAATTGTGCGTGTTGCAAAGTTTTTGTTAGTTGTCTGGTAAATTATTTTAGCTAGGTAAAGTTTACTGATTTACTAAAATTAATTTTAATTACTATTATTAGCGAAGATGTAAGTAGGTATGTGAAATGATACAGTTTATCGGAGAGGAAAACAATGTTATAAAAAGAATAAAGATATTGTGGTGTGGTGTCTAATAAGAGGTGTGTAACTTTCAAACAAAATTAAAAAAACTTATTTTATTTTTATTTGATGTTTACTAAAGTGACTGGTTGGATGCTTGAGCATTTTTTCTGCCCAGTCAAATCAAAACTGCAGATTTTTTTTACCATAGGTACACACGGCCACAGACCAAGCTACACACTGCGGCACCTTATGCAGTTGTAATAGGCGCTATTTTGCAACAAAAATGTGTAGCTTGATCTGTGGCCGTGTGTACATGGTATTTATGACATTCTTTCCTGTTGAATGTATTAATGGTGGTACCTATTCCACTTTTTCAAATTCTCAGGACAAAATTTAAAACAATATTTTAGTTATTTTACTTTCTATTCATAAGTTTATTAATAAAAATATTGCCCCTTATGACTGAGGTAAAGAAGAATAAAAATGAGTGGAATGGTTTTTAGGAAACATTTATAAAAATACAATAAGACTTAATGAAATTATTTATTAGTAAAATAAAATTATTGTATTTTTACTCAACTGTGATATTGTAACCATGAATTATAATAGATTATATGGCTGCAGTGGCTATGTCTGCCGGATGCAAAAGGCCCAAATCTGTAATTTTTTTTAATTAATGGGGGAGGCCTATGTTCATCAGTACATCCTTTGGCTGATGATGATGATGATGAAGCTATCTTAACACTGCTGACTATTATGTAGGAGTTATATGTATAATTCTATATTATAATTCTTAACTTAAAATAACTTGTTGCAGAGGAATGAAAATAAGCCTAATGTATCAATGGACAGTAGTTATGATTTGCCTGTTCACAAACAAACAGACATGGTCATTTACCAGACTTAATTGACTGAGACACAAATTAAAGTAGCCCTGGGAGTCACTATATGTAAAATCGCTTTCGACTATTGAAGTCATGGCGTCAGAAGATGATGCTCAGCCCTTATTTCATAGAGATGAAGAGCTTACTGAACAGTGCATAAGGATAACCCCAGAGTTTGAACAGGTAATTTATTTCTTTCGTAATTATTTTTAATGCAACATCTAATTAGATTGTTACTTTTTTAGGGTTCCATAGTCAACAAGGAACTATGGTTTTGCTATTACCATCTGTCCACGGCTTAGCTCTGATATTAAAACACTAGAAAGCTGTAATTTGGCATGGATGTATGTACATTAATTACACTGACAAAGTGGTAAAAAAAAATTGAAAAAAGAATGAATCATTTAAAAAATATTACTTAGAAAAATATATCATAATTCCCACTACACTCAACATGATCTAGAATCCAGTTTGATACCTACATAATGATAGGTATCTTTATTACAATATGAATCAAGCTAGTTTGTATATTTTCAAGGGACTTTCCTGTAAGAATCCCTCTTGTACTGACTTTGTAATTATGAACTCTATTTTCAACTATTACAACACAATTTTGCTGCTGTTGAGAGTATTAAGTCATAGGCTGTAATAATGAACTCAAAACTTCACCAGCCACATAATTTATAATTCATAAGCCATCATCTATAATTTACCTGTGATGTAAGGAATTTTATAGGTAAGTTTTTTATACCTTGGGCTACACTATTAGAGTTTTTGTAATTTTCTTGAAAATAAAATATAGCCTTAATCCTTTTTTTAATCGACGATTTTTAATCACCTATTAAAAAATATTGATACCGTATGGTTAGGCAGATTTATTTTTTCAAAAACATGCATTTTGGCGCCAAAAATCCGCCATTTTGTTGTTTTATAATTTTAATATACCCAAACCAGTGACACTCGTGCAATAAAGACGAACCTCAGGACAAACATACATCAAAAGTACGCGGCAAACACACTCACAAACACATATTTTTACTTGTGTTTTTTTTAAATAAGTGTTTACCAAAAATAGTGTAATTTGACTTTCCACTTCTTCAGGTCGTATATGGCTTTAAGAAATGCCGTTGGCGGACGGTGCTCGTGAACGTAACATCAGTACTGACTTGCGGGATACCATTCCTGGTGTTCCACTGGTGTCCTACCTGGTTCCTAAACACAACACATGTCAGGTGCTGCTTCCAGGATGCTGACCAAGTTATTGTTGTTGTAAGTGAAGTTTCGGTTTTATTTTAACTTTAAAAACTATTATGCATATTTCATATTATAATTATAATCCTATTAATTTTATAAATGCGAAAGTTTGTGAGTATGTTTGTTACTTCATCACGCTCAAATGGCTGGACCAATTTTGATAAAATTTGGTATGGAGGTAGCTGACACCCTTGATTAACACATAGGCTATTTTTATCCCCCGGCAACGCGGGTGAATCCGCGGGGCGGAAGCTAGTATAATAATAATTACGAAAGTGAGTTTGTTCTATCTTGACGCCTCAACGGCACAAACAATATTGATCAAATTTTGCACTTCAGTAGATGATAACCTGGATTAAAGTATAGGAATTTTTATTCCGGTAAAACATATCCCTCGGGACCACAGATAGTACCGCGGGCCGAGTTAGTTTTAAATCGTATTCTATCGACTATAAAAACTTATGGCATTTATTTATTTATATTTTATTTCAGGAAACATATCGAAAGAAACGTAAATATTGTTACGTACATAATATAATAGATACGAGGTGAGTAAATCTATGAGGGATTCCCGGGAATAACAATAGGTAGTCTATATTATTCTCTGAAAAGTCCATGAAAGTTTCGCCAAAATCGATTCATCCTTTTCCGAGGTAAACAAAAAAAATATAAAATATGCAACCATATAACCTCTGCCTTTATTTTGAAACCATACACGTCAAAAAATTCTATTGTTTCTCATATATAAAAAAAAATTATTACATCCAGTGACATATTTATTCAGGTTCTCAAGTGTAAGTTTACATGATTTTGGTGGGGAGCAAGAGCTTGACATGGCTGATGAATTCCACACTCCTATACACTTGGAAGATGGCAGCACTTTGAGTGAGGACCAACATAATATAATTATATCAGCTTAAAGTAACATGAAATAAAATGTACCTACATATGTATAATGACGTTCTGCATCAGTTTTTTATTATTCTGGTTGTAGATGCACATAATTTTCGCTTCTTCCGCCACAAGTATCAAACATTGATATGGGACCCTTCACGAACTGTATGGTCAAGACTTGTCGGTATCGAGTGTGGCGCCACCTGTGCCCAGTTGCAGGCTATGGGGGATAGAGCGCCATCTAGTGAGGAGAGAAAAAGATGGTGAGGTTTCTCTTTCACGGCCGTCCACCAACCATTAATGTAATTTTTTTTAATATTTAAAATGCCTTAAATTAAATTTCGCTTTCCCGGGATAGAAAGTAGCCCGCGAGGATAATTTAGCATGCTATTAGTGAAATAATTTTTCGAATAGGACCAGTAACACCAGAGATTAGTGCGTTCAAACAAACAAAAAAACTCTTCAGTATAGATATCTGTTTACTTTATATTTTTTTTAATTACGTGAGTGATTGATTTGACAGCTATTTAATTTTGCTGACTGTACTTTACAAGTTACAGAAAAAACACCTTTTCGTCAATTTTTTTCTCCTATCCCTAGGTTAAACTTATACGGGCTCAATGAGATGAAAGTACCCGTTCAGTCCGTCATGAGGCTGGTTCTCGTGGAGGTGTGCAACCCGTGCTATGCTATACAGCTGTTCACAATAGCCGTGTGGCTGGCTGATGGCTACTATTATTATTGTGTCGCTGTCATACTTATGACTACGTTTGGTGTTGCTACTTCTGTTATACTGACTAAAAAGGCAAGTTTTCTGACTTACTTTTTGAACATTTTAATAATTTTTTAATAATAGAATAAAATGGGCCGGATTCAGGATTGGGGTAAAGGGGCGAAGTAACAATATCTATAATAACATGAAAATTAAAAATCAGTTTTCAATCGCAACTTTTCCGATATTCGTGTTAAGTTGCCTCTCCTTTAAATGTAATGAATTTTCACATACCATTTTTTACGACAAGGGCTTGATCACAATTTCACTGTTGTAAGTGATGATGTGGCCGAAGATGGTAGTGGTAGCTCACGCTCTCAATGCACTTTAGTCTGTATTTAGTTGTCGAAGTCTATTTTCATATTGTCATATTATGTTTGGCTCCTTTGTTTCGAGTTCCGTCTAACAGTCATGTGGCCACATTGTGTGTGAATAGAGCCAAGAGAACCTCCGCGCGACAGTGGAAGCGCACGACAGCGTGGAGGTGTGGGGCGGTGGGACGGCAGCGGTGGACAGCCGGCGCGTGTGCCCGGGGGACGTGGTGGTGCTGCCGGCGCGCGGCTGCACGCTGCACGCCGACCTCGTGCTGCTCACTGGCGCCGCCGTGCTCAACGAGAGCATGCTCACCGGTAACTGTCATTCGTCTGTAGGCAATAAAACTAGGGACGGATCTGAGTATGGGAAATTTGGGCAATAATTGAGCCCTGGAAAATAAATTTTTGAACACCCAGATTTATAATATAATTCTGAGTGTTTTTACTAAGATAGATAAAATTTTGTCCAATGTCAATATATTCTAAAGTATGTGTACAACTTTAGGACGATTACGACGTAATTTGTTCAAACATTATTTTCAGGTCATTGTTGATGACAATTTCTACACTACACATCTAATTTAATTATTAGTATGATTTTGATTAGTTTTAATTTGGCATACGAACTAAATATTGCTATGAGATTTTTTTATAAAGAATTATGTTTTATTCATAATTTTTTATCATTGCTCAAGGTGAGTCCGTCCCTGTAACAAAGACAGCTCTGCAGCGCGTGGACAAGCCGTTCGACATGAAGCAGCACGCCTCCAACATACTGTTCTGCGGCACTAAGGTCATACAGACGCGCTACTACAACAACGAACCTGTCAAGTGAGTTATGCATGTTTTTTAATACCTTCAGAACACATCCACTATTAGAAGTTAGAATTCAAATCAAATCTGAGGTATCTTATCTTGGTTTATTAATAGTCAAAACGGAAACTTTTATTTGCTGAAAACTGGTCAATGATTGTTTTGATGATGAATTAGATATAAAAAAAACTTAAGTGATTCTTTCTCCCTCTCAGAGCCTTGGTCCTCCGCACTGGCTACAACACAAGCAAGGGTCAGTTAGTCCGCAGTATCCTGTATCCAGTACCGGCTGATTTCAAGTTCGACCGGGACTCATATAAGTTCATCATCATCCTTGCTGTCCTGGCTGTGCTGGGTCTCGGTTACACCATTGCTTTGAAGGTAAGAAGAATTATGTATCTATACAACGTGTTCCTAGGGTATTAATGTGACCATGTCAAAGATTCAACTGGCATATGAATTCATCCACATCCACAAAAAAAAAAGAAGTTTTGCTGAGTTTCTTGCCGGAGTCTTCTCAGTTCAAGTGTATTCTGAACTGGTGGTAGAGTCTATTGTAACTGCTGACATTCATAAGTGCCTTATTAGGGCCTAAACTGAATAATTGAGTTTTGATTTTGAATTATTTTTCCAAAAATAATTCACAGTCATGATTATTTATGTAAAACACCCTTACGTGAAATATGACAACGTGGCATATTCTTAGTTTTGCCTTGAATTAAATGTTTTACTCGTACTTATCAATTAAACTTTGGTACACATATTGAGAGTCTGATTTATTTATGATTGATGTTATCTTCTAAATTATGTATTTTTGGAACAATTGTTTTCGGACTTTTTGTATTAATTTTACTTATAGCATATAACTTTAGAGTTATCGGACATCAAAAGGCACACGTTGTATAACCATTGTGCCTTGCGGTTTGATCCGCAATCCCCTATTTTAAATGTATTATAAAAGATATTTTTTATCTAGGCCGCCCGCTTGCTCAAACCTGGGGATATAGCCATAAAAGCCCTGGACATCATCACTATAGTGATCCCCCCAGCGTTACCGGCCGCCATGACAGTGGGACGATTATACGCAGTGTCGAGACTGAAGCAAGCTCGCATCGCTTGTCTTAACACCCGAGCTGTTAATGTTAGCGGCTCATTAGACTGTATATGTTTTGATAAGGTATTTATTCAATTACACTCTACATATTATTTAATATCTATAAAATATTACAATTTGAAAAGAATAATAATAAAAAAAACGTAAGTTGGTGAACACATTTGATAATAGAATTCGAAATGATTTAGATTTGAAAAAAAAAATGGAAGTAAGATGCATTATTTGCCTTTTATCGACAGACAGGCACCCTCACAGAGGACGGTCTGGATATGTGGGGCGTGGTTCCAGTGAGTGCAGCCACGTCCCCCCCGCGGCTAGGACGCGCTCAGCGCGACCCGCGGCTACTCAACGACCTGCACGATCTCAAGATCGGCATGGCCGTCTGCCACAGCCTCACGCTACTAGACGCACAGCTGGCGGGAGATCCACTCGACTTAAAGGTGACTTTGGGGTCATGTAAATTGACCAAACGTTTTGCTAACAATCTTTATGATCGGATAGGCTTGAACACGCCCAAAAGGCGTCAATAATGTCACAAATCTTTTAAATAAATAGTGGATTAGTTAGATCATCAATGACTAAAAGTTCAATCGGCCCAGGTTGCATGTAAAATTTCCATTACTGTACTGTGTATAGCATGTAGCGATACAGATGGTTCAAATATCAATGTCTAGATGGCGTAAAAAATCATACATCGCGCTTGCAATGTTCTTTCGATCGTTGAGATTTAACCTGTTTTAATAGATTTCCCTTTATAGTGGACAACCATGTGACGGCATTTAAAAGCTTTTGTTTCTGAGAACTTATTTTGAAAATTTCATGTGGAAAAACAAAGTTAACTAGTTAGCTAGAGCTATCAGTCAGTGACCTCCGCTGTGAGATGGCCGACGCCCAATAGGACAAAACTCATCATCATCAGTTGGACCGCAGTCCCCTAGGCTTGATGATCCAACATTGCAGAAGATTTTAACTTTTAAAATGTAGAAGCATTCTCTACCATAATCACAGTCTAATAGGAGCCAAAGGGCATATGAAACTTAACATAAAACATTTCAATTTGTAAATGTAATTTTCTAAATCATCAGATGTTTGAATCCACCGGATGGACTTTAGAGGAGCCAGATGTACCGGAATCATCTAATTACGAGATATTGACGCCGACAGTTGTGAGGCCCAAGAAAACTGCCAATATCAACGTTGATGATGTTCATGTAAGTGTTGAAACACTCAGAAATGTTTTTATTTGTCAGGGGGCTTAGTGTCAAACTACAACTCCTATCAGAGTCCCTTTAAATTTTAAATCTGACACCAAATTCTTATAGCCGACTGCCGCCGTTCTACAATTTTTTATTGTCATTGTTTATTGTTTCTTCGCACATAAGCTGATAGGGATTACAAGATGTGCCTTTTTTAATATGGAATAAGCGCATGAAAATCATGATGGGGATTTAAACCATTCTAATTGGAGTTCATCGAAGAATTGGGAATACTTCATAAGCGAATGTGGTCCACCAGATGCCGCTAGAGGTGGGCATAGTGCAGCAGCACCAGTTCGTGTCTTCGCTGCAGCGGAGCTCGGTGGTGGCGCGGCTGCTGGGCGAGGATGTGCTGCGGGTCTACTGCAAGGGGGCGCCCGAGGTGCTAGCGACGCTCTGCACGCCTGCTACTGGTGAGTATAGTGCAGCAGCACCAGTTCGTGTCGTCGCTGCAGCGGAGCTCGGTGGTGGCGCGGCTGCTGGGCGAGGATGTGCTGCGGGTCTACTGCAAGGGGGCGTCCGAGGTGCTAGGGACGCTCTGCACGCCTGCTACTGGTGAGTATAGTGCAGCAGCACCAGTTCGTGTCATCGCTGCAGCGGAGCTCGGTGGTGGCGCGGCTGCTGGGCGAGGATGTGCTGCGGGTCTACTGCAAGGGGGCGCCCGAGGTGCTAGCGACGCTCTGCACGCCTGCTACTGGTGAGTATAGTGCAGCAGCACCAGTTCGTGTCGTCGCTGCAGCGGAGCTCGGTGGTGGCGCGGCTGCTGGGCGAGGATGTGCTGCGGGTCTACTGCAAGGGGGCGCCCGAGGTGCTAGCGACGCTCTGCACGCCTGCTACTGGTGAGTATAGTGCAGCAGCACCAGTTCGTGTCGTCGCTGCAGCGGAGCTCGGTGGTGGCGCGGCTGCTGGGCGAGGATGTGCTGCGGGTCTACTGCAAGGGGGCGTCCGAGGTGCTAGGGACGCTCTGCACGCCTGCTACTGGTGAGTATAGTGCAGCAGCACCAGTTCGTGTCATCGCTGCAGCGGAGCTCGGTGGTGGCGCGGCTGCTGGGCGAGGATGTGCTGCGGGTCTACTGCAAGGGGGCGCCCGAGGTGCTAGCGACGCTCTGCACGCCTGCTACTGGTGAGTATAGTGCAGCAGCACCAGTTCGTGTCGTCGCTGCAGCGGAGCTCGGTGGTGGCGCGGCTGCTGGGCGAGGATGTGCTGCGGGTCTACTGCAAGGGGGCGCCCGAGGTGCTAGGGACGCTCTGCACGCCTGCTACTGGTGAGTATAGTGCAGCAGCACCAGTTCGTGTCATCGCTGCAGCGGAGCTCGGTGGTGGCGCGGCTGCTGGGCGAGGGTCTGCTGCGGAATTTCGGTACTGGGGAGTTAGCGTGATCTTAAGGTTTAATTGGAGCAATTAACAAATTAATTATTATCTGCTACATAAGAAATGTTCAGTCCTTCGAAGTTCTCAACTACAGCTTTGTTTGAATGTCGTATCATTTCTTACAGTCCCTGACAACTTGAACGAGGTTCTGAACTCGTATGCAGAGAAGGGCTATAGAGTCATAGCTATGTCGACAAGAGTAATTGAAGCCACTTTCAAGCAGCTCGAGAGGATGACCAGGGATGAGGTAATTTTGTTATTCTTATAAGATTGTACATGTTTATCATTATAACTATGGTTGCAACCTATTTTAGTCACAGTCTTGATTTCAGCGATATACCTTGTCTTTCTTTTCTGTTTGGAAATTCTTCAACCAAATTTTCACGATATTTTTTTTTTATGGATGTTATGATAGTAGAATTCTATTTTTTTCTGAAGAACTGTAAATATATTTTGTGTTATGTCTGTGACAACTTCTGTTTATTTTTGTCTAACTGAAAGTTTTCCTAAAATGTTATACTAACTATAATCGAATAAAAAAGCTATGGTCTTGTAAGAATGGAGTAACATACTTCGCAATTTAATTTGTAGGTTGAATGCGATCTAGAATTTCTCGGTTTGGTTATCATGGAGAACCGTCTGAAAGGAGCTACCACCGGCATCATCAGGGAACTGAAGGAAGCTAATATACACGTAGTTATGATCACTGGTAAGTACTGTCCATTTACAAAATTTTATTGATTCATATGGTTCGCGATCTAAAACCGTTGGATGCAAATAAGTATTAGTTAATTAGTTATTATAGTAGTTAATTTTTCGTATCTTTCAGCAATAAGCTTCTGTAATATTCTTAGCAGGTACGTTTTGGGTAATTTTGTAATAATAATTACAGGTGACAACATCCACACAGCTGTGAGCGTGGCTAAGGAGTGCGGCATCCTGTGTAGTGGAGAGAGAGTGGTGCAGCTGCATGTTGATACTGCAGGGAACACTCCCATAGTGTACTGCGAGAGTACACTGCATGGGGTGAGTGAGTGGTATATATATGTATAGTACAGGCGACAACATCCACACAGCTGTGAGCGTGGCTAAGGAGTGCGGCATCCTGTGTAGTGGAGAGAGAGTGGTGCAGCTGCATGTTGATACTGCAGGGAACACTCCCATAGTGTACTGCGAGAGTACACTGCATGGGGTGAGTGAGTGGTATATATATGTATAGTACAGGCGACAACATCCACACAGCTGTGAGCGTACTAACTGTTCCCTGCGGTTTCACTCGCGTTCCTGAGACAAAAAGTAGCCTATAACCTTCTGAAATAATGTAGCTTACTATTAGTGAAATATTTTTTCAAATCGGACCAGTAACTCCGGAGATTAGCGCGTTCAAACATACCAACTCTTCAGTTTTATTATTAGTATAGATAGATTGGTACGATTCTGTTGTGGTTGATAATTTCTAGTTTATTTATTTATTTACTAGTGATGCAACCAAGTGTCATACATAACAGAAACGGAAACAAATGTCAAAAGTATTTTCATGCAGTCACGGAAACAGATGCGGATGCGGAAGTGTCAATACTATGATAAAAACTAACTAACTTTTACGGAACAAAAACAGAAGTCTGTTACATCACTAATGATTTCCATGGAAGGCGTTTTACGCAAACCGAAGTGATGAACTTCGGTTTGCGTAAAACGCCATATGCGTTATATAAATTTGGTTCCACATGACCTCATTAGAGACTCGTACCTTTACTAAAATGTGTATAAGCTAACGGTTGAGGTTTGTCCAGGCGCCAGTAGGTCGGCGCACGCCGCTCCAGCGGTCCTGGCGCAGTGTGGACAGCGGGCGCGGCTCGTGGCGGGACTCCTCCTCCGGCTCGGGCTCTGGCTCCGGCTCCGGCTCGCTGGACATAGAGTCGCCGGCTGAAGAGCCAAGATACAAGATTGTCATGACCGGGGATACATGGCGGGTGAGTCCGGTTTAGATTATATTGATAGTGTGTTATCCTGGGGCTCGTTAACTCCTTGGGGCAGGTCTTAGGTAAGGGCACCTTAAGGGTTGAAGCCACGCCAATATGGTCTTAGGAGACCATATCTTATTTTTTGAGTAATTGCTATCAGATATACAGATTTTGAAAAAAATGTACAGTCAGCGAGAAATCGGGCGATATTTGAAAATATTTTTTTATTAGCTTATTCAATCCTGTCTCCGACAAGGATCCAAAGGCACTATGAGGCCAAGTTAGGTTAGGGTATCAGAAATATCACAAATAGAAAAAAACTATTCCTATACATGTAAATAAATACTAAAAGGATTGCTCCCGGAATTTATATCTGGGACTATAAAACATGAATTTGTTTTCAAAATTTAATAGCTGGTGACTGATATGGCTCAAAAGTATGCTGAGTTTTCATATCGTACAGGTATTACGCGAGCACTATCCGCACATGGTGGGGGCTGTAGCGGAGCGAGGCGCAGTGTTCGCGCGGATGTCGTCAGATCAGAAACAGCAGCTGATAGTGGAGTACCAAGCACTGGGCTACTATGTTGGTCAGTATACATAAAATAAGAATTGAAAATTTAAATTCTCATTTAAATTATATATTGGCGCTGATTATGTTGTTTACGAACTTAACTAATATTAGACAAGTCATCTCTCTTTCATGTATTATTGAAATACTGTCAGTTTAGTCCACGGGTAAATAGTCGTGACCTATAAAGATCGCGCTCAAATTTACGTTCAAAAAAAATTATCGGACTAATCTAACAGGACTAAAATATATTGCAATCCCTTTCTTATATTCCTTATTAGAAAGAGATATACTGAGATTCAATTTGTATAGTTTGTAATCAACAGAATCGGTGCCATTATTGTTTACAATCCATAAGTGCACTCCAGGATCTAAAGAAACTTCAAATTGAACATTTAATATTAACTTGTAGGTATGTGTGGTGATGGCGCTAACGACTGTGGAGCCCTACGAGCAGCTCACACTGGTATCTCCCTCTCGGAGCTGGAGAGCAGTGTAGCAGCACCCTTCACCTCACAGAATCCTGACATCGTATGCGTTTCCAGAGTATTGCGCGAAGGAAGAGCTGCCTTATCGACCAGCTTTGGCGTCTTCAAATTCATGATTGCTTATTCCCTTACAGAGTTTTTCTCAGTCGCCTTTTTGTATTACTTCGACTCGAACTTGACCGATTTCCAATTTCTTTACGTTGATGTCGCTCTTATAGTTAACTTCGCCTTTTTCTTTGGTATGACAGAAGCGTATACGGGGAAATTATGTAAAATCCCCCCTCTCACTTCTTTACTAGGTTTGATACCATTATTTTCGCTTGTAGGACAACTTGTACTCATAGGAGTGACCCAATATTTATGTTACTACGCCTTGACGCTTTTCCCGTGGTACGTGAGGCATACATTTGAAGGGGAGGAAGCTAACGAATGTTGGGAGAATTACGCAATCTTTGCAGTCTCCATGTTCCAATATATTATCCTGGCTTTAGTATTCAGTCATGGCTCGCCGTATAGAAGATCAGTAGTGACAAATAAACAACTAATGGTAAGTGTATTAATAATGACTGGATTATGTATTTATATAGCCATCTCGCCCGCCGATTGGATAGCCAAATTCTTACAATTAATGATGCCTAAAGACGCCCTAATGGGTTATATAGTTATAGCTCTCGCATCACTTAATTTCGTCATTGCTATGTTTTTCGAAAGAATTATAATTGAGTATCTTATGGAAGGAAAACAGATGATTCCAAAGTTCCTAAAAGAGAAGCGCGTTAGGAAAACACCGCATCTTATGATCAAACGGCAATTAACCGAAATGGATTATTTAGATTGTGATAGTGGCATTAAATATGATAAGGAAGGCATCTCGGATTATAATTCCGAAAAAGGTAGCTGAGATAACGTAATTATTGTTTTATTGACAAATATTTTAGACCGTATAGGTCACATTTAGTGTTATGAAATAATCTTAATTTTATTTATTAAGAAACGCATTTTTATTGTGCTTTTTTACTTCTTAATTATTTTTACACTTTTCAGTATATTTATGGAATATACATGTGTAGTTGTTAATGACTCGAATAACTTACTGTATTTTGCAGTTATTGCATGAAGCCATGTTCTTATGATTGTAACTTATGTCAATCGCAAATAAAATTGTTTTCTTTATGTTATTGCACTGTTTTGTATTCATTTCTTCAGTATTACATTTTAGAGATGGTATATTTTTGAATAAAGTTGTTGGGCCAGCAAATCAGCCAAGGTTTAGCATGAAAAATGGGATCAACTCTGAAAATCCAAATGTTTTTTTTATATATTTCGATCTAACAAGGTTGATGTTGGTCCCACAGTTTTTTCAGTATGTCTAAACCTTGGTTGTTTTAGAAAAGATGCCATATCTCATAATATCTTCGCAATATATTTTTTCTTTATATACTTATCTTTTTATACTTAATTTTCACTATCAGCTAACCATTAAATTATCCCCCTTCATATAATTTGCATTTCCCTAAAAATTTATTAATGAATTGGGGACCTTTAACTTTCCTACCACGATTTTGAATTTATGTATTTAGTCATAAGTATTAGATTTGTGTTTAGTTGCGTCGATGTCGCTAATTAGCAACCGTGTACGTAACATGTAATTTAAGTAATAAAAATTTTATGTTGTAACGTGATGTCTAAAATTCCTATAAAATATTTTCAAATCAAAATATCAATTATGTTATAAATAAATACTTCATAATCGATTTTTAGACGATACTTTAGTATTATTTGTTTACTTATGAATTTGCCTTATTAACCAATATTTGTATTAGATTTAAGAACAAATGTGATATAATCAGACGTACATTTAACAAGTGCCTTAGTATTCGTTATAAGTAACATTCCAATCAAATTGTAATGTTTTGGGTGCTGTGTTATACCAAATAGTATAATATAAGCTGATCACTAGATAATTCAACTTAATTAAAAATGTTATATTAATAATAATATTTTTTTAAGAGCACACTCAGCTTCAAAAGTATATTGTTACTTAGTATTTATACTGTGGTCATTTTATTGACAGTTTGTTTAATTCCGCAATGTGACATGGTACATAAAGTGATCAGCTACTTTGACAGGGAAACATTGTCATATCGAGCCTAACTTTTCGCTGACCCATAAAGATATTGATGTTTTACATAGTGAAACCACAGTTGAGGACTGTAAAAAAAATATTGAAATGTGATGTAATGTTACCTTTTATTGATATTTTGAGTATTTCCTAATATTCTTAATAGGGAAGCTTGTTGCCATCGTATTGGTCGTATTGGCTTTATTAGGTTAATATTCAATTAATGTATCTTATTTATGAATGGATTATAATTATGACACGAAATGAAATTAATATATTATGATATTACCATTTTTTTGTTTTAATTGTTATTTCTAGTGTTTCCCTTATTTTCCGAATTAAGAGAGCAAGAGATCAAATAGAACTTCTTCATTAACCCCCGACAAAAAAACAACGGGGTGTTATAAGTTTAACGTGTCTGCCTGTGTCTGTGGTATCGTAGCTCCCAAACGGATGAACCGATTTTCGATAGTTTTTTTTAGATAAAACCACTGACCATATTCAATACACGATATAAATAAAAAAATAAAACGAAAATGGAATGTCAATTCTTTCGAGTTTTGTTCGTAAGTTCCCGCCAGAAAGTCCGTCATTACAATGTCAAGCAACCTTGCAGTATTGCCAGAAGGATACGAAAAGGACGAAATTCGTACTTTATGCGTTATATTTGTTAGTACCCTCAGTTTAAATTTCGTATTTTTTTCAAAGAAGGTATAGTATGTAACAACTTAGATGAAGCATCGGCAAAATTCGTAAAATCGATCGTTCTCGAAAAGAGTGCGCCTACAACATTACTCATGTGTTAAAAAATGATCTTGTTGAACGTTGAATGGCGCGATAATGAATGATTTTTATTAGTTGTGTAAATCGGAAGTGAAGTGTACGAAAACGATTTGCCGATGCTACATCTAAGTTGTGTCATACTGTAAGACCTGTATTGTTATTTGTTTTACCTCAAAAAATTGTCAAACAATCGGATGGGCGATTGGATTTTTAGCGTTCTTCTTTACACGTTTTCAGAGTCTCGTTCGTAGAATTTGCCAAATAACATCTGGCAACGCTGCAATTGTGCGTGTTGCAAAGTTTTTGTTAGTTGTCTGGTAAATTATTTTAGCTAGGTAAAGTTTACTGATTTACTAAAATTAATTTTAATTACTATTATTAGCGAAGATGTAAGTAGGTATGTGAAATGATACAGTTTATCGGAGAGGAAAACAATGTTATAAAAAGAATAAAGATATTGTGGTGTGGTGTCTAATAAGAGGTGTGTAACTTTCAAACAAAATTAAAAAAACTTATTTTATTTTTATTTGATGTTTACTAAAGTGACTGGTTGGATGCTTGAGCATTTTTTCTGCCCAGTCAAATCAAAACTGCAGATTTTTTTTACCATAGGTACACACGGCCACAGACCAAGCTACACACTGCGGCACCTTATGCAGTTGTAATAGGCGCTATTTTGCAACAAAAATGTGTAGCTTGATCTGTGGCCGTGTGTACATGGTATTTATGACATTCTTTCCTGTTGAATGTATTAATGGTGGTACCTATTCCACTTTTTCAAATTCTCAGGACAAAATTTAAAACAATATTTTAGTTATTTTACTTTCTATTCATAAGTTTATTAATAAAAATATTGCCCCTTATGACTGAGGTAAAGAAGAATAAAAATGAGTGGAATGGTTTTTAGGAAACATTTATAAAAATACAATAAGACTTAATGAAATTATTTATTAGTAAAATAAAATTATTGTATTTTTACTCAACTGTGATATTGTAACCATGAATTATAATAGATTATATGGCTGCAGTGGCTATGTCTGCCGGATGCAAAAGGCCCAAATCTGTAATTTTTTTTAATTAATGGGGGAGGCCTATGTTCATCAGTACATCCTTTGGCTGATGATGATGATGATGAAGCTATCTTAACACTGCTGACTATTATGTAGGAGTTATATGTATAATTCTATATTATAATTCTTAACTTAAAATAACTTGTTGCAGAGGAATGAAAATAAGCCTAATGTATCAATGGACAGTAGTTATGATTTGCCTGTTCACAAACAAACAGACATGGTCATTTACCAGACTTAATTGACTGAGACACAAATTAAAGTAGCCCTGGGAGTCACTATATGTAAAATCGCTTTCGACTATTGAAGTCATGGCGTCAGAAGATGATGCTCAGCCCTTATTTCATAGAGATGAAGAGCTTACTGAACAGTGCATAAGGATAACCCCAGAGTTTGAACAGGTAATTTATTTCTTTCGTAATTATTTTTAATGCAACATCTAATTAGATTGTTACTTTTTTAGGGTTCCATAGTCAACAAGGAACTATGGTTTTGCTATTACCATCTGTCCACGGCTTAGCTCTGATATTAAAACACTAGAAAGCTGTAATTTGGCATGGATGTATGTACATTAATTACACTGACAAAGTGGTAAAAAAAAATTGAAAAAAGAATGAATCATTTAAAAAATATTACTTAGAAAAATATATCATAATTCCCACTACACTCAACATGATCTAGAATCCAGTTTGATACCTACATAATGATAGGTATCTTTATTACAATATGAATCAAGCTAGTTTGTATATTTTCAAGGGACTTTCCTGTAAGAATCCCTCTTGTACTGACTTTGTAATTATGAACTCTATTTTCAACTATTACAACACAATTTTGCTGCTGTTGAGAGTATTAAGTCATAGGCTGTAATAATGAACTCAAAACTTCACCAGCCACATAATTTATAATTCATAAGCCATCATCTATAATTTACCTGTGATGTAAGGAATTTTATAGGTAAGTTTTTTATACCTTGGGCTACACTATTAGAGTTTTTGTAATTTTCTTGAAAATAAAATATAGCCTTAATCCTTTTTTTAATCGACGATTTTTAATCACCTATTAAAAAATATTGATACCGTATGGTTAGGCAGATTTATTTTTTCAAAAACATGCATTTTGGCGCCAAAAATCCGCCATTTTGTTGTTTTATAATTTTAATATACCCAAACCAGTGACACTCGTGCAATAAAGACGAACCTCAGGACAAACATACATCAAAAGTACGCGGCAAACACACTCACAAACACATATTTTTACTTGTGTTTTTTTTAAATAAGTGTTTACCAAAAATAGTGTAATTTGACTTTCCACTTCTTCAGGTCGTATATGGCTTTAAGAAATGCCGTTGGCGGACGGTGCTCGTGAACGTAACATCAGTACTGACTTGCGGGATACCATTCCTGGTGTTCCACTGGTGTCCTACCTGGTTCCTAAACACAACACATGTCAGGTGCTGCTTCCAGGATGCTGACCAAGTTATTGTTGTTGTAAGTGAAGTTTCGGTTTTATTTTAACTTTAAAAACTATTATGCATATTTCATATTATAATTATAATCCTATTAATTTTATAAATGCGAAAGTTTGTGAGTATGTTTGTTACTTCATCACGCTCAAATGGCTGGACCAATTTTGATAAAATTTGGTATGGAGGTAGCTGACACCCTTGATTAACACATAGGCTATTTTTATCCCCCGGCAACGCGGGTGAATCCGCGGGGCGGAAGCTAGTATAATAATAATTACGAAAGTGAGTTTGTTCTATCTTGACGCCTCAACGGCACAAACAATATTGATCAAATTTTGCACTTCAGTAGATGATAACCTGGATTAAAGTATAGGAATTTTTATTCCGGTAAAACATATCCCTCGGGACCACAGATAGTACCGCGGGCCGAGTTAGTTTTAAATCGTATTCTATCGACTATAAAAACTTATGGCATTTATTTATTTATATTTTATTTCAGGAAACATATCGAAAGAAACGTAAATATTGTTACGTACATAATATAATAGATACGAGGTGAGTAAATCTATGAGGGATTCCCGGGAATAACAATAGGTAGTCTATATTATTCTCTGAAAAGTCCATGAAAGTTTCGCCAAAATCGATTCATCCTTTTCCGAGGTAAACAAAAAAAATATAAAATATGCAACCATATAACCTCTGCCTTTATTTTGAAACCATACACGTCAAAAAATTCTATTGTTTCTCATATATAAAAAAAAATTATTACATCCAGTGACATATTTATTCAGGTTCTCAAGTGTAAGTTTACATGATTTTGGTGGGGAGCAAGAGCTTGACATGGCTGATGAATTCCACACTCCTATACACTTGGAAGATGGCAGCACTTTGAGTGAGGACCAACATAATATAATTATATCAGCTTAAAGTAACATGAAATAAAATGTACCTACATATGTATAATGACGTTCTGCATCAGTTTTTTATTATTCTGGTTGTAGATGCACATAATTTTCGCTTCTTCCGCCACAAGTATCAAACATTGATATGGGACCCTTCACGAACTGTATGGTCAAGACTTGTCGGTATCGAGTGTGGCGCCACCTGTGCCCAGTTGCAGGCTATGGGGGATAGAGCGCCATCTAGTGAGGAGAGAAAAAGATGGTGAGGTTTCTCTTTCACGGCCGTCCACCAACCATTAATGTAATTTTTTTTAATATTTAAAATGCCTTAAATTAAATTTCGCTTTCCCGGGATAGAAAGTAGCCCGCGAGGATAATTTAGCATGCTATTAGTGAAATAATTTTTCGAATAGGACCAGTAACACCAGAGATTAGTGCGTTCAAACAAACAAAAAAACTCTTCAGTATAGATATCTGTTTACTTTATATTTTTTTTAATTACGTGAGTGATTGATTTGACAGCTATTTAATTTTGCTGACTGTACTTTACAAGTTACAGAAAAAACACCTTTTCGTCAATTTTTTTCTCCTATCCCTAGGTTAAACTTATACGGGCTCAATGAGATGAAAGTACCCGTTCAGTCCGTCATGAGGCTGGTTCTCGTGGAGGTGTGCAACCCGTGCTATGCTATACAGCTGTTCACAATAGCCGTGTGGCTGGCTGATGGCTACTATTATTATTGTGTCGCTGTCATACTTATGACTACGTTTGGTGTTGCTACTTCTGTTATACTGACTAAAAAGGCAAGTTTTCTGACTTACTTTTTGAACATTTTAATAATTTTTTAATAATAGAATAAAATGGGCCGGATTCAGGATTGGGGTAAAGGGGCGAAGTAACAATATCTATAATAACATGAAAATTAAAAATCAGTTTTCAATCGCAACTTTTCCGATATTCGTGTTAAGTTGCCTCTCCTTTAAATGTAATGAATTTTCACATACCATTTTTTACGACAAGGGCTTGATCACAATTTCACTGTTGTAAGTGATGATGTGGCCGAAGATGGTAGTGGTAGCTCACGCTCTCAATGCACTTTAGTCTGTATTTAGTTGTCGAAGTCTATTTTCATATTGTCATATTATGTTTGGCTCCTTTGTTTCGAGTTCCGTCTAACAGTCATGTGGCCACATTGTGTGTGAATAGAGCCAAGAGAACCTCCGCGCGACAGTGGAAGCGCACGACAGCGTGGAGGTGTGGGGCGGTGGGACGGCAGCGGTGGACAGCCGGCGCGTGTGCCCGGGGGACGTGGTGGTGCTGCCGGCGCGCGGCTGCACGCTGCACGCCGACCTCGTGCTGCTCACTGGCGCCGCCGTGCTCAACGAGAGCATGCTCACCGGTACGTTGGGCTCTAAAAAGGGACCTCGACCAAAATCTAATTAAATAACTATCATTTTTTAATTTACAGCAATTTATATGAAATTATCAAAATTAGGAAGGATGGATTTGGGAGTGAAAAATTTGGGCAAATTAATTCAGAAAAAAATATGAAAGTGACTGTCGAATATAATTCTAATAATTAACATGACTTTATGATGTCCAAAGAAATAAAGCGTGGATGTGTCATTCTTTCTTAGTCTTGATATAATATAAAGGAATCAATTCAGTGTAATTTCACTTATTTATTTTTTTTGGAATTGCAAACAATGTGTCAAAGAGTGTAAGTGTAAAAAGACATCTTTTTAGTATTAGTATTAATTATGTACCATGTAAAATTGTTGTCAAACACCGGCCTATACATTAAATCTATTACATATTCATTGCTCAAGGTGAGTCCGTCCCTGTAACAAAGACAGCTCTGCAGCGCGTGGACAAGCCATTCGACATGAAGCAGCACGCCTCCAACATACTGTTCTGCGGCACTAAGGTCATACAGACGCGCTACTACAACAACGAACCTGTCAAGTGAGATTTATCTATACTATACAGTTTTTTACACGTGTCCAAAAAGGAAATTAATGCAAATAGGACGAGCCTCTAAACATGTATTTATGTGCCCACATTATAAATGCCTTACATTTACAGTAGTCTTAGTCATTAGAAGTATGTTTGTTACCAACATTGGTTTTAGAGCTATAAAGTAACGTACGGCGATTAGGTGTCTAGTTTTCATACAGGAGAAGATGATCCAATCAATCACGCCATTTTTTCCCATCATCTCAGAGCTCTAGTTCTCCGCACTGGCTACAACACAAGGAAGGGTCAGCTAGTCCGCAGTATTCTGTACCCAGTACCGGATGACATGAGATTAGACCGGGACTCGTACAAGTTTATCATGATGCTAGCATTCTCTGCCATGGTGGGACTTATTTGTACTATGGCTTTGAAGGTAAGTCCTACAACCTTCCTGTTTTTTGCTCTAAGTCATGTTTTCCCTTAAGATCATATGTATATACTATGAACAAAAAAGGACCTACAATTGATCCTTGTGGAACACCATTTTTATCTTTTTTTATCTTTCTTAAAAAGTAGGATGAAACTTGAGATTTATAAGTCGCTCTATTCCATATTGATGAATTTTTAAAACTAGATCATCAATCATCACCCACGCCAACCTTTATCAAAATGTTTTTTCAAGCCTTCACAAGCATTTATGGATTGTCTATGAAAAGTTTGCTTTCAGAAATAACCGTTTTCAAAACAATCTAAGATCATTATGATATTTTCTAATCTCACTTCCAATAAGCTTGCATTAGCGAAAAAATTAAAAAGTAAATAGCAAACTCCAGCAATTTTATCAATCAATAAGGTTTTACAATGCATGGTAAGTTCAGGTTTTAAAATACGGAAAATGTGTCAGGAATATAACAAACAACATACATACTCATACTTTTAGGCGTACCGAGAACCCTCCCCTGGCAACGTAGCACTAAATGCGCTGGACATCATTAGTATCGCAATCCCACCAGCTCTGCCGACCGCCATGACAGTGGGACGATTGTACGCAGTGTCGAGACTGAAGCGAGCTCGCATCTCGTGCCTTAACAACCGAGCTGTTAATGTTAGCGGCTCATTAGACTGTATATGTTTCGATAAGGTAGTTATTGGTGTAATTAAATGAGTATTAATATTACTAACTTTATTTTTAAATTATGAATAAATTGCACACATTCCTTGTAATATAAAATCTACTAATATTTTGCGAGCATGGAACACCATATCGGTAGTTTTAATAAAATAACGACTAATTATACATTGTAAGTAAGACTAAGCAAATTGCCATTTGGCACGGTGTCTCGTGTAATGTATTTATGGTATGATGTTACATGTAAGACATGCAGAATTAAAATAGGTATATTATTCAATACTTAGCTCTCTCCAGACAGGCACCTTGACGGAGGACGGTCTAGATATGTGGGGCGTGGTTCCAATGAGTGCAGTCACGTCCCCCCCGCGGCTAGGACGCGCTCAGCGCGACCCGCGGCTACTCAACGACCTGCACGATCTCAAGATTGGCATGGCCGTCTGCCACAGCCTCACGCTACTAGACGCACAGCTGGCGGGAGATCCACTCGACTTGAAAGTAAGTTATGTCGTTTTAACTCCGAGTTTTGCAATGAATTTTCAGTCTTCCTTTCTTGAATTAGAATCAATATAGCTATTAGTTTTTCTACTAACCAGATGTTCGAATCAACCGGGTGGACGTTAGAAGAGTCGGATGTGGCAGGAACATCTAATAACGAGATTTTGACGGTTGTGAAGTCTAAGAACATTGCCAATGTGGATGTAGATGATAACCATGTAAGTATATAATCGCTTTAAACTTAATAGAAGCTAAGTTAATAATTCCAATCGGATAATCCCAAAAGTAATCGAAAAAAAATTAATATATAGAAACATAATTTTGACTACGTGACAAACTAAATTATACCACAATTGATTTGATGCACTCTATAAGTGAATGTGGTCCACCAGATGCCGCTAGAGGTGGGCATAGTACAGCAGCACCAGTTCGTGTCGTCGCTGCAGCGGAGCTCGGTGGTGGCGCGGCTGCTGGGCGAGGATGTGCTGCGGGTCTACTGCAAGGGGGCGCCCGAGGTGCTAGGGACGCTCTGCACGCCTGCTACTGGTGAGTATAGTGCAGCAGCACCAGTTCGTGTCGTCGCTGCAGCGGAGCTCGGTGGTGGCGCGGCTGCTGGGCGAGGATGTGCTGCGGGTCTACTGCAAGGGGGCGCCCGAGGTGCTAGGGACGCTCTGCACGCCTGCTACTGGTGAGTATAGTGCAGCAGCACCAGTTCGTGTCGTCGCTGCAGCGGAGCTCGGTGGTGGCGCGGCTGCTGGGCGAGGATGTGCTGCGGGTCTACTGCAAGGGGGCGCCCGAGGTGCTAGGGACGCTCTGCACGCCTGCTACTGGTGAGTATAGTGCAGCAGCACCAGTTCGTGTCGTCGCTGCAGCGGAGCTCGGTGGTGGCGCGGCTGCTGGGCGAGGATGTGCTGCGGGTCTACTACAAGGGGGCGCCCGAGGTGCTAGGGACGCTCTGCACGCCTGCTACTGGTGAGTATAGTGCAGCAGCACCAGTTCGTGTCGTCGCTGCAGCGGAGCTCGGTGGTGGCGCGGCTGCTGGGCGAGGATGTGCTGCGGGTCTACTGCAAGGGGGCGCCCGAGGTGCTAGGGACGCTCTGCACGCCTGCTACTGGTGAGTATAGTGCAGCAGCACCAGTTCGTGTCGTCGCTGCAGCGGAGCTCGGTGGTGGCGCGGCTGCTGGGCGAGGATGTGCTGCGGGTCTACTGCAAGGGGGCGCCCGAGGTGCTAGGGACGCTCTGCACGCCTGCTACTGGTGAGTATAGTGCAGCAGCACCAGTTCGTGTCGTCGCTGCAGCGGAGCTCGGTGGTGGCGCGGCTGCTGGGCGAGGATGTGCTGCGGGTCTACTGCAAGGGGGCGCCCGAGGTGCTAGGGACGCTCTGCACGCCTGCTACTGGTGAGTATAGTGCAGCAGCACCAGTTCGTGTCGTCGCTGCAGCGGAGCTCGGTGGTGGCGCGGCTGCTGGGCGAGGATGTGCTGCGGGTCTACTGCAAGGGGGCGCCCGAGGTGCTAGGGACGCTCTGCACGCCTGCTACTGGTGAGTATAGTGCAGCAGCACCAGTTCGTGTCGTCGCTGCAGCGGAGCTCGGTGGTGGCGCGGCTGCTGGGCGAGGATGTGCTGCGGGTCTACTGCAAGGGGGCGCCCGAGGTGCTAGGGACGCTCTGCACGCCTGCTACTGGTGAGTATAGTGCAGCAGCACCAGTTCGTGTCGTCGCTGCAGCGGAGCTCGGTGGTGGCGCGGCTGCTGGGCGAGGATGTGCTGCGGGTCTACTGCAAGGGGGCGCCCGAGGTGCTAGGGACGCTCTGCACGCCTGCTACTGGTGAGTATAGTGCAGCAGCACCAGTTCGTGTCGTCGCTGCAGCGGAGCTCGGTGGTGGCGCGGCTGCTGGGCGAGGATGTGCTGCGGGTCTACTGCAAGGGGGCGCCCGAGGTGCTAGGGACGCTCTGCACGCCTGCTACTGGTGAGTATAGTGCAGCAGCACCAGTTCGTGTCGTCGCTGCAGCGGAGCTCGGTGGTGGCGCGGCTGCTGGGCGAGGATGTGCTGCGGGTCTACTGCAAGGGGGCGCCCGAGGTGCTAGGGACGCTCTGCACGCCTGCTACTGGTGAGTATAGTGCAGCAGCACCAGTTCGTGTCGTCGCTGCAGCGGAGCTCGGTGGTGGCGCGGCTGCTGGGCGAGGATGTGCTGCGGGTCTACTGCAAGGGGGCGCCCGAGGTGCTAGGGACGCTCTGCACGCCTGCTACTGGTGAGTATAGTGCAGCAGCACCAGTTCGTGTCGTCGCTGCAGCGGAGCTCGGTGGTGGCGCGGCTGCTGGGCGAGGATGTGCTGCGGGTCTACTGCAAGGGGGCGCCCGAGGTGCTAGGGACGCTCTGCACGCCTGCTACTGGTGAGTATAGTGCAGCAGCACCAGTTCGTGTCGTCGCTGCAGCGGAGCTCGGTGGTGGCGCGGCTGCTGGGCGAGGATGTGCTGCGGGTCTACTGCAAGGGGGCGCCCGAGGTGCTAGGGACGCTCTGCACGCCTGCTACTGGTGAGTATAGTACAGCAGCACCAGTTCGTGTCCATTAAGAACCCGTCTAAATTATCCGATGTTTGAAAGTCTGTAGTCTGCTAGGGTTCCTAAAGTAGGAAAAGTCAGATTATGTAAGAGTTTGTTTTTATTTTACATAGTTCCTGAAAATCTGAACGAGGTTCTGAGCTCATATGCAGCAAAGGGCTACAGAGTGTTAGCAATGTCAACAAGAGTTATTGAAGCCACCTGCCAGCAGTTGCAGAGGATGACCAGGGATGAGGTAGCAATATATATGCAACTCTAGTTTGTAATTAAATTAACTAACCTTTAGTTAATTTCGCATGAAATTTAAATGTCCCCATTACGCCCTCTTTTATTGTTTTGTAATTCTGTGACATAGTGTGCCTAATGAGATAGTGTCTTTTCATGGGAAGTAGGAATTATTGGTAGCTTATCGAAGTGTATGTATAGTTACATTTTTCTCTCTCTTTATAGGTAGAACGTAATTTAGAGTTCCTGGGTTTGGTGATACTGGAAAACCGTTTGAAGGGTGTCACCACAGGAGTTATCAAGGAATTGAATGCTGCCAACATACACGTGGCGATGATTACTGGTATGTAATAAAAAGTAAAAAAAAAAGTCTTTAAAAAATTACACAGTTCCATTATTAATTTGAAGTCGTACTTGTGTTTTATGCTCGTAATATTTGTATACATAAATTTATGGATGGTCTACTAAGAACTTTTTCCTTTAATTCCAAAGGTACTATGTAGCTACTCTCTCTTATGAATTAATAATTAATAATAATGATATGTAGGTGACAACATCCACACAGCTGTGAGCGTGGCTAAGGAGTGCGGCATCCTGTGTAGTGGAGAGAGAGTGGTGCAGCTGCATGTTGATACTGCAGGGAACACTCCCATAGTGTACTGCGAGAGTACACTGCATGGGGTGAGTGAGTGGTATATATATGTATAGTACAGGCGACAACATCCACACAGCTGTGAGCGTGGCTAAGGAGTGCGGCATCCTGTGTAGTGGAGAGAGAGTGGTGCAGCTGCATGTTGATACTGCAGGGAACACTCCCATAGTGTACTGCGAGAGTACACTGCATGGGGTGAGTGAGTGGTATATATATGTATAGTACAGGCGACAACATCCACACAGCTGTGAGCGTGGCTAAGGAGTGCGGCATCCTGTGTAGTGGAGAGAGAGTGGTGCAGCTGCATGTTGATACTGCAGGGAACACTCCCATAGTGTACTGCGAGAGTACACTGCATTGGGTGAGTGAGTGGTATATATATGTATAGTACAGGCGACAACATCCACACAGCTGTGAGCGTGGCTAAGGAGTGCGGCATCCTGTGTAGTGGAGAGAGAGTGGTGCAGCTGCATGTTGATACTGCAGGGAACACTCCCATATTGTACTGCGAGAGTACACTGCATGGGGTGAGTGAGTGGTATATATATGTATAGTACAGGCGACAACATCCACACAGCTGTGAGCGTGGCTAAGGAGTGCGGCATCCTGTGTAGTGGAGAGAGAGTGGTGCAGCTGCATGTTGATACTGTAGGGAACACTCCCATAGTGTACTGCGATATGTATAGTACAGGCGACAACATCCACACAGCTGTGAGGTAGATATTACGTGTGGTTGCATTTTTATACGTGTATATTTTTGTTGTTCTAATATGTCAATATCATAGGTTCCAGTAGGGCGGCGAACAGTTCTTCAACGTTCTTTGCTGAGCGTGGATAGCGGGCACGGCTCGTTGGGAGACACCGCCTCGGCCTCTGGTTCCGGCTTCAGATCACACTTAGATCCCGGCACGGGTTCTAACTCCAGGCACGGTTCTGGCTCTGGGACCACTCTAGGCTCCGGCTCGTTAGACGAGGAGGCGCGGGCCGGAGAGCCGCGGTACAAAATTGTTATGAGTGGGGATACTTGGAGGGTAAGTCTTATAAATAAATTAATATTTTTGGTATCTAGACCTGCAGTATTATAGTAGGAAGAATAAGAAAAAGGTATAGGCTTTTTTTTAATGAATTATTATGAATAAAATATTGCAATTTATCCGAGGCAACCTTGATGTCTATTTTTAATTCTTATTCTTGTTTTTGATTTAGTAGAGATAATCTCTACCAGCGCAAAATTTAGCCTCCAGATTAGAGGAAGTTCCGCGCAACCGCAACTAGTAGCAATTCGAAATCCTTTAATCATCGGAATATTACTGTTTTCTATTGAATCTGGCTCTTTGTCCCTTAAATTATAAATACAAGGTATAATATGTCCCAGGTATTACGCGAGCACTATCCGCACATGGTGGGGGCTGTAGCGGAGCGAGGCGCAGTGTTCGCGCGGATGTCGTCAGATCAGAAACAGCAGCTGATAGTGGAGTACCAAGCACTGGGCTACTATGTTGGTCAGTAATATTGGCGCAAAATTCTGAGCCAAACTTTTAGGCTGTGTCATGTTAAGCATCTATGGTGTTCAAATATTCGTTGCTATAAAAACAAGTTATATTTTCTGTCGACTTTATTTTGAACTAGCTGTCTCCCGCGGTTTCACCCGCGTTCCCGAGGTATCTCATGTTTTCCCGGGATAAAAAGTAGCCTATATGTTATTCCAGGGTATGATCTATCTATGTACCAAGTTTCATCCAAATCCGTTCATTAGTTTTTACGTGAAAGAGCAACAAAGATACATACATACTCACAAACTTTCGCATTTATAATATTACTGGGTATATTTATTATGGCCTTAAATTACCACAAATACAGGCATGTGTGGTGACGGTGCGAACGACTGCTCTGCCTTACGAGCAGCTCACGCCGGATTCTCCCTCTCAAAACTGGAAAGCAGTGTAGCAGCACCCTTCACCTCACACATCCCTGACATCGAATGCGTCTCCAGAATACTACATGAAGGTAGAGCAGCTTTGACAACCAGTTTCGGCATCTTCAAATTCATGTTCGCATATTCCCTTACCAAGTTTTTTTCTGTCACGTTTTTGTATTACTTCGACTCGGACTTGACCGATATTCAATTTCTATACATCGATGTAGGTTTAATAATTAATTTTGTTTTCTTTTTTGGCAACACAAAAGCTTATACGGGACAATTATCTAAAATCCCCCCCCTCACTTCTTTACTTGGTCTCATACCGTTGTTTTCACTCGTAGGGCAAATTGTACTTATAGGAGTCACCCAATATTTATGTTACTACATCTTAACGTTGTTTCCATGGTACGTACGAAATAGAAGCAAAGCGAATTTTTGCTGGGAAAATTATTCTATTTATGCGGTTTCTATGTTCCAATATATTATTTTAGCTTTATTGTACAACAGTGGCTCGCCATACAGGCGATCTGTCGTGACGAATAAGCCATTTATGATTATTGTATTGCTAATGTCTTGTATGTCTATTCATATAGCTGTATGGCCGGAGGATTATTTAGCTGAATTCCTGCAGCTAAAAATACCCAATGATGCTTTAATGTCTTACTTGGTTTTAGTTCTCGCTTTTCTTAACTTTATAGTTGCTTTATTATTCGAAAGAGTAATTATTGAGCACCTAATGGAAAGAAAGCAGATGATACCTGAGTTCCTCAGAGAGAAGCGCGTTAGGAAAACACCGCATCTTATGATCAAACGGCAATTAACCGAAATGGACTATTTCGATTGTGATAGTAAAAAATATGAGGAAAATGGTACATCAGATCTTAATTCCGGAAGAGAAAGCTGAGGGTTATTATTTTTAGGGTTCCTTACAAGTAAAAATCTGAACCCTTATAGGATCACTCGTATGTCTGTCTGTCAGTGTGTCACATCCAATTTGCTCCGAAACTACTGGCCCAATTGGGTTGAAAGTTGTTACACACATGTAAGTCGGTGGCCCAAACACGGACGTGTAACGTAAATAAATTCATTTTATTTAATTTTACTTAAAAGTGAAAATATTAATAGGGAGGAAATTAAAACAAAAACTTTAACTGTAAATGTTATGAGTCTTCTTGCCATATCATTAGCTTGTATATATTATGAATACTATAAGGAATGCATTTAAATACAATATTTAAATTATGATCAACAAAATATAATACATTCCGCAAATGTTAACCCTAAACCTTCAAAACAAAGCACATTTAAATAATGAACGCGAACTTCCAGCTTACCGGGTCAAAAATGCCCTATGACCTATATATTCTACATACTTCTGTTGGGATTACGTAGTTTGTCCCGGCTGGTACACTTATCCCTACCGAGCTATCCCTACTGGTAGGGATAAGTGCACGTTTTTGTAGATTTATTTCTACCGGTAGGGATAGGTGCACTGCCCATTTCCACTATTCGCTACTGCTATTCTATGTTATTCTGTATTTCCTAATTGATTATTAATTTATTATCATCATAAATTCATTTCATTACCTCAGCTTTCTTGTTTTAAGTACTTTATAAAATGCCCTTTTATCAATTTTATCCGATGTTTCTAAGAATGAATTGATGCTTATAATATAAGAATACCTTATACGTATGTTATTTTTACATTAATACAATAAATATATTGAACTATTGTTTTGTTTTTTATTTTGGACTATATTTTTTAAATCCAGTCACAGCTAACCCGCACAGTAGGTTCGAAAACGGTTTCACAATTTATAACTCAAGAACGGCTGCACCGATTTTAATGATCATTGATTTGTTGGATTTGTCCCGGCCCCAAATAGACAGAATAACGAAAAAATTGTAAATATAGACAGGACTGAATATTATAACAAAATTAATTCTGCTGCTGGTCTGCCAGGATAGCATAAGTTCAAAGATGTGTTAGTTAAATAAAGCTGACAATAAATTATAGATTTTGCTCCAGAACTACCAGGATAGCATAAGATCAAAGATGTGTCAGATAAAGGTGACAGCATAAAATTTTAAACGCGTTTCATAACAAAATAGATTCTGCTTCGGAACTACCAGGATAGCATAAATTCAAATATGTTTCATATGAAGGTGACAGCATCAAATTTTAATCGCGTTTTATAACAAGATAGATTCTGCTTCGGAAGTACCAGGATAGCATAAATTCAAAGATGTTTCATATGAATGTGACAACATAAAATTTTAAACGCGTTTTATAACAAAATAGATTCTGCTTCGGAACTACCAGGATAGCATAAATTCAAAGATGTTTCATATGAAGGTGACAGCATAAAATTTTAAACGCGTTTTATAACAAAATAGATTCTGCTTCGGAACTACCAGGATAGCATAAATTCAAAGATGTTTAATATGAAGGTGACAACATAAAATTTTAAACGCGTTTCATAACTTAATAGATTCTTCTGGAGAACTACCAGGATACCATAAGTTCAAAGATGTGTCAAATAAAGCTGAAAACATATAATTTTATATGCGTTTTATAACAAAACTAGCTTCCGCCCCGCAGTTTCACCCGCGTTATCTTATGTTTTCTCGGGATGAAAGTAACCTTTATGTTATTCCAAGGTAGGAACTACTACAAGGTAGAAGGCTACTTTTTAACCCGAGAAAACATAAGATTACGCGGGGAATCCCTACCAGCAGGGATAGCTCGATAGGGATAATCAAAGAAAAATCCTTAAATTTTCGCAAATATTATTTTATTACTTACTAAAAAGCAATAAATACATTGAACATAGACTCTATCAATAAATTAAAAAAACTTGTTAAACTTTACACACAATGTTCATATTTGGCATCACAGTACATCCAGAATTTAGAGTAGGTGTAAAGAGATTGACTTAGAAACATTCAACAAGAAATCGGTATAATTTCTAAATTATCTCTTTCATACACCCACAATATTAATCGAAGACATTGAGTTTTTTTTTTATAAGATATAGATAAAATTTTAAATGACAACTTATACACAAATCTATATAAAAATGCAATTACAATAGAATATCAATATAATCATATAAAACATCCACAATAAAGTATCTCAAACATGATGTAATATCTTAAATAAATATTAATATGGATAATAATTATTTTATTATAAAATGTTACTAATGAATGGTGCAAGGATATTAGGTTGTAATTATGGTGTTATTATGATATTGCATATTTATCGATTTGATATTCTTTTTGTAATTAACAACGACCACTGATTCATATATCTATATGAATTAACTCGATTACGATTTTTAAGTCAAATTTACATAATCGATTCAAGGTACGCGGTGGGAGTGACTACATTGTAATTATTAAAAACTTTTTAGACACAATATATTATGTGATCAGCGGCCACCATAACAAAAAGCACCTCTAAATATTTTTACCGGATTATACTACCGACCTATTAGGGATTAAAAGAGGTACCTAGAGTGGTAAATAGCGAAATTCTGTTTGAAAACTTGTATTTCATTTTAAATTAAATGGGAAAATTAGGCTTTTATTTCTATGTTAGTCTTTATGAATTACCTACATAATAGTTTTAACAATGAAATTACCTGGGGGGCTAAAGCGGCCGCTCGAACAATATTGCGAATGCAATTCATTTTTGGAATTTACAGCAGATTATGGTGTAATTTGTCTAAATTAGAAATTAATTGACTAAAATGTTTTACATTTTCGCCAAAAATATTTAAATAATATTTGGCTCTGCTGTAATTTCAAGATATGAATTGCATAGCAATATTGCTCGGGCGGACTTTTTACAGCCCCTGGTTAGTCATGCCTTTTAGATGATTTACTCCAATTTTCAGAACAATTTGAAGTTTTTAAACGCTACACATGTCATCAATGGTAACTTACACCATCTCATGGTATGTCTAGAAGCGAATAATGAATGGAACACATTGTTATTTGGGACAATTATGATGGTGTAAAAGGGCACTAATTTATAATGGAACCTATTTTCATAGCGCTGTCTTTATTCTTACGTTTTTAATTTGCATTAATATTGAGTTAACGTCACGTAGAGACGACGCGTTACAGCTTTCATAGTACACAATATATGTATGGTAACTGGATAGGTGGTGTGCCTATCGGGGTCTCTATGGTACAATACCAACCCCGGGGTTTAGGTTAACATTTATTTTTCTTTATTACTTTCTAGTTGTCTTCAGTAAATTGCTACATTTGAATTGACACTCATATTCACTGTATTAAAATGTGTTATTTAGAAATAACTTGCGAATACTACTAGAAAGTAACAAAGAGATGGCAAACCTTATACCAATATGAACTAACATTTAAATCTACACTTATTTGATAATGTAGATTTGAAGCCATGCGTGGAGTCCATCGATGATTGTTTTCATGGATTGCGACGTAATTTGGCGAAAAAACTGTAATATAAATATTATAAATTTAATATAATGCGAACAAGAGATCTGTTATCACTCATCGTAAAAAAAGAACAATGCAATTAGAACTAGAAAATCTTAATCCAAAAATACAAGTAAATAAATTTGATTAAAAAAATGGTCGATTGATGAACTAGTGAAATACACTGGACTTTGGCTGAAATCAAATTGAGAAGCCTTTAAAACAGCGATGAAATATTTTAAGCAACATAAGAAAATTCAGCAAAGTAAACTTACCCAAAGTGAAGTGAAACATTAAATATGCTTGTGATACAAACAGTGCAAGACCATGGTATATGGATACATGAATTGCGTACGTTTATACGCACATCTGGGATTACAAGCGCTTTGTGAATCTCTGTGACATTATGTAGGTACAGTGCTCCAACGTGCTTTGTGAAAATGTTCGTCGACTGTGGTCATCAAATTATATCAATCTTTTTAACAGATAAACTAATCACAAGTAATTTTAGATTTCATTTAAATCTGTAATGTAACTAAAAATAAATGAGAGGATTGATGTTTCAGGGCACAAATGAAATTTAAAAATACTATTTTTTATATTATATTTTGTCAACAATTAAATTGTTTAGATCATCAAACATGTACATAAAAGTGCTTGTGACAATACAGTTAAAAAATAAATAAACTAGCAGATCTATTTAAGTAGACGAAGCTACTACAAATTAACATAATTGCTCGAACATATTTAATAATATCGATATAGGCAATAATCGATATGCGATGACTATGATATATTCTACTCGAATAGGCGTGTAATAACATGCTTTTATAGTGTCTATGTATATAAAACTGTACAAAGCAGTGTAAACTATTTAAAAGAAAACACATTTAAAAATAGAATAAATTATGCAACACAAAAACACTGATAGTGACATCTATTTTATTGTAAAATACTTTACTTAATATTTAAAATATAAAATGCAAATAAATCTTATTTAAAAGTGCAACAAAAGTTTTGTCTAATAATAAAATACAGATCTGATTGTATTATTCGATTGATTTGAAATAATATCGATTTACAGGCAAGATTATAGACACGTAATAACTTTATATAAAATTATCATCTTATATAAATTAAATAAATCGTTAAAACACGCTTACATTAAATTATTTTTGTAAATTAACATCGAATAGAGTTGATTTCTTTGAAATCGATACGTGTTAGTCAAAAGTATTTAAAATAAAATTTGACACGTACATAAAAATAAAATTGTACTCTACGGTACACGATGACGACACGATAAGAATCGTGCGATCGATCGTTAAAATAATCTCTTCGATCGTTAAATCTCTTATAAATAGATCGAATAATTCCACTGAAACATTAAATGTGAAACGTCACATATACAGGGCATCTACTACAAAACATAACGGTTGTTTCAACTGAATTTTAACCACAATTTTATATTTAAAATCGCATTATCATCGAAATAAAAAAGGAGATCAAATTGTTTCGCATTTTAAACATGAGTCTATGTTATCTTTAGTAATTGTAGAAACAACCGTTTTGTTCAGAAACATGTAAGTAACAATAATAAATAGTAAAACTAAACAACTACATATATCATACATCGTTTCAGCGTTCGTAGTTCGTTCACCGGTGATTATTTCTTCCTCCTTAACTTCGGTATTCTGTAATGCGGTGCATGTGGAGTTAGAGCAGGCATATGTGTGATTTATAATACATTAAAAACTGTGAAACTTTTCTTTTGTCTACTCAAAAATTAAGGGAAACTGAACATTAATCATTTGGAGATTTAGACTGTCTATAAAAGTAGATAAATTACAAATTCTTATAAGTCACTTTGACTACAAGCTTCTTTATACAGCCACAATAATCGGCTAAACACAAAACACCAACCGGTTAATTTATAACACTAATAAAATTTATAGTAGACTATGGCATAGAGTCTATGCGTTGGTTTTATAAAGCCTTCAGAGAACAGTTATATGCCTTTATTTTTTTCTAATTTGTAAGTAAGCAATTAGCTCTTCAAAACTAAATTGCATCGTTTTAGTATTTCTGTAAGACTGTAAATTGTTTCACAGTATAACGCAATGCAGTTAATAACAATTCTATTCATGTTGAAATGGCATAGTGTGTTAGTTGGGTGCTGTCGTTACATGCCTTTATTTACATTGCCCCTGTCGATGACATGTCATGAAATATTGAGTAGATATAGATTTATCTAAAAAATCTAAACTTACCCAGAACTTTTCTTGTGTGGTGAAGACTGTGATTTTTCCGACTCCAATAATTTAGTGCTCGAATCCTTCATAAATCCTGAAATGCAAGATTTTATTCATTATTTTGTGCGGTTCAGAGGTGGTGAAGCATGCTTGTATTGTTATATGTATATCCTCAAATATATAAAAGGAACACATGACTGACTGACAACTTTTCAGACGGATCAGGCTGAAATTTGGCACATTATTATTATGACGTGTAGACATTGCTAAGAGAGAACTTTTGAAAATTCAACCCCTAAAGTGGTAAAATAGGGGATCGTGTGGAAAAGCTAGTATCAAATAATTATTTTATTTTCGTAGGATTGCTTCTGATTTTTTTCGTATAATATTCGTTACTAATTATTACTTACCTTTGCCTGAAGATCCAAATACAGAATTGCCCAAATCATTGAGACTGCTCGTGAATTTATCAGCCTCATTGGCCACTGAATCGACCACAACCTTTTCTGCCTCCCTTGCACCTTCCTTCACACCCTCAGCCTTCTCTCCGAGCCTTGCTCCCGCTTCTTCAAGCCTTTCCGTCACAGACCCTTTTACGTCTTCAAGCTTATTATCAGCAGACACTTGGAAACCTTCGAACGATCCTTTCACATCGCAAAACAACTCTTTCGAACCAGCCTCTGTATTACCGAAGAATTCCCGAGCGGAATCGTCTAGGCTATCAAAAGTATTGCCTGCGGAACTTTGAAAGCTATGTAGTGTATCTTGTGCCGAATTTCCAACACTATGCAAATCGTCCTTCATATCCGCGTACGTGTCCCGCGTTGAGCTCTGCAAGTCTTCCCAGGTGTTTGCAGCATCGTTCACTTTGTCCTTGGCTGAACTTTCGACCCTATCGAAAGTACTCAAGGTCGAATCTTGTACGTGATCGAAAGCCTGTTTTGATGACTTCTGTAGGTCATTTACTTTTTCACTTGCTGAATTTTGTATACTCTCTAAACCATCTTTACCAGATTGTTTCATATCATCAAATTTATTGTTAATATTTGATTGAAGTTCTGCTTTTTTATCTGCGGCGGCGTTTAGTGTGTCCTCCGCAGATTTTTTTATTTGATCTGTCGTGAGTTCAGCCTCATGCCTTATTCTGTCTAATTCACTTTGTACTTCATCTTTTTTGTCATGTACTGCCTGTCCTAGCTCATCTTTTTTACTTTGAATTGCACTTCTTACTGCCTCAGTTTTATCTTGTACTGCTTTTGAGGCTTCACTAACAGTGTCGTGAACGGCATCTTTAACATCACTTGTTTTATTTTGGATAGCATCCTTGGTTTCAGACACTTTATTTGTAATGGCACCTGTTACTTCACTAGCTTTGTCATGAATTATGTTTTTAGCATCACTCGTTTTCTGTTGAACAGTATTTTTAACTGCACTTGCTTCATCATGTACAACGTCGTTAACTTCATAAGCTTTATCATATACAGCGTCTTTGACTTCACTAGCTTTCTCATGTACAGCGTCTTTGACTTTACTAGCATTCTCACGTACAGCGTCTTTGACTTCACTAGTTTTCTCATGTACAGCATTTCTGACGTCACTCGCTTTATCATGTACAGCATCTTTAACTTCACTAGCTTTCTGATTAATGGAATCTTTTACTTCTGATGTGGTATTGTGAATGGAATCTTGAATATCGTTTGATGTATCATGAACAGCGATTTTGATATCACATATTTTATCATGAACGGATTCATTCATTGCACTTGCCGTTTCGCTAACAGCAGTTTTAGCTTGATTTGTTCTATCCACTATGGCATCTTTAATTTCGCTTGTCTTATTTACAACGGAATCTTTGCTTTCATTCACTTTATCCCTAACTTCACTAGCTTTGTCCTGTACAGCTGATTTTACTGCATCTGATTTTTCCTCTATTGCTTTTTTGGCTTCTTTTGTCTTATCATGTACTGACTTTTCAATTTCATTCTTTTTGTCTTGGGCTGCTTTTTGTACTTCATCTTTTTTATTTTGTACACTTGTAACTACGTTATCCGCAGTCTTAGTAACGTTGTTTTCAATCTCATCCTTTTTAGCTGACGCTTGTTTTAATAAGTCATTGGCTGAATCTTTAGTCTCTGCAATCTTGCCTTTGACTTCATCTTCTAGCTTATCTTTTTCGCCAAAGATATTATGTACAAGACCTGTGAAAAAGTTTTTACTTTCTTTAGCCTTCTTTTTCGCCTCTTTTTTAGCCTTTTTCGATTTAACTTTAGCACCTTCTATTGATTCACTTAGATCACTGAGCTCTTCACTTGTCGCTTCTTTTACATTATCCACTGTTTCCATAGCACCTGACTTTAAATCTTGTGTCTTATGATTTAAATTATCTTGTACATTGTGAATTGATTCTACCACTGAGTTAGCACCATCTTTTGCTTTATCTTTGATATCTGATCCAATTATTTGAGCCTTATGTTTCAGATCATCTACTTTGCCATCAACTTCACCTTCAAAGTGCACTAACTTATCGTGTCCCCTGCTTCGTAGTTCTTCAGCTTTTTCCATGGCAGCAAAATCAAACGCATGCGCTTTGTTTTTCAAATCATCTCTTAGATTACCTGCTGACTCTGCAATTTTATCTACAGTATCATTTGCCGACGTCTTAACGTTCTGAATTCCAGAGGCCACATTTGATTCTATTTCCGAAGCCTTTTTATTAATATCACCTTGAATTTGATGAGTTGAGTCTGTAACTTCTTCCCATTTACCACTTGTAGCATCCTTTAACACTTGTAAATCTGATTTAAAATCATTTTCCTCATCCTTAAAATCAACTATAGGTTTCTCACATTTTTCAAAAATCTCTTCAATTACTACAGCAGATTTTTGTTTGATATCATCTTTTCCTTTTTCTAATTTATTCAAACCATCCGTTAAGTCGTTTTCTGTCTTATCTGCTACTTCTTGAAGAGTTTCATGTGTAGTAAAATTGACTTGTTCAATTCTGTCCAGTAAGTTGGAGGTTTCGTCGTGTCTATGTTTAATTCCCTTAGCATATTTGCCTTCGCAGCATCCAACATAGAACTGGAATGGGTCTGTACTCTTCTTACAAGAAGGAGTATCTACAGGTTGCATATTCGCATACATATCATAGATTTCCTCAGTTTTATCTTCGATGTTAGGCTTTTCGTCTTCGTCTACGACTAGTTTTGTTGCGTATACTTGATTATTGAGGTCATCGTCATCTTTAGGTGGTTTTTGATGCAAGTCTTTGAACATGTCCTCAACTTTGCCTAGTAAATCTTCGTTTATTAGTCTAGGGGCGGGTTTTGGCGGGGATTTGTCTTTACTCTCTCTAGGTTTAGGTTGGGGTGGAGGTGAAGGTGATGATTCTTTTTCTTTGACATCTTCATCTTTTTCATCTACCTTTTCTTCTTTTTCTTCTTTCTCCTCACTGTGTCCGAATACGTTTTTAACTTTATCAGCGAGACCTCCAAAGAAGCCAGTTTCGGGCTTCTTTTTTCCTTTTTCTAAAGTGTTCTGTGGAGTTTTGTCTTCATCGGAATCGAATGTTGCTTTTACTTTATTTGAATCAACATGCAGTGTACCGCCGTTTACTAAAAATATAAAAATATTATTCGTGTTAATATATTTTAAATCATAATTATTATCAATATAAGTTTATTACTTTTCACTTATTCTACTATCTGATAGATTACCTTGTGGTTTAGGATCCTTGTCCTTGTCTTCAGTTTCTTTTGTTGGGTACTTCACATCACCATTAGTGATGATCTTATCCTGAAGAAAACAAGATGGAACAAATAAAAATATATTTTTTACGTATTGACATCAGTATAGGATTTATAGTAATAAAAAACTTACATGTCCATTGACAGTTCTGTCGTGGTGGTAAGGCAAGGATGCTGGTCCAAGACTGTTATTGTGGTCACCCCAGTTGAAGCTAAGTTCATCCTTCAGTGCGTCGAAACCTTTGGAACAGGTCGTTTTCAAAATTACTCATTATAACTTTACAACCATTGGTGCCGATTCTGTTGTTTACGAGCTTAACTAATATTAGTCAAGTCACCCCTCATATGTTAACCTTATTGAAAAAGAAGAAGAGAACATTTTTAATGCTGTCAGTTTAGTCCATACCGTAATATATTGGATAGTCGTAACCAATAAAGATCGCGCTTAAATTCACGTTGAAATAAGTGATCGGACTAATCTGACAGGACTAAAATATCTTGCATCCCTTTCTTATATTTCTCATTAGAAAGAGATATAGTGAGATTAAATTTGTTTAAATTGTAATCAGTAGAATAAGGGCAATTATATTGAACGCACTTTAGTGTGGTCTCGGTAAAACTTACCAGATTGGTCCAAATTAAGATAGTCGACCTGGCTCTTGCCCGCTCGCGGCGCGATTCTGTCAGGAAGTTCCACATCTAAAACACAAGTGGGCGTCTGCGACTGCTCGCCCTTCGGTACCTATACAACAATAATAAATAATTTAACAAAACAAGTTAAAATGTAGTTACTTTCAACATTATCATATGTTCATTTAATGTTTCAAAAAAAATCGTAGAATTCTATTTAATGGCTAGATAAGCTTTTAAAACTACTTATCAAATATATCTAAAGGGGCCCATTCACGGCAGTCCGCTTTGCCGTCCTCTTGCAGGATGCAAAGTCAATTCTGCTCGGTATTGCCGGACACCATGCAGGCTTCGACGACATTCACAATCCTGCCTAAAGTGGCGAACGGCAAAGCTGACTACCGTGAATAGGCACCTTAAAACTTTTAAGAGGTAAGATGTAGACGCACCTTTGGTTCATTCATGAAGTAAACTCTGCCTGACGGGCTTTCCTCGTGATGTTTCACTCGTACAGTGAATTCTACTCTATTGTCTTTGAAAGCCTGAAACAAAGAAATTAAAGTAGTTATTATAAGCCTGAAACAATTGCAATAAAAAGTACATTTAAATTCTAAATTGGTGTCAACCATAGTTTCATTAGAACATATTTAAAAAAAGTACAATATCAGACTTACAAACCGTAAACAAATTCAATTGGCTAGCAGCCAAACTAATCACACAATTAAAAATAAATATTACTTTTTTTTACACACAAGCACAAGTCGTAAAAATAATAATAAAAAAAACAAACATTTGATTAACTGTTTCTAAAAAGGCATGTAATAAGTCCAAATTCGAATAGTTTCTTATATTAGATTTTAACAGTTTAGGTAGATATCCTATATCACTCGGGGTAATGTAAGGATTTAACAATATCACTTATTTTAAAACGGTTAACTGTGGAATACAACAACGGACAAACATACATTAAAGAACTCTGATGAAATCGTGAAAAACACATTTTTTTTTCAACAAATATTTTAAAACAGTTGACACTTACCTCAAATTTAAACATGGGCTGGCTACCAGACTTTGTGACAGGAACCAGGTTGCCGGAGAACTCCAGGTATACCTCCTTGCTGTCCAAGAAGCGGACTGATGTCGAGTGCGCCACCTCTGTGTAGTGTTCCTGGTTGTGACATAATGGCTTATAGTGATGTTTGTAGTACTTGGATATCAGATATTGTAGACAAGTATTGGATATATTGAATCAATGCAATAAACAGTAAGTAGTATTTTTGTATTTTATTTAATACTACCTTCCGCCCCGCGGTTTCACCCGTGTTTCCTAGGGATAAAAAGTAGCCAAATTTCATCAAAATTGGTCCAACCATTTGAGCGTGAAGAAGTAACAAACATTCACAATGTTTTTAATATTTATAATATTAGTATGATTTTTATAATACCATCTAATAATCAGAACTTTTATGAGTATCAGATGTCATGTAGGAACTCGTAAAATGAAATATAAAGTACCCGAATGTAAAAGCTTTTGCTCTACCTCCGATTGATTACAACTGTTCAGTTCTTAGTTCTGTGTACAATAACAAGTAAAAAATATTATATCCGAAAAATTCGGATACTGATGTCGGATAATCTATATAACATCACATCACTATAATGTCAAGACATGCATGATACATGGTGATGCAATACTTGCACATTATTGTCATAATGAATTAGCGTGCTAAAAAGGTGAGCTTGGCGATAAATTGTAAGATTTATAATCGGTTTATATTTGCTTATGATTTCAGAGCGTGTTTACATCATCGATCAAGTGCGATATTTTCAAATAGAATGACGCAGATGTAATTTCGAGAGATCGATTTAGGTCAGGGTTTAAAATAAAATAAGTAACCTACTAATATTATAAACGTGAAAGTTTGTATGTATGTATGTTGCTCTTTCACGCAAAAACTACTGAATGGATTTGGATGAAACTTGGCACATAGATAGATCATACCCTGGAATAACATATAGGCTACTTTTTTTTTTTATTGTCCGGTAAGGTTGGAGCAGCCATCAGAGGCTACCAACTTTAGTCCTTTCAAAAAAAAAAAAAAAAAAAGCTACTTTTTATCCCGGGAACGCGGGTGAAACCGCGGTGGACAGCTGGTTAATAATATTTTAAGATATTATTTTTACGTACTAACACATTAGAGTCTGTAAAATAATGTGTTACCCACAAAATGAGAAACGGCGTAAAATAATGTGTGACTCGTACCTGTTGCAGCAACGTCTCATACGCGTATCTATCGGTGATGTACATAACGAGGAGTCTACCTTCGAGCGCGTCCAACCGCTTGCCCAGTATCACGATCCGAACCTCGAACGGTACCAACAACATGTCCCTGCAACACAAGTTTTTTTTTTATAAATCTGAAAATAGTTCAATATATAAAGATTCTAATAGAATTTTGGAAATTAAACATGAGAACCACACTAATGTAGGGGCGTTTTATAAGGATATTGGTTCAAGGTGATGGCCTCTTATTGGTGATGTTGTTACAGTTTTTTTTCAAACTCAAAACTCATTTATTCAGTTTAGGCCCTTGTAAGGCACTTATGAATAACGATAGTTACAATTATTACAATAGACTCTAGCACCTTTTACTATGTAATGTATGTACTATAAGCCTGTTTGACCACAATCTCACCGTGGTCAGTGATGATGTGGCCGACGGTGGTAAGCACACAAAGCCTAGAAGGGAACTGGCTCTCAAGTGCAAATGTCAGAAAATGCTACATGGTTTATTATTTTAAAATTAATACAAGATTTGATAATAAATATAAGTAAATAAAATACACAGTGCAGTTGTTCGTAAAATGTATATCGTTTTCTTACCTGTATAATTCTGTGGCCAATTTGGTGGCGTCACTGACGTTTTGACAGTTCATTAGCCAGAACCTAAACAAAGAAAAAACCTTTAGTAAATTCATTCAAGTCTTATATTCGGTCAATTATTATCATAAATGGTCATATATAATTGTGATTATTGGTCCTTGATGCCGAAATAATATCTATTAAACAAGATTATTTCAGCTATTTTAATATATTTTTTTTAATTTCAGAATAATTTAATGTTAGACTAATAGTTGATATTTTTTTGAAATTGTATGAAAATATTTTAGTGTGCTTTACCACTCAAAAATATTTTTATCATGACCTGTTTAAAGTATACTGGCCACTACTAAAATTATCATGTAAAAGAAATGCAATGCCAAATTGGAACTGGTACTTGACTATGACACTAAATGACAGGCCAGTTGGTTAAGACACCACCTATCGCGCCGCAGTTCATAGGTTCGTGTATAAGTATGTATTTCCAAAAAAAAAGTTGTATATTTAGTTAGTATATCAGTTATCTGGTTTTCATAGTACAAGCTCTGCTTAGTTGGGGATCAGATAACCGAGTGTGAAAAATGTCCCACGATATTTATTTATTTATTTCATATTTCACTAGCTTTTAAAAATGGTATATGTGTTACCTAGCTGACACAGTGGTGGTGAAGGAAGCACAGTCATCGGTGATGGTAAGTGGTGTGGAACCAGTCACATCCTCCCACACGGCGCGGGCCTGACCGCCCATGATGGAGCACAGGAGACGGAGATTTGCTGTTGATGGCTTTTCGTGGGTACCCTGCAATTAGAAATGGTGTTAGTTGGCCGAAACTAAGGCGTTATTTATATATTTTAATAACAGCACATTATACAATCTTTACAAAACTGTTCCTCGTTTCATCGTAATATTACTATCTGGTTTTTTTTCAGCTCAGGCTTTTGCTTAATGTAGTTGACATATAGACTTCTTGTAGCATTATAGGTGTATTAAAAAATGACGTTATTTTTATGTGGTGGAAGTACACACGGCCACAGATGAAGCTACACATTTTTGTTGCAAAATAGCTCCTAGACCAACCGCATAAGCAACCGCAGTGTGTAGCTTGATCTGTGGCTGTGTATACAAGCCCTGTTTAGTTTGGGATCAGATAGTTGTGTATGTATAATGTCCCATAGAACGTTACTTCCCAGAAATTGATATTTATAAGCGACACTATGAGATGGAGTAATAAAACAGGCTATTTTTTTTCTAAAACAATGAGTTCGATTCCTGGCAAGGCGAATTATTTTTAGTATTTTAACCAAATTGGCCTCGAGACTCCAAAACTAAACATTAGAATTTGGCCTACCACTATTTAAAAATTCACCTTTATACATATAAATATAGTATCTCCAAAACGGCTCTTAACAATTTGGATGAATTTTTTATTTAGATAAAAGTTGCTTTTTAAGTTTATCTAGAGGCGTTCAAAGCCTTTTTCCTAAAAAAAAGACGGGCAGTTACATATAATATAGTAATAGTATGGTACCTGCGCCACAGGTAGCGGCACGGTGAGCGTGATGGTGCGGTGGAACTTGCGGCGGCGCGGCTCCACCGTGATGACGGGCGACACGGCGGCGTGGCGCGGCAGCACGCGGCGCCCCGCCCCCCCCGCGCCGCCCGCACCGCCCGCGCCGTGCGCCTGCAGCCCCACGCGGATGCGCTTCGTCAGTGCCTGCGCCGGGAACAGCGCCTGCACCTGCACGCACAAACACCACCAACACGGGGCGTGTTCTATATTATATTCATATCTACCTACGTTCTAAATAGCTTTTTTTTTTTCAAAATAAAGGAGAACCGGAAAAATATGTCCCACCCTCCAATTGCGATCAGCTGTAATGTCATTTGAAAGGTCCTTTGATATATTAGGTAGGTACTTATGTATTTAACATAGTCACTATTTAGTATAGTAGACATTTTACTTTTTAATTCGTTCAGTTGTATATAGACGTAAGCGCCATTGTAGGGCGTTCGTTCGCCTGAACCATAAAAATTTAAAACGGATAATTAAAACTAATAGTAAGGCAAAAGTCTAAACACATCAACTATTGGTAGTATCATTTTATCTTTATTTTTATCTCGAAAATAAAAAAAAAATTAAGCTGAACTCAGTATAAGAAATGACCTTTATTTGCCTGGCGCACGCGCGACGTTAGGTACTGCCAGGTAGGAAGGCCTGCACATACCTGCGGTATATGCGCGCTGGAGACGGTCCCCCCCTCAGGGCCGATGATGTGCACCTCCTGGCGCACGCGCGACACTACGGCCAGGTAGTGCGGGAAGTCGCACGTGATGATCCGAGTCACTCGCTCGCCGTTCTCGCCTAGACTCTCGCCAGTGTTGCCGTGCTCCTGCCGTTCGCGTTGCAATGCCTCCTGTTACACAAATATTATACAGTAAGTGCATTAGTACAAGAGCAATGGAGAGGGCTATGCGGAGTTTCCCTGCGAGATTGAATCAGAAATAATGAGATCCGCAGGCGAACCAAAGTAACCAACATAGCATTGCCAAACTTAAGTGGCAGTGGGCGGGCCATATCGCTCGTAGAACCGACGGCCGCTGAGGTAGAAGGGTTCTCGAATGGCGACCACGAACCGGAAGACGCAACGTGGGCAGGCCCCCCACAAGGTGGACCGATGATCTTGTGTGAGGGTCGCGGGAAACCGCTGGATGCGGGTAGCGCAAAACCAGCCATCGTGGAGATCCTTAGGGGAGGCTTTTGTCCAGCAGTGGACATCTTTCAGCATGATGAAGTGTAATAGTGGCTTCGTCAATAAGGTGCCTAGATGTCTCTTCACAATAAAACAGTGATTTTTTTTAAAATATTTACGTTCAAACTATTTAAACAAAAAATAGTAATATACTGGTCATCCATCACATCAATTAACAATCTAAATCTTGCTACTAAATACGACCTATATTACTATAGGAAAATAAATAAATAAATTAAACGCTTCATTGACCTGTATCATAGGGTTGTCATTATTGTGCAGGTAGTGATCTTGCCAAGTCTCGCCGGTATCTGACCGTAGTATGACGATCTCGCGCTCACGACACGATGAGGTGAATATGGGCACTTCGATTATAACGGGCCTGTAAACGAGGAATATTTGTAACGTTTTAAATCAAGAACGATTTATTTATCAAATAATCAGCTTAAATATGTCCAATCATACTTCTGGAATATCCGCAATGAGGCTTTTTCTTTTAAAAAAAGAGCTTATTTGAAGTTTAACTAGATGGCGCTGTCATCCATAGAAAATAATGTCAAAATCAAAATATGATGTCACTTACACTAGTGTTGCCAGGTAAGCCTACAATCGAGCGTTTTCGTATACTTTTGTTCCAAATCGGAAGAAATAAAATTAATAATATTCATGTTTTTTTTAAAGAATTTGTTCATCTTTATCACAACCATGAACGAACAAAATAAAATACAACTAATTTCAAAGACGTAAAACGTTATTTGCGCTGTTCATTTATATAAATGGGTCTTTTCTGTCACCCGAAAATAGTAATGAGAGCCGGCAACACTAGTCTGGATGAAAAGTCAGTTTTTTTCACATTATAGGTACAATAGTTTGACAGATGTTTTCATGTTGTACAACGCCACCTATTGTACTCCAAGAAAAAGGCTCATTACTTTAGGTTAACAAAGTACTTACGCCAAGAACTTTGCGCCTTGCGGTTGCAGCTCTAGAAGTCTTGAAGCGAGGGCTTCACCCTCCATCAGTGGTGGGGGAGCCGCTGCAGGAGCTCGTCTTGTCGCCGCTCTGTTATGACAAAAAATAGTGCTTTCAAGAAAGTATCGACTATGGACTTTTTAAGATGGTTCCTAGACATTTATATATCAGGGTAGTTGTCACGTCAATGATTTAGAATAGTCAAGATTAGAGAGACCATGATGGTGGCCTATCACTAGGGTGTACTAGTTGCCTGTTCTGCCATATTATATATGACTAGCTTTTCCGCCCCGCGGTGTCACCCGCGTCTCCTATTTTACCCGTTTAGGGGTTGAATTTTCAAACATCTTTTCTTAGCGCATGCTTACGTCATAATAGCTATTCTGTATGGCAAATTTTAGCCCTATCCGTCTAGTGGTTTGAGATGTGAGCATAGATCAGTCAGTCAGTCACGCTTTCCTTTTAGGTATATATTTAGATTTGTTAAAGGATATGTTCATGAGGTGTGTCGTGTGGTAGCATTTTACGGTAATAATACCGGGCGAGACCCCCATATTTAGAAAATATCTGCTCCATTCATTACTACATGAAAGAAGGGAAAATAAGCGATTTCCATTAACCACCCAGAGGCGGCTAGCAGTTTTTGCCGCCCTTCCTACGCGAAGTACCAGCACTCTTCTCAGATCCTTTACTGTCCTAGATAGATATAAGATGGCTATCCCTGTTATCTAGGAAGTTGCTAAGTAAGTATTCAATATTTCAGTCATCTTTGAATACCACTATTTCGACATGACTGCTATTACGCAATAGCCCAGATTTGGGAGTGTGATTCATACATAACTATTATTGGGTTATTAGCTGTTTCACGTTTCTTTGTTTCACGATATAAATATCCTACGATTTTTTTGTACTTTGCTCTAGTTTTAAGAGTTAATGAATATGTCACGCCCGATTTTAATGTGATTAGATCATTTTAGGAACTTTTATTAATGTGTAGGCCAAACTATTATTTCAATTATGACGTTTTGTTTAACACAAGTAGTTTGTTAGGAATTTCAATGTTGTTACTTTTCAATTTATTTCATATGAATCGTATATTTTCACTTAAAATTATCAGTATTTACACATCTCGGTACAAAACAAACAGATTATTTATAAATACAAACATAAATCAGTTAATTTTCAGACACTGGTTGTGCGTGCGCGCATCAGACGATGAAGAATGCAGAGACATTATCATTTTTCGCTATATATCATTATCATTAAAAAGCTACTTAGCGGGCCAAGGAAAGGGCTTTAATTGGAGTTTTTTTTTAATAGTTTGAAACTTAATGAGGACATCCGGCGTCATAGTCGAGAAGATATGTAATTGAAAAGATAAGTGGCAATGGCCCAGCAGGACTATCACTGGCAGAAATATTGAAGAAATTAAATACTAACCTTTTTGATGCGTTAGGCAAATATGACTTCAAAAGTGACATTGATTAATGGGCAATACTCAAATTGGGTGATTGTAGTATTGGACAAATGTCAAATCTTACGGTGGAATTCTATGGGCTATGATGATGCACAATCGTGACGATTATGTTGTTTACAAATTAAACTAATATAAGTCACTTCACCTCTCATTCATTAAAAACCTTTTAAAAAAAACATAATATACAATTTTTAATGCTGTCAGATTAGTCAATGCCATCGTAATTTACTTCTTACTACTAACTGACTTCCGAACCTATTGTAACTTCTGCAAGTAGGTATACGAGTGAATAAAATAACATTCTGTAGTGCGATTATGTTGTGCCAATGTATATAGCAATATATAGTATTCTATTGTAAACGTACTGATCGCTTCGACCTTTAACAAATCTAGACAATTCGCCCAACCTTAGATTTTGACTTGTAGGTATCCCAAATATCATTGTAGTTCAAGGTAACTTTTTCACGAAACAATTCAGACTTCTTTATGTTATATGATACTTAGTTTTGTATTATATTTCTATATTTTTCCAATTTCGCACAACAATCTAAGGTGAATAATATTACTGCCTACAAAGAGCAAAGCTGCGTCATTCACAAAAAAAAATATTACCTATATAACATGGTCATTATTGGATGACAACATATTTTAGCCAAAAGAGCTGCATAAGTTTTGCTGCTTTTAGTAACTGTCATTTTGAATTTGGACCGTATTGCTTCATGTATAAGAGTTAAAACTGACCGGCATGTGACTCGTGTGGGAGCTGCGCAGGCGGCAGGCGGCACGATGACGCGCACGCCGCCGCGCCGCTTAGCCTTCATGGCACCGCCGCGCGCGTCCACCACGAATGATACCAGAAACCTGAATATTTAAAAGTTACTTGATTGTGTGGGTAGGTAATTAATTATTGTAGTTAGGAAATAACTTGATAGATAAACAAATGGCTTCATTATCACAAGCCCAAAATGGAATACTGCTACATGGAAATACGGCATACCACTTCGAAGTTGGCTTGTCCCTTGCGATCCTAGCAAAGACCTTCACTTACACCAAGTTTTGATATGTTCACCTGATATCAAAGGTTATAGATTGACTAATGACAGATGGTTCTCGGTATCCATCCACAATAATCGAGCGTCATTAGGAGTATATACTAGTGCTAAAGCATACTAGTGCTTTCAGATCGGTGGTGGCAGAATGAAACACTTTTCTACTACTGCCTTTAATTTTTTCAATAGATCCTTCAAAACTAAAATCGTTACCGTTGGGTGCGGGGACACATTGATTCTAACATTTTCTATCCTATCATTTATAAAGCTAACCTTAGAAGTGGTGTCTAGTCCAGCTAGTCATTAACTCTCACAATTGCCATGCACAAACATCGTCATCATCACCAAAAGAAATCGACTGCAAACCGAATAAAATGTGTCATCCTGTGACATATTACTTAATTTACATTGTGACTAGGGTTGCCACTTTTTTTTGCAGATAAAGTTGGTTATATTAGGTAAGAAAAAAAAAGTACTACATATCAAAATAAAGTACAATTTATTTTCTTTATTATTATATGTTCAAAATATATTTTTTATTGCTTGCAGTTTGTATCAAATTAGTATCTCTACTAAACAATTGCACCCACTTACAATTAAACTTTTCAAAATCCCAAAGAAATCAAATCATGCGAAATGAAGTATTTTCGTGTACTTTATTATTCTCATAAAGTACAATACTTTATTATAAAGTACGGATGGCAACCCTAATTGACTCACCCGATGTCGACCGGCTGTCGTTCAATAGTGGCGACTTTTCTGTCATTGTTGCTGGGCCACAAGTGTCCGTCAGTGACGCTGTCCTCGAGCGGCTTGGCTCGGTGCAGCGTGCCGGCCTCGCTGTTCATGTAGCGGTACTGCTGCTGCTGCTGGATCGGACACTCTACTTCACCTGTCAAAACGATAATGTTAAGAAACGTGCCTATAAAGCTTTTTATACGGTTTTCTCTTACCTACCTACTATAAATAGGATTGCGTTTTTGATGTGGCAGAAGACCATCTTCTGCCACAAAGACGAAAACTATCGGAACTCATCGGTAGGTTAGGTTCTTGGCGATAGATTTCCAATATGAGGACTGAATTCAAATCGTAATAAATAATATTTTATGTCATTAGTAAAAATATTGCTATAAGCTATATGATAGGCGCGAAATAGAATGCTTTTTTTTTCCAAAATTAATATTATTTTTAACTCCCGACGCAAAAACGACGGTTATACACAATAGCAAATGTGATGATTTTTCATTCCTCTCGTAGCTTGTTCCAATCTCTATGGATTCGGCAATTACCACCACACGGAAGCAATTCTATTCAATCTCAGCAAATGTATTTAACCAATACTTTCGATTACAATTAACTTGGTATTTTCAAACAATTACAACGGACGGACAGACAGAGAATAAAGCGCACTATTTTGATGGTATGAAGCAATCTTTTGCTATTTGAACAAACATTCGTCCACAATAGAAACATCTGTTTAACGTTTTTTCGCACAATCTACATTCCTGCAGCGTTGGCGGATAATTGCAGAGAGCCGCCGTCTCGTATTTATATGAACTTGGTCTTGAATTGTCTAAGCAGAGGCTCTCAAACTATTAGACCTGACTATACATATTTACAGCACTTAATCTTTGTTAAAAAGACTACAACAAAACGCCTCAGATTTATCAAAGATAGCAAAAGTTATTGACAAACTTTGATGTCAATTATGAGATCATTCGAATGGATCCTGGAATATAGCTGTCTTTTGCAAATAGGATGATTTTTTCGCTATGTACGGTATGTCATTATATGCTATCTCTTCTTAACTGAAAGTATTTTCAATTTAGGCCCCAGAAGCCACTTATGAAGGTCAAATTTACTGAAGTTACCACCGGTTCGGAACTCGGCCTACGGAAATAAAAACATTGAACCCATATTAAGTAGGTATTTACTACATGAAAAATATTTCGAAAAAAGTTTGAGAGCCGCTATTATAAAATAGCAAATGAAACTAGAGTTATTACGTACCTCCCTCGTCTTCCGAATCACTCATGAATGTATCCTGCATGAGCTCAGGGGCCGCCACGCGATATTTGCCTTCCAAGCCACCTGAAACAATGTCAATAAGGCATAAATTAATGAAGCAAATAACGATGAGGCTTCTAGGTCATGTCACATTAAGGTTGGACAAAGTAACAAAAAAACAAATTAACAAAAGTAACAAAATTTTGATTTTATTAAAATCTTCGTAATAACTACAGTTAATTCATTCAGTGAATTGCAAGGAATAGGTACTTGGTTGGTAAGGCTTTTTTGTAATAAAGAGTTATTCAGCAATTAAATCGCTAGCGCATCGCAAATTCATTTAATTATTCACGGTTTAAACAAAAAACAAACATGGCTCATAATTAGGTATACCTAAGCACAGTAAAGGAGCATTGTGAAACTGTGATTATAGACGTATGTCTAATGGAAAACGTGTTTATCTACGTTAATTGTCCGGTAAAATGTCAGAACAAAATAAATAGAACTGGCAACACTAATGAAGTAACTTAGTAACGATCACCAATTAAATATATTTACACACCATAACAACTACAAACAATGTTGCACAAAAACAAGTCCTACTATTAGCCAAACAATGTCCACAATTACTTATTACTTTAAGTGCTTCTATATTTAGCCCTATAGTTTGCTCTATGAAACACGTGTTTCTATATTTTTTACGTGGCAAATTGTGTATACTATGTGTGAGTTACAAACTTTCCATAGAAAGTGTCGAATGCCAGAGCACGGAAGTAAAATTAACATTATAATATGGTTTTGGCGACGGCAACTAACTAACTACCATGCATACGAAATCATTTGTGCCAACAACCAATAAACATGTGCGAATGGGACAGCGATAATGTTTGTTTATGATTTTGATATAGCTGTCCCACCTTTTTAGGGTTCCCTGTCGGAAGTGTTCAAACGGAAAGCTATTGTTAACGCTACGCACGGGTGCGGGTTTTGTCGACCGGTCGGTCTACAACATAGCTACAGCTAGATTGATAGAAATCACTCTGATACTGTGTTTTGATGATACTGGGTATAGTGTAATGTACTTAAAAACAACCCATTAATAAAAAACAAATGATCTTGTATGATCGATGAATGAAATTTCTGTTGTCATCATGATACTGGACAGGATCCGTATCAAATTTAATCAGTTTAGGCCCTGATACGTGCGATACGGTACGGCCCATGGTGCATCACAAAACGATATCAGGGCTTCTAAATGTTTGACTATAATCATGAAGTAGCCGTGCGTTTAGATGTTCATATACTCAGACGTTGCGACGATATGAAATACAACCATTTCATGAAATGGTCAGCCAGATCATGACGTGATCAATTTTAAGATCTGGCTACGAAATACTTACATACTATCCCGTCAATAGTCTTTTAGTTTTATACTGTTCAGTATTTAAATAATAAGATACGGAACTCTAGTGTAAAAGTATCTCTCTCTCTTGACGATTTGTGTAATTATTTGGGTGACATGCGACTCGCGCGCCGATGCATCGGTTTGCGTTTTGTCAGGTGATGTATACAGTTAAAGGTCACTGACAGCTAAAATAAGTATATTCATATATTTTATTCAAATAATACAACCGCTTAAATTATAATACAACTCTTTCTGTAATGTATTCAAAGAATAATAAAAGATTGATGAATTATTTGATCCCACCTGATTAGAGTCTGACAATTCATAAGTGCCTGTGAAGGTCTATTTGAATAATATTTCATTTCACCAAAAACATTTCATATAAAAATTGGCGCCCAAGACTCATAGGCCCATAACGCTTTCCCTGTAAAAAGTTATCAGATTCCAGGAAAAACTAAGCTCATTCCACCACAAAAAAATATATCAATTCATCAAATTACCACAAAACTTCAGCCGCCATTTTGTGCAAGCAAATAAAGCTGTATTTTCACAGGACGTGGCAATAAATCATAGGTCAGAAACCATTAATGGAACGCATAAATAAATGAACCCTTGACATGGTTTCCATTCTTAATGCGTAGCGTGATAGTGTCACAGTCATCAAGAACAAATTAGATTAGTTAATGCTTAATGTACACCTTTAGGTACCTATGTATTTAAAACAATATAATTATTGATTTTTTAGTTCTGTTATTAGATTAATGGCAGAAATCATTCGTAATTCACCTGCTGTGGTTTATGGGTTGTAAGTACTCATCAATATTCAACTTTAATTATGGGACCATTCAGAAATCGCGAAAGAAATTTCGAACTTACATTTAGATTGAGTAAGGGATGTTCTGTATGAAAATATACAAATCACCTGATTTGATAGATTTTAGGGACATAAATTGTAAAATATGCCGTAGGATTATAGCAATAAGGGTACAAATAGTAATCTCAAACAAGTCTCCAAATTAGTGAAATAGCAGAATTATTGATAAAATAAATATTCTCATTTGCATGTCTATTATTATCTTTTGACCAAAATTTACGGTGTTTTTTAAATAAACATGAATTCGTTGCCTGATATCTATCACAGATTTTATTTCCTTCCCTATATATCTAGTTAATGTGGTCCCGTCACATAATATAGGTCGAACCATAAACTTTGAGAATTCATAGCTGCCGAAAGAATCCAACATAGTTAAATTATCAAAACATTCATAATTTAAGTCTCATTCACGAAACAATATTAGTTAACTGTCAATTTTGTCGCACGCGACGCGTCGAGTGATGTCACCGAATCATCTTATGCGCAACGCAGGCCGCGTGGGCGCACACAAGGGCCAACTAATTGACTCCATACTTGGTATCACCTGACATATGACATCACATCTTGTTATCGGACGAGATGACGAAATGATTGCCCTTTGCCTGGCAAGTGATTGCTCATTGATTATAAGAATCAATAGGTCAGATGTCTTGTCCAAATTCCGGAATCGAGTACGTAGGCAGTGATTAATAAATGAGATAGAAGCATGCCTGATTTTTCAGTAGAAATCTTGATTCTATCTTATGCCATAATTTTTTTTAGAGTAAAATATACTTTTTCTGGATTAGGATTGGGCAGTCTCTGCAGTTCTCTCAGTTCTCAGTTCAAGTGTATTCCGAACCGGTAGTAGAGTCTATTGTAAAACTGTAACTGTTGACGTTCATAAGTGCCTTATCAGGGCCTAAACTGAATAAATGAGTTTTTGATTTTGATTTGATTTTGGCATAATAATAGGTAAATTTTCGACATCGGATCAATCGTTACAGCGTGGATTGGGGGATTGAACACACGTGAACATCAGAGCAAAGTTAAAATTCATATTTAAGGACTTATTATGGGATATGTTTTGAGACGATTTTCAGTGCGGTGGCCTGAATTAAAATCAGTAGATCAAAAAGGGATAGGTTGTTATCCAGAATTAAAGAGCAATATCATTGACCCCGATTTTGTAGATCTGCAGAGTACCTAGATGACGATGGGATTAATTAATTAATTTAGTTGAATAAACCAAACATAAAGATTTATTTTTAGAAATTATTTGGTGTATTCTGAATCATACGCACTTGGCCTGCGATGTGACAGGGGTACTTACTTTTAATTTCATCTGTGTGTAAGTATTTGACGTTATAAATTCTACAACAATACTTGGCAACGGTTATCACAATGAAATTATCAAGAAAACCTAAGGTCAGATTAATCAGCACGCTGGTCATTGCTCGGGGAATTTCAGAATATAGAATGGTTTCATAGAACTTTCATGTAGGTTTATCCAGGTGAGATATAGTGCCAAGAATAGTTTCTGTGTTTATCAGTTTAGTTTCGTGCAATTTAAAGGTCAATAAAATCTGAGGGTTTTCAATCTTCGGGTATTCTTAATGGTTGAACAGAATTAGATAAAATTAGACACTTTTTATCCCGGCCAACAGATGCCTAGGGGTCGAGGGGTAAAGCTGATAGAAGTATATGTTTGTAACATAAATGTTTTTTTTTTCAGATGTCAACTATTTTTAAGACTGACAGACCCAATAAGGTTGTACCTACCATTGCAATAAAGTCGGACAAAAGGTAACACCTACCCATCTACACACTCATTGATACCAATCTATAAGAATACAATAAATAGAGTGCAGCTAATAAAACCATAAATAAAATATTTTAAGTACTACACAATTATCCAAGCTCTACTAAGTAAGGTCACAATCAATAAATTAATCGATTTTTTACGTCCAGAGCAGCATGAAAACCTTTTAACATACTTATTTACGACGCAATTACATCTAAGTGCTTGCGATTCACGATTATTTTTACTTTTATGAATCACAAATAAAAATATTTTTGTGCATTGAAGAAGTCGGAAACATGGGACAGAAAATCTTGGCAAACAACGGATGCAGTCTGGCGGAAGGTGCGAATGTCTTCGATGTAAATACTATGAAGCTATTTATAAAAATGTCATCAACACACGCAATGATTAGTCGTTGAGAAAATGACTATGCAGTCATCACCGATAGGATGTAAACAATCCAAGATGTCGAGATTGTGCATTTGGTCGTATAAATGGCAATAACTCGTATAATAACTATTAGGTATAGTTTTAACGATTTGTCCATACAGAGACAGCACAATTTGTATAACATGAAATTATAAGCGACAGATGAAATCACAAGAGCAAAATCTACCTTAAAATGTCTTACAGAGCTTTTTTTTAAACACAAATAGGTTATTAACTTACTATGTAATATTTTATGTTTTCAAGACATTGTCGATGAGTTAGTGGTACGGAAGTTTATCAACTAGTGGAACCAAAGAACGACAGTAAACAGACCTTTTGTACAATCCAAACAAAACCTGTGCAACGAATATAAACAACTAAAAGGCCACACTAAAAGAAATAGTCCAACTAATAAGGGTAAGTAGCTACGTGGGTAGACACATAAAGCCACTTTATTTACCCGAGGAGCGGCGGCTGACATCACCAGTGATTCAAAGGTTGGGTAATGCAACTGTTTGTTGAGATGCTTTACCTGTATAGCATGATAAATAGACTGGGTACAACTGGGTGACGATCACCATGTCTATTTACAATCCTAATCATGATATTATCAAGGGAATATAAGCAAGGATTTCTGATGCCCTCAAGATAAAACCAGGAAAAGACTTGACTGTAGATCTAAAATCCTATCTACAGCAAGATGCGAGGCAAATTAGTTGAGGAAAAGGTTTATGGCAGTAACTTTTACCACTTCTACATCTATACTAAATGACCATATCTATATTACTAAACTATATACTAATAATAAAGCTGAAGAGTTTGTTTGAACGCGCTAATCTCCAGTGTTACTGATCTGATTTGAAAAATTATTTCACTAATAGGAAGCTAGATTATCCCTGATATAGGCTACTGTTTATCCCGGGAACGCGAGTGAAACCGCGGGGAAAAGCTATTTGTTTTATATATATCTACGAGATAAAAGCTATGTTAACTACCGAATCTTCATTAAGTTTTAGATAAGCATTTACAAAATGTAATAGATACTGATAAAGATTCTAAAACAGTACGAGCAGATTGACACAAAAGCAAAACAGTACAAGAGCATAGTAACAGTTTACTGCAGGTAAATATAACTTTAATGAAGCATGGCGAGCAGTAATTAAGAGCTATTTAGGTTAGGAAGCATTAATTAAATGCTCTGATGCCGTGGTAGAGCGGGAACAGTCAACTCATGTCAAACAAAGTACACCTACTATTGTGATACTCGCAATATTTGTGATGGCGATGATTATGTGTGTACACTGTTTACATCATAAAACGTTCCATGACAAATGATGGACATGTGTATTATTGTAACAAATTATTCCATTGTGACGATAGATCGTATCTTCATTTGTCCGAAAGCATTTATCGTTACGCCAAGTTGGCCCTAGTCGCAACGTATTTATACGAAGGCCAAGTTTAAATTTAATGATTAAATAAAAACCTTTGAATTAAAAGAATTTGGCAAAAGAATAGAGGCAATGATAGTAGCAACGTAAGTGATTAATGAAGATTTAAAAAGGGATAGACTGAATTTAGATAATAGAGAGAGAGAGAAACTGGCTGGGTATCAAACAGAAATTGAGATTTTACAAATCTAAGCATACGACATTGACAATGTTTGTATACATAAGACATTAAAGTAGAACTAGAGCTTTCCTATAAAATATGTTGCTACCCATTTTACCGATTCTATTTCCTTAAAAAAAAAAAACAAATGCAAATGTCTTATTTTAAGAACCTGGCTGACTGCAACAAAAACTAACTATTTTAAAGCAATTCAAGGTTTTTATAGAATCTACATCTACACTAGTAAGTCACTGCAAACTGATTAGAATTAATTTTGAACTGTATCTTTCATACCATGTGAGTTTGAGTTTGACGGAATAATAAGTTTTCCGGTCTTCAGTTTTTAATTTTATGCCCTTGAAGGTAGTTTCCTATAGCTTACAAACATATCAACTGCGTGTTATTTGATTATAAATGTACACATGGCATGATCTCATCTCAGTTACATAACCATGCAAATTAATGTTAAACTCAACATTTGATTTTAATTTTACGTGATTCTGAATGTTTTTGCGTGTGATTCATTGCATTATATATTTTTTGTTTATGGATAACTCGGGCACTTCACCAGACAGGTCCACGGTCAGTCATCTGTGTCCAAATGCGGTAACGATGATGTAAACCAAAACATTCGGGCAACCTTGAGTGGTGGAGCAGATTAGGGGCCTCTTTTTATGAACAGTAAACTTAGTTTAGAACATGCTGTATTCTGCATAACTAAACTAATAAAACGTGAATATGTGTTATGATGCCTGTTGCTCAATCATGGTCGGACTATGTCGGCTATGGTCGGACATGGTATAAAGATTATCTTAGCTAACTCTAGATTATCTGTCTCTTGTATTATATCATCATTTTAGAGGCCCATTAAACTAAAACCTTCAATACATTTTTAGTTCTATGAGATCAGGACTAGGAGCCAAATCAAACCAAAGACTTATACCACCTTGATTGTCTATGAACTGCACTTTATTGAGCCTCCCTTTTTCTAACTTTATATCAAGTAATTCATGTCAAGATGGAAGGGAAACTTGTCCTGTCAAGCTTGTTACTCTTGGCAACCAATTATAGGTCAATTAGACATAGCATCGCAGTTTTTGCCCTTTTACTACTTTTAATGCAGTGTCTAGTCTGAGGATCCGAAACAATCAAAGTGGAATTTGTAATGAATTTTTTTTAAACTGTCTAAAAAAAAATTAATTTTGAAGTTTATAGGATATATGCTTTAGTTAAAAGCAATGATCTCATTTTTAACTTAGACCTAGGTTCAACTCAATGGAATGGCCTGGTGATTTTTCATTTTCAATTATGTGTCTAGATACGTTGATCACAATCTAAGAAAGAATAATGATGAGTCATAGACCATCATACAAAGATTGAAGATAAAATATACATTAACAACGACCTTGCATCGATTCGATTTCACATAGTGAGTTAGTAGTAATACAAAGTAAGCCCTTCAAGTGTAAGTCTTCGAAGATACCATGTGGCTGAATGTAGCTCGCGGCCCTCACGGGGAACTTACGAAATCCATGCTATTCGGGACGTAAACATCGGTATGTAGGTCGTAATGACGCTAATCCCGTCTGCATTGCCGATCATAATCAAATTTTAATCTAACGCGACGATGGATATGAAAAAAAAATGGGTTAAATCCAGAAATATCATCAGATGCTTAGGTACAGCTTGAGATGGACCATAATTACATAAAGTGATGATGTGGCATGTGTTAAGACCGTTTTAATGAAGAAGGCTTACTACAATATTAACGAGTATTTAAATGACAAAAAGACTTGGGTGTAGCGCTCGCTCTTGCAGGTCATATTTTATGTAAATTATGAAGTTTTTTTTTTAAAAGAGTAATTGCCGAGTTTATTGCCGGCTCTTCTCAGCAGAAGATACCTTCCCAACCGTGCATTAGAGACTGACAATTCATAAGTGCCTGTGAAGGTCTATTTGAATAAATAATATTTCATTTCATTAGCAAAGTTACGGCCCACCTGGTGGAAAGTGGTTACCGTAGCCTGTGGACGCTTGCAACACCCGAGGAATCCGTTTGCAAATATGTTTGCTTTCTTTATTTCTAAAATTGATACGGTTAAATAAGCAGCTGATAACGATCACGATAACGCCTACATTATGCTTCGGAGAAAAACTGTATGTGCTACCAAATTACGCAGAAATCCATGACAATTGATTTACAAAAAAATATTAATGTTAGGAACGAAATATTTCTTAGAGTATGCTTACTGCTTAGTACAGTAAACAGAATTTTCTTTAGGACAATGTTTTAGTCTAGTTTAGTTAATTTAGAGAAAAGTCCAAAAGAGTAACTATGACATAATACCTTGTTATTGTTATGTTAAAACGTTAAGATAAAATCGTCTAATTAAGTAGGTAGTCACAATGAAAATAACATAGGTCATATAAAATATTTTCAGTGCTATTGAAAAGTCAATGGCAACATACAAATGATTCAAATGAAGGCAGGAAATCATGTGAGATTAAATTATTGTTACCATCACTGATTGAAAAAAAAACAGCATTGAATGAAACCATGGCATTCAATATTTTTTTTGTAGTTTTAATGTATGTCAAATTTGCTGCACTTTATGTAGAAATAATTAATTAAAATATGTTCTATTGATTACCGATATATGGGTTAATTAATACTTGTCTTACATGTTAATTAAGCAACGTTTAATCTAGTTATAAATATGAAACTCTTCAAGTAGCTTCATTTAATTGCTTTCTGATTCTATAATCCATTAAAATAGATTAATCGGTAGTTCTAGCATAAGCAACCAGAGAGAGTAAAATTATTAGTTTTTCCATTTCTAATTTAAACTCGTAGTAATTATTTGTGTGTAAGCGGCCGAAGGAAACTATTACAAACAACACAATTTAAATACAACCTGTAGTTAATTAATTGCGATTTGGGTTTCCGTTTACAACATTTCACGCGCCAATTTTCGCATGCACCAATCAAAAAAGAAAAAAAAAACAAATACCATCGTCAACCGGTTTGATGCACTGTAAACACGACACAAGCTTTTTCTTTTTCACTTTTCCTTTATCATTTTTAGGTTTCCCATTGGCTATGTCTTTTTTCTTCACATCGGTTTTCGATTTATTTTTTTGTTGTTTCACAACACCCATTTTTCATAACAGGAGAAAACGCGGGCTTTAGAAATTTCTCTAAACTTTTCAAAATTTCGCGGGTCGGTGGGAGGCGCGCGTTCGGCAGATGTGCGTTCGGAAACTAGTGCGGCGACTAGCAACGCTAACTGCATTCGCGTGCGAGCAAGGAAATACTGGCAGCCAACAATGAAGCTTCCTAATGAACGGCACTCGCCACGCCACGCCAGTCGACAGTCGCCACTCAGCAGTACGACTCTACGACTATGAGGTGTGGCGCGTGAGCTCACTCGTCCGCCAAATCTGGATGCCCGATTGGGAATCAAGGTCAATTCGAGGATTAATATTCCGTCTGTGGCTACTTCCTAAATACGATGTTAATTTCTCCTATTTATTATTTTCGGGAGGTCCTGGGCCTCTACCGGAGTGTAATTACGTGTACAGTTATGGTTGAATAATATTCGGGGATACGCCGTGTAGGATAGGCATACGGGCGTTCATTTTGATAACTGAAGTGTTGTGGTTCAAAAGAATCTATATCCGAGGCACTAATCAATAGTTTTGTAAGCTTAGCCTATATTTATAGAGCGAGCAGCAGCCATAACATCAAGGGCGATTGGCCGGCTACTGATAACTGCTAAAGTCAAGGAGACTCGTGACTTGGTAATATTCATCTTACAACTATTACTGTTGGCTACTCATTCTGATGATTACATGAAGGAGTACCTAATGCTTTTTTAATTTGCACCTATATAACACGTTCAAATCATAACTGTCAAGATACGGATATGCAAATATTTCACGAGTCAATATTTGTTTTGTTAAAATTCAGTCGTGTTGCAGCGAGGACGTTCGTGTTTTCATGTTTATGTTAATTTGAAAGGCCACGTGGCTTTTGGTTAACCGATATAAGTATCCTCAATATAGGTCAATGAAAATAAGATTCAGTAGGTATCTGCCAATCTCGTAGTACTTAAATAAATATACACCTAAAAGTAAAAACTAAATTTGAGGTTGCAACTAGAGATGGTTGATTTTAGTCTACGGACTATCCTTTCCTCAAAAAGAAGAAAACTATCCTCATCCCATCCCAGAAAATCTGGTAATTTTATCGAGGAAGAGTACTTGGAAGAATTGATATATTTTAATCCTTATGTAGGCATGCATAAAGGTCAAAGCTACTGAAGATACCACAGGATCCCAAGTTAGCTAACAGAGAAGAACCGAAATGAAATTAATGGATGGTCCCTTGTGCCTTATGTCCAATAGGATCTCCCAGTCCGAAGAAATTCCACATTGTCGAAGACGTAGGTTGTAATTTGACAAGTGGGTAACTAGGGTGAAGTGGAGGCAAGGCAGGAAATGTGGTGAGACGACGGACGAAATTGTGGCCAAGAGACCATCGACTTGAAATAAAGAGGGTAAGCTTTGAGACAACCGTGAAGGTTTAACTCAGCAGATGGTAGATAAAGACTGATTACTAAGTGCGGCAAGTGTAAATTCGAAATTCAAAATACACCAAGCACGCACTTATAAATTGTTCGTTCCAAATCATACTTAGCGCTTACATTCTCGATTTCAATACCGATCTACAGTGTAATCAATTCAAGGTTTTATAACATGTTGCCGTGAATCTACCTCTCAGCACTCAACATAATATATGCGTAGTACATACGTTTAAAGGCACATTAGTCACGGTCGATTTAAGTCGGTTATGAATTATAAGCGCTTGGCTTCCGCGATCCTATTCAATGTCATGGCTGTACATAAGAGTGTGATTTATGTCACTGGAGACCCTGTGTCTGTGTATCTACTGATGTTATGCATGGTTGCTAATTGCATATTCACTTGGTAATTAATAAGGGGAAGGCCAAGTACCTTGTAATGAGGTGTCGTGTGGGTCCGATCAGATTAGAAAGATAGAGGGATATCCTACTATGATTTTTTACATGTGAAAGTTTGTTTGGGTGGAGGATATACAAGTATGTGAAGATGTTTGATGACTCATTAACAAAACAACTACTGAACGGATTTGGATGAAATTTTCATTAAGGCTAAAAAGTAGCCTTAATGTTATTTCAGCCAGGAAAACATAAGATCCCTCGGGAACGCGAGTGAAACCGCAGCGGAAGCCAGTGGATTGTAATAAACTAAATAATTATAAACCAGGGAAAGTTCTTAGTTTATGATGTAAAAATATCCGATGACCTTTTCCATCACCATACTAACAAATCTGCTAAATGTTATAAATAATTCGTTAGACTTATTTATTTACATTAATGTAAAGTTAAATATGTATGCATTTGCAGATTCATAAATAGGTGGCTAAGAAAGAGCTTTGGGTTCAAATATGAGCTAGATTAAAGTAATAGTTCCGGTGTTCGCTTCTAGATGGTGCTAGTGGCATGAAAAGATTTTCGCAAAATTGACAAATTAGAATCTGACCAGCTGGGCGATTGTCTATCCATCTCCTAATCGGATTCCGCTTACGATGGCTCTCGGAATCATCTTTTATTTTTGGCACTATTTATCTTTTTTGATTCCGATGACTAATTTCAAATGATTAATTATTATGAGAAGTAATTACAATCACAGTTCAAAAATCCTTTCTTAGCGGAAATTTCAACCCGATTCGTCCAGTGGTTTGAGCAATGTGTTGATAGATCAGTCAATCAGTCATTCAGTCACGCTCTCTTTTTAAATATTTAGATTAGGGCAAATTACATGAAGTACAAGGAAACATTGTAATTATTTTTAATGCTGCATGTGCTAACAGGAAACGCATATAATTTAGTAATAAAACGTATTCCGATAATAATAAAGTCAATATTACTTAGTTAACTTATGATTGCAAAACAAGTTCTATTGTGCGTGATTATATTTAACTAGCTGTTCCCCGCGTCTTCACTCGCTTTCCCGGGATAAAAAGTAGCCTATAAATAACCGTCGGGGATAATGTAGCTCCTATATTAGTGAAGTAATTTTTCGAATCAGACCAGTAACTCCGGAGATTAGCGCGTTCAAACAAACTCTGAAGTTTTATTATTAGATTCTTTGTTATTAGTATATAGATTGATACGATTAGCGCCATCTATTGAAAAACAACTGTATTACAATTTAAATGCTAATGTAATTCTATTTTTTTCTATAATAAAATATATTATTTATTTATAGACAGTTCCTTTAAATTATGAGTATTTTGTCCTCAGTAACCTATTGCTCCCATTTCTGGCCACTAGATGGCACTTCAAAGACGTGAGAAAATAATAGTTAACAATTTTCCCAGCCGCAAGTTTATGGATATTTATTTTTTCCATTATGAGCCCACTCTATAATGATCACTGATGAATTAATTTCCTAAAATTACACATTCATCCTATCTTAATGACCTCTTTGATAAATCCTTTCAATTTTAACGTATAAATATTGCAATCATTGCGAGTGCACAAACTAATGGATAAACCTTTTTTCTGAATGTTGCTGCCCTAGTTCATTCATTATTTTTTTTTTGAAAGAACTAAAGTTGGTAGCCTCTGATGACTGCATCAACCTTAAGGGGGAACGTTCGGTTGGAGCGCGAAATTCAAATTTTATCACGTTTTTTGCAAATTGCAACTCAGATAGATAGTCGTAAGTCATCAACATGTTATTTGCGAGAACAATGGTAGTATAGGTATATTTACTGATTAATAACAAAACAAATCATCAACATATTCCTCCAAGGTATATTAGTAACATTTTCATGAAATAGTCGTACATGTCAGTAATATACCTTGGAGGAATATGTTGATGATTTGTTTTGTTATTAATCAGTAAATATATACTACCATTCTTCCCGCAAATAACAAGTTGATAACTTACGACCTATAACTGAGCTGCAATTAGCAAAAAATTTGATAAAATTTGAATTTCGCGCTCCAACGGAAGGTATACCCTTAACGAACAAAGCTGCCCTAGTGTATTTATGTAACAAAATTAGGGTGTTCCAATTTGTACCATAACTTTCCCTGGTATTACTAAAACTGATAGAAAGAGAATACATTCTACTAATATTATAAATGCGAAAGTTTGTGAGTATGTATGGATGGATGTTTGTTACTCTTTCACGCAAAATCTACTGAACGGATTTGGATGAAATTTGGAACACAGATAGTTTATAACCTAGATGAACACATAGGATACTTTTTATCCCGGGAAAACATCACGCTGGTGAAACCGCGGGGCGGAATCTAGTTAATTACCTAACTACTTCATTCGTTAAATAATTATATTTATATTAAAATCAACGAATGAAGTCACTCGGTCATTCACTAGCTCTTATTAGATATCGAGTGGCAATTGCATTTGCTGGCGCCAAATAACAGATGCCAAGGCAATCAATTTACGGGTCATGAGTCCCCGATTAAAGGCCAAACCATTGAGTACGAGAGTCAATTCATAGTTTGGTTATGCATTGACATGATAATTTTGATAAAACGATATAATTGTCTGCTTAATTTAGGACTAGGATATACCTATTTTAAGTACCAAATCTACAAGGTGAAGTTCGACATGCAATAAAACTAAAATATCGGATTCATCAACCTGTATAAATACGTAACAAGTCAAGGTTGTCACAAATGAATTTAACACGCGTAAAAAAAAAACGCAAAAGGTGGCGACTGTCATCACCTCTGACCTCGTTCTCTAAAGAGCTTATGTGCAAAATGAGAGAGCATGATTTTCGTAGTCGTTAGTGATTTCATTCTTTATTGACTCGTGTTATATCATATTGAGTGCACATAAATGTGGTATATTAGTGGTACGCGGTGGTACTCGTTGGCCATCATCCAACTTTCAGACAGAGCGACTAACCCTATGTTTCGCTATTCAATTATGAACGAAACTGTATATTTACGTACTAAGCGCCTTATTACCTAAAAATTCTTTAAACTCCGCAATATAGTATAATATTACTTGCTATGCAAAAAAAAAACTACATTTTATTGCTAACTCATCGTCACATATTTATATTAAAAAGAATCGTGTTTGTTTTCATACATATTTGTTTAGTATTTTTTTTGGTAGGTAAATATTTTTTATAATAACATCACTTATTTTTTTTTTACCCGCGATTTACCCGCGTTCCCAAGGTATCTTATATTTTCCCTGGATAAAAAGTAGCCTATATGTTATTCCATGATCTATCTATGTGCCAAATTTCATCCAAATCCGTTCAGTACTTTTTACGTGAAAGAGTAACAAACATTCATCCATACTCACAAACTTTCGCATTTAATTTTATTAGGACTATACAAACCACTTTCCTAGTAAGTGTATTAGAACCAAACATGGTGCCCGAACGGATTACTGGTGCTTAATAATATCACTATGTGGTATTCTTGCGGACAAAAAAGAAAAAAAATGGCTGTATCTACTATACATACGCCTTAAATAATGCTCATCATGTCAGTCGCAAGACGTCCACTACTGGACAAAAGCCTCCCCCAAGAATCTCCACGATGGCCGGTCTTTCGCTACCCACATCTAGCGGTTTCCCGCGACCCTCACAAGATCATCGGTCTACCTTGTGGGGCCTGCCCACGCTGCGTCTTCCGGTTCGTGGTCGCCACTCGAGAACCCGTCTGCCCCAGCGGCCGTCGGTTCTACGAGCGATGTGCCCCGCCCACTGCCACTTGAGTTTGGCAATTCTTCGGACTATGTCGGTTACTTTGGTTCGCCTGCGGATCTCATCATTACTGATTCGATCTCACAGGGAAACTCCGAGCATAGCCCTCCCTCTCCATGAGACCCATCGTAACCGACCACGTCTCTGCTCCGTAACCTCAACTAATGCTCACTTACATACCTACTAAAAGTTCCTAGGTACAGTCTTACGATGGAGACTTGACACAAAATACTAAGCGACTTATTGCCCGATGCGATGAGCGATCAAAGATCTATATTTATTGGCAGAGACATTGACATCGTTATCTATTGACTTTCAGTTTCTCTTTCGATGATATAATGTCAACAGATTATTTATCTAGCACAAGTTGACGGCACTTTCATTGGGAATTAGCAGTCATTAGTTTAAACTACTTATACGTAATAGTGCTAAAATGGTTTATTTCACCTGATTTTTAGAGTTCCGTAATGGAAAAAAGGTTCACTTGGTTATCCGTCTATCAGTGTGGCAAAATCCTTTGTTCTCGAGAACACGTGGAGGTATACAGTTGAAATTAATATCAATTGGAGCTGTAAAAAAATCATGCTTTAAAGTCAAAGCAATAAAAATAAGTCAAAACATATATGTTGCATATTTTGTCTGTTTAGCAATGATGTCTAAAAACATATTTTTGTTCGATAAGATTTCAAAGTTTCAATGTTAGACGTACACCACGATAGGTTCGGAAAAATTTATAAAATAATTATTGAACAATTCTCTCGCTCTAACTAAATCCCAATATAATTTTAATGTATTATTGTATTATAGCATGTTTATTTTTTGTTATATGATTGATTTAGCTCAACTTTTCTATTTGCATTGTTTTCATTTAATTATGTTTTTATTCTTTTGAGATTTTATGTTATTTGTCCAAACTTATTATGAACTTAATTTTTTTATTCTTTAATATCATTTTATATATCAATTTATTACCATTTTTTCTCTATTATAATTTTAGTCGTAAAAAGTGCATGTCGTGTTAGCCTATAAGTAATTTGTAACACTCAATAATGTTAAAATCATTGTCAATAAACTATGAAAATGTAATGTATAAACAATTGTTGGCTGACCTAATAAATAAATAAACACGAAATTACTTTTAAATACTTATATTAACAATAAACCTGTATAAATTATTTCTTTTATATTTGAATTAGGTTTAAATTATAAAAAATATAGTACCTACTCACAGGCCTATTACGAGTGTGAACGAAGGCTACAAAATTGCTCCCATAATTATTATAATAGTACTGTTTTTTTCTAACGCTGGTTAATCATCTGTTCGGGTATACTAGGTAATGACACTTTTGTTACGGATATTATTTTTTATAAAATTAGCTCGTTCGTAGTATTTTTTTACAACCCTATATAATGGGAGTAATAGGTACATAAGTTTTTTTTTTTTTCGAGGTTAGTCAAAATTATATTTTGATAATATTCCATGCGCGAATAGACCCGTTACATTACTATAAACAGTAATACATAAGGTTATGAATATTAAGTATGATTAAAGACCATGATCCAATACCGATATCTATACTAGGTTGGGTATCTTACTAATATTATAAATGCGTAACTCTGTTTGTTTGTTACCTTTTCAAGCCTAAACCGCTGAACCGATCACTATGAAATTTGGCACGCAGATAACCTATGTTATGGAGAACATAGGCTACATTTATCTCAGGGACGCGGGTGAAACCGCGGGGAACAGCTAGTTTTTAATATAGCACTTTCCGACTCAAAATCCATACTAATATTCTAACTTTGTAAAGTACCAATACAACAGACCTCTCATTGACAACACATTTTATTTTAAGACTAGCTCTATCTACGCTACGGAGATTAAAGTAATAACTGATAAGGCTAACCTTATCCGTCCGTGTAAACTGACTATAACAGTTAAAACAAAGAATTGTAAAATATTATAAATAGACTATGCAAATCAAGGATTCCCAGTCGTATAAATAATTAGCACTGAACCATGTCGGTATTACTACGCAAATAAAAAAAAAATACTGCCGTCACTAATAATTAAAAAAACAACGCATTATTTATTGTTCATATTTGTTTATAAAAGTTAACCCTAATATTTTTTTTGTTTCACGGTGAGATTGCGGTCAAACATAGGCTAGGATGATTTGGCCGATGGTGGTAAGCACACAAAGCCTAGAAGGAATGTTACTTTAATCACGGGCGAATTTCTGAATGATGAACCACAAATAGATAATACACTGGAAAAACAGGGAAAACGAAGGAAACCTAATAACAAAAAAAAATATAAGAAGTACAGCAAATATTCCTAAGATTAATTCAAGCCTGTAAACATAGAGGTATCCATTTAATTCTAAAAATATGTTTGATACAATCTTGAGGCATGAGAACAGGTTTCTGTCTCATATGAGATAACTCATACACGCACAGAACTGAGGTCAAAATGGCTGTAGATTACATCACTCGATAGCTATTAGCTATAGCCGTCGAATTATACAACCAACGCGCCGTAGAGGCCAATCAACTTTTTAGGGGCCTCTACAAGATTTATATGAACCACTAAGTTGTTATTTTAATATTGGTGCCGATTCTCTTGTTTACAAACTAGCTAGAATTAAAAGTAACCTATATTTGAAAAGTTTAAAATCTAAAGCTGTTTAACTATAAGGACACGTGATTATATAGGTAAGTAGAATAGAGATAGGGACACGGGCGTACCGAGGGGAGGCAGGGGAGGGCAGCCTCCCCCCTCTGTCCCATAGAATTCCCATCCCACCGTAATGCCTGCTGAATTTTTACAATAATATTATTCATTAACTTTCGGAAAATCTGATTTGCTTGATCTTTTGGATACTATCATCAGGCTAGGCATTAAATGCTGTATTTTCTTTTTGTGTGATTTTCTGGTACATAGAGCCTTTAGATTTTCATTCTTTCATCAATCCATGAAACGATACATTTATGTGCCAAATTCGTAATTATTTGTTCGGTGGTAGAGTCTTTTTCCTACACGGCTCTCACTCTCATATTGAAAATCTATCATGCACCTATCGGTGTTTCCCGGCAGTTGCACTTGAGAGCCAGTTATCTTATAGGCTTTGTAAAAATGGAAAACGCATTCGCAAACTCCCTGGTATTAAGTCCCTATGGATTCCTCCTTGTCAGCCTTTTTAATGTTAATTTTCTTCTAAATCTATTCAGCCAATATCACGTCATAGAGTAACAAACATTCATGAAAAAATTTGTAATATGGGCGATAAACGATGTATTGTTCTTTTCCTTGTTTCTATTTATTACAGTAGGCTTTTTGTTGTAAACCATTTTAGAATAGTTTTGTGATGATGATATTCCATTTTCCCTTGTTTTCTTTTATATAAAACAACAAATATCCTACTAACAGCAGGATAGTAATATAAAATGTATGTGGGTAGGTACTTGTTTGTAAGTGTTACTTGTTTTCGTTTAAAATGTTAAATTTTCTCCTTCAAAGTTAATTGCATCTGAGAAAGGTCAGTTACTTTGTTTTTTAAATAAACATGACGCGATTTAGCTGAATGTCGGATTGAGAATAGTCTGGAATTTTAAAAATAATATTTATGCCCACATTTCATTTACATATCACACGGAATCTGGATGAAGGAGAGCCGTCGGGGAAATTGTAATTTAATTTTCCTGAGATTGGACCTGGCTAATATTAAGCACGTCTCGTCTTTTAATGGGTTTCCAGCAGACACCACGTATCTTGTTATATACAACATCGTCTTAGTACATAAATACAGTTAATACCTTAATTAAAAAAAAAGGAATAATCATAATAACCATGGTAGGTCGGTACTTAACCGCAACAAAACTTGTATGTGGTAACTGCCTAAAAATGGAGTAACGATAACCAGATAATAGAATATCAAGGACGCTTTAACCCAATTTCACACCCATTGATTGGAAACCATAGGTGTCGCAAAAATAACCTTGAGCTGAGTAAAATTAAAATTCCATCTACCAGTTTAATAATACATTTTGGCGATTCGCCACCAACGCACAAACTATATGTAAGTACACATATATACACACAAACTTAATAACAATGATCAGGCCGATTACTTGTTTGATTCCGCACACACATAATAATTAAAGGAACAAACATACCAGAGCAAATGGCAGGATGTATTCCGTATTTAGCGTGTCACTAATACACTTTCAGTTTCTTCTAAGAACGCACTGTTTAAAGCACTGAGGCCGTACTCGTCCCATCAAACAAAGGAAACATTCAGCGATTCACAGTTACATCATCTAATATTCGCGGAAATTAACAATCCATACATAAACAGTAAGGTATTATGATTAGCGTATACGCACAAATTGTAGCGCATGAGTTATTGACAATTTTTCGACGTGTGCCGGTGCCGGAGAGACGTTCTATATTTGAATTGGATTAAGTTGATTGGTTAATTGAATTGTGTAGTGTTGTGCGTCGTGATAAGCGTAGAGAGGTTGCGACGCGACTGCCAGCCCGCCTGTATCATTGACGCCGGCTCAACTCACGTGCGTTTTCATGCAAAAAAACTTTTACACAGAGCTGTGACTCTCATAGAGCACTAATTCTTAATTCACCATTGACCTTCTCTAAGATATAACCTGGCTCTTCAATCACAGAATTGCCCGAGATGCTATTCAAAAATATGTGAAGCTATAATAGCCAGTATTAAAATTCTAAAGTAAATTAATTCAAACTTATGAGTCTGACTGTAAAACTCAGGATATAATGCACAACTCTACAGTTTACAATACAGGTATCTATATGATAATATTAACAATTGGCTGTATTCACAAGTATTAGAGACAAACATGGAATAGGCGCGTTATTTACTCAGAGTCGATAAGTAGAGTTATTTTCCTCAATGCTATAAGCCATGTTGTTACTAAAATAGACGTAGGTACTAGTATATTTTTCAAACCACTTTTGTAAAATGGTATTAGGGTAAATATTTGTCAAATGTACCGAAAAAAGTTCCGAGAATAGTGTGCTTATTGAGTGAAGATACCTATTTGTATACAGAAACATAGAATTTATTTAACTATGTAGATGTTAAAATTAATTTAAATAATAAACAAGTACACTGGGACTTCGGAAATTAATCCATTATTCGCAATCACAAGAGTCACTTTTGCAGAGACTGTAACCGGTTGACCCAAAGTGATTGACATAAGTCACTTTTGCAGAAGTTATATCCCATTATAAAAGTCACAATCGAAACGACTCGACAACACTAAGAACACAGAAATCTTCCTAACTCTATAACGCCGGAAACAAGAAATAAAATAGTCACAAAATTACGGGTTCGTGATGTTCGCAAACGAAATGCCAGTGACGATAGATACAACTATGTTTTAATAAACTATTATTCATCGAGACACGTGTTTTGTTATTTTTAAATATGACCCAATGGTATCAGTGATTTGCGGAAACATATTATACACATTATTTGAAATGTCAACTTATTCAATGTACATTATGTTAATGAAATTATTATGTCTAAAACAATTTTGAGTCAGCAATTCCTTAGAAGTGACACAATGATCATTATTTTTCAAGTGGGTCAATGCAATAATAAGCGTCATCAATTAATGATGTCATAATAAAATACAACCTTTCTATAAGCTTATTATTATTCTAATCATCACTTCACTCCCAAATCCGTATGTCACTTGCATAGAAGTGATTTCTGAGCTCAAAGTGATTTGAAAAAGATATATAATCAACATTGCCTCTGTCTGAAAGCGATAAAATTATATGAATTGATTTAACAAATTGAACAATGTTTTTTCATAATTATTTCCATATCTAAACATAGAGAATTAATTGATCTCATTTTTATTACGCAAAAGATAAATGGATGGATGCATGATGCTAAAATAAATACCTAATTAATTATAACGACCTAGTTAACGACTGTAATAAATGAATGCCATCTTTGGAAGGATAACATTGGATTATAAATTTCGATGTATAAATTATAATAATAGATATTTTTCAGAATCCGGCCCCAGAATAAATTTAGAATGGAAGCATAAAAATAAGAATACGCCCGTGATGATTACCTCAACGTGTTTTCATCTCACCTCACTTTAAGAATCCTGGACAACAATGGCATAGAGCCAAAAACCAACTGGCTCTGACGTAGGCGTTTCAGAACTATTTTATCAATTTACTTTGGTTGGAGAAACGTTTGAAAAGATTCGTGAAAATGTCTAAAATAAGTTATAGTCCAGGAAATATGAAAATGTAAAAGATACTGATTCATCATCAACTAAAAAAAGATTAAGAATGACTACACATTTTGGAATTTAATTCGGATACCATAAACCCGGTAAGGCATAAATATTCTATCTGTTCTAAACTAATACAGTTACTTAGAATTCTCATCATAAATAGGTGTGACATGTCAAAACGTGATGGACCTCCTGCTTTATGGTTTAATCTAAGGATATAATTGGGTAAGTATAGGGTGACTTCGGACATTGATTTCGATGTTTTGCAACTTTGCATATTCCAGATGAAAATACTCATCTAAAATGACAACAAACCTAAATATGCATTTGTGACACAGCGACTTGTCACCCATTGTGCATTGATTAGATAACGACAATTGAATCCCAGATGCGCACGGGCATGCGGCGCGGCGCGTACACAGTCGAATCAAATGATCCTAGGATGACCATGGTTTTGTTTATCTCGCGGTGTTGTTTATGTTCTTAGCAAATGTTTTTTAAACAAGGTCATTTTTTTATGTGTACCACAGATAATTGCCATCATTTTAAAATATCAAGGCAAAATCTTAAACTAGAGCCATCATAATAGGTCACTTTTGACAGATCATAGATATACGTCCATGTATGAAAAAGATCTAACACATTATATATACTTTATATTAAAGATTGTAAATTATGGTTATAAAAAATAGTTTTGTAAAAATAGAATACAAGACTACATAATATCTTTGCCTAGGTACAATTAAAAAGTCTATAGCAATACATATTATTAGAAAACTTAATTGATTTGATGATGTAAATATCCGTTTATATTATAATTATGAAAACATATGCATTTATTTATAAAACAATAGCTTTCTGCCCCGCGGTTTCACCTGCGATCGAAAGAATAACAATGATTTTTGTGACATCTGCCCACTACTTGACATTAGCCATTTACTTACCACGACATCATGTGTTCCATATTTACATCTCACGCGAAATATGCACGATAGTTTTAGCAAAAATAGCCTACCACATTACAGGTAGCAAATCTACCGGTACCTAATATAACCTAATATTTTTTGTCAGTTTGTATTTTAACAAGTCACGTTTATCCAAATATTTTTTGTAAGGTACCTATATCCCGGAATATCTCAAACATGCCACTATTCACAGTCACCCTTCACAAAATAAAGAATACGGAACCATAATACAGTGCACGTTGTATGTACTGTATGTCAATCAAGCTTATTATGTGCAATAAAAGATTGAACACGTATGCATTATGTATATGTTATCTATTGTGAGGGACTTCATATTGTCAATGAATATTTATCGATTTGCGTACAATAGTCATTGAAAATATTGATTGAATTCTGGACCTATTGACTAAATCGGTTGTTGGTAATCAAACTCAAAACTCATTTATTTAGTTTAGGACCTAATAAGGCACTTGCGTTAGGTAACGTCACAAATTACAAATGTGTTCCCCACCGTTTCGGAATATACTTAAAGTGAGAAGACTCCGGCAAAACACTCAGCAATAATAATATAGCCCAATGCGATAGCTGGTATTTAGTCAAAATTATACTTTTATAATTTTACTGGTTTATTTTTATAAATACATACTCGATGAAACTATATAGTTGGTAGAGTGGGAACAAAATTGTAAATTCCTACAAATCATAGACAACAAATCTATACAAATATTTTAAAAAGGTAATAAACAAGAAGTTCGGATGTAGTAGGTAATCTTCAAAAAAAATTTTCTAATAGAAAACTACATTCTCCCCGAGTGCTATAGGCTACTTTTTATCCCAGGAACGTGAATTTAACCGCACGAAACAACTAGTATTGAATAAGTTAAATAGTTTACACGAAACGTTAAAATAATGAATGACTATAACGAACGCAGGTACAAACATGTAGGTATTAATTTGAATAACAAATTATTAATAAAAATAATAAGGTGACTTAAAGTATTAGTCATCATTGCAAACTACAAGTGTATGATTTCGTTGTTTGTACCGTTTTTTGTTGAGCGTGTGGTCACCTCAAACAACTAGAGGCCGACGTAATCGAATTCGGTTTGGGTCGAAGCCGAAACACTTATAAAATGACTAATAGCATTGGAGTTTAGCTAGGCGTGTCTTTGGTCTATATTAAGACGTGTAAAAGGGAAGAAAGGCTCAAGACTATTCTACTATGCGAAAGATTGTGAGTATGTGTGTATGTGTGTTGCTCTTTCACGTAAAAACTACAGATTTGGATGAAACTTAGCACATAGATAGATCATACCCTGGAATAACATATAGGCTACTCTATATCCCGGAAAAACATGAGATACCTCGGGAACGCGGGTGAAACCGCGTGAAGCTAGTAAAGTAAAATGAAAACATAATAACATGTATTCATCGGCGTTATTAGTGATTTCGGCATAAATTTCGACTTAATTTTATTGTTTGGTGGGACACTAGTTACTTCCATGTATTGTACCTGCCTTGACAATATGTACTTTAGAACTACTAATATTTACCTATATATAACGATCATAAATCAATAACACATTCAGTATTAGTGATCATTTATCATTATCACCTACGATTCAGAACTAATCGTGCATAACGTTCCTTATAAGATGGAAAAAGCTACTTTATTAATATTTGCATTATATTACGAGTATAAAAATAATAAAAAAATATAACGGTTTAGTGTTTTAATTGTGTAATTGACGGAAATTAGTAGGAATGAATGATAAGAGAGGTCACCGGAGTTTTTTATCAGCAGCATGATTATTTTTCTACGTGTTTTTAAATCTGCAATGAATGAGCAGTATGTAAGCTAAATTGTTTTACTAGTTTTTCCGCGACAGTTAGTCCGTTTATTAAGGCTTGCTACTGTAACAATCATGGCCCAAAACATTTTAGGACTGTCCCAAACAATAAGACATAAGGTTCGAATATCGGTGGTGTTTTCATTAGGAACGCTGGCAAGCAGCCCTAGAATTACCAGACTTCACAATGCAATTCTTCAAGGGAATTCGTAACATGAAACTAATGAGGAATACATTCCTTAACATTTAGCACTCATCGTTCCAATTTGAACTTTCAACTAAACGTTATAAAGTTTCTAATCGTATCAAAATATTTTTTTAATAAGAATGACATCACCGACCTTGTGCCAAAGTATTTTGTTGTATCGATGACGTCATTTGTTGCAAAAACTGGTTTAATACTATAGCTGTAACATTTGGTAAGGTAGTCCAGTCCGAAATAAGCACAATAAACATGTGGTTTTATTTGGCCGTACTGTGCTGTGCAGCCCAATACATGAAATTAGTTGGAAATTAATAGACCATACATAAATGAATAGTAAAACTAACAGATCATCTACTTCTCCGGGTAACTTGTCAAACTGCTCATCCGTAAATGACGTAATGGATAACTCATTTTCCACCACCCTTTAGTATAGAGTATAGACCGGCCATCTAATTAGTCTGTTAAGTGTCACTTGACGACAACCCCACCCCTAAATTAGCTTGACGTGATTTATTCAAACCAGCAACAAATATTTTAGACATGTGTGACCAACCTGTTATAAGTTTTCGAAGGTGCTGTTAATAAATAAATCTTCCATAGAGTATATTTCCACAACAAGGTAAGCTATGGTAAGGGAAATCAACTAGCCAAGACCAAGAAGTAATAACCGCGACAAAAGGAGACCTTTGATCTAAATAAGTGCGCGTACGCAACGCGCAACCGTTACTAAAATTAACGATATCCGTCAAAACGTGCATAATTCGAAAACTGGACGAACGCCAATTAGGTACCTACGCTCTAAACTGCATAAACATGCACTGCCGTCAAATATTTAATTAAGGAGCATTTAATAGGCGAGAGCAGTGGTTAAAATACCAAGGTACTTTAATAGAATAAATGACATTTGAGTTTATTATACTCAAACGTCGTTTAATCAGTTTAGGCCCTGATAAACCACTTTATATATGACTAGCTGTTCCGCGCGGTTTCACTCGCGTTTCCGGTATAAAAAGTAGCCTATAACCTTCGGGAATAATGTAGCTTTCTATTAGTGAAAGAATTTTTCAAATCGGTTCTGTAGTTTCGGAGCCTATTAAATGCAAACAAACAAATCTTTCCTTTTCAAGTATAGATGACTCTACCACCGGATCGGATCATGCTGGTATAAATTTATAATAAGGCTTCAACGTATAGTAGGTTCACTATTGATTTCTATAGTTTATCAAGTGTTCATGTCTGCTTTTATTTTATTATATTAGACCGGCTTATTACCAGTTTAAAAGCTAGTATTATCAAACATGCGCATTCTCTCACTAAGTTGGCACGTGACTCTATTAGCCCCGTAAACAATAAATAAGCCTTTAGGTTAATTGTAAGTCGGCACAGGTATCGGATTACTCATGTTTCGCAAGCGGCATTCATAATATTTTACTCATGGTCGAATACATCAAAATTCAAAACAAATGGTTATTACTAGAGAATGAAGTGTAGTTGGTAGTAGGGTATGTGCTATGTTTTATTGAGACCATTGTATTTGTGGAGGTCATTTTTATGAAGTTTCCATTGTAAAAGTTGTTCATAATGATGCGTACAATAAGCCCTGAAAATTTGGACGGTGATTAGAAAATCAACCCGTATAACAAAGGAGAAGGTTCTCAATTCGGTTGTTTTTACTTATGAACCGATTTTAATAATTCTTTTTGCGTTGGGTTCAGAATAGCTCCAAGGTGGTCCCTAAATTTTATGGTCTTTAAAGTATATTCTTGATTCACTTTCACACTACACTCTAGTCTTTTTTCAAAAGTAAATTATACTGTTACAAAACGTCTCCAGCATCACTTGGTATCCAGTCATAAATTGGTGAACTTTTGTCAGACATATATTGACATTTAGCAATTAAACATCTCGCGTGTTTAATACGTGTTATAATAAAAATATTCCACTTACCAGTATCACCAACAGCTTGGCTGAGAGTATTCTCTGTGACGGGTCGAAGGGCTTCTACAGCGCTGATGTAACCGAGCCGGTCGGCGATAGCGCACGCTGTTTGACCATTCTGTTTCAAATAATAAAATACGATTGAATAAGTACTTGTTACAGATATCGTAGTATAAGGCTTGTAGCAAAAACGCGAAACTTTGTGTACTAAAAGCAGTTGTGAACTAAATACAAGCCTAAAGGAGTCAGGGTACCAAAGTTGAGAAATTGAAATTTCTTTATGGTCAATACTAAGCATCTTTTTTCTTTTTTTTTATACTACTAAGGTAGCAAGCAAGCATACGGCCCATCTGATGGTAAGTGGTTGCCGTCGCCTATCGCCATTTGCAATACCACAGATATTGCCAATGTGTTGCTGACCTGTTACAATACCGAGAAGGCAAAATGGCTATCAAGTGCAATTGCCGGAACACACCGGTAGGTGCTTGGCGACATATTTTCAACTTGAGGGTGGTAGCCAGCCAGGCGGGTACTACAAGGTACCCACCCACCCTACCAACGTTCAAAATGAAAAACTTTGGCACCCCGATTCTTGATTACAAGAGCCTCTACTGAGTCATAATTAGAAATTCACTTATCCCAAAAAGATAGTTTACAAGGATTTCAACAGATATTTACAAAATGATACTTACAGCAGATAATGCATTCGGATCGGCGTTGTTCTTCAACAGCAACTGGATTATCAGCGTGTGACCTTGTTGAGCCGCCTGGTGCAGCGGAGTGAACCTGCCGAAAAAGGAATATTAAGAAAAAAATATAGAATTAATGTGGCGTGACATTATAAGATTACGTCGAATTTTCAATCGATCCAATCATCATCATGTGAGCCGAAAGATGTCCACTGCTGGACAAAAGTCTCCCCCAAGGCACCACCCGTATACCTACATCGGTTTCCCGCGACCCTCACACGATCATCGGTCCACCTTGTGGGGAGCCTGCCCACGCTGCGTCTTCCGCTTCGTGGTCGCCACTAAAGGGCCCTTCTGCCCCAGCAGCCGTCGGTTCTTCAAGCGATGTGCCCCGCCCACTGCTACTTAAGTTAGGCGATTCTTCGGGCTATGTCGAGCCATAAATATATATAAGGATATTTTCAATATTTTTTACGTACGAATCCGTAACGCTCATAAGCGCGTTACCAGGAAATTATCTAATGTATGTATGTTCCACAAACAAAAATGTTCTATGTTTGACCACAATTTCACCATGTTCAGCGGTGATGTGGCCTAAGAAACTTCAACGTTTGGTTTCTTTTGTTTGCTTCACCGAAAGATAAATGTCATTGACGTCACAATACCACTGAGGCTCTATGGTGGCAGGTCGCTTGTGTACCCGTCGCGGTGCAGGTAGGATACATACCCATGTGCAGCCGTAGCGGCTACATCAGCGTTGGCAGCGATGAGCGTGCGAGCGGCGGCGTGGTGGCCGTGGTGTGCGGCGGCGTGTAGCGGCGTGTACCCGTCGCGGTGCAGGTAGGATACATACCCATGTGCAGCCGTAGCGGCTACATCAGCGTTGGCAGCGATGAGCGTGCGAGCGGCGGCGTGGTGGCCGTGGTGTGCGGCGGCGTGTAGCGGCGTGTACCCGTCGCGGTGCAGGTAGGATACATACCCATGTGCAGCCGTAGCGGCTACATCAGCGTTGGCAGCGATGAGCGTGCGAGCGGCGGCGTGGTGGCCGTGGTGTGCGGCGGCGTGTAGCGGCGTGTACCCGTCGCGGTGCAGGTAGGATACATACCCATGTGCAGCCGTAGCGGCTACATCAGCGTTGGCAGCGATGAGCGTGCGAGCGGCGGCGTGGTGGCCGTGGTGTGCGGCGGCGTGTAGCGGCGTGTACCCGTCGCGGTGCAGGTAGGATACATACCCATGTGCAGCCATAGCGGCTACATCAGCGTTGGCAGCGATGAGCGTGCGAGCGGCGGCGTGGTGGCCGTGGTGTGCGGCGGCGTGTAGCGGCGTGTACCCGTCGCGGTGCAGGTAGGATACATACCCATGTGCAGCCGTAGCGGCTACATCAGCGTTGGCAGCGATGAGCGTGCGAGCGGCGGCGTGGTGGCCGTGGTGTGCGGCGGCGTGTAGCGGCGTGTACCCGTCGCGGTGCAGGTAGGATACATACCCATGTGCAGCCGTAGCGGCTACATCAGCGTTGGCAGCGATGAGCGTGCGAGCGGCGGCGTGGTGGCCGTGGTGTGCGGCGGCGTGTAGCGGCGTGTACCCGTCGCGGTGCAGGTAGGATACATACCCATGTGCAGCCGTAGCGGCTACATCAGCGTTGGCAGCGATGAGCGTGCGAGCGGCGGCGTGGTGGCCGTGGTGTGCGGCGGCGTGTAGCGGCGTGTACCCGTCGCGGTGCAGGTAGGATACATACCCATGTGCAGCCGTAGCGGCTACATCAGCGTTGGCAGCGATGAGCGTGCGAGCGGCGGCGTGGTGGCCGTGGTGTGCGGCGGCGTGTAGCGGCGTGTACCCGTCGCGGTGCAGGTAGGATACATACCCATGTGCAGCCGTAGCGGCTACATCAGCGTTGGCAGCGATGAGCGTGCGAGCGGCGGCGTGGTGGCCGTGGTGTGCGGCGGCGTGTAGCGGCGTGTACCCGTCGCGGTGCAGGTAGGATACATACCCATGTGCAGCCGTAGCGGCTACATCAGCGTTGGCAGCGATGAGCGTGCGAGCGGCGGCGTGGTGGCCGTGGTGTGCGGCGGCGTGTAGCGGCGTGTACCCGTCGCGGGTGCGAGCGCGGCACTCCCCGCCCGCGCCCACCAGCGCCTTCAGCGTGCCCGTGCGACCCTCCGACGCCGCCAGGTGCACCGGCGTCAGACCTACACAACACCACATCATAAGAACAAAACTAAAGAAAAGAAAAAAAAAAAGAAAAGAAAAGACTGACAATTCGTGAAACAACGCGATTTTTGTATTATGTAAGTTTGACAACATTATTTTTTAATTTTATTAGTACGTCAAAATAAGTTGAATCCATCCTATATCTGGAAAGCCTTATTAAGAGGAGGCTATCTGTGTATGTCTCCGTCCCTTACTAAACTGGCGGTGACAAGCGAGACAGGAGAAACGTAATTTTGGTAAAAAAATATGGTTTTATGTTATTAAAAAAGAAACTAAGCCTTCTTTGAAAAAAGTAAGAAAACTATTCCCTTTATAATGGATTTTAGAAGGCATGTTAATATTTTTCAAGTTATTTGGATGGCCCATATAAGAGAAGAATGCATTCTTAGTTTTAAGAAGGGGCATATTTACGATTTTTTTCTGACGTTACTAAAGAAAAATTCAAATTTATAAAAAATCTATTCCCCGTCACATATTCTCTAGTTTCACATATATTTTTTCCAAATCTCTTGGAACAAAGAGTACAGAGAAAAACAAACGCATTCTAGAATCATCATTTCACGTATAGCATCGCAAACGAAATGAGGGCACTATATGAATGTAGATGAGAACCTGTAGTAAAGTGAGCTTAAAACTCTTCGTTCATTGCATTAAAAAAACTGTATTTATAAACTAACTAATCATAATCAAACATTAAAACCAATAATATGCTGTAGGTTGGTACTATTTGTAGAAGATTATCTATATCAAAATTCTTTATTTTATTCATACGCTCTACGATTCGATTATGTATTGCTAATGAATAAATTTTCAAAATTTTCTAGTATGAAATAAAATCAAATACTGACCATTGTTAGCAGGTACGTTGACATCAGCTCCTCTTTCAATGAGCATTTCAACACAGTCTTCGTGGCCCTCTTGTGCTGCCATGTGTAGAGGTGTGAAGCCGGCCTTTGATTTAACACTAGGGTCAGCATCTATACGAGAAAAATATACTTTAATCGGTTTAAAAACTATTGGGAACGGTATAAACACGTAGTTATATATCTGTTGACGACATACTAAGTGCATGGCAATGTTTTTGGCAAAGAAATATATTAATTTTATGGATTATTTTTGTGAAATTCTAATGCATAATTTTCACAACATTCGACGTTACGACCACTGATTTAGGCCCAATTGCACTAACAACGTATAGCACTTACCCCCGGATTAATTAAGTAAATTTAACAGATTCTTTATACAAATTCTGTCACATAGTCATATGTACTCCATGGGTTAGTGCTAGGACGTCGGTTCAAATAGCCCTTAGAGACATAGACTTATATTTCACAATAGCTATTATCGACTCAAATTATTCACCATAATATTTCGTACAAATTTTCTAGGTTTCACTAGAAACACTGCCTCTTTGAATGTTGTAATCATGTTCAAATCATCTAATTAATTGAGAACTTTTTGAACCTTTAATTATTTCATGGATTTAATCAGGTATGTATAAGCTGACATTTATTGCCTTCATCTAAGGACACGTGGCCAATTTATTTAATACACCAGCTGTGTTTTGTACCGTGTTTCAATCAACATAAATCAAGTTAATAAGGGACAAACGTATAAGCAAAGAATTAAAAGTTTATCTCGCGCCGGATAAGGTGCGGTATTTCCATAATTCTATTTGACTTCAGTCAATACTCTTTACTGACTCCCAAATCATATTCTTTAAAACTGCCATTAAAGAATCAGGCCCCTGGTATTTCATGCTGGTAGTTTTAAGAAGTTTTAAGGCTCTTATGAAAACTGAGACTCCCTGACTTTTCTTGTTTTATTGTTGATCTATAATATCTAAAAAAAAACAGATAGACAGTAGTTTTGACCAGGGATTCATGAACAGATTTGGATTTATTGACTTAGGATCTTTTATGAATTCAAGTTTTTTTATTTGTCTAAACTGGTCGTTTACACAAAAAAACGAATAAAAAAGAATTTGATAAGTACATAATTACATGTAAAATAACCTTTTAAAGTTAACACAACATGTTTAGAAATAACTAGTTATTGCATATGGATGCTTCATTAACTATATTAAATATGTAAATATAAATTAAATTTTAATCAGCAATATTGACAGAATGACCTTTTGGACTACCAGGAAACAGTTTTAGCTGACACCATACACATATGCAATAATTAATCAATAAATTAGCAACCAATTTACCGTGTTCGAGCAGAGCGAATGCGATATCGGGATGGTTGTGTCGACAAGCGATGTGCAGCGCCGAGTGGCCATTCTTCGCCAGCGAGTGTGGTGACGCCCCTACACATTTGAGAACGTCTAGCTTACTGCATCTAGCATTGTCTATGATATACGTCAAGTGCAAGTAGGAAGAGGAAAATAAATCTGTGTAAAATAGTAGTTCTAAAATTTGATGTGCTTATTTTATTGTGTCAAAATTCTTAAAAAAATGCAAGTGATTATGATTAAGAATTTGATTGTAGAATTCAATTATTTTCGGAATTAATAATAGTCACACTATTCTATTCAATTTGAAGTCCGTAGTGTTTCACTAGCTGTCTCCCGCGGTTTAATCTGCGTTCATAAAGTGAAAAGTAGCCTATAGCACTTGGGGATAAATAATGTAGCTTTTTATTACTGAAAGAACTTTCAGAATCGGACCAGCAGCTCCGAAGATTACCTCCTACATCCGAACAAACAAACAAACTCAACCTTTTTATAATATAAAAAAAACTACAATAAAAAAATGAGAATTTACAAACCAAAATGCTTCTAAATTTCGAGCCACTTAAAGAAAAACCATTTGCAAAAAATTCCAAACATACCTTTATCGAGTAAAAGCAACGCGATATCCGGATGTCCGTAATAAGTGGCCATATGCAGCGGCGTGATGTGGCTCTTGCCCGGCGCGTCCGGCTGCGCACCCCGCGCCAGCAGCAGCCGCGCGACGCCGATGTCGCCGTACTTGGCCGCCAGGTGGAGCGGCGTGAACCCTTTGCGGGTTTCCGCTTCGATTGGGGCGTTGTGCTCCAGGAGGATTGCTGCCACTTCTTCTTTGCCTAGTTACATTTAGAAGTATGTTAATTTTTTTATTATGTATAGACCTGTGTTTCACCACAATCTCACCGTGGTCAGTGATGATGTGGCCGATGGTGGTAAGCACACAAAGCGGAACTGGCTCTCAAGTGCAGCTGTCGGAACACACCGGAAGGTGCTTAGCGACGGATTTTTACTTGAGGGTGGTAGCCAGCCAGGAGTACTACAAAGTACTCTACCACCGTGCTATGGTTTCCTCACGATGTTTTCCTTCACCGAAAGCTCAAGCTCATTGTAGGATTTAGTAGAATTTGTTCATTAATAGCTGTTCCCGCGGTTTCATCCACGTTCCCCGGATAAAAAGTAACCTGTAACCGGTTTTTGGAATCCGACTGGTAGATCCAGAGATTAGCGGGTTCAATCAATAATATTTAAGACTTTTGTAATTCTTAATAGCCTACGTACGGCCTGGGTACGGGTAGCCCCCTCCGGCTAAAGGTGAGTTTCCACTGACGCGGAGCTGGGCGAAGTGGAGGGTAGTATAATTCGGATGTCGGAATAGATGGGCATACCTTCCTTAGCGGCGATGTGCAGCGGCGTGTATCTGTCCTTGGTGGTGGCGGCGACGTCGGCGCCGTGCTGCAGCAGCAGCGCCGCGATGTCCCCGTGCCCCAGCCGCCCCGCCACGTGCAGCGGGGTCTGCTCCTCGCGGGCTCGCGCGTCCACCTGATACAGTAAGGAATATGCATCACATTTTTTTATTACATTTATAAAAGCTTTAAAAATTGATTCCATTCCTACAATTGTCCGCAAATTAATTAATAAAAACCCAATATAAGGATTTAAATAGTTTCAAAAGCATAATAAATATATAGAATAATCAATTGACATACGTCTAGACGCTTATTCCAAAACTTCTTCCAATAAGATTTTTTTATGTAATAACATAAAACTTAAAAAATATCCGTTAAAAATCCCCCTTCACCTCTGCGGGGCTACCGCGTAGCAAATAACGAACATCGTTGAATTTAGTTCCCGTTATCTGCAGTTCTATAACCTACCTACCTATTTATTACCTTATTGTAGTATTTGTAGGTACGTGTAGATTGGTAAGTAAGTAAGTAGATAGGTAGGTCCCAGTTTCTTCTATTCTTAGGGCAGGACAATGTCTGCGGGGCCCAGCAGCACCAGCGCTATGTTCCTGCACCCCATGAACGTGATACCTTGGCATTGTTCCTGAGCAGCACGCGCACCAGGTCAGTCTGATGCGCGCGCGCCGCCAGGTGCAGCGGCGTCTCCCCGCGCGCCGTGCCCGCGTCGGCCTCCGCGCCCGCGCCCAGCAGCACCAGCGCTATGTTCCTGCACCCCATGAACGTGATACCTTGGCATTGTTCCTGAGCAGCACGCGCACCAGGTCAGTCTGATGCGCGCGCGCCGCCAGGTGCAGCGGCGTCTCCCCGCGCGCCGTGCCCGCGTCGGCCTCCGCGCCCGCGCCCAGCAGCACCAGCGCTATGTTCCTGCACCCCATGAACGTGATACCTTGGCATTGTTCCTGAGCAGCACGCGCACCAGGTCAGTCTGATGCGCGCGCGCCGCCAGGTGCAGCGGCGTCTCCCCGCGCGCCGTGCCCGCGTCGGCCTCCGCGCCCGCGCCCAGCAGCACCAGCGCTATGTTCCTGCACCCCATGAACGTGATACCTTGGCATTGTTCCTGAGCAGCACGCGCACCAGGTCAGTCTGATGCGCGCGCGCCGCCAGGTGCAGCGGCGTCTCCCCGCGCGCCGTGCCCGCGTCGGCCTCCGCGCCCGCGCCCAGCAGCACCAGCGCTATGTTCATGCACCCCATGAACGACGCCACGTGCAGCGGGGTCAGCCCCGACTCTGTTGTTGCCGACTTGCCTGACACATAAACATACTATTTCAAAAGGTTTCCCGAAAAGAAGGTGTTCACAGTGAAAAACCTCACGTAAGTAGGTTATGTATTATTCTAATATAGTATACTAGCTGTTCCCCGCAGTTACACTCGCGTTCCTGGGATAAAAAGTAGCCTATAACCCTCGGGGATAATGCAGCTTTCTATTAGTGAAATAATTTTTCAAATCGGACCAGTAACTCCGGAGATGAGCGCGTTGAAACAAACTCAATATATATCAAATAAAGCTGAATATTATTAAAACAATTAAATTTGATCACTCACTTGCTCCATATTTGAGCAGCAACTCGACTACTTTGAGCCTGTTCTTCTTGCACGCGATGTGTAATGGTGTAAATCCGTTGAGGGCTCGTGCGTTTGCATCCGCATTTCTGTCTAGGAGAAGTTTTGCTACCTGCAAATTAGGAAAGGAGAATTTGTCAATGATAAAGAAAGTAATTTGGACCTAACTTTTTGGTATTCGGTCTTCTTGGACTTGGAAACTTTTTTTGCCAGTACAATCAGCAGCACATTTTTGTTTCCACTGCAAAAATAGTACCTTGCGTATTCTTTTATAAGGTTTACTAAGCATTGCTTTATGGGGATGTAAACACTTACTCATCAATATGAACAACTTTTACTATAGGACTGATCGAGCAATGTTTGACGTTTTGTATGAAAAAAAATATTGATTGGTTTTTTTTTCGCGATCTCATAGTTGGCTCTATAATAAAAGTTGATCGTTTAAGTCATATTAATAAATTCATCTAGCCCTTAAAGTGCTGCAGGAGGCTTAAAAATAAGGCTATATTGAACTGTAATGTGATGGCATTGTTCACGAGCGTAGCCCCCCCCCTCCCCCTTTAGTGTGGGGTTAAACCCCGAAATATTAAAAATATTATAATGAAATAAGGAGAGGCGAAGATATTACATTTATTTTGCTGCACTGCCTGTTGCCAATTTATCCAATGACACTAGAATATTAACACATTTTTGTTGTTTTATTTCCTTGAAGTCGATACTAAAACTTGATTACGCCCGTTGTAGTGGTATTGGTAGTTTTGAGGCATGTTAACCTTGACATGTCCACAGTGTGCGGCGACATGCAGCGCGGTGAGGTAGTCGACGGTGACGTCATCGATGGGCGCGCCCTCTGTGAGCAGAACTTTAGCCGTCTCCACGTGTTCGCCTTGTACGGACATGTGGAGAGGGGTCAGGCCGTTCTGAAAAAAAAAACAAATTATTTATTACTATAGAAGTAGTGGAGTAGTAGCGTCTTTTCGCGCAAAGAGCAGCTCGTCGGGGGAAGTACCCGAACTTACAGTATCAGTAATATAAGCCGAAAGACGTCTACTGTTGGATAAAGGCTTCCCCTAAGGTTCTCCACGATGGCTGGTTTGCACTACCCGCAACCAGCGGTTTACCACGACCTTCTCAAGGTCTACCTTGAGGGGGGCCTGCCCGCGTTGCTTCTTCCGGTTCGTGGTCGCCACTCGAGAACTTTTCTGCCCCAGCGGCCGTCAGTTTTACGAGCAACGTGCCCCACCTTTTGACCGACTGCTACTTTATTTTGGCAGTATACTGCAGCCAAATAACTTTACGTTGTGTTCCTACGCGTTAGCTTGTAAGAGTTCATCGGGGAGGGGGAAGGATCGGCAAAGCGTGAGTGACACCCAGGGCGCGGATTTCTCTGCGGTCCCGAGTGTTTCAAGCGTCCATAGGCTACGGTAACCGCTTACCATCAGGAAGGCCGTATGCTCCTTTTTAATGAATTACTAAAATTCGTTTGCTAAACCTTGCTTGTCCTGCATTATGTATCATCTTATTTAACGTTAATAAGTGCTCTTTACGAGTAACATGTACGTATAATTACCTTGGTTTTGCTAGTGATAGGCGCGCCATGCTGCAACAATCTCGATACGACATTGCTGTGTCCCGAGCGCGCCGCGCAGTGGAGGGGAGTGAGGCCGTCGCGAGTCACTGCTGCTATGTTAGCACCTGCAATCATATATTATAACTAAAATTCATATATATTGATTTTGGTGTGAGAAATTATACGTAGGTTTTTTAGGCGAAATCGAAACGAAAAAATCATTTTTTCATACAAAACATTTTGTACGGTCAAAATTATACCTATGAAAAGTTTGTTTTTTTTTCCTGATTTCAGGGTTGGTCTCATAAAAGTTAGTTAGTAATAGTTTGGCTATTATGACGTAAACATCCGCTAAGAAAGTATTTTAGAAAATTGATAAATTTTACTCCCCTTAGGGGTTGCCTTATTGAGGGGGTTGGGATTTCGGGGGAGTGTACCATTATCAAGCAGCAGGTCGATCATGGCGAGCTGCCCCCACTTGCTGGCGACGTGCAGGGGGGTGATGTTGTGCTTGGCGGCGCGCGCGCACTCGGCGCCGGCGGCCACCAGCGCCTTGGCGACGCCCACGTTGCCGTAGTGCGCCGCGATGTGCAGCGGCGTGAACCCGGACTTGGAGCACGCGTCGGGGTTGTGCTCGTTCTAAAACATAACCAACACAACAGATATAAAGAAAAAAATAATTTCATGTCTTTAAATTACATTGACAGCTATAAATATAATTTTAATTTAAATGCATTTGAGAAGATTATCAAAAGTGGTCATTTTTGCGGAACTTTGTGCAAAATGTTTTTAATGTCTTAGTTTTTAGTGGAAAAATTTAAATTAAAAAAAATACTTTTCCTCGTCATATATTCTTCCTTTTAAAATATATTTTTTACAAATCTTTTGCAACAAAGAATGCAGTGAACACCTTCATTTAGAATCAACATTTTTCATATATAGTCGCCTTATTGCCTGGCCGCTTCAACAAATTTTGTAGTAGTATAAAAAACAATGAGTTTTATTATTTATTCAAAAGTAAGAATTACCTCTAAAAGCAAAGTGGCAGCTTTAACATCGTTTTTCTTGGCGGCTATGTGTAGTGCGGGCAGACGCACTTTGCCTCTCGTGTCGGACTCAAGGAGCTCCGCCACCACTCGGTCGTGCCCCTGCTGCATGGCCACCGCCAGCGGAGTGAACCCATCCTGGAATGAATGCGGTGAGGAACGATGTTTATACATGCTAATTATTTCTAGCTGTTCCCCGCGGCTTCACTCTCGTTCCCCGAGATAAAACGTAGCCTATACCTCCGGGGATAATGTAGCTTCTTAGTGATTTTTTTTTTCTAAAAAAGATCCGTAACTCCGGAGATTAATGCGTTCAACCAAGCGTCAATATCAGGATATTAAAAATGTTTGTATCGACATTTGACCTGTCAGCAACATACATAGTTTATGCACCGACAGATAGATGGCGCCATAATAATCTACGTATAACCTACATCGCGCTGGCAGAGTTTATTCGCGTATTGACAAAATTTACAAGAAGGAAGACCTTTCCTTTTCAGTGGAGGAATCGTCCTTCTTTTCGTCTATATTTATCCGAAACCTCAAGTAGTCAGCACAATCATCCATATACATCGATAATTTTCATATACCTCGGTAGCAAGTGTCTGACTAGCACCAGCAGCCAGCAGCATTTTGACGCAGCCTGCATGGTTCTCCTGCGCTGCCATGTACAGCGGAGTGAACCCCGCCGCGGACTGCGCGTCTGCCTTCGCGCCCGCCGACAGCAGCGCCTGGGCCACTGACTCCTGCCCGGCTAGACATGCTATGTGGAGAGCTGTGTTGCCTGTAGGGAAAAATATATTTATAATAATTGAACTGAGAAAATTACAAATATGTCATGAACATTGCTTGTTAATTGTACTGTATCAATATTTTTGGACGAAGTTTACGCTGCGACTATTCATGTTACTGAAAAGTGTGTTTTAGCGTATTGTTCTATTACATTTGAACTATAAAATGGCATTGCCAGTTAAAAAAAAACATAAAAATGTGACATCGCATGTTTTCCCCTGTACCCCCACTTCAACTACTAGCTGTTCCCAGAATGACAAGCCTATTGTAATATAACAGCTCTGGTACCATTCAGGACTAATGTAGGTGGTGGTGGTGAGTAATCACAGGTCACTTGAAGAGTACTGGGGCGTAAGCTCTGGCGACAAGAACTACCATACACAGGTCTCTGGCTGTAAGGGGTTGTCAGGTATAGTGTGCTGCACTTAATACCAAAAGATGGGCATCGGTAGCCATTATAAAGAAATCTCAGTAGTCGAAGTAGGGGTAAGCCTATTTCAATCATCATGAAGTTAATGAATTTTCAAAATCGGATCAATATTGCCAGAGTTACTCATACCATACTTCTTTATAAAAGTATACATTTACTAAAGTTATCGAGTGACCCGTCTTGGAAAGCCTTTCTATTCTGAGCTAGTCGCTAAATTTGTCCCTAGTTCGTCCCAGGTCCCAAAGTTATAAGGGATCTTATAGGTATCTGTATCTTAAGAACTAGTGCAGATCTGTTGGCCTTGGCACCTACAATTAGTTATTTTTTTACGCCTAAATAAGATTTTATCGCGTTCTATATCAAAAGGGTTCTATGGTTCTGCTAGAACGTGACCATGCCCATCCTAGTGACAGGATGAGTCTCAATTCGCAGTTTCATCACCATCTCAGAGGAACTACTGATTTAAGAGGATTATATTCTTCGCTGCGGTCTCAATATCTGTCCATGCTACATTTTATCCAAGTCAGTTTGGTAAGTTTAATCGTAAAGGCGACATACAGTTTAGGGGGTCTAAAGGATAGCTGTAGTGAAAGAAAGGCATAAATAAATCACCTTTTTTAGTAGCTGCATCAACAGTTGAGCCTCGTTTCAGTAGCTCTTCAACTACTGATATGTGTCCATCTTTTGCTGCCAAGTGTAGAGCATTCAGGCCATTCTGCAAAAAGCGAAAACAATTCCTATATTTAACACGATAAGGTATAAAATCGCTGCAAATTTCTATTAAAATTGAGTTAATCTGGAGCTCGAGTTTCACGCGTAGTTTAAAACTTGTACATGCAACCATTTACATATATAGTTCCATAACTAATTCTACATCCGTAGTTTTCCATCGAACGGGATTCCGCTCTGATTACTAATAATTTTATTGAAATCGCGAGGTTTTGGATCTACTCCAAATACACCGAATGTTACTACTTACCTATAAAATATGTACCAGGTATTGATGGAAAACTATTATTAATATTCTCCGAAAATTAGAAAAGTTTCGATTGTAATTTAAATTCAATTCTACACAAATAGTAAACAAATTAATCTGTACAAGGACCCTGTTAGGGTATAGCAAAAGGAGTAGAGAGAACTTATATTATTTACATTGACAATTACATTACAATCATTTCAAAGGCTTTTAAAATATAAATTATTTATATAACATCATGAGAGTTGCATTGTTCATAGAATTACATTTCATGATCATAACCGTTCCCATGAGATAAAGCCTATTGTTTCTCACGTCCATTTCTAGTATCACAAAATCCTGCCTTTAGGTGCTTTAATTCACTCTATTATAAGTTGAACAAGGTATTTCAGTTGGTATTTCATTTACAGGATCAATTCTGATTTATGATAAGATACCATTTATTTATAACCCTTATCAAATATTAGGTAGATGGTAGGTACCTACAGGTAATCTAGACTAGAGTTCCTTTATTTAACACACATAAAGAAAAACAAATTAATTTTAATTTCATTATTTTATCATATTCTACATGTAGAAAAAATAAATGTGTATACTCTAAAATGTGAGATACAAAAATCAGGTCCGGGATCTTTTTGGGCCATCTCCTTTCCCTTTCGTCGGTTGTGTAGTAAGGCTTGAAATAACATTTATTTAAACTTCTCACACATGCAAGTAGGACATTCTACTTTTTTATATGTATTCTGCACAGTGTGTGAGCATCCTAACATTCTCCCCGATAGAAAAATGCAAGTTGTTACAATCAATTGCACAGATTAATTGAAATACCAATTGGAATAGTATTCGTACTTTTGTTAAGTATTCAGCGATTCTCGACACGTTCAGTCTGTTTATTATGCGGTAACAAGAATCACGAACATCAATCCGTGATGACTTTAAAAAATTACAGATGATTTTTTTTTTTGTTTTTAATTACGATAAATTAGATGTTCGGCTCTAATTTTGATGAAAAAGAATAGGTTTTGTGCCGAGATTAATTGGGTTTTGCTGTTTCGATAGAAAGTTGGAACACGATGTTTTTATAGAATTGAATGAAAGCGGTGTAGGTATTTTTTGAGAGGTCAATTTCGTCCCTCGTATGGGCCATAGATCCATAGACCTGTACCCTGGAATAACATATACTTTTTATCCCGGGAAAATATAAGATCCCTCGGGAACGCGGGTGAAACCGTGGGTCGGAAAGCTAGTTATGCCATAAAGTTTTGCATAATTAGACATAAACTAATATCAAACCGCAAATCAGTAAAATTTCAATGGTATTTTTCAGGAATGTGTTATTATTGATCCTTTCGTTACTCTTCCAATAATGTGTTACGTCACAATTTTAAAATTACAATATTTCCATACTTCTCTGAAGTTATTGCGCCAGATGTGGACCTTTTGTGAGCATTAGTCATTCGTAATATAAAAGATTAACCTTTTTGCCCTGTTACATAAGTTATTGGATTGATAGCCTGTTCGAGGATATAGGTTTTTGTTTAAAATCAGTTTAATTCTTGGAGCTGAGCTGATCTGATGATGGAGTCAGGAGATGTATAGTAAAACTCTTCAGTGGCTAAGTACTAGTAAGCCCCACGAGTTTGAGGTCATATGATTCGTTTTGGTAAGTCCAATATATTGTCACTTGGTCGAGGATCTGATGATGGAGCCAGGAGATGGATAGTGAAACTCTTAAGTGGCTAAAGCGTGTTTTTTCGTAATTTTTTAAAATTACATATTATATATTAACATTTTCGTAACGAATTATTTTTATCACTCAAAAATATAAAGGCTGATAATTACTATTATTGTCTCATCCCCTTAAAGAAATGCTGAGTCCGCTCAGGGAGGCTGGTAATATATTAGAATAGTATCCATAGATATCAAGTAAAATGATCCTTATTACTGATCAGCGAAGCGAGACGCGTGCGCCGAAGGTCGACTACATTTTTAACCTGAACAATATCAATATCATTGTAAATAGTTTTAATAATTGAAAATGTACGCACAATTATAATGGAAATAGCTAGTCATGGTCACAACAAATGAATCGTGGTTTTGGCAAAATGCTTCCGCCGCGCGACGGCCATTCATGGAAAGACCGAAGTCTATGGGAACAACTTATACTTTCATACGCAAAATATCATACCAATTTTTCAAAAGTGAAGAGCTTTTATTATTTTATTCCAAAATACTTCAAAACTTAATTTAGAAAACATTGAATATAATTTTTTTAACTACGTACCTATAGGCCTGTGTTTGACCTTAATCTCTCTCATCGTGGTCAGTGACGATGTGGCCGATGGTGGTAAGCACACAAAGCAAAGAAGGAACTGGCCCTCAATCTGTTGAAAATCTTAGATATATCTTTTATTCAGAATATATATTATATGTCGCGGCATGCGGCCATAAATGACCTAATCCGCCGATCTCTTGTCACCGCTGGCGTACCAGCCGTTTTAGAACCAAGTGGCTTGGTGCGCGACGATGGCAAGAGACCGGACGGAATGACTTTAGTGCCCTGGAAGTTGGGACGACCATTGGTTTGGGATGCTACATGCGTCGATACCTTGGCTCCGTCTCACCTTCCAGACACTTCAGTCATGGCCGGTGCCGCTGCCGCCCAGCAAGAATGCCTTAAGCGCCGCAAATATGCATCTATAGGCAATGGATGCATTTTTGTGGCGTTTGGTGTTGAAACACTGGGGCCGTGGGGCCCGGATGCCCTTCTTTTGTTTAAAGAGGTCTCCCGGCGCCTTATTGAGACCTCCCGTGACAGGAAGGCTGGTGTCTATGTAGCACAGCGAATCAGCATTGCCATTCAACGTGGCAATGCCGCCAGCCTTCTTGGCACGTTCACTCAGGGCAGTGATCTGGCACAACTTTTCTACTTGTAAATATTTTGTATTTTGTAAATTTTAGTGTTAGAGTTATATTAATTTTTAGTTATTGTTAGTTTAGTTTAGATTTAAAGTTTCTTTAGTTTATAGTTTATTATTTTATTTATGTAAATAATTTTCATTATATTCTTGTACATTTAGCTAAACCTCAAAAGTCATTCCGATTCCCATTGAGTATATTATTTCCCTTTCTCATGACGATTGAAACAACCGAAGAAATAATAACATGATGACGAAGCATAATAATACATCAAATTGAAACTTGTTTATACGACTGAAGAAAAAAGACAATTCAATTTGGATATATTATCTATGGCTCAGAGTAAAAAAGTTATGTTTTATCTATTCTGACCGACCTTTTGTACCGGTTAATATACTACAAGAGCCTTAGGGCTTGGAATTTAATTAAATTCAACAAGAAAATACGTAGGTAATTACAGAGAATTTACAAGTTTTAGCAGAAATTGAAAACTATTTTCTTTATTAAATAGTTGAATATCATGTTGAATCTCGAGAACAGACTTACTTTACGATAGATAATACATAGTTTTTCCACGCGCTATTATTTGTAGAAGATTAAGCCAAATTTTTGGTAGGTAAAAATGTACCAACCGCTTCGCCATATTCGAATTAATCCTAGCTGTTACTTCAGATAAGTCGGTAGGTACTATGCTTGACCACAACTTCAACTTGAAGGATTAAAGCCCTCTAGTCTAGCTCTCGTTAGTGAAAGTATCTGACGAATCGAATCAGCACTTTCTGAAATTACCATATCTTGCATGTTCGCAGTAATCACCTTTACAACGCCTCTTATGGCCTTTTTTATAGCTTCCAGAAGCTATTAGTGTTGTTTCCACTAACAACTACCAATATCACCCAAGGATTTATGATTGACACAATTACTCTGATTACTCCTCGACATAACAGCGTGATGATGGCTTCAGATGTCATTGAGTGGACTTCTGTCTGTCTGTCTGTCTGTCTATCTGGTTTGTTTATAATGCATATTGGGAGTAACACCTTACGAGTATGTATGAGTGGAACGTTCTATCTATTTATAGCAAGTAGTATTATGGAAGATATCCACAAATCACGAGTGGAAAATTATGTTTCACAATAGGTTCTTGCTTTCATGTTGAAATAAGACAAAACAGAATCAGGTTGAGTTTGATAATTCACGAGAATATATGCCCATCATGTCAATCAAGTAACTGGGTAAAAACCTCTTCACTCGTGCCACACTCTCAGTACGAGTCTCATTCACAGTTTGCCCGCCATCTAGACGTGTTCTATATCCACTGATCCTCATGCCAGTAGTATATGCGGGCAAATGTCCTGATACTATAAAAAAATCTTTACTAGTCAAAGTCTATCTACAACGTAAGGTCTTTCTATGGTAAGTCTTTGGGTTGTCATGGTCATCTTAATAATCACCCAGCGCTTCTTCGGTCGACTACAGTTCGAAAATATTGATATCATACACATATGAGGTAAAAAACATATCCAGTTGTGTTACGGCGCGTATGCAGTAATTAGGTCGAATTATTTCCGCTCTACGGAGTTTCGTTTTCGTTTATATATTTCGTTGTAAAAATACCGTTGGTACACATGTTACAAATTATGGTGTTACAGTTAATATTTATATACAAACAAACATTAACATCTACACGGTTTAATACAAGATTAATCATTAAAATACTATCTAATTTTCTAGAACACCATTAAGCTGTACCAAATATTACAAAAAATAAATTGGTCATAGAATCAGCATTGCCGTCCAACGTAGCGATGTCGCCAGTATTGGATTGCCTTCTGACAGCGACTTTTTTATTTAAGTTAGTGTAGTTTTTAGTTAATTTTTCTTTGGTTAAAACCAAATTGATTATATTATCTTGTGTTATAAGTTGTTCTGTAATAGATTAAATTATTTATTAAACTAATTCAAAACTCCTGGGTAATCTATTATAAAATTTGGTTCTTCTTCCATTCCATAACACTGCAGTTCCTATATTGCAACAAATGCCAGTGTCCATATATGCTAAACTAGCACATAATATGTATAACATGACCCTGAACATATAATAAAACCCAGATGTGACGCATAGTTAGGCCTCTTTTCATCAGTGTCCGCACCTGTCAGGATGTCCTCTATAGATACTCATGTGATGACATCCACTGTAATATTATATTGTCCTATGAATAGGCTTACCATGCATTGCAATTTTTATGACTAGGTACAATTTAGTTAAGGTTGCACATTAATTTCGATTACAGCGTGAGAAAGAATCAGGGAATTTGGAGAATTTGATCCGACGTGCCTAAGAAATAGTTATTTATTAAAGGAAGAAAGGACAGAAAGACAATACAACCGTTAAATCGCAACCAAATATCTACAATTCTTTTTTTGTGGAATATTGAAACTATAGCGAGCATCTAAATGTTCCATTATTCTTCCCGCCAATATCATACGATATTTTTTTAATAAACTTTAAATTGACCATCGATATTTACATGATAGCTAGCTAATAATTTTTAAAAGTAGTCACTATACCTACTAAAACATTTTTCAACATTTAGGCCTGGAGTAAGCAATTTATTGAATTTTAACACTTTTCACATAATTATTGAAAATTGTTTTGAATGATTATGTCCGGGTCGTCGAACGCAATTCTAGAGAATGATGGCGCCTCTACCAATAATCATGCGTACGCGCTTAAGTTGCCGTTCAATTTGCGCAGTTACCGTTGCATTAATCAACACCCAAGAGATTACGGTGCGGAATATACTGGTAACACGGTTCTAAACCCACCAGGGACTTGACTCAGACCTACATTATTTTACGTTATTGCATTAGAGTCTGATAACGATATATTTTTTATGATATAAAAAGGTATTCAGGATACAGCAAAGCAATACAAATATGTCTCAGCTTTCGTGAATTGACCCTTCCTTTCTATCGCAAATTGAATCGGTATGTGAAACAATTCAAAAAGGATAATTACAAATCCTTGAATTCCCACGTCCGGGATTATCACGTCACTGAAACCAGCCGCAGTGGAAGTGCAATGTCACAAATGAGTGCATGTAACGAGGACATCCGCGGTAATCTGCGACCATGATGGAGAGGCAACGAGCTCCGGGAATCTTGCATAACATGGTTGTTTGCTTTAAAGCCAATTTCCATCACAGGATCGAATGAGTTTTTAGTCTAATTGTTACCTAACGATGTGGACTCATGGAAATCAGCAACAGAAAACTTCTTCGGCATTTTTTTTTTTTTTTTTTTTATGTCAGAAGATTAACAAGCAGGCAGGCGGTCCACCTGTTGGTGTTTACCGTCGCCTATCGCCATTTGCAATACCAGAGGAATTAAACCGTATGTTGACAAATTACTTTCACTGAATATACGCAGTTACTTTTAAAAACATGACGCGGATAACCTAACCAAGTATGCAACAAAATACCCGAGACTATGTGTATCTCAGGAACAGTTCGGGTTTCGGAGAAGCCCAAAAAACTAATTAACTCACCTGAGTTGATTAGTTCACCTGAACTCATCATATGGTCACCCCTAAGTCTACAGTTACGTGTAACCCCCTTTTAAGGAACGCCTTTAGAAGCACATGGTTTATAATTAGGGGAAGTTAATACGGGTGATAAGTTATTGGTTGCTCACCGAGTTACATGTGTTTATATCCTTAACTGCGCCTGAGTCGAGGAGGTCGACGACTGTGTCTAGCTGCCCAGCGCGCGCTGCTCGCAGAAATGCTGTGTTGGGGTCTATCTGGAAGAAGGAAAAAAATATTTAATCCTGGTATAAATATTTATTGGGAGTAATTTTTCAGGTAACACAAATAGGAATATCTGAACAAGATAAGAGAGATCGAAGATCGTGTTTTTTAAAAATTATTTAGTAATAAGCATTTGTTTTTAAATTAGATAAAAGTAGTTAGGTACAATTGACTACCACCGATTCGGAATTCAAATCACAAATCCTAAAGCTAATTAAATTATATGATGAATTCAATCAATGTTGAAAGGTAAAGAAACGTGTTGTCGAAAATTCTGTGGATTTGACGGTCGTGCCCTAAGATTTCACGGCCCGATCACCGACATCGACCCCGTAGCTGATGTAATGGTAAATGGAAAATTCTTATTTGCTGCTCCAATTGCTTTATGCGAAGGGCTTAGATTTTGAGCCGTTATTTTGGGAACTAAATTGTACTGTTATATAAACTTCAGACTGAAGATGAAAATATAGAAAGAAATCTCTTAAAAGGGATAAATGGCGCAAACTCTTTAAATGAACTAAATAATATGACTATTGCTAAATTTCTCTTGCAGACTACAGGATAGGCGTAACTTAATTATAATTCAATATTTGCATTGGATAACATGTAACTTTCTGTCCCAAAAGTCAGGCATAAGATTGTTTATTACTAATCCAATAAAAGCTAAATATTATTACGTTTTATTTGTTCTGTGGCCGTCACTAATTGAAACACTCACAAAGCCTACCTTTCACGCCATAACAACACCATAATTCTTAAAACGAGGCCAATGTACTAATTGTATTGAAACAGTATAAGGATGGTTAGAAACCAATTATCTTAAAAGCAACACCGCAATGAAATTAAACTCAGCAAAGTAATCAGCAATAATGGCCGACGTGAAGTCTGGATTCAGTTGGAATTTTCACAAGTCTTAACAAAAAATAAATTAACCGCTATTGTCATTGCATATGTACGTAAAATGGAGAAGGGTGAGCCAGGAGAAAGGGTTCAATCAGTTCTGAGATAAAACTGAGATAATTAACTCAAAACATGTCTGGAGGCTTCTCGCGAATGGCTCCGTCCCTTACTGAATTGATAGCGACAAGCGAGACCAGGAGAGCCACAATTTTAGTAAAAAAGACGGTTTTATGTTATTTAAAACATAACTCAACCTTTTTTAAAAAAGTAACATTTTCAAGTTATTTGAATGGCCTAAATCAGAAAAAATAATCTTAGCTTTAATATTCACGATTTTTTTCTGACGTTACTTACGAAAAATTCCAATTTTTAAGAAAGTATTCCTCGTCACTTATTCTCTAGTTTAACTTATATTTATTACAAATCTCTTGCAACTAAGAAACCGAGGGAAACTTAATCTAGAATCATCATTTCTCGGATATCGTCGCCATATAAAATAGATTTCGGTCGACATTTTCATTCTTGGATTGAGTATTATGGCAGTATAACATTTTGTTCAGATGGAACGTGACTCAAGCCAAATATCGAAGATCACTGATACGGACTGATACGGAAGCTTCGCTATATTGTATATAGCGAAGCTTCCGTAAGCTTGTCAATCGATCTGATCCGAAAGAGATAAGTTAGTTCGTGACCGTATCTGAAGGCTCTCCGATCAATTGCATTCAATGTAGTATCTTTTTACATTCAAACTATTTCAAACTGATACCTTTAGTTAGAGAATTAGATTTTTCAAATTCTTTCAGATAGAATATTGAATTAGATAGAGAAAAATAAAAGGCTATTTAATTGCCGTCTATGATTTGTTGTTTGCCGACAAATTCAGCAAACGGAATTTGTAGATGAGCCTAATCAAGATAATTTTTCAGTTATTCCTTTCCAACTTTAAAGCTCACAACCATTTCTTGTAACTATTAAAAAAGTTTTGACACTAAATCTTCAGCCGCTCCAAACTTTGATTGAGCTCGGAAACTAATTAATCACTCTATTTAACCACAAACACATTTCATCAAAATTTTGATATCACAAACCCACCACTAAAGTAATGGAGTAGACGCGTCGTTCGAGAGGCAGAATACGCGCGCCACACCACACCGCCATGGCGGCACTGGCTGCGCTGGCGCAGGCGTCACGCACCAACAATCCCAGGTGACAAGCAATAAACAATAATACCCGACGTGGACCGCCACTAGGAAGACGATAGAGGCCGTAGTCTATCAGGGACATGGGACACTAAATTTTCTATTTACAAGTGAAAGCTTGCAAAATGTTAAAATTAATGTTTATTCAGAAGTTTTTGACCACCGTTTATTGGTAAATCAAACTATTATCTTTAAATTAAAGATGTCACGCATAGAGATTCCTAGCGTGTGCAATGTTTCATTTAGACATGCAATTTTTTCAAGACTGTCAGCACGTGTCTTGTCTAAATGGACTTGTCTGTTTATTGTTTAACAAGCGTTATTTGAGCGAAAATTACATCAAAAAATCTTATCTGAGCTTTTCATTTGTTTAAATTTTATAAGAACTTTGCTATTTTCCGTACCAAAATTATTAAAATGCCCCCGTATCAGACAAATTATTAAAAAATCACGAAAACATTGTAATAAGTTACACGCTTATTTCAAAAAGAATCAACGTGAGAATAAAGTTATTATAAAAATTGCAATTCATAATATGACATTAGGTACTTTACAACTAGCAAAAACAATGGTTGCCACACAACATAAGTACCTAATGCAAGCAGCTGATCTATATCAAAGGTGTAATTATAACAGATGGTATAGTTCGGCGCCATGGTCCGTGGCAATAGAGTAATTGGAGAGACAAGGGACTTGCTCCAACGAGAAGTGTTAACGGGGAATCGAGAGGGATCGAATGGCTTTCTGTGCCAATAACGGTTATTAAAGTTGCTGTTTTCAATAATTCATGTGAAGCAAGTGGATTTTTGGTGAATTTGAGAAAAACATTTGGGAAGAATCTTATTAAAATAAAAAGCAGTAGATAACCTATCTAGTCTGACAAGATTTGGGATTTGGGTAGCAAACGATGATTGATTAAAACAAGAAGCACTTTTAAATTCGTCATGTCGCAATATAAAACAATAATGTTTTCGATTATTCCATAGTAATAATTTCCTTTGAAATGATGCATCTAAATTTTGACTGGTACACGAAAAAACATGTAATTTAATAGAATTACATGTATCATTACAGAAAATGGTGAATGCCGTTAGAAAGCACTGTAATAAGAGACACGGGTCGACGATGTTTTGAATTGTATTGCAGCATACACAAGGGGAAATCTTGGGATCTGATTGTTAGATTGACAGTTATTGTAGATTGCATTTACGAATTAATGGTGCCGATTCTGTTGTTTACGAACTTAAGTAATATTAGATAAGTCACCTCTCTTTCATGTTAACCTTATTGAAAAAAGATAGAATATTTTTAATGCTGTCAGTTTAGTCCATGCCGCTGCCGTATGCCGTCGTAATAGTCGTGACCAATAAAGATCGCGCTTAAATTGAATATGTGAAGAATTACGTTGAAATATGTGATCGGACTAATCTGACAGGACTAACTATCTTGCATCCCTTTTTTATATTGACTATTAGAAAGAGATATAGTGAAATTAAATTTATTTAGTTCGTAAACAACAGAATCGGCACCAATTTCTTTGAATAGAGAGCTAAAACGTTTTTCTGCCTTATGCTCTGTGCCTTTGATGGAATTTAGCTTGTCTATTCGTCTATTTTAAAAGCATTAGAAGATACGTCGACTTTATTTATGTTTCATTCTTACAATGGTTTTTCCGAACACATTCTCATTTTAAAACAACTATTTTAGCAATCGTGCTTGTATTATTATTGGCGGATTGAAACAAAAAACTGCACAGTGTTTATTCGTCCGTAAACTTTTGTCAACAAATTGCAATTTTAATGAAATTCTTCTCACGGGAACTGACACTACGCTTCATGTATTGATTTTATTGGCGAGAGCTTAGTTTCTTTTTTTATTTCAATACGTGGATCAGTAGGTTGCTGTTGAATGTTTGCTCGGGTAATCTATAGCTGAAGTCTTGATCAAAGAATTCCAAGTTGCTGATATTAACGGTACTTTGCTAAAGACTTGGAGCCATCCGTGTATAGTTGCATTACGGTAGCTAAAGAGGGATACTATTTCATAATATAATTTTCTGAGATCAACCTTTTCCTTTGTGTTTCAGCAGTTAGATTTGTGTCACTTCTCTTCAAGGCTGTGTTCTTCGTGAAATTGTGACCAAACAAAAGCAACATGATTTCACCTGGCTTATCAATAAATTCAAAAATTCAAAAAAAAAAAGATCCACCAAAAAAAAAAACGCCTTGCTGAGTTTCTTGCCGGAGTCTTCTCAGTTCAAGTGTATTCCGAACCGGTAGTAGAGTCTATTATAAAACTGTAACTGTTGACGTTCATAAGTGCTTTATTAGGGCCTAAACTGAATAAATGAGTTTTTGATTTTGATTGCGCGACTTAAAAAAGCTTATGAGTATCTTTGATTGTTTGATTCTATTGTTCTCCAATATATTTTCTCAACAAGAACAGGATCTGACCATATCAAATAGTGTTTCCCCAATTGTTTAAATACATTTTATTTAAACTGGTAGTACTGAGTCTATTCCTAGAGAGACGCGTCGTGCAAATAATTAGGTGACAAACTGACACGCCCACACATCCAATCTGTGATTCTTACGATAGATTGTACACTAACAAGGTTCAAGGAAGCTATATTATAACAATTGGATAAATACTCCTAAGCGACAATTGAGCAGTTGACCTATTATTAAATGTGTCATTCACACAAGAAACTACGACGTTTCCTGAATTTGTGTTGTACAAATGTGTAGATTTCCTAAACCGAAGAGACAAGAAAGAGAAGTAGAACATAGTTTTTTCGAACAAAGAGCAGCTAACAAGTACCTCCAACTTACAGAAGACCGCAGCTTTTCGGGAAGGATCATTAACACGTTATTGATAGCCTGGAAGTTGCAAGCGTCCATAGATAAAGCTTAAAGTTTTCCTGTTTGCCTAAAAAAAAAAAATACCAACAGTACAAAATCAGTTAGAAGAGAATGATATTATAACTGTAATTATAGTAACCGAGAAATGAGATAGTGTTGTGGTCACACAATAAACTAACGTTTTTTTTTATCTAGAGCTGATCTTTGGGACATATGTACTTACTTATTGGAAGTTACGAAAGTTGATATACTAGAGCGTAATTTGCTAACGGTCACTGTAAATGTGTTCAGTGTTCTAAATTCAAAATCAAATTAATCTGTGGTGTACCTCAAAGCGATTTCTAGAACGCTTCATTCAATGCAATCTGACCCTTTTCTACCTCCTCTTTGATTTTGAATCATTCTGCTGTAATTATAAAGGCGATCATTGCATGAAGGTAAAATAAACTTGCAGTGTGAGGATACGGACCGCTAGTCGAGCTCGCCTTGGTAGCACCAGCATTGCATTACGTCCCATGAGTATCGATTGCCACCTGCATGTATCCGGTAACGCGAACCAACAGTCATAATAACATAATACTTACAAGTGCAATTGCTACATATTGATTTGAATCACGAACTGGCATTAATTGAGATATTACGTCAATAACTTTTTAAGTTTCATTCCATTCTTCAGATAGATTTTTCAATATCCAAATAAGGTATCTACAGCTGATAATTTGAAATTGGAACGGTTTTTGTATTAGGTACTATAGGTACATATTCGAGGTTTAACTTTTCTAAAAAAAATGTTGTGATTGAAAAACCAAATGTATACCTTCATGTAGATTAATTTGTGATTTAGTTTATTATTGAATTGTACACAAGCACCTACACTTTGAGAATTGTAATTTCCAGTCATGCAGATTGCTATGAATCTTTCTGTAGGCGTTACTAAATAGAAATATGACTGTACCAATAAAAAGAGGTAACTACAATAATTACTATGTCGGTAACAAGAAAAGGATAATTTCATCCCAGTAACGCTTTTGGTACCAAAATCTACGAAGGCTTTCATATTATAATGATAACCAACCATTCAAAACAAGTCATAAATAAAATATTTCAGAACGCCTTTTACAACAAAAAAACAATTCTAAATATTTTTATACTACACTAAGGCTGTGATTAAGGGCACTGGAATTAAGTACAACTGATTGATTTTAATGTGAAAGTTTTATAAGATGCAATGCCGTCGTTTTCGCTGTCTTCCGGCTGGCTGAACTGTAGTAATCTATGTATTTATTTACAATGCCGGATATTAGATAATATGGTGACATACATAACCATAAACCCTGAAATAGATTTCCAAGGAAAATACCAGTATGTGGCATTGAGCAAGGCTAAAATTATTAGCTACCATTTTACATTACACATTTGCCTAGCCAAATAAACCACAAAGGTACTTATGTACATAGAAATTATGATCGAAAATGTTGTAAACAACGTGACTCTCACCCCTGATACCTATAATGTACGTCAATATGCTATCTGCGGTGTCTGAAACCTTCAAGTTGTTTACAAAGGCTTTGGGAAATTAAGAAGGACCAAATTTGATTACCATTAAAAAAGTAAGCATGTGCCTATTATATTATGCATGATGCTGCTAGATAAAATGTACCTATATATGGTCTCTTATTTCTCAAAAAAGAAATATACCTAATTAAAATGTAGATTACAACTTGTAATTCAAAACTCGAACGTTACAACTGACTACCACCGGTTTGGAATACATTTAAACTGAGAAACGAAAAATACGAACACAAATATGTCTTCATTTAAACTAAAGCACAAGTTCAATCGAAAAGCGATCAAGAACGATTTTATCAAAGATCAAAGATTAGCCAAGTGTGATAATCTCACAAGCGGGTTCACGAGTAATCTAACAATATAGCCCGCGCAGCTTGGTGAAAAGCCGTGTAATTGGGTCAGGTCATGCACAACTCTCCGGGATTTATTGCTCAGCTCCGTACATTTGAATTTGTTGACTTTCTTCTTTTGTAATACGTCGTGTGATTAAAGGTTGCAGGTTCTTATGATAATGAAGTAAGAAGGCTATGATTAGATTCAAAATTGACAAGTAAAATCACTGTAGTTGGTATAGGTTTTTTTTTTATATTATCGTATCAAGGCAGGGATACGGTCCTTCTTAATTATTCAGTACCCTTACCATGAGTTTGCTTTGCTCCGGTAACGTTATCGAAAGGTACTCGCAAAGCAACGAAGTTGCAAACATTTCGTATGAAGGCAGAGCTATCCCATAACCTGGGTTCTACAAGACTTATATTAGAAAATCGCAAAATAAAACAGATAGTAACTACATCATGCAGATCTTATTTAATGATTAATTAGATCACCAACGAGACAAACATTAATGCATGAAAAAAAATACAAAGAAAAATAAACCGCATGCAAATAAAAGGTGGACAAACAACAAAACTAAAATAACCTAAAAATATATTCTTTTAGTCACGAATCTAAAACCCTTCACGTGCTTTCAACTTATTTCAAAAGCAGTAAATGTTACCGATCCAAAACCATAAGTTTCAGTAACCAATAACCACACACAAGTTTATGAACACATGAATGAAAATATATAAATAGAAGCCCTTTAGTCGAGCAACCCACACGTGCACTAATAACCAATAACCCTTTGCTTGTTGACCAATACAAACGGATTTAGAATAACTACCAAAATAACCAATTAGGAAATACATCACTCGAGGATTGAGTGAGACTATAGAGTTGTGTAAGACTTTAGCTCATTTATTATCAAGGATTAGTAAAATGCAGGAAGAATAATCTTTGTTTATCTTAGCAGATTCTGGTGCAATACTTCAACTGAATGTAAAGATCTTGTTATAAAAAATATATAGAATCCCAAGTTTATAAAGTATGCCACTTTGATTTCTTTGTATGAAGCTAACTTTGATTATTTTCTACCATAACTCCAAGTATAATTAAACATAGCCCAATGAAATATTTTCGTTCACTATTATTTAAATACAAGCTTGCCACTCAGCAAATATTGAATACACCTACCGGTATAAGTCCCACGTTGGGTGCCAAATCCAAATCCAATACCGCTTCATTAAATCGCTTAGAATTCATGAGCTGGACTGTTGCTTTCATATGAATAAGCAGAATTTAAATTATTATTTTTTATTCTTTTCTTCTATTATTAAAGTTTTATCGATAAAACCTTTTGGCCCAGGTAATTGGTAATAATATCCTGGGAAATTCTTCACACACGTTATTATTAAATTTACTTCTCGCTAACGATCAGGGTAGCTTGCCGAATCGAATCGCTTCTGTTTTTCGGTTTAAACTTCTAATCGAAATTATGTAGTCGATAGGTAAGTACCTAAATACCGACTAACACAGGATCAATAAATAATATAATGTAAGTTATATTTCATTGTTATACCTACCGAGCCGTTGAATTCCAGACCGGTGGTGGTAGAGTCAGTTGTAATTCATTGCAATGTTAATTAGTGCCTTTCTTATCAGGGGCCTACTTTTTTTTTTATTTTAACCAATAGAATTGCAGGAATATCACGTCACGTCAGGTTTTCTACAATTCCATTGGTTTAATTTTTAAAACGATGTTCGGAGTATTGTGTATCTTTTTTCGGAGTAAGTAGATCCCATAAATGAGTCTAAGGCAATCGAGTCTGACTGAATAAAGGAGTTATTTTCAACTTTTTTCAATATGTAGCCTTACATCATTATCATGTAAGTCACGAATCGTGATGAAACACGGACAATTACATAACCTTTTCAAGGCTAATTATTGTTTACTACATTCGTAACAGCAATTGCATTTGCGACCTTGGCAATGACACATTGTTTCTTTGATTGACGCGCTAACAATTACTATCGATTGTGCGACAGTACGTTTAGCTACAGTACTTAGCACATTTACTTGGGGATTCAAAAATAAGCGTTTCTTTGATTCAGCATCACACTTATTTTATCTTCAATCGATTAATCTGGCTTTTAGGCTTTGCTTATGCGTAGGTACTTAAGTTTAATAAACGTTTGGTACTTATTACAATAACATAACATGACATAAAGACGTAAAATAATTTAAAAAGTGTGCACTATCTTTGAAAGCGATCGCTTTTTTATTTGTGCCACCATTCTCCATGGCAACAAAGAGTGATCAAACCTGTTTGAGCTTAATATAAGCTCAACTTAAAAGCTCTCGAGTGAATTTCTTTGACAAATACGACCGCGATGACAAAAATAGAATTATAATATGTATTTTATAACTCTATCTATGTGGCTGATCTAAGGTATGCATACCACTGACAAGTTCAATTGAAGAATGTAGGTAGACCGTAATCAGCCAGCACGCCCGCCCGAGACAGGTCAGTGATCGCGAAAATACTGAATATTATATTCGTAGTTATTTGAGCGCTGTTTAGATCAAATATAACAATCATATTAAACCCTACAATAAGGTAGGTAAATCATAATTATCTGACCCAAATACGTCAAATTAGATTCAATATTGTTTCACCAGGATTGCGGCAGGAGCTGACTGGACAGAGATTATGAGATAAAGATAAATTCGATGAGAGAGTTCGGCCGTCCCAAAAGATTTGAAGAAGGTTTGACAACCCCTAACCCGCAGCCAAGTGATGGCGTTGAAAAGGCGAATTATAACCAAATTAGTTCCAACAATCTGCCATTTCGATGAAACATTTTACGTATTTATAAGTAATTGCTAAGAAACCCAAAAACCAGGTTTACGGTTTTTTTATTTTAACAACAACAATACAACGGCTGCTTAGAACAAAGCAAAGGCAAAAATAAGACAATAGCTGATTGCCTACGTCCGCAACCTGCACCCAGACAACGACCTACTTGAAACTTAGGAATGGCAAGTTACATAATGCTTTAACTCTTGAAGTTTCATGTCCGTACGATTAGAACTTCAACAAAACTAGGACAAGGCATTGTAGTCATATCAGCTAGAAGCCATGGTAGAAATGAAGAGGAAACCAAACAAAAGGAGCTATTAAATTCTTTATTTCGCTTCTCTGAACATTACGATATGCCTCACTTTATGCGTATTATGAATGACCCAACAATACAGCTGCGGGAAGCGGAATCTTTTGAATTACTGTGAATGAAATACTACTTTCCATTATTTTCTTAGGCCTATTTAGATTTAGGCTTTATCTGCTGCCGCTGTAGGCAGAAAAGAGTTTGTTTCATTAAATCTTCAACTATGATAATACGATGTTATTTCGCGAAAAGCACATCTGGAATCTAGATTCTGGATCTTCAATCGGTAACAGTCAACCACAAATCATAAGTCGTAACCTACTGAAGTTTTCCAGAGAACCATTCGTCAGCAGTTGTTTGCGAGGGAGAAACAAATCTTCTCACATATATCTTCGTAACGTCAAGGCCCTTAAGAATTGTTCTCGTTTATGCTTTAATTCTGTTAGTACTAAATCTCTCTGTTGCGGGAAAATAACACTTGTGTCTGAAGAATATATCTCCTCAAGGAGAGTTGGGAAATTCTGTTGGAAGAATCATGTATAAAGATACAAATGCGATAGGAAGGTTCGAGATAAGGTTTCAATAAAGGTAACGAAAACATAAGGTTGGAAATTACGTAGGTCAAGAAGGTACACAAAGAGTCACTTAGCAATGCATTGAATCGATAGATCAGTGCGGTTGTAACGTAACACAGTAGTACCCTTGAGCTAACATAATTTTGTTGAACTGAATATGTAATTTGATTGACCCGAGCAAATGCGCTGAAACTGTGTTCTGCCCAAACCAAACAGGTGGTGGTTGGTTAGTAATGTATCAGTTTATATCATCAAAGAGGCATAGACTCTAAAGACAAGTGCCAAAAATAATACCTGTAAAAACTGAATTATCTAACAACCGAATATGTTCTCTACGCTTTTGAAGAAGTTACCTAGCGGTGTGTTCCGGCAATTGCACTTGAGAGCCAGTTGCCTTCTCGGTATTGTAACAGGTCGGAAACACATTAGCAATACCTCTGGTAATGCAAATGGCGATAGGCGACGGTAACCACTTATCATCAGGTAGACCACCTGCCTGCTTGTAAATCTTCTAACAAAAAACAATCCCAACTCACGCCTAGTTCAGAAATCTCTATAAAAAAACCATAAAAGGGTTACGCCCGGACTCCATTCTCTTTTTTGTTGTAATTCCGGCCCACTTTGACGTTGAACAATGCGAAGGTCCATTTTAATTGTACCATAGAATAATAAGCGATGAGACACCTTAGAAAATTTCACTGCTTTAATGACGTAGGTCATACTTCCTTCGTGTTTCACAATCGGATACGGTAATTTGAAAGCAAGTAATCCGCGCTATTACTTTCTGGTTCAAACTTAAAATTTGTTACGATTGAAATGAATTTGACTCGTTGTTAGCGGGTTCTCGTATTTAGCATGGTAGGCTGCTAGTCATAGAAACTACAAAACAGCTTTGGATTCTTATATATTTTTACAAGTATATGATGGATGACCATGTCTTCAATGTCAGCTCCATTAACCAAAATATCTTGGGTGGGACATACTTCATACACGGCTACTATCTGATCCCAAACCAAGCAGACCTTGTACTATGCTATCACAGAGGAATTCTTAAATACTAATCCAAAATTGCCTACACTTTTACTTTTTAAATGCCTCAATAGCCTCTCTCCGTCACCTAACTTGCACAGAACCAAGCTAGCTGGACAAGCACATCGAGTAGTGGATGCATGCGGTCCTGGCCCACCCGGAACCGGTTCCCCGGCGCATTTCTCTACCAAACCCCCCTCTACCCTCAGACCCGTCCTCCCACGCTGAACGTTACTTGAAAGCCTTTGATGTGCTATTATAGTTATTGATGGTACTATGTATGTTTTGCCCCATTAAAACCAAGTTGTGTCTGTTTTAGAATAATGCTTTTAGACTTATGATTTAGCTCTGGTGAAGAATAAGAGAAAAGATGTGTACAAGAGATTGCAGTTGACGCACTCCTACTGCCATCCCTCCCTTTACTTAAAATTACTTGTGGGAATTTAAGGCAGTGAATTTGGAGGAGTATCGGAGTTACTAGGAACAAATTAACAAAACTGTGATAGAACGACATAATCTCCTAGGTATTATCGTAGTAACTAATTCATTACGTACTCTATAAATTCTAAAACCATCTCAACTATAAAGTCACAGTGGTGACATCATACACCACTCCCCTCTGATTTGTAATGAATGTGTTCTATCTGACGTCATCTTGTACTTTATTTTTGCGCAGTATGCATCATGACGTCACACAAAGCAATAAAATTTTACAGGAGCCGTTGTCGTACACCTCTTTCTACTTACAAAAAAATACCTTAACATTCTTAGTTGATACCTCAAAAATTCAACGTAAAAGCCATTAGGTTAATTTAGATAAGACGCTTACCTCATCCTTGTAAGAGATGTTGGCTCAGACACTTGTCAATACAAATACAACAGGCTCCAAACAAGATAATACATTTCCTTTTAGTTTTGAGGCTATCGAGTTTACTAGAGACGATCCTGTTTGAGATCAATGTTTCGATGCGTTTGGCTAAAATGTTCAAATCGAGTTTATATGGACTCTCTTCACGATGAGAAGTAAATTGATGAATATCCAAAGTACATCCACGAACGCTACCGTTGTCTGATAGTGTCATATTAAGCGCAAATAGTGTAGATCTACAAGACAAACAAAGACAGCAAGACTTCAAGTTTAAAAGTAGTTAGAATCTAGAATTACATTATTATTTGTGACGATTAGTCCGTACTTGGCTGAGTCACTGCCATACGCGGCACAGGACCAGTCTGCCCACGTCCCATGCTATCGGTAGACGCAAAGATGGCTATTTGTTTTATACCTGTTATGCTTCTCCAAACATGTTTAAAAAACAAAATGACGGCAATCGTAAGCTAATTGCTTGTACGTTTATTAATCCTCTTTAGATAGCATGAGATAATAATTCTATAAAAAAAAGAACGGCAGTATCTGCAACGGACTGCACAATATTATTTTATTAGCCTCATATCGATCTGATTTCATCGTATCCTTTTACAATAAAACTGATCAAAGACCGTTAGGAAAAGAGAAACGCACTTGTATACGTACTATAAACATAATTCCTCTATCCTACTTGCTGGTACACTCGCAGAGAGAGATAAAAAGCTTTAGCCTACATAAGATCTAGGACGAAAAATATATCTTGAAACTAAACGTTCCATTCCTATTAAACAGCGTTGTTCTAGAAACACTACAAGTTATCTAGAAATCTCAATCACGATTCTTATTTGTGGACAAGGATATTGCACACGTGATTGGTATGTTACCTACTAGAAAAATATGTTCTTGGTAAACCCCAACGATCATTGACTGATTGTATATATTGGGTGGAGGGAGAGATCATGATAACCTTGCGTCGACCGATAGAATTCTACAACTACAAGTAAATATGGATGAGTAAAGTTTATTCACCTATTCTTGTGCACACAATAAAATTTTATTCCCTTCATAGCAATCAAGATGAGAACATAAAATTTCATAGTATTAGTTACAATGAAAAATCTTAGCAGAAAACGTTCCAATAAAGTTGCTAATGCTAGAGCCAATGCCAATTCAACTTTATTGTGACAAACATCCTAGTTAACTTTTTAAACCACCTTTCAATCATCAGGATGATGCCATAAAACGTGATGAGAAATAACATGCCTGTGACGAAGGGACACACGCTCGAATGGCCCTTAAAATGAAAAGGGCTCGCGACACGCCGCGCCGCGGACATCCCACATAATGGATCCCATTTGGAATCAAATTAACTGGGAAGAGTGTGAAACCATAAAACCGAATAGGTTCGTGTCTGTTGTTAATTCAGTCAGACTAATAAGTTACGGTCGTGTTCTGACGTGAGATCTTACTGATATATCAAAGAAAATTTTAAATATTTACCCCATATCGTGGTTTTCATGTTCAATTTAGAAATTTCGATGCCGCATTGTCGTAATTGTTTATTTTTGTGATTCCAGGTATTAAAGTATGATTAATTATCACATTTTATGAAACCGGCATGCGTTTTATGGCTGCATGTGTGGCCGAGCTGAATCCGAAATAATCATTGCGTGTAAATTATTATAAAACTGTTTTCTTTTTTTCGATCATCCATATGTAAATTTACCAAGCAAGCACCTACCGGGGTGTTCCGGCAGTTGCACTAGTGGTTTAGGCTTCACCAAGGTCACCAACAAATTGCTTATTTGCAGCGGCCCTGTGTTATCAGGTAAAGTAAATAATCGGCATTCTTGTTAGCCAGGTGACCTAAACGCGAAAAATATACTCTGGAACTGTCACTCAACTTCCCCCAGAGGTAGACTATTAGAGTCCCTCCTTGACTCTCTAGATATAGATATTATCGCACCCCTCGACCCGACGCACTATCCCCACCAACTGACACACAGACCTGATATTCTCGATGTGGCATTGTTACGGAATGTAAACCTACGTGTGCATGACGTAACAGTGCTACACGAGCTTACATCCGACCACCGACCTGTTATCCTAGAATTAGCAGGGCGCATAGGTTCCCCAGATGCAGGTCAAGCCCCTCCCACAAAGGTCGTGACAAATTGGAATAGACTGAGTGAAAGCCTCAAGTCAACCACATCCGTCCACCTTGATCAGATCCCAGATAGCCTCAACACCGCTGATGAGGCTGTCGGCGCAATTGACTCACTCACTAGCCACGTGCAATCGTTAATTAGCGATTGCTCACGGACAGTGCCAGCGGAGAGCGATCAACGTTGGCGCTTGCCCGATGACGTACGTGACTTGTTGAGGCAGAAAAATGCCGCCATTCGCGCCTATGATAGTTTCCCCTCAGAGGACAACCGCATCCGTATGCGTGCTCTCCAGCGTGACGTCAAGTCACGCATTGAAGAGCTACGTCAGGTCCGCTGGGACCAGACCCTTACAGACATTAGACCCTCTCATCAAGCCTTTTGGCAGCTTTCTCGTGCCCTTACCAAGGACACGGTAGCACCCATGCCCCCACTAAATAGGCCCAATCTCCCTCCCGCTTTCGATGACGATGATAAAACAGAATGCCTCGCTGAAAGCTTAGAGTTTCAGTGCACGCCCAGTACCCTCCCGATAGACCCGAGTCATTTGGACGAAGTCAACTCTGAAGTTGAACGGAGAGCCGCCCTCCCATTGCCACCCCCCCCTCTCAGCGAAGAGGATGACCCCCTTCCTCCCGCGACCCCTGACGAGGTCAAATCGATCATCAGGAACTTACACCCGCGGAAGGCCCCGGGCTCGGACAAAATCACTAACAAAGTGATCAAACTCTTCCCCGCCCACCTCATAATACTGCTAACATCCATATTTAACGCTGCCCTCTCTTGTAATATTTTTCCACATCAGTGGAAAGAGGCCCATGTAATTGGAATCCATAAGCCCGGCAAACCCAGGTCCGAGCCCTCCAGTTACCGCCCCATAAGTCTATTAAATGTCTTGGGCAAGATGTATGAGAGACTGATCTATATCCGCCTCAAAACATATGCCGACGCCAATAATCTCATCCCTGACGAACAATTTGGCTTCCGAGCCAAACATTCTTGTGTTCAACAAGTACATCGTATTGTTGAACACATCTCTTCCCAGTACCAAGAGCGTAACATGACAGGCGTCTTATTCTTCGATGTCGCGAAGGCGTTTGACAAAGTGTGGCACAATGGCTTAATCTTTAAGCTATTCACCTTAGGTGTTCCACATAGACTCGTGCTTATCTTACGAGATTATTTGTCAAATCGCCACTTTCGATATCGCATTCCAGGCGCACTCTCCTCCCCTCACCCCATCGGTGCCGGTGTCCCTCAGGGCTCGGTACTGTCTCCCTTGCTATTCTCACTCTACACGAGTGATATGCCAAAGACCGACAAAGTGCAGTTAGCTCTTTTTGCGGACGACACCGCGGTCTACTGCTCTAGTAAGTCCCCCTCGGTCATTGTTAAGAACCTCCAAACCGCGGCTAACGCCCTAGGCGCCTGGTTTCGGAAATGGAGGATCGAAATCAACCCTGTCAAAAGCCAGGCGGTCCTATTCTACAGACCCTACCATCGAGGTACCCCCACCCCCCCAAAGGCAGTTACTCTATTCGGTGAACCAATCCCCTGGGAAAGGCAAGCCAAATATCTCGGAGTAATTCTCGATGATCGTTTGACCTTTGATGCCCACATTAAAGCGGTCCGCGCGCGCGCCGCCTTTGTGTTAGGGCGCCTCCACTTTTTATTGAATCATAAGTCTAAACTTGCCCTCAAAAGCAAGGTTAGACTATATACCACGTGTATCCGCCCCATTATGACCTATGCTAGTACTGTGTTCGCACATGCAGCTCCTGCACGGATCCATAGCCTTCAGGTGATTCAAAACCGTTTCATGCGCAAAGCCACGGGCGCTCCGTGGTACATGCGTAATGAAAATCTCCACATTGATTTAGGTCTCCCCACGTTAAAACAATTTATAAAACGCGCCTCACGCAGATTTTTCAATACCGCCGTTAATCACCGCAACCCTCTTATAGTGAAAGCCGCAACGTACACGCCCTCCCGTATACTCCGTATCCTTAGACCAAGGCAAGCCCTCAGCGAGCCGGATGACCCCATAACATTAGCTCAGATCGAAGCTGACGAAGCCCGTAAAAGTACACAACACACTACACAAAACCGATTACGCTACCGTCCTCGACGGCGAGGACCGCCGCGACGTCCCAGTCAGTCTCGTCCCGTTCAAGCGGCCCGAGCTGCCATTAGTAATCCGACCGCCCCCAATTAGTCGTAACTCGTACAAAGTCCTCCCCTTCCCCCGGTAACGCCCTGAGCCGAGGTTCGTACCCCACTCGGGGGTGCCCTCAGGCGTGGTTACCTAAATGTTACCCGGCTGAGAGCTCTCTGCGCTCGCCGATTGTCCGGTAAGGTTGGAGCAGCCATCAGAGGCTACCAACTTTAGTCCTTTCAAAAAAAAAAAAAAAAAAAAAAAAAAAAAAAAAAAAAAAAAAAAAAAAAAAAAAAAAAAAAAAAAAATCTTGTTAGCCTTGAGATTAAAATAGGAGATTATGAACAAGTGGATAAAGCAGTGTCTTATGTCACGGGCGGCATATTGGATCCTTAGCGCAACGAGGGACTCCTGAATTTTGATTGTTCCGTATTTTATATTGTCATACAAGAGGATAAAGCCTGTCTTCGTCTTGGGCGACTTGAAACCCTCGCTTCACCTTCACCTCGATTATGAAGCCATTCATGTTTATAGTAATGTAACGGGTCTAATCGCGCATAGAATATTATCAAAATATAATTTTGACTAACCTCGACGTTTCGACCAAGTTGCATTGATCGTGGTCAAGAGTGGACTGGAACAGCGGGTCAACATCTTGCTTGGCGAGAGTTGTCTCCAACTACCCGCAATTGGTCTTGTACAATATAACTGTTACGATCACGGCACACCGTACTAATTGTATCAACATTATATTCTATGCGCGAATAGACCCGTTACATTACTATAAACATGAATTATGTTCGCGAGAGTTTAAAAAGTATTATGAAGACATTATTCACAAAAATAAATACATATTTGGGACAAGGATTATAAAGTTGCAAAACTTTATAGATTTATAGGAAACAAAAAGTTATTATTACAGGCTTATTTGATACAGCCTGTTGGGATATTTAATTCATACAATATACTGGTTAGTAGGTTATCTACGTCACATACTGCTAACATTCAACGCACCTGCATCGACAATAATGCATGCAGGGAATGGACAGTCTGGAAATGAAGAAAATTTCCGTTCCTTTCACAATCCAGTGTTTTGTGAAACAATACTTTTCGTGTCCATATATATTCCAAGTTCCTTTCAAATCAGGCTTTCATACTCCCACAATATTGCACGTCTTGGATGACGTCACGAATCGTCTTTCAAAAGAGCCGAATGAATGCTCCATTGATATTGATATCACGATTACTATCCCATAATTATTGCATTATGTAACTGTAAAAATTATAATCGAATAAAAGCGACAAAGCCTTGACCTAATCCTGTCATATTTTTAAACATTAACACCAGTCACGCAAACTTTAATTAACTTGAACGTATATGAAGCGGTTAATTCCAATTAGATTATTACACCAATTTTAATTATGGAACGACAGGCATTTCCAATTATTTCATAAACAATGTGCATCAACTTTATGTGCAATAGACAAATAACACTGAAGTTAACTTTAATGAAGCCTTAACTCTTAACGACACTCGATTGATCAAGTAAACTACCGACATGTTGTTAAACTGGCCATAGACCACAGTAAAATTAGCAACGTGCTACGACAATCAAAGGCGGCGGCGGTTCCTGCTTTTGACGATTAAACAAACATAAAGACAATTGAAATTACCACAACTCTATTGATTTTAACAATAACACTTTCGGTCCATCACACATAGGTGGGTATTTCGCATAATGGTTCAATTAAGCCACATATTCAGACGTATGTAACTGACCTCAATAATAATTAGGGTCAACAGGCATTATCGATGATGGCGGCATGAATGGTGACATTTAATCTGTCACAATGACACTTTATGCCATTATCAATAAGGGCGAGACTGTTTTGATTATGATTTAATTTGACGACGAGGATTTCTGTTGTAGATTAAGGTGCGCATCAAGAACAGCCGTTCTGGAAATTGACACGAGGCTATTTAGAAAGTTGCATTATTCAGTCCATCAGCCTTCAACGTCAAAGTCTGTGTGATAGATGATGCACGTCGTTTGACTGATAGCTTTCGATGGGCATCATAATTTCAAACCCACAGTTCTCGAATACTTAAAAATAAATTAACACTTTCACTCGACCTTAATTAATTTTATGGTGAATATTGTGTTCCCTTTTCATTGTCATTTTGAGTGACATGTGCCAAAATAGGACTGTTAAGGACACCTGGCGTAAACAATAATGTCATTGAATGCCAGTATGGAACATTAGGGTTGAAAAGGAAACGTCATGTCACGAGTCTTACGGACAGCCTCGCAACAACACTAGCACCTAACTGTACCTCATACCTTGCCATATTTTCAATACAGGTTTTAATGGAGCATGGAGGATCGGTTCTTAAGGTGGTATAATGTTGCAATAACGCATCGAGGAAGGTGTGAGCTCATTGAATAATGTATGAACTTAAACGATTCAATGAATAGGTGTTTTCAGTGAGGTTCAATACACTTGCGTGCTATTTTTGCAAGATGAGTATGAAACTCTGGAATTCGAACAAGAACTCGAAATTTAGCACCTGTTAAATCATTTTATGATTATTTATTTTTGAATATGCATAAATTTTAGCTCCACTTTAACTAATGTAAAAGCTAGCAAATTTATTATAGAAGCTTTCTTACAATAATGTTCGTTGAATTATGCGAAGGTGGTTCCGCCAGCCGCTGTCGATATGGTGCCCATTGAAGTGAGTCACGCTGTGTTATTATCTATCCAAGTGACAGCGAAAGTGTTCGGACCAGCGAAAGTGCTCGCCCGTTTTTCTGTACATGTCTATAGTTCAAGCTATGTAGCATGTCTGTTAAAATTTGAAAAGGTCGAATTTCGCTGACTTTTGCAGTTATTCACCGTGTATAATTACTACTGCATTATTATTTCCAAAAAGCCATTGACTTCATGGGTATTTCACCCAGCATCCTCATAACGTAGGATGTGTAGGGATTCATTTTGGTAAAGGACAATATCGTCAAAAAGTCTGTATGCCCCAGAAATTAATTCTTAGACCTTTAAAGCCTCAATCTGCACGTCAAAATAATAAGACCGTTTAGAAATATACCGTATCGATACAGAAACAAATTCTAGTCATTCCAGGTAAATTGTGATCATAATGAATAACTATTCAAGTTTATAATTGTATATTACCATATATGTAGTTAGCACGCATGTCACGATTATGCCAAGCATGAATCTGACTCCGTCAGAATTCTGTGAAAACAGATTAATATATTCTGAATTTTAACAAGTCTCGCATTTTAGTTTGCTCGCTGCAATAACTGTACCTTTATTTAATAGTTGAATCACGTTGGTGCTTACATCATTCGCCATCTTAAATCGTATGGCAAAATAAAGCACATTAAAAGTTTAAAAGAAGCCAAAGGACAATACTTTAGCTAAAATTGTATTGATTACAAGATCTGTTGTCCTGTCACTTTAAATCGAAGTTCTAAACGATCTTACCCAATCGATAAAGATTCTAACGAAGTAAACAATCGCTATCAAAGTTAAGACAATAAAAGAGAAAGCACTTACGAATGGTCAGCTTGAAAGTGCAAACCAAGGTTGGCAATAACAATCTATCATGTTTATCAGATGTGAAGGCGCTGAATTATCCCTAGGTAATGAGAGATACCTAGTACTAGAGAGTTCTGATTGCTCTGAGTTATAATTAGCTATAATTATCTTTTCAACTAAACATAAAAATGAAATTTTATTGATGATAATAACTTTAAAACTATTAGGTAGCGCGTGATTTATTTATTAAATTCATAGAACTTTTGATCTTTTGACTATTAGTTGTTCTTCTTCGAATTAACTCTAACTACGGGATATAGTGTCCAAGCCAAAAAGACAAACTGCTTTGACGTCGTTTTTCATTATTTTTTGTCACAGACGCTTGCGTCACAGAACCAACATGTTATAGGACTCATCTGGGAAGATGACAGCGAAAATAAACATTATGAAAGTTTTGAGAATATACAGGCACGTTATGATGAAAAATTGTATAAAGATTTAATAGAAATATACCTAAATAACTAAACTTAAAGCATCAATTGACAAATGCATTTTATCACACCAGGCGGTCGATTCTTCAAGTTCGGCTAGCGGTACTGAAGGGAATAACCCTTTGAATGGTAATCTCTCATTCATATGCACAGATGTGACTAAAAGTGATTCAAGCAATGCAGTTTGCATACGAATGCAACCACCCGCGATCGATGTGCAAATGTCTCGAGGGCATGAAGATATCGTGACATGAATAAAACCTAACTTAGGCGGTATAACATTTAAAGTTCAAGTACAAAATGCAATAATCACATTCAAATTGATGATTGTAAGGATTAGGTACAACACTCGGCATTATGTTGTACAACCGACCCTGGCAACACTTGGAAGATAGACTAAGTAAAAGATGGATACTGTACTAGACCTATTATATTCTAATTAAATAAATAATACACAAGTTTGGTGTGACTATCCTTTATTAAGGAGAAACTTTCGGTTGGAGCGCGAAATTCAATTTTTTTCATGACATATACGACTATTTCATGAAAATGTTACTAATATACCTTGGAGGAGTATGTTGATGATTTCTTTTGTTATTAATCAGTAAATATACTACCATTTTTCTCGCAAATAACATGTTGATAACTTACGACCTATAACTGAGCTGCAATTAATTTGCAAAAAACGTGATAAAATTTGAATCTCGCGCTCCAACCGACGCCTGCACCTTAAAACAATAACATTACAATTTTATTATGCATGCTTTTCATATGCTATTAATTAAGAGCATTCACGTTGTTAGATCTGAGAGCATGTTATTGTATAAGTGCAAGTTAGAAACTTTAATCTGCAAAACAGATAACAGAGAAGCCATACATATTCTATTGGTATTTATCGAGAAAAACCTTTACATATCAGATTAGTTAGGTGAATCGATTTGATTTGTCTTTAAAATACAAATATTTTTTTCTTGAACGAAATAATTCACAAACAATTAATATAAGTAAAACCTGACACATGGAGACAAGACAAACAGAGTAGGTTTTATGTTTTTTTATTGGAAAGGACTAAAGTTGGTAGCCTCTGATGGCTGCAGCAACCTTACCGGACAAAAGGTATTATGATATCTTGTAAAATTTCAAAATTCAAGACGCCTTTGTTATGTATTTAGTTGGTGCAACATAAAAAAAATATACGAATTTCAAAACAATATCGAAGCGCAGATAAAAATTTAACGGCCCACCATTTCCTTCTAAAGACCGCATTGCGGCCTGCGTACACGCATCAACCTACATTCGCGGGTAGTTATCGCGCATGCGCTCTCGGACATCGCCATAAAAGATATCACGCTGCGCATGTCTTGGCTGCCATGGTACAACGCAAATGGTCAATAATACTTAGTAGTTAATTGAGTATAGCGGGACACACGTAAACTACCTGCGAAGTTTGCTGGTTTTACTTTTGATGAGGTGGATTACGTTACTAAAAACATACGCAACATAATCGGATAAAAACCTAGTTGAATGTAGGGACGAAACTTAACGCACAATTACTAAAATAAAATTCACGTGTAGTTCTCAAAACTCTACATCAATCTGTTGCAAATATTGGAATCTTATCTTTTGTATTGATCACTTTTGTATGATTTTCACACTATAAATCTGTCTGCAGAAATTTTAAATCTACAGAACATAATAATATAGACTGAAAACAATGGCGACTTAAACCTGCGCTAAAAAAACACATGCATAAAACAAATGGTGAATAAAATTGAGCTGCCAAAACTCTTTCGTTCAATCACCATAAACATCATAGCAGCAGACATAACAATGCTATTCATACATAAAGCTTACCTACGAATATAATAATATTTTACAATCCAGGTGCAGCTCACAAGAACAAAAACGCCCCATATTTGCAAATTTTAGGCTAAAATTACGAAGCCGTTGCAACTTCTGACATGCTTAATTTATCAGACGGCACGTCCTTGGTAATACGTCACACAAATGCAAGTAAATTAATAAAAATAAGGTCATGTAATAAACTGGTTATTCTGTTAACATTAGACTTGCGATTGCCTTTAACCATGAGTAAAAATAATGTTAACATTTGTATATTTCCAAAGTAAAAAAAAACCAGATTCAGCGTTAGCTCGGTTCATTGAACTATTCAAGAGTTTTCTTCATTATAAAATAAAAAGTTCTTTGTTGTTTCAGTCAGTAGCCCGTAGCGCGTCTAACATTAATCTTCCTTTTGTTACAAAACAAACTCATTCACTTACTTATTAAATTAAACTTCTTTGTACTACAACTTGCTTGTTACTTGAGAAACTAAGCATTATATTTTATGATGCAGATTAATTATCTACTTATTCCCTGCGTTCCAGTCTAAGAATACAACTGAAGTCTTCCAACTGAACTCTAGACAGGAAAATAAAAGAAAGTGTCCAAGGGATTCCCTAAGCGTTTACCTTGTTTACCTAATGTATTTCAATCACATCACACTTTTAAAGAACCATTTTAAAATGCCTGTCATGTCAGACAAAAAAAACACGTGCAATAGTTTATGTACACGTTGTGACAATGCACGAATAACGTTAGCTGATGACGGGTTAGCCACATGGTTACAAATATTTTCAACTTGACGTGTGGGAAACAAAAATAGGAAGAGCTAAAACGCAACTCTATGTGGCTTCTGGTGTTAGTGATATTGTCACGGAGATCGTAATTAAAGAGGATATTTTATATTGTGTAAGAAATAAACCTTGAATATTAAATTCCCGGTAAAAAATTATTAGGCAATGTAGTTTATAAAATTCTAATAATAGTTTTTCGCTCGTTAATAAAAATATCATTATTTAAAATATCATTACACAGTATCCATCAAAACTGAAAATGTAGATAGAAAATAGTGAAATTTGCTTATATTGAGCTTAAGTTCAAAAAGCTCATGTCATCTTTGCAATTACGTTGCGTGCGCTATGCAAAGGCGAAGGCTGCTAGCTGGCCATCCAGATTTAAAACTATTAGCGCCAACTCCATTAAAAGAATGGAATTCAGATTAGAATCAGTGCTAAATGAAAATACAGTCAAGTGTTTAAAACAAGTCTGAAACAAATAAAACCGATCGGTCAATGCCATTATCCAAAGAAAACATCGTTAGATCATTTGATAAATGTGTTGGAGAATTCAGATAAAGGAATCTTATTGACCTACGTCCAAGGTCGGGTTACACGAAGGGACGTGTATTGATTGTTCCTTTGAAATTATAGCTACATGATCTTACACAAAACAGTTTATTGCCTTTTATTATGTTAGATCTCGGACTATAATATAAATTGTGGGTTTTCCCAAGACTGAAATTTACGATAACTGGAGTTATTTCAAATTAAATGATAAATAGGGTAGCGGATAGTCGTTGGCAATAATCCAGGGATGCAGCACTAGCAGAAAATATTTGATTAGTAAATAAAATAGAACGTCATCTCTATCTAAAGCTGTCTTCTCTTCAACTGCAAGTCGTAGACCTCCAACGAAGATTAGGCCTATTCACCAACGACCATCGACTCGAGAGCGGACTGGCTGGCGTCTTCGCTAGCTGAGGCCAAGATACGAAAAACTAGGTTAAAAGTAGCTTTTCTATCTTTATAACTATACCTATGTAATATGTTAGTAGAGAATTAGAGATGGATGAAATCGCATGCTCTATAGTGTCTATGTGTGGTAAGAATGGAGCAATAAATGGAAACTTCACACGATTAGCAGTTGGTATAAATCAGCATTAAAGTTTGGGTAATGTTTCCTAAGATACTTATCATCTACGGGGACGTTAAATACAATATTCCGTCTTTTTGTGCATTTATCTAATAAACACAAATCTTCTACAAAGTAGCAATCCCAGTTTTTACTACCATGATCCGCTTTAATCTCATTTGCCTTATTTTTATTCTGTATCTACTTATGTAGCAATGGAGCAAAATAAAAAAACTAGCCTACCGGTGAGGTGGCTCATACAATGTAGTTAATACGGGTTCAACACTGGACGAGCTGACTTGTGTTGTGCTAGAAAGTACGGATAATGCTTTACACATGTGGTTGGAGAAAATATGTGTTCGGGCATCTGGTTTAGCAGATGGAGGATTGGAACCGAGCATTTAATGCTATAAAGAACGGAAAGTGTGATGCTGATGATGTGCTTACTAGTAGTGAGCCAAGAATGAAGCTACTTTAGAAGCAAGCTTTCTTTAGTTTTGTATTCATACAAAACTATTTACATATCCCTATAGATAAATATGATAATAAAGAGAAAACAAAACGGTTATCACAAGCTCTTTAGTCTGGTAAGTCTAGACTTCCGAGACTTAGTTAAGAGTGTGCAAATGAGTCTGGAAAATCAGGTTAATAAATCATCTTAGTACATTTTGATGGAGCCCGAATAACAAATGTACATGAATCTGGCCAAATTCTCACGTTTCATCGAATCGCCCTACTTTTATAAGAATGCCATTTGACCCAGTAAATCTCATGACAAATGATCACCCGATAATGGTGTGCATTAGACTGTGACAACATAAATTCAATATTCGATTCTTTTGCATGGAACAATGAAGAATCCATGCAGTTGTCGCAGCTGTCACGCACCGATAGCGAACGTACTATGTGAAATTTGAAAATGCAATCTTAATGCATACCTTAAGTATGATAATTTGTGGTATAGTCTTATTAAGTACGTGTAATCACGAAATAAGCAATGTAATCATAAGAAAGCAACACTAGGATCGTTAAATATTTAAATGTTGAGTATCTATATTTTTTCTCATTGCTCCATTGCAAATGAGAATGGAAACAGCGATGGCTTAAAATCATACAAATGTAACCTTTTCACATCAGAAGCTGGCACCGCCGCCGCCATTGCCATTACGTTACGGTGACCGCGGCACAACCAGTTATGTTAAAAAGTTTACATCATCCGCTCGAAATACATAATACATTGATGACTACAATCATTCAAAGAATAACCACGCCTCAAAATGTTCAACTCGCAAAAATAATTCTACTTATTTCAGACGTTTGTCTAAATGCCTAAATAAACACAAAATATATGGGCGACCTTGTTGGTATCATAATTTATTCAAATCTGCATTGCTGCGAGACTGACAAAAACTACAGTGTTTAACTTTATACGTTTTACAAAATAAACAATTCTAACAAGTTTAGCTTTGGAACTAGAATTATGGTATGATCTCCCTACATTACGTAATGTAAAGGCCAAAATATTACATAGGTACACCAATCGGGTGCAAGAAGCAAGTTCTGATTTCTGAACGAGTATTGCATCACAAGTTTATTTGCGGACTTGACACGGCCCAAATGCTGATGGCTGGTAGAGCTGCGTAGACGCCGGCTATGACTACAGCTGTATTAAAATTAAGTCTGTGGATGAACAAAGAAATTTCATATTCAGATTCTGTATACGAGTAAAGACATTAGAAAAAAATTATAAAGTTTAAATACAATTTTCATGAGTAGTTCCAATAGTTCAGTCAAGTTCATTCGATGGAAACGTAGTGCAAACTGCATAACATGGCAACACAATAATATCCGCTCCTTAAGGGTAAGCGTTCGGTTGGAGCGCGAAATTCAAATTTTATCACGTTTTTTGCAATTTGCAGCTCAGTTATAGGTTGTAAGTTATCAACATGTTATTTGCGAGAAGAATGGTAGTATATTTACTGATTAATAACAAAAGAAATCACCAACATATTCCTCCAAGGTATATACGACTATTTCATGAAAATGTTACCAACCGACGACCACCTTAATTAAACTTCGCCGACTTTGACGCTGTTATGGCGCCAACGGCAGCAACCCATCATCTACATATAAAGTAGCTAGACCCACATTCAATCAATAGCTATGATTATCTCTTCTGGCAGGTGCTTGAATAATTATCTTCATTAAATGAAAGCTAGTCTCTAAATAAAACTAAAACAAAGCGAGTGCTTTACTGAATCATACAAAATATGTATAAACCACAGGCAAAATCACATGGTAGAACAATCGTGCATTGCAGGCAGACCGAGTAACAGGATGGAATAATTTTTCTTATGATCGAGTACATGTTGGGGTCGATTTATTGTCCTCCCACATCGGTGCTTTTCGTTAATTTCCGGCCAAATCTAGAGCAATTTACTGTGAATAACAGTCGCATAACCAACGAGTTACCCTCTTATGCGTTCCAACGAGTGCATTGTTCGCTGGTCGGAACTGACACAGAGAATTTTATTAAATCAAAATGCATTCTGCTCTGTTGTTATGCAAATTGAATTGAACATTACAATTCGGTTAGGGATTAAAAAAGGAGAGAATAATAGTGTAAAAATATAACTTTATAGCATCGACGTGTCTTAGCAAGGAGCTATGTTATTAATGTTTAGGTTTTAACTTTAAATCGTAGTTTAAATCCTTCAACACATGCAATGTCACGAACTCTACTACAATAAAGAGGTTCGCTTATTTATAAAACATTCTACATTTTCATGTACGGAAAAATATACTTTTCTTGCTTTAAATTACTCAAACAATCCATTCAAGTTTCAATAACTTTTATCATGCGAATGTTACGCAAGGTCAGCCTTTTTGACACACCGAATTATTTGTAAATTCATCACAAAACCGATATTTACGGCCTATTTATCTCCATAAAAAAGGAATAAAGAGCCGCAAAAACATAAAGAACAATAATCCTCAACAAAAATAAGGTCAGTCTCAATGTCCCATTTGGTGCAAAATATGTAGATGATATAATAGTAGATAAAGATGCAGAACGATAGCATGAAATGCCACAAAGTTAGTAAGTATGCTATAAGTACTAACATAATAGTATTAATAGATTAGTTTTTATCGTAATTTTTTTACAAAGACAACGTGGAAAAATTAAAGAGAACTATAGATGCTTCAGTTGTAATAGACCACAAATCTAAATTTGCACACGCAAAGGGAGTGTCGACGACGAATTTAGCGCAATTATGTGGTTAAATTAATGAGACAGGCGCGGTGAGGGTACTGAAGTAACACACCATTTTATATGGGGGAAAACTGGAAAATGTGGAGACAACATTTATATTCGACGACCTGCGATAAAAATGTGCAGTGAAAAACATGACAGGTATCTTAATTATACCAGTAAAGCTTTTCATAATTTGAACGTGATCGAATCCACCCCACAAATTGAAATATTAATGGAAAACACTTGAACAGCATCGCTAACGAATCATTGAATTAACAAACAATAACAATGCTTCAATTTAGAAGACGAAATGGAAACAAATAAAGGACTAGGTATACACAACGGTAAAGTTCTATTAGCGAAGGCCGGAAGGCATTACACGACCGGTGGCACTATTAGACGTTTCGATGCACTCTGAAGATATTTCTATACAATGCAATGCAATATTACATTTATACAAAGACAGGAGACATACGGCGCTATAGCAGACTTCGCTATAGCTAATTTGATATGTCACACGATATAGTTTAATAAACTATTTTTTTATAGTAATATGATATTACTATGCAACTATCAATACATAGGCATTTGTGACTGCTCCATACAACATTAATTAGAACAAGAGAACTCAAGATGTTGACGATGATGATGATGAGATTCTTATCAAGAAACCCTTAACATCTGAAATCTGCATAGATACTATGCTAACAGAAAAGAAAAAACAGAGCTAGCAGTAAGTAAATTATTAGTAAGGGTATTAACGGATAAGCATACAGAAACCTGTAACGTGTTCCTATTCTGTGTGGACGGAAATGCATTAAATACTAGTTTAAATTATGTTTACAGTCACGCAAATTATATTTGGCATCGTTATGGGTACAATCTGGTAAACACATAAAGTGACGAAGCATAACAGCATTATTTCTATTTTAAACTATGATTTATAACGAAAATTTAATTACTTATGCGAAATTGGCCTGCGAACTACACGACATGACTTGATCTAAGTAAATAGAATAGATAAAATTAACGATGTTATGGAAATTTGTTTTTCTGTAAATAAACGTTGTATGTATCAATGATATGAATGATAAGTTAACTCATTACAAATTAGATAATTTCAAACAAAGACTTAGCAATGGGGCCTACTGGAGCTATGGACCATTGTTTTGTTTCCACTTGGCTACCCACCTGATGACGTCACGCACCGCCACCTTCCGATGGAACAAGTGGACTGACCGCACTTGAGCTCTGGATACCGAGAAAATGGAATTTTACACGGAGGTATTAAAATCCCTTTCCATTGCAGTTGGAATTAATTCGCAAAAATCTTTTCCTTAAATTTTGTGTGTGCTATGGGAATGTATATTGTTATGTACTTGTTGTAAGGTAGGTACAACACTCATGACTAATCGATTTTCAAAGCCTTATGAGACAATGCAGTCATGGCCAAAACCGAGCTAACGCCCTCATTTGGCATTGCACGCTCACACGACTAACATCTGTCTTCTAAAGGACGTTGTCGTTTTAAAATTACATTTGGCTAGACCAAAATATTAAGCTATAGCATGTTTATTCTTGAGCACGTCGACAGTTTAATATTACCAGCAAGTGTGTCCACATTGTTCTCGATAAATTGACAATTCAAGCTTCAGTCTAGTCAAAATATATTCGTATCGTATCAAGACTTCCACTTGTCTCCCAATGTGCCTCAATACTTCGACTGACTGCGAGTGTTGAATTACACAAAGATGTAGATTAGTTGATCCACTAACGAATTCCGATACAAACGAAGTGGTATTTTCTAAAATGGATTCTATTAGTTATAGCGCAAAAATATAATAAATTTTGCAATTTACCATTATCCTGAACAAGTTTGTATCAGCTTAGGTAATAATAACGAATCTCGAGTAGAATCTATAAGTAATAGGTCACTAGACAAGAAACAATTTTCCTCGTGTGTAAAAATGTAAACAAACCGGTCGTTAAAGTAGCTAAATTATCCAGTAACGTTATTGCAGAGGAAGATCACAACGAGATTTAGACCAAATGTGAAATCTTTGACAGGGAATGAGTGTGCATGGTTTTTCGTCATGTAAACCTTGAGTAGGTAAGTAACTCATATTTCAATGCTTTCCGAAGAAGCGTGATGTGATGACCAAATGTCGACATACGACTATTATGGTCACGCACATTTTAATATCGTGGCACACGCACTTTAAGGGATTAAACATGTTTTTCCATCAAGCCAACACGACGCTTTTCACGGTACCTAAAAAGCATTTTAGGTAGAGCAGGTGATTAAAATCAACTTGTAGCCGATCAAAACGTGCTTGTTTAGATAACTCGACCGAAATAAACTCCACTTGTTGTGCAGGCGTAGGTACCCCTATCGGTAAGCGATCGATTTATTCCGTCGTACTTCATTGAGCCTTGTGAAATTTTCAGTCTCTTTCATTATGCGAAGAGAGAATGGTGCATTATTCAATTAGAAATATTATTGAGGCTTCCATTTATTTACTCTTTGTTGCATGGACTTGTGCTTGGTACCTATGTAGGAAGAATACTAAATCTGTTTGAATAATACATATATTTTTCTCGTGTCTGCCTACAAATTCTCTTATCTTAATCTATAATGAGAAGTTAACATTCTAAGGGGTTAAAATGGGGCTAAATAGATCCAACTGAAAAATTGTTTATGCTTTGCTTATGTTTATGTTTTGCTATTTGTTCTTCTATTTCTTTTTTATCTTCTATAGTGCATCTGTAGGGCCTTTTACTGCAATATTTGTCTAATAATAAGTCAATTCTGGCTTCGTATCCGTTGACAGTTCCGACATCATATTTATTTTTTGCAAATACTGTGTTATATTCATCAATTAATTTATTTATTTGTGATTGTTGATATTCATTTAGATGATCTATTTTTATTTCAAAATCTTCTTCTTTTACATGTTCATTGAAATTAATATTGTATTCTTTTGTATCTTTACTTTCTTCTTCTTCTGCATTAGTTTTTATATTTTCTTCATTTAAGCATTTTTTCTGAGTTATTTTTAAGTCTTCATTTTGTATTAGTTTGAACATCTTTATCATATCTAATCCGATTAAAAAATCATATTTGAAATTTTTTTCATCAATAATGTACACATCCACATTTTTTTCTATCTCAAATATTTTTATTTTCACATTTGTCAAACCACTTGTCTTCTTGACACCATTAATTGTAACTAAATTTGCTTCGTTCATACTGTTCCCTTTAGCTTTTAGTTTTAATAGCTTAGAATTAATAAGAGAAACATTTGAACCTGAATCATAGATTCCATATATTTTTAATATATCATTCAATAGCAGTTTGACTTTTATTAATGGTGTCACTATTAGTTTTTTTGATTTGTGTTATTTAATTCGGCTTCTATTACAGAATTGTTAACATGTTTAATGTTTTTTTCTTTAATTTTATTATCTTCTTTTATTTTATCATCTTCTTTTGTTTTAAACCAGCACATAGATTCGGTATGATAGCGAGTTCCTTTATTTAGTTTTTCACAAATTTTACAAGGGCTACGATCTTCATTTCTATTACTGCTTTTTGAAATTCCATATTTTCTGTAGACTGAACTATTCTTTTTATTCACCATATGCTCATATTTTCTCACCTCATTGAACAAATCAACCGTATCTTTCAATATTTCTCTATCAATCTTGCAAAGTATGAACTCTGGCAAACCAGCAGCAATAATATCTATCAGTGTCCCTGTATCAATCGAGTTTCTCATATCAAGTAACAACTTTTCTTTCTTTATAGCATAATCTACCAGTAATCCATCTTTATATTTAAATGACAATGCATAGGTAATTTGGTTCCAACCTCTGTTTGTAAATGAAGCACAGAATTTATTTTTCCATATTGACCATTCCGATTCCATGGTTAGTTTTATCATCATGGAACTATACCAATCTATACAACTTTTATCCATAAACAATCTGAGTATTTCAATTTTTTTCTCATCTTTTATCACGTTAAAGCGTAGGCATTCTTTTTCAAAAATGTTAATCCATTGGTTTGCATTTGAGTTTTTGCTTGTAAATTTTTCAATCACAAATTTCTCTGCAATATGTTTCAAGCTCTTATCTTTATTCTCTTCTGTATTCTCTACTAATTTTTCAAATAATTTTTCCAGTACACTTGTTTCACTATTTTGTGTAGTCACAGTTTGTTTTTGATCCACTTCTTCTAGGTATTGGTTTTCAAATTGTAAATTACCATCCTCATCTATATAAGTTTCTCTAAGTTTTTCTGTCATTGTTATCCAAACCCTTCGTATCTGATATCTTTTCTTTAGACTGTTTTTTACCTTGGTATATGCAGCCGTTTTTGTTAGTTCTTTGTGAAAACCAACAGATTGAAGCTCTTCTGGAATAGCGTATACTTTATCCTCACTTGTAGCTATTGAGGTTATACAATATGTATTCGATTTTCCGTCGCTTGATGGTAAAATTGCAAATTCAAAACGAAGTTTCTCCATTCTTGATGATTTTATTAAATCTTATAAACAAAAATGTCGTTTTATAAGATTATTTATCTCAAATCGTGAAGGTTAGCAAATGAATAAACTTGTGTTGCTCTGTAAACAAAGATTTTATTTTATTTTAACGTATTTTTATAACTAAAGTAAGTACACTCTTATTTAATCACAATAGCGAAACTTACCTGTAAACAAAGAAACGACATTTAAAGTTTATTATTCCACATGTCATTTCCTTCACAATTTCAACTCTTAATAATTTTATTCTAATTTTCTTACATAGCATCTATTTGACATAAACATTAGTATCTAGTCGCCATTTTATATTTTCAAGACAAACCTACTTTACCGACGCAGACCTACCCAGCCTATTTATCTATAGGGAAAATATGACAGTTCATTATACAGCTTTACCGACAATGCAGTAAGAAATACTACAGTAATTTCTTTACATGTATACTTTTTTTTTAATTATTTTTGAGTGGACACAATATAAATAGTTTTAAACTTTAGAAAGAGTAGAAAAACTATCGTCGACATTTCCAAAATGTCACTTGATAATCTAGACTACAACAGCTTTTTACTTTCATTAAGTTCTATAAATAAAGCTATGCTGGACCGGCAACAGCAAAATGTCAGAACAAAGAGTACTTTCACTCGGGGCAAACACAACACAGGTAATCACAGCTGAATACGTTGTAAATAAAACTAATAGATCCAAACAATAGGCTTCAGTAAGCAGACGCCAGTAGTTTGATTGGTATTATAAACCACATTATACAATGCAGACCCTAACGGGAAAGTAGATTCAGCGAACAAAAAAGCTTTTTATTCAATTTTAGTAAACTATAATGAAAAATAAATTTCCATTACGAATGATTTGTCGTATTGTTTCTAGATGAAAAGTAGCCTATACGCTTATACCACATGGGGATAATGTAGCTTCTTATTGGTGAAGGTTTTTTTTTTAAGGTGAATCGGCCGAAATGCCCGCGAAATTCAAATTTTATTAGGTTTTTCAAATTGCAGCTCAGTAATAGGTGGTATATTAGTCAAAATGTGATTTGCGCCTCATAAATATGCCTATTGATTACTGTATGTACACATTATGCTTTTTAAACTATTTAAATCCATACATCGGACAGCAAAATAATGACCAATCCACAAAATTCAGACATTTATAATTATGAGAAAAAAATCTATTACTAAAAGCTGAGCATATTGCCTCAAGTCAACCTGTCAACAATAGCTTGCTTGACTATGTATCAGAAAGCTGTTGTTACATTCTGGTTACGAGTCCAATGAATCAATTGATATGCATAACTACCATCCAACTATACTATTATGCGTTTTAAATTGCTACAAGTACACAAACAATCTACGTTCACACAATAATAAAATCGTTGAAAGCGTGCGTATGACAATAAAGGATGTTATTGCCATTGTTGATCTAAGGTGATCTTGTAGTTTTATGCTTAAAGATAAAAACGAAAATAAAACTGAACCTTGTTGTTTTTAATCTTTTTTATTTGTTGCCGTCTTTTTTTAATATATAGGTTTTTTTTATTAACAATGGCAAAGCTCTAATGGGTTCTAAACTGTATAGTTTGAATATGATATGGACTCCTTCTAAAATAATTATTCAAACCGGTGTAGGAAATATTTTGAGCATTAGCGTTTACCTACGCTTTTACAAATTCAGATTCTAATAAAATACACCGAAGGTAGCTTTTATTATAATCTATCATCTTATATCAAACGTGCTCGTGCCAATATACCGGCACATTGCAGGAGGGTATCGTGAGCTGTTGCGGACTTGCAGATAATCAAATCGACTCACGCTACTACTTTACCTAGTTGCTGCTACATAAAAAGCGTAGGTAACGTAGGGTTGGTGGCTCGTTGAAGACACTACTTGTTAGTAAACAAAACTTGACGATAATACAAGTAAGGGTTATGTCATTCCATAAAATGTTCCACTTGTAACTTTACCTACGTTTTCCGAAAACCCTTTTAAGGTTTCTGATCACGTCGTCAAGTTACGGGAAAGGAGCTTTAATATCCTTTCAGTATTAGAAACAAGGAAGCATGCCAAATGCTTCATTTATTCCCTTTTAGGTATGTACTACCTATCACGGATTTCGTTATTTTCACAAAGAATCGATCCTTCTTTTCTTGGATTGCTTACGTCATATCTCTCTACTTGTTTTGCTGGAACAATATTTTTGCAACCAATTTTGCAAGACCTCCCCTTCGGCGTATGAAATGTAATGAAATATGTTATTGTCATTCAAATCCCGCAGACCTACATTACAGGTCGTCTCCCTTGTAGATGAAATAATATGATTGTTCGATTTTCCCTTGAAAGATGACGTCAATGTAGAGCGGAAAACCCTCTCAAGGTCACTCAAACGTTCCTTACAATGCCAGGCCGGTACTTAAGTGAGCTTTGTGAAATACTTCTTGATTGGTAATTAATTAGTCTGAGAATTTCTGGTGTGACAGTAAATCAATAAGCTTAGCTTACACATTTTGGTGACTGGCAGAAGAAAATAAATTACCGATTATTTAGCGAACGAAGAGATCCATTATGGTTGGAATAACGATTTTTCCAGTGAATAAACCGCAAGGTGGGTCAGCCACGCCCTCTAGTACCCACAGTAGTAGTGCCTACCTATCATGTTGTTACGTTATCTATCAGCAACCTCGACCTTGGGTGCCGAGTAGGTACCTTTTATGTCATTAGCATAAGGACAATAGGACAAATAACAAAATTAAGATTGGGTTAATTTCAATCTGGATAGGTAGCAGTGGCAAGGGGTGAAATTATGGTTATGGTAAGCCGTTCAAAAAACACCGATAATTATTTAATTACAGTGTATTTTAAGCATGATAAAAGTGGCTTTGAAATGATGAAAATGTGGGACTGGGATTTCTGGGGTAAGCCGATGGGAATCGGCTTGTATGGACCCTTCGCCACTGATAGGTAGGTACATACCTCACGTTTGATTCTGTCTGCAGTACCTTCTCGATTTTTTGTGAATGGTAGTTACATTCCTTTATCAACATAACTCTATTTATCGTTGTCCAGAGATCTGCAGCTGCAATAACTGGGATCCACATTTTGATGTAGGTATGAAATGTGCATGAAATTTATAGTCAAATTGGAGCGTGTTCAAATTTTGCATATTGCAATAAATCACACTTACGCCCCGGTTATCAGATGTACCTAGCCAGAGGATGCCCAAATAAAACGCGGCAGGATGGGAACAAGGTCATCTATGCACTCTCTATATTCTACTGCTATGTCAAGAGTCGAGCTAATATGTGCGATGTTAATCTCAACAGGCTGAATAGCGAATTAGGGCGATGGCACTCCTATTGCGTCATTGTAAAATTTCGTAACAATGCAGCAGATGTACCAAAATGAAAAAAAAATAACCAAATACCATGTGGTGTTTACGTTTTTCGCATATTTTTAATCGCTGCGCCAGTTCAGAAGTGGATGAAATCTATGTAAGAATTAATAGTCATAGTGTTGAAACTATTAATACTATTGGTAGGCATGTTCAATTACGTATGTTTATGACGGCAAGGTCCACTATTAATGCTAGCAAGGCTTGAGTGATGTCATGGTAGAGCTCCATTTTATTGCTATTTGATTTTTATTAATTTTTATGTCAGAAGGCTTGCCAGTAGCTAGAATACTCGCCATCAGATAGATGATCCACCAAAAATCTTTGAGGCTCTCAAGTGCTTGAAATGTTAATAAATAATAAGGTAATAATTTAGTACCTACAAACTTATTTATTACCAAGTAAAAACATTGGAATTAGAACTTTATGAATTTTTTCTGGCATAAAAAATATAATTAGAGGAATAGACAAGACACCTCGCTTGAATCATAATATATTGAACAGTATTTGTATAGTATTTATGTGGATCTAAAATACTTTTTTTTTGTCATACTCATATTGTATGCTGCAAATTAATTGCATAATTTACAGGTACCCATACCTATAGTGGTTTGAATAGGCAGTGGGTGACTGACAAGTACTCCACCATTAAGAGTCCAGAGTTTTTAATTGGGTCACTAGACTGGGTCAATTAAACTGGCCTTATAACAACTTGCCGAAGAATAATGTTAGCTTTTATGTGTCATAAAGAGATATTGATAACTATGATAAATTAAATTATTGGATTCGATTCCAAATCTTTGGATTCATACTGAGTAATTTTATTTGGACAAATATAGGTTTGGCTATGATATGTAAATTATATTACATAGCTTACTTGCATTGTTTGATGTATCTGTCATGTTTTATCAGACATTGGTGAACAAAATACTTGCAAATAATTATATTTACTAATATTAGTAATAAAAAAAAGCTTCAAGTAAGTACTTTATTATCTTGGAAATTGAATAATATTAATAGCTAGGTAGTACTTATAGAGTAGTTTATATAGACCAAATTAAAATCTTTACATTTTCTCTAAGGGAAGGTAAGATCAGGTTAAATTTAAATGTACTAAAAAAAGAGAAGAACAAGAATGTTATCTTATTTTAATTCAAAGAGTCTACTCTACCACATAAAAAAACATAAGTTGTATGTTTCTTATAATTTATTCAAGGCCAAACAAGTGGTAGATAGATATCAGCATCTTAGCATTAGCATGAACATGTGACATGTCAATCAATGATTGTGAAGACAATATTGTATATACATAATGTAGAGTGGAGCTCAGAGCAAACAATAAAAACCTAAAGAATATACTAAACTAGTAATAGATTGCACATACATACACTGATGAAGAAGGCAATGATATAGATATCTAAGCTGCAAAAAAACCTATCAAGAAACAGATACTTAGAGTAGATAAATTTGGAAATGATCCCCAGCTATGACCAGTGACATCATATTGAAGTAAAACTCGGCATTAACCTAAAAAAACGCCGCATACGCCCAAAATAGGTCATATCCCTGTTTAGTTTAGTGACCAGCCTATCCAGAGTATCCCAGTTCTACACATGACGTAGAACTGCGCGAATTTGTCTCTTACGAGAAGAAGCTAATTTTGTACAAAATACGCAAAAATTAGTCTTGAAAAAAATCAGCAACCTACCACAGGGTTTAACTGACTCCAAGGACAAGTATTAAGTTGTCAGGAGAAGGAAAACTGCTGGAAAAAACGTAAAAATAGTAAGATGAATCGGTACCTGTTTACTTTTGTTGTCGATACCGTTCGCCTTGCCGTCTGGTACATTGCCGTTGTTTTCCTCACTTTTCTCACACTTCACACCCTCCAACGCCATATTCAAACGGTTATTTTATTCACTGTCATGCGAGTAAAGTAACAATTTCCCTTATTTCACTGTACATGAAATAATTTCTCACAAATTCAATACGAGCGCACACTCCCATAGACAAGGGCCCGACCGACACAACCCACAACGCGTCGCAGTGCTCGACGCATTGAGCGCGAATGAAAGAAAAGAAAAATTAATCCGACTGGTTCGTCGCAAGAGGGAGAGAGCGAGCTAATCAACAATCCAGGATCCAGAACACAAGTCATACATATCCAGATCCAGAATCAACCAACAAACCGAATCGCTACTAATATCTACTATACTATCTAATCTTTGTAGCCCCAATACAGAAAACAAACAAAATCTATTAGCGAATTATATGAGCATGAGCATAATATTTTCTAGTCTCATTCACATTATCCCCTTAGGTTATTCGGAATTTACTCATCCTATACGCCCCACGCATGTCTCGTTGATACTTACGTACAATAATTTGGTTTACATTTAAATGAATGCAGGTTTTAGAATTTTATTGCATTTAATAATTCATACTCTCACGAAGCAAGCATTAAATTAAAATTACAAACTTTCCCGCTATTTCAGTGACATTGACATAACGTTCAAACGTCAGTTTTCGTCAGAAGTCGGATAGCTTAGCATGCCAGCAGAATACGAAAAGTACGAAATTGATACTTTTTGGTTCACATTTGTACCTTCACCTTCTTACTGTCGTACCTTTTTCAAATATATTTAGGACCAAATAAACTCTTAATCACCTAGGCCAGCCAGTTCACTGTCCGATCCGAGTAGACAAAAAGATCCAACGACAATCTAACAAACTGTGAATACCTATAAAAAATCGTTATTATATTGTTTGGCCTATGTCTATAAATAGCCATAAATAAATACCCAAGATTAATAAAATAAAACCAACATTAAATTCAATGAAAACAAAATCAAATTAATTAGATTGATATAGTAATCTGTGGAATTAGAAAATAATGGTATTGTAAGAGACCCAAGAAATTAAAATTCTATACCAAAAACCAAATAAATTCTCTACATATTCACGCCACCTGACGTAATATGCTACAATACAGGTGATTATGTTTACAACGTCTTGTATCAAAGAATATAGATGGCGTTGTTTGGCATTCATATTTCATAGGTCTAAAATGTTATATTAGTACCAATTAGTACGTAGTATATTATTTATTCTTTGGTTATATTAAAAATATTTGTAGGTATAACATAATTATTTAAGCCAAATTTTTAAAAAGTAATCATTTTTAGAATAATCTTTTAGATTTAAATAACCTACAATATTGTCATCGGATTTACATTATGATTTATGGGTAGGTTAGGTGGTACATACCTGAACACCGGGAAGTGGGTTAAATTAAAATTGACTTACAAGTATCGACCTAAACTTTCATACATATAAATAAGACAGCAAGTTTAATAAAAGCTTGTGAAAACACTAATGTACGCTAGATTTTTATAAAATTAAAAAAAGGATGTAAGAGAAAAAATTATCTCTCCGGCGGGGAATCGAACCCCGGTCTCCCGCGTGACAGGCGGGGATACTTACCACTATACTACCGAAGATATATTAAAACAAATGAAATTATGGAATAGTTCTATAGTGATTAAAACGGAATGTGTGTTAAATTAAATGACACATAGTTATAATTTATTACTACGCACAAGCACAGTATACCGGAGGAAATAATAAAAAACTAAGACATATACGTTATAAAAATGTTATTATAATAATCTATGATTAATTGTTTTTTTTTTTTAATTTCTACATAATATTATATTTAAATACTTATGGAATATTAAATTAAAATTAAACTATAAAATCTATCCTATATACAGAGTAACCATAAATAATAAACCGCATTTAAATCGCCGCTAATAATCTATGTAATGTATGTATGTATGGTATAATGTTTTGAAGTCTGCGAATGAATCTGATGGTATATAGTTGTACCAATTCCATAGAAATCCATAGAAATTCTCTATGCAATATTTCTTGCTCTTTTGACGATTACATGGTTACATTGTCTCATGATTGCCTACATACAGCCAACCGAGGTACGTCATAGATGGAATCCATCGGCGAATATCGAGTACATTAGCTTCTATAGTATACAAAGACATGATATTTGCCGATATTTTTAGACTGGCCTAAAACTATTGTATTCGGTCAGATTTCCGGTCGGGCCACGAAAATCAAGAATTCAAAATGTACAAAGAGTTACGCCCCACCTCCATATTGCGGAGAAAACTGGAAGCCACACTAGAAACCATGTTTAATTTAAAATATACTATTTAAATTTATATTTTTTATATGTAGTTTGTATATTCGTTGTAAATTGTAAATATTGTTAATAATAACTATGTAATAAAAAAAATATACTAGAATATACTGTTTTTAAAGGTATTTTAAAATAATCAGCACCTATCGAATCAAGTTATTTCAAGTTTTCGATTGAACACAAATGTTTGATGTTTAAACTTGTCGATATTTAATCAATATCTCAAGTGTTCTTTCTCTTATCTATCGGATATACATAAATTCTAACTCTTATCTGTATTAATAAGTACCGGAATAAATATATAATGTGTCACTATCAATTAAATATCGCAGACAGACATGCGCCAATTCCTACATACTACTCTAAGTCGTGATGCCTTTTGCCTCTGCCTTTCATTTACCTAAATAAGTAAGCTGAATGCTCAAGGTAAGCCGTGAAATTCAAATTTTATTACGTTTTTTTGCTAATTTCAGCTCAGTGATAGGTCGTTTGTTTATGAACATGTGATTAATGACAAGAATGGTAGGTACATATATTTTCTTATTAATAAAAAAAGGAATCATCAACATATTTCTCCAAGATATATTTGAGGGAAAATGTCACGTTTCCATGAAATAGTCTATATCCCTATATTGATGATTCCTATTAATGATTATGACCTTAAAACGGTCCTTTTAGCATCGCTAGCCTAAAACTATTTCATAGTATTCTTCATACTCCACGACAAGAACACGATACGACTTCAGTCTCGTTTCGTACAGTATAGATTAGCCTTGAAGCTCCATCGGCATCATACAGAGTTCATGTCCCGTCGGACACGTGATGGTTTTAGATAACGGACTTTATCTGGGAAGCACCAATATTTATGTACTTTCAGAGAAATATTATCAGTAGGAATTATATTTTATTACACTAGATTTACTGTTCTATAAAAATTGGGTGACTGAGTTTCTATATGTCAGATCTAAAAAATGAGGGAGTAAAGTACTTAACTAGAAGGTACTTAAATTAGTTTCTTTACCATATTATTATTTGTTTGTCTCGGTAATGTTAAGCAATATATGACATAATTTGGTTTATAACCATTTGTTATTGTTTATTAGCGTTAATTTCAATTAACTATGAAAACATAGTTAAATTCTTAATCAAATATAACTTAAATATTCGTTATTTTAATAATAATTTCCTCATATTATTATCAGTACTATTGGTACTAATGAACTGTTTCCCTATCAGTAAAGGTAATATAGAACTCAGTCGGCTCGATGCGTGTGTTCCATTTAGTATTGCATTTGGTGTCTATATAATACGCTTCATTGTCGTAACGTCATTATTAAATATAAAGTGTTTATCATATTTTAATTCAGTAATTGTAGCGGTCGAAAGGTGCATCGAACTTTATGTGAAGCTCTATAATCAAGTTACATCGTGTTTTTATGTTTTTAATTAACTACATAATAATTTTGTGTATTAAAGTGTGTTTCTATTAATCAATTAAAATGATTAAATGTAAGTATAATTAATTATTTATTTTTTAAAGACAAATAAATAACGAGTTGATGATTGTAATTCATTGTCAAATACTTAAAAGGATAAGGGGAAGAGACAAGACTATATTATTATGTATTTGGCAGTTTTGTAGAAACTATAATTATTGGGCCAATTACTAAATCTCTACTCTCTAGTTATTATGTATCATCTATGATCATTAAGTCAACGACTATTTGATTGTATGGGATAGAAGCTCAAGTATTAAGACGCTCCTAAGTGTCCTTTCAAGAAGCTATTCACTATTTGGCCTAGTGCGGGGTATAAAGAACCTCAACATTTATTTCACTCAAATCACAGTAAGGATAGAAAAAGCATATTTAGCTAGTAGCTGATTTCCGCAGTTTCACCCGCGTTCCTGTGATGAAATGAAATATTATTTATTCAAATAGACCTTCACAGACACTTATGAATAGTCAGACTCTAATGCACGGTTCGGAAGGTAGCTTTTGCTGAGAAGAGCCGGCAATAAACTCAGCAATGGACTCTGGATGTAAGGACTCTACCTAGAGAATTTTCAGAATCGGACCAGTAGCTACTAAGATTTCCTCCTTCCTACATCAAAACTTACGAACTTTTACTTACATGCTTATAATATTAGTGTATAGATGTGTAAATAATGGAATTTTACCGACTGGAAATCATACATTCAAGATAAAGAAAGAACAGTCATCAAATTAGTTGTTATAGTTAACCATTATATAAATATGTTTTTCATTAAGAGACCGAATAATGTCTTGTTAGATAACAGTTCACCATCAATGATAAATTGTTCATCATCATCATATCAGACGAAAGACGTCCACTGCTGGACAAGGGCCAATATTAATACCAAGATTTATCTGTATTTTTTTGCAAACCCACAGATTTATCAGATAAGCCTTATTGTGACACACTAAGGTTTATTTGTCTTTAGCATTGTTAAACATAAAAATTTGTTAGAAAAATAAACCTTATAATAATTTGATATACTGTAATCTCAGAAACGGCTTTTCTAAATTTGATGAGTCATGAAAAGAGATAGTGTAGCTAAAGTTTAAACTAAATCACATTAACCCATTATTTACTTCACTTCACTTCTTTACTATGATGGCATTAGATGCGTTTTTTAAAGTGTATACTGAATAGTAAAGTCAGTAGGAACGTCATTATGTCACCACATATTCTTATAGGTAGAGTATGTAAGTAACAAAACTCTTGTATGCAAGTCAAGTAAGATCAAGGTCTATTCGTTACGAGATACTGCGGTCAATTGATATTCCTACTACAGTACCTATATGTATTTTATATAAACTGTATTTATTTTTATAGTTAACGATAGAAAAATAAAACGCGTAAACATATTTCATTTTAAATCCACACATTTCCTAAATATCTATCGGAGTACTACATTCGGTATATTTGTAAGGATAGCGGTATTTGGGGGGTTGTAAGTGAAAGGTACTTTTGTGCGAATACTTGCTATTCTATGCAAAATAAAAAAAATAACCCCAACCTATTTTTTTCAATAGTTTCTATATATTTCCAAGTATCATTATTGTTATAATTTCCTAGGGGAAATACACAGGAATTGTATACAATTCCTATATTTCATACATTTCCGGTAACATATATAAAGATTTGACAATCAAGCGACCCTAAGAACATATGAGGTTCTGCAGATTATTATTAGAGGAGATATTTGCAAGTCAATTGTTTTCTGATATATCAATCCATCACGTTAGCAAATATAGGCTCGTTACATTACCAACTTTACGTTGCACGGCAAACAGTCCACAAGGTTGAATCCATGGAGGCAATTGCGACAAGTGATCGACTATATTTAACCTAATCAGATATTTCGACGCTTCAATTGGTCACGAATAGTTAAGATCGCGAGCAGACTATGCTTGTTAAGGTTCCGTACCAAAAGGGTGCCAACGAAACCCTATTACTAAGCTTCCTCTATCCGTCCGTCTGTCCGTTCTTCTGTCAGCGGGCTGTATCTCATAGATAGTTGATCATATAATGTGTATTTCTGTTTCCGCTATAACTACAAATAATTGAAATAAATAGTTGTACTATGGTACAGAACCATTCGTGTGCGAGTCCGACTCGCACTTTTTTTTAATACACCTTTTTAGAGTCCGATGTCAAACATGTAACCTATTAGTTCTTTTTTATGTCCGTTCCTCTATACCTAGAGGAACGGACGGAAAGTTATGAAATACTATTAACATAATATTTTAGAATACTGAAAAATATTTTTCTATACTTGTACATTAGCGTATTGCCACGTATATTTAGACAAAGTAAATATGATATAGATAGACAGACTCGCTGGTATATACTTACATGTATAGATTACAGATTCGTTACATATCGCGCTTTGCATGGCCCGAAGGTCAATTCGAACTACATGTAAAAGAAAGTTACTTTCATTTAATTGTTTTTCATATAATTCTGTAAATAACTTTTAATTAGAAATTATGGAAAACTTAAATAAATAATTAACAATTATCATGGAATCAAAAGAAATTACTTTCAATTCGTTAATTTATCCAAACATGTATCTGTCAATCGATTAAATTATATAATTATATAACAAGTTAAATATTACCGCATCGATTGTTCTATAAAGCGTATCTGTTTGATAAGAGAGATAACATGTAACCCCGAGAGACTGAACTGAACCATAATTTGTCTCAATTCTCTATTCATTTGATTCAGTTGGTATTCGGGCGTCTCACGTCGCTGAAACGCACTCATTGTTCTGAGTATATAAATACGTGAGTTATTTACTTACTTATTTTTTTTTTAAGTTCTAATTTACTACGTCATGAAAACTTTGGTAGAAAGAGGACGAGAATATCAACTCAGTTAGTTGTTTATCTCAGTAAGATAGGATTTACTGTCTTCGGTTGAATATAAGATATTTACTACATTGTTTATAAATTTATTTCTTCCATTCGCAGTATCGTTAAGTGAAGCCATGAAGATCGGATTCATCGGAGGTGGCCGGTTGGCGTTCGCCCTGGCCAATGGATTTATTTCAGCAGGTGAATATATCCTTCATATAAAGGCAGGTCGTCAGTATGACCCCTTAAATTCGAAAGAATGGGTTCTTTGCCCATAGTGCATGGTTTGTAGAATTGTTTGTTACTAGTACACTAGGAACGAATCAGACTAATTTTTATTCTCAACTAAACTAGCTTTCCGCATTCTAGTTTCATCCGCAATCGGCGGATATAAGGAATTTTATATGTATTTTTTTTAACACTACTATTTTTGGGTAGTAATTATTGGAGTTTTCGTAGAGATCCCTAATTTTCTACAGCATTATTCTTAATCTTGTTCTAGTTTTTGCCAAATAAGTATGTTTTGAAGTTAGTAGATAGTTATTTATCATCAATTTTATAAAACAGCATCGACTTAATATGTCAAAATGAAAATAACAACTATTTACAGCTATCTACCATTTGTATGTTACGTGGAGCCCGAAATATGTGAGATGTTCATTTGTCTTTCTTTAAATATTTTTCATTGTTTATTATACATATATAACCATATAACCAGTCGTTGTAGGTACTTTGTAATTAAATTAGACATAAAAATTAACTAATTTATATAACTCTTATATAGCAATATAAAAAAATATAATTATAAAAATTCTAACCTACTGCCTAATAAAACGATACTAAGTATAACTAATATAATAATGTAATGCGCAATTTTCAGGTTTGGCAAAACCAGATGAGATCACTGCTAGTTGTCACCCTTCGGACACAGTCAGCGCTGAAGCATTCAAGGTAAAATAAACAGCAAAATGTCACTCGAAAATAAACGTGTTATTAATAATGTGGTTATATGTATACAGTACCGGCGTTAGGGCAATCGCCCAGGGCGCCAGATGTAAAGGGCCAGGCCCACCTTTATTTCCGGTCGCTCATGAGCGAGTCCTGCTATCTCGAGTCTAAATAAATAAATTGAGGATAAATAAGTCTAAAGATAAAATGGCTATAATGGCTTAAAATCCCTTTTGTTGGCGGTAGAAGGGGGGGGGGGGTTATCACATCTCGCCCAGGGTGCTGGTAGAGCTAAAATCGGCACTGTATGTATAACTAAAGTTTAAGGTAATATTCCCTAATTCGTACTATATGGAAAATCCACTAATATCGAAATTAATAAAAACAGAATCTTCTTTAATTTAATTAACTATTATTTGCGAAAAGTTTTATTACAACAACAACTTCTGAGAATAACAAAATTTATATTGCCTTTAACCTTCGGGGAGTTCGGATATGTATTCCTATTAGTGATACAATTTTTCTAATCGGACCAGTAACTTCAGAGATTAGCGCGTTCAAACAAAGAAACAAACAAACTCTTCAGCTTTATTATAAGTATAGAATATAGATAATGTCCATATCCTGAAAACGTCTAAAACCGTCCGTTTAGATGACAATAATATAATGTGACAAATAAATAACAGGATGATGAGAAATAAGTGTCAATTTTAATATTATATACGCAAAATAGCGTTTCTGTAGTTATTCTTATTTTCCTTACATACTAAAACGTCATAGGTATCTACTAGAATCAATTAGCCGGTACCTATTACCAGAGCTGCAAACTCTCTTCTTTTCCAGGAGATTCCATGATTTTTGGGTATAGGTATGTAATCTCCTGGATTATTCATAGGCTTTTGGAGAGAATTATGTGGTTGCCAATTATTAACAGCACATATTAATAAAATATGTAGGTACTAAAGTATCGACAGACAATGCAATTCAAGGCTTGAACTTATTACCTTACCAACAAGGTTAAAACTAACTAATATTAAAATAAGTACCTACGAGTAATTCTAAAGAGAGCAAAAACTACGTTTTTTTTTAATTCTCCCGCTTTTATTCCCGTCTCCTGGATTACTGGCACAAATATAGGTACTTCTTATTGGAATGATGGGGTTTGCAGCACAGCCTATTACGCACGGTGCTCTATTTAAATACTGTAGGTACATACTCTAAATATAATAAAGATCTTGAGTATAACCCCGTTATTGTCTCCTTGACTTTGGGACTACTTATATTGTACAATAGTTACGATAACAAATTACGTCTTTCTTTATCTACATAATGGTGCAAACATATATGGTTTCTAATCTTAACTTACTAAACAGCAAACAAAAGAATATCATAAAATATACCAAGTACCTAAATACAAAAGTGTGGACTTTAGCAACATAGATTTTCGCATCAGATAAGTAGATACTTATAGCTAGTGAAATTATGATTATAAATTGATAACTAAATTAGCAAGTATCTGTAGGTACTCTGATAAAATTAATTTATTAAGCCCTTTCTTCAAAGATAAAAGAAAGAACATATTAATCCCTACCTACCATCGTGCTATGGTTTCCTCACGATGTTTTCCTTCACCGACAGCTCAAGCTCATTGTAGGATACGATCCCGTGACAGATCATCGTCTCCGATCTCCTCCTTTCAACATGATTTCGCATCTATTAAAGATCTCATATCTATGGGAACTAATTGTCAAATTATTTTTGTTGAACTATTGGATTATCAATTTCATTAAAATACATTGAAACAGAGATAAGCGGTCAGTTGCGTATTTTTACAATCTAATTCTCCCTTGAAAAATTGTTTAGGATGATATATTTTGAGATCCCACATTTTTATTAACCTCGTAACCTCGCCATCTAAAGGATCATAATATTTAATTCCAGGGTCTAGGAGCTACAGCACTATTCGAGAACAAGTCAGTAGTGGAGACATCTGAAGTAGTTATAGTGTCAGTAAAACCTGACGTTGTGGTGCCAGCACTGAGGGAGATAAGAGACCTTCCAGCTTCCAAGAATAAGCTGTTCATATCTGTAGCCATGGGAGTTACTATTGCTGCTGTGGAGAAGGTAATTAACTATTTCAGCCACTCATAATCTACCAAACATGATAGAGAAAGAGGCAGAACCGTAGCTAAGAACACTCAATTAAGACACCTTTCAAACGAAAAAAACATAATCAATATAAGTTCATCCTTTCAGAAACTATAATGCCACAGACAGACACACATTATACACACTACAAACTTATATAAAGCTCATCTTTTTCGTTCTAATCTGTTTCCTCTATTTCAAAATTCTTTTGTCCAGGTACTACCATCAGAAGCCCGAGTAATCCGCGTCATGCCGAATACGCCAGCACTCGTCAAGGAAGGAGCTGCAGCACTGAGTCGAGGATCAAAAGCTACTGCTGATGATGCCAAGCTCACGGCCGAGTTGTTCCGAGCAGTCGGCACTTGTGATGAGATCCCTGAGTACCAGATGGATGCAGTCACTGCTCTCAGTGGAAGTGGACCAGCTTATGTAAGATTTTCTTGAAATTAAGTAGTAAAGGTGAAACAGTTTTTAATCTCTAAGTTTTCCGAGCTGGTGGCCAGGGAAGTTGTGATTCTGTGGTGACTGTATCTTGGGTACCGTTTTTTTTTTTAAGGACTGGCCTCTGATGGCTGCACCAACCTTACCGGACAATGCCTTAGGTACCTATGTGACAGAAAACTGAAATAGGCTGGTATTCAATTCTAGAATGTCTGTGTGACAGTCTGTGTGTTAGACAACCATCTTGGCCGTTACATCCTCTCTGTAGAGAATATTATGTTCCTTGGTTACATTACTTCGCACTTCACCACACCGCAATCAAGTCAGACCCATGTAGTATGGATAACAACGCTTATTATTTTCGTCTAAGTGAACTGATCCACTACAAAAGATGTCACTTCATCATTATCATCATCATATCAGGCGAAAGACGTCCACTGCTGGACAAAGGCCTCCCCAAGGATCTCCACGATCCTTACTCACACAAATTGACTCATCAACTCTACTTCTACCCTCAGATATACATGCTAATAGAATCTCTAGCTGACGGCGGCGTGCGATGTGGATTACCTCGGGACTTAGCTCTTCGCTTGGCAGCACAGACGACCCTCGGATCAGCCGCCATGCTGCGCACTGGCGCGCACCCTGCCTCATTGAAGGATAATGTCACAAGTCCCGCTGGCTCCACTGCTGAGGGGACCTATCATTTGGAACAGCATGGTAAAGTTCTAAGAAACGATAGATAAGATTCAGTAGATCAGAGTTTTAATCTCACCTTGGTAATGGTAATGAAAGAAAAGGTTATCAACTTGTTACAGTGTTGGTAAAAAACTTGTTAATCCATATTTCAAAGGAGCTTCCATAGGCTACGATAACCACTTATCTACCATGAGGTGGGACGTATGCTTGTTTGCTACCTTAGTAATGTAAAAAAACAAACAATCGCGTTTACGTAGAAGGTTGTAGGTAATATTGGAAAAAGAACTACTCGAGATATAGGTATACCTACTTTGATTGAGCCTATAAAGTTATTAAATTATTCGTTTGAATTTATCGATTCCGTATGACTACAAGGACGAAATATTGTGTTTACTAAAAGAAGATCATTTTCAGGTTTCCGGTCTGCAATCATTGGAGCTGTTATGGCAGCAGCAGAAAGATGTAAAGTGGTCAATGAACAATTAAATAAGTAAATAAATTTGCGTGTTTAAACATATATTTTATGATGTTGATGACGATGATGAATAATTAGAATATTTTTGTAAAAACAATATGAGATAAAACTTTACATAAATAATAAAATTACTTTTTAATATTTTACTTACGTATTTTTTTTAGGTTATTCCTATACAAAATAATTGAATTAAAACTAGATTAAATTTAAACTAAAATATCTATATTATACAGTCACTATAAATAATAAACCGCCGCTTGCAAAAGGTTCCCAAAAAGCTGACGACCGACGTTACCTCGTTGAATTGCGAGGCTGATGCGCTGCCCGAAGCAAGTGCCACTGGTCCGATTTGAAAAAATCTTTCACTAATAGGAAGCTACATTACTCCTGAAGAATATATGCTACTTTATATCCCGGGAACACGAGTGAAGCCGCGGGGAATAGCTAGTGCATTATATTTTGTTAACAGAAAAGATTTTTGATGTGTCATTGCCATCTCGCATTGTAAAAAGTAAAAACTAAATTAACAATTTTATAGTTACAACGCCATCTCTTGGCAATTTTTTAACTTTTTTTTATCAATGCCATCTATCTTTATTTCAATTAACAAAATTTTACAACATAGACAATTTTAGGTCTTCCTTAATACCACTAATAATATGAATGACCAAAGAGATGTAGAACCCATGAACAATGTCATAAATGGTATGGTCTTTTTAATCTATGCTTTACATTGAAAAACGGGTTTTTTGTCTTCCGTTCTCAACGGTTCGTCTCGTGAATAAAATAAAATGAAACGTCACACTTTAAATGGAGAGGATTGAATTGAATTAAAATTGCATTCAGGCTGAACGTGAATCTACGATTGTCCGTGACCTTGTCTCGCCTCAATTGTGTTGTAATTTTGTTGTTACGCCCGGTGCTTCGCTTCTGTTTACATGTTATCTATTGACAGTGCAGTGTATTGAAATCTAATCGGTCGGCCGCGCTGATCACTCGCTTATTAGAAACAGTAATAGAATGCAAATATCATAAAGAAGCGTGAAGGCTCCGCGGATTAGTTGCGAGGAGAGTTGACCTTATGTTTGAGTAAAGGAATCGACCCACGCCGACTAATAAAGAAACTCCTACGCGGCTCAATTGATACCAACTGTGTCGTCAAAAACATTATAATGAACGAAATTATACGAGATTCTAACACTCTCGACTCGATATTTACTGGTGTGCATCGGTCTATGTAAGTTAAAGTGATCATTTGTCCGTAAAAAGTGCTATTGTGATGGAAACTGGAAGTGCCATAAGGTGTACATTGTAAGCTGTCCAAATATTAGTTGTATTTGGTCAACAATCAAGGCTGCTGTTAGTGAAAACCTGCTGCTACACTCAATACAAACAGGTAAGTTTATATCAAACAATTGTCTTATTAGCATAATTATTTTCTGATCAAATAATGAGTCAATTAACTGATAACTTGGAAAATTTTACTGCAAAAGTATCAAGTAATGAACAAAATATTCAATAGTTTCTACTGGGATTCTCACTAGAATTTCAATGATAATGTAAATAGGCCTTGACAGATGGATGTTAGAAAATATCACAATTTAAATAAAAAATAGATGATATTGCTGAAAATATTAACCTTTTGAGTGTCGCTGTCAGAATAAATGGAAAATAGAAAGAATGAAATTTGTGGAAAATTGTGAAAAGTAGTAGGCGATTCTCATCTTTATTGACTGAAAAATAAAATGAAAAATAAATGTAACCTACTTGCTGTAAATAAAAGCCTTTCTGGAAAAAAATTCGCGGTGACCAATCTGTCCGATGGATAGTGAAAAAGTTAACATAGGACAAATTCATTAATATAAATTTTATACATATATAATGGTAAACTATCTTTATCATTTGACCTTCATATTTCATAATAGGTAGGTACAATATGTTCTATGAAGATTTATAAAAACTTTCCTTTTTTGTTAATTACCTAATTGGCTTCAATAAAGGGCTACTTATTACCTTAATATCAAACCAAATTAAAAGACAATTTTTTTTCATATTATATTCAAATAATTTTATAAATGTCAGTTTACATTTTTAGATGTTAGTGACTCGATCACACATTTATAGCTGAATAGATTTGGATGAAACCTGGCATAATATATTGATCATTACACAGGATACTTTTATCCCAGGGAAAACATAAGGTCTTGTAAACTGTGCGTGAAACAAAGGAGTACAGTCTATTTAAAAATAAGATTTACGTAAATGAGAATTTAAAATCATTTAAATAGTTTATCTTAGTCTATACAGGCAGGAATTAATATTACACAACATTATGTAGGAAACCTAACCACTTTCTAAGTTATGTGCATTTTAGGAAAGTTAACTTAGAACTTACTTGGTAACTTAACTACACATAAACTTTAATGCACCACTACAAAGATAGAACTTATTTACAATTTACTAGCTGTTCCCTGGAGTTTCACTTGCATTCCCGGGATGAAAAGTAGCTTATAACCTTTGGGGATAATGTAGTTCCTACTAGTGAAAGAATTTTTCAAATACAACTGGTAGATCCAGAGATTTGTGCGTTCAAACAAACAAACAAATTTCAGCTTTATTATTAGTATATAGATAGGTTTTTGAAATGAACTTTAAAAAGTTAAGCCTATATATTTTACTAAAATTTGTAAATTTTCATTGCTATACATATACACTAGCTGTTTGCCACAGTTTCGCCCGTATTCTTGACATGAAAAGTAGTCCATAGCACTTGGGGATAATGAAGCTGTGTCACTCAAGAGATGATGATTAAAATGTAATTAATGATTAAGGTGTAGGTTTATCTTTATTTATTGAATAGTAAGAGATTACAGATTAGAGAGATACAAGATTTATCAATCAATAAACATTTTAATATAAATAAAAACTAGTTTTAGAATAGAACTTTGGAGCTACTAATTCAATTCTGATTATTCTTTCATTCATAAAAAGCTACATTATCGCTGAGTGCATCTTTTTATTCCGGATATGTGGCTAAAACTGCATCTTACAACTAGTCATTAATATTCACAGGTGCATTCCAAAAGGTTCTACAACAATCATCAGACTGAGTAGATCTATCAACACAACATGGTATGAAGAGGAAGTGGCACCTTGCAGTCGGAAGAAATGCTGAAGAGGTGTTAAAATTAAATCATTCAATATCAGGAAATCATCAAATATTTTGTGTTACAAAGCAAGAATGGATGAGAGTGATGTCATCATATCATCCACCGAGATAATTAAAGGTAAGCAATAATAATCTCAACTCATTACTCAATATTTCATGACTCGATCATGTATAAATGCTTTGGATCAGAATAGACACACAGATAGATCATACCATAGAATATCATAAATAACTTTTATCCTGAACAAAAAATTTCAGACTCATATTATGATAGTACATAATTACAAGCTTTTATTTAACTTGTCATGTTAGTATATTTAGGTTGAATCTTGTATCAATTTGAACCCACTTCCCGGTGTTCAATTGATCTGAAATTTGGTACATATTATGTAAGTCCAATGACAATGTAATGATGTCATTGACCTGGTTTGATTATGGGCCGGAATGAAAAAGCATGGCCTTTTTTTACCCACTTCAAAAAGAAGGAGGTTAACAATTCGTCAGAATCTTTTATATATTTTTTTTATGTATGTTCTCCGATTACTCGGAGACGCCCAGACCGATTTCGGAAATTATTTTGTTTGTTTGAAAGAGTGTATACTTCAAAGGTGGTCCTGTGGTCAGCAGGTCAGGATCTGATGATGGGATCCTGGAGAAATTGAGGGAACTCTCAAAATTTTATAGGCATTTACAAAGTTTTTCAAATTTCTAAAGCTATACATATAAATAAATATTTGCATCTAGTAGTCGTCATCTTATGTTGCTGAGCTGATGATGGAAGGTACAAAACTCCTTAACGGTTAGGAGTTAATTCTTTAAATATTATATGAATGATGATGGAAGGTACAATGCTAATATGCTTATCGTAGGTCAGTGACACATCTTGAGTCTCTGACCTAGGAGACCTAGGATGAGAGATAATCATTGATTACACATAAGAAACTGAAAATTGTAAAATATTTTTTTTTAATAAAAAATAAAACCGCCTTCAAGTCACTAAAAAGCATTAAATTACTATGTAGGAACTCTAATCCGACAGTTTTGATGTCTGAAACTTTTTTTTTTCATATTATTATTTCATCGTATTACATGATATATTGTAGTCTATAAAATAAATAAATAAACAGTGGTTCTCAAGTAAAATGTCATAAGAACAACTGTCCCTTAAGTATTACCTTACCTAACACTAAACATGTGGGTGTTGCAACAAATGAACAGAACCAGAATGACATCAATGGACCGTGTTTATTTACTCGTTACGTGGTATCTACATGTAAGGTATATGTCACACCACTGGCGAGTTAAGCGAACACAACTGTGTGGCTCAAATTACTGCAATATGTGCTAAAACTGGGATTAAAAGCAATACTGAACGAACAGATAATAAGAAGGTAACCGAAGCAAGTCATGGATGAAAGAAGTGGTGTTGGTATGAGGCAGTTTTAACACTGGAGTGCAAAATTATGTATACCTATCCACACAAGCTGACAGGTTGATCGAGAGATACTTGCTCATCAAAATGACCAATTTTTATTAACAGGCGATCTTCAAAATTCCAAAAAAGAAATTAAATCTGTGAAAAAAATGCGTTTTGCAAGTGCGATTATGCGATTTCTCTTTATACCTGTCATCCTGTATAATATGCTGAAGAAAATCCTTATCAGAAGTCCTGCTAAAAAGGGGACATAAAAGTAATTATTACAATTTATTTCAAGCCATTTTAACATATAACTCGCTACGCTACTTGCATACAGTCGGACGCATGCCTGCAATAAGGTACATTATAATAACGATTGGCTCCGAGCAGTCTGACCTTCGCTCTTTACTCATGTTTGATCCGCTGTGAATTATGACACCGCACCTTTTGCGTTTTGTATCACTTTTGACGATTTCGCTCTATTTAGCGCGGCAAGAAAAGAGTGGGAGAGCTTTGAATGCCAAGGTCTTCTATGGGTGGCTATCAGATTTGTTTTTAATGGCCCCAGATGACAATATTTATTTTCAATTATGAAAATTCACTATTGATTCTATTATTGAATATCCTTGATTTTGCGATTGTGAATTGAAATCTATCAATCAAATCTCTATTCCACATACGATACTTTTTATTCAGGAAAAATCAGAACGCAGGCGAAACCGCGGGAGAGAAACTGTTACCTATATTTGGATATTTAATATAAAATCACGTTGATAACTTAAAATAAAGTTCGATAAATGATGGCCACGTATTTGCGGACTCCGACAGCATATAATATGCAGATAGTAACATTTGTATGGGTCAAATTATCTTAGTTAAATAAAGAGTTGTTAAGTGCTCTACTCCTAGTCGTAATCCGTTCAAACTAGGAGATGAGTCTATATTCCTGTCCACCTTTAGCACATTTGTCTTTCAAGCCCTTTTAAAGATACTTAGAAACAATACGGTATATATTTTGGCAACTATCGTTTTTTCGAGTTACTTTTCCATGTGTAAATTGTGCTTGCCAAAAATAATTCAACCATGTTTAATATTGTCAGGGAAATATGACATAAAACCTTGGGCGGACATTTCCCTGGGGTCGCGTGTGTCGTGTCCACGGTCATTTTTTAACATTCTAATTACATAACAAACACAAAGAAAACTAAGTTATTTGGACTTAGTTTTCGTGTATGATATCCTATTCATCTTATGAAGAAATTAAAGTTGTTGGTTTGATATCTCCGCTAAACCTTGATTGATTGATTGTTATATAGAATTTAAATATATTTATTAACCTGAAATATGTTAATTTACCAGTAAAAACTAAATTAAAGTAAAAAAAAAACAATGACTGCTAAACGAAATAATTATTTTCGAGTACGAAAACTTCTGCCAACATAAATGAGAGGTTGCGTGAATTCTTTTAAAACCTAATTATCTTGTGAAATTTAAAGCAATTCATTATAATTTTATGCAGTTTACTGTGGTAAACTGCATAAAATTGGAAGATTTTTTAATCTTAAAAGTCTTACGAACTTCAGTAAAAGTCCAACAATGGTGTAGGTTAGGTACTTCGTCTTGACTTCCCTCCCGACATGTTATCTCTGTTTATATTATGGCTTCAAGCACTTCGCCTGCTCTACTTTAACAGGAACAGCTTGCAATATTATGAGTTCATAAGTTACGACGCTTTAAATTCATATTTTAACGTTGTAGTAATAATGTATCTTTTGCCACTGCTAAGGGTAGAATAGGTATTGGTGCCGATTCTGTTGTTTACGAACTTAACTAATATTAGACAAGTCACCTCTCTTTCATTTTAACCTTATTGAAAAAAGATAGAACATTTTTAATGCTGTCAGTGTAATCCATACCGTCGTAATGTACGGGTAAATAGTCGTGACCAATAAAGATCGCCCTTAAATTCACGTTGAAATGTGTGATCGGATTAAACTGACAGGACTAAAATATAAAGAGAAAGACTTGCATCCCTTTCTTATATTTACTATTAGAAAGAGATATAGTGAGATTAAATTTATTTTAGTTCGTAAACAACAGAATCGGCACCATTGTGTGATTTAAATAGATTTCTTTTTAGTAAGCGGCCCTACAGACAAGCCAATAGCCTCATGATTATAGCTTTTTTCATAGTCAAAAATAGTAGTATCTGATTTTTAATGGCTGCTTGCAACGATTTCCAGAAATGTAGATGCATACGTTACCTATTCTTGCTGATGATATACAAACTTGTGTATTTACAGTAATGATTGAATCCATTCTTGGAAATGCACCTTATTCGTGAGTAAGAATTTTGAGTCGGTTCAACCATAGAGTAAACAAACATGATGAAATTTGTACTGTATACATGTGCGGCTTACTAATGCGAATGTAGACCGCAAGGTGAGATCATTTTTTGGTATTGTGTTGTTGTATTTTATGCGATGATTTAATAAATGTAATCTTAATACGTACTTAAACTGCGGCAATTTATCTGATAAGCTAAATTTAGTTATTAGAAAATTACATACCTGCATAATGCAAAGTATCGTACCTAACAACATGCATAATTTCTACTGCCTGTTCTTTAAGTGGATCAGGTAAATTACGTAAGATTTTTTTGGAAACCGTATGAATGCTTTATTTATAGTCGTATTCTTTAAGATTTTCTTTTATTATTTCCATCTCTGTAATTGATCCAATTCTTTTGATTTCTCCTTCGATATAGGTATATAGAAAAAATTATATTTATTAATAGATTTTATTATTAACAAGTGCTCCGTGGTTGTATCCGTGTTCCTAGGATAAAAAGTAGGCTGTGTTACTACTCTCTGGTCCCTAACTCGATGCAAAAAATACATCGTTCCATGAAATTGCTCCGTTGCTGCGTAAGAGAAGGGCATACCAATAAACACATTTTTGCATTTATAATATTAGTAGGGATTACACGAGAAGCTACTACAGTTTTATAACCTTACTAGCTAGCTGTTCCCCGCGGTTTCACCCACGTTCCTGGGATATAAAGTAACCTGTAGCCTTCGGGGATAATGTAGCTTCCTATTAGTGCATCCATTTTTCGAATCCTACTGGTAGATCCAGAGATTAGTGCGTCCAAATAAACAAACTCTTCAGTTTTATTATCCAATACCTTTAAATGAGATAATCGAGATAACGATAATCTTTAGGCGATGATAGCTCAGTGGTAGTGACGTCGGATGCCGAGACGAAGGTCCCGGGTTCGAATCCTACAATGAGCTTTCGGTGAAGGAAAACATCGTGAGGAAACCATAGCACGGTGGTAGGGTACTTTGTAGTACCCGCCTGGCTGGCTACCACCCTCAAGTTGAAAATCTGTCGCCAAGCACCTTTCGGTGTGTTCCGACAGCAGCAATTGAGACCCAGTTCCTTTCTAGGCTTTGTGTGTTTACCATCATCGGCCACATCATCACTGACCACGGTGAGATTGTGGTCAAACATAGGCCTATACACAGTAAAAAAAAAAAAAATCTGAATCTCGGAAACGGCTTCAACGATTTTCATGAAATTTAGTATGCAGAGGGTTTCGGGGGAGCAAAACGAGCAAAGATCGGTCAACCAGGTACTTAGTATAGATATAAACTATGATATACTAATTTACGTATTAGGTATATTTAGTATCATTTGCAGAAGTGAAACTCTATCTTCCTTCACCTTTGTCATGTCTATCACAACTTACGTTCTCTAATAAACTTTACAATTATAAATGACAATTATGACAGCAGTAATAACAATGATTTACTCAAGTGTCGTTGAGTTGCGGACATCTCGTAACGTGCACGTTTACTGTACAGTTTTATTGCGCTAGACACTTGTAGGGATTCCACGGAACGCAATTTAGTGTTCCAGTCTTATGCATGTTCAGATACTTCCTTGTCTATAATTATCTGTAAGGTTTCCGCTTATGATGCTTCTTTTCTCTTTGTGACGCAAACTTTGCCCTTTCACTTTGACTATTAAATGTTCTTTGTAGGTTGTGTTTGGCCAAGATCTCACAGTGGTCAGTGATGGTGGAGCCAAAGGTTGTAAGCACATAAAGGGAACTAGCTCTCATGTTTAGCTGTCGGAATACACCGATATGTGCTTCGCGACAGACTTTCAACTTGAGGGTGTTAGCCAGCCAGGCGGGTGCTACAAAATTCGAAGTTCCACCGTTCATATAATTCATTTCCTGCTATAAAGCACTGGACATTTCATAAATCTTTCAATAAAACAGTAAAGTAGGGCGAATTTATTAATTCAGTTGATTAATGGTCAGGACTGCTACATAATGTTGCATTATTGGTATTCTCATTTACACTGTGACATTCGTCGCTTCATCATCAGTAAACGATTCATTTTTCTTGTCGATTTCTTATGGTAATATAAACCGTGTATATCTATACGATCGTGTATTAAAGGTGACGTCGTAAGTCGACATTTGCCCATGCATGTAAAGTATGTACGATAAATAAAATTATGCTCCAATTTCTCGGTATGCTAATGCTGTGCTTGTGGGTAAGTAATGAGATTATGACAACCATCGACTGTTGCCCTTGACTTTATGGAGTTTTATTTCGGCTTTCGAAGGCTATGGCCGTGACTAATTATTGCCCATAAGTCTTCCAATGCCAGTGGTAAATCAATAAAGCACCATAAAACTTGCAACACCAATCAAGATTATCACGATACTTTTAATTAGCAAAGTTTTAAGTTAGTGCTGACATTATGTTGGTAGGAACTTGGAGAGTTTCCGCGTAACAAAATGGTGAGGTTCTTCTTTAAATTAGTCTCTAATTTTCTGGAAACACGAACAGCATACAAGTCAAATAAGCCATCCATTGACTCATCCCGTTTCTCGCGAGGAGTCAAAATATTATAGAACTCAAGATAAATAAAGTTCATTACCATTTTGTTATGCGAAAGCTCCGCTGGTAAAGTTAAGGTTTTGGCATAGAAAGCAGATATCGATCCTAAAGGCTAAACCACTTATTTCCTATTCAAGAAAACTAAAAGTTTATAATTCAAGTGAAAAGTACCCTTAAACCTAGAGTCGGACTGAAATAGCTGTAATTTCCTATTCCAGCTGAATACATGCAATGAAGGTGCGGCGCAAGTGTCAGCGTGACCTTGGTGTTACGTAACCGTATGCAAACTTGGGGTGTGGTCTAAGGGAGAGCGTGAGCGACTTTATAGTTTATTATTTAACTGAAAAATTAAGTTTTTATGCGCGTTTCAAGGAATTTTCCACGCCCTTGAAGTAACCCATGTTATACTCACTTGAAGTGGTTATTAAGTATAATATATATATGACGTTATCAACTATAACAAAAAAAATAGAAGAGAAACTTCACAAGCATTTGAGTGAATAGTATTCATTTTAGACAAATTATAATTTTAAAACGAACGTTTACCCTTAGAAACGATTGTAAGATACCTACATTATTTTAATAAAGAAATGGCTACGGTTATATTAAAAATACAAACGCAGTGTAATGTTAAAATAGGTGTTCCCCAAGGTACGATTTCAGGTCACTTTTTGTTCCTTGTCTATATTCATGATTTATTAAACAATAACTTTTATTTAGCTGAAAATTGAGCTTTATATTGAGTGTTATGTATATAAACGTGTTTTATGCATAAACTTCATTTAAAAACTGAAGCTTTTACTATTAGTTTATAAAAGAGACCGTATCGCAAATCCGCTGCACGTAACAGCTCAGAACTGAAGGGGCAATTATATACACTTCAAGTAAACGTACACTGTTAAAAGTCTTATGCCGTGATAAAACGACGCTTTAACTATCCTAGCCATTTATTTTAAGCTTTGCGCTTTTAAAAGCTTTATTGCATGTTGGCGGAAAGTGTTAGTTATTGATGTTTAACTGCTATTAGTGATCATTCGTGAAGTTTGTTGTAATGCTTTGGATTCATATCTAACCCGCTTGTCACGCGAACTGAAGTGTACGTTCATCACTTAATGGATTTATGATAATCCTTCCTTAGAAAGAAATGAGAAAGTTTGCTTGGATGATTGCTGGTATATGTTGGTCATTCAGAAGAAAACTGACTGTCAGATTAAATGAAAAAAAAATCTTCTGTAAAATGGAAAAACCTTGAGATGAGAATTAAAATAATATGGATGTAGATTAAAATGTTCAACCGAAAGATTAAATTAAAGCACAGTTTAAAAAGTAAGGCGACCTTAACGATAAAAGGGCTATAAACAATATGCCCTTGGCCTTGGGCCTTATTTTTTAAACCCACGTGGAGGATGGAGTCATCATTTAAGGTCATTAACTCACGACAATATCGACAGATGGCAGATTAATATTTTGGATATGAGACCGTGAACTTATTTTTATCTGCATCGAGATTTAATGATGACGTGGATTTCTGTACACTCAGCTTCTTAAAAAGTCCAATCTATACCACTGAATACGTAATAGTACAGTCTACTATTAATAAAGCTGAAGAGTTTGTTTGAACGCGCTAATCTCTGGATCGAAAATTGTTTCATTAATAAAAAGCTACATTATCCCCGATGGTTAAGCTACTTTTTATCCCGGGAACACGAGAGAAACCGCGATGTACAGCTTGTTATGGATATTGATCACGAATATTATAATCGACTTGCATGATATTATAGCAAATCACTACCTAACTACATAAAAAAAATCGATCATATGTTTTGCTGTTAAATTGAAATCGCAAAAAACTTTCTTGAAATTCGCGATCACTAAGGATTGAATTAGCATATTTACGACATTCACTGTATAAACTAGTTATAATTTATGTTTATAATAAAACAGTATTTTAGTGTTACATTGTAACTTATTAAATGAAAAAAGTTTTTTACCTCACGAGCGGCAGACTGGTAGTAAACCAGTGAGTAGTCTATTGCTACTTAGCATGCAAGCCTTAGGACGTGCACCCTCGTCGCAACTAATTCACTATTTTATGAATACTGTTTTTAATGCATTCCAAAATGGGGTTATTAATATAATGTTTAATGGGTATGTTGTAATGGATTCAAATCAATGCTATAGTCTTTTCATAGCTGACTCTTACATAGGCTTATTCCACGTTTTTGCGTTTTGAATGTCTTATAGGGGCGATTCGGGGTTAAATATTGAATACCCAGACAATAAACGTTTATTTTTTTGAGTTGTTAACGTTATTATGTATGTTCTTGATCTCTTATTTGAATAAAACAGTATCAAAAGTCAACTGTCGCGGTATCGGTGTATACAACTGTTTTAAAAAAAAAAAACAATTATTGATCTTAGATATTTTTTGTACTCTGTAAATGTTCACTTACAATAATAGAACTCCTCATAATGTATTTCAAAACAGAGTCTTAAGTTTTTTTTGTTATTTAAAAGTAATAAAATAACGCCTAAATGCATTATCTCATCCAGCCCACCTCACTCCTACTGCCTCTTCACACATTTCGAAATATAAGAAACAGAAGGTACAAACATTATTCCACTGCTTTTTCGTTACTTTTTATAAAGAGATTTTTAAATTATTCTTTGTTTTATTCCATTATATTGTTGAGTCTTTGCCAATGTTATTATGGCGCTGTTGAGTAAGAAATATTAATTAAAGCCTTTTGTTTTGTAATGTTGTTTGACTTGTAAACACCGATAAGACATAAACAATACGATAATACATACCAGTTGTTTTATTCTATAAATATACAATATTTACAATTATTTACAACAAATATACAAACTATATATAAAAAATTTCCTCGAGGCGGCCGCTGCTGCCAATCAACGGCAAGGTTCCCAGAAGGCTGGCAGCGTTCCCTCTTTGTATGGCCAAGCTAACGCGTTGGCGGAAAAAGCTCCCCGCCCGCCGGTCCCCTGTGACCTCAATTAATTTTGAAGATAATGTTCGAGAAAATCGGCGAGCCTCGGACCCCCAAGGACCCATGGTCTCGACCGCAAAAGGCAAAAATAAAAAATTTGGGCCAATAGAAGCGTAATTTTTGGATTTAGAATTTTCCGCACCAGCTGCAGCCGCTCCTGCAACTCTACATGTCGCTGGCATACGATAATTAATAATAATAATTATAATCATCACCAATGTCAGTTCAATCGATTTTCATTCGATATTGTAATCGATAGTCGCATTATCGGTGTTAAAGTGAAAGGTCGTTTGATAAATATTATTAATAATATTTTTTATATCAAATAACACTTTCGATCCTAACTTGGCAATAGTGTAAAGTTTTTTTTTTAATCCAAAAATTATTTAAAATCGGCTCGGTAAATCAATTGTATAGACCTATCAAATACAGATAGCCTGCCTAGGTACTTTTTTAATGCTAGTAAGGAATGTAACTTCATCACCAGTTTTTATGATTTGATATCATATCATTTGCAATGTGCATTGTGCATAGTAATTACTCGTAAGTCCAGTCTGTTCTGGTGTCTAGATATTGCTTTTTTAACGCGAACAAGAGCTGTTAGCAAGTTTAAATTAAAACAATTCAATTGCACGCTCTATATACGTTGAATTGTTTATTTATAATGAGTATGAAGTGTTCGTAGACCAAATGTGTAACATTCGGCGCTTATTTGATCGCACTGATAACAATTCTTGCGTGGATTTTTTCGCGGAAGCTAGAAATTGTTTCTATGGTAACTCAGTAAAAGAAAAAAAATATATCTGGTACGTTGTTCATTCGTTTTTTTTTTCTTTGATGGCGGTATTTTTAAGTGCAACATATTTTGAAATGACGTCGTCGACTCCAGTGATAAAAGTCGTGGATTCGAACCCTACAAACATAGTGAGGAAACCATGGTGGTAGGGTAGGTACTTGAACTACCTGACTGGCTGCCTACCCTCTAGTTGAAAAGCGGTGGCTACAGGTGCCAGTTACCTTCTAGGCTTGGTAAAGGCTGGATTTAAATTTACAATGATGAACATTGACCCCATATATCAAAAAATCCTACTCGCTCAAATCAAGTGACTCCCAGATGACTGTTGTTTACTTTTAACCATCTTGTTTGAATCTCGCTACTGCATTTCTATTCCATGGTGACCACCACTCGATTTAAAGGCTCCCTTTTCACTTTATGCCTTATGTGCTTGTTAAATAATAATTTTATACTTAATTTCAGATAGACTGTACTTCGCAACCCTAAAAACAGGCTACAAACCGAAACCGACGCGGAACAGTAAATACTTCCACATAGAAGATGACATCGTCTACGAGAACTTCTACTTCGACTTTGGACCCTATCACCTATGCCATTTGTATCAGTTTTGCAACAAACTCAACGGGGAGCTTGACAGGAACCCGAAGAAGAAGATCGTATTCTACACAAGCAACTCTGAGACTCTTCGACTCAATGCCGCCTATCTTATTGGGAGTTATCAGGTTTGTACCAAATTGATTTTCTATAGCGTTTAGCTGTTTTCAATAAACTTACATTCAGAGATAAATTTCTCCATAGGTGATCAGCATGATGTCCGACTTGGGACTCGAGTTCGTCTCCACCATGTAGCTAAGCCTTGGTCGTTAACACAAACCTGCGTTGTTTCATGAATTGTTGGTTCTTTTCTCTCTGCTGTCCTTTATGTGATAGAACAAAACGAACGTTAAATACTAGTCAATAGTTCGGTTGCATAAAGCGCGGTCATAGTACGGTTTTAGTTAGGTTACGGTTATAGTTAACTTTAACCGCCGAAAGAAAGCAAACTGGGTTGCTCGTGTTACTTTAACTAAAATTTTAACCGTAACCATAACCGACCGAGGGAGATCGGTCATCGTCAAAGTGACTACGGTCAAAGCATGGTAAGAGTTAAGTTAACTTTGACTATAGCTTTAACTAAAAGTACGAGCAACCGACCCTAATGCTTTGAAACAATCCACACTTTTTCATTGTTAAGTTAACATAAGCTTTTAGAACGAAAACAAAGTAGATCAATAATAAATATTATTGATAACAATCGGTGAGTGGGAAATGCGCCCACGCGACGTACGAGTATCTCCTCACATTTCCCAGCTATATCACGTGGTGTTATTGAATAATGGATGCGTGGGAATACATTGTCCGCCGCGTAATCCCCAATTAGGCGAGGCTTAGATTTCCAACGCGGCCTTTATTTTACATTTATGTACCTTTATGTTCGATTGCTTTTTTCCGCGGATTCGCTTGGGAATTGACTACTTTTTGTAAGTGACGTTCTAAGCTGATGTAGAACAAAAAGGAAAACAAGGGACTTTATGTAATTGATAGAAACATTATGGGAAGCAAATGTATATTTAAAGTAATTGAAATGATATTCGTGTTATATAAAAGTTTATTTTGGCTGAAAAATAGCGCGGAAGCACCTTCCTGATTTAACAGGGATATTATAAGTTATTTTGTCAAACTATGTGATGTTACATGCAGATACTCAATACAATAATTATATAAAAGGTAATGGTGGCGCTGATTATCCATACCTTGACTTTTAGATAACGTTAATAGATGGAAATACATGAGTTTTATACTTTATTTAATAGCATTCCTTGTTATGTTGGGAAAATCCGCATTTTACTTACCCGTGGAGACCAGGGGGGCTAAACGGCCGCGCGAGCAATATTGCTATGCAATTCATATCTCGAATTTACAGCCGAGCCAAATGTTTTTTTAATTATTTGTTGAAAATGAAATCAATTTAAGCAATAAATTTACAATTTAGACAAATTACAGCATAATCTGCTGTAAATTTGAGATACGAATTGCATAACAATATTGCTCGAGTGGGCCGTTTTAGCCCCCCTGTTTTGTGTGACCACCCAAAAATTGCACAAGCTTAAACCGATGCGGTAGAAGATTTAGGCCTGCAGAATATTAGTTTACAACAGAATGGAAACTAACTACCCTGACCTTAAACTATCGTACCGTAGCGCATGCGAGCGCTAAAGTAATAAACATTATAGCATGCATTTACTAAAGTGTTTCTACTCTCAACATTTGTTACTAAAATAAACATATATTTGCAGTAGTACTTCTAATAACAAAATACAGCGGATAGTGACTGTACATCATCCATACTCATCTATACTAATAATAAAGCTGAAGAGTTGGTTTGTTTGAACGCGCTAATCTCTGTAGTTACTGGTCCGATTCGAAAAATTCTTTCATTAATAGGAAGCTACATTATCCCCGAAGATAGGCTGAAACCGCGGGGAACAGCTAGTATTTTATAAATGCACGCAGGTAGCCTATGAAGCCTATGGAGAACGATATAGGCAACTTTTTACTATATAGCCTTTTGGGAACGCGTGTTAGTTCATTAAAAAAATAGCCAACCTAAACCACTCTGTAAATTTATCAGAGGAATACAGTCACTTGTTTCTATAGCCATAAAGTCATGTTGTTACTAAAGATAGAACGATGTAACTCTTCGAATTTAGCCGTTGACATCTAGATGTAGCTTGATCCTGGCGATAAATAACTTCATTCAGCGTCACTTAACATCATGTCATAAATGACGTCTCACGGCTACGCCATATACGGATGAAAAGTACTATAAAGTATTTGTTAATAGGAAATTTGCCTCAATAAAAATTAAATAATTAAAAAAAAATAGTTATATTCCATAATGTAATTCTATTTCCATATGGGAGTGGGCCACTCGTAATAAGAGTACGGTCTTTTATTTGCTACTATAATTAATAATCCTACAAATATTTTAAACGTGAAAGTTTGTATGTATGTATGTTTGTTGCTCTTTCACGCAAAAACTACTGAACGGATTTGGATTAAACTTGGCACATAGATAGATCATACCCTGGAATAACTTATAGGCTACTTTTTATCCCGGGAACGCTAGTGAAACCGCGTGGGACAGCTAGTTTATCATAAACGCGTATAAATTGATGGTTAAATAAATTGTCTTGCTTAAGGCAAGCCCTCAGCGAGCCGGATGACCCTATTACATTAGCTCAGATCGAAGCTGACGAAGCTCGTAAAAGTACACAACACACTACACACAACCGAACACGCTACCGTCCTCGACGGCGAGGACCGCCGCGACGTCCCACTCAGTCTCGTCCCGTTCAAGTGGCCCGAGCTGCCTACAGTAATCCGACCGCCCCCAATTAGTCGTAACTCGTACAAAGTCCTCCCCCTCCTCCGGTAACGCCCTGAGCCGAGGTTCGTACCCCATTCGGGGGTGCCCTCAGGCGTTGTTACCTAAATATTACCCGGCTGAGAGCCCTCTGCGCTCGCCGATTTGTCCGGTAAGGTTGTTGCAGCCATCTGAGGCTACCAACTTAGTCCTTTCAAAAAAAAAAAAACATAATTCTAGATGAAGGCAAATTCAATGAAGTACCTAATTATCTTACTTTTTTCTTCAGATAATATACTTGAACGCTAGCCCAGCAGCGGTGTACAAGCAGCTGACAGAGGGTTCCGAGTGGTCGCTGCTGACGTTCAGGGACGCGTCCGGCGGGCCGCCTCTCTTCGACATATCGCTGTTGGACGTGCTGCATGGCATCAAGGTGGCCCACGACGCCAGGTTCTTCGACTTCGAACACTTTGATGAGGACCAGTATTTGTTTTATGAGGTTAGTGTTGGTAGATCCAATTTCTATGTTGAGTTTGAGTTGTCTGTATTTATGATGAAATTTGGCACGCTGGTAGATTATACCCTGGAATAACATAGGCTATTTTGTACCGCAGGAAAACATCGGATCCCTCTTCTTCACACACAGACAGTTCTTTACTGTATCATTATTCTATAATAAATAATATGAATAAGGTCTATGTTCACCGACTAGAAAACGGTCCGATATATTATAATCAGTATGAATTTACGTAGGAAAAAGTCATCGTAACCGCCCGATTATAATTTATCGGTATTTTTGTAGGTGAACATTGACCTAAACACATTATTGTGACTAACGAACGTTAAATACCGTACTTTAGTGTCAGTTTTTCCCGTGATCCCCGGAATTACAGTTTCGATTGGATTTTTGAAAAATCCTTTTCGTGTATCTAGGACTTAGGCTGTGTTAATTTGCCAGACAGTGTATGATAGGATTATACATACAGATATATCCATTTTAACTTTCATGTAATTCCCAACAGAAAGTAGAAAACGGTGACCTGAACTGGATCGTCCCCGGTAAAATGCTGGCGTTTTCCGGCCCCCACCACCGGTCCCGGCTGGACCGGGGCTACCCCCTCCACAGCCCCGAACACTACCACCAGTACTTCCGAACGTACAACGTGACCACCATCGTACGACTCAACAAGAAGTCGTACGACGCGAGGCAGTTCACAGCCCACGGCTTCGAGCATAGAGAACTGTTCTTCGTCGATGGTTCGGTCCCGTCGGATTTGATCGTGAACAGGTTTATAAGGATTTCTGAAGCCGCCAAGGGTGCTGTTGCTGTGCATTGTAAAGGTTAGTAATGTTTATTTTATTAATTGTCCCCTGCGGTTTCAACCAGGGTCGTGGCTAGCCTACCATTGCCCTACCTTAAGAAATACCATCGACTATGATAATATACCAGTACACTGTCGGTTCATAGTTTGATATGGTTGAATAAAAAACCTTAATCCTTGGCGAATAAATATTCTGACATATTGACATTCTTCACACACGATTATCTGATCCCAAACTAAGCAGAGCTTGTACTATGAAAACCAGATAGCTGATATACTACAAATATTACTTTTTTGTTGTAAATACATACTTATATAGATAATTACACCCAGGCACAGGACAAAAAGACATGTTCATGCACACAAATGTTTGTCCTGGATGGTAATCGAACCCAATCGATTTCACCCGTGCTTCCGCGATGTTTTATTGCGCGGTACCCTAATTATTTTTCTAAAATAAAACTAGCTTAAGTTACTCTTTATAATATAGGTGATCTGTCGGTGAAAGTTCCGGCAAAATCGGTCCAGCGGTTTCGGATGCATTTAGTAAAAAGCTGTTATTTTGACATTACACAGTCACTTCCATTTAATTTATTTGTATAGAATGTCCTGTTGGGCGTCGCCACCATTTAATACAGCTTTAATAGATTTCCTTTTATTTCTGGGAACTTATTTTGAAAATTTCATGTGGAAAATAAGGTTAGCTAGCTAGCTAGCTAGCAAGCTATCAGTGACATCCGCTTCCAGATGGCCGACGCCCAATAAATTAAAAAAGGAGTGTATGTAATTAATGACGTTTGTTTGTGTGTAGCGGGTCTGGGTCGCACGGGCACGTTGATCGCGTGCTACATGATGAAGCACCACGGGTTCAGCGCGCGCGAGGCCGTCGGCTGGCTGCGCGTGTGCCGCCCGGGCTCCGTCATCGGCCACCAGCAGTGGTTCCTCGAGAAGTTAGTACCGCTATCTGGCTATTTCACTTTCATCGTTATGAATTGTACTAATTCTGTGGTTTACAATCTAAACTATAAGGATAAGAGAAATAAGTATAAGAGATATAGTGAAAATAAATTAGTTAAAGTCAAAGAAAAATAATCCTTAGTTATGCAGTTAGGCTCGTTTGTTATCATACAATTTATTAAATAGCTTATCTATACCTTATGGTAAATGGATAAAGTTATTTTTTCTGTCTATATTATGACGAATGATTTATCATAAGTTATAGGAACCCATCAATATTAGGAAAGTTACTGTTGTGAGATCAATTTAGAAATTTCTAAAATGACGGTCAAACTCCAAAATGCTTATCCAAAATTGTGTTACTCTCGTAGGGCTGAAATATATCTTTCTATTAAAATTAGAACAGTTATATCAAAGGAACCAAAACATCAACGAACGAAAACTTTACTTACAAAATGTCAAGAAACATTTGTTGAAAAAATGATATGTATTCCAGTATCCAGCCGCGAATGCACGCAGAAGGCGAGGCGCACAGACGTCGGCACAACATCACTTCGTTCCCCGTGTTCACTCGCGGCATATACAGCGACCTGCCTCCAGAACCGCCACTCAAGCCCGTCGACGACAAGCCAGTGTCGCTGCAGACCATACTACATGCAAATAAGAACTCTAAGGTAAGTAAAATAAGGTTGCCAGAGCTCATCGAGGATGTGTGCTTAGAACTGTTAACTAATGCTTTAGAGATTCTGAGATGCCTCGGGTGTTGCACGGTAATAGCTTATCACCCTGACCCTGGTAGCCTGGCCGTATGCTTTGCCGGGCCGACATTATGGTAAAAAAAAGTTCTAATGTAAAAATAACTAAATACCTTACAGCTGGACAACGTAAATGCGTTAAACGCGAACGAGACAGACTCCGAGAACAACGTGACCACAGTGATCGGCAAGTACAAGACCACGCCCACTCCAATGCTGCCAACTAAAACTGTATTCACGCCCAAAATGAACTACATGCTACCAACTAACAACATCAGAAACGCTAATAACACCAATTTGAAACAACAACCCAGGATTATTAACTCCACCCTCAAGTCTCACTACGCATCCAAGACATCTACTTTCCCGCCAACGAGAAGTGCCAATTCCCAAGCCAATAAGTTGGCGATTGGCGCCAAACCCTTCTCAGGTAAGAACAGCTTCCACGGCCAACGCGCCAACCTGGCTCGACCAGCATTAGGATATACCCACGGTGCCAGTCCACTTAAAACTTTTACAAGAAAAACTGTTACCGTCAGCAAAATATCAAATGATACACCAGTTGTGAACACGCTTAGCAACGTAACTTCAACCTTGTCGGCTTTGACTGAGAACTGCCATTTGAACGGTAAAAATCGCATCCCATCCGAGCCGAATCTCAAAGTTGCGCAAGCAAAGCCCACAGCCGCAAACGTGAATTCGCGTAAGAAATTAATCGTTAGATCTAATTCGAGCTCTCGTAAAAAGCTACCGAAGAGCAATCTTCCTAAAACTGCTTTGGAGTCGACTCAGGATCTGTCTTCCAGTGATACGAATGTCACTAATATATCTGCCGACTCGCTGGAAACCCCATTTAGATTTAGGCGGAAAAGGGATAAATCCAACAGTCCAGAGCCGATGGATTGTCTATCTAACTCTGTCATCACCGCTGACGTCACACCGGATAACTACGAAGAAACTAATAACTCCCAAGGTAATAAGTTATATAAAATAAAAGCGTTGCGAAAGAAATGCCCCGCGTTCGGTGTAAGCCTTATAAAGAAGGATGGAGTGCAAACTCGATCGAGTAGTTGCGCTAGTAGTTCGACTGTCAAGAAGAAATGATGCTCGTGAATCAGCGACGTACGGTCGACGTTTTTATGTTTGCACTAGAGATTATATAGGTATATAGTGTGCGAGGCACATGATGTTGTATTTACGTTGATCGATCTGTTTAGACGCATTAACCGACTGAAAACTTATTGAATTCATATCAAACATTACTGCGTTAAAAGACACCGTCTAAATATTTCGATCGGCTACTTTGATGTATAGAATAGTAGTGTATATATGCTATATGTCGTGAACCCCACGTAATGTTAATAATCTCATAGCGTAGTCGTATACACCGTAATTAATGACATACAGGTTGATCGGATTGAAAAATAAACTATATTATATTATATGTTTGTATTGTTTTGTTATTAATTTTGACATTGGCGCTGATTCTATCTCTTTCTAACAAACATTATTGAAAAAGGATAGACAATATTTAATGTTGTCTATTTATTGGGCGAATAAAGATGGGGAAATATTCACTTAAAAAAATCATTTAATATGTTTTCGGTGGAAAGAGATATAATTTCGTTTGTAAACGATAGAATCAACATCATTATAGCATATACATAAGTAATTAAATGCCCCTAACTAAACATTACCATGCTTTATTAAATAAAATTTATATATTTGTTTATTTTATCATAATATTAAACAATCAGTTGATCAATATAATATGTAGATGTATAAGGAGAAATATTTTTGTAGTATATAACATTTTAATAAGTGATTATGAAAAATGCCATTTTCTTTTAGCTTTTATTGAGCTTTCTGTTATTTAGCGATTTAATAATATTTTCGTTTTGTGATTTTACATTTCAATATAACATAATAATTGTGACAGTTTATTGGAAAGTAGATATGTATGTATAGCTACTTTTTTCAGAGCTTTATGTACAATGAGATACGTATATCATATTTTTCTGTAGGTTCTTTATGATGTGTCTCAATATTTTGCTAATTATGGTAAATTTTTACTTGTTTGTTTTAATTTCAGTGCAATTTTAACGACATTTTATAGGTAAGTATATATAATAGATTTCGCTTTATTTCCGAGTGTGCATTAAGTATTAGGTATACAATTTTATTAAAATAAATATTATGTCGGTACTTGCACGGTCACAAATCCTGTGTAACATGTTTTGTGATTGAATTATATAAATAAATTGTTGTTTTTAATTAGTTTTAGATCGTGTAAAGTGTCTAATGTTGTTAGTTCTCGAATCTTTTGGTCACAAACAAATGTACAGTCACGGTGAAAAGTTTTTGTCGCTTTTTACTCGGTGTATTTGTTTCAAGAGGTTACAAATGTTGTAATTTTGTTTTTGATCACCATGTTGCTGTATTTCTATTATTTGCTATATCTAATTAGTTTTTACCATGACTGTACTTAAAAAACTGAGCCTAAATAAAAATGTTCCCGTTAAAATGTACGCAACTGTACGAATTTAGTGTCATATCAGATTTGTACGCGGTTTCATAATAAACATGACGACACATCTCAAATGTGCAGATTTATTGTATGTTTCGTAATAACGTATGTTGTGTGTTTTAAAGACTGTTGTCTATGCCATTTTTAATAGTTTAAACATATATATTGTTTATGGAATACTGTACTTACAATATTTATCTTATTAGAATGGAATTGCCAGGTTAAATATATCTTTATAAATACTATTGTAAAATCTGAAAAGATATCTACATTTAGTAGAAACATTTTGATTTATAATAAAATCATTACTATATCTGTCCTATTGGTAGATACTGATAAATGTTATATGTATAATATTATAATTAATAACATATTGAAGTTCCTATTTAGGTTACTTTTGTATATAAGCATACCGATTAATTGAGACGGTTACTGGGGCCGTGGTCTGAGATTAATATAACAAATTTATTGAACAAGTGTTTTTACAATCTATACGGGAAATATGGAAAAGGTTTTATAAAGAGGCGTGGTCGTAAAAGAAGAAGAGGTCTTGAAGAACCTCATGCTGTAGTCTCTTGGGAGAACCACAGCAGGGAGCTAATTCCACAAACTAAGCGACCTTATTGGGAAGCTCCTTTGAAACCGCACAGTGCGATACCGTTTAAGTTCCAGTGCGTGATGGACAACCGTCTTAATTTAAACGTTATGCCTATAGTAATATAATTGTAAGTACAGTATAGTTTATAGTGACGTTGTATACGCTTCAGGGTGCGGCAGCTGAAAGAGTGGCTCATTTTATGTATGTATGTATATATATATAACTATGAATAACGTTAATTTATAGGTATTTTGTAGTTATTGAAACTCTGTTGGATATGGTTGGTTTGATTTGGAAATGCAGTCTCTTTTTCCATTTTACGAAGTTTATGTTAAAATTAATAGAGTACCTTACCGTCTGGGTGTAAGCGACCGCGTAGGGAATCTCATACCAGGAATTCGGTATATAATAAAAATACAAAAATAACTTGGTTTCGCTTAAAACATAGAGAAAAGTTTACTCAGCAATTTGCTGAGTAAACTACCATATTCTTTTGGTGGCTTAGTACTAAGATTTAGTCAACATAGGCCTAAAGGCAAGGTTAACACACAAATATATCACAAAATTAAAGTGTAAAGTCTCAACTTATACTTTAACTTTTTTTTAATGAACGATGTGAATCTACATACTGAATCATAGATATAGATGAAGCTGTATTGCAAAGAAATAAGGCTTATTTTCATATCTCTGGCTACTGTCACCCGCACCAAGCTACAACGTACGGATAGTAAATTAATATTTGGTTGAATAGACTGCAGTTTCAGATTCCATATGTTTTGTATTGATATTTAGGTATGTGACTTTATTATGCAAATCTTCATTTATATTTTATACGTTGTTGTTATTGTATTTTTTTTTAATTCTATTCAATATTCTGTGGAATCGGCAGCCAATCTCACATATTTAGAGTATGCTAGATACCCCAAGCGTGCTCGGCAAGTAGGTACAATAAAGCAACATGCCGCGCTTCTACTTGAATTTATTAGCGCCAATGGCAAGTCGTGTCGTTAAAAACATAATATTGCTAAATTGTACCTTATCTAAATACTCAAAGGGTAGTCAATGGCAAATAAACATATAAATTAAGAAAAACGGGCACACCAAGATCGGTCTCTCCGTCGCTTGGTCATTTATATGCAATAAAATATGGAGTTCTGTTGCGGAAGATCCGCGACGGAATTTCCGAGTCATGTGGAGCTATACAATTTATAATTTCAGGGGAAAATATGGCACGCTTGGATTCATACTATTTATAGACCATGCAGTAGTCTAGCCTACACTGAATCTGCGAAATCACTTTTATATCAGGTACTAAACTCCTCAAGATTTAAAAATCCATATTTGACATCTATCTCTATACCAAGATAAAAAGATGACAATGATAAAATCTATGGTCAAATCTGACTTCATAATTCTTGAGGAATTTAGGACTATCATGACAAGTATATTACTTTATTTTAAGTATAAATTGATTTTGTACTTACATAGATACCTCGTTAATCTTCATGTCTATAAGTCTTTTTACCATTTGATTCTTCCTGTTTATTTTTTAGTTCCTTTAAAAATGAAAAAGTGAGTTTCAAAAGAATTATGTTTTATATTAAATATTTTTATATGATATATTTACGTTTTATGTTGGTATGTCGGCGATGTGGATATAGGGACCAGAGCGTTGTAGGTATACAAGTTCGTAGGTACTACATTGTTTTGAATCTGTTGTATAGATGTAGTTTTAAAATGTATAATTTAATAATAATTATGTTGTGATCTGGAGATCTAATCAGTTACTAATGTATGCACTATTACCGTTAGGTATACTTTATGTATATAAACGAAGTGTCACCACATTGTGGTGAGAAACGCTTGTGCTTAATGAAATTAAAAAGATATATTCCAATTTAATTTGTTGTTTTATTTACAAGATTCATGATTTTGTACAGAATTAAATTGCGTGGATACGGATTCAAAAATATTTAGGCTGTGTATCCACACAAGCTGTCGAACGAATCAAACCAATGGATATCGCTTCATAAAAATATAGGTTTCCATTTTGATACCAACACATTTTATAGTCCTTGGAAATGAGCGTTATGAATTGCGTTGCCACCAGAGTTGCGTAACTAGGATTGTGTTTTAGCATGCTAATATGCCTATCCTACTAAGGCAGCAAACAAGCATACGGCCCACCTGATGGTAAGTGGTTACCGTAGCCTATGGAAGCTTGCAACACCAGGGGTATCACTCGCGCGTTGCCGACCCTGCAAGAAACCTTCACACCCTTTTTGAAGAACCCCATGCTGTAGTCTCCTTGGGAAAACCACGGCGGGGAGCTTCCACAACCTGAGCTTCCGTCCATGACTTTATTCTCACACCTAAGCAAGTCAGGTTGAAGCGATGCTATAAGCTGGCTAAAACACATCTCTGATGCATCTCCGGTGGAAAGGCAAATGGAAACCTCCATCACATGACTTAGAAGTCATACTCGGAGACTATGACAATGAGCCTGGCGACAGCGCTGCCGGCGAACTGCCCGCGCTGGTACAGCGACATGGTGAGCTCCAGCTCAGCCACTTGAGGACCGCCCAGCGAACACGTCAGGGATATCACGCAGATATTGTTTGACGGACGCATGCTGTGGACGATGGGTCAAAGTTAACGTCGAAGAGTAAAGTACTTGAGTTTACGGTGAAGGAAAACATCACGAAGAAGCAATAGCATTGCCAGCTAAGCTACTACCCTCAAGTTGAGAATCTGTCGTCAAGCACCAATGGTGTCTTCTTCTTCTTGTGAGCCAGTTCCATCTCGGCTTCGTGTGCTTATCAACTTCGGCCACATCATCACTGACCTCCTGAAGCCTGATAGTAAGTATCACCAATTCTATTGTATTTTTCCTCGACGATCAGACCAAATGCACAAAGATACATAGAAGACTGTACTCACTCAAAACATCTGAAGTCAGCAGGCCTCACCCCGAAGGAGGCCTGCACGTTGATCATCCTCATCTCGAAGCTCACGATGGACTCCCGCCACGAGGGGCCGTGCATTGTGAATAAGTCCACCTGGGAACACTCGTGTAGCATCAGTAAAGAAATGTCATGGGATATGGGATATTATTAAATCACTAAAAGTCTGAAAGTGGTAAAGCGATGATAGCACACTGGTACTGACTGTAGGGTACTCTGTAATACCTGTCTAGCTGGCTACCACCCTCAAGTTGAAAATCTATCGCCAAAATCCTTCTGGTGTGTTCCGACAGCTGCACTTGACAGCCAGTTCTCCTCTAGGCTTTGTGTGCTTACCATCATGAGCCACATCATCACTGACCACGGTGCGATTGTGGTCAAACACAGGCCTATACATAGTAAAAAAAAAGTGGTGGTATGTGCACTTAGAGTACCCACGTAATTACATATGCTTGTTTTTTTTCATATTATGCTTATTTCTATCTATTGTCTTGCAGAGTCAAATAATTGTTTCTATCCTACAATGTGACTTCCCTATTCAGAATTTATCCGATGGGAAGATCTTGTAAATGCGGATAACCGAACCGATAGAGGTTAAAAAGCGTAAATTGCTCTGCCAACAGTTGATGAGCATCCTGCAAGTCAAAGAGCTATCCTATTAATGTGGACTCACGCTTCCAGCCGGCAGGTAGATGTTGGCGACGAAGGTGATGAAGTTGTAGCTGTAGGTGCTGGGCTGCTGCAGGCACGACCAGTCGCCCACGGGGCACGAGCGCCGGATCCGAGTGCACCTACTGTACATTACGTAATAATAAAAATCTTTATTCACAGAAAAATAAATATTTTAACAAATTAGATTAAGGTTTGTGAATTCTGAGCTAGATCTAAACCTTACAGAAGTGTTACAGAAGTCAGTTAGTACCCTTTCCCCTGCAATAGGATCTAAATTTACTTAGTTTATGTAGAAATGTGGACAAAATTGAAAATTAATAAACTTTTATTCCGCGCATTTGAGAGTGTATGCATTTGTGTCCGTGTGTGGATTCGCTGCGGAAAATTAGTAAAATTTCCAATTTGAGACTTCCAAATATTATATTCGAATATTGGGTAAATAAGTATTATCAGTAACATTTCAGGGAGTATTATACTGACAAGGGCGTAGCTAGGATGTTGTAGACAAACCAAGAATATATCTAAGGTAAATGCTGCATGAGTAAAATTAAAAACAAAATATCCATCAGTGAATTCGTTGTGCTATGCCCTTGTCATTACGTATCGGTATTAGATGTCACTACCACTGAGCTATCGTCTCCTTACTTTTCCTCCTAAATTGTTGAAATAACTCACTGTTTAGACTCCAGTTTATACCCGGGCGGACACTGTATCTGGTGGCAGTGGTAACTTCCCCGAGTGTTCTGACAAACCTCGCCCGGGTCCGAAGTCCGCGCGCATGTTGCTTCCCCTGTCTCGCACTCGTCTATGTCTGGAGAGGGTACAATTATATTTAAGTGTTTGATATTCTGCACCAATCAGGGAATTTTCTAATCCTATAGTCTACTTGGAAGATATCGGTTTTAAGGATAAAGCCACCTAATTAATTAGTTTGCGTTTATATTTTCGAATAGTTTGTATTTTTGAAGATTGGCGTGTCTCAAAACTGCAGCAAGTTATTTCCTGGATGGGAATCTAACCCACGACCTTCGGCGCGATAGGTGACCAACTGCGCCAACTGGCCTGTCAAATGGGTTTCGTGAGCTAATCTAATCTTAATGAGCTTTCTATATTTTTGTTAGAAAGAAGTGACGTGACTAGAATTAGTTTCATTTATAAACAACAAAATCGGGTCATAAGTTATATCCCGGGAACGCGGGGAATAGCTAGTCTATAGTCTATCTATACTTACTAACTAATAATACAGCTGAAGAGATTGTTTGAACGCGCTAATCTCCGGAGTTACTGGTCCAATTTGAAAATTTCTTTAACAAATAGGAAGCTACAATATACCCGCTGGTTATAGGTTACTTTTTATCCCGGAAACGTGGGTGAAACCACAGGGGACAGCAAGGGCGGATCCAGGATTCCAATTTGGGGGGGGGCCTCGGCCACGTCATAAGTTTTTTTTTAAATTTGAGTTGGCGGAACAAGTAGGTGAGATAGACCCGAGTTGTTCTGAATTCGTTCGACCGATAGTCGACGGTTCCACAGTAGGTATTCAATGCAAACCGCGAAGGTAGCTGGCCTTGTGGGGGAAGGGGGCCATGCCGTGCCCCCCTCCCCTGGATCCGCCACTGGGGGACAGGTAGTTTAAGATATACCTATGCAGCTCCTGGTGTCTTCGGAGAGCCTGTACCCGCTGGGGCAGGTGCAGCGGTAGGAGCCGGGCTCGTTGAGGCAGGTGCCCCCGCAGATCTTCCCGCGGAGCCGCACCGCCGAGTACTCCGAGCACTCGTCCACGTCTGAGCATGTCCTGGCGAACGTTGCTCACGTTAGCGTTGTATTCACGTAATTATTACTCTCAGTACGAGAGAGATATGAAAATGAACCATATAACATTGCAATAAGGTTCATCTGAATCTACATAAAAGATACAGAAAGGTTCTCGAGTGGCGACCACGAACCGGAAGACGCAGCGTGGGCAGGTCCCCTACAAAGTGGACCGACGATCTTGTCAGCACAAGACCAGCCGTCGTGGAGATCCTTGGTGGGAGGTCTTTGTCCAGCAGCGGACATCTTTCGGCTGACATGATGATGATGAATCTACATATACTGAATCATAGATTAAATAGATGAACTTTATTCATCATCATCATGTCAACCGATAGACGTCCACTGCTGGACCACATCCAGCGGATTCCTGCGACCCTCACAAGAACTTCGGTCAGAATCACTGGCACTTTACAGATTTTTCTAACATGGGAGCCAGAAGATCCTTATGTAAAATATACTTATGCATATTTAACCAAATGATAATTTTCTGCTATATCCGGCAAAGTAAATAAAATGTTGACTATTAGTATAGCGTACCTACCTATTATCATTGTCGAGTCGATACCCCCTCTTGCAGTAGCAGCGGTACCCCCCCCAGACGTTGGCGCAGCCCTGGTGGCAGACGTCCGGGGTGTCGGCGCACTCGTCGACGTCGGCGCATACCTTGTCGTTGGTGGGCGCGTTGCGGAACCCCTCGCCGCACACGCAGCGGTACGAACCGACCGTGTTCACGCACTCCGCGTTATACGAACACGGCTGGAACATTTCACAAGTAGATAGAATGAAAAAAAGAAAAAACGTTTTTTTTTTATTTTAGTCCTAAACTTTTGTCACATCATGAATTATCTTAAAATATGTGTTTAACTAATGTAAGGACTAAAACTATTACTTTGTATAGCTTTGTGTTTGTATCAGTGATGATGTGGCCGATGGTGGTAAGCATACAAAGCCTGGAAAGGAACTGGTTCTCAGCAGTCGGAACACACCGGTAGGTGCATGGCGACAGATTTTCAACCAAGGTCGGTAGCCTGCCAGGCGGATTCTACAAAGTTTACCACCGTTCTAGGTTTCCTCACGACGTTTTCCTTCACTGAAAGCTCAAGCTCAGTGTAGGATTCGAAGCCGCGACCTTAATTTCAGCATTAAACACTTACCACTGAGCCATCATCGCCAACAAATAGTTTTAAAGCAGTTCCTGTTTGCATTCATCTTCAGACTGATCTAAGGCCATAAAACGACATTCACAAGTAGTTAGAAACTAATTCCGTTTGGTAGTTCGTGCAGGTAGATTTTGAAGTAAATTCTACAATAGATGAACAATGACCAGCTGAAAAGAACAAAAAATAGACTCACGCTGCCGTGCATGCACTCGTCGATATCTTCGCAGCCGTTCTGTCCGACGAGCTTGTGCCCGGTGGGGCACTGGCACGAGTACCCGCCGTAGAAGTTCTCGCACTTCTGTTGAGGCCCGCACTCGGATACGTCGCGGTCGCATTCGTCAATATCTGTAGCAAGATTTACAAGTATGAGGACCTATCTGATAGGTTGCCAAAAAGGTGTCGACCTTTCTGTTGCAGAAAAATGATAATAACCATCCTCCATACTCGCCAGACCTACTTAGCCCCATTTTTTTTTTCTACAATCTGGCCAATTTCCTGCAAGGGTATTAGGACTTTGTAGAGTCAAGATCCCTACATTTCTATTGCTAGGACATAAATGATTTCCCTCCAGATGGCAGAAATATGTAGATAATGAGGGCAAATATCTGAATTTTTCAATCTACTATCGGAATTTTTAAACACATTTAATGCAAACCCCTATTACTTATTTCAAAAAGATATTCTATCTAACTTGTATTCTGGAGTAGAACCCGGTACTTCTTTTGCAAATGACTTACCACGTGGCATCTTGAATGAGTTATTTCTACCATAATGATGCTTACCATAACATCTTTTATCAGGTGTCAGCTTGTATCCCCAAGGGCAGGAAGTGACGACAGCGCCAGAGTCAGGTAGTCGTGTGTAGGTCGGCCTTGGGGACCAGGGGCCTCGTTGACCATACTGGGCCCCCACTGTGATCACGTTGCCGCCACCACCAGAGGTGGAGCCAGTGTTGGAACCAGGGTTGGAGCCAATGTTAGGGGTGTGTGGACGAGTCGGCTGTGTCGGAACTATAAGAGATGGTTAAAATGAAGGGTGTAATTTTGATTTAGTCAGTCTCCATTTTGTGAGATATTATTATTATTCAGTTAAGGCCCTGATATGGCATATAAGAACGTTAAAAGTTACAAATTACTCTACCACCAATCTAATATTGGTCACGACCATTTACCAGTATATTACGACGGCATGAATTATTCTGACATCATTAACATTTTTCTATCTTTTTACAAGCTTTTATTTTTATTACAAGCTTTACTTTAGTTTCACCTGTCCCGGTGTTTATCTGTAATCAAATCTTGCAAGCAAAGTTTGATCCACTTCCCGGGTACCGATTGAGCTGAAATTTTGCATGCATGTGTAAATCGAATGACAATGCAAAATTATTATAAAATGGAGCTAGATCTGATGCTGGAGCTGGGAGGTGGCCATAGTAACTCCGAAATAAAACCACACAACCCCGTCTTGTTTGGGCTCATTGGAACCGTCTTAACGAGTAGTTGAAGACTTTGCAAAAAAAGTAAAGTCGGCAATAATACAGAATCGGCATGAATGGCTCACCAGGTGTGTCTAGAGGCTTGTCCCGGGCAGCGTGGCACGTGCGCCCGCACACGCAGCGGAACCCGCCCTCCACGTTCACGCACTCCTCCAGCGGGGAACACGTCGCCGTGTTTAACGTGCACTCGTCGATATCTGACAACATTTACAACAGCTCTTATAAAAGAAGCTCGTGTTAGTTACACTATTTATAACTCAAGAACTGATTTGGTTGAAAATTGGTGGGGAGGTAGCTTAGAACCAGGAGAAGGACATAGGATAGATAGGGGAAGGTAGGATAGGTAAGGTAGGTAGGGGTAGGTAGGAGTAGGTAGTCAGGTAGGGGTACGTAGATAGGTAGGGGTAAGTAGGGTAGGCTAGCGCCGCGCGTCGAGGGGGAGTGAGTATGCGTTCTGTACGAGAACCCGCCCCCCTCTACAGCGCAGATGGCGACCACCGTGGGGTTTTAGCCGGTACAAGTCCGACATAACCTAACTGCTCCCCCCGGGGCGGCTGGGTATCCTATGAGGAATTCCCCATGAAAAAAAAAAAAAAAAGTAGTGTAGGCAGGTAGGGTAGGTAGGTAAGGTAGGTAGGGGCAGGTAGAGGTAGGTAGGGGTAGTTAGAGGTAGGTAGGGGTAGTTAGGGGTAGGTAGGGGTAGTTAGGGGTAGGTAGGTAGGTCACTATTTTATTTTTGTTCTCAGGGCAGGACAACGTCTGCCGCGTCAGCTAGTCTTTTATAGAGGAGGATTTACACATGCAGGTTTTTCTGTGAGGCAGATAAAACAAAAGCACACTTCTTGGATAAGAGATATTCACTTATCACTTATCCATCATCTGGGGAAACACCAGTTAGGTAGGTACACTTATCAAGTAAAATTAATTCCTGTCAGATACATTTATAAGCAGTGGAACCTAGTCTAGTCTGGTCGCAGTTGATACAAGCTCTGAAATGACTTGAGGCCGTAACAATGATACAAAGTGATTTTTAAAACGTTTGTCATCATCATCTGCCTGCCCTGTTCCCAATCGTTTGGGTCTTTCATATTCATAAATCTTTAGTCGTTTGCATTTATTTTATTTGGAATTAAAGTATCTATAAATCTATCACCAAGCATCTAATGATTACTTTTGGCAGCTGAATGGATAACAAGATTTCTAGAAATAGTGGAAGGAGCGAAATTAATTAAAAAGAAAAAATATATAAGTAAAAATACTTGAAGATATAGAATAACAAAAAACAGTTAAAGTCTTACCAACGCACTTGCCGAGGTCTTCATCATAAGCGTAACCAAGTTCACAAATAATCGGAGGGTACACCCTATTGCCGCGAGGCCTTGGTGGAGTATACGGCCATTCAGGAGTGGACACTGAAATAAACAAACATAGATGATTCAATAGGAATATCAATGCTAGATTTACAGGAAAGAAGAAAAAAAGGTATGAAACTTCATAAAACTGGTGTGGCAACATTTTTCAGGCAGTCCAAGATAACCTTACGAGGTGACCTACTTTCGCATTATACCAGGTCCAGGCGATGATGACTCAGTGATAATGACCTAGACTCATTGTAGGATTCGACAATAAGATTCAACTCATGTTTTGGGTGAAGGAAAACATCATAAAGAAACCATAGAATGATGGTATCATGGTAGGATACTTCGTAGGACCTGCCTGCTTGGCTGGCTACCACTTTAAATTCGATAATCTGTCGCCAAACACCAACGGGTATGTTCTGATACCTACACTTGAGTGCCAGGTCCTTTCTAGGCTTTGTGTGGTTATCATCTTCGGATACATCAATGATCAAGGTGAGTTTGTGGTCCAACACAAGCTAATACAAAGTAAAAAGGAGCTTTATGATGGGTATAGACTTTAAATCAAAATAAGAATAGACCCAACAAATACATTTTCCTTCCTAAAATTATTTTTATGAATCCATTACGGAGCAGCTTTTAACTAGGATATCTTACCAGTATGTGGTTTTGCTGTGGTGGTACTGGTTGTGGTGGAGGTAGAGGTAGAGGTAGTGGTCGATGTGGTAGAAGTGGTGGTGGAGCTGGTGGTGGCCACTGCACACCAGCCAGAAGCGTCTCGTTGGAAGCCGGCCATGCACTCGCAAGTGTAGTCGCCCTCTCTGTTGAAACATACCTCCATGCTGCTGCAGATGTGGTGTCCCATTTGACATTCGTCAATATCTATGTGAGCGAGGATCAAAAGGAATTAATTTAAAAAAACATAACTTCTTTATGGAATACTTATGGAGAAGCAAGGTGGATGAATTCTCCATTATAAAGGGAAGATCTTCCACAAGGCTGGATTATCGTGCCTGTGGACCGCGGTCTGACTGTAGAAGGCATCTGGTATATATGTCAATGCGTGAATAAACTTCACAAGCGCGATGTAGGTTGTATATAAATTATTGTGGCGCCATCTATTTATCGGTGTGTGAATTAGGTATAGGAATAACATATTAGATTTTGGAATTGTTCTCATAGTAAAAGTTTTTCATATTTATGTCACTGTATAAACTTAACTTTAAATTCGAATAAAATCAGCTTACCAACACATTGTCCATATTCGTTCTTCTGGTAACCGTTCAAGCAATGCACGTTTTCGATATCGTAGGGCGATCCTCTATCGATGTCGTTATCTCTATTCGGATCTTTTGGAGTGGCTGCAGTCACTACTACTGGTACTTCTGTTCTTCTCGGTGTTGTTTCTGGCCTGTCAAATCAATGTCCATCCAGATTTAACATGCAAACTAAACTTAGACAAGGCATACTTAATATTAAGGATCCAATACCAGTGAAGAAACTAAATATTAGTACACATTTTACTGTCAATATTAAAATAACTAATGTCTAGAGTACAAAATTAATGCATTAATTAATTCCACGATTGATATGATCTCTAAGTTCATATTTAGCTTACCTTCGAGAAGTAGTCGACGGTCGTGGATTGTATTCTGGTCTTCTCGGAGTATACTCCGGTCTTCTCGGCGTCGTTACTGGTCTGGTTGTTCTAGTAGGGGTTGGTTCTGTTGCTGGTACTTCTGGTCTTCTCGGATCCTCTAGCTCTCTTGGATAATCTTCTGGCCTTCTAGGATATTCCTCCGGTCTTCTCAGATTACTCTCTCTATCCGGTACTTCTGGTTCTGTCGGTAGTTCTTCGGGCCTTCTCGGATAGTTTTCTGGTCTTGTAGGATTTTCTTCAGGTCTTCTTGGGTAGTTCTCTGGTCTTCTCGGAATATATTCAGGCCGTCTAGGTGCAATTGTTGTTGTACTAGTAGTACTATATCTAGATCGGTCTGGGTAAGGGTATCTCGGTCGTGGTGCAGGTGTGGTGGTAGTGCTCGTGGTTGGAGGTGGTACTGGCCTTCTAGTAGTGGTACTAGTTGAGGAAGTGGTTTCTTCTCTGTAATAAAATATTCATATATAGGAAGGAAGCTCCAATTCTTGTAGAAAAAATGTCTTTAAATTAGTAAGGTATTAAGGCTTCCAAAAGCTGGAGTGCTAAGTGATCGACTTACTCGGAATCGTAGTACTCGTACTCATAGATTGGCGGAGCGAGTGTTGTAGAGGTGGTGGTAGAGGAGGTGACGACTCGGCGAGTACAGGTGAACGAACCAAGGACATTGAGGCAGTGCAGTCCGGGAGCACAGTTGTCTAACTTGAGGGCGCACTCGTCTATATCTGTAGAATACAAGAATGCATTGCCTGCTATACTTACTGCGATATATACTTTAACACGCGATAGAATGGTATCAATTATCTGAAGAGATGAGAAAAATCCTACTAATATTATAAACGTGAAATTTTGTATGTATGTCTGTTGCTCTTTCACGCAAAAACTACAGAACGGATTTGGATGAAACTTGCCACATAGATAGATCATACCCTAGTTTTTATCCCGGGAACGCGGGTGAAACCGGTACTGATAGTAATTAATGTAAAATATTAATGTGAAAAATATTCTCCCAAAAGAGACAAAGATATGGAATCATAGACAGACATGCTAGGAAAAATCGCTCTCCGCGTGATTGAAAACCTTTGGTGCAATCAAACTTTCTCAAAATAGCTTACCAACACAGGATCCCGAAGAGGAATCAAGCTCGAATCCATTCTTACAGCGGCACTCATGCGCACCAAATGTGTTGATACAGTTCTGGAACTGATCGCAGAGGTGTGTGCCTTCACGGCATTCGTCTATATCTGGAAATAATTATCAGGAAAATTTATTTGTCTAGATCAGAAAAGCAGTTCTCAAATGTGGTAAAATATTTAATACCTTCACATATTGATCCACCAACTCTCAATCTGGTTCCTTCTTGGCATTTCTTTGTGGCAAGTCTGTAAATAGGAAAGCACATTACTGATGCAATAAAATCTAGCGGCAGCATTAACTATTTATTTCATTCAACATTTGACAATTTCAAAAGGATGATAATATTTTCAGATTTTCAAGTTTAGTTCCGAACAAAAAGGGTTTTGATGTAAATTTTTCGAAGGTGTTCGTTAGTCAGGAATAGTTCAATACTAACCAACATCTTGTGATTTGATTAATTGAGAGATTAGGTAGCTTACTTGGGCAGTGTGCTGATTTTGGATTTGCAGTTGTAAGCTCCCGGCAGATTAACGCAGACCTCTGAGCGTCTACACACTTCAGAACTCTCCTCGCACTCGTCGATATCTGAACAGAAAACATAAATTTCAATCTGCTTGCAGGAATTCATTCAATACAAACTATTTTTTATCCAAGAGTAATTTGTAACGTAAGTGTAATTTATGCCAAGCTTTTTACGCTAAAAGTGATCTAATTTTAAACAAAACAGACGGTTTTATAAATCAAACTATATAATCAACTAGCTGTCCCCCGCGGTTTCACTCGCGTTTCCGGGATAAAAAGTAGTCTTAGTACCTTTGGGGAAAATGGAGCTTCCTATTAGTAGTACGTAGTATATTATTTATTCTTTGCTATTAGTGACAGAATTTTTCGAATCGGAACAGTAACTTCGGAGATTAGCGCGTTCAAACAAACAAACTCTTCAGCTTTATTATTAGTTACAGATGTATAGGTACATTGTTTTCAAGGATCTTACCTTCGCAGATGCCAGTAGCAGCGTTGACCTTGAAGCCGGGTGAGCATCGCTTGGAGACGTGGTCCTGGCAGAAGAAGTTGCCGTGCGTGTTGATGCAGTGCTGCGAGAGACGCTGACAGTCGTCCAGCCGTTCCTCGCACTCATCTATGTCTAAAGCCCATACATTCAAGATGATCATTTTGTTCGATTTTATATGAATTAATTAAGTAATTAGCATTCCATATGTTAGAATAGGTAAGGAAATTTGACTTTTTGTGTTCACTCACTCACAGATTTATGTTTAGCGAATTGCAAAGGCATATTTAACTAACTGGAAATACGTAAACTTTTTTTTACTCTAACAGGCTATACAAGAAATAACACTACAAGACTTGTCCTACAATGTATTTCTTTCTTTCTTTTTTTTTGTTGGACTCTCGTCGGTTTTAAAGTCCTTTAGATAGGAAACCATCTCATCTTGCAATTTATTTCTGGATTTGGCTTTATACCGTTTGATACCGTAACAGTCCATGGAAAGATCGACGAGCATGCGTAGCATGTGGTGAATGTAACCAACTAATTCCCACTTCAGCTTAGCAAAATTTCCATAACTTATCTTGGACCTGATCACAATGTCGTATCTTACCCATGCACTCATCGTCAGGTCCAGCCCTAAACCCAGGAGGGCAGATATCGTTCTTAGGTGCAGCTACTGTTGTGGCAGATGCTTCTGTGATAGCCCCTGGAACAGCCTCTTCGAAGGGCTTGCCAGGCTTACCGGCACATTTGTACCCGCCTATAGTGTTCTCGCAGATATATTTTGGACAGGGCGGTCGGGGCAGCTGGCATTCGTTTATGTCTGAAGAATTAAAAAAAAAATAAGATACCTATAAAATAAAAATAATCACAGAGTTAATAATATACTACGTACAAGCATATAACTAAAAAATAAGGATAAAGGATATAAACAAAACCCAATTAGGATAAGGGTAATAGGATAAGTAGTAACTAATGCGTTTTATACTGGTGCCGATTCTGTTGTTTATGAACTAAATAAATTTAATCTCACTATATCTCTTTCTAATAGTAATTATAAGAAAGGGATGATGAAATCTGACAGGACTGAAATATCTTGATATTTCAGTCCTGTCAGATTAGTCCGATCACATATTTCAACGTGAATTTAAGCGCGATCTCTATTGGTCACTACTATTTACCCGTACATTATGACAGCATGGACTAAACTGACAGCATTAAAAATGTTCTATCTTTTTTCAATAAGGTTAACATGAAAGAGAGATGACTTGTCTAATATTAGTTAAGTTCGTAAACAACAGAATCGGCACCACTATCTACTTACCATCACAAACTTGGTTTTCGACGTTGCGTTTGAATCCTGGCGGACAGCTGAGTCCTAAATCTCGTTTTTTCAGGGACACGCACTTATAGGCACCCTCAGTATTGTGACAAACTGTGTCTTCCTCCAAGCAGAGGTCATCTAATGATTCCGCGCATTCGTTTATATCTACAAAAAAAAACATAAGTTAACTGCTTCTCACTTGACCATTTACTGAGTTGGGACGTTCTTCACACACGGCCATTTGATTCCAACAAATAAATAAATAATAAATATCCTGGGACATTCGCCTCACACACGGTTATCTGATCCCAAACTAAGCAGAGCTTGTACTATGGAAACCAGATAACTGATATACTACATATACTACTTTTACTAATACTATGGCAACCATATAAGTCATACTTGATATACTACATATAGTACTTCTAAATATAATATACTTATATATTTTTACACCCAGGCTCAGAGCAAACCGACATGTTCATGCACACAAATAAGTTTATTATGTGTAGGAATCGAACGGACGATCTGTGCTAAACGACTTGTCATTACTATTGGGTTTTCGTCTTAGTCCCAATTTCACAATATTGTCAAGAAGAGTGATATATAATAGGTAATTAAGAATAGAATAAATAGAATAAACAATATATTATTTTGCTGCGCCGTCTTCCAATCCAAGCACATGATATTTTTTATGATTCAAGCAAAACATGAAATTGCGCCCACGACATTCGACAACAGACCTACCCAGCACCTAAATACAGCCAGATGACAATACCTTTACATGATCTCTTATCATCCTGAAGCCTGTACCCCTTGTTACATGCACACTTGATAAGGCCATCTTTGTCATTACAAATTTGTTCACAAGAATTTTTCTCACACTTCTTCTTTAGTTCCAAATTCTTTTCCGTGGTGCTTTCTGTTTTCTTTTCCGTCGTGCTCGGAATTTTCTTTTCCGTCGTCGTTTCAATTTTCTTTTCCGTCGTACTTGGAATTTTCTTCTCTGTTGTCGTTACGATTTTTTTTTCTGTAGTTGTTTCGGCTTTTTCAGCAGCTTCCTGAAATTATCAATTACCAACCCAAAGAACTCATTATCTGCCGAGTGTGAGAACAGCAAGCGTTATTATATTTTTTCGGTTAAATCGTTTAGTTCTAGTACGATTCTAATAATTAAATGCCATAGGTAGGTACTAATTAGGAGTTGGCGCTTCTAATTAAACTGACATATCATATTTTGCGTATAAATAACATACTTTCCTAATTCTCTCTAAGGTTACTGGATGACTATACCGGAAAAACTATAATCATCTAGGTACACGCTGCCACAGATCAAGCTACACCTTATTGTTGCAAAATAGCTCCTATTACAAACGCATAAGTTGCCACAGTGTTTACCTTGACTTGTGGTCGTCCTTATCAATATAAATTTGAGTGTAATTTTCAACACCGACTGTGTTGGAGTGTTGCAACTGACCAAAACCTCGATCTCGTCTCTTAGCAAGTGACAATACTGCAGGTGAGAAGCAAGCTAGCTAACTTACCAAACAACACTGGTAGTTGACGGTGTTCTTCAATATCGAGGATGGACTGTATTCCTCCCCTGGAGGCTGACACACCTCTTTACCCTGGGATTCTCCAGTCCATTGCCCAAAGGAGCATTCATCACAGCAAGCCTGGAAAATTATACGTCCACTTTAAAGACACTTCAAATAATATTTCCAGTATAAAGTAATAGTAGATTGTATCATAAGGGCTCAAAATAATATTTTTACGGCGAGGGCGCTTTTTTTAATCCAGAGCGAAGTGAGGCCGAGTGATAGGTACACTCTACTTTTCATCACCTGTATGAGAATAGATTATCCATCACATTTCTTGCGTCAGTTTTAATACTTTCAGGAGTTAATTCTATACTTTCACTGTCACTTGAACTCATTTTTCAAAACAAAACCATGAATTTCTAACAATCCGTGAAAAATGACGAAAACTCAGGCCGCGCGTTTTTAATTTGATTTCTTTTTTTTTATTCAGACGGCGGCGCGACCATGGGCTGTCGTACCAGCCAGTCTTTATTCAAACAATATTTGCGTTCGATTTCTTTGGCGCTGAACACTAAAATGTTCCAAATTCAAAAAGTGCGCGGCAAAGATAATTGCGGCGCACTTACAAAGAGGATTTAAAACTCATTAGGTACTGGCTGCCCTAAAAGTTTCTTATAGAAAACACCACCTTTTTCGAGTGGATGGAATGAAAAATATTAATATTTGTAGAAAAAGTTAATGGAGTTGGTTGGAAAAAACCTTCGTGTAAAGACGTTGATGATTAGATATTCTTAAAAAGAGCCTGAAGAAAAGTTGTTCAAATATTATAGCGAAAAAAAAACTCACTCTTCCAATATCTGTATCGGCTGTACTGCATTTTTTTGCTGATGCCAATTTTTTTCCAGCGAAGCAGGCTTCCTTCTTTCTGAAATTATTAATACGATTAACAAGTCAACCTTACTTGTATGTTAGTAATGTATGTAAGGATTGAAAGGGCCTATAGTGAAACTAAAAGCTCTTCATATTGTTAGTTGAAAACTATACATTAAAATCCAGAAGTCCAACTTACTTCATTTGTTGATCACAGCAACTCATCAATGCCGTGACGCACGTAGCCGCCTCCTCGGGCTTTATCTCATCAGGGGGGGCAACCCCTGCACATGACGTTGCTTTTACGGCAAAGATCTCGCCTTGGGAGCAGCATAGCTCTGTCACTACTTGTTCTTCGTCTGAACTTAACGCTGGGGAGTAAAAATTGAGGTGATCATTAAGTAAGTAAGGAATGTATCGATCAACAAGTATTGGTCAAACGGAGACCATAGAAAGTAAGGGTCGGCAGAATGGGAGAGAATCAGATTTTGTGGAATAGGGAAATAACAGTATATGTGAATTAAAGTGTGGACTGTGATATTCCTGTTTTATACCTAAATTATAATTAATATCATAATAGGCTCTTGGCAAAAAAGTAAGTAGTCGTAACTACAAATTCTACTAATATATGAAATGTGAAAGTTTGTATGAATGTGTAAATGTTTGTTACGCAAAAACTACCGAATGGATTTGGATGAAACATGGCACATACACAGATCCTGGATTAAAACAGAGTACCGAACGCGAGTAAAACCGCGAGAACTTATATGTAATAAGTTTGTAGGTCAACTTGAGTCACTTTGACATTTTATAGGCTAAAAATAGTATCAAAATAGTAGGTGTTGAAATGTTAAATTATCCAATCTAGTGGAATAAGCGTGAACAAGTGTGGAGGACTCATATCAACGATTTAGTTTAGATCAACAGAGACTATTATCTTCAGTTTTATGATGTGTCTAGCTTCTCGCCCCTATTTTTCCCTCTTAGGAGTACATAGATGCTTACACTCACAGGAACACACCTTCCTTTCATGTCAATAGGGTAGGACAGTAAAGTGTGTCTCACGAAAGAAGTCTCATAAGCCCACCTCTATTTGGAAATAAGGTAGATTTTAATTCATTCCATGGGACTTCTTTTGTGAAACGGAATTTGCCAGAGCGATTACAACTCTTAGAAGGTAATTGACTCTCAAGTGACCTGATATCTCAGCTGACGGAACGGAACACACTGATAGGTGCTTGGCAACAGATTTTGAAACTGAGGGTAAACAAAGTAGGTAACACCCCAGGGTTACGGTTTCCTCACGATTTTTTCCTTCAACGTATCTATTACCACACCTTGGAGCAATACTGAACCCAGCGCAAAAATAATTATTAAAATCGGTTGACAAAAAAGTTATGCGTGAACGAACATAAAAAGACTTACAACCGAATATCATCCTTGTTTTGAAGTCTGTTAAAAACAATTTGATAACAAAAGTGGGTAGAATAATCATTATTCATAGACATAAACTATGATTTATGGTGTGAAAGAGTCGAATAAAGGGCTTCCACAATTTCTCAACGATTGGTTAATCTTATTACGTCATTATCATTGGAAGAACTCCGCTTTCGAAAACAATGCTTTAATAAATTTAAAGAAAAATAACATACTAAAGTAAAACTGATTGTAAATAAAACTAAAATAAATGAAGTAACTTTGTTTTCTATGTCGCATTTTATTAAAATCAAAACAGCAATTAGACACAAATATCTAGTGAACGAAAGCTTACTTATTGTAGGATTCGAACCCACGACCTTTGTCATGGCGTTCGCAGTCATTATCATTGCTTCAAATTAATTAAAAAATAAACGAAATGCAAGTGTACACATGTATAATTGTTACATAATTTATATCAGATGCAATCAGTGACGTCACTCTTGAATATCACAGCTCAATTTGGTGATTTTATGACGAAAACCAGTATTCTAAGAGCAAAATGGACACAATCGAGAACCTACTTTAAATATCAAGTAGTTAATTGAAATAGTCAACAGTGTCTAGTAATTGCTAATTACCGACAACAAGTACCATGTTGTACAGATCGCTATGTTAAATTGTCACATAAACAATTCCGGTGGCCATCATGTGCGCCTTAGCATTTATAGATATACGGCTCAAGACATTATATAAGCGATGATTATGAACATAATTAGGAGCTTTTTCCTGTTAATTGTATAACATATACATACTAGGACAAGGTACTTAATAATAAATCTGAATTTTTATTTAAAAGGACGTCCAGCTCAAAAAAAATACTTTGTGAGATCAAACCACTATAGATCAAGCCCGATGGATCGGGCTGAAAATTAGCATAGGTACCTACCAGTGACGAGGGGTGAAATTATGGCGAGGGTAAACCGTTCAAAAAACACCTATAATTTTATAATTATGTATTTTAAGCATGATAAAAGTGGCTTTGAAATGATGAAAATGTGGGACTGGGATTCCTAAGAGGTAAGCCGATGGGAATCGGCTTGGATGAACCCTTTGCCACCTACTTACATAGGATGAATATCAAATACTGAGAGTTATTTGCGAAAAGGCAAGTTATTCCTATGACATAAATGCTAGACGTGATGATTTTTGGTAGATTGTAAATCTATATCTATCTAAACTAATAATAAAGCTGAAGAGTTTGTTTTTTGAACGCGCTAATATCCGGAGTTACTGATTCGGTCCGATTCGAAAAAATCTTTCACAAATTGAAAGCTACATTATCCCCGAAGGTATAGGCTACTTTTTATCCCTGGAACGCGAGTGAAGCCGCGGGGAACGGCTAGTAAGATATAAATGAGATCACCCATCACGTATCTTCCGGATGACTAAATTAATTATCATCAGCAATTAACGTAAGAAAATAATAATGTAACCTTGATCTAAATGTGGGGTTTCTTCCAAGAGATATGCTCTCCCGCTTTCGCCTGTAGACCCGCTACCATGATGACCGCTATCTACAAGTTGTTTATAATTCGTAAATAGAGTCGATAATCTCGTCGACCTCTGTCATAGTTCGCGGAGATGCAGGCCGATTCGCTGATATCTCGGCGGATGTAATGTGGACATTTACTATTTCTATTACGGCTTCTTTTTTCCATTATTATTACCTACTAGCATAGAGTAAATAATATACTACTACTACTGATTCAAGTTGATATTGTTCTAGTAAAAATGTTAAATTTGTAATTCTAAATTCGAATATATTTTTATCTACTCTCATATCGTAATGTTCTTATTATGAAATCAAAATCAGTACTTTAATGACCCACTTTAGGCACACCCGTGTATAATGATTCATTATAGTACAGTTGTGTTCCCAAGATAATGCTATAAAATAACGTTTTTCTATTAAGTAAGTTTTGTTTCTCAAAAAAATACCAGCGCAGTTAAATAAAAAAAACTATTAGGCGGTATATCTTACATAGAATGAACTGACACGGAATAGTAGATAGACATATATATATACATATCATATAATCATAGATATTAAATTGTATACTGATTATACAACAAGGGGATGAAACAGTGTCTTACGTCACAGGCTTATTGGACCCGAGCGTAACGAGAGTTGAAACGCGAAGCGAGGGGTTCAAGCCAACCAAGACGAAGATAGGCTTTATCCTCGAGGTGAATGCTTTTTTACGTTTCATACCTTTTCCGAGACAATAAAAACCCAGGGCTACATAAATAGTGTATTTATAAAATTAAATAAAGAGCTAACTTCGTTAAAAGTTAAATAAATTTAAAAGTTAATATTGATATTGGACATTTGTCCAGTTATCTATTCAAAGGTTCGAAAATCAAATAGTTTTTGAAAAGATTTATCAAAGAGAAAGAAAGAAGAAAGATTTATAATTATTTAGGTATAGTAATGTTAAAAAAATCATAAATTATAGGATTACCTATGTAAACATTAATTTTTCAAAAATGATATCGCATTCAACAAGTGCGGACGAATGAGCTTAACGAGTTAGCTTGGCCGTCCAAAGAGGGAATGCTGCCAAGTGCCAGCCTTCTGGAAACCTTGCCGTTGATCGGCAGCAGCGGCCGCCTTGAGGATTTTTTTATATGTTGATTGTATTTTGTATATTTGTTTTAATTTTAATAACTTTAGTTTTACAAGTGAAATATTGAATAATAAATGATATGGTAGGTACCTACAGCGCACTAATAAAGCGAACACGTTAACCAAAAACAGTAAACGCTACATACCTACCGTACCTTAGATATATTCAAAGCTTGCAAAAACAGAAGCTTTACTTTACTCATGTAATTCTGTTGTTCATAAAGATTCAAAGCAAGGGTAATATAAATCCTAGCTTATCTCATTTCGCACGAAAACGCTCCTCCAAGCGGTGCTGGGCTTTTAATTAACTTTTGAATTATTCCAGTTATGCTACTATAATGTGCTCGCGAAATAATGTCGTGCCGTTGGGGAATGTGTAAAATAAACACATTTACACTTGTTTAAACGTAGTTGTAAAGATCGATTTATTCATAACTAGTGGTTCCTACGGTTTCTCCCGCTTTCCCGGGATAAAAAGTAGCATATAGCAGTCGCGGATATTGTAGGTATGTTATGTATACGTATTGTTGAATTTAAGACAATCATTTCTAGATCTATCGAGACTTAGCATATGTCTTGAAATTTTCTAATCTAACTGTTCCCTGCGGTTTCGCTCACGTTCCCAGGATAAAAAGTAGCCTGTGGGATAATGTAGCTTCCTATTAGTGAAAGATTTTTTCTATCTCTATAGTCTCTCCTACAAAAAAGTAAGAATTCAAATAGGGATGTTCCCTAATCTGTCCGGTATGTGAACTAATTGTACCTACACCCAATTAACTTTCCAACAATCTACCACATAGCTGACGTGTTAAATGTCAGATTAGACACACGATACGCCAAAACAGCTACTATGGGTTCAAGTGACCGGGTTATCCACCCGTGACGTCACCGGGTCAAGTCGCTTTTAGCAATATGTTTTTATGTTAGTGATAAACAGATGAAGGTACTTGGGTTTCATAATACGATTATAATTTTATATGAAGATGATATCTGAAGAAATTAGCCTAGAATTATGAATAATTATATTATTTTAATTTTTATCAAGCAGCAAATGCCAACTAAAATTATATGCAACAAAGTTTTGAACTAATTTGAAACAGAAAACATACACCTACCTATGTAATTTGGGTTTGCAGTCTATACAATTGGAAAAAATCTTAGTTTCTGACCCCAACTAGGTATAACTGATCATTAATTAAATCTATATAAGTAAGTACTAATTTAAATAGGTAGAGTTTCTTTGATAGTTTGGATATGGGAGATAATCGCCAGAACTACTGTTCCGATTCTGAATTATTTCATTATTAGGGAGTTATATTATCCCTGTGGGCATAGGCTACATTTCATTCCGGGGCCGCGGGGGTCAGCAGTTTTTAAATAAAAATAATAAAATATTTTATACAATCAAATATTAACAAGATTCAGTGGCAGAAATTTAACCACTTGTACGGCCCTTCCGTACAAGTTATTATTTGAACTTTTATTTACATTGACTGTTTGATCAAATGGAAAAAAAATCGGAACGGCAAAATTACTTACCATTTACGAAACTCACGCACACATAAACCACGCACCATATTTGTATCACAATAAAAAACTTCATTTTTTAAATTTAGAATTAAAAGTTTTAAACACACACTAGCACTAAATTCACTAAAATAGCGTTGAAGACATTATTTTTGCCTTATTACTGACATTATTATAAACTTTTTCGTGTGTTAGGTGTACAGCGTTCACGCGTAGTCTTAGCACTGTCTTACTAAATAGTGATACGCAGGTCAGTCATAGTGATAACGTTTCTGCGCATGCCATGATGTTTATTGCCAAGAGGAGCATATTATAACGCATATCTATTATTTGGGAAAATACATGTATGGTTTATCTTTAAAATATCAACTTTAACCTGACGGCGCTCATGGGATATGGCAAATAGGAGACCTATATCAAAGTATAAATAATATACTACGTACTACCTATAATCAAGATCTGCCAAAATTTTAATTTTATTTTCCTTCTCAGCATTCTACATTATTATAAATAATGAATGAATAAGAACGTCGACAAATACTTAAATAAAGCGCTCGCTCTAAATATCGGGCTTAAATTAAAATTAAATTAAACCATCGATGGAATCGAATCGATTTGACAGGACTAAAAATATTATCCCTCTCTTATGTTTTGGTTAGAAAGAGATATAGTGAGATTTTTGTTTAGTTTGTAAACAGCAAAAGCGGGGCCAGTGTTACACTTTCCTATATATTGTAGAAACAAAAAGAAAGTGCATTCCTAACAATGTAACATCGGATATAATGTAGGGAACCACGGAAGGCCTCACAGTTCACATGCTATCTAACAGAGGGCTTTAATTGGTATTAAGAGGAAGCGCTCACATTATTACTGCATAAGAAAGTAGTAGGTAAGTAAGTATAATACTTCAGAAATACTGTCTAGTAGATTCCGTCCCACGGCTTTGTAAAAAAATATTAGGGATAAGAATGGTTGTACTGGATTCCAAGAAAACCTAATAGCAATTCTGCGGAGGATAACTGAGCGCAAGATATTCCGCTCTGCGAACTTTTTCAGCACAACACCCTTATTCCGCTCCAGCACACAGCAAATTCCATAGCAATTTATAGTGACAGTCGGTTCATTAAGATGTAGGAAATAGATGTTTGGCAGACGGTTGAACATACAGTAATAGCGGATAGATAGAGCCTTCTGCTACGTGCTTAGCCCTAATTTTTAGACTCTACGGGCAGTGGCGTAGCTATGTAACCATGGGCCTCGGAGCAAAAATGAAATGGGGCCCGATTGAAACTAAACTCTGAACCTGCTTTGCTATAGGGATACATCGCAAATATTTGCGTAATGTAGCTCCAAAACGGAGACCTAACGTAATCTGAATATATTGAGTAAAAATCAAAAATTCTTTATTCAACTAGGAATTACTTTTTCGAACGTCGTTCATGGAGGCCAAGGGGCCCCTTGAGCCCCTGGGTACTGCCCACTAACATTCACACACAACAAACATATAAACATGATCATAGAAACTAGTCTCTCAAAAGTCACTCCCGGTCCAACATCACTTGCCTTTAAGTAGGCTTGTAATGGGAGCACAATTAGAACGTGTGTACATGGTATAAATCGTGAAATTGGGCTCGGCCACTGGGTCAAGTGCGGCCGATAATGGATCCTGAGTTCACAGTTACTCTACTCGAAAATATTCATGATATTATTATAATAGGATTCAGACCCGAGACCAACGGCTTCCGACGTCACTACCTCAAAGCTTTCGTCGCATTGCTTTAAAAGTTTAAGACTGCTATTAGAACTATCTACAAGTTCCCGTTTCTAATTCTGTAATGATTACCTATATTTGTTATGCAATAATTACACCACTTGCATGTGCAATAACATCCATAATCCATTAACAATGATTCATATCACTTCCCAGAAAAAGTGAAAACGCTGTGAGAACTTTGCCTTGAGGAAATTGATTTTGGTTTATGTAAGCTTGAATGAGCGTGCGATGTCAGCAATAGATGACAATATCTTCTGAGAAACTATGATGATGACAGAAGGCCTACCTACTCCGAGAAACGATACACGATAGTTCGATCATCGTTGTCAAAAAAATATTAACCAATAAAATTGCAGCAAACTGACGACACGTAAATTTTGTGCCATTCTATTGGTTAATAATTTGACAACGATGATCGAACTATAACTAATATTTCAAAGTTCTTTGTTCAGTAGTAGTTTTTACGTGAAAGAGTAACAAACATCCATACATCCTCACAAACTTTCGCATTGATTGCTTTGCTATTTCAACATTCCGATTGCTTGATCCGATTTAGAAGTGTGTGATTTCACCAATACGTATGTCATCTGGGTGAAATAGGGTACCTACTACCTAGTACCTATACCAACTAATAGGGTTTAACCATTTGAAGTTAGTTAGAACAAAATACGAACGGTTATGCGAGTTGAATTTGGAAGATAAAAAAATATCCTCGGTTATCATAAAAACCACTTTTTATTTTGAGTATATTTTCTCATCTATGGCACCGCGGAGCAAAATCTACTAGGAGATAAGGCATCTTGATAGTATACGTACATTATATTAGCATTTACTTATATTTATTTCTTACAAGGAAAAAATATACAAATTAATGTGGGTCCCGAGATGTGCCTACGTCAGCGCTTACGGTCGTACAGACAGACTACGGCTAATTTTATGTTTATGCGCTCTTCAGGGACCATTTGGAAATGTTAATGCTAAGGAAATGTCGTCGTACTAAAAAATATTCGGAAAAAAATGGTAATGTACTTTATTAACCTGTTCTATAAATAAAATATTGAAAAAACGAAATATTATGTAATCAATATAAAATATTGCCAGTTTTATCAATTTTAAACTAAGTTATTGGGGTGTAAAGTTTTGGAAGTGAAGAATTTCAGCTTAATTAAAAAGAACAGCCCAGGTCCAAATTTTTGGGCTGATCACGGAGCAGAAGACCCCATCTATACACTATTTTTGTATGTTCAACCGTCTGTCAAACCACCTGTATAAAGTGTTGTATTTTCCAGTAACAAATATTTTCAATTTTTAATTATCATCTGAGGGCACGGAAGGGGCACTTCCTACCTTTCGCTACCGTTAACATGGGCGTAAGATGAAAAATGTATTCACTGTTCATTACTTTTCTGTTATACAGTTCTTGTTTGTGAGGTTAGGGCTCGTAGAGTTAGGGCGTGTAGAGTTAGAAGCTTGGCTCTACATGAGATCTGATAACTTTTTGACAGTGCGAGCCATATGGTCTCGGCTTGGCAACATTTTATATGAAAATGTTTTTAGTGCGATATACTTTTCCAACTTTAAAAGGGACCGTATAATCTCAAAAAGAAAAAAAACTAAATAGGTAACTAACCTAATTATATTTATTAACAATAAAACATCTACTTTCTAACGCTTCTATTGATCTTGCCGTATATTTCAGGGAAGGCTTCCTTGCAGTGAGGCAGGGAGTCCCTCACTTTATCGTAGAGGGAGTGGTCGAACATGCGCCGGAATTCCTCATTGGTGGTGTATGTGTCCGCGTATAGCATCTGGAAACCCTCGTGTTTTACCACGAACTCTTCAAGGCGACGGGTTGAGGGTACCTGAAAGAAATATCCATCATCTATCTGAGCTCAGGATAAGGGGTTTCTGTTCCATCTATCAATTCGGTAGTATTTATCTACTTATATTCGGTAGTGACCCCGATTGTGTTGATTACAAACTAAACTTTAATCTCACTATCTCTTTCTAACACAAACTATAAGAAAGGGATAAAAGATATTTAAGTCCTGTCAGATTAGTTCGATCATTTATTTCAACTTTCAACTTGAATGTGGTACCCAACCAGGCAACAAAGTGGAATCACTGCCAAAATTAACTTGTAGAGCATAATTACTGTCTCATATCCATTAGCTTTGGGCACTCCATAAACTCCAATATCGACGAACATCTGCCAGTCCCCGGACTTCACCTTCAGTAGTCCAGGGTTGTTGAACAGTTTGAAGGGACACAACCAGATGGGATATACCTGGAAACATATATGTATAATTTTCATTAGAATGATCCTAAGTTTCATGTGACTTTTTGTAATGACCAATTCGTTTGTTTTTAGCAGGTAGCCTGCATCAGCAAACTCCCAACAAGTTCGGACTCGCTGGTTGAGCGGCCGTTTTCAGGTGTCATCGAACGATGGTAGTCGTGTTCACTACTGCTGGACAAAGGCCTCCCCCAAGGATATCCACGAGGGCCAGTCATGCGCTACCCGCATCCAGCGGATTCCCTCGACCCTCACAAGACCATCGGTCCACCTTGTGAGATGAGCCCACGCTGCGTCTTCCGGTTCGTGGTCACCACTCGAGAACCCTTCTGCCCAAGTGGCCATCGGTTCTACGAGTGATGTGCCCGCCCACTGCCACTTCAGTTTGGCAATTCTTCGGACTATGTTGGGTACTTTGGTTCGCCTGCGGATCTCATCATTTCTGATTCAATCGTTGTAGCCTAAAGCTTCTCAAGCTAACAAACTCCTCACCTCAATCTCCTTATGGAACACCTGAATGGAGTCTTCGAGGTGTTCGATCGGGACCAACATGTCCTGGATGACGTGTGCTCGCTCATACAGGTTGGCCACGGCTTCTGGCTGCGTCAGCTTCAGCAAGGCTACCTCTGGAGGCATCAGCCAGCCCAGCAGGTAACGGAATATCATGTTGTTACCGAATGGGACTATGTCCTGGGAAATTAACAATGTTTCAGATCGATTTATGTTGATGACGATCGACCGACTTCTTTACCTACTAATTCCAAATATAAGTTTATAATTAGAAAGTATGAGTAATTAGATTTAGGTCGATGTTCACCGACTAGAAAACTGTCGGATAAATTATAATCGGGCATTTACCATGAATGTTAAGGAAAAGTCATCGTAAACGCCTGATTTAAATTTATCGGACCGTTTTCTAATCAGTGAACATCGACCTTAGAAAACAATCCAATCAGTTCGTTATCCAAATTGGACCCTAACCGATAAGTTCTGAATCTGAATTCTGTACCTGTAGCTCCCAGAACAAGCTCCTCGTGTGTCTATGGTAATAGTCTCTCAATGGTATGTACTCCACGATGGCTTTGTTCCTCTTCAGATGCTTCCCCACTTGTTTGTAGAACCACTCCGAGTACCATTTACCAATAGGGTTCAGCTGGAATCAAAGACGTCATAGATACATAAGGTAATACATTAATATATTAAGTGGGCGTGTTAGACCAAATCCTAGAGTATAGGGAATAGCGAAGGCTGTAAGGAGTCTCGGGGCTGAATTTGATAAAAACTATAACTGTATACTTGGATTTTCAAAAGATAAAGTTGTCTAGCAGGAAATCGATCCCATTGATTGAAAAAAAAAAAACATAGCTTGTATTATTGCTCCATCTCATAGTGTCGCTTATAATGATCAATGTCTGCGAAGTAATATCTCCAGTTTTTTATTAGAGGACTTTCCCTCCAGGTGGGGTTAAAAAATCCAACCTGTATATCTAGAAATAATAGTTAGGTTAGGTTTACCTTTCCATCTCTTCCGACTTCATCCACCATGTCACCAGTCATCACCACTCCTGTATCCTTGGTGTACAACAGCGCTTCTATAAATTGGTGAGGCTTGTCTTTCAGAGACTCCTGGCTGAACCGCTTCGCCAGGTCCGACAGGCTGGTGTATGGATGGTATTTGATTCTAACGTATCTGAAGAGTGTAAGAGATAAATTAAAAACATGTGGCTACAAAAACAGTTAAATTTGTGTTAAATGGACTTAGAGTAATTACTGGGAGAAATGTTAGAATTAGAGTTCCGTGCAGAACTGTTACTAGGATATTGATACGAGTACCTATATAGCATAATTTTAATGTTATATGGGTTGGACTAACACAAATATAAATTTTCCTTGTAGGGAAGCTCGTGTCCCTGCAGTATGTGAACTGTCGATTACACTGTGAGATGTTAGTTTTAGTAAAATAAATATTTACTTCTTTGCAGGAACTACTTTGATGACAACCGACGTCAGAAATCCAAGTGTGCCGTACGACCATGGGACTGCGTAGAATAAATCTGCATTTTCATCCTGAAAAATAAACTAGGTATAACCCATGCCTCCAGAATGAAAGAGCTATGTTAGCAGGATTGTGAAACAAGCTATGCAGTACCAATAGTGACCACGACTGCTCTGATTAAGAGCAAAAGATTGAGAAGATAACGCTTAAATCAGGGACCTTTAGTTCAATAGATAAAGCCTTTATTCAGTGACCATGACTATCGTAACTTAAATATCATAGGTACCTAATAACAAATGTATTATAAACTAAAGTTAAAGATTTTATAAGTAGCTATATAATATTATTTTCCAGCAACCAGTTTGTATGTCAGGCTGTCCTTCGACATAGGCCTCCCCTAGTTCCTTCCATACTTTTCTATCACGAATTAATCTTCTCCATCCTTTTGGTAAATCATCTTGCCATCTCTTTATCAGGGACCTTTACCACCTAATAATTGGAAGGTCGTATGGTAACAAAATGCTTTTACCTTACTGCAAGTGACAACAGATCCGTCAGCCAGCACCAGCTCGTATTGCAAGCATATGTGCTGAAAGAGCCCGTACTCGTGAGATGAGGTCTCTATTCCAGTCCCCATAACCAGGCCCCCGACGGTGAGTTGGTCCAATTCGGGGATTACGGCGAGGGCCAAACCCAGGGGTTCAAGAGTCCTGGATACCTGACCCATTGTCACCAGCGGCTCGCAGCGGACAGTCTACAATACATTATTTAGCTATAAGGAAACTGTTAAAGATTTATCAATTGTAATATTATGAAGCGAAATTAACTCTGTCTATCTGTTAACTTTTGACGCCTTAAAACGCTGAACCGATCACGATGAACTTTGGCTCACTGAACATACATCTACAGCTTATCTACAGCTAGTATATAGCTATAAAGAATCGTAAAATTAGGATAGATAGATTGAATATTGAAATCGGGCGTAAGACTGTAACTGTAATTCTTTCCCAAAGATCCCCATATTCTTGAATTAATCAGCCCCCATATTGTACGTATAAAATGAATTAACTGAGATAAGTGCATCAAACAAAACGCATATTATAACCGAAATAGAAAGATCTAAGGTTTTATTTTATGACTGATTGTAGCTATTGTAGGTAGATATTTTTTGGGCATCCTTGTAAACTAATCAAGAAATCTATCGGGGTATAGACTGATCGCACTGCCTACACTAATGGGTATGGGTCTAGAGAACCATGAAAATTGTGCACGGAGTTCAAGCAAAAATGTAGTATCAAATCAAACCATAGTTGACCATAGTAACGAAGAAGAAAACAGTTCTCCACTTTTTAAAATAAGATTTAAGTTATTGACATCCCATTGACATTTATAAACAAAGAGAATATAATACTACGTTTATTTAAAAACAACCAAGTTACAAGTCTTTTAGCAAACATTTAATTACAAATTTTACAATTCTTCTGAAATAATGAATGAAGTCACTTTTGAAGGAGACGAAGTGCATCCGAAGCCTAATGAATTCGAATTATTTCTACCGTGGGCGTGCCACCAGCTCCAGGTGGATGCTGCCATTCAGATCGTTAAGGTGGCTCGTGGTATGTACCGTACGTTTCTAAAGACCGGTTTCCACCGCGAAAGGGTAATGAATGGGATATGGCTAAGCGGAACGGACTCCTTTTAATTGAAATAGTTTTACATTTCCACCAACACAGACTTATAAAAACTCTTTATCGGTCTGAGTCCACCAACAAACGATTTTGTCTGTTGATGTTGTTTTATCAAGGAAAATTAGAGAAAGAACTGAGCCAGTTCTTTTCAACTCTTTCGCCTGCTCAATTCTTTCCACTCGATTATTTGTTGGTCGAAATACAAGCAGTTTATTGAGAGTTAAACGGTAATGCGTATGCCCTCGCGATCAAAACCCGGCTTTATGCTGGCATTTCACTTGGCTGTTTGCGTGTTTGGCATAATCGAAGTCGTACTCCACGACTTATTGCCTATCATCATGTCTGCCGAAAGAGGCTTTTCTTTCGCTCTATTGCTAGTATAATAATTGAATCTCTTTGCATATCACATAGGTAGGTGGTACCTTTGAATTTTCCTTACTTAGTTCCCGGTCATGTAGGTCACGATGTTTTCCTTTACCAAATTACGTGTTAAAATCCGTTGGTATATGGCTGGTTGAAACTCATATGTGCTGTACCACAAATTAGATTATTTTTATCGCTTTATTACAGCCGAATACGTAACCATCGCCCAGATGGAACGAACTAAAGCAAAAGGTAAAAGCAGAGCACATCAGCAGACCCTAGCTGAAGTCGAATCGTTAGCGATCGATGAATCGAATGATTCAGATAATATGCATTTTATAGGAGAATACAAAACGATTGTCCAAATTCTTGCATATTATGATATTAGCAATAATTTGATAGAATTAAAGTTTGATAAGAACGAGCGGTTGCCCAGGGATATCTTGAAGATAATCGGTCTCATTTTGCCATTTCATACTAATTTAACTGCAGTAACAATTAATAACGGCTTAGATAAGTTTGTAATCTATGAGTTAGAAAAGTTCTTAACTGTTTCTAATATAACGGACATTTGTCTAGATAATACACATTTTGCAGAGGCTAGCTATGACATTCTGTTAGAATCACAAAGTAAACTGAGAAATCTTTCACTAGCGCGATGTGGGATCAATGATAAAGTCTGCCAGAATATAGCTTCAAAACTCATGTATTCCCACCCTGGTTCACGATCTCTATCTATCCTTAACTTATCATCGAATAGAATCACAAACCGAGGTGCAAAATATTTAGCGAATGCTTTAAGGTCTAATAGAAACCTTAATTATTTAAACTTAGCTGGTAATTTTATCGGTAATGTTGGTGCTATGTGCATACTAAATACTTTGCAAGAGTTCGCTTTGACATCCGAAGAAGTATACGAAGCTAGGTCTAGACACCTCGTTTACTTGAAAAAGCGCAAGGAATTGGTAACTCGTCTAGCAAAGGAATTATTGGTGGACGATTTTGATAAAAAAGTAACAAGGAGGAAGAGTGTGAAGCCCTCTTCTGTTCCACTGAAGAAAGTGAGGAGTATAGAAGGTAAAAATTATAGCGAAATCAAGAGTATGATGACTATACAATCAATTTGTTTCCAAAAAGCACAGGTTATGGCTATTAATTTATTGGGAGAATTTGAAGATCCATTCAACGATCAAAATATTGAATTACGTGATAGCAAAGTATATTGTTATGGGAACAATACGTTATGCTACTTAAATTTGGCGTATAATAATCTAGGCTATTTTACTGTGAAGTTATTATTGGATGTATTGATAGAACAGAAGTATATGGATAGAAAGCCAAGGGGCTTGGTTAACGTGGTGATCGAGGGGAACCGCTTGCCGAAATCTTGTACAGAGTTATTAATGATTGATGAAATTATAAACCAAGGATTATCGAGATTTGAGCCGAAGATTATTTTAAAGAAAAAACCTCCGACAAAAAATAAGTTAATTGTTATGAGTTGAATGAAAAAGACAAGGGTCTGTATTACATGCAAGTAATTGCAACACTAAATCAACAGAGAGCCTAACAGTTAAGTTCATTAGCGCTCGTGGAAGTCGTCGTAGATTATATGCATGTATAACGAAGATTATATCACCCTAAGGCTGAAAATCTATTAGGCAAATAGTTTAAAGCCGACTGACTCTGAGCTGCAAAGAGAATGCAAACTCAAGTAGATCATATTCCGTTGCAAATCAACCGCTGGCTGAATGAGTCGACAAGCGTAACGCTCTACAATGCGTAGGTTAGGTATGCGTTGAATTAACGCTCCATCTAAAATATATGGGGAACAAGCAGACTTACCTATACTTAGTTGTTTAATCGTTTAAAACTTTTATTATAGTTATTAATTTTCTTTATTAATGTTTAGATGATAATTTCACTTGTTCTTAGGTTTACTTAATTATAACAGTATGTTACTATTGTAGTTTTAGAGATAATATTATTAAATACGTTTTAAGATTATTTTTGTTTTTTTTTTGGCACTTATAGTAATTCGTTTTCCTAGGATAAGTCAAGTAACGTGCACCATCCAAATCCATTCAGGTATTCGTAATCGGTCAACAAAAAAAAGTTCAAAATGCGACCCATACAAATCAGCCGTTTAAAAACTATCGCTATTCCTGCTGACGGTTTATTTTTATTCTTTAAATATGTTTTTTGTTTCTTATGGTTTTTACGTCCATTAAAAAATCACTTTATTTACAAATGATACAAGTGATGCTATTGGTGCTTAAAAACTAAAGCTTAGCTCATCTCTGGTGGAGGTCCACCCTAAGCCAAAGTGGGTCACATCATTACATCTAAAATGTCGACGTTATCGGTGGTTCCAGTCCTGGATTTGTCAATAGGCCGTATAGGCTGCGGCCCAGGGACGGTAGACTTCAGAGGACGCCCACTCGTTTTGTTAAAGGGGCAGCTGGTACTACGCATGAGCCTAGGACGGTTAAGACTGCAAATCCGCCACTGGGTGGTTCATGAACCCAAGGGATATTCTTGTATTTTTATTAGTAGTACTAGACCTTACGGTGTATCATTTGTACTACCAGTTGTACTATGTCGTATCTCAGAGGGGATATAAAACCTACCATATTATGTGAATCGACTTCTAGAACGTCGACTAGGTCTACGTGGATGTTGGTGAAGGTTCTCTTGTAGATGCTCTGTCGGAAGGACATGGTCTGCCAGGTTGGCCGGGCGGTACAGAGTCGCGTGCTTCTATCGCCGGACAGCCATTGTTTAATCTGTGAATATACATCTTAATATAAATAATTCTTCTGTACATGTGTTCGTTATCTAACTCCTCCTAAATGGATGTCCGTTTGGATGAAATTATGTGTGTACCTATTATGTAATAGGTACAATGGGATCTTGGATGATTTGAAACACGATTGGACTCGGAAGGTGGTACTACGGTCGGTATACATATGTTTTCCGGACAGAACGACGTCTGCCTTGAAATCAATTGCCTAAATGTATGTAAGACCATCACTTCAAAACGATTCATCGAGAGACGGCAATTTCGAGAAAGAATTTTAGGTAAATAGATTGGTATTTTAAGATTTCCTTGATTATTGAATGGTGATAGGATAGGAATGAAGCAAGTCTGGCAGCTGGGAGTGGTTAAGTTTGCTTCTGCGCATCCTGTTTGTAAGGCACCGTCGCGTCGTCGTGCTATGCTCATGTGTTTTGGCCCTACAATTACAATATGTACATTAATATTAATATGTAATTATATTAGTCTCGTATTTTTACATATCGAACACCCCCGTCTTATATTGTTTTTTAACTCCTCTCCATCCAAAGGTTGCCTGGTAGAGATCACTCTTAGTGATAAGGCCGCCCATTGTGACACTTTCATTGTTTAGGTTAAGAGTTTTATTTTTTTATTTTTTTATTTTTTATACATTTGTAATCTTTGAGGTGTGACAATAAAGTATTATCTATCTATCTATCTATGTACCTACCTCAAAGAGAATACTAAGCCTAATGTAGCTATAGGTATGGGGTCACCATACAAGCTCTGCATCATTTGGAATGAGATGGCAGTGTGTGATGAATTTCCAAGGATTTTTATTAGTATTTATTTAACCTCTTAATCACCTGTCTTTGGACATCCCTAACTTTCTTTTCGTGCATCTTGGGCGCGCTGTTCATCTTGAACACCACGTAATTCCTGATAGTGGACCACACTTTCCACAGCACGGAGAGAGGCAGCAGCACGAGGATCACCAGAACCCATCGGAACTCCACCAGGATGTACTCCGCCCACGTGTTCGTTTTTACTTTCATCTTACCCTGAAATTGTTGGTATTCGGTTTGAATATTTATAATCCTAATGTGATATAACTTTGTTTTGTGAATTTCACTTTGACTTCACAATAAATTACCTTAATCCCTTCCTAATATTATAAATGTGAAAGTCTGTTTGTTGGTTTTTCCTTCTTTTATGCAAGACAAAGCAACAGATAGAAGTGATTTTTGGTAGGAAAAGTGAAATAAATAGGTACCTAAACGAAATCATGATTATGAAAAAAAACGATACTGAAAAAACTGGACCTTGACTAAGACGTAGTCAACATTCCACCAAAAATAAATGATGATAATACATTTGATGCTGTGGATAGTCAATGATTTTGTATCTAAAAGTCACAGATTTATAAACAATAGGCAAAAAGTTATCTGAACTATAAACGCCTTTGTCTTGTATTTCATGAATAAGTAACCTTGAGCCGCAGCCGTTTGACGTAACTAGTATTAAATTCAAATGTTTTATTTTTTTTCTGATCCCCTGGTCTGATGGTGGCGCAGTTACCGGAACCTATAGACGCTTGCAACCCCAGGATAATAAAAGGTTACCAGTTTCCCCTGGATATAGTTATCTAGGTATTTTATGCATAAGTATATTTTATTTTAAAAGTAGTTTTTTGTAGTTAATAATTGAATATTCTGCTTTCTAAACTTATCCACCGGTAGAGACTTGGATGGCATTATCAAGCATTATTGTATGAAAATCTCAGTAAAAATCACCCGGGTGATGCCGGGCACGAACAGCTAGTAGGTAATATATTTGCATAATTACTTTCATATATAAATCTTATGTCCGATCTCACTGTCTAATCGGTGTCTAATTATATTTATAATATTTTGTTAACAAATGCGATAATCATGTATTCCCTTTTACGATACATTTTGTGAAATAGCGTAAAGTTTTATTTAGTTAAAAGCGATACTTAGTTTATTGTAATATTATTTTAAGTAGACAATGAATAATGTTTCAGATATTTACAAGGTGACATTTAATTATTTTGATAAGGTATCTAATTCGTACAGGTGTTCCGCTCACGGAAATAGGTAGGTACCTAGGTACATTAGTTAAATTATCACAGCACTAGACCTACCCTAATGTGCTCGAAAGCACCCTATTCACATTAGTTACCAAAGAGATTTTGGTAGATATTTTCTAGTGATAGTGAAGTTGAATGCCGAAATGACGATCGCGGTCACGTCGCGGTTTCAAATCTTACAATGAGCTGACATTTCGGTGAAGGAAAACATCGTGAGGAAATCATACGGTGGTAGGTACTTTGTGGTAACCAACCAGGCGGTTACCACCCTCAAATTGAAAATCAACAATAAAGGGTTCCGTGCCCAAAAGGTAAACGGGACCCTATTACTAATAGGGGATCGCGAATGAAACCGCGCTGCAGAAAGCTAGCTTTATTATAAATCAGAACTCAATTGAAACAACTTTCATGTCCTTAATCCCTTTAAGGTAAATGAGTACACCGACGCCGTCAGTTATTATTAGGTACCTATAAGTAGATTTTGTTATAAAGCTATTGAGTTTTCTAACACTTGTCAGTTGTTTTAACTGCGATTTTGGAAAATACCCGGACATAATTGCTAGGCCAAATGGTAAAAAACAAAATTCCCTGACTGCTGTACTACTAAAGGACTAACAAACCTTACGACTTTATTTGCAGTTTCTAAAAAAAGAATAGGGTAGTTTACTGACATATCAAATCAGCTACTTTTTAATAAATGTCAAAACGATAGTTTATATGGAATTTTGTATGAAATACTAACCTAATGACGTCATAGTTTCACAGCATCAAATGATCTACTCTTAATGGTTCTACTGGTAATTAAAAATCATAAAGAGCATTAAATGTACAACATATTTGATTTTTCCATGTGTTTTTAGATGTTTTATGCATTGGTTAGTGTTTAGTCATTTATTTTTAACACTGTAAACTAGCCTATTCGATGTCCGCAAAGGATATTAAACTCTTATTATTGGGTTACGGTAAAAACAGGTTCAAAGGCACATACCTTAGTTATTCTATTCCTCTGCGACCAAAACGCCTTTGCTACTCCATAGCTACCGGCGAACTGGCCTTCGAACCTAATCAAAATCATGCAACAGATTACCTACGTATGATACAGACTGATACATTCCATTATACACCCTATCTTTGTAGTAATAAAGAAGATTAATAATACACACATATGATTTATTTTACCGGATGGAATTACTGTCGGCAATAGAAGGTTTATTGTTTGGTACATAAGATTCAATTTTGTTATGTTGATATGGTAACAGTAACAGTTTTGGCTTTTATCTAGGACTTATTACCAAGTCTTCATCATGAACGATTCGGGTAGATACCTAACGAGCGATCCAACTTATTACCATTTATTTTCTTTGTGCCTACCTGTACCATACCAATCTGTGCGAAACTCGCATAATTTATATCGAGCTCACTGCATAATTCGAGCTTCATCAGTTCGAACACTTTTTATCGTAGCTGAACTGCGATACTGCTAAGCTACATTAGGTACTTCTTCTAAGTCATTTTAGTCAATTTTAGTGTGATGTAACGTTACTTCGAAGAACTTTATACCTATAGGTCTATAGTTTGTTAAGCCTTACAGTAATTGATTACATTGTTCATGTACCTACCTACGCCCACTACTGAACCACGAAACCCTCTGTTATAGTTTTGTCATGTCCATCCGTCTCTCAGTATTTCACAGCCATTCAAGCTCTGCTTAGTTTGAGATCAATAACCGTATGTGAAGTAATCATACACCGTAAACAGTTTTTAAATACCCAGACAAAAAAAATATTGTTATCATTTCTTTATCATTCTAATTTCAAAGATAATCTGAGGATAATATTATCATTATCTAATAGGTAGGTACACAAACAGAACAAAAGCCCTGCATTCTATTTTCATTATAATATGTTGAAGATTTTCGTTTCTACCGTATAAATTATAAAATTATTACATCTTCGGATCAATAAAATTAAGGTTATTAAATAATGTAAGTCGTCTTATTGATTATGATACTAACAGACTCTTTAATTATTATAAACTATAACAACACGATTTCTAGATACTAATTTAAAAGTAGGTAAATAATAAAAAAAATATGACCACAAACAAACCACTGATTCATTGAAAAAATCACAACTTAGACTTCGATGGTCCCTCATGTTTCACAGGAATCACTGTATCTTGTTTGAAGACAGGTATTTTTGGCGCACTGATGATCAGGTTCCCATCTGAAGACAGTTTAGACTTAACACTCTCCAAACTACACCCATTTGGTAAGGAAAACCTCCTCATGAACTGCCTAGCGATGTACCCATAATCATCTTTCTTCTCTTCATGTTTTGCCTCCACTATTATAAACCCATCACTTGTCTTCACCGATATCTCTTCCGGCATATAGTCTTTAACGTTCAAGCAAATTTCGTACTTATCACCATCAGATTTCACACTGTTTTCCTGCCTCCAAGGAAAGTTCTCTAACCAATCAATTGATCGTAAAACTAATTCGTCGCCGAAAATCGGTGGTGTGTAAATTGCAGGCAATTGCAACATGGTGACGCGTTAATATTCTAGAAATCTAGAATAATCATCTATGATTATTGTCTCTTCGAACTCGCGTTAGTACTTACTGCAGTGATTGACAAATAAAACTTGTTTCAAAAAAACATTATTTAAGTCTAGACAGAGATAGCATTCGAAACTGTTGTGTTATGATAAGACTCAAATCTAGCTGTGATCAAAGGCTGTAATCTCATAAATCTATTTTTTGTCTCTGTCATATCAAATTCAATGTCATGTTGCTTTTTTTTTATAAAATGGCGAGGGCGGTTGCATAATCGACGTAACGTTAACGACACGAAAACGATACACAGCTTCATTGAAAGCATGTAATTAATTCTTTTGTTTATCTAATACATGGAGTCACGTAAATAAATATTTGGTATAAATAGATTCGACACGGGTATACATAATCACTGTCATTATGCTACTATATAATTTCTATTTATGATCACGTTTGAGTGTTCCGTAAAAGTATGAACCACCACCACTTATCATTCATATATTCTTAGCACCCCAACCATATTACATTAACTCACGATTAACTCACGTCATAATAACACTTACACGTACCTAAATACACTTTTATATCCTATCCTATGTAGGTACAACAAAATAAATTCAATTTATGTACGAGTAAAGTATGTAAGTTGATATTGTTTTAGGTTGTCTTGGTAGGAAGGCATTCATGTCAAAATATTATTATGAAAAGAAAGGGCATCAAAGTATCTAACAATCTAGGTACTTTTGACGCTGCGCTGCTGTGAACATTTTATGAGAAATGTGAGAGTTGAAAAAATAGTAGGTACTTATTATCCCCACCAATTTATTTTTGACCAATGATAACAAACGTATTGTAATGCAGTCTGCAATGACCTCATATGTAAAACAAGTTAGAAAAATAAACGAACTTGTTCTATAGGTTATAGGTAAAGTAGCAACATATTAAAAAAATCCATATTAGGTAACTACCTACCTAAAATAAATTTAGGAAAATATTAGTTTTTAATATGGTCTTTTACGTACATAGGCACAGTGCGACAAGGATGTTTTGGCCGTTGAATGACATCGGCTTGTAATCTAAATTGATATGTCGAAAGTAAAGTAAGAAGTGGGGTCAGAGAGATAGTGTTAAATAACAAACAAAAATAACACAACATACATCAATGATAAACGAACAGAGCGAACTCTCTAAAAGTGACTCTTCACAAGATAGCGGCGTTAGTTGCGATTTTGGCCACGCCACGTGCCAAAACATCATTGTCGCACTGTAGGTACCGCGTACTTAGTTTACAGAATATGTATTACATAGCCCGTATCAGTTTCTGTCTCATACACGGAGATTGTGTCTCAATGTTCTGTCTTTGTACTGTACCTAGTAAAAGTTGTTTTGTGCCCAGATTATAACTATGTCGAAGGTAGCTATAGTAACAGGTGCCAATAAAGGACTAGGTTGGGCAATTGTCAAAGGATTGTGTGAAAACTACGATGGAAAAGTCTATCTAACCGCAAGAGACGTAAAAAGGGGGCAAGAAGCATGCGATAAGCTAAATAGGTTAGGACTTAACCCTGTTTTTTATCAATTGGACGTCACAAATCACGAAAGTATAGCGAGATTCGTGAACCATATTCGTGATGAGGATGAAGAAGTGGACATATTAGTAAATAACGCAGGATTGCTGTTTTTGAAAGACGCTACAGAACCAAAATTGTATCAAGCAGAGGAAACTTTGAAAGTAAACTTCTTCTCATTGGTCGATTTTACTGAAGCTGTTTTACCATTGGTCAGAAATGGCGCGAGAATCGTCAACATCTCCAGTTCGTCAGGACACTTATCTCGTATTCCTTCAGCTGTTTTAAAACAGGCGTTTAGTTCTGATCTAACTTTAGAAGAATTAAATGTTTTGATGAATACTTACATAGAATCTGTGAAGCGAGACGCAGAGTTGGCGGATGGTTGGGGTCAATCGTCTTACGTAGTTTCGAAAGTTGGAGTGAACGCGTACACATTCATGTTGCATCGAAGGTTAACTTCTCGAAGTATGTATTATTGTTTTTACTTATTTCCTAATAATAAGATCCAGGGGCGGCCTTAGCCTTTGCGAGGACCCGGGCGGGTAGATTTTGCAGGGCCCTTGCCTTTGTGGAATTAGATTTAATGATGCTTGACGAGAAATGCTTAGTAACAAAAATTTATGTAACAAATTATTATTCATGATAAACTAATAAAAGAATGGTACCTATTCAAGAATTATATTTGCGGCTTTTTCTAAAATTATATTTTTCAAATATTTTTCTACTTGGGTTGCTCGAGGCCCCTGCAAAAGCGAGGCCCCGGGAGGTTGCCCTGCTCGCCACCTGAAACTAAACTTGCTTCGATGCAATACGCTCATGCTAGCCCATTTATGATGACTTGACATAATGTGTGCCTACAGGCCGCCCCTGATAAGGTCAACAATATTTTTCAATGAAAAATATTATGCAATTAGATTACTACTATCAGTACGAAATTAGTACCTACCTATAATTTTGAATGATCAAACCTTGCGTTGGGGGTTTTTTTTATATACTACATTTTATTCTTTGATACTACTAAGGTAGCAAGCAAGCATACGGCCCACCTGATCGCCTATCACCATAGGCAATACCAGAGATATTGCCAATGTGTTGCTGACCTGTTACAATGCCGAGTAGGCAAATTGGCTCTCAAGTGCAATTACCGGAACACACCGGTAGGTGCTTGGCGACAAATTTTCAACTTGAGGGTGGTAGCCAGCCAGGCTGGTACTACAAAGTACCCTATCACCGTGCTATGGTTTCCTCACGACGTTTTCCTTCACCGAAAGCTCAAGCTCATTGTAGGATTCGAACCCAAGACTTTTCGTCGCGGCATCCGACGTCACTACCACTATCATCGGTTTCAAGATATTAAACAAAAATGAAATACAAATTGAAAAATAGAAATAAATTGGAGTAAAATTTAGTAAGATCGGTCTTGGCTCATTATAAAATGGCCGTCTGCCAGCCTCCTTTCAAATACTTTTCATTTGGGTTTTTGACTAACATTACGAAGGAAAATGGATGACAAAATGATTTGAAAACATATAACTTAAAAAATATCAGAATCTTTTCCAATTTTTTTTTTCATAGATGTTTATTTTATTTACCTTTAGATATAAAAGTAAACTGCGTGCACCCAGGCTATGTAATATCAGACATGACAAACGGTGCTGGCTCAGTAATGCCGACGGAGGCAGCGGAGCATCCGTTACGACTCGCGCTGCAGCCCGAGGGCGGAGGCCTATACGTGTGGCATACCGGAGCCACCGTATCCTGGGACGGCCCAGACCCAAGAGGATATATTGATGCAATGATAGTATAGTTGTGATGATATAAATCTATATAGTAAAAATCCAATGTAGTTGCAGACAATAGGTACAGATAATAATTTTTTGCTTTAGATAAAAAAAAACTACTATAAATAAATATTTTTCAGCATTTTCTCTCATTTCTGTGTCGATTTTAATGTGTGCCAAGCCAATAAAATGTACAAAATTAGTCAAATATATTAAAAACAATTCAAGTTATTATATCCTTGACTTTATATCTGTATATGTTTTTGTTTTTGTGAACTATCTAATAAAATTAATTTAATTAACAGTTTTTAGAAACATTTTTATTGTAAGATTAAGGTTTGTCATTAAAAGAATGTATTTTTAATTCTTCCTTTAATTTCAATGATCCTTTCATGGTTAATTGCTCAATAAGGTACAAATGGAACAGCGAGTTATTGGCATCTCATTTTAATATAGAAAATATAATCTGTCATAACAGGGATATGATTCTAATAAATATATAAGATGTAACGAACGAATATACATATTATCATGCTTAGTGAAACGAAATAAAGAACAAAAGAAAGTTTAAAGAAATATGATAAGTCGAATACCGGGGATAGACAGCGAGCCGAACGAAGCCGAATGTAAAAAAATAATATAAAGTAAATAAATCAAACTTTTTTTAAATAAAACAAATAGGTTAATTTATTTTACAAATTCCTTTGTTATCATATTTCTCTCGTTTAAAATATGCTCTTCTTAATACAAAGATTTATCGATCACATCACCAACGGAAAGAGACAATAGTATTACTGAAATAGAAAATATAATATCCGCTGTCATAGTCGAATTGCACTGTCGTTTACTTGGCGTCGATGCACTCGGCCGGGTGCTGCGAGGGCTTGGCGGGCGCGAAGCCCGGGGGCAGCGGGATGCCGGCGTACGCGCCCGCGCCCCAGCCGAGCTTGTGTCCCGCCCACTGCTGCGCGCCCACACCCACCCCCACGCCCGCCAGCTGCGGCTTCACGCCGTTCGGCTGCATCTGTAGGTGGTTGAACCTCGCGAACAGCTCCTGCTGCTGGTGTGTGAGCGAGGCGGCGGAGGGGAGGGGCGCCGGGGATGGAGCCAGTGAACCAGACTGCGGGCCCTTGCCGAAGTTCACCGACGTCGACACGATCGCCGGGTCCATCTGGGTCCAATCTGGGGAACGGAATATACTTTTTTGAAGGGACTCAAAGGTACTAGCCAAGAGGTGGCTATAGCACATGTACGCGGACTATTCGGCGAGCGCAGATGGCAACATTTTATGTGCCGCGCCTGAGGGCACCCTCTGTGGGGTACGGACCTCGGCTCAGGGCGTTACCCGGAGGGGGCGGGCTTTGAACGAGCTAAGACTAATTGGGGGCGGTCGGAATACTCGGAGCAGGGCCGCTTATACGGGTACGGAATATACATGAGACTGAGTGGTCGCCACTCTTCAGAATACTTTTTTCCATGAAGTTTGACATAACAATTCATAGCGGTATGATGGAATACGCTGCTGTGCGTACAAAATACTAAAGAACTACCAGAAATACACCTATTTCAGTGTTTAATCTTCAATTATTATCATTAACTGCTTAAAAGCAGTGTGTCTGTTTTGCACCCGCGAAATTTTTGGTTGATCATTATCATTCATGTAACTAGTATTCAATATTTGTAGAGTGCATAAAATAATATCTTATTACTTGTTGTAGAATCAAAATCGATTAACACTACTATAAATTAACTCGATAACATATAAAAATCGGTTTGTTTCATTTGATTTTATCATCACTACATCACTAGAAACTTCAAACTTCTCAAACGTCCCAGTAGCCATCCTATATGAAATCTCTCAATCGCGCGATTGACTACGCCCGAATTCACTTGCGCGTAAATCTCAGAATCCTCATTTGGAAAAAAGAAAGAAAAATATTTATTTGCCACACATATCTTAAATACTATAAAAACAAGACAATTAACAGGTGTATGTGTTGACAAAAGCTCAAATTCAATGGTCTAGCTAGTTTAATTATGTAGGTAGGTAAAAATGAGTGGTACCTTGATGGTGTGTTTGGTGAGCGTGTTGTTGCTGTTGTTGTTGATGTTGCTGTTGGTGTTGTTGTTGGTGGTGGTGTTGGTGTTGATGCAGCGGCGCGGCGAGGTGGAAGGCGTTGAGATGGCTGAACCCGGGCGGGGCCAGTCGGGACCGACGGACGCGCTCCATACTGTCACTACATACACATACATATCAGGGGCGAAGGGTCCATACAAGCCGATTCCCATCGGCTTACCTTTTAGAAATCCCAGTCCCACAGATTCATAATTTCAAAGCCACTTTTATATAAAATACACTGTAATTAAGTATAAAATTATCGGTATTTTTTGAACGGCTTACCTTCGCCATTATTTTAACCCTCGCCACTGATACATATACAATCATTATATTATCTACTAGTTGTTCCCCGCGGTTTCACTCGCGTTCCCAGGATCAAAAGTAGTTTATAAACTTCGGGGATAATGTAGCTTCCTATTAGTGAAAGAATTTTTCAAATCGTACCAGTAACTCCGGAGATTTGCGAGTTCAAACAAACAAACCCAATTCCCTCAAATTTATAAAATTGGAACAATAGCTAATGGTATTTATCAAAGCTACTTCTCCCTGGTGGGTTTGAATGTGGCGGTGAATGGTTCAAACCTGAACCGAGAAGTGAACCTGTGACGGGTGATATGTTTTACTGTGTGTAGTAAAACCTATCACCCGTCACAGGTTCAGGTTCAGGTCCAGATATTTTCTTTTCTACTTTTAACTAACTGAACTTAGGCAACAAAGGTTCGAAAAGCTCTCCGAAGGTTTTTTGCGCTAAAAAATAATAGATTCTCAATGTGGGCGGTTTGAGAACCTCTACAATAAAGGGATAACACATAGGACTATCAAGGGATGCAATCTGGCACCCATGTATTATAGATAAACTAGATTCCGCCCCGCGTTCACCCACGTTCCCGAGGGATCTTATGTTTTCCCGGGATGAAAAGTATCCCATGTGTTAATCTAGGTTATAAACTATCTGTTTTCCAAATTTCATCCAAATCTGTTCAGTAGTTTTTGCGTGAAAGAGTAACAAACATCCATCCATCCATACTCAAAAACTTTCGCATTTATAACATTAGTAGGATGTGTTAGGTAGACATACCCGCTAGACACGTTATTGTGCATGATCTCGTTCTCCATGAGCTCTGCGAAGGCCTTCTGCGTCTCGTTGAAGGGGTCGAAGTCGAGGTCATCGTCCCCCGCGCCCGCCGCGCGACTCCCGGGGCTCTCCACGCCGCCCCCGCCCCCGCCGCCGCGGGACATGCTGCTGCTGCTGTTGCCCATCCTGGAACACACATTACCATTGGAAATATTGGAATCCTCCATTAAATGTCATCTCAAAATAACGGCATATAATGCCGCCGCCGAAAGGAATAGTTTACTGAAGGATTTCCACAAAATTATGCCTAAAAATACTCAACCATATCTCGTGAAAGTTCTATCGAAATCGGATTAGCTCATTATTTAGAAGTTTTAGAAAAGCATTCTTTCGGCGACCGCACTATACCCAAAGGGACTCATAACTTATGAACCTTAAGAGGCAGACATTTGAAATTTTGGTGGTGGTGGTGTTACCTCTGTTTGTGCTCCATCTCGAGTCTCTCAGCGCTGAGCATGTTGTGCGGGAAGTGCAGCGGCTCCGGGAAGCCGGCCCGCTCGACGCCGGCGCGCGACACCTGCAGCCGCATCTGCTGCGCCTTGTGGAAGTCCGTGAAAAACTTGTCCATGTTCTCTGCTAGATATCTGCCTTCGTTCTGCAAGCAAATATGCGTTACATTACTATATGGCTGCTAGGAGACTATCATCATCATGTCAGCCGTAAGACGTCCACTGCTGGACAAAGGCCTCCCCCAAGGATCGCCACGATGGTCGGTATTACGCTATCGGCATCCAGCGGTTTCCCGTGACCCTCACAAGAGGGTTATAAGGACTTTTATGAGATTTCATGATACCAAGATGTTTTTTTTTAAACTGGCTTCCGTCTCTCGGTTTCACCCGCGTTCCCAAAGGCTTTTATGTTCGCGAAGGATAAAAAGTAGCCTATGTGTTACCCAATGTGTCGGCTACCTCCATACCAAACATCAAAATTGCTAGAGCCGTTTGAGCGTGAAGAAGTAACAAACATACACACTCAACAAACTCTCACATATAATATTAGTACAAATTATAAATAAACTGTCCCTGTATTGGTATTGGATAGTACATAATGGACATGTTAACATCGTGTGTCAAATATAATTCATCATTTTTCAATTTAATCGTTAATTAGAAGCTATAAATATAAATTTACCGTAGTTTGTGGGTTATCAAATCCATTAACAAGAGCCGCTTGGTGCATTTGTTGCTGTTTGGGTTGTAACATCTGTTGTAACATCTGTGGAGTATGTAACGCGAACCCGCCGCGCATAGACCCGCCGAGCGAACTCGAAGACATTGAGTTTGCCATAGAGCTGCCGCCCATTGAGTTGTCTACGCGCATGCCAAACGGTGGAAGCATATTTGGATTTTGATGAAAATTAGCACCTGAAATAAATGGTTCATAATATGAAGCTAGACGCGTTTATGCTACAGGTTTAGAGTTAAAGAATGCTAAGTATGACGTAGCCTGATTTAAAGCAATGGAACTGGATCTCTAGTTGCCGCAACACACTGGGCTTGAGGTGGCCAAGCCAGGCTAATGTAGTACTTACTTGGCTTAGCTACCTTACTGCTTTAGAAGGAAGGCAGGGATTCGATAATTTTCTTCACTAATAGCACAATGGCAATTTTGTTGTTTACAAAGTAAACTGATATTAGGCCATCACCTCTTTTTCTATTAAACTTTATTAAAAAGTAAACATTTGTCTATGCCATTGTAATGTACCTACGGGTAAATAATCGTGACCAGTAAAGGTGGCGATTAAATTCACGTTGTAACAAGCAATCGGACTATTTTGACAAGACTAAAATTAATTTTATCCCTTTCTACTATATATTAATAAAGAAGTTTGTAAACAACAGTATCGGAGCTAATGTAGTACTACGAGCCATCATCACTAGAACTGGAACTTCAGCGACACTATTAAAAAGGGTATGTAATAATCTTACCTAATAATTCACTAGCCGACTCGAGCCCTATACTAGCCGTGGGCATATAATGTTTAGGTTCAACCATTACATTGTGTTGCCTAGCCAATAACTCATTTTGTCTCATCAACATTTCGCTCCGGCTGCGTTCCCTTAACAACAGTTCTTTCTGACCTTGGCTAATTTGACTAATCTGTCTATCGTTGCCTAAATAGCTCATAGTATCTCTGTCTAAAAGTCCGTAACCGTTAACCAATGGGCTCTTCATATGTAAGGGGTTACTGTCAACTAGGCCAGCAAGCATTTCTCTGTGATTGTGCAACATCATTACTTCATTATTTGCGTCGTTTAATAGATTATGCGTATTGTCATCCTCTAAGAGACTGTGATCACTGTTGTCTAACAGATCGTGGTTTTCCAGCAAGCTGTGTCTATCTGATTCTAGTTCGTCCAATTCATTTGATAGATAACTCTGTTGTTGCGTGTCGTGATTGTGCTCGAACACTGACGCGCCGTGTGTTTGCGTGTTATTGTATACAGCCTTTGTTTCTACTTCCATTTCGTTATTATCATTATTAATACTATTGCTGGATTTCTGTTTGGATTTGTCTGATTTGCTTTTCTTGTTCGTTTGGCCGTTTGTGCTGTTTGTATCTTTGTTGCTTCTATTCGTTTTGTTATCTGTGTGTGTGTCTTTGTTTTTCGTTTGAGCCTGTTGTACCTGAAGTTGTGTGGGACTGGAAGATTCTGATGTGCCGTTTTCTTGTGACTTAACTGTAACATACATTCAATATTTAATTTTATACAATAATAATGATTCATATATTGATATTTATTTATGGTAATTAAACTCAAGGAAAGCGGACTTCCATCGTAAACTCAGAAGGGAAAAACAGAAAGTAATTGATTAAATGCAAAAACAGTCATTAATGAATTTCGAATTCATTCATGTACTCACAACTAAACCTACAAAAATAAAATAAGAATGTATACACCTCAAGAAGATTTGAAGAAATTTTAACAACAAAGTATCTTAAAATACAAAGATATACTATTATTCATACTTTTTCATCCATAAAATGCAGTTATCATTATGTTCATCAGATTTGCCAAAAAGTTAGATAGTAAACCCATGACAGTAGAATCTATTGGTGATGCTAGGAAACTTGTGGAATATGGTATACATACCCGTAGAGTGTTGTGGCTTAGGACTGGGTTGTTTTCTAGCGGGACTGTCTGATGGTGGTGAGGATCCGAGGCTGGGCCACGCTTCCTTGCCGCCACCGTTGCCGTTGCTGGTACTAGTGTTGGTGTTGGTACTGGTCCCCGAGCCCGTGCTGGCCGCACCGCCGCTGCTGCTGCTGCTGACGCTGCTGCCCGCACTGCCGTTCGATGATTCTTTTTTAGATCTGTAATTAATTAATTATAGTTTAAACGCAACAACTAATAAATACATTAAGTGGGTATGGCTTTATTGTAATTAAACTGAGATAACAGAAATTCCAAATAATATTTGAACTTCTCAGTGAAATTCCCACAAGAATTAATTTTATCCTACTAATTTTATAAATGCGAAAGTTTGTGAGTATGTTTGTTACTTCTTCACGTTCAAACGGCGGGAACAATTTTAAACCTTAAAAGGGCTGCTACACGGTTGTCAACCAGGCGCCAACTCAGGGAAAATAGAGGTGGACGTACCGTATAGATCGAAACTGTCAACCAAATTGATACACTAAACGGTCACCATATCAATTGCTTTTTTTTTAAAGTTGATTGACAACTGTGTAGGAACCGCTTGACATTTTCGATCGTTATCTCTCTCTACTAATGCGTGCGGGAACGAGATAGTAATCCTCGAAATCTTTATCGTACTGAAATGTTGATGACAGAGATGTTTTACAGTGGTTCTTTATAATATAATGGTACTCACTTAGATGAATTGACTACATTTATATTTGAAGATGTGACCACTGTTGTCGGTATAAAGTTCGATTGATTACCTGAAACATATCAATATATGTTAAGTAAATTTATTAATGTGTTGATTAAAATATTTTTTGTTTATTATAAAATACTTACCATCTTTTGAACTGCTCTTTTCTGCATTCGTACTAGGATTACCTGCAAATTTGAAATAACAATAATTTATCAATAAAACTAGCCAAATAAATAGACACTCAATGTTTGACCAAAATCTCACCATGGAAGGTGAAAATGTGGTTGAAAATTATAAGCTTACAAAGCCTAAAAGAGAAATGACTCCCAAGTGCAACTAACGGAATATACCGGTAGGTGCTTGGCACACTGATTTATAACTTGAGAGGTACGCATTTTTCCCATCCCATTAGGGAACCGTATCCTAATTCTCCGCAATAGTAACGTCTGACTCTGAATCGTGGTGTGGACATATAATGCGATAAAAGTAGACAGTGTATTAATATACAGGTTGAATTTTTAAATTGTTAAATCCTAAGGATATTATATCCTAGGGAATAGCAATTGAAAACCTGTATAATATTTAACACAATAATATCGATACTATCGAACTCATTGTCAGTTTTAGATACTATCGATAGTATTGAATGTATTATTTCATGGAAAACTATTGAAATTATGGCTAAATACTACTATCGATTTGGGGAGAAAACAATGGATGGTTTCGATTATCGCGATTTTTCTGCAACACTAGTACTTCCTCAGTCGAGCTGATTTTCGAGCGAAAGAACGCTATGCTCTGCCTCTCTCTCTGTATTATAAAGAGTGCTGCACGACAAGAGTCAAGAAGAGGTGTATGTAATGTTTAGGGTGGAGTATAGTGGAGCTCACCGTTATATTGCTTGTCGTCTGGTTTGTCCCGCTGCGCGTGCAGCAGCTGGTTGTGCAGCTTGCGTTCGTACACCTGGTGCAGCCCCGCGTGCATCTCCTCCTTCGTGAACGACGCGTTCGGATCACCTACCACAACCATCACGTAACTAACGTTACCATCAACACTTTACTTATCCTTCTGTCTATGAGTAAAAGTAATAGGTTACTATTGTCAGGAAGAAGTCTCCTTGTCGCTCTATGTATTCCGAACCGGTGGTACTCTATTGTACAAAATGTAAATATCGACATTCATAAGTGCCTTAACTGGGTCTAAACTGAATAAATAAGTTTTGAGTTTGAGTTTGTCTCTTTTTGTTTTGGCACATGTATACCGAGTGACTTTTTAATAACCGTCCAATTTTCCTACACATATATAGGTACCATTAAAAGATTTCATTTTAATGGTACCCAATGGCAATGGTGTTGATTATTATGACGGAGGCATTCGCTTAAGAAAGGATTTTAACCGCTAAGGGGGTCAAATAGGGGATCATAGGTGAAATTGCCGGATGGAAAGCTAAGCTATTCCACCAGTATAATGACATCAGTGGGGCAGATGTATTGTACATCATATAGTATAGTTACCTAGCTCGTGCAGATACATGCAGTCTGGCTTTGGGCAGGGCTGGTTCTTCATGAAGTTGGCGCAGTACTTGGTGGTGCCGAGCGAGCCCTTGAGCACGCGGCCGTCGAGCGTCACGTTGTTCACGCCCTGGATGGCGCGCAGGGCGTCCGCTGACGTCACGTACGTCACGTACGCCGACGCCGACGGGCCCTGCTCACATCACACCACATATCATATAACTCTCCTCCATATGACGTCATCGCTATACAGTTACTAAGCTAAACACATTGCATGTTCTAGTGCGCTATTTACATACAAATTAAATTAATTCTTACCTGTGACCCTGCATACGTGGTACTTTGGTTTATAACTACTTTGTGAATTTTGCCATATTTGCCAAAGTACTCCTGCCGTTTGAGAATCTGAAAAAGAAATGTATTGATTTTTAGATAATTTAATCCTAGCCGTATCCCTCTCATTGTTAGGCTCTTGCAAAGGATAGATTATGGAATTGATGCTGGTAATTTAATAAAGATTATATGAAATAATCATAATAGTCTTTATCTACTCTCATATCGTAATGTTCTTATTATGAAATCAAAATCAGTACTTTAATGACCCACTTTATGCACACCCGTGTATTATGAAATTAAAAAATTATATTATAGCACAGTTTTCTTCCCAAGATAATGCTATAAAATAACTTTTTTTCATTAAAGTACAAGTATTTGAACATGTCTGGCCACTTATAATGTTTTTTGGGTTTTAATACTTCAATTACTGTCAGTCAACTTGTCAAACGAAATAATAAAGAAAAAAACATTATAAGTGGCCAGACATGACTAAACAATTAAACGAAGTATTATATTCTCTTTGTAAACAATTAGGAACAATCAGTATCAATTCAATTTTAGATGCAAATTTACTCTGTGGTCGCGTATGCGGTAGGGAGTTTTTCCCAACACGGATTTGGGCGCCATGATGATTAATGTTTGTTTATTTTATTGATTTTTTTGTATACATATTTTATTTCGTCCAAAAATGATAGTAAAATAGCAGTGATACTAAGGTGAAGTAAACTTGGATCTGAAATTGTGGAGGCGGCAATGGAAATGACGAATAATCGATACCCGTAAGTCATGAAAACCTATGACAAAATATTATCGATTTTTTACCTTTAAATTACATTATTGGATGAGTTTAGATAAAGTACTGTATGATACTGCACATAATTAGGTATTAAAAACTCGTGTGATACTATTAAGAACCTCGCCTACGGCTCGGTACTTAAACTCACACTCGTGTTTAATAACCCCTATTATGCAACAGTATCATAAACTACTATTCTCTGATGAACAATATTCATGTGTGTATGGCAGAATATGCTGTGAGAGAGAGTGGATGTGTGAGGAGATGGGTGATTATTAGTGGTAGTGTTTGTGGGGGGTGGTGGGGGTAGGTAGTGGGGTACCTCGGGGTCGGCGAGGCGCACGGGCAGGCCTACGACGAACACGAGGTTGTTCTGCACGACGCGCACGTTGGCCAGCGCGCGCCGCGACTCCAACGTCTTGTTCCGTCGCTTCTGCTCGCGGGCCTTCTTCTCCGTCTTTATCGCTGCCACCTACAATACAACACAACATTCATCTAAATAAATTAAGGTGGAGGCTTCGGTTGGAGCACGAAATTCAAATTTTATCACGTTTTTTGCAAATTGCAGCTCAGTTATAGGTCGTAAGTTATCAACATGTTATTTGCGAGAAGAATAGTATTATATTTACTACAAAAGAAATCATCAACATATTCCTCCAAGGTATATTAGTAACATTTTCATAAAATAGTCGTCAGTAATACCTTGGAGGTAAAAAGTTAATCATGCTTACAGACTGCTGTCTCTTTTCACCTATATTTTCTTAGTAAGAAATCTTTTAAATTTTAGTACAGTTGACTGAAGGGTTCTTATTAAAATTTTACTTATTTCAAACAACACCCTATTTTCATAAAATTGCAAATCAGTATCCAAAATGATATTTTTTATTGTTATTTTTCTGCTGAATAATTTAAACTTCTTGAAATATCCAATGACGTTCTCGACTTACCGTAAATTCCAAAAGGATAGATTACCTGTTCTTGACTGAGCGGAGTGAAGTCTGCCGGGTTCTCCGGGTAGGCCTTCCGACACGCCGGGCATAGCCCATTCTCGCCCTCCCGGATTCGATTCCAGCAAAACCGGCAAATCTACGAAGTACACCACTTTTAACTAATATATTATGTGAAGTTGGGAATAGTTTAAGCAAATACAAACAAATATTTGAAGACATAGATTAGTTGTTCTAAAGGTTTGATATAAACATTCAATCAATATTATAAATGAAACTTTATGTGGATGTTTTTCACAGAATTACGACACAATGCTAAATCTGATTTGTTTATTAAATACATATAAACAAATCAGATTGGTACATAAATTCCCGGGAAATCTACCAAGGAAACACTGGCAAAACTGCAGGGTAATTAGCTAGTCCTAATTTTTATTCCATCTGGCTCACACACGGGGTTGAAAACATAAATAATATATTTTCGATAAGTATACTACTTGTTGAACTCACTTGGTATCCACATGTGCACGGGTAGAAGTGGAGATCATCCACTTCCAAGGGTTCCATACACAGTGGACATTCCACCTGCAAAAGAGATCCAGTTCAGTTGGTATTTCAATAATATGCGTCTATTGTATCTGCCTACTTACTATACTGTTGGACACGAACCTGTCTGACATGGTCTGCACCAACCACCTGTTGTGACCACCATTGAAATTAAAGTTACTATTATTGCATTTTTATAGCTAATCTAAATTAGTATTATGATACATTTTGATGTATTTGCATTAGATTTAAAGCTAGAGACTATGAGATGATAATTTTTAAGTGATTTAGGGTGTTGATATTTACAAGGACATTATTATACTGGGTGAATACTTTATTGTCATGATGAACAAATTTAACCAAGGCGAAAAAAAAAATTTACTTCCATTTTTTTTTTCAGTGTTGGTAAAAGTTGTTCATTATGACGAACCCAGCAAAGGTTACTGTTATAGTTAAAAAAAACAAATAATTTTATAACAACACTTGAGAATGGCATTTTCAATTACATTTGATAACATTTTGTAATAGTTATCATCATCATATCAGCTAAAAGACGACCACTGCTAGACAAAAGCCTCCCCTGAGGATCTTTGAACTTTTGAATTTTGGGATTAGGTAGTTTATTTTCAAATGGATGGACTTCCTTAACTTCTTCATCAAGAAACATTGCTAATGTTTACTTATTTAGTGACACCCTTAAGATGCAAGCGTTATACTACTTAAAAACTAAAGAAAAGATAAAAATGGTTATTTACATGGTTTACCTGCTCTTCCCCACTCTGATTCAGCACTGACATCCTAGCCCCGAGAGCCAATGGTTCCACAGCTTCTAGCGAACGTGAACTACGTCAGTTTACACTAGAACCCTCTACTATACCCTGTAAAACAAAGCGTACGAGTCAATAACAACCTTAAGTCTATGTAATTAAACATATTTTCAACTTTTCAAGTGTAATTATTAATTCCGCGGAGTACACTGACAAAGCGCAAAAGGTATAGTTGTGTGCTTGTAAGCGGGATGCGTTGTTATTTTTTTTTTTATATCCAGTGGAATTAATAATTACACTTGGAGATACATAGAAGTAATGGGAGTCAGTACCAGGTTAGCTCAGAGGTAATTTCTGGAGTAAGCATTTGATTCCTAATTTGAACTTTTCATCCCATATTCATTGAAAGCGTCAATTACATGACTGGAGAAAAGTGCCTATAGTAACATAATTTCCATCGAGAGATTTTCCTCTTGCTGACTCATTGATTATTATGTATAATAACATATAATGTCAGCCAATGTGTAAGTATTGGAAATGTATTGTAAAAACCGAGAATATATGTATAGAACGAAAATATATGAACTTACATAATTCTGAACATCCAACAAACATACAATGTGTGTAACTAACAGTACTAACAAATAAAGCAATTAAACTACATTTTAAAGATAATAAAAACAAATAAATAGAAGAATGCACATTGCCATATTAAATCATTGCAATGTCTTTGATAATGTGAATGCTAGCATGCATTGATGAGACCACAGACTTATGTAACAAACTATTAGAAAGGCATGTTTGACCAGAGGTCAGCACTTTTACACACCAATGTAACATTTTTTTTAAAGATTACATACTATATCATAGAGTTCAAAAGGATTTATTTGTCTTTAACACTTAGCGTAATCAAATACGCACAATTTTAACATACCTAGTAGGTATAGTTATTGTACAAGGCATATAAACAAACTATTAATGATTTATTTATGTACTTTTCCTTTTACTACTAGCTGTTTGAAACTGATTGCAATCAGTTGCATGTATAGATATAGAATACATATTCTCCCGAGAAACATTAAATTCCCCGGGAGTGCAGGTAAAACCACGGCGCAGAAGCTAATCACCAATATTTTAAAGCATCGCGGGATACTTGGTGGACTTTGCCATGGTAATCTAAGATTTATGCAATGCACCATAAGATGGATAATCTTATGGCACTTCGATTTCGCGACCCGCTACCGTTAACTCCTCGGTCTGAGCGATCCCAAATAATCCTTACTAATATTATATTTTTAAGTGTTTGTTTTTGCGTGTTTTTTTTTGCATAAATAGTTTATAGGGCGGAGAGTAACATAATTTGCTACTTTTCATCCTGGGAACCGCGAAACCTACCCAATAATTTATTGATAACTTAAAATCAACACCAGCATTAAATAAAAGAACCGGGACCGTCCCGCATTCGCGCAAGTTTGCTTTAAAAGAAAGAAAGAAATTATATTTAACTGTGGCATAGCTTTACACCATAAAATAGTTCCTAGCCGTAAGTTGAGAAATAAGCCTTATATAAGCAAAAGTAGAAATGCAATGTGGCATATAGAAAACTGTTTATACCGCTTAAAATCAACTGATTAATACCACCGACGCCATTATGCATGTTTCAACCATTACCTACCACTACACTACGTTAAAATGTCCCTAATTTGCATAAGTGGCATTGTGTTAAAAAATCAGTGTGAAAAGATGTATGACTCTTCGAAATTTAAAAATACATAAATAATTGACGAGAGGATATCTCTCTCTGTCACATTATGGTTGTCTTTTTTGGTAAATTAAGGGATTTATATAGGTATATGTTTGTCATGTTATAGAAATGACAATTTTTTGGCACAAGAATAGACAAAGAGAAGGTTTTTTTAAAATTTTGAGGTGTTTTATCATTACCTATGTAGTTATAGTAATATAGAACATCCTAATGTAATTTACAACCACTCTACAAACCATTTTGTTTTTATTTAAAGGCATTTGTTTTGGTTGATAGTATAATTGACACTAATTGTTGCTATGTAAAAGTAAACATTGTTCATAATTGGATAGTATTTATATTTATCTTGTATACTTAGTTGTTAACTATAAAATTTTATTGGCTAGTGTGTTGATCAAATTAACATAAATATTAATTTGACTTTTAGTTTCGTATAATAATTAATAGCTTGAATAGTGTCTCAGAATTATATACAAAGTTTGGGGACTCATGTCTTATTTGCTAGCCATAAAAAAATATAAGTATTAGAATAACTTGCTTTATAACAGATGTAATATTCAGGCAATGGAAAGGAATGAAATGAAGGTTAATTTTTCTTAACAGGTCTCTGAATAGACGCCTGGATTATGCAGAAAATTCTTGTTTATATCAGACAAAACTAATTGATATCTTCCTAAAGTCGATAAAGAAATATTATGCAAACACTATGCAGCCAAACAGGCTCTGATATTTACAGATACTATCTGATAAACTTATAGTATTGAATTAAGAACTGATAACAAAATATTTGTATGTTGTGGAAAAAAAATATCTATTCAGATTGGTTTGTTATCAGTAGTTGGATAATTTTATAAAACATTAAGACAAACATCTTGTGAACATAACATTTGAAGTGCCGGAATTTTGGAAAAAGTATTTCTTGGTCAAGGCCCATATTAATGTGCATCAAAACAATCATCAACATAGGATTCCAATAAATTAATTTTGTTTCTGGAATTGTATCCATGTTATAGGGTATACCTATTTTCGAAAAACACATTGTATTCTTGAGTTTTGACTCAATTGCTGAAATTAGGTAAGAGTAAATGCAACTCAATATTTAAGTGATTTTTAATATGATAAAAAGAGACAAGATGAGGTAATAAGAGTTTAAAATATAATAATAAATTTCTACATACCTATATCATAAAATAATTAATTATAATATTATTAATTATATTGATTTTGTAATAGCAGGAAACTTTTAAATGTGATTTGTATGTATGTTTGTGACTACACACATGACTTAGTGGGTGAACTGATTTGGATGTAATTTGTACATGTAGATCATAGCCTGGATTTAAACAAAGGCTACTTAATTCCTTGGAAATATAGGTAGAATAATCTACCTATATTATTGATAAAGAATCTGGTAACTACATGTTTAAGGAAAACAAATCATTTATTTCTTTATGTTAAAATTGTGAGTAAAACAATTTAATTGATAATAAATTGTTTAAAGTTATCCAAATAAGTCTTTATGGGAATATGATACTTAACACATGTAATTAATAAATACCCAAATCTCTGTTAAAAGAAGAAATGTGGGAACCCACATTAAGAACACACACTAATTTTGCTTATAATTCTGTAATACGTTCTTAAGGAATATGGCTCTGAAGTTCTTTGACTTGTCAAATTTAAAGTGTACATACATAAACATGGCATTCTAGGCTTTGTAATATGTCTATATTTTTTTATCAGCCTTGTGATTTTAAAAAGTGTGTATTAATCAATAATTATTTATTGTTGTGTATGGTTACAGTTTTCCTAATCTTGTGCAATTAATAATTTTTAAAAACTACTCAACTGATTTTGCGATAAGCCACTTGTTTAGAGAAGAAATAGTTGCAGAATAAATATCAAGATTGTGTAAAAGAAATATTATGTACATAAAGCATAATTACAATGACTAAACTTGACTTTTGATGCATTCAAATCTAATTAGAATTATACTATCAAAATATACCATTAAATTGATGAATTAATCTGTTGGCTTGCAGATGGGATATAGTCCTATTATATCTACATAATATATAAAAAAAATAGAATTCCAGGAACTGCGAGTCAACAGGTTTAATAACTTTAATGTTATTCATTTATTTATTCGGTCTACTGACAGATGTCTGAGTAATAACTACTCACAAGACAAAGTTACAGTTTAAAATTTGTGAAATCACAAAGAAAGGAAGTATTTTTTAGTTACAATTTCAAAGATATTTCTAATAAGATCCACTTTATAAAACAGTTATAATTATAAAAGAATTGGTTTTATTTAACATTAATAATAATAAATATGATTTTAAACCCCTCAAACAATTCTGGAATATTTTTCCATAATATGTAGATATAGGACACTCTGATTTCCGGAACTGCATGCCAAAAATCCCACAATATCCAGCTTGTAGCCTCATATACCCATAACAGTCAGATATATGCAAAAATAAATAAAACTCTAATGTGATTTTTTAATCTGTGATACTGCTAAGTTATCCCCCATTACTTTTTCATTTTATCACTGATTTTATTCGATCATTCTAGTTACTTCAAACTTTTCACTGAAAATATTAGAAGCATGTTCAGTCTCTTTACCATTAATCTGCACAATTATTGAATCTATTTGATTTACAATCACACAGGTTTACAAGTGTAATCTCATGTTATTAATGTTATCAAAATACACCTGTAGAAAATGTTTGCTTTCAGTGATGATTTATTGTATATAAGTTTAGTACCTATTGGTATAACATTACCGAGTAGTGGTCAACAACAATAAATGTAAAATGAAATATGTACAAAACAAAATGTGTGCCACTTTTACTTTTTATAACTGTAAATCTCTCTCAAACAAACATTTGTCAAAATAAAAAGTAGAGGAAAGTGTTCTCTTTCCATTATTTTAGTGTTTCAACATGTCATGGTGTTTTAATATCACATGTAAGATATAGAAATACTTTCCAGCATTATTTGTTAATAAAATAATTGTTAAATCAAAATAAAGAGAAATGCAAGTATGGGATAAACAAAAGCATTTTACAAGAACCTGACAAAGCAAATGGTTTTCCTGAGTTATGTGAAATAATTATTTTAAGTTACTTTGTACTGTAAATGATTCATACAACAATAAAGGCTGTGACATCAATACACTTTGTCCAAAATATGATCTATTGAACAAAACTATGGAAAAAACTTTATTGAGATGAGGATGTTATCAGTATGATGAGTACAGGTAATCAGTGTAGTGTAGATTAGTTTTAAACAGTAAAGTCCTAGCGATAATTGGATCGCAACAATGACTCAACCCAGCTTTGACAACTTTTTGACATTTTACTTTGGAAAAAACAATTTTATGCTTCTATAACCATGAGCGTCAGGAAACGATCCAGACCTCACGATCATACTACAAGTTTCAAAATACGACCATCAGACGATATAGAAACAGTTTACGTTGCATTCTATACCTACTCTCGTAACTAGATGTACGTCCGTCAGCTGCCATTCAAAAGAATATGTGGCAAAAGTCAAACTTTCATTTCGTACAAGGATACCCTAAAAATAAACTATAAACACTCAATGCCCAACCTTTAACGCCCAGGAATCTGTAGTAGACGTTTTCATCGTACGATTCCATTTTAGGAGAAAAAATTAAAATCGATGTTTACCTTACGTCTCCTCTCAATGCAAATCTTTTCTTTGCAGAATAGAGACTGCTAACCCTTCCGCGAGTCGAAGATGAATCCTTTTCAATGGACCTACAATGCGGTTCACGATTCAATTTAAATTAAAATGCAAAGCTGAAATAAATACAACTGTCCCGAAGATATTTTCTGCGAGTTACTATACATTTGTTTTATGAAATGGCCTAATCTTTTACAAGATTCCGTTCTGTATTTTCCATAGACAAAATGATATACTTTTTAATTTTGAATACTGAATAATTAGTAATTTATACACATTTGGCAAGGATTTTGATTTCTCTTATTTTTGAAAAATAATTTTACCTGTGTCTATTATAGAAACATATTTAGAGGAATAACTCCTAACAAAACAAAATAAATACAGAATTTACAAGCCCATTACTAGAAGTGAACTATTGATAATTTCTGATGTGGCAGTACTAGTAACTCTTATCATCGTTACTCATTGGTTCTTGTATAACAGCCATAGACATATATTATGTAACCAACCAATCAAAACCCGTAAACGGTTTGTTGACGTCTCCATAGTGTCGTACTCGTAGACAGAGTAAACTGTCGTACTCTTGAAGAAAAACTAAAAGAAAGTTTGACTGATAGAAATGTACATACCTATTGATATTAGTGTTGTAAAACTTATTTCACGTATTTCTATTTAATATTACTTACGTTTTTTTACCCACGACGAGAAAAAGATGGGCGTTATACGTTTGTAGTGTGTATCTGTGTGTCTATCTGTGACATCATAGCTCCTGAACGGACTTTGTATTTTTTTGTTTGAAAGGTGTCGAGTGTTCTCAGTTATGTTTAAAAAAATCAGCTCAGCCGTTTGAAGCTAATCATCTCTTTCCTAGTGGTTCGGGGGTTTCTTGAAATTTTTAGTTTTAGTATCAATATTTTTTATAAATATCCTTATAAAATCGAAAGTGGCCCATAGACCTAGAGATAAAATATGATTTGGTCTATGGATTGGTCGTTACAACCATGGTTAGTTGGTTTGGTATTTTTAACCATACCAGTCATAGCAACACGAAGTTGTGTGACCATGTAATGTATACCAGCGATCGATACACTCACAGAACAATTTTATTTTACTCTAGCGAATACCTAGTATCCCCTAGGCCCTATCTATAGTGCTCTGTCTAGCAAGGGTACAATGACTCACACAAAGTCTAGAGTCTCAGGCTGAGATCTATAGAGCGCGTGCTTAGTGGCTTAGTCTTTGCTCAGACTTAACGGTACAAAGTCGGTATTTAAAAGCAATCTTCGAATCTCTCCGAGTGTGTGCTAAGCAAATCCTAAGTGGACCTAATCGACGACTTACCAAAAACATGGCTACAAATTAAAACACACAAATATTTACTTTACGTACTTTTATACCCTATGTAAAGTGTGAGCAAAGACTCAAAGAAATTTTAAACTCCTAACCCTGTGCTCAGACCTAATAGTAGTAACCAACCACAATAGTAACATAACTATCCATAAAGGGCAATCATCATTGTCTATGAATGAATAACTGATCTTCAAAATGGCGGCAAGCTTGACTGACTAACAGATGCGATTAATTTTATCCGAAGCTGTATTCACAATTTCCACATAAATAAAATATTGAAAAATGTTGATGTCCTGCGTTACCAAATTGTCACCATACTGACTAGTGATGACGTTACCGAATGTGAAGTAAACACTGAAGGAACTGGCTCTCACTCAAGTTTATATCCTCTTTGGGTCCATCTATAGCCGGATCTCCTACATTGTATCGTAGAAGTACTATGAAATACGATTTCTTTTGTACCCCGCGCCGTACTCCCACGTACTTTTGTATGTTCGTCTATCAATCATGGAGTTCATTATTTACGGACGCGGCACTTTCAGTCATATTTTTATGAAAACGCAGATATATTTGTGCATTATTGCGAGTCTTCGAGGAATAAATGGCTAATAATAATAAAATTTAAGTTTAATAAATAGGTAAAAATTAAACATGTGTTTACAAGCATATTATATATTTTTTTTATAATAATTAAGAATAAATTCTTACATCACGAGTTATAAAATAAATACATTTATTGCCTTAAATTAAGTCCAAAAGTACTCTGTACAATTATTGTTAGCGATGTACAAACGAGAACGACAAGTAAAAAATATCAAAAAACAAAAAATCAAATAAAAATTAAAAGGGCCCTTATCGTGAAGGAAGTCAGTAAGTTTTCACAATTGTTCATGTGACAAATCTACTAACAACTTAACAAATTGTGTCAGAATCACAACCAATAGTTTGCATCTTAATTTCATCTCTTATCAATATTACACAAACTATTTTATATCATTGCTCTTCGCTTATACTAGAACAAGAACCATTCTTTACCTTACAATTATAATTACATTTAAATTAAGACTATCTAATTGCTAGCGGGTTTCTTATTGGACTGTTTCCAACAATTATAATCCTTCCCCATTATAATCTCGAGATCTTACTTTGTGTGTACACTGCTCGAGACATCATTTATATTATGTGTTCTACAACTATTCGATTAGACGACATAATAAATAGTAAATAAATGTAAATTATTAATACTTTCACTGAAATTTAAGGGGTTATGAAATATTATCATTAACATGATGACATAAATTGTATTTAATTCATGTTATTGAACAATTGTCTACTCTACAGCATGGAATGATAGCAATAAAATAACTGTAAGAATCATCAACTGATTCAATTAATTATTTAGTAACATTAGGTTTTACAAAGTTAGTGTTGCCTTGATTTATTTATTACATTGCAAACACTGGACGTAGTTAGAGGTAACACAAAATTAAAAAAAAATTATAATACAACTTCTTTTTCATGTGTTAAAATTTCATTAATCAAATAAAATAAAATAGCATATTCGTACCGCAATTCGGTGTGATGAACAAATAAGGCAACACACTCATGTGAGCACAACTTTTAAGGTGAGCATAATGAATTTGTGCGTATTATTATGATCGAATAGTTTGTTGTAAGTTAGCATCGCGCAGTGTGCACACAAGTTGAGTGGGTCCGGTCCGCATCCGCCGGGGTTCATTGCTTTATAAACAAGGCTTTACTTAACCAAGGCCACTGTGACATCCACAATGTGCGACTACTAGCCTAGCATATTAATATGCCCTATGTACTAGACAAATAAAAACTGTGATGCATTCGGATAATGTTAACATTGTTCGTACAGAATTATTAGACGATAATAAATTAAAATAAAAGACGGTTAAAAATATCACGAAATAAAATTCATGTGGCAAATAATATGGCATCAGATTTTAAGTACTTTTAATTATTAAAAGTAAAGGACTGCTTCTGCTCACCTGCCAGCGAGCGAAGCATTTTCAGTAGAGTATAGCGATTGCTGTACTCTTCCCTACTTTTATTGTAACCTTTAAGAGCCTATTAAAGGTATTGGAAGACAGAAAAAACATTGCTATCAGATCAAATAAGAAAACAGTTCCGAGTAATACTGGCCATGAAGCCAAAATAATAATAAAACCAATTTCACTAATAAGATTAATTAATCTTAAACTAAATTGGACAAAACATATAGTTATAAAATTATGTACTTCTGTGTCATTAAAGTAACCAAAGTGCGGATTCAATCGTTAAAGATTACATTTAACACAGGGTTGGGCTCCATTAATTTCAAAATTGACTAGATATCTGTGTGCATAGGAATCGTATATAAAAAATAGCTAAGTAAAGGAACCGATACACTGAAATTCTGGCATGTCTGTGTAAAAAATCATCTAAAAACTAATTTATTGCCATAAGCAAAAAATTATGTCTAAAACTGTACTTTAAATTATGTAGAGTACACGTTAACACGTCTAATTTTTGTACAAACACATCCGCATTCGCTAACATAAAATTCACGCTCAGTCAAGAAACCTAGTATAACGACCTAATGTAGAAAATCAATACGATAGTAAACATAATAAAATTAGTTTGCAAAACTTCACAACATCGAAAAAATCTCACAATAATACGCGGCCTAACGAAAAATCACTAACAAAATATTCGATCTCTCGTCTCACTGGGGTACGAGTGGTAGATTAAGTACGCTCACGTCTCTGCGACCGACGATAACACAAGGGACCACCGCTCAGTCTGCGATACGAAACGATAGAGTAACCGACGGGAGGGCTAGGCTAGGCTAGACGGCGGCGGGCGGGCATCACTTGGACGGCTGGTAGGGCGGGTACGCCTGGTGCGGCTGGCCCCGGCTGCCCGTCGCGTACAGCTGCTGCTGGAAGTTGTGGAACTGCGCCGCGTAGTTGGGGTCCTGCGTCGAGGGCACGGCGAACCCCTGCGCCTTGAATCCGCCGCCCGGCCCGCCCAGCGACGCCGGCAGCGCCTGCGCGGGACCCATGCGTCCGCCGCCCGGCCCGCCCGGTCCGCCCGGGCCCATGCCGCCCTTCACGCCGCGGAAGTTGGGCCCGCACATGGGGTTGGGGCCCGGCTGTCCGAACGGGTCGCCGGCCATCTTGGGCGGCGAGTTGAACCCGGCCGGGTAGTGGTGCGGCATCCGGAGCATGCCGGGAGCACGCATCACCCCGCGCATGCCGCCCTCCATGTCCATGCCGCGAGGGAAGTACGCCACCGCACCCTTTCCGCCCTCCATCTGCATGGGGTTCGTGACGCGTTGCAGGAACTCGAGGCTGGGGGGACCGCGGGGGCCAGAGTTGCACGCCATCTGGGGCCTCGTCGGTAAATACTGTATTGTGTTGGGCGCACTCGCTTTTACTTGCACGTTAGCGCCGTTGAAAGGCGGCATTTTTCCACCACCACCCATCCGGGGCCCCATCATCGACGCGTCAGGCCCCATGGGTCCCATAGGCCCGCCCATGGGCCCTCCACCCATTTTCGGACTTAAGTTCATTTCTGGTGGGAAATCGCCGCCGCCCATCATACCTTCCATGGGCCCGCCCATTCCTGGACCTCCCATGTTATCCATATGGCACCCTAAAATAAAAATTATAATTTACTAAACCGTGTAAATCTATTTATTATTCAGTTATTCCTATAAATCGATAAAATAATAATAATTTATCTTGATGTGTAACTAACCTAATTCGTTCATCATCATGTGAGGATGTGGATGCGGATGCATCGAGTGGTGATGCTGCATGTGATGCGGACCGGAGCCGAAGGGCCCCATTCCACCGCCGTTAGGCCCCATGGGCCCAGGCCCCGGGCCCCCGCCGCCAACCGTATTTGTTAACTGTTGCGACATCTGTGCGAGTGAGGAGATGGGATCAAAGGAAGACGTGGAAGTCATGGGTCCGTTGGGCCCCTGGTTCGGATTGATGGGTATGTTGTCCGGCCGGTTCATACTGCAGGGGCCGGGGAACGGGCCAGGCAGAGACGTACTGTTTGGACCGCCCGATAGTGTCGTCTGGAATGATAACGATATCTGTAAGTTTCTATCTGACTGGAAACAGTTACATACTCGAGAGCTTACATGTCGAAAAGAAGAATAAGTCAATAGTTGTGTAAAAGAGAAATTGCAACATCCTGCATCTGTAGCAAAACATTGAAATAAACGTTATATGTTATTAGTAATGCTACCTTTTAAAGGTGTGAAAATTTGAGTGTTCCTTGTCATATTTACCTCATTATTCCCCGCCATACTATCATCCATACTGCCACTGGCAGTGGTAGGCGCAGTACTGGAGGCAACGCTGCAGCTGCTCTTGACACTCCCCGCGCATGACGAGGCTGACGACGCCGGCGCATAAGGGCCTTGGTTCAGGTTCGAATCCCGCTGCGGTGTTTTTGATGCGCTGTCTTGACTTGACCGATTTGATGACGGGCTTGGCCTTGATTTCTCATCTAGAAAGTTTGGACTCACATTAAACTAAGATGTATTTTTTTCTATGATATTCTTAATCATCTACAACATATGTTAAAGACAGACATAGCGGGATAAAGGGTGATATCCTCATGTGAACTGACCTTGTCCGCACTTAGTGGATGACTGCGAGGTGGGTGTCTGCGGGTTGTTGAACCCGGGACTCTGCTCCATGGAGAACCTGCCCGAGCGCTGCTCCGACAGAGATGCGTGCGGCTCGGGTGTGCCCGGCATCATGCTGAATAACAAACAAATACAACTGCCTTATTCACCATCATTCAGCACAAATATATACGTTCCTACTGCTGAATGAGCCTCCCATAACAAACAGGGTGGATTAAAGACTAAAACGACAAGAGCTCTCTGGTAGTGACATCGAATTCCATAGCATACGAACTCGAACTGAAAGGTACAGAATCTGAACTAATAGGGGACTTTTAAAATGACAATTCCTTCTAGGTTTTCTTATCGAGGGAGAACAAGACGTGAGAGCATTTGGACCACAACACGACTCTTGTTTATAACATAAGTAAACCCAGTCATCACTCGTCATCAAGTGGGGACATGTTTCCCATGGCTACAAACACTTACCCGACTGGTGATTTTTGATTTGAATTTGACTGCGGCGTTTGCCCTCCATTGTTAGACGGCGGGCCGTTGTCTTTTAACGATGTGTTTGGCTGTTTTTGTATTGTTAACTCTTGACCTGATTTCAAATAAATGTATTTATATAAAAGAGTAAAATAGTTAATAAACAAATTGGTCGAAACAAAGTGATATGAAAGAACGAATTAGCCATAGAGTATGAAGACACAATGTTAGCACATTTTCACCAACCACCACCAAATAACAAAAATATACAAAAAGAACACAGAAGTATAACACACACACAGACACATAACTACAGCTAAATGCATATTTGTAATAATATATAGTTTTAAGTGCAATTTCACATTATAATAAGGTGCATTTTATACAATGTGCTAAAGCCCAGAAAGAATGATTCAGTATTTTCAGTATTCATAAACATATTTTTTATTATTCAATTGATCGGGCATTGAAATTGTTAAATTATTATCATTTTAAAAGATTATCGAGATAATTATGAAATCAAAATAATTTACATATTCGAGAATGGCTTATCACGAGTTTGTGTTGAAGTTATCATGTCAAAATTTTATGGAGAAAAGAAATGTAATAAAACGATATATTAAATCAATGAAGTGTCGTAGATTGCATTTGCATAAATATCGATAATCTTTTCTGTTCATTCTACAAAGTAAACATTTAGAAGCAAAATATAATAATGTATACTCAATTGGATTTGTGAAATGAAAAAAAAAACGGGTTTACACTTGGCAATTTAACATTAATTAGTAATACCACAGAGCACAATATTAATATTCCAAGTATGTTTCCAAGGTCAATTTCATATAAATAAACATAAGGCAATTACTTATATCGAAGCTTATAAAAATTGCTGTGGTTTCGTTAAAATAACAACAATATTTAAAAATAACAGCAATATTTAATAACCAAGTGAACGAAGTTATTTATATTATTAACAATTGCATCGCACAACAAAGTGGAAGTCAATTATTCTACCTCACGATTTCTTACATTGTTTCTACTGTACAGGAATTCGGTTCATTTAGATTAGATGTAAATTAAATGTATGAAATCCTCATTATTATTACCCTATCCTGTCAAATTATTATGAAGAAAAAACTAATAGCATTGCCAACGTTAGTGTATACCCGATTTAATCACTCATTAATTATTCCGATAGTCATCCAATTAAGTTAGTTACCTTCAAACTGGTTGAGATAGGATATTTGCTGCGGCGACGGCACGGGCATCAAACTGGGCTCCTTGCCGTGCGAGCCAGCTTGTTGATTCTTCTGTTGCTGCGCCGCCAAACATTGGAGAGTTCGGACAAACACCCCCTCGTCTAGTTTCTCTAGTATTTCTTGTTTGATCCAATGTTTGGTACAATTTGTGACGTGCCAAGCCACATTGTGTCACAAGTCAAGGGTGTAGGTTTCATTTTTGAATGGATTTTTGTCCGAATTGTTTTGAATTTATGTTATTCGTTGTTATTTCATCACACGGTGGGATTTCAAGCGTCAAGCGTTTTGCGGGGGAGGGGAGGGAAAACAAAAAATACGTATTACAACTACAGAAAACAAAATAAAATAACAAAAAGAAAATTACATTTCGCATCCAACTTTAGATGGGAAGTGTATAAAAACGAAATTTCTATTGTGGTTGGGAAAATGTCTAACACAGATGATAAAAAACTGCATGCTTTTCTACTTCTATGGCTTCCTAGTGAATATTACATGCGACATTTTTATTTAAATAACTTACCGACAAGTTTTGCTATCACTAAAATATTATAATTATATGAATTTAAAGGACAATAAATAAGTAATTCATCTCGTCTTTATAAAAATATTAGTATTCAATAGTCTCATTGATTTTTTTGTATATGTCACCGAATGATTGTAAACACTATTAGTTTATAATCTGTCTCGCGAGATTGTAAAATGTCGATAAATTGTAAACTACCTTACTGCTTACAATATAAAGTATTCATTTTCGCTACCGCCAACACCGACCAATCAGGGACGGTTCACAATTTTACGAGTGATAATGTCGGACAGGTTGTGAACCCTGTCAGCAAGTGCAAGTTCGTTCACAATTTAACGGTTTAACATGGATTGATTATAAACTATAAAATTAATTAATACGTTTTATCGACAGTTTAGAATCTCGCGAGATAAGATTATAAAATAATGGTATTCCCAATCATTCTTTGACATATTATAATTAAATTATGATGAGCGTGAGACACTTATTCAAACACAATATGTATAAAATTCCCCATCCGTCATTTGAAATCTTTATAGAAAATATATAAATTTTTAGACAACTAAATGTTTTGATATTTCGTGGCCCAAAATGTCCTTTGAATTCATCCTCGCAGCAACTAAAGCTAAAGTATATATGATAGAAGCATAGTGTTGTGTTGATAGTGGTAGTGGTACCAACCTGGCGCGTCCTGCTTGGGCCCCTGCTTGCAGTGCGCGGGGCTGTTGAGGCCCGAGCCGGCGCGCGAGGCCTCCGCCGACATCGGCATCTGTACCGCGCCATGACCGGGGGATTGTGTTGCTGTCAAATAATTACTTTTTAGACGAAGGATTTAAATTATTTTTCTTATACACCTTTATTCACAGACTGGATACTATGGATAGCCTTTAGACACTACATCTATGCACACAATCGTAATATGTTGGCAGTTAGCATCGGAGTGCTTTTTGTGTTTTTTTCAAAAATCCTTTCTTAGCGTATACCTACGTCATAATAGCTATTCGGCGAATAGGAGTCCATACTCTGTCCATTCTTTGCGCCAATTATAGGGCCTAGTCCTAGTACCTAGCTCGACGTGGTCGTGACTTCAATATTGCCTGCTGATGAGATATCTTAATCACCCGAGTATGCGAGCTGAGTACTGAGAGTACCCGAGTACAATTAGGGTGTCAACATGGGATGAAAGGTAGGCTAATTCTAACAATATCTCAAAATGTGTTTTACGTTTTGGCATACCTATAGGCACAGAGGCGGAACGATGTAAGGGCGAGGCACCGTAGGGCGGAGGTGGGAGGCAGCCGCCTCTCTCTGAGCACGGCGACTTCACTTGTGTACCTTCAGACAAAAATAATCATTTATAGGCTATATAGTTTTATACTAACTAATACCTACAAGCAATTTGTTACTTATTGTCGGCTCTTCTCAGCAAATGCTTGCGAACTAGTATTACAGTATACTACTACTACACAAAACTATTCAAAATGTATTTGTATAAAATAAATATTGATTTTGACAAATTTTAAAACAGGTTTCGTAACTCACTCATATCTGTGTCCATTGATTTGGGGTCGTCAAAGAATTGGTGGTGTATTTTCTGCCAGTCGATGTCGGCGCCAGCGGGGCTCTTGGGACTGCGGAGCCCCGGCTTGTGCCCCATGCCCGGACCCAACCCGCCAGGATCGCCTGGGCCCATCTGGTATACATACAACATTATTTAGGTTTGGTACTGAAAACAATTTTCAAAGTTATTTTCTAGGGGCTATTAAACAGTCATCGATCGGAATAAAAGACGTTGTGAAAATTATATATACAACATTGTAAGGGACGCGCTGAGCAGAAACCGGACTGGAGACGGATTATCCGTTCCAGAAGTAAACCTGAAGCTGGACACTATAGACATTATAGAGCGACCATGGAGAGATAGGGTACAACAAACGCAGATAAAAAGACGTAACCCGCTACATGTTAAGACCGGCATCAAGTCTGGAATATTTTTATAGTAAATTTTCAGTGACTGGACTGTGAAAGAAAGAGTGCCTCCCTTTTTGAGTCTGCTAACTGGCTCTGGTTGATGTACTTACCAGTGTTAACAACTACTATGTTCAACTTCAACTCTGAAATAGGCTAGATGACAGTGTCAAAAATAAATGACCAAACACTAACCAATGCATAAAACATCTGAAAACACGCGGAAAAATCAAATATGTTGTACATTTAATGCTTTCTATGATTTTTAATTACCAGTAGAACCACTAAGAGTAGATCATTTGATGCTGTGAAACGATGACGTCATAGCTTAGTATTTCATACAATATTCCATGTAACCGATCGTTTTGACATTTATTAAAAAGTTGCTGATTTGATATGCCAGGAAACTACCCTATTATCAGTTGCTCTGAATTAGAATAGCTAGTAAGAGAAAGCGAGAGACTCACATTGCGCCCGCGCCCGTACTCGTCGCACATGGGCCCGTTGACCGGCATGCCGTGGTGATCAGGGCCGCAGTCCCCGTGCACCATGCCGCCCAGCATACTCCCATCCATCATAATACCACCTATATGGCCAAATAAAATAGTCGTTTTCATTAATACATCTCCATCACAACCAAATAAGATCTATTACTGGATAGTGCAAGCAAAGTTAACATTGGACTTTGAACTAATCACAGGTTTTTTTAATACTAATTATACATGGAGTCACTTTTGTTCATTTGTGTTTTTATACATCGTCAAGCAAAATGGAATGAAATAACATTTGAATTGGACATTGGAAGTAACTCTTAGCAACGGTATGGTAGCGTTATGTTATTTCTTTAGAGCTAACACATTTAAAGGTTACACATAAGGAATCTATGAAATAATTCATTTATATAATACACTAGCTGTTTCCCGCGGCTTTACCCGCGTTCCCGGGATAAAAAGTAGCCTATAACCTTCAGGGATAATGTAGCTTCCTATTAGTGAAAGATTTTTTCAAATCAGACCAGTAATCCGGAGATTAGCGCGTTCAAACAAACAAACTCTTCAGCTTTATTATTAGTATATAGATATAGATTAAAGGCATTATGCAAATTTTCAAATGAAAAGCATGACAAAAACTAGTTACCATTCATAGCATTGATATTAGGTCCCTGCATCATTCTTGGCCCCATGTGTGGTCCACCCATCATACACGGTTTAGGCCCACCCATTCCTCCCATCGGATTTGGCATCCGCTGGAAACATAAAAAAACTCATTATAGATAGCTATTTACTAAAACAAAGTAATGATTTTCGCAAAGTATTGAGAATTAACTTTACTTACTCCCATAGGCCCTCCACATCCTCTTCCCATATGCATATCTGTACACATAGTCTTCATATCTGGTCCCCCACATGATCCCCTGATACCTTTCATGCCACAAGGGCCCATCGGACCCATCGGCCCATTAGGACCCATTCCCGACATCATAGGACCGTTTGGACCCATCATGCCATTAGGCCCTAGTGAACCGTGCCCACCCATCCCCATCCCTCCCGGCCCACCCATACCTCCCATTGGACCGCCCATAGGGCCGTTTGGACCCATCGGTCCGGGGCCCATTGGTCCGCCCATGGGTCCGTTTGGTCCCATCGGGCCGGCCATTGTGCAGCTGGGTCCCGAATTCATGCTGTTAGACATGGATACCATGGGTCCATTGGGGCCTGATCCCATTGGTCCGTTTGGTCCCATTCCGGACATGGGTGGGAAAGACATGTTCATGTTGGCAGTGGAGTTGGGCGGGTTGATATCGTTTGGGGGTTGTGAGCCGTCGCCTGCGCCCTGATTGGGGTTGTTCCCGCCACTCTCTGGGAACAGCATCTGTTGCATTTTGCGTATTGTGGCGAGCTGTTCCTCGCGATGTGCGCGTTGCTGCGGTGTTAGATTCTCATCTGGTATTTTAACACCTGTGACAATATTTTATTTGACACATTTTAATTTATGCTAGTTTTTCATAACGGTTAATGTGTTAGTGTTAATTTTAATTATTTAATAAATCTATTATTGTATTTTTTTTTTATAAAAATATTCATTTATTTAGCTGGATATCAATTGGGTGATACCTAGGCTGAATCTAAATAAAGACAATATTTCGGAATCAAGTCGCCAATAAAATTACTTCCATGGGCAAATTTTTTAATATAAATTGCACCCGTGGGAAGTCGGGGCGGGTCACTAGTTGTGTATAGTTAAAATATATCGGCCTTAATCGAATGCCTTCTCTTCTATTGCGCCCCATAAGATGTAAGTTATTTTGTTTGTGGTGTGGTGTGAAGTATATGTGTAGTGTACCTTTAGGCCCACCTTGGCAGGGCTGGTCGGCGTCGGGATGGGGGTGCGGAGGCGGCGGGTCGGAGGCCGGCCCCGGGCCCGCCTCGGAGCACGCCGGTAGACCGGGCCCGTTCGACATGCCATTCGACATTACAGAGGGGTTTTTCTGTAATAAATTGAGATATATTGAACCGGCAAGTACCTAGGTCGGTAGGAATATATACCTAATTAATAAAAACATGATAACGATATTCTAACTTTTATTATTGAACTTGAAAGGGTGGAAAACCAACTATTAAAAAAGTGATACTTACGGTGTCCCAGGGCATTTCACCATCAGCACCGAGGCCGTCCATGACACCACAGGACGGGGTGCCCCCTGGAAACCCATCCATAGGTCCCATCCCGGGTCCCATCTGACCCATCTGTCCAGGACCACCTTTCATCATCATCATCTGGTTCCCTGGCCCACCCATTCTATTTGGACCCATCATGTTAGGCCCCATATGACCCATGCCTCCGTGACCCATAGGGCCCATGTTTGGTCCCATGGGCCCACCCATCATGTGGCCCATCTGGTTAGGCCCGCCCATCATGTTGGGTCCGCCACGCATCGCTCCCCGGGACTTGGCCATTGCAAGATTGTTGAGCCACTGAGCAGGGCTTTGTTTGTTGAATTGACCCATTTTTAGTGGATGTTTCTAGAAATGTATAGATAAATCAACTTACAAATCTTATATTATGGAAAATAAACTTCTTTCTTTCTTTCAGAGTAGCGTAAAGCTTCTCTTTAGACATAAACAATAAATACTTTAACAGGTAACAGTATGCAATTAAGTAATTTGTGATACATTTATCAAGTTTTCTGTCCAATCCTTTGAATATCTACCTCTAAATACTTCTTAGTGCCCGGCTGCGCGCAATGATAGGCAATAATGGAGTGGTGCTGCCCAGAGATGACCGCCTCAGCTCCTTTATTAGCCAGCAGTGTCGAAAACACGAAGATCTGGCTTTGCTGCTAGAGGACATCGACGTTTTAGTAAATTGTATACTAGCACAGACCAATTACGACCGTATTGTATACATAGAAGATATAATTTAGTTTAACGAAGTTGTAAACTGACTGATTGATAAGTCCCATGTATTTTACAGCGTACAGCTCAAATATATTTAAGAGTTTGAAGTTATGACTTAGGTACCTAAAAGCCATTAATCAAAATTACTAATAACATTATGATTGAGACCTTAAGATCTGCAACAGAAGTAATGTTGGGACCACAAATTCTAAAATAGAAGTATATTTTTTGTAAATTATGTAAGTAAGTTGTAAATTGGGCTTATCGTCAATGTTACCTCCATGCTGCCAGCTTGCTTGCTGATCACGTTGGAAGGCAGGGTCTGTGCTTCACTGGCGGACATGGGTCCCATGGACACTCCGGGCCCCATCGGTCCCCCGCCGCCGCCCATACGGCAGGATCCCATCTCTGGACCGCCGTTTGGATTGCGGCAGTTCTGATTACCATCCTAGAATATCGAGATATTTGAGAAAGTTCATTCCATTACCTACCATAGCGCTTAAATCAAATATATATCTTGTATATATTACGCCTAACATGCAGCGTGAGTTTCTTTTTTTTTTATTTATACAACAAAGTGGGTAAACAAGCATACGATACTCGCACGGTTACTCACGCGTTGCCAACCCTTCCCCCCTCCGCGATGAGCTCTACTGAGTTCTTATTTTCAATTAATAACCACATACAATCCACAAAATTAAGATTTTTTCATGAAATCATAGCATGATCTTAAATTAGAAACTGTTCTAAACATTCAACATATTAAAAGGTATTTAATGTCATATTTTACCTGTAGACTCCCTGCCGAACCTCTTAGGCCAGTCTGTGGATCCAGTATGTCGTTGGAGTCTGAAGACAGACGCTCTGATTTCAAAGAACCTGGCCCGCCCAGTTCGCAGGACGGAGATTTTGTAGGGTCACCTGTATTTAACAAATTAGTCATTTCTGGTCTGTTAGTCATAAGAAGTAGCACTACCTACCATACAATATGTTTAGGTCCGACAACAAACAAATTACTGTCCTCTTTCGGACTAGGGTCTGTCAAATAACGGGTAGCGGCAGTCGACTCTAGCTTCAGGCACGCATTCGTATGATTATTTATTATCTAAACTGTGCACTGAGCCGGGCCTGTTACTATCAAGGTAAAATTACTCCAAGTTCTTAGTTTTAAGTTTTTATGTTTCTTATAAATTGTGTTATAATAAATCTTTCTTACTTTTTATCTGGAACTTAATTTGAAACAAAAGTTACCACTAAATTGTAGCTGTTTACATCAAAGTTAGAGGTGATAAATTTTTATTTATAGATTATTTGTTTAGAGCAAGAATAGATTCCAGCTGCAAAATAAATGAATAATATATATAATTTCTTCAATCAATGAATACATAGACAAAAGCACCAACCGTCACTATCCATAAGGCCGTCAATCTCAGTCTTGATGCCGTCGACGCCGAGGTCTGCTGCGGAGTCCTCACCCCCGGGCTGGCTGTGGGGCTCCAACTTCACCCGGTGCTGGGGCTCGTCGGGCTCCTTCTTCAGCGCCGCTGGTGTGGGCAGCGATGCTGACGGGGGCCGCGACCCATGGCCTGAGTTACCATTACATATTTTAAACTCTACAGAATAATTAATAGAGCTCTCAGACTTTCCATGACATTGGTTCTTATTCAATAATTCAAAACTATTGAGAAGCCTAACTTTCAACTATAAAAATATTATTAGAAAAACAAATAAAAATTTAATTTATCTCCGAAAAATATGAACTGATTTTGATGATTGATTTTAGAGGGGAAGACCCTATATACATTTTGTTATAATTTGATTTGGAAGATATGGTGGAAAACCTTGACGAACATCGCGATTCAAGAATTCATTATCTCAGATTCATATCCTCAGTCAGTACAAAACCTTGAGAGCTAGGTATATTGCACATGCATATGAAACTATAAAATAAATGTTAAAATATATGACAGCAAAACAGTAGCTAATACTGTCTTATCAGATTAGTTACATGCTTCTTAGTGCAATACAATTTTGAAGTTTTAAAATCATTTTTTTTTGTATGTAGGAAAGGAAAAGTCGAAATGTAGGAGGGAGGACAACCTTTTATATGTGTAAGCCAGAGTGCCTACTCCAAGTAACCAATAGAATTTACATCTCGTCGGTTTGCTGCAATTATATTGGTTAATAATTTGACAATGATGATCGGACTATCGTATATCGTTTTTCGGAGTAGGCCTACTCCGAAAATCATATCATTCTTGTCTATAAATAGTCACACAGTTTTGTATTTTGTACACAAACACCTTAAATTAAGTAGGTTTTTTTTTGTTATAAGAACATACAAGTGTGTTTGTGTGTTTCCATAGAATTTTTTGAGTGCTAAATTAGCCGTGTTGAAGTCAAACAGTGTTCGCTACAAGATAATAAATGAGATGAATGTATTACATGCACCGCTACTTATGATATGTGGTGTTGCTTTCACCCTCGCAAACAGAATAGGGTTGCCACTTTTTATATTATTTTATTTAGCTTCAGCAGTATATTTGTTTGTTATATATATTTCTGGAAACTCTGAACTGATCTGATATTTAGCATGCAGACACATAACTTAAGGAGAGTTTGCAGTTTTTATATTTTCTTGTCTTTGAATATTTATGCTGTTTGGCTTATTTAAGAGAAAATAAATAGAAATGCGAAATTGTGAAATGACGTAACATTACACGCGAGAGTTGCACATATTATGACATAATTTTGGCGCCTTACAGTGAACAGTTTAAAAAATGTGAAAAGTTGTAATTTTTTTGTGAGATTCTCATTTAGATTATCCCAAGATATTATATCTACTTTTACATGAACATGGTATAAAAATATAAAGCAAGATTTAATTTTGAGGTACAAAAACACTTCAATAAAATGATATCTCACCAGGCTCAGCAGGATCACTGGGCTCGTCCTTGAGGCGGGCTCCACCGCCCTTCTCCTTCTCCTTGATCATACCCCTGCGTGCCTTCGCCAACTTGACTGTACACACAAACAAAACAATTGATAATTTGTTCATTATAACATGATAGTCGAAGAGAATATGAAAAGAATTGCAAGTTTTAAAATGTGTTTTGTAATGTTATTGAAATTGGATGTGATTTGGTATCTTTGTTTACTACTACTTGAATTTTACTCAGTGGCTGCCTATTTTGCTAGCAAGAATACAGTGATGAACAGTTTAGAATCAATTACCCAAAACATACATATATTTAAATAAATTAAGTCTTTTTCGCATATTTTTTTACCAAATGACTTTGTATGCATATATAATAGATAGCAGTGGTGAGGGGTAAAATAATGGCGAGGGTAAGCCTTCAAAAAACACCGATAATTTATACTTAATTACAGTGTATTTTATAATAAAAGTGGCTTTGGAATGATGAATCTGTGGGTCTGGGATTTCTAAAAGGTAAGCCAATGGGTATCGGCTTGTATGGACCCTTTGCCACTGATAGATAGATAGATCTATCTACATTGTTATCTAACATTAAAGTATGCTTTTACACCTGATTTACACCAAAAGAGTGACAAGGGCAGATGTTGATTTGCTTGTATTACTTTTAAACCTTAACTCCTGACACTTGACACACAACCTCCTGAGTTTGGACAAGTTTGTTAGACTTTATTATGATATTCTGTCTAGTTATGTTCTAAAGTGAATAAATGTTCATCACAGAATATTTTCAATTGAATAGTATTTGTAATTAAATTTTAACCCATTGGTATGAGTGTTGTACAATTATAATACTATTTTTAGATAATTAATGACAATTAATGACTAGGTTTTATTCATCATTCAAGTACTTATTCAATGTTAATGCTGTAGGCATTTATCTTCTATAATAATAACCCTGATAAGAGTCATCTGAATGTTATATTGCTATGTATGTTGGTTGTAAAATAAAGTTTTCAACCATGTTGTTTAAAAATAAGAAATATGTTCAGATAAGACTATGGCACTCTTAAACTACTGTATGCCCAGTCTTTTAGAGTCAGGATCAACAATGGTAGTAATCAATTTGCACCAAGCAAAGAAGTTTAGAGGATTAGAAGGATCCAAGTTGACTTGGAACCAGCAATATATAAAATATTACAATAAGAAAATAATGAAGAGAAAGTAATCCAAAATACTGCATCATAGATACGCAGAGATATTGTATAGTTACTAGTGATGTTTACGTGGGATTGACTTGCAATTGACAACAATTTCACTGTATCAATTGATTATATGGCTAAAAGTAAACACACAAATTCTAGAATAGAATTAGCAAGTAAATAAGCTAATATTGAATGAAAAACTGAAGGACTGAAGGAATATTTACATAAGGTTCAATATTATATCAGGTTTAACATTAGATAATATTTAACATTATGCAGTCTTGTCTAGTAATAAGGTGAGGTGTATTTCTCTTACCTTACTAATTCAATGCAAAATTAGGTTTATTGAGGGTTGTGCTGTAAACAAATCCATGAGACAATACTTGATTAGCATCACCAATATGGGATAATTACAGATAAGTCTAGTAATATTGGTACTCAAGCATGGTTCAAATAGTTTACTGGAGAGATTATTACTTGTAAATCATACATATAGCTTCTAAGAACTGGAATTGCCTCTAACCTGTTTACAAGTGACAATCAAGATTCTTTTTGTAAGGGCTGAAGTCTAATGTCACAAAATGTTGTTTAGGCATGTAGTTTGAAATCATTCACTAACAAACAGCATTGCAATGCATTTGTATACATACAAAACTAATCCGCGACGAGGTTTCGTCATGAGTACAATAATTGGCACATGTCCCACAAATCCACAGTACGGCACTTCATTACAAGAATGTCATTATGCTGCACCAAATGATCGAGATATTATTATAAATAGAGATCTCGAAAAACCTTGAGTGTAGGGGGGACGCCGACGGCGCGCAGCCACCCCGCCACCGCCGCCAGCCGCCGCTAACCCCTGATCGTATCCAGATATTCAATTAAAATGAGAATACACCGCGAAACCCCATAAAAATTCCTGTCTTATTCTCCATACATAAACAATGAGATAGGTCGGGTGTAGACGGGCACGACCACACGAGAAGCACGTTTACTATGGCCGATTTATTGCCTCGGGAACGCAGTTCAAGCGAGATGATACCGCAGGAGAAAGCGTCTAACATTATTTTATATCATTCGTGTGATCTAATTAGGGTATAACGATGGGTATGCAGCGAGAAACAAAAAATCGGGATCGCTGACATTTTTGTTTATGGTACATCGACGAGATCCAGAATCCACAAATAGCGTATAAAACATACACGATTACCGCCTCCCGACGGATTCACTAGCACTTGATAACACAAAACACTGCGTTTCTTCACATTTATGTAAGTTTCATCGTCAAAATATACCTGATTTTATTAATTTCTTTCTATCAGCATTAACACAAATCACCACGCACACACAACACAACATACATATATGTGCACAACACTAGCGATGGGCTACACTCCAAATATTTACATATTAGTCGAGTATTTTATTGATGTTTTGTAACTCTTGATATAATATTTTTTATAAACGTAGTGGTTATAAGCTCTTTGTAAATTCCAAAATACGATAATACTGAATAAGCATAATTATTTTTTGTTACATACATAGAAAATATGACAATATTGTAAAAAAGATGACAAAAAGTGAAATAAAAATCTGTGACGATAATATGGGCTAAGATTGTCATGATTGAAGTTTTATCTTTTTAACTGACTTCAAAAAAGAGGAGGTTCTATGTTGACAATATTTATATTTAATACTTTTTAAAAACAATTCATGTTTATAGTAATGAGTCAAAATTATTTTGTTGATAATATTCTATGCGCGATATAGACCCATTACATTACTATAAACAGAATATATTTGTGTATTTTTTTTATTTCATTTAAATTAATTTATTATATGTATTTTAATACAATTTTTTTTATCTTATAGTAACGTTATAGCTACGTAATAAATAAAAAAATATACTTTAAAAATAAATATAATATCATAAATGCATCAACCTCGCAATTCAACGAGGTAACGTTGCCAGCTTTTTGGGAACCCTGCCTGCAGGCGGTGATTTAAATGTGGTTTGTCATTATAAGTGATTCTGTTTTATAAAAATATTGTAGTTTAATTTTCAAAAATACTAATTAAATCAATTGTAAAAATAACTAAACAAAGGACTAAAATAATAGTATTGTACATGAGTATAGATTATTTTTCTTACTTTTTCTTACATTACAACTATTATTTCGTTTTAATTTATTTAGTTTATTTATAAGTTAATGCAGTTTGTATTTAAAAAAAATGCAAAATGTAATATTTTATACTTTGAATTTTCAAGTTTCAATATTTTAATGAATCATTAAATGTGTATATATATACTATTATTTCATTGTTAGCTGTCACAATAAAATTGTTCAAAAATGTCTAGTTAGTTATATGTTTTTAGTCGATTTTATAGTGATGGAATACTATTGTTGAATTTAATAAACTAAATAGGTATTATAGCTTTACATAATATAAGACACCACTTATAACACACATGGAAAATATACTTTCGGATACACGTCCATAGGCTTGCTTGCAAAATAATAATATATGTTTCTTACTGTTTCAGTTGGTCTTGCTTGACACCAATATTGAGAGACAACGCGAAGCTTAGGGGGATAAGTTTGCTACTATTCAGGGTAACTGTGAGGGGATCCTTCAAGCCCGCAAAATTTACAATTATATTAGGTTTTTTGCTCGTAAGTTCGTCAACATGTGTTTTGTGGTAAAATTTGACGTTTTCATGTAATAGTCGTCTAAACCATTATTATACCTTGGAGGAATATGTTCATGATTTCTTTTGTTAGTAACTCATTGGCAATCTTCCTCCATCCATTTATTACTTTTGAAATTTAAGATTGCCAAAGATAATTATACCTTCTTACTGTTATAATATGGTTCACTTGTGTAATTACGCAAATAACTATCGATTAATACATAAATAATATACCTTATGGTGAATGTTTCGGTTTGACCGCGAAATTCAAATTATATTACGTTTTTTGCTAATTGCAGCTCAGTTATTGGTCGTAAGTTTATCAACGTGTGATTTGCGATAAGAATGGTAGTGAAAACGTGTTCTATATTTTTAAAGCCAATAACAGGATATCACAAAAAGCAAAATTAAAATTTTAAAACCCACGAAGTTTAAAAAGTAATTGAAAAAGGATAAAATAACTTAAAAACCCCCGACTTAAAAAATAAATTTAACTTAATAAAAAACCTAAGAATATCCGTCCGGGGCTGCCATTAAATGAACTAGTTTTGCAGTTTTATAGTAACGTGAATAATTGGAGATTTTTTAGCACCATACTTCTACAGTTGATGATGATACTTATTTTTATTTACGATGATTATTTTTATTTCCTATTTGATGATACTTATTTTTATTTACGAAGAAGTCCCTATATCAATTGTTGTTTGTGTACTAATACTAGCTTACATGCTAAATTTCAGCTTTCTAGGACTTCAGGAAGTACCCTAGAATTTTGGTGATCATCAGTGAGTGAGTGAGTGAGTGAATCAGTGGTCAGTCAGTGACGAAATTGGGGTTTTTTTAGATATCAATAAAATCTAAAGTATAAGAGCTATACAATTGAAACTTTATATGTTTAATAAATTCACTATTGACATCAGATCCCGAGAATTTTGATGATCTGGTATAATCCAAACCCAAGTTATGAGGGTTCAAAAAAACGACGAAGCGCTTCGAGAAAAGGTATGTAGTGCCCTTGCGCTTCGCTTGGCTCGTTTGGCGGGGGCACGACCGTGCCCCCAGATATTATGTACATAACGCAGGTGCGGCCGAATGACCCTATGGAAGATACGCCTCTGCTACAGTAGTATGTACATTGGATAAATATTTGCATATAAACTTTGTCCGGGGCTTTCTTGTAACTCAACACGATATCATTACGTAGAATGAAAATAATAATTAAATTAATTTTCAATTTCTATATCTTATCACAATAGTATATATTTAATGCAGCGCCCCCTAGTGAGCTACTATCGTAACACCTATTTAAGAACCTATTAACTATAAACCCATTACTGAAAACCGCATCAAAATCGGACTAGTAGTTTAGTTTTAGCCCAAACAAATGTTTGCTGCAGCGCCCCCTGGTGAGTTGTCACCGTAACACCTATCTAAGAACATGCACCAATCAAACCCGAACCCATAACTAAAAACTGCATCAAAATCGGACTAGTAGTTTTGGAGAAAAATTGCAACAATGATTTGCACAAACAACCTCTCACCCCAAACGCATATACCGTCTCCGTTCCGTCGTGGGTAAAAAAGACAAAGTTACTTCCAAGCTAGAGTGTGCCAATCGTGTGTCGCCTATCATTCAATAGTCATGTAATAAATGTTGGAAACCAGTGATTAGCCTAGGTCGTTGTGACCAAAAGATCATGAGATTTTCATTTGGAATACAATAAGTTTATTTCAGTTGTACCTATTGTAAATTGTTTAAAACTTGTAAAAAAATAAACTTATGTACTTAAGGGTGATGTGATTGTCCGGTAAAGTTGGAGCAGCCATCAGAGGCTACCAACTTTAGTCCTTTCAAGCTGCAATTTGAAAAAAACCTAATAAAATTTGAATTTCGCGGTCTTTATGGCCGATCCCCCTTATACATAAATGTAGGTGCCTACAACTTATATATAAAGCTAATCTGATCTTGGTTGTTTCGATTATTCAATCGACTATGGATAGATTCTTTACTGCAACATATCTGTTCTTATTATCTTTTTTAGCCTACTGAGTCAGATAGCAAGCGAAAAATGTATGGATATTTCTGTTTAGCATTAGAATCAGTTGTTTTTTTGTCTCGTTTAGGCCTTTACAACCAGTGACCTTTGCCGGCCTTAACAATAAGGCAATTGAAAAAAAGTAGGTTTGTCTATGATTGATTTACTGCGAGTGAAGGGAGGAGGGACGATTTCGCTTCGTTGTCGCCCAAATTATAATTTCATGGTGATTTGTGATACGATCTTCGTATGTGGATTGAATTAAGTGACATTATTTGGTGCTCTAATTGTGTGTAAGTGTGTATTCATCACAATTTTTGTTGCTTGTTTATCGTCAAAGATAACAATTCGACCGCTCCCTACGCGTAGAATAGTACCATACTATGATAGTACGTCAGTCAGTTGAGTATTTTTCGTGCGTTTGTACTACCTACTTGCATTAGTAGGGGGCCGTAATAGTAAAAGCTGTTGGAAAGTGTATTCGTATGGGAAATTGATGGTGTAAAAAACTATCTCACGTTCCATTTATAAGGTGATCGTCGAGTCAGTGCATTTACCAAGTTTGTAGCCATTTTCGGTGAGTCCTCATACATTTTGCTATTTACGTGTCTACCGATACGATAATCTAACTGAAAGAGTGATTATCTCGTTATATATTAATTTCAGAAAAGTAAACTTTTTACTTATCTCACCAAAGCTGACTATGCAGACTTTTTAACATGATATTTTTTCGATAAATTTTTTGGCTATAATTTGTAATCTATCTTAAAAACTAATCGATTTCACTATATCCATGCCCCTACAAAAATATAGTTGTATGAAAATATTGAAAAATGATAAATAAATTGTGAACTGAAGGGTAAAAATAACTAGGGTATTGACTTCCCCTTTTGAGACTTCCTTTTCTAACATAACAATCCACTTAATAATAAACCTGGGATGTTGTTCACACATGGCTATCTGATCCTAAACTAAGCAGAGATTGTATTATGGCAACATAACTGATTGATATACTACATATTGATAAACTACTTTTTAAATGTATACTTATAAATAGTTAGCTGTCCCCCATGGTATGACCTACTTTCCTGGGTGGTAGGGTACTTTGTAGTACCCGCCTGGCTGCTACCACCCTCAAGTTGAAATTCTGTCGCCAAGTCGTCCGTCTTGAGAGCCAGTTCCCTTCTAGGCTTTGTGTGCTTACCATCATCGGCCACATCATCACTGACCACGGTGAGATTGTGGTCAAACACACATAGTAAAAAAAAGGTAAAAAGTAGCCTATAACCTTCAGGGATAAAGTAGCTTCCTTTTAGTGAAAGATTTTTCGAAACGGGCTGAATTAGTATAGAATACACCAGTCTAAGACCATTCAGGACTAGCAGGCATGGACATATATGTTTTTCTAGGTGGAAATTAAACTCACAACCTGTACTTTATTCTATCGGGTCTATTAGAATGAACCTAATCTAATAGACCCATTTTGTAAAGATGATGGTGTCCTTGTCTCACTATATTTGTTTCTTTTTAAAATCTATTATAAATATAATATGTAGCTAGATGACATTACATCTAGCTACATAGGTACTATATTGCACTTTTGATACTGTGTAGCCAATATATTTTTTTATAAGTTTTGATGAAATTAACAAAAAAAAGTAGACCATTCATTATGAAAGTGTGATGTGTGACTACACATCACACTTTAAATTGATGGTAAAGATAATATTTATTGTTCAATAACGATTCAGTTCAGTAACAATTATAACTAGCTTCCACTCCATGGTTCTATCAATGCTCCCAAGGATTATATGTTTTCCCAGGATAAAAAGTAGTCTATATGTTATTCCATTCCATATATGTATGTGCCAAGTTTCATCCAAATCCATTCAGTAGTTTGCATGAAAGAGTAACAAATATCCATACATTCTTACAAACTTTCACATTTATAACACAAACCGATTACACTACTGTCCTGGACTGGCGAGGAACACTGTGATGCCCCACTCAGTCTCGTCCCGAGCTTCCATTAGTAATCCAACCGCCCCCAATTAGTTGTAACTCGTACTAATTCCTCCACCTCCCCTGGTAACGCCCTGGGCCGAGGTTTGTACTCTATTCGGGGGTGCCCTCAGGCGAGGTTACCTATATTCCCCGGCTGCGAGTCCTCTGCGCTCGCCGATTTGTCCAGTAAGGTTGATGCAGACAACAGAGGCTACCAATTTTGGCTCTATAAAAAAAAAATTTGTTAACTAAACATGTTCTGCAAACAATGGTTAGCACACCAGTGTCCCGCCTGACTAGGGCCTCCATTCATAAAAATAATATACTAGGTATGGTTAGATGAGGTTTTTATAAACATGTTTGCATGCAATGAATGAATTACCTAACAATGTTTCTGTAGGTCACTATTGTATGGCTAATCTATGTACCTAACAGACTACTTAACTTATGTGTCACTGAATTCTGTAAACTATGTAAATAACTCAGACAGCTGTTTATATTTAGACAAGCTTTCACCCGCGTTCCCGAGGGATAAAAAACTTATGTGTTCATCCAGGATGTCGGCTACCTCTGTACCAACTTACATCAAAATTGGTCCAGCCATTTGAGTGTGACAAACATACTTTCTTACAAACTTTCGCATAATATTATTAGTACTTGTAGTATTACATAATAAATAGTGTTGGAAAATAAAGATGATGATTTCTTATGTTATTAATCAGTAAATATACTATCATTCTTCTCGCAAATAACATGTTGATAACTTACGACCTATAACTGAGCTGCAATTTGCAAAAAACGAGATAAAATTTGAATTTCGCGTTCCAACTGAAGGTTTTCCCTTAAACAGCATACATCTGCTTTTGGATGTGAAAGAGCCAGGGTATGAGAGTGTAATTTATTTAACAATATCTAATATTCATTGCCTATATTATACATATTCAGAAATCAAAAAGTTTGTAGCTGAATAACCATCCCTGTTTGCCAGAAAATAAAGATGTATGTTGGTAAAATGAGATAGGCATGTTAATTCCATCTAAAAATCTATCAAAAATAAAAACCAAAATTTTAAATTTTATTTGTCTAAGTAAATCTAATTTGAACAGGCAAAACTAAACTCAATTTGTATTTAAAAAATTTGTGCTGTACATAAATATTCCCACACTCATTAGTACAAGTTTTTATAGGCAACTTATTATTGTTATGACAATGCAAAATGTAAAAAACTTATTTAATTTCATCCTCTGGTCTAAAACTTTCCACATTCTGCTTGCATCGGATGTCCTATCATAAATATTTTGCCTCTACAGTTCGAGTTAATTGCCTTAGCAATTAACCCTGATAAATGCAAGTAGTGTGAATGCACCAAACAGAAACTGTTTCTTCAAAAGATTAACAATGGACAATTATTATACTTTCCATTATTGTGGGATCATTGATGTGCTTAAAACCTAAATCATGTTGTTGTAAATAAAAAAAAAACTTATTTTGAAAATTGAAATTAAATCGGATTGTCTATTTTCCATTTTTTCTTTCACTAGAATGTTAAATTAATAGATTGTGAATGAATATAAATGCATAAAATATAAATCTAAGAAATAATTTTATTTGCAAATGAGAATGCACAGATTTGGTATACAATTTTTATGAAAGTTGGTGACATGATATTTTTTATTTATAAAAAGCAACCTTGTTCTTCAATTTCAAAATAACTTTCTGGACACTAAAATTAATTTTGGTAAATCTGGCAATTATTTTTAAGTCTTAAAACTGTACTCTATAGAAAAATCTCACAATTGAGGATGCAAGAAACTCGATTCATATAAACACTAATAACTGGTAGCAAAGGAAAGACAGGAGGATGTAGGGGAAAGCAACGATACCGAACTCGTCGCGTAAGAGTACCTACTCTTCGTGTCAAGCGAATTTGTCCCATGTGCCTATTGCGTAAGCTAAACGAAGTAGGTAGTAATTTTATGCCAAGTGACTGGAAAAATAATCTGATATGTAGTAATTCAGAAGACGATACCAAAACTGATAACGTTGCAACCTTATCAATAAATCTTTATTGATTTTGTAACCGTCCTTTATTGCAAAGCAAGTTTTAAAAACTTATTCGTTGCGACTTCGGAGAGGAAAGGAAATCAAGGTCGTCAGCCACCAACCAAGAGCGATGTTCTAACGTGTCAAGTAATTTGGTTGACAACTTCGGTCTGTCGCCGACTCAACGCCCTTTAAGGGGGAACGTTCGGTTGGAGCGCGAAATTCAAATTTTATCACGTTTTTTGCAAATTGCAGCTCAGTTATAGGTCGTAAGTTATCAACATGTTATCTGCGAGAAGAATGGTAGTATATTTACTGATTAATAACAAAAGAAATCATCAACATATTCCTCCAAGGTATATTACTGACATATACGACTATTTCATGAAAATGTTACTATTTTGTTATTATTTCATAAAACGTGATAAAATTTCAATTTCGCGCTCCAACCGAAGGTATACCCTTAAATACAAGACAAATTCCAAGTTGACGTGAATCACCTTACGGGTTATTGGGTCCGACAAAGTTAGTGGTGAACCATATCTTCGTTATAATCTTTTTGTATGTAACATTCTATTAAAATTAGTATCTACAAAGGAGAATTTTCTAGCCTGCATTGCCACGAATTTTCCATTTCAATCTGCCAAAACTACATTATTGAATTACATGTGTTTTTTGTTCTAGGTGAAGCCATAACTACATCAGTATTATCAAGAGCAGCTGATAATGGCATTACTTTTTAATACATTAACTAGCCATTAAGGTATCTACCGGGAAGTTTAGACATGATAAGCATACCACAACAGACATGGACGGCGTGAAAAAAATACATTCGGGATCCCTGTATCGGTGAGTCAACTTTTAACTATACTTTAGTGATCAAAATGGTGAGGTGCCATAACTTTGCTTTGTTTTGTCGATTTCTTGATGATGTGGAGTTCACGGGGCATCGTTACAAGACGCAGATTCTGAGGGGATCTTACATCTAGCGTCTTGGCTCTATCCCTCGAAGAAGAACACTAGAAGTTCACAAAATGTTACTTACAATATGAATAGATAAGCGCGCAATGATGCATTCATTTTTGAAAATTTAATTATGAGAAAAAAATGTAGCTCCATGTTTGATCCTATTTTAACCCTTTATGATAAAACATTATGAAAATATTTACATCGTTAGCTATAATTAACGATTATGTCAATAATGTTATTTATCGTTCCATCACCATAGCTTATGTATGAACATCCTTGAATAAACACAATGGTACCCTAGAGGCCGCATCGGACCGCAAATCCCCTTGCAGAAGGTAGCAGAAACCATGATATTTATTGACTTTGAATATTTGCTTTCTGATAAGGCTATAACCTGTAGGTACATTCGTATTATCTGATAACCACATACCTCTACTGAATTTGGCATTAAACTTCCGATCAAATTACGAGATTGAATGTTTGTCGTATAAAACATGGCATATCTAACTCTACAGGCATGAAAGTAGAGATGAAAATGCTTTTGGATATTGTCGAAAATTCTTAGATTTGATGAAGATTATATTCGGCTGATCACTGCTAGTATTTAGGTCTCGTTTTAGCAAACGTTTTCACACTTCAAGCTACACTTCCATAAAAAGGTAAGTATCAAAGAAACCACCTCATCTGGGTATTAATTTATTTAAATTAACGTTGGAAGTAGGGTAGCGAGCGAACCTTTAATTTTTCTCCATTTCTTGCTTTTGATGTCGATTTTATTTTTCCATTTATACCAACCCTATTTCAATTTACTTAGACTGTAAGGTGGAAGTAATTTAAATAATCTTTTTTTACTATTTACCTACCGTTCTTATTCCCAATTTTAAGTTGGTTGGTAGGCAAAATAATCAAATTCTATGGATTGCGTTAACTCCGCTTCTGATTTGATTTTCGTAATATCGTTAAATTTATCCCAGTTTTTATACTCGAGAATTTACGAGAGACCTCTTGCTCCTCTCACAAATTGTCAGTCTGGCTTAATTTTTTTAGCAAACCACAGGCAACTTTTGCACCTTTGATACCGTTGATAGTGATACCATTGCAGTTTTAAAACTTAATTGGCTATCATATTCAGTTTCAGTAGTTAACGTTGGTCTGCTTGGAACACTCGCTTAGGGTTTCGTTCTTTGGAAATTTGAGCACCTAGCTATACATTACATACTTACTGTAAAACTGATTCAAGGACCCGAAGATACTCCAGCCAAATCATATACGCCTGACCGATTGATTGGCACAGCACAGCTCAAGCCACTGAGCGTCTGGCTGAAATTTAGCATACATATCGCTATTTTGACGTAGGTATACGCTAAGAAAGTAGTTTTAGAAATTGTTCCCCTAAGGATGATTGCGGGTGGAAAGCTTCCCTGCTTGATAAATCCTATCTATAAGCACCTATCTATTCTGTAATCAGGTGTACTGTACCTAATTAATTTCTTTTATATACCTCGTTCAGTCTGGTAATTCTCTCCATATTTATGAGCAGTATGCTTTCATAGCTCACGTACTATAGCAATAGCCGAAACATGCGTAGATTACACGTACAGTGGAATATCAATCTTACTTAAAATTGTTATGGTACCAAATACGATTACTAGAACAGTCTGTGGAATAGATGTACATTTTAAATACGGCTGCCCAAAGACGTAGTGTAAGGTTAAGGTTCATGTATGTATATGTGAGTTTCTTTATTCCACCTTATAGGTTGAAATATCTTTGACCTTATCATTTAATTAAATGCTTGAACAGATTTGGATGTATGTATTACCGTTAGAATCCTTAAGTCATACCCGAGTAAAATTGGCTATAATTAGTTAACTTTTTGTAAAAGCTAGCAATAATCTGATTTGTAAGTCTTTCTTCACGATCTTGAACAACTTTTCAAAATCTTTTCTACTTATGAAATAGCATCCAATATTTTGAGCACTAGAATTCTTAATTTACTAGTTTTCCGTACCGCGAATTCCACGCTAACCCTTATTTTACCTCATTAGGTGTTGAATTTTAGCTCATCCTTCCTTTGTGGATGTCTACGTTTGATAAGGAATCTGTGTTCAAAATTTCCAGCTTCTGTGGTTTAAGGTGTGCTTTGATAGTTTATCTGTCAGTCGGTCGGTTTCTTTTTTATCTTTTACCTTTACGTAATTAGGAATTTCTAACGGTGCCTTACAGAAGCTAAAAAAATAAAAATACTTATGATACCTAGCCAGTCATGCCTTAGAGTCCTTAGTTCGATTCCCAGTCAGAACAAATATTTGTGTACATGCACATGTCTGTTTGTCATAATAATTTGCAAAAAAAAGTAGTATCGTAGTATAACAGCATTCTGGTTTCATCATCAGTCCAGGACCATTGCTAGGTATAAGGCTTCTCTGTACTACATCAGATTACAATCAAGTAATCCGCATTAAATATAAAGGTATCGATAAAAAATGGAACAAATCCTTAGATAACAAAGCTTTATCATAAGTAGTTAGGTATATAAGCTCGATTATATACTCGTATGAATTACCAGTATCCTCGTCAACTCCAATAATACCTTCGGACATACAATACATATTAATGGCATATCTCGTCTATACTATTCCGAAGGTAAGGTAACCGCTGAAAGCTTTGGCATTTCAATAGATGCCGAACGTATTCAGCCGGTGTCACAAGTTGCCGAGTCTGGCTCTCGGTCTAACTAGGCTAGACGGTAGATTCATAACAATAACTATGTTACTAGTTTTAATTAGGTGGTAACTTGGTAGGTTAATAAAAGTGTACCAATTTAGGTATGTACTAATTTTTTGCGTAGTATCATTTCTCTTGGGTTTAGAACAGCTTTTCTTTGACTTCTTGATGACCTAGTAGTAGTTTGTATGGAACCCTCGGTGCGAGAGACAGACTCGCACTTATCCGGGTTTTTTTATTTCTTTCTGTTTTCCTTACTTTTCTCTGACATTATTACAGATGTCAGAAATGGATTCCTTTACCCGCATTTTAATTTTTCACAGCTAAACTCCCGAATCAGTTTTGACCAAGATTGTCAGAGATGTAAAACAAAATGGAATATAATACATTTAATTTGTACACCACATGGTAAATAGTAATAATACAGGAAAACGTTGTAGATACCAGATAAATACCAGTTGGATATACAAGCGATTATAGAATAGACAATCTTATCCGTAAAGCGATTTCCTCTAGACAACCTTTTGGTAACTGTATACAAAACAATATGGCAGGTGTAACATAGAAAAGCGGCTTCACACGGTGCGCGTTTTCACGGACGCTCAACGTTTGATAAGGAAATTTATAACATTAAAAAAAATGAAAATTTTATCTCTATGGGCGTCTCCTATTTTGACACCCATGTCCAGCCATCTCGATCTTTAACTTGAATCTCGAGATAGATAGATAGAATAGGTATGGGACTGGCATGGTCAAATTGAGAGTCCCTAAATAAGAATATAATATTTAGAATAGGTACTGTTTATCTTCGGAACAAGGGGAAATCCGCGGGACTCAGCAAGTGCAGCTTTTATATGTAGTCGTTATGTAACCTATAAGTACATGCTGATTATTATCTGCCAAGTCGAGCAAAAAAGGGCACGGTCGTACCATCCTTTTCTCGAAGCCCTTAAACTAGGGGATGGAATTTTGTACGAGACTTCCGCAAATTATGATGCTAGAGGCCTGAAAATTCATACAGGGACGTTTTGTTATAAATACTAAAATACCTATTTCAGGAGTTTTAGTAAATCACCTCATCACCCACATTAAATTAGGGGATGGAAGTTTGTATATTATACGAATAATGCACTATACTTATGTAGGTACTATTTGTTACTTACAAAAAGAAGTGAAATTCCACAAAAAATAATTTCATATAAAATGTTGCCAAGCCGAGACCATATGGCTCGCACTGTCAAAAAGTTATCAGATCTCATGTAGAGCCAAGCTTCTAACTCTATACGCCCTAACTCTACGAGCCCTAACCTCACAAACTCTACATCTTAGTCAAAAAATGTGGCTTGACAGTTGACCGTCACATGCGCGTAAGGTCACAGAATACATAAAAGTACAGGTAATTTATTCACTGTTCATTACTTTTCTGTTATACAGTTCTTGTAATATCGAAACGGCGGGCGGTGTGTTCCAACACCTGCACTTGAAAGCCAGTTCCCTTCTAGACTGTTTTTATTGTTTAACAGCATCGGCAATATCATCACCGACCAAGATTGTGGTCAAAAACAGATCTATACTCAGAAAAAAAAACGGTTGTATTGACTCATATCTATAGCTGTCGGTTTTTAAAGCAAGTTACCTGAACTCGTTACATACTATTGTGTGTTTTATAATTGAATCATCACGGTTACAGCCAACACAAATACAACAAACCTAAATAAATATGCTATCACGAGCTTGCCCTCGCATTGATTCGCGGGACAAACCACAATGCCCCATTGTTGTGGAGGAACCGCAGTAGTATGAAAGTACCTTTGTGAGTAAAAACAACTGGCCGCACAGATAGTCACTGTTCCATTTACCCTCCCATCTCGTGTAGTGAGGTCACCTCGGCTTCGTGAACAGTTGACATGACACCATTCAAGCCGCAGGCTAGATTGGATGTTGACGCTTTTACCAGACAATCTATCCTATCCTATTAAGCGAACAATAATTGGGGGATATCTGAATTATGTATCTCTGATAATGGGGACGGCGTGATGGATTTTGATGAATTGCGAATGGTTTTGGATGTAAATAGACCATGGAGGATGAACTTCACTCATCATCATTCTTAACTTATCCTATATTATACGAATAATTCCCATTGCTAAATCATTAAGTAGCTGGGGATGGAATAAATATGTTTTAATTCAGCTTCATAACACCCAAAAGGCGATCTAAGGATGCTAAAAATAGCAAGGATGCGCTTGAAATTGCTTCCTCCGTATCCTCAGACATGTACAAGTTGAAGTGGCGGAAAGTCTGCAATGTTTCCGTACCTACAGTCAAGGAAGAAATTGAGAAGTTTAAAAATAACACATTTGTTTTTGTAACGACGAGCCCCCTAGTGGCGCTGCGCGGCTGATTGTACCAACTTGCCAAACGCTACTATTTTTGAACTTTTTATTTTACCTTTGGCGGTCTATCCTTCTGTCTGTGATATATTTACGCCCCTATAAATTACTGTGTGACTGTTCAGTAATGTCATGAATCTCCTCGGGGTTTGTTCTGGATTCTATTGACAAACTAAAAAATGTTTCCATTGTGTTTTTCTCTACCGCTCTCTGTGCCCTCTTTCGGTATCAGTGCTCGCCTTAGAACAATTTCCAAGTTTGTTCAATCACGTATACCCGGAATAGAAATTACTTTCCTAATTGATCTTTACAATAATATTGGCCTTAATCTGATGTTGGTAGCCTTTTGAATGGGTTTTTGTCTGACCCTTTTTCCATTCTTCAGAACTTAATCATTGTATTGCTTGTCAACAAAATTTTACGAGACTTTTATTAAAAGTCAATGCTTTAATAGTTCTTGGGTGACCTAAAAATAAATATATTAGAAACAAACCTAATAATGTTGGAATAATAGCAGTAGTTCTCGCTAACAGGAAACAAACGTATGATGTAATTGGAACCCGTTCCAAATTGAGATAAAAAATCACCTGACACCGTTCCAAATTCCAAACCCAGCTGGGTGTAACGGCTAACAGTGGCTAATAAGGGTTACAGAGATATTATGTTTAATATTAAATGATTTCAATTAAACGACTTGTTTGGGTGGTAACATGTTTTTATTGTACATGTTAACCTGACTAGTCAATTATAAACATTTTGTTAAGTTGTATTCTCGCTAGAAATCAAATTGTGACATGTTTATCCGATTCGTCACAAGACATTGTTAATTAACAATGTTTTTGGTCAATACGCTCGCATCTCGCTAACAAGCAAGTCGTTTTGTTTTTATTTTTTTGTTGTATATTGCAGGTATCACTTGCCTAGTTGTTCAACATGTTAAACCCAACACGGTCTACCCAATTACGTCTTATGAATAGTTGCGAATTTTAATTATGTCATAAGACTGTTAACATAACATTGTTAATCGACAAGTGGAAACTCACGGTAATAAAAAGTAGCCTATGTTCTGTATGGTACATTTGTGTGTTTAATTTCATTGCGATCGGTTCAGCGGTTTAGGCGTGAAAAGGTAACAAACAAACTGACAGAATTACTTTTCGCATTTACATTATTTTATGGATTTGTGAGATGAGGTGAGATATTTGTTTCTCCAAAATTGTAGGTACATAAACTAGGTATTTTAAGTATTAACTATTGATCACTTAATCCAGAACATTTATGCAACGTCACATAGTTGATTGATATTAAAGCACTTGAAAAAATCGCAGCTACATTTATTACTTAGGGGTTGCTTAGCATCTAAGTAAGAACCTTGAATCGAATAGGGTAAATAGATTAGTAGTTTGGGGTGGTAGTAAATCAACACTACGTGTAGAATAATGTAAGGGGTCTTACACATAAACCGAAGCGATCACGAGGAGCAAGGCGTGTGATGTGAGGCATGCAAGTGTCATTTTAACTCCGACTAGAATGAATTATGTACGAATATTGATAATAACAAAAGTTATGTTTGTAAAGACTGAGATCAAAATCAAAATTCATTTATTCAGTTTAGGCCCTGATAAGGCACTTATGAACGTCGCTACAATCATTACATTAGACTCTACCACCGGTTCGGAATACACTTGAACTGAGAAGACTCCGGCAAGATACTCGGCAAGGCTTCATTTTTTTTGTGGAGATAAATGGCGAAACTAATCGACAATGTTTGTAGTCTGTGTTTCTGTAAAGGAGGCCGAGGGTAAGATAACATCTGATCATTTAATCTGGTTTTCAGAACATTTATTATCTACTGTACGACTAAGGTTATATTTGCAGACCACGACTTTGTACGATTTTGGTTGGACACGTTAGCTTATCTATACTTGTTTATTTGCCTCAATTTAATAGCGATGCCTCGGTCGGTGTATCATCTCTCTTACCTTTAATTCTCCCCGCGGGTGTTGCTCTGCCAAGTCCCAAGCATTAGAATGCAATCGATACCCCATACTATTTCTTGCTAGCTGCCAACATACGGCAGATTGAGTAAAATTCCTTGTAGCTACGTCTATTAACAGTGTATTTAGTTTATTTAGTAAAACGTAATGTCGTGAAGTTGTTTTTATTAAATTGCGGTTACGTAAAGCATCCGCTTCGCTTTACGTGTTTTAATGTCTATCGATTTCGATTTGATTGGATACTAAGAAATTGGATTGCAAGCGTTATCTGGCTTCAATCCAGCGCATCGATATGGCGGCTTGACCTATAATTGATGGAAGTTCGTTTTATAAGTTACGTTTTATTTTCGTCCTTTAGATTTACGTATGAAAATAAAGTCAGATATGTTGGTGTTTGTCAGCATATCCATTACAGTGTACTCGATCAAGCGTGTGACGTCAAATATCACCCGGATTTGTAGAGTTGTATTACCGCTCGTATAATTCACAATCACAGACAATATTCGTTCACCCTGGAGTGTTTGTGATTCGTTAATCTGATTTTCTACCAGCTAGATTCAATTTGGACTGTGCTGTAAGACACTTTCATACATCTTTAATTCTAATCTCGTCTTGACCATTGCAATAGCTGCAGGTATCCGGTTGGTGCATAATTTATATAAAATATAAAGCTCACATGTTTCTGTTTCTTACGTTCCTTCACGGTGTTTTCGATTGTCTTTTCACCATTGGCTAATTACTTTGCCGGTAGTTCATATGGCGTTGCGTATGCGTGTTTGTGTATTTGTCAAAATATACTTGAAATTATGGTATATTTGGCAATATTTTGGCCTTGTGAGTTTGTGTTCGGTAATTATGCCAAATACGCAAATAAAAATGGCCAAGTGAGATGCTGGCATAATATAATTAATAATTATTTCAATGTTTATCCATTTGGACTCAAGTTTTTGCAAATAAATTATATTCCATTCTATACATTACATCATTGACTATCACAAGAAAATCCAGACGAATATTGAATCTTGTATTTTTGTAGAGCCTCCTACTGAGCTTTAAAGTGCTTCGCCGCCTTTTTGAGGTTCTATTCTTAGATTAAATCGATTTTATCGTTAGCCTCAACATTATTGACTCTCATATCGAGTACTCAAGGTCTAAAACAAAGTATTTTTCAAGCGTAGGATAACGCAATATGTGTCATTTCGGGAAAAGTTTTACCTCCAGTCTCATAACTCTTTTCAGTTATATCTGCAGTTTGGTGTGCTGAGTTCTCATTTATGTCATGATACGCTTCCTGTCAAATATTCTTGAGTGATCGATGTAGTAAGGCCTCAGTACGCGACGCACCATCGACTTGCATATATACGAGTAATAAAGTTTACTGGGTGGATATCTCTCTATTTTAGACATCATCTTTTCAAAATCAACATGGGCTGACAACATTGAGTCTCGAAAAAACTTCAACTTTTAAAGGATTATTGTCGCAATTTCAGATTAAAAGTAGTGTATAAGGTTACTTTTCCATGAGAAGCGAAATTTTCAGGGATTACCGTGCTCATCATTTGAACAACTTTTAAGATGCTACCAACACTGTATCGCGAAAAAAAACCCACATACTTAGGTAGGTACATTCAGACAACAAGATAGATGTTTTAGTATAAAAAGTTTTTTTTTCGAGAATTCAGAGTTCCATAGTAAATTAATATGTTCATAAAATTAAAATTTGGCTACCCATTGAAATTAATTATATTGACATTAGGCAAGAGAAATGAAGCGACACTATTATTTCTCAGCCAACACGTTATTATAATTGACAATTAGTTTGTAAGTAGTTATCGCTTATGAACTGTGCCCCAGCTTAGCTTTGTTTGAGGTCACCCAACGTGCGTTATCGCGAACGTGTTATTTGTAAATTGTTCATAATGATATACCTAACTTGAACTGGGGGGCTAAAACGGCCGCTCGAGCAATATTGCTATGCAATTCATATCTCGAATTTATAGCAGATTATGGTGTAATTTATCTAAATTGTAAATTAATTGATTAAAATTATTTGCATTTTCACCAAAAATATTTAAAAAACCATTTGGCTCTGCTGTAAATTCGAGATATTAATTGCATAGCAATATTGCTCGAGCGGCCGTTTTAGCCCCCCTGTACTTTTATGATGTCGAAGAAAGTGGCTTGAACTAAAGTAGTAGATAACACTGCAAACAATATTATATTCCTTCGATTAGTGAAAGTATTTTCGAATGGATTAATATATTGATAAATATTAGATCAAAGGTCTCGTTGAACAGGTCTGAATATTAAGTTTCTTAAACTATTTTTCGTTATCCCTCCCCTCAACCATTTAACCAAGTGAATATTTGAATAAAATTATAAAGGCGAGTAGCTCTATGAGCTTCTAGACCACGTGTTATAGTCGACTTAAATTTCGAATAAATGGTTTTTCATTATTATTGGGATCATGGATCATCTACATTTTGAAAACAAATTGGTTTTCAAAACTTTTTCATAGGAAAAATATCTAAATTGCGTAATCGTGATATAAATAGCAAATGTAAAACACCATCGTAGTTTTAAAGTGTTTACTTTAGTATGATTACTCCATATTAGATGCCATGAGAAAGCGGACCACAATGTTTGCTCTTCAATTTTGATCATAGTTTGGTGTAATACGTCATAGTTGATTTACGTACTAGTTCTCAGGCGAAGTTTGTAGCGGGTGTAGGTTTTGAAGCTCTGAGGCCGGATGTTTTGACACATATTGGGATAGGCCTAATTCCGGCCATAGACGTTCAAGTAATTTGATCAAACAGATTGGTTCAGTTCGATTAAACTGTTTGATCAAATAGAATTACGAAAATTCATGCCAGACAACTAGGTTACCAATATCTTTACAGACAACTTATTTTCATAAAGCATAAAATGACTATGTAAGAACTCTTATCTGACAGTTTTGAAGTCAGCTAAAAAATCTTCGGTGCCATGATATTTTCGATGGAACATGAACTACACTTTCGCAGACGTCAAAACAGTTGGATTCTAATCTGACTGGTTTGATTTCAGAATCTAGAGTTCCTTCATAATTATTTTATGCTTATTAGTGTCTTTGAAGGTGGTTTTACTTTTTGTTAAAAGTTGAACCAGTTTTATATACTACCGAAGTAAACATGCATACGGTCACCCTAATTGACGTTTGCAACACGCGCGTAACAGATCCTGCTATATCTTCATAGATGACATTTTGGCGGGAACTTGCGAAGTGACGTTGCGTTTTCGTTTTATTTTCATAAAATCGTGTATTTTGAGTTTTATTGAATATTATCGGTGGTATTTTGTCCAATAAAGATCAATACAAGTGCACCAGTGAAGTGAAATGAAATGATTACGTGTATAGTGACTTTTCAAGTTGTCTCAAGAAGTCCATGAAAAGTTTTAGTAGAACGGCTACCATCGTACTAAAACCTAACTAAACTGACTGACTATGATTCGAAGAAGATTTAACATGACTTGAACTTTGAAACTTGACGATTGACGAGAATTTAATACATGAAGCTCAACTTGACACTGGCAAAATATACGAAGTGTGATGACAAAATTAAAAAAAAAAAAATATTTCTTCATATTCTAGTACTAGGTACCATGGGAAAATCATGACTGCTTTTTTCTATTCATTACATCCTACGTACCCACACTACCTATACGCTAGGTTTATAAGGTGTACAGAATGGATGGCTTTGTCATTATCATGTGGTCATTTGTGTTTTTGTCCCGTTTACATAGCACTCGGATCATGACCGCAACCATGCGAGGCAGGCTGTCACGTATACATTATCATACATAGGTATATATACTGGCACAGCATATCTAGGTAGTTACTATGCGGTTGATTGCAAAAGTCAGCTGATAGACAAGTCCCAGGAAAGACACTCATACAATAATACTTATGAGGGATCACAAGTAACTAAATTAACAAAGTACTTACAGATTCCATGGTGAATTTTCTTAAAACAGATATCGATTTCTGATTTTCTGGTATGATAAGTTTTAAATAGTCGGAGATATGTGGAGCGGGACGACCTCTCATCAGTTGTTCCGACGATCTGGACCATAATTCATTATGGATGTGGAACCTATGTTCAGTAGTGGATTAGGGCTGATGATAATGAACATTATCCTCGACGGAACCTCGCTCACAGATATTAAATACCTGCCTAATCATACTTTTTCCACCTCCTTAAAATCCTTCGTAGGCGTCCCGAGCTCAGTTACACAAAAGTGGATAAAAGTATCAGGCCCTAGAGAATGTAGAAATTATAGCAAGTTGTAATGAACTAGGAAAGTGTTTGTGTCCACCAATAATCGTCAAGTTGATGATGTGAGCTCGAATCGTGAGCCATTAATGTTTAACGTGACAATGAGTTATGGCAGTAGTACGTTTACGCCGCGGCTTTGCTCGGTGATCAAGGTTTTAAAAAAAGCTAGAGTTTATAAGATACTAGATTCCGCTCCGCGGTTTCACCCGCGTTCCCGAGGGATCTTATGTTTTCCCGGGATAAAAAGTATCCTATGTGTTAGAGGTGGAGGCGTCGGTTGGAGCGCGAAATTCAAATTTTATCACGTTTTTTGCAAATTGCAGCTCAGCTATAGGTCGTAAGTTATCAACATCTTATTTGCGAGAAGAATGTTAGTATTTTTACTGATTAATAACAAAAGAAATCATCAACATATTCTTCCAAGGTATATTAGTAACATTTTCATGAAATAGTCGTATATGTCAGTAAGAAGTAAGTAAGAAGGTTCACCCTTAATCTAGGTTATAAACTATCTGTGTTCCAAATTTCATCCAAATCCGTTAAGTAGTTTTTGCGTGAAAGAGTAACAAACATCCATCCATACAACCTTTTTTTTTTTTTTTTGAAAGGACTAAACTTGGTAGCCTCTGATGGCTGCTCCAACCTTACCGGACAATATCCATCCATACATCCATACTCACAAACTTTCGCATTTATAATTAGTAGGATCATCTAGACACGGCGCTTTGACGCCTTTTAGTGCAGCGGCGTGATGATGTTCGGTACTTTGTACCTTTCACAGGCCGTGGTGCTCCTAAAAATACACAGACTGACACTTCAATTTTTATTTAGTTTGATAGTTTCCATAGAGAGTTCCAAATTGTACGCATATTTACTGTAATGTTTGCTATTAATCATATCGTAATGAATGCCCATCAGCCGGTGTGTGAAGACGCGTGTGTGTGTGTGTGTGTAAACGTGGATTTGGTTAGGACCGTTATTTCGAAGCTCAAATGGTTCTAATGGTAGGTACTTGGGTGTCCTAAAATATGATTACCTAAGTATATGCCAGTGCTGGATTTTGTTATAACTGACAATGGTGTCGTATGTAGGTATTGGGTATGTATGATTCTTTAAAAAAACCTTCCGCAATATTTTTTTATGGACTCTAGATAAACTCTTTGGCAAGGGTAACACAAAAATTAAAAATTTCACCATTCATGACCATATTGAACTTTGTATTGTAGTGACCCCGAATAAAATAAAAAAACAATTAAGACAAAGTTATTGCCGGTCGATGCGCCCGATGACGTCACATTCCGAAGAATGTCTCCGCAGAATGCAACGCGATACGATTACGTCATAAATTCCAGAATTAAAAGGAGATCTTCTAGAAATTGTACTCTTAAAAACTTCATAAATAAACCCCTTGCTTCACGAGATTGCCAATTTGGGTACAATATAATCATCACTACCAATCAGATGAGATGTTCAAATCAAGCTAGCTGATCTAATATAACAAAATAAACTTTATTTGAAACGTTCACCTATACTTAGTACCGATACCCTTACCTGGGATTAACGGTCAAATTACTAACGCATAACTTTTTATGGCTAATTTATAGCCGTTTCATTCATCCCATATGCCAGACATTAAAATTTCAGTGTGGTCAGTTTGTAATTATGGATCATCCAGCAATGGTTATAACCTGTCAAACGATACGTGACAGAGACACGATGGCGTATCGATAAATGCGTTCCGGCGATTCCAGGATATTGTAATATTCATAGCGGTGTTTCGATACACACAAAGCCCTAAATTACATTCGTACACAAGTCGACAATTAGCGCTCGCTACGCATGTGAGGCGGCTAATTCGAGTTAAAACTTACGGTACTCGGGTAAGGTCTAGACATAGTGGAATTGTTACTATGATATATATTATAGGATAAATATGAAAGTGCGTTTGCTAGTTTGTCCTTTTCCGACGCAGCAATGAAACGTGATTTTTGGCATAGAGATAGATTCTGGACCGGAGAGTAGCATAGGTTACTGTTATTCCGGGAACGCGCGTAAAACCGTGGGTGAAACCAGTGGATATATAGAATTGAATATCGCAAAAAGAAATGATAAAAGGTACATAACACAGATTTAATTATTTAAATCTGAACAAGTTGCGGTTTTTATTGAGGACAGTAGGTATGACGAATTTATGAAGAATTTCGCAATGACAAAAGGTCGAACTAGCGGAATGTCAGCAATTTAATGAATCTGAATCCGAATCCGCTTGACTAAGATAATTGCAATAGAAGCAGAAGAAAATGTTACTTGGGTAGGATGATGGTCATGAATTACTCATGATAGACTTGCAAAAATCGCATCCATTTTATTGCTCACTTTTCGGGGATTGAAGTCGTTGGCATTGGTCAGAATGCTCGTATTGAGCGATTATAACAACTTTACTCTGGTACCATATGGGAGTGAGAAATCCCAGACTGATCCCCTAAAAGAGCTAGTGTTGATTTGACGCAAAAACTACTGCAGATGGTCTCGGGAACCTACCTGATAATAGGAATAGTTAGTTTTTCGAGATCGAAAGGTTGGTGAAGGAAGCCGCTAAAATAAATCTCAATACCTAGTTGGTAAGGGTCTGTTCATGTTTTACATTTCACTCGAATGCTAACAATTGCCTAATATTACCCCTGCTTCAACGACATTAAAGCATTAACAACCAGACCAGCACATGCATTTTGATTAGTCTGTGATGTATAGTTACCCGGTGTGAATAGGCCCCAATGAGCGCAAAGCAGCTATAAACTCAATCATAGTAACGCATTGTAGTAAACTAGTGGATGTTAGTGAACTACTTTATGTAGATTTAGTTTAGGAGTTGCGCGCTCGTTCCTTGCAGGCCTCGTTGCATACAAGTTGGATAATGTTTTAACATGCTGTAGGATAATTTCCAAAGACTACATTTTCTCCTGTTTATCTGTCGGGATTTTCAAAGATTTGTTGTATATTTTAATAAATTTTACGGCTTCACTCAAAATACCATCGAGTTGAGTTGCCTCAGTTAGTTTTTGCGTTGTGGAACTCAACCTATTGTCAGTTCGAACAAAAACAAATTATGCTTTTTTCAGAAAAGTCTTCGGTAAAAATATTCTTTGATCTAAAATACGATATATAAAAGAAGATTTAAGAATTGTTTTTACGATGAATTCCTTTAAAAGATTCAGCTTAAGCAATCTTATGCGAACTGAAATTCTGCAGTATATTTTTCTCTAGAATCGCTTGATCTATATCAAGCAAATGTCCTCATTAGTATTACTTAGATAGTACATGAATTTCCTTCTATCCACATTCTACACATCTATCTAAATTATCGAAACCCTGCCTAAATAGTCAGATTGAAGTTGAGGTATTTACTCAAGCTCTGATTGTAGGGTGGGTAGGGTTAATAATTAAATTCGCTGTCTGCATCAAGCCAGATGGAAGCTCATTAAATTAATCATAATATATCCGCGGCTATATTTAGGTCGTCCTAATCGCCTCTGATGTTTCGTTAATTGGTGCTCTCAAAATTTAATTGACAATAATAAGGTCATGCATGCCTATTTCGAGATAAAATTTGAACTCTAGGCGCTAAAGTTCGTATTTGATAGCATGATATTGAATCATACAGGTCTATGAAGCTTGATTGTAATTCAGCAGATATTTTTTGCGTCTATTAGGAATAGATTTGAAATGATATAAAAAGTTATTTACCTATTTTTGCCTATTAAGAATCCTATCGAAACCTTGTTCTCCTGATTGATTGTGGTCAAATGGCGCGGTGGGCTGATTGCAGACTCTTATATCGGATTATCGTTCCAAGCATGCAGCTTGTATGGCTATTTGTTTTATTAATTAATTGTCCAGAGAATTTGTCATCGCTATGCATTTGTCAACTACCATTTATTTGTTGATGGCTATACCTACTCCACGGATCGACTGCCACTGACGTGAAAAGTTTAATATAGCTATTATAGAATGATTCACTAACATTGTTCGTAAATATTGATGTTTCGACAAAGAACACATCTCAAACCTTTAGTCAGTTCCTAAATTGAAATGTCTATCACGATCCAAAATCTGGCATGTAACTGAGTTTAAATTATCAGCCGCTAACTATCCCCGGCTATTGTGTTTGTATAAATTTTTATTTGACCGGCCACATGTTGCCGAGTTACAGACTACAAGTGCGTTCAACGTCTGGTCATGGAAACTTATTGATTGCTTATATTTTTAAATTGAATCCAGCCTAGCAATGTTCATGTTTGATGCACTTTATGTCTATGTCTATTTGCGATAAACCGATGACGCAGTGAAATTATTTAGTAGGCTAGGTAGGTACTTAATTTATGACTCGTTTTATAATAACACGTTGGCGCTATGAAGATTCAGACTGTTGATCATACTGTAAATTGACTTAGATATATAATGACACTAGATGTTGCTCGCGGTGTGACTCGTGTCAAACTTCATTGCATTGGCTCCAGAGGTTTAGTCGTGAAAAGGTATCTGGCAAACAGACAGAGCTACTTTTACGTTAGTGTAACAATCCGGCTGTAAAAAAGGTAGATCGAACCCATCCACTAATTATGCAATTGATATACGATTTTATAAAAAAAAAAAAAGATTTATCATTTAGAATATGCGATATAGGTACCTACTACTTATTCGTTATACAATAGGCCTCCTCTGATTTCACTCAATATAATGCTGGGAATATCATCAATGACATACGAGCACATTTCCTATTGACTTTTCCTTGTTCGGTGTCTCAGTTAGATAATATACGGCTATGATTATTTTCTTCCCTTTCAATTCGTGAATGTCGTCAAGATGACATTTATTAATAGGCATATTCTGAAGATATTCCCAGAATCGAGGGAAAAATAGGTGAACTATTAGATTTCCGTAGAATGAAATGATTCTTCCACTTATAGCGGTTTATAATCAGTTGGTTTCGGAACAAGAGCTTGATTGGGATGCAAAATCTTCAGCTCGGTATTAATTATCCTACTAATATTATAAATGCGAAAGTTTGTTAGTATGGATGTTTGTTACTCTTTCACGTACAAACTACTGAACGGATTTGGTAGAAACTTGGCACATAGATAGATCATACCCTGGAATAACAAATAGGCCACTTTTTATCCCGGGAAAACATAAGTTACCACGGGAACGCGGGTGAAACCGCGGGGCGGAAACCAGTCATCCATAAAACTAAAAGCACTACCTATACTATTGTAATTGTGCTTTAGATGTAATTAGGACAATAATACTTATCGTAGTAAAAAAAATGCGGATCGCAAATTCCAACAGTTTCCACTTTTTGAAATAGTAATGGAAAATATTTCATTGAATGATGTTGTAGAAAAGACAGACCAAACGGTTCTTTCGATGGGCCTTATAAGAAGGCTCAAGGTCACCCAAATAGCAATGGAGAGGGCTATGCTCGGAGTTTCCCTACGAGATCGGATCAGAAATTATGAGATCCGCAGGCGAACCAAAGTTACCGACATAGTCCGAAGAATTGCCAAACTTAAGTGGCAGTGGGCGGGGCACATCGCTCGTAGAACCGACGGCCGCTGGGGCAGAAAGGTTCTCGAGTGGCGACCACAAACCGGAAGACGTAGCGTGGGCAGGCCCCCCACAAGGTGGACCGACGATCTTGTTAGGGTCGCGGGAAACCGCTGGATGCGGGTAGCGCAAGACCGGCCATCGTGGAGATCCTTGGGGGAGGCCTTTGTCCAGCAGTGGACGTCTTTCGGCTGATATGATGATGATGATGATGAAACGGTTCTTTAATTATGACCTTTAAAATTACAGCAAGAACTGTAGGTATATATTTAGGTATACACACTTCACCTGTAGCTAGGCTAGATTTGTAAGACATATTAGGCTCCGAGTAGAATAATGATTACTGCAGTGCGTAGGTATTATAAATAGGTACTGTACATTGTTATTCTTCTATTGTGGAGCTACAAGGCCACGGCTGACCAGTTAAGGATATCAATACAGCAAATATAGAAATATGAACATCTAAACAAACAAACTCATGACCATCACAAAGCTAATAAATTGTAAGATATTTTTTTATGTTTCCTTCTCAATTTGTCTAACAAAATCGACTTTGTTAACTATGATTATTTTGAAATTATAAGTTTGTTTTATTCAGGGTTCGAGTTTGTGTTAATTCCAAATGTATTTCCTGTTTTAACATTTTATTATAAAGTCTCGTGTTGTTTCAGCAACGGTCCGGTGGAGGGCGCGTACGGGCCGCAGCACAGCCCCGTCTCGCGCTCGGACGCGTCCACCGAGGACGCCGAGCTGTCCGCTGCGCTCGCGCACCAGCACCACCTCGCGATGCAGGTTAACTTGGAGGCTAACTATATGGTAAGCATTTGTTTTATTGCAATGAATATCGTGGGAGTTATATGCAAATACGTCTGCTAACTCTTGAAAGTCGGCCGTAAAGGCTTATAGGTATAGGGGGAATCAATGGGACCTGAAGTTAGTAGATGTAAGACCCTGCAAACGTTCTAAAAAACGCTGCGCTGTTGCAAAAACAGACATCCAATCTTATACTTTATATTGCGATTGTGGATTGAATATAGATCACCAAAAGCTGCTGGCGATATTTGCTTAATTCTTATCTTTAAGTTATATTCGCTTTTATTTCCCCAACTAAAAAGTGTATAATGGTTTGTGGCACAGACGGGCGAGTACCCAGTAGTGGGCGCTGGGGTGGAGCCCGACTACGGACAGTACGTGTCGTCGCCGGGCGCGCACTACAACCATATGGGACACCTCACTATGGCTCCCTCGCAGAAATATCCACACGTGAGTCAAATCGCTACATGCTTTATTAATAGCTCTCACTCTGAATTACGGGGATATTTGTGCAGAAAGAAAATGAAACGAGCGGGACTGGACCGTTATAGCATTTGAACTTGTGGAAATGATTCACCGTCATCTATGTTTTTGAAATTAAAACAAACGATTATGTTAAATGTTCGGAAAATATAATTAGTACTGAATTATCATCCTGGAAAATGTATTTTTTTGAAGTTTATGAGTTTTGTGATGAGGTTCGCTAAAGAGTATCGTCCAAAGTATGGATGATGTTCATAACTTCTCGATTGATTTTGATTTTCAAAAATATCTTCACGGTTTGATCCCAAACAGCAGAGCTTGTACTATAAAAACCACTATACTTACTATAATAACTTATGTAATTGCCTTCAACTGAAAACAGGGGTGGAATTTCCAAAAATCCTTTCTCAATATCTTTTATAAATGGACGGTGTGTCGGGCAGGTAGGGTATCTTACCAATCACGCCCACTGTCCCTTTAAAAGGTACAATTTAGCGGTAATAATGAACTGTAATGTTGGATACAGGTAATGGACAACGTGTCGGTAAGCGGCGGGGGCAGCTACGGCGGCGCGGGGGGCGGCGGGGGCGGCGGCCACTACGGCACGTACGCGCACTACGGCGCCGCCTACCAGCATCAGCCGCAGACTGCGTACATGGTCGACTCGCAGCAAGTGCCCCAGTACTTGCCGCAGGTTAGTCGTCTCATGTACCATTAACTCATTTTAAGCACGATCAATTCTTATACCGTTTCGATTGCAAGCAGTTTATCTGTTAACTCCTTCTAAACCACGCGACGGATTTTGAAACGGTTTGCACCGTCGCGTCATGTAGATATATTTTTCCGGAAGGATTTCGTACATATAAATAAAGACATTATTTCAGAACCAAGTCGCAGAATTAAATCAAAATTGCACCCGTTCGTAGCTGAGGCAGATCGCTAAAAACCCTTTCAGATAAAACCAATAGGGAATATGCATGTTTTTGCTTTGATAAAAGCTCATTCATATATATGAAACAGTAGAAAAAAAAATCGAAAAACTATAAAAATAACCAACATAATATAAGCCATCCAACACAAAGCGGAATTTTTGTCGGAACTACGCCCGATAAAAAACTAGGAATGTCAAATTCACAGCCATTTTGTTATGAAGGTACTGAGTAACTACAATTTCCGGCAAATAAATAAAGTTTACATAAATAACATTTTTGATTTAACAAAATGTATGAATTTTATATTAACATAATTGTAATTGTTATATTCCAGGAGTACGTGGAAGGCGGCGGCAGCGCGTCGCCGCGGAGCGCCTCCCCCGGCGCGCTGCCACAACATAATTTGCATCTACAACAGAGGTTCGTTTGTTTAACTATCGCATTTCATGTTATGAATTAACCTCAAGATATCAATGGTTAAATTCATGTTAATTGTTACATTCATGTTATTCAAGCCATGCGAACACAGTTAAATTTCACTAAACGCTTATGGAGTTCGATAGATCCATGAGCCAATAAGAGACAAATATAGTGTTAAATGAAGTCATAAGTGTAGTCAAAGGGGCCTATTAGATTGTGACGTCTTAATAAAAATTTGGCTACTTAATAAACCCTCCACGTATTCAAATAATTTTTAATTATTGATAATTAAATAAATGATCATCATGCTTGCCCTATACTCAATCATTTGTGTGTACTTTTTACCATTCAGCCCTTCTATCCGTCATAATGCGGTATTCACTCCTTACATAATCATAAGATCTTTCACACAATCCATTGATCTCTATCAATAATACTGTTGCATAATAGAACCAAAATGAATCTAGGTATTTGTAATCATGTTAATATTAAGGTAAATATGATATGATGCAGGTACGACAGCGCGTCACTAGAGCAGCTGGGGCGGCACTACTGCGTGACGTCACCGCGCGGCGAGTACGCGCCGGACGCGTACGGGTACCAGCACTATCCAGCCGCGTACGATCCCCAACCACACCAGGTAACTAACATTATAAACAATTATAATGTTAACTATCTTTTTCACGAGACTTGTGAAACGCAGGTTTTAAAGTATATTTATCTGTCCGAAAGAGCCGATAAAACATGGGTTTCATAAGACTAACTAATTTTAAAACACCACACGTATGACAGATGTGTTTTAACATTTACATTCATACAAAAATTAAAATTGCGTAAGGTTTTAAAAAGTGAACTGATACACTCAAAATCTCATATTTTTATTTTTCTTGACATTTTGACAGGTACCCAATGTCATCCGTGGTGATATAATAATTTAAACTATACCCACAGTTACACTGCACTATACACTGTTCTAAATCGGTACAAGTATTCGTAAGTTATTATAGGATAAAAAAAACACAACAATACTTTTTAAACTCTCGCGAACACAATTCATGTTTATAGTAATGTAACGGGTCTATTCGCCAACGTAAACGTCGAGGTTAGTCAAAATTATATTTTGATAATATTCTATGCGCGAATAGACCCGTTACATTACTATAAAACACAACAAGACAGAAAACATAACACTCTCTTATTTGTGTAATAAAATTGTCTTTCTATTTTTTTCCCAGGATTCACAGAATGGGTTAAGTTTGGGAAGCGCTGGGGGACAGTCAATGTACGGCGATGAAGAGGAACTACAGAAACAAATGGCTGGCATGGCATTAGGTACAATATCTTTCCACAATCATCTAAAACTATCACATTATACTTTATTACTTTGAGTATAGGGTGCTTTGTAGAATCTACCTAACTACCACATAAAAATATTTTATTTTTTACAACGAAGTTGGCAAATAACACGGCCCGCCTATGTAGATAGCCTTTAGACCCCTGTAAAACTCGGGTCACAGACCACTTACCACCTGTAGGTAGTCCGCGTATTAAGTAATCTCCGCCTCGAATATCACACATGATAGGGAACGGTCACTATCGTATTCCTTCCAAAGGAAAGTTTCACCTTCACCCCCTACCGCCCCTCCCCTTCCACTACCCCTCCCCTTCTTCTCTGCCTCCTCTCCCCCTCCCACTTCTAAACTTCCCACTTCTCCCCCTCCCACTTTCCCCATCACTCTTATACCCCTTCACCCCCTCCCCAATGAGTTCTGGCCTTAGTCAAGTGCAGGAACACAACGATAGGTTATTTGGAAGCACTATTCTGTAAGGTGGACGTACTTCCCCAGGCGATCTGCTCTTTGAACTACTATGCTCTTCCTCTATTTAAATATATTTTCAACACACCAATGTGTTCCAACACCGGAATATCAGAGGTAGTTCCCTTCTAAACTTTGCTCTCTTCACGTTTTTTTCTAGTGCACGGCAGTGTCAGTGGTCGCGAAGACGGTGGCGGCCTCCAGTGGCGGGACCCGAACTTACCCGAAGTGATCGGCTTCCTCAACTCCCCATCCGATGTTGTGAAGGCCAACGCCGCCGCTTACCTGCAGCACCTCACCTATATGGACGATCCTAACAAACAGAAGACGAGGAGTTTAGGTAATATGGAATTTAATGTGTTTGCTATTAGGTTGAATAATGTGGATATAAAGATAGGTTGGGTAGTGTAGTGGTATTGTGTAGGGCTGGTACTGGAAATAAATTTAAGAGGTATGGTTAACACCTGAGTATCATAACTTCCTTTCAATTTTATTTTCTTGTAACAACTTGTCGTTGGTGTCGTTAATAAGATCGTTCTTATCATTTTACCTAATTAATTTGTCGCGATGACGGTACTTTCGGAATAAACTTGTTTGTTACGGTTTTCGAAAAAGCTATTTTAACGTTTGCAACTTTTAATAAAATCAGTTGATAACCGTGTAAACCAATTCCAAGCCTTGGATCTTGTCTATCACAAAACGTAAACCAAACTTAATAAAATTAGCTTTTGATGTCGTATATCGAATAACTTGTACCAAGCATACTGCCCGCCTGATGGTGAGCGGTTAAGGCTATGGTAACCCACGCTAACGAATATAGAGATTGATAGACAGGCAGCACACTTTTTCTATTTAGTAAAAACTAGAGACCCGGCCCGGCTTCGCACGGGTGCAATTTAGATTAAAAAAAATTGCACAGTAATTTTTTGGGCTACTTGGTTCTGAAAATATTGTGTTTATTTCTATATACGAAATTTTATTACTGAAAACCGTTTCAAAATCGGTTGCGTGGTTTAAAAGGATAGACAGACAGACAGACGCGGGGGGTGACTTCCTTTTATAGTATGAGAGATAATGAAGGATCTTGCTTGATGGATGTGAACAGGTGGCATCCCACCGCTAGTGCGGCTAGTGTCGCACGAGAACCCAGAAGTGTGCCGGAACGCGTGCGGAGCCCTGCGCAACCTGTCCTACGGGCGGCAGAACGACGAGAACAAGCGCGCCATCCGCGACGCCGCCGGCATCCCCGCCCTCATGGCGCTGCTCTGCCGGGCCACTGATATGGAGGTCAGATTATTTCATAATTTTAAAATAAATTATTTTGAAGTTATTTAAGAAAATACGTTAAAGTGTGTTTTACCATTGTACCAAGTGCCAAGTCATTTCTGAGATAAAGGGGGGGGCCTTATCTCAGAAATTACTGAGCCAAACATTTTGAAAAAATACAGAAAGTGGTTCTTTACCTATAGATTACAGGAAAACCTATAAGAATTTCTATGGTATTTAAAGTAATAGGAAATTGCGGAACCTTCGATGCGGGAGTCAGACTCGCGTTTGTCCGGATTTTTTTCGTAAATACATACTTATACAGGGTTACAGGTTAAGTCGACCTAGATCCGTTAAGGGCGTGTAGTACCCATCTTTTCTGACATATTTCACTACAGAACACCCTACCCCAAACCTAAACGTTTTCAAGAAAATCGACATTTAAATTTTTTAATAAAAATTGCCGATTTTTTGCCAGAAAAACGTATTTAGTTAACCTAAAATATCGTAATTAATGGCAAAAAATCGGCAATTTTTATTAAAAAAATTAAATGTCTATTTTCTTGAAAACGTTTAGGTTTGGGGTAGGGTCTATAGTCTGACATATTTCGTCAGAAAAGATGGGTACTACACGCCCTTAACGGATCTAGGTCGACTTAACCTGTAACCCTGTATATGTATATACAGACTCAGGACAAACAAGCATGTTTATGCACACAAATGTTTGTCTTGGATGAGAATCGAACCCACGAGGCCACGACCTGTGGCGTTGGTGCCTTAACCAACATTACGGGACGAATCACATTTTAAAATGAAACAGATTTATAACTAAAAACCCGTTGGCGTCAGGTAAAGGAGCTGGTCACCGGCGTAATATGGAACATGTCCTCGTGTGAGGATCTGAAGCAGTCCATCATCGACGACGCAGCCCAGGTGATTGTCAACAAAGTCATCATCCCGCACTCGGGCTGGCACCCTACTAACCCTGGTGATACGTATTGGTCTACTGGTGAGTGTATAAGAGGACTATTTATGACATGTTTTGATGTATTGTATCATATCAAATTCAAATTGTCTTTATTAAGAGGCTAGTCTCCAAGCGTGGGAATTTATCATAGACTACACACATTGACATATTTTACTCACACATTTGCGTGATCATTTTAACAGAGAAATGGGTGGATTGCCACTGTCCGCGTACTACATGTTATTTAGATAACCACGGTACAACCAGTACGTACCAGATCTTACATATAATAATTTTATATTAATGTATGCTATACACACTTAATTTTGGTTATAGTAGGAGAGCTAACTGAACTATCCTACTAACTCGTATCCCGCAAAGCTAGTAACAATTTATATGATGTTTTATTTATCATCGGTCAATGAAGAATGTACCGTTCTAGCACGGTAATGATTATAATATTACCGTGGTTCTAGGCATACCGCGGTAGCGTATCATCCCTTATATTTTTGAAAGTGTAAAAAACATTTTCACCTCTCTGGCACGAAAAAAGCACATTTGACGTGTAAAAACAAAAAAAGCTATTTTGCTGCGAGCGTGAAGAAAAGTGATTCGAACGAACACCGCCTTCTAGAGCACTACCACTATCTAGTCTAAAATAAAATGGACGCTGGTTTGATCAGAAAATCATTTTAGCCTAGCGATTTAACACATAGGTACAACATATTGTGTGTTATTTTTTGAAATTGAAGTTTATGAATTTTACTATTGCCTTATTAAGGACACGAAATAATTTTTAAAATAAATAACTTTTTCAATTGTCAAATGTCAAGCAGTTTCCAAACGCAACATCTCAAAAAAAACACTTAAAATCGTAATGGCGGATATCAATTATTTTCAGCATTACGTTGTTTGAACTATTTCTATGATATATTAAAAAAAATGTGCTGGACCGCAATGAAGATAGTTGACTAACTCCAAAAGCGTTAATAGAACAAGTTTCAAATATTGACATAATTGTTTTCTCGCTGGTAGAATTGAAAAAATGTATTTCACACATTGTTTTCTCGTGGCTTTGAAACACTCATTGTGCTCTAGTCTACATTAAAATCAATCGCCCGTGATTCAATTTTTGACTACTTCTTACAAAAATAACGCAAGCAAAGTTATTTTTCGCTACGAGTGCGGATTTCAAAACATGAACTAATGAAGTATGTAATCTAGAATTGAATCAAGAGCGTAGCAGTGATTCTAATTTTAAAATTATTTAACTACTAACCACAGTGAGTGATTTAAAGGCACGAGATATAAAAAAAAATGCTCTCGTGTGAAACATGCAACTTTTCACCTCGACCAGCGAGAAAACAATTAAGACAAAGAAACATTTAACAAAGAATAGAGACGACTTCAAAACACTACAAATCATAAAATAAACATGTTCGCTTTTTACAATTATATATAAAGATCCATTTGTGGTAAATAGTTAATGTGATATGGAAAGATGTTATTTCTTTTTACTACACTATATTTATGTTTATTAAACTTTACTTAATCCAATCTTTGAAATGATTCCCATTGTCTGAACTAGTCGGTGGCCAATCGTATCATTCGCCAAATCATTATATTCCTAACCTAACCTATATCATGATTTGACGAATTATACAGGCTGATTTTTAAATGGTATAGTAGGCCGAAATGGCATTGATGTATACCTTATACAGATCATGAAAAATCAATTTTAGAGTTTATATAATAAATCATAATAATAATTAATATCCTGGGACATTCTTCACACACGGTTAAGAGTGGAAAACAATATTACAATATTTCTATACAAACGAAAGATATCAATCAATCAATCAATAAATTAGTTCATCGTTATATATACACTGCAATGTGAGTCTAACTGAGTATCAATTAAATTACTCGAGCGGGTATAATATAGATATTTTGCCCTGTTAGTACTATTCTGATTGCGAGTAAAGGCTTTTACTAGAGATTTTCGACAAACTTGTAAATCTTGTCATCGTAATGGTAGTGCTCAGGCACCTGAAATTTTGTAGGATTACTGATAATGATGTACACTATCCTTAGAATTCGGGTTAAAATACCATTTCAAAATCATGCTGTATACTTAGAAGAAAGTAAGAAGAAAGCCTGTAGAAAATTCATCTGTAATTGCAAACTTTTTGAGAAAAAAAAGGAAGGAATTAATTGAGCGACACTGAAGACGAATTAATATTTTTAGTGTTGTTTTTTATCTGTATGTTTGTATGCATTAGTTTGAGTTTAAAATATTTATGACTTTCAATAATTTTGAAACATCACAGTTATGTAGGTAGTAACAATATTGACAGTCAGTCATAATGTCTTATTGAGCAGTCGCGACCCAACTTATGCAAAAAACAAAATTCATCGTCGAGCTCAAACTGGCGTGCTCTCACCTTTGATTCTAAAAAGGTACTGAAAATGTTTGATACACGCATTCGAAATAATTCAAATCAATTTCAAATAAATACGGTGACGTTCCGCCATACAAATTACTATGAAAAATGGCGGACGAATTTCATGAATATTTAAACGTAGATTATTGTTATGGTGTTAGTTTGTAAAAAAAACTGAGACGGTGAAGGTGGGTTTCATACTTTTAAGTTTTATTTTATACAAAAAGATTTATAATAAATTCATTCGAAATAATGTAAATTTGGAAAACCGCAAAGGTCAATTTTAGGTTTTGAGATAATTTATTATGTTTTTTTTCTGGAAATGAGAAAATATTTCAAAAATATGGCTAGGTGAAGTTGTTGATATACCTGTTTAGATTTTAAAATGTCTTTGAGATGTTATTAAATGTGGGTTTTTTGCCGTTATTTTTGGGAAACCGTAACACATGTTTTAGCGTTTTTCAGGGAATGGGGTCTTAAATGAACTCATTGCAAGTATTTTTAATCGTTAAATATGTATATAAAAAACTATAAAAAATAACAATATGATAGTAATAATAACAAATATATAAATAGCACGTGAAGCGAGCAACTCATTGAAATGCGTTCTTGTCTATAAAATTAGAAACTCTATACCTAGTACCCTTATTTGTACAAGTTATCTTTAATTAGCTTTTTAAATTTTAACACGGACAATTCTTGAATTTTTTTGGGTACCTACTTTGTTAAATGCCCCTTAAAAGAATTCCTAGCATTGGTGAGACGAGTTCCAAGTATAGCAAGTTTTTTATTGTATTGTATTGTATAGTGTTCCGCAACGCGTCGGGCGTGCTGCGCAACGCGTCGTCAGCGGGCGAGTACGCGCGGCGGCGGCTGCGCTGCCTGGCGGGGCTGCCGGACGCGCTGCTGCACGCCGTGCGCGCCGCGCTGCCCGCCAACGCCATCGGCACCAAGATCGTCGAGAACTGCGTCTGCGTGCTCAGGAACCTCTCCTACAGGTACCATACCATACCATACCATACACACACATACACTACACATATACGCCTATATAGAAACGTCACCAATGTTCACGGATTTTTCTTAACTTATTCAAATAGCCGTGGGTAAAGCGCCCAAAAGACTAGCACCATTAGACACCTCACAATTTGATAGTTCTTTGAAAAATCGTCGCACTTCTAGGCCCTAGAAATTCAAACCAAAAGGATTTAAATATATTAATATTGAATTAAAATCCTTTTTTTACGTTACGATTTTTAAAGGTGACGTCACGAAGCTAATGACTCGTCCTTTCCCTTTTGGCACACTTTGTTGACCCCCTTCCAACCCCTTAACGTGTGATGTAATTTATAGATGGCCCCAAAAATGTCACATGTTATCCCAGGAAAACATACGATCCTTCGAGAAGACAGGTGTAATAGCGGAGAGGAATCTCTAATGCATTATAATCTCATAAATGGGTATATGCTTAGCTCTTAATTTTATTATTGTGTTGCAGGTGTCAGGAAATAGAAGATCCACTTTACGACACCAGAGCGCCGCCCACACAGTCATCCGGGCAGGCCAGGATACAAGCCAGCGCTTCTAAAGGTATACTTATACTGAAAATGCTAAACTTGGCAAGTTCTTTGCCACAGTGCAACAAATTAAGAAATACATTTTGAGAGTTAGGAATGTCAACGAAAAATAGTCCTTATATCTTGAAAATAGAGTTTATATGTTAAATCTGTGGTTAATTGCAAATAAAATTGCTAGAATTAAAAATTAATTTATTTTTTCCAGGCGAAAACCTAGGTTGTTTCGGTGGGAGTAAAAAGAAGAAGGAATCATCATCATCGTCTAATTCGACCAGCCCGCTTGGGAAGAGCGAGCCGGACACGCAGCCGCTCAGCGACAACACACAGCTCGGGTACAGCGTACCCAAGGGCACCGAGACGCTATGGTCACCTGAGGTAATCTATAATATCCGGAAATTGTGATCCGATCCGGAGAACTCTTTCAAAATATTATTCGAAAGGGCCAGCTTGCCTTATCCCGGGAACCGGGTTTAACTGTGGTGGAAACGCCACTCACATCTATGTGATTTTTTTTTACACAAATCTGAGTGGTGTTTGAGTATACGGCTGTCTAAACAGCTTATTGTATTATATGCAAAGTTAAATTTAATATAATTTTGACGATTATTTATCCCTCAGGGGTTGAACTTCGAAAAAGGTTATGAAGACCCTCTTGTTAAGGCTTGACGTTGATGAGTCAGGACTTGTTTTTGCATGTGTTGACGATTGATTTGTGATCAGGTGGTACCATTATACATGGCGTTGCTACAAACCTGTTCCAACCCTGAGACGCTGGAAGCAGCTGCCGGCGCGCTGCAGAACCTCGCCGCTTGTTACTGGCAACCCTCCATCGATATAAGAGCTGCCGTTAGGAAAGAGAAAGGTAAATTATACGTATAAATACAAGATTGTACTCGTTTGGTTTGATAAAATATAGCTTAGTGAAGTATATATAAAAATAGTTGTATGGTGATATAATTTTCAAGCGATGACAACTTCAATAAATTTCTCTATTTTTTATTTATTATGGTTTTCGCATACGGCCGCCAAAAACTACGCTATGTGTTGAAAAAGAAACCTTGAACTCTATTATAATATAACAGTTTCACTCGGATCTCCTTTCTGTTTTACTAACTTAGGATGAATGTCGGAAAGTAGTTTCGTATTGCGACCGAATAACTCATCCCTCGCCTGCGACTTTACAGGGGAGCAATGACGACAAAGGGAACTGTGCGGCGTAGAGGGGAGCGGGGGATGTCTACAAAAACCGCGCGGGAAGCGGATGGTTCTCTACGTGTACTTGCTCATTTTTGATGTCGTATGCGTGGCCTGAGTTATCCGGTCGCACTATAATACTCACTGTACTTGTTTATAAATAGAGTAAAGTGATATGTTGGTGTGGGTGTGGGTGGTTGTGCAGGTCTACCGATCCTGGTGGAGCTGCTGCGCATGGAGGTGGACCGCGTGGTGTGCGCGGTGGCGACGGCGCTGCGCAACCTGGCCATCGACCAGCGCAACAAGGAGCTCATCGGCAAGTACGCCATGCGGGACCTCGTGCAGAAGCTGCCCAGCGGGAACCATCAGCACGACCAGGTTTGTCTCTTGCTTTAACTAGCTACTTCGTCACCTTACGAACCTGACAAGTTTTTTTTACCGAATGCCGTGCCAATCCTAGTGCAGCTGCTGTAACATTTTTTTAAATTAGCCTACATATAGCCTTCATGTATTGTGTGCTACGGTTTGACCATACCGACCTTAGGAGGACACGAGACAGCATTTAGGTATCGAAATTTTATGTTAGTTTCATTCGTCCGTAGTGACAACTGTTAGAATTCTTCTGTGCCCCTTTTCTCATGGTCTTTTTCTTCACCAAATAGACCTTATTATTGATTACTATTTAGTTCAGTAAAATTAGTCCAATTACTTATTTTCAGCGTCAATTTAGATGCCAACAAAATTGATTACGACTATTACGCTGTAGATAAATGATAGTTTGACAGCCTTTACTTAGATTTAAAGACACTAAACTCCAATAAATTAATCTAAATACATAAAAGGAAAGCGTGATTGATCTATCAACACCAACCACTGGACGGATCAGGCTGAAATTTGGCATACAGATAGTTATTATGTCCGCTAAAAAAGTATTTTTGAAAATTCAACCCCTAAATGGGTAAAATAGGGGTTTGCGGGTGAAACCATAGAGACAGGAAACCTGGTGTCAGAATAAAAAGTGAATTATATCAGATTGAAATGCTATTTAATTGGTGACGATGGTGACATAATATTGTACAGCAGGGCACATCGGACGACACGATAGCGGCGGTGCTGGCGACGCTGAACGAGGTGATCAAAAAGAGCGGCGAGTTCTCGCGCTCGCTGCTGGAGGCGGGCGGCGTGGAGCGGCTGCTCAACCTCACCAACCTCAACCAGCGCCATCGGCACACGCCCAGGGTGCTCAAGTTCGCTGGTATGTCCACCATACATAACACACTGCTAATGTTCATGCCATTACATGCTGGAGTCTTTTCAGTTTAAGGGTGGGTTTCACCGTTTCAATTCAATTCATTTAATCTGCAACTAAGTGTAGTACATGGGTCTTATTCTATACAAAGAACAGAGCAACGGTTTTGCTAGCAAAATACAGTTTTGACAGTCAATTTAACGATAACGTTGGATGGTGCAACCCACCCTGAGTGTATTGCGAACCGGTGGTAAAGTCCAATGTAATAATTGTAACTATCGACATTCATAAGTGCCTTATCAGGGCCTAAACTTCATACCAAATTCATGTCAACAAACTTTCTTTGATCAACTTAGAAATCGCAAAAATTGTTATTTGGCTTATATTTTGATCGAGCAAGGTTGACTTTTAGTATGAAATTTTCAAAATTATATTCACCATTTGTAAGTTCCGTTACATAGTAAACTAGCGATCCGCCCCACCTTCGCACGGGTGTACAAATCTTTGAATTTCTCGGCTTTTCTGTACTATAATATGCATGTATTATGCATATAAACCTTCCTCTTGAATCACTCTATCTAATAAAAAAACCGCATCAAAATCCGTTGCGCAGTTTTAAAGATCTAAGTCAGAGTCAGTGTTATAAACCCAACATAGGTTTCTAAAAAGTTCCCCTGGCCACTGAGGTCTGATCGCGTTGACAGTAGATGATGATTGGTGTCAGGTCAAGTGCTGATGACGATGTGGGGTCACGCGGAGCTGCGCGAGGTGTACCGCAAGCACGGGTGGCGCGAGGCGGACTTCCTCACGCCCGCGCGTGCGCACCAGCAGCGCGCCAACACCAACACCAATACCAATACCAACGCCAATACCAACACCAGCGGTAACTATACATCTATATATACCTATCATACTTAGAGAGATAACAGGTGTTTAGACGATTAGGTTATCATATTGGAGCTAGAAAGAAACCAAATTCGGTTATAACTCAGATTTTGAATGTCTCACTATGTAGTGACAAAAAACGACAGAGCAGAAGTTAGGTTCAATTTTGATGACGTTTATTTAATGCAATATTGATAAATTGTGCCAAGGTCGATGTAATAAAAAAAAACTACACACTTTTGCAGTAGCATTAAAGTATTTGATGCACAAATATCACTATTTTATGTAGTAAACAGCTCCAATAAAGTATAATAATACTCTAGCTAAAGTATTAATTCTGCTTTGTACTATTACATTAACCAAAAAAGAAAGAAAATACTATCACAAATAATTCTAAGTTATCCGCTATCATGATCTAAAAGCATTAAAAATAACAGAAGCATATCGCTTACATTTAATATATCATAAATTCATCATAGAATAGTTACTCCATGAGATAGCTATGTCTTGTAATCGTTGCGTTGTAAATATAGTCTCGTGTACATTTGTGTAAAATATGTATATCGTTCATGTTGTTTAAACAAACATCATTGTCACGTTCATGATCATACTATGTGAATCTTTCGCCTAGTTAATAGTATATTTTTAACTAATTGTGTAGGTATGTTCAATTTTAACATTAATTTTATATACGGGTCTGGGTGAAGAAGTAGTATAATATTTTTTATCTACTCTCATATCATAATGTTCTTATTATGAAATCAAAATCAGTACTTTAATGAGCCACTTTAGGCACACCCGTGTATAATGATTCATTATAGTACAGTTGTTGTTCCCAAGATAATGCTATAAAATAACTTTTTTTCTATTAAAGTACACTTTGGACCTATCAATAGTATAATCAATCAGTATCAATTCAATTTGACGATGACAATGTCACAAATTTTGTAACTTGAACTTTAGAGATAAGAATTTTTGGGAGTTGGCAACACGGATTTGATTAAGTATATGATTATTGTGTCTGTATATTTTATTGTTTTTGCCTACACATATCATTTAGACCAATAATGTCCCAATTTTTTTTTTTTTTTTTTTTTTTTTTTTTTTTTTTTCAAATTTGGTAGAAATTCAATTTTTTTAAATGACATTATTTATATGAGTTTAGTTAAGTACTGTATGATACTGCACATAATTAGGTATTAAAAACTCGTGTGATACTATTAAGAACCTCGCCTACGGCTCGGTACTTAAACTCACACTCGTAGTTAATAACCCCTATTATGCAACAGTATCATAAACTACTATTATCTACTCTCATATCGTAATGTTCTTATTATGAAATCAAAATCAGTACTTTAATGACCCACTTTATGCACACCCGTGTATAATGAAATAAAAAAATTATATTATAGCACAGTTTTCTTCCCAAGATAATGCTATAAAATAACTTTTTTTCATTAAAGTACAAGTATTTGGACATGTCTGGCCACTTATAATGTTTTTTGGGTTTTAATACTTCAATTACTGTCAGTCAACTTGTCAAACGAAATAATAAAGAAAAAAACATTATAAGTGGCCAGACATGACTAAACAATTAAACGTAGTATTATATTCTCTTTGTAAACAATTAGGAATCAATCAGTATAATTCAATTTTAGATGCAAATTTACTCTGTGGTCGCGTATGCGGTAGGGAGTTTTTCCCAACACGGATTTGGGCGCCATGATGATTAATGTTTGTTTATTTTATTGATTTTTTGCATACATATTTTATTTTGGCCAAAAATTATAGTAAAATAGCAGTGATACTAAGGTGAAATAAACTTGGATCTGAAATTGTGGAGGCGGCAATGGAAATGACGAATAATCGATACCCGTGAGTCATGAAAACCTATGACAAAATATTATCGATTTTTTACCTTTAAATTACATTTTTAGATGAGTTTAGATAAAGTACTGTATGATACTGCACATAATTAGGTATTAAAAACTCGTGTGATACTATTAAGAACCTCGCCTACGGCTCGGTACTTAAACTCACACTCGTGTTTAATAACCCCTATTATGCAACAGTATCATAAACTACTATTATTTTCGTATATTTTGTTAACTAGAATTGTATCTATGGCAAAATTTATGACGATAATCGATATTGCTATGATTACTTCAATTAATTTCAACATTATTTATGTAGTTTCATTATGAGCCTCTATGGTTGAACTTTCTCAAATAACTTCACCAAACTCGTATAGCATTTATCTACGGGATTATGACAGAATTTGATACGAGATTCTTTCCTATCTATGTATAAAAGTTATCAGATATTAGTAAAATTTGGCTTTAGATATCATTATTGGCCTTACTGTGAAATGTACATAATGAATTGTACACCCGGCGTACAATTCATTCTAAACCTATATAATTTTATCCAGTCTGCCGGCGCTGTCAAATAAAATGAAAATGAAAATCTAGGAAAGTCGTGAAAAGCAACTCTTTTGCAGGCGAATCTTGTCCTTATTGACTTTATTATAATAAACGTTATTATTATAATTCTTATATTTTCCTGTCAAGGTTGAAGTTTAAATAACATTTAAAAATAATAAAAGCGTAACGGAAACTACTTTTTATAAACAAAAGCCATATGCCAACAAAATTGTTGGGCCAAATACGGACAGCGACGCCAGACTGGATATAGATATATATATTATAGGTATATAAATATTATCAATAAACAAAATACAATTTGTTCATTTGACTACGATATGCCATTATAAAATTTGCAACGGAGTAACAATTTTCCACTTTTCTATCCAAATTCTCAAAAGCTTATAAAAATATAATCTAAAAAACGAAACCAGATACTATAAATACAAAAGGCAAGATTCACATAGGTTGTATTGTGTTGTGTTGTGTTGTATTGTATTGTATTGTATTGTAAATATGCTTACCACACTGGTTGGTTGGTTGGTCGGTCGGTCGGGGCATCAGGTCAGGGCACGCCGTCGTCGGGCGCCGCGGCCCCGCACTCGCCGAGCAACGCCAACAGCACGCTCAGCCGGCCCATGGCCTCCACCGGCGGCACGCGGTACGAGGACCGCACTATACGCAGGCATCGGGAGGTAACTATCACGCCTACTCGCTTTGCATTTTTAGTGAGCGTCTCTAGAAGCCTGGACTGACTTCAGAAAGAGATTGGAACATGTTGGTGATGGTAACGCTCAGGTAATGCTTAGTTTTAGGGTCGACCAGTGCTGTTATAACCTGTGCTAGGGCCGACCATGATCCTGGTCATTTCAGCCTTTCTTCTTAGGATCTCTCGTACTGAATATAGCAAGCTTTGGTTAAATCGCCAACACAAAGGTAAGTCTGTTGGATAAACAGATGAAATAGAGAATTGTCTATGATGAAAACGGCTAAGATTAATCTTGACATAAAATTTTGTTTCATCTGTTTCAATTGTATTTGGATTCAGATTTTTTAATACAATCTGTTATTAGTCATAAGTGCCTCTCCAGGGTATATTGAATGAGTTTTTTTGGTAGTAAAATACTGACCTAACGTTTAATTCAGTCCGTTTATAAGGTAGCTATGAGTAGTATTATAATTATTTATGTAGCCCGTTAAACTTGGTGAGATTAATCTTTATGGCTGTTATGTTTGATTCGTTTGGCTATAGGATGTCTCTCAACTCAGTATGCCTTTTGTTAAAGGCCTCCTCCAGTAGTTTCCATTGCTTCCTGTCTTGAGCAACTCTCCTCCAATTGGGTCCCGCAGTAAGTTTCAGCTCATCTTCCCAGCGCATTTGGTGTCGTCCTCGACATCTCTTGCCATCAAATAACAATTACAACGAATTGGTATCCAAGAGTAATATTAACATTGAGTTAAATAAGAATCTCGGTGTAATGTAGATTACAGTTATATTTTAAAATATAAACGATAAGTTCAATCAAGAATTAAGAGAATAGGAATAGATGCTCTGGATTCCTCATTTCTAGGAAACATCATAAAGTTTGTTAAGAGATCAGCAGACATGAAAGGTATGTGAGTTAGGATTTCCTTAGCTGCTAGCTTTGCAATCAATTATGCACTAAAAGCACAATAAACAAACTTGGCTTAAAAGTATTATAAGATACCATGACATTAAAGACATATCACGTTACTGGTTCAAGGGAGATATTTGTCTGAAATTATACAAGTTGTGTTTTGTAAAACTTCTGCTAATCGATGTGGTTAGATCCTGCTTGTACACTTCATGTTCATAAAAAAAAGAAGCCTTACTGAGTTTCTAGCTGGAGTCTTCTCAGTTCAAGTGTATTCCGAACCGGTAGTAGAGTCTAAAAATTGTAACTGTTGACGTTCATAAGTGCCTTATTAGGGCCTAAACTGAATAAATGAGTTTTTGATTTTGATTGTACTCTTGCAAACATGCTGAAATTACTTCAAAATTCCATGAGGCACTTGACACAGCAAAGCTTTTTTTCACCACAGAGACATCAATAAATCATGTGTTGGACATTTTGCTGAGTTTCGACCTTCCACCCCAATGACGCTCTTGTTGACTATCGCATCCAGTGGGACTCTTAGGCCCGTCGCCCACATGTAAGTCGAGGTGACTTCACGGCGCGTTTATCCGTACATAAGCGCGCCGCTTGTGCGCCTCTTGTGCTCTATTTGTATGAAAAAAACTAGCCGCGACGCCGCCTCGACTTACATGTGACCGTCAGGCTTTAATGACGTCATAATTTATAGACGCCCCCTATAGATTACACTTGTGTTTGACTACGACCTCAACTTGGTATGAGGGCATTGCAAGTAAAACACCAACTTTTGACCCCCAGACCGATGACATGCCAACATTGGACGTGAACAACTACCAGGACGGGCTTGGCATGGGCAACCCGAACGGGCGGCCGATGAACCTGCAGGGTGTGCAAGCGCAGATGCCCATGCCGCCGAGCAGTCGTTAGCCGGCCATGGCCACCGGTGAGCCTCGACGCGACGCTTAGGGTCCCCATTGGCTTCGTGGGACTTGTAAGTCTTTTTGTGTTGGTTACATGTATTTTAGCCATAAAATTTACAACTTATTAAGGTTTTATCAGTTATGATTTTGAGTGCCAAATTGACAACATTTCATAATTTAACTGATCTGAGTTCAAATATATTTTTAATGATATTTACAAATATACAAAATACAATCTATGTATAATAAATAATCGTCGATGCCGCCGCTGCTGCTGATCAACGGCAAGGTTCCCGGCAGGCATGCAGTATTTCCTCTAAGAATGGCCATAAGCGGAAATATCTCCCCGCCCGCCGGTGCCTCGAGGTTAAGTTTGTACGATAAAATGCGACCATTTTTTAACCTCCTTCAAAAAAAGGGGGAGGCTCTCAATTCGTATTCGGTTGTATGTTTTTTTATGTTTGTTCACGCATAACTTATTTGCTTATGAACCGTTGTAATAATTATTTTTGCTTTGTGTTCTGTATAGCCGTGTTAGTGACGTTATTTAGAAAAAAAGATGTAATATTTTTAGATTTAGTTTAATTTAGATTATAACCATGTTTAAAATATGAAATGCTGTCAATTGTGGCATTAAGCTTTTCTGGAATTAAAAAAAGCCTCACTACTTATCACGTTGGATACTCTGCATTTATCTATGGAGCTAAGATATTATATCATCATAACTCATTTCATTGATAAGTGAAAAACAATTTATATCAATTATTTATTTAAATTATTAACAATTCTCACGAAGCCAACGCAGTACTGAATTAATATTTATTATTATTTAATAGTAACGAGCACAAGCATTTATTTATGATTACAAATAAGCATTGCAAATGTAGTGATTGCTGATGAATGTGGTTTTCGCTATTTTGTGATTTCATTTTGAATTTGGCTGTATTAAAAAACGGAGAAATCAAATTCGATGGAAAATTGGTTTCCTTTGAGATTGTTACATTCAGATTGCTAAGTCTGTGTCAAATGGCAAATTGAATAGATTGAAATTGGAGCAATTTAACTTGGCTTTAAACTCGGTTTTCATCCAGAAGGAGTTATACGGAGATAGAATGAATGACAGTACGCTTTTTTTTGCCTTAAGGCCTAAAATTACAGCTTGCAAATGTGAAATCTGTTTAAAATCTAGCGCCATTTTCTTTATTTGTAAAGATACCATGTCAATTCCCAATGTACATAGTCGTGCCATTTCTGTATTTATTATAAGAAATTAATGGAGGATTCGTGTCGGTGTGTTGTGTATTGAATTTTTCTATTTAAAGTTGGGGCTCACCATGATTCGATGGCATATATTATGTTGTTAATTTTCACTTACATCTACGCTCACACAAAAGTTCAGTGAATGTATTTGAGAAAAAATAACACGATGTATACCAAATTATTATGCTATATTAACCACATACTAAAAGTAATAATTAACATTTAGGTAAACATTTTAAATATTCGGGATATGAATATTTATTGTTTTTATTTATAACGGTTAGTTTATTAGACACGCACGTGGTCCTACAGTTGTGTGGATCGTACCGCACCGTACGATTTGTACCACGATAGAATCGTATAGTATTTAATAAATATAGAAATTTTGTAATATTTTGTATCCATTCCACAACCCTCTATGAGTAATTGTAATATAGGTGTCTATTGTCCTCTAATAATATTATAAGCGATATCCGTCTTATATTTAGATGTAAGATGCATAAACCGTGGGACGTTCGCGTTAGCTTTAACCGATTTATTTTACACTTGTTTACTTTATTTTAGACGAAATTGCAACTACCTCTGTGATTGTATTCAAGTATGATTCTAAAATTACTTCACTCTTCTCAATTTGATGTCTCTATGGCTCGGAATCTGAGGGTTGTGAAATCCTACCAAAATAGTATAAAAATACTACCAAGTTACAGGAAGTTGCTATATTATTGTTGAATTATATACAATTACAGAGGTGTGGTTTGGTTGCATTATTGAAAATAATGGCAACTGGACACATGACAGCTATGAAATGTTATTGATCTCGTAATTTTGTCGGTATACTGATATTTATAAAGGTGGTAAATGGTAACTAAAATAAAGAAAAATGTAGGTATGAACTATACATACCGAAATATAGCACAATTTACATTTTTCTTTATATTTGCGACTGTTTATCCAATACATCACTTATTATACCAATAAGACAAGTATTTAATGCGATTATATACTCTACTTTATGGTAGTAAAAGCTACAGATTTTGATAGAATTTACAAAAGCAGCGCATCACCACAGACATTGTGAACGAGGGGCAGCTTTAAATTACTTCTCGGTTTGATTTCCCTCCGCAACTCGATTTAGTTGATAGTGTAACTATTTATTTTATATCAGAATAAAGTAAGGTTATATTTAAATTATAGGGATTAAAAATAATAAGGGGATTTTTGTGAGGATTTTTTTGCTTTCTCTTGATATATTTTATAGGCACAATAATGCATTTGGATACGTCCGCGACCGACGGCATGCTGTTGACTGATTAACCTGGTACAAACTACCCTCACCCAGTGCATTATATTGTTTTAAGTACCCGTGTAAGTTTTGTATGATATTTTTTATTATATAAAAAAGAAATTAAGCAATTGTACAACAGATTTTTCATTACAATATGGGCTTGCCAGGGCAACGTCGCTTCTATGAAGCGATTTTTAAATATAATTTCTACAGGAAAACTATCCTTCGCTAAGGTTTGAATAGTCTTAAAAAAAGTCTTATTTAATCATCTTTTTTTATTATTTATCGTGTTCTTAGATGAGAATTAGACAATTGTAGGCATTATTAGAGATATTGTTTTAAAATATCATATATATACCATTTATGAATTATTGTCTATATTATAAATTTTATAAGAATCGTCTATTAGTAGAGCTTGTACATTTTTGTATGGAAACAATATCATTTTTCCTTTTGTCAGTTCATTATCTTCCATTTCGCAGATCTCTAGGTATTCAAGATTTATTTCATAAGTTTATATTCGTGTCTCTATGATGAAGTTGTTTTACAACGTAATACCTATGATATTTAATGCGCTCCTTCATATTACCCCGCACACAGGAACCGTTAAAAATATAAACGTTTGTATGAAAATATACATGACACTGATATGCGAGATTTTGTATCATAGACCAGAGTGCGGGGTAGTGTGCTAGATCGCTAATTGTCTATGGTCAACCACAGCCTATAAAGAGTTGTTGCAACAATAATACTCGATTATTTATATTTTATTTAAAATTTTATATTCAGAAAATTTATTTGATCGTAGACATTCTTTTGTCGCTGCGACATGACAGCTATAGTAACGAATAGTTTGTCTTATGTGAAGTTGTATGTAGATTTTTAATAGAACATTATTGTCTTACATAAAGATACTTATTATTAAAGAAATTATATTATTATCACAGAGAATTAAATGAATGATTTTTTTAGTTTGGTTTTTTATTTTGTTTTCTTTACTTTATTATTTTCCTTACTTTTAATTTTATTTGTTTTGGTGAATTGAAGTGTCGCTAGCTTTATACTTTTCTCAAACAGAATAATAGCCAGCAACGCTACATTTACCTTATTACTATAATTTTTATTAAAATATGAAATAAGGTCTTTGTGAAATATATTTACTCTATTTTATTTGATCTCACTTATGTTCGGCTTTTCAAAACGAGTTCTATGTTGTAGCAAATAGAATATGGATTTGCGAATCACCAAACGAGACTATAATGGAATTAAATTTTGGAATCGTTTACACGGTGGGGGCTACCGAGCTTTTGGTTCACAGATTACTTATGCTATCAGAGGACAGTCATTATATTGCCAGTATTGGTGAATACTAAATGTCTATAATATTATTTTTTACTTTTTAAGTTCAGTTAAACGAGTAGATATCACACTGTTTTCTAGTTAATTAGGTCTATTTTTTACCGAATAACGATATTGGATACTAGACAATGTTGTAGTCGTATTATTATACTATAAATTATAGTAGGAAGTGAATAAGTTTCATTCTGATCTGTTGTATTGTTTATCATGGAACGAAGTGTGGAACAGTTCTCGTAACGAAAAATTAATATTAAGTGAAAATCTCCTATCTGTATGAATGCTCACGTTTTTATATTTATCAGTAGTTACCTTAACGTATTAAAAATAAAAATCAGTTATTAAATTTTTAGATGTAATAGACGAGTAAATTAAAAATACGTTGTATTGACTGTAATTTGCATTTAGGAGCGTGCACGGTTAATCGGTGATATAAGAATATTGATCCTTTTTTTACTTCTTGTATTTACATACACTATTGTTATATGGTGGGTGTTCTGATTTGTGAAGTCGCAGTGTTGCATTCCACGACAGTATTATTCAGTAATCTCATGTACCAACGTTGCTAATACACTTACCTACATTTAAATAAATATGTGAGTTTTATTTACACACCACCTATTATCCATTTCCATGAAATACTTTTTAGGTATGTTAAAATATAGGTAATAGAAAAAGTGTGATGACTAACTGGCAAACGGGTAATCTGATGTTCAAAAAAAACTGACTGTGACAGGCAGTATTAGGTGGCCGCACGTGGAAAGCAACTAGCTTTCCACCCCGCGGTTTCACCCGCGATCCACCATTTTACCCCCTTTGGGATTTAGTTCTTAAAAATCTTTTCTTAGCGTATGCCTATGTCAGAATAGCTATCTGTATGCTAAATTTCAGCTCGATGCGTCCACTGGTTTGAGCTGTGTGTTGATAGATCAGTCAGTCAATCAGTCACGCTTTCTTTATATATTTATATAGACTAGCTGTCTAGCGGTGTCACTCGCGTTTCCGGGATAAAAAGTAGCCTATAACCTTCATGAATAATGTAGCTTCCTATTAGGGAAATAATTTTTGAAATCGGTTTAGTAGTTTTGGAGCCTATTCAATGCAAACAAACAAACAATCAAATCTTTCCTCTTTATAATATTAGTATAGATAAAAAAAAACATTGCATATTCCCTATTGGTTAACATTTTTAATTTATTATCCTACCTACAGTCAGCGAAATAGAACCTCCAGTACCTAGGTACTTACTATCCGTTTTGTTTTTCGGAGTGGGCCCTACGTAAGCGGTAGGCCGGTCGCAGCTTTCCAGAATTCCAGTCCTATACCTACTGTGCTCATGTGGGAAATCCTCGGAGGGATGTTTTATTTAACGAATAAATTAATTAAACTCGAAAATAAATCGGCATTTCATAACGCGATGTAGGTACGCGACCTACAAGGTAAGCATATTTCGATTTTGAATTTTTCGGCCAATTAATCCACTGGAATTTAATTAAATACGTATGGAAAACGCAAACTAATGAAATAAGTAGATATTTAGGTACATTATTATAATCATTGAACGTACCTACCTACTCTAGAAATAATTTGAACGACATGATTATGTCTAGATTAGGTAGGTATCGTATTTTGAAGCATCGTCCGGAACATATTCAATGTAGAAAAGATTTAATTTGTTAGAATATGTGGTAGGTACTTATTGAATATCAATTAATTATTAGAAAATGTAGTGATATTTTTGTTTAGTCTGTTTATACAAACATGCAGACTACTAAAAAAATTAATAGTTCTCTCTCTCCCCTCCTAATAGTTGGGTAAAAACATAGTTTGCTATTTCCTATCGTGACAATTTTTTAATGCTAATCGCGTCGCCTAGTCACAGGCGTCACAGCTGCAGTCATTAAAGTCCTAGATAATAATTAATTTAACCTCTTAAACCTCTTGACCATAATTTATTACGGCAAAAACAGCGCTAAATAAATCTTATACAGCGATGTAAGAATCCCTTGTAATCCCTCTCAGTTCACGTGAACATATTGCAGTAAATAACTCGTCGTTTTTAGCTTCAGAGAAAACTTTGAATGCGATGAATGTGGAGATTTTATGCTCGAAATATAAGTGTACCTAAATTATACATTCTTAAACAAAGCATCACACTAATATTACAAAATTCGAAATAACCCTGCCTGTCCGTTTATTACATTTTCGCGAATAGATTGATCGCGATGAAATTTAGTATGCAAGCCTAAATACCTACCTATTTTTTAGTTTTTTTTTATTTCGGAAACCAGAACGAAATCGCGGAAACAGCTACTCTTAACAGCTACCTTTAAATAAATAGGCTGGGATATTATTCCCATACTAAACAGAGCAGGTACTAAGGAAACCAAAAAATAACTGATTAATCTTACTAGATTCTTAACATTATCATAATATTTCAATAGATGACACCCACAGTCGGCCGCACCCAGACAGGTGGGAATCGAATCTGTTGACCGGCCTGAAGCGTGGTCAGGTGTATGAAGAATTCTATATAGTTAAGCTAGGTATTGCTAAATATTGTACTATTGTACCTAGATAGAGCTTCGGCTAGGTACCTAGGTCTTATCCTCACACCCAACATAAAGACCCTGTCTCATAAAGAATGCAGTTAGAAATGATCACTGATTAGGTAATATCCTAGGACATTCTTCATCCACTGCTATGCAAACTAAGCAGAACTTGTACTATTGAAACCAGATAACTGATATAGTACCTATCCACTGCAAAACCTACTGTTTTTTTGTAAATACATAGTACCTACTTGGGTTCAGGACAAACATAAAAGACATAAAAGTTTGTCCTGGATGGGAATTGAACCAACGGCATATGTGGCATGATTATTCAATAGTTAAATTGCGAACACGGAAGAAGTCAAATAGCTATAATAAACACACTGACTGGCACCATTTGGCGTATAATTTAGCTCTATATATACCTAATAAGAAAATGTCTATAATATAATGTCTATAATGTAATGTACTTTAATTACCACTCAAAGTGGTATTTAAGGTACATTAGAATGTAAAATTAGTTACTTTAACGTGGTATTACGGGCCTATCGTGTGATTTTATAATCATAAGCTTGCATTGTATAGCCAATGTATTTACAAAATTACGTATCTACCTACCTTAGCCTAGGTGTGTTAACTAGGGTTGCCACTTTTTTTTTTTGGAAATAAAGTACATTGGTTATTTATAGGTAAGAAAAAAAAGTACATCGTACCAAAATAAAGAACATTTTTTTTTTATTATTATGTTTAAAAACTTATTTTTAATTGCTTGCAGTTTGTATCAAATTAGTACCTCTACTAAACAATTGTACCCACTTACAATTAAAGTTTTCAAAATCCCAAAGAAATCAAATCATGCGAAATAAAGTATTTTCGTGTACTTTATTGTTCTCATAAAATATAGAGTACAATTACCTGAAACAGTTACAGTGTATTTGAAAATATATAAAAGTGGATTTGAAATGTTGAATCTGTGGGACTGGGATTTCTAAAAGGTAGGCCGATGGGAATCGGCTTGTATGGACCCTTCGCCACTGATGTATAGGTAGTCTTCTGTCCGATTCAAAATATTAATTTACCAATAAGAAGCGGTATCCCCGAATGCTCTAGGCTACTATTCATCTCAGGAACAGGTGAAACCTCGGGAAACAGATAGTTATAAATAACATATTATGACAGGAACCCTCAGCAGGAACCTATATAAACACGTAACGGTTATACAAAACTGTAAAACAGAGAAGCAAGCAAGTTCATAAAACTATTGGTTACTGAAACGGCATACGAAATGAATAAGTAGGTGTATGTATAAATGATTTATTATTTAATAAGTATTTAGGTGCAGTATACAGTTATTTCGCAACAGTAATAGGTGATTTTGATCTATACAAGTTAGCCGGCGGTCGAGCAGGCCGGCTATTACACGTAATAGAAGGCGCCTGTTGGCTATTAGAGATGTTAAAATTACACCTCACTTGTGGCTAAATACTTACCGCTGCTAGTGAGTCGTTGCGACACGTGTACGATACGATTTCTTTTAGATAATACCTACCCTTCATTATCTACTTCGAGGACTTCCAAAGATAAAAGAAAAAGAAGTAATCCACAATCACACCGTGGTCAGTGATGATGTGGCCAATGGTGGTAAGCACAGAACTCGACTGCAGGTGATGGAACACACCGGAACCTACAATGGTTTGTTTTGGAAGCCCCATATACCTACCATAAACTCAAACTCAATATTTTTTTTACATCTATCAAGGTAGGTTGGTTGGTATTCATTAAAATTAGGTGTTTTAAACTTAATCTTAAAATCCAAAACCTATAATAATACCTATAGGTATGAGAGAGAATTAGTTACTTCACAAATGTCGGCTTTATCAGTCTTAAAAACAGCGTCATGTTTGCCATGATGCCAAGACGCTTTGCATGTTAGAGGTCTATAATAAAGACCCTGTTTACTTCGGCACTCTGGTAAAGATAAAGTCTAGATAACCATTGAGATTCGAAGAACTCACATTGAGTTCTTTACATTCGAAAGAGTATAAATCCATGAAACAATTTGCGTTTCTAAGCGAGCACATCCTGGTGTACGCAGGTCTTTTAACTTCCCCTTTGGCTGGGATAATTAAGATCTCACGATACGACTCCGATCCGACATTTTAATGTTAGAATGTAGAAACAAAAAATAAGAATTGCGACGTGGGCGATTGACCATTATACGAAATGAATTATCGACATTTTATACGTTATAGGCAACGTCTTAATTAACTGCACGCCAAACAGTCGGCCATTTTGTTTGCAGCACTTATTTGTCGATATCAGTGGCAGATTTACCCGCAAGCTCAGTAAGTTGCCTGGAGACTAGTGCGGCAGATTTGGGTCGATTTTATTTAACCACTCAAGCTTCGCGACTAGTTTCCGTTTTGTGTTTATAACACCTTCAGCCACATCTTCAGTTACCAGAGCGAGATTGTGACGCAAACCAACCCATAAAAAACCGGCCAAGTGCGGACTATTATCTATAAAAATCATTTCTGTTGTATGGGAGCCCCCTTAAATATTTATTTCATTCTGTTTTTTAGTATTTGTGTTATAGCGGCAACAGAAATACATCATCTGTGAACAACTATCTAACTATCACGGTTCATGAGATACAGCCTGGTGACAGACGGGACACCTACCGTACCTATTCAGGCACTTCCTATATTGTATATCTAGCTGTAGATTGTTGATAATATGATCAGATACTGGTAGGTAATAACAGTATGGAAGTCCGTTTCGTAAAATTACAGGGAAACTATTTCAGTAGTAGGTAATGAAAGTGTTGCCCGCCTCCTATAAATCATTTTTTTGTTGGCTACCCTCGTCATATGAATACGTTATTATATCTAAACGTTTCCTTGCTTTTACGCTTTTACCAAGGTTTCTTATGAGAACTAAGGCTAGAAAGCAAAAAAGTTTAGGGTACCTACTGACTGATATTTTCTAGGGTTCATAGTAGAAATGTTAAAGCACAGATACACACTACTTAAAACTCTTTGTCATAGAAATATAGACTTTAAAACTCTAATCACTTGGGATATTGTAGCGTTCCACAGACCTGTATGGCCGATACCATAGCGTGGTTCTTTCGTAATATGTTATAATTCAAGGGAAGTTAAATAATTAAATTACAACCAACCCTTTCGTAAAGAGCCCACACTTTCCTCTTTATTTACGCGGCAACAAAACAAAATATCCCTTTCTTTGCCATTAACATAAGAAAACAAGATTTTGAACCGTACCGGGTAGGAAGTCGTAGAACAACAAAGTTCTCCAAGTTTTACAGGGCCGCGGACATTTAAACTTGCAGTAAGCAGCATTATATCTACTAAAGGTATCCTATTAAATTATACATTGTAACGTTATACGTTTTTAGTGGGTAATATTTTAGAGCGGCGCTTACGTTTTTATTTGTTACTACCGTCTATTGAAAATACATGATCATAATAAGTTTATACAGAAACTGTTTTTGCGTAGCTTAATTAATATATAGATAGCTTCATTAGCTTCTAATATTACATAGGTAGTTTTATGCATATAGCAGGTAGTTAGGTAGGTACTTAGTACTATCATAATAAACTCTACCGTCGAAAAACAACTAGGTATATCAATGCCTCGATTCTTTTCCTTTTACAATTAAAAAAAAATAGGTACTTACGACAATTTCTTTAATGAAGAAGTTTTAGTTATATATAAATTACCTACATAATAGCCTAATATTAAGGCTAGATCTTAATAATACCCAATACGGAACACTACCTAAAGTGTAGAGTACCTTTGGATAAAGAAAAAATGTATTAACATGGAAGACTTGATTTTTCATGCCGTGAGTAGGGCATGCAATTATCCGCCTCATTTTACTATCCGGATATTTCGGATACTTCCAGTTCACTATCCGAATAAATCCGGATAATATGGATAATTCGGATACCCCCTTAGGAATGGGTAAATCAATCAGTCAACTTAAAAATATGTCTTCAATTAACATTTTTAAACACGCACGCTAAGTGCCTCATCAACCATTTATAATTAAGAGACGGCATCCACCCTCAATAGTCACCCCGCACGACGCCCAACGAAATGCTCAACAGATAGATCTCAAAGTTTTTAACTCGCGACACACGCCAATCTAATACAGTTAGTATTAAAGAGGCCATTGATCAGAATAAGGCTCTAAAGTGTTCGCAAGAGATCTGTCTGTTGGGCAGAGCCAACTAACGAAGCTGAAGACTGAGGGTGGCAGAATCATCTCATCAAACATGTCGGCTAACCCGACACTATACTGAAAATATCCCGGACGTCAACCTGTATGAGATTAGAATGGCTCTCAAACAACTCAAGAACAACAAGGCGCCAGGTGATGATGGAATTCCAGCTGAACTTATGAAGGTACACCGATCCTCAGGGCCCTTCAGAAACTATTTAATTCCGTCATACTCAAAGGCCGGACGCCGCAAGCATGGCACAGAAGTGTGCTCTTCTTCAAAAAAGGAGATAATTCCCTATTCAAGAATTACAGACCCATCACACTGCTGAGCCATGTTTACAAGTTGTTCTCGAGAGTCATTACAAACCGTCTCGCACGCAGGTTTGACGACTTCCAGCCTCTCGAACAAGCCAGTTTCCGAAAAGGCTTTAGCACCATAGACCACATACACACGCGGGACAAGTTATACAGAAGACCGAGGAGTATAACCAGCCATTATGCTTAGCGTTTGTGGACTATGAAAAAGCCTTTGATTCGATTGAAACCTGGGCCGTGCTGAGGTCTCTTCAAAGGTGCCAAATCGACTTCCGGTATATTGAGGTGTTAAGTATTTGTATGAGAACATCACCATTTTGGTCCGTCTCCAGGACCAGAACTCGAAACCTATCCAATTGCAGCGAGGCGTGAGACAGGGAGACGTGATATATCCGAAACTGTTCATCGCTGCACTGGAAGACGTCTTCAAACTTCTGGACTGGAACGGATTTGGCATCAATGTCAATGGCGAGTACATCACTCACCTTCAATTTGCCAATGATATAGTAGTCATGGCTGAGACCTTGGAAGACCTCAGTACAATGCTCGATGACCTCAGCAGAGTCTCTCAACAAGTGAGTCTAAAAATGAACATGGATAAGACGAAAATCATGTCGAACGTCCATGTTGCACCCACTCAAGTAAAGGTTGGGAATTCTGCACTCGAACTTGTAGAGGTCTATATTTACCTAGGACAGACCATCCAACTAGGTAGGTCCAACTTCGAGAAAGAGGTCAATCGTCGAATCCAACTCGGCTGGGCAGCGTTCGAGAAGCTACGTAATATCTTCTAGTCTCAAATACCGCAGTGTCTCAAGTCGAAAGTCTTCGACCAGTGTGTGTTGCCAGTGATAACTTACGGAGCAGAGACTTGGTCGCTTACGATGGGTCTCATCAGGAGGCTGAAGGTCACCCAAAGAGCAATGGAGAGGGCTATGCTCGGAGTTTCCCTGCGAGATCGAATCAGAAATGATGAGATCCGCAGGCGAACAAAAGTTCCCGACATAGCCCGAAGAATTGCCAAACTTAAGTGGCAGTAGGCGGGGCACATCGCTCGTAGAACCGACGGCCGCTGGGGCAAAAGGGTTCTCGAGTGGCGACCACGAACTGGAAGACTCAGCGTGGGCAAGCCCCCCACAAGATGGACCGATGAACTTGTGAGGTTCGCGGGAAACCGCTGGATGCGGGTAGCGCAAGACCGGCCATCCTGGAGATCCTTAGGGGAAGTGGACGTCTTTCAGCTGACATGATGACGATATAATATATGAGTGATTTTGATGTAATCAAATTAAAAATTAGTATGCTATATTAATAAAGTAACTATTCGTTTTATTCGTTTTATCCGGATAGTAAATCGAATAATATCCGAATATTAAAATCGACGGATATCCGGATAATTCGGATATCCGAATATCCGGATAGCATGCCCTAGCCGTGAGTTCAAAAAAGGAAATGTCCACTAGGTAAACAGTTTTTCTGATGCTTTGCATGTGACTTGATGATTTGTTTTTAAGTTTTCTGTTTCCTCCACTGATTTACCCTACCTAAATGCCTATCACAGGATTGTACTTAATTCAAATTTACCAAATGGGAATTTGAATAACAGGTAGGTACTCGAAAATAGGCCGTATTCCTTTAAACTTCAGTGCCTACTAAAATTCAAAATCTAACATAAACTACGACGGAAGACGAAGAAATAGGTAGGGTACCTACCTACATTAAACATGTAAGTACTCTACATACCTACCTACCTACACCATTTACATTAAAAGATAAAATGTTCAGATAGAATCCGCGGTCTCTAATGAACCCTGTACTTTTACAGTTATTATGTAACTTCGATACTACCAGAGACAATTAGAGGGGAGAGGTACTTGCATTCTCTGGAAGCTTCAAGTAATTGAGTCTAGGTATTTAAAAATCATGAGATAACCTAGCAAAGTTTTTATAATGGTTTTTTTAATAACATTTTAATTTTGTAAAGTTTTTCATTATATTAGGTCTTCTGTGAACAGATAGGCTTATCTGTCTGTTGTTTACCTACTTTTTATTAGAGTTTAAGTACTTAGTAGACAGGTCACGCAACTATTTAGTATCTAAATGTTTTGTAATAAATCTAATCTTGTTTTGAAAATAATAAAATTATTGTTGAGTTTTAGAGTGCAGACTATTAATTCGGCCCTGTGAAGGAAATTTGAATAAAATAATTGTTTCATCTTGATTTGGTAATCTAATGTTTCGGAGTTTATCTAGAGGTAAGTTTATCGACGGATGACCTCCGTAACCTTAATTTCGATCGAATAATAATCAACTTTTAAAAAATAGTAATACCTCCTTCAAAGACATTAAAACTAATAGGTATGGGACCACCTTACAGAATCTAACGCAAAAATAATTATTAAAATCGGTTCTTATGCAATAAAGTTATGCGTGAACAAACATAAAAAAAAACATGCAGCTGACCGAATAAGAACCTCCTCCTTTTTTGAACGAGGATAAAAAAGCTAATGTCACCATTTATTAAACAACTTTATAATAGTTAAACTTTATATTTAAATCTGCAGTGATCTTGTGCATGATATTTAGCCATCGTATATGCAATGCACAGATGGTTTGTTGTCTCCCCTTGTATATGATGTGAGACCGGGTACTCAGCCGGAATATGGGTAGGCGTAAATAAAGGTAGGCGTCAAAGTCAATACTTTCACCGGTACAAATAGAATACCGACCGATTAAAGAAATCGAGATCATTGAAATTCTATGAAACTATGCGAAATAAGGTGGATCCAGGACATTTTAGAAGGAAATACCTACCTACCAACCTGCCGAACCTATAGGCACATGAGTATTTAAATAATGTTTAATTAAAAAAAATAGTCGAGTTTAGATTTTTTAACTGTGCAAATCAAGACACAAGTACGTCCTTAATAAAATTCAAATTCCGAACACAAGAAGTCTTGTGTTCGCATTCGGGTTTCCACGAATGGTGGTGGAGAAAACTTCAAATTTGAATGTGGAACGCGAAACTTCAGAAATGGCGGGACCGACGACGAAGACGTTCCGCTGTACTTACATTAATGTTATTTACATTTATATTGTTTGTATAATTAGTATTTTGTACATGAAAAATATTTCCAAGTTTCTTAGTACTTGTAATTACAGTTAATAGGATTATTGTGCGTATTGTTATTTAAATGGTAATGTAGAAAGAAACCGATATTTTTCATTGTTGATTAAACTTTGATAAGCGTTTTGTGCCAAATAAATATTATGACGATTTTTTAAAATGTTTGTGTACCTAAATATGTATACTAGCTTAGTTTTGAATCAGATAGTCACATCGTTACTTATTAGCTAACAGATTAAAAACATATTAACAAACTTTTTAATTCACATAGCCACACAGCATAACAAACTAGGATAAGGTGGATCAGTTTTCACCTACCAATTCTTATATAACATTTAAAATAAGGTCGAATGCACCCTTTGCAAGTGGAGTAGGAAGACAGCAACAATTTAGCGGGAATTAGGGAAGTGGGTCAACCAACAGTGCGGGCCGTGTCGTCGGGACGAGCACACGATGGCCGGGCGAGCCCAACATGGGCATTGCATCACATCACTACGTTCACGAAGCCTTGTCAAGCACTAATGTGATGATTTACCATCATTGTTTTTTTACTTTAGTTCAAAACTAGCTTCTGTTGCGCAGTCTTATTTCCGATCCCGAGGGATATTAGTGTTCCCGGAATAAAAAGTATCCTATGGGTAACAATATTATTCCAATATATGTAGGTATGTGCCGAGTTTTCAGACCTCAGCCTTTCTTGTTCAGATGTTTGTAGCTGAGGTAAAATAACTGGACGGTTTAAGTACCTATAGAAAGACCTATAATCGTAATCAAGCTGGGTTTACGATTTGAAAATTACGTTCAAGCCCATATTTCTATATTACTTGTACGGTTTAGACCTAAGAGGATGTTTCTATGTTATATTCAGTTTGATAGTCCAAATAAAAAAAAATAGGTAAAGGAAGGATATAATTTTTTTTATGGTATCCCCGGTTTTTTTATGGCTTTTCAAGTTGTCTCAAGAAGTCCATGAAAAGTTTTAGCAGAACTGCTACCATTGTACTAAAACCTAACTGAAGATGATCAAATAAGACAAGGCTGTATGGCTCTGTACCTTTGCCTTTACAAAAAAACAACAATCATAATATGATCGAGAGAAAGGAGGTAGGTAGCTGTCTTATTCCATTTATGTATTTACATACATTTTAAATCTAACACTGCTCATTTTAAATGTAGATAATCTAATATTACACAAAGTTGCAAAATTGCAGCATCACCCGTATGCATTTTTAACCACAGTCTCGCAATACAATGTAACAGTACTTTAGCGTCAAAACAAAGAGAAGTGCGATCAACTAGAAACTTTTTAAGAACAAAATCTGTATTGGAGGCGGGAATGGAAGCTATGCATAAAATAATAGGCGGGAAGACGCGTTAAACAGTCGCTGACTGGGTTTGGCTGAATCTCTACTCCGCACCCGTTCGTAACTACTTCGACTATCGCTGTTTTGGAGGCCATGATGTTGCATAAGGTTGGGATAGCTTTTTCTAGAATATGGACATATATTTTTCATCGCATACCTAAATAGTGTTTGAAATCATATGTTGTAATTAGCGTTTTTCGTTCGTGTAGGTAAAGTATTTTTGAAATTTGAAAACATTTAAAACGATCCGTTGTAAATAAAAAAAAAAGATTTATATTGATAGTTGACCCATAAATACTTGCAGTGCAAAGTAAACAAAAAACAAGAACAATACTAACAGACGGCAAAAATTTGGTCTGTCCGTTTGGAAGCTACGAAGTCAGACACACGGCCTGATCTAGGCACAAACTTATAACAAATGCTATTAGTGCTATTATAAGTTTGACGTCGAAAGGTCACAAGACCAAGAACCTATAAGTACTTAGTTTTCAAATGAATTCCCATTGCAAAGTTAACAACAAAAATATCAGTGAGCTTATTAGTCTCACTTCTCTATTATTGACAATACACAACCTCACTGTGGTCAGTGATGATGATTAAATGATGTGAATTCATAATTACTTACATCCATTAGTTTATGGGACTGTCTCCTAATATAGTTAAACAATGGTCCCACTAAAAGTTGTAACAAAAGCTATTACCTGCCTCCCGCGTCCCGCCTCGAGGCCTGCGACTCGCTAACTTGTATAAAATGACGCCTTTGCCGTGTCTCGGGTCCAGGATTATCCGGATATACCATAGAAATATGCTCACTACACTTTATGAACATGTAACCGTCAAGGCCGCCGCCGCCGTTTTATTATGGCTTTTGTTTATCTTTAGCTGGGTTTAGAACAAACACAACACGAAGTTTTTTTTTTATGTACGAAGTTACCTACTTGATTACTGAAATTTTACTATTATCTGCATCTTTGAATAGGTAGATACAGTATGACACAACTTAGATGTAGCATCGGCAAATCACTTCACTTCTAATGTACACAATTAATACAAATCATTCAATATCGCACCATTCAACTTTGAACAAGATCATATTCGCCTAAAATACTAATAAACATGGGTAATGTTGTAGGCGCACTCTTTTCGGAAATGATCGATTTTATGAATTTTACCGATGCTTCATCTAAGTTGTGTCATACTGTAGGCTTTTATTTAGGTACTAAGCAATGAAACGTATAATTGCAAATCTAGTAAAGTCAACTACTACATGAGAACTTTTATTATTTTTTCTTGTTTTCGGTGTCTTTCACTATTGTCTCACTATTTATTTTACTTGATGACTATTAGGGCTGTGCTTGACTACAACATCATCATGGTTAATGATGATCTGGCCAAAGGTGGTAAGCACACAAATTGGCTAAAGTGCAACTGCCGGAACACACCGATAATTGCTTGGCGATAGATTCAAGCCACCTCGGCTATATCGCCAGTAATCGCCACATGCCACACACAGTGAGATCGTAATCAAACACAGTCCTAGCCAATATATGTAGGTACACAGGGTTACCTACTTTTCAATGAGTTGCCAAATTTTCAGGGATTAATGCTTTGTATGAAAAGATTGTTTTTTTAGAGATTTTACAGTTGCTCATATAGTAAAAGTTGTTCATAATGATGAGTACAATAATCAATAATAATCACAGAAAATTTGGCAATTCATTAAAAACTAACCCTGTATATAAAATTTGAAGTCCCTGACTGATCACTGATGGATACAATAGATAAGTACTGAACACTTATAACTTTCCCAAAGTGACCATCGGATGTCTCCGCTCCCTGTGAACTGCCAAACTATTTATCGAACCGCCCATTCCATCACTTTTACTGGCCATTTATTTATTAGTTTATGCTACTTACGTATTTTTTGTACTCATATTGTAGGATGAAATAACCGGTCAATTGTGTTTTTATTACAGTACTTTTTTTTTCTACTGTCGCATTAATTTGATTGATCATATTAACCTCCCGAATAATTAAATGACAGTTTTAAAAATTATTTCCCTTTTTATATTTTGTTCTGAAGTTTCAAAATAAATTTTGATATGACATAAATCAAATAAATTTAATCGTATAAAAATGAAATATTGAAAATAAAAATATTTAAGCAGTTTACCATAAAACAATACTTAGCTTTTACAGTGAAATCCTCCGTGATCGATGGCTGCGCACGCTAACATATACGTGTTATTATTGAAATCATTCGATATTATTAAAACCTAAATAATATCTAACTGTTTCTGTCAGCTGTCAATTACCTTGTGCTTTTGAGAACTTGAAAATTGCTTAGAAAATATTAGAAATATTGGAAAAATAACTTGATAATATGTACCTAGAGCTAATAATTAGAAACTTCATATTATTGGTATTTATTAATATTAGACGTTATTTAGTGTAGGTACATACGGTAAATTAAAAAAAGAGTGATTTTAATGATTTTATGAAAGACATGAACCCATTTGAACAAATTGTTGAATTCACAGGCTTCAATTGTTCAATTCTTAATAAATCATAATTTTGTTAAACTTTTATAAGTTTTGTTTTAACAAATTTTGTAATTATAATCAATTTTAAAAGCTTTTATTTATTGATATTGTAATTATCTCAGTCTACAACTTGCAATATAACGTAACAAATGTCGATAATATTCAAAGCCACTTTAAAAGATTACAGCAAGTATATTTATTTCTAAAGTTACACATGAAAAAGCTTACATTTACTAAAGCTCCTAAAAAATGAGATCGCAATGAGATTAAACGCGTACAATTTTGCATTACCTACTTGCAATTTATAGATTAGTTACACTCCGTGCGATATTTTATCGAGCGATTTGTAGAATAGACTGGCCATCTGCGCTGGATTAATGTCGCGAAAGATTACAGCGGTCGCACGCATGATTTATGCAATTTAACAAACCGACGTCGGATTACTGATGCTGATAATGTATATACTGTGACAGTACACATTTACAAAATACCATTTTGTAAATAAACGTACATTCTGTTAGTGTTCCGTCACTAACGAATCTAGACGAATGGAATTTATGGACTTTTTTACAAGATTAAAGGAGTAATACTAACGTAAATCAAAACTATAGGTATAAAGAAGGGGCACAAATGCCCCCGCGAATGTATCGTCGCCCATCGTTGTCGCATGCAACGTAATAATTATAACAGTACTCATGATAATTTACCTATTACTCACCTCGTCCATCGACTAATGGCCTCACCACTCGCTGCGAGTGCGCACGATCACAGCCTTCCTTTGCTTGAAGGTACCAAGTGACCAAAATTATGCTATATCTAGGTATAAGTAGTCGTCTTTAGTGCGCAGAGTGCGGGCCAGCTCTAACACCGTCCTGGCAATGATAGCCAATAGGTTAGATTGTCCTTATATCGGGCACTGCTGCGGCCGACATGCCCCTTGCGGGGCCGGATAAAGTGGCAAAGTTCTTGTGTTTCCTATATATATATGTAATATTTTATAACTGTTTATTTTTTTTTGCGTGTTTTATATAATTTTGTGTGCATATTTTAACTTGATGTCATTTGTATTACGTGTTTTTGTATGAGTCATAGTCACTTGAAATAAATGAATTTTAATTTAATTTAAAAAAAACAAAATTGGTAGGTAAGTAGATGTTGAGAATCTATTAGGAACCGTGCAATTTCCTTCCTAAAAGTATAAAAGAAAGTAATTACAAAGACACATCGTTTCGCTTACATTTTCTGTATCGAATGACAAAGATAATTGTGCAGGCGGGAATAAGTTGAATCAATGACTTTAAAGTACAAGTTACCGTAAAACTTGCGCAGAAAGTGGCGCCTCCACGAACTGAAAACGATAAAATGGCCAAACTGTAGTTATGTTTTGAAAACATTGATGAGAAAAAGTTTCGGAAGAATTTGAAAAAATGGCCGCTCTTAAGACGCCTAAACGAAGTTTCGCGAATTTCCGCAGTTGATGACGCTTTTAATTTACACCGGATATTTAATAGGAGTTTATTTTTTGTTTCGTAAAAATTATGCAAATATAAAAAAAAAAATCGTAACCAAAGACATTTAAGTTATGAATGTTTTTATTCTGTTTGATTTTACCATTACATTCTTAACTAACTGTTCACTTTGTACCTAATGTTAAATATTCTATATGGGCTATAAAGCTGATAGGTAGTTCCGGAGATTAAATCATTCAAACATACATCAAACCTCGATAGTACCTATAGTTCATTTGAAAATGGAAGTGTAGAAACCTGTCAAACCAAGACAACCAGTTGCATCAGACCACAAACCAATTAATTGACTACGATTTATCGAGAATGTCATGTCAATTTTTAGCAGACATTTGAAATTGGAATATCGGTTGACATTTTAAACTTTATCAAAAGCTGAACCTGTAGCTTATCAGTACAATAAATAAGCAAGCATTTGCACAATACAGAGGTATGTTGTGATTGACACTACGACCCGCTCGGTCCGCCGCTCCCAGATGTTGAGAGTTGAGGCATAGGCTTTCTGATATACAGCCTCACTTTAAACCTACGATTTACCGATCAGTAAACGTGTAAAGAATAATAATAACATTATACTGATAGAATATATGAATTTGATTGCATCATCTATAATAGTACTGATGCTGCAATGAGTCGAGTCGAGTCAGCAATTTGCATTTCCCCAGATTTATCTGTCGACCATAAAAGTGCATTTCTATGGATAAAACATATTATTTTTACCAATTTCTTTACTCTGTTACACTTTTAAACGTTACAGTACTTAACCGTTGAAACTACCATCTGTAGGATTGTCATTAGCCATCGGAATCATAAAAGATGGACGATATCAAAAATAAAAGACGATTACTAGAGTCTATCGCTATCGGAATCCCATTACGAGACAGTTACACAATCGCCCTGCTTGAACGGATTTTGATGATATTTGGCACGCATTATTTAATACATAAGATTATTTTTATCATGGGAAAAAAATTAGGTCTTTCGGGTACACCGGACACAACCACGGGCCGGAAACTACTCTCAATAATTTAATTAAACACATTTCCAATTAATTCAACATTGCATCGCACAACAATCGTCAGTTCTATAAAATGTTCAATTAATTCCTACATAGAAACAACTGACGATCGGAATAGCTTTTCCCGTGGTCATTATATTGTCAATCCATCTGCGTAGCGACAACTCGTTAACGAAGGGCCAATTCTGTAGGCTGCAGGAATCTGGCGGTAAACTGCCCTTTTGAGACTCTATCAGTAATTACTTTCTTTTAGGTACTTATAATAGTTAATTATTCTGTCATAGTATTAAGTGAGGCAATGGTCAAATTAAACAAGTTTAAAAATTATGTTACTATAATAATATCTCTTTCTAACAAAAAAAAAAAAATTTAATCGCGTCAGATTAGTCCGATTGCTTCTTTCACGAATCATCATCATCATCCAATTGTGATACTACTCATGATTTATTTCCAACAATTACAACTATTTGGTTAGTTTTTTACATTTGAATCACATAGGTAGTGTAAAAGGCAAAGTACCATTTCATAGGACTTTGATATTGAAACATTGTTGACCAATATTATGCTAGGAAAAGCAAAAATTAACATAATCGGTCTCCCCTATGTACCTAATGCACCCAGACTGATAAACGTTAATCCTGGATGGGAATCGAACCCACGACCTGCGGCGTACCTACATAGAATGCCAGCTAACTGGCACGTCCGATGTCTCTTTCTTCATCGTTGTTATAACCTATGTTACATTGTTAAGTTAGTAATGAAGCACAATGCGGAGGTGCCACGTCGCGGCATTCGATTGTGTTCTGACGTCACAACATGGCGGCGTTAATCACCGGCCAAACATTGCGGATTATAGCCAGTTAATATCGTGGTATTTACTATCCGTTAGTCATTGCAAAGATGTTTCTTGGACCGTTTTATTATGGTAGCATGAATGGGAATTAATTTTCTTATTTATTGGTTACCTAAGCCTGTTTCAGATAATGCTGACAATGTGGTGTGCATTTAACATTACCCAGATAATTTTGTTACGGTTCATGTATGTATGTTTGTTTCTGTGCAAGTCCGTTTCTTTATTCCATCATAATTTCTAAATACTTGGACCGAATTAAAAGTGTATGGTAAGTACCTAAGTATTTTTACGAGTAGAATCTTTACATCATCCCGAGTGACATAGGGTAGGTATATGAACTGTCATAATTTCCATTAAGAATAATATATAATTTACAATATATATTTTTGCACATTTTAGTAAAAAAAAATATCGTCATTTTTAATCTTTGAATTAATTTCGTCTTGTTACATGTTTTGACATTTAATAAATAAATGTCACCAAAAATCTCTCTGTAGATTATCTTACACAAATGTTTTTAAGTTCTTTATATCCTTAGAGCGTAATCAAGCTTAAATCTCGAGGCGGCGAGCGTTGCCCTACGGCCTACAATTTACGCCAAGCTATATGTTAGTCTGAATTTATTGCTAATCTCGAGGCGAATTATGTGCCTACTTATTGAGACAAAGCTTATATTAGAATCGTATAGACACCACTATAACGCTCCCTATTAAAAACCTCTTTAAATAGCTTTTAATACCTTGAATTAAGACTTAGTTTCTAGCCGCTGTAAGTTCCCTTTCCTGTGCCCACACCGACCTTTATAACACGCACACCTACTTGTCTCATTTAAATTTATTACAAATGTTTTTGATAAGGTATTCGTAAGTGTGTAATTATAGAATTTTGTGAATGGCCACGTTTCGAGGTATCGATTTGGTGATTTGAATGACCTGAATTTTACGTTCAATTGTTTCCTATCTATTAATAGCTCCTCTAGGCTGACGGAAATAAAACAGCAATTACAATAAATAGAATCTATCAATAAATAATTTAAACGCCCCACTTCAAATATTCCAAATTTGGAAACTGAGTGCATTTGTAACGTATTTTTAAATATCAAAAAGCCGTTTCTACATCCTGATCTTTTGTGAATCTGCATGCATTTGAATGCCTGTTTTCACCAACATCCCTTAAGTTTAAGAGATCTCCTAAGCGTGCTTATGGGACCGTTAGGAGATGGTTTCTTTTTCACCAACCGCTACGGGCAGCTAAGGGTCACCTAAAAGGTCCCGTAATTGTAGGTAATATCCAAAAGGCTCACGAATATGACTCGCGACGGTTTTCAATAATGATAATCCCAAAAGTCACATACCTACAAAGTTATGAAAATATTTTTTTAAATATAGTGTTTAAATGAAATCGAATGATCATTCCCATACGATATTATTTTTTAATTACATAATAAACGTTAATTAAATAAACAGATGTTAAGATGTGTCGAAAATGATATCGTTTACAATGTTAGGGTGACCACTATTGAAATACTTGGGACAATTATTATGTAACAATCAGGTAATATTATTGTCATAGCTATTTCAGGAAAATCATTGTCGATTCTAATTAAAGCTCTTGGTCTATTATTTTCACTTCAACAACCCCTAATTTACTGACAATTATAATTGAATTCATCGTTTGTTAAAGCGTAGATAGACGATTAGATAACCCTTCAAAATATTAAGATCTAAATATAGACCACTAGCTGTTCCCCGCGGTTTCACCGCGCGTTCCCCACAATAAAAAGTAGCCTATATCTTTCTCCATATCATAGGCTATCTGCGTGCCAAATTTTGTCGTGATCAATTCATCGGTTTAAGCGTAAAAAGGTAATAGACAGAGTACTTTCGCATTTATAATAGGTACGTATGGACATACATTTCGAATTAGGTAATTAAAATACATTACTAAAATGAACGTCCATATTTTCAAGGCATTACAATAAAAATTTAAGATTTAAAGAATATCCCAGATTGTTTGTGACAGATGGACACCCTAATAATAATGGGCATGAGGTGCATCGCAAGGTATCATTACGACTTCGCCTGCGGGAGGTAGACAGATGTCAATCGCGAATATTTTAACCGCATTTAGCTAAAGACTGGCTTTGCATTACAATTGCGACGGTGTATTGTGGGTAGGGTGGACATATTTCAGTATTACGTGGGATTAAGTTTTAACTTTTAGCAAGTTATGGAACGGGCTTTGCTCGGGTTATCAAGATGACGTGGCAATGGGCAGACCACCATCATCATCATCATGTCAGCTGAAAGACGTCCACTGATGGACAAAGGCCTTCCCCAAAGATCTCCACGATAGGGCAGAAGAGTTCTCGAGTGCTGACCACGAACTGAAAGAACCAGCGTGGGCAGACCCTCAACAAGGTGGAGCGATAATCTTGTGAGGGTCGCGGGAAACCGCTGGATGCTTGTAGCGCAAGACCGACTATTAGATTGCCAATAACAAAATAAAATTCTAAATAAAAACGAAAAGTTGTGAAATTAAAATATAAAAAATAACTTACGATTTTAATTTAAAAAATTGCAATATCTTTAAAACTTTTATCGACTTGGTAGCCCTAGTTGTAGATATCGTAAATGAACATCGACTCCTGCGCAGGTTGCGGCAATGAGCAAAGATCTCTTGTCTCTATCTATTCTAATGAGAAGGACTGTGTGCGAGCGAGAAAGTGCGTTTATTATTTCGCAATAGTGCGGATTGTTATCAAATGTCAACGCACGATACTTGGGCGGGAATGGTATGACAGTAATCCACTGAAGGACAATTTAAATTGTACAATATTTTGATTTATTGATCGTAGTAAATCAGCAGAATTATAAGACGATAGAATTATACTGAAGATACCTTGCCTTTATGTTTAACAGTTATGTATTTATTTACTAATTTATATATACTAACTGTTCCTTGCGGATTCACACGCGTTTCCAGGGTAGGTAAAAAGTTATCTATATCCGTATCATAGGCTATCTGCGTGCCAAATTTCATCGTGACCAGTTCAGTGGTTTAAGCGTGACCAGTTAAGAAACAAACATTGTATGTAACAAACAGTGTTACTCTCGCATTTATACCTAATGTTAGTATGGATTCTTATCATATACTGTTTAAAAAGCAATAAATTCAATTGTTTTGGAAGGAAGTGTAATTATTGACGTTCCGAATTAGATTGTAACGGGATTATTTCTATGTTAGGCATTATGCCGTTTTAAATGGACAGTTGGTAAACCGGCACAAAACATAGATAGAAAATGAAATAATTAAGATATTGTTCTGTATAATTAAAGCGGACACTTTGATATAGTTTTACGCGTTTATGGAAAGCGGTGTTTACTTTCAAGTCTATTAATTATTGGCTAAGGTTTAAATTGAGTTGAAATTATACGTATATTTTGCATAAGTTACGATTGTTTATGGAATTTATTTGCATTGTAAGATTTAGTTAGACAATAGACAATGAGTTGTGAAACCAATTGGTGAAGTAAAGCAGTATCAGATACCTAAATAAATACATACATGAATTTTCAATTAAATTCTACGTAATAGATTTATGGCGGTACTTAATGATTTTTTTTTCTTCGCCAGATGGTAGTTCACCAGTTGCCAGTGTCAAAAGACATTAGGTATCTATTTTATTTAGATACCTATCATATCCTACTTTCCACTAGGTACTACCAAGGAGGATAATTTTGTTACACATTTTTGTTGCAAAATAGCTCCTATTACAAACGCATAAGGTGCCGCAGTGTGTAGCTTGATCTGTGGCCGTGTGTACTACTTACATAGGTAATAAATGTGAAGTTTGGGATATTTGAATGTTTTGATTGAGGGGGCTTGGGTGAAACTTGGCACATAGATAGATTACATCCTGGATTAATATATATATGACGGTATTCTATAAGTATACCGGGAAAAAATAAGATCCCTCGGGAATGCGGGTGAAACCGCGGAACGAAAACTAGTGTATAAGTACAATATACAGTCTTAATTTAAAGTTCTTGTGATCTATTATTTTCTGTAACCTAAATTACTTACTATTACTAGCCCTTTTGACATAAAAAAAAGTTACAAATCTAAATTATTATTCCAGTGAGGCATTACACCGATAAATTTTAATTATAGCTACATTCATAATATTTTCAACGACTTTCATAACCTTAGTGTTGCCACATTTTTCATTAGCGCTGTCTGCGGCTACGACTGGGCCTACAACTTTGCCTGAAATAACCCTAGTTGCAACAAGGTCAATTTATTATTCCACTGAGGGTCCCTTGATAAACGAGTTTCACACTTTTATCGCGATAAATAGAGTTTATGATTATTTCTATTTTGAATTTAAAAACTTAAATGTAAATGATAAGTAGGATGATGGAGATTGAAAGATTACATTTTATACAAAATTTATCATATTTAATATTAAACCTTCGGATTGATGGTACCCTAGAGATGGCGGCAAGAATGCTGACGCACTTTCTTTTGTTTAAAATTGGTCTTAAACTGTGTACTCATTATTTATTATCATCGCAAATAAATAAAATATATATTTCACTATAGTTAGGGTTGTTGCAAGATTTGAATGCCGAATTCGTGGCCATAATGGCTTGTAAATGATACCACCTGAATGACATGTTTTCTTCATTAGGTAGAAGTAGGTAATACCTAGGCTAAAGTAAGGAGTTAACAAATGATTCCTTTTACTTAAATGTTCATGATCTAAGTATGTATTAGGATACAGTGGAAGGGCAATCATAACCCCATCGTGGATTGCACAATCTCTAGGTGTGCAATTTACTGTTTGCCACTAACTAGTGGGTATAAATAGGTATTTATGTACCCTACGCTCCCTTTCACATAATATGATTATGATGGATAAACGATAGACTAACATTCTGATAATGCAGATCTCTATAAGCTGTGGTTTGTAGGTACATTCCTCAATGGTATTTGATTGGGCACTTGTACATTTTTGAATACTTTAAATATAGTACTTACCTAAAAATAAGTATCTAGTGGAGTTTTTTCCGCCAACGCGTTAGCTTGGCATTTCAAAGAGGGAACGCTGCCAGCCATCTGGGAACCTTGCCGTTGATCGGCAGCAGCGTTTGTTATTGTAAATATTGTATAGTCTAATAAAGTATAGTTTAGTAGATAAATATTAATAGATATGCAGATAAAATGGTTCCAGAATTCATAATTTACAAGCATCACGTAGAATATCAAGAATTAAATACATTGTTGCATAAAGATAAGTACTTTATCAAAATGTCTGGTGTTTACGATGATTCATTTGAATTTAACAGGTCCTCAATTCCAGCATACCTACATTGTTGTTCTAGAACGGGCTATAATGGGTTTTCAGTAATATCAGAGTGTCTAAATACATTGGGGCGCAAAGAAAGCGGGTCGGTAACAAAAACCTCAATAACTGAAAAATATAGGTAATTTTTGGTTTTAATACAATCACTAAAAACCTGACTTGTAATAACCAAAATAAAAAAATTTAAGAACCCCCTAAACTCACTAGAAATTTGGTCATAATTTGCAAACGGCTGAGCAGATTTTCTTGAAACACTCCCGATGAAGACAACTTTCAAACAAAAAAAACTGAATCAATATCGGTCTATCCGTTCAAGAGCTATAATGCCACAGACAGACACACACACACAGACAGACATGTCAAACTTAACTTTAAAACTTAGCGCCGGGGGTTAAAAATAAATAAAATGGTAAAATAGTACGAATCATTAATAAAGCTGGAGTTAATGCCGTGACTATGTTGCGACATCGTCGGTTCGATTCCCGCGCAGGTATTAGCCAACTATCGGATTGGTTTATCTACTGAAAGCTGCAGTAAATATACGAGTTAGGTTTAATGATATTGTTGTGACACTGTGACCTGGGATGGTGTAAATGTTGGCGCATTCTTGTACAGTCGTCATTTAAAACGCGTTGGAGATTCGCATTTCTTTGTTCCTGGAAAATGTTGTATAATTTGGGAAATGTCGTTGTCTTTATATCGTATTTTGTAGGGTCAAGTATGATCTCTTTCGGGACCATTTTAAGCAACCAGGAACAGCCTTATGCAAACATAATTGACAAGCAAGATCCACTTGATGGTATGATTACTGCCTATGGATATTTCCAAGGTCCTGTCTTCGGTAACGAGGAGATCTTTTTAAGAAGAGGTCTTGAAGAGATATTTTTAAGAATCCCATGTGCGCTCTAGCGCTGACAGAAAATTTCCCTTCTAGGCTTTTTGTGCTTATCGCCATCGGCCACATCATCACTGACCAAGGTGAGATTGTGGTCAAACACAGTCCTATACATAGTTAAAAAAACCTCGTAATCATTCCCTAAATTCTTGGAACTCACAGGGCAGATACATCTTTTAGTTTTCAAGTAAAATTTTTAGTGAGATAGGTATCTCATCAATTAAAATATTTTGCTTAGGACACCCTTATGAGAATATCAGGAAATGTCTCTCCTTTTATAAATTGACGTGGAAAAGCACAATACGCACCATCATTATGTTTTTTTAAATATTAAAGGTACTAGGTATTCAGTGGCCAACTGTACCTGTTACTAAAGTAGCTAGAAGAGCAGGTACCTAACCTACCTTGTAAAAGCAGGTAGGAGGTAGCTATTCTCGATTGAATACGTAACATTATGACGATTATCTGTGTGCCATTAACTATAGAATGTTGAGTGTTTATGTGCCCATCGAAAGGTTAATACTGTGCATTTATTTTATAAATCCATATTAATAGTGTAATTTGCACATTCCTCGCAATACATACCTACTTGCTTTCAAATATGTATTGCTGGATATAAGCCTTAGACTCTACCAATTATACCTATAGTTTTATTTAGCAAAACATTTGTAACACCTAGGTCGTGGTTACCATAGCATAGCACCTAGTCACCATAGCATAGCACATAGTCTTTTGTAAGTCACTACCGATATACTGCTTCAGTTTGCCAGATTACTTACATAAACTATGTGACTTTTTCTTACCATAACAGAATTACTATGTGACTTTTATGGAAAATAAATAAATCAGAGGTTTAAGATCTCGGACCTAAGGATTCGAAGTTATAACATCTGTGGGACCTTTAGCAGTTTCTAACATTATCATTATCTTTTATATCTCTTTGGCGTTTTTTTTCATAAAGTTCATTCCTGAAAACAACTCTGTCGAAAATATCAACTCCTCCCACCATCAAAGAAAGTAAAAGTAAAAAATCTTTATTTCAAACAAATGGAACTTTACATACACTTAATGAAATAATTGACATATTAGCGTACACGTCGGCACCTGTACTACTTAAAAAACTGTATCACAGATGCTGAGTAACATTACCTACGTCCAAACTTTTGTAACATTGTGAGCACAATCAACACCATAAAATCATTGTAGTGTGACCTTTTAAGTACTCAACATAAAAACATAAATATCGTTATAATAAACGTAAGGGAGCACTGACAAAAGTGAACATAGACTTGTAAGTAGTAGGTACCTACCTCCAGACAGCAACTATTAGATAGTGTTACAAGCTTTTAACAATCGTTTAAATTTAAATATGGCGTAGAGCCTACTATAGTCTAAATAAGGTATTCCACGAGAGCATCTAATCTGACTTTATCCTTAAAGGTCGTATTATATGGCGTGTGCGCGGGCGCATCGGGATGCATATGCCTTGGTGATAAGTGGTTTAAGTAATATTTTCTATATTAATAAGTATAATGTCCCTAACATTATACTGGCAAAAATGGTACGAGACCAAATCTTATATAGTTGCGGAAAATAGCAAAGGCCATAGCCTTCTAGATACCTATCTCAGTAAAAATTACGGCCACAGCGCGCCTGCGTGAAAACATTGATTTTTTAGAGATCTAAGATATATCTAGAATGAATTAATCAACCTCAAAAATATAATAACTAACAGAATATTAATTAGCGCGGGCCTTTTACGAAGGACGTGCGAGTACTAACCCCTAAAGTTAAAAAGTGTAATCCTGACTTGAAGTAATATTTAAAGCTTTTTATACTCATGAATATTGTTCAATATGGCATTTGACGGGCCAATTGGCGCAGTTGGTAAGACACCACCTATTGCGCCGCAGGTCGTGAGTTCGATTCCCATTTACGACGAACATTTGTGTGCATGAACATATCTGTTTGTCCTGAGTCTGGGTGTAATTATCTATATAAGTAGGTATTTACAATAAAAAGTAGTATATCTGATATCTGGTTTCCATAGTACAAGCTCTGCTTAGTTTGGGATCAGATAACCGTGCTGTGGTTAAGAAATGTCCCATATGTGGATAGTTATTTAATAGTTAATTCTTTTACGTAGGATTCGAAATGTAAATAAAGCATTTAGCCAATATTTTCACCAAAATCTTACTTAGATGACTTAGCTTCAAGGTATAAATGCAGATTTAGCGTTAAATCTAGATGGTGGCTGAGATGATTTTGATGTTGTTTTAAGTGGTTGATAGTGAGAAATAAGGAATAGCTATGCCTAATACGGTTTACAATGTGAACCGAATGAATGCAATCTAAGAATGCGAATGTATTGACTGTTTGTGTGTCTATTTACTTAGTTGGGGTCAAAAAGGTTGAAGTGGAGCTTCTATAGCGAAGTTAGTAAAAATTCAGGGTGTTCAAAGTCAGAGGTGAAGGCTGGAACGTGGGAAAAATCGCAAAAAATACGCTGTGTTTAAAAAGTTTCTTTGACGAAACCTTTCGTCTATTTGTTTACACAAAACATATTGTTATAGCTATAGTTCATCATGTTTCCATTGTATTGATTAAAATTGAAATAAACCTCCCTGAATTTCAAATAATAAAAGTAGAAATAAAAAGAGATTAGATGATAGTGCTCTTTCTCTCAAGGAGCAGCTCGAGGGGATATAGGTACCTCCGCCTTACGTACTACTGCAGCCTAATTGCGTGGGAGTAAGGTCGCCAGAGCTCATTGGGTAAAAAAAATCATCTATTCCCATTGAATTAGCTATACCCCATACTTCTTATCGAAACCAGAGTTATGCCACGAAAATCTAAGCACCGTAAGGACAATCTAGGTTTACTTATGGCTACTTAAGATAACTCTTATCTCTACAATTGACAACAAACAACCCTGCGATTACAGTTTAATATATTGAAGGGTAGTAATAAATAAGCGTGGTTAGGTCAGAGAGAGAGCAGCGCATGTTGTGAGAGCGGAACGCTCGGCGCAAATGGCCGGCCCTTGTCTGCGCTGACATAGACCCGATTGTGTTCCTAACTCAGATACCGTTGAGATAACCGCGCGATAGCGGCAGCCGCTGCGGTGTGCACATACCTTTATGTCCATACATAATTATACGAAATGAAAGTTTTGTTTGGTGTGTATTGAAGTACTTTAGGCCTGATTTTTCAATGGCCAAGTTTTTAATAGGAGGCCCAATTGCACCTACGTCGTGTTAACCTGCACCGGGTTAACCCGGTGGTTACTGCTATATGACTATATGTAATTTTTACAGATACATGACTAGAAATATTGCTATATGACAGAATTTGTAAAGAAAATCTGTCAAATTTACGTATTTAACCCGGGGGTTAGTGTTATACGACGTTGGTGCAATTGGGCCATAATTTATAAGGCCCAGAAGAATAGGGGTGATGACTGAAAAAAAAAAATTAGTCCGTCAGTTAGATTACCAAAAAATATTGGACACATGTTCTTTCTTTAGTTCTGAAAACAAAAAATAACGAAGATACGCACTGTGCGTATAAATATCGCGTGACGTCACGTTTTAGAACACTTTTTACAGAGAAGTGACGTCACAAACCCCCACTCCTGAACTTTGATGTAATCTTTGTAAGTTTTTATTGATTTGATAAAATAAAAAATACGTATCCAATATTTTTTGATAACCCAGTCATCATCCCTATTATTTAATTCGAGGATTATCTACCAAATGAAAAATCGGACCCTAATAAAATAATTTATTCGTTCACTTCTTAAAATTCTAGTTACTTATTAGTTTTATGGATACATGTAAGTATTGTCGGTTTCCTTCCATAGATTCATTCCATGAATGTCTAATATAAAAGTCTTTCACCACACCATCTTCATTTGATAACAATCATGGTATCAAAATAGAGGTTATAAATGTCTACACAATAAAACGCACTTAAAGCTTAAAATTAACCGTAAATATCGCGACAATACATGTATCTACACACGGCCACAGATCAAGCTACATATTTTTGTTGCAAATTTCGCCAATTACAACCGCATAAGGTGCCGCAGTGTGTAGCTTGATCTGTGGCCGTGTGTACATAATTCCACTGCGTTGTCCACTTGTCCCATAACGTCACTTGCCGCTGCGTCTGCGCTGCGCTGCGGTGCGATATCGCGACAACGCGCGACCTCTACGCGATACGGCGCGATAACATCGCTAACTGTACTGTGCTAAGGTTAATATATGCTTGTGCTACATGCTAAATAGTACAAAACATAGACGATGTCTGGCTCTGTTTCTTCGCTGACTTATTCTAAACCACGCAACGGATTTCACTTATAGAAAGAGCTATAAACGAGGAATGTACGCGTAGGTATTTAAACTGCATCCGTGTGAAGCCGGGGCGGGTCGCTAGTTACATAATATAAGGAAAGATTTATCTTCTCGGTGGACGAGCATGTTAGAGGCCGTAGGTGGTTCCGTTTGCATTTGACGTTTCTTTGTTTAGAAAATATCAATTTTTAGACATAAGTATTTGAACTCAGGAACCATGTACTTTTATAAGGTTCCAACTTTATTCAAAACTAGCTGTTTCACTCGCGTCCCCGGAATAAAAAGTAGCATACCTTCGGGGATAATGTAGCTTTCTATAAATGAAAGAATTTTTCAAATCGGACCAGTAACTCCGGAGATCAGCGCATTCAAACAAACAAACTCTTCAGCTTTATAGTATAGATATAGATAGATATCACGTAGATCCGTTATATCTGGATAGGGAAGGAATAGTAAATAGGTAGGGTTGATATAGGCAATTTATTTTTCATTCAGATTTAGGTTCCCAAACTAAACTGATGAGCTGGATCTGTTATGATCATCACATCACAGAATCCACCTATTCCAAAAGTTAAATGTAAGTTTTATTGGTATTAGCGGTAGTACCTACTATTATTTATTCTGTGGTATTCGTTCAATAGATAAGATGAGTAACTAGTTCTAGTGATGGAGCCTTTTCTCATTACACCCGGTAACAAGAAACAAGAGAGCGATCAGTCAAAAAACAACTTTATTATCTAGAGCTGTGATGCGATGGAACTCGGCTTAATATTATAAGTAAGTATATCAAATTCGAGGGCATTTCTTCCCAGAGGATAATATTCAAGGTTCATAATTAATTACGCGGAAAATAAATTATTACCGTTACAGAAACGTCCATATAATCTTCAGTAAGTTATTATCAATTTATTACATAACTTAATCACTATATTTAACCCTCGACGCAAAAACGATGGGGTGTTATAAGATGGAAAACGATTTAGCCAATTAAAAGATGGTGGTCCAACAAAATACCTATATGTACACACGGCCACAGATCAAGCTACACATTTTTGTTGCAAAATAGCGCCTATTACATCCATATAGGTGCCGCAGTGTGTAGCTTGATCTGTGGCCGTGTGTACCTATATTACTTTTATTATTAATTACATAATATAATAATCATTATGCGAGTATAATTGTAGTAATGTGAAGTGTTCGCTTCGTCTCGTCGCTTCGCCTCGCATCCCTGTCACGACAACGCACGACCTCGCGCGATGTAAAGCGATAACATATTATTCAAACAAAGGTGCGCATACGCAATCTCTAGGGTTGATAGGAAGCATTATATCAACTTAAGAGACTAGTTAATTTACGTGAAATGGAGATGTTATTTCAGGCTTTAAAAACGGTATATCCCTTAGTTTCCTAACTATTTTAATACTAATTTACTTTGGCATAATTTTTAATTAAATATATCAATTTTACTTAAACAGTATTTAGCATACGCTTAAGGTAAGCATAATGAACTTTTGGGCTATATTGATTAGGACTTACTATGGAGTTGCATACTAATATCAAAGAATAAATAACTAATATGTTATTCTACATTATAACAGTATTTAGGCGTAAGCCGTGAGCATTTTACTAAATAATATGCTTGTTTGTCGTTATGCTAACTTTAGATATAGTAAAAACGATTACGCCAAACATTTATGCGTAATTATTATTATGCTTACATATTATTAGGGTAAGTAAAATTATGCTAATTTAAATTATGATCATATTATATTTTATGCGTATCAATAGAGATTGTTTAAAAACGATTACCCCATGAGGAGAAATTGTGTAGGTAAAGTCTCTTTATCTCTGAAAGAACAGTGCGACTAAATATGGACCTCCACCTTACTCCTTACCAGAGCTAAGGGTCGGAGAGCAACGTAGGCTACTTTTTATCCCGGGAACTATTGAATTGTGATGAATTTATGAGGAGGAAAGAATAACAGAATTCTATTCACGCATAAGTTTTAATAACATTGTAGTTACCATGGTTACTACTAAATTTATTTTTAATACTTCCTCTAAATTTAGTAGTTATATGAAGCATTACAACATTTACAACATGTCTACTAGTACAATAGTAACATAACATAATGTAACTTAACATAACATAACATTAATCCTGATTCATAAAACAATAAAATAACATAATATTCATCCTAAGAGTCATAAAAACATTGAAATATAATCATAGTACAAAATAAAATTAATTACTATGCATAAATTTATCTCGTATATATGAAAATACTTGTTGACCTAAAGCTTTTGTGAATATGTCACCAAGCTGCTCTTTAGTTTCAATATATTCCAAAAATATTTCTTCTTTTTGAACTTTTTCTTTAATGAATTTGTATTTGATATCTATGTGCTTTGATCTATTATGATATACCGGATTCTGTATCAATTTTATAGTACTCTGATTATCAATATATAATTTAAATTTCTGACATATATTTTTTTCATCTATTTCATCAAGAAATTTACTGATCCATAAAAATTCTTTTGTAGCTGCACATGCCGCCATAAATTCCGTTTCAGTTGTTGATAAGGCTATTGTTTTTTGCCTTTGGCATGACCAAGTAACTGCACCTCTATTTAAAGTAAAACATATCCTGTTGTTGACCTCCTAGTATCGGTTTCACTAGCATAATCAGCATCTGAATATCCTTTTAAAACACTATCAGAACAGTTTGATGTATATAGAATTCCAAAATTATTTGTATTCATAAGGTATTTTATAATTCTTTTTACATAATTAACATGTTCTAAAGTGTAACAATTAATATACCTGCTGGCTACATTTACTGCATAAGATACATCAGGCCTGGTTACACAAGATAAAAACAATAGACTTCCTACTGCTTTTCTATACGGAAAACTAACATCGGATAATACTTTCGATGAATCATTTTTAGTTAGTACAACATTTGGATCCGCTGGTACCGTACAAGGTTTAGCGGTATTCATGTTAAACTCTTTAACTATTTTATCTATATAATTTCTTTGTGATAAAAATATAGAGTTTTCATCTCGGTTGATAAGTAGTTGAATACCTACGTAACTACTGACATCTAGAATTGTTATTTTAAACACACTTTTCATCTTTTGTAATATAATTTCTAAAACTTCCTTATTCTTTGACATTAAAAGACCATCATCAACAAAAATACATAAGAGTATCTTAAAATTTTGAAAAATACCATGATAAACACAGTTATCAGCTTCAGACTGAATAAAGCCAATTTCTTTCAAAAAATTATCAAATTTATTGTTCCAGCATCTGGGTGCTTGCTTAAGGCCGTATAAAGACTTCACCAGTTTACATACCTTTCCTTCGCTTGTAACAACTCCTTTTGGTATTTCCATAAAAATTTCTTCCTCCAATTCTCCATACAGAAATGCTGTTTTGACGTCAAATTGAGAAATTTCATAATGATTACTTACTGCAATGCTTAGTAATAAACGTATTGAGTCGTATCTTGTAGTGGGAGAAAACGTTTCCTTGTAATCAATATCTTCTATTTGAATAAACCCCCTTGCACACAATCGTGCTTTATATTTATCTATATCTCCATTAGCTTTGGTCTTAATTTTAAAAATCCATTTCGTAAATTGTAACGTTTTCCTACATTTGTGATAATTTCTGAAGTACTTGGTTCATCGTTTATTGATATATTATTTTCATCATTTTTTGTTTCCACTTCCTCAGAGTTTTTAGTATCTACATGTTCTTCTAGCTCTTGATTGTCAATCTCGAGCATAGTATAGTTTTGAGTGTCATTACCATTGTCAGTAGTAAATTTATCAAAATTAACATTCCTGGATATTATAATTTTCTTTGTAAAAATATCAATCATTTTATAATTTTTTGTATTACCATCATAACCAACTAACATCATTTTTTTACTCTTTGCATCTAATTTACTACGTTTCTCATATGGTATCATTACATAACCAAGACTCCCAAATTCCTTAATATATGATAAATCTGCTTTCATACCGCACCACAGTTCATAGGGTGTTACATTTCCTGTTTGCGTTGAAGTAACTCTGTTGTTTAAATAGACTGAACAATTAACAGCTTCTGCCCAAAGATACGTTGGCACATTTTTTTCATATATCATTGAGCGTGCCCTTTCCATAATTGTTCTCAATTCTCGTTCAGCACGCCCATTTTGTTCTGGAGTATATGGTGCCGTACATTCATGTTCTATACCATTTTGTGTTAAAAACTTTTGAAAATACTCACTTTTATATTCTCCACCATTATCCGTGTGCAATGTTTTTACACACTGACCAAATTTATTGGTCACAATTGCGCAATACTGCTTAAAATAGTCAAAGACGTCAGACTTATGTCTCAAAAAATAAACATAACAAAAATTAGAAGCTGCATCTTTAAAAATCACAAAGTATTTACATCCTCTTATAGATTCTTGTGACATTGGACCACATATATCACTATATACCAACATACCAGGAGATAATTCATTTCGCACAGATTCATTAAATTGCTTTTTCTGTTGTTTCCCATAATGACAAGCCTCACAAAAGAAATTTCGATCAATATTTTGTATTTTGATTATACCACTTTTGGCCATTTTCAATAATTCATTGACACACATATGGCCTAATCTGTTATGCCACATTTGAAGTTCATTTTCTTTTTCCGTGACTTCACACTCAGCGTCAAAAATATTCAAAAAGTTTTTGTTGCAATTTACCGAACTTCTTGTTTTGATAGTTTTTATCAATAGTTTGTACATATTATTACTCGAAAGAGTAGCATAAGCAACTAATTCGTTATTATTATAGATAAGTGCCACTGAATTTTCTTTAATAATTTTAAATCCTTTTCTCATCAAGACACCTTCTGAAAGCAAATTTTTCCTTAAATCGGGTACATACAAAACGTCATCAATTCTTCCATCAATCCATTGACCTTTAATGCATTTTTTTATAAGCACAGTCCCTTTTCCTTGTACTTCCAGAGTAGTTTGATTGCCAAGTTTTACTTGTGATTCATAATTATTGAAATGTGACAGAAATTCTTTTCGAAATGTAATGTGCATTGAGGCACCACTATCTAAAATCCATATATCATCATCATCGACTGAATTTATTTCCATCAGAAATGCATTGGCTCTATTAGTTTGATATTTTTTAACTTTACAATCACGAGCAAAGTGACCTCTTTTGTTACAATTATAGCATATAAATCTGTGCGGTTCTTCTTCTTTAGTTTCATTTTCTTTAAAATATCTATTTTTGTATTTCTCATTCATAATAGTCTGCCGGCTAGGATCCATTGACAACCAAGCTTGTCTAAAATTTTTGTACTTGGTAGGTAAAGTTGATATTATTTTTGTAATAATGGCTGTATCACTAATTTTTTCTCCGCTTTCTTGTAATTGCTTAGCAAGACTTTCCACTTTTGAAATATGTGTAGCAATAGGTTCATCTGGGGTTATTTTATATTCATAAAACCGTTCGTGAAGAATCATTTTATTTAATTCTGTTTTCATATCGTAAATACTATCTAGTTTTTCTACCATTTCCTTCGTACTGTTACAATTTTCAATGTACGATATCTGCTTATAATCCATGGTGGAAGTAATGAGGAACATGGCTGTTGCATCATCTTTTTCTCTTTGACACTTTTGTTCAACACTTTCAACTTCTTTTTGTTGTGTTGATTCTATATAATGCTGCAAGCCTTTTGCTTTTAAAGCTAACTTAATTTGGAATCTCCACTGTTTATAATTTTTACCGTCAAATCTTTCTATTGCAATTTTCTGATCCATTTTTAAATCCATTTTAAAACGAATAGATTTACTCACCCTATGATGGATTTACTCACACAATTTGCTCTTATTACTTTTCCTTTTTGTTTCTGGGCCCATAACCTATTGAATTGTGATGAATTTATGAGGAGGAAAGAATAACAGAATTCTATTCACGCATAAGTTTTAATAACATTGTAGTTACCATGGTTACTACTAAATTTATTTTTAATAGGAACGAGGTGTTTTACTTGTGATACTGCTACTACTTGTAGCCTGCCTGAACAAATTAATTTCTGGAATAGGGTACATTGAATAACCTAGTTGGTACCGTATAATAGCGTAGTATAATAGCGTTCGAGTAATCTTTCATGACGTCCTAAGCAGCCCTAACTTACCTACATAGATAAAGCCTAGATAGTTATCGGGCCAATTTAGGAGTCTAGCGGTTGTGTCTTAGCGGAATTATAAGCCGGTGTAGTAGGTTCGATGCCGTGTAGCGTGTAACACCATATATTTTATGGTATCCATTCGATTTTACTAGTTCAGGAAATCTGGTTTATTGGTGGACATGGATTTTGTAGTTGTTAGTGATAGATGCAAAGAAACGATTACAGGGACCCCTAACTCTTACTCTGCAATTTAACCCAGTCTGGTCTAGATCGTTTATTACCCGACTGCCTGAAAAAAATGAGTGTAATGTTCTCAGAATTCAAGTAGGTTCATTCATGTATGTTAGTCCGCTTGAACTGGTTTTCGTAAATTTCGTTAGAGACATGTGTTTTTACCCGACAGCCAAGGAAGGACTTATGTTTTAAAATTTTTGTTCCTTTTCCTGCCCAATTTCACCAGGGTCTGATAGCATAACTATACTTAGGATAAATATGTTGCCATTACCTGTAATCTTGCTTTATATTGCTATACGACGTTGCTAAAATTGGGCCTAAGGATATCAGAATGTATAGCAAACTCAGGTAATTTACTGAAAGAAGCGAGAGTATCACCGCGCGCCGTCTTCCATTCGTGTGCGTCAGTCGATTTTTTACTATAAATGTATCGTATGAAAAAAAGAAAAAAAATATACTTATTATTATCAAATAACCAGGAATTTAGTGTATATCTACTTAGTATTTCAACATTTTATTATAGCATACTTACATTTTGTAAGATTGCAATGTTGGCGTATTTTTTATGGTCGTTTGCTTATGTTTTTTTAGTTATTTAACTCAACCAATCGAGGAATACGTTTATTTGTATCACTTTTGTCTTTTACCGTATTCATAGTTAATCGTGTTCGAAATAAAAAAGACTGTGGGTAGGACCTACTTGCTACTACCGTCTACAGTATGATATTACTTTACTCCCGTCATACCGGCCCGGCACAGTGTCATGGCAGACACTAGTCGCTTGTTTTTGTAACGTAAACAAATTATGATTGTGATGTGTTTAGTGTACTAAATAATTTATAATACCTACTTTTTAAACTCTCGCGAACACAATTCATGTATATAGTAATGTAACGGGTCTATTCGCGCATATAATATTATCAAAATATAATTTATACTAACCTCGACGTTTCGATCAAGTTGCATTGATCGTGGTCACGAGTGGACTGAGTAAATAATTTATGTTATTGACGCGTAAACAAATGAGTGTTCAAATTAGTGTTTTCAACGCGTAAAATAGTGAGCGTTATTTTTGTATTTTGACGATTTATGAGAAAAATCTAATAAAAGCGGAGATTTTGGGTAAGTTAATTATATATCTAATAAACAAACATTAGGTTTCAAACGATATATGGTTCATACCTATCATGTAATTATCGGAAAAACGAGCCATATTTTCTTCCAAACATAAAAATTTTAACATTTCTAAAATGTTGTAAAAAATAAAAGCTTTTAAAAAGAGAAAGGGTGTGTTCAGCCGAGGGGCCCGCCTATTTTTCGCGAAAAGGTCCATCTCAAGTTTAAGATAGTAAAATAAACCAATGTCAGAGAACACGTGTACATTATTTCCCTTTATCAACGCTTCCTAGTCCTTAAATAACAAAATAGAGATATATTCTCACTATCTAAAGTAAAAGATGAAATTCGCAATCAAAAGATAAGATAAATCGAAGAGCTGTGAGCACCGACCAACGCCGGGATGGCCTAACTACCTCTACAGACATGTTTTGCAACAATTACAATGTCCATTTAATAAGTTAGGGAGCTATAAACAGCATTAGATTTAACTCTAATGCTCCTTATAACAAATCAAACGCGCCGCAATATTATCTGCCGGCCAATATTGCCTTTTCGTTAAGCTTGCTGTTCATGACGCGACTTTTGTGTAGACAGACTTTTTTTTGGAAAGGTCTAAAGTTGGTAGCCTCTGATGGCTGCCCCTTACGGACAAATCGGCTAGCGCAGAGGGCTCTCAGCCGGGTCATTTAGGTAACCACGCCTGAGGGCACCCCCGAATGGGGTACGAACCTCAGGGCGTTACCGTATAGTAGACAGACTTATTAGTCTAATTATCATCGTCACTGTAAAAATATACATCGATACATAGCGGTCTTAGCGAATTTAACCAATAACCCATCTAATGATGGGAAAACCCATCAAAAAATGATGTCTAAATGGGTCTTTTGAAAATTATCAATTGGGAAACAATGATAAGTACTTAGTGTAGGTAGGTATCTGATAAAGGGAGTTCAAACACATGTAAAGAAAAGACTAAGTGTGTAACGTGGATCTATATTTCGGAGCTGCGAGTGAGACACATTAAAACTCAAGAAAGAACATACCACTACGCTTTATCAATCGCAAAGTCGCAAGCAAATATCTTTAAATCCTGTAAGTAGGAGAGTGAGTAGGGCACGCATAAGGCCCGCGGGAGCGAGGCCGGGTCGCCGTACCGCATTCCCGCTCAGAACAAACTTTACTTAGAGACGTCTCTATGCTATAATATTACTATTTACAACATTTTTATTACCATTTATGACTCACTTGTTTTCGGTGCGGTTTAGATCGTATTGCAGTTTGTTCGTAAAACTAAAATAGGTTGATTAGCACAGTGGGTGGTGATGAAGATTTTGTAGAGTTAGTAGGTTTCAAATATAAGATTTCTGTTATATGAGGAGACTATATAAGTATAGCTATTTAAGTATGGATGAGTACCTTCAAGTGAGGTTCTGCTGTTTTCTATGTAAAAATCTGTAAATAAGTTAGAAATCTGTCGCCAAGTGCCTACTTCATTATTTCTGCATTGGCAATTGAGGCCCATTCCGTTCCTAATTTTTTCCTGCTTTTTTATATCAGAAGGTTAACAAGCAGGCAGGCGGTCCACCTGATGGTATGTGCATGGTTACCGTCACCTATCGCCATTTGAAATACCAGAGGTATTGCCAATGTGTTCGATGCGCCTTTCACGGAAAGGTCCGATATTTTCTCGATATAGGATTAGCAGTTTCTGAGATTTGCCCACTATTAACAAACTTCAGATACGCATCTCACAGCACACACTTATTTACCTTGACAGTATTGTGGTAAAATTCGAAGTAAAGAGGAAACGAAGATGATGAGATTGATTACGATGTCTTGCGCTTATTTTATTTGGACTTATTGTTAGATACAGTCAGCGTCAAAATGATTGTCACTGTAGCACCCCTTCGTATCAATCTATTGACATTCTCATGACAGTTTGTAAGGAATCTGTGAATTGCGTAATATGACAAGTTTCCAAAGTGAACAGCTACTTTTAACGCTGACTGTATTTACATAAAAATTCACCGCTTAATCTATACTTCTATACTAATATTATAAAGAGGAAAGATTTGATTGTTTGTTTGTTTGTTTGCATTGAATAGGCTCCGAAACTACTGAACCGATTTGAAAAATTCTTTCACTAATAGGAAGCTACATTATTCCCGAAGGTTATAGGCTACTTTTTATCCCGGGAACGCGAGTGAAACCGCGCGGAACAGCTAGTTCATATATAAAAGCAGTTTTTCTCTTATTTGAAGTTGAAAATATACCTGACGAATACATGATTTCAAATTATAAACATTGACGGATTCATTTTTAATTTAATTTTTTACGTTTTTACGAGTTTCTTTAGTTTGATTTCACCTTCAATATGTGGGGCGGTAATAACGATATGATAGTGCCTTAAAGTATTATTGTAAAGGTCGTGAAATTGTAATGCCTTAATGAAATGTTGTATGTTTTCTAAAATAAACATTTTCTTTTTTACAAAACGATTCTTGCTTTACAATATCACCGTCGCGATTCCATAGACAATAGCATCCGGTCTTTAAATCACAGCACAGATAATAAATTGCAGTATTGATACAACTCATTCCTTTTCTGTGAGCACTTTACAAAACATATTTATATCATATTCATTACTATAACTCTAAATCGACGCGCGGTAAACTACAAAACGTGACTTTTGCGTCTCTTTCCCACAGTCGTACCGTCTCTCTTGCTCATTAGCTTTGTGTGCCAATTTCGGAATTTAAGGATCAGCTATTTATACTTGCGTATTTTTATTAATTAAATTTAAGTTTTCTTTGGACACTTTATTGCCAATTGAATATTTTATAAATCAATTTGCGATAGGTATATGTAGTTTTCTTAGAAAATAAAACTCAAAACCATTTATTCAGTTTAGGCGAATAAAATAAGGTATTTATTAACGTCAGAAGTTACAATTGACACTAATTATTTTAATGTTAAAAAAATATTAGATATACATATTTTGAATCTATTGACACCATCAAGTGCGAAGTTGATCTTTTTTCTAGATTTTCTGTAAAACCATATACGCGTCATCTAATTCGTAGTAATAATCATTTTGAAAAGAGACTTGCAAAATAAAACTCAATTTTTATAGGAGCATAATGAAAATAAACTAGGCAGGTACCTACATTAAAATTTATATAATAAACGATTAGTTTCTTAGCCAAAATATTCTTAACAGTAACACTTATTCTTCAACAAATGCTCTCATTTACATGTTACTTATTGTCAAGTGCTAATTGACACTTGACAGCATCTAACTCAAATACAAAACTCATTTATTCAGTTTAGGCCCGAAAAGGCACATGTCGTAAGAAAAACGTCGAAAGTTACAATATACTTTACCACCGGTTCGTAATTCTCTTAAACTGAGAACACTCACACCACAAAGCATTTACAAATAACAGTTTGACAGTCGTGTAGTAATAACACCCACTGTCCCCTCCTAGGACGTGTTGCATCTATCCCGTCCCGCTATCAGGCCATCATAGATAAACACCGTGGAGTGTACACCAGCGAGTTATGGCTCCGAAGGCGGACAACTTGACTAAGCGTCTGGTTGCTAATTCAAATAGGAGGCTATTTCGATAGTAAGGCCATCGGTGCACATTGGTGCAACATTCTGTTATTTATACTAACTAGTTGTTCCACGAGGGTCACCCACGCTCCCGGGATAAATATTAAGCTATGTTATTCTCCATATCATAGGCTATCTATGTTAAAAATTAATTGTGATTGATATAGGTCCAAGTTTACCGACTAGAAAAGATAATCGGGCGTTTACGTGATTTTTTCCTACGAAAATTTAACAGACAGGCAGAGTTACGGTCCGGCCACATCACCAAGGCGTGGTACCGCACCGCATCATTGTAAAATTTGTAACGATTTAAAGATTTTTGATTGAAACTGAATGCTAGAAAGTAACATGATTGTCCCACTGAATAGAATAGAAGAATAGAAATGGTTCTTTGAAAATCAGTCTCTTTTATCTATCGCTCTTCAAAGACTTGTGTTTTTCTAAATCGTTCCTTAGGAATGGTATTTGAGAAAATATCAACTGAAATTTCATGAAGATTTATTAACAAAAGATCGTAAACCCAAGCAAACTTAAAAGAGGCAACACTGAAGAATTTATTAATAAACCATAAAAGATGGTGCAGAAAATATAAGCAATCGAAATATTTATTACTCTGTGAATTTCAAATAAATCATCGAACCCTCTTTGTAGTTACTCTGTGCAGTGACGTCACCGGCGGGAATTCAATAAAAATATGTCGACCGCAATAAATTGACGTATCAAAAGCTGAAGGTACGCGTCGTATATTGAAGCGAAAGCCCTGATATAAGATACACATGGAATTAATATTCAAATTCAGTGGAAATACGATCGCTGACAACTTTTCGTAAGGGATTTATCTCGGTTTTAATGTAATGTAATGGATTTATTGTGGGACGCGTCGGTTCTTTAGAGGTCAATGACAATATTGGCTGTTTGTGTACTTAAAAAACATGTGTTTGTTGTTGCGATAGTTTGTCATAATTTATGTGGTCCTTATTAGAATTTAGGTGAACTTACTATGAGATCCTCACCAACAACAAATGTTTAAGATTTCAGTACCAACGTCGTTTATTACTAACGCCCGGGTTTAAATAATGTTGACAGATTCTCTATACAAGTTCTGTCACATAGCCATATTTAGCTCGTGGGTTAGTGCTATAAGACGTTTTTTGCAATTGGGCCTTAGAGTCAAAATCTACAGATATCGTAACTAGGGCATGCAATTATCCGCCTCATTTTACTATCCGGATATTTCGGATACTTCCAGTTCACTATCCGAATAAATCCGGATAATATGGATAATTCGGATACCCCCTTAGGAATGGGTAAATCAATCAGTCAACTTAAAAATATGTCTTCAATTAACATTTTTAAACACGCACGCTAAGTGCCTCATCAACCATTTATAATTAAGAGACGGCATCCACCCTCAATAGTCACCCCGCACGACGCCCAACGAAATGCTCAACAGATAGATCTCAAAGTTTTTAACTCGCGACACACGCCAATCTAATACAGTTAGTATTAAAGAGGCCATTGATCAGAATAAGGCTCTAAAGTGTTCGCAAGAGATCTGTCTGTTGGGCAGAGCCAACTGACGAAGCTGAAGACTGAGGGTGGCAGAATCATCTCATCAAACATGTCGGCTAACCCGACACTATACTGAAAATATCCCGGACGTCAACCTGTATGAGATTAGAATGGCTCTCAAACAACTCAAGAACAACAAGGCGCCAGGTGATGATGGAATTACAGCTGAACTTCTGAAGGTACACCGATCCTCAGGGCCCTTCAGAAACTATTTAATTCCGTCATACTCAAAGGCCGGACGCCGCAAGCATGGCACAGAAGTGTGCTCTTCTTCAAAAAGGGAGATAATTCCCTATTCAAGAATTACAGACCCATCACACTGCTGAGCCATGTTTACAAGTTGTTCTCGAGAGTCATTACAAACCGTCTCGCACGCAGGTTTGACGACTTCCAGCCTCTCGAACAAGCCAGTTTCCGAAAAGGCTTTAGCACCATAGACCACATACACACGCGGGACAAGTTATACAGAAGACCGAGGAGTAAAACCAGCCATTATGCTTAGCGTTAGTGGACTATGAAAAAGCCTTTGATTCGATTGAAACCTGGGCCGTGCTGAGGTCTCTTCAAAGGTGCCAAATCGACTTCCGGTATATTGAGGTGTTAAGTATTTGTATGAGAACATCACCATTTTGGTCCGTCTCCAGGACCAGAACTCGAAACCTATCCAATTGCAGCGAGGCGTGAGACAGGGAGACGTGATATATCCGAAACTGTTCATCGCTGCACTGGAAGACGTCTTCAAACTTCTGGACTGGAACGGATTTGGCATCAATGTCAATGGCGAGTACATCACTCACCTTCAATTTGCCAATGATATAGTAGTCATGGCTGAGACCTTGGAAGACCTCAGTACAATGCTCGATGACCTCAGCAGAGTCTCTCAACAAGTGAGTCTAAAAATGAACATGGATAAGACGAAAATCATGTCGAACGTCCATGTTGCACCCACTCAAGTAAAGGTTGGAAATTCTGCACTCGAACTTGTAGAGGTCTATATTTACCTAGGACAGACCATCCAACTAGGTAGGTCCAACTTCGAGAAAGAGGTCAATCGTCGAATCCAACTCGGCTGGGCAGCGTTCGAGAAGCTACGTAATATCTTCTAGTCTCAAATACCGCAGTGTCTCAAGTCGAAAGTCTTCGACCAGTGTGTGTTGCCAGTGATAACTTACGGAGCAGAGACGTGGTCGCTTACGATGGGTCTCATCAGGAGGCTGAAGGTCACCCAAAGAGCAATGGAGAGGGCTATGCTCGGAGTTTCCCTGCGAGATCGAATCAGAAATGATGAGATCCGCAGGCGAACAAAAGTTCCCGACATAGCCCGAAGAATTGCCAAACTTAAGTGGCAGTGGGCGGGGCACATCGCTCGTAGAACCGACGGCCGCTGGGGCAAAAGGGTTCTCGAGTGGCGACCACGAACTGGAAGACTCAGCGTGGGCAAGCCCCCCACAAGATGGACCGATGAACTTGTGAGGTTCGCGGGAAACCGCTGGATGCGGGTAGCGCAAGACCGGCCATCGTGGAGATCCTTAGGGGAAGTGGACGTCTTTCAGCTGACATGATGACGATATAATATATGAGTGATTTTGATGTAATCAAATTAAAAATTAGTATGCTATATTAATAAAGTAACTATTCGTTTTATTCGTTTTATCCGGATAGTAAATCGAATAATATCCGAATATTAAAATCGACGGATATCCGGATAATTCGGATATCCGAATATCCGGATAGCATGCCCTAATCGTAACATATAGACAGCATAATGCATGCATAGACTAATTTGACAGCTTCAAATATTTTCTATCCTTTTCAATAATGTTTGTTAAAAATAAATGTCAGGTGATTAAAATTAATATCTAGTTAAGTTTAACAGAATCAGCACCATTATCTTTGAAAACATAGATATTGAAGTTACCTTGGGAATGGTGTCCAACACGCAAGGAAACATTAAAAGTCAACTTAATTGCAATATAAATAAGCGTGACTTTTGTAAAATAATTCAGCACAGCGCTCCATGATTGAACCCGTCGTAAACAATACCACTTTATGCAGTTTGACTACTAATTGGTCGTTTTGTACAAGTTGACAGCACTCTGAGGTTCATTAATATTATGTGGTGACCACAATCCTCCCGTGTGGTAAGTGGTAATGTGGCTGAAAGTGGTAAGCCTGCAAAACATGACAGCTTTAAAATGTAACTTGTACTCAACAGTAGGTGGTTGATGAGGTGGGTACTAAAACTACCACCGTGCTATGGCTTCCTCACGATATTTTCCGGCTGTCATCAATGCTAGTATAAAAGTACTATCTAATAGTGTTATTTACCCAAAAATATATAAAGATAAATATCTCTTAGGTCGATATTCAGCGACAACGGTCCGATAAATTATAATCGGGCGTTTACGATGACTTTTTCCAACGATTATTCATGGTAAACGCCTGATCTGATGTATCGGAAGGTTATTCAACTAGTGCTTCAGAAATTTGATTAATAACCAAATTGTCATAAATTTTTCGAAAGCGATTCCTTTATGATTAGATATCAATGACAGTACGTCAAAGATATACGCAGTTAGACAATGGAACTTCAAAGTGTCGTCTTCCTGCACCGCCGTTACCTTCCATTGAAACTTGTGTAATATAATTAATGAGGAATTATTTATAATTATACTGATTATTTGTTTGTTTGTTCGAGGTATTATTATGTGGGGATTGTAAAATTATCATTTAGTTTCGTTGGCAGATAGCACATTCTTAGTTACTAGTGCAATTAACAGTATTCCGTTACTTGCACTAAACATGCATTATATTGTGTAAATTTACATTTGGAGACACATAATACTATTATGTGTTTCTATGCATATTTTTAGGTTTCTATAGGCAACGGTGAAAACTCTCCATCAAGTTCATCTACTTGCTTGTCAGCTTTCTGAGTTTACTGGTTAGTTGCTTATAATTTTTATCTATAAACTAGCTTCCGTCCGCCCCGCAGTTTCACTCGTGCTCATGAGATAAAAAATAGCCCACGTCGGTTTATCGCGATCGGTTCAGTGGTTTAGGCGTGGAAAGCTATCAAACTCACATTCGCAGTAAGGTCTGAAATAACCGGTTAATACTAATAAAATTATTTATTTATCAAAGTAGGACATTTTGCTTTCATTTTCTTAATATCCACCATAAAAAACTTAAATATCAGTTTCAAAGAAATCAAACTTATAACCATTATTATTTCGGAACCCAACACCTCTCATAAAGAAAGCATTACCTACCGAATATTTGAACTAGTTTCAATGCTTCACGGCCAGTAAGGTATATGAAGCCCTATAGAGAGGGCGCCCCAAGGTCGTCGAATAAACATCCCCGAACAATCGGGCGAATAAATCTTATATACCACCAAAAACTGCGATTGTATCGCTACCAACACACTCGGTACTGATTTAGTGAAGTCGTGACTTGTAAATAAATCGATATCGATAAAATAAAATAGCACGGTTTATTTCTGAACTACGCTAGGCCTTATGTTTTTCTGCAGTCAAGATCAAGAAGATAATTATCATCTTATTGCTCCCTGTTATCACTCGACACCAAACCTTATATTTATGTCTTATGCCACTACCATTATACAGCACTTCTGTACTCTGCTGAATTCAACCAATTGAAATGATTTATTTCATTTAAAATATTGACACTGGTGTTCTGTAGGTATCTGTTTCTGATAAATACCATACCATAGACAAGAATATAAAAAAACCTGTCATATTAGTCCGTTATTTTCAAAGTCAATTTAGTACAACTATTTTAATGAGTATGATTTTTTTAAATATTTAATATCCTTTTTAAAAATGTTTTTAAGAAAGTGATATAGTGAGGCTAAATAGTATTGTTTATAAGCAATAGAATCAGTACCATTATGATTTATAACGCGATTTAATATCTGTATAAAAATTGCTAGATATAAAGCACAACTTTTCGCGACCAGCAACAATAAATAACGTCTCAACGGTCGATACCGGCCCCCTGCAATGCGCATCTCTATAATTAATTTAAATTATTGTTTTTTTGAACAGCGTTCGTAAAGTTTTATTAATTATAAAATCCACCATTTAATGTGATCAAATCGAATAGTGCAGGCTAATAGAGACATAATTAAACTAATTTGAATAAATTTTGGCAATATTTAAAATTATGAATAATGATTAAGTGATCAAAGATCATCAACACATGTGCCCCACAGTACCACTTAGTTATAATTGGATTTCATTGGTCAATAACAATAAAACTGTATTTATTAAAATTTTATGGTAATTTTACGGTTTTAAATTTTAGGTAGCGAATTTGATGCATGCGGAACCATTAAAAAACTAAACACAAATTCCTATCATAGTTTTAATATTAATATGAAAATATTTTAAAGTATTATTTTATTATATATCAGTGGCATACCAACAGATTCATGTATTAAATCAGACGTTGATAATTTGAGTCTAATTACTGATCTACATAACGTACAGAATAGAGTTTTTTGTTCAAAGAGCAGCTCGACTGGGTAAGATTTACGTAGTAACTATTAATTAATCTGTGGTAAGGTGGTCTTACAGAATACCGAAGCCAAATAATACTTATTATCGGAAAGGGTCGATAACGGGGTCAGTTAAAGCTTTGGTCATGTTCTAAAAATCTTGCAGCAAGAAAGTGTCTATAGGCTACGGTGACCGCTTAGGACTATAGGGAAGCTGTATATTTGATTGGCGACTTACTGTCACCCAGGAGAATAAGTCTCCTGCAGTGGCGAACCGAGTAAAACTCGAATCATCCGAGAAAAAAATATTTTTTTATAAGCATGTTAGGATTGTCACAAAATATATTACTTAGAAAAAAATAGTTTTCAACTTTTTCTTTCGGATTATGACAGATTACTTTTTCTGTGTTGTTATTGTACGTGCTGAAAAATTGCTTTTATACTAAATGCCTTTAGGCTAATTGTGCCGATCATTCAGCCTTACATTAATGCCCTCAACCTAGATAAAGAGATAATAATTTCATAGCTGTATTTTGCTGCGTCGCTGATCTTCATTGTCTTTTATAAGATTTTCGTCTCATTACGCAATTATTTAATGCGATAACTTAACCTCGTAAAAAATTCATTTAACAAAGATTTACAGACTTTAAGAAAAAATGTTGTAGACTTTAAATAATGAATAAGTTAAAGTAACATGAATTGCTGGAGATTATATAATTTTTTTAGTAACAAAAAATTTAATGTTTTCTTCATAATATTTTTATAGTTAGTTAGCATACAATTCGTGGTTTCATAACTTGGATTTACTTTTGTCTCTAATTCACTGGTGAACCGAGGGCTTTCGCATATATCACCTCACTGCAAAGGGATCTTTTGCATGAAATTCATCAAAGAAACTCAAAAACCAAGCTTCTACCAGTGTATTCAGGCATTTGGATTTAAATTTGAAATGCATTTCTGCTATCTGACGTGAACATGTCGACAAACAAACAAATAAGAATAAAATGAAGTAAGTAATTAATTATCACGTGACAATTCTGTCTCACCCAGCAATAAACTACATATAATACTTCTTAATTAGTGATGTGAGCTAAATATTTAAATATTCAATTCACTCGCTTACCGTCGAGGCCACCCGAATTCCTGTTATCACTCCAGGAATTGTCCAGACGAAGTGCCGGGAACTTGTTACGAGTGTTTGTGCTTAATTAGTTAAATTTGCTTCTTCGTCCGCTTGATTTCACTGTCTCTTTTTAACTGCCATTCCGACTGTTTTAGGTACATAATTTATCACTTAAATCCTTGTCTTGATTCATTATTTGGCTAAGAATGTTACTTACGAGATTGTACTTACGGCGTGTTCCTTTTGTTCGGGGCTTTACAGTTTTTTGTTAATTTATGTAACTCATTTATTTTAGAAATGTGAGGTTATGAGATTTTTAAAGTTCATTTATTAAGAGATTTTAGGAAAACTATGTTGTTGTTATGAAAAAGCCACTTTATGATAGCCTCTGATGGCTGCACCAACCTTACTGGACAATCGGCGAGCGCAGAGGGCTCTCAGCCGGGTAACATTTAGGACCTTTGGAGATAATGTAGCTTCCTATAAGTGAAAGAATCCGACTGGTAGATCCAAGAGATTAGCGCGTTCAAACAAACAAAGAAACTCTTCAGCTTTATTATTAGTATACTATAACAATTAGTATAATGTTAGTATAGATTGAATTTAGCTATTATAGAAATATGATTTTAAAGATTTGCCATGCCTCGATGCATATTAAAGCAAAAACTAACGTCTCCCGATGATAAATGTTGGCCTCGTTTTTCTAATCTCAAAATTAATTTTAAGTTTCTGAACGCTTTTTTCATTTGTAACACGGCAGCTAGATTATAATAGCATAAATCAAGTTAGATAATGCATGCATGTTTTTTTGTGAAGTGAACATAAATCACATGCTGCCATGTCGATTGTCATATATTTTAATCAGAATTTTAATATTTATAATGGCAATGTATTTACTTTTTTGCTAGCGAGCGCTCGCGGCTTATATTTTGTGAATTTATGATTTTCAAATCTCTCCGTGGTATTTTGTGCGATAAATTTCATACCAGAGCCTGTTGTTCTAGATTTTTTTTTACCGCTACGACTTGTTTTAGATTTATTAGTTCTTTTATTTGGAAATTTACAGTTAATTCTTCGATTGTGAATTCTGTTATATAGGGTATAAATCAGAAAAAAAAACAAAGACATTTCTCGCATTCGCCAAAAAAAGCCATTTACAAAACGACCTATCTCAAGTATGTCGACAGGGAGATATGCAAACTTTTTGCATTGCAGCAACCGGTCGCAGATGGCGACATCCGAACATTAATAATCATCAATACATTATCCTGAATGACAATTAATACAATATGACGGTAGGTTAATGACGTTTTTGCTCGAATAGGGACCAATTAGGTCGATATCTTACCGGCTACCGATATGAATATGAATAAAAGATGTTCTCATCTGACGAGAAAATAAATCTTTGACGAGTGACAGTTTACTTCGTTACGCCGCAGGAGGTTGACGTTTTGTTATCGATATCGATGATTACGGTGATTTTTGTTTTTGAAATCACTATTCGATTTTTTTTTCTGCTAGGTTTAGATTTCGTCTTAAAAAAATCGTTTAATAAAAAAAAGAAACTCCTATAGCTTAATAATACGTAGGTATTGTTTTATAGAATTTAGCTTTACTGAATAGAATCTTTAGTTTGTTTGTTATTATAAAGTTAAATCAAAATCAAGGGATTAAAATAAAATGATGAATTTATTTATCGATAATAGTATTGACAACACTATGCTTCAATTATGTGACGCTATGTATGTACATAGGTACTAACTATACAAATCGTGTTGGAATTTATTTTAGAATGCATTTATTTATGGTGACTAATACCTTGAGATTATAGCTAAACTCATGTCTTTCCATAATTAAAAGAAAGAAAGATATTTTGTATTGAACTGAATATAACCTACATAATAAGCAGGCACAGACAGTCGGTCCACCTGATGGTAAGTGGGTACCGTCGCCTATAGCCATTTGCAATACCATTTTTTATTATTTATGTTATCTAATAGACTGTCTGAAAGTGGGTGTTAAGAGTACCTTTTTCATTTAAAAGATAAACTATTTATAAATTCAAATTAATAAATAGCAGTGTGAGAAATTTAATTAATGGTGACAACGAATACTTTATGGTTGCGTTACTGTTTAGCCAAATAGAAAAACCCTAACTAAGCAATTTTATAATGATCATAAATAAAATACCTAAGTAGAAGCTTCGGTAGCTTTTTAGTCTGTTAGGACGATCTACAGGTTGACATAGTTTGCAAACTCTGAAGAAATAACTAAAGTACCTATAGTTTATTTACACTTTAGCCTTAGAAAATCACCATCAATACATTATAACCCTGACTCATTACGCCCAGCCTAAAATCTTGCAAAGACCCCTTTATGATGTAGATAAGAAAACAGCAAAATTTTTCAAAATTATTTTTCTAAGGACGCTAAAATCGCGGGTCTAAAAATTATATTAGTATAAATGTATGTAACATTATTATTCAGAAGCATTAGATTAGTCTAGGTACCTACCTACATTACAAATATTTTATCAGGTACCTTTTTTATATATCCGGAATCCAAAACGATTGAATGGCAAACTTGCGCTTGCCAATATTTCTGTCCATATTTTTCTCAAAGCTTATTTTTTATTTAATATTATATTTTTGGTATCAAATACTTGACATAGCTCGCGCTATCTCCAGCATTTTCATAAGACCCGTAGGAGGACAAATTTATAGCACTTTGATAAGGATCTCCAACAAAATGCTTGTAATTTTTGTGATTTCTCTTTTTAAGTGGACCCCTGTTTGCGTGCTTTTTACGAACTTTATTGTTAGTATGTATGAACACATTTATTTTTATATTTTTTTAAATATTTGCAACTACATCCGAGTACAGTCAAAAACTGAACCAAAAATACTATGTTTGTTAATAGTATAGATTCCACGCAAAGAAGTAGGTAACAAATAACGCCGAAGCTATAAAACCTAGCTAGACATGTACTTATAGTCAAAAAGCCAAATCACAGCTCACCGCTAAAAGGTTGTTAACTCGAAAAATAAGTGAGTAATAATGTACATTGTTGAAAGCAATCTTCATTCGATAAATAATGACAAATTTATTCATCCCTTTACAGATACAATCTAAACATTTTGCCAGATCTACGACTTCTGAAAATTCCCTCAAATAAAAATGTCTAGAGTGGAAACAAAATAAATGTCATCCAATCAGGGTTGCGCGAGGTTTCGCAGCGAACGGCGCGGCGGACGGAGCAATAATTAAATTATACATTCATGCATAAAATATACGTTACGGTGTGATGATGGCCACTTGTGTTCGATTTATCCATCAAATGTAACTTGCTTTGGGAATCAACGAAAATCGAAATGGATACAGTCTGAAATAACGCTCAAAACAATGCTGAGATATTAATAGCTCTAAAGGATGTTTAAAGGTGTTTTGTCTTTGACTTTTTGGTGGGAACTTGCAGTGATGTTGCGTTTAATTAATACTAGTTTTCTCCTCAGTTTACCCGCGATCCCCTATTGAATTTTCAAAAATCCTTTCTTAGCGGATGCCTACGCCATAATAGTTATCTGTAGATTGGTACCAAATTTCAGCTTTATCCATCCAGTATTTTGAGCTGTGTGATGATATAGATCAGTTTTTTACCCAATAAACATCAACCAGTGAAATTAAATGATTTCGTGTACCTATCGTGATTTTTTCAAGTTGTTTCAAAAAGTCCCTGAAAGAAAAGTATAGATAGACGATATATTTTATCTACACCTTGTACCACTGTTATCTGACTCAAATATGACTGAATTTGTGAACGTGTCTAAAACCATAGTTAGGCTGACAGTCTTGTGACTAAAGCCTTTAAATAAAAATAAATTTCTCGTAACGAGTCAAAAGCGTGTTTAGTTGAACATTGCAGTTACTAGGTAGGTATTAAATTTAAAACTAGTTATTATAATATTTGTATGTTTTAAATACACATAAAATATTTATAAATAAAACTAATTGGCCATTTGCAAAGCTATCTTTTGCTTTATATTGATAGATACCTATACAAATATACTCCAAGATAATCTTAGGTGTATAATGCAAGCAAAAATAGCGGTATATTTCGCCGAACGATGGGCGGGCCGACCTTACAACAAATTATAATTACAATGATTTACAAACTGCATATATAACACTTTAAATTATTAAATATGAAGGCCGAAACGTTTCTTATTCCGTTCCATTACACTGTCGCTAAACATTGTGATTTATATTTTAGGTTAGAGAGGCTGGCCTGTGCTGTTCTCTTCTTGAACATATTGGTTCGCGATAAACTTTACTAGGGAGGCGTATCGATACTTTATGGGACCAATCATAGTTTATTTCCATAATTTATTTTCCCGCCAAGTTTCCTGTGCTTCAGTGACATAAGACAAGAATTATGTGATGTGAATAAAATGCCGACTAAAAAATGTTTTATGATATACCGTCATGTTTTCCCTAATTACCATAAAGAGTTATGTTACGAATAAACATCATGATATGTGCCAGAATATATTTCTTATTGTTACAGCAAACAATCATGCAAAATTTAATCGATATCGATTCCAATGAATCATTAATCGACATCTCTACGTTATCGGGAGTGCAAAAAAGTACACAAATCACACCTCTCGCTTGCAAATTTTTTATTATTTTTTTTAGAAACTTAACGTATTGGAAACGCGTTTTGCCAGCCATGCAGGATCTTTTTTTCCTTTTCGCGCCCTTTACTTTTTTTTGCACGCAGTTAATGCAATTTAGCTCGTAGCTATCGTGTTTTTTGAGCGACTCTTTTGTATCTCATTGAAACTATCAAATTGATATTAATTCTAGATGTAACCACCGACCAATTAGTTTCGGTGTGGTGACAGCTGTAGTTAAATGTTTTCAAATTTATCACCTCGAGCTAGACTGTGAAATGAGAAAATGGATTGATTTATTTTCTTGCTGGTTAATTGATGTAATTAAGGGACAATTCAAATTCGTTCCAATTTACGAGTTTTTATGCAAAATAATGGATGTACAGTCGTGTGGATTATGCTTTAATCTCATGTTTGCATCTTATGACGTTTATCATTAATTTATGGTTCATTATAGCTGCGTTCAGGACCCAGGTCGGGTTACTGCAGAGATGATCCTTTTTATGCACATTTGTGTTGTATGGTGACCATACCTCTGATTTATTTTGTTTCGAACAAACTCTTTCTCAAATTGCAGTTATTGTATATCTACGTAGAAGCGGAAAATAAAATCCTAGAAGATTAGATGGAAGACAAATATTTAGTAACTAGTTCCGCTGGATATATCCTTCTCTGTCAAGTCCAAAACAAGGGAACTGTGGGGTTCCCAGCTCGTGAGCTTCGACTGTTCCTTTGCAGTGTCGATAACCCAACTACCCAGGTACTTTTCCCCTCAATAAAAACACTTTGTTTAAATGGACTGTATACTATATTGGCATATAACTTTGTATCATAATAACTTATTTATTACACACGTGATCACTGGCCGACTTGATACAATTTCCTGTTTTTATGCGTGAATTCTACTCAACTGAATATTCGAATTAAATACTAAAGACACTGATGTCCGTTCAAGACTTCGGTCTTACCGTATCGAGAGCCATGCATTATAATAATTATTTTGTTCTCTAATATTGTTCAAATGTCTTATAGATTTTCATTATTTACATAATTTACTTGTGATCTAGTATCGCTACAAAAGTGATTTTATCCTTAAACATTGCCTGCAATTAGGTCTTTCCAATGAATTCACGTTGTCGATACCAGCTTAATCCATCTTAAAGTTATTACACAGTTTATACATAAATTCTCAGAAAAGATATACATTTCTAATTAAAAAGCTTAATTTCTCCCAAATCCCTGTTCTATCGGGTTAGATGGTCATTCACATATACAATACAAACAATTAGCTTACACAAAAACATAATCTTACTTACTATAAACTGCGGGAAATAACCCAAAAACACATAAAAGAAACATAATGATAAACCAAATTAAAACAATATTTCTATTTATACATTTTACCTAAATTGACGTCATCGTCCGCCACATTCTCCCTCCGGCGCAGATCTTCGCAGCCTTCAATAACAACAGGGAGGACGATGAAATGCCTAACTGGCCGTCGGAAAATACTCCCTCGCGTCCGCGTATTCGTGCCGCGTACTTAGCACGTCAGGTCCCGTGTATACACACTTCACTAGACCTTTTTTCCATACATCACGAGGTAATAATTCATCCGGGATCACCACGATACCACCTACATCCCCATTGTCATATTCGTAGCGATAACACGCTATTGTAAGTAACGTTTGTTCACTCAAGGCGCAAAACACGTGGAAATGTGTACGAACACTCTTGTCGTAACTGTAGTAACGTGGCAAATGGAGGTCGGTGATGAATGTTAAATCGTCGAACCATTCATCAAGCACGGTTGCTTCCTCCAGTGGTAATGGGTCGTCCCATTCCACTTTCTGCTTCCTTAGTTCCTTCAACATATTTTCCCGTATGTTTACTGTTACAGCAATCGGTTTCTTTCTGAACCGAAACAAAACACCGTACAAAGTTTTTAAATGTTCAGGTCTATCGAGCAGCACATCGTTAAGGCACGTTCCACTGGTACGTGCGACTGCATCGAATACCATCCTAACTTTTCCGGGTTTGCTTGGGTTGACTACTGCAAAATGGGGCAGATACCACATGCGCTTGTCTTCTGTGTGGTCTTGTCGACAGCGTTCTGCATATCCCTTTCCCAGCAATCCGTTCACCCGTGCTGTGTATGCTCCTTTAAGCGGTGATCTATCCATTTTCCTTTCAATGCCGCGCAGCCGACTCATAGCCATGTCGCAGCTTGGTGGTAACACTACCTCATCATCTGTCCAAGGTAGTTCCACTTCGAACCGACGGTTCTCTTGCTTGGCTGTGTTGTTGAAGATTTCCTTGGCGCGTTCATCCTCCGCGATAGTCTTTCTTTTCATGGAAATCCCTAGCGCGTCAATATTGAAAGGTTCCTTGACGAGTTTGCTCAGGTCTTCGTCTCGGTCATTCGTTACTGAACTCTTCTGGATCTCTTGAACTGTTCGTACGTGTAAAACTGTTTCATCTTCATGTGTTACAACGTTTCTGGGTATGGTTCCGTGTATAACCCAACCCAATCGTGTGAGTGACGCAGCTGGTTGACCTCTTTGTCCGGATAATAACTTTCGCGTTACTATCAGGTCCCAGTAATCAGCACCGATGAGTATGCGTGGTCTGGCATACTCATAACACACGTCCTCTGGTCTAAGCGTACTTAGATGTTTGTGTTTCAATACGTCTGACTTCATCACCTGACTGGTCAATTGTAAATTCCTAACCGTCTGTGCTTTAATCGTATGAAAGTCCGTTTGGCCCTTTCCGCGTAACTCGATGTTCGTAATCTGGCTATTCAACACTCGCTGACTCGACATGACTCCGTGGATATGTAACGCTCTGGTCGGGCCTTCTGCTCCGACCATCCCGGCAATCTCTTCATCGATCAGTGTTATTGTTGACGCCTCATCGAATAACGCGTACGTATTTAATTCCTGGCCGTTCTGTGTCTTAATTACAATAGGACACACTTTCATTAGCACTTGGTCATTGGTGATACTATGTGCTGAAGCCGTATTCACGGAATGATCATTCTGAGTCGGTTCGCTTGACGACTCCTCATTCTTCATCACATGTAACATCGCATGATGTGCTCGGCGACACTCATCTACTCCACATTTCTTCGCTTTACATGTGGACCTTCTGTGCTTATTATTCATACACTGGAAACAGACGTGTGCTTCCTGTACCCATTCCCATCGTTTTACCACGGGCATAGCCATGAGCTTAGCGCATTTTGATGTTTCGTGTTCGCCTCCGCAACAGTAACACTCGCTCTTTTTCGGTAACGTCTCTGTTGTAGCATACACGGGAGCTCTGCGACTACGATCCAATGTCCGATGTCGAGGTTCCTGTTTCGGTACAGCACGTATGGTTTCCGACGTATTCTTGGAATCGTATGAATATTTTATGGCGTGTTTCGCTTCACGCATACAGAATCGTGACAATGTAATGATTTCTGGTTCTGACTTAGACACAGATTCATCTGCATAATCATACTATTTTGATTTGAGGAATGGGCTCAATTTTTCTACAACTGACTGCATAATCATTGGATTCTGTAGATACCCTTTGTTATCAACACAGTTTATCATCGTCACGATGTTTTGCAACTTGATGGCAAACTTGTTTTGTTCGTCAGATGTTCCGCCTTGTCGCGGCAACTTCTTTATTTCGTCAAACGCATAATTGATGATCATCTCTGGACGACCAAAACATTGTTCTAATGTTTCCATGATTATTGTTGAATCGGTCGCTGCATACATTAATGACGAAACTGCTTCACGTGCTTCTCCTCGTAAGCATGTCCTGAGTCTAGCTAGATTTTCTGCTGGTGTGAAACCGTAGAGGCTAACAGATTCCATCATGGCCGCTTTAAATGATAACCATTCCCCTCTGGCGCCGCTAAAGATAGGCAAGTCTGGCGTACGCCTGGGTATCGGTCTACTTTTGTTCATTTGTCCTAGGGCATCTGCTAGTCGATCAATCGCTCGGTCTTTTGATCGTTTCGGCGTAGGTGATCTAGGACGACGTGGTGTCTCCGTTATGACACAATTTGACGCAATCGGAGGAGTTGGATCCGCAGTCCTCATTGTGACACGATTCGATGCAATCGGAGGAGGTGGATCTGTAGCCTTTTCTCGTGATGGTGAGCGGTACTTCTCATGGTTTCCTGTACCGACACGTTCGGGCTCTTCGAGCTCCCTCCGTACATCGGTATGCCGAATCCACTCATTGACTTTACGTTCCGTGTCTCGGAACGTCTCGTGGTCGCATATGCTGCCCGATTCTTCTTGTATCGTAGCGACATTAACAGCAAGTCTCTTTTCAACGAGATTTGCCTGAATCTCAGCCAATTCAGTGCAATCTTTAATTCGCCGTAACTCTGCTGCGGCTGCTGCTTTTGCTGCTGCTGCTGATGTTGCTGCTTCTGCTGCTTGTCTCTCTTTGATGAGATTTGTACGAATCTCTGCTAATCTTTCGTCCGCCTCCAGTTCAGCTAACCTAAGACGCGTTGAAGTGCTGGCGGAAGATCGCTGAGAACGCATGGACGAAGCGCGCGATCCTCTGTCTGTAGCGCGGAGCGTAGACAAACGCGTACGACGTGGTATCATGTCGATCGCGGGTGGTGACGGTTCAGTCGAGAACTTATAGGTTACGTCGGATTCGCTCTTCGCGTCGCGCGCGTGACTGAGCCGCGGTTTCACGGACACGTCTAACTCAGACGGGGACGCGGGGGGCTTCTCATGGCGTCGCCTCTCAGCCGCTTGACGAGTGCGGACTGGGCTTCTAGACGTCGACATCTTTTGGCACTAATGCCTTTTTTGCAATGCACTAAAAAATCTACTCAAAATATGTTTTTTGAGATCGCACTTGAGATCGAGCCCGAGATCGCACTTGAGATCGAGCTTGAGATCTCACTTGAGATCGAGCTTGAGATCGCACCTGAGATCGAGCCCGAGATCGCACTTGAGATCGAGCCCGAGATCAAGCCCGAGATTGAACTTGAGATTGAATTCAAGCTTGAGCCTGAGATTGAATTCAAGTTTGAGCCTGAGATTGAACTTGAGTTTAAGTTTGAGATGTCGACATCCAAGTCTTATCTATCTAACGTGGTGAGACGCAACTTACATAAAGACTCGAGACACCGATCGTTTGGCACCGTTAGGTGACCGGCGTTCAAGAGCCGCGGCAAATCCGCCTAAACGTTTTTCTTATAGTCGCACCGTTGGGTGATGTTGCGTCGTCCTCTTCGCACGTTCTTTGATACTGCGATGAATTCGTTACTCGTGTGAGATAGAGAAAACGAATTCACCACTTGTTTAATGACACTTATGTGTCGAGACAAGTTTGTCACACGCTTAACGACGTAGGTAACAAACTCGACACGCTTGCTTCTTGAGACGATTCGTCGCACCGTTGGGTGATGTTGCGTCGTCCTCTTCGCACGTTCTTTGATACTGCGATGAATTCGTTACTCGTGTGAGATAGAGAAAACGAATTCACCACTTGTTTAATGACACTTATGTGTCGAGACGAGTTTGTCACACGCTTAACGACGTAGGTAACAAACTCGACGCTTGCTTCTCTTGAGACGGCCTCGTCGCACCGTTGGGTGATGTTGCGTCGTCCTCTTCGCACGTTCGGCGATGTTGAGACGCACTCGGTGCACCGTTCGGTGTTTTTCACACGACGACCTCTTCACTGGGCGTCTCGAGAGCAAATCGTCGCACCGTTGGGTGATGTTGCGTCGTCCTCTTCGCTCGTTCGGCGATCTCGAGACGAACTTGTTGCACCGTTCGGTGTTCTTCACTCGGCAATGTGCCGACGAACTCGTCGCACCATTCGGTGTTTTTCCCTCGACGATCTCGGCGCACCTATGCGGTGTTGGTCCCGGTTCTGATCCTGTCACACCAAATCGTGGTGGAACCCAAGGATCTGATGCCCCAATTCCCTGACAAATCCGGTTGGCTTGAACACGTGATCACTGGCCGACTAGATACAAAACTTTGTATCTTAATCACGTGTTTAACCGGTTTGTGCCGATGGTCACTTTCTTCGAGCTGATCAAATCCGGCTTCGAAGTACCAATTTGTGGGGTTCCCAGCTCGTGAGCTTCGACTGTTCCTTTGCAGTGTCGATAACCCAACTACCCAGGTACTTTTCCCCTCAATAAAAACACTTTGTTTAAATGGACTGTATACTATATTGGCATATAACTTTGTATCATAATCACTTATTTATTACACACGTGATCACTGGCCGACTTGATACAATTTCCTGTTTTTATGCGTGAATTCTACTCAACTGAATATTCGAATTAAATACTAAAGACACTGATGTCCGTTCAAGACTTCGGTCTTACCGTATCGAGAGCCATGCATTATAATAATTATTTTGTTCTCTAATATTGTTCAAATGTCTTATAGATTTTCATTATTTACATAATTTACTTGTGATCTAGTATCGCTACAAAAGTGATTTTATCCTTAAACATTGCCTGCAATTAGGTCTTTCCAATGAATTCACGTTGTCGATACCAGCTTAATCCATCTTAAAGTTATTACACAGTTTATACATAAATTCTCAAAAAAGAATTATTTATTCCCAAATTCTAAATTGTAATCTTTCGGATAACTCTTGGTGCCAAGCTTCTCTTCCTATTAGGTTTGGAGGCTTAGGCATCCGAAAAATTTCCAGTGTTTCCCTACCTGCATTTCTGTCTTCTGTCCATAGTACCGCTAATCTATTTAGTAAAATTATACACAATTCTCTAGGTGATATTTCGATTATGTACATGGCAGAGGCCAGAAATGCATGGAATATGGCCTGCCCGAATGAGGGCTTCCCAAAAAACCTCCGTTTGCAGAGGCAATGGGACGAGCCTCTTTGCAAAATTATTCAAAATTATTTATTAAACAGTGTTGATGATATCAGGTATAAGGCTCGTCTCCTTGCAACTAGCGAACGAGAGTCAAGCTACTGGTTACAGGCAACACCTTCGATTAATATAGGAACGTTACTAGATAATACCAGCTTTTCTATTGCAGTTGGTTTGCGTCTGGGCGTCTCCAGAACCGAACCTCATCAATGTCACTGTGGCGGCGGCGTGGATCGTTTGGGTCACCACGGTCTATCCTGCCGTCGTAGTGCAGGGCGTCTTTCACGCCACGCCACTCTAAACGATGTCATTCGTCGGGCCCTTGCCACCGTGAACGTGCCGGCTATTTTAGAGCCGAACGGTATCTCGCGTGACGATGGAAAGAGGCCTGACGGTATGACATTGATTCCTTGGAGTCGTGGGAGGCCGCTGGTATGGGACGCCACATGTGCTGACACCCTTGCACCCTCCCACGTCCAACATTCATCACGGGTGGCGGGCGCTGCCGCAAACGCTGCGGAAAACCTCAAGCGGAGGAAATATACTTCTCTTGGAGATAGTTATATATTTCTTCCGTTTGGGGTCGAAACTATGGGTAGTTGGGGTCAAGATGCTCGCAGTTTGGTTAGGGAGCTGTCCAGACGCCTTATTGACACTACAGGTGACCAAAGAGCTGGCACTTACCTCGGGCAGCGCATCAGCCTTGCAATCCAACGAGGTAACGTTGCCAGCTTTTTGGGGACCCTGCCTGCAGGCGGCGATTTAAATGCGGTATATTATTTATAGTTACTCTGTATATAGGTTTGATTTTGTAGTTTAATTTTAATTTAATATTTCATTATAGTTAGATTATATAAATTATATTTTGTTGTAAATATATTATTAAACCTCAAAAAAGATATACATTTCTAATTAAAAAGCTTAATTTCTCCCAAATCCCTGTTCTATCGGGTTAGATGGTTATTCACATATACAATACAAACAATTAGCTTACACAAAAACATAATCTTACTTACTATAAACTGCGGGAAATAACCCAAAAACACATAAAAGAAACATAATGATAAACCAAATTAAAACAATATTTCTATTTATACATTTTACCTAAATTGACGTCATCGTCCGCCACAGGAACTTAACAGGAATTTCCTTCCTACAGAATTTTCCAGAGAAGGATATATCCAGCGGAACTAGTTACTAAATATTTGTCTTCCATCTAATCTTATAATGGATTTCCGCAATGTCACGCCTGAGTCAATTAGTTATCTTAAAATCCTAGAAATTCATTTTTTTGACTTCCCTGAAAATGTTATTATTTGGGATAAACGAACTAAATTATTGTTCTATTATTAACATAATGTAAAAGCGTGAGAATTTATTTTTTAATAATTAAATAAATCATAAAAAAATATTTTATTAAGTTGCTCTAGACAATGGTCTATCAGAGCTCTATATCTGAAAAAATACGTTAATTTTTTTCCTGCCTTCACGGTTTTCCAAATTACTTACTCTATCTTTCTGACGCATCATCATGCATTATTCATTCTTCTACATAAGTATGACGTCACGCCTTGCATGTTAATGCAATGTATTACGCTGAAGTCACCCGAGCTCTTATAGGTATTTTCCCGACAGTCTTGAAAACAAAGCAGAGTCGAGATATTCGGAACTACTTACAGTGGAAACTAGTTTGCATTTTCAATTTTAAGACGATTTAAGTTTTAAGTTCAGCCCGAGTTACTTCACTCCGTCGATTTATCGTTAAATGGTTTTTTACGGTTTCCAATGTGGAAAACGTTTAAATTGACAGTTAAATTGTTCTTGTGGTTTATATGCAGTTTTTAAAGAGTTCTTAAATATAACGATGTCATTAGTCAGATATTTAAATTAACACTAAGAAAATAAATTATTATTTTTGACAGTATTACTTATATGAAACAATAGCTTTCTGCATCGCGGCTTCACCCGCGATCTGCTTCATGTAAGGTATTGAAGTTTTAGTAGGGATCTCTAATTAAAAAAAAATATAGCCTCCGTTATTTGGTGATGAAATAGCATTGTACTGGTGAAAGAATATTCAAAATCGATCCTGTAGTTTTTTATGTTTAGTTTTATAAAATTAGTGTAGATGGTCACCCCAAAAAAATATTGTCCAGAAGTCATTTAATGTCCCAGCTTAGTGCAATCTCATGGAAAACCAACATGCATCGTATTTTTCGAAGCAATAAAAGTAAATATTCATACAATACTCTCAGATGTATAGGATAAGGTAAATACTTTGAAATAAAATGTTAAGTATCAGCTTTCCTAGGAATTTAGTGAAATAATACTGCGATTAAAATACCATATAATAGCTAGGTAATATCCAAGTGCTTATAGCCGACCTTACAGCAGAAGTATGCTGAAATGATTTTCAGCATACTTCTGCTTGCCTGTTTATATAAATAACAGATTTTATAAAAGTAGTCTTTATTTACATATACGAAATTTTAATTTGGAATTTAAATTATAAATCTTCCTGAAAAAATATCTACATGATAGTGAAAACCGTTTTAAATGTTGCGTGGTTAATAAAGAGTTTGCGGATGAACTGACAGATAAACGCGGAGAGGGCGACTTCCTTTTATACGAGATGTAGAGATTCAACGTTCTCTACCAACGATCAGTAAGCTATATCCAGAAGGCTAGAACTGCATGCTAGCTGCTCCCGTAGCATGTCAGGCGTAGACGAGAAGACTCGAATCTTAGGCCAATGAAATCACATGAATATGACGCGATGAAATTAATCCACGATTAGTCTTCTTTAACAAAAAGCTCATCTTGTTCTGTCAAACAAAATGTAGTAAGTGTGTTTTACACGGTTGTAGCGTACTTTGTAGTACCCGTCTGGCTGGCTACTATCCTCATGTTCAAAATTTGTCGCCAAGCACCTACCGGTGTGTTCCGACAATTGCACTTGACAGCCGGTTGCCTTCTTGGTATTGTAACAGGTTGGTAACACTTTGGCAATACTTACCTCTGGAATTGCAAATGGCGATAGGCGACGGTAACCACATACCATCAGGTGGACCGCCTGCCTGCTTGTCAACTTTCTGACATAAGAAAAGGTTCCCACGCAATCAAACTCAAAATTCATTTGTTCAGGGCTAAGTTAAGGCATTTGTGTAAAGTATAGGTATTAAAGTTCTTAACACTCATTATGGTTTAATATGCAATATGGTCGACGCATCGTTAACCGTCGCGAAGGTGTTAGGAATGCGGTCTTGACCGAGGCCTGCCAATTAGTCCCGGAACGATTGTCCGACCGGTCCGCCGTCCGGGTGTCCAGGGTGGCCGGACTGCCCGACATTTTTACATATCTACCTTAGACATCAGCGGTTTTTAAGAGCATTTAAATATGTAGAGAAACTGGCTGGTTATAAAGAATATCTATACTAATTATAAAGCTGAAGAGTTTGAATGCGCTCTGGAACTACCAGTCGGATTCAAACTCAAACTCAAAGGCACTTATGAATGTTGACAGTTACAACAGACTCTACCACCACTTACACTGCTTCTTTCTTTTGTGGATCTGTCTTAAATATATTTTTCAAAATTATGCCATTCTATATTGTATACATGTAAAACAATGTCCAATTCATGAAGGCTATGTTGTGTTTTCAGCAATTTACAACTTTTACCAATGGGCCAAGTCTAAAACTGTATTCATAAGTGTTTTATCAGGGCCTAGACTGAAAAAAATAGTATGATAAATTCCGTGTGGCGGCCGCTGCTGCCGATGATTCCCTGCAGGCTAGCATCATTAAGTAATACGTTTATAATTTTCCCATAACCTACATAGTACTGGAATTTCCTGTCTTATTTGTAGTATCTCATTTGATCAGGGTAAATCAATCATGGAAATAATTAATCTAGTTTGTAAATAGGCTTATTTAGACGGTCCATTGTACATTGACATAATGCCATTTAGTCGTTTTTATTTGCCTGTGTAATTTTGACAGCTGTCATTCTTGCAATGACATTTGATTGTAATTAGCTTTATTAGCCCGATTAGGTTCTTTTGGAATTCAACATTTAAATTTATATTTTAATTCTTTATGTGTAAGCCTTAAAATGAAACGTCATTGTATTAGCAAAACTGTGTTGTACTATGGGATAAATCTTGATTATGCAATCAAACATCACTGACTGTTGTAAACTTTCTATTTCTATGCTAACATCTTAATACCTATTACAAATATGATTCTTCGGTACACCATTCGATTTGTTAATAATTTGTACTTTACCTATGATACGAATAAGGTCTATAATATCCTTGAATCTCCAAAAAGGTTCTCATGACAAGACCTGTCAAAATTGTTACGTTCCATCTTTATGCAAGTAGGTAGGTACCATAAAATATTGTACCTCTGTTGTAGGTTAGAATAAGGGTAAGGGTGTAAGTGACATTGACTAGCTGTTCCCCACGGTTTCACTCGCGTTACCGGGATAAAAGGTAGTCTATAACCTTCGGGGATAATGTTAGCTTCCTATTAGTCAAAGAATCTTTCAACTCGGGCCAGTAATTCCGGAGATTAACGCGTTCAAACAAACAAACTCTTCAGATTTATTTTATTAGTAAGTATATAGATAGGACGGACATTTAAAAATATATTGAAAAAACTGTAGAATAGTCTATTTTGTAAAATAATAATAAACTGTAAGTATTCCGTGGGTTTTCCAATACCACCTAGGTACTTACTTATCTGTTCCATAATTAAAAATAACTGACTGAAGTGCCATAACTTGCTTGTTCCAAATACTCGATCAAATTTTTTGGAAGTGATAATAATTTGAAAAATTTGATTTCCGAACGATATGGAACATAAATTCCAATTTTCAAATGCAACAACACCGATACAAATTCGATTCGTCGAATGCGGGGCGTCGAATACCAAAATGAATGACCGAGATGACAGCCAATAAAATGTCGCATACGATTCCGCGCTGTTTGTTTATAATCTGCATATTTTGTTCAATATCTACTATATTTTTATGTATAAGAACAACTTGAACGAATATTTTACTTTCAACTTTATGTGTAAGTATATAATGTTTTCAATTCATTGTATTATTTTGGTAAGATTTTACAACTTGCGTTGTAAAGCATCGTAACATGATATTTAAAAGATTTTTTCGCGTGGGTTTTGTTAGTTTATTGTTATACAATACAAATAATTATGTATCGGTTGTGAAAGTGAATGTATCGATTTGTACTCTTGATTTAGAGCGACGGGTAACGGGTTTTCTTTAATTGTTTGGCTCCCCATGGTCTTTCTGCGTGTAATTATGTGTAGGTAGATTTATTTAATTATATTGGTACCTACGCAATCACATAAACAAACAAATAAAATTTATTTTAAAATCATTAAGAATATTTTTATGAAAGCTTTATAGCTAATTTTATTTCTTATATGAAGTAGAATTGAACGGGAGAATGTCAAACGATACGACATCAATATAAAAATATACCTATCAATTACTTCGAATTGATCGCATCAGTCGCTGTAAATAAATACACAAGCAAGAATAGACGCCTACTAAAATTAAGTACTTAGTAACGAATAGGTAGATACTTTGTAATTTTGTGTGCTTTAACTTATTCATTAAATTCTTCTTTTTTTCCTGTAAAATCATAACTATGATGTACTAAATGATTACTATTATTCAGCGCTATTATGTTATGCACTAATCGCAATAAAAGAGACATTTTATTTTTTAATTTGATCCGGGTAAAAAGTCCATGTTACGAACATGCCAGACCGTTTTTTTAAACTTTTCCCTGCATAAAACTTATAATGTATCAAGACAAGTCGCATTAAAATACCTTAAAATACACTTTGTTGGCCGAATATCAATTACATCTTAATATATTCCGTATACTGAGATAGTGTAAATCAATTATAAATCGTTCCCGAATGCAAACGACCGAATGAACGAGTGAACTTATCTCGGCGCTCGTTCAGAAATCTTTATTTTATTCAACTCGTGTTATAGGTAAGTAGCTTTATTCCGATTATAATGTATTGCTTGGCTTAGAATTTGAGTTTTACTAATCTTGTGCTTATTAGAATTTTCTACTCGTGATTTTTATTTATCGAATGCCGCTTTAACGGTTTTTGTAGTACTTAATGTTTTTAAATAAATTCTCAATTCGGTATTAAGAATGATCAACTTTTAAAAAAAGAGTAAAACCTCTATCAAAGACAATAAAATTATTATGGGAACCCAACCCAAAAGAATTATTAAAATCGGTTCCTAAGCAAGAAAGTTATGCGTGAACAAACATTTCTTTTTAATTAATTCGGTTTTAAAATAGTTGTATCCAGTACATATTCCCAAATTAGCCGGTAAACCCGTTCATCATTAATTTTTTTAATATATGTCCTTTACAGGGCGTGTGCATAAAAAAATAACGATTAAAAGTGCCAAGGCTGCGTGGCAATTTTATTTCTCTCCAGCAAATTTAATGTTGCCTGTAGCTAATTTAATGGGCGACTAATGGGCGGACGGGTCGCGCGACGAATCGGTCAACCGGTTCCTTTTGCAATATACCAGAGAACCTGGAGTGCCAATTAATTTTTACAAGCATTATGAACAGTTGCCAGGGCTTTGTTAGGAAGTAAGGTTCTAGCTTCTGGCAGAATAGAGCGTAGTCTTTGCCTAATTTAATCGGTAATAGAAGAAAGTAATTGTATATGGAAAGGAAGCGTTGATGACGTCATTTTGCACTCGAATCTCGAACTAAACATTCATGGTTGTACTTTCGTTTTGTTTGAGCGAACCTATTTCTGTCCTAGATAGGAATCGAACCTTCGATCTGCAGCGTGATAATGATAAATCAACCACGCCAACTGACTTTCAAATACCATAGGTTTTTTATTTACCTTAATTTTATTGGAAAATGGGGATGATCACTTAATATATAAAACGATATATTAAACATTATCAAATTGATTGAATTAACATGAACACTGCTTAAAATAGTAATCTAAATGAAACGAACACTCATCTCTAAATATACATTTGAAACTTTGAGCCATACAAACTCGTATTAGCTCGGAGGTGGATACACAGATCATAAAATTAAAGAGGTGCTATTATGTTCATGAAATTCGTCGTGCATTCAAATGCGAAATCCCAAAAATGCGAACTTACAATCGTGTTCTAGAAGCTGCACTTAATAGCCACAATCACAAATCTTTTTTAGAGTTAGCTTTAGTAATATCTATTTAAACGCTTCTCAGTCCATTATTTTGAGGAATCTGTGTAGGAATTACAAGACAACAAGACTATCCGTTGTCTACCTGCCCTGTTCCTAATCATATGTAGTCCGTGTAGTATTCAGCCCTTCTATGTCATATTGGCATTCATTTCTTACTCATAAGTAAGCCTCGTAAAACACGCTCGCGTCGTCTCTCAATGTTCGAGCCTGCAAACTAAGCGTATTTACTTCCTTTGGCCTAATATGCATACATAACTATCTCTAAGTTTTTATCATCTTTGGATCTCGTATTACGCCATCAAAGTGGCTATATTGAAACATCATGTAGTGCACGCCGTATATTTATTGTATTGTTACCTAATAGGACGTTTAATGTACATTTATGAACATTTAAACCTAATCACAATGTCAAATGTTCTTTCAATGGGTACTACATGGTGAGATGGGGTGTCGATTTAGAAAACTTGGAAGTGGTATATCGGGTCTATGTGGAAATTAATGCCTATTATTTTATATTTCCCATACAGAGGGCCAAATTCTGCTAAATTACAACGGTTGACATTCGATTTTGATTCAGTTAAAGTTCGTTTCCAATCCAATTCAAATTTTACTAAAAACGGTATTCCACTAAATAATCGAAACCGAACCACGATTGGATTATTATGATTAGATTGTAATCGTTGTTGCCCTTGGCAACCGAAACATCGATCGTTCATAGTTGTCAGATATATTAGTGGAATACGAAAACGTGCAAAAGTCGTCATTCAGCTGCGATCCTATTGTAATCTAATCAAAATTGATTAGTGGAATTGGCCCCCTAATAAAAAAAACAGTTGTAAAAAATGTATGCTTGTTTGGCCACAATATCATTTTGTTGAAAAGTTGATTGCTATTTATACTTACTTTATAAGCTAAAATGAAAAAAAAAAACTGAACTTTCTATGGTGCTACAAAGATGGTTCTAACTTCTAATTTAAGCCTGTCTTGATGCATTTGCGTTCATCCTAATTTCACTCAGTTTTTTCAGGGCTCAGGCATGTTCCCTTAGCAGCCTAGGTTAGGAGGTAGCCCTTTCATGATTGTGTTTATTGTATCTTTTTTATTATTTTCCTCTTTAATATTCAATACGTATATTAAATAACTTATTCGAACATGGAATTTACCGCTTTCTACCAGGGTGGCTTTTTTGAAAGAGCAATCAACGATTTCTACGCTCAGATCACCGACAAATGTACGTCCGCACGACATCTAGACTAGCTATATATCTTTGTACAGGAATTCTTTTAATGTCGGACCCATGCCGCTCTGCAGGGGACAGCCTATAATTGGTTAAATCACTTAGCTTAGCCCAAAGCCAGTTCTGTTTGCTAGTAAGGAACACATATATGGACATACATACACGGCTTTATGTACCGGTGTTTATGTGTATATTGATTGCAGGTGAAGGAGTCTAGAGATAGGTAAAGACTGATTCAAAAATATTTATAGGTAAATCTAAAAATCTTTCGGTGTGTTACAACAGCTGTATTTTTTTTTATGGTTATGATTGGCTTGTATTTGACCATAATGATGTGGTCGAAGGTTGTAGGCACACTAGCCTTAAAGAGATGTGTCGAGGAGTTTGCCAGCAGATTTTCAGCTCCAGCTTGGTAGCCGGCCAGGTGGGTACTTCAAAGTAGCTTACCACCATACCTACTAGTTCCTCTCTATGTTTTTCTACACTGAAACAAAAGATATTACTTTTATTTAATTTGCAATAGACAGATGTTTTATAATTAAATTGAATAACCTAATACACCTACTTAAACTAAGGTCGATGTTCACCGAATAGAAGGTCGGCGTTTACGATGTCTTCTTCCTACAAACATTCTTGGTAAACGCCCAATTATAATTTATCGGACCGTTTTCATGTCAGCGAACATCACATGAGTCATATTTACAAATTGAAAAACAATGTAGATTATAAATAAATAATATTAAAGAATAAATTAAAACTAAAGCTTTAATATTTTAAAAAAACAAAGCCAATAGGTACCCTATATCAAAAGAATCGACGTAGCTACACTACAAACTTACGCCGTAGTGTAATAACCTCTCATATAAAACCAGTTAAAATTAAATGAAACCATCCAACCACAATACGTCATCCGCAAAACAAACCAATATACCCCAATAAACAATCGAGTTACAATCACAGAATCGAATCGAATCGCAAACCATCGATATAACGTCATTGTAGGAACTCGCCACTCCGGCTCCTCGCTATCCGCCATTCTGCGCCATTTATCGCCACCCCGCCGCCATTTCTCGCCATAATGGCACTTAATGAGCATTTAAGACGCTGCCCGAGAGCTCTACGATTGTTTTATAGTTGTAATTAAACCGCACTGATCTATAGATCTCGTAGATCCAAGTGTAAACAGCTGTGTAAATTGATTTTTACCCACGTACTAGTATCTGTGCCAGTAATGGTGTCGTTTATTTAACTTATTAATGTTGTTATCAGTTGGGATATATTGCGTGTTTCAACGAATTACAAGGTTCATCTTTCTATAGTAGAATGATGTTGTAACAGCTTTCCGTATTTGTATCAGCAAGGATTATCTAATAATAAAGCTGAAGAGTTTGTTTGTTTGATAGCGCTAATTACCGGAGTTACTGGTCAGATTTGAAAAAATCTTCCAAATTAACGATTTCGATTCCCGGCACAGAAAATTTATTTTTTAAAAATCCAAGTATACAGTTTTATTTTTTATCAAAATCGAGCCCGAGACTCCTTTCAGCATTTTTCGCTATTCCTTATACCTATACTTTAGCATTTGTTCTATCACGCCCATGTGAATAATACATCCTGTATAATTATGAACCTTTCGTAAAAATTCTATAATACGGATAGACAGACGCGGAAAGCGACTGTTTTATAATAATCAAAGGCTATAAGTAAAAATTTTCATCTCAACAAACTGCTAGCTTCTCAAAAGCCTTTAAAAAATTAATCCGTGCACACACAGGCGACTGGCGACCGGCGACTATATTTCACAGGCGTCTCGTATGAAACAGTAGTAACCTGCACAAAATATCAATTGGGGCCGCGATGTCGTTTTTTATAGCGAGCTCTGTAAAACATCGGAGTCGCGTGTGTACTGGCCTTATGTGAGCCAGGCACGCGACGGTACAGGCGCAACTAAAAGTGATTTAGCTTAATTTTTCTGGCAGCCAATATTAGCTCATAATACGCGCCATTTGTGGGAATAGAATCGTTTTATGTTTTCCTTTACAATTTATATTTGGTGTTGTTTCTAACTAGGTTGGTACTGTGGTTTGGTTCGGTTCGAAATTCAAATATTGCGTTTTTTTTATAATTCAACAAATCATTCCATATTTAAAAACATCTAAAATGCTGTTACTGAACTATTATTATGCAATTTTACATGTATGGTATTTCTTATTACTGTACTTTCTTAAATAATTATTTGTGTAAATAATTATGTATAAGGCTTATGTTAGATTTATGAACAGAATTGATTGCAAACAATATGTAATGACCACTTATCATGAATATGTAGAACTGCTTTTTATACAGGGTGGTTTGGTTGGGTACAGTAGGAGTAGGCCAAACAGGCGTTGAAGAATTACTATATATTATTATTTCTTATAAAAGCCGTAAAAAAGAAATTTAGAATGAAAAACAAAAACATTATGTATATTAAGTTTAGTATAGTAATGAAATAAAGGTACCTAATATAGGTATATAAGTTATAATGTGTGCTATCAATATTATACTTATAACAGATTTGTGTAAAGTATAATCTAGATTCTAGATATATTTGAAGAACCTTGAGGAATATCAAATTATTTTATGTATTCGTGTGTTTGTTTCATTATGTTTTCAAGCCAACTCAACCAATCTTCATTATATTTGACATTAGTAGAAAAGTATAGTGTAGATTTCTCAAAAGAACATTAGATTTATCAATATACTACCTACTTTATTTTGCCTCTGCAATTTAATAACATTTTTTTTCACGACACCTGGAGCTTATTTAATAAAATACTTGTAAATATACTTATATATCTAATCTATATAAACCTTGGCGTATAGTAGTGTTGTGTCTTAACAGAACAAATAGATGCTGAGTGGAAATCAATCCCCAAGACCTGGAGCCCAATTCTCGCGCGGGTAGAGATCATCTCTAATCAGAGATTATCTCTAATCATGAATGTCTATGAAAAATCTCACCAAAATGTCTACTGAATCAAAAAACTGCATTCTCAGTTACAATAGAGATTATTTCCTTCGACTTAGCTGTAGACATCAAAATAACACGTTCCGTTTTATCGATTATGGTAACGTATAATCGAGAAACGTAGTAACTACCGATTTATAAAGTTTAAAAATATGAACATAGTGTAAAAATAACATATATTACTTCAAATACTTAATTCATCAATCAATAGTGTACCTAAACTACAAAAGTTTAAAAAAATAACTTTACAAGTATGCAACTAAGAGAAAAGTTTACTCGCGTGAAATGAAATTATGTTGCGTCGATCTAAAGGTTTGACACATTCTCAATAGATGGCGCTATATCTTATATTTAAATTCTAAAATAAAAATTTAAAAAATAAATATTTTGCACGTAGATAGACTATAATAATAATATTATTATGGAGAATATAGGGCACTTTTTCGGAAATTATTTACCATTATATTTTAACACAAAAAAATGATAATTTAATCTAATCGGAGTTCTATAGTTACAAATTTTATTATTAAAATTGAAATATATTTTATACATTTACGTTCTTGATAACAATGACAAATAAAATTTGAAGTCAGTAACGTTTTATCCAATTTGTCATTCGACATCGAAATCTCTACAGCTCCGGACCATCCGTTGCATCTCGAACGAAACTGATTCGACATTTCTCTTGCGTGACATCCCGAGAATACGAAAAATTGATTTTATTAGAGATTCGCCATCTTGTTTTGACATATCTCGAATTAGAGATCATCTCTACAGCGTGAGAATTGGCCTCCTGTTCTTTTTACTATGACGTAGAGATTTGACCGAAATCTCACCGTGGTCAATGACGTACCATGGATATTTACATATTCAGGATATTTAAATCTAACCAACTAAGTAGCCCTTAATAGGCTAGATGACAGTGTCAAAAATAAATGACCAAACACTAACCAATGCATAAAACATCTGAAAACACGCGGAAACATCAAATATGTTGTACATTTAATGCTTTCTATGATTTTTAATTACCAGTAGAACCACTAAGAGTAGATCATTTGATGCTGTGAAACGATGACGTCATAGCTTAGTATTTCATACAATATTCCATATAAACTATCGTTTTGACATTTATTAAAGAGTAGCTGATTTGATAAGTCAGTCATCTACCCTATTATCGCTACAATAGATTGCATAAAACAGCATCAACACTTGTCTACACGCCTATACAAAAACCCTTTTATATTATTTTTAAAGGCATCGCCTCAGCCACGAATGATCGAATGTTACAAATCCATGTTATACATTTAAAGTTATCCGATAGTGTATAGTGTAATTTGTTAACTATTCCGAAAACGCGGGCCGAGTTTATTTTGCATTACGTGCTTGTAGGAGCTCGGTTACCGTTGTTTGTTACCAAATAATTTGTTAGAATTCACGCCATTACTTTGTATATAAAGTTTTGTGTATGGTTCCGGTTCCGAATTCTGTTTATCAGATGGAATTGCAAAACTCTACATCGGGGATTTTATTGACTGCAAAGTTTATTTTTAGTAGCTGTTTCCCGCGGCTTCATTCGCGTTTCCGGGATAAAAAGTAGACCGTCAAAAATAATGTAGCCTCCTATCAGTGAAAGAATTTTTCGTATCCAAAGAGCCTTCACTTTGAAAGGCCTACGCACATGATGTTTTGTTTGCTATTTGAATATGTATATTTGACAGATTCTCTATACAAATGTCATATAACCATATTTAACCCGTGGGTTAGTGCTATACGACGTTAGTGCAATTGAGCTTAAAGGGTTAAAAACCAAGGGGCGAAAGCTAGTGACGTCATACGTGCTTTATGACACCAGCACACGTATTAATTACCGCATATTAAGGCGATATCTGCACCATAATTAATTAAATACTAAATATAAATCGTCACATGTCCATACGGCGTAAAAGTTAAAAAGTGCAATTTAACGCCACAACAGAATGTCGTGTTGTGCCTACATAAAACGCGGCGAGGGGCTTAAAACTAATTATTTTTATTTAATTTTATTTATTGAGAGATCCAACACGCGAGAATCGAACCCGCTCTCACGGCGGGAGTCGCCAAACCAGTTACGCATAATAAAGGCAAAAATTTGTTGTTGTGGTACGCCACGTGTGCGTTTTCATGCGAAAGTTTATGTAAAATATTCTGTTTCATGAAAAATTACTCCATTGTATTTTTATTATTGTAAGTTTCTTTCTTCTCTACCGAATGAAAAACAGTTAGTTTTTTTATTGTTTTCCTTATTTATAATTATTGTAAAATTAACTTTAAAGTTTAATTCATACAATTAAGAATAAGAATCCAGAAAGATCACTAATGTATTAAAAAAATATTATGCTTTTAAAATAAATGTTCATTTAAAATCAGTGCAAAAAATATTTATGAAACCGTAACCAGATTGCCTTATTCGCAATTTGCACTCCATAAAACTAAACAGTATCAGCTATTTATAGTTTACCATTTTAAACTTTACATCAATGATTATAAGGTTGTAAATAGCACTGAGGATTAACAATAACGAGGCATCTTGCGCGGACGCATGTACTTTTATTACTAGAATAAACTTAATATCCAAGATTTGTTGCTGCATTAATTAATCATAGGATTTTATTACAAATATAAACTTCGCTTTTTATTCAAAGCTCCAGTGAATTATGATTCGATGTGATAAATTAGGAGAATTCGTTTGAAATTTTAATTATCGTCAATGAATTCCGAATGCCGAACTTTAGGCTTGACAGATGACATTCTCGGCCGCCGACGATCTATAGCTTTATCTTATTTGGATATTTTTTATTGAGTTAGCTTAAATTATGCCTAGGGAGGTAACACATACAGCCTTGAAAAAATAACTGGGTTAAGCACAGCTTTTCTTTCTTTCTCTATTATAAATAATTTTAACTCTTTATTGCATCACATAAGGTTACATTTGGCGTCTAACCTGCCGAAAAGACCAAGTCAAAGTCTTAGAAGACGCTTGCCATGAAGAACTCTTTTCACTCTTACCTTCTAAGGCTCTGGACTGTTGTGCAGGCTATACCTATTTTAACAGAGCATATCGTTCTTTTGCTCAAAGATTAGGTCCACGAAGTACCGAATTACCGTATTTTTTTGTCCGTGAGTAGGTCAAAATATCACAGTTAAACTTATTATAGTGTTTGTGTGGTTGCCAGAGCTCAAAATCACGCGTGAAAATAATATACGCATGCTCCCGCCATGGTTTCCCCTGTTTAAGTCTAAGTACTTCCCGTATCTATCTAGCTATATTTGCGGATAGGTACCTATTATGTATTCTAAGTACTTAGTTAAAATGTGCTGGTTGTAGATACGTAACGAATCGCGGCCGGCGGGGCTGCAGCTAAAAAGTAACTTCCTTTAGCTTGTGTAAGTGTACAAGTTGCTACTTTGACATTGATTATAAATCTATTGGAGAAGGCATACTTGATATTATAAACGCGAAAGCAGCTCTGTCTCTGCCTTTTTTTACGCGATTAAATTTTGCACGCGTAAAGCCGTATAAGGTTCAGAGATATGAAATGGTATTTGCAATTTTAAAAGTGTGGTACTAAGTTTTAAAGACAGGTAAGTATATGGTAAGAAGAAACTGACTGGTTGACTGATCGATCAACACAGCTCAAACCACTGGACAGATCAGGCTGAAATTTGGCAAACAGATAGCTATTATGACGTAGACATGCGCTATGAAAGGATTTTTGAAAATTCAACCCCTAAGGGGTTAAAATAGGGGATCATGGGTGAAACCGCGGGGCGGAAAGCTAGTGTATACATAGATTAATCTGTAGCCATACCCTGAGTCACTAAGCACTAAATTACAACTCATAGGCGCTTGAAATTGACATATTCCTTATATAAATTCAAACTGCCATTACAGACACAGTCCATGAAGCATAGATGTCAAAATACCACATCCAAAACACGCATATTTTCTATGATTCCGAACCTGCATTACCAATTGGCTACGCGCGACGCGTACCGGCCGGCAACTGCCAATAATACCATTATACTAATTGCGATCATGGCTGATGCATAGCAACCTGCGAAATGCAGCTGTGTGCCTTTCATCGCGATCTGTTCAGCAATTTCGGCATGAAAAGGTGACGTACAGAGCTATTTTCACTTAGGGATTACAATACAGACTCAGAACAAACAGACTTGTTCTTGCACACAAATGCTTGTTGTGGATGAGAATCGAACCCACGACCTGCTACGTCTACTGTTTACTTGTAATAGGTGTAGTACTTTACGTGTAGTAGATAGGTACATAATATTTTTCCTACTCTAAGAGTGATGACTTCTTGGGATGAAGATAACTAGTATACTTAACAGTTATTTGGATTCAATAGTACAATCAAAGCTTAGTTATGGGATCAGATAGCCGTGTGTGAATAATATCCCAGGAAATTCTAAAATATTTAAACGAGAATTCTTGTAGGTATATATATATATATATATATTATATAATCTGAGTCTCGGAAACGGCTCCAACGATTTTCATGAAATTTAGTATGTAGGGGTTTCGAGGGCGATAAATCGATCTAGATAGGTTTCTTTTGTACAAAACGTCGTTTAAAAAAAACGAGATAAGCTACATTATTGTTATTCTATAAAACGGGTGAACCCAAGGAGTAAAAGATAGGTCTAATTAAAGATATTTTCAATTTGATTTAATTTGTCTTTTCATAAAAAGATTTAAAACCTGTAAACCTCATAAATATTAAATAATAAAATAAATAAATAAATATCCTTGGACATTCTTCACAAATGGTTAACTGATCCCAAACTAAGCAGAGCTTGTACTATGGAAACCAGATAACTAATATACTACACATACTGCTTTTTTTTTTGTAAATACATACTTATATAGATAATTACACCCAGACACAGGACAAACAGACATGTTCATGCACACAAATGTTTGTCCTGGATGGGACCCACGACCAGCGGCGCTACAGGTAGTGTCTTAACCAACTGCGCCAACTGGCATATTGAATGAACCCGTCAACCTGTGGTTTCGTACACCATTATTATCATATTATCTTATGAAAATATAATAACACGTAATGTATGTTATTTACTTGCTTATGTTAGTTAATTATGTAAGTTATGTTTAAGCATATCGTCTGACATGTCGTTTCAGTGGAAATTATTTACTGACGAGTAATAGAGGTACAATTATAGAATTTCTAACTCCGACGGCGAGTTGTTGGAGTTGAAAACTATTGATTGTGTACTGTTATTGATTTGTTAGATTAAACTTATTCCATGTTGGGTTTCTATTTAAATTTACATTTTATTTATATCACCGTACGTGTGCCGCTAAAAATATCTCTACACGAATTCTGATAATATTATAAATGCGATTTTGTACGTGTGTAAGTGTTTGTATGTTTGTTACTTCGTCGAGCTCAAACGGCTGAAGCAATTTTGATGAAATGTGGAACACATAGGCTACTTTTTATCCCTCGGGAACGCGGGTGACACTGCGAAGCAAAAAGTGAGTTTCACCACAAATTATTAAATAGTACTAAAGTTACAGATAGGAATCGAAGGTACAAATCCAAGGAACGCTTATACGCGTATTACTAAATTACTTATTTTTGTCAATTAAAACTCTTTATCATTGAAATAGAGACTATAATACTATAATTACTTGAGATATTGTAGCGTTCCTACAAGTCGGCCATACAAGTTAGTCTTGTATGGCCGATTCCATATCGTGAGATTCACTATAATTCAGTCAATATTTAAATATTTGAAATAAGATACAATGTCAAACTTCTTCTATTGAAAGAGAAATCGATTGAATTAAATTGGACATTAACGCAAAATTCTTTATTTAAGTATTCAGCGTAGGTATGACACTACAAAAAAAACTTGTCAACGCAAATTTTTGTTTTTAAAAATATCTTACGAATTCTACATACGTACGTTTGAACATGGTTTGAGAGACAATCAAATTGGAATTTGGAAACTCAAAAACCCTTATCAATATTCATTACATTCGAAAATCAAATTCTTCCCCAAAACTGTCGCAAATATTTTCTAAAGTATCTCATAAAATGTCCATAGTATTCGTTAGAATTCCCATTACAATACACGCTTTTCGAACAAGAATTTCTTTGTCACTATTGTGTTTATTTTCCGCTAATAATTAATTAGGCATACCATTTGGCCTGTTGCGTGAGCGAGACAGGCGCTGCTATTGTCTTTTTAGGGTTCCGTACCTCAAAAGGAAAAAAAACGGAACCCTTATCGTATAGGATACTCTCACTCGTACATGATAGGATCACTCGTGTGTCTGTCAAAACCAATTAGCTCCGAAAAAAACTGGACCGATTGAGTTGAAATTTGGTGGTAATATAAATCGGTGACCCAAACACGAATGTGCAACGTAAATAAATAAGTTGTATTATTTTTATTATTTATTTTTTGAAAATTTTTAGAATTTTGATGTTATTTAAGAAAACAGGTAAAAATTTACGATTCCCATACATAAATTACTGCGCCAAATAAAAAAAAAGAAAAGATAAGAATATAATAAGAAGATAAGAAGAAATAAATAAGAATATAATAGTACAAAAGTACTTTATTTACCTATAGATTACAGGAAAACTTATAAGAAGTCTATGGAAATTAAAGTAATATAGGAATTTACGGAACCCTCGGTGCGCGAGTCAGACTCGCACGTTTTTTTTTATTGTCATTAGTGGAACAACTAAAGCGGTTAATTGTTTAGTTTTTGTTGTTTTATCTACTTGTGATTCGAATTTGATATCGTTACGCTCATTATTATCGAAAAACGTAAACTCAGAGTTTTTTTTTCATTTTGACTATAATCTCCAAAGTAAGGAAGTGAGGATGTGTCGAAGGTGAACAAAAACGAAGAAAAACTCAAGATGAGGTTGGAATATACCACTTCCCCGTAATAAATTGACAACCATAAACTAAGACAGATTTAAATAATTTTGAATAATGTTTGTGAGAAGGAGATGTGACATAATTATAATTAGTTTAGTTTCAATGCCACAATATTTTATTTCAAACCAAAAGAGTCACTCAAAAATTTGAAAAATTTCGGGATTGTTGCTTTTACTGAGAAGAGCCGCCGGCGCCGCCGCGCCGGCTGTAAACTCAGCAATTACTCTTAATAAAGAGAAGTTATTCATTTTAGTCTCAGGGAGTATAAATTGCGTGCTTCAGTGGCAAATACTAGCTAAAATCTAATCTAATATTTGACAGTGTTTGATGTAGGTACTTAAACTACTTACCTTTTCGGAAATTAATAGTAGAAAACGTAACTTTAAAAATATATTTGATTTGGGTATAGATTTATTTGGGTTATATGGCTTTATGAGATAGTTTGTCAGGATAAAAGCTCCACTAAAACATTTTTTTTTTTTATGTGTAGTTAGGTAAGTATGTCGTCTTGGCAAAAGTCATTGAACAAAATTTATTAGTGTTGATGTACCTATAAAAGGTGTTGTACCTTGTATATCAATAAATATTAAATACTAGGGTCCGCCCCGCGGTTTCACCCGCGTTCCCGAGGGATCTTATGTTTTCCCGGGATAAAAAGTATCCTATGTGTTAATCTACGTTATAAACTGTGTTCCAAATTTCATCTAAATCCGTTCAGTAGTTTTTGCGTGAAAGAGTAACAAACATTTCGCATTTATAATATTAGTGGGATTGTTTAGGTACCTGGCACATATGCCAAATATGCCAAACATGCAATCATAAATAGCCAAGTGAAGTGCCAGCTGACATGTAATTAAAGACATTGTACTACCTATAGTGTAGTACAAGATCCTTAATTATAGGTAATTACTTGAAGTCATATTATCACCAATTTCAAAAATACTTCTATCTAAGTAATGTCGTAACTTGTTGATACCTACATAATAGGGCATTAACACACTTAGATTGACAAGTGATTGATTGATTAAGTGAAGCAATGATCGATTGCGCTAGTCTGCGCTAGGGTTTAAAGTAGGATCGTGCCACAGATAATTATGCTCTATGGTCGTGCTGACGAGTGCCTTAGATGTCTCCATCTGACGACAAAAAATGTTCCATGGTCATGAAGGCCTGAGAATGTAAATTTATTTGTGTAATGTAAGGTAAAACGGACTTTTTTGTAGTATAGATTCTAAAAATAATACGCTTTTAAAATTAGGTTCTGCAAATTGATTTTGTCACCCTAACGTATATGACAAATACGAAACTGAGTTTGTTTGTTTGTTACCTTTTCACGCCTAAACCACTGAACTGATTGCGTTGAAATTGGTACGTAGATAGCTTAGGATGCCCTAGGATATGGAGGACATATCCCAGGAACTTTTATCCTAGGAACTCGAGTGACAGGTGTACAGGGTATAAAGTAGAGACCTAAATAAAAAAAATTTAGGTACCTACGTGTGTTTACGGGTTACACAAAAATCTTTTTTTCACAACCACCATAAGAACAACCTTTTGCTTTTTGTTAAAGGAGAACTTAAAAAATAGTAAAACTAGACAAAAAATCTAATGTAATTGCAAATCTAGCATGAAATCACTTTGAGCTGTTAACGTAGCGTAGTGGAAGCCACAGTGAGATTGATTAAGTTGGTACTTTGCCAAGAAAAACGGGTCAACGTTTTTTAGCTATGTAATATAATATGCACTGAATTGTCTTTGCTAACAGTCGGGATAGTGTTACTATTCAAGCAAGCAGCTTTATAATATATCATCATGACATTAGAGTATATTTTAAATTCTTGTTCGTTTTTAAAGCGATGATAGCTCATTGGACGTCATTTTTCACGACATCACTAACACTAAGTCATTAGCATTATCATCATTGTAGCATTTGGTGGTGGTAACCTTGAGCGGCGTAGGAAAATATCGTGAAACTATAGCATGGTGATAGAGTAGTTTGCAGTAGGTAGGTACTCGTACCTACCAGCCTGGTTGGCTTTGGACGCCAAGTTGAAAATCTGTCGGCAAGCTCTTTCCGGTGTGTTCCGACGTCTGTACTTGAGAACCAGTTTCTAAGCTTTGTGTGCTTACCACCATCCGCCACATCATGACAACGGTAAGATTGTGGTCAAATACAGGCCTATACATATAAATAATCTTTGTAAGATTTAAGTAGGCTAAGTTACCCTCGAAGCATACAGTCTCACTTGATGTTAGTACGGTTTCGTTCCTCGGACAATTAGGTCAAGGCATCTGTTCCTGACAGCAATGTAGACTTACGGATTTGGTGCCATGTCTCTAAGCCTAGTGACCCCTAAATAGGAAGGTAGCAGTGTATTTACTGTCCCTTTTTGCTTGAGTAGATAAACGGTGCCTGAGATTTTTATTCTTGTAAAATATATTCTAGTTTCGGATCAAGATTCTTCAAAAGGGTGTGAGATTTTTGCAACGCGCAAGTGTTACACCGGTGGGGTAACCATGTAACTTTGTTGCATTCAATTTCAATCATAAAGTCTTTTCAAATACAATGTCGAAAATGTTTACTATTTGAATGTAGAGTTACCTACGAACACCTAAAAAGTTATCAGAAAATCGCTATTTTTAACCGGTTTTAATTGATATTACAACTGACTGCAACAAATTTACGTGATTACCCCACTGTTTTTGAAAGTATCTAGGCTAAAGGCTGAATAAGACTAAAGTAATCGCTTACTATCAGACTTACTACCAAAGTATTATAAAAGATATATTTTTGCTATAGGTAAGAGCAAAAAACTCAAATTAGATGGATATCAGAGTATCTAAAATACGATAAACATTTATTGAACACACAAAAAATACTAACAAATAGAGCTAGGTAGGTAGATATAAGTATAATTTAATTTACTAGTCTACTAAATTAGTAAATATGGAGCTTTTAGAAAAAAATATCTTAGGTTTTTCTCGTAAACAGCGCCTTTTACTAGTTCTTTTACTCAACGAGAATTAAAATAGACATGCATTTATTTTTTACTCAAAACATGTCAAAGTCAATATTATATGAAGCTGACTGGAAAAAAGTGTTATAAAGTAACATAAGGTTACCTTTAGTAACCTTTTTCATAATGGAGTTTAGAAATAAGCTCTAAAAAGCAAACACTAAATATAAAAACCAAAATATATACTTTATAGTAAACAGAGAAGTTTACGTTCTCAGTTTATCAATAGTCGCTCGCGTGTGGTGTTTTTTGCGCGTACCATTGCATTTCACGAATAACTGTGCAGCCGAGTCGGTCGGTCCAACTTGCATGCTTCCCAATTAGTACAGCTATTCTTTGGTACAGCATAGCTTGATGTTATAAATCAGGAGCATTAAATATTTTCCATATCTCATCCAGCAGATAAGGGTTTTTTGGGTGGCGAATAAAAGCTCAGATGCATAATTCTACTAATATTACCTATATAAATGCGAAAGTTTGTGAGTATGGACGTATGGATGTTTGTTATTTTTTCACGGAAAAACTACTAAACGGATTCGGATGAAACTTGGCATATAGATAGATCATACCCTGGAATAACTTATAGGCTACTTTTTATTGCGGGAAGACATAAGATACCACGGGAACGCGGGTGAAACCGCGGGGTGGAAGCTAGTAAATCATATAGGTAGTTTATTCAATATGTCTTAAAGATATAAAGCTATCTGTATGCTAAATTTCAGTCCGATCCATCAAGTGGTTTCAACTGTGCGTTGATAGAGTTCAGTCACCTAGTCACACTTTTCCTTATATATAATTATCTTTTGGTTTGGTAAATCACGTTGTTTGTTATACATAGTATAACGTTAATACCTACATGCTACAAGACAAGATACTCCTAAAAGTATCTATTAAATTCCCAATTTTTAGTAGAATATACGCAATTTAACAATAAAAATGGTACCGAGACAGTAATTTCCTTCGTTCATATTCGTATAATGAACGCTCCTTCGATCCTTCCTCTGATTTGAATCTAATTTAGCTCTCCTCTCCCTAGATATACTTGTGAATACGAATGCTTAAGGTGTTTCATACAAAGCGTCTAATCTAGTTGCGAATCGCACTCATAGAATATCTATGTATATTTTTGTTCGTAAACTCGCTAGATAGACTGATGATTCCTAAAACCTGCAGGGTGGATGCGGAAAGCGAAAGATCGGAAGATGTGGGTACTATTTTATTAAGAATGACCTATGTCCAGTGGAAGTCTATAGGCTAATGATAATGATATTTATTTAATGATTTAGGTAAGATTTATCTAATGTTAAAAATAATAATAACAAAAACATCGCGCTATTCTTATTTTTTATGTTTATGAAAAAACCGGCCAAGTGCGTGTTGTACTTTGCATATTTAGGGTTACGTACCAAATGTACTGATGGTAGAGTAAATTGTAACTTTCTACGCATAAACTGAAAAAATGATTTTTGAGTTTGAGTTTGAAATTATACAATATAAGTTGTTTGTAATAGAAAAATAAGGGAATAATATTATATTGTTATTTTTTTTAATAAAATATACGTAATAAACATTATCACCAAATTTCAAATTCACAGTTCAATGGCAAGTTAAAAATTCTACGGAAAACAAAAAAAACTGACTATGAGTTTGATATTAAGACAGCAAACGAACTAGATGGTAAAGTGCAGATGTCAAGACAGAGACCAGTAAATATTTTTAGAGACAAAGAATTTACAGTAATTAGTTTTACTCAATAAATCAGAATAACTAGATATCTGTGTCTGAGACTCAGCCCATATTTCCGCATTTTCACAGCAACTTTGTAATCAAGCAACATCAGATTTTCCCGCTTATAAAATAACTTTTTACAGCAGTCAGTATGAAAAGACTTTACCATGCACAGACAGCCAGGAGAGATCGATCAAATTGCAAGCTGTAACTTAGGGATGTGCCAGTATCTTAATATATACCTACAGTCATCATATCTTTGTCAGCAGTCAGCAGTCAGCAGTCTGTAGTCAGCTTATTGATTGAGTAGTATAATAGCTGACCGCGTCGCATCACATCCTTCTTACTTACCGTTCTTTTTTTTGCTCGGCTCCTAAGGATCGAAGCCTTCCTTAATAAATGTCAATTGCAAAAATAATTTTTCAAATGCGATTTTTAGCTCTTGAGATTAGCGCGTTCAAACAAACTTTTTAGCTTTATCATAACTGTCCCCGCGGTTTCAGGGAAAAAGTAAGCAGTAAAAAGTAGCCTATAACCTTCGGGCATAATGTAGCTTCTTATAAGTAAACGAATTTTTCGATTCTGACCATTACACCATTCCAGGATTTTATTCGAATTTTTGTAAAATTTTCGTGACTGAACTTAAATTGAAAATCACACATTTACAGTCTATTCAGTCGTCCAAATGCTACATTAACCATTAGAAATAATGCCATATTCTACAAAAAAACCCTTAAAACGGCTTTTGTCTGGAGTCTGGACGCATTCACCCTAAATGGCTTTTTTGTAATCGCAAAAAGAGAAGTTTTGTAAAAAGAATCCTATTGGGCACTTTTCCTTCATTCGTTTTCTCGGAGCCAGCGATTTTGTCCGAGAGATAACGTTTTGACCCACTGTGCAATTACACACTGAATGGAGACGCGTAAATCATGTTAGATAGGTATGTAGGACTTTTACGTTGCGTTCATGGAGTTTTTGACTGCGTAGAAGTAATGACCTTTGAATCTATTTTAGTCGATTTCTGTTATGATCCAATAAAGTAGTCGACTTTTGAATAAAGAGCGCTTCATTTCTATTCATCCTTTGTTGTATAAATTAATGATCAAATTAATTTACTCATTTGAATTTAAAACACTAATTTAAATTCGATTAGTGGATTCTATAGTTTTATGAATTTTACTAATTAATATCTATTGCCAGCATTTATTATTCAGCATTCATTTACCAATTAGAAAGGAATAGTTCGATAAAAAAGACTTGCTTAGCGAAATCCTTTCAGGCAACATTTAAATAGGTCTTTGTCTTTTGCTCTAAAAATTAGAAGGATGAATAGCTTTTAGGTATATACAATTAGCCGTGACTACATTTAAACCTAGAAATGGGCATAGAAGCTATAATCTAAAGGCCGTCATTGCAAACACAGCCTTATCTATAGAGGGCGCTATCTCCGCACGCCCCGGGGCCATTTAACTCGATTGATGACGTCACTATGTTCCTTTCACGGCCACATTTAGTGTACGTGAGGTATCCCTTATGTCGCCAGTCGAATGTCTACATAAATTTCTCAGGAACACTTTCTTGGTTCTAGAAAGTACTTACTATTGCTTCAAATTGGAACAATTGCTTTTTTTGTTTATTGTAAGCAGGTGTAGTATTATGAGAAGGCTCAATGTCACCCAAAGAGCAATGGAGAGGGCTATGCTCGGAGTTTCCCTGCGGGATCGAATCAGAAATGATGAGATCCGTAGGCGAACCAAAGTAACCGACATAGCTCAAATTGCCAAACTGAAGTGGCAGTGGGCGAGGCACATCGCTCGTAGAGCCGACGGCCGTTGGGGCAGAAAGGCGACCACGAACCGGAAGACGCAGCGTGGACAGGCCCCCCACAAGGTGGACCGACGACCTTGTGAGGGTCGCGGGAAACCGCTGGTCGCGGGTAGCGCAAGACCGGCCATCGTGGAGATCCTTGGGGGAGGCCTTTGTCCAGCAGTGGACATCTTTCGGCTAATATGATTGCAAATTCGTGTATAACCCCTGTTATGCATCAGTATTACTACTAGTATTTTTATTCTATAAATAAATAAATATCCTGGGACATTCTTCACACATGGTTAACTGATCCCAAACTAAGTAGAGCTTGTACTATGGAAACCAGATAACTAATATACTACTTATACTACTTTTTTTTTTGTAAATACATACTTATATAGATAATTACACCCAGAATCAGGACAAACAGACATGTTCATGCACACAAATGTTTGTCCTGGATGGGAATCGAACTCACGACCAGCGGCGCTACAGGTAGTGTTTTAACCAACTGTGCCAACTGGCTTGTCCTACTAATATTATAAATGCAAAAGTTTGCGAGGATGTATGTATAGTTATCGATGTAGGGATGTTTGATACTATTTCACGTAAAAACTACTGAACGGATTTGGAACATACTTGGCACATAGATAGATCATATTCATACTGGAATAACATAAAATCTCTCGAGAACGTGGTTGAAACCGCGGGGCCGAAGATAGTTTATAATAAATCGTACAAATATGTACACTCCCTTAACAGAAAGCCGTCTCTATTGACAGAATTACGTATAGTGTGACCGCTATATTCATACGATATCGTATTACATGCCACACAAAAGTCCACTCTATGTTATTAGACTAGATTATGTTAGCTGTTCTTTGCTGTAAATAGACTGGTTGGAGTAAACAGAATGGCTAATTTCGTTTGCAAAGATGGGGTACGTTCATAATATTAGTATGTAGGTAGGTTTTGTAGTAATATCTACTGCATATGAGTATTTATCCAAAGGTCCTAAGTAGTACATACAAACGGAATGATTTAACTACGTTGCATTCACACGCAGACATTAGTCGATATCAGAGGAACTATTAAGAGTACTGTTATGCTCTAACGTTGCGGGCGGCGAGCGACGATACTTACAGGAAGTGTGTGAGTGCGCGTTCTTTACATATTTAGTAAAAGTATTCTTTGTAATAATGTAAAAGAGGAAATAGGACAAAAACTTTTCAATAGTCGATTTTAGAGTTGAGTTTCTTTGCTCATAGCAAACAATGTGTACCAAATAGAATTAAAAATATAGAAGTATTTTGAAACTTTTCCAGTAATTCTACAAATACTATAATACTATAGATTGGTATATCTAGTACCTATAACAAGTTTCTGTGCGGAATACGAAGCATCGTACTTTATTAGATGTTTTACTTTACTCTTGTTATATTTGTAGTTTTACTTGTACTGTGTCATAGCTTAGATAATACAGCTTCTCTATTGTATCTTTTTTTCAGGAGAAGTAGATTATGTCCTATTCCTTCTCTGTACATGCAGTCAGATTGCGGAATTCAATTCCGCCTAACATATATAATTTAGGTAGGGGTAGGGTAGGTAGGTCCCAGTTTTTTTAAATTCGTCCTGTCCTGAGAATTTACCGTGCATTACTTATTACTTTGAATTTCTTAGTTTTTAAGACAGTCTATTTGTTTTTATGTATTTCTTTCTTCTGTTACACACTGTGTCTACGTTTTTACAATCGCAGGGCTGCTGGATGAAATTTCTATTAGAAATAAGCAGTCACTTTGAGCCTTTGTATCCTTTTCTCTTTACTTGTGTGTGTGTACAATGTACATAAATACCACAATCTCACCGTGGTCTGTCATGATGTGCGCGAAGACGAAGCCTATAAGGGAACTGAGGCTCTCAAGCGCTGCTGTCGGAACACACCGTTAGGTTATTTTCAGAAGGTGGATCGGTAGCCTGCTAGGAGGGTATTACAAAGTACCATATCAGCGTACTATGGTTGCCTCACGATGTTTTCCTTCACCGAAAGCTCACGATCATTGTAGGATTCGAAACCGCGATCTTGATATTCTATTGGGTTATATATTTAACTAGCGACCCGCCCCGGCTTCACACCGTTTTCTTGGCTTTTCTGTACTATAATATGCATGTATCATACATATAAACCTTCACCTTGAATCACTCCATCTATTGCTGAAAACGGCATTAAAATCTGTCGAGTAGTTTAAAAGATCTAAGCGAACAGACAGCGGAAGCGATTTTATACTATATTATGTAAAGATTGAGATATCTGTATATTATTAAGCTGTGACGTACCGTTCTAAATTGACAAAGTTATCGTTTAAAAGCCAGAAAATAAAATTGTTTCGACTAAGTGCAGCTCTTTCCCTGGTTGGTTGCTTGTTTACTTTGAATATTATTCACAATACTAATAATGTTCAGTTTTTATTGTCTTTATTTTCATTGTATTATCAACTTGTCATATCCCGTGGCTCCTCCCGCGAGACAGTAACGTGACAATTGATATAATATGAGAAAAGATGATTCTAAATTCGTGAATATGCCCCTTTTTTAGTCCATCCAAATAACTTGAAAATATCAATATACCTATATTCTGTGATGTAATAGTAAGGGAAGAATTGTCATACTTTTTAAAAATGTATCTGTATATAAGTATCTATACTATATAGCGGTCGGTAACCTTTTGGCAGACAAGGGCCACATTGTGGCAAAATGAGGTAGAGGCGGAACACACTTGATCATAATTTTTAATAGATAGGTATATATTTATATATATAGGGTTACTTTTTAATCTGTAGGTACTGGTACCTATATTTTCAGGGATTATCAGCTGATATGATGATGAATTAAACTCACATACATACCAACTAACATGAACCCTGAAAATATTACACTCCTCCTTTGGACAGTCATGTAATAACCTCTGTGCATAGTGGTTTATAGATAAAAAAAGGTTAGAAATAACCTGGAATCTAGATGTAGACAGAGGTTTTTTACTGTGCCAATTATATCCAGACCGCCAATAAATAAGCGGAATAAAAGCTGGTCACAAATAAACATGTTACAAAATAATTCTATAGGTATTTTATTTACAAATACATGGGTACTAAACTTCAACAAGTCTAATTTCTCGATACGTACCTATTTACATTTTTAATGGCGCTGGGACAGACAATGTGAAATTGCTTTAAAAATTTAACAATAGAAACATGATATGAACTCCGATCAAAGATATACAAGACTAGGTTTCACCTCGCTTGATATACCGTACTAGCTGTCCCCCGCGGTTTCACTCGGGTTCCTGGGATAAAAATTATCTATATACATATTATCTTAGTGCCAAATTTGGCGTGAAAAGTTAACAAACATACAAACAAACAGAGTTACTTTCGCATTTATAATAGGTATAAGCGATGAAATATTTTATTAACTTTAGGTAGGTATATATGCTTTTACAAATCTCTTCTTCTTCAGCCTATTCCCACCCAATGCTGAGTGTAGGCCTCTTCTAATGCACTCCATTCTACACGATCTTGGGCTTTCCTCATCCAGTCCCTTCCCACCACCTTGACCAGGTCATCGGTCCATCTTGCAGGTTGTCTCCCAACATGTCTCCGTCCCGTTCTAGGTCTCCACTGTAGCACATTCTTGCCCCACCTAGAGTCATCTCTGCGGCAAATGTGGCCTGCACACTTCCACTTTCTTCGAGCGATTATTTTGGCTACGTCAGACAGTTTGGATCTTCTACGGATTTCTGTGTTTCTGACACGGTCACGTAGTGAAATCCCTACATAGCACGCTGCAAATCAACAAATTAAAATTTACAAGTCTATAGAGTTACAAATATCTACAGAAAATATTTATTACAATAATAGTACAAGCTCTGCGTAGTTTGAGGTCAAATGACTGTTTTGTGCAAATGTTCCGGGATATTATTATTGGTACGTTTTAAGCGCTGACCTAATCTAGATATATCGTTGATCGATGTACAAGCGACATCGGTCGGAAGTGGGTAATTTCTTTGGTGAATCGTCAATATTTCTTATGACAATAATACCACTAAATTACCTAAATTAATAACAGTCACGGAATGCTCCGTTTGTTATGTAATATCCGTTAAAATATTGTTTGTTGTCTTTATTTTAATTCAAACATTGTAGGTAGATAATTGTCAGTTTTCTTTTTATACATGTTTAATTCTCAGTAACTGCAAATCGTGTCAGCTTGGAATTTGATATGTTTAATGAAAATTGTGAAATAAATCTGATTGATAAATTATGGTGCCGATTCAGTTGTTTACGAACATAACTAGTATTGGTCAAGTCACCTTGTTTGTCTTTCAAGTTACCCTTATTGAAAAGAGATAGAATATTTTTAATGCAGTCACTTTAGTTCATGCCGTCGTAATGGACGAGTAAATAGTCGTGACCAATAAAGATCGCGCTTAAATTCACGTTGAAATAAGTGATCGGACTAAATTGACAGGACTAAAATATCATATATTAGAAAGAGATATAGTGAAATTAAATTTGTTTAGTTCGTAAACAACAGAATCGCGTCTTATATCTATATAATAATCTGATTAATTAATTATTAAAATGTTTACAAGTTACTTACCAGCATTTTATAAACTTTTTACATAGCATTCAAAACATGGCTAGTTATAAAAATAAATGGTATTACAAAATAAACTATTAAATTATGTTGGTTATATTTATTCCGAGCGAGTCAAACTTGCTCTTGCACGATTTTTATTTTAGTTTATAGCGTAGGCAACATTTTGCAGTTAATGTAAATCGGCGGAGGTAACTAATTCTAACCTGACACAAGTTTACGCGTAAATCTTTTGTTTTGCTTCACTCACTTGTTCGGTGACAGTCCAAGTTGAGATTTGTTTTAAAATTTATTCCAATGGAAGACAAGCATTTTGTTTCCTCTTCCGCTGTTTGAATTCTAAATGGGCTGGAAAGTTCACGATGCATTTTTTTTGTGAAAAGTTGTCAGTTTCAAAAATTTTATTTGTAATCTGGCATAGGTTCGTTCTGTATGTATTTATGTACACTCAATGACATAGAATTTAGTTAAAGCATGAAATTGTAAACAAAATAAATGTTTACTGAAAACATTTTTTAAAATAATACCCACATTATTTTTTGTATCTATTAAAGCGGTTTGAGTAATATTCAAATTAATGATTGAATTAGCAGGTATTCACATTAAGTCTGACGTTTGAATGAAAGCATTCTGTTCAAAATTTGTGCCTGTATTTTTGAACGAATCTAATATCATTAAATACCTATTATAAATATAACGAGTATAGAGTGAGAAAAGCAAAAATGACTAAATCGTGATATTCAATTATATAAGATCAATGCACCGTATTTTATGAAAATTGAAAAGCATATTTTTAATATCCGCCCATCACAACCGCTCATCAAAAATGTGCCATAGACTCATACTGGCAAAATGTTGCCATAACATAAAATATGAAAATTCACAAATCACGAACATATTTCTTGGTTTCTCTACAGGTTATTGGAGTGCTAACTGTTGTACTTGTCAGTCACTATTGGCCCGTCTGAAACCATTATGACTGTGTTCATTAGGAATATAAAATACAATACAAAAATACTATATAATAATCTGCGAATTCTATAAAATATTTTTAAACTTGATTATATTAGAAGCATCAGTTATTTTTGCGGTTTGAAAATAGACAAAATTGTGCATCCTGAAAATGTTTGGATGAAAATTGTATTTAGAAATTTTTGTGAAGTCCATTACGGATGCTATTCTGGTCTTCAATTATGATATTAATAGAATAGTTCTACTAGTTAACGGGATAAAAAAGCATTTGACATGATTTCGGGAAATGTCTCTGTTCATTATTATTATTAACTAGCTGTTCTCCGCGGTTTCACTCGCGTTCCCGGGATAAAAAGTAACCTTCGGGGATAATGAAGATTCCTATTAGTGAAAGAACTTTACCAAATGGGACCAGTAACTCCAGAGATTAGCGCGTTCAAACAAACAAACTCTTCAGCTTTATTATTAGAAGGTTATAGATTGCACTGTGGTAGGGTACTTTGTAGTAAGTAAACGCCTGGCAGACTACACCCTAAAGATTTGCATCTTACCGGTTTAAATCGGCAGCTTCACTTGAGAGCCAGTTCCTTTTCACTTATCCGTCACTAACCATGGTGAGATTGTGTGCTCATAGGCTCATCTCATGAAAGTAAGATAAAACGGCATAGTTTGAAAGGTTTTTTCATATGTGGATTTGTGTTCTTATCGAGAGCTATCGCTATCGGAATCCCATAACGAGACAGTTACACAATCGTCCTGTTGTTCAGGCATTTAAAAGTTATGGTGGGTGGATTAAAGTAACTCACATAGATACATACATGAATCCTGAAAACATTACACTCCTTCAGGCAGTCGTGTAAAAATTGAATGTATCAAAAAGTTGTAGTAACGATACTAAAACAAACATATATTTTTTAATTCTGTAATATTCTCGTACATTAGTTTCATACATCAGACATTCAGTTCATCGATCGACGACCTATTTTTACTAGGTTGTGGCGAAGAAAGTAGTGTTAGTAATTCAAGACTACGCTTTATAGGGTAGTTGACTGACTTATCAAATCAGCTACTTTTTAATAAATGTCAAAACGATAGTTTATATAGAATTTTGTATGAAATATTAAACTATGACGTCATAGTTTCACAGCATCAAATCATCTACTATTAGTGGTTCCACTGGTAATTAAAAATCATAAAAAGCATTAAATGTACAACATATTTGTTGTTTCCACGTGTTATTAGATGTTTTATGCATTGGTTAGTGTTTGGTCATTTATTATTGACAGTGTCAACTACCCTATTGGCTTGTTACTTTGACAAGTGAATAAAGTTCGCTTATACTGTTACCTACGTTAGTTAGTATTTTTTTTTTTCTTCTAATAGTTTTGTTGCACGCCAGTCATTTTTCGAACGATTCTGTAACTTTATTTTTAATATGCCATATCCACGTCATTGTCTCTGGTCAGCCAATTTAGTGGCGCGTCTACGCAGTAATTACATTCTCTTTGGGCGCGTCACCGCCCGATGATACTGATTTCTCAAGCGGTGTAGTACGTAACTGTCCCCGTATGACGTCACTATTAAGTAATTTGTGACGTATGGAGGCGGTTGCTGATACGTAGAGATGGCATCTTATCCTATATGATGAATGTTTGTTACTCTTTCATGTAAAAACTACGGATTTGGATAAAATGTGGCTCTGGGCACATAGAGATAGATCATACCCTGTAACATATAGGCAATATAGGCTACTTTTTATCCCGGGAAAACATAAGACACCACGCGGATGAAACCGCGGGGCAGAAGCTAGTAACTTTCAAAATACTATTTTCTTACTAATCAGTGACGTAAGGGCAAAGTAGGAAAGGTATTTATGCAATTAATAAAGACAGTTATTAGTTAAAATTAAACTCGAAATTGTTTATCTCGTTATACAGGCAGTTATAAGAATTGTAGTTGCCTGTTAAATATTCAAAAAGCCTATGTCGTTGCTACAACAATCAACGTTTAGTTCGTGATGAGAAATTCTAATGAAAACATACAGCCCTGTTATGTGTCCAACTTGGTATAATCGTTTCAGGTACCTAGTTACCATACCTACCTTACGTATGCATACCTTTTTTCATGAAAGCCTTTAGATATTTTTAATTCTTTGTTTTGCTATTTTTACTCCAAAAGCATAGGAAAATAATGCATTATCGAGTGCTGTTTATTGTTTTCAGAAAACTGACTAACGGGAAAGCGGTCTATCTGATGGTAAGCGGCAACCGTCGCTTGCGGGCATTAGCTAGTTCGGGTGCCAAGTTCATCTGGCAGAATACACCAGGTAAGTAATAGTAGTACGACAAGTTTTTCTTCACTGAATGCTTAAACTCATTTTGGTTACGAACCCACCATCATCGTTGCGATATTCGATGTCATTCAAACTAAAAAACACTGGCTAAATACTTATGTAGAATAAAAAGAAATTGGTATTCTGAAAATAAAGTTTTGAAAATAGAACAATCTTTATTTCCATCAATTCGATTGCTCGGCTCTTCGTATTACCGTTCCGTGAATACACAAACACGTTGGAAACCCTCATAATACGTTATTGCCGCAGTCTGAGATGGGACATGTACCTGTACCAGTAGTCGGTGCACTACCGAGGAGTCTGAACGCCCATTGTTCCCGCTATGCCTTTTTTTAAAAGCACAACAAAGCCACAAGGCATGCATCGTGCCTAGTCTGTGATAGACACAAAACATTTACCTACTGTTTGTACAGCGTGATGGTTTATTTTTTTAAATATTTTTGAATTAAGAATGGCAAAAGGATTTTTAAAATTTTTTTTTGCTAGCCAACAGCTATGCTTCCGATTGGTAGTTTCTATAAGGATGAAGACTGAATCGATATAATACTTTAGTAATTTATGTGTATTTTCTCCCCAAAAGTATGATCTCTATATGCTTGAACCTGAAAACTTCTAAATTATTTCTAGTAACGAAATTGAAAATTAGGCATAATAAAATACTTATATTCTTTGGTAAATGTATCAACATATAAAAAAAACTAATAATATTATTTTTTAGCAATATTTAGACACAGCCTGTACATAGCAATAAGGCAGAGTGCAGACAGCTTTGTGCCGGTATGATTCCGATAATATAGGGTCGTCTGAAAGGCCCACAGTGATGTTACATCATTTGCCTTTAATTACGAGGGTGGCTGAAGGAATGGATGTCTTTCAACAAGTTGAAACATCGTGTTTGTGTCATTACAGCTTTTTCAAAGTGTAATTGAGAGACGTATGTATGTACGTAGTGTTATATGAAACTTATTTTTTCATTCCAACATTGATGATATAATTATATCAGTGATTGTACCAACATACTTTTTAGGTTTGTTATAACCAATCAATTGGTCAGTCTAACCAGTAATGACATCACCTCTTTAAAAAATAATAATCATAAACATAAAAAAATACAAACCCAATCCCGGAATTTGAAATTCAAAAAACGAACGGTGGTCAATTAAAACCACTAAACGCCCGCGCCCCCGCAAGCTCGCAACGATCAAACATGCAAGCAAATCCTTTCGAACGCGCGAAAAGTGCACCCCCTCGTTATAGGGGACGCTACTGCCCATTGTAGCCGGTTGTTTGCGGATTTCTCCCGGATAACAATAGCCGGCCGATACCCGGAGCTTTGTTTTCACTTATCTGGGATACGGACTCGTTACTCAAATAGCCCGCGTTGCGTATATTGTTCAGTTGTTTTGTTTGAAAGAAATGAAATGGTCGATGTTTTGATTATAATTATCATACCTATTGCCGGATATGTTTGTTTTGGGAGCGATAAAGATGAAGGTAGTAATTTCTAATGAGTCCAGTTTAGAAATAAATAGTAGTCTTGTACCTACTAGTCTAAAATACTATGCGGAGACTATGTAGAGAAACCTATACCATAGATTATACGCCTATACATTTTAAGCCGTGAGACGGTTAAACCTAGTTTAGTAAAACCCAAGTTTTTATAGGTACACGATGGAATTTTTTAACCGCACTTGGAGATAACCAAAAAACTAAATTGACCCATTGATTGATTTATCAGTATTTCGCGTGTGGTCTAAGTCTAAATACATAAAAGTAAAATGTGAATAACTGAAAGACTGATCTATCAAAGCACAGCACAAATCACTGGATGAATGGGGCTGAAATTTGGCATACAGACAGCTATGAGCCTCGCTGCCTATTCCTTCAGCGATTTCTTTTTCAAAGTACCTACTTGACTAGTTACCTAACTATATAATCCGTGGCTATTATTAAATAGCTCATATCCTCGGCCATCTGACAGCGGAGGTCACTGATAGCTAGCGAGCTAGCTGGTTTACTTTGTTTTTCCACATGAAATTTTCAAAATAAGTTCCCAGAAACAAAAGCGTTTAAATGCCGTCACACGGTTGTCCACTATAAAGGAAAATCTATTGCTATATAAAAACTGTATTAAATGGTGGCACCGCCCAACAGCATATCATACGTACCCATTTCTTGAGCTACCACCCCCTACGAACCAGTAATGACCTATGCAGCTAATGTAGGCTATTTGTAAATTGCGACATTGACATTAAGTGGTATTCTGTCACCGTTGATTGGAACGTGTACCGATTGTTTGCCGCCATTGTTCGCGGCTGCTCGCCACCCGTCAATGTTTGTTTACATCATTTGACATTTCACCAATTGTTACGCTATTTATTAAGCAGGTAATACAGATTTTTTGGAGGTTAACTAATTAGGTTTTTTATATAAAGATTATAGGTGGCCTGGTGGTAAACGGTTAGGTACCGTAGCCTAGATCAAGGTCACGCATTTCCGACCTTTCTTCATGAGCCTACTTATTCCCAGGAGTTATTTGTCTGTCCTACAGAAGAGCAAAGATTCTTTCAAATATACTTAAAAGATTCTTTGCCAAATTTCAAACAATTCTAATGTGTTGGGTATATCTTGTATATTTATTGTAACAATTAGTAGGTATATAAATAAAAATCTAATGAAGAGAGGGAAAGTTAAGCTTAATAGCAGTATTTACAGTCTGAAATTCAATGATGGTATAGTCCAAAAACCAATCGTTCTTAAAGCGGAAATTTTTTGAGAAACTTATGTTTCGCTTGCCGTTATTGTACTTTGTAATATTTATTTATTTATTTATTTATTTATTAGGTCAGCCAACAATTGTTTACACATAACATTTACTGATGTTGGTAATAAATTGAAACATTTAAGAGTGTAACAATTACTTAAAGGCTAACACCACATGCACGTTTATACAATACAATAAAAAAGTTTTACTAGATGACAATTGGATAGACTAATTATTATTATTACATGGGAAGATAAATTATTATTAGTTAAAATATAACAATTTAATACATTATAATAATAAAAACATTTTGAAGGAATAGATAGGTATTGCAACAACAAGTTAGGTTAAATCATAACAGAATTTAAATATATGATAAGATTAGGTCGTGAAATATTTATTCAAAATATTTATTTATTTATTTAATTTAAAAAATGGAACATCAAATTTAATCCTAGGTACATTAATCCTAGGTATATCGCTCATTTAAGCTGTTAATTATTTTATGATAAAACTTCCCAAGGTTGTCATGATGTACATCCACTAGGTCAGCACAGCTATTTATGATTTTACATATTCTCGGAATAGCCGAATTTGAACCGAGAACTGTTTTACGTAAAGGTGGGCACAACGGTGTAATGCTATTACGGGGGTACTTGGATGGAGCCCGAAAACGAATGAGGCTCAATAGGTTAGGACAGTCAATTTTATTTCTTAGTAGTTTGTAAAGAAATAAGGCATCTGAGGTGTTTCTTCTGGTAGATAATGGATACATCTTGAAATAATGCAGTCGGGTATTATATGAGGGCAGCAGTTTTGTTTTCCCTTTTGAGAATGCTAGGTGCCACATAAACCGTTTTTGAAGCCGTTCTAAACGCAGTATATGTGTGGCATAGTGTGGTCTCCATATAATACTACAATACTCCAAGATGCTCCGTACAAGACTATTGTACAGCATTATTTTCGTCCTGTTATGTTTGAAGCTTTTGGTATTGCGTATAACAAACCCCAACATTTTGGATGCTTTTTTAGTTATATGTTCAATGTGTGGGACAAACGTAATTTTTTTGTCAAATAGCACTCCCAAATCCTTAATTGTTTGAACCTCTTGGATGCATTGATTATGAATATAGTACTCCGAGGTTATAGGGCGAGACTTTTTAGTGTATGTCAAGTGGTAACATTTCTTTAAATTTAATTCCATTTCGTTATTCTTACACCATTGGATAAGTCGATTTAGGTCATCCTGCAAGAGCTTTGTATCATTTGGTGTTTCAATTTTTCTGGCAAACTTTAGATCATCGGCGTATAGAAAACAATCCGAGAAGTGGAAGCATTGGGGAAGGTCATTGATAAACATATTAAACAATAAAGGAGCCAGATGTGAACCTTGCGGCGCACCAGAGGTTATGAAACGATTTGCAGATCGAAAACCATTGACAACAACATAAAACTCGCGTTCAGTTAAGTATGATTTGATCCAGTTTAGCAAGGGTCCGGAGATACCGTATGCCGAAAGTTTATTTATTAAAATGAGATGGGAAATCTTGTCGAAGGCCTTGCTAAAATCAGTGTATATTACATCAAACTGTTTATTACAGTCAATAGATTGCACCAGAGATTCTGTGAAGGACAATAAATTTGTAGCTGTGGATCTCGACGGAACGAAACCGTGTTGGTGGTCGCTGAGGTAGAGTCTAAAGTGACGTTGGATATATGGGCAAATCATTGACTCAAAAATCTTGGCAAAGGTGGAGAGAATCGAAATAGGCCTATAGTTGGAAACGATGTCTTTCTTATCAGATTTGTGTACAGGAACAACCTTAGCTTTTTTCCATTCTGACGGGAAAGTGCCTGTTGATAACGAGAAATTATAAATGTGCAGTAGTGGAGTAACCAGGGCTGATGCGCAGGCAGAAATAAAAAATGGTGGAATTCCGTCAGGACCTGCCCCTTTTCTGATGTTTATAGTCTGCAGCTTTTTAAGTAGGTTATCGCTGTCTATAACTGGAATTGTTAGGCTTTGGCTGTTGGTATTTAATTCATGCAAGTAAATTGAGTCCTGCTTATATTCCATATTGCGGTTGTTAGTATAAACGGAGCAAAAATAATTGGCAAAAAGTTCACATATATTTGGACCTTCAGATGTTCTCATGTGTCCGTCAGTCATAGTCAGAGGGTAAACACTTGTTCCACCGCGCTTAGCTTTAATGTGTGTCCAAAATAGTTTAGGGTTGTTAGTTATTTCAGTTTCAAGTTTATTCATGTATTCGTTGTATGCACTCTGAGCTAGACTCTGACATCGTTTAGTTATTAGTTTTAGTTCTATTCCATCCAAAGGGTTTTTGTATTTTTTGAAACGTATCCTTAATTTGTTTTTTTCGTTTAGAGACCGTATAATTGCCTTATTAAACCATGGAGGGTAGCGCCTTGCCAGTTGTTTACCATTTGGAACAAATTTATTGATTGTGGTACTCAAAATGTCATATAATATTTGAAGCATACTATCTACATTATTTTCGTTCGCAAATAGCTGGTGCCAATCATGTTCGTTCAAATACGATCTAACATGCTCATAATTAGCTTTAAAAAAGTTTGGTCTTTTGATTTTACTGTACGGGAGATTCAGTTCTTTGGTTAATGACATTGTTATATCGAGGGGAGGGTGTAGTTTATCAATATTGGTTAAAGGAAATCCTGATTGTCTTACTGAGCATAAGGGTATCGTTGTTAAAACCAGGTCTAGAATACGCCCTGAACAGTTCTTTATATTATTGTGTTGACTGAGGTTGCTTATATTTATAAATTCTAATAAGCTTAGGCATATATTCGGTAGTGGAATATTAGCAGCTCCCTGATCCCAATTTATTTTACCTGCGTTAAAGTCCCCTATTATACAAATAGGGACATCGGTGGTCTCAAAGACTTTATTACATTTATTGATAAAATGTTCAAGTGTTGAAGGAAGTACAGGCGGAGGAAGATATATTGCACAAAGAAGCATTTGATGTAACGATTGGGTTGTGGATATATCAATGGAAACCCAAAGATCTTCACATTTACTTTGCCAGCCATCAATACGCTTAGAGGTGATTTTTTTTATAACGGCAATTAGTACTCCACCCCCATCCTTATTGAACGTAAAACCTGAGGATTCCCTATCTCTTCTGTAGACAATATACCTGTCATCAAACAACTCACTGGAAAGTATATTGCTGTTAAGCCATGTTTCAGTTATGATTACGATATCATAGTTCATACAACAGATATTACAGAAAAAAGTATTTGTTTTTGTTCGCAGACCTCTACAATTTTGATAATATATTTTTAAATTATTGAATTTTGAATGATATTTATACTTGAACATGCATTGAATTATAAAAATAACATAAAATAGAGAAAACAATAATTAAATAATTTTATTGAGACTATTCATATTCTTGATTAGTATATATTCAGTGCCATCGGATTTTCTCGCAAATATTCTACCGTTTCTAACCCATACGTACTTGTAGTTCATTTGTTTAGCTTTAATTCTGGTCGCTGCATGAAGAGCTTTGTTGGTTGGTGAAAGATGTTCTGCAACAAAGACAGGAGACTTCTGACCAGAGAAGCCAAGATGTAGAGAGTTGAGTTTTTCTTGCGGATTTTCATGGTTGTACTTAATAATTGATGCCAGGAGCTGATCCCGCAGCCTAGGTGATGCTAGTTGAATAATAATTGACCGAGGGCGAGTGCTGGATGCATTGATCTTAGCAATTCGTGTACAGTGTAATATATCTTTCTCTTTGATCTCACAGTCTACAACCTGTCCCAGTTTAGTGATGATATTATAAATATTTTCATTTCGACTTTCAGGCATGCACTGGACTTCTAGATTGCTTGATCGAGATTGCTGTTCGATGTTGTTGATTCGCACACAGAGATCTTCAATTGTATTCTTCAGTTCGGTGTTTTCTGATTCTAATTTCTTTACAATTTCGTTTGCCGAGTGGTGCTTTTTCTCCATGTCTTCAAATCTTGCATTAATGAAACACATCGATTTTACAATTTCCTGCATATCCTTTTTGACTGGCTCTAATTCTTTGTTTACTGTATTTAAAATGCTTTGATTGAACTTTAATAACATCTCATTAAACTCAGTTTTTATTATGTCTTGGATGATTGAACGAACCTCTTCTTTATTTTCCAAGGGTGAGAGTGGCGACAAGGAGCCAGTAGCGGGTCTCTTATTACTTCTATTCATGGACGATTTACGGATAGGAGTGGAGTCACTTCTAATAGTTTTAGGAGCGCTACTCAAACAAGATGGACATTTCCAGGACTTAAATGTCCCCGATTTATTAGGAGAATCCTTTAGAGCTAGACAGGCATAGTGATATGACTTTCCACAAGTAGCACATTTTATATATTTTTTATCTATCTCATCAACATTTTCATTATTGCAACAACCCCAGTTTCCAGAATTACTAGCCATGCTTACGATAAACTGAATAAAATATGAAAAATGTCCTATATACTGTAGTCCTCAGTGAGGCAATGCAAAGTAGGCAGAATGTATTGTGCCGACCGTGCTAATTTATCTTTGACGCGAGCGCACAGATGTGTCATAGGGCGACAGCGCGCGCTGTTTTATTCCTTATGCGCACTATTTAACCGTGCGAGTTGCGTGCACTGTGCGAAAAATGTCATGTCATGCACTCACTGGATGATTAGCCGAGATTTGAACTTCTTGAATTGTCAACACCAAAATGTCATTGATTTAATCACTTTTATATGTTTTTATTATTGTAAATCACTTGTCCACTGATTGATTGAAACTTTGTAATAGTTTTATTTGAAAATTAAGGCCAATTAATATATATACGTTATACTTTATCAAAGAGCAGTTTTACACTTATGTTAACCGTTCAATGTTTGTTTACATCATTTGACATTTCACCAATTGTTACGCTATTTATTAAGCAGGTAATACAGATTTTTTGGAGGTTAACTAATTAGGTTTTTTATATAAAGATTATAGGTGGCCTGGTGGTAAACGGTTAGGTACCGTAGCCTAGATCAAGGTCACGCATTTCCGACCTTTCTTCATGAGCCTACTTATTCCCAGGAGTTATTTGTCTGTCCTACAGAAGAGCAAAGATTCTTTCAAATATACTTAAAAGATTCTTTGCCAAATTTCAAACAATTCTAATGTGTTGGGTATATCTTGTATATTTATTGTAACAATTAGTAGGTATATAAATAAAAATCTAATGAAGAGAGGGAAAGTTAAGCTTAATAGCAGTATTTACAGTCTGAAATTCAATGATGGTATAGTCCAAAAACCAATCGTTCTTAAAGCGGAAATTTTTTGAGAAACTTATGTTTCGCTTGCCGTTATTGTACTTTGTAATATAGTCTTGCTTAGCTGAGTTACAAATGTGTCATCTAGCATTTATCGCTATGTATCTGCACTTTGGAAGCCAGTTCATTTGTAGGCTTTGTGCGCTTTTGCTTAGTATACACAACAAATAAAAAAAATGTCACAGTGATATCGAATAACATCAACAAAGCAGCAATAATGTAATTTCCTCCACTCAACCAGGAAGCTACCATCAATTTATTTCGTTAGGGAAAAATGTAGATACCTTTTTAACTTCTCGCTTTTGTTGTCAAAACGATTTGTTTTTGTTTTTTATATAATCACCACGAATGAAATAGTCTTCTATAGGCTAATATTTCAGAAATCAGAAATATTTATTTGTTAAACATAGGTAGTACAATAAGTAATTTGTGCGCCATGTTTTGTCATGAAACACGGTTTTGGTAATTAACTTAAAATAGCATTCCAAAATAATTAAATCAATCATTAAATTAAAAATAAAAATATTAAAAATGAAATAGAAATTACACATAATTAAATATACAATTCTTCAATTATTATATAATAACATTTATCTAATAATAGCTTAGTCAATTCCTTTTTAAATTGTCGTAAGGGCATACATTTTATAATGTCAGGAATTTTATTAAATATTCTTGGAGCAATACCAAAAAAGCTCTTGATAATTAAAGCCGTTTTACACTTTACATTGCATAGCTGATTCACATATTGAGGACGTATTGTTTTTTTCATTCCATCATAGATTTTTTTAAATAAATGTGGATTTGTTTTTACAAATAATGCCGTTTCCAGGATGTACAGGGCTGGAAAGGTTAATATTTTTAATGATTTAAAATATGACATACAGCTATCTGTTATTTTTAAACCACATATTGACCTTATGCATCGTTTTTGCAACCTAAATACAAGCTCTCTATCCGTTGACTGTCCCCAAAATATTTCTCAATAGTAATTTAGAACAGTTTGGTTAGTGCACCTTCTTTACGCATCTACATATTCTTTGGTCATGTTAAACATTCTTGTCACGAAACATGTCAGCTATTAACAGACAGTTTCAGTGGACTGGGTATGGTTGTTTTACTGCTCATTCAATACTGTCGACTCTGTGTCTCGCTGTGAATATTCAATACCAACATCATATAAAGATGTAGATGTAGATGATATAAAGATGTACTTTATTTGATACTAGCTACCCCGCTTGGTAGTTCAGTATATGATGTTTAAACATACGTACAAACTTTTCAACTTTATAATATACTAGCTGTTCCCTGCGGTTTCACTCGCGTTCCCGGTATAAAAAGTGGCCCATAACCTTCGGGTATAATGAAGCTTCCTATTAGTGAAAGAATTTTTCGAATCGGACCAGTAACTCCAGAGATTAAACCGTTCAAACAAACAAACTATTCAGCTTTATTATTATTATATACAGGATGCAAATTTGAGAGGGGTTGCTAAGGGCAGCTACCTTAAGGGTTGAAGCCACGCGAATATGGTCTTAGGAGACCATCCCTTATTTTTTGAGTTATTGCTATAGGCATTCGATTTGTGACATTTCTGATACCCTAACCTAACTTGGCCCCATAGAACTTTTTGATCCTTGTCGGAGACAGGTTTGATTAAGCTAATAAAATTTATTTTCAAAAATCGCCGATTTCTCGCTGACTCTAATTTTTTTTCAAAATCTATAAATGCCGATAGCAATAACTCAAAAAATAAGGGATGGTCTCCTAAGACCATATTCGCGTGGCTTCAACCCTTAAGGTAGCTGCACTTACTGACCCGTCTCAAATTTCCACCCTGTATAGATAGATTTACGTAGTCTAGTGTTAGCGGCGGCGGCTATTGAATTGGATGAACTCAAAATAGACAAAAGACTGTCGTCGATTTAGATGCGAATCCTTAGGTTCTTTACACATGTTACCCGCAAAGAGGACTCAATGAAACGTTTGGTAGTTCAAGGCAAACTGGATAGCTAGACGGATTTTTATTGACCAATGTTGGTTGATATTTTACTTATATGAAAATTTTGAGTAAAATATTCAGACCTAGATACGTAACCTATAATAAAAAAAAAAATAGTTTAAATGTAAATTGACGTATAAAAAGGAGAGGTTTGTATATGTGCCATCTCGACGTTCATCGGATCATTTATGTAGTGTACCTACTGTGCGCCGTTTTGTTACCGGACACCGTTCCTCACTGCAGCTCACTAAATATGGAATAGGATTTTAAACTGACATTTAAACTTTAAAGAACTATTAATGCTAATAAAAACAGTGGCGGAAACGTAGCCCTGAGAGATACCCACATAATGCCTGTAACTGTAATATACTCATAAATTAATAAAGATAGACAGAAAATATATTTATTTCACGAACACAATTATTATAGGTAATAAAAAAATCTAAAATCTAATTGCAAGACTAAACCGTCTTAGATAATTTGTCTATCTTAGTGTTAACATATCCTAAGTACTAATATTATATGCGAATGTTTCAGCCATCATCTTTTCTCAGTTTACTGGAATAGTTTTTAAACTTTTTCACTATACAGAACGGCATTATAGACGCGTGGCTTCTGCCAGATGTCCAAACGGACACTAGAGCGAGTGTTTAACAACCTTCCGGTAAGGTTGGTGCAGCTATCAGAGGTCCTTTAAAAAAAAAAAAAACACCTTTGGTTTCCGATTATTTTTAAGCGTAGACCCAATTTCCTGTATGTTGATAATTCAATAATTGCGGTAGTAATTTAAAGCTTTCTCTACACTAAGCTACCAACACTCAGTGCAGTAATTGAAATCGTCTGGCCAGGAAACGTTAGGTTACAATAGAATTTTCGCAAATGGAAATATAAAAGTGGCCATACCACATCTAATTCCACTCTCCAGTGTCCTCTCAGAGGCTGTGAGGTGGGAGGCACTAATTCACAGGCTAAATTGGTTTTTAAATAAAACTCCCGCTACATGGACGGTTCGGATATTACAAAAAGGTTATTGTGGAGTGGTTTGCTGTAATTGCCTGCAGGGATACTGCTCTGTGATTTGTGGATAGATTAATGTTTTGTGGTATATTTATTAAATATGAAACTATTTTTGCATTTCAGATTTATTCTCATTCTTAAGCCGGTTTCAGAAATTGGTGATTATTTTGGTTGGGTACTTATAGGTATATTAGGCCGAATACTGTTAACAGTGTGCAACAAAACGAAATTTCAGGAGCCAAAAAATAGCCTTGCTTAAATAAATCACTTCATTGTTGTAAAATTTTCTTCTATTCTTCTTCAACCCAATTCCACCCAATATAGAGTGTTTTTTTTTTCTCGAAGCAACCATTTGAAAGATTTAATCGACATAATAGGTAGACTTACCAACATGGACTATAGGTATTACCGTGTCACCAAAAAATACATATTTCTGGTCACCGTCAAGAATTCAGCGTGAAAATGTTAAAAATGCCCGTCGCGTCTACTCGTTATGCAAGTGGGCAGATCGCCGATATTAACAGCATTCTTTGGGCACCTGCCCGCCCCAAATGTCAGGTGTCAGAATCACCCTCACTTTGTGTCGTCAATTAATATGAATTTTTGAAAAAATATACGTGGGTTCTTTTAGGCAACGTATTTTTTGATAGATTTCCTAGATCATTTTCGAAGGAAGAAGAGTCTATAACCCTGCTTGTTTTCTGAGCAAATTGGTCAAAAGTCTGTGTGTACAAATCGTGAGGTGCTAATCGATCTCCATAACCAAATGTTATTTTGTTTATTGTTTTTTTTGCTCTTTAATTAAAGTACCTATCTGGTTGACCGAGCTTTGCTCCATTTTTTTTAAACGACGTTTTTTGAAAATGAAGCATAGCTCGATTTATCTCCCCCGAAACCCTCTACATACAAAATTTCATGAAATCGTTGGAGCCGTTTCCGAGATTCAAATTATATATAAAATATATAATATATAGAATAGCTCGTTTAAAGGTATTAGATTTAGGTGTTTGCCTTGTCCGAAACTTAGGTACTCCTTCTATGTTAAGGACACCATTATTAATCCGTGGTAGGCCATAAAAAAGTAGGTACCGTCGATCGCACTGAACTTGAACTGCAGTTTTTTTTAATAAAGCCATATAGTTTTTGAATAGCATAATTCTTCATTATAAAATGTGAAATCTGAATACCAATCAAGCATTTCGTTTCTTAACGATAAATATTTCTAGAAATATTCAAGTTTTTCTTTCAAATGGCTATAAAAAATGTGCAGATAAATTACGTTTTTATTTATAATAATTTTACAAGGAAATTGCTCGTAACAAAGAAGAGAGAACTTTAAGGGTGTTGTACTAATGACTCAATTGAACACGTAGTGATGGGAAACATTTGAGATGTCGATATAACTTTCATTAAAATATTTGCTGTTCCTCGCGGTTTCACCTGAGTGTCCGATAAAAAACAAATTGTCACCTTTTTCTCGTAGATAATAAATAACCTACTCTTCAGCTCACAAGCATACAAATGTACCTACTACATTAAGAAAAATATTTTTTCCATTAATTTTCCATATAACATTACTTCGCAGAAATTTATCATTATAAGCGACACTATGAGATGGAGCAATAATACAGACTGTGTTTTTTTTTCAAAATCAATGAGTTCGATTCCCGGCAAGACAAATATTTTTTTTCAAAATCCAAGTATACAGTTTTAGTTTTTATCAAAATCGGCCCCGAGACTCCTTTCAGCATTTTTCGCTATTCCCTATACTTTAGGATACTTTACCACGCCCACTTAAAAAAATGACCCTGTATATATTACTTGTAGTAGGTACATAGGAATCATTGGTGATGAAGGGCAACCTGAAGAAACCATAACTGAGAAGATATGAATACGTTTTACCTATATACCTATATATGTATAGGGGTAATAAAATCGGGACGATTAGGTTAGTAGGTAGATCATACTAAGAAAGTGCCTATTTTTTCTCATAATCACTCTTAAATTTATCTTAATCAACAAACTTTTAGATATTTTCAAATTCAAAAACCTAAGTAAGTAAATCACGATGGTAACACTAGGAAATAATAAATAAAGGGTGGAAACAGTAATTACCAGTAGCGTGATAAAGTACTTACATCGGTAAGTGATAGTCACGCGCACGCAACGTCAAGTGTGAAAACTGAAATGAATAATTATCTTTTTATTTAAAATTGGAACGCAGACCTAGCCTTTGGTTAGCACGCTTTTATTTATGCAGGTAACGATACTTTCATTAGTTATGTGAAATCTTTAAAAAATTAAACAATATTAGGTACCTATTACATGTGCGTCTTCCCAAATTAGTAAGAAATACATAAAAAAAAACATTTTAATTTTATTTATTTAATGTAAACATAAAAAACAATAATAATATAAGACGTCACAGTAAACAAAGGAAAATCTCTGTCAATATCGATAACATCACGCCATCTCTATAATAAAAATCAAAGTGGGCAGTTTTTAAGGGGGCTATTCTCCAGTCATAAACCCGCGACGCCGATGCCGTCCGATCTCGCAAACACGAGTCGTACGACTAATGAGCAGTCGATCGGTTGTACAACACAATGTATCGTAACGAGCTCACCTTAATTTACATCGTTGAGGCGTTGGATGGACGTGCCTTTTATTTTATGGAATATGGCGACCGCCGCGTCGAACCTGTTTAAAGAGTTGTGAATAATGAGTGAATGGAAGAAAAAATAATTAATGTTGTCTTTATTCTTTTTTAAAACTGAAAATAATGCGATACTTAACTTATGAACTACGTTTTAAAAACTATAAGTCAAAGTTGGAACCATCACATTTATATTTTGGGCACTTATGAATGTCAAACATAAGATTAGGTTTTTTATGTCTCATTCGATGCAATTTTCCATTCGTTTTGAATTCCATAGGAGACATTTTATGCCATCTAACGCATTATTTTAAAATTACAAATAAAGGTCTGTATTTGCCCACAATCTTACCGTGGTCAGTGACGATGTGTTCGACGATGACAAGCACACAAAGCCTCTCAAGTCCAGCTGTTGAAATATTAGTTGCTTAGCGACAAATTTTCAAATTGAGGATGGTACTACAAAGTATCCTACCACCGTGCAAATTTCCATAAATAAGTGACTACGTAAGCTGCCTAAGTATTGGTATATTGAGTCACAAACGCTAGAACCAATAAAAACTTGCATTTTCAATTCTCAATGAAACAATTTCTAATTCAAATTACTTGACAAAGAACTTAGAGTAAGTATGTCAAAGAATTCAACTTTTACCCTCAACTTAGCAAGTCCAGACTTCCTTGTAAGCCTATAAACAGTATAGCTGTCAAACAAAGTCTAGCTCATAGTTTATGGAGCTAACAGTGGTCGATGGCGCTTGGTATCGCGTGCGGTTACAAAAACAGATGTTTTATTAAGGTGTAAGCCACTACTGGGGTATAGAAACCATAATTATTGAAATAGAAGTGGTATACGTCTAATGATTAAAGCACATTAAAGGTGGTAGGGTACTTTGTATTATTTTATTTGAAATAACGATGATCGATATTAGAAAAACTACTGTTAACATTGATTCAAAAGTATCGATGTACGATAAATATCGAAAGAAAAACATCGATATTTTGGGGAGCAATTTTTTTTTTCTATATTAATGCTCTGTTATTTATTTATGGCCCTACGGCAAACTGAATAAATGGCTTTAAATTTGACTATAACCTAACCTTTTTTTTTGACCCGTGGAAATCCTCATGTGTGTGGCCGGGTATTATGGTTAAATGCAATTGTATTTAATAATTCCTTGCGGCTTTAATCAGATTTGATGTTGCTCTAGATATTTTGAGAGTGCACATCCTGTGATGTGTCATCTGTTATTTTCTTCACTTCATGAAGTATTCAGATTGAGACTACTCGCATTCTTTTCAACCGGAATGCAATCATTTGTGCTTATGAATACTCATGAGCCAGATGATTTCTGTGTCGTTTAGGTCTTTGTTTATAGGCCAAAGAAGAACTTTTTTGAAAATTTTGAATACCGTTAAAGGACTAGGGACGGATTTGTTTTGATTACCATGTCTACTTTTTAGTGAAATTGTTCTCGTCGAAAATACTTTGTTTCGTAAGAGTTCTAGATATTGATAGAGAGAGAGGTAAGTAAGATTTCTATAAATGCACCAAGTTAGAAGCCTAGTTAGAAGTTGGTATTAAAAATGTAATGATTCAATCGCTGTACTTGGAACGAGTCAATTGGGCTGATGCGGCGGCTATGGACGTACCTACTGACACCATTACTATCTGTTTTAAAACTTTAGTTTACTATTTGTCTGTTTGATTGTATGATTTTAGCTTGAGAACGATGGATTCTGACCACTACATTTTTGCTAAAGTGTTCAGTGAAGTAGAGTTCAGTTAATTAGATTTTGAATTGAACTGTCTTAGAAATGTGAGGTATTTATTGTTCTTAGATCTGCCTCAGTCATTGAATAGTTATGTACTTACTTTGTTTATGATTTATTTAGTTTTTTTTATTTTAACCAAAATGCATTGAAATCAAATGTGCCATTCATTTATTATTTGATTTTTCTATTAGGTTTTAAAGTTGCCAGTCGTGTACTGGTAGGTATTTATGATTTAGGGTAATGCTCGTCGATTACCGTAGTACGGCAAGCAACACATAAGGGGTCTAGCGTCCAAAAATTTTTTTCTCCTAAACTTGCTGTTATTTCAAGTTTTATTCAAAGTCGAATATGAAACTGAGTGGTAACAAACACACATACTCTCATTTATAATATTAGTAGGAAGTAAGCCTCTGTAACGAATAGTAAAATAAATGGTAGGGGTATATAGCGTGACTATCGACCGCTAGATGGCGTGACCTAGCTTAATAGTTTGACACCGCTGCGTCCGACTTGCATTTTGATTGCACTTACCAAACATAGGCTTGGCAAACTTAAATGCTCAAAATGATTTTTGAAACTAGCTTCCCCCTCCTTTTTCCTCCTTCGGTTTCATCTGTGATCTCCTATTTTACCCCCTTAGGGTTTGAATTTTCATAAATCCTTTCATAGTAGATGCTATGTTTGCTTCTGAGTATCGTGTTAGTAGCATTGCGATTGTGTCATCAATATTAATAATCAACCAAACTTGTCACGCAAGAAAAGACCCCATATCGATCCCATGGAATCCTACAGGTCTATAAGAAAAATCAGAACTCTTAAAATGTTATCTTGCATTCTTAAATGCTGATTCTCGATTCCCACATGATTATTTTTATTGGCACAACGTCTCATTCCGCCTTTGATAGTGACTCACTGTCTACCATCCCGCTGTGAGGTCGCCGCGGGTGGCCACAAAACCGTCATAACTTGACCTTCTACCTCCCCTTCTCCCCATTCCATTAAGGCTGCTCACGGGTAATATAACCATTAGTCACGGGTCTCATTATGCTGGGTGTTTCATGTCGTTGTTTCGGATTTCATCAAGCAATGTCAGCAGGGTTTTTGGCCACAATACCTGGTTATTGGAATTTAAGCTCTACGTGGAAGCTTTAAAGTGGTAAGAGTTGGGATGGGTGTTTCAAAAGATTCTTGGAATCAATTTTGCTGGTATCATTATTGCAGTTTGACCTGCTACTGTCATTTGTTAGAATAAAGAGTTTTGTTTATGAAATGTTTATTTAGCATTCGAGATAATGGCTAAATGAAAATGCATCTTATAGCAGGAGGACGAGCTTTCAAATTTAAAAACTTAACATATACCTACATAGTTACATTCTATGCCACATAGAAATCATTGCCACTATATAAACGTACAAAGTTAGGTATCCATCAACATTTATAGGCTCTCATATTCTATTCTTCCCAACTATCTTTCAAAAAGCCACACATTCTACAAAATTCGAACAATTCAAACTGAATCCTCGCAGGTGCACTTGAACGGTCCATCACTACTCAACTGTAAATTAATATTCTGGGCCCAAAGACGGTGGAAACTTTACGTAAACTGGCCCCTTTGTACATTCTATCCAACTAGGTATGGCGTGATATGACCGTACGGGTATTGCGACAATGTTTACTGGGCCCAAATATTGACCGACTGGACCATGTCTTATGGCTGGTTTACACATGAGGTAGTATAGATTTTGCTTTTGGCATGATTTCGGCTTTAGTACATGGTGTTCTTGTGATTAATTATTTTTCACTAGCTGTTTCCCGCGGTTTCACCACCATTTTTAAGATAAGAAGCCTATATTTGGGAATAATGTAGCTTCCTATTATTGAAAGATTTTTTTTTAAAGTCGAAAGAGTTCCTCGGGAGCTTACCTAGTACATTCGATGTTATAAACTTTACCTCCTTAAATTAGTAGATACATATACATTTGACGAACAGTCTGGTGTGGAGGTTAGATGCCGCTGGTCGTGAGTTCGATCCCCATCTAGGAGAAACTTTTTGCGTAAAAAAATATATTACGTTGTAATATTTTTACGGTATATTCATTAAATAAATGGTTTCTTTCTTGTGCTTTCCATAGAGCAAAGCGCTGCTTGGGTTGGGATCAAATCCTTACATTAGTGGAACTTTATGTCATTTTGAATATTTATATTTAACTTACAATACTGTAGGCCTAATCTTATTTTTATTTATATTAATGATATTTTCAAAGATTTTTGCTTCGAGTATCATCAAAATAACTAGCAAAGTAACACTGATCAAGTTTAAGTTGATTGATTTCTGCTCTACGTAACAATTTAACATTATTAATTAATTTACTTGTTGCTCCATGCATACCTCCGTTCATCCTCACAAACTTTCGTGTCTGTTTATAATTTTATAGAAGGATAACATTTCTTTCGAAACAACTGAGTCGCATATAAACATGTGCAAAACAAAAACCCTAACAGGAATTCTACGAATATTCATAAAAAATATCATAAGTTCCAATGAAAAGCTGATAAATCTCCCGAAGGACGCTTGGCTCGGAGCGGGCCGACCTTGAAATGCGGTTAGAGGGAGACGGCGATACCCAACCGATGCGTTGGCCTGTGAATGATTTATATACCCATTTTATTTTTCATATTCAGTCCCTTCTTCCCGAAAAATGTGGGAACTCGTGTAGAAGCTGCTGTTACACGGAAAATCTCTATTATACTTAATTCTAAATATGGTAGACAATGATAGCTCAGGGGTGAATAAGTTTGTGGGTTCAAATCTGATAATGAGTTTCAGATAATTTTGTTTATACCATGAACTCTACAAATAAATTCAATGGAAGAAATGGAAGGACAAACTTGTATGTTCTGGCTAATAATTATTTATTTTAAGGATAATGAATCATTTACAAAACAAAACAATTTAACTACTGATGTTGTATATTCTTTAAGTAACTTTTCTATGTATCCAATGAGTTTATTAGAACATAAAGCGCTAGTAACATTTTTCTGAAAAATTCCACTTTATTTTCGGACAATAAAATATATTTCACGTATATTTCAGTAATGTTTTCGCCGGCCGCTCAATACAAGATATAAACGGACCGAAAAAAATTCGGGCTCTACAATGGTGCGTGGCAAATAAATATAATAAACGCGCAATTCTTTAGGCAGGGCTGTAAAACTGTCGGTCGCACTCGCGCCCTTCAGTTGGCGCGACCTGCCCGTGAGTACAGCCCTGCCTTTGTGACGATTGATGTGATGTCAAAGTAAGTGAAATATTTTTTTAAAAACCTCGAAAATCTTTGTGAATAATAACTTAAAATTCGATAACTGAAAAAAAAAAAACACTTGAATTCTCGTGGAAACAATCCATTTCCCAATGGTATTCCAAAGTTCAAGTTAGGCGTAACCCCAGATCCTGTGAACCCCAAGTTTGACAGTACATGTAAATAAGCAGACGTGATCTATCAATCACTTTGTATGGAGATTGAATGATTTATTCAATTTCAAGAAGCTGTTTTCATTTTTTAACTTAGAACACCTATTTGTTGCCATATAATTTTTTTTTAAGAAGGTCGGAACTGCCAGGTATCATATTTTCCAGGTAGACTACAGTCTATTAAATTTAAGATTTATTAGATTAAATGAAAAAAACAACTTTTAATGACCCAATAACGTTTATTCTTCATGAAATTTATCAATGAAATTTGAACTGTAACATATTTATGCTCTTATGTCACAAAACTCTAAATTAATGTACTGTATCTACTAAGTTTGCAATATTATTTTTAAAGTACCTATCGTCTGACGTCATTAACCAAACCAGCAATGTTAAAAAAAAAGTATCTGAACTAAAACTTTTCTTTTTATTATCCTTGACATTAAAGTAACTGTGTAAAGAATAATGCCTCAAGTTCTATGAGGAGTGAAGCCATTTGAACATAGACCAAGCTAGTAGAAAATATAATTTTTCGTCAATCAGAACGATTCTAAACTGTGTTTCACGCACCGGTGCCCACTGAAACCCTTTCAGCCTGCGACGGGCCGTCAGCGCGCGTGACGTCATGCCTTTGACAGCTGTGTAATTGCTACAAATGTTGCTGTACGTAAAAACACATATTATTTTCTTTTTCATGCATAAACATGAGTGAAAACATACTTTTCGTTTACTCGTAAGCTTTTATTGAAACAAAATACAAAGAACAATAGGAAACAGAAGGTCATGGAAATCTTACGATAAGCTTGAACTTTTGACGAAGAAACATATTGTCCTTAACATCCCTTCTAGGGATCACATCATCGCTGGTTATATGGTGAGTTTGTGATCGAATGATTTTGGGAGGGTATAGTAGGAGAAGGCTGAAAGGATATTGACGTATGCTTTAAACAGGTCATAAAAATATATTTTAGAGAAGAAAACAACACTAAAATATTTCCATACAAATTTAAAAAAAATATCAACAAATTATATTTAGCGTGATGACCATAGGGCTTCAATTTAAGTTGGATCAAAGTCAGAATAGTTAAAGACCACGAAGCGGATTTAGGATTTAGATATTTTTGATTTTGATTTTTGCAGGGGCTTGATTTAGCTGAGGTAAGGTGATGATAGCTCAGTGGTAGTGTTGTCGAATGCCGATGTGTCCAGTGTAGGAAAACATCGTGAAGAAACCAGAGCACGGTGGTAGGGTACTTTGTAGTACTACTCACCTGGCTGGCTATCACCCTCAAGTTGAAAATCTGTAGCCAAGCACCTTTCGGTATGTTTCGACAGCTGCATTTGAGAACCAATATAAATTGTAAAAAAAGTATGTATTACCTAAGTTTAATTTAAGATTTGTCACAGGAATACTCAGATTCAATGCCACGAAGTAAATAAGGTTTAAACTCTGACCTTTTCATTCTCATTAAGTATATACAAACCGGTGTAATATCTAGGTGTGGGGTCAATGGGGCGGGCACCACCATAAATAGTAATAAATCCAACTCTTGACTGTGACAAATGACTGTGGAACACAACAGTATGCCGAGAACCACAAAAGGAGTCGGCTACTTTATGTTATTATTATCAAATTTATACTTCACTTGTGACCCGCCCCGGCTTCGCCCGGATTTTCTCAGCTTTTCTGTACTATAATATGCATGTATTATACATATAAACCTTCCTCTTGAATCACTCTATCTATTAAAAAAACCGCATCAAAATCCGTTGCGTAATTTTAAAGATCTAAGCGTACCTACGTAGGGACAGACAGACGGGAAGCGACCTTGTTTTATAATATTGATAAATAAAAATAACAAAAAGTAGTAATTACCACATCTATATCTACACTAATAATATTGCTGAAGAGTTTGTTTGTTTGAACGCACTAATCTCGGGAATTACTGGACAGATTCGAAAAACTCTTTCACTAGTACTATTTATCCCGGGGACGCGAGTGAAGCCGCGGGGAATAGTTACTCATAAATACTTAATAGTAGGTTTGCCAATTAAACTCCATACCCTATGTTCATTGTAAAAGATCTTCTTTGACGGTTAAAAATATCAAAGAAAAATAAGCTATATTGGCTTTACAATATGAACCTTATTACTACAACGGTCAATACATGAAACATTTACATTATGTGAATTCTTGGAATACCTATCTGAAACGTTAAAAACGACTTCTTATAGTTTCGTCTCGCGATTATATCAGTGATCTGTGCCTGTACCTATCTTATTAAAAAGTAAAATAAAACATTATAATGTGCTCTAATTAAACCCAATGTCATACTATTTGACCTAGTTACCTTTATCTGAGGACCTAGACCTAAAATTTGCCTGGAATATTTTTTTAGTTTTTTCTCTATTGGTGTAAGAAGCCAATCTACTTTACTGACCCAATTTAATTGATTATTAAGGTGAGAAAACGATTTAGAACTCGTACAAATATGATTGTTGTTCAATCAGCAATTTTTTTTACAAAATAAATGATTTTTAAAAAGTATTTCCTGATCATTTCAGGGTTTAGGACTAACTACATTTTTTCCGCCATTTCCCATCACTTACGCCCAACAGATAACGATCCAACGAAAAAGGCGTTTATCTGAAATCTAAATTTAAAAAAGGCTTCCAATTAAATTTAATCCCCGTTATATTATGCGAAAAGCCGAATATAATCAGAAAACCACCCTCAACCCTTTCACTAGTGTATTTGGGTACATTGTGCCTGCATGCATTTTTAATATTGTGTGGAATGTTTTAATACCGAAGTTCAGTTAATTCGGTGTCCAAAAATAAATTTTACACGAGATTTTAAATGGACGCATATTTTTAGAATTGATTTTTTAGCCTTGTTACGTTGTTGTATGCATTTTTTGGTGTGGAAATCTAAAACAATCCTACTGTAGTAAACGGTATTCCGAGTTGAGTTAACTCTAGACATCTAGATACCTAAATAAAATATCTGTGAGGTTAATCAATATCAGAAAGACGTCCACTGCTAAATAAAGGCCGCCCCGAGGATCTTCACGATGGCCGGTCTTGCGATCCTACACACGTCCAGCGGTTACTGCTTACTTGGAATCACTGAATTAATTATTTGGCTAACTGTAGGTACTACTTATATATACTATTCAGATTTCTAACATCATTATAATCGTTCCGTTAAATTGTTCATCATCATCATCATCATATCAGCCGAAAGACGTCCACTGCTGGACAAAGGCCTCCCCCAAGGATCTCCACGATGGCCGGTCTTGCGCTACCCGCATCCAGCGGTTTCCCGCGACCCTAACAAGATCGTCGGGCCTGCCCACGCTGCGTCTTCCGGTTCGTGGTCGCCACTCGAGAATCTTTCTGCCCCAGCGGCCGTTAAACTGTTTGTAGTGTAGAAACAGCCACGTTTGATAAAAGTAAAATAAAATGAGACCATAAAATAAGGCCAATAAATTTACTTTCTACAGACACAACAAGCAAGGAAAAACTGTAAAGCAAAGTCTTTCAGGCATTTCAATTTAAACCTTTGAACCGATTAGTGGAATTAAGCGGGAAAAGCGTATGTTGATTTTAAACGGACAAAGTCCGGAACTTAACGCCAAATTAACTGAGTTTCAACGCCAAATTACTGGACACAAAAGCTGATTGATAGTTTGTAACGTGTTTTATTTAAATTAGGTTGATTTCGCAAACGTTTGGGAGTTTAATGGTTGAGTTATTGCAATTGATATTATTATTATGGGTTGGGTATACAATCATTGTAAGGTAAATATTACCATTGTTGACGAGGTAAACTATACGAATCAGTTTGATTTATTTTGATCATGTTTCACTGATTTTTATTTGCATTCCAATATTTTACATTATGTGGGGTTTTGCATTCTCGCCATATAGCGTACATACACATATCTAATTCTACTGTACGTTTGTTTGTTATCTAACTCCTCCTAAATGGCTGCACCGATTTGTATGAAATTTTGTGTGTATATTTCAATGGGATCCTGGATTCAGAGTGTCAAACTTTCTCAAAATTAATCTAGCCGCTTAAGCGTGAAGAACTAACACACTTACTCACAAACATTCGCATTTATACCTAATATTAAAAAGGATAAACAAAATTATATTTTGATAACATTTTATACGCGAAAAGACTCGTTATCTATCTATCTGTACTAATAATAAAGCTGAAGAGTTGTTTGTTTGTTTGAACGCGCTAATCTCCGGAGTTGCTGGTCCGATTCGAAAAATTCTTTCACTAATAGGAAGCTACATTATCCCCGAAGGTTATAGGCTACTTTTTATCCTGGGAACGCGAGTGAAGCCGCAGGGAACAGCTAATATTACTATAAACATGTACAGACACTTGTCGTTTAACTCCCGGGGCACAGAACAATTACAATTCCTGAGCGAAAAAGCGCTATGCTGTTCTTATACCATAGCTGAAATAAATATAATGGAAATGATTTAGATCTCTATCCAGGGGGCTTAGACAAAGTAACAATTTAAAAACGTTAACGAAATTCGACAACAAATAAATGTATGGGAATGACATAAGCCGCGCTAAATCACGTGATCGATCGCGATCGATATCAAAGTTGGCAGACAATGTTTACTTCATGTCGAAAACGAATCGAAATCATAAATTAGCGAAGTGTTTATTCGCCTATTTCAATACAAATGCGTAGACAAGCGGCACTTTTGACGTTCGCTTTCTCTTTGGGAGCGATCGTTCGATTCGCCATCAAAACGAAAGCTTGGGGGCTGTAGATATCTCTACAAAATGGCCGAAAATTACAGTCAGCTGTGATTTGTGTACAAGTGCTAGTTGCGATATTACAGTTTTATTTAATTAAAAATGCATTCTTTACGTTTATTGTGGGCTGCACATAATGAGAATGCCTGCGAGGCGTCAAAGGCGATATACATCAAGGATAAATATGGAAACAATTGAGGATATGCCTGAATTGTTGTTTTTTTTACATTACCCGACCTTGTGCCCCTGCAACAGGCCTAGCCAGGTCACCATGACTGAAACATAAACAACGATTCAATACATAAGTGCTTCATTGTTATTATCGCGTCATTGTTTACATTAGCGACTGAAATGATACCAAAGTTTTTTACGACTGAATCTTATGGAAATGGAAAAAAACTTGGATTTACTTACCTTTCCATGTACTCCTTTAGAGTTGAAAGCTGTTCCGGACATACTCGTACCCTAGAATCCATGCTATATATACCACTAAAAATAAAAAAATTACTTTAAATTTTGAACAGTCACAATCACAATGATTCTATTTAATTTTGAAGAAAACTTGTATGTAATAACACTCTAATAATTTAACACTATCATCGTATTGCTATAAGTTTATCAAAAAGTGTCAAGAATTAAAAATATCAATTAAAAACGACTCACCACACTCACGTAAACACAATAACATTTGAAACAATCCCGCTTTGTTTGATCCAATTTGACACTGACAGCTAAATTTTCGTTACCATAGCCAATATTTATTTTTTTATCGAACAATCCGTTCGTCTCTGCGATCGCGACAATTGTGTTACATTGGCTAGGAAATGTTTATCGTTATCTCTAAAACGAAAAAGAACTTCGACATCGTTTCGGTACGAAGCGATGTTACTTTGTCTAAGGACCCAGACTAGCTAATAAAAATGGCGTAATACCTCAAAATACCACATTTGCGCAAACAGCTCCCTAAAAAGTGTTATAGTAATAAATAAACCATAAAAATGAAATCATAAACTATCTCCAAACACACCATGGCACTTGAAATTCACAATTTTATTGTAGCAATAAAAACATCTGTATGTATTTGACCTACTTATTGCACCTGCTTTACGAAAAATCTAAAAAATGAGATAAAAATATTGATCTCAATAAAATGTGGATAGGCCAGGACTTTGATTGTTTTATTTTTTCACTTATTCTGTCAAAGACTTTATTAAGGCTACAAGCATTTTCTACAGTTAGTTCTAGTTACTTAGAAATAGAACATGTTTGCTTATTTCCACAAAGCGGGAACGCTAACAATCCTTCTTTGTCTCCTGTTTACAGGACATACTTTTAAAAACCTAAGGAAATATTCCCCTGCAGGTCTGACGTCATTTGGGCAGGTAGATTTTCTTCTTATAAATATTCTATTTTTTCAGCCATGCATATTATAACTACCTTTCCGCTCCGCGGTTTCACCCGCGTATTTTACCCCCTTAGGGATTGAATTTTCAAAAATCCTTTCTTTGGATGACTACGTATATATCTACCTGTATGTTGTAGCCTGTACTGGAGTTACAGTTTTATCTGATTTGCTGTCCATTGTCATTTATATTTATTTGATTATTTTCCCTTATTTGTCTATTTTATTGTAATTGTGTTGTGTGTAGTCAGAATAAATGTTTTTATTTCTTTCTCTTTCTTTATGTTAAACAGCCCGATTCGTCTAGTGGTTTGAGCTGTGCAGTGATAGATCAGTCAGTCAGTCACGCTTTCATTGTATATATTTAGATTCATAGAAGTTCTTAACTACCTAGTTAGCTTAGCATCATAGTGTTTATAAAAGGTTCACGAAACACCAAGCAATTTTATTCTGATTATATTATCAGAACCTGCATTATTCTAGGAAATATGTTACTCGAGCATTTTGCTGCATCTTCTAAATATTCTAAAATGATCTACGGAGCAGGCATGTTCCGTTTTACTGCAGCAATAAACTGATGACCTATAAAATCATAGATTAATGTATTCAGAGTGTACCTACCGCTGCAGGTCATGACCTAGCTATACCCATTAAACTATATTTGTATTGTACGTAGTGATCTAATGTTTTCATGTCTTCAAGACATTTAAACGACTTTTTCTATTCCGTAACTATTTTGTTCCATTACTGTAGTAATAGTTGCTGTAAAGAATTCTATTTTTATATTCGTTTCAAAATAAGATCCATAAATAAAATACTTTGCCGAGTTTCGTGCCGGATTTTATATATAAAGTATACACCAGTGGCGAGGGGTGAAATTATAGCGAGGGTAAGACGTTCAAAAAACACCTGTAATTTTATAATTACAGTGGCTTTCAAATGATGAAAATGTGGGACTGGGATTCCTAAAAGGTAAGCCCATGGGAATCGGCTTGTATGGACCCTTCGCCACCGGTATACACATATACCTATATATGTAGTATGTGTACGTATGTAGACCACAGATTGATTTCAGTTTAATAATTAATAAACGGCGGTAGAGTCAAATGCAATATTTTTATGTCCATCATTAGGGCCTCTGCATGAGATTTTCGATTCTTACCCTATGTCTTTTTTCTTTTTTAAAGTCAGAACTCTAACAATCAAATCAAAAACTCATTTATTCAATTTAGGCCCTGGTAAGGCACTTATGAACGTCGATAGTTACAATCATTACAATAGACTCTACCACCGGTTCCACATACACTTGAACTGAGAAACAATGCCAGGGGATATCGGGATGTGTTTGAATTCTACGATGACTTCGAGTTTTCGGCGATGAAAATTATAGAGAGGAAACCATAGTATGGTTAGATATATCAAGTTGAAAATCTGTCGGTAGGTAGACAGACACCTATCTGTCATTTGAGGCATTGTCTCTTTATTCTTCGATTACATCATCACTAACCATGGTCAAATTAAATTTAAGAAATTATATATTCAATTTATTGATCTTATAGCAATTATATTATGTAACGTAACAACAAAATAAATAATCATAATAATTTTTTCCAAACGATCGGTTCCGCGATTATCTCAAATGTGTGCCGACCTGAAAACTTTATTCAAGTAGAAAATATAATGTTATGCTTGAAAATAAACGATTAAAACGTAATTAAAACCGATAATTGTGCATTCGCCAATAATGTGGGTCGGATTAATTGTTTTTTTAATTTTACCCGTTTAGCTAATATGTTAGTAGTGTGATTGTTTATTTTTTTACTATCTTCCGCCTCTCGGTTTCACCCGTGTTTCCGAGGCGTAAATGATAAATAATTTTAATATGAAATAATAATATTATTATATTATTCATATTCATAAATAGTCTCTCTAATAGTTTCGTTTCGGAAGGTCGCTTTTACTCCGAAGACTTAGCAATTACTCTTTTCAAAACAAGTTTAGATTATAATTTCCGATTTATGTAATCGGAATTTGCCTTTACGCAGGGGAGCCACCAAAAATTTTATCAAAACGTCAAATTTTGTGTAGAGACTGAAACAGTTCAATTAGATTTCTAAAACTATCGCAACAGATTTATTTACGATTGAGTGTATTCTCTAAATGCGGGCCTTACATCAAAGTGTAACAAGCTATCTATGTGTTTGATAGCATATTACAAGAGAATCGACAGGTCTGTATTAGTTTATTATATGGCTGCAGATAGCTGGTAATTACGTACTAGTAATGAAGCTATTTAATCCCATGTCAATATTACATAATACCTACCCACGTACATCGGTAAAGTGATAAAGGTTCTTTGATGATTTATTTATAGTTATCGTATTGTGGATTCTACTATCATTATAATATCTTACTGTTTGTTGATTAATAACGTTTGGAATTGGAAGAAAATACATAAAATACAAGTTATTTTTTATACGAAGAACGCGGGTAAAGAAAGTTACATTGAGATAATAATAGGGATAGTCCAGAAGCGTAGGCAGGCCCCCTACACGGTGGACCGATGATCTTGTGAGGGTCAAGGGAAACCCCTGGATGCGCTAGACCGGCCATCGTGGATATCCTTGAGGCTTTTGTCCAGCAGTGGACGTCTTTTGGCTGATATGATAAATGAAGATGTCTCCATGATTGAGCCCTGATTCTGGACTATCTAATATGATTATATGAGCAAAGGATTAAAAAAAAAAAATTTGCGCGGTTGTTTATGAAGACTCTACCTTTCACGCCGCAGGTCATGGGTTCGATTCTCTCCCTGCTTAGTTTGTGAAGATTATCGGAGGATATTTATTTATTTATTATTTAAAGCTAAGTTAGTTGCAGAAGTCCAGATGAAATACTAAGTGTGTACTTTTTTGGTGAATTGTTACCCTGGTGTTTGATTTACCTAGGTCTCTTTAGTCTACACATTCTTAGATAGAATTAGGCTGGCTAAAGAAAAAATAAATATTCAATACAATACCTAATTAATACTGAATTACAACGATAGCCGGAACTTACTTGTTGTTGTTGTCAGGCTCTGGAATAATCAATCTTCTTTATAAAAATGACAATTTTATTTAATCCTATTAATAATAATTGGGTAAAATACAAAATAAATAAAACATTTAAACTCATTAATTAGACGATGGAAAAAAGGTCCAAGGTAACCCGACCAAAAAAAGTAGAACGCAATTTATGAACCCCGTGCGATAATCCGTTTAATTTGGAATAATTGTTTAAATAATCCAGCCCTTTAGTCTGCGACACAATCGCGCCCTATAATTAACGGGATTGAGATAAAAACTGGGCCCAAATTGCGGGTCCTTTGGCCCAGAGAATTACTTTTACCACCAACTTTATTATACGGAAAAAATTACAACAAAAAAAATGCGTAGTTATCTCTTTTTAATAATCGTGGGGTTTAAATAGCATTCTCAGACACTGAGATCTATAGAGCGTGCTTAGACTTTGCTCAGACTTTACTTAGGGTATAAACCTACATAAAGTAAATATTTGTGTGTTTTAATTTGTAGCCAAGCTTTTGGTAAGTCGTCGATTAGGGCCACTTTGCTTAGCACACACTCAAAGAGATTCGAAGATTGCATTTTAAATACCGACTTTGTACGGTAAAGTCTAAGTACGCTCTATTGATCTCAGCCTACAAGAGGTCTTATTGCAGGAAGTCCTCCTATAAGGAATCCACTTTTCTTTTTGAGTTACGAAACTCTAAAAATATGGTATTCTTAAAAAGATGTGGTCTCCTAAAAATTCATTGACCTCCACCACTTAGGGTTCAGTGTCCCTAATTAGTTTACCTAATGATAGTTAATTAATTAGGCTAACAATCACCGCGCCCATTTGCTTAGGCTATCCGATTACTTTCTTTGTTTTATCCTAGAGGGGATGAAAAATCAATAAGTACTTACTAGTCATTGTACAATAATACCTAAATATTGCATAGGACTCAAAAAAAATTTTTTTATGCGTCTTATGTTAATCTAGTCTCAAATTAAAATAAAAAAGATTTTTTTTAAACTTTAAGTCAAACAGTTCTCTAAAGGTACAAGTACGAGGCTCGCGGCCCACGGCCGATTTATTTTTTTTTTTTTTTTGAAAGGACTAAGTTGGTAGCCTCAGATGGCTGCAACAACCTTACCGGACAAATCGGCGAGCGCAGAGGGCTCTCAGCCGGGTAATATTTAGGTAACAACGCCTGAGGGCACCCCCGAATGGGGTACGAACCTCGGCTCAGGGCGTTACCGGGGGAAGGGGAGGACTTTGTACGAGTTACGACTAATTGGGGGCGGTCGGATTACTGTAGGCAGCTCGGGCCGCTTGAACGGGACGAGACTGAGTGGGACGTCGCGGCGGTCCTCGCCGTCGAGGACGGTAGCGTGATCGGTTGTGTGTAGTGTGTTGTGTACTTTTACGAGCTTCGTCAGCTTCGATCTGAGCTAGTGTAATAGGGTCATCCGGCTCGCTGAGGGCTTGCCTTGGTCTATGGATACGGAGTATACGGGAGGGCGTGTACGTTGCGGCTTTCACTATAAGAGGGTTGCGGTGAATCACCTGAAGGCTATGGATCCGTGATGGAGCTGCATGTGCGAACACAGTACTAGCATAGGTCATGATGGGGCGGATACACGTGGTATAAAGTCTAACCTTGCTTTTATGTGCAAGTTTAGATTTACGATTTAATAAAAAGTGGAGGCGCCCTAAAACAAAGGCGGCGCGCGCGCGGACCGCTTTAATGTGGGCATCAAAGGTCAAACGATCATCGAGAGTTACTCCGAGATATTTGGCTTGCCTTTCCCAGGGGATTGGTTCACCGAATAGAGTAACTGCCTTTGGAGGGGAGGGGGTACCTCGATGGTAGGGTCTGTAGAATAGGACCGCCTGGCTTTTGACAGGGTTGATCTCGATCCTCCATTTCCGAAACCAGGCGCCTAGGGCGTTAGCCGTGGTTTGGAGGTTCTTAACAATGACTGAGGGGGACTTACTAGAGCAGTAGACCGCGGTGTCGTCCGCAAAAAGTGCTAACTGCACCTTGTCGGTCTTTGGCATATCACTCGTGTAGAGCGAAAATAGCAAGGGGTCAGTACCGAGCCCTGTGGGACACCGGCACCGATACGGTGAGGGGAGGAGAGTGCGCCAGGCTCACGGCCGACAATCCTGGTAAAATGTATGGCGTCGGCCGCGCGCGTCAGTCGCGAGGCACGGAAGCGGCTCCATACATTCCCATATGTTGACTATATGGCGTCAGCCGCGAGCCGCGAGCCTTGGAAGCCTACCTTAAGTTGTTAAAATATTGGGCCAAATACCCAACGACCTAATTTACAAAAATGATTAAAACGGGAGTAAGAATAGTTATCATTTCATAGTCCAGTACCTCGAATTGTTTACTGCAATTCATATAATTAGACCTGTAATTATTAAAAAATACACTTCACTAGGCCATTATATTAAAATTACCCATCTATACTTACACTTAGACAGTGTTACAGTTTCCGTTCATTTCGCTTTTTTCCACGAGGCCGTTTTATTACAATGGCCCTCGAGGCAAAAGAGGGATTTAAGATGACCCTCCTTATTACGCTAGGTAAGAGATATTATCTTATAAGTGCTTTACTAGCAATAAAAAAAGGCTTTTAGGTGTCATTTTAATATACTTAAGAGTAAATTAGGTAGGTATAATATGGAACAGTGATATTTTTACGCATAGCCACGCTAAGAAACTGTAAAATTCTGTAAATTCATGTCTGACTACTTACTGCGCTTACGTGTAGTACCTATTATCAGCAACGCAAGACCTTAATTTCTTAGACTTAATACCGTCCTGTTTAAAAAACCCCATACTCTTCTAGAATAGCATGAAACTTGACTAGATGAATTACAAGAGATTCTATCACACTACTTCGCGGATGATTATCTGATTTACTAAATTTCGAAGAAGGTTTTTTTTTAATTTGGAAAAATACATACCTATTTCTCTTTTTTACTTCATATAGAAAGAAATAACTTTTTGCAATAAAAAAACATCTAATTTTCGAGTATATAAAATATGTATCGTAGGTTATTGAATTTTTTTTGAAATATCAGCGTACAAATGGAATTGTTTCAGAATTTAGCAGTACCGGATGTGACGCGCCGTGGGGTGAAAACCGTCGAATCACTTTATACCAATATCTTTGTAGGATTTATTTAAAATTTATTTTTAATCTCGCAGAATAAGGGGTCTGTCGGGATCCATTTATATCAGTTTAGGTGGCTTTACATTTTAATTCAACTTTGCATGAGAAGGAATGTTTGCTAAAGAAATCATGAGCTGTACTTTTTCTATTTATAATACAAGAGCCTACCTCAATATATTTTACCTTTACATGGTTACTGATTTACTGTAATAATTTATCTTTGTTTGTACAAAATGATTATATATATTAGATAGACACCACTCATAGAGGTGGAGATTTGTAAATGGCACATTTGCAAAGACAACACATATTTCATCATCGATATTTTGCTGTAAATCTTCCTAAGAGAAAATAAATACATTAAAAATTCAAAGTCCGGGTCCAAACCTAAAAAACTTGAATTATCTCTCATATAATATATGTATTGTTTAAGTACCTACCTACATGAAACACTCATCCTTTACGCAATATTCCAAGCGGTAACACAATGAGTCAACCGACGAAAATTTAATTCGTTTCAAAGTTGCCAGCCTAATTCGTTTACCCATTCGGGAAATTAAATAGATGGGTAATTTGGCAACCCCATTAGTGTGGCCCTACAATTTAAATCGAGAACCTAGGGCGAAAACTAGGGGTCAGATTTATGTGTCGGGGGTAAGTAATTTATATCAACCGATTCTTGTTGAATATTACATCCGAGATTATAGGACGTGTCATCCATTTCTAAATCTGGAGATTTAATTTGATATTCGACAAGCCAGTTGGCGTAGTTGATTAAGACACCACCTATTACACCGCTGGTCATGGGTTCGATTCCCATCCAGGACAAACATTTGTGTGCATGAACATGTCTGTTTGTTCTGTGTCTGGGTGTAAATATCTATATAAGTATGTATTTACAAAAAAAAAAAAGTAGTATATGTAGTATATCAGTTATCTAGTTTCCATAGTACAAGCTCTGCTTAGTTTGGGATCAGATAACCATGTGTGAAGCACTGAGTGGTGTGAAGAATGTCTTAAGATATTTATTATTATTTATTATATGTTTTATTTGCGTAGGTGAAATCAAGTTAGCGCTATTCGTAAAAACGTAGAAAAACTCATTAAAAATAAATCCGTTCATATTTAAAATTTTGTATCTTGCGTTATATGTTAAGTTTCAAATAAAATAAACAATGACGCGAAAAACTGCTTTTAAAAGTGAATCCAGTGGTATGTTTAAAGTTTTTTTTTAATGTAAGTATATTATACTTAATATGTTTAGATTTCCGTCAAAGGCTGCAGATATTCGACAAGCCAATTGGCGCAGTTGATTAAGACACCACCTATTACACCGCTGGTCATGGGTTCGATTCCCATCCAGGACAAACATTTGTGTGCATGAACATGTCTGTTTGTTCTGTGTCTGGGTGTAAATATCTATATAAGTATGTATTTACAACAAAAAAAAAGTAGTATATGTAGTATATCAGTTCTCTAGTTTCCATAGTACAAGCTCTGCTTAGTTTGGGATCAGATAACCATGTGTGAAGCACTGAGTGGTGTGAAGAATGTCTTAAGATATTTATTATTATTTATTATATGTTTTATTTGCGTAGGTGAAATCAAGTTAGCGCTATTCGTAAAAACGTAGAAAAACTCATTAAAAATAAATCCGTTCATATTTAAAATTTTGTATCTTGCGTTATATGTTAAGTTTCAAATAAAATAAACAATGACGCGAAAAACTGCTTTTAAAAGTGAATCCAGTGGTATGTTTAAAGATTTTTTTAATGTAAGTATATTATACTTAATATGTTTAGATTTCCGTCAAAGGCTGCAGATAGGTCTTGAGTATATCATATGTACATATATTTTATCATTATAAATAAGTATCTATATAGGAGTTTATAAGAGATAAACTGCTTTAAAAAACTCCTTTTTAATAGACTTCATGAAGTGACATCACCATAATAGAGTGTCAAAGGCATTATCTCGGCGGCCTCATTGTTATCTTATATAAAGGAAAAGATACCTCAGCGGCAATGACGTCACAAGGTCATAAGAAATTACAAATCATAGTATATTGCTGGGGTATTTTCTTCTACCCCTAAGGTTCAAGTTGAATATTTGTTATCAAGCACCTACCGGTGTGACACGATATGAGAATAAAATTGTCTTTGTACATCCAGGCTTTATCTCTGTAGTATCAACAATAATTTTATTAGGACTAGGGTCCATCAGGGTCGATGAAAATGCTCATATTGATCAATAGGTGGTTTGACACCTGAATGTCAAAAGTTATCTAAGCAACATATTACTTACTATTTGATCACCCACATTTTACAAGACTTAAATTTTACTGACATATTTTATACCGGATCTGTATATATTTTTTTAAATCATGACGTGATTTATTCAAATAAAGATAATGGCCATTTTAATTCAATTGCCTGTAATATATCAAAGTGCCATATAACTGAGTAAAGCGAAATTAGTTTAACGCATAGCCGTGCCGCTTCCCGCACCCCCTGCGCACCCGCCACCGTGCGTAATGCGATTTATCTGTGTTTTAAATACATTGCCGGCAAATAAAGTTTTTTGCTTTAGTCGCATTCATTGAAAGCGTTAATGGAGATGAATTGGATCTGGCGAGACGCCAGTGTGACTGTTTGGTTTTAACCACTACTATTGGACATGTTTTTTTTTCTAAGTGTAAACAAAATGAGTCTTGATTAAATGTGCTCCCAAATTAGTAGTTCGAAACAAAAATTGTAGTGTAAAAAAAAATCTTTTTTTTCGGATTTGTTCAGTTTCTGGTATATTTTAGAATATTTTCAGTAACTTACATGTTCTTTATTGTGTAAACAATCTATGAGTTCCAGTAGTAGTGCATAACTTCTTTTATGTTTTTGCAAAGGGAGAAAGCTTGTTAAATAATTTTTATGTGCAGCAACTCACATGCTGGAATGGACTTCTGTGAAATGGACGATTAAATCAAAATGTGTCTAGACTGAAAAAATAGTCCATTTAAATGAGTTAATCATAATAAGCTCGATTTGTTTCGCTGTTAAATTTATGCGTGGGTTTGACTTATTGGTCGGAAGGATTTTTTTAATGGATTAAGGATAAGTAGATATAAATAGAAGGTACTAGCTGTAGGTTGCTTTAATAAATTAATATAAAACAAGATTAAATTTACTTAGCTCAATTTTATAATTGTGTTGTTTATTATTTGGATTTCACATTGGCGCCCAACGTGGGGCTATATATATTATACATATAAATTGTATAGTCTTATCTGTTTATTTACTCATGTGGTCTTATTATTAATGCTTTAGCACCTATCATCATCATCATGTTAGTCGAAAGACATCCACTGCTGGACAAAAGCCTCCCCCAAGGATCTCCACGATGGCCGATCATGCGTTACCCGTATCCAGCGGTTTCCCGCGACCCTCACAACATCGTCGGAACATCTTGTGGGGGCCTGCCCACGCTGCGTCTTCCGGTTTGTGGTCGCCACTCGAGAACCTTTCTGCCCTAGCAGCCAATTATGTATATCAAAAATGAAACAAATAAACAAACACCACATCGATCCAATTAAAAACGACATAACTAAACTTTTTGCTTCCCAACTCAATAGTTAGTTCTCCGGTTAACAATGTTGGTAAAACTAAACTGTAACTTTGACATAGAACTCCGCTAGTATAAATTACTGACCTACCGCTATGCGGAAACGACGTGCTTGTTTTGTTTTAAATGGAAACTTAACCTCTACCCAAACTATACGTATATGTACCATCAACAAAGTTGAAGCATGATCAGTTTTGAGACCTTTTCGCTTGCAGCCAGTAATCATAGTTCGCCCTGTCCATTGTTGACAAGAAAACGGTCTCTTGTAAAATCTATTGTCTAGACTATTTACTGACAATGACAATCTACTATTTTATGATAAGCGCATTGTCTGGTTATATTGTGTAAGACACAGGTAGCGACTGGTCACTGTACACAAAATACACTCTTAAGGTGATCATGCTTCAACTTTGTCGATAGTACCTACGTATTTAGTACCTACGTTGAAATTTCAGTTGTAACCTTGCTCTACGTTGGATGGTTTATGCAATAATAGCCAAACAAAGGTTGATCAAAGATGCAGTTATATTTTAGTCGAAGTTTCATATCGATTTATATATCCCAAATAAGACTTCGAAATTGTTATGTAAATCTAAGCATTGACCGTAAAGTTTTAGTGGCAAATAAAAATAGTCTCCTTATATGAAATATTCAAAATTAATTGGAAACGTTTCTCTATAGTTGGATATAAAAAAGAGCAAATATTATGTAAATTTTACAGAAAATCAATATGGCGGATAAAAGTATTTTTAAACTCCATTATTATTCAAATATACAATAAATTTGTTCACAGAAAATTCACAATAGGCAACGCAACGACAAATCGACCCTACACTCACAAATATTATCATGGCGGGAAATTAACAATTCATTTCTACATGCAAAATGCAGTCGTCCATGACTGTTGAAACAGAAGCCAACGGCGATTCATCAGAATTAGCGCTGATTGGCGGGTAGAGTGATGACGTCATCAATATGCAACTAACCAGACGTGAGCGGTTGTATTATTGACCTACGCTAAGCGATTCCAAAATCAAAATTTATTCGTTAGAATTTTGACATGCAGTAGGTATAACATAGATTTCAAAAAAAGAAAATAATACTATAGGTGCTGTACATTACGAAGCAAATAAATTGAACAATGGTGCCAGGCCCCGAAACTAAACACTACACTTTGTAAACAATTACAAACTAAACAAAAATTTAACTATATCTCGTTAAAACATAAAAAAGGGTTAAAAAAAAAATATCATGTCAAAATAGTATAGCTTTTTTCAACGTGAATCGACACCTTTATTAGTCACGACAAATTTGACAGCACATTCTTTTCAATAATCTTTTTAAGCTAGAGAAATTAGTTAATTTCGAAAAAGAAACATTCTTATTAAAGAGTACCTAAACACATAAATAACACGGGTCTGATTTAGTTGGAAGGTACCAAATACCTCCGGAAATCCTCTCAGGCACACAGGTTTCCTCTCGATTACCATCGCTGCCTATAAATCATTGCTTTACTACTTCACCAAACTACGGTATTAAACAATAGAGTAACTGGCACATTACAAATTTGAATTTGGAACTAAACCCAAACTGAAATCAGTTTAACGGACGCGAGCGCGGAATGGCGCTCTGAGTGATGACGTCATCAATACATGTCGCTCGACCAACCACCGCTCGCCGCAGTTTCCCTTGAACTACACAGTATGACGTGGAAAATGGACATCGATCAATGCATCATGGGGTATTTAGAAATAAGCGGTTCGACAGTAATTAGTGAAATGCATTTAAGGCGCAGTTTTCCACAAACGGTTAGGAATCTTATCCCAAACTAAACAGAGATTTAATTGGAAACCAGCTTTCCGCCCCGCAATTTTATTTCACCCGCTATCCTCAATTTATCTCCTTAGGGGTTGATTTTTCAAAAATCCTTTCTTAACGGATGCCCACGTCAAACCTAATAGCTATCTCTCTGTCCAGTGGTTTGATGAGCTGTGCGTTAATAATCAGTCAGTTAGTCAGTCATCCTTTCCTTTTATATATTTAGATAGATTACACCCAGACTCAGGACAAACAGACAATCATGTTCATTCACACAAATGTTAGTCCTGAATGGGAATCGAATCAAATACTTGCGGCACAATAGTTTCTGATTTAGGATTGTTCTGGATTAAGCTGATTTTCCCAAATAAACTCAACGTATTTTTTGTATCTCCTTTGAAGCATACCTCATTTCTTAATTTAAAAACGTGTTAGATAGAGCTTCTAAATACAAGATAAGAAACAAAGTCTAGATAAAATAAATCAAGTCAAATTCAACCGAATTATTTATAGGTGTGACACCGATATATCATTTTATCGTAATTCTTTTCTAATCATCCAAAATAAATTCTAGTGATATATCAAATTTTGACGCGTCGAAAATTTATGTTTGTGGGAGTTTACTGTGACTGCCAATTACTTATATATTTTTGAAGCTTTGTTACGCGACTTGAACAATGTTATTTATCCGTTTTTGACTAGAAAACGCTCCCATGAATGATAATCGGGCGTTTACCATGAATTTTCGTAGGAAAAAGTCATCGTAAACGCCCGATTATAATTTATCGGACCGTTTTCTTATCGGTGAATAACGACCTAAGTCTAAATAGTAACTCTCTTTATAAATATGCAAATTATATTTTTTCAGAATTGTATGTATAGAATAGAATGTAAGGTCAAATCCAAATCAATTGATTTTAAGTTTATATTTACGAAGATTTCACATTATTTTTAAATCTGTTCATTTCGTACTAGGTTTCGCCAAGTTGTACCCGTGTTCTCGGGATAAAAAGCCTACATTACTCTCCTACCTATCTCTACGCCAAAAATCATGTTGATCAGTCGCTAGTTTAATGCATGAAAGAAGAACAAACAAACAAACTTTCACATTTGCCTATATTAAGTAAGGAGAAAGGATTTCTGAAAAAGAGGAAAGAGGCTTGAAGATTCAGAATACACATTGATTGATTCCACGTAAAACCAAGTGCTTGTGCTCTGAGAAACTTCGATTTAAGAAACCGTATTTGTGGTAGTTTCCACAAGAGTTGGTCCTGTGCCTAATATTTTATCGCATCAAAAAGCCTTTCTGTGTAATACGTAGATCAAAACAAATGATTTCATTTATCGCTAAATATATTCCTCTCATTTTCACGAGGGTACCGACTAACGGCATGGAAAAACTTTTACCAGGCCTTTAAAGGAGATAGAACTATACAATTTAGTGTATAATAGAAAGGGAGAGATACAGGTTTGGTGTTTCATTTAAAATAAAGGGCAAATGTTGTACTGACTGGCTTATTGATGTCATACATTGTTCTTAAACGAGTAGCAGATGTTTGGTGTGGGCTCTCTTAAAGCTAGTAAGAGGTATTTTGCCTTAAAATTGCTCTGTGCTAGATAATTTTGTAAGAATGGTAGCTTAAAACAAAGAAACTTGACTCTACATTACTTAAATGTTTTACAGTTATTTGCTTCGCTTTTAGACATTGTTAAAGAAGAACACATTTGATAATATTGCCTTTTGTGATCCGTAGTTCTAGCACAAAACATTTTGACGTATCGAATCGAATAATAAAAAATAATTAAATATCCTGGGACATTATTTATTCATATTCCTCCAAGGTATATTAGTGGCATATATGACTATTTCATGAAAACGTTACTTTTTACAATAAATTTAACTCCGTGACATATGTTGATGATTTATTTTGTTATTAATCAGTAAATATACTACTCTTGTGGCAAAACACATGTTGACAAACATACGATCTATAACTGAGCTGCAATTAGCAAAAAACATAATAAAATTTAAATTTCGCGGGCTACCTTGAAGGTGCCACCTTAAGTAAAGCTGTCAAATTAGACTATGTTATATATTTAAATAGTCGTGCCGAGTCGTGCGTGACCATTAATAAATTGCGCCTAAATTCACGTTGAAGGTTAGAAAGAGATATACCTAATGAGATTATTTGTTTTATTTAGGTATTAATTTCCAAAAAAAATACAATACTTAATTTAATAGACTTATGTTAATCCCTTTCTGCCATTTCCAACATACCTATACTTTTTTATATATTTTATAATTTGGTGTATCTTTTATTTGCAGATCTTTAGGAAAAACTGTTAAATTTAATCGAGGCCTTCGGCCTTCGGTATAACATGAAAGTTCTAAATAGAATACCTACAAAAGGTTCATAGAATAAAATAATATTTACAATCAACATCGACCCTATTCTTATAATAATACACGCTTACTTTAACACTACTTATTCGAATATAATAATTTTCGACACCGATATTTCCCGTCAATATCTAAGAAAAGTCCGTCAGTACGTGAGGGTAGGAATATATTTTTTATCTGTAGCGCGGGTGTACAGCTCTCTGCCGCAGCTGTGCCATTGTTAAAGGCTCACAACATCAATAAGCCATTCTGGGAACTTCCGTAAAGGAGTATTCACATTACGGCAAATTAGAATTGCTAAACTGATTGGGGCTACAAGTAGGTATTATTTTTTTATAAAAACAAATTTTTGATTAATTTTATATGATGCTTTATTTTTATTTAAGTTACAAATGAAAACTAAAACATACCAGACAAAGAAAAATTTGTCTATAATATATCGAAAATATAAAAACAATAGAGAAAGTCTACGACTATTTGGCAAAAAGCGGCGACTATCTGGCTTCTTACTTTGTATGCATCAGAGTTGGATGTCGGTATTTAATATGGTTGTTCATACTTGTAGTATTGCTGCTGTTTTTACCTGCCCACCACGAGAAAATATCATTTGGCATTGCTTACACTTGGCTTTTGAACAATGTAACACTGATAGAACGGATTTCAATGAAACTTGAAGCAGATATTCAAGTTTCATTGAAATCCGTTCTACCGTTATCTACAGAGCGTGGTAACAAACACGCACAAAAACTTTCGCGTTAATTTATTAATATGACGTATGATATGATGTCACTATAAAATACATATGTTAAGATATGATAATATTAGTTAGCAGTGGCGAAGGGTCCATACAAGCCGATTCCCATCGGCTTACCTTTTAGAAATCCCACCTAACAGTAGTAAACATTTTCATCATTTCAAAGCCACTTTTATCATGCTTAAAATACACTGTAACTATAAAATTATCTGTGATTTTTGAACGGCTTACCCTTGCCATAATTTCACCCCTCGCCACTGTTAGTTAGTATATTATTTTTTTCAAAAACTAAAAAATAGTAACACATTAGAACAGATATACCTAGTGTTGGCGACTGGCTGGTTGCGCGATGGTATACATAGGTTTAAAAAGTGAAGTTTGATTTAGTAGTTAGTATTGTCAAGGCAACCGAGCGTGTTATCGGCTTATAGATAAATCTGGAAAAAATGTATACTTTGGAGACAATAGAGCTGGTTTCCTTTTAATCCACTTCGGCGTCAGGTAACATATAGTAAAACAAAAAATATGTAAATTGGTAACCAACACACTTGACTCCAAATTATAAAGTTAAACGTAGAAGTATGAGTAAGTTTTATAATTATCCTGACTTACACATTGACGAAAAGTAATGTACATACTCCCTAACTGGTGAAGCGTATGTTTATTTATAGGGCATTAGAAAAGACGAATTCACGTTTTCTTCAAGATCCCCTTTGTGGGGCAGTTAACTTTTCAAGAAAATGTTCAACTTGCACCCGAAAAAATATTACTTTGTATTAAAATTTTAAGAGTAGCGTCTTATTTGATTTGATGTCATGTCCTTTGTTTCCTTTTAACGTTTGTTAGATATATTATACGGTCGGAGTCAGTTTGATGTCGTTTTTGATCCTAGTTGGGTAATGTAGAGGCTACATGATCCCAGTGCGAAACACGATTGTTCGAATTTCATTACTTCGAACACTTTTCATACTGCTACGTTTAATTACTCTTAAGTTATTTTAGTGCGATGTAACATTACTTCGAGAAACGTTATATCGAAGAACTTTTCACCTATGATTTGTTAGGCCGACAGTTTATTTACTCCGACCGTAAGACACATCGAAAAATCTTTGTTTAAATTAGTTACTAGTTCATTAGTAAATGAGCATGCTTAAAGTGAATACCTAATATAACTCAAAATTCTGTGAATATTTTTTTTTTTTAAGCGTCTGTTAAATATTTATTTTATTCACAAAACATCATACAACAGAAATACATCGTTTGTCAAAATTTCAACTATCTAACTATTACGGTTCATGAGATACAACCTGGTGACAGACGGACAGACAGTGGAGTCTTAGTAATAGGGTACCGTTTTACCCTTTGGGTAAGAAACCATAAAAAGACGTAGCAAATCAAGTTGGAAATTAAAAACTTTCGATGAGTGAATGTTACTAAGTTTTCTGTTTTCGTTCTATATATTTTCTGCAGAGGTATGAGGAAACTAGAACGTAAACATTATAATATTGACGTCATTACGACACACTCTAAATTATTTCATGAAATCCACGTCATTCACCTTTTATACAAATCCTCGATTATATTCGGTAATTAATTTCTGTAGGACTCATTACTTGTGAGCTTTGATGCGTTTAATTTTTATTGTGGTATTTGCGCTAATAGCATGTTTTGTATATTCTCCGTGGTTAATATTATTATTATTTTTTTGAAATTACTTTGTTGTACCCGCCAGGATGGCTACCACCCTCAAGTTGAAAATATGTCGCCAAGGACCTTCCGGTGTGTTTCGACAGCTGCACTTGAGAGCCAGTTCCCTTCTAGGCTTTGTGTGCCACCATCAGCCACATCACCACTTAGCACAGTGAGATTGTGGTCTAACACAAGCCTATATCTACACATAGTAAAAAAAACTTCCAACTAAAAACCTAGCACTAAAATTATTTTCCTAATAAAAATGCCTACAAAAACTATTTGAAATTAGAATAGGCAAATATCATTATGGTAGGTTCGGTCTAAAATTTCGGTCACTTTGTGGTCGGCCGGTATGTTGTGGTCGCATACCAACCGTGGTCAGGGCCAGACCACACCTGATCACTGTAGGTAGTTAATACGATTTGGCATGTATCTTTGATGTGGAAGTTATGATATAGGTATACCAACTTATTTTTTTTATTTTCTTTGCGATATTTTAAGGAGCTATGTTTTTTTTAAGTGCTATGTTCCATAGCGTTTTTTGCACTCTAAGAGTAGCTCGTTATAGTAAGTCAACCTAACGCCCTGAGCCGAGGTTCGTATCCCATTCGGGGGTGCCCTCAGGCGTTGTTACCTAATTATTACCCGGCTGAGAGCCCTCTGCGCTCGCCGATTTAGCCGGTAAGGTTGTTGCAGCCATCAGAGGCTACCAACTGAGTCCTATAAAAAAAAAAATTACAGAATAGTAATGTAAATAAAATTCATTACTTACTTTCTTGTTATGAATACCCTTTCTCACGATTACCTAATCGTCATTCTATATGTAGGTATACTAGCTTCTACCGCGCGGTATCACCCGAGTGATCTAATATTTTCCGATATATATACACAGTATCCTATATGTTATTCTATGATCTACGTATCTAATATGTTTCAAATTTCATTCAAATCCGTTTTAGCGTACACACACACAAACATTCACAATTGTAATATTAGTAATATTGCAAATACTAATTATTTATTTAATTAGTTCTTATCAAACAATCTCACCAATCAAATAAGAGGGATTCCTATCATCAAACATGGATACCTACATATACTACCACAGAGTAATAATATACTGCTACTACTTATTGCTTATTCATGATTTCAACTGAATCTAAAGACACCTCTACACGCCCGTGAAAGGTTACACAAGATCTAACAAGTACGTAACTAAATTGATACTAAATCTACTTAAATATGTGTATGTTTTATTAATTCAAAAAGCATTTTGCAGTGATCTTGAATTAAACTTGGTACACAAAGCACTGCGACTTGCACGCGATGCCGTCCGAAGTTCATTGAATAACGGATGACCCTAGACTTGCTAACTCGATACAGCGCCACAGAGTAATGTGATGCCAGAGAGAGGCAACCGCCATCTTTATTTTGATCTAGCTTTCCGCGGATTCACGCGATCCTCAATTTTACCCCTGTAGGTATCTGTGTGCCAAAATTTCAACCCTATTCGTGCAGTAGATTAAGCTGTGCGTTGATAGATCAGTCAGTCAATCACTTTTTTATATAGGTGAATTATTCAGTCCGGTTCTTAATTGATGAATCTAATTCAATTTTATAACTAGTTAATAAAGGTACCTACCTATTAGTTTACTAAAATAAAATAGCTATCTCACTCCATCTCTACGTTTCTGAGTGCGACTAAAGACTTTTACCAAATATTATACTGTCATGACTTCGTAATAATACCGCTCAGAGGTACCTACAATTTTGTAGGATTAATAATAATATACACAATCCGTCGAATTCTGGCTAACAGTCAACACCGTCCTGTAATATTTTTGTCAAATTCTAAACCTCCTTTTCGTCGGTTGAAAAGATAATTTTACTATGAATCTTCTCTAGATTATTAGCCTAATCTATGGCGCGTCTACACTTGTTGTTTCCCAAAGTTTCGTTCAGAGAATAATGAGAATCGTATAAAAGAGTTTCAAGTAGTAAAATAAACACAACAATTACATGATCTGAATAAAAGTAATTTAGACATGCTTGGTTGAGGCTTTGGATTTGCCTTTCATACGTTATTTATGTTAGACGTTATTGTCCCTCCTTGAAACTTTTATTTTACTACTAAGTTTCGCCTCGCGGCTTTACCCACGTTCCCGGGATAAATAGTATACATTACACTATGAAAGCCCAAATTGAAGTGGCAGTGGGCGTAGAACCGACAAGGTGGACCGACGATCTTGTGAGTATCGCGGGAAACCGCTGGATGCGGGTAGCGCAAGACCGGCCATCGTGGAGATCCTTCTCTTTCGGCTGACATGATGATGATAATTACACTTTAGCCAGTCGAGTAAAGCAAGAGTCGTATCGTATAATAATATTTTTTTAAATAATTGTCTCTATTTTCTCTCCTAGTTAATACTCTTCCGTCTGTAGTTACTTAAGTAATAAATCAGATGATACTTGTAGCAGTCTAGCTGCAACAACCATCTGTGAACTGTCCCCAGACACAATACCCTGTGTACTGTCAGGCGGATGTGTCTGGTGTTGGTCTGCGGATGTGGTAACAGTTTACAACTTATGTTTTAATGTGGTTTTAATATTGACATAGAAGCTATTAAAAGCTCTGTAATAATTATTAATATTGTAATAGCATGTGGTTAGTATTGATAATATATAATTACTTGCAGTAATTAAATTTACTTATATTTAGTTTTAAATTATTACTTATTGGTTCTTTCTGAAAATACATAATTATAATCACTTGGATTAACAAAGAATACTAACTAATAATACCGGTAGGTTTCGGTACTGGTATGGTAACCGGTTCCGAATCGGTATTAGAGTCAGACTTTCATAGCATGAGAAGGTCTATAGAATCAAATTATTTTCAGCTCTGGTTTCACATACTTAGATGCGAGAACATTATTTAGAATTAGATTTTAAAAACTTTTGCAGATAGCAACTTACTTAAATAATAAAATGATAACGTGTTTGATGGACTAACTGATCTACTCAAGGGTCAGCTCAAGCCGTCCAGTGGCTTGAGTGGATCGGGCTGAAATTTGGAATACAGATGGCTATTTGTTAGGCATCCGCTCAGAAAGGGGGTAAAATAGTGGATCGCCGGGGCGGAAGGCTAAATCATATAATATACGTCTTGATGGAAAAACAAACACTTTGTGTACAAATCTAAACAAGTTTCCCCCAATAAAAAGCCCATACAATCTGATCGAGCGCATCTTCACAGTTACTCAGGGCATTACCAGAGATACATTACAGACGACTATACTTGGGTTACTGGTGGGTTTATTGGCATTATGCTATGCACGGTCGCGCGAGTTCATTTAGAATTTAATGAAATCGTAAAAAGGGATTACTTCGCTATTTATGAGTGAGGAAAAATCTGAGTAGCTAGGAATGTTGATTGGCTAATGGTTCTCTACATATTGTCAGAAGAGACTTTTATGTCACAATGGTAGTTGCTTTTTTTATGTCAGAAAGTTGACAAGCTGGCAGGCGGTCAACCTGATACCTGTTACAATGCCACGAAGGCAACTGGAATTGTCGGTGCAATTGCCGGAACACACCGGTAGCTACTTGGCGACAGAATTTCAACTTGAGGGTGGTACCATCCTCAAGTTGAAAATCTGTCGTCAAGCTGTCTAACTATGTATTCCGGTAACTGTATTTGACGGCCAGTTCCCTTCTAGACTTTGAAAACTAACCACCACTTCATCACTTACCATCGTAGAATCATTATCATACTATTTGTATTACTACCTATGTGTATACTATTTGCAAAAGATTTATTTCTGTCTATGATTATTATCACTTAGCCTCATAACGGCTCACGTCAACGTTTTTAACGATATGGTCAGTTTTTGCTGATCATATCATGAAGTGATCAATTCTAAGACCTGGCCACGACATAAATACCTAAATAGATCCCGCGATCGCGGGTGAAACCACGGGACGGCAGCTAGCCGAAGATAATTCTATAACAATAACCACAGACAAAGCTCCAGCGAAAACCTAGCGGAACCATAAACACATCTAAAGTTGTCGGTGCTGTATAAATCCCGCGGGAATACGAGATATTGATTGGAGTTTTCCCGCTGTTTTCAATACTTTATTATCCCATCCCTATAGGCCGGGGCCATTGTCTCTGGCAAGATTGAGCTGCGATGATTAACTTTTTGTTTCTCCATTTTCTTCGGCAGGTAATCATGCATTGAAATTGAAACGTGGGAGAAATGCTCGGAGAACTTGTGAGGGTAGCCGGTAGGTATCTGGAAATTGCGGTAAGGTTTTGTTTGTAAACATGGTACATTTTTATAAAGGTAAATGTATAAAACCGTACGGTACCATTTATTATAGTTATACGTTTTTTTAGTTATTTAATATGTGTTGTGTTGTGTGGTATAAATTTCTCTCTGTTCTCTATATATTTCATTTTTTTTGTTGTTTTGTCAAGTTTTGAATTTGTTTTTTCCTCTGTTTACACTGTTAGGTTTCTACTACAAACTGTTGTCTGTCGTTTGTTTTTCCTTGCGCGTACAATCAATTTGTACGTTCTATTGTGACGGGGGTCAGCTGAAAATCAGTGCTGTGCCTTCACACAGCGTACACTGAGCTGGCTACCTATCTACACACAAGTTGATTGCACACCTAATTTAAAAATATAGTTTTTTTCTCTTGTGTGTGGAATAAATGGTATTCTGTGACGTTACGCAAACGACAAATCAAGTAACATAATCTGTGCCACTCGTATGTAACAAAGCATGTGTCATGTTTGAACAATTATATTTGTTGTTACAATGAAAAGACCCAATTTAAACATCCCCATTTTGTAATCATGTAAATAGTTGACATTTCCACAGCGGCATAACTTTCTTTAAGGTTGGTGTACACTGCGGATGCTACAGTTAAAAAAAATTTTCGTGGCTAGGAACTGAGTGTCAGAAAAATAAAAAATTGTCTTGACTGGTTTTGGATTACTTGAAATTATTATGATAAAAAACTTAAATACCTATGTATTTTCAGAATTAAATACAAAAAAAAACGAAATTGTTATATTATAGGAGTAAAAAAAGTTATCGCTCAGTATTCCCAAAGAAGTAAGCAGAAGTCTCAGTGCTGAAATCTTTGGTGAAATATAAAGTTTTAGCCTAAAATCATGCAGAATGCTCAATAATTCAGGTAACATCAACATTTCACCAAAGGTACCTATCATCATCATCCTGTTACTTGCAGCGAGCATCACACAATCTCAAAAATGAATCGCGACCATTTTTTACAGCCCACCTGATGGTAAGTGTTTACCGTAGCCTATGGACGCTTGTAACACCAGGGGTATCACTCGCGCGTTGCTAACCCTGCAAAAATGTCTTCATCCTTCTTGAAGAACCCCATGCATTAGTCATAAAATAAAAAACATGAGCTTTCCTATTATACACAAAAAAATTTTTTTTTTTTACTTTCACTGTTATATTTTACAGTAACTGTAAAACCCAAAATGTACACCATCCTTAACTATAACATTGCGAACAAGCGTGTCGGTATCACATACGTCGCATTCCAACGCCGCCAGGTACCCAAACAATAATAACAATTAGCATTATACACCGCTACTATATAGATACTATAGCGCTGTATAGCTCTATAGCAGTGTGTGAGGTTGCGTGGGCTAATTTCGCGGTCTAATGGCCGACATACCGTAGTCAGCACCTCACAGGTACGGACTTGGATTATATAGGTCAACTAGCTTTCCGCCCCGCGGTTTCACCCTTTATTCTTTGTCCTTTTAGGGGGTATAATTCATATACTTTATGAGGTGGAAGTACTTCATTAGTATGAACCACTTTAATCACGAAAAAAATAATAGACTAACACTGTAATCCTGAAAAAAACTTCCCGAAAACAAGATTGATGTTTCATCATGTCAGCCGAAAGACGCCCACAGCTGGACAAAGCCCAAAGATTGATGTTTATTCCGCGATTTTCAATCCTTTAGACGACTTCAAGAAAGTTGGCAATGAAGATATAGGTCACACCAAACCAAAAATGGGACATCATTTTCCGCACCTCCGTGCAGTCCTCGGAATAAAAATACGAAAGCGTAAATTGTATGTCCGGTGCCACAGACGACATTTCCTTCACAGCAATGTGACAAAAGCCATGCTACATACTTGCAATATTATAGTTTACGCCTTCTAACTTAACTCAGTGAGATTCTAATTAGAATGATAAATAAATAGGTGTCCTAATATTTCCCAAGTGCGCCTCTGTTAATCATCGTTGAGCAGGGTTGCCACCTTAGAGAGCCACGTTTAATTAATTTTAAATTTACATGTTCAGGGCGTAAAAAGATGTATAAATACAAGTTTAGAAAGTTACGTACGAACGGACGGGTAATTGAATTAGGTATATTTGAAGGAAACTCGCAGAGACAAAATTCAGAATTTAATCAAATACGCTAAATTATTCATCCCTTTCTGAATATATGTTTTAGAAATTAAGAATATTGTATGTCGCTTAAGCAAACGTAAATTCAAAATTAATGAACTTTATGAGAATTTTGGTAATTATGATTTTCTACCCTTTGTACAAATTATTATTGTATGAAACGAAACAATTTGATGGGATGTCACTAGGTAGGTATAGTATGACACAACTTAGATGAAGCATCGGCAAACTTCTTAAAATCGATCGTTCTCGAAAAGAGTGCGCCTACAACATTACTCATGTGTTAAAAAATGATCGGCGAAAATGATCTTGTTGAACGTTGAATGGCGCAATACTGAATTATTTTTATTTGTTGTGTAAATCGGAAGTGAAGTGTACGAAAACGATTCGCCGATGCTACATCTAAGTTGTGTCATACTGTTTTTTTTTTTTTGAAAGGACTAACGTTGGTAGCCTTTGATGGCTGCTCCAACCTTACCGGACAATCGGCGAGCGCAGAGAGCTCTCAGCCGGGTAACATTTAGGTAACCACGCCTGAGGGCACCCCCGAGTGGGGTACGAACCTCGGCTCAGGGCGTTACCGGGAAGAGGAGGACTTTGTACGAGTTACGACTAATTGGGGGCGGTCGGATTACTAATGGCAGCTCGGGCCGCTTGAACGAGACGAGACTGAGTGGGTTGTCGCGGCGGTCCTCGCCGTCGAGGACGGTAGCGTAATCGGTTTTGTGTAGTGTGTTGTGAATGTCATACTGTAATACAAAAAAAAAAAAAATACAATGTTTATATTCCTATCAAAAGTTTAATACTGACACTACTTTGAACCTTCAATCAATGGTGATAAGACCGGTTTTCGTCTTATTAAGTACTTATAAGTAAGTGTATATCACTGCTATAACATCAAATAGCATTTAATATCACCAAAACTTAATTAAAGTTGTATGAAAAACTAATCCTATTTTCTTAGCCACAGACAAAACAATTTGCTTACATACATGTAAATTAGTTAGCGTACAACTAAGACGTATGGTTTCTGTACCCAAATTCATCTTACTCACAAACTTAGGTCTTATTTAATTACAATCTAGGTACAATTTTAATTAATGTGAAAACCACGAAAACCTAATTTAAAATTTACTTATTCTGTGTAATTTATAAATACCTATTGTTTCGAACTGCGTAGTTTTGTATGTTTACAGGCTTGTATTTCACTAGTTTTCCGCCCCGCGGTTTCACCTGCGATTCCCCATATTTTCAAAATCCTTAGCGGATTGGTACGTCATACCTAATAGCTATCTGTATGCCAAATTTGATCCCGATCTGTCCAGTGGTTTTAGCTGTGCGTTGAACAGTCAGTCTGTCAGTCAGTCACAGTCCTTTTATATTATACTGTTCCCCGCGGCTTCACTCGCGTTCCCGGGATAAAAAGTAGCCTATAACCTTCAGGTAGGTACAATTTAGCTTCCTATTAGTGAAATAATTTTAGGAATCGGACCAGTAACTCCGGAGACTAGCGCGTTCAAACAAACAAACTCTTCAGCTGTATTATTAGTAGTATAGATTTCAGAAGATTCAGCCTGATCCGTGCAGTGGTTTAAGCTGTGCGTTGGTTGATACAGTACCGGCGTTAGGGTAGGGCGCGGTAGGGCGATCGTCCAGGGCGCCAGATGTAAAGGGGCGCCAGACCCACCTTTATTTCCGGTCGCTCAAGAGCGAGTCCTGCTATCTCGTGTCTAAATAAATAAATAAATTCTCAAGTCTAAAGATAACATGGCTATAATGGCTTAAAATCCCTTTTGTTGCGCCCAGGGTGCTGGTAGAGCTAAAACCGGCACTGGGTTGATAGATCAGTGAGTCAGTCAGTCAGTTCCTTTTAATATAGTCAGTTACATCAAAGTATTAATGAATATCCTGGGACATTGTTCACACACTGAGCAGAGCTTTAACTATCTCAATAAATCCGGCTCGATAGCTAAAAGCCTACTAATAATTATAAATGCGAAAGTTTGTGAGTATTGATGTATGGATGTTTGTTACTCTTTCACGGAAAAACTACTAAACGGATTTGGATGAAACTTGGCACATAGATAGATCATACTCTGGAATAATATATAGGCTACTTTTTATCCCGACAAAATATAAGATATCAACGCGGGTGAAACCGCGGGGCGGAAACTAGTATTACATAATACTGTCTGGAAATCATATGATTTTTGTTTTTTCGAATCTCAAAATAGTGCTCCTCAGACCTGTTATTAATTGGATAATCTCAAAAATGACTAATCCTTTAATCGATGGGATCTTCATTAAACCATGACAAAGTAAATACCAACCAAACCATGAAAAACCCATTTATATATTACTCAGACTATTAAAAATTTTGCATCGTTATTTCATGCTTTTTGAAGTCTGTTTAATTTTTTTGTTAAATGTTTATTCTAATTTGGATCCACAAATCGAGTGAAAATGTGCAGCATCAGTATGCCTGACACAACTCACGACCGGACTGATAACTCCAGTTTTATCCACCTAGGGTCAATATCATAAAAGCCCTATACCAGGGGTTCCCAATCTTTTTCAGCCCGTGGCGTAGTTACAAATTTAGTATTTTGTCACTAACTTGGCAATAAATTGTAGCGATAGTCTAAAAAAACTATTTTCGTCTATGAGTAAGGTACACATGATCACAGAGTGCCTCCAATAAGCGATGTAAACACGGACACGCTGTAAATAAATGTAAACAAGTTATAAAAAGTTGATTACTTTTATTGTTCGAGGGGTGTCAAGTGCGTTGACCTCACGTCAACTGTCAAAATTGGTGTAAAAATGGCCGGGTGTTGGATGACATTAAAAATTTTTGAATTTCAATTCAGTAAGTCATCCATTTGCTTTTTGTAAAAACTGCTTTTCGGTGCGGACTCTTGACCAATTAAGGTTAAAAATTTAGTTAAAAAATGATTCCTACGAATTGGGAAAATTGACCTAACAAGAGTTGTAGGTACCTATTAAGAAATCTAAAAACATAATTTAATATTCAGATCCAATTCACTAAAAACAAAGAACGGTGAATCGGGCGTACCAATTTACTGAGTAACTTTATTTACTAACCAAACAAAAATGTATTAAATTATAATTTAATCACAAAATTCAGATAACCATAATACAAAGTCTGAACTATAAACTATTATTATAATGCAACTTAGCTTAATCTCTAGATAATACATCAAAATGGCAAAGGTCACTTAAGACTAAAGACATGTCAAAGATAAAGGCTATACATTAGATAAATTTAATGGAAAATTACACATTTATCAGGCAAGAGCATACATGATATACCCGTGGGATAAGGCTGGTGTACACGAGCGGCCAATGAAGTCTATTTAAAGCTAACAGAAACAGTTTAACGTAATGAGATGGAACCGTGTGCGCGTGACGCGCTGGCTTTATTATTTAGTTAGTCTTGTAGAGCAGTGGATGCTAAGCTTTTTTTTTTTTCTGTATAAAATATCTGTTTATTTCAAAATAAATCATAAGAATTTAACGTTTAAGTATATAATGCAAAAGGATATCAATAAAGGTAGAGTAGGTATTTGCCACCAGGGGGTCTAAAAAGGCCGTTTTAGGAATATTGCTAGATGCAATATTTTTTTTTGATTTTGCAGCAAAGTCTATTTAGTTCCAATATTTTTTGATGAAAGAAAATATTATTCATTTTAATCAATTAATTTCATTAGTATTTTTGACTAATCTGTTGTATATTCGAGAAAGTTACTTACCACTGAGCTATAATTAATATATAAGCTATAGGTACCTAATAAGCTGATGATAGCTCAGTGGTAGTGAAGTCAAATGCCGAGTTCGGGTTCGAATCCTACAATGAGCTTGAGCTTTCGGTGAAGGAAAACATCGTGAGGAAACCATAGCACGGTGGTAGGGTACTTTGTAGTACCCGTCTGGTTGGTTACCACCCTCATGTTGAAAATCTGTCGCCAGGCATCTTCCGGTGTGTTCGGACAGCTGCACTTGAGAGCCAGTTCCCTTCTTGGCTTTGTGTGCTTACCACCATCAGCCACATCATCACTGACCACGGTGAGATTGTGGTCAAACACAGGCCTATACACAGTAAAAAAAAATCGAGAAATTAACCGTTTTCCGAGCACCTGCAGGGTTAATTATGTTACATTTGCAGCTTAACACCTAGTTTGTTTCGAATAGCATTTTATCAGGAGCTATGTACCACAGAGCTATAATCACTAGCTGCCATGAGGTGACATACCTTACGCAAGCGGCACGTGAACACACGTGGTCACAATATTTACTTGTAGGACGCACTCTGCATATTCTGCGCTTTATTACACAAGCGATACGTTACTTCAAGCGGGTAAAAGATTTATTGACATACCTTTAATGTAGTTTAATGAGAAGATTTTTATATAAAACTAGCTGACCCGACAGACGTTGTCCTGCAGAGAACAAAAATAAAACTGGGACCTACCCCTACCTACTCCTACCTACCTCTACCTACTCCTACCTCTACTTACCCCTACCTACCTAGGTAGGGACCTACCCCTATCTACCCCAATGTCCTTCTCCTGGTTCTAAGCTACATCCCCACCAATTTTCAGCCAAATCAGTTCAGCCGTTCTCGAGTTATAAATAGTATATTATAACTAACACGACTTTCTTTTATATATATAGATTACTAGCTGTTCCGCGCGGTTTCACTCGCGTTCCCGGGATAAAAAGTAGCCTTCGGGAATAATGTAGCTTCCTATTAGTGAAATAATTTTTCAAATCGGTTCAGTAGTTTCGGAGTCTATTCAATGCAAACAAACAAACAAACAATCAAATCTTTCCTCTTTATAATATTAAGTACAGATATACTGATCACTATTAGATTTGTGAATAAGTACAGGCAAGTCCTCATGATTACGGTTTGTTCTTCTTGTTTGTCGGTGTCACTCTTGACAGAGTGGTCGTGGTCATCACTTCAGCTGTTGGTGGCAAGCTTCACTACACGCCGCCACTCCTCTCTGTCGGCCGCCTTCCTCGTGCATTCATGTAGTGATGATGAGTCATTTACTGCCGTTTTTATCTGGTCAGTCCACCTCATAGGCGATCTTACGGCATGTTAGGTTTTTGAAATATACAATGTAATGCACTGAACAGTCAGGCCTCGTTGCGACCACGCAACGCACCGACATGGCTCCTGTGGCATCGCTCTAAATTAAAACATGTTTTTTTTTATTATATGTCCATATAGAACTAGAGGGGCTAACAAGGGGCTAACCCCTTGGTTACCCAGAACCTAAGGTCTGCAACGGCTTTATGAGGATACCCCCTATTAGAGAGATAAGATTGTGAGAGGAAAGAAGATTTACACGGAATTTCTATGAACTTCGGACTAGACATTGCTTTATAGTACCTATATTTAATTGTACTATACTGACACACGTTTAACTCAAAACTAATTTATACATTTCCCTGTTAAAGTACGAACAGTTGACATTACCACCGGTTTGGAATACCTAGTATTTAACATACTATGTAGTGTTGTAGAATACATAAAAGTGTTAATCCTTTGTTTTATAGTCGGTTAAGCCGGATTAAAATGTGGAGTTACTGTTACTACTGAGTGTACGTACCATCAACAAAGTTGAAGCATGATTAGTTTTGAAACGTTTCGCTTGCAGCCATTACCATAGTTCACCTGTCCATTGTTGACAATAATAGACGACTCTTGTAAAATCATTTGTTTAGATTACTTTTATGACAAGCGCATTGTCTGGTTATATTGTGTGAGGCACAGGTAGCCGCTGGTCACTGCACTTAAAATAAATCCTTAAGATGGTCATGCTTCAAATTTGTTGATGTTCTTATTACTAGATTACATTACCATTGTTATTTTTTTTAGTGGACACAGTACTGAAAAACCTTTTTTTTTATATAAAAACGATAAAATCTACTGATAATATTTTCACAGCTATTTTGGGAAAATCTTTGGCTGCAAGACTTTGGTAAATGCTGATTAGAATCATAGACAAGAAAAATCTAATTTTGTAGGTAAAAGATTATGACTATTAGGTATATTTCATCTAAAGTGAATTCGTAATTATGGACATTTCAGCGACCTGTCATCTATCTTTCATTTCATCTAATTTGACAGATTATTTGTATGGAGTATTTAACAGTTCTTCCTTAGTCAAGTAGTTCTTTGTGAGAAAATATCTCCACCTCTCTTAGATCCTAAGCTATGACACAATCCAATAACTTTTAACAATAAATAGAACCGCCTTCAAAAACACGAAAAATATAAAATAACTAGATATGTAGGAACTCTAATCTGACACTGTTTTGAATTAGAAAATTGGCGGAAAAATCGGTGAACATACTTACATAAAATAAGATATAGGTGCAGTCAACATAGAACTTCCTCCTTTTTTTAAGGCGGTTAAAAATGATCTTACAACATCGTCAAAGTTCTAAATATCTCCACCATTTGCACGTGCAAATAGTGCGTGTTTAGAAAAAACCAACGTGTTTGTCTATCGGTCATTGAACCTAAGTGAATGGATATATAGTATATCAATTACATACTGACAGACAGGTTTCAGTTTACATAGGGGACCTGAGTTGGTCACCTGTGAGCTAGCTCATCTAATAAGGACAGTAGCTCAAGTCTTTGTTATGTTTTATTTTGAGAAATTGGCACATATTAACATAATAAATAAATAAATATTGTGAGATCATCATACCATTATTAATAGGCTAGATGGCAGTGTCAAAAATAAATGACCAAACACTAACCAATGCATAAAACATCTGAAAACACGCGGGAACATCAAATATGTTGTACATTTAATGCCTTCTATGATTTTTAATTACCAGTAGAACCACTAAGAGTAGATCATTTTGATGCTGTGAAACGATGACGTCATAGCTTAGTATTTCATACAATATTCCATGTAACCAATCGTTTTGACATTTATTAAAGAGTAGCTGATTTGATAAGTCAGTCATCTACCCTATTAAAATAAGCAGTTAGCTGAGTGTTAACAAACATACTCACAGACACAATCAGTTGCATTTATAACATTAGTAGCATTAAATGCTAAGGAGTACCTAAGGACTAATACATTTTTTAATAACAATATTATTGTATCTAAACGCAGACATTTATTCAAACAATTTCAAACCTCTATATTTGAACTGTAATGGTAGCATCTAAATATTTGCAAACTATCTTTGCTTTACTTTCCTCTGAACATCACTACAAAAGCGATCCTTCCTCGTACATCTACAACCATTTCGGAACTGTGATACTATTTGTTTATATACTGTGTCTCTATATTGTTATAGGGTAGTGTTACGTTATCATTATCTGCTTTATCATTGTGATGGCTTTTATAATTAGCGGCCCCCGGGTATGTCTTTGCCTCGGGGACTAATTTGTGGTTCACTAAGAGGCTATAGGATTGATTTCTAATATTAGATCGCTGTATTTTGAGTTTCCAGTTACATTTTCTTTAAAGGGCAATTTGTTATTCAACTGCAGCATTATGGAGTGGCAGTACTCATGAACTAAAACTACTTTATACCTACTAGGATTTTCACAAAATAAATTTGCCTCGACAGGATTCCAACTCGTTGATTTGGTAAAAAAAAGACTTATTATTGAGGCTAGTTCTATTTTAATTTTATGCTGAGTAACTACGCGGGTAAAACCGCGGGCAGCAGCTAGTATTATTATAAATAAAAGAATACATTTTACGTTAACACTCGGGTCGGGTACCATTCTACCGATAATAGAGATGAAGGGGACGCTGAGGTGTCGTTGGGCTTAACATCATGTCTTATGTTTGTTTAAAGTACCTAAAAATTACAATAAAAGCTTTATTCTGCACTAGCGACCCGATCCGGCTTTCCACGGCTTTTCTGTACTATAATTATGCACGTATTATACATATAAACCTTTCTCTTGAATCACTCTATCTATTGCTGAAAACTGCATTAATATCCATTGAGTAGGTAGTTTAAAAGATCTAAGCGAACAGACAGCGGAAGCGACTTTATTTAATACTATGTAAAGATAAATATTTAAACAATATAGATCTATTTATTATGGTACTAGTATTTTTTTTAATTGGACTATTCTTTTGTTTTGACATTCCACATACTTCGCAGAGTTTAAATTCTTAAAAGCGACACTATGAGATGGAGCAATAATACAGGCTGTGTTTTCCAAATCAACGAGTTCGATTCCCGGCGAGGTAAATTTATATTATGAAAATAGAAGTATACAGTTTTAGTTTCATTCGAAATCAGCCTCAAACAAGACTTCTTTCAGCATTATTCGCTTCCTATACAACCATTACAAGGATTGGATTTGGTCAACCAGATCCACTTGAAAAATTCACTCAGTATACTTACATACGTAAGTAATGGTTTGGTGATATCTTCATGGCAAGATAGCACAGCTGACAGTTAACGGAAGATAGACAGTTCCCGGTATAAAAAGTAACCTATATGGTATTCCAGGGCATTGTTGAAGGCCATAGGCATTGTATAAAAGCATAGTGTTTAATCTATGCGATATTCAAGTATTGTCTGTCTCTGTGTTCTCGTGTCTTTGACACAACATGCAATAAATGTTACTGGTAACCACTATTTCATTCAATATTTCCATTTGGCATGATGTATCTATGTGCTAAATTTAATCAAATTCTGTTCAGTAGTTTTTGCAAACATCTTCACATCCACAAATCCTAATTTTCACATTAATAATCGCAGTAGTTATGATTTATTAGTATGGTAACTTAAAAATGCATAAAGAGTTATTTAATTGCCAAATTTACGGTAATAAAACTAACTAAGCTCTGAGATACGAGTAAGTCCACGCTCTGAGTATGTAGAATGTTTGCCTTCTTTAACGATATTACCCTTCTGTACATAATAACTTAATCTAAGCCGGTTTTAGGACAAAAGGTTGCTTCGTAGGTAAAGGGCGACGTAGGTATATTTGCATACTTCACGCCTATGCAAAGATCTTGAAAACTAAAATAAGTTTTAAATTAATTAAAATTTGTCTCCAGTCTCGATTTTAAGTCTAGATTGCGTTTTATAAGACTCATATTTTGTATAATTGGAGCTTAGTAATTTAAACATGATGTTTTACAATGAAAATTATTTTATGATTAAATTTAAATTGCGTAAATATTTGTTGCGATTTTAGCCGTGTGAAATTTTAAGCCAAACAATTTATTTTTTATCTTTTAATAACTATAAAAATACCACGCTTTAAAATGAATAATTTAAATAACGATTATTCTGTTTGAACAAAATATTTTCTTTTTATTTTTATGTCTCGAATTATGAATAAAATATGTTATCTATCTATACTAATAAATAAAATGCTGAAGAGTTTGTTTGAACGCGCTAATCACTGGATCTATCAGTCGGGATCGAAAAATTATTTCGCTTAGAAACTACATACATTATCCCCGAAGGTTAAATGCTACTTTTTACCGGCCCAGAAACGTAGATGAAACCACGGGGGACAGCTTGTAAAATATATAGGCTCAGAGCCATGCAAACATATCTAATTTTTTTTTTATTGTTAACTTTTTGTGTATCTTCTAGCTACGTAATATGCATCGAATGGTGCTTTCACTTATATCAACTGTTTACAGAAGTTTTTTTTTAAATAAGCTTTGTTAGTTTTTACGGAAATCAAAAGTCCTTACAGCTTTCATTAATTAAAGGTTGTACGAAATGATGGCACAGTGGTCGTGATCCGAATTCGATTATTAACTATTATTAATTATAAAAAAGTGTATCGAATAGGAAAATCGATAGAAATGAATCGGTTACGTCTCCCACGTGGATTGAAAGCGTGACCGGCCGATGATCGGCGGTGTCTCGATGTATCGATTAATCATGATATACCCGGGGACTGACCGGAACTTATTACATGGACTATGCAACTATAGGATAGGCAGGGGTACATTTGTTTTTAAATGAGAGGAAGGAAGAGGATACCATATCACGGTGGTAGGGTACCTACTTTGTTTGTAGTACCCGCCTGGCTGGGTACCACTTGTAAGTTGAAAATGTATCACCAAGCACTTTCAGTGTGTTCCGTCAACTGCATTTGATGCCAGCTCCCTTGTAGGCTTTATGTGCTTACCACCATCCGTTACATCATCACTGACCACGGTAAGATGGTGGTCAAACACACCTATACATAGTAAAAAAAAACAAATAAAAATAATAGCAATGTTAAACAATGCAATAAAAAATCAGTCCAACGCAAATGGCTATTTATTTATTCGTTACGGCTCTTTCTAAGTCAATTAATACTTAACAAATAAACTTAAAGAAATACACACACAAACTGATCCAAACGCTATTGAATCCCCGTTCGAATAACAGAAATGACATCACCACTACAAAGGTAGTTTTATAATAAATGACCTGCAGGAATTAGCCTCGCTCCACACTACGGTAAACTCCGATCGAATTGATATTTATCCACAATTAAGCGTGCATTCATTGCTACCAAAGAGATTAAATTATTATAGTACCAATAGAGCGGGCAATAGCGTTATATTTATATAGAAGTTTTCATCTCGAGTTTGTGTCCGTTTAAAAATCGAACCTTTTCAGGAAAAACATCGTAAGCGACAATTTGCACGTTTTATAGGAGAGAGTTTTTTCATTCCTGATTCAAAAGTATTCATGATATTTTTATTTGAAAATTATATGCATTTAATAAGTGTAGTCAATTAAAAATAAAGGTTGGGAGTCTTCTCAATATGGTTTAAAATCGTCAGATTAGGAGTTAACGATACAAGAACATTTTTAAGATTTTTGGCCCTTACGTTGTTTTTCCTAAAAAGCCTCGATATGACCTTTCCACAGAGGAAGTAAAACCGTAGGTACTCACGGGTATATAATATACGCTAGCTTCCGTCCCACGGTTTACCCATGTGTCCGTGAGATCGTTTGTTTTCTTGTGATGAAAAGCAGCTATATTATTTCAGTGTATGATCTATTTATGTTCCAAGTTTTATTCAAATCCGTTACAAGCACTATAGGATTAACTTTGATTAGGAAATCCACTAGCTGTGTTGCTGAAAGAAGCCTAGGTACAGCAGGAAGGGATGATATGTATAATGAGTCTCCTATTAGTTAAATAATTTTCAGTATTAAAACCAGAATCTTTTCACAATCTAAACATAGTGTTTTAGTACCTATAGATACGCAATATGTTAACTTCGCATTGTCCTGTCTATTACTATACTACTTTAAATGTCTTTGATTGCCAAGGTATTTATGATTCAACACATTTTTAAGCCAGCTTTTGTTATAAAAACGCTTTGTAAGTTGAAATGGCTTTTGCTAAAGAAGAGTGGCAAAATTATTGTTCCTTTTTATCCTTTCTTAATATTTAAACTCTCAAACTACTGAAAGATAATATTACACTTGTCATCATTATTAAGGTGGTAATAAAGCTTTTCATTAGGCTCTAACTCCGCTCTTCTGTACACAATCCTTTATTAATTTTCACCATATTTTAGGCTTATGCAGTCTTTGACCTATCGTCCTTTAGGGCAGTTCCATTGTCCTAATAACCCTGAGAGTTCAGCTACAGCTAATGTCATTATTTAATTACTTCAACACACTTTTTCCACTTAACAGATAATGTTGTGTGCGTAAAATGTGAGAGCAATGCATTATAGGTGAATAGAGCCGCTAAAAGCTTTGATAAACATAAATGAATAACTAGACTCATGTAGCTTGCTTGGCACCGATTTGTTCTTTATATTAATTAAATCTGTGTGTTTGTTTGTATGTCCAACCTAGCTGGTTTTACCCGTTCCCGGAATAAAAAGTAGCCTATGTCCTTTTTCATATCTTAGACTATCTGCGTGCCAAATTTCATTGTGATCCGTTCAGTGGTTTAGGCTTGAAAAGGTAACAAACAAACACATAAACAAGCGGAGTTACTTTCGCTTTTATAATATTCGTATGTTTTGTTACTTCTTCACGCTTAACGGCTGGACTAATTTTGATGAAATTTGGTACGGATGTTGCTAACACCCTGGATTAACACATAGGTTACTTTTTATACCTCGGGAACGCGGGCAAAACCGCGGGCGGAAGCTAGTAATATTACAAATGCGAAATTTGAGAGTATGTATGTTTGTTACTCTTTCACCTAATAACTACTGAATGGATTTGGATGAAACTTGGCACATAGATTATATAGGCTACTTATTATCGCAGGGAAACATAAGATCCTCGGGAACGCGGGTCAATCCCCGGGGCGGAAGTTAGTTAGTAAATATTACAAACTTATCTAAGAACCGACCGTGTTTCCTTGTTGTTCCTCGTGGTTTTTTTTACATGTAAGCTGGCTACGAATTCAAGACATAGGTACACTCCACTATATGGGCACAGTCTTATCTAGGTATCTAGGTCGGAGGAACATTGTCTGTGAGCTACATAGTGTGCACAGAGTCACGGGCACAGAGTACATAGTACTGTAGGTACCTAAGTGTATGTAATACTAAGCAAATTGTAAGTTACGACTTAGTGAACGCAGTGGAGGAAAGTAATGCTTACTTATGTGTTTAAGTTTGCTTTAAAGTAGGTATGAATGGATTAATAAATGGGATAAAACACTTAATTTCACCTAAAAATGAAAGAGAGAATGTAATAAAATTACTCATTTAAATAATGAAAAAAACCGTCACGCACGAAGGGTTCCGTACCATCTTCGCACCATATTCATCACCGTATCACCAGAAAAACGGCAAAAAAATCACGGGTACTGAACCCTAAAAATACTATTGGACATTAGCCATTATAATTGAAGTAGGTATGTGTCCATAAAGTTGGTACGAATCATCATTAACTATTTCCATCTCTAAATTATTATTCTGTACGAACCCAATCGACAGTTAGAATAGATAGAAATCGAAATTTAGTTAAAAAAAATATTTGAATCGTCTTCACAAATATAAATTCAACAAATTTAAAACTCCCAACGGAAATTCAATACCAGATCTAAAATACAAGACATTAAAATCATAAACTACTGTATCATACCTACAGGTTATTAGATTAGTGATGTCCAAATTACTTCATCTTAACCTTCACGCGGTGATTTCATTAAAGCCATAAATGTGCAAAAACACCACTAAAGCCGTAATAAATCGAAATCAAACTCTGTGAACAATGTTAGAATGCCGAGATATACATCGGTATACAATAATTAAAGCGAGCACAAAGCCTAATGACGTAAGCAAAAAATTGCCTGAATAGTAGATATTCGATACAGCAAAAACGGTTGCAAAGATTATGAACGGAGAGTCATCGAGTTTTATATCTACGATTAAACTTTAGATTTGATTTTATAAAAAAAAAGAATCTATCTATTTTCGCATGTTATTTATGTCTATTTTTTGTCAGGCATTAAACTATTTGTTGTTCTGGTTTTTATCGAAAAACATAAGATTACCAAATTATTCAGTTAATTCTACATACAAAATCTCGAGTAAGCTAATCTTACTCGAGATAAGTACCTAATTATAATCATAGGAATTTCTGCATTAGGTATTTTATGACATAGGTACAATCCTTATTCACTGTTCCGAGGTATAAATAATTCAGTAAGTTTATATAGTACCTACCTACACCATAAATTAAACTCATGTCGCTTCTGTAAAATATCTAATCGTTGACGAGTGATATCAATAAAAACTTTGATATTAAGTAGAAACGATGTGTTGCGAATGAGATGATGCCACTTTTTACGTCTAGATTCTTCGGTTAAACACTTCACTCCAGGTTATATTCTAGCTATTCAATATTTTTAATTGAGTGTGATTGGCGAATTCAATTGAAGCCGAATAATAGGCTTCATTTTTTAAACGTGCTTAGAGTTATGATAAATGGGAATTCTAGCTGGCATACTATAAATGGTCTATGATTGCGCTTGCTGTGTTTACCTTTTGCAGTTTGTTCAAGAAATAAATTATAAATATTATTAACATTATGTATCACTGCCGTATGTATAGGTCTGTGTACCAATAACTACAATCTCACTGTGGTCAGTGTTTTGGCTGAAAGTGGTTAGCATACAAAGCCTTGAAGGGAACTGGCTCTCAAGTGCAACTATCGGAAAACACCATACATCATATTCCAATTGCTTACTGTTTGTAGAAACTTGTACGCGTTGTATTTTATCACTTGCACGGCTAAACAAAGCGGCATTGTATGTGAAATCGCGCACAAAATTGCCGCGAATTCGCCCCTTCTGGACGGGATCTTAACTGATATAATGCGTACAGATATATTCCCACTCTTCAAAATCCTAGAGTTCGACATTTTATCTCAGAAAAACATTCAGACATAACTCTAGTAAAAAATATCGTATGAACAAGAGCAATTCTAAAAAGCGTATTAACCTACATGAAGTTGATATCAGGACTCAAGCTCTGCCAAGTAAGCCTGTTTTACCCATTGGGTAACTGGATTAAGTTGGATATTCGTATGTAAATGGTCACTTTGTCTACACTATTGTAGCTTTAGCCGACGACTAAATCTCTACTCTATTCAATTGTTCTGTTAAATCAAATATAGGTATCAGTATGCCTACCAGTACGATTCCACTACACGATGCTATACGTGAAATTATGATTCTAAAATGCGTTTCTCTCTGTATTCTTTATTCCAAGAGATTTGGAAAATATATATGTTAAACTAGAGAATATGTGACAGGGAATAGTTTTTTTAAAAATTAGGATTTTTCTTTAGTAACGTCAGAAAAAAATCGTAAATATGCCCCTTTTTAAAACTAAGAATGCATTCTTCTCTTATTTGGGCCATCCAAATAACTTGAAAAATATTAACATACATTCTGAAATAAGGGAATAGTTCTCTTACTTTTTTCAAAAAAGGCTTAGTTTCTTTATAAATAACATAAAACCATATTTTTTACCAAAATTACGTTTCTCCAGTCTCGCTTGTCGCCGCCAGTTTAGTAAGGGACGGAGACATACACAGATAGCCTCCTCTTAAACACCGACGATGTCTACAGATAATGTCTTGTAACAATGTTGGTGGTGTCCACGAAGTACAGAATGAAGGCGTGTCTATAACATTTTGACGATAACGAATGTCAAAGAAAAATAAACTTTATTACGTCATCGTAAAGGTATCAATTGACTAGTTGCGATATGACATGTTCATGTGTGTTCATATGTACAACATCGTCTTGTGACTATTTTATGTCATAAGACTATTAACATAACATCGTTAATCGAATGCTGCAAAATGACTACCGGATCCCACAGGAGTTAGTTAATCTTTTTAAATCCTAATAGCTTTACAGGAATGACTCGTCACATTAATTTTACACCTATTAAAAGATATCGTGTTAATGACCTATCGTATCTTGATAGGTAGGTACCCACATAAAGAGTTCTTTTGTCCAATAGTTTCTTTAAAAGCTCTTAAGGTTGATGACCTGCTGATAGCTCAGTAGGTAAGCTATAGAATGGTCTAGAAGATTTGTCTTAAATCTTACGTGAGAAAATTTAAAGCAAGTCTTGTTAAGAGGATGCTCTCCTCGTCTAAGCTGAGAGACAGGCGAAGCGCACTTTTAGTAAAAACGACGGTTTTATGTTTTTTAATAAAAATAAACCTTTTTTAAAAAGATTATATATATATCCCTACCCTATTTCATTTCTATTAGATCTCAGAATGTATGTATATATTTTAAAGTTATTTGGATGGACCAAATTAGAGAAAAAAACATTCTTAGTTTTAAAAAGGGGCATATTCACGATTTTTTTCTGACGTTATTAATAAAAAATTCAATTTAAAAAAATCTATTCTTCGTCATAATTCATCGCAATAGATTATTTAGTTTAAAAGTTACACCGTTTTGTTTAAACTGGGGTCAAAGTAGCGAATAATTTTTTTAAATTTTTAAAAAAATTAAAAAAAATAGATTCTTTTTAATATTTTTTCCATCGATAAAATTAAGCATAGATTCCCATCATTTCGATATGTGCACATTATAAAGACTCACACTGTATTCTCTAGTTTAACATATATTTTATATCTGGGATTTATATGACTTGCCATAAGATTGTGGTGTTATCAATGGTTCCCACGATTCTAAGATAGAGTCTGTGTCGTAATCAGATATGAATTAGGGTTATATTTGTTTGCGATAATAAGAAGAGCAAACATCGTTTTTAATTTTCGAATGATATTTAAATTGGGCCCGATTCTGTTGTTTACAAACTAACCTCACTGTATCTTTTTCTAACAACAAAAATAACAAAGGGATTAATTAAATTGTATTCCTGTCAAATTAATCCGATTGCTTATCTTAACGTGAATTTAAGCGATCTTTATTGGTTACAACTATTTCCTCGTAAATGACGATCATCATCATGTCAGCCGAGAGACGTCCACTTCCTCAAAGATCTCCACGATGTTCGGTCTTACGCTACCCGCATCCAGCTATTACCCGCGAACCTCACAAAATCGTCGGTCCACCTTGAGGGGGGCCTACCCACGCTGCATCTTCCGGTTCGTGGTTGCTACTCGAGAACCTTTCTGCCCCAGCGGCCGTCGGTTCTACGAGCAATGATCCCCGCCCATTGCCACTTTAGTTTGGCAATTCGTTGGGCTACGACAGTTAATTTGGTTCGTCTGCGGATTTCATAATTTCTTATGACAATATGTCATTTTTTTTTTTTTTTTTGAAAGGACTAAAGTTGGTAGCCTCTGATGGCTGCTCCAACCTTACCGGACAATCGGCGAGCGCAGAGAGCTCTCAGCCGGGTAACATTTAGGTAACCACGCCTGAGGGCACCCCCGAGTGGGGTACGAACCTCGGCTCAGGGCGTTACCGGGGGAAGGGGAGGACTTTGTACGAGTTACGACTAATTGGGGGCGGTCGGATTACTAATGGCAGCTCGGGCCGCTTGAACGGGACGAGACTGACTGGGACGTCGCGGCGGTCCTCGCCGTCGAGGACGGTAGCGTAATCGGTTTTGTGTAGTGTGTTGTGTACTTTTACGGGCTTCGTCAGCTTCGATCTGAGCTAATGTTATGGGGTCATCCGGCTCGCTGAGGGCTTGCCTTGGTCTAAGCATACGGAGTATACGGGAGGGCGTGTACGTTGCGGCTTTCACTATAAGAGGGTTGCGGTGATTAACGGCGGTATTGAAAAATCTGCGTGAGGCGCGTTTTATAAATTGTTTTAACGTGGGGAGACCTAAATCAATGTGGAGATTTTCATTACGCATGTACCACGGAGCGCCCGTGGCTTTGCGCATGAAACGGTTTTGAATCACCTGAAGGTTATGGATCCGTGCAGGAGCTGCATGTGCGAACACAGTACTAGCATAGGTCATAATGGGGCGGATACACGTGGTATATAGTCTAACCTTGCTTTTGAGGGCAAGTTTAGACTTATGATTCAATATCGCGCGCGGACCGCTTTAATGTGGGCATCAAAGGTCAAACGATCATCGAGGATTACTCCGAGATATTTGGCTTGCCTTTCCCAGGGGATTGGTACACCGAATAGAGTAACTGCCTTTGGAGGGGTGGGGGTACCTCGATGGTAGGGTCTGTAGAATAGGACCGCCTGGCTTTTGACAGGGTTGATTTCGATCCTCCATTTCCGAAACCAGGCGCCTAGGGCGTTAGCCGCGGTTTGGAGGTTCTTAACAATGACCGAGGGGGACTTACTAGAGCAGTAGACCGCGGTGTCGTCCGCAAAAAGAGCTAACTGCACTTTGTCGGTCTTTGGCATATCACTCGTGTAGAGTGAGAATAGCAAGGGAGACAGTACCGAGCCCTGAAGGACACCGGCACCGATGGGGTGAGGGGAATATGTCATAAGAAATGGTCATATTTTACAGCTTATCCTTTTTCAATAACGTTTGTAAAAAAGAGAGGTGACGTGACTAATATTAGTTTAGTTCGTAAACATTAGAATGGATACCGATATCTTCTTCTATCTGTACTTTAATAATATAAAAAGGTAATAAATAGTTTGTTTGGATGTCGGAAGGGGTTTTTTTTATAGGACTAAAGTTGGTAGCCTCTGATGGCTGCAGCAACCTTACCGGACAAATTGGCGAGCACAGAGGGCTCTCAGCCGGGCAGGTGTCGGAGGGGATCTTTGGGGCTACTGATCCAATTCTTAAACTAATAGTAAACTGAACTAACTTCGAGTGCTTTAAGGTACTTTTCATCCTAGGAATATTTCCTAGATTTCCTATTTAGATTTTCTTGTCAGAACTATTTTCCTAAATATGCGCCATTGTGCAAAATTTTAATAATAACCATAAAATTCTTAGCGCAATAAAAAAATAAAAAATTCCGAATAAATATTATTCCGTGACCTAAGATTTAATTGCGAATGTCCACGATTATTTACAATCATTAATAGGTATGAAATATAGTTAAATAATGAATATGGCGTGTTTCATGGTACTAGAGTGAGTACTTGCTATAACACATCTAATTTACAATGTAACTACGTTTCTGCAGTGCATTCTTGATGGGAATATTCGGACGAACGATTTTACATTTAATTTCGAAAATAAAACATTAGTTTTAGGAATTAAATAAAAAATCCCAACATTATATAACTGTTGTTTAGGAAGTTAACATAAATATTCCACGTACTTAAAACATATAGATATGATTGGGATATCCCAATACTTAATATGTATAATAAATAGTTGTTAATAGTTATAGTAGGTACCTACCTACCTACTTACATACTTGCCCATACAACCCTACGATTTTATTGCTATGTATAATTAAGGCAAAAATGAGTTCCTAAACTAATCTAGTCACAGTAAAAAATTACATTATTAAAATAAAGCAAATGTTAGTAACTTTATAACTCTGAATTCTATTACAATATAATTATTTTAAATAAAATTAAATCATATCAATTTCCCCAAGTGACTAGCATTACCTGACCAGTCTTACCGACATTATCGTTTCAATCTCGTATGTCTGCATCGCAACAACTTCATATGCACATTCTCTACATCCCTATCTATACGTTCGCACGCGTCTATTTGCAATTATCAGAGGTTATCAAATGCTTTAATTGAGCTAGAATTATGAACAGACTTTTAACTAAATCTAGTATTATATAGAGTCCCTAATATCAGAGAATGTTTACTGTTATTAAGTAAAGAAGGTGCACTCACATCTTTCACGATGAAGATAATCAGGTTAGAGTGAATAGGCATTAGGCTGCCTTTCCACTGGAGCGGGGGCGTGTGGTAGCTAAAGCGGAGATGTGTGCTGAACTGCTGACTAGGGTGAAACGGAGCTGCGTGTGTCGTGGGCATATACAGCATGTGTGTATAGAGTGAGATAGTTATATCCCTAGGGATATATCTCTCATATAATAATCACGTGTATGGCGATCGCTCGCTGCTCTTCGCAATCGCCATACACGTGATTATTATATGAGATCTTGCGGCTTTCTTGCATAGTGTAGGTGCATCTACTTGATTTTTTAATCAATTATAGTTCCCAAAAGAAATCTTTCAAATCACTATTTGTTTCTTTATTATTAGAATTTTAAAACTGTAAAGGGGTCGTGTACTCAAAAAGATTGAAAAACACTGGTGTTTATGAATCAGTTAAAGTTACTCTGCTAAGTAACTATTGGCACAGCTATAAAATATCTGTCCATCCATTAGCTGAGCTGAGGTTATGTCCAGAAACTTGTCTCTCATTAGTTTATTTACCAAAGCTAAAACTAGCTAAATTTACTCAATAACAAACATACCCGTCAATGTTAGAAATGTAGACAGACTTAAAGCCAAATAAGGCTTTCCTAATACTGTTTATTTCTATCTATAGATAAACTATAGTTACCAACCATTTTTAAATGGCCTTAATTTGCTTCTAACTCCACTGTATTTGAGGCCTTTTATTACTGGATTTTGTTTATTTAAAGTGTTGGACCCAATGTTATAGATAAGGCCTAGAGACGTCAGACCAAGGAAAAAGAAAGACGGAGTTTAGCGAATAACTAGTGAACTTTGAAAATTGTGTTTTTACACGCTCATTTACACACATGGGTACACCTACACCCAAAACCAAATTCGTTAGGTGTTAGGTACGTGACAAAAATATATCTTAGATGGGTAAAAATAACAGTAGGAAAATCACACGGAATCACTTGAAAGTACTTGATACATTTTATTTATTTAAAAAATAATCAAATCCAAAAAACTATTTTAAAATGAACACATTGCATGCTCTTGGAATACAAAACCTTAACAAATGCATTCGCACTTAAATGAAATGGTGGCTTTACTGTGGTTGTTCACGGCGCTCCGCCTTTAATTTTTCTTGGTCTGAGGTATTGACGTATTTATGCTAAAACAGTGTTTAAGTCAATGTTAACAGTAGATTAATACAATATCCCTTTCATTTACGTACAATAAGGTATGCGTTAGATCTGAGAATTCCAAAATAAAATGTTCCTTACTGGTACCGCCTAACGAGCCGTTTAGAATGCAATTTATGTCAAATAAACTAACACGTGCTCCGACAATAAATAGATCTTGTCGACGTTTCTGCTGCTACCTTGTTGGATGAGAGGTAGCGGGAGCGATTAATAACTGCGACAAACACTACGAAGGTTACATAAAGTCGCAGGTGACATTTAAGAATGTCAAAAAAAAGAGCCATATAAATCAACAGTAATTAACTACTTTATGTAGATTAATAGATAGCTAACCTCAATAAAAACCAATCAATTATCCGATTATATGAACCGTTGTTCTCATAAGCTTGTTCAACCACAATCTAACTAAACACTTGAGAGCCAGTTCCTCCTTCTAGGTTTTGTGTGCCTACAACCATCGGCCACATCATCACTGACCACGGTGACATAGTGTTCAAACACAGGCTTATAGGTACATAGTAAAAAAAAACCATAGCATGTCATGATGTGGTGGCAATCATGATACTTGTAGGCGACGCACTACAGATTTTAGATTCTTAGTCAATATTTAAGCTATTATGTATTTTTCCTATGTAAACTGTTTGTCTTTTAATTTTTGCTTACCTAATAAAGGAGCGCGCCCGAAGTGTTAACGAACCATTATTAATTTATATATTGACACACAATGCATCTTTAGTCAGTCGTGCGAACGGCACAGCGCATCGCGGAACCAACCTTCGGACGTGGTCGATCATTGAAAATATCCCGAGTTTTAATTTCTATCACCTATAAAATCTGATCCTTCGAACCAAATCTAACCAAGACTATGTACAAAACTCCACCTCGTGATAGACTTATGTCCCAAAAAAGCCGGGATAAGATATCTGAACGATTGGAATGCGCGTCCGGCCATGTGCTTGGTGCGAACCGCGACTCGAAATGTGTTCAAAGTGTTGTTAGTGGGGTGAATAGTGCACCAAATATTCCGTGTAAGGTGTTTTCAGTATCAAAGGTGCCTACTGAAGCTAAATCTATTGTGAAAAACGAAACACATATCTCGAGCGCAGCTTCATCAGTGTCGACGTCATCATCACTAGTCAGGCGAAAGCAGCTTGAGTTGGCAGCCGCAGAAGCCAAAGCTAAAATTCAAATGGAGCTAATTGATAAGAAGTTTCAGTACGATTTAGCTCTGGATACCTATGAAGCGGAAATTGATGGCAAGCGGGGCTCAAAATGTAACTCGAAGGCAAGCAATAGTAATAAAGCTATTGTGAACGAGTGGATGGAGCGAAATGCTGTGCTGCAATCACCATTACCAGATGCAGTAGTAACTACAGCGACGGAGGCAGCGCGGATACCTAAGGTTGATCCAATTCGCGTACAGGCCGAGGGCCCCCCTGTCGACAGCATTCTGCAGCTAGCTCATACGCTCAAGGACATCATGGTCACATCGTCTTCCCAACAAGAAAAACGCTTACTAACCCGATTGTCAACACCGCGGGAGTTGCCTACATTTAGTGGAGATTGCATCGAGTGGTTACACTTTAAAAGTGCGTTTGAGGAATCTACAAATGTATGCCATTTTAGTGACGCAGAGAACTTATGGAGACTTCGTCGAGCCCTCAAAGGTGAGGCTAAGGAGGCAGTCACGGACTTGCTTATCGGCAACACTTCACCAGGCGTCATCATGGAAGCATTGGAACTGAGGTTTGGCAATTCTGATTTAATTATTCAACATCTAACCTCACAGATGAAAAAGCTATCTCCACTCCCTACCAATTATCAACACGACCTGATTGCATTTTCTATGAAAGTCAATAATTGTGCTGCAACTTTATTCTCATTAAATCAGCACGATTATCTGCGTAGTCCAGAGCTATCAACTGCCATCCTATCAAAATTGCCTAGTGTATTGATAAGCAAATGGACTGACTACGCCTACGCTAAGCTGTCATCAAATTTACCAAAGCTTCAACTTCTAGCTTCATTTCTCAAGAGAGAGGCAGAAATGGTTTCACTTGTAGGTGTTACACACTTGCGAGACTATAAAAAACCCGAGACCGTACCACCAATAAAGAGGTTCCATGAAAAACCTCACCTAAACAGCTATAATAAACCTGTCCTTACCACAGCCACAGAAGCGGCCTCTAAACTTTGTAATTTTTGCAAAAAGTCTGCTCATTTATTAACTGAATGTCGATTATTTAGAAGGGCTATGAGAAAAGCAAGATGGCGTTTTGCAAAGTCGAAGCATTTATGTTTTTGTTGTTTGTTAGAAAGGCACGACTTAAATAAATGTCCAGCGCCGGTATGCGATATAGATAACTGCGGGCTCGCGCATCATCGCTTATTACATTATACAAAGCCTAGCGCGAGCCATGCACAAACAGCTGAAGAACAGGACGATGAGCCGACGGCAGTATCGTCGGTAGCAGAGGGTGAGTCATCAGCGCGCGGCGAGACAATCGCGCACTCCCTTGCCGCAAGTGAACAGCAGCGCGAGTGCGCGCCGCACCCGGCCCGTGCGTGCGCCGGCGCCGCCCCCGCCACCCAAAGTAATGTGTTACTCAAGGTTGTAAAAGTAAACTTAAGTGGACCTAACGGTATCGTGAGTACTTATGCCTTGTTAGACGATGGTGCGTCAATCTCAATGATCGATAAAAATCTAGTGCATGAATTAGGTCTTTCACCTTCACAGTCTAGCCCTATTAAATTTATTGACGCTTTTGGTATTGAAATATTTCAATCTGATGCTCCCAAAATATGTACGAATATTTGTGGCTTTCATGAAAATCAATCTTATGATGTATCGTTGCGGCAGGTTGATAAATTAAAGTTACCTAAACAAGATCTGTCTACTATTAACGATTTAAAATGTGAGCACTTGTTACCATTAAAAGATGTAGTTTGTAAAAAATCTGTGGTGCCTCGCCTATTGATAGGCGAAGATAATTATTTCTTACTAGCTCCTTTGAAAATATTGCATGGCAACAAACAGGAGCCTTACGCTACGAGATGCCGTTTAGGATGGTCCATTCATGGTTGCTGCGGTCGCGCTCACTCTTCCGTGAACGGTCATACTTTTCATCTCGCTCACTCCGATGCGCCTGCACACCTATCTGTTATCGATGAACTTAATGACTTAATTAAGAAATCGTTCGAATTAGATTCCATTGGAGTTTCGACTTTACGACGTGAAAATACCGCCCATTTAAGAGCGGTACGTATTTTAGACGAGACAGCGCGTCACATCGGTAATCAATGGGAGGTCGGTCTACCTTTTGTTAAGGACGAGTTTTGCATGCCGGACACTTATGATTATGCGCGCACCCGGCTAATAGGTATACTAAAAAAATTCCAGTCAGATAGTACTTACGCGGAACGATATCGGAAGGAAATAGCGAACCTATTCGACAACGGCTATGCCCGAGAACTAGATGAAAACGAATCCTCAGCTAAGCACGTATGGTATCTGTCACATTTTGGAGTTCAGAACCCTAATAAACCTGGAAAATTAAGACTAGTGTTTGACTGTGCAGGAAAAGTAAAGGGTGTTTCTTTAAACGATTTCTTACTCACTGGTCCCGATTTGTATAATTCTATATTAGGAATTATGTTACGTTTCCGTGAACATAAAATAGTTCTGATAGGCGATATAAAAGATTTCTTTGTTCAAATTAAAATTCGTAATGAAGATCAACATGTTTTCCGTTTTCTTTGGCAAGAAAGTCTTGATGCACCGGTTAAAAAATGCGTCATGCAAAGTTTATTATTCGGAGCCACCTGTTCGCCCTTTATTGCACAGTACATTAAAAATAAAAACGCTCATAAATATCAGGATCTGTATCCTGATGCTGTCGATGTTATTATTAACAGCCATTATATGGATGATTGTCTTCACTCATGTAGTGATGAGAATCAAGCTATTAAATTAATACACGACATAACAGCTATTCATAAATTAGGTGGGTTCGAAATAACGCGCTGGTCAAGTAACAGCAAGCGAGTATTGCAGTCTATCCCCTCCGATGCGCTCGCGCCTACTGCCTTGGAATTTAAACATGGAGCTACGAACACAACTGAGCGCACTCTCGGATTGATGTGGCATCCTAATGATGACTCGTTTGGATTTAAAGTTGCTACTGATCGGATTTCATCCAATATTATAAATGGAATAGAACCTCCAACAAAAGCACAAATGTTGAGTATAATTATGTCCGTTTATGATTTGCACGGTTTTCTTTCTCCATTTATAATAAAAGGCAAAATTATTTTTCAAAATGTACATCGTAGTGGAGTTGAATGGAATTGCCGCATCAACCGCGAGGAACATTCATTATTTGTCAGTTGGCTCAACGATTTGCAAGGCTTACACTCGCTTCGAATTCCACGGTTTTATAGAAACGCGCATGACTGGGTCGAGTGTTACCTAGGCGCGCAATGGATATCTAACGCATTAGATAATAACGAAGAACATATTGTTGATAAACAGATGCATATTTTTTGTGACGCTTCTTCCAAAGCGTACGCGGCTGTAATTTATTGGCGCTTCACACGATCAGATGGTCGTGTACTTATTTGTTTTGTTGCCAGTAAAAGTAGGGTGAGTCCATTACGTCCAGTGTCTATTCCTAGGCTGGAATTACAGGGTGCGTTATTAGGGACACGGCTTGCGACTACTATACAGCGCGAACATAAATCCAGTCAGCCTTCCAGACGGTATTTTTGGACTGACTCGAGCACCGCATTACAATGGATCCGTAGTGATCCCCGAAATTATAAACCTTATGTAGCTCATCGCTTAGGTGAAATTGACGAGCTCTCAAAGTCAGACGAGTGGCGTCATGTGCCTACAGGCCTTAATGTGGCAGATGTAGCGACGCGCGAGGACGCTCCTCAGCTTGTTTTTTCTAGCGACTGGTTTCAAGGTCCTTTATTTTTGCGTTGCCCTGAAGACCAGTGGCCAAAGGACCTCAAGCGTATCAAGCTGCTAGAAGAAGCAATGTGTGAGGAGCGATCAGTACATTTAGTGATCGAACACAGCTCAGAGTTATCTTTGCCTTGTGAAGATAACATCTCGAGTTGGATTACTCTCGTGCGTGCTACAGCAAGGGTTTTGCTATTCATTAGAAGATGTCAGCGTAAAGTGTGCAAGTTGGACACTCTTCTAATGAAGGAGGCAGAGGACTTATTGATAAAAAAGTGTCAATATGATAATTTTGGTACTGAATTATCATATTTAAGAGAGGGTAAACAATTACTATCTAATAGTCGATTACTTCAATTATCACCATATATTGACGAGTTGGGTATCATGCGTGTTAGGGGTCGCATTGATAAAATAGTGGGCGTGGAATACCACGTTAAGAGACCCGCTATTCTAGATGGTCATCATAAGATTACACGCTTGTTAGTGGAATATCACCATAGACAAGCAATGCATGGCGCTAACGAGCTTGTCGTTAACAACTTGCGGCAAAAGTACTGGATTTTGAATCTCAGGCCAACTGTACGCACTATTGCGTCACGCTGCTTATTCTGCCGCTATAGACGAGCCGCGCCTCAACCGCAACGTATGGCTGATCTGCCTGCTGCCAGACTGCAACATTACAGGCGCCCTTTTAGCTACTCAGGGGTTGATTTCTTTGGGCCGCTTGAAACTACTGTCGGTCGTAGAAGGCTCAAACGGTACGGACTATTGTTCACTTGTCTAACCGTTCGTGCTATCCATATCGAAGTGACGGAGGATCTTACAACTGATTCAACAATTATGGCCCTACGACGCATGGCAGCTCGTCGCGGTATGCCTCAGGTCATTATTTCTGACAATGGCACGAATCTTAGAGGCGCTGATGCAGAGCTAAGACGAAGCATAGCCGAGTTAGACACAGAGGCAGTCCGAGAAGCTGGAGCTATACGTGGCGTGGAGTGGCGATTCATCCCACCAGGTGCCCCCGAGATGGGAGGCTCCTGGGAGAGGATGATCCGCACTGTTAAGTCCTCACTAAAAGTGATCCTAAAGGAACGCGCACCTCATCCTGATACGTTGATAACCTTGTTAGCTGAAGTGGAGGCGTTAGTTAATAGTCGTCCAATTACACACGTGTCTAGTGATCCAAATTACCCTGAAGCGCTTACGCCGAATCATTTTCTGATTGGCACATCTTCAGCAAGTCCACAGTTTGGTAAATATGACGATCATGATCTGTGCATACGAAAAAGATGGCGCGTGGCTCAAAGGCTGACGGACATGTTCTGGTCTCGCTGGCTAAAAGAATATTTACCAACGTTATTGCCACGCCAGAAATGGACCCAAGAGGCTAAGTCTCTGGAAGTAGGTGATTTCGTCATTCTTGTCGAACCTCGCATAGAACGTAACTGCTGGCGACACGGGGTAGTGAGTGCGACCCACGCAGGCAGGGATGGACGCGTCCGTATTGTTGATGTGCGCACACGCACAGGTGTATTACGCAGGCCGGTAACGCGCGTCGCTCTACTGTCCCCACAGGATTGTAGTACTAACTAGTCAGTACTAAGGAGGCAGATATTGTAGGCGACGCACTACAGATTTTAGATTCTTAGTCAATATTTAAGCTATTATGTATTTTTCCTATGTAAACTGTTTGTCTTTTAATTTTTGCTTACCTAATAAAGGAGCGCGCCCGAAGTGTTAACGAACCATTATTAATTTATATATTGACACACAATGCATCTTTAGTCAGTCGTGCGAACGGCACAGCGCATCGCGGAACCAACCTTCGGACGTGGTCGATCATTGAAAATATCCCGAGTTTTAATTTCTATCACCTATAATACTAAAATACAAAGCGTTCAAGCTTGCACTCAATATCGGATCATTTTACGTATAGTTTTAATGCTATAAGCTGAAGCGATTTCTCTTCCCGCTCTCTGACCCAACGTGTCCCCAACAGATAAGTTAGCGAGCGGTCAACAGCTGCCTTCACGAGTGGATTAAAACAATTGATTAATTCAAGTGCAACTAGCTGAATGGAGTTTCTGGACGCCTTCCAGATGCCCTCAGACTTGCGCGCCATGGTTAAACTATGTTCTGAATTACATCTACTGTTATAATTTGTACTGTGTAGCTTTCTTGTTTGTTTCAAATTTTACACAAAGCGAAAATATAAATTACAGCTTCCGCACCGTTCCTTGTAGGTGTGAAAAGTATCCTATTTTTATTCCAAGTTCTTTTTTACTATTTATTGGTGTGCGTTTGTCCATAATCTCACCGTGGTTAGTGATGATGTAGCCGATAGTGGTAAGCACACCAAGCCTAGAAAGAAACTGGCTTTCAAATGCAGCTGTCGGAACACACAGGAAGGCGCTTGGCGACAGATTTTCAACTTGAGACAACTATAACTGTGATAGTTTGGGAAAATGTTTGTATGGATATTTGTTACTCTTTCACGTAAAAACTACTGAACGGATTTGTATGAAACTTGGCACATAGATAGATCATACTCTGGAATAACATATAAGTAGATTTTTTATCCCGGGAAAACATAAGATCCCGCGGGAACTCGGGTGAAATCGCGGGGCGAGAGCTATTACATCATAGGATACGGCTAGATTTTTTCGGTTTCATTAAATCTACCAGCCAGGTTGGGTACGTAATGAGGAATAGGATTATTTATAACATATGACGTATAGGATCGCAGATATAGAAAAAATCCTTCTGCGAGCCAAATTTTATACAGTCTGTGTCTAATTTTGTACAGTCCTATTGATTTTATATCCGCAGAATATTTACGATTTCCTACAATTTTGCTAGTAGTTATTATTTTTGTGTTCCTACTCTTCGATCAGAATGTGGAGTTTAGTAACGTAATCACCTGGTGTGGTTACCACCCTCATGTTGAAAATCTATCACCAAGCTACCGATGTTTATTTTATTTATTTATCTATATTTGGGACAGCAACAGTCTTAAACTAGAAAATTTTACATTGATAGTACTTAAATATGAGAGACCAATTACAGCTATCCACGTACTAAAATGGAAAGTGTTACTTAAATATAATGACATGACACTCGTTTAAAGCGGAATAGGTATGTAACCTTATTTATTTTTCCTTTAAATATAATGAAATATTAATATTAAAGAATATTAAAAATGTTAAAAAAAAAAACTAGATTTTCTATAATAATAATAATAACTCAAACAAGACAAACACCTCAAGAGGCTCGCGTTAGGTAGCTGGCTCAAGGGCCTAATTCAGAAGGCAGTGCTCCTGAAGACGGCACGCATAGTGAGGAAGTTCCTCTGTCTGGAGCCTTAACCATCGGTATCTAGGACCCTGTTCCCGATGCCGGTTTGATTCTGTTTTTTATATTTAAAAATGTAATTTATAAGATATATATTTAATAAATGAGATAATAATAATAATAATATGCCCTTTAATTATGTGCCCTATATTCATGTGTTTGAATGTGTATGTTTTCCGACAGCTGTAATAAAGAGCCAGTAGTAACCTTCAGTACTCAATCTTAATTTCGTTTAAATACCATATTTTTATTCTTATTTTTTTATACACGACAATTATTCTACCTACTACGTCATAATATTATTTAGTTTCGTATAACAATATTACGTTCAAGGTTGCCAGAATGACAAAAATATCGTGTCCCGTGCCAAGTACCATGTACTATGTACGTTCACTTAGTCCTAACGAGAAATGTGGCTATTTCTCATATTTAACATCTTAGTTCACTGCCTGTTTCTTACTGAATAAAGAAAACATCTTTTCAGATTATGTAGGTACTTATTTGGATTTTCCATCAATTTAATTTAATCCTACTAATATAATAAATTTTGCGATAAAAATAGAAAGTTTACGAGTATGTTTGTTACTTCTTCACGCTCAAACGGCTGAACCAATTTTGATGATTTCATATTGAGGTAGCTGACACCCTGGATAGGCAATTTTTGATCCATAACAAAAGTAATAACATAAGATAAGATTATCCCTTGGGAATGCGGGTGAATCCACGGAGCGGAAGTTAGCTATTACTTATTTGATGTACCTACCTACAATAGATTCAAAAAAATATTTCGTTAAAACAATAAGATGGAATTATGAAAAGTTTCGATAGTCTTGTATTGATTAATTACAGCTTAAAAAACGAGGGCTGTTCTATGTACTTATGTAACTCTTTAGCTTGAAACGTCATTACACCGTGTATTTAAAAGAACAAAGTCATAATTTGTCATAATAACACTTGTAAGGATTTTCATTGTAAACCGAGGCGCGACATCGTATCTTGATCAAAGCGTCTCAATACAAAGGTCTAGCGACCTTATAAAGGCGCCCTAAGTGACCTACCCACCGCAGCCGTGTTAAACGTTCTACTTGTGTTTGTGACGTTCTTGTGACGTTAGCCAAATTAGCCTATAAAGGTTGTCTAAAGGACACATTGACATAATTTTGACTGTGTCCAATTACTAACACATATTAAGAGGTAGTAAATTTTTCGTTCAGATCCACTTGATTAGGGAAGTACTTCCATACAGAATACCGCAGTCAAATAACAGATTTAATTGATATCCAGGATTAGGTTACATACCTATTACGTGGACCTCGGGAGTAGGTAAGACGGTATGCATTAGACCAACAGCGCAGTCGGCGTGCAGTTGGCTTTTCTTTTTTTTACTGTGGCTATAGCAGCCGTACGCGGAATATATGGAGTCGGCGTGCAATTCTAATTTGTCGGTGAATCGCAGTTTGTTTGAATTTTGATGCAGACGGCCTGTTAAATACTAATTGGTTTGTACCTCGATTGTCGCAAGCGTCTATAGATTACGTAAACCGCTTACCGGAAGTAAGGTTACAAGCAAATTTCGAATGAACGAGGACTTATTCAGATATAGGCGATGTTTCCAACCGCTTTACGACTGTGAAAAACAATCTGTTTACACTAGCTCCGAAAGTTCAAACAAATATCCGGCGGATTCCGCTTGGTATTTTCCGCTACCCATAGCGCAGCACTTAAATGTGAATAGGCCTTAATTCCGGATACAGACACCGGAGAGTGTTCCGTTTCTTTGCTGTCAGTGTGATACCTATAAACGTAGGAGACATAGTTATTTTTTACTCTCGTAAAGCCAAATCACAATCGTTACAGATAAAAATTTAATTTCAGGAACAGCTATAATTCGTTTGATATTTTTTTAATCAAATAACCTTCGGGAAAAACATCGTAACTTCGTAAGCGACAAAAATCTTACAAAAGATTTTTTTATCGTAAACTCCTAATCAGAGACGATTTACACCTTAAATAAATCATTTAGGCGATGATAGCTCAGTGGTAGTGACGTCGGATACCGAGACGAAGGTCCCGGGTTCGAATCCTACAATGAGCTTGAGCTTTCGGTGAAGGAAAACATCGTGAGGAAACCATAGCACGGTGGTAGGGTACTTTGTAGTACCCGCCTGGCTGGCTACCACCCTCAAGTTGAAAATCTGTCGCCAAGCACCTTTCGGTGTGTTCCGACAGCTGCACTTGAGAGCCAGTTCCCTTCTAGGCTTTATGTGCTTACCATCATCGTCCACATCATCACTGACCACGGTGAGATTGTGGTCAAACACAGGCCTATATATAGTAAAAAAAAAAAAAAAAAAAAAAAATATTTTTTTTATAAAAATACCTACGTATCATAAATACTCTTGTAAAAAGTGCTAATTGTCGCTTAAGATGTTTTTCCTGATAAGGCTCGATATGATCATTCTGTGATATTCTTATATTATATTTGATAAATTTTTATTAAAGCCCTTCGTACTAATTTACCATCCCACAGAATCCGCTTAATACTACGTTACTTTTCATTTTGAACACAATCTGTTGAACAACTCTATCCATAACGAAATTTACTTTACTAAGTAAATAATTATTAATTTCCATTTTATGCTCTCTGGATACATTATAGTTCCATGTTATTTAACACGTTGGGTGGGTGGGGGCAAAATATACAATAATAAATTGAATAAAATTATTTCATTAAATATTTTCCTGATTCAATCAGAAATGAACATTAGGTATTTCAAATTAAGAAGCAAAATAATAAATACACCCAAACAGACAGTGTATGCAACATCAATAATACAATACTCACATAGTAGGTAACATGAGTGCACTTTATCCGCGTTTTAAATATGGAACAAAACGAATAACTGTGTGTGTACTAATTCGATTTTCGAGTTTTTGACAATCCACTTGACGTGTCGTCGCGACGCGATGTAACGGTGTCACTTGAACCGCGTCAGGTGTAATTACACGCACGTCCGATTGGCGGCGCTACTGTCGAAGTCGTGCAACCATTTACATTTGACCCCACGCTCCCCCACGCACACTTCAATACCAAACCACGTCGATAGCTCAACACAATTTAGATGCATAAACGTACATGCCCAAATTGTTAAAGGTAAACACTGAACATTTACATGGAAACTGAACAGGAATATCTCCTAACGTTAAGCCCAAATCCAGGGATTAACTTCAAAGGGCCACGTAGCAATTCGGAAAATGCGTTTTTATAGAAATACCGCCTTTGATGACAAAGATTTCGTCGGTGGATTGCGGATGGCAGAAATTCAGCGGCTCAGCCGATTTCCTATCTTGTTTCATGAGGTAGGTAGGTCATTTCGCGGAATTCGGGGATCAGCCGTATAAAAGATGTCAAAGTATCTTGAAAAAAATATGTTATTTTAATATTTCAGAGAATTACTTCCCTGAAATCAACTTAATAATATTGAGTGAGGTGAGGAACTTTGGCCCTTCGCTGATGATGATAAAATTAATATACGGAATATTTCAACTATATTATTACCTACACAGTGTACCTACCTAGTTATTAATTCATAAGAGAATTGCAATATTTAATATTTACCCAAATATATTAAAAAATACACAAAAAAACGTTTTTTATTCCTTAAATACCTAAAAGTCCAAAATAATATACACCGTAAACTTAAACACTTACTATTATTACACAGCGTACGTTATTTTATATGTGCGTTACAGTCATAAGCTGTCGGATTAACAATACTCGATACTCTATCAAAATTTCATATTTTTAACAATACAAATTCATTGTTATTTTATTTTGAGATCTATTTCATCTATTTATAGTTCATAAAACAGCATGAACCTGAAACAGTAGCTTTTCTCTATATAACTCTGACTAATGATGGCTTCAACAACTTGTAATTCTAGCTCACAGTTCTAGCTCTAGTTATGCTATATCTAGGACAAAGAATTGTAGCTTATTTACGGAAGCTTTTTGTTCTTGTTATCTCATTACACCCTACTAAAGTTAGATTTTTCAGCCTCGTTTCTTATTATGCATCCTATTAATTAATTCTTTTAATTCGATAATTTTTCCTTTTGCCAGGCGTTATGAGTTCTTAATTTCGACTTCACGAGTGTTTGATTTATGGATGAAATTTTATTGACACGATTTATTAACTTTGCCTTGTGTTCAACGTCCAGACTACTAGAAAATGCACTTGCACACATTTGCAATTATCACGTTTGCGCATAATTTAAAAAAGCTATCTTGCGCAATTCTGCTAAATAGCAATTTATTTATATCATAAAATATCTTGCTCATCCCTCAAGCGTGAATTTAGCCTTTAATAACTTTTGCAGGTGCAATTCTGGTTTATATTCATAATGCAGCAGAATGTAATTTAAAATGATCCAATGCTCGACGTTTTATCTTGATCCCATCATTAGGAGCAAAAATCGCAAACACCTATAAAGATTTTTCTTCATGTGAAATTTCCATAGTTATTACTAATAAGGTTTGAAATCTAGTAACAATTTAGGATCGATGCAATATCCTCCAATACAGATGCAATAATGAAGGTACGAGCAATATAAAACGTAATATCAAACAGGTAGCAAGCAATCCGATGTAAATTTGATTGTTGGTGGATAGAAACGCAACGACTAAGCTCGGGTAAGCTATGCCTTTATCAAATAGAAAGCATAGGAGACAAAGACCCCACATCTCGCGTCGCGAGTACTGCGTCCAATGCGACACTATTCTGTTTCATTATCTTTATCTATCACACCGTGCAGTGCACCTCAATCAAAGATCTGAGGCCGCTGTAGGCCGACGCACTCGCCAACATAACACGTGCATTACTCACGAAATATTTTCATAAAAGCGAGCCGCAGCAACCAAACGCACCCGTCCACCCCTCCCCGCGCCCTCGCACCCAGTAAAACCAGTTCAGTTCGTGCCCGGCTGCCGTGCGCGTCGGTTGTCTTGCGGAGGAAGTGTCCACGCCGCGTTGTGTTACGAAAAAACATATTTTGTACCAAAACCAAACCAGTGCTGTGGATTCGTATTATATTAGTGAACGTGTGAGATTGTGCCGTTTCATATTGTGATGTTGCCCGTACGGGATGTTTTAGTGGATTTCTCTTGAAAAGAGTGGGACGGGTTCCGCCTGCCGTCGCCGGACGCCTTTTCTCCGATCTCGGGATATCATTAAGGTATTTATTGTTACACCGGCTCATTGTTGTAAGGAATTCTTTCTACGACCCTCGTGTAGAGTTAAATCGATAGTCTCGATTCGATTTAGTACAACTTGTAAGGAAGTTCAGCGCGCTGTAATGTGTCGATATTGAATCGCAGATTGTGGATGGTGTTTGTGGATTTGCATTGTAGATGCGCGCGGCTTGCAGTGTGCAGTAAACACTGCATGCCTCTGGAACGGGTTCGACTCCGAGCCCAAGTCTGAGGTGCGAGTGGGCGAGTATTAATTAGACGACTCACAATAACGGTACGTCTAGTCAGTGCCGGCCACTTAACGATCTTTTGATAACTTTTGTTGTTGGGCTTTCGATTCGATTATAATTTGAGTTTAATAACAGCTTTTTTCCTTTATTATGACTTGTTATTGTTACACACTAGGTGTTTACACTTGTTTTTTGATACAAATATTTATTGCACAGTGACAATCAAACCCAGTCTACCCTTAAAATAATGTAAGTCTAAACATTTTAGTTCCCTATATTAGTTAATTATAAATAACTGAATTAACATGAATTACATTTTTTTTTAAATAATTGTCGTGTTTTTGTTTTCATGTTATTTTCTTCAAAACACGCATTTATTAACTACCGCACGCTAGATGGCGCAAGAAGCGGCAATACAATGAGTTTCCACGAGTGTAGGCACAGAGCGGTGGTTTTAGGGCGAATCTTTACTGCTAATTATACGAAACAACATAATAGATAGCTTTGTTAACCCGATTTCACCGAAACAGCAATCACGAGCATTTCGTTTAAACGTTAATTTAGTAAACTAAATTAACGTTTCACCATTGTAACAACATATCTTTTACATTTTGAAACAATGCTTCCATACCTAAAATGTTTCCATTTCCTATTAAGAAGGATTGTGTATGGATATGATAGTAACATTTTCATGAAAATAGTCGTATATGTCAGTAATATACCTTGGAGGAATGTGTTGATGATTTCTTTAGTTATTAATCAGTAAATATACTTCCATTCTTGTCGCAAATAACATGTTGATAACTTACGACTTATAACTGAGCTGCAATTAGCAATAAACGTGATAAAATTTGAATTTCCGCTCCAACCGAAGGTATACCCTTAAATGTTTTGCTTGTAGAAAATTGGAAAAAAATATAAATAATTACCTGCTACATATCAAACAATTTTACCGAAATAAAACCTATTTTGTTTTTTTTAATGTTTTTGTTTTAGTAACTTTTACAGACCTCAAAATTTCCTCTCGTTATTAGACGATAAATGTCTAGTATAGTTGGTACAAGTAGGTAGTCAAATCGTGAGGGCGCCGGAGGAGCTTTTAAAAATACAAATTGATTTTAATAAAGCGTATATTCGCGACGATTATATTTCTAAGACTAACTAAATTAAAACTTACATTGAACAACGGACAAAACAGTCTACCGCTTTATCAGTGCTGTCACAGCATTTATGTGCTAGAATATCCCACGGATGTTATGACTAGCACTCGAGTCACCAGGTGTAACTCCTCCCACCTCAGGATCGAAGTTCTCGTTTTCCGATGAACTTCGAGAGTACATTTTTAACAATTTAAAACGAAGCTTATAACATAAGGTACATAAAAATACAAATACAATAATATAGAGTGCAATTGTCCAAATACTTATTTTCCTTGTCGTTATTCCTAAACTTTCACTTTCATTGTACTTTTCATCACTAACACTATTCTTCAGAGCGTATGACAGGAACTTCAAGTCCGAAAGGTCCACGTTTTCCAGGTTGGTTGTTTTCAACGTCTCTGTCCTCACAGGTAAGTTTAATTGAGGTAAGTTAACAATTGGTAATCGGGGATATAGACTATTTTCCGCTTTTCTGGTATGCATTTTCAGAGTGATATCTTGAATTCTAATTTCACATACATCGTCTAAGGTAAGAATATATGTACCGTGTATATGTTGTCGGAAGATTTCATTAATGCATGTTTTCGTAAGCAATACCTTTTCTTTACTGTAGAGTATCCACCGGTTTGGTTGAATCAATTGAACTTTTACAGCTTCAATGGCGATTGGGATCTGAGTGCATGACGTCACATTGTTAATATACGTCATTAAATCAGTTATGCATTGATCTTGTATAAACTGGGATGTATCTTCCTCGAAACAGAGGAAACTTGTTTCGTCGATCTCCTTACAGGGTTGGGGGAGCAGCCTGATCTTCAACCCTTTCGCCAATAGGTATGGATATTTAGGTAAGATAACAACGGTACGGTTAAGGGACAGAATGGGTAATGGAAATAATCTATAATATGTGTAAGTATCTCTTCCAATTAAAGGTATTTCTAAAATGTATGTTATTTGATTTCCTTTATAATAAGCTTTCATAGTTACAGTTTGTTCCAACTTAATCAAATTTTCCACACTAGGAGGGTAGATTAATTTTTCTAATTTATTAATGTGTTCCAGAAGTTTCAGGAAATTATTAGATTCGAGTACAGATTGATGTAATATTCCTAATCTACTTAAAGCTAAACTGGTCTCTATTTCATCCAATTTGATATGAATTGCTTGAAAGTTATGTATTAATAGATTATAAGTATTTATAATACGGGTTTCAATATGATCTAAATATTCAATTCGAATAATGTCGCTTAAGTTTGCCGTAATATTTTTCAATTCATTACCAATTTGCATGAGATTTACATTTATTCTTAAAGTAGCATTTACCAAATTTTGTAGAGTTTCAGTGAATAACGTTACTTTCTTATTATCATGAGCCTGTTTAAGTTTAATATCCTTGATAAGTTTGTCATATTTTAAAGCATCTTCATTATCGAGATTCCCAGTAATTATTTTTATTAAACTACCAATTGGATTCAGTAAGCCACGCTTTATTCTAATTTTAAAGGAAGGAATTACTTGTTTACATTTATTAACAGTTAAACTCTGAATATAATCTATCTGTGCTTTTATATCCATAAAGTTATGTGTGTAATTCTGATCTAAGTTACTAACAAGTTTATTTAATTCGGAAGTTTTTATAATAGTCGTTTGTAAGTCATCTATTATAGGCTCGAAATTTAATACCTTAGCCATGATCCACCTGTCGTTGCTGATAACTGCAATACCAGTTTTTACTGGCAAAATTCCTGGATTTTTATCCATTGTCTGCAGTTGATGTGCCTGGAGTTGCATCACCATAGCTACTGCCAGGACGAGCAGGGCTTTTCTGTGAAGGGCGTTTAATATTCTTTATTGGGGCTTTAGTGTTTCTACTTTTAATTTGTATGGGAATAACATTTCGATTACTTTCGTCTGTAACTAGAGCCTTTTCGTATCGAGCTTTATCTTTACTACTTCTTTTATTTGTGATTTTACTAAAAACTATATCGCCGGGTTCGATTTGAATGTTAGTTTCACCTCCTCTCTTTTTAATAATATTCTCTTTCTTTCCTATTGCCTTTTCTGATAAGTGTTGATATAGATATTTGGTTCTTTTCGCATGTTCTTTTACTAACTGTTGCATGTACTGCTTATCGAATTCTAAATCAAAGCCGTGTCTTGAATCGGTATGCCCTAACAAAACCTCAAATGGAGTTAGGCCGGTAGTTGAGTGTATGCTATGATTGTAAGCCATTATTGCGTACGTCATGACGGACGCAGCATCGGTGAATTTATGTTCATATTTGGCAATTCTGTATATCTCGATAATAGTGGAGTGAAACCTTTCAATAAGGCCCATGGAATTAGGGTTATTTGGTGTGCCAATATGAAGATCAATTTTATAAAGAGCTACTAATTCTTTTAAAAGAGTATTGTTAAACTCTGAACCGGGGTCTGCACTTATTTTACGGGGGATTCCATATAAGGAGAAATATTTGATCAGAGCTCTAACGACTTCAGGAGTGGATCTATTTTCAATGTGGAAGGCTTGTCCTAGCTTACTGAAGGCATCTATTATTGTTAGATAATAACGTCCTTCAATGGAAAACAGATCAATAAAGATTTCTTCTAATGGTTTCGACTGTGTTTGTGTTAATTGGAGTTTCGGCTTTAGGGGTTTTCTATCGTACTTCATTTTTTTACAGGTGTCACAGGCATTAATTATACCGGAGATGGTTTCAGCCATGTTGTGCCAGAAGTATGTACGTTTTATATGTAAGAGTGTTTCTTTAATTCCGCGGTGGCAAGTTTTACCTACATGATATTTTTCTATGATTGCTCTTTGCTCGGATTCATCATTGACTAATATAACTCGTTCGGTACATTCATAAAATGTCACTACTTCCTTTTTAAATAACATAATTATAGATTCAGTAAACTGTTTACGGTGTTCTTTATCCTCGAAGTATATGAAGTATTTGGATTTATTTTTTATATATTCTTTTAGGAACTGTTTTACGAGATCGGGTCTATTCAAGGGTAAATGTACTTCTAAAATCTTTTGTTTGCTATTGGAAATATTTTTGACGCTTAATTTATCAATGAACCATGTATGTACAATAATCTGATTAGGTTTGGTATCTATTGCCTCTTGTAAAATTGGGATTCCCTGTGACTCCGTGTCCTGAGCTGAATGAACTGTATCAGAGGCCGTGTCGGTTCTACCTGAGGATTTTTCTGATGCTGTTATGGTTCTGCTAGGAGAACTTGGTATTGAAAATGGGGATCTAGGTCGGTTACTAATTGACATAGTTCTTTCCGAGTCCGAATCTGATATTGTCATTGGAGTGCTGGGTTGTTGAACAAGGTTCTTACGTGCTTTACCGAGATCTATAATATCTTTAGTTACTTGTTGTATAAATTTATTCATATCTTCGTCTTTATCTACGTTAGCTTGGGTTGACATATTGTCCTCATTGCCTATAGCGTTTAATTTTATGCGTGATAACGCATCCGCGTTACAGTTATGTTTCCCGCTCTTATGAATAATCTCGAAATCATACTCAGCTAGTCGCAAACGCCAGCGAGTCAGTCTGCTATTGGTTTCTTTGAGAGTGTTAAGCCATGCAAGAGGCTTGTGATCAGTATAGATAATAAACCTTTTACCATACAAGTATGGACGAAAGTGTTTTACTGCCCATACTATCGCAAGAAGCTCTTTCTCAGTAACACTATAACGTGTCTCTGGGTCGTTAAGTGTTCTACTGGCGTAGGCTACAGGCTTATCACTCCCAATGGGTCCTTGAGAAAGAACTGCTCCTAGCGCAAATTCGGAGGCGTCTGTTGTCAGTACGTACGGTTTGTTAGGGTCTGGGTACTGTAGTATGGGGGCATTAATAAGGAGTTCCTTGCATTTTTGGAAGGATTCAATGTACTTCTGATCATCTATAGGTACCTGTTTTTTCTTTTTCAGTCGAGCTGTCATGGGTTGTGTAATTTTTGAGAAGTCTTTGATAAAGCGTCGATAGTAACCTACGAGTCCTAGGAAACTTTTGATCTCAGTCGTGGTTCGTGGAAGTGGGAAGTCTAATACAGCTTTTATTTTATCGTTATTAGGTTTAAGTCCGTCACTAGTTATGTTATGTCCAAGGTAAAGTACCTCTTTACGTAGGAACTCGGATTTGTCTATTTGTACCTTCAGATTTGTCTGTCTTAGTCGGTCAAATACCTTTCGTAATTTTTCCAGATGTTGCTGGAGGCTGCTAGAATATATAATAATATCGTCGAGATATACTAGGCAATGAATGCCTTGTAGGCCACGTAACACGTTATCTATAGTTCTTTGAAAGGTAGCCGGTGCGGTCTTGAGCCCGAATGGCATACGTGAAAATTCGTAATGTCCCGTGGTCGTACTGAATGCTGTCTTCTGTCTGTCATCCTCCTTGACCTCAATTTGATGATAACCGCTAGCAAGGTCAAGGGTAGTGAAGTAGGTACTACGTCCTAGTTGGTCAAATAAGTCTGTGATATTCGGCATGGGGTACTTGTCATCAATTGTTATTTCGTTCAGTCGCCTATAGTCAACTACAAGTCTAAATTTCTTTTCATTTGATGCATCTGCTTTTTTAGGTACTAAATGCACGGGTGCATTCCAAGGGGAAAAAGATTCTTGTACAACATTATCCTTTACCATTTTGTCAACCTGTTTGTTAATCTCTTCATTGATCACTAGGGGTTGTCGGTATGGTCTGACATAGATAGGGTCCTCATTACGGGTTCTAATGTGATGTTTAACTTCGTTAGTAAATGATAAAGGAAGTTTATCTGAATAAAATATATCTTTATATTCCAGACAAAGGTTTCGTATGCTTTTGCGTTCTTCCTCATTCATATGGTCTAACCGGAGTTTATCTAAATTTTCAGCTAATATTTGATCTATTTCTATTTCGTTTTTGTCATCTAAACTATTCAATTCACATGTCTGACAATCGTGTTTTGTTACTATGAAAGGACTTGATATTGTTAAATCTATTTCGTCGTCTAATGTATTTTGAATAATCGTCATCGCGTATCCATCAATACAGTTAACTAGAGCACTCGGCATCCTTATCCCATCGTGAAATTTAGTATAGTTTAATATGGCGTATCCATTTTTTAAGTTAGTCGGCACTCTAACTCTCTGTTCACAACGCGCAGCAAGACGAATTTCAATAGGTGGATTATAGATCATAGGTATTGTCGTCGAATTTGTCTGTAATGTCCCGTTCTTCATGTCAATTTTTGCACCTAATTGTTTCAGAAGGTCACTTCCTATGAGTCCATCGTATCGTTTGTCAACCTCATAAACATAAAACTTGTGGGTATTTGAACTATTAAAAACCGGAAATAAGGGTATCTCAATAACTTCGTTATGTCGGCTGGACGCGTGGGTACTTATGACCTCGAAAGGTTCGTGATATTTATATTCTGGAAAATATTCATTGGCCTTTCCAGGACTAATAAATGATCTCGAACTCCCGGTATCTATCATGAATATTGAATTTATTTCTGGTATTTTAACATAGGGTAATTTTAATTTATTGTCACAATTTAAATGTATTATTTGAGACTTTTGTTCACAACACTTATGTGAAAATTTTCAACTTGTTGGTCAGAATCGTCATTATTCTTTTGTTCTGTATCGGTTTCAGTATAATCGCATGGGTAGTTGGCACATTCATCCTGATATAAGCCTTCGTCAGGGACCGCATACTCATACGCATCACACATATAATTATTGTCTATGTCAGTCTCATTTAAATGTTGTAGTTCATTAGTATGAAGAGCTTGGGGCTTAGCAGGGGGTGCTGTACGCATAGAAACGTCGGTAGATGTATTCTGATGGAATGGTTGTAAATGTTGTGGAGGCCGGTACCCAAACTGTGGTCGGTAGCCAAACTGTTGCATACCCTGATTTGGAATGTTAAAATTTGGTCGGTATCCTAATTGAGGTCGGTAGCCAAACTGTTGCATACTCTGATTTGGAATATTAAAATTTGGTCGTAGATTGGCATTGAATACATTTGATTGAGGGCGGAACCCTTGCTGAGGGATCCCGAATTTGAAGTTATTCTGGTTGGGGATACCAAATTTAAAGTTAGACTGATTTGGATAACCTTGGATTTTAAAACCTGTGTTATGTGGTACCGGGGCACCAAAGCTCTGTTGCAAAGGCATTCTATAATTTTGGGGTAAGCCAAATCTAAAGTTTTGCGTTGGATTCTGTTGTATAGCAGGTGATTGATAAATTGGAGTTTGAGGTGATTTCAAAGTTGGGGGAATTTGCTTATTCTTACTCCTATAGTTGTATTGTTGTTGGAAATTCACCTCTTCCATTACAATACTTAAAGCTTTCTCTAAAGTAGTACACTGTTTTAGTCTAACAATTCGGATCATATCCTGTGGTAAATTAAATAGAAATACATTCATAGATGTATTATCATAAATTGTTCTTTTAGTTACTTTTAAATTGTCGTCATCTAAACTATTAACCTTTGCCATAAGGGCACTACGAACGGACTGAATCCTATGGCAGAAATCTATATACATTTCTCCCTGCTTAATTGTTAACGACTCTAGTTCTATTGCTATGCTTTCCTCAGAGCGAGGATCACCAAAATGTTGTTCGAGAGTTGACTTTAAGCCGTCCCATGTATCTATATCTTGCCGTTCGCTAACAAGCGACGCAGCCCTACCTGTTAATTTAGACGTTATGACATGATAGACATATAAATCCTGGTTTCTATTTCCTTGAATTCTACAACAATCTATAACATATTCACATTTTCTTATAAATAAACTTAATAACTTTTCGTCTCCGTCAAATTTCGGAATGACGCAAGCTATTTCCTTTGGGATTTTAGAGATATTTTCCATTTTTGAATTTATTATTCAACTTAAATACAATAACACTTTTAAATACTAAGATCGTAAAAGAAATCAAATAACGCACTTTTGATTTTTAAAAAGAAACGTAATTAAATTCTAGACACTTACAAATAGTGGAATAGAATTGGGAATAGTACTGGAATAGCGATTTGGGTCTACTCACAGGCTGCCCATGTTCCTCCGTTGAGTCTCAGATTCGTCGCTATCCTCGGTGATCGGCCACAATTACGTTGACTTATTTTTTAAAGTTCGTATAATTTCCGTTTAAAATGTGTGAAAACATTCGTCGGTCGCACTGATTTTTAGAAACGACGCGGCGCGGAAATCCTACCGGCTGCGCCAGTCAAATCGTGAGGGCGCCGGAGGAGCTTTTAAAAATACAAATTGATTTTAATAAAGCGTATATTCGCGACGATTATATTTCTAAGACTAACTAAATTAAAACTTACATTGAACAACGGACAAAACAGTCTACCGCTTTATCAGTGCTGTCACAGCATTTATGTGCTAGAATATCCCACGGATGTTATGACTAGCACTCGAGTCACCAGGTGTAACTAGGTAGTCAAATCGTGAGGGCGCCGGAGGAGCTTTTAAAAATACAAATTGATTTTAATAAAGCGTATATTCGCGACGATTATATTTCTAAGACTAACTAAATTAAAACTTACATTGAACAACGGACAAAACAGTCTACCGCTTTATCAGTGCTGTCACAGCATTTATGTGCTAGAATATCCCACGGATGTTATGACTAGCACTCGAGTCACCAGGTGTAACTCCTCCCACCTCAGGATCGAAGTTCTCGTTTTCCGATGAACTTCGAGAGTACATTTTTAACAATTTAAAACGAAGCTTATAACATAAGGTACATAAAAATACAAATACAATAATATAGAGTGCAATTGTCCAAATACTTATTTTCCTTGTCGTTATTCCTAAACTTTCACTTTCATTGTACTTTTCATCACTAACACTATTCTTCAGAGCGTATGACAGGAACTTCAAGTCCGAAAGGTCCACGTTTTCCAGGTTGGTTGTTTTCAACGTCTCTGTCCTCACAGGTAAGTTTAATTGAGGTAAGTTAACAATTGGTAATCGGGGATATAGACTATTTTCCGCTTTTCTGGTATGCATTTTCAGAGTGATATCTTGAATTCTAATTTCACATACATCGTCTAAGGTAAGAATATATGTACCGTGTATATGTTGTCGGAAGATTTCATTAATGCATGTTTTCGTAAGCAATACCTTTTCTTTACTGTAGAGTATCCACCGGTTTGGTTGAATCAATTGAACTTTTACAGCTTCAATGGCGATTGGGATCTGAGTGCATGACGTCACATTGTTAATATACGTCATTAAATCAGTTATGCATTGATCTTGTATAAACTGGGATGTATCTTCCTCGAAACAGAGGAAACTTGTTTCGTCGATCTCCTTACAGGGTTGGGGGAGCAGCCTGATCTTCAACCCTTTCGCCAATAGGTATGGATATTTAGGTAAGATAACAACGGTACGGTTAAGGGACAGAATGGGTAATGGAAATAATCTATAATATGTGTAAGTATCTCTTCCAATTAAAGGTATTTCTAAAATGTATGTTATTTGATTTCCTTTATAATAAGCTTTCATAGTTACAGTTTGTTCCAACTTAATCAAATTTTCCACACTAGGAGGGTAGATTAATTTTTCTAATTTATTAATGTGTTCCAGGAATTTCAGGAAATTATTAGATTCGAGTACAGATTGATGTAATATTCCTAATCTACTTAAAGCTAAACTGGTCTCTATTTCATCCAATTTGATATGAATTGCTTGAAAGTTATGTATTAATAGATTATAAGTATTTATAATACGGGTTTCAATATGATCTAAATATTCAATTCGAATAATGTTGCTTAAGTTTGCCGTAATATTTTTCAATTCATTACCAATTTGCATGAGATTTACATTTATTCTTAAAGTAGCATTTACCAAATTTTGTAGAGTTTCAGTGAATAACGTTACTTTCTTATTATCATGAGCCTGTTTAAGTTTAATATCCTTGATAAGTTTGTCATATTTTAAAGCATCTTCATTATCGAGATTCCCAGTAATTATTTTTATTAAACTACCAATTGGATTCAGTAAGCCACGCTTTATTCTAATTTTAAAGGAAGGAATTACTTGTTTACATTTATTAACAGTTAAACTCTGAATATAATCTATCTGTGCTTTTATATCCATAAAATTATGTGTGTAATTCTGATCTAAGTTACTAACAAGTTTATTTAATTCGGAAGTTTTTATAATAGTCGTTTGTAAGTCATCTATTATAGGCTCGAAATTTAATACCTTAGCCATGATCCACCTGTCGTTGCTGATAACTGCAATACCAGTTTTTACTGGCAAAATTCCTGGATTTTTATCCATTGTCTGCAGTTGATGTGCCTGGAGTTGCATCACCATAGCTACTGCCAGGACGAGCAGGGCTTTTCTGTGAAGGGCGTTTAATATTCTTTATTGGGGCTTTAGTGTTTCTACTTTTAATTTGTATGGGAATAACATTTCGATTACTTTCGTCTGTAACTAGAGCCTTTTCGTATCGAGCTTTATCTTTACTACTTCTTTTATTTGTGATTTTACTAAAAACTATATCGCCGGGTTCGATTTGAATGTTAGTTTCACCTCCTCTCTTTTTAATAATATTCTCTTTCATTCCTATTGCCTTTTCTGATAAGTGTTGATATAGATATTTGGTTCTTTTCGCATGTTCTTTTACTAACTGTTGCATGTACTGCTTATCGAATTCTAAATCAAAGCCGTGTCTTGAATCGGTATGCCCTAACAAAACCTCAAATGGAGTTAGGCCGGTAGTTGAGTGTATGCTATGGTTGTAAGCCATTATTGCGTACGTCATGACGGACGCAGCATCGGTGAATTTATGTTCATATTTGGCAATTCTGTATATCTCGATAATAGTGGAGTGAAACCTTTCAATAAGGCCCATGGAATTAGGGTTATTTGGTGTGCCAATATGAAGATCAATTTTATAAAGAGCTACTAATTCTTTTAAAAGAGTATTGTTAAACTCTGAACCGGGGTCTGCACTTATTTTACGGGGGATTCCATATAAGGAGAAATATTTGATCAGAGCTCTAACGACTTCAGGAGTGGATCTATTTTCAATGTGGAAGGCTTGTCCTAGCTTACTGAAGGCATCTATTATTGTTAGATAATAACGTCCTTCAATGGAAAACAGATCAATAAAGATTTCTTCTAATGGTTTCGACTGTGTTTGCGTTAATTGAAGTTTCGGCTTTAGGGGTTTTCTATCGTACTTCATTTTTTTACAGGTGTCACAGGCATTAATTATACCGGATATGGTTTCAGCCATGTTGTGCCAGAAGTATGTACGTTTTATATGTAAGAGTGTTTCTTTAATTCCGCGGTGGCAAGTTTTACCTACATGATATTTTTCTATGATTGCTCTTTGCTCGGATTCATCATTTACTAATATAACTCGTTCGGTACATTCATAAAATGTCACTACTTCCTTTTTAAATAACATAATTATAGATTCAGTAAACTGTTTACGGTGTTCTTTATCCTCGAAGTATATGAAGTATTTGGATTTATTTTTTATATATTCTTTTAGGAACTGTTTTACGAGATCGGGTCTATTCAAGGGTAAATGTACTTCTAAAATCTTTTGTTTGCTATTGGAAATATTTTTGACGCTTAATTTATCAATGAACCATGTATGTATAATAATCTGATTAGGTTTGGTATCTATTGCCTCTTGTAAAATTGGGATTCCCTGTGACTCCGTGTCCTGAGCTGAATGAACTGTATCAGAGGCCGTGTCGGTTCTACCTGAGGATTTTTCTGATGCTGTTATGGTTCTGCTAGGAGAACTTGGTATTGAAAATGGGGATCTAGGTCGGTTACTAATTGACATAGTTCTTTCCGAGTCGGAATCTGATATTGTCATTGGAGTGCTGGGTTGTTGAACAAGGTTCTTACGTGCTTTACCGAGATCTATAATATCTTTAGTTACTTGTTGTATAAATTTATTCATATCTTCGTCTTTATCTACGTTAGCTTGGGTTGACATATTGTCCTCATTGCCTATAGCGTTTAATTTTATGCGTGATAACGCATCCGCGTTACAGTTATGTTTTCCGCTCTTATGAATAATCTCGAAATCATACTCAGCTAGTCGCAAACGCCAGCGAGTCAGTCTGCTATTGGTTTCTTTGAGAGTGTTAAGCCATGCAAGAGGCTTGTGATCAGTATAGATAATAAACCTTTTACCATACAAGTATGGACGAAAGTGTTTTACTGCCCATACTATCGCAAGAAGCTCTTTCTCAGTAACACTATAACGTGTCTCTGGGTCGTTAAGTGTTCTACTGGCGTAGGCTACAGGCTTATCACTCCCAATGGGTCCTTGAGAAAGAACTGATCCTAGCGCAAATTCGGAGGCGTCTGTTGTCAGTACGTACGGTTTGTTAGGGTCTGGGTACTGTAGTATGGGGGCATTAATAAGGAGTTCCTTGCATTTTTGGAAGGATTCAATGTACTTCTGATCATCTATAGGTACCTGTTTTTTCTTTTTCAGTCGAGCTGTCATGGGTTGTGTAATTTTTGAGAAGTCTTTGATAAAGCGTCGATAGTAACCTACGAGTCCTAGGAAACTTTTGATCTCAGTCGTGGTTCGTGGAAGTGGGAAGTCTAATACAGCTTTTATTTTATCGTTATTAGGTTTAAGTCCGTCACTAGTTATGTTATGTCCAAGGTAAAGTACCTCTTTACGTAGGAACTCGGATTTGTCTATTTGTACCTTCAGATTTGTCTGTCTTAGTCGGTCAAATACCTTTCGTAATTTTTCCAGGTGTTGCTGGAGGCTGCTAGAATATATAATAATATCGTCGAGATATACTAGGCAATGAATGCCTTGTAGGCCACGTAGCACGTTATCTATAGTTCTTTGAAAGGTAGCCGGTGCGGTCTTGAGCCCGAATGGCATACGTGAAAATTCGTAATGTCCCGTGGTCGTACTGAATGCTGTCTTCTGTCTGTCATCCTCCTTGACCTCAATTTGATGATAACCGCTAGCAAGATCAAGGGTAGTGAAGTAGGTACTACGTCCTAGTTGGTCAAATAAGTCTGTGATATTCGGCATGGGGTACTTGTCATCAATTGTTATTTCGTTCAGTCGCCTATAGTCAACTACAAGTCTAAATTTCTTTTCATTTGATGCATCTGCTTTTTTAGGTACTAAATGCACGGGTGCATTCCAAGGGGAAAAAGATTCTTGTACAACATTATCCTTTACCATTTTGTCAATCTGTTTGTTAATCTCTTCATTGATCACTAGGGGTTGTCGGTATGGTCTGACATAGATAGGGTCCTCATTACGGGTTCTAATGTGATGTTTAACTTCGTTAGTAAATGATAAAGGAAGTTTATCTGAATAAAATATATCTTTATATTCCAGACAAAGGTTTCGTATGCTTTTGCGTTCTTCCTCATTCATATGGTCTAACCGGAGTTTATCTAAATTTTCAGCTAATATTTGATCTATTTCTATTTCGTTTTTGTCATCTAAACTATTCAATTCACATGTCTGACAATCGTGTTTTGTTACTATGAAAGGACTTGATATTGTTAAATCTATTTCGTCGTCTAATGTATTTTGAATAATCGTCATCGCGTATCCATCAATACAGTTAACTAGAGCACTCGGCATCCTTATCCCATCGTGAAATTTAGTATAGTTTAATATGGCGTATCCATTTTTTAAGTTAGTCGGCACTCTAACTCTCTGTTCACAACGCGCAGCAAGACGAATTTCAATAGGTGGATTATAGATCATAGGTATTGTCGTCGAATTTGTCTGTAATGTCCCGTTCTTCATGTCAATTTTTGCACCTAATTGTTTCAGAAGGTCACTTCCTATGAGTCCATCGTATCGTTTGTCAACCTCATAAACATAAAACTTGTGGGTATTTGAACTATTAAAAACCGGAAATAAGGGTATCTCAATAACTTCGTTATGTCGGCTGGACGCGTGGGTACTTATGACCTCGAAAGGTTCGTGATATTTATATTCTGGAAAATATTCATTGGCCTTTCCAGGACTAATAAATGATCTCGAACTCCCGGTATCTATCATGAATATTGAATTTATTTCTGGTATTTTAACATAGGGTAATTTTAATTTATTGTCACAATTTAAATGTATTATTTGAGACTTTTGTTCACAACACTTATGTGAAAATTTTCAACTTGTTGGTCAGAATCGTCATTATTCTTTTGTTCTGTATCGGTTTCAGTATAATCGCATGGGTAGTTGGCACATTCATCCTGATATAAGCCTTCGTCAGGGACCGCATACTCATACGCATCACACATATAATTATTGTCTATGTCAGTCTCATTTAAATGTTGTAGTTCATTAGTATGAAGAGCTTGGGGCTTAGCAGGGGGTGCTGTACGCATAGAAACGTCGGTAGATGTATTCTGATGGAATGGTTGTAAATGTTGTGGAGGCCGGTACCCAAACTGTGGTCGGTAGCCAAACTGTTGCATACCCTGATTTGGAATGTTAAAATTTGGTCGGTATCCTAATTGAGGTCGGTAGCCAAACTGTTGCATACTCTGATTTGGAATATTAAAATTTGGTCGTAGATTGGCATTGAATACATTTGATTGAGGGCGGAACCCTTGCTGAGGGATCCCGAATTTGAAGTTATTCTGGTTGGGGATACCAAATTTAAAGTTAGACTGATTTGGATAACCTTGGATTTTAAAACCTGTGTTATGTGGTACCGGGGCACCAAAGCTCTGTTGCAAAGGCATTCTATAATTTTGGGGTAAGCCAAATCTAAAGTTTTGCGTTGGATTCTGTTGTATAGCAGGTGATTGATAAATTGGAGTTTGAGGTGATTTCAAAGTTGGGGGAATTTGCTTATTCTTACTCCTATAGTTGTATTGTTGTTGGAAATTCACCTCTTCCATTACAATACTTAAAGCTTTCTCTAAAGTAGTACACTGTTTTAGTCTAACAATTCGGATCATATCCTGTGGTAAATTAAATAGAAATACATTCATAGATGTATTATCATAAATTGTTCTTTTAGTTACTTTTAAATTGTCGTCATCTAAACTATTAACCTTTGCCATAAGGGCACTACGAACGGACTGAATCCTATGGCAGAAATCTATATACATTTCTCCCTGCTTAATTGTTAACGACTCTAGTTCTATTGCTATGCTTTCCTCAGAGCGAGGATCACCAAAATGTTGTTCGAGAGTTGACTTTAAGCCGTCCCATGTATCTATATCTTGCCGTTCGCTAACAAGCGACGCAGCCCTACCTGTTAATTTAGACGTTATGACATGATAGACATATAAATCCTGGTTTCTATTTCCTTGAATTCTACAACAATCTATAACATATTCACATTTTCTTATAAATAAACTTAATAACTTTTCGTCTCCGTCAAATTTCGGAATGACGCAAGCTATTTCCTTTGGGATTTTAGAGATATTTTCCATTTTTGAATTTATTATTCAACTTAAATACAATAACACTTTTAAATACTAAGATCGTAAAAGAAATCAAATAACGCACTTTTGATTTTTAAAAAGAAACGTAATTAAATTCTAGACACTTACAAATAGTGGAATAGAATTGGGAATAGTACTGGAATAGCGATTTGGGTCTACTCACAGGCTGCCCATGTTCCTCCGTTGAGTCTCAGATTCGTCGCTATCCTCGGTGATCGGCCACAATTACGTTGACTTATTTTTTAAAGTTCGTATAATTTCCGTTTAAAATGTGTGAAAACATTCGTCGGTCGCACTGATTTTTAGAAACGACGCGGCGCGGAAATCCTACCGGCTGCGCCAGTCAAATCGTGAGGGCGCCGGAGGAGCTTTTAAAAATACAAATTGATTTTAATAAAGCGTATATTCGCGACGATTATATTTCTAAGACTAACTAAATTAAAACTTACATTGAACAACGGACAAAACAGTCTACCGCTTTATCAGTGCTGTCACAGCATTTATGTGCTAGAATATCCCACGGATGTTATGACTAGCACTCGAGTCACCAGGTGTAACTAGGTACCTACTGTTTGTTTGTTATTAGGATTGGATTACAATGTTGGTCTCAGCTTAGAATCTTGTTTTTATTGTTTAAATTTGAATACCTACATCGAATCGCATAATTTTATCGTCAATATAAGGGTTACATTTACAAGATGAAACCGTTGATTTAGTCGTAAACCGAATCGTAAAGTCGATATTTATTGCGGTCTTGCGTGTGTGTGATAAAGTTGTGGATTTTGAATAAGCTTAATTTTAGAACAACTAACGTAAGAAAATGAGATAGGGAGAAAATGCAGTGTATCAATTCCATTCTACGTATTGTTCATTTTGGATTCTTGACTGCACGTGTCGCATCGGTTTTTTGAGAGGCCCTCAAGCGTTAATTTACCGCGTAAAAAATCTCGAATAAGTCCGGAAACGTGCGTGACACATCGGTAGTTGTCGAACAGATGTTGACATGTGTCGAGCTGGCTGTATGGAGTGCCGCCGTGGGCTAATTGACTAGGGAAAAACGTGAGTTGCGTTCCGTTTCCACTTTCATAGTTGCATGGGGCACGGTACGATTGATGCGTTCGGTGTTACATTCTTCGGTTGGGGTGGGTTCGAAATTCGAATTCTGATTTATTGAACTTTTTTTCTTTGCTGGATATTTACGAATAACGAACAGGATATTCGTTCTTTCTCCAAAAATCTAATTTGAAATGTTAAGGTTACGTACACAATTCCATATTTAGGTTGGTGGAATACCTACTTGAGGGTTTTATTTTAATTCGCTAAAACTTGTAGGAAAATTATATTTTTTGCTGATTTTAAATGTCATTCATTTCAAATAAATAACTTAGTAAGTTATAACATTAATTTATTTTATGTTTATTCGTTCGACGTCCACTGCTGGACAAAGGCCTCCCCCGAGACCAAGGATCTCCACGATGGCCGTTCTTGCGCTACCCGCATCCAGCGGTTTCCCGCAACCCTCACAAGATCGTCGGTCCACCTTGTGGGGGACTGTAATGTCTAGGTAAAAATATCGGCGGTAGCGGTAGGCCACAGGGGTGGTTTTAGTGGGTAAAAATCCCACATAACCCACCCATCTCGTAAATAAAAAAAAGTTATGTCATGTAGGTACCTACTTACTGCACACAAATTGGCAGTTTTTTGTGTTCATGACTAACTAACTACTTAATACGGTTGAAGAATCAGACTTTTGTTTGGCAATTAAAAATAATTTACTTGACCTTTGAACAAAGTCTGACGATGTTGCTCAAAAAAGTACATACGTGTAGCTATATCAATAAATTCCCCCAAAGTTCCTAAATGGTAACAGTCATTACCATATCGCGCGTTTAAAAAGAGAACGCAACAAAGTATCAAAATAAAATGCATCAATGGTAATCTAGTGACCCGAGCCGTCTAATCTCTCGATGAAAGCCACACAGGCGCATGCGCAATCTAAATGAACCATCGACTTATCGACGTTTAACAGTTAAAAATACTGGACCAGTCGGTTACCGTTAGCTCAAGTAGGTACTACTGTGGGTAATAAGTGTGAAGCCTTACTGTGTTTGATCTCGGATTAATTAACTTTGACAACACATTGGCACGAAAATGTTGGTATGCGAGCCGTGTCATAGATAACGTAATAATGTGCAGATGTGACAATAGGCTAGTGGACAGTGTCAAAAATAAATTATCAAACACACACACATATAGGAAACATTAAATCCTACTAATATTATAAACGTGAAAGTTTGTATGTCTGTATGTATATATGTATGTTGTTCTTTCACGCAAAAACAACTGAATAAATTTGGATGAAACTGGGCCCATAGATAGATCATACCCTGGAATAACATATAGGCTACTTTTTATCCCGGGAACGCGGGCGACAGCTATATGTCATAAAAATGCTTTTTAATTAACAGTAGATCATTAAAATTTGTTGCTGGGAAACTATGACGTCATAGTGCAGTATTTCATCAATACTCAATAACTATCGTTTGACATATAAAATGTAACTGTGTTGATATGTCAGGCAGGACACTATCCTATTGTTTCATTCCATATGCAGGAGATATGTTACAGTACCTAAATAATTATTTATCTGATAGGTACAGAAGAAAGAAGTACCTTGGCCAAAAATTTATACCTACACTATTTACATTGTAGCTTGATGTGACAGTAGCCAGAGAGATATGAAAATGAATCATATGACATTGCCATAAGGTTCATTCATATGAATCTACATAATATACTGAATCATAGATTAACTTAATTGCAAAGACATGAGGCTCATTTTCATACATATCTGGCTACTACCCGAAACAAGCTACGTTAGTTGTGTAGTACGTACTTATCCCATTTGATGACATGTTTTCCAAATACCCATCGATTATTTTTCGACCTGAATTCTTGGTATTATAGACAATAGACGATAAAGAAAAGAGTGCCATCAACCTCAAAAATATTCAACCTGACTCGCATTTCCATTTTTTCTATTACCATTTAAACTGACTCAGACTCGCCATTACAAAAACAATATTTTCTAAAAGCTTAGTAACTGGTGACAATACTACAGTTAATATATGAACTGCTCATCCTATTTAAAACCTTATGTGTATCGTAATACGATATCGTGTAACTGTTGTTGACCAGTAAAATAGCTTTGTTCAAAATCTAAAGATTGACGTCATTTAAACGAAGTAATGTGGCTTTCTACCTATTTATTAAGTCGTGGATAGGGCATGCAATTATCCGCCTCATTTTACTATCCGGATATTTCGGATACTTACAGTTCATTATCCGGATAAATCCGGATAATATGGATAATTCGGATACCTCCTTAAAAATAGGTAAATCAAACAGTCAAGTCAAAAATATGTCTATAATCAACATTTATATCACAAAAACTTTCACAATTGAATAATTATACTTATATAACTAACGATTATAACATTAAATTTGTTTAATGTTTTTATAAAATCACATATAAAAGTACTATTGTGTACTTATCTAATGGCAACAATGAAATAGAATATTCATAACTCAATCACAAATCTAATTCAGTCTCTTAATTATAACTATATAACATGTATATACGTACACACGGCCACAGATTAAGCTACACACTGCGGCACCTTACGCGGTTGTAATAGGCGCTATTTTGCAACAAAAATGTGTAGCTTGATCCGTGGCCGTGCGTAAATAATATTAAATCAGTTCTTTTCTTTTAATAACTAAATATGGACTACAACTTCTGAATAAAATTTTCATTATACCTACATAAATATTTTTTTATTATTACTTTTTCATTCTTTGGTAATGAGACCTAAGGAAACTCAAGCAATCTAATGTTGTGTCGTTCATAGATGTCCTCAATTTATTACATATGTAACCAGTGGAGGAAAAAACCCTTTCAGGTTCGACGCTGGTTGGAGGAATTGTCATAAGGAGGTTGTATACATGGGTAAGATGAATGTTTCTTGGTCCCCCTCTATCAAAGAGTGCCATTTGTACTCTGCAAATAGTTTCTATATCTTCATTATGTGCTGTTATTTCAAATCCAGTGGACGTCGATGGTGTATTTGCCATGGTCTTTTCGATCTCTTTGCTTATTTGTTCTTTTAAAGTTAATGATTTTTCAGTTTCTTTCTGCCGCTGGTAATCACTGAGTACTACATCGTCATCATCGCTTTCATCAACAGAAGTCGTGGGCTCTGGGCAGAAGTATTCTTTAATTATCTTTATAATGAATTTAGTAATTATGTTATTACATGGATTTTTGAAAATATCGCAAGAACTTTCTGCGTAAAAAATTGAGGGATTGTGCAAATACTTTAGAGTGCCAACAATTGCAGGTTGTCGGCGTTGAAGAATTCTTATTTTTAAAGATTCCACTAACTGACGGCTTATTGTGCTGTCGTTTTCAACAAGCTTTGTTATCATAAATTTCAGAGCAGCCTCTGCAGTTAGCAAATTAGCATCCTCCCTGCAGATAGCCTCAACGGTTGCTTTAATTATATTTAAAGAAATGGATAAATCATTTAATGTTTCAATTTCAGAGCTAGTAAACGTAGTTTCGTTTTTCAAGTCAATTAAAGCTTTCATTACTCCATTTTTTAACTGCAAAAATCTTGAAATCATGTTCGCGAGACTACTCCAGCGAGTTTTACAGTCCAAAATTAGTTGCAAGTTTTTGTCGTCATTAGTTAAGTGTGTGTTTAAATGATCCGTTCTAGTAGGTGAGTTTTTGAAATATTTAACAATTTGTCTGACTTTACAAATTAAGTCCTTGTAAAAAATTAGAGGCACATTTCTAGCATTTTGAGCTAGGAGAGTAAACCCATCTTCGTCGTCTTCACTCTCATTTTCTGAATCGCTATCGAGGTCTGCAGTATCGGTATATGATATCGCAGAACTTGCTGATGGGCCTGTATTGCCGCTATCCTTTTTATACAGCACATCCAAGACAGCACATTGTATGCCATGTGCTAAACATAGTTGATGCTGTGTGGATGCTCTTTGCCCTAATGCTCGCATAACACTCGCTCCATCAGTAATAATACAGGCGATGTCATCTTGTATTGAAAGGCCGAATTGTAAGAGTTTTTCTTTCAATATATTATAGCAATTTTCTGCTGTTCCTCTGCCTCTTATTCTAGATAATCCCAAGTTTCGAAAAGGCTTGTCATCTAGAACTGGAGAATGAATATTGACGTTCATGTAACGCCTATTTTTAGCAGAAGTCCATTCGTCAAGAGAGACCGAAAATTTATAACCTTTAGCTTTAATTGCATGGATTTTTATTTTTAAATCATTTTTCAGTTCCCCACATTTCGTGATAACTATTGTTTTTATTGCATTAGGCGATTGAGGCAAAACATAATTACTCTTCTTGAATAGTTTTCGTAATGATTCAGAGGTAGAAAATACCCTAAAAGGCAAGCCATCTAAGGCAGTCATCTTTGATAATATAGTTTGAATATCTTCACTGTCAGCTTTGAAGAAGTCTTCTATTTTCGTTTTCTTTTTTATAGGTTCACTTGTCTCATTTTGTAAACCGGAATTTTCATTTTCTATTACTAAAGCAGATCTACTAGTGGAAGGTTGACCTTGTCCTTTAGCAATTTTTAAGTTTATGGAATGTACTAATTTTAAATGATTGTGCAAGGGGGAAGTAGAACCAGAACTTTTCAGTATTTTGTTGCATTTATGGCACTTAGCAAATACTCCATCAGGTGAACGATCAAAATAGTACCATACAGATGAAGTGTCGTTTCTACTGCGGTTATGTTTTTCAAATACTATATCATCTTTGTTGGCGTTTGCCATTGTATAGGGTTTTTTCGGAAGTGTTTACCTGTAAATGAACAAATATCCTTCTGAGTTAGTATTTTTTTATGCTATACTTAAATAATCCTTCATGACATAGATTGAAAACAAACAACCGGGAGTGTACTATCGAAATCGGTTCCTTAACCATGAATTTATAATCTAAGTAACAGCACTAGGAAACAGGGTATTATAAAGATAATCACACAGGTAATTTCAATATTTTATGGTACACATTTAACCTAAAACCAATCATTATTAAAACAAAGTTATATGAGTAAATTAAGTAATAATTTAAGAACTTACCGTAAAACCTTAAAAATAAAACAAAACAATCGAACACGTTCACTCCACAGCACTTAACTGACAATTAAGAACATTAACAAGATGGCGGCGCGTCAGTTCTGTGTTGCTATACTTCAAAACTACCTATATTTGAATATAAAAAATACTAGTTTTGATGTACAGCAACACTGAATAAAAATTACCAGAATATGTATGAGACACTATTGGATTTTTAGTTAAGTAGTTTACGTAAACCAATGATGATAAATCATCGTTGTCACAATGTCACAAATGCGAAATCCTATTTTGTTAATATACGATGTAAAATGTTGTAATATTTGAGTGACTTTGATGTAATTTCATTAAATAAAAGTATTCATTTTATTCGTTTTATCCGGATAGTAACACGAATAATATCCGGATATTAAAATCGCCGGATATCCGGATAATTCGGATATCCGGATATCCGGATAGCATGCCCTAGTCGTGGAGATATATCAACAATCATAAAAGGCTTTTACTCAAATATCTAAATGATTACAGTTCAATATTTTTCCGCGTGACCTACATGATATCTCCTGTAGCATAAACTTTAGGAATTCAATATTTGCGCAACTTCATTCCTATATTGCTGATAAAAAAGAGTAGGATTATTAAGGTTTACTTTATTTTTCAAAAATAATTGCCTAAAATAAGTGTAATAAACCGTGGTAAAAAATATGTCATGTTGCTATTTTTCTAAAAAGTTAACCTATACAATATTATAAAGAGGTAAGTAATGTTTGTAAGTTCGGATATATCAGCTAATCTCCGGAGTTACTGGTCGTGATTTAAAAAAAATCTTTCCTTATCCGATTTTCCGAGTGCTATAGGCTACTTTTTATCTCAGGTGAAACTGCGGGAGCAGCTATGTATAGCTGTTTCTACTTACCAAGAAACCAAATGACAATTCGTTTGATAAAATCCTAACTGTGGCCAGAGTTCACGCGTAATATAATAAGTCTCAGATAAAAGTGTGTCAAAACAACCATAAACAAGACAGTGTATTCAATAATTAAGTGAACTATGTCGGCCAATGTGAAAGCTTTTAGTTTTATAGTACGCCATCGTTTTAAATGTTCAGTCGACTCATTCATTTGAAATGCTCTTATTTACCACCATCTAATGTTCAAAGAAAGCTTTAAAAAGCCACAGAATTTCTAATGTAATATTAACCTTTACCAGCATTAGGCGATTAAATATCAAATTTTAACTAAATCCTTCAAGTATTATCTTTTCATTATCAAAATTAATTCTTTCTAAATGCCATCGAAAGTGCAAGTTATTACTTGTATGAAATTGCGTTTTAAACTATTATCTATATCAATTTCAAAAGCTTTTACTTTTCAAGTTATCTCTGTAAAATAATCTGTGGTATCTATCCCATTATCTTTTAACGACCATTGATCTCCAACAGCAAGGTATCTTATTTCTACTCACGCTTTACTAAATCGTTTAGAACATTACCTTCGATTATTCTAACAATCAACATAATAATACCTCGGTCATTAAATCACTCTAGCTTACCTGAAGGCGACGTGTAAACTTGCCAGGAGCACATTGGAACTACATTTAACTGCATTACCCAGACTTGGGAGCTAAGTTATCGTCATCCGGGGGACTGGTTTTGCACCTTTTTTCTCCCACCTTGAGCTGTTGTTAAGAACAGTAATCTTGCAAGTTTTGCAACATTTTATTGTTTTATTACAGCGAGCGCTGTAGCTGTGCGTAAGGAAGTAACATTACGGGATAGCTTCGGGCTGGAATGGTTATAAGAAAGCTATTTTATTGTCTCGGAGGCTCGCCTTGGAAATAATTTCGGTCGCCGTTAGGTACTCAAGTTGAAACTTTATTGTGAATTGAAATTGTTTCTAAATTATAAACTTGGAGTCGCTACAGTCTTTGTCAATCAATGTTCAACACCGTTCAGATGGAGAATCAAGTCATGAAAACTTCCGGAAAATTGACGAGGTTATTTTAGATGTTTGTATAGGCTATAAGCCGGCAAGATTACAAAAGGAAAAGCGAGCTTTTCAATCTAGCAATCAGCTGAACAAACGATCGATTTACGTAACACCGTTTTACGAGTTGCCTTCACCAAAAATTCTAATGTAACAACCCGACGATTTGCCAATGCTAAAAATTTGCAACGTACTGACTTTTCCCTTTATAAATTCGGCTGGATTTGCCTGTCGAAGGAGAAATGTAGCGATAACAGCGACACGATCATTAAATTATGTAAGAGCAAGATTAGGGAACGGTGGTGAGTCAACATAGAGCTGCCAGGGTTTTACGAGATTCGTATGACTCCTAAATCGACTTGAACGTTATTTTCGGGAACTCATTTGGGAAGTTTGTCGTCATCAAAAGTTATTGTATGATTCAACACTAACTACATTTTGAAGAACTTAGCTTTGACGAACGTCTTAACAGATAGACTCAAGTTTTCACTAGGAAAGTACTCGAGAGCCCAAACGTCATTCATAAAATCCTATTATGTCATCAGGGCACAATAACATAGGAAGATTTCAAAAGTGTCGAGCTTTTGCGACCCTTGTAATACCACTGTCAACGCTAGGAATAACATCAGGTAAAAATTGGGGTACTAACTTGTCCCTTCCCCCCAGGAAAGGTATATCGGGCCTCTCTTTCATTAACTCGAAACTGAACAACACAACTACTACGAGAAAGCCGAAACAGATGGACCGAGGGATCATTTGTCATTTAAAAACATTCAACTGGCATCCGAATCGGACCGATGATAAAAATTAGGCACGTTTGAAATAATTCTTTTCTTTTATTTGGGTCGTATCTATCTCCGAGCATTTCGAATACTTTAAACGCAATCAAGCCCGCCTGTTCTGTTTCCGAGTTAAATTGAGACACTGAATGTTTGCCATTTTCTTTCCTCTCCAATTTCGCGCCAATAGCAAATGTAAAAAGACCCGCCGATACCACCAACATAGAAAGCAATATACGACCTCGCCGAAGACGACCATTCCCTTGAATGTTTTCATGAGTCCCGAGAACTAAAGAGCGTGTAACAACGTATCTGTTCGTTGCCTTTTAATAGCCCAAGAGCGAACAAACTGCCAAGTATTAAGTTTTATCAACCATCTGCACGAATGTCACGTCTTTATTACTACTTATTCTTTGTCCTCATGAATGCAGCGGCCGAGTGGGACGGTGATATATTCGGGTCCCTCTTACAGCTTGTGGTTGTAGCTGCGCTTGAAAAGGTAGGGAAGTATGCCGGTCGTCCCTTTCGGGCATAGGTGTTCGATTCAATAAAAAATGGCGTACCTGAACCAGTCCCCTGACATGTTTATACATTTTTCTTACTGTTGTGTAGAGAGTTTTTTTTGTTACGGATTTTTCGATTGAGATTGAATCGGTGAGCGTTATTAAAAAAGTTTTGCTGGCGTAATTCTCGCGGTGATTTTTCCTGCGTCCTGGCGATTTTCGGCAATTTTTGCGTTTTGCTTTTCGCGCTTTATCGGGGCATTTTTTTGCGCCGCCGGCGACGTTGATTTATTATCTATATTTCAGAACGCACGTGTGACTTGTTTAGAATTACAGTAAAATATCCACAAATAATGTTTTCCTTTAAAACCGTAAGTAAGAACGATAGATCGATAGAGCTCTTTTTAGGTACCCCCTTACTGAAAAAGAGCACATGAAAGGAGTAAAATGGATGTAATTTTGTTTATTTGCTGATCACTGATCAAAGGCGTTCGTTTTAATCAAGAGTAGAATTACTAATAGATTCGACTTAAAGCTACGAATTAGGTAGGTAATTAGATTTCAATTTGTTGTATTTTAAAATATACATCTACGCTTCAATCAGTCTATTTCAAATGAACGTACACTGAAATTAAGCTTCGTTGTTCAAATGTTAGTTTTCTTACTGGCAATAAAAAAACCAAATCGAAATTCGAACTCGATCGAGCAGTTCGTGTGTTTGTAATTTAAAGAATAAAAAATCCAATATGGCTGGTGCTCGTAGTCACAGCTGACTCAGCGTCACCTTACGGTGGGGCGTCCAGTCGAGTCGCTATTGTCCCGCACCTTTTGCTAAACGATTGTTACCCACCATTTTATCCTCGGAAAGCGTTGTAGCGCCGAAATACTGCTTTGTTGAATAACTCAGTACCTACCGAACTGGTTTTATGGAAAAGATATTTAAATTTTATTATGACATAGTTCAATGACTTAAAGGGGTGCTTATAATATATTGGTTACGATTCGATAATTTATTTTTAAACTTACTGTGTCGCCATTATTTTATTTTGGTCCCTATTATTTTGGGAACAACGTCTTGTTTGAAATAATGTTGATAGTTTTTAACCACTTAATAGTTTTTCAAAATTTGCCATTGTTTTCGTTAACTTAAAAGATGGGTATTTACTAACTCTTAATAGATAAAAAAGAAACTAAGTATATATTTAGTTTATGCAATAGTTATAATTTTAGTGTTATATCATTTTTAAAATGCCTTCGCCTTCAAATTAAACAGTTGTGTGTTAAGTACAATACAGACAGACACATCTTCAACTTCATCATTATTATATGATAAGATTAGTTAATAAACCCGTTGTAACTCTTAACGTCAGATAAATATTAGAATGCAAATTGGTGCTTGGAATAATTTAAAAATATCACAGATTTATGTTGTATTAGATTAATTGTTGTTTTAATTAAGTACCTACTATTTGGCGTGAGGATTCTACTATTAGTGCGTCCGATTGAATAGCGGTTCAAATAATGTAAGAAGTCTCAGAAACTAACCTCATAACTAGGGCATGCAATTATCCGCCTCATTTTACTATCCGGATATTTCGGATACTTCCAGTTCACTATCCGAATAAATCCGGATAATATGGATAATTCGGATACCCCTTAGAAATGGGTAAATCAATCAGTCAACTTAAAAATATGTCTTTATTTAACATTTTTAAACACGCACGCTAAGTGCCTCATCAACCATTTATAATTAAGAGACGGCATCCACCTCAATATTCACGCCGCACGACGCCCAACGAAATGCTCAACAGACAGATCTCAAAGTCTTTAACTCGCGACACTCGCCAATTTAAAACCGTTAGTATTAAAGAGGCCATTGAGCAGAATAAAGGCTCTAAAGTGTTCGCAAGAGATCTGTCTGTTGGGCAGAGCCACCTGACGAAGCTGAAGACTGAGGGTGGCAGAATCATTACATCAAACATGTCGGCTAACCCGACACTATACTGAAGATATCCCGGACGTCAGCCTGTACGAGATTAGAATGGCTCTCAAACAACTCAAGAACAACAAGGCGCCAGGTGATGATGGAATTACAGCTGAACTTCTGAAGGTACACCGATCCTCAGGGCCCTTCAGAAACTATTTAATTCCGTCATACTCAAAGGCCGGACCCCGCAAGCATGGCACAGAAGTGTGGTGGTGCTCTTCTTCAAAAAGGGAGATAATTCCCTATTCAAGAATTACAGACCCATCACACTGCTGAGCCATGTTTACAAATTGTTCTCGAGAGTCATTACAAACCGTCTCGCACGCAGGTTTGACGACTTCCAGCCTCTCGAACAAGCCAGTTTCCGAAAAGGCTTTAGCACCATAGACCACATACACATGCGGCGACAAGTTATACAGAAGACCGAGGAGTATAACCAGCCATTATGCTTAGCGTTTGTCGACTATGAGAAAGCCTTTGATTCGATTGAAACCTAGGCCGTGCTGAGGTCTCTTCAAAGGTGCCAAATCGAATACCGGTATATTGAGGTGTTAAAGTGTTTGTATGAGAACGCCACCATTTTGGTCCGTCTCCAGGACTAGAACTCGAAACCTATCCAATTGCAGCGAGGCGTGAGACAGGGAGACGTGATATATCCGAAACTGTTCACCGCTGCACTGGAAGACGTCTTCAAACTTCTGGACTGGAACGGATTTGGCCTCAATGTCAATGGCGAGTACATCACTCAACTTCGATTTGCCGCCGATGATATAGTAGTCATGGTTGAGACCTTGGAAGACCTCAGTACAATGCTCGATAACCTCAGCAGAGTCTCTCAACAAGTGAGTCTAAAAATGAACATGGATAAGACGAAAATCATGTCGAACGTCCATGTTGCACCCACTCAAGTAAAGGTTGGGAATTCTGCACTCGAAGTTGTAGAGGACTATATTTACCTAGGACAGACCATCCAACTAGGTAGGTCCAACTTCGAGAAAGAGGTCAATCGTCGAATCCAACTCGGCTGGGCAGCGTTCGAGAAGCTACGTAATATCTTCTAGTCTCAAATACCGCAGTGTCTCAAGTCGAAAGTCTTCGACCATTGTGTGTTGCCAGTGATAACTTACGGAGCAGAGACGTGGTCGCTTACGATGGGTCTCATCAGAAGGCTGAAGGTCACCCAAAGAGCGTTTGCCCTGCGAGATCGAATCAGAAATGATGAGATCCGCAGGCGAACCAAAGTAACCGACATAGCCCGAAGAATTGCCAAACTTAAGTGGCAGTGGGCGAGGCACATCGCTCGTAGAACCGACGGCCACTGGGGCAGAAGGGTTCTCGAGTGGCGACTACGAACCGGAAGACTCAGCGTGGGCAGGCCCCCCACAAGATGGACCGATGAACTTGTGAGGGTTGCGGGAAACCGCTGGATGCGGGTAGCGCAAGACCGGCCATCGTGAAGATCCTTAGGGGAGGCTTTTGTCCAGCAGTGGACGTCTTTCAGCTCTGACATGACGACGATGTAAAATGTTGTAATATTTGAGTGAATTTGATGTAATCCAATTAAAAATTAGTATGCTATATTAATAAAGTAACTATTCGTTTTATTCGTTTTATCCGGATAGTAAATCGAATAATATCCGAATATTAAAATCGACGGATATCCGGATAATTCGGATATCCGAATATCCGGATAGCATGCCCTACTCATAACATTAATTAGCAAATAAAATATTCCACGAATTATAACGTACTTTACTTCACGGAGACGGTGAACCATAAGTTTTTATTAAGAATCTCTTTTTTCAATAAAAATGATAAGTTTATACCTACCCTGATGCTAAAAGATTATATCCCGCTCTTGTTGTTGAATTAAATCTGTCTTTAATTATTCGATTATTTGTATGTATATAGGTATGTTATTTTTTTATTTTGTCATTTTATAAACCTAACAAAAAGATACCTATTATAATACCTAGCGCGTGATTTAGATGACTCAAGTTCTACACGCAATTGTAAGTTATGTGACTAATTGTATACTTTTATGTACCTAATGTAAAGGACGACATCATACTTATTATCACAAATGCGAAACTTTGTATATGTTTGTTTGTTACTCAATCATACAGTGATGGCCGTAATAATCCCTCGTAAATGGTTAAAAAACCGTAGGGCGGAAACTGAATTTCAATTACATAGCCTGTTAGTTGTACTGTACCTAATGTATTTCTATTCAAATAGGACTCAAAGATTGAGTTAACCTACTTGCCTTGGCTCCGCACAGATCAGGTGGAAAGAGTCGGCTAAGCATCCTCGCACCACTCCGCTACATCACACCGGTGGATGCGCAGCCTAATGACAATTCAGAAAGTTTCATTTTTTAAGAAGAGCTAGCCTTAAGGGTGAACCTTCGGTTGGAGCGCGAAATTCAAATTTTATCACGTTTTTTGCAAATTGCAGCTCAGTTATAGGTCGTAAGTTATCAACATGTTATTTGCGACAAGAATGGAAGTATATTTTCTGTTTTTTTTTATATTTCTGAATTTCGCGCTCCAACCGACGCCTCCACCTTAGTCTGCAATTTTTTTCTATTATGTTCTTGACGATAAGCTCAATAGTAACATAGTGATGATGTGAACAAAGGTAAGCACACAAAAGCCTGGAAGTTTCAAGTGTTGCTGTCGTAACACACTTTTAGATATTACACACATCATTGTTAGTTACACGGTTCTCCATATGATATGGCAACACACATTTTGTTGGTTTGAAAATTAAAGAATTACCTTCTTTAATTTTCATTAGAAAAGAAACAAAAGTAAGTAAAAATATGATAAGATGCAAAAATAATGTAGAAATTACTTCCTATTTATTACAACACGACGAAAGCTTACACGCCGCACAGAATACCTCGAACTTTCCCAAAGTTCACATTCATGCCAAAGTAGCATTAAACGGCACAATCTGAAAGCAAGATAGCATCGTTTCTCTCTTTTCTACTCACCGACTTATGTAAGAACAAGCAAGATAGACTACAAGGGGATAATTTACGCAGCTTTTAGTGTAGAGGTCGTAAATCTTTTGTAGTCAATTCGCATCGTTCGTTGCGCATACGCAGCACAAAGGTTCGCCGACGAATGGTTTGAGATAAGGTAGAATTCTTAACAGATTCGATGCGACTATTATGTACTGTGTTATTTCTAACCCTCAAATGCGTCATGTTAAAGATGTACGCTGAAGAGGCTGGGTCTTTTAGACCAGCAATTAAATTAACGTTTTATTATTTTTCATAAAAGGACGGTATTTCTAAGCAGGCATGTTAGTACCTAACTGTATATTTTACGATGTGCTGGGGAACAAACAACAATTTGCTGTTTCGCATTGTTTAAACTTAACTGCGGTAATATCCCAGCCGAACACGTAAGTCACTGATAATTTTACAAGCAGTAAAACAAAATAATAACTCTGTTACTGTGAATACATGTTATAAAGCTTGTTTAATAAACTAACAAATCCCTTTAAAATTCCTCCGTTTAATAAACACTAAGTGACCCATAAAAACCTAACCTTAAATAGGTGGTTAATATTATCTATCATCAGCTATAAGTTCGAAAGTGAATTTTTTGGTTTGTTTGTCTACGAAGTAATGGATTGACGTGATTTTTTACATTGAGATGAGTTAAGTACGAACCGGAGAGTAACATGGGTCTTTTTTATCCCAGGAAAGCGGGTAAAACCGTGAGGCGGGAGCTTGTAGTAAATAAATAGGTAGTCATTAATAGATACACAAGGAAGACATGAACTGACCGTCAGAAATACATGTACAATATTGATTGATAGATAGGTAAGTACCTGTTTCTAATTGCAATGTGTCGTAATCTCTCAGACCGGCTGGCGGTGGCTAGGGCAGATTTAGAATCTGGGTCGAACGTGCTATGTCCCAGTAATCTATATTATTTTACAGATACACCGGATACTCCAAAATAGACCACCTGCTCCTTAAATCTCTTAATTTTCTGTTTTTCAGTGCAGGAGCAAAGTTGATGCTTCAAGTTGTTGCTTTGGCATTTAGATTTGACGATTGACAGTTGTTAAACAAATGATATTAATATTATTGAGACTGCTAATTCCATGGGGATAGCGACTATGATCGTAATCTGAATAGATAGAACACAGATTTTTGTTTCGACGTCTTTCTTAAACTTCTCTTGGATTATAAGCAGCTTCTGTGTTATCTCTTGTATATTTTGTAATCAGTAATTGGCTACTAATTAATTCAGTGTCACATTTGGTCCATTAATAACAGGTTAAATTACTTATGATGTTATATTTGCATACAATGTTGTTATTTCTGCCATTTTCTGACTACATAATAAGTTTGTGTTTTTCATAATCGTAGTTGTCATTATTTAAAAGGCTGTACGTCACAATGGGATTCTCGACTATTTTACAATAGAGATAGAGTATATGCTTCAATAAGCAATGTAATGTATTTGGTTGATAAGGAAAATCCATTTCATTATTGACTACCTAACCTAACCATTAGGTAGAGCGTGTGTATAGAAATTTCTATATTTTGCGGTTAGAATTTTTAACAATAGTAATGTTATATCGGAATGACGTCATAGATTTCAAGTAGAGTGAACAGTACCTTGCTTTGAAGAGGACATTATCATCGGATTGTCCTTGTTTTATATTATGCTGTTTACAAAATTTCACTGCGTTTTATTCATTGAGATACAAATAGCAACATGCCTGATAGATCGAAGCTGATTCGCGCGCAGTAAAAAAAAAAGTTCTAGAGTTTAGGATGGAGAAACTTACTCACAAATCAGTCACGATACATTATACGCCGTATTATCTTCGCCTTTGGCCAAAGACTTTTCTATGATATCTATCAATCTCATAATAGAAACCTTACGCAAAATGATAACATCGATAGAGACAGGTACAAATATTTCAACAAATTCTTGCTTATTCTAAATCATTACTTAACATAAGCTCATTACTCATGTTTAAAGTAATGGCCTTACCAACAAAAGAGAAAACAAGTGAAACCCATCGCTGGAACTGCTCCAACAACTCAGATCTCGTAACTCTTCGTGTAAAAGTTCAAGATATGTATTGTAACGATTAGATTATCCACATACCGTCTATTGCACAATAATACGATGGGAACTGGAGTCTGAAATAAGTTGTGAGTGATGAGCGGGATACGAAACGAAGCTAATAATGCGCAAGAGTTGAGCGTCATAGCAATATTCTTTTAATTCTAGAAATGTGAAAATTTTGCAATTTTGCAGTAAAATAAAGTCGAGTAGGTACTGCCATTAAAATTAAATAGTATCAATAAAATGGCATGTATGATCATTTAATATGCAAAAGAATAATTTTATTAAATTATTTTCTTTAAAATTGAATACGACGCGCGCAGTTTATTAAATCCAAAGCTTGAATTTCTCATGAAAATAAAGTGATAGCTACATAATTTAAAAACATTACGATATGTAATCCAATAATAACTGCTAATGACTTGCACCAAACATAGAAACATCGGGGAGGTAACAAAACGAGGTCGCAACTAGCGCCTCACTGTTTCGGATCATTAATTTGACACTTGAAATAGCTCAGAAGTGCTACAATGGCAGAGGCACGCCCACAAAAAGTCCACGGGTTAAAGGTTGCCTATCTTTTTAAATGCGGCACGGAACTGTTGAGTAACCCTGCTTTTTGTTAATGGAAATGTAATGAGTAACAGAGGTGGGTCGAATGGACCCGGCGGTAATTGGTCTGTTGGATCCCGGTTTGGAAAAATTGAGCGCTTTAGCTTGACGCGAGGCTAGAAATTTAATTAACGTGAAGTGCTGATATTGGATGGGTTTCAGGTGTGATTGCAATTATATATAACAGGGTTAGACTTTGCTAAATGTAATTTAATTTGACTTTGATCTTAAAAGCGTAATTATTGAGCACGTCAAACTGTGACAAAGGTATATCTAATATTATTATCTTAAGAAATCTGGGCTTAAAAAAAAGTTTTGTAAATAAAAGAAAATTAATATTTGAACTTAAAATTGTCTTTTGTTACTTTATAATAAACGTTATTTAGTTTCATTACTGTATTATAAATTATTGACGTATGAAATTACATATTTATTGTTAATAATTGAGCTTTATCCTGAGGCCCCGCCTACGGGTTGATAGAACTGCAACATTGAAACTTTATTGATCCTCCCAACGTTAGATGCGCAGTCTTTACAACTTTCAATTCTATTGTCTGCGTAATTAAATCTAATGTGAATGCGTTTCTGACATCTGCAGATAATGGACTAAACACGAAAACGGCATTATTCGATTTCCATGACTCTTGCAATTTGGTGGTCAAAGTTACCAGCGGTTACGGTTTTTACAAAATTATTAACAAGAAAACAAAACAAAAAATATAATACCTAGGCATAGGTAGTAATATAATAATCTCGGACTCAATCTTGGGTATCCCTCAGGAGTTGGCGTTACCGACCCTGCCAACTCTAAGTTACATAATAAACGCATTCTAGGCGGCAAAACACGTATACTTCTTCAAATGAATCACCAGCAATTAGTAATTGTACCGTTAACACTTGAGATAAGCTCTTATGGTGCGAATCTTCAATTTTATAAGTCGCCATTTTACGAGATAGTCGTTTATACCTCCGATATCCAATACGGTTGGATTTTATGTCGCTACGCAAGCATCGCTATACTTTTATGAGTCGTTTGAGTCTGTCGATGGTGCAGTTATCGTTATGTACCACGTATTAAGTTTTACAACCAATGTCCTGATTTCTACCGCTCTGATTTCGTAATGTCTTGATTTATCGTTGTACTAGTATTCCGCGCCGTGGTTTCACCTCCTTAGGGGTTGAATTTTCAAAGTTCCTTTCTCAGCGGATACCTACGTCATTATAGCTGTATATATCTGTTCCTATGTCAAATTTCAGCCCGACACGTCAAGTAATTAGAGCTGTGCGTTAATAGATCTGTCAGTCAGTTATGTTTACTTTTATTACCTACCTATTTTAATTAGGTTAGGGCTTAGGTCTCTAAATTTGGCGATAGCTAATATTTGCATTTCATCACATATCAATAGTGATAATGACACGATTAATTTAAAGGTCGAAAGCTGAAAATATCGTCTAATATTAATTAATTAAATAGTGCAATGCCAAGACACTAGCATAGGGTTCTTCAAGAAGGGTGTGAAGGGTTTTTTGGAGGCTTGGCAACGCGCAACTATATCCTACGGTAACCGCTTACCATCAGGTGGGTCGTATGCTTGTTTGCTGTGTATATAAAAAAAGAGCGTACTATATATTTATTGACAGGTAAGTGAAATGCCAATAGGGGTTAATACGCTTATCGGTTTCCAGGGTGCGATCTAGACACTCGAAGAAAACTATTAGTTATATGGTAATTTAAGGCCTGTCGGTAATGCGGCCAGAATACCTAACACAACAAAACTAGGGAATCCAGTTGGAAGTACTTGAGAAGACGATCAAAGTGGGATTTGCGACTGAGACCCGAACGGACCAAGGGCAACACTGGAGGGTTGGTTACGGAACAAATTGAAATTTAGCTTTTCTCTTTATTTATTCAATTCTTAAGGTGAGATTTGCCGAGTGGAATTGTAAGCAGATATTTTAGACTTCGTGGGGATTTTTTAACTTCGTAAAGGAGGGATTTGGTGTACTAGTATGCTGCGGTTTTGCCTGTGGTATTATGCATTATTGAAATATTTCATACAGAACATAATGCTTACATTAATTATCCAAGGGATAAAAAGCCTATATATATAACCTTCAGGAATAATGTAACTTCCTATTAGTGAAATAATTTTTCAAATCGGACCTACTGGTCCGGTAACTCCAGAGATTAGCGCGTTCAAACAAACAAACTCTTCAGCTTTATTAGTATAGATAGATATATTAATGTAGATTCATTCACAGGCTTCAGTTACTTCGGTCGACTCATACAATAGTTTCGTGAAACAAAACATAATTTTGTATTCCATGCAAGTAGTTAAAATAACAAAGAAAGATAAAACGTCACTATACCTTATTATACTTAAAAGTAGGTACTTAAAACCAACCGCCAGCCATAATACTCCATGATTTACTGGCGTCAACCCTGAATCCTTCGAACTGAGTTAAATTCTAAATCGACAACCCTAATGCACGACGTCTTCGAAGCATCTTAGTATTTTCTACAGTCACAATATTAGCATAAGTATTTTGTCTAGAAATGTAGATCTTGATTTTGAAAGGCAGACTAGTTAATTTGGAGTTTAAATTACTTAGGTTAATTTATTTTCCAACTTGATATTTCCAAAGGTATAGTTTTCAGATTAAGTACTAAGGATGGGATTTATCCCTTGCGGATATTTTGTACCTATCATTAATTTATTCTGTTCGGATAAATTATGTAGCATACGTATCTTTTGATATCTCTAGGAAAGTAAGAAGCTACACACACCAAAGCGAAAACTCAGATGACATTCACAAATGCTATATTTCCTATATTTCTTTATGTATTTTGATTATGTGCCATTCGTGAATATCAGAATCTATACCTAATAGTAATATTCATCAAGGTTTGTATGTATGTTTGATTGAACGCGCTTATTACAGAAAGTACAGCTTATTACAGTGACTAGCCACATAGTTGTCACTTTTTATTTGATCACAATAATTTATGTGATTTCTTTATTTGTATATAGGTAATATTAATTTATTTAATTGTGTTCTTTTTTATTTTCAGGTAATTACTAAAACCTACGTAGAAACAGTAAAGGCGGAGACTTACACTAAAGTTCTAAAAAGTAAAGGCTCGGAATACAAAGGTCTTATGCAGGTAATGCATGCAGCACAACCCCTTAATTCAAATGATAGACGCGGATATCCGAACCAAATGTTTCGATAAGTAGCGTATACCTACATCCCTAATTATTAGGGAAAATTAATTATGAAAATAGAATATATTTTAGGGCGCGAGGTATGTCAAATCAAATACAATAAATTGGTTTGATAAATTAAATTGCCATATATTTATTTAAAATAATCTAAAATATAATTAGCATTGCGTTATGCTAGTTACCGATTTTTCACTAGAAAGAAAACCAACAAGGTGGTACTTACATTAATGTTGTGAATAATTAATCTTAAAACTCATTTACTCAGTTTAGGCCCTGATAAGGCAATGTCGATAGTTACAATTATTACAATAGAATCTACCACCGATTCGGTTTAGGTATATGTTAACGGAAAAGTATCTAATCCGTCATTGTATACATTTCCTAGGAAATCCATACATTTCCTAAATATCTATCGGAGTACTACATTCGGTGTATATCTGTAAGGATAGCGGTATTTGGGGGGTTGTAAGTGAAAGGTACTTTTGTGCGAATACTTGCTATTCTATGCAAAATAAAAAAAATAACCCCAACCTATTTTTTTCAATAGTTTCTATATATTTCCAAGTATAATTATTGTTATAATTTCCTAGGGGAAATACACAGGAATTGTATACAATTCCTATATATCATACATTTCCGGTAACATATACACTAAGAAGACTCGGAATAATTTCATACTGTCTATAATATGTCACGAAATAGATAGACAATATACTAATCTGAATATAGATACCTAATACACGAAACCTATTTTTTTATAAGCAGAAAGTCATTCATTCTGTTTTTAAATTAAACATTTACATTATTGCGTCGACAGTTGTTTCATGAAAGATATTATTCCAAGCTACAAGACAAACCGATATCCACACTTAGCGTCCATCAACAGGATGTCCTATAAACAAATCCTCTTCATATATTTTGTTAACTTAACTACCATGTGGTCGCAGCCACTGTTTATTTAACCACAATCAATATTAACATTTGTAACCTTGACGTAAAGTTGGAAATAGTTTGATTACTCTCCTGAAATTGGGTTGTTGGCTCGACAAAGTTTAATTTGCCGTTGATATGTGTCTGGCTTTCTGATTTGATTGGTAAAGCTACGTCTTAAGGCTAAATGTCGTTTGATGGATTGTAATGTTAACTTTGTATTTGTGAGCATAGTCTATGTTTGCACAATGACAGACAAGAAGCAACTGAACAACAGTCTGGTGCTGTTTCTTTTTTTTATCTCTCTCGTTCATTAATCAATCAACGAGCCTTATAACAAGGTTAGTGAACGAAAACTGTTGGTTTGTGCTTTTTTTTATCGGTTCAAGTGCATTACTGAAGGTGAGAAAGTGTTTCGTATCACTTGACAAAAAAAGATTCCGACGAATTGATAACTTCCTCTTGAATTCGGTTAAAAAGTTGCTCCTGTTTTTAGTTCTTTGGCTGTTTTTATGTGATGTATGTCCGATATCCATAGATCCACTAGCTCCTAGAAGTCAGTCATGTTCTCGTTGGTATGTGACTGGTTCTAACTAAGCTAACATAATCAGCTCTTACGTGTCATCGCTGCTGGCGCACATGAAGTAACCAACGAGGCTACAAACCAAACCGTTGCGGATTGGTGGACATTTCAATTTTGTCTTCACGGGCATGCTGATTCTATATTTAAAACTAAAATTAAAAAGTTTTTAAATTGTACTTAACTAACCTGTACTTTACATATTTGATCCCTATTTTGTATATGAAACATCAACCTGTATACATTTTCCTCAAATAAACTCCACAAATAAACCCAGCTATTATATAATTTAAATAACTCCGACAGCAACATTTTTTACGTGGCTGTTCATCACATTTTTGGACCCGAAAAACTTTATTTCACGACAAAAAGCCACTCGGTCACGAGCACTTGAAAAAAGTACGAAATAACGCGCGGTATCCTACCGGAAGTCGGGTAACGGAAGTCGCTAGGCTTCCCGGAAGCGCTAGAGGGCACTCCGGACCAACCAAATTGTATTTAATCACAGTATATTGCGACCTCAGAGAGGGCAAAAATTTCGTGCACTAGAGTGTAGGCATACAATTATAATTAAGCGGTTTGAGCCTCAGTAAATGACCGGAAAATAGAATTATTCATGGTAAAATGACAGGCCTACAGTCTACGAGGCTTTTAGGCCATAAGTCACATACTAGGACTAATATTTAACATCCATTTTGAAGGTTTTAGTGAACTGTTGTCCAAGATACAATGAAGTAACAGAATCCATATGGTAAGGGCGGGTTGTTTGTATGCTTGTTAAGATTCAATAGTTAAACAACTTGGTCATATATTTTCTATTTGTAGTAGAAATTGTGTAACCTGTTATAATAATAATATAATACATAATACATTCTATTGTATTCTATAACTTGTCTATTAATTAGATCAAATGCTTTTTTGTCTAGTCTGACGAATTGTAGGTTGAATAATGTGTTAAAAAAGAACCCAACGCAAAAAAGTTATATGTGAACAAACATTTAAAAAAAACCAAATTGAGAACTTTGATGGAGGTTTAAAACTGGCCGAATGACTTGGGTCCGATTTAGGTTGACCGTACTTATTGTTACTCAGTGTCGATAAAGAAAATAGTGTTATGCTAGAATTCTATCACATTGAGGTCATTATAAGTATATGTTCGTTATCCATATAATGACGTCATCTCATTCACAATAACAATATAAGATAGTGAGACACACTTAGCGATAACGCGAGGTTCAAAGATACTTTTATTGTCTTTGGGTGGGATGCAATATGATAAATTAACTGCTTATTTAAATACCTATTACTACGACTACCAGTAAATTGGTGTGCATAAATTGGTAATATATGCTACTTAGGATATACTTAGACTATTTTTGATCCCGAAAAATATAAGATCCCTCGGGAACGCGGGTGAAACCGCGGGGCGGAAGCTAGTAAGTATATCTTTATGATGACACAATAGTTGTGAAGGTCTCATGTATTGTTCGAGAACATGGCGCGCCTCTCCGAAGCTCAAAACGTTTGAAATGTGTCATAAAAGTAAATCAAGGGAAAATAAAATATAGCCTTTGTTACTCAATAATAAAATATAATTCTACTGATGAAATATTTTTTGTAATCGGGTCCTGTAATTTTTAGATTATTCATAACTGTTTTTTATAAAATACAATAATTTTAACACTAATTACACAAATATAGCTCAGACATTCCTATAAACCTAAGTATTTAAAATGGTCACAAGACCAGAAAAAAACAGTTGAATTCTTCTTGTACTCTTCTACGGTATAACTCTAAACGGTACTTTACAAAAGTGACGTTTAATGGGCAGATATAACCAAAGTTTTCTCAACAAGCCCCTTTTTTTGACTACATAATTACCGCTTCCATACGTCTAGTACTTCAAAAGTACTGACCCAACTAAGTACTAAAGCACCCGCAGTAAAGCTAAACTTTTTCCCTCCAGGGTTCTTTGATAATGCTTCTAGATATGCTCTGGTTACATAAAGCTTAGTACATAATGATGTTTAATGATCCTTTACAAAATGAACGTACATAAATTTAAAATTGCAAGGAATATTATTTATTTCAAGTTTAAGATTTTACTTGTACTTATTTTTAAATTCCGTAAGAAACCTGTTATTAATTTATGTTGTTCATGATTGCTTTACATCAAAATTTAGAATACGAAGGTACAGATAATAATAAAAACGTAATTTCACAGATTCAATAATAAAACACCTGTAACCGTAATTATCCACCGGCCATTATCTATCTCACGAGAGCACTGAAAACACAATCAGAATTGGCAATCAACATAAACGTCCAATACTGTCACCCATAAAACGCACGACACGTCATTTCTAATCTTACGTAAAAACCAATAAAACTCCGTCTGAAAGCTATAAACCAAAATGAAATACACATATATCAAAACATGCTTGCTGGTCCGGTCTGCGCAGGTTTTTTTATTTATTATTTTTGTTTACAACCACGTCAAATACAAGGAGCCGCGATCTATCACAAGCGTACACAGCGCTCCTGGCGGCGAGCCAGCGAAACTATTTCAAACTATTCGGTGTGCCCCGTTAATAGTTTTTACAGTTGTTGGCCTGCGCGTATGCGCTAAGCTTTGTAATTAATACTCGACTGAGAAAGGGCGTACGATATAGATGTTGAAATGACAGCAGGGCCATATACTTTTGAAATACGTCGCGTTTTAAATAGAACAGTCGTAATACGTACGTATAAAATGTTTATTTCCTTTTTTTTTGTGGGGATCGTCTAATTTTCAGAGCTCGTATTTTGTTACGGATGACATGTTTTCTAGACGTTTGACAGTTTATGTTTTTTTGATATGATTTAGTGATTCTAAAACGTTTTTAATATTAATGAATGGAGTGTGAAATGAATTTTCATTTTATTTTATAATAAAATTATTTTTGTGTAATGTTTCTTTAAAGACTTGAACACTTAACTATTTACTATGCCTACTTTGAATTTATGAATAGCAATTTTCGCTTTTAGATCGTATGTGATATGTTTCTGAGTTGATATTATAAGGATTAGGTACTTCCAATAGGTATCAATCAGAATAGTTTTATTGTGTTATTGATTGTTATGAAAATCACATCTAGTCTAATCTAAGTATTCAATTCAAGCAGGTTCTGAATTCAAAATAAAATAAATTGTAAATAAATATTCACATTCAGAATTTAAAATTCGAGCAATATTTTAATCTGTAAGTACATATTCGCGCAAAAAACACATAACTCAGGGGGTGTCATGTCATGTAATGTCACACGAATGCAGTTATCGCTTAATGAGTGGGGTGAATGAACTCTGTAGAGTGAATTTTGCAACCACAGTTGGAGCACGGCTCGTGGTCTCTTCTTTGCCTCTCGTCGTTTTTATAGGGCTGTCAAACAATGGTTTGTAGATTTTGTTAATTAAGAGGCGTGAATGTTTTATGAATAAAAATAATTGTTTGTACAAAACAAACCTATTTTAATTAAATTGAAATTGTACTTGCTGACGCAGCACGCCATCAAAGTATTATTTATTAACATTCTAAAACGCTTGTAATACATATTTCAGAATTCTGTAAACCACTCGATAATTACGTTAATATGGTGTTGAATTATAGGCTTATATTAGAGGCGTAGACGACCTAGCGTGTGATAGGTCGTCTAAAGTCATTTGTAAATACAGACATAAGTTTTTAGATATTGAATTGGTTTAGTACTTACAAATTAAACTGAAATTACAGCTATCAACTACCTACTGTAATCTGTTGGCCTTATACTTAGTTTAGCAGCTTATGTATATTTGCGTGATAATTATTAAAATTCCAGTGAATTAATATGTCATATACATACATTCGATGTATCTCTACTTAAATACAAACAAAACAATTGTTGTACGATTCTAACTCAATATTTACTCATAATTAATATCAGTTATAGCTTGAACGGTTCCGTTTGCCTTGACCCAGATATTTGACCCCAAGTTTACCCAGAACTCATTGGCTTGATACCCCAATATGACAGTTACTATCACGCTATGATTTTATCGGTGAATAGAACCGGGTGATGTATTTAAGGAAATATATGAAGGGAAATGGATAAGGCGAGTAGGTTATTAAGTGAGGGAAAAGTTGTGGGAAATTCTGAGTCTATATAAAGGAAATGGACTGCTGGGTGTGGGTGGATAGAATGAACAGTAGAAATATTAAAGACTAGAAATTTCCCACGGTTTCAACCCCGTTCCTGGGATTAAAAGTAGCTTACAGCTCTCAAGGATGATGTAGCTACCTATAAGTAAAAAAAAAAGGGGACCAGTATCTCCGAATAATATCTCTTAAGTAGCTATTGCTATAAGGTCGAACTTTGGATTGAATAACATTGACATTTAGGCCTTATAGCCAAAGTTACTTACGCGATATTGCAATATCACCAACGAAATATACTTTACCTCTTCATAATTTTAGTAAGTAGACATTACGCCAATGTTTTTTTTTATTTAAAATATCTTCTAGATATGAAATCTAGCATAAAACCAATTTATATATTTTTAATTCAAATAGTGTTGCAAAGAAACTAGTCATATTTTTTACGATCATTTGTATTTTTCAGTTTTTTTTTTTTTAAATACCACGATGACAATAATAAATGAGGTGCTGAAATAAATATTTTGTTCAATTTGATATCTAAATGATTTTCTCAGAAGTGCGTCTATCTAGTAAGCAAGATGAGTACCTATGGTGACAGATAAATTCTGCAACTGATTAGTTGACATGACAAACACAAATAATAATATAGAGAATCGTAGGGAAACCTTTAGAAACCTAAAATATTTTATCTTTAATTTAATAATTTAAATATATAAATTGGCAGGTTTCGTCACATGACCTTTTTCACCGATCCCATAACACCTACTGTATATTAAAACGTGTCAACAAACACATCCTCTATTAAACAAGATCACAAAACAATCAACAACGCACCGAAACAATTATCCGTTGATCCACAACAAACAAGAATAACCACGGAGCGCAATATAGCGAAAAAACATCTAATCCATGCCACTTACAAACTAAGCCCACCATATTAACCGTCTTAGTAAAAATACGGCGCATTTCCATTAGGCGTTGACAACCCTAGCGGTCGATATCTAGAGGGCTTTCATCGGCTCTTACAAATCGCTTACGCCCCCCTAGCCCTGCCTCTGCTCACCCCTAGCCTCTCGGTTCTCAGTGAGCGCGTGCTCAAAAAGGTTGAGAAACCCTGCCTATGCGCGCACGTGCGTCCGAGAGAAAAGTTAAGGATAGATGTCGTGCCCCTGGTTTTATGGGAAAACCGATATCTTTCGTTTTTGGCGATTGTTCGATGGGTCGATTAGAGTTTTTATTTTAAGTAACTGCGAATTCTAAGTTAGGAAGTAACAGAATTAAAAGGAAAGTGGGACTGCGTGACTGGCTGATCTATCGAGGCACAGCTCAAACCATGGATGGAATGAAATTTGGCATACAGATAGCCATTACGACGTAGGCATCCGCTAAGGAAGAATTTTTCGAAAATAAGTGATCGCGGATGAAACCGCTGGACAGAAAGCTAGTTTTAATATAAACCCGCACCTCAGCTTGAATGATGAGTTTCTCAAGAAAGACAGCAGCTGAAATGTAATGTTGACAACTTATTTCTCGAAACCAAATTACATAAAACGCCCCCGTACCTATTCCTAGGAAAAATATATTTTTTATAAGTCAAAAGATTGTAGATAGTTATTGTTCGGTGAAAAAATCGAATCTTTCAACAAAGCCCGCCATTGTGTAGGGACAAAGTAATTTGCTAAAGTGGTAACACCCCCCCCCCCCCTTCATCCCTCCCTCCCGAGATAGGCGCATGCTTTATCTACCTTATGCGGTCAGTTGCTTTTATATCAATTTTCCGTATTTGTTTAAGTACATGTTTATAAACTACTAGTGGTTTCCCCGCGGTTTACCTATGTTCCCGGGGTAAAAGTAGCCTATATGTTATTCCAGGGTATGATCTACCTATGTGCCAAGTTTCATCCAAATCCGTTCAGTAGTTTTTGCGTGAAATAGTAACAAACATCATTCATCTTTGAAGTCGGATGATAATATTTGTAGGAATTAATATGGATGACATTTTCTCATATATGTATATATTTAGTCCTCATAATATGTCAATTTAGGAATACGTAAATTAGTAATACTTACTGTCAGATGTACTTATATGTTAGGTGTTAAACCTCAGTAAAATTAGTTTTCTATCAAGTCTAAACAAAAACTAAACTATTTTTTTAAATTCTGTTTCTGTTCTAATTTCTAATTCAGATACTGGTTACCGTTTACCTGGCCATTAAAAATCAACTATTTATCAATGGAAAAAAACTTAACAAAAATGTAGGAAATATATTTCCTGAAAGTAAAATATAGTAAGTATCGAAAAATATGCAAAAAAATCCTTTTAATAATGGCTCAATTGACGAATAACTTCGTCGACAAGAGCGCCGGTGATGTGCCTCTCCCTAATTCTATCAAAATGTTAGTATCGAAATCTGTCGTACCTTATTTAAAGGCTTTTATTTAGCGAACTTTAACGTTAATGCTTCACAGGGCTTCACTTCTTATAAATAAGCACTTGGCTAAGGTAGGTATAATATGCATTCATGGTCAGCATCAAATAGTATACTCATTTTTTCAATTAAAATATTAGGTAGGATATTTTTAATAACATAATGGAAAATTTGTGGCAATAGATTGAGTTGTTGGGTTCTAATTTACATTAAAAAGAATATCCATTTATTTTTATTAAATTTAAATTTGTGTCTTCCATTTTCGAAAGCAAAAAGGAGGGTTATGATTTTGACCGTATGTATGTTCATCTGTCACCTCTTCTCGTCTTAACTACTTCATAATTTGATAAATTAGCTATCGTTGGAAGCGTCTTGATCTTGATCGTCCGCTGGTTATATGCTATGTGACGTTACATTAAATTGAATAAGGCGCCCTCTATAGGAGATAAAGTAGTCGGGTTTTTGTTTTTGAACTTTTTTCTTGTTCTATGATGGTCACATACCGGCAGCATCTGATGCTAAGAACAGGACAGAAACTGTAAATTACTTATATGTATCTTCACCAAAGGTTCTCAAACCATTAAATTAACGTAACGTCAACATAACCACTAATTTAACCAAACATCTACAGATCACAGAAACGTCTTGTTCAATTTACCCATTTTTGAGTCCGCCCGCTCGCACCACGCCACGCACCCAGCGTGAAACGCTATAATCTCCAATCTAGTAAGTAAACAGAGTTGTTTGCCCGCCACTCAAGCGGCTGTACCTGACCCGGGGAATCTGCACATAATACCTCCACCGGCTTTATTTTTCCAACGAATAACTTCATAAAACTCGATCTCGTGTTTTACTTTTGATTTGATTGCCACAGTTTTTTTCGCGAGATCCATTTGGATTTTTGTTTGTGCTCGGATTTTGCAATTTTAGAGTTATACGGTTTTCGATTTGGGACATTTTTTTTAAATGTCATAGTATTCTGTACTAGCTTCCGCAAATGGTTAGGTACGCCTGGTATGAAATATATCCTATTCATGGACCAACCATGCCAACTGGAAAAATATATTTTCAAAATTGTCTTTGCCCACCAAACGCGTTGTGTGGTCTTCATCACATCTATTTATACGCTTATCTTATCTCCGGGCCACAGGGGACATCCTTAGGGATCTGTCTCTCATAGTAATACTGTTATCAAAGACAACGGTTTATTGTTGACCATAGACATTCAGCTCTTTGGATGTACTCTAGGCTTAGCTATCTTGTGCCTGGTAGCTTGGGGGGGCTAAAAACGTGAGATGGGCTAAATAAGGTAGAGATTTTTTATATCAATGTATGTACGGTTCGTCTGATGCTAAGCGGGATACGATCACCCACAAGTGCCCACAACCTAGGGATCGCATAATACCTAAGTAATTTACGCCCGCGCCCCGGGTACCTATAACTCACGCGCAAAAAAAAACATTGTTATTTTTGGTTAGTGATTAACTGATATATTAGGCCAGCCCTGGCCTGGGAGCCCTAGGATTACACCTTCTACTTGATGTGACCTATATAATTTTAATTATTTAATTTCCTTCTAATGAATTGAATAACAACAAATAGAAGATGTAATAAATATGTTTAGAATTTGACCCTGTCGCACATTTCGCGTAGCATTGAACGAACCTATTCAATTTGTAGATAAGAATGGCCACTCTTATCTGTTTATTCACTGAATGGATAACACACGTGGTTGTAATCGGTTAAGGTTAACAAGCAAGTTTAACTTAAGCGTTTTCATTACCAAACAACATGTAATTAGTGACTGAACTACTTTGTTGTGACGAATAGATCCTTGTCATTAACTCACGATTTTTTAATTTTGCTAGGTATAGGTACGACCCAAAATATAACATCCTGTCCAAAGGGCTCTAAATTCTGTGGGTCCAAGAGCAAGCAACTAGTCAAATTAGCAGAAAATATTCTCCACCAACAGTCGGACAAACCATTCTAATATTAATTAGCTCCAAACAGACACAGAAGTAAACATCAATAGTATACATTTACAACGGCCTACATATTTGACATATTGCAAAGCAACTGTTTTGACACTGACAGACAGTTGGTAGACTTAAAGATGTCATCACCTAACCACCTTTCAATGCAGACGAGTTAACCCATTTATCGAACGGATTTCAGCCATCATGACAACTGATTGTCAAACAGCAGTGACGTAACCGCAACATGGTGACGCCAGTGGTCCCTGATTGGTTGAATTAACATCTATGTGACGTAGTACCTTTAGGACATACGGCATCACGATGACGTAAAGAAAGAAAGAAGCGTCGTGTTCTTTTTATGAATGAAGCGTGGTCGCAGATAAAAGATAAAAATATATTGTATTTGTGTAAGTCCAAGATATTGTTTATAGTTATATTTTATTTAGTTAATCATGCGAAATAAAAGTAACTTTGTTTGTTACCTTTTCACGCCTGAACCGATCGCGATGAAATTTGGCTACAGGACTTTTTATCCCGGGAAAGCGGGTGAAACGGTAGGTACTTTTATTTAAGGTGCGTAGATTTGATACCTACTGTATGTGACATGGTACAATATGCTATCCTGTAATAAAAGGTAGAAGACTATATAAATGAAGATCTCTCTCTCTCTGTATTTAACTTCTATTTTTAGATTAAATTACTTTTTTAATATTTATGAAATGTCTAACAATCTTTTTTTATTGTTTACAGGTATTTACACTGATAACTGAAACCTTTCCGATTTACAACCGTAAGGAACGTTAATTAAGTTTTAGTTAGCTACTACTTTAATTCTTTTAATTATCTATCTAATAATCAAATAATTACAGAAAACTTTTTTGGGCATTGCTCTTTAGATTAAATTTTCAGTCGTCATTCTGTAGTATTCAAATAAAATATTCAAAGAAAGGCTGAATATTTCAAGTCTGTTTATTGCTTATTTTTAATTAAAAAATTATATTTAATTAATTTTTGGCAAATAAGCGTTTTGCTCGACTTTATACCGGTCACCGTATTTTATAGATGATAAGGATAAAATAAAAATACATAATAGCATAAAGGCATTAAATAATCCAATAACTAATTACCTACATAATTTAGGAACTTGACGAGTTAACATAGTGTAAAATTTGTTACAAACTGCGTAATGAGGTAATGTATTTATTTGTATACCACAAAACTCTTACAATGATTATAATGTGTCTATTACTGCGCAGGAGTTTCACACGAGGCTGAATTAAAAACCCATCAGAAACGTATTACACTAACACCTTGCCACCCGCGCTCTTTGTACAATAATACAATGAGTTTTCATACTAAACGCAATGTAAATAAGGTCGTATATCAAATCTGAATGAAAAAGAATTTGAATATTTTTACGAAACTTTACTCCTAATTCCGATGGGTATAAAGTTTGGAATCGGATGCGGGTAATTCCGGAAATGTACATCGCATCGGGAAGGTTCAGAACAGGTTTTGAGTTGTCTTTTTGTGTAGGTAAGTGCTAGGGAACTGTTATTCTAAAAGGGATTTTTGATAGAGCGAGATAGTGGCTCGACATTCGTTTCAGATAACACGCCGTATCGAGGCAATGTCTTAATTTTCTTAAATAAGTGTTAATATTCGTAACGAATGTTTAATTATGGAGGAATTTGATAAAAAAAATACCGAAGTTAACACAGGAAATGTATATACTAAATAATGATACAATTTGGGTAGTTGACACTATCAAAAATAAACGACCAAACACTAACTAATGCATAAAACATCTAAAAACACGTGGAAATGTCTAATATGTTGTACATTTAATGCTTTTTATGATTTTTAATTACCTGTGGAACCACTAAGAGTAGATGATTTGATGCTGTGAAACTAAGACGTCATAGTGTAATATTTCATACAAAATTCCATATAAACTATCGTTTTGACATTTATTAAAAAGTTGCTGATTTGATATGTCAGTCAACTACCCTATTTAGCCGATCCTACTGCTTATAAACTTAACCTTACCTAATCTCACTAGGTATCTCTTTTCATAAAAAAAAGTAAGAAAAGGAAACTAGTAGTCAAAGTTTAGGTATCAAAACAGACTTATTAACTTAATTTAGTTTTATACAAGGTAGATAAAACTTTTTTCTTTTAATTTTTGTCTTTAAAAATGTGATTGAAAAATCCTGAACATAAAACTATGTAAGTGTGCGTAATAAATCATTTACACAAGCAAATGGTATAAGCACAATGTAGCTGATTCAAGTTCTACATTCTAAGCATAGTTTTATCTAACAAACTAAGCTTTTCTCCGAAATACATGAATAAGGTCGGACTTAGCACATAAAATTCTTAGTTATATACGCAAGACAATGTAGGTTTAAAGATACCCCAAATTTACTGCTCAATCACGAGGTATATGTGGTCGCTTGAGATCCAGGGTTAATAAAGGTGTGATAAACTACGTGGGCGAGAACCGTTACTGTTAAGGCATTATAATGCTTTATGATCTAAATGACAGTATAGATAATAAGATTTCCTTATGTATTTACTATAGTCTTTTAAAAATATGGGATTTATGGTGTGGTCAATCAATGAATGAGCGAATATCTATAGTATTGTTTTAAAGATTATAAATTAACTGGTTTGAGTATATGACCGACGAATGGTTTTTGATTTCCAATTACGATTTTTAATTTTCTGTTTATTTACAAACTAGCTGTTTTCTGCAATTCCATCCGATCCTGAGTAAACATTTTGCCTGTAAAAAACATATAGATAAAATATTGAGGGATAATGTAGCTAATAATGATAGTAAGAAGTGAAGATAATGTAGCCTATGTGTGAAAAAAAATCCTTATCGACCGCAGATTGCCTGCTACGCGCTACGTCCGAAACAAATCTCCTCTGTATCTCCATTTTAATAAAGATATGATACAGAAGCATGAACTTTATTAATTTACCCGTTATAAAGCCTTGAGACAGCCTAAAATACAATAATAACAATAAAAGTGTTAAATTGCGAAATAAATGCGAAAAAGTTTGTGAGGATGGATGTATGTATGTTTGTTACTCTTTCACGTAAAAACTACTGAACGGATTTGGATGAAACTTTGCGCATAGGGAGATCATACCTTAGAATAATTTATTGGATAGGTACTTTTTATCCTCGGGAAAACATACGATCCCTCAGGAACACGGGACAGAAGTAGTATCTTTATAACCTCAAAGTAAACTCGAGTCAAAAATGTACATTCCCAGCCAGTGTTTGGGCCATCAATTTGTTCTTATAGCCGTGTCGAAGTTCCAAAGGGCTGGTTTACACGCATAATCCTCGAGGATGTAAAGTGTCAGAACAAAGTTGTGAAAGATGAAGTACTCAACACAAATATTTGTTTTTCGTTCGAACGACCAACTTTGCTGATGGGACGTTGACACAGTGGGAACTTAGCTCATCACGTCGCCGTCTGTCGGTATCTGTGGTGTCACCCTGTATTTATGATAACTTGGGATTTTTATTACGAAAAATTTCTTATCCCTCGATTGGCTATCTCTTTTATGCTAATTTAAATCTAATCTACATTTGTTGGTATAAAAAAAGAAAATATAGTTTTGTTATACGAGTGTTTTTTTAAATGACCGTCAGATTATTTATTTTTATAGATTAAATATTAGTTTGATCGATTATTAGGTATTTAAATATGTTGTGTTGAAGTAATTTTGCGAACTGATTTAAATTAGAAAAGTTTTGGATATTGGCTTTCTGTACAAAGTCGGTCAGCCCGTAAGTTTGCTTTAATAAAAAGCCAATTCAGCGTGTGTATTTGAAAACTTTCGGTAAAAATAGTTCAGATTTATTTGAACTTTTACACTTTTTTACGGTTTTTGTAGAGGTTAACGATGTATGCTTCATTAGATAACTAAAAATGTCGTAGGTACCAAGTTAGCTCTTTATTAGTGGTCAATTTCACAATTTCCTTTTATCTTTTTGTTTGTTACGCTTAATAGAATGTCTTTATTTATCTAAGGAGTAGTAACATTACTTTAGTCAGAATTTCGGAATCCGAAATTCCTTATTACGATTCCGTAATTCTGTAGTCTCATTCTCGTTGGAATTTATGGCCACCTTACAATGATAGCCTAGTGTCCGAGAGTCCGCAGCTGAGTTTACGTGCCATTCGAGCGAGTCCGACGAGCGTAGCTCTGAATTTATACGACCTGCTTGAGACGGGTACCAAGTCTTACTATGTATTGTTCGAAATATTTACTAGATTTTACCGTATATCGTATTTGTCTTTCTCTTTTACTTGACATTTATGTCGTGTCAATTAAGTAAACTTATTTTTTTTTATATTATCTTTTTTTTAATTTTCGATTGTTGAAATGTTATATTGTAACTTTGTTATGATGTTTTGTAGTAGTTATCTTTGGTGAATTGTATTGTTAATCATATCATTTTGATCTTATCGGGTGCTTTTTTTGAAAGGACTAAAGTTGGTAGCCTCTTATGGCTGCATCATCCTTACCGGACAAATTGTTGCCCACGCTTCTGTGATCTGATATTCCAAGGACCTAATCATCCATTCATCCATCTAGTTTTCCCACTCTAACAGTCGCTTGTCTATTGAAGTTTCAATGGGATGGTCTTTCTAATGATGACCAGTATGTTTACAGCCTGGATCTTCGCTGTTTTCTATCAACTAAACTTATGCGAATACCAAATTTTGTAATACAAAGAAAATTCTGATGGCATTCGATAATAAACTCTATTATTTTATACAAAGAGACTATTATGTTTTGAAGAAAACATAAGTAAAATAATTTTGAAAATAGAACATGTGTTCTCTAAACTAGGTAAAAGATAATGGAGAATGGGCAAATAGGTGTGTATATATCTACGGATTTTACAATAACCGTCTCATAAAATAGATATGACTAAATGGAACCGAATGACATTTCAATTTTAATGCACATCGAAATAATCCAGTTTCATATTTACCACTCAGCTGTTATCTGTAACCGGAGAAATCTTTATTACATCCCGGTCCATAAGACCATGAAACGTTCGTTTTGCACGTTATACCTGCTTCATATACCTTATCAAGTCAAGTAACAAAACTGACATCCATTATTGTATCCGAATAATTTATACAACTTTATCTGTTTAAATTAGCATAAAATATTGTTAAGAAAAGTTGTTAAGTGCGAGTCAAGTTTTTTATACACAAAAAAGACTTTATTTTATTTGCAGTTCTACGAATATCTAATAGTCGTACTTAAATATATATTTTTTTGGCATTTTTTTCTAAATATAAAGATAGTAACGTATTGTGTAAATACGCCCTTTAGCTATGCCAGATAATCTGTGGTACGATGTAAATATAAACGTTCGATGAAGTATTTGATAGTTGCAGTTATAGGCTAGGCCTTGAAAAGGTCGGCACGGCAACACATCTGCAATTCCCCTGGTGTTATGGTCATGGTTGATTGCCTCTCTAAGTTGCTTGTCAGCCTTCTGAAAAAAAAACATTAAATCTCAAATATTACTGAAAATACTCAGATTTATTGATATTTGTATGGAAATATTTTAGTGTTGATTTCCACTCAATTTTTTTTTCATGATTTGTATAAGGTATACATCAATGCCCTTTCGGCCTTCTATACCATTTAAAAATCACCCGGCATAGCCAAGGGGTCCTCACAAAATGCGGAATCCTAAAACACATGCTATGTATGTCTAAGTGATGGCGGGTTCTCGTAAAAGCGTAGTCACATTAGCATACACCCAAATATGTTATTAAGAGATATGGGGCCCACTAATTGTATTTTTAATGTTAAGGTGAAGCACGTACTCTACATGTTTTATTAGCCACATTAAAAAAAACATAAAATAGACAAGTGGGGTTTGACCTACATTGAACTTGAAGCTTTTGATGAAGGAAAACATCGTGAGGAAACCATAGTGGTAGGGTACTTGTAGCTGCCACCCTAAAGATGAAACTTGGTGAGATCCAGTTTCTTTCTAGTGCAGTTTGCTTGCCTCCTTCTTCCTCATTAGGTATCTCTCATCATTATTGTGAGATTGTGGTCAGCTCTGTGACAGCCTTAACAGATTTGTGATCTTAGATCATATTATAGTATATCGCGGAAAAAATAAGAAGAATATCAATCAAATAACTTTCAAAAATAAAGTGCATTTAATAGTGAAATTTGCGACACTTTCATTTAAAAGTAACAGTCAGTAACCTCACTAACTACACGAAGCCATTCTAGATTCAAATCGTTCTACAATTCCTACATCTAGCCTCAGAATAAAAACAGCGCTGAGTCTAAGAGAGGGCAAAAAAGGTAATCTTAGATTTCAGACACAAAAAGAACAATAGCATTGTGAAACGAAGTCACCTGCTCTTTCAAGAGATTTAAATTAATTAAGCACCTAAAGCGCTTTTTCCGAGTTGAATTTTAGTCAGAGTTTCTTTTTTAAGACGTTCGTTATAAAGCTGGCGTAAACGCTGTAGCGATGCTACTTTACTCAAAAAGCATATTTTTATGAGTCAGTTAATATAAATACGGTTGTGTTCCACGTAAGCACGGAATTCAAATTAAAAAAATATAACAGTAAGCAATTTATATAGCTCACAGCGACATAATCACCGCTTACAGTTATTCTTACAGCTTCATCGTCAAAATTAATCAAAAATATGCAACAATTTTCTGACACGTGTCTTTTCAGGAACTAAAAAATGATTATGTTGGCAACCTTTGATTAAATTGCTTAAACTAAAACCTTAAGCTTGACATCATCTTGCTACAAATTTATTGGTTTCTCATCAGCTTCACCTAAACCATGGCAACATACCAAATCAATCACATCCCTCGTATTACATCGCCATTTAAAGAATCATCATAAATTCACCGCTACCACTGACACCACACATTAGCCAACATTTTTAAGTGTTAGTAACTACCAGTGGAGTAAGTGTGGCTATAAATTCTCTACAAAAACATAGCTGGCTTGTAACGGGCTTAATTTGATGCGGTGTTTGGCAAACAGTTATAGTGCAGTTATGCTTATAGGGCAAGGTGCTTTAAAGGTATTATTTATTGACTTGTTTATGTGAATCTATGCTGTGAGATTTTTTTAATAGCTGTTATTTCGCTATGATTTTTTTATGTGTGAAATATTTACTTAATCTGTGGGGCCACACGATACATAGCAATTCGCAGGGTTTCTAAAGACTTATTTAGAACTTTATTACCTACTTATTTAGACTTTTAGAGCTATGCTCGTAGTCGGCGATGACCATAACACTAGATAGAACAGAATAACGCTCAAAATATTTTTCGGCAAACACGTTTCGTTTTTAATAAAAAAAAATAATCTTGCACATTTTTCACCAACCATCGTCAATGAGAAATCATATTAAGAAGGCATTGCCTCCGAGCCTTGAGGTAATTGAAATTCAATTTACAACGGACCTTACCGTCTTACATACATTTAAAATAATGAGACACTTAATGAAAATACATTCGGCATTTTCAACTTTATTACCGTACGATAGGGAGTTTTAAGTGAATTATTGAGTTCCTCTCTGTGGTCGGTCCGTCATGTCTGAGGATTGTGGTCAGCATCAGGGCTGCATTTGGAGCGGGTGATCTAATTAGTAGTTTAAAATGCTTAAATCTTCCGTGTTTCTTGGCCGAATTTAAATTTAATTTCACTTTTTGACATGTTTTTTACGGTATTTTCATATTTTATTAAGAAATGCTATAAAAAGGTCATGCTTATTCCCTATTGATTAGGAGTAAAATATGAGTAATAAGTAACATTTTGTTGTGTAGCTACGTACCTTTGTCAATGTTTTAACTAGGATTGAGTTAAAGTCGGTAATTTATTCAGTTGGGTCCGAGGAGAGCCCTTATTAACAGTGGCGTAGCGTGGCCCTGCGGGGCCCCGTATAAAAAAATGTTTGGGGGCCCTTATGAATGGTAAAGATTATTAAAAAAATTGTTTACATAAAATTAATTTTTTTTTTACAAACAATTCAAATTAAATATACACTCTCCTTGCCTTTTTTTCGGCAAACTGATTTATTAAATCATTTATAGCTGATGATGACTTTGGTTTTTCTAATGCTTTTGCCTCTATGACGCACGTCGGGGCCCTCTGTGACCCGGGGCCCCGTATAATTGATACGGCAGATACGGCGGTAGCTACGCCCCTGCTTATTAAAGTCAAAGCTACTGAAGTATCCATCACCTAACAACATCAACGCAATGAATACTAACTATTACTATGTAAAGAAGGTGCACTTACAGTCCTCCGAAAATGTATTGTCGCTCACACGTATTAGCATAACAGTACCCTTGATACTATTGCTCTGACCCATAGACCAATGACTAAGCCGCTGCGTGCGCCTGTGATCACAGGGTAGCTAATTAAATTAGTTCGTTTGTAAGAAGTGTCGTGAAGTGGCAGTGGGCGGGGCACATCGCTCGTAGAACCGACGGCCGCTGGGGCAGAAAGGTTCTCGAGTGGCGACCACGAACTGGAAGACGCAGCGTGGGCAGGCCCCCCACAAGGTGGACCGACGATCTTGTGAGGATCGCGGGGAACCGCTGGATGCGGGTAACACAAGACCGGCCATCGGTGAGATCCTTGGGGGAGGCCTTTGTCCAGCTTGGACGTCTTTCGGCCGATATGATGATGATGATGTTTGTAAGAAGTGTGATCAAGGTAGCATTTTCATACAAGTTATAAAGGGAGCATTCATGTACTGACAATGCTCTTGTCATAAATATAGTCTAAACAAATAATTTTGCATTGACTGTTTTTATTGTCCACATGGACAGGGCGAACTATGATAAATACTGGAGGCAAGCGAAAAGGTTTCTAAACTGTTCATGCTTCAACTTTGTTGATGGTACTTGCCTAAATACTTTCCCTACCACCTTCAGTCAGTCTTCTACAGCCTAACATAGCTTTTACCTTGAACTTTCAGGGTGAACTTTTCCCTCTTTTCAGGATTCCTCGGTTCATAGCTCCATGACTATTTGAGTATTCATTTCCTTCTTCCTCTTCGTATTTCCTATTACCTTATATTCATTCCTATCTGAAAAGTAAATTAATATTTAAATCCGATTCTGAATACCTACTATTAAACGACTTTATTCAATTAATTTACGAATGCGACGCAAATTATAAATCCGATTTGTGACATATCGATTAAATTGGTATTTAATATTGATGCGTACTCATGGGAAATCATTCGTTACAATGATAAAGATTTTACTTACGTCAAAATTGATTGGGTGTACTAATTTGTGGGATATTATCGATGAAATCTGTGTAATAAAAAATAAAAATATATTTTTTTTACTATGTATAGGCCTGTGTTTGATCACAATCTCACTGTGGTCAGCGATGATGTGGCCGATGGTGGTAAGCACACAAAGCTTAGTAGGGGACTGGCTCGCAAGTGCAGCTGTCAAAACACACCGAAAGGTGGCTGGCGACAGATTTTCAACTTGAGGAAGGTAGCTAGCCAGGCGGGTACTACAAAGTATCCTACTACCATGCTAATGCCGAGACGAAGGTTGTTTTCCATTTCCACACGATGTTTTCCTTCACTGAAAGCTCAAGCTCATTGTAGGATTCGAACCCGTGACCTTCGTCTCGGCATTCTACGTCACATACCACTGAGCTATCATCGCCTTAGATTTGAGAATTTAAATAAAGATTAAATATATTCAACTTTTTCGATCCTTTGTTTGCGTAAAAATGTAAGCTGGAATCGCATTACGCATAAGCTTTATAAAATTGCTAAAGGAGATTGTTCAAGCTAAATTGTATGATGAATATCGTTGTATGGTCAACCAGTTTAAAAAAAATACTATATATAGAACAAAGAGGTAATTATAGTTCCAAAGTTACGTGCAATGGGTACCAGGAACACCAACACCATAAATAATAGTTTGTCAATACTTGAAATGACTTCGCAGTGAACTATATATAGAAAGAGATTCCACAAAAAACGTCGCTTATTGGAAAACTTTGGTACAGTTCTCAACACTACTGAAAAAACATTCGGAACGGCTAATAGTGTTGCGCCAAGTTTTGCAACTATACCCCGACCGATTCCCTAGGGATTATTCGGTATATTCCGATCCTTTCACGGTTTTAGGTTAATCGGTAGCCAAGCAGTTTGATTGGTTTAAAAAATTCAAAACCGCTCAAAATAGATGCCAACCTCAATAGGTGAAAATCAAAAAGGCTGACAAGAAGACGTAGGTATCATGTTAAATCGTTTATGAAAGAGAAAAAAGAATTCTTATCTGCTTCTAGTAACACGATCCAAAAATATTTTAAGCCTATCTTTAGTAAAAGCCTAGCACACACCACTCAGTGAGGCAGCATTGGCCACATTAGTTCGAAAGCTGTTTACCGTCTACCATCAAACTCAGTCGGAATCCGACAACTAATCGTGAGCAAGTTTCCGAAACACCGTCCAACTCGGTTTTCGGCTGTCGATTTGTTAAAGCTGTAAAGGTGATGCTAGTTTGTTATCAAACTATTATGTAAGATGTAAGAACCTGTAGAATAATAGGTAGTAGGATTTTAACAAAACAAGGTTTTTTTGGAGAAACTTTGGGCGTTCAAAATATTATTTTTATTACGGAAATATTTGTAAATATCATACTATTAAAATAAGACTAAAAACTTTTACTTTTATCATGAAATATTTTAATTATGCGGGAACATTAAAAACCCTCTGGAATGTTTATTTTTTTGTAGGTACAATATCAATGTATCGATTTTGAAATGAGTATTTGTATGACACCTTTACCTACTTGCATTTTAGTAGTTTGCTACTTATTACGTGTATATAGGTATAGTCCTTTAAATCAGTAGGGTGAGTAACATGACTTAATTTAATAGTTAGTGAAAAATTATATCGAATCGAATCCTCGATAAAATCTCATCGAAATGAGAATTTAATCGAATATTTTATTCTTTTTGCCCACAAATTCGTTCTCGATTCAAATTTTTGAATTTCGAAGAAACCTTTTAAGCCAGTAATACCATTAATTTAGCCAAGCAACTGTATCAGAGCTTAAGAAGGAAAATCAAGTGGAAAATTTACGAAAGCTGTCAAATGTTTAGCACTTTAGGGGTAAGGTGAAACTGGGAAGAGAAAACGAAATGCTTAAGCTCGGTTTAACGAGAGTTTAATGTTGTGCTTAACTGCTTGCTATACCTAGTTAGCTCGAAGTTTGTGGCGTGGAATAGATTAGTCTTTTTGAAGTTTCTCTTTTAGAATCTGAGTTCGGACGTCAAACGTCAGTATTCTCCTTAATTCTCGAGTCCTGTTAGTTTCAACTTACCATTAAAATATTGAAAAACATGTAGGTATACGGAAGATATAGTGGCTTTCTTCCTTTGACGTATTTTGAATGAAAAAAGAAAGAATGAAAATGAAGATACATAGTTAAGTAAAAACAATATTGAAGAAAATGTTCTTATAAAAGTCATAATATTCACTCCATTTTCCTTTGCGTTGTAGTTTTGCCTGTGACTTGCTTTACTGCTTTACTAGAAGCATAATGCGATCTAAGAAAATTATAAACCTTTCTAAGAGATTTAAGCTCTAAGATTCTAATTTGTTTACCGGATCAAAATCCGGGTAGGTAGTGATGAATTACCAGATAAACGGACATAGAGATGTTGCCATATGTAATAACATGGGCATATAATAAATAAAAATACTGAGACGAAAACTACGTGGGTAAGTAAATGAGTTTTTATGCTTTGGTAAGGCCATGGTTACACGCACCGACAACCTTATTTGCGTTTGAGCAAAAAGAATCCTGTGTAAGCACAGCCTAAGGTAATAGGATTTGTTTAAGCTTATTATTTACTGACAATTCGCATTTCCAGTCTTGTTTGGTATGGTAAGCATGAATTATAGGTATTTCGTGAAATAGGTACCATAATTCATGCTTAGATTTACGTATACATAATGTATTGTTATGAAATAAGGTTTAGGTATAATACAAAAGCAAGACATAACAACATTTAAAAACATACATGCTCAAGATTTTATCGATGTCTATTGTATATTATGAGATATTCTCGAAACCTATTTTGGATGTCATGCTGAAAAACTTTTTTTAAGGGAGTAATCCCTTCAAATAAAAATAAAATCTTGAGCATTAATTCTTTTTTTGACTTGAAGTAATGCAATTCTTAACGCCAATTTGATTAAATTCCTACCTACTTTAAGATGAAAGAAATAAGACTTAGTTTAATAGAATAGTTTTCATCTAATTAACATTAATCGTTTTGCTTTATGTATGAGAATAAAATGGATTTAACCAGATTCCTATTTCAATATATATTTTTTTCTAAATCTTGAATGGTACGTAAGCAACACTAACTACTTAAATAATTCACACCTTCCCACCCACCGCTATCGCCCGCAACGAATAGCAGAACAGTACTCTTGGTAGTATTGCTGCGAATATCCATCAGCGTCACCGCTCGCTGTATGTGCATGTGATCACAAGGTGCATCAGTCAGGTTTTATGTATAGGTGCGTAGGACATGCTGTAAGGATAGTACAAAACTTACATTAGTTGACATAAATCTGCTGTAACCAGGTTTTTGGCTGGGTTTTGAATCAAATTCAAAACTCATTTCTTCAGTTTAGTCCCTGATAAGGCACTTATGAATGTCGATAGTATACAATTATTGCAATAGACTCTACCACCGGTTCGGAATACACTTAAACTGAGAAGACTCCGTGAGATCCAACTCCGTCCGTTCTGAGAATGGATCTGTTCTCTCTCTTTTTTCTTAAACTCCATTAGTTTCCATTTTCAAATGTGTTTAATTAAATTGGAGGTGTATTTCCGTCTATTGCTTAGACCACAAATAACTTAAACGTAAGTAGAGGACGCACATTTTCAAACTCTCCTACGTTCAAGCTCCCGCCAGTTCGCCTCTCTTCAAGTTTCGTGTGTTGTAATTTAATTATGCGCTCTTCGTATTCGAAGTAATTACACAAGTGATTTACCACCATGGTTCCGGGCACACCAACGTATTTCTGACAGTAATTTTACTTTATATGCTATAGTGATTCTGTGACTGGTTTAAGTGTCAGATTGTAGAGATGTCATGGTTACATAATTTACCAATTATGTATCAGTATTTTTACTTAAGACTACCTAGGTACTTCCATAATAATCAAAATATATGACTGTGTCCAATATGTATGTGCATATTTTATCTTCCATAACCTAAAGTTAAGTTACTCAATTTTAAACATCGTACTTTCATATGAAAATCCAGAACAAATAGTATGCGTCATAACATAAACGTATCTCGAGACACAAGTCTTGGAATCCTTCCAAATATGAAATACGCCCTTTTAATACGCGATGAGTTAACGCGATTACATTGATATATACGCGCGTATCATAGTCTGTGTCTTATGTTTCTTTAGTTTCCTTTCCTTGGCAATTTCCTTTGGCCAAGTTCTCTACCAAGGTTAGTGCTACATAATAAATGATATTAATCTTCGCTGAAAGATAGAAGTGTTTTTGCTTTATTAAATCTATTTTGTTTCTCAGTTTTCTTGTTCGGAAATGGGTAGGTTTGTATCCTTTTTATATGGGTCTGAGTACAAGTATAGTTTATTGCGTGAATATAATTATATATTTTATTATGGTTTCTGTATGAAATCCTAATTTAGCGCATTTTTTTTTTATAATAATCTCGATGGTTTACCAACAACGCGACGTTATGACAATACCACCTGGGTATGCTTTGTTTTAAGTTATCAAAAGGCTAAGAGGATTCTCAAGATGCAGTCTAGACTGTCTTGAATTGGCAGTAATAATGAGCGTTCACCAACTTTTAATGAATAGTTTTTCAAGCAAAAACGGTTTTCAACGCCCATTGTGAAAATTAATCTTTTTGCATTCCCTTTGAGATGGCGTCGGATGCCTTTCTTATTGATAGTGCCTAAGTAAGTCTTCATTTTTTAATGTTATTAATCGAATATCTAGTGTCTTTATTATTTTGATTATGCTATATTGAAGAGTTTTGCAAACCTCCAAAAAAATTTACAGTATTAAATTATATACTTATATTTAATGTTATTCTAAATTATACTTCAGTTCAGAGCACTACTATCTTCATTCAGACTACTCGAGACAAGTACTAATCTTTGTATTACGTAATCGGCCGACGAACTTCAATCGTCGTAACAATACAAAATGAAGCAATCATTAGTAGTTGTAGAGTTGAAACTGAACGCATCCAAACTGACCATAAAACATATTTGCGGTTAACCAAACGATTCTCTCTAATTCGGTTTTAATTTCAATAAAAAACATGAACTCGGTATTTTTTGCAGAACAAAATAGCCTCCACCTGTTACCATCAAATTATGTGCATGGGCTTGTATTACTTTTGTACAAAAAAATAAATGGCACTTTGTGTGGTGGCCAGTGACATTAAATGGAATTCTATTTGAATTTTAAACCGATTATATTTTCGAATTCAATACTGGCTGATTTATCTTCTACTTTTTATTTATTACCTACGTCGAGGAAGCATAAACGTTAACTTATCGTAACAATTGAACTAAATATTATTTATTTAAATTAAGTATTTCAGATAATGTTATACCTTTACGTTTTCCATTTCGAAATTTATTCTCGCTACTTAATAAAGCCATCTGTCGACAATGTTGAAAATAGTTGAGGTTGGTTCATTCGCGTTGTTTCGGAGGGAAGAATTTGTTTATGGTTGTATTTTTTATTTTCCCACTCACCCCGCCCCGCAGGAAGCGCAGTCGGTGCGGTCGTTGCGAAGTGTTTACATGTTTGTGCATCCCCTGTTTGGTTTGGGTCTTTGACTGCATTTTCGGCTGCAAGCGGTTTTGGCGCGAACCCGCCGGATGTTCGGTTTTTTGCTCTCATGTTAAATGCAACTCAAATATTGCCTGAGAGTGTTTTCGCAGTCCCATTATTTTTTCGCTCCAATTTTGTTCTCAAATTTTTTAGCTACACATTTCACGCCATCTGGCTACGCTTAACATTGTGATTTGAATATTTTGAAACAATTCTCGTTTGAAAGAGATGACGTAAAATTTTATTAGAAAAAATTCGTTACCACTGTTTGTCCCCAGTCAACCAAATAGCTATTTTGCTGCGGCACAAAAACTCCCGATAGTTTTTATACAAAGTTGTAATAGATGAAATCGTGCAGTCACTTTACTTGAGTTAAATCGACGCACATTGTCACGAAATTGAGGTTTTCCTCCGGCGACCTTGTGACATTTATACAAAAAAAATCTTTAAGACTTAAAGTAGATTACTTTCCCTTTGAAGTCTTAAGTGTCTATTACGTTACTAAGAATAATTTAGATTTGCAATTAAAAGTAGAAATGTTTTTCTACATTAACCTTTTTTTCTTTTTTTAAGGTGACATTTGGCAAATTGAAGTAACTTCTTGAGATAATTACTTTTGTTAATGAACATATTTATTTTTTATTGTATTAAGTATATTTTAAGTGAAGTTTAACACTAAGAACTAGCTGGAAAGTTTTATTGCCGGCCAAAATGGTTTCAAAGCTGTCACCTCTTACGAGAACCCTAAATACTTCAAGAGCAGAATACCATAAGAATAACGGAAAATAATGTTGGTCACGTTTTTATCTCATTAATGGCTGTAGACTATTTATCTCTTCATGTCGTCTGTGCGTCCACCATTAATACATGTCAAAACGGTTTTCTCTATGTCGTCGGCTCTCAACGGACTTTTGTCTTGTTTTGTCCCGTGACGTTTCGATTTCGAACCACTGGGTTTTGTGTTCTTTTTATAAACGTTGTATGGAATTAACTGGGTTTAAATGTGTTTCTATAGTTTTGAATTGTCATTACTCTTTTCAGGTGGTAATTAATGTTATTATCTTTATTGTGTTGGGGTATGTTCTCATCACAGGGCTTAGTATACGCATTCCATTCCTTCTGATCGTTATAAATTATAGTTTTTTTTAATAATTTTAATTGTTAGTTATTTTTTTAAGAAGGTCAGATAATGATGCGACATGCTCTCCGATAAGAGAATGAGATGTAAGTAATGCGTGTTGTTTAACGTTCTTTTATCAATAACCTGTGACCTTTGTCATCGTATTATATCAATGTTTGCGAACTAGCTTATCCACCGCGGTTTCACCTGCTATCTTTTACTTCCTTAGGGGTTGAATTTTCAAAAATACTTTCTTAGCGCCTACGTCATAATAGCTATATAAATTTAAGCCCGGTCCGTCCAGTGGTTTGTCCGTTGATAGATCAGTCAGTCATTTTTTACTTTTATATATTTAGATTATTACAGAGTCTCTGATGCGATACCTACTTTTTTTTTATTTATTAAACATGATCATATTTTTTTATTTTGAAGCACCTTAAAAACCAATATTGTCTAAGATGTTACATTCCTCGAACTTATACCTACTAAGTAATTACTTAAATCTAGAAAGTGAACTGTAAACTTATCAATTTACTTAATACCTATCAAACTTATGAAGTAATCCCCAAGACGAGACACAGGCGACGCCATAATTAAAATAATGAAGACTCCATTTTAAATACCCGGGGGCGCCACTGGCAGTCTTAACGGTCTTTACATTATTATCTCGACTTATGATCTATTTCTACTAGCTATGTGTATCGATACAATATTATCGATAGTTTTTACGTAATCGATCATTATAACTAAGTACCTTGACGTTCGGTCGTGGGTATGATCCTTACCCAACTAACATTTGTTTATCTGTTTGCTCTTTATGTGAGTGTAAATATTGATGTATTTTATTGGAAGCCCTGATTGGAACGGGACCGTACAATTCGTACATGACTGTGTCTTTAAAATCCTATGGTCTATCTTTGTACAACTTTTAAATACCTATTGATATGTTTTAGTTTAGAAAAATTCTGAAATAAACTCATTTAAAAAAGTATAAAAACTGAAAATATATCGACTATAAGTAAATATTATCGATATGTTGGACGCACGTCCCTACTTCGTAGTCAAGCTTTGTTGGACATCGCAGAAGTTATTTATTACATGTGTGCGTGAGCTAAATACCAACCTACGTGGTCATAATGCATTTATTAAGGCTTATCTAAATTACAGTGGTTTTTGAAATATTTGAATCGCACAATAAATAAGAGTCAAAACTTTTAAAATGCGTGCAAAATTTAAAATGTCTGCTTCGAAACAATAATATTAAAGAAACAAAATTTATGTTGGAAAAAAACTGACATATCGTTAGTTAAACATAAGGTAGATCTACCAGTAGGCCATATTAGACAGAAAACATAAAAATAAACTGGTCTTAATGTATTTTACCACACCTAAGGATAATATTTCACATCGACCACACTTATTTATATCCCAATTTATGACATTAATGCTAAACTATTCATTGCCATAAAAGAAACGCATTAAATATATTGTAAAACAATAGAATAAACATCTTAATTTTTTAGCGTTTATAAAAATGGTAATAAAATATTCCGAAGCTACAAGAAAATTTACGATTAACACACGCAAATGAGTTATTTCGTAGGCTTGTACACGGACAGACGTGTCGTTGAATTATAATATTATAATCTGCCATGCTTTGCACGTTATTTTGGTATAAAGTGCCGACTGCTGTAGTGTGGTACACCCTATATATATTAAGTGATGTGTTTAGAATTCTTCTTAATTTGAAAGAAAACTACGGTACGACTCATTTTAAAAAAAAAATGTTTAGGTCCTGGGGCCAGTTATGAAGGGCAATGCTACTGTAGCCAGCCAGGATATTTTTACTTCACTAAAAAAAACCTACACCATCACGGCGTTATTTGTTATAGGTAGGTACTCTTTCGCAAAATTGATATGAAATCAAAGATCTTACATAGTATAGATGCATAATGTAGACATTGCAAGTGAGCGTAATATCAACCCAGAAATTATCCGCATTCCGCTGACAGTTCTCGCAGAACTTCCCAGCGTCTCAGGAAGAACCGTGCTTCGCGTATCAGGAAGTCCCAGGTAGCTTTACCAATGTGGTTAACTTCTTCGACGCTTTAGTTTTATTCTAAAATCTATGTAACGTTCATAGCTTAGCAACTATGCTTCGATTTTCTCGCTTTTACCTGCAATTTTTTTGACACTTACGATGCTAAGTATGCAGAGTGGATAAAATATGACAATATTAAACAGGGAACGGCTGAGCTATGCACAAAGTGTCGCCAGGTGACAGTGGCGCCCCTGAATCTATCACCACGGCTATCGAGGTGTTGCCAATGATGAAAAAAAATGCAGCCAAGAGGGAGTCGGGGGTGAATTTAGCTTAAGGTTCCGTTGTTCTAGGATGTTACCATAATTGTCTTTTAACGCTTTTTGCATTGGATTTGTTCCTCTTCTATGGTTACATTTTGTTTTACAAACTAGCATTATAAATCTAATAAAATCAAAACTTGTGCCATTATGAATAAATTGTACGCTACAAACGTACGTAAGTAGGTACTTAATAAATACTATTTGCATAGAATGGCTATTGAAACAATATAGTAATTTGTCACTTATTTTGAATCTTTGCCATGAATATTTGTTTACGTCATAGATTCTAGGAATTCTCATTCTCTATTATCTTCAAATTAAAACTTATCTTAATTCTCTCTTACTGCGTAAAGTATCTAATAATCCTACCCTGGCGCATTGTCTTCACATCCTGATAAAGCCATAACACAAAATTATCCACAGCTTGCGGTACCCTAAAAAAAACCACCCTCCTGCGTTATTACAGATAAGAAGATGTAAATTACACTGGAGGGTGTTTAAACGAATTTAGCGGGGCTGCTCTTGAGCGGAATTAATGTTTCAGCACTTACCAGCAGCTGATGATGTTCGATCAACTTGGGAACTACCACTCGACATGCAAACTCTATTGTTTTGCCTCACTCTGATTTTTGGTCGCTTTATAATTCTGCAACTAGCGTACTTGCTGCTTATATTCTTTTTTATATTTTTTTGTAAAGGTCACTGACTGACACATCTACCTATAGGGATATCCTACGTCCCTTCTATTCAATTATGAAGCAATTTAAACAGCTTCACTATCACTATCACTACATAGTATAAAACAAAGTCGCTTCCCGTCTGTCTGTCCCTATGTATGCTTAGATCTTTAAAACTACGCAACGGATTTTGATGCGGTTTTTTTAATAGATAGAGTGATTCAAGATTAAGGTTTATATAGTAGAGAAAAGTCGCTAGTTAAATATATAAGTTTTTTTGTAATACACTAGGCTTGCAGTGCTTCAGTTCTCATCAATAAACAATAAATGTAATATAAATCACCAATAAAAAAATCCACTTGAACTTTGTTTTCAACTATAATTTAGTTGGTTTTAATATTCAACTACAGTTCATTGCACTAGAGTTATATTACACAGAACTAATACATGTCTATTTGTCTGCATGTGTACTCTCCAATTTTCCCCGAACCACCGTCCACTTTTATTGACTCAGATTTCTATAATTCAATAGCACAATGGTTGATTCACGTATTATTTTCGGACAAAATAGTTATATTCGTCTGCGGTACAGTTAATTTTGGGGTCAAATCCATTTTGTGAAGCAGACTGCAGGCTAGAGGTTACCTTAAGGCACTCTAGCTAATTTACTTTGGCTACTTCTTAGTAAATTTATTTAGAAACTTCTACACGTTACACGTTGAATGATTAAACAAGCGAACAAGTTGCGTTAATAAAACTGCTTGTTCTGGATTGTTCAAGTTCGCTCAGGGGAAGTTTCTTAAGAATTTTCAGCTTAGTAGATAAAATAAATGGTACACGCAAACGCTTATCGTTGATCGAAGTAGATGTGCCCAAACTCTTTTAATTATTTAACGTTCAAAAGTTTAATGAGATAGAAAATTAGAAATTCTTTTTGTCCCTAATATATTGTTGACTAAACCTTGTCTTTGATAATAGTTATTTTAGTCGCTTTTTCTTATAGAAATGATTTAGCTTTTTCTATCAAAAAGTTGAATTAAAAGATTACAGACTATCTATCACGCAATAAAGTACAATAATAATAAAAATATATCAGAAAGTTTCAAAGGTATAAGATTACAATGAGTGATAAACCCTTCCGATCTATTCAAAACTATTATCGCGTCAGTAACACCCACAAGTTGAAATTCTCCGTCGAAAATTCAACAAAAGTTGTCAATAAACGACAAGTGGAACTGGCAACACCAAAATATATGTTTCCTTCTCGTAGCCCCACAGTGGGTGCAAACAGCCGATAGCGCGGACAAAAAGATTCCTCCTCATTGTGAGGCAGGCACAATGCCACACGCCACCAAGAAAGGAGAACTTGTAATTACTATTTTCCTACGGGCGCCTTTTCAGGAGGTATATTTTTCAGAAAAATTGAATATACGTGAGGCTCGCGCTTGGCTCTTTGTTGGGCCATCTCTCATATCTTTAGCATACACTGAAGGCACTTAGTGAATAAATCGCTGCCATATTTACTGCCGGAGCTCCGAATAACGATGCGTGAACATTTAGATTGCTTAATGTGACTTTTACTGCCTAATTAACTATATTATAACGATCTAGCCGACTAATATGTAGACATAACGCTTTGTTAAACAAATATTTCTAGCGAGTCATGGATAATTCTAATTTATTACAGTATCAGAACCTATTCGTGTGCGATAAAGTTATTATATAACCCAAGACGGTACAATAATAATATGAGCAATCGAAATCTTCGAGTCGACGCCGTGTTATTACGTGAATCGGTAGGTATAAGCTATTAGCATAGAGTGTAATGGTCATCGGTTACTGCGTAATCTTGTAAAAGGATCTATCGCAAATGGTGCCGATCCCCTCAATATTTACGGGAATAAAGTGTTCTTCAAAGAGCGAATGACAGGAGCGAGCCCATCTCGGGAGCGAGTGAGAGGGCTCAGGCTATTTACCTCGATGGCACATCTGTAATTACTGTATAGCGTATACGAGTTAAAATATCCCGACGTTTTACTTGGAATTTTGTCCGGGCAACTTTAGCGTAAATGCTAGCTGGTGACGAGCGATAATAGACTGTATTCGTTTTAATTAACCGCCTAGAGAATTAAGTGATTCTAGATTAACTTATTGATTAAATACTCCATGGTTGGAAAATAGCACTTGTGTGGCGATAGATTTGTAAGATAATTAGTTTATCGAAAGGTTAGAAGTCACCGAGACATGCGTGAACACACAAAAAACATAAACAGGCTACTTATTACCGATACAATTTGGAGAGTCCAACGCCTAAGTGGCATTTAAGTGTCAGTCAACTGGTCGTTGTGCCGTTTTGCGTCCGGTGATGGCAACCTGGCCCGAGGCGGACTGGTTTGAAACGAAGCCGGTTGGACAAAGTGTAGCGACTTAGTAACTCAGTATGGATACCCCTTTGTGGGCGCATTCCGATAGATACGGCCCGGCAGAGTGAAATGCAGATAATGAAGAGCGCTTATTGTGATTTGTGAGGCATCCCAGTTCGGAACTAGGTATACTAAACAAGTATCATGACTATATCACGGTTTATACTCAAATATGACTCCGATCTCAATTAACAGGACTCAGTTTGAAACCTCATAAAAAAAGCAGTTCGTTTTTCTCAGGACACGAGCGTGTCGTGCATCCCAACATTTCTGTTTTTGGACTTAAAAATCACTGGACACGCAAACGGTTGGCCAAAATCGGAAGTTTTACGAGCGACAGATGGGGTTATTTATATGGAGAATTTTATTTAATAACGTTATCTGAATCGGTGTGTCGTTAAATCCATTAATGCGTGTCGTCGGTGGATTTTTTTGGGTGTTTTAAAGCGAGATGTGTGTCTTTTACATTTGTCAGATACGTGTTTGGGATGTTTCTTTTACTTTTTTTGTCGTCACGTTCTTTCGGATTTGGCTTATGTTGTATTTAATGTTTTATTTTCAATCGGGTTTCATTACTTTTTTTTTGGAAAAGTAAAGCGAACATGAAAAGCATGACTGTTATATTCATGTTATTTTGCTTCAAAATTTCAATTAGCAGCTATATTTACTTCACTAATAAAATAATATTTTGTTTCAGGTAAAATACCCCATTTAACCAGCCAGCGAGGTATCTCCAGTTACAAAAATAGTCCTACGGTATTCAAAATGAAGTCTTTTATATTCTTTAGTGTGTTAAGGCCCACATAACACGTGATAATAGCTCATATCCTGGTATTCCGACTTCCTCGGGCGTAATACAATTTACTGTAATCACATTAACAGGAGGAATGACATCAGCTCGTCTAATACTTTCAACTATTTTTATACTGACGTTTGTTTTTAAATCGATGAGCTTATACGAAATTACGAACGTATTTTTATCCTGTTATTATTAAATTATATCACATGCTCAATATATCTTGAAACACTACAATACCTACTAAGAAAATATCCATACATTAAAAAAATAGACAAAATGATTTTATGATAGAATTTCTCATTATAATAAATTAAAATTAACAACTGATTTTGTAGTTTCTTTAGATAACATTTCGTATGATAAAGTAAACAACCCAATTTGAATATAATTTTGAAAAAACATATTAAAATTGGGTTTTACGTAGGTACTTACATAGTACGGAAACACTCCAATATCGTAGGTATAATGATTCGCATAATTCGATTTCGCCAATTCGAATCCGTGATTTGACACCGTTACAAATTGAAATCATTAGACTCACCGATAAACTAAAATTAATTGGGTTATATAAAAAAAAAATATAGTATCAAATATCGATTAATTTCTTTAAAGTTTTGAGTCGAATAGTCGTTGAGGTTATTATTTTTAGAGCAACTACTGTTCTGCCGATTGTTGCTGATTGAGATACGATTGCTAATTCTCAGGTGAAAATAAAATAACCTCTAAGCATTCCTTCCTGTCACATGTTAATACTTCAAAGCAATATTTTTGTTCCACTCTAAACTGTCTATTTAAAATTTAATCTCCATAAGTTATTTAAATACAAAACACGTTGCGACGCGGAAACCATTGTTTCGTTGTTTAAAATTCATGAGAAGCAATATTATTTTGTACATAATAAATACATAAGTACCAGTGTGCGTCTCTTGATGAAATACATATTTGCAGATTAAAAAATACCTATATTATAATACAAATTAATATCACCACTATAATGATTTATTTAGGGTTACCAGATTAAACTAAAATTTCCTGACAAAATCCTGATTTGTGAAGTAAAATTCCTGACGCGTTAGCTTTTTGATTGCTAGTTCGATTTTAACGCCCAACAGTTGCTAAATATCACGAAAAATATCACACATATTATTTACTCACATTTAGGTACATAATTCGAATTGATTATTTTATGTTGTTTCGATTGAAAGAATAATAATGTTACTACTCACGCTCAAACGGCTGGATCAATTTTGATGATATTTGGTATGAAGGTGGCTGATACCCTGGATTAACACATAGGCTACTTACATCGGGAACGCGGGTGAAACCGCGAGGCGGAACCTAGTATAATAATAATACTACTAAAGTCCTTTAAAATTCTGATTTTCCCTGATTTCTTTAATGATGGCCCTTATTCCCGATAGGCAAATTTCTATCGTCTTGTACCACTACACCCACCACAGGTAGGCAGGTGGTACAGACAGATGATAGTCAGCTAGCCAGACCAATCCTTACCGTATGTGTTGCTAAGATTGAACAAAAAATTTTTGTAAAAGTTAGAAAGAAAGAAAAACATTTATTAGACATAGTAGGTAGGGTAAACTATTATTTCCTTAGAACAAAGTAAAATAATTTATGTCCGCGAGCTACATTTTGTGGCCCACTGTGCGGCTGTTATTAATACCATTTCTCTGAATATTTTACTACAGGACGTTAACATTTTCTTACTAATATTTATATGTTTATTATCCATTGTTGTTTCTAACCGTAGTACGGAATCACCTTGCGTACGAAACGCAGCATTGTAATACGTAATTTATTACTCGCCTGGGTTTTATAGTCCCCAAGTTTTATTTTGGGATTGGCTTACGAATATGTCGAGATTTTCATTGTTTCTTTTTAACCCCGACGAAAAAAAAGGTGTTTTCACGTTCTTTCACGTAAAAACTACACGGATTTGGATTAAACTTGGCACATAGCATCATACCCTGGAATAACATATAGGCTACTTTTTATCTTGGGAAAATATGAGATCCCTCTGTTGTAAATAAAGAAATAATGTTATAAACAAAAGTACTGAAATGTAAGATTAATCCTATTTTCCCACGCTTGAATTCTATCCAATAATCAAACCAGATTATACATACGAATAAAAAGTTATTTATATAGCTAGGTACCTTACATTATGTTGTACAAAACCGCAAAACACTTGCGGCAACACAGTGCACTCACACTCGATATTTTATTACTCACTCCTTTTATTGAACACGCTGTAACACAAATCGACATGGGTATTAAAAATATGAGAAACAATCACAAATCTATAGCATTACATCTCGCTCGCACACGCATGTGTTTATAGCGAGAAAAAAGACGACACGCTCGCAATACTTTATAGCCCAGTGGGTCGAGACAAGATCGGTGCAGCCAAAAACATTTATTACGCGCCATCAATTTTTTAAAAACCCGTGTAACTTGACACCTGAGAACACAAATGAATGTTTTCGAAGCAACCGTTGTATGTAAGAATGTCCGAGCGCACAGTGGGTAGAATCGGGATGTTACATGACCATATAACTTTTTCTGGCTTTGATTGTTTTTGTTAATGAAATAGATTATTCGTTTACGACGAATAACTTTTTTATATCGCACAAATTATCGCTTTAAAGATGTTTTAAAGTCATGAAAAGAGCAAAAATAATTGCGGCAGCTGTGTAGAAAAGAAAGAGTACCTACAATTTGAAATTGCCTCTCGCAGTTATTAACAAAGGTATTTAATGAGAGACCACACGATAATAAACCGATATTAAAATAAAAGTATAATGGAGGCATTAAAGGCTAAGGTGCGCGGTGGGCGCTGCAGATATGTTCGCCTAGAATGGTAATTCAGGTTTGTTAGTTAAGTGGAATTGATTCAGGATTCTTTTGACAGATTTTTATGACAAGGAACATAAGTAAAACTATTAATTGATGTCAATTTTAAAACATAAAATTAAGTATTTTACGCCAAGTAACGGCTAGTGTATTATAAAGCTCTCATATTTATATTAAGTATAACTCATTAAACCATGTCGCATTAATTGTATTCAATGCGCTTTTAAAATTCCGCGCTTTTTACATGACAGTACGAAGAACAGTGGGACGAGCCCGCAACTCGGTCAGTCATAAAATTTGAACGTAAAAGCGTAATAGCGCAATTACAGGCTTAATTAGCAAAGCTGAGCGTTTGTCAGAGCAAGTTTTACGACATACGTGACAGAATGCGATCGGTAAAGCGATGGTACCCCGCACCCCGCACCGTTGGCGATGTGGTCCCGTGGCCTATTTATATTTGGGCTCAGGTTTACCAGTTGGAATTAATTTTTGATTGAAATTAAAGTTTTTTTATTTTTAAAGAAAATTTCATTGTGTAATAAAAAAAATGTTACTTACTTATAGGTCCGATTTTTCAATCGCTTGAGAAACTTCAACTATGTTATTCCCCATTCCCTTTATACCTAATTCTAAACAAAAACTGTTCAAATTCTAAATTAACAGCCAGCTTTTGAAAAATCGAACGTTATTTTTTTCGTTCTTTCCTTGGATAGTTATTGGATTTTAATAATAAAAAACAGTTTGATAAAAAGTCTTTTTTATTTATCATAAACTCATTGTCATTTTACACTTTAACACCACCATTAAGAATAATGTATACCTACATTCTTTTACTTGAATAGTAACTGCCTTAATACGGCGACCACTTAAATACGACTAAATTATTCCTTTAACAATACACCAAATACGGCGACAAGATTAAATATTAATCGTAGTTTAAGCTAAGGATCTAGATATAGGTCAGTAAAACTACAAATCTTTGTAACAGTAGCACCTCCACGGTACATTGCCAAGTCTTAGCATTTAATAATTCCTTAAAAACTCTCCAAGACTCTTAGACGTTTAATTAACTTGAGTAGGTAGAAAAAGGAGAGAAGACTCATTCCCTCGCGTTATACAGACGTGAGGGCATGTGGAGGACTAGCGATGCCTTTTTTCTTTTTTTTTTTGTAAAAACGTTGGTCTACGGCACTATTTTATAATTACTCGACTGCATAAATGCAACATTTGCGATGGTGCATATTTTTAAATAAATAAAAAATGCAGTTTTGCTAGATCTTAATCAATACTGGGAATGATAATAAAACTGTATATCGATCGAATATAGTTCTGAGTAAACATAGTTACTTATGTACTTTTTGTTTTTATTTGATATCGCATCCGTTGAATCGCTATCTTGGTGAAAAAGTACAGTGTAGGTTGAAATTATTTATCACTGAAAAATTATGAAATGCATGCAATTACTAAGCTTGTATAAAGCCTAATTAAGCATTGTTATTATGCATAATAATACACGAACATATACCGCCTACTTTGACAGAGGGGTTTAATTTTAATTTTTGACGAGTAATTAACGTTATAAATATTTTCACAGTTAATATTTTGAATTTAAAAAACATTCGAAAATTCAGTCAAAATTTTAAGTTTCAATATAGAACGTTGATCTAATGGCGCTCAACCTTTATTACACATTTTCGAATAATAAATCACAATAAATTTTTACATTAAACGCAAACAATTACCCATAAAACCCTGTGGCCAGTCCAGGGCATGATTTGCACGAAACGCCTATTGGTCACAGTAATAAAAACTTGGTACATATACCGCAATCGATTATTCGCACGTTAGAAACGGTACAACATTTCCATAACTTCACATGACATCATGTGACATTTTACTTTAGTCGGTTAATACTGACTCAGTAATGTAAAATTTACAGTGGAATATTCTTTTATTATTTAAAAATCGAATAAATTCTTGATGTTTATGGTAAAGAGAAGGTACTTATAGGATGGTATTGGCAGGCAGGCACTTATCTACAGCGTGTTAATTAAATTTAAAGTTTTATTTGTTTTTAATGCTATTTCTTTATTTTATTTTCTTGTTACTTCGCATTGAGTAATTTTGTCAAAAATCCAGTTTTTTATTGCTGGCTCACTATAAAATGGTATCTTTCTCTGCTATCAAACTGGTATACATTTTTTACTCACAACATAATTCCTAATAACATGATATAGAGATTTCTAAATAAGACAAAACAACAAGACATTTGATCTTGGAATTTATCTAATCACATAATTAAATTTGAGAAAATATATTTATCTTTTAATTTGTAAAGCTCGGAAGAATTTGTAAGGATTAATCTACTCGTGACGTCAGTTTACTGGTTTCAACAACATTACATGATTTTTACATGACTTATTAGCAGCCAAATAATATAATATCTTGAGACATTTTCCCACGGTCTATCTAATCCTAACCTAAGCAGAGCTTACCGATCTGAAATTGCTGACTTCTTTATTTGTAAAATAATATATACCTAGGTTGTACATAGACAATTACACGCAGCCTCAAGAGAAAGTAATGTAAGATTATTTAAAAATTATATCTTTTTTATACTGGCCATAAAAAAGTGTTTAGAAAGAGCAAATTGCTGACTAGTTAGATAGATAGTTCTGCATCAAGACAAGGGTTGCATGATGAAGCTGCAACGTATTAATTACCCTCATCTCGACCGCCTACTAGCAATTGAAGCCAATTATCTGCTGAACAGTTAGAGTGCTCGCTGCTAATAGGAATCTTGGTGTCCATGATAAGACGAGGTTCAATGAAATTGTTTTAAAGTAACCACTATTTTATTTGGCTCTTCAACAATGAGTACACTATTACAAACAAATGAAAAAAAAAAGAATCTTAAACTAAATTAAGTGTCACATTACTTATAGAGAATATTTATTATTTTTCTATTATATGTTTTTTGTTTTAATGAAAGCTTATTAATTAAGAAACTGTAAAAAAAAATAACATAAATACCTAACCTCTCTTTAGGAAACAGAATTTACACTGCGGTTATAAACTCCATGCTAAATGACTATGACGTCACAGTCCATGTCGGATCTCACTGTCTAATCGCTGTCGAATATGTAGTTTTAAATGCTTTTCTTTCTTGGCCGATTTTAAATTTTAATCTTCACTCCCCGCGAATGTCGGTCATTTCGCATAAACACCTTTTTTTTCGTAATTCGCGGTATTGTAATTTTATGCGACGCTATAGATATTCAAAATATACAAGTTATTTCTTGGTCACAGAATACAATTTTACGAAATAAAAAACAGCAAACAAGTGAAATGTAATGCGGAATAATAAAAATAAAGTAGGTACAAATCACTGAGCTATATTACTACGTAGTACAAATCTAGATTAAAACATTAAATCTTATTATTTTATTACCCATAGACGAAGCTTACTGTAGCTTACTGTGGCAGTACAGTTTTATTCCCTTTGACATATTCCCCAGAAAAGTTACGATGACATTTCACTAACGTGTTGGCTGTCACACTCATAGTCTATGGCTTGTTTATGGTCTAGGTAGAACAATAGGACGATTTACGATGGTCTTGTGATAGTGAACATCGGGTACAGTGCTCATGTCGAAAACGAAACTTTTTGGAAAAAAAACTCAGGCGAGAAGTGTGACAGTTGACAGTGGTACATAAAAAAAAATAAGGTTGTTGTTTTAGTTATCAGCAAAGAGGTTACAGCTGCGACATTTTAGCGCTACAAGATAAATTAAGAATGATTTATAATCTTTATCTATAACTAATAATAAAGCTGAAGAGTTAGTTTGTTAGTTTGAACGCGCTAATATCTTGAGTTACTGGTCCGATTCGAAAAATTATTTCACTGATAGGAATTACATTATCCCCGAAGGTTATAGGCTATTTTTTATCCCGCGAACGTAAGTGAAGCCACGGGGAACAGCCAGTCATTAATAATACTAGCTGTTAATCACGATTTCACCCGCGTTCCTGGTAGAATTTTTGTAATTGGACCAGTAAAGCTGGAGTAAATCAGGTGGGCAGATGAAAATGGCCACCATTGCTGATTAAAATTAGTTAATACCGAGCTTTCCAATATGTTACCGGCATTTAAAAAGCCAGAATTGTCTCAGGTGAAATAGGTTAGTTTTTGTCGTCAGCTTTTTACCTCATTATTCCCTTGCCATATTTATTTACCCATTCAAACGTCCGTAAGCCAATCAGCTTTCGAGAGAGCTTTGACAATTCTAATAAATTAGCTTTATTGCTCTTATCTTATCGGAATTCCACGCAATCGGAATTAATAACGCGTGCGCCGATAAATTGACACGCATCGATTTCTCCACGGTACACCGGACATCCTAAATGATAAAAACCTAAATCACAACAATAGTCAATTACAAATTGTTTCTATTAAGCCACTGAGGTATATTACTGCTTATAGAGAAGCTATCCTAAGCAACGGTCATGTTCCATTTTGTTAATATTCGCTGAAGCGTTGGAACAATAATTTGTCGTCTAACCGTTTAAACACGTACCGCTAGAACGCTTTTAATGTGTAGTTTTTTCGCAACCAAAAAGTCGAAAACGCCGTGATTTTCTTGGCGCTTACGCGTTTCATGTTGAAGCAACTTGTGGAGTGCGGCCGGATGGCTGCACTTGAACGGAACATAGTGGTTATGTGTGGCGTCTTCTCTATACGTAGTAATATATCTCAGTGTATTAAGCCCCCTCACTCCAATATAACAATTTAATTTATATTCAAAACATTACCCGGAAACGTTTAGTGTTTATGTTGAGGCAATTTTTCATTATAATTACTTGTAAAATATTTATAGGCTATTGTGAACTGCTTTTTTTATGAGCTCCCGCGGTTCGGAACGCCGACTTTTGGATATTAATTGTTTAATTTATTATCTTATAATTTTGTCCAGTGCCCATCATGTATGTACCACGGTGCGGTGGGTTTGATTTGTTGACTGGTATTTTGGGCTAATTATACCTGACTATGGCGTGTTTTCTTGTTTCGATGTCAGATGATATTTATGGTCATGTACTATTTTGAAGTTTCCTTTCCCATATTTAAATGATTTAATATCAGTCAGTATATCGATATTCCGGTTTTGGTTATTAATTAATTTGTGAAAACATAGGTACCTAAATCTATTCAAGTTTAAATTGAAATTTTAGATTTATTGCATTAAAAAGATAAGGCTAGCGTTTATAAAACGCATAAAAAAACATATTTTTACAATGTTTAAATTACTGAGTTAACTCTCCTGCTAAAACCTCCTTATATATCTGACTAGCTGTTCCCCGCGGTTTCACTCACGTTCCCGGAATAAAAAGTAGCCTATAACCTTCGGGGATAATGTAGCTTCCTTTAAGTGAAAGAATCTTTCAAATCGGAGCAGTCTGAAGACTTTGCTACATTGTCTCAAATTGATTTTTCTTACCTACTTCCCAACCGACTACGACAAAGTAAAATAAAGTTTAAAAATATTTTATTCTATAATATACAATATTTACAATTATTTACAACAAATATACAAACTATATATAAAAAAATTCCGCGAGGCGGCCGCTGCTGCCAATCAACGGCAAGGTTCCCAGAAGGCTGGCAGCGTTCCCTCTTTGTATGGCCAAGCTAACGCGTTGGCGGAAAAAGCTCCCCGCCCGCCGGTCCCCTGTGACCTCAATTAATTTTGAAGATAATGTTCAAGAAAATCGGCGAGCCTCGGACCCCCAAGGACCCATGGTCTCGACCGCAAAAGGTAAATAATTTGGGCCTATAGATAGAAGCCAATGTTTGTAAAGACGAATGTGCAGTGCCTGCACAAACCCAAGGGTTTTTAGGTACTAAGATTATGTAAAACGAATATAAAACATTTATGTAAATAAATAAACAATAAATAAATAAGTAATAATAAAATAAGCGTATTTTTTGGATTTAGATTTTTTTAAATAGGTAAAGGTTATATTTTCACTAATCGCGATATCAAACTTGAATAAATTAATCAATTTTTGTTCTTAAACTTGAAGGTCTTTAAATAAACTTTGTAGGTAATCATAATTTACATTTCCAAATTATTATGAATATCAATCACGGGACTCCAGTTACTAATTACGCATTTGCTACTTTAGTGTAAGTTCATTTGTCAAAGACTGCTATTAGGCATATTATAAACAACGTTTCCTGAACATTTGTAGTTTGTACCTACACGCGATGGGATATCACGCTATTGCTTATTATTCGTTTTTGAAAATAGAATTGCGAATACTTATATTTTTAGCTATGCTTTCCGACCTGCGATTTTACCCCTAAGAATTTTCAAAAATCTTCAAATAGCTATCTGTAGGTATGCTAATTTTCATCCCGATCCGTCCAGTGATTTGAGTTGTGTTGATAGATGTCAGTCAGTCTGTCACATTTTCCTTTAATTTTAGATTTCTGCTAAAAACTGAATAATTTTGCAACAAAATTTTACACTTTTCATTTATTTTTGGCACTTAGATAATTTCTAAAATCAGCAGTAAAAATAAAAAGATCTTTTGCCAAAATAAAATTACACTACGACATCACCCGTGTGATTTCATAACATGATTTAATCGAGGTAAAATTAGATTTGTTTCCTCAACTACTCGCTGTAGCTGTACGATAGGTAAGTAGGTAGCTAATTCTCGGAAAAAGTATTAAAAAAGTATTTCGTACTTAGTAGTTTATTTCGACCGTTCGTTCGTGTCTTCGTCATATTGTTTTATTTTAGATAATTTTCCAGTATGATTTGTATAACGCGAATATTGATTTCATTATATTATCTGTTGTATGTTGGACCTTATATTTTCAGAAAAAAGAAGATAATTTAATAATATGCTTTTAACAATGTGCATTGGGCGTAAAGTGCGTCGAGAGCAGTGCCACGACATCAAAGTGAATGAATGAACGAATGGGTGAGCTGTGAACATGTGACCGGGTGAATGATTCCGCACGGCTCGATGGAACTGACCGGGATAAGTGCGGTCACTTGGACTTAGGTACGTAGTTAAATATGGCGTTGGGATTGGATTAGACATACGTGGGCGAATACTGCTAATTCATTAAGTAGCTTTTCGTTTCCGAAAAAAAAAATATATAGATTTTTTTACCCTGAGAATTGACACTAATTAAAAAGTCAAACGCATGTGAAAGTAAGTTTGTTTTGTGATAAATTTAGACACGTAGACTTTACCTTGGAGATAGACATGGACGTCATTAGTAATTCATTTCATAAAAGTTGTAAACATGACATATTTTAATTGAAAGTACCATTATACCTATATGAGAATGACAAATCACTTTAAAATAGCTGTAAAGCTATTACAATAATGATTGTTGCGATCTTTGCAAGGTATGTAAAGACAAAAAAAACAAATAATTTTTTAAAGCGATGCAAGTATATTTTACACAAAACAATGGCAATTACCTAACCTCAAGAATTTTCTTTTCTCGTAACTAAATCAATACACTGTGACAAACAAAATAATTTATACAAAATACAAGGAAACAACGCTTGTTAAACATTATAATGTCTGGCTAATTTATAAATAAACTACCCTTTGTAGCCGGTATGTAACTTAACAGGTCACTGTCCATAGCGCGGTCGAACGAGCCAAGTAACCCGTGAACGAGTGAGTGAATGAATGAATGAACGGCTGATTTATTTGTTCAAGCCGATCCCTGCGGAATGGTTTCGCAGGCCAATTGTTACAACAAAGCTTTGGCTGACTACTTTGGAATGCTTAAATAGACGTAAAGGATCGCTTAGCTACCGAGTGGTAGCATACCTTTAGTTTAACATTCGCTTGTTACTTGTTACCTATTTTTATTTCAGTGCAGTTTTAATTGATTTTCATTCTTTGCTTGCTATTTTAAAGTAGGTCGCGTTGGTGTTGTTTATTTTTAATTTCTCGTTTCTTTGTGTTACGGTAGATTGCCAATGATTTATCATCATCGCTGTCAGTCAGATTTCTTCACTGAATTAAATTATTTCTTTTGTCTTGAGACTTAACGCTATTGCTAGGCTATAGGAAGGTTAAAATATGAGCTATAAATAACTTTTACCAAAAAAGAGAACTGCCTTCAAAAACACAAAAAAATATAAAATAATAACTATGTAGGAACTCTAATCCGTCAATTTTGAAGTAGGCAAAAGTGTAAATGCATTTTTTTCGCAAATCGGTCGACAACTGGCGCACATCGGTCGACAACTGGCCCATATCGGTCGACTACTAAACTCTGAAACGCATTACATTTTTACATAACAATTAGAAATTGTATCAAATCGTATAAACCGTAGAATAGAAAAAAAGTATTAAATCATCAGCACCTAACCGAGGTTCAATAATACAAGTACGGTGTACAAAAAAGGTAAATACACTAAGGGACCGTGCGTCTCAATAGGTTTTACTCTTGAAATGCGACATACAAAAGAATCTTTTTCTGTGCCATGTTAAGTAGGCGGGTTTTTAGCTGTGTGTACCGTAGGTAGAAAAAGTACGATATTGTAGACAAAAAGATATTTAGAATTTTAAAAATAAGATAGAATATTGAATAATAAAAATTAATAGTATGATCTTATCGCATGCGATAGAAAATATTTCTGGTAGTTTTTTTTTTGCTAAAGTTTATTTCTTATTTAATTTGTATTTTTTATCTTTTTCAGGTATGACTGAGCTTTTGTAACATCTATCTAAGCAAGATACCTTATTACAAGTAAGTAAGTCATATTATCAAATGGGGCAAAGTACCAGGAAAAACATAGTAGTTATATAAAGTAATATTAAAGTTTTACGTTTGAAGAGCCCTCCTTGCGTTATAATTAACGCATATTCATAATAATACAGATTAAATTTAGAAGTCCCATCAAACACACCTGTAGGCAAAGTTGCCCGCATAAAAGCCCGTGAAAACACTCGAAAACTTAAACATGAGCCGCTTCAAAGTTAATTCTCTCATAAAAACCTGTATCTCGGTGTTATAACAATATCTAAAATGTTTATAAAAACTAATTTTAGCTTCTGATTAACTAATTTAGCGCTAATTGCCGCTACAAATTTCTGACAACTCGCGCTTTATTAAATGAATCATGAATTAAATTTCCAATTCAATCATTGGACGTTTCCAATTAATTTTGCAAGAAAACATACAGTTAATTAAATATAAAAAATATCCTTCTTTGCTGAAATCAATTGATGAAAATAAATATGCAAATAATGCAATTTACATACTTCTTCTGTCTGTACATCGTCATTCGTCTCACAGGGCCCGGGACGCCGAACAAAGGTAGCAGAAACCAATTTGTTACGTGATAATATGCCCCCCCGCGCCCTCGCCCCTTTTACCTAATACCCCGCCCTCCCCTCATCGATACGACTTATTTCAATGAGAATTATTTCAGCGCCAGATCGACTTTTGACAGTAAATACACGGGTAAGAAGAGTTTTTTTGGCGTTATTTACAATGCCTTTAAGTAGGCTCTTTGTTAGATCATCATGCTAAACTCCTGCTGTAAATGCCTTTCAATTGAGCTCTTTTTGGGTGCCATTTATAGCGATGCTATTTAATATGTTCTTATAAATCGTAATTTCTGTACAAAAATACAAAAGTGAGCAGTAGTAATTCCTATAGACTTTATTAGCTATGTGAAAGTGGGGTAATAAATTATCAAATACGTTAGTTAGTATTTGATGCATAAAACATCTAAAACACACATGTAGTGAAACTTCGACGTGCAGTATTTCATATAAAACACTATTATAAACTATCGTTTTGATATTTAATAAATAGTAGCTGAAATATGTCAGCACAGTACCCTATTGCCTTCTGGTCCTGCACTACTCTTAGGCTGAGATCTATAGAGCGTGCTTAGACTTTGCTCAGACTTTACTTAGGATATAAACCTACGTAATAAAGTAAATGTTTGTGTGTTTTCATTTGTAGCCAGGTTTTTGGTAAGTAGTCGATTAGGTGCACTTAGGCTTTGCTTAGCACACACAGAGAGATTCGAAGATTGCATTTTAAATACCGACTTTGTACGGTCAAGTTTGAGCAAAGGTACCTACGCTAAGATCTCAGCCTTAGTGTAACGTAATCAAGTGTTCAATTGTAAAAAGTAGGTGTGGCAGAAGCATTTGTAGCATAAATTATAACAAAATAGCTGGTTAAATAATGTCAGTAATACTCGTAATATTGTAAAATGTTTTCCAAGAACCTGTTCCTTAGCAGAAATGTTCCCACGGCCCTATTTTATGCATTAAACAATAAAATTACAATGTTTTGTAAATCAATACACCTTATATTATGAAAGAGACATTAGTTTCCCTAATATTACGGGACAGGTATTACAGGGGACATTTTAAAATAAGTAGATACCTACTTATTTGCAAAATAAAATTTCTTTATACTATAATAATGGCTGCAAATAAGCATACGTTCCACCTGGTGGTAAGTGGTTCCCATAGGCTATAGAATCATTACTATATTATTGTCACGCGCGTGTACCAAACCTTCCTACTCCCCTATAAGCTCTGTCCACCTTACTCAGTCCAAGGAACATAACATAAATTATAGAAAATAAAATATTTTTTTTTATGTCAGAAGGTTGACAAGCAGCAGGCAGTCCACCTGATGGTTAGTGGTTAACGCTGGTTTACCGTTTTTGATGTTTTATCAATTTTAGTCATAGTTCTATATAAAGGATAGCTGTTCCCCGCGATTTTAGTCGCGTTTCCAGAATAAAAAGTAGCCTATAAACTTCCTATTAGTGAAAGAATTTTTCAAATTGAACCAGTAAATATGGAGATTAGCGCGGTCAAACAAACAAACTCTTCAGCTTTATTATTAGTATAGATTTACAATTTGGAACTGATGAAAAAAAAAGATTCCCTTCCTTAGCCATCAAATATAAATAAATAAACTAGTAAAGTCTTAGTCAATCAATAGTCTGATAAAGTCAAACTGTACTAATCTAAAACCTAGATTAACTAAGATATTGGAATTTAAGCAATAACAACACCAGTGGCAATCTAAACTTTACCTAACTAAAAATAAAGGCGACAATCTCATGTAGCGTGGTTTCCTAAGTACCATTTCCTTTCAATTCGGCTGTGCCCCGCCCTACATGCCTTATAGAGGTGATTGGACCTTTGACAAATATTGGTTGAATGTAATATTGGAGGGGAGTAATATAGCGTCGGAGGTTCTTGCGATTTTATTGGAATTCGGATACGTATCTTATCTACATAATTTAAGGTGTTTTACGAAGGAAATTGTGTTGTTTTAGGAGATGATGTAGGTGAGACAAGGTATTGTGATTAGCAATGTCGCCGAAGGTTTTAAACATGCAAAGCCTAAAGTAAAGTACCTAAGTATAAAATCGGTGTCAAAGGTCACTATCTAACTAGCTGTTCTCCGCGCCTTCACTCGCGTTCCCGGGATACAAAGTAGCCTATAACCTTCGGGGATAATGTAGCTTCCTATTAGTGAAAAAAACATTCAAATCGGACCAGTAACTCCGGAGATTAGTGCGTTTAAACAAACTTTATTATTAGTAAAGATAGTTTTCCATACCGCGGTTTTACCAGATAAAATGCCCTCTCCGGCCCATAATCTGTCTCTACACCAAAAACTCTATTTATTTCTTCATTGCAGTGAACTAGTGAAGTATATTATTAACACTAAATGATACTGAAAAGTTATAAAATACAAGAACTAAAAAACGAGTTTTCAATATATTACAAACAATAATTGTCTCCAATCAAATAGTATTTAATAAATGACCGTCCAATCAATTTATTACAAATACCTTTTATCTAAAATTCGTTTTAGCACGTCGTGAAGGGTTTAGAGCAAAAAATAAGCTAAATTAATGCGCAGAAGGGTCTGTCAATAAGTGCCAGTTCTGTACGGAATTTATTTTGAAATTTCTTACTTCGCTTCATCCCTAATCTCTATGAACGTAGGTATAAAGCTGTTGGAAGAGACCCAGAGCTTCGGTGTAGTGAACACAAATACTTGATTTTGTTCTTTATTGGAGTGGGATTCATGCTTACGGGATAGCTCTATATGTTTCCCTCCGGGATCTTATGACTCTGGCAATTTTCACCAAAATCGATTTTAGGGGTAGTCTGTAGCTGTGTCTGTACCTTACCTACCTATAAGTTTGCTTTTTATATATAATAATTTATTGATATTTAGAAATATTATTTCAATGCATACAATTCATTCATCATGTCAGCCGAAAGACGTCCTCTGCTCGACAAAGGCCTCCCCAAGGATCTCCACGATTCCCGCGACCCTCACAAGATCGGCAATTCGATCTTTTTAAATCAATGATCATTTCAGTTGCAATCGTTGAATCGCCAATAAATTTCCTGATTAATAATTTCCAAGCTGATTATAACAAATTCTTTATCACTTCCAGTACATATTTAATTTCTTTTCAAGTATCGGGAAATATATTAAATTCGCTTGAAGCACCCTTTCCGGGCCATAACGATGCGCCTGTCCAGGCCTGTCTTGCTCCCTGTCCCGACTTGTCCCGCTTTGTCCTGGACTTATCTAAACTTTTTAAGATTACATGTCCAATTCTGTCCCATTGAAGCGTTTTTTTTCGATCAATATGTAAGTCACATAACAAATCTTTTATAGATTTGTAAAAGGATTGTTGTTTTAGGCTACCTTTTAGATAAAATCTATCTATAGGCTACAGTAAAACTAAAGTAAAAGACTCGAGGTCTTAAGCATGTTTACCTCTACTTTAGTACCTAATATAAAAAAAAAAACAGATCATGCCAGTACTTGTAAAAAAAATGCAGAAATACATTAGAGGTACTAAGTATTTGCATTTTAATTATTTAATATAAAATTCTTCGTAGGTACATATTTTAAATTACGAAACGAGATCTATTTTACGGTTATTGTAGTATATGTACTTTAAATCAATGTAAACAATTCATGATTCATTAAACAATTTATCTAAATATACAATGTGTACCTATATATATACCTACCTCTTATTATTTTCACAACTATAACAGAACCGAATATACGAGCAAGTAATTAATTGTACTTAAATACAAACTAACACGGACAACCTGTTATTAGTGAATTGTGTCAACAGTCAAGTCCCTTCACAAAGATATCACTTTTGGAAGACAATTTTCAGTTAATTATTACTTTGCTTTCACCTTTTTACCTTTATTTTTTCCGGAAAGATTAAAGTGCCACGAAACTTTCCCGGGTAATTAAGTTATTTTAAACCTTAAATGGAAAAAAATACATTTTAAATTGACTTGGAAAGTTGAATAGAATATTTTAAGCGCGAGACTGTAGAGATCTATCTTTTTTATTGGTACAAAGAAGTCGGCTAGCAAGTAAGTACCTATTATATGTTATGTTCTGCTTTTCTTAAATATTTCCTATACCTACTTCCCCAGTGGAACTGGTCTTTAAGCGAAATTTTGTTTTACTTAATATTGACTGTAATTTTCTAAAATTAACTTCTCTATTCGTAGCTCTAAGATTAATTGTCCATCACTCTTATTTAGTTTGCTTATAGAAACCTTTATGCCATTCCTTAATTTAAAATTAAGAAATTCCCATTCAACTGATTCCTATTCCAAACTAAAACAATTACACGTAAGTAAGTAACCGTCACCGGCCACTTTACGACACTAGCGCCCTCTGTGCTAATGAAAATGAAAGTCCGAACGAGTTTATACACCACTCAACCCACGTTCCGCATTAACCACGAGCACAGAGCAACGGGGGTTCGTTGGAAAACAAATAATACCGCTCTGTGTAAACAGTGTGCCCTTTTGGTGGGTCCCATGTGTTTGTTACTGTCATTGTTTGTGTAAAGGACTTGGCCGTTTTCACGTTTGCTCGTGTTACGTGCGAAAACACTTCATAAAACTAAAAATTTGAGGTGTTTCGATATTTTTTTAGTTTTTTTTTGTTTTTCTACTTAAAAATTCCATATGTTCAGTTTTCCTATAAAAATCCGGACATGTATTTATAGTCCCATGCAATAAATAACAAAAAAATATTACTCTTTTACATCCCTAATAATAATTTATATTTAGATTCATATTCTTAGATGGCATCCTTTTAAAGTCATCAAAAGGAAAATTTAATTGTTCTAATATGAATATGATATTACAATACAAAATTAAATTTTGCAAACGAATGGAAAACAAGAAAATCATAAAGTTTATTAAAATCTCAGGTACCTTATACCGGTTTCGGTGTGGCATTGACCTACAAAAATTTTCAATTATTATAAATGGGAAATGGTATAAATATATATACATAAATTATATATAAATTACAAGGTGCAAAGACAATTTATATCGTATACGCTTAGAAATTGATATCCCTCAGTAAAGGAAAACCATTAAAAAGAGATTAAAAAACATATTACTGGTGAAACAATACGATACAAAATATTTTTGCCAGTACAGATTATTATTGGCAAGAAATTGAAGATTTCTGAGAATCTGTTATTGTGGATGAAAACATGTGCATCGTTTGTTAGTTTTCGTAGAAATACATGCACATGTCATTGTAATATAGACCTTAAGAACTTGTAATAAGAAAGATTGACACAAAAATACTCATAAAATAGCGTTGTTGTTTAACTGTCAGTGACATTAAAGCTGCATCGTTTTTTTTAAGTTCTTTTTCGTTAAACTTATTTGAACGAATACTTCAGTAGATCAACTGAATATAATTCTGTGTACATACCGATTTATTTAAACAAAATAATTCACAAGCAACTATCACACTTCTAGTTCACGCTTATTTTTTTTGACAGATACTTACCATCGCCCGACCAACACCCAAACTATTATCTACATGCCTTACACGTGACACGCACGTGCTACATATAGCTACTGCTGTTGTCCAAGTAATTATGAACTCTGGTCTTTCATCCCATGCTTAGATATGCCACTATTCAATAGGCCTGTAATGGGGAGAGTGGGCCAAGTTATACTGGTTTTGTCACCCTAAGTGTCATGTGTGTGACAAACATTGTATTGTATATTTTTTGCAAATCTAATGGTCATGGCAATTTTGGGGTAGGTATTTATTTTTAGAAATATAACGAGGATCATAAATTTAAACAGAATAGCGGCTACGTAGAAGCAATATCAACTCAGTATCATAAAAAAAAACTGGTCTCACGTTAGTCTCAAAATGCAGTTGACTCAAAAAATATAAACCTCAGATGTCCGACATCCCGGCTCCAATCTCTGGACAGTTGGAAACTTATAAGAAGTCTTAACAGCTTCTACACAAATTAAGTGGCAAGTTTGGAAATGACGTCAAGATGCAACCAGAAATCCAAAACTGTTCAAGTGAATTAAGCTTACACAGACATACCCCCAGTTTCTAAAAAGTAAGAGGTTACTCTAATTAAAAGTGTTTCTGTCACGATCATTGACGTGTAAAATGGAAGAATAGTGATCGTTTTGAACATTGCTTGACAGTTAATTTACAGATAACTTCTAGTTCATAGTAATTATGTTGAAAGTACTCGTAGATACAAGCAAAATTTCGGCTTTGAAATAGTAAAGAAAGCTTTGACCTAAAATGTAAAGGCCCATTGACAACCTAGTTTTGGAGTCGGGCAAACGTCGGGACACGGCATTGGGTGTGGCGTGCTGAAATTGCGTTCCGATACCCTTTGTTGGTGTTACTTTTTATTCACACAACAGGCGTCGACTTGGTATAGCACATGCGATCTGAAACTGCTTTTTACCAAATATGTTGTGAACGTCGACTGCATTTCTGATCAGATAATAACTTATGAGAAATAAGGGGCAGACCATATAGATACACAGTTACATACAAGAGATATTTGAAAAGGAGAACCATCAGACGTTTGCCGAAAAGATAAAGTAGCGACTAAACTATTTCAAAGTTTTAAGACAGAAATGAAACCAAAATATATAATAGAAGCAAAAACAGCAAATTATAAATTGCTTACAGTACACCTAGATCAATTTGCAAAAGCAACCATTGAAAATCAAAAATAGTAGCTCTAGGTACAAATCTATCCTCAGTGTCTCGGTTTCATTACCTGCTTGTTATAGAAGCAAAAATAAAAAATGTTCCACCTATTCGCTCCAGCATGCAATGGAGAGTGGACGTTGCATGCCAATTATTGGTCGCTCGGATTTGCACCGTCACTTTAGCGAGCTGTGATTGACTGACGTCTGCTGCTTTTTCATTTTTTAAACTAGCAGTGAACTCTTTCTGTGGACCCTGCTTGTTGAGACTTTGTGAGCGTTATTTATATTCTTATTAAATGAGTGGTTCTCAGCACTGAGCATTTAAAACACTTTGCTGTCTCTCTCATTTTCACCTAACTATCACAGAGTTCAAAATACCAAAAGCCTATTTAATCCGATTCGATATATTGGATTACGCAAGATATTTTTTGAGAAGTTTCAAAGTGAAGCGAGAATTAATCTCTTAAATCGCTACCCTTCCAATATTTTTGTATTATAAATAAAATCTACCGTTCTATTTCAGTCGACATATCTCAATCTTCTTTCGATCTAGCCGGAAATCATTTACGCCAATAATCCCCTCTCCCCTTTCTCCCCTGAAGGGTGATTTAATATGAAAGAGGGGAGAACTCTTGTAAATATCGCTTTAGTAGGTAAATATTGAAGTTGCCTTATTATATTTTTTATAGTTGTCATCATTATAAGTTTTTGAGGGGGTCGGGTCATGAAGTATCTCATCTCGCTGAATATGTCATCAAAATGATGACCTTAAAATTGTCCTATCTTCAAAATTAGTATTTTTTACAGTATCTGAAGTAGCTTTCATAATAATTAATTAAATGCGGAGAAGCAAAAATTCTATAAAAATCATCTCATTTTTGCACAAAAGACAATGTAGGTAGGTATTTGCTGAACTGCCAAAAAATTGCGCCCACTCAAGATTTCTTACAATTTCTCTTTGGCTACTATTTACACTTGGATATTTTTGGCAGGAAAAGTTTTCAAAGGCCCTGAAAACGGAAACAGACGCACAAAGAGGCCGTGTAACGAGTGGGCAAGCTCTCATTACTGATAGGGACACAGATGTCACACAATCCTGGATAGACCTTGTAAAATTTTATGGCAGATCCTAATTCGTAGACTTCAAGGTTTCAAGTTCAATGAAGGTTTCTTTTCTTAGGGATAATGTCCCTGTGCAATATAGAGGTTTTTTTTATTTAGCGTATATTCTTTTTGACCCTTGATGTGATAGTCTTTAATTTTTTGTTTTTAAGAGATGTAGAACATAGGGTTTTATTGCTCGAAGAGCAGCTCGTCTGGGAAGTACCTCCACCTTACAGAATTCTGCATCCAAATAATTTTATGTTGTGATCCTGCGTGTGAGTAAGGTTGCCACAGGTCATTGGGGGGGGTCGGCATTACGCAGGTACCAGAGGCGTAGATTAGTATGTGTTCTGTGCCCCATGTGTCACTAGCGTCCATAAGCTACAACCGCTTCCCATCAGGCAGACCATTATGCTTGTTTGCCATAATTGTCGTATAAAAAACATCCTACTTTTTAAAAAATAGTAACTAATCTTTTTTGGCCTTTTATACACAGTTTCATAATATTTCCATGCAAAAACTATCTCATCAACCCGTTGTTTTTGTGCGACTTGCGTCCTTTATCGACATGAAAATAAATTCCAAATACTGCATCAAGGTATTTCACATCGACATCATGTGTCACTGTAGAAAAACTAATCTAACTCGTCGTTTATCCTTCAACTATGGCTCATCTATAAAGTGCTACATCTGCGTACCCTTCTATTGAGGCGTTCTGTGTCCTTACATTGTTTCCGAGGGGTATTTTTCGTACAAATTGGTGAACACTTTCAACTATCGACCCACTTCGTCGGACATTCTCTGTAAGTGTTTCGTTTCTAACGAGTGCATGTGAGGTGGGTTATGAATTCGGTGCTATGCGTGCTTTGCTGTTTTTGAGAACTCTCTTTATTTATGATCTGTGGGCTTATGCATTTTTGCCGATTGAAGTTTACAAAGTAATTTTTAATACAACTATCATGATCTTCCATTCATTAATCTCGGGTATAGCAAACCTAGGTAGGAAGATCTTTGAGGTCGTTGGTTCAAAATTGAGTTTTCATTCTGGTTTTTAATATATACAGTAAAATTTACTCACCCGTGGTTTAGAATATTTTAAATCCTTCTCTGAAGTTTCAGCTAGGTACTCTTCTGATAATTTTCATGAAAATCAATAATGTTTACCAGAGAAAACTTTCTAAGAGATAGATAGAATAAGACAAACGTACATTTTTATATATCAAAAATATAGAAAAGAAAACCATTTACAAACCTCATCAGAATTTCAACGAAAATTACGATTTACTAGCGAAACCTCCAGATTACAAACAGTAAACTCCGCTAATGGAAACTGGGAAATCGAATCTAAAACTTTGCAACCGACGAAAAAATCGGATATATCATAAAATAACTGTTAATAATATATATCATACATTCTGGCTTGATAGGTTTTTCATGTTGCAACTTTTATTCGTAACTAACTAATGGGCAAATATAGAATGGTTTTCTCTGTGTCTATTATTGTTTATGGTGCTAACGCTGCGCTGTATTGTGTAATATGTAATTTCATTCACGTAGGTATTTTTACAGATTACTTGTAAATAAATAACGTGAAGCCATAAGAGACATTGGGAACTATTAAAATTTATTAACCTGGTGTTGCTAGTGTCCATAGGCTACACTAACCACTTACAATCAGATGGGCCGTATGTTTCTTTGCAGCCTTAGTGGTATAAAAAAACTAGCTTTCCGAAATTGTACCTCCTTAGAAGTGAATTTCCGAAATATTCTTTCTTAATGGAACACACTGAAATGATGAAGACAGAGTTCTGAACCGGTAGTAACTTCGGTAAAGACCTTCTGGGGCCTAAATTGAATAAATGGCTTCAACTTTGACTGTCCTTATTTCATGTCTGTAGTTTCAGCGGTTTGGCCTGTGTCACCTGTGTGTTGATAATGTTAATCATTGATCAGTCAGCTTTGAATTGTATATACATATACCTAACTATACTCAATAGTTAATACCTACAGATTATCATTTATCAGATATCACAACAAATAATTTATAGAATCCTTGAGATGGCCGCTGGTTCTGATCGACAAGGTTCCTTGCGTTGGTGGAAAAAGCTCCTCCGGTGTTTTAGGGGTTCAAATTCTACAGTGAACTTTCCATGAAGAACTATAGATGACCATAGTACCCACCTGAACTTTTACCTCCAAGTTAAAAACTATAGCCTAGCACCTACTGGTATGTTTCAGGTGTATTTTAATAGTCAGTTCCCTTCCAAGTGTTAGGAAACACAATTCGTACCTAACAAAAACAAATGTTTAATATAAAAATCTGTTTCACGGAAGCCATTCGACTCATTTAAAGCAAAGACATCGCAAAAAAAAAATATTTATCGTCATAGTATGATATCAGCTATACAGAAGTGATTTGTAAATACGTTATAACTCCCATAAAACTTTTGCCTCCATTATAACTTACGTATACAATTCAGAAACGGAAAGTACAAAACTCCATGTTGTTTTCTTAAGTAATTATATTTAGAACGTGTCTTCCTTTTTAACGTTTCCCGAATTCCAAACATGAATGATTTCAATGAACTTTCATTCAACAAAGTTGTGTACTTAAACAACTTATTGTTTAGTTTGTTTGTTTGTTACTTTACAAGGAAAATCATAGATTAAGAAATGGGAATTAACATTTTATTATGCATAGTTAAATAACTATTTGGAAAAGTCGTTCGTATTTGAAAGTTTTGGGTCGAGAGTAAAACTAATAATTTGGAACCAGGCTGTTTTTTTTGGTTAATTTAATGTTGATTTTTAGTTTTTGAATACATTTATCAAAACATAATTGGTAAACTAGTGGTTAAAAAAAGACCATAGTGATGTATAATCTATTTGTGATTATTAAACATTTTGCCCCTTCTAGGAGTACAGCACTTAAAAGGCTGTGAAGAGATTTTTTAATTCGGCAACGAAATACTCTTAGTGTTGGAAGCTTCTGAGGCTTACATAACTGCTTACCTTCCAAGCGTCAAGCACCACGTTAGTAGGTATGATCATAGAAAGATAGTCACGAAACCAGTACAAAATAAAATTTACCATACGATTTACATAAAGATCCATTCCATCTTCATTTGATTGCTTAGCATCGAAACCTCAATACAAGCCTTCAAATGGGATAGAAGTGATCTCAGCCATATGTATCTACATGGTTTTGTGACGTCACCACACCCTGCTATATACGAAATATGACGTTATGTACCATGCTTATAGCGCGCGTCTCGGAGATCCAGTTCGGTCGCCTAGATTGCTACTTAGGGTTGCCACTTTGGTTGTAACTTGATTTATTTCAACATAGGATGTGTTAGGAAACAAATCGTTAAATTTATAAAAAGATTATAAATGCCTGTCTTTTTAAAGATAAATCCTACAAACAAAAATCCCTTGCTCAATTTCTTGCCCAAGTTTTCTCATGTATGTGTGTAACCCAAACCGTGCCAGAATCAGTTGTAAGCATATTGATTGCTTCATTATAACCTAAATAGATAATTTGAAATCGATAACCATTGGAGAGTATAAGTTTTTTTTGATCATTTTTTAATGTAGACAGATTAAAATAACCTAATAATAATCGTGTCAAATAAAACTAACTCCACATAAATAAATTGCAGCGCTACACGGTTTTCCTATCGCGTCACAATTTTTGCGGTGTTCAAATAAAATATCTAAAATTTGCGTCGTTTGCACATCGTATGCATATTCAAACGTATTTCACGTTTTGAATACCAATTTTCTGCGTTATTTACGTGTCTCAAACAGTCACTATATTTACTTCTGTTTTTCACGCACCGTTTCTACGGAGTATTTTCAAAAAATTTGCACAACTTGGAATTGAGTTAAAACTTTTGACAAAACTAAATTGGAACAATACATTTTAGATAAAATGCATCTTATTATAGCTTATTTCTTATTTTCTTCAGTTAATGGATACACGCGATAGGAAAGACCGAAGAGATCGATAGATTGTGTGAAAGGAGTGAATGTCGATATAACATATCTAGAAGGGCTAAATGCAAGAAGAGTAGGTACCACATATTGCTTTGACTCCAAATAATTGGGAATAGGGCAGGGTAGATTATTAGACGATGACTTACTAGTACAAAAATTAAATTAGCTAGTTAGTAAATTGCTAGTACAAAAAAAAACATACAGTAACAACCCTATCCGCTTCTTATCTCGACGACAGGTACGCTTGACGGGACTGCGTCAATAGACTCGAATCTATAGCCCTACAGGCGTTTCGTTCGTGTGTATCTTAGTGAGCTTGGTTTGTCTATACAACTCTTATACAACCATTATACAACAATCACTTTTACGTGTAATAAACTTACAGATCAAAATAGAATGTCAACAGCGCTGTAATGCCACGGATTGCATACCCACATAGACGTCGTATGTCTCTAATTTTATTTCAAATTGTATCCGCCTATGTTATTGAATTTAGAGCGTGAATGTTAATGCAATTGTTTTTATGTAGCTGTTACTTTCATGAATTGTTTATTACGTAAAAAATACACTATTTCATCTTTCTATGATTTTACGATGAAAAGAGTTTTATTTGTAGCGTGTATTTTATATTTATGTTTTTGTAAAGATTTAAGTGTCCAACGCACAGCCACTATGTGACCAAATAAGAGCAAAGAAGCAAAATAATCACTTGTGTTCTTAAATACAATTAAATTAAATTTCAAGGCGATGATAGCTCAGTGGTAGTGACGTCGGATGCCGAGACAAAGGTCCCGGGTTCGAATCCTACAATGAGCTTGAGCTTTCGGTGAAGGAAAACATCGTGAGGTAACCATAGCACGGTGGTAGGGTACTTTGTAGTACCCGCCTGGCTGGCTACCACCCTCAAGTTGAAAATCTGTCGCCAAGCACCTCGGTGTGTTCCGACAGCAGCACTTGAGAGCCAGTTCCTTTCTAGGCTTTGTGTGCTTACCATCATCGGCCACATCATCACTGACCACGGTGAGATTGTGGTCAAACACAGGCCTTATACACAGTAAAAAAAAGATAAAAAAAAATCGTAATTCGTATGCAAAAAGTAACGTGTAAAGAAATAGATTGAAGCTTTTTAAAGCACAAAAGGTTAATAAAACTCAGAATGAGCAAATAGTATAGTATTACTTTTTCAAGTCGAATACTAAAGCAATATAGAGGTGCTTTTATAGTGATTTTCATTGCAAATATATCGCGATTTGCTTTGAGATTAGTTTCTGATTGGCTTAGGTGTTTGAGCCTTAAGCTATTTAATATAGGGTCGTGTATCTATAGATCTAATTGTCTGTATAATGTAGAGCCGAGTCAACACACGTGTAAGCTTTGTATGAGGCTTTAATATTTATGTAAGTACCTTGTACCTACTTGAAATATTTTTGTAGCAGGTAACGACCTTTTGATGGAATAATATAATTTGTTGTTTCTACGGTCTTTCATTAGTTCTCTCGTGTTTTATTTGATTTGTCGGAAATGAAAAAGTTATTTTCATATTTAAAACTTTGCTGTAGATACGTATGTTTACTAAATATTAAGAAAAATGTTAAAACAGGACCGATTAGTTAGGAACTTTGACTGCTTCGCTGTGGATTCGATTCCCACGTAAGACAAAAATTTTTTAAGGATTGAACATGTATATCTGTGCTGAGTTGTATGCATAACATATATTAATTTATTATTTGAATGAATTATGTCATGGTCCGTAAAACAAGTCTTTTTAGTTCGGGATCAAATGGCCGGGTGTGAATAAATGACTTAGAATATTTTAATAGGCTAGTTGACTGTGTCAAAAATAAATGACCAAACACTAACCGATGCATAAAACATCAAAAACACGCGGAAACATCAAATATGTTGTACATTTAATGCTTTGTATGATTTTTAATTACCAGTAGAAACACTAAGAGTAGATCATTTGATACTGTATACCTATGACGTCATAGTGTAGTATTTCATACAAAATTTCATATAAACTATCGTTTTGACATTTATTAAAGAGTAGCTGATTTGATATGTCAGGCAACTACCCAATTATAATATTATTTGTATATGTCTATATTTGACTTAGGTGTCTATCTAGAATTCATTCGATACTTTATAATAGTTCTTAATACACGATAAATATAGCAAGATATTTACCTAACACATAAATTTGACATATTATTATTATTACATAATTATGACAACATATACAATACGTATCATACGACATCTTCCGACATTGTAGTGATTAAGGTGACTGCTCCAATGAGATACGGCTGCTGACAGATCATAAAAATGTAGGGGTATACAAAAATATGATACTCATTGTAACACAAATAATATTTTATGTTTTTATTCGAGAATTAAAATAATTCTAATTGAAACTTAGATTAATAGTGAGGTTTGTTATTGATAAAAAAAACTATTCCTAAGAACTTACTTCAAGTACGTCGTAGAGCTCGTATAATTATATTGTTTATTTACATAATAGAACTCACAAACTTTCACATTTAATAAACTATATTTCTAATTAGCCTACTTAAACTAAATTATACTTAGCTATTGTTTATTTTTGATATATTTTGGATAAGTTAAATTTCCCACAATTCTTTCTAACTTTTATTCAAATCAGTAGTATGTAGTCATTTGAATATCAGTAAATTATTATTTAATTATTACAGGATATTATTATTGAATTCACATATAATGAGCGTCCCGCGAGAGGCGCTGTGCCGATAAAGTAACTTCATAATTCACACATAGTTACTAATGACAGATACCTCCTTGTTTTATACTCTGAGGTATTGTGCGAGATAAATCGTACAAATTAATACGCGTTATCATCATTGCGGCTATGTCGCGGAATGGCATGGGAATGTAATTTCACATGGGGATTGATGTTGCCAGTTATGGCTTTAGTGCCAGTTATGGCGTTCCGGTGTTTCCTGCTATTTTTGCTTATTTATTATCCAATACAAGGATTTTCGTAAAGAATTTAAGATTAAGGAAGACACTCCATAAAATATGATGTTCAACAACATAGACCTAAATAATCAATTGTTGGGTAGTAAGAATAGCAAAATAGATTTAAAAAAAAATGATTTTCTCGATCTTTCTCTAGAGCCTTTTCTTGTTCATACACTCCGAATCTTATCTAAAGGATATGAAGACTGACAGATATACTGTATTACAATATATCTGTCAGATAAGCTGACTGAAACTTATTAGTATCCAGGGAGACAAAGGATGAAAAAACAGAAATCTACTTGAAACCTTAATGCTACTAAATTAATACCTACCACTTTAATTCTTCATCACAAAAAGTAGCAACATAACAATAATTTATTCAAATATAGAACTAACATAAAGGCAGATGCGCACTACCCCTCAGCAGTTATCATCTCATTAAGCTTTGTATTCACGAGCGAATTGCAACAGAACACCGTTTCAGTACAGACGTACACTGAGATCGCCGACGAAATTGCTCCCAGATTATCTTGAATAAAAATAAAAAAAAACTTCCTTACAAAAAAGCTAGCGGAGCGTTCCTCTCGTTCCAGATTAAACGCACATTCTGCAATATTTTCCACAAAAGGATACCTTAATCCCTAACAAGTGGGGGGTAAGCCTTATGGAGGCGATTTTCAGGATTGCTCTCTGTGAAAAGAAAGTACCTATAGTGATGTGCAAAGGATATGGAGTGTCATTGTATTCTTAATTTGCTCGAAATTTAAATTAAAAATTAAAATTTAGTTTTTGTATAGCCCTTAGCTCATTTTATTTCATGGAGTGCCCTTAGTATATTAGCGAAAGAATGTTTCAAAACTGAGACTAATAAAATTAAACAAAACAATTTTAATATTTGATCACGATTTACTTTCACGTCGCCGCATTATTGTTACTATATTTATAAAAAACATTAAACCGCTTTCGTCAAAAATAAAGTCAATATGTACAACTAACAATTTAACGTTACCCCAAACAAACAAAATTCGACGAAAAAAAGGTGAAACTTTTCGCATACGATAACCTATCGAGGCGAGTGTTCCCACAATACCTCCCCGGCTCTCATTCCAATATTAATATTCCCGGTATCTACATGCCGATGAGTTTTACCCCGATATCAGTTACCTTTTTTTTAATAAAACTTTTTTTTATCAATTTGAACTGAAGAATTTCTAAGCGGCCAGTGAACCGTGTTTTGTAAAAATTGAATACTTTTAGGGCGGTTTTAATCGTCATTGTTCGTAGAATTTCTGTTATGAGGTGTTTTATTGTAGTAAATGTATGCTTTGAACAATGATTCTGGTAAATAGAATTTAAATATTATGTTTGGTAATTATTTGGCAAGCGTGTAAAGCTATGGACCTTAACACATTTTAAATACAGATGGTTATTCGTTAAACATTGTTGGAATGTTATTGTCTTATTTATTTTTGAAATAATAATATTTTCAATTAATATAATTTTTAAATTTCAAATAATAACAATTAGTACATTCTGAAACAAACTTGATTGTACCAATCTTGTCAATAGATGTGCCTTGCGATAAAAAAATAAATCTCCATAATAATAAATGGTAGTTCATACACATACTTTCAGGTTTATTGAATTATTATAATAATATTATAGAAACTATTATTTTTGTTGAAAAACCAGAGTGAAAAAGTAAATAAGAGATAACAGTGAAGAAATTAACGCTTACAATATAATTTTATTTCAATATTTGAAATACGAAAAAAGAATTTCCATTTCCAAATCGTGGCCGTTGAGATTGAAAATAGAACGGTTGTCCCATTTACAGATCTATGATTAAAATCACAATGTCCGGGCCTTATCTAGCTCACGCTATTTTAAAACTAGTTCTTAAAAAAAAATCATCGCTTTTTTTCTCGACAATAACCCTTACGTATTCATACCCTTTTAAAGTGTTAGGTACTAAACAATGTTACATGTTATAAAAAATACAAATAATTTGCCCTTTTCAGAGGAAGTGCCAGGGTCGAAAGTAATTACGTTTAAACACCATAATTCAAGCTAAAGTTAGAAAAGATTCCGGCCAAAGAATTAGGGACAAAAGACCTTTTCGGGCGGTTTACATAATAAAACAATGGCCATACTTGTAGGTCGCTAGGTATAACGTAGGTACGTTAGCGCGATAATACGTTATTTGACGTGAATTATTCGCGTTAAAGCGACTCCGACCGCGAAATTTTAATAATGAATTAAAACATCCTTTCAAAATGTAAATTTTTAATTAGGATCGCGGTGTGGGCTTCCCTTCGGCGTACTCTCGCTTCCCGATCCCGCCAAACGATATTTACTGGTGTTTTTATGTATGCCATGTCGTCAACATTTTGTTTCGTAGGTATTTGGGCAATGCCCTTTTAAGTGCATCCGTTCGTAAAGTAAATAATTTTCGTTTAAAATATTTACTCATGAGTTTCTTTTGTTTACCAATATTTTCATTTTCAATAATGTTTGTAAGACAGAGATGTGACTTGATTGTGACTTTAGGTAATTAAAACTAGTTTACTTTGTAAATAGCAGAATTAGCTCCATTAGTCACTTCACTTTGTTGACTAAAATGGAACTAACACAATACCTATGTACCTACAATTTTGATTCTTACTAATAAATTATAGGACAGTTAGTATTCAAATTACCTACCATACAAACTGATAATGTTAATAGAATACTATGAAAGGGTACTAAAGTTACGATCAACTTTTGACGGTGACTGTACACTATAACTACAGTATAATACCAACAAATTCTTTAAATGTTACCACACTTGAATAAACCCAATAAACCTTATTTAAAAACACAAAGTGTTCAAGTTCCGTTAAAAAAAATACCATTAAATTTAATAATAGCGAAATGTGTCAATAAACAAACAAGCACAAACAACTTATAAAAGCAAATTGAAGCCCCCTCAGTCGATCCTTTGTCTTCCAGACAGTGCTGCAGAAAATCGATGGCCATTTAATAATATTTCTATAAGGAAATCACCCTTTCCTCTCCATTTAAGCCCTTTGTCCCTTTATAGAGACATTGGGCAAAAAGTTTTGGTAATTAAATTTTTATATAAGCTCCTAAACGAATCCGAGTTTCTTTTTTTCTGTAAATAAATGAGATTCAACGTTTATGTTAATTAAATGAGGCAAAATCCGTAAATCTGTTGGTAAATTTTTGCTAATGGTCTCATATAATGATAATAATAATAGTATAACATATTTAGTATTAATTTATACGTATTAGAGGCTCGATATAGTGTTACGAATATGTTAATATACCTTATTATGGTCTATTTGTACGTACATGTCTCATTTGTATTTAAAACGTATAACTCTTCGTTTATAATGGTATCCATCTAAAATATGTATTAAAAATTTGTTACATTTATCTTTTGATGATAAGTAAATGTTTAGATTGCCTTTCTTTATGACTTTTGACTCTTTCATAATTAATTAACAGGTTTATTATAATATTATAACCATTAAAAGTCTCGGGTGGTCCAATATCAATTAAAACAATATTAACTACTAGCTGTTTGTGCTGTTTTTATTGAGATTTTCAAACAAAAATGCCTTTTAAATTTCCTACTGACTCAGTGGATTTTCCAAAAATTTTCCTTCATACAAACCTGTCCTGTTATTTACAAACACATAAACCGTGCAGCCGTTCTGAAGTGATACATATATTTCGAGAATTGATTTTTATTATATAAGATAGAAAGTTATGATAAGATGGCACTTTCTCGAATGTATCCTCCACCGCTCTGGTCCGTTCGTATAGCATAACAGTACTCTTAATAGTATTGCCGCGAATATAGACCAATGGCGTCACTGGTAACTGCGTGTGAGTGATCACAATTTAGATAATTTATTAAATTAGTCCAGTTGTATGGAGTTTGTTGTGTAAAGCCTGGCTTAGATAAGACCTAACTACTTAGGTCGGTACATCAATTTCTTCTAGCGTAGATAATTTAAATCTAAGAATTATAACTGGGTATGCCAGGGGTTTCTTATACAATTATAAAGACCCTACTACAAAGAAACCACATAGCCGAAAAGTTTTTATGATAAGAGGGTCTATACATCGGGCATAAATATATTATTTGAACACTTAAAACTGTCCTCCCAGTAGGAAAGTTCCTTAAATATTGCAGATTTATGCTAAGCGCTCGTGGAGTCCGGATTTTTATTGTCGCATAAAAAGTTAATTTAAATTAACTCCCGGTGTTTCTCGACTTTTAAGTTTTACCCTTCTCTTGTGAGTTTGTCCTTTAGGAAGGGCATCTCCAGGTTTTATGATGACTTTTATGTTATAATAAATCATTATGTAGCTCCTAATAAATCTAGTAGCAACACTTATTTTTCACTTAATTTTTTTAGCAGAGACGTTTATACAAAAAAAAAAATTGGACGGAAACTCGCTCCGCTGAAAGGCAACCAAAAATGTCATACGTCATTATTGTCCATGCGGAATGGTGATTTTCATAACGGTATATATGTGTGCGTGAGGTATTTACAAGAATTTGTCTATCTAAATGTGAGTATCATGACCAAATAGGTATATTTCTGATATGATCCTAAACTAACCCTCAATGTTGGTCATAAATATAATGCTCATTATTATGTTAATTTTAGTAAAAGTCAACTTTTCTAAATGGTAATAAAATACAATTTACCCAACCAACTTTGTGACGACTTGGGAATCCGCAAAAGTTAATGTATACCACCTACTTTTCCCACAAAACGTCAATAGTAAACATAGTTAAGACCCTCAATTTTAACTCGTTTGATTTGAAATCTCCGAAGAAAGGCTCGGATGAAAGTTACCGTCGCAAATTGGACTTATCTCTTCTGGTGATAGAGTTAAAAATTTGTTGTAACCTTTCGGCAAGGAGTTACAAAGTTATTTCGATCTACCCCCATGTTATGAATAATTCAGGTGTCGTTTAATAACTAGAAGCATAGTCTTCAAGTCTCGGATGCCGCGGGCGGGAGCGGTCGTGTGCCACGCTTATTGCCTATCTCTTTCTATTACATTGACGTTTGGCGAGACAGAGATGATTGATGTGACAAGACGAGGTGTCTATTCCTTTGTTGATTACCATACATTAGAATGTGCCGGTCTTATGTTTGGCAAATGTGAACTTGTTTCAAATGGCAATTCGTGACAGTTCACTTGTTCTTTGGTTTGATTTTCTTTTTAGAAAATTAGAATATGTACCTAGTAATTGAAATTAAGACTTTATCTGTTATTTATCATCATAAGTGACTCTTGAGATAATGGAGTTCTGATCAGTACACGTGTCTTAAAAAAAAATATTCCATGAACAGCTTATTCAAGAATTCCTACATCATGAATTTGATTAAGCACGCTTTCGTATTTGACCTTTACAATCACCTATGCTACAAGATCCTTTTTTTCTTTTCAGGTATGTGAGCCAATGTTCCATCTCTACCCTGCTATATTTCAAGAGATATAATCAAAACGCCCTAACAAGTTTTTGCTGAAAACTTTACTCCCAGTAAATTTCGCAATTGCAACAAAGAAGTTCACTGCGTCGCAACGCCATCTCGCGGCGGATCCCGGAAGTTCCCAACTTGGTCCTTCGAGCTGGATTGTGGACATAATTTCAGGGTATTCTAGCAACTTTGAGGTTAGTTTTTGGATTTGATTGTTGGATGAATGAAGCTTTTAAATGATAAGAGAATTCTATTATGTATTCTTTATGATAATTTAAGTAGTTTCCAATGAAAATTACACCCAGTTTCTAAACTCATCAATTAATCATATTTTTAATTAAGAATTACGGCCTCTGAATAATTAATAAATACCTAGTTCTAACGTATAAAATAAAGGTCAAGTCGTTCTTTCAGGAATGCTATTAAAATATTTTAATTAATTAATCAAGATATTTCAGTAGGGTAATCTAATGCTATGGTAAAATCTAGTTCTTTACCTCTCACCGACAGAATTATACCTAACTAGCTGACCCGGCAGACGTTGTCCTGCCCAGAGAATAAAAATAAAACTGGGACCTACCTACCTATCCCTACCCCTACCTACTCCTACCTACCTCTACCGACCGCTAAATTTTCCATACCTACTAATACCTACCTCTACCTACCCTTACCTACCTTACCTACCCTACCTACCGATACCTGCCCCTAATTACCCCTACCTACTCCTACCTACCCCTACCTATTCTACCTACCCCTACCTACCTGCCCCTACCTACGCCTACCTACCCCAACCTACCCCTACCTAACTACCTACCCCTACCTACCTCTACCTACCCCTAATTACCCCAACCTACTCCTACCTACCCCTACTTAACTACCTACCTTACCTACCCCTACCTGCCCCGACCTACCCCTACTTACCCCTACCTACCCCTACCTGCCCCTACCTACCTCTACCTACTCCTACCTGCCCCTACCTACCCTTAACTACCCTACCTACCCCGACCTACCCCTACCTAACTACCTACCACTACCTACCCCTACCTACCCCTAATTACAGCGCGGTGAGCGACAACCACGCGACTTTTTTCTAATACTTGCATTTTTAAACTCGTGATATCTTCCGAATGAAATGTCCGAATTGAATAATTCAAAAAGTTATAAAAAGGTATTAAAGCCGTCTTGAATATAAAGTAATTTATTTTGATGAGGATTAATACCAAGGTACAAATGAAGAGCCTTTTCAAGAGGCGGCATATATAAATTAATATTTTAGAATAAAAAACTGCTTACTGTGACATAACTATAATATTTAGACATATGCTGTCGCGACACTTTTTGTAGATAATGATGAGTTCTGCAAAGTCGTAGTAAATGATTTTGTTCTATCATCAATAGTTTTCGCAGCGCACGCGACGTAAGGAATTTTTCAGGTCATTTTTTTACACCTTATGTTACATTATTGGAGTTTTAGTAAGGATCCCTAATTTTTTTTTAAATATAATATAGCCTATGTTACTCGGGGATAATGTAGCTTTCCAAAGGTGAAAGAATTTTTGAAATCGGTCCAGTAGTTTCGGAGCCTATTCATTACAAACAAACAAACAAACAAATCTTTCCTCTTTATAATATTAGTATAGATATAATGTATGGAAATAAATTCTTACTAAAAGCATTAGTGATTCATAGCAATAACAGTGCATTGTTTTGTAAACATGCACCAATAAGTTACGGAGATGTAGTATACAAACGTGCATACGTGACCAATGTATTAGTTATAGTCCTGCATATATTAGGAGGTAATCTTGTAAGATATTGTGTGTTATGCAATATGAAGCAGTTTACATATTTCTTTAAATGAAACGCTATATTTTTTTATATAAGTATTTATGAAGTCTTTTTAAAGTATGCCCGGGATAAAGTAACCTATGTTACTCTTCGGTACATAACCTATATCTATGCCAAAAATCACGTCAAACCATTGCTGCGTTAAAGAAAGACGAACCAACAAAAACCACTTTCACAATAATAGCCTACTAACATTATTTAAAGTTTGTGAGGATGTATGTATATGGATGTTTCTTACTCTTTCACGTAAAAAACACTGAACGGATTTTGATGAAACTTGGCACATAGATAGTTCCATGGAATAACATATAGGCTACTTTTTATCCCGGGAAAACATAAGTTCCCTCGAGAACAACCGCGGTATTAAGATAGTATAAACACAAAGTCAATAAAAAAACTGCATAAACATAATTACAAAACTCCCACATAGAAGCAAGAAAATTACAACTTAGTATTATTTATTATTATACGGCAACATTCGCACGGACTTTTATGGATCTCACATCATAATAAAAACCCTACACACCTAGTTTGGAAAACCTACTCGGTTCCGTATAAAGGTGTATTTGAACAACAAAATAGTCAGCACTAATAAAGACAAACCGCGCAGGTTAATGGGATTGTATTGTTTGGTTCCCTCTCGCATGAATGGTCCTGCAACTGCTGAACTGGGTCACTGCATGGTGGCCCCAAAACTAGGTTTTGTTATACAGAAATTAATGTTTATAATTGACTTTGGAATAGTTAACTGTTAGATAAATTGAGTTATAACTAACCCAAACTGAATAATCCAGTTTTTGTATTTAATCAAAATTTTGAGTTTTATATCAAACCGCGTTGTGGAATTCCCATCGTAATATTTTTTTTATGTTTTATTTTGGCTGGTTGGTGCGGTTTTGCACCCTGACTGATCCGTAGATCGTAGATTCGATTTTCACCCAGGACAGACAATCCTTCCTCAGTATAGCCTGGATGTAAGATGTCAAGTTATTTATTCTTAGTATATGTTATTTTGAGGTCAGTTTATAAATGCTAGGGAAACTGCTTACCACCAGATGCCCTTTCAAAATTACCAACACTGTTGATTTTATATTTGTCCTAAAATGGTCTAACACATCAATAAAAATCTAAAATACATCACCCAACACTCAAGACCACACTTTAAATATACAGCGTGTGCATACCTCACGCAATAGTGCAGTGAAACTCAAAGGCAACAAGGCGCATACGCCAGCTGACCCAGTTAGCTGGTTTCATTGTGGGGTAGCGAGAAAAGTCATATTTTCTGAAGTGGTGGCTGTCATTGCTGGGTGAGTACAACTTTACTGCTCCGAATACAATGTTCAAGGGTGGAATTGTAAAAATAACTTTTATATGGAGATTTTTTGTAGTTGTGAGTATTTTAATCCTTAGCTTAGCCTGCAATGTAGATATTATCACTTCAATTTTTTTTTGTAAAATGACTTACGGGGTGTATGTGATATACAAGTTATTTTTATTATACAAGAAAACCAATACGGGGTGTATTGGTTTAAAACAATATATAAAAATAAAACACTATATACCTATGTATAATATAAGTATTTGTTTTAAATTGTATTGTTACACAAAAAATGCCATTTATAATACTGCATTTTTGTCGCAAAGTAACAAGACATAAAGTGACTTGTAACATTGTCACTATATAATTTCTGGAAAAAAAAACCCGGGGAAAAGGGCAGTCCCTTTTCCCCAGGTTTTTTCAGTCAATTACATTTGTATTACCTTAATATAATAATAATATCTATTATTAATAATATCCGATATATTATCCCTTTCTACCCGATGACAATGCGAAGTCGTGTCGAAACGTATATTGTGATAAATACAATGTGTCTATCATAAATCTCCTATAATAAAGATTTCGGAGCAGTCACCCGTAAGGTTTCAATATCATCGAATCTGATAATCTATTTATGGGCAGGGTCGGTCCATTAACCACGTTACACTTACTACATACTGCCATGTTTAATGTTTTTAAAATAGTGTTCCATCATTAATATTATCTTAGTATTTTTTAATTGCATTACGCATACGATGACTTATGAAAACTTTTGGCTGGTAATTTATATTTGATTTTGATTTAACTACGAAACAGCTGTCTTTGTTAGGTCAGCGTAATCTTTAAATAATTTATTTTAGCGAAAGTTTCATATCGAAATGTCTTTGTGACTAAAACATTTTAGCTTTCGAAATTTAATAAGTTTGAAATATATACCATAATTATCATTTTCCGTTATACTATTAAGAGGAGGCTTTCTGTGTATTTCTCCATCCCTTACTTAACCGGCGGTGACAAGCGAGACAGGAGAAACGTAATTTTGGTAAAAAATATGGTTTTATGTTATTTAAAAAGAAACTAAGCCTTTTTTGAAAAAAGTAAAAAACTGTTCCCTTTCTAATGAATTTCAAAATGCATGTTAATATTTTTCAAGTTATTTGGATGGCCCAAATAAGAGGAGAATGCGTTCTTAGTTTTAAAAAGGGGTATATTTACGATTTATTTCTGACGTTTTTTCTGACGTCTGACGACGAAAAATTCCAATTTTTTAAAAACTATTCCCCGTCACATATTCTCTAGTTTCACATATATTTTTTCCAAATCTCATGGAACAAAGAGTACAGAGAAAAACGCATTTTAGAATCATCATTTCACGTATAGCATCGCCTTAAATACTAATCACATATTTTGTGACCAACTCCGAATACAACAAGCAAGTATATTTCGTTCATATATTTTTTACTGCCACCCCCTTTTATTTCCCTCCAGCCCCGCATTTATTTATTACACACTGTATATTAATCGAATAAAAATCCTATTAATCACTTAAGTGGATGATGCTATGCACTATGAGATAGTTTTATAATATTTTCATTTTGTAATGGTTTATCTCATGAAGTGATTTGGTTTTTTATTAAATTGCTGATCTGAATATGGGCTGCCTTTACATTTTATAATTGGATGGAGCATAGTAGCTTTTTGACGATCATTTGCTGAAATTTTTAATAGTAAATTCACGACGCTTATTTTTGGAGTTATTTGAATTGAAGATTTGAAATCTGTTTTAGAATATGATGCATCTTTAATAGTTTCGGAAAATATCAAGCAAGGCTATTTGATTATTCAAATTTGCTCACATGTTCTCCTAGTTCACAAGTTAAGTCAAATCAAAGTAGTCTTGAAACTTTAGCACTAGGAATAGGTATACTAGACAGTACCTATAGACTATTTTGTATTTTCGAAGATATAATATTTATCTTGGTACCTTGTCTTATTTTTGTGAATAACTAAAAATTATAAAAAATATTTTATTAATTTATAAGTTATTGTTTTTACTACTTAACAAGCTACTAGTTATTTAAATTAAAACACTGCACTTTCACACAGTAATTTCTAACCAAACACTTTTAATGGCTCAACTATGCAGCCATAAGTCGCGTAACAGCGAGCACGCGACACCACTCGTCCCCCACAGATTTATAATGGAGAGAATAAAATGCTTTATCGATCGTGGGGTTCCATACTGGCACCGCAATATGTTTGCAACAATATCTTTTTATATTAGGTCTCTAAGTTTTACTCGTCGAAATTATGAAGGTTGGCTCTCTTTAAGCACGCCGGGAAATTATGAAATTAACATGAATTAATGATGATTGTCTCTCCTTGTCTCGTTATCCACGTCTGTTTTTGGCTCAGGTAGGGGTTATAGACTGTCAATATGACGATCGTAATTGCCAAACGTATAGTTCGATTCACTACTATTTAAAAAAACATGTCTGGTTTTGATTAAATGTCTCAATAATCACATTTAATTTAAGAGGCGGTAAGATTTCATCTGAGGGGTTTTGTGTTTCCCGGGAATCTTTCTATCTATGTGCCAAGTTTCAACCATTTTTTTTGTGTCGTTGGTATTTAAGTAACAAACATTCACATTTATTATATTAGAAGGATTAATAAAATATTCTGATCGTAGTTGTTTTAGTAAAAAATGTGAAATTACAATCCCAAATATCGAGTACGTACTGTACTCGGTATTGTACAGATACAAATCTTTCTAAGATGTACCAACGTTTCAATAATTTAACAATGAAGACACAAACGCAAGCTAACTAAGTACAAATTATTACCTCAATCCAGCCAGTGTGACAATAGTGGCAGTAATCAAAGATAAGCAAGCAAAACCAAAAACAAAAACCCCACACCATTGAATCCTAAACGAATCTTCAGCACACATCCCACACAATCGGAGACAAAAACCCCGTCTATAGGGTGTTCCCTTAATAAAGAGCCTATTGTACTCCCCCCTGTATTTATTTCAGAGATAGATAATCTTTTATTATTCGTAGTCACAATTTATGGTCGGCCGTCGAATTTCATTTGTCATTTGATGGTCTTTGTAGTCGGCCTTTTGTATGCCACGACTCGATTCGATTCGATTTGCTGCAATCGATATTAGTGATGCGCGTTCCTATGCGATTGATATTTCTGTTTAGGGATTGAGACATTTTACAAATAACCATACTGTAATGGTTATGTTTTTTTTTGTTTACTTAAGTTTTAGAGTAGTAGTAGTAAATTGCAATATATTCCTACAGTATTGTTTGCTCTGGCAGGAGATTTTCTTATTTAACATGTGACAGAACCTATTTTTCTATGCACTCGGACGGTACATAACCATATTTTATACTCTTTTGTATTTGATATATATTTTTTTATTGTCATGATTTTATTCCTTTAATTAGACATCATTCGGCAGTGATTATTTTAGTACTGAACTTCAATGGGACCGCCTAACATATTTACAACCTATAATCCGATTTTTCGACTTATTCTAACCCTCAATTGGTCAAATAACCACAATAAAAGGCAGCTGTAAAAAATGGTAATTTCGCTTCGTTACGCATCCAACAGTTAATTTCTGCATATCGGTTTAATTTCAATTTTACGACTTAAAACACTTTATCGATAACCCCTTATTTACGATAAATCGATATACAGGCGGCGAGAGAAGTGATTCGAAATAATAAACTGTAGGTAAGAATATTGTTAAATCAAATATACCTCTCATATATCTTGAAAAAATACATCACTGCTACAAAGTTGAATGAACTTGCCTGAAATATAAACTCTTATTTGTATTTTTTGATAAATCTACATCTATACTAATATTATAAAGAGGAAAGATTTGTTTGTTTGTTTGTTTGTTTGTTTGTTTGTTTGTTTGTTTGTTTGTAATGAATAGGCTCCGAAACTACTGGACCGATTTCAAAAATTCTTTCAACTTTGGAAAGCTACATTATCCCCGAGTAACATAGGCTATATTATATTTAAAAAAAAATTAGGGATCCTTACTAAAACTCCAATAATGTAACATAAGGTGTAAAAAAATGACCTGAAAAATTCCTTACGTCGCGTGCGCTGCGAAAACTATTGATGATAGAACAAAATCATTTACTACGACTTTGCAGAACTCATCATTATCTACAAAAAGTGTCGGGACAGCATATGTCTAAATATTATAGTTATGTCACAGTAAGCAGTTTTTTATTCTAAAATATTAATTTATATATGCCGCCTCTTGAAAAGGCTCTTCATTTGTACCTTGGTATTAATCCTCATCAAAATAAATTACTTTATATTCAAGACGGCTTTAATACCTTTTTATAACTTTTTGAATTATTCAATTCGGACTTTTCATTCGGAAGATATCACGAGTTTAAAAATGCAAGTATTAGAAAAAAGTCGCGTGGTTGTCGCTCACCGCGCTCAGCTAGCCAGCATGCGATGTAGGCTCCATGTAAGCGTCACTGGGGTACGGGGGGGGAGTCAATGTAATCTATATATATAAAAGAAAGTCGTGTTAGTTACTCCACTTATAACTCAAGAACGGCTGAACCGATTTAGCTGAAAATTGGCAGGGAGGTAGTTTAGAGCCAGGAGAAGGACATAGGATAAGTAGGTAGGTAAGGTAGGTAGGTAAGGTAGGTAGGGGTAGGTAGGGTAGGTAGGTAAGGTAGGTAGGGGTAGGTAGAGGTAGGTAGGGTAGGTAGGGGTAGGTATTTAGGTAGGGGTAGGTAGTTAGGTAGGGGTAGGTAGTTAGTTAGGGGTAGGTAGTTAGGTAGGGGTAGGTAGATAGGTAGGGGTAGGTAGATAGGTAGGGGTAGGTAGAGGTAGGTAGGGTAGGTAGGTAAGGTAGGTAGGGGTAGGTAGTTAGGTAGGGGTAGGTAGATAGGTAGGGGTAGGTAGATAGGTAGGGGTAGGTAGGTAAGGTAGGTAGGGGTAGGTAGTTAGGTTAGGGGTAGGTAGTTAGGTAGGGGTAGGTAGTTAGGTAGGGTAGGTAGGTAAGGTAGGTAGGGGTAGGTAGGTAGGTCCCAGTTTTATTTTTGTTCTCAGGGCAGGACAACGTCTGCCGGGTCAGCTAGTATTTTATAATGATGTACATCTAAATAAAAAAGGCATTATTTCAAGCAACATAAATTTATGTTAGATTTTATAATTAATTCGAATGTTTTCAAAAGTCCAATTCATTTTTGAAATAACCTGTACGAGATTTTTAAACCATAAATGATTTTGCAATCTCCATCTTACAGCGGCATTATGATGTGTGCCGGTTCAATTTGCTCTCTTTTGATTTTACGATCCAATAGCGACTGGTATGATTACTTAACTGTTGTAAAACTTCATTACTTTTGTAAAATATCACTGTTTAAAACTATATGGATAACTTAATAAGAAAAAAGAAGAAAAATACAAAATTATAATTTTAATTTTTTATTCAAACATTTTCTTCGAGTTAGGCCAAGACTCCATCAAAGCGGAGAGGAGAGGAGATGTATTTTCATACTAATGACAGCTGGAGCGTGGTCAAGCGGTCTCAGCTCGGGCCTCGGACTGTCATTATGGACGCTTTGATGGAGTCTCGGCCTTAAGATTGTATTTTTTTTTGACCACGGTGAGATTATGGTCAAACACAGGCCTGTAAATAGTAAAAAAACAAAACAAACAAACTCACTTTCACATTTCTAATATTAGTTAGGATGGTATTCACCATAAATCGTAAATTACACGTTGTTTCACAAATTGTCAGTTCTTTCTCTCTCTATCCTTCTGTATGAGGTGAAACAAAAAACTTATAAGCGTTAAATTGAACGTTAGTGTCAAAGTTTGAATAACCATAAATAATAAAATCACAACCATATCTCATTTCTCACAACCATGATCCTTGGTAATTGTTAAAAACCAATTAAATTCCTACTTCTTTAAAAACTCATAAAATTCTAATCACAAATGCTTTACCACAGTAACCTCACAAGTCCATTGTTAATAGAAAATTTATTGTTCACTAAACCAATTTATGAAGTTAGAAATGATTTGCAGACTCTCGTAAAACTAGTCCGTAATTAGAGTAAGGCTTAACGTGAAGCCATTGTGGGTATTAAAGGCTTTGTGTATCGAAAACTAATTGCATGAAAGATTTTATTTGGACAGGCTTATTTTAGATACCTAGTCTAACAATGACAAGTGGACACAAAGCCTAAAACGGCTCTTAAGTATTGTCTGAAAAAGATGTCGCCAAGCACATCTCGGCTTTGAAAGATTGAAATGAAATGAAATATTATTTATTAAAATATCTACCTTCTTTCCACCATTCTTACCTCACAGACATTTATGATTATTGTCAGACTCTAATGCACGGTTCGGAAGGTAGCTCTTGCTGAGAAGAGCCTTCAATAAACTCAGATTTGAAAGTATAATAACATAACAATAAAAAAACATGTGAGAAATAAAATTTTAAACAAGGTACATAATGAAATAGAAGTTACAAACAGGGAAATAAAAAAAGGTTGGCAACACATGGCACTTCCTCTAATCTCCATAGTAAGTTGTCATTTACCATCAGATGACTGTCTACTTGTCGATCTTCGAACGTAAAAGCAATGGCTTTCTTTAAAAATATATATACATTAATGATCAATTCCTTCATAAGGTATCCGAAGATCTCATTCCAAACAATTTGAGTCTTACGTTATTTTCAACAGGAATGCATTCAGGAAATAGTTAAAATCATTACCAACATATTTATCAGAATTTTGTGAGGTGGGTGTATGTATTGGCAAAAGCTTTCAAGCTCTTTACAGCAAATGATTACGATGTACCTAAGCGGCTTTAGCAAACACAAAGCAATTGTGAACCTCAATCCATACATAAGCCAAATAACGGCTGCATTATCCGAATGCAGTTTATATTGACATTTCAATGCAATATGCCGCTTGAATTTTGTCCAAATGTCGGTTGGAAATTACTTGGAATATGAATATCAAAGGTACGCATTCAGGGTATTTGGTATCTTACTTTATTGGGACTGATTTTACTTAGATGGAAGTAATGCAAGTAAAGATGTAGATTTTGCTATTATAGTGATAATTTCACTGTGATATTTATGAATTACATTATTGCCTGAATGCGGACCTCTTGTAACATTTATTTTATAAATCATAATATATTTTGTAAAGTACTTTCAAGCTTTAGCCCTGGAAAATAGGGAAGCCTTAAAATTACTTCTATGGCGTGCTTTAAAAGAGCCTTCTAGTACTGGACGATTATAGATTGTGCTTTGATAAAGTTTGGACAATATCACGTTTATAGCTGGATTGAAGACTTTCAATATTTTTATTAACTTGTAGTGTTAGTTTAGCTCAAACAGTGTAAGTAAATTTTATCCACTTCTGTGTTCAATTGATCTGAGTTTGGTACACACTTGGACTTTCTAATTTTTTTATTTTTCTTTATACTACAAAGGTAGCAAGCAAGCATACGGCCCACCTGATGGTAAGTGGTTACCGTCGCCTATCGCCATTTGCAATACCAGATATTGCCAATGTGTTTCTGAACTTCGTGATGGTGTGCTTTGGCTCCTCATTGTTAATAAATAATCTTTAACTTGTACACATTCTGCTAAAATTATCTTGCGGTTAGTCAATGTAACTATGTTTAAATAAACATATCAAAGTAACTTTAGAATGTCATGATTTAAGCTAAAGCAATTAGCACATAACTTTGAATCCCACAAAACTAAAATAATAAGATCCCTCTGGAATTTGAAATCTAGAGCAACAGAAGCTTAATTATTTCAGATATTGTAAGACCAAACTAAGCGTATGGTATTAGGACGTATTAGGACGTAATCAACTGATCGATGCTCAAATATAGTAATTTCTAAGATCTACACAGCCTCCACTAATAACGATAAAGGCTCTACAGGTGATTTGGGCATGGCACAGTAGGTCGAAAAGGCATTGAAACCTTATTATAAGGTCATGAAATAAATATTTTGGAGTGGAATTCAAATTCCATAAAAATATCTACAAATTAGTTTAGCATTATAATACGCTTCAACATTAGTCTAATTGGCTATCTATTACATTACTCGAGTACTAAAATTTGTCGGACCTTTTGTCAGATTTCTTTTTATATAGACCGCGTGATGGTAAGCTGTTACAGCAGCCTATAAAATGGACACTAGCGACAATTAGATTTTTTTCTTGTTCTTGTCGTGCTTTGGTTCCTCATTGTTTAGGAAAACATAATGATGACACTTTCCGTAGAATTTGTGCAAAAAAAACAAGCACAATGTGGATTGGTTGGACTGCTCAGGTTTTTTAATTTTATTTCTCGATCTAGTGGGTTTTTTCCCTTAGCTAGTGATAAATCTATCAAAGTTAAGAGTCTAAAAATTTTACTCTAACCTTCAAGATTGTAAGCTGTTATGCCACCACTAAATGACCTTTAAACAACCAACGGCAAAAGCAATCCCCACATTAAAAAGTAAACAACAGAGAACACCTTTAAGTGGGCGAAAACAAAAGCTAATTATGTAAATGAAACGCAAAACAAATATAAAATACTTGTATTTCGCCACCCACACTGTGACCCCGTCTTTTGAGGTATTTTCCTTAAGGTGCTGTCACCTCACGAAGACTATTAAAATGGGGTTATTTAAATAATCATATCTCCTTTATTTTCAATCAAAAAATATGTTTAAGGCAGCTCAAAACATATTTGGATATACTTAGATAGATAATAAAAACTCCCTAAAAAGTCCTTGAAAAAAAAAATTATCATCATGACTTCAAATGATCATTAGACCTCATCTTAAACACGCCCCTCTTCAGTCATTCGCTTTCTATTTCTATCTTTAAATAATAACTACTATTTATCCTCTATTTTTTCCGTATTGTCTAATGATGCCTGATGTCGCATCATTAAAATAATATCGTCATCCATCTTTGTACTTAAACCCTTTCGACATTGAACTCAAACCTGACTCGTGAGCCTGTCCAATCTATAGATAGCTACATAGCATTTCATCAACTCTGAGCCTAATCTGCTGAGGCTACAAACTTGAAATTTGGAGGACAGATAGATAGATGGTTCACTTTATTCCTACACAAAAAAGAAAAGCTTATTATTACTAATTGTTGTGCAACGGGCGGTCTTATCGCCAAGAAGCGATCTCTTCCAGACAACCTTTATTCCTTGTGAAGTGTAGGCTGACTGAGAAAGGGTTTTTCAAAGATCTGTTCCTAAGGGAGTAAAGTAGAGAATCGCGTGTGTAGGTAATTGCGTGGCGGAGAGCTATTATTAAATGTCTTCTTAGACAGGTAGCCAACATCTAGGCCAACAGTGCCGCCCCATCTCGATCGCAACCCTGCTAAATACGAAGAGACCTTAACTCACAAACGCTCCACATGATTCACGGGTGTTTCTCTCTGGCTACAGAACACCGACCGCGTCCATATTTCATAATTTTATCGCTAATGTAAGCTGAGCCAGGTATGTCTGTGTTTTGTTCGTGCCCTCTTTTGCTTCCGTATTCGCATTGTGAGGACCATAGAGTTTTAATAGTATAGACTACTCGGTGTTGTTTATGGTTGATGTTCCATGTTTAAAAGGGTCAAGAAAGTCGTGGCTGTATCATCCTTTAAGGTGACAAGGCCACCTTGGACAGGGAAATGTAAATTGCTAAGTATTCAGTAGCTTCTATGTTATTAAATTATAATAATATGTATGATTTTAGTAGTTGCATTCCCGTCTTGATTGTGACAAAATTAATTTGTAATTGCTGTATTCTAAGCGTCTTTATTACTCCTTTAGCTACAATACTAAGGCAAGTATTTATCTCTTTTATAAGCTCAAGCTCCTCTAGGATTTTACAGTATTGTCTCAATACGTAAACCTATTGTAAGCGCAATTTCACGAAGCGTCTATCTATACCCGTCATGGTCTATGTGTAGACTTTCCACTCGACTGCTCAGCGACTATAAGCTTCCACAGTAGGGTCGGCACAGCAGGTTGAATGTTGCTTCTCACATAAATTCTACCTTTCCACACATGTACACTTATGATTTACTGTACTACAAGAACAAAATCATATTTCCTTTGTTTTGTTAAGTTCTTGTAAGTACCTACCTATAGTGAATGTGGATTTTATATTTTGGTCTTCTTTATTTTTTATTGAAATGAATTTGATATTTTCATTGATGGATAAATGAAGAAGAGGGAGACGAAAATGGATGATTTGCTTTTTTTATGTCAGAAAGTTGACAAGCACGCAGGCGGTCCACCTGATGGTAAGTGATTACCGTCGCCTATCGCCATTTCTGACTGGTTGCTATGGTTTCCTCACGATGTTTTCCTTCACCGAAATTGACTTATGAGAAAAATAACATGCGATAAAAATAAGATACTTATTACATATCAATAAAGACTTATTTGATCTTTCGGCCCCCTATTTACCCTTAGGGGTTAAATTTTCAAAAAACATTTCTAAATCTCAGCCGGTGGTTTGAGCTGTGTATCGATAGCCGGTAATCTTAACACTTACAATAAACAATAAATTGTTGAACAATTATAAAATTACGAAAGTCATTAGGAGTAATTCAAATACAATGGGTGGTCCATGCATCATCGCATAACACATATTGTTGCTCATTGCGAAATATAACTCCATAACGATTCCATGTATGGATTGAGTCAGCTTGGAGTACTGTGAGATATATTTGAGAATGTGGTACCTTCCTACTCTTTAGTTGTGCAATGGAGCTTTGTGGTATTCGTGCAAGATTTTTTCAAACCGACTTCATAAAGGAGGAGGTTAACGATTCGTCGGAATCTTTTTTATAAGTGTGTTCCCTGATTACTCCCGAGACGCTTGGACCGATTTGGATTTAAAACTGTCATAGTTATTTTATGATTTTTAGTACCTTTGAAGGCGGTTCAATTTTCAAAAAAGTTTTTTTTGGGCTTTCAATAGTAAGTGATCTAATGCTCGTGGTATAATTATTACAAGCAAGAATAAAATAGGCATCCTTTTGATATTTAAAAGAAGTAGCCACGGACTAAGATAATTCGTTCCTCCGTGGATGTAGCTGATTTGATATGTCAGTGAAATACCCTTTATGAAGTGCGTGTACAATTCTTATGCGTGGATAATCTTAAGGAGAAGATCGGTAAGTCTATTTTTGTATGAAACTGAGCTCTCCTAAATTTATCTTAAGATATCCACTTTATGGCCGTTTTCGTGTTTTTCCAATGTATTTCCAAAATTAAATTAAGATGTAGTAAACGAATTTTATGTTTTTGCGTTTTTTATATTCCGAGTACTTAAATAATTGAATATTATCTGTTAACGTGCTATGAGATAAATAATTTATAAAATGTAATCCGAATTTAATAATGATTTCAAAATGAAACTTATTTTCAATGCAACATAATCCTTATTATAGACAAAAAGGATTTTCGGAACAATAAATGGCGGGAATTTCGTTCAATAATGCAAACAGTATTATGATTACAATTCATTATTTTGCAGTTTGGACGAACAGTAAGGGTTAGTTTACACTGTAGCGAATTCGGTTTTATCGAAATATATAGATGGTTATCTGTATCCATAAATTAATAGGTTGGCATAATATTGAATATGGCTTTACACCCCTCAATTTGAAAATCTGTTACCAAGCACCTACCGGTGAGCTCCAGTTTGAGAGCCAATTCCCTTCGAAGACGTCGTCATCAGCCACATCATCACCATGGTGAGATTGTGGTCAAACACAGGCCAATAGGTACATAGTAAAAAAAATACCTATAATTTTCAAAATGTTGTTACGTTATGACTAAAATAAATAAATATTTCGTTAACTTCAGCGATTTAAATGTGAAATAGATATTATTATTTCGTTTCATAGAATAATGTTTCTATAATCGTTATTATATTTCAAGAATATTTAGTTTATAGTGTGGAACAATTTGTGGTGACGTCTTCGTTATACTCACAAAATACACAAAATTATTTGACAGAAACTATCGACATCGATAAAATAGTAACGTGGTTGTGGTTCCGTGTGTTCTACGCCTAAAATATTACAAACACCGATAGCTACATTCTGTGATTATTAATTAAATTTCGTGCATTGTTGTGTGGTATTTCCAATGTGTGGCGATTTACTTGCAAATTAATTTGGTATCAGCGTCGATGTAACACGTCACCGTACAATACAACCCTAGCCTGTCTTTCGTATAGGGTTGTCAATGTCTGCGGTATTGGAATTCCTTTGGTGTCTATCAAAATATTTGTCAGTAGTTTATTAGACTACACGTCGGTTTTGTTAACTAAATTTGTTCATTAAAATTATTGAGTTAAATAACTACAGATAATATTTGCACTTATGTATAAACCGCGTATTTACGTTGTTCAGTTAAATGTGTTTATTTTATTGATATACTAGCTTTTTCCCTCGCGATTTTATTTGCATTCCTTAGGACAAATATCCTTTATATTGATCTTTTGCACAATTCTTTTGCGCAATTTTACTTCTGATTGGAATTTCGACAAATCACTTTTACATCATTTAAAATGAAGTTTCTAGGCTTGTAATGGGGAGTTTATGCCGATAAATAAATTTCCAATAAATTATTTATCAACATTCTACAACAAACTTTAAAAATTATAGTAGCAACCCTGACGTTAAGCGGACGCGTCCCAAGGGCTGGCAACTTCGACAATTTAGCCGAACAACTTCGACCAGTGTCCATCGCCGTCGCATAACGTATTTACTGCGACGAAATATTAATCTACTCCGTAACGAACCGGCTCGGGCGATAGTTTGCCGGACATCTGTCATAGAGTAAAATGAGAAATTTCAGACACGACAGCTCACTGATGGCTATGTTAACAGGTTTCGCTGTTATTACTTTGTTAAGTGAATTCATTAATCATTTGTGACACTATCTCATAGTTTTAGTTATAATTTATTTTCAGTAAACATTCTGTGAGAACATTTTTGGTAGGTACAACCCTTAGGTTTATTTTCCGTGACTTTTAGGGTTGACACATTACAAAACTTTTATACAATCATAATATTAATTTGGTGTAATCAACGGTAATAAAAAAATATCTTAATTTTACTAATCTATGCGTTCCTGCGTTAATAAACCTGGACGGAGTAACTAGTATCCAAGGTAAAAGTTAGTTTATGGTTAGTAGTTTAATAACTGCATGGTTCATCAGCACCGTGCTGTGAGTTATTGTTACCATTTACATTTTACGGTTTTACGGTAAATAAACTCGTTATAACGTTATTGGTTATTGTGGTATTATATTAAGAAGATTGCCTCACACGAATTCACCATAGTAGCTATTGCCAATCGCCTGTCATTCTGTATGAAGATATCAACAGTGACAATAGGGTTCAATTTCACTTGAGCCAGTGCTAATTCTACTCACACAATTACGTATAACATTTTTATGCTTCGATTTCGGTTAGTGAGGCTCCATCCAAATTTGTTTACGTCCTTTTTTACGTTTTGTTAATACACTAAATATAATAACTAGTGAGATTAATAACCCTTCCTTTCTGTTCAAGTCGGATAACAATCGTTGCAATCCTCTCACATTTCTCTAGATAATTAATGACCTATTTTTTTAAATCTTGCTTTAGGCTAAGGACTTGTTCAGAACCAAGTTTTTTACCTGATCGATGGATCCACTTACAGCACTCCATATTTTCTAACAACAGTTTAAAGTACAGTATGATAGTTCCATCGTCTTTCCCAAATACAATAATAATGTTTTTAGGTCAAACAAGCGAAATGCTGGGAAGCGACTATAACCCAATAGTCATAATTCACTAAGTTACTGCCACACTGCCACTGTAATAATTTCTAAGTAAGTGCCTATTCAGATGGAACAAGGATTATCATATCATATTCTATCACTGGAAGTGGAATTTAATAAATAGTACCTGGTTGACCGAGCTTGGCTCGTTTTTTTTAAACAGCCTTTTCTAAAAATGAGTAAGAATATAGATCGTTTTTTCTCCTCTGAAACCCTCTGCATACTAAATTTCATGACAATTGTTGGAGCCGTTTCCGAGTTTCAGATTATATATATACAAGAATTGCTCGTTTAAAGTTATTAGATAGATATTTGTGTATCGAAATTATTACCTCTAATTTAAGTACATGTATCAAAATATGGGGCTTTAGCACGAACTAGGTACTCTACTTCGTAGGCTTTAGTCATTATGTCCCACATCGAATGACCTGCAGCACATCCTACCTGCAGTGTACCGACTGATTTTTCATAAAGTGACGCAATATTAAAATGCCTGTCTACGTTCTCTTTTCAAATTAAAAATGTTTTTATGTAAAATATTTGTCAGACAAATAATATTGTTTTCTGTTTTCAAATTAACTGAAAAAAATTCAAGTGCATGTAGATCATGCATACCGTAGGTACTTCAGGTTACGTTAAATTATATAATCAAACTATTAATTACTAATTAGAAGTCTCACGTAAGACGTGATAATATTCCTTGTAACTTCAGTCCTTAGTTTTATTTTAAGCTATTTATTTCTAATTTTTCAGAATTTATAGTTTAGCTATAGGCGAGATAATTACGTAAGTAACTCATGTAAAATTATTTATGTCTCGTAAAAAGTTCCTACAGAACCCTAAAAAAGGTGTTTTTTATTCTTAGAAGTTCCAGCGTACTTACCTCCGCGCGGAAAGTTATCTCAAGTTATTGTTCTAGTTGTTTTGCTTCGTCAAGCCAATCTAAGTTATGTTGACAACAATTATAAGTTGTACAGCCCTCTGCCGTTGTATTTTAATGCTTGTACACGTGTTCGTAAGTCTTAAAACAAGATCTAGTTTTACAAGTGTAATCCTAGTATTTGTGTGCGGAATTGCGTCGTATTTTAAGACATCGTGTCAGATTTGTCAGTTTAGGAATTGTTTTAATTGTATTAAGTGTGTCTTTGTGGCTTTGTTTATTAGTTTTAGATGGTTTTAATACTATAGTGTATGTGTTAGGCTAAAAGGCGAAGTGCGGCTACACCAATTATACCAATAGGTGTAGCCAGCTAAAACTAGGATATAGGACTATAATGGACTCCATACAACCGGCGATGATAGCTCAGTGGTAGTGACGTCGGATACCGAGACGAAGGTCCTGGGTTCGAATCCTACAATGAGCTTGAGCTTTCGGTGAAGGAAAACATCGTGAGGAAACCATAGCACGGGTTGACCTATGCTAGTACTGTGTTCGCACATGCAGCTCCTGCACGGATCCATAGCCTTCAGGTAATTCAAAACCGTTTCATGCGCAAAGCCACGGGCGCTCCGTGGTACATGCGTAATGAAAATCTCCACATTGATTTAGGTCTCCCCACGTTAAAACAATTTATAAAACGCGCCTCACGCAGATTTTTCAATACCGCCGTTAATCACCGCAACCCTCTTATAGTGAAAGCCGCAACGTACACGCCCTCCCGTATACTCCGTATCCTTAGACCAAGGCAAGCCCTCAGCGAGCCGGATGACCCCATAACATTAGCTCAGATCGAAGCTGACGAAGTCCGTAAAAGTACACAACACACTACACAAAACCGATTACGCTACCGTCCTCGACGGCGAGGACCGCCGCGACGTCCCAGTCAGTCTCGTCCCGTTCAAGCGGCCCGAGCTGCCATTAGTAATCCGACCGCCCCCAATTAGTCGTAACTCGTACAAAGTCCTCCCCTTCCCCCGGTAACGCCCTGAGCCGAGGTTCGTACCCCACTCGGCGGTGCCCTCAGGCGTGGTTACCTAAATGTTACCCGGCTGAGAGCTCTCTGCGCTCGCCGATTGTCCGGTAAGGTTGGAGCAGCCATCAAAGGCTACCAACTTTAGTCCTTTCAAAAAAAAAAAAAAAAAACCATAGCACGGTGGTAGGGTACTTTGTAGTACCCGCCTGGCTGGCTACCACCCTCAAGATGAAAATCTGTCGCCAAGCACCTTTCGGTGTGTTCCGACAGCTGCACTTGAGAGCCAGTTCCCTTCTAGGCTTTGTGTGCTTACCATCATCGGCCACATCATCACTGACCACGGTGAGATTGTGGTTAAACACAGGCCTATATATAGTAAAAAAAAAAAAAAAAAAAACCGGACTGATTTAAATACCTACACTGTGACACACGCACACAATGGGATGAGCTCATTGGTCAATATTCGTTGTAATATTACTAGAGTAGAGTACTGTTATGCCACGTGATCAGTGGTACATTCGCGGCGGGGTGTCCGTGTACCTTCTTTACGTAGTAATAGTTAGTATTCTTTGGTTATGTATGATATTATAACGTAGCAGTTCGTTCACTAACCTATACTTACATACCACTTAAGATGAGAGCCTCCAAATGTATATAAAATTTTATGAAGTTAAAATTAACATAAGATTCCACGGGAACGCGAGTGAAATCTGCGCAAATATGATAGTCGGTAAAAATGGACATGTTATTTCGTTGGCAGAAATAATCTAATCGATTGAAACCACAAACGCTTTTGAAAGCGTGTGCAGACCCATATTAACATTTTATTATCGCAAAGGAAACAAAACGTCCAACAAACTGCCAAGTGGTACGAAACAACAAACGATCCTGGACACAATTTGAAACTAAAGAAATCACATTCCTGCACCATTGTCACCTGCGACCGTGGCCAAAAGCGCATTCCACCATTTCCACCCAAACTGCCCGACCAGAGTAATTCCTACGAGAGGTTTTATTCCATTTGTAACCTCCGTTCGCAAGTTTCCTCTCAGACAGAAACGAATAGACGTTCAGCTGTAAAAAGTAAATGAAATTGCATCTTCGTGTAAAATTTTTACGATGTAATTCCGTTAACAACAGTTTTAACTTGGATTTGCGTAAAAAAAGTTATATTTGGGACAATGTTAATGAATGATATAACTTTTGTCCAACTATTTTATTATTATGCTGATACTCAGCAGAAAAGTTATTTATGAATCGTAAAAACTCAGTTTTTCTTCTATATGCAGTAAAATGTAACGTTTTTGCCCACTATTTTTCAGTAAATAATTAAATTAATTAAACAGACAAATCATTTAAATTCCACACAGACTAAAATTTCTCGAAAACTCCAGACTGCAACTCAACTTAATACTAGAAATATCTTTGCCTTCGTAGTATTTGTGGAGAAACTTTAACTAGAGACGGACATATAATTCCGACGAGTCAGACAAAGACAACAGATGTCTGGAATAGAACAAGTTGGCAAAATTTACGGACAAACGGTCAGTTTTTTGGCCAACTAATGTAATACTTCGCCACACTGGGTGTGTAAAATTCATGTAATTTAAAACTTTGCTTGAAATTAGTGGCAGTTTTTGCCACCGTGTGATTAATGCCACCTTTATACGAAGAGGGGGGGAGCGGGGTACAGGGTGAAACTTTTCCTATTACATGGAATGGGTGTTTAAATTTCTCAATACTTGAAGGTGGTATAGTCAAGTATAATGTGTGCTTGATATTTTGACAGTGCCTTTGAATTCAACTTTGATATTTGAAAGTTGGGCTGTTAGTATAACCTTGTTAATAATAGTAATTAGTAGTAAAGAATTAATCTATTGTACAAATGATAATTCTGCTTATATTGTTTTGATATTTCTGGATGTAGATATTTATTTTTCTTTGTTAGGATATTTTAATAAATTTTATATTAACTAATCAAAATATCTTATTCTATGAATAGCTTATCTGTTTGATCATAATAATTTATGAGATGATAAAAAATATTTTTACTAATTAAAGTATTGTCATGTCAGATTTCTTTTTTTTATATTAGCGGCCTCGGCAAACTATTAACCTTGTTAATAATATTTATAAACCTGCTTTAATCAAAGTTAATTTTAGAACTGAAGTGACCTGATGACTAGCCCTTTACTTTTCTTCTATTCAGGCCTTCTATCCGTCATACTAGCATTCATCCTGTTTTACTTACATCATCATAACATCTCTTTCGGACTTCTCCTATATTTATAAGTACTTTCATATGCACAACTACTTTAATCACATGACTTTCATCCCTTCTCATAACATGTCCTTTAACACAAACAATTCCTTCTTAATTATTAACCAATAGAATTGCACAAAATGTACATCTCGTCAGTTTGCTGCAATTTTATTGGTTTAAATTTGACAAAGATGATCGAACTTTTATAATTTCTATAAACTTTTTACAAACATGTTATAAGACTACTTACTCAGGTACTAAGGATGCTCTCAAGAGAACTAGACTGAGATAAAACTGTCTTGTCCAGTTTTATCTCTAAGCAAAGAAACTAGAAGCATTTAGGGCTATTTATCAAGCTGGCAGACACACTAAAAATAAAAGCTGGGAAGAATTATGAATGCCTTGGACTGACGATTCCTTTTTGTTAAGAATTCTTCAAGTATTTTAGATACATTTTCTAACAATTTCCTTTGTTATATACAAATACATAATAACTAGAAAACAAAAAAAAAAACTTTTTCTTGTTTATTAAATATAGTGCTAGTACTCAAAAACCTTTCCGTGAAAGATTCATTAGAATTAGATAATCAGTTTCAGAGATAAACCCATTATAGCAGGTATTAGAAACGCATTCTCTTCAGCTACACTTTAGTAACAGATTATCTTTTAAACCTCTTTATATACTAATACGATTCCTCTCAAAATAAGCAGAGCTTATACTAAAGAAACCAGATAACTGATATACCTAAGATACATACTTATATATGTATAGATAAATTAAAGCTTAATTTCCTTACCTAACTAATGATAATCCAGTTGTTTTTATTTTTCATAAGATCTTCTTCAGAAATAGATTTAATGCCGTATAATCTCTTTAACAGATTATAAGCTATTTTCAATAACTATAAACTGTATTATAATAATAGCTTACAGTTTCCTATAAGCAAGGCTTTCGTCCTAATCTCAGTTCTAATTACTAACATAATTTGTTGACTAAACTAACTTCGGACCACTTAGGAAATTAGTTTAGTTTTAGCTAAGTCACATAATGTTAAGTTTATAAATGCGGAGTGACCCAGCTCTGTATGTGGGTTGGTAGTCGTTTTATTATAGTTTTAGTCTTTTCTGAATGTTGAACATGTCTGTACGTCTAACTTTATAATATTTATGCAACCCTATTTACCTAAGTGTTGTTATATTTCTGATATGACCCGTTAGCTGCACTTGAGAGTCAGTTTCTGTCTTCGATAAATTTGATTACCATTTCGCTGGATATATCTAGGATAAGCTATTCCTATGATAATTCTAAATAAAAACTGTTCCAATTTCAAAACAATCTCAAAACAAAACGGCCAGATATCGCTTAATTGGCCAGTGAAAACTTACATGTAACAAAAAACACAAAATTTCTAAAATTGAATCCACTTTTTGTAGACCTAATGTCCTCAATTCGGAAACAAACTAAGAATTTAAAATATACTTAATACATTTACGATTTTTTTTAAATTCCGTAATTTCCGTATCACCCCTTTTTTAGCGCTATGAAAAATTCTATAATCAGTAAGGTTAATGGTTATATAACGGAACACACGACGTGTTATAAGTTTATACAAGGTAGGTACCTACTAGTGCGGGTGCTAAGTGCGGTCGGTGGAAACACCTGGGACTAGGTCATTACATAACATTGCTATGTTAGGAAACTGGGATACATTGTTCTTGATGTTTATTCGAAAATTTAAATTTGGATTGTGATAGATTATTTATATCAGAATTCGGAAATAATAGAGATGGTATCTTATTGAAGACTAGCTGTCCCCCGCGGTTTCACCCACGTTCTCGGAATAAAAAGTATATTTAGTCAAAATGTATGAAAAGTTCCATTTTTCGTGACTTTAGGGCCAACCCTATGATGAGTACTATAATCCCTGAATATTTTGACGGTGATTAAAAAATCACCTGTATAATTATAGTTAAAAAATTACATAACGCAACCACCTACTATCATTTCGTATACATACATTCTACATTCATTCTCGTTTCAATAACTCTGTTAAAAACAAATTGTACGTAATGACGTCACGGCCATTGACGGTCCCACTGAAATTTCAGTTGAAATTTTCACACCTGCACTCTATAAAACACGAGCGAAATTGGTGTCGTATAAAGACCGCATAAGAGGGATAATTGCTAATTAAATATTCTTATTTCTGTCCCCGAGTCCCGGCTAAGTGAGGACGAGTCCCGATATAAACATGACGTCATATAGACGTGCTATAATTTACATAATTACGACCACCTTGCCGCTATTAGAGCTAAGTGCAGGTTATGGCGCGAGATAATAAAATATGGTGGCTTTTTTTAAATTAAGCGAGTCATGTGTAGGTACTAAAAGTCCTTTGGGTTCTAGTTTGTTTTATAGTAACATAATCTGGAGCTTCTATATCACAATTGAAAATGTAATGTTTTTTTTTAATTTACATTAGGTAATGATCACTAACCTGTGCGTGCGACTCCGCCCAGGTTATATTTGTCTCGATTTGTTACACTAAATCGTTCTCTACGCAGCTTCCTTTAGTCATAATATAATGATACATACTTACTCTAAAAGTTTCCGATGTAACAGCGCATTAAAATTACATATTTTTTCTCTAGTTATAAGCACACTAACTGACGAACAGACAGATGTACGCGATCTCAATCGTCCATCGACATTGATGACGTCACTGCCCAAAGCTAACAATATACGTAGATCCTATTATAACTGACTTTGTTCGTTCTCTTTTCACGCCGAAATCGCTAAAACTATCACGATGAAATTAAGCACACAGATAGCCTATGATATAGAGAAGGTAATAGGCCACTTTTTATCCCGGGACCGCGAGTGAAACCGCGGGAACAGCTAGTAGATAATAATGATAAAAACGGCTTAGTCACTAAACTAAAGATGATTGGAAGCCAATTTACATACCTACATTTAGAAGTCATTCATATTTGTTAATAATGACACGTAATGATTATTAAAATAATTCGTTATTCATCATTATAAATCCCTTTCTAATTGCAACGAATCATTTTAAGAATGTTAAGGCAACGATATCCGAGAAACGATGATTCTAGATTACGTTTTTCTCTTTTCCCCTTGTTGAAATTTTCTCTTATTTGGACCATCCAAATAACTTGAAAATATTAACATACATTCTGAAATCTAATAGAAAGGGAAGAGACTTTTTTTAAATAACATAAAACCGTATTTTTTTACTAAATTGCCCCTCTTTTGTCTCGCTTGTCTCCGTCAGTTTAGTAAGGGATAGAGTCAATTGCGGAGAGCCTCTGTTTTTAATTTTATTCGATTATTCGAATTATACACTACATATTTGGGAAAAGTAAATTTTAGAATATTTTGTTTATTAAAAATACTAGTTTTTTGTACTGATTATGGTACTGGCGACAGGCCAATTGGCGTATTTGGCTAATCCTATCATTTGTGTGAACATGTCTGTTTGTTCAGAGTCTCTATTTAAAAGTAGGTATTACAAAATTAATAGTAATATGTAGTAGGGTTATCTGGTTTCCATAGTACACGCTCTGCATAGTTTCGGATCAGATAACATAACAGTGTGAAGAATGTCCTAGAATTTAATTATGTCGTAGTAATAGGAATAGGGCCTCATAAGAAGGCTCAAGGTCACCCAAAGAGCAATGGAGAGGGCTATGCTCGGAGTTTCCCTGCGGGATCGGATCAGAAATGATGAGATCCGCAGGCGAACCAAAGTTACCGACATATCCCAAAGAATTGCCAAACTTAAGTGGCAGTGGGCGGGGCACATCGCTCGTAGAACCGACGGCCGCTGGGGCAGAAAGGTTCTCGAGTGGCGATCACGAACCGGAAGACGCAGCGTGGGCAGGCCCCCCACAAGGTGGACCGACGATCTTGTTAGGGTCGCGGGAAACCGCTGGATGCGGGTAGCGCAAGACCGGCCATCGTGGAGATCCTTGGGGGAGGCCTTTGTCCAGCAGTGGACGTCTTTCGGCTGATATGATGATGATGATGATGAATAGGAAATAAGTACTAAGCCTGTAAATATGATGTTCTTGGTGAACTAGTGATTTCTTTTTCATTTCAATAAAATATTTCTCTTATTATTAAGAGATATTGTAAAAAACTAGAGTTATTTGAAATCCGACAGCTGCCTAGGCAGGCAAATGTAAAATATTTTCTTTAGATGTCAATTGATCTATTATATTGTAAAGTAGAAGACGTTTTGTATGTCTGAGGTGGAATTATTTATTTCTATTTGAGAATTTATTTGTTTTCATATTTTTTTAATGTATCATCGTCAAATTATGTTTCAAATATTCAATTTATATAATATTCACGTTTATTATATGAATATTCAGTAAATATTCAAATTATTTGTGACATCATGTAAATTGTAATATTAAATTTTGAAACCACGTTTTTTATTTCAATAAACCTCTCCTTAACAGGTATCAATAACAAATAATGCAACGTAACGGGGTATTGTATGGTGAATCAGACATACATACAAAATCGATACTTTATTAATTTTAGTTTTATTCTCTACGTACAAAGGCTTTTATTCGTTTTTAAGTATTACAAATTTTGATTGTTAGTTGTTGTTTTTACGGTGTAGATTTGCTGGAATTTTTGTCATAATTATCATGAAAAATAGAATCTGTATTATATATATACCTACTACCTGTTTCCCGCGGTTTCATCCGCGTCCTTAGAATAAAAATAGTTTCATAGCACTTAGAGGATAATGTAGCTTCTAACTAACTTCGGTTCGGAGATTACCTGCTACATTCGAACATACAAACATAAATTAAATCTTATGGAAACTTAATTCCCGATAGTCTGAAATCATTGCATAATTAAATTACATATAAGTCATTAGATAATAATTAAATTATTCAATAGCCCTCCGGGGCAAACAGTCATCAATCTTGCATGACGTCAGCGGTACAGTCAACCGAATCATCTTCCGTCCTATTATTGCCGAACATTGCCGAACGTCGCCGAACAAGGTTTCGCATGGCATGCTAATTTGAATGCTTTGCGGATGTAGAAACACATAAATCTCGTATGTACCTATTTCGTGTAGACGAGTATTTATGAAGTGCTGACATTTTTAATTAATCTTCTTTCGACAAAATTCATTGCTTTGTTTTTTAACTAACTAAGTTTTTTCCAAATTCAATGTTTAGCCTATTTCAAGATCCAAGTTAGCCTGAACTGTAAGATTGTATGTCAATAAATGACAAAAAAATGTAAAAAGTAATATTCGACAGAAAAACAATTGAATTTATGCCAAGTTACTAGGCCACCTGTCTTTTGAGTTTTTTAGTTTGTTTTGCCTTCATAATAAAACTTCACGTATAGATACTAATTTTAGTTAGTATTAACACCATAAAAACAAAGTCACTTCACTTTAAAACATGATTTATTTAAATCACATAGTACACAAACCCTACTCGACGTCAGCGTATTCCGGTATTATCCCCCCCTCCCCCCATTACCGATTACGTTCAGGAACCGTGTACCGATGATGGATAGCCGGAACTTACCGGTACTCCAACATTACTGTCTATTGCGAGCACCTACAGGATGTTGCCTTTGTTTGTACGAGTTTAAAATATGACCCTGTATTGGAGAAAATGTATTTAGTTTTGATATCGATAATGTCGCTACAGAGCTAATGTGCTTTGTAAGTTTATTGAACACTAGCTGTTCCGCGCGGTTTCACTCGCGTTCCCGGGATAAAAAGTAGCTTATAACCTTCGGGAATAATGTAGCTTCCTATTAGTCGACGGGCCAGTTGGCGCAGTTGGTTAAGACACCACGTATTGCGCCGCAGGTCGTGGGTTCGATTCCCATCCAGGACAAGCATTTGTGTGCATGAACATGTCTGTTTGTCCTGAGTCTGGGTGTATCTATATAAGTATGTATTTACAAAAAAAAAGTAGTATATGTAGTATATCAGTTATCTGGTTTCCATAGTACAAGCTCTGCTTAGTTTGGGATCAGATAACCGTGTGTGTAGAAATGTCCCAGGATATTTATTAGTGAAATAATTTTTCAAATCGGTTCAGTAGTTTCGGAGCCTATTCAATGCAAACAAACAAACAATCAAATCTTATAATATTAGTAAGTATAGATAAAATAAGTAGCCATTTTGTTTTTTATTATTAATAGGTTGTGTTTTTTAGCCACCGCTGTCCATCCGTTCGTCTATCAGCGGACTGTATCTCATGAACCGTAATAGGTAGACACCTGAAATTTTCACTGAATGTGTGTTTCCGCTATGATAACAAATAATGAAAATAAAATAATTTACGATGGTACGGAACCCTTCTTGTGACTCGTAATTGGCCTATTTTCTTATTCTCTTCTTCTTCTTAATCGCCTAAGAGCAGTCGTGGTTACTACTGGAGCTTTGTAGCGTTTCACAAGTCTGCGCCTGATTATTTACTATGTAAAAGTTTAGAAGGAACTAGTTAAGTACAGTTACCGGTATCCACCGGTCGAACACATTTTAAATTTAAGGGTGTTAGCCAGATGACGATGACTACAAATCCTACCACCACTACACTACTATAGTATTCATGATGTTTCTCTCCACCAAAAGCTTTTGAAGAATTCGAAACCACGACTTTCGCCACGGCATCAAACGTCAATTGAGGAATAACAACAAAAAAAATCTAATTAGTCCGTCAGTTAGATTATCAAAAAATATTGGATACGTATTTTTTATTTTGATCCGAAAACAAAAAATAACGAAGATACAGTGCGTTAAAATTTTCCGGTCTGCAAAAAGTGTACTAAAAAGTAGTTGTACGATGACGTCACAAGCCCCAATGCTGCACTTTGATGGGACGTAGGTATCTTTGTAATTTCTTATTGATTTGATAAAATAAAAAATACGTATCCAATATTTTTTGATAATCTAATTGACGGACTAATTAGATTTTCTTGTTGTTATTCCTCATTGACCACATGGTATGTAGTGATGTCGATATCACTGAACGGTATCGATAAATTATGATCTCATTTTCTATATTGTCACACTATTTTATTGCTGTGACATGCTTGATATAGATTGTAATTCGAATCTTACGGCTTCCATTTTTAAAACTTCCGACGAATTAACCACAAAAAGCCGTTACACCAATCAAAACCAGTAATCCCTCCACAAACTTCAGTAACCATGGTGTAATCCATGCCGAAGCCTAATACTTTGGTATTCAAACCGCAAAGTTTCCCTCACGTCATGATCCTCTTACAACTCCCACTGAGTTACACCACACGGCGTTTACTTAAACTTTAGTTTAAGTTTGATTCTGGTAAGTTAACGTTTGTGGCTTTATGCAACGATGGACCACGTAGCACGTAGGTGTGGAACGGGTGCGCAGGTGGCCGCCATTGTACGATAGAGCTACAAGGCTACAATTTGACAGTCTTGGTACCTTCTCGGAACTTTGTAATTGAACTTGGTTCTGTCCCACTATTGTACTCATAACCTATTTCTATGCAAAAAACACATCGATCCGTTACTTCGTTGTTGCGTGTTTAACTTACACACGTGAAATTTAGTAAAAATAAACCCAAAACCAATTTTGAAATAAGTAATTAGGACCGAAAAGTATTTGTTTCTATGAAATCCGTGATATCTACAACAATTCAACGCAGTCAATAAAATATCATCAAACCAATCTATAAGCTTCCTTAATAATTAGGCTTTCAAATGCAAAAAGATTTTTCCAAATCCGACTGGTAGATCCAGAGAGATTAGCGCGTTCAAACAAACAAACTCTTCAGCTTTATTATTAGTGCAGATATAGAAGATAGTACCTACAGTTTATTTTTAAACCAATAACATCGTATTGCAACATTTGAATTTTGAATAATATAATGAGTGGAAACGCGTCACAAAAGTGTAGGTACAACATTTTCACTACGACAAAATACGTAGCTACTACTCGTAGTAGGTACACTTTAGACTGATGAGTCAGTCAGACAGACAATCATTTATTTAAATATAGGCATAAGTCATTAATCTTTGCGTCCACTTTTTTACTTTCCTACTCAATTCGAACCCTTTCATTCTGATTATACTAATAGAAATACCTATAGCCTATCAAGTTATCGATGGACTTAATCTACACAATCATAGCTAACGCCATTAATCGCGTATAATTTTAGTATTGTATTGCTTTAGCTTTAGCCCGGCTTTGGGCGTGGTAAAAAGGTACAATATGTTGCACCTTTTATGTAAAAACTAGCTGACCCGGCAGACGTTGTCCTGCCCTGAGAACCTACCTACCTCTACCTACCCCTACCCACTCCTACCTACCCCTACCTCCCCCTACCTACCCCTACCTGCCCCTACCTACTCCTACCTACCTCTACCTGCCCCTATCTACGTTACCTACCTACCCCTACCTACCCCGACCTACCTCGACCTACCCCTACCTATCCTATGTCCTTCTCCTGGTTCTAAGCTACCTCCCCACCAATTTTCAGTCAAATCAGTTCAGCCGTTCTTGAGTTATAAATGGTGTAACTAACACGACTTTCTTTTATGTATATAATATAGAATAACGGTTGTAGACTTTCTGCATTATTTGTGAGTGTGTTTAGAAAGAGACTCGTCGTGGAAATGGAGGGCGCTGCTGTACTTATTTACCTTTTTTTGTTTAGCGGGCAATACAATAACGCGTCTGTTCCGTTTTGATTTGACAACTGTAACTGTTTCATTAGTCTATTATTTAAAATGCCGACAGAAAGAAACTAGCTCCTAATTATGGTTGTAATATAAAATTGGAACTTCAGTTCACAATTTCGCCACGATGGCTCACTTTGTGAACATACTATACCATTTGTGTACTGTAAAAGTGAACGCAGATGTTTTGTGGGTCTTAATTTTTGTGATGAAATAAATTTTGTTTTATTTTTTCAGGTACTTATTTGGAGTGTAAAATACTTATGTGGCGTGTGAAACTATAATGTAAGTTCTACTTGATAAAAAAACTTTTTGTTTTTATTGCTCGCAAGTGTAATGCGATCGCCATTATTGTCTATTGTCTCAATTCCAGTGTCCCCAAAAAATTCAATTTCCTTAAATATAATATCGAAACTCATAACGGGCGAATTCACACGAAAGACAAAACACAATTTTAAAATGACATTTTGTAAAATGGAACACCCATCGTCAATAGGGAAACATAAATAAAATGTTTTTCGGAAATGGAAACATTCCGCGGCGTTGTCAAAGAGTCGGGACAGACTGACAGGTGCGAAATTAAACTTTATTATGATATTAATTTAATATTAAATTGCGGGGGACAAAGATTGGGCGCCTCTGCCTGCGATTGTTCGGTGAAATGAATGTTTATTAATTTTTAGTTGAATGGCAGAGGTTGGTAACAATGGGCGATGCCAACTTCAATTTATGATGTTGAAATAATTAAAGATGATTGTTTTACCATTTGCAAGCCTTACTGGCTTTGTCTCTCACTTTATTAAAGTCACTTATCACCTCGAGAATAGCTTCAAAGTACCTTTCCTATTTATTAGTTTAATATTTTAATATAAAAGTGTACCTAAATAAAATTATCACGCTGAGAGTACCTATAACATTTATATCAGTTATCTTGATTCGACCCGGCGGCAATATTTCTCAATCGGGGCCCCTATACAACAAATTTGATGTCCTCTTTAAGGACATTTTTACAATGAGACACTTATATTGTGTAATTTGAATAAAATTGTTTGGAAAAATATATTGTTTGTGATGAAAGTGAACTTTTTAATATGAGAATGTAGCAATTTCGACACCTTCAAACATCTAGTCTCCTCTAGTCTCAAGTTTGCTTTGTGTTACCTTCGGCGACATCATCACATACATAGAATAAGAAAGAAATGCTTGAATTTGATTTTTATCCATGTTACCGGAAATGTATGAAATATAGGAATTGTATACAATTCCTGTGTATTTCCCCTAGGAAATTATAACAATAATGATACTTGGAAATATATAGAAACTATTGAAAAAAATAGGTTGTGGTTATTTTGCATAGAATAGCAAGTATTCGCACAAAAGTACCTTTCACTTACAACCCCCCAAATACCGCTATCCTTACAAATATAACGAACTAAACTCCGATAGATATTTAGGAAATGTATGGATTTCCTAGGAAATGTATACAATGACGGATTAGATACTTTTCCGTTAACATCGACATAAGGGATGACTCACGCTAGACCGTGTCGGGTCCGAGCCGAGCGTTGGCCGTACCACGGTCAACTAAAGATGCTCGGCCGTCACTCGGTCGAGTGTGTCCATACAAAATATATTTTATATGGACACACTCGACTGGAATAAATTAGTTGACCGTGCTACGGTCGACGCTCGTCTCAGACTCGACACCGTCTAGAGTGAGTCATCCTGAAGGCGATGCTATACGAGAGATGATGATTCTAAAATGCTTTTTCTCTGTATTCTTTGTTCCAAGAGATTTGGGAACAAAATATAGGCTTAATTTATTTTAAATAACATAAAACCATTTTTTTTACTAAAATTGCGTCTCTCTTGTCTCCGTCAGTTTAATAAAGGATGGACATTCGCGGAGATTTTGTTTCTAAGAAATTTCGAATATAATCTCTATACTATAAAGATAAATAATGTTAAAGATTCCTTGAATCGAATTAATCCAAAGTTCGAGATTACTGCGTAACAGACCTGAAGCAGACAGCTGACACTTCCTTTTACATTATTATTTCTGTTAAGAAGTCATCTTTTCAATTAGTTCTACTTGCGGAGTATTTTCACGGCGGCACATCAAAGATGACGGGCTTTGGAATTACGAGTGACTTTATTACTAGTTTAAATCGTGGTTTTGCTTCAGGAAGTTGTTTTATGTCTTGAATTATAATTATTTTTGTAATTTTCCAAAGAATGGCCGATTAATGTGTTTATTAGTTTTTATCCTACTTCCTTCAATACTAATATTAGTATTTGTGAAAGTCTCAAACATCGTTTATTTTGGAACTTTTAATTTTTTTACAGTTATTTACATCAAAACTCTGACAACTAAAATATTAACAAAAAATAAAATTAAAACAAGACAGAAAATAAAAGAGAAATGCTATTTACAATAGTGACAGATCTAAATCCCTGCCAGCCGGTAGTGTGCCCAGAACACTGGCGGCATTGCCACGCTGTATGGCAATGCTTATTCTTTATCCAAGGTATTCGCCAGCCCTCTGGTCTGTTAGGATATAAGTGATAGAAGGTAAACAACGGAAAAATTACCATAGTTAAACCAAGTTTCTGCATCTTGATGACTAAAATCGTTAACATATTGCTTAATCGCTCCCAATGAAAGACATGTCTTAGACCTCTCCAATTTTCTTGAATCCTGGTAGTGAAGTACGTATATTCTGACTTTTAACTGAATATGCAGTTACAATTTCTATTAAAGCTATATCACATTAAACTCTACTGGACTAGAGAGCAGCGTAACATTTGTCAATACATTGACAAATCTATTGTTATGATAACATACATGGCCACATAACTAAATATTTATAACTCATATACATACAATAAGTAAACACATTTAATATATTCTAAATGCAAGCAACAATTCATCTTAAATACAATATTTAAATCCCTCATTACCTCAGACAAAATATACTACAGTACAGAGATTGACTGCAAAAAAGTCCATATGTCAATCTTTTTGTCCTTTACAACAGAACTAATTTATTTTACCACTGCAAAATGCAGTCGGTGCTTGTATGATTATAGGATTAAGGTTGCAATTCGAATGGGTGTTGTATTACTACTGGAAAAAAATATGGTTGTATGTCACATGTCCCATGTCCCGCATGCGACGTCGCGGCTAATTTAAACGGGACAGAACAGGGTTGCCATTTGATTGTGAAATACCGGACATAAATGTATTTCAGGGTTTGCCAGCTGGGAATATATAAAAAATACTTAGTATTATTTATTTTACTTACGCTTCTAAAATAAGAATTAGGTATGATAAATAATTTTGCTATGGTTTATGAAAAAATATTCTATCCTCGATTCGAAAAAAGAGTTTGACTATATTGAAATTTACTTTTATTTACTGAAAGTTAAAGAATAATATTGAAGAAAAAGACAGACTCTTTTTCTTCATTATTATTCTTTAACTTTCACAATGTGTAATTTATTTAGTTTTGCGCCGAATAAGTCACATATGAACGCCATGACGTTACTTAAAATTATCTCTACCACTTTAACTACTACTGCATTTTTAACTGTAGATTAGATTCTATAATTGCATTTCTGAATAATAACATCAAAGCAAACCCATCTTTGCTAGAAAACCCTGGCTATTTTTTGTAATAAAACTTATTACAAATTATCCGGTATAATATCAACATCTGGCAACCCTGATGCAGTAAGACCGATGTACCTACGATTAAAATAAACGACTGCAGCTTTTTAATAGCTAGAACAGTCGTCCCTTAAACTTGGTTATTTTTAAACAAAACAGTTGTAAAAAACAGCAGTAATTGTTCTAGTGAACCTTGATTACGAACATCACAAGGAAAAACGAGATATATCTTCTTGGAATAAAGAATAGAATTGAACGTCTAAAGTTTTAACAGTTTTATGTGAAGTCTGGAATCCTGTAGAAATAAGATTGGTTATAAATAATTTTGTTTTTATTATAAACATTAGGGTATGGTAGGCTATGAAAATCAGTAATTATCGTAAAAAAATTGCATCTGAAATATGCATTTTTTTTTATATTACATTATATTTATGAAGGTAAATGTGTTTTTAAAATAGTAAATATGTATTATTATGTACACTATTTCTTCTAATAATAAAAAATATGCATCATACATAAAGATTCAATTTACGGTAGGTACAGTAATTATTTAGGTAGGGAAATGAGCCAGTTATCAGATTTAGAAAATTGGTAGATTTTTATTATTTCGTGTAATTTTATACCCACTTTTTCACTCACCATTATATTTCGATTATCTTTTAACATTTTAGTTTTCTACAAAAATAGGTACTAGTTTTTGCCCCGCGGTTTCACGCCCTTGCCCGAAGAACCTTAATTTTTCCGGAGATATGAAGTAGGTACCTATAAAAATATAGGTAAAGGTAAATGTTATTCTAGAGTATATTTTTATGCTTAGTTTCATCCAAATGCGTTCAGACATTTGTGTCCATAAGTTCATGCGTTGATTGTTTGAGTCATAAAAATCCAATCATTCACATCTGAAAATATATACCTAGAAATTATTTCAGTAGCATTCTGAGTAATTCACCCTCTAATCAACTGGAAACGACTATATAAACATTTGAATAAATAAATGCGTAGGGTCAGCCCTATATAGCAATTTAGTGTTAAATTCAGTAGTACTCGATAGAACATCAAAGTGCGCCGCCCTGTCGCCGTCCGGCTAGGGTTGCTGCGCTATTGATTTGCTTTGATGATTGCACGTCACAAAGAGCTGAGTGGGAGTTCAGAATTAACTGAGTTTAACCTAGGTATTTTAAATCCGTCAAACAATTCAATCATTCATTGTCCTTGTTTTTTTTTTTAATCCGCTTTTCAGAATTTTCCCCTAATAGAATAGAATATATTTATTGTCATATATGACCACACACTAAAATACATAGGTATTTAGTAAAGTGCTACATACCATGGCGCTTATGAACGTCGAAAGTTACAAATGACTCTACCACCGGTTTGGAATACCTACACTTAAACTGAGAAGACTCCGACAACACTGCTGACCACCTTCGACTGCATCACTTACCACAGTGATATTGTGGTCAAATACGGGTCTATACATAGTGACAAGCCAGTTGGCGCAGATGGTTAAGACACTACCTGTAGCGCTGCTGGTAGTGGGTTCGATTGCCATCCACGACAAACATTTGTGTGCATGAACATGTCTGTTTGTCCTGAGTCTGGGTGTAATTATCTATATATGTATGTATTTACAAAAATAAGTAGTATATTAGTTATCTGGTTTCCATAGTACAGGCTCTGCTTAGTTTGGGATCAGTTAACCAATGTGAAGAATGTCCCAGGATACCTATTTATAGTAAAAAAAAAACAACGGAGCTAACATATTTACAATACAACCTCCGAGAGCAATACGTCAATAACACTTGTACTCGGAAATTAATACAGTAAATCCTACAAATTTCAACGTATGTAATATGTATTATACCATAAAGGCTAGAATATTGATATTGCCAATGGCTTTATACTAATGATATATCGGTAGTAGCCAGTTCGATGCCCGGCGGGTGCAATTACGTATATCAGAGGCAAATTTCCTCTATCGCTGACCTTTGACCATCGAGGTTAGATACCAGTTTGGAGCAGGTATTCTTGCACGAAATCTATTAATAATTTATGTAACTCATTGTACTGAACTCAACATAATAAAAGGGCTCGATTCTGTTGTTTACAAAATACGCTATTTTAATAACAAAAAACATAAAAAAAAAAAAAAAAAAAAAAAAAAAAAAGAAAGAGATAACATAAATTTATAAATTAAATTAAAATATACTAATAATAAATCTGAAGAGTTTGTTTTATAGGCTACTTTTTATCCCGTGATAAAACCGCGGGGTACAGCTAGTATCAAAATAAAATAGTAAGGTTGTCTGGAGGAGATCGCTTCTTAGCGATAAAACCGTTGAGCAATCAATAGTAAGTACTAAGCTTTTCTTTCTAATTTTGGTAATTTTCTTTTTGGTATACCTACAATAAAATGTTATATATCTATCTATCAATCAATTTCACATCAGCAACATTGTTTCAAATTGTTAACTGAAAATCGTTTGCAATAATGACTACAATAATTCAAAATTCCTCCTCAAATACATATTGCGGTCTTGTACCAATCTTGTTCAATACTTCCTTACATGTTCAGTTATCAGGCGAACGGATCTGTGGTCTACCTAATTTTAGGAGCAAAATCTGAAGGTATGCGTGGTCTATTAATATATCTACATCATTGTCATGCGCAGGGAAATACTTAGTCGTGACTAATAAAGATTCGCGTGGAAATATGTAATCAGACTAATTTGGCAGGACTAAAATTTCTTTTATCACTTTCTTAAATTTTGTTACAAAGAAATATAGTGAGGTTTTTAGTTTGTGAACAACAGAATCGTGGCCAGTAATAAGAAATTAAAAGGAATATGTTGTCAGGTTGTTTTTTCAGCCTCGCGGTTCCACCCGCGTTCCTGAAGGATCTTATGGTTTCCCGGGATAAAAAGTAGCCTATATATTATTCCTGGGTATGATCTATCTACTGCCAAGTTTCATCCAAATCCGTTTAGTAGTTTTCACGTGAAAGAGGAACAAACATTTATAAATCCTCACAAACTTTCGCATGTATAATACACAGGCCTTAAAAACTTAGTAAGTAAGTAAGGCCTTAAAAACTTATTAAGTACTTTTAACATAAGATCACACTCTTGGAAACGTGGGCGAAACCGCGGGGCGATAGCTAGCATATTCATATCCTTGAAGAACACCAGTAAACCCATAGCTTATTCAACTTGAATGCAATAGGAAACTCATTTTTCAGCCACACTCAATTTTTTTTTTAATGTTGCCTCATCCATGTCTTCATGGTTCCGTACATGAACTGAACATTCAATTGAGCATCGTGTGTAACGCGGCGCGATGTCGGCTAGCGACTATGTATCGGAATTCGACCAAATATTTTGTCACTACGCTACCAGTAGGAATGTGTCCAATAACAGAATTTGTGACATTGCCCGAAATATTATGTTTTGTTGATTTCTAATTAGTTTGTAAAGCTATGTTTATTTAGTCATTAATTAGGTATTTTATACGATATGGACATGTGCCATCGATATTTACGCGGAATATTTGGATATCGTATTTGTATTTTTCTCTGATATACCTATAGGTACAAATTAGTTGGCAAACGGGCTAATAAATAGTTTTGTTCGTTATTATTACAGAAATAAGTACCTAATATTTAAACTGAATTAAATAAACTTGTATGTATTTAAGTATATTTTTTGTATCAATCTTTTGATTTCATAGTTTGTGTTGTAATTTTGATAAAAGAGTATGTATTTTTTTGTTTTTATATCTATAATATCGTATTATATTCAATTTATTTATAACGCACTGGTTCGTTGATATTTTGAACTAATTAAGTATACAATTGTTTTTTTTAATGAAAACTAATTTTTCGAATTTTATCTATATTAATTTAATAATATATTAATTATCATTATATTTAACAAAATTAACTAAATTAAAAATAAAAACAAAACTACCTAACTATAAATAGAAAATTTGTGCCAAATCGCTGCCCCGCGGAAGTGTGCCAAGAAGACTGGCAGCATTGCCACGCTGGATGGCAATAGCAATTCTTTGAGCAAAGTATGTGCCAGCCTTCTTGTCACGAGAGGCCTCAACAAGACGAGCGGAGACCTCTTTGAATAATCGACGAGCCTCTGGTCCCCAGGGCCCTAGAGTATGAAAACTATATAAATAAATGGAAAAATTATCCATATTTTGAATTAGCATTCTAACTAAATCAAAGTATAAAGTATATTTTGTTAACAATGATTACATTGTAACTTCCACTTCAGTATTATTTTCACCGCCAATATCATCAAAACCTCGAAACAATAGATTCACACCCCTATTCTAGGGGGTAGAGTTCATTGAACCTTTATTATCACAGTGGTCATACTGTTTTCACCTTTATTTATACTGAAATAAACTTGAATTCAGATTGTACAATTTTAATCGTGATTATAATTTTAAATAGCACCATTTTCGAGGTGTAACTAATATTTCAAATTTATAACTTAACTAGTGGCTTTCTGTGGGTTCGCTCGATTTTATAGACTGATGGGAGATAACCCTTCCCTAGGGATAGATAAACATTTCATGTATTTTAATTATAATTATACTAAAATGGTTTTGCATCGTACCTACCTATTTATTACATTCAAATCTTGGACTATGAATTCTCATCCCTACTAATAAATTCGAAAATATGTTTGTTTGCCTTTATTCATTTAGCAATGAAGCAACAAGTAGACATGTTTTTCATATAGAGTAAGTAAGCCCAAAAGTAACATAGGCTAGGTACTTATTATCCCGGAAACGTGGTTAAAACCGCGTTGCGAACGTAAGTAAATTTAGTTTTTAATCATGTCCCAAAGCCATCTATTCGAATAAATCTTTCTACTTCCAACAAAGTATAAAAGTATAAAAGAAAAAGTAAAAACTATGATATCTAACTCACTAGATTGGCATAAATTTCGCATTTCATGTTCAATTTGTTGATGTCACATCGTCTGGGGGCTCACGTCTAGACTTTACATGTTCTAGGAACCTAGAAGATTGGTCCTGGCATCACCCGTTAGGAAATAGCTGAACTAGTTTGTAAAAAAAGTATAGCATATATCTTACTGAAGTCTGGAATGGTGAATATGCAGAAATACCTATATTATTATGCAGAAATAACTCATTAGTATAAATTGTTTTCAAACTGTATGTAAAATTACTCAGATACAGGTAATAGCGATTACAAGTCCTATGACGTCATTGTATACGTTGAAAAAGTCGTGCTTACATAATACAAATTACTGTGGCGGCATGAGCTTTGACGTCACGATTCCTTAGTTTATAATTAAATTTGATTATTTTTAGCAAATTCATGGTTTTTATAATCATGGTATCTGGAATTCATGTATATACCATAACCCTATATATTATTTATTCTTTGCCATAACGAAGATTTGATTTTTTAAAAATATTTCATCCGATTTATATTACTGTTATATTATGTATTGAAAAAAAAAAGAAGAAATCATAAATTGTTCAGATTTGGTTTTGAGTGTATTTTGTATATTTCTTGTCAAATCAATTTAGAAGTGTACCTTCAGGTAAAATATACGGCCTTTTGTGATAGGAGTGCAAATAAGAATTTTGCATGAACATCTCGGACCCCATTGTAAAGGCATCTCATAATATTTGAGTAGTGAAAAACTGGCCATGTTTGAGTCAATAAAAGTAACACACTTTTTCGCACATAACCCTTTGTATAACTTTGACACTTTAAATAGAGCGCTTTGGGTTGGACTGACTTGGTTTGTTTGACAGATTTGGTTTGTCTAACAGATTTGGTTATGTAAATTTACTATTTATTGTTGATATGGTATGTAGATTTATTTTAGATTAGAAATTGTGTATTTCAATTGTAGTGTTTTTTTTCTTCTTGGTTGTGTCTAATAAATGTATCTTTATTTCTTTCTTTTTAGATGCTATTATTTGTAAAACTATTATACCAATAGGTAAAGTTTATCAGATATCCATTCTAACTTGTCACGATGACAAAATTAATATTTGAGAACCTTGACCCAAACGTCGTGTCTACATGATTTAATTTGATATCCTACTCATATTATAAATGCGAAAGTTTGTTTGTATGGATGGATGAATGTTTGTTACTCTTTCACGCAAAAACTACTGAACGGATTTGGATGAAATTTTGAACACATATAGTTTATAACCTAGATTAATACATATGATACTTTTTATCCCAGGAAAACATAAGATCCTTCGGGAACGCGGGTGAAACCGCGGGGCGGAATCTAGTGTGAAAATATATAGATACAGTTTTCGAAATAGAAATGAATATTAACTCCGATACACCATTACTACATATGTATTATCTTCCGATAGTAACTACTAAACTATACATTAAGACTTTACATAGGCAAACATTTATCACACCCTGGTGTTCTGTCAACCAAGAGGCGACGGCGTTCAACCGAACAATTTATACGATAACGTAACGGAAACGGAACTGTGCGAATTCACGTGCGTTGTTAACGACTGAAACATGGCCCCGGAAAGGATCGTTACGACCCTGGATGTTAACCCTCGTTTTGTGAGCTTTAAAAGTACATTATTATGCGAAATTCAAAAATGTCCCTTTGTTACTTGCGGATGTGGGCTCCCAAAGTATATATCAAAGTTTTGGTAACTTATTTCTTAATTAAGGTTTCTTATTGACGCACATAATAATGCAAAAATTATATAGTTGTAGAAGCGAATTACGTAGGTAAGTATAATTCCGACTATATCCAAATTCTCAAAATACATAAAGTATATTGTTATAATTTCATGTTATCCTTGTACACACGGCCACAGATCAAGCTACACATTTTTGTTGCAAAATAGGGCCTATTACAACCGCATAAGGTGCCGCAGTGTGTAGTTTGATCTGTGGCCGTGTGTACATAATTTGGGTAGATATTGTATTTGTTTTAAAATTCGAACCAATTTTTTTTGTTTTGTTTCCGCATAGGGATTCCGTTTGTATATTTGCAGGATTTATAATTCATGTTCCAATTTCAAATTAAAAATTCCATGTCGAAGTTAACTTTTTCTTAATCGGTGAATTTGTACGCAAATAGTAACATAACAGCTTTATTCAGTAAAATTAAAGGATGTGTCAAATAATTGAGTAACAAAGCACACATGTTATGCAATAACAATAGTAATTTCCATTGGTTTTCTATGGGACAGAAACGTAAGCACGCAATAATTGCTAGACGTGGCCCCCTCCTTGCAAACCCTAAGGGAATTTTATGTCAAAGATTATTATTATAGACGGGAAAGTTGCTTTTAAGTGCTGAAATCAAGGTAGGTACTCAGGTATGAAAATACTACACTTTTTGAATTTCCTCTAGAAATAGTCACATTAGTATGATTTTTTAAGTTTGATTACATAATCTGAATATCAATTTCCAATAGGATATAAAATACACAAAGTTGAATGAATTGAAGTTAAGAGCATTAGCATATTTTTTAATTTTATGAAAATGTTAACTAAATATGCTTAATAAATAAATATACGTAACATTAATATCACAGAAATACCTACAATTAAAATAAAATATAATACACTCAACATAACAGTTCCCACTTAATCTATGCCAGACACAAGAGTTAAACTCACATGTGGCAAGGAAATCTAACTCCTAATCCTACCGCATAAGATACAAACAAACTGCAAATACAATTTGCAGTAATCAGTATGCGAACCGTGTACGAGGTGTCTGATTGGCTCAACGTTAAGGGGAAGGGATGTCGGGTAAGCTAAAGATTTGCGCTTTATCGTTTCGCTTCAATGGTTCAAACTTAATTTTAAACGTTCCAAATTTAAATAAATTAAATTGGGGCGATTACGGTCGATTGAAAGCGATGTTGCGCTAATGTAATAAGTAATATAAATACCGTTTGGAATGTGTAGTTCGCTAAACTATTTTAAATTTTATAAATTGTGTATTATATTTATAAAAAAGAAAAACTTCTTCGATTTAGTTTCTTTGAAAATTTGTACCTGTTCGAATAATATTTGATTTATAATCTTATTTTTTTTAATAAGTGCATCTAACAGTACGCAACAATAACATCACATTCATCCTAATGACATTCTCTTCCATTAACTCACTAATCTTAAGTACCATCCCTAACTGAAAAGATCATAAATATAATCCTAAGGTTTTCAATGCCTCAAGTGAAGCTCTGAGTAATCATAGCGTAAGCTTGTAAAGGCAAATCGATTAGTTTTAGACTTCTCCCGACGGTGTTATTGAATTATGTTAGTTATAATTGGTTTACAGGGCCCTTGTCCCCATTCTGAGGTCCTAAGGTTGTTTAAGATATCTAGTGCTTGGATATATTGGAGTCAATGATCTGATAGTGTAAATGCATTTTTTTTTGTTCATGTTTTTTTTACTAGATTATTGTTTGTATTAGGTCTCTCTTATTTTTAGTGTTGTGGCCAATAATGTCGATGATTATGTCGGTTAGAAACAAAACTAATTCAATCTCACTATATTTCTTTGTAAGTAAGAAAAGTACATATTTATAAGAAATATTCATGTCAAATCTTTCCAGTGGCTTAGTCGCTATCTTACTGTCACGTGTAGGTATATTATGTATTTGTTTGAGAATGCAGTCCTTTACGATGGTATTTTCTCATTATGTGTATTCCGTTTTGTGGGCCAAATAAGTAAAATAAATTAGACATAACAACAATTAACACTTTCCTTCAAAATCAAATAAATGTAACTGTTAAAAAAAGTTTGTACGTAAAGGCAGGTCTACCTTTATGTATTACTAGCTGTTCCCCGCGGCTTCACTCGCGTTCCCGGGATAAAAAGTAGCCTATAACCTTCGGGATAATGTAGCTTCCTATTAGTGAAAGAATTTTTCGAATCGGACCAGTAACTCCGGATATTAGCGCGTTCAAACAAACAAACTCTTCAGCTTTATTATTAGCCTATATATTATTTATTCTTTGTTATTAGTATAGATTACACCACACCTTTTATTATGATGACTGGAGTAGTTACTTATGAGTGTTACAATGGTCGGCCTTATCAGTAATCATAATATTAAATAAAGTTATTTTTTTACCAATTTTATTTTTATTTACATATTATAACATTAGGTTAAATTAAATAAAATATTAAATTAAATTACAAAATCTATCCTATATACAGAGTAAATATAAAAAATATACCGCATTTAAATCGTCGCCTGCAGGCTGGGTTCCCAAAAAGCTGGCAACGTTACCTCGTTGGATTGCTAGGCTGATGCGCTGCCCGAGGTAAGTGCCAGCTCTTTGGTCACCTGTAGTGTCAATAAGGCGTCTGGACAGCTCCCTAACTAAACTGCGAGCATCTGGACCCCAACTACCCATAGTTTCGACCCTAAACGGAAGAAATACATAACTATCCCCAAGAGAAGTATATTTCCTCCGTTAAAGTTATTAATTAACAGTTTAAGTATAAAGTTCACAAATTTCTTGACATTTTCGACCCCAATTTTATGATTCCATTTACCAAATAAAACCGCACATAGAATTACATAAACTAACTAAAAGTGGGTCCCGAAATCTATTCATTGGCACAGTTTCCCCCTTTTGTGGTTATTTCGATTAATCACCGGCTACTAATTTGAATGGGACACTAACTTGTTTTGATTTCGTATGAATAGAATGGGGGCCATTTTGTAGTTAAAATTTAGCTGTGGGAATGGGAAAGAGGACTTTGATTTAGCTTAATTATATGATTTTTGGAAAAAAAATACTTAAGGCTTTTAATAAGTTAGAAATAAGAAAGCTGTAGCTAGAAGCTACTTATAGCTTTTACAGATCGTAAATAAACGTATCTAAAGAATATGGATTTAAAAGAGAAAAAGAATCTGAGGTTGTTATCGGATGTATTGTAAGACATGCCAAATCACTTGTCTACCCGTTTTCAATATCCAGGATCACAATGAACGATTATTTCCAGCGACGTATACAAAAGAGCAAGATCACTACAATAAGAAAACAAATCTGCAGGTTTGCGAAATCATCAAAACACAAGAAAGTCAGGAAAACAATATTGGTTCTTTATCCCACCTACTATCTATTCGGATTCGAACAAAGGGAAGCAAATTCCCCCTTTTGTACACATTCAGGCAAATGCAAATACTCGCAAAAGAAACATACTCTCAAAGAATCAATGGAAGAGATTGCTTCTAGCCAAATCAATTGAGCTACCGTAATGTGACATTTCTATCAGGCGAAAACAAACTTTATTGGAAAGGTGTACGGATCAAATGGCGCGTGAATTAAATTTTGTGCCACTATCATTTCCAAATGAACGGCCACCAATGTCATTACCTTGGTAGTGACGTTCATTAAATTGACAGCTAGTTTGACAGTTGGAGATATGATTGTTCCTGTGGGCATTAATGATGGCGAAGGAATTATTTCTGGGTCATTAATGGGGGTCCTTTCAGGTACGAAGGTAGAAGTAAATATATCTCGTAATTAAACAGTTGAACATTATTAAAACTGAAGCTAACAAATATTATTCGAGGAAAAAGAGATGATAGCTGAAACGTAGTTTAAATCCCGTGATGAGGGTCAAAAGTTCGAAAACTATAATGTACTTGAGCTGGTAAAAAGAAACCATAGCATAATGGTAGAGATGTTTGTAGGGTGTACTAACGCCAAGTGTCAAATCTATCGTACAGCAACTACCGGTATATTTCCGCAGCTGCATTTGAGGGCATGTGATATACCGTGCTGAGATGATATTGTGGACACACAAACAAACTACTATCACTATTTTAATAATATCTATAGTAAAATTTTGTCACACTCATAGCCAAATAGGTAGCCACACATATTTTGTGCTTAAGTCTTAATTTGACAGTTCGATTACCTATATCACAGATTATGTTACTGTTTATTTACTCATGTGCCTATATGGTTTGAAACAGTCAGATGACGACATAAGCACATTTTAAATGTGAGTGGCGTTTTAACTGTGAATTATGACAGTACTAAGTGTGGGTTGTTTCAATTTGGGTAAAAATGGCGTTAACCATCGCCAAGATAAATTTCTTATTCGTTACTTTCCCTTTTTCGTTCTTCTTAGGGTCGGTTGCTCGTCCTTACTATAACCATTACCTTACCATGCTTTGACAGTAGGGTCAAATTGCAAATCAGCAGTTTTTTTGAGTCTAATTTAGGCCGGCAGGATATAATAAGAAATTTTCTGTTTTAAAAAATTCTTACGTCCGCCGTGTTTACTTTTTTTTTTTTTTTTTGAAAGGACTAAAGTTGGTAGCCTCTGATGGCTGCTCCAACCTTACCGGACAATCGGCGAGCGCAGAGAGCTCTCAGCCAGCGCAGAGAGCTCTCAGCCGCCGTGTTTACGCCGAACATTAAATACCGTACGTCATTGTCTAAACATAATGAATGTATGCATCATTGACCAATCCATTGAAACAACTAGCTCTAAATCGATTACTGTTACATTAACCAACTAATTAGTTAATAAATCGATTTAACGCTACCGGCATAAAGTGATTTTTATCGGAACTGTGAAATTAATAGTGCCGGTACATGAAGAGACTAATTGACTTAATAAATGGGTAGGTAATGGGGGTGACGGGTGACATTTGATGCATGTTAATGAGATCATACTGCTGTCACTGTCAAATTGTTCATTGTTTACATAACAATATTATGTTGAAAAAAGTAGAGTATGACTCTAGCATATGACGTGGTTCTATCTAGTTCAGACGGTTTTTTTAGAGACGATTTCTTCCACTCTTCTTTCTTCTTAGAAGAATGGAACACATATCTTAGACATGTTCTAACACAATCATAATGCAATTTAAACTCTTCAATCAGTTTTGGGCCTTGGTGAGACGCTTAAAAACTTCACAAGTTACAATTAACTCCACTCTGGAAACTGTCAAAACTTAGAAGAGGAATAAGGTTGATAGTTCCAAATCTGTCTCATCGGATTGGCATAATATCTGAATGCCCTCACCCCTCATAATCACACTAAAATAGTTGCTCTGAAGGTTATACGTTTACGTATACGTTTTCTGTACGAATTTCAACCTTAAATGGGTCTCAAATTAAAGTTTGCGACTGTACGTACCTATGTAGTTAAGCAAGCCTACGTGTTTATGTCTTTCTGTTGAATTGTATGTCATTTACATAATAATCATGCTTCACCCTTGTTCTTGGTCTTATGTGAATTATCAGTCTAAGAAAGTAGGTCATCACAAAGCCATCACTATATTTTATCATAAAACAAAAGAACAAACTTTTGCATTACGCCATCCATCATAAATAGATTGAATTTTATAACCAGGGTTGAGACAATAAAAATAAATTGCTTTTCGACTGGATTTTATTATCCGTCAATACGTAACAAATAAAACGGGTCCCCAAACTTTCCAAACAGATACCGGATCGCATACAATTGTACAATAATCTGTATTACAAAGCGGGGTAGTTTTGAGAGAGCAATTTTCAACTGTCAGCCCCAAGCTCTCACATCGTGGCATTTGGCAACCAGGCAGTAATGGTACAATAAATAGTTTCCAGCCCTCACCCATCTGTCACTTAACTAGTAAAATATACAGACGTCATTCAGCGGGCCGCGGTGAAAAATCGCAGCGCGTTGAGCACCCCTGACGGATTTTGTCCTCACGGAGGCACTCGCGACAATACGTGCCTACATACGCAAGATTTAGAGTACATTTTCAAATGTGTATACCAATGAATAAATTTAAATATTTGTTAACTTAAAATGTAACTCATGTTGCCGGAAATACAGTCTAAATTGCACGGCTGAACATTTGTTTCTTGATTTGTAGGTAGAGCAGATTCTAAAATAGGTTTTGTTTTTAAGAATGTAAGGTGCATTTTTGTTGCGCTCGCGACATTTCCTGTCGACCTTACTGAGGGGTTATTTAACTTTGAAGTTGTTCAAAAGACCCCCGATTTAGGATTCTGGTGGATTTCTTTTTGGATTAAAGACCCCTATGAATATAATGATAATGTATTTGAGGGTTATTGCCAGTGCGATTTTGTCACGCGTCAGCTTTTTAATAAGCTCCTTTATAGAAAATGCAATGTAGGTACACTTAGTTCTAAAGAAAACTGTTTTAATTTTCGCATATGTAGCATGTACGTAACTCGAACGTTGCGTGTGACACCCCTTTATTATCAAATTTGGAAAAACGAGGAACGTTTAGAAAAAATCCTACAAAATAACGCAACGGTGTGTTCAGGCTAATATAGAAAGCCAGTTCCTTCCAAGATTTATGCAATTACCATTTAGGTAATTGCATCACTATGATGGCATCACTATAATTGCATCACTAAAATAAAATCAATAAAAAAAAAACAGTTATAAATTATTACGCCTGAACATAATACTTGTCGGTTCTACAAAAATACGCATGCGTTGTTTATTTATAAATGTTTCCTTTGAAGTATTGACCTACCTTGTAGCGTTTGCGAATGGCAAAAGAGTTTTAATTAAATAGTTTAAATACAGTGGGAAATGTTTGACAGTTTGTTCATCAAATATTTGTGAAGACGAGTGTATTAACATTATGCTTTTAATAATATGTTTATTTTTTTGTTTCAGGTATGATATTTTCGGGATTATTGAAAGGTTTGTACCGACTTTGTTTCAATTGAAAAATGTCACATAATTGAATTTTGTAAACAAAGTATAGTATATATTTTATTTATTTGGGTACCTAACTCTTTGTCTCTTACTAGTTTTTTTTGTAATCTAGGTAATAGTACCATAAACGTCATTAGTAAATATTTACAAAAAAAAATATTCATATGAATAAATTCATCCATTCAAGAGCTATGATGCCACAGACAGACACACAGATGCACACTACAATCTTATAACACCCCTCTTTTTTGTCGGGGGTTAAAAACAGAAAAATACGACTGAAAGACTTATTTCTACTATGTATTTCGCAAAATAGAGAGCAGGTACTTCCCCGACTAATTTAAATGTTAAATTTATGTTAAACATATTCACACCTTGAGTGTTTCGCGTGAATCATGGTGTATCTACCTTGTATAGGTACCTACAGGTTTCGATGGAAACCACCCTTGAAGGTAAACTTTGCTATATTTTATCTGTGGTCAGTTGCGAGTTGTCAACCCTTTTATACCGTTAGTTTTCTTTTGTTACTTTTTAGGCTGTTGAAACTTGGTGTCTACAATTAGACTTTTTGATGGCATACTTATGTAAATGTATGGTGTTTAGATAGGTTATATAATGTATAAATATTAAATCGCTGAGTGTCTAATCCTACTTCCTACTAATATTATAAATGCGAAAGTTTGTCAGTATGGATGTATGGATCTTTGTTACTCTTTCACGCAAAAACTACTGAACGGATTTGGATGAAATTTGGAACACAGATAGTTTATAACCTAGATTAACACATAGGATACTTTTTATACCTGAAAAACATAAGATCCCTCGAGAACGCGGGGCGGAATCTAGTATAATCATAAATGCCTATAAAAGCACTCCTAAGGAATAGGGTATCTAGTCTTATAATCAACTTTTACTAAAAAGAGTAAAACCTCCTTCATAGACAATAGAATTAAAATGGTATACTGAACACAAAGCAAAAAGAAATATTAAAATCGATTCATATATAACTAGCGACCCGCCCCAGCTTCGCACTTGAATCACTCTATCTATTAAAAAAAACCGCATCAAAATCCGTTGCATAGTTTTAAAGATCTACGCATAGGTACATAGGGACAGACAGCGGGAAGCGACTTTGTTTTATACTATGTAGTGATAGTGATGATAGTGATAGTTAAATTATGCGTGAAAACATACAACCGAATTGTAAACCTCCTCCTTTTCAAGCAATTAATAAAACGTCTCAAGCAATTAATAAAACGTAGTCAAAACAATCTTTGGAAACTACACCTAGTCAAAATAAATTGAATATAAAGCATTGCAAGCGATATCTTATCTTGAAATGTTTAGGCTTAAGTCTAGACCTAAACAACCTTGGTTCTAGGTTACCTAGATTTTATACGAGAAAGGTTTTCGTTGTTAACTTCAACGTGTGAAAGTTATAGGTCTCAAAGGTGTTGTTGTACTGGATATGTTAATAAATAATATTAATACTTTAGTACTATTTTTTTACGCACAAAGTATGGCTTAGAGACGAAACTTTATATTTGATTTTTCAATTTATGCAAAGTTTTGTATTTTATGCGATCACAAGTGAAACTTTTGGTACAGTCAGCAACAAGATACTAGTTTTTACGTCTATCTATAATGCTTTCCGCCCCGTGGTTTAACCCGCGTTCCTTTATTACACCCCCTAAGGGGTAGAATTTTCAAAAAAATCCTTTCTTAGAGGATGTCCACGTCCTTCCTCCATCCTTTCTAGGCTTTGTGTGCTTACCATCATCGGCCATATCATCACTGACCACGGTGAGGTTGTGGTCAAACATAGGCCTATACTTAGCTATATTGACGTGGTTTTTTTTTTACTATTTATATGCCAAATATCTGGCTATCGTAGAGATCCTTGGGAGAGGTCTTATCCTGCATATTCAAAAAATCATTGGATCTAGATCATGTAGAATCGTGGTTGGATATGAGGCTTGAAGGCATGTTATAGAGTCGTGAATATCTGATAACAGTCAATATTGAACTGTAATTTATAATCAGTAAGAAATATTATCGTGTCTCGTGAATTGCCCAAGAGATCGTGATTAGAGCGAAGTTAGATTACACAAAGCGAAAAATTGACGCAGTTTGCAATGGTACCAGACTAAATTTGTTTATCAATTTACAGGTGAACGGCTGCACGATTTCGTTTTTAATCTGTGAGTTAGGTACCTAAATCACTTTGGTTTTTGTTATTGTAGCTATCTGGAAATAGCAACAAGGAAGGTCTTCAACTGTGATCAGAACCAATAAGAAACTCAATCTAGAGGGTTATTTTGGGTGGGTTAACTCTGTCTGTCTGTTACCTTTTCACGTCTTAACCGCTGAACCGATTGCAATAAAATTTAGCACGAGGACGTGGGCTACTCATGATTTTAGAACCGCGGGTGAAACCGCGGGTGACAGCTAGTTTAAAAGCAGAAATCAGAAAGCGTAGGATAGTGATTCTTGGATGAAACTCCAGGGCGGGAAGCAAGTATAAACATAAAACCAAAATATATAAAGACCGAGCTAAAAATCCTCGGGACTCTTCGGTCCATGGAGTCGAAACGAGCAAAGTTGTACTATAACCTTACCAACAACAGTACTGTACTAAGTTCATCTTAAGTCAAATAGACTGTAATATCCCAGATATGAACTTACTACCCACTATCAACGCGAACGGATAAGTAAATCTCGTATGTAAATTTGAGAATTATTTGTTGTGGTACAAGGGATAAATGAGAGCTATTATTTTTTTTTTTTTTTTATACTACTAAGGTAGCACGCAAGCATACGGCCCACCTGATGGAAAGTGGTTACCGTCGCCTATCGCCATTTGCAATACCAGAGATATTGCCAATGTGTTGCTGACCTGTTACTCGGTATTGTAAAACCGAGAAGGCAAACTGGCTCTCAAGTGCAATTGCCGGAACACACCGGTAGGTGCTTGGCGACAAATTTTCAACTTGAGGGTGGTAGCCAGCCAGACGGGTACTACAAAGTACCCTACCACCGTGCTATGGTTTCCTCACGATGTTTTCCTTCACCGAAAGCTCAAGCACTATTAATAGTGTTTCAGGAAAATCTATTAAAAACGATTTATTACAGACGTGGAAATTATTAAATAGGTAATAAAAAATTCGGAACCGGTGGTAGAATCGATTGTTAGTGACGTTCATAAGTTAACCTAAATTGAATAATTAAATGAGTTTTTAAGTTTGAAAACTGAACTCAAGAAAATATGAAAGTTGCATGCCTCAATGTTTTTTTTTATATATCAAATACAAGCATACGGCCCTCTTAATGGTAAGCGATAGATGGTTGTATTATTATGTGACTTACAAAAATAACCAAACGAATTTTAATGAAACAGGACAAACATATAGATTATAACTTAACAATATAACGGAATTGGAAATTAATTGGAAAGTTTGGATGAAACTTGACTCGTAAATAGATCATACCCTGGAATATAGGATACTTCTTTTAACACCCGTATAACATAAGATCCCTTGGGAATGACATTTTTAAGGTAAATTTTGGTAGGCTAACTATTTATGCTGGGTCTTAATTTCTTGAATAGCGCTGTTAAATTCCTCGCTTCCGATCATGACTTAGACCAACGTCTAAGGAAGCTCAGGCTAAACTCGAGGACTGACGAATATTCATATAAATCACCAAGTCTTCTTTATTACAGAGCTGGCAAATTTTGACACGACGGCCATATTTTAAGACTTTATTTTTTATTCAGTATACACGGAGAATATGGCTCATATTCCCACTTTCTACAGCTATGTACTACAAGGGCCTACTAACAGAATCCAAATTTATTAAAACTAAAAAAAATTAACACTATCTGATTAATAAAGAGGTCTAGTAGTTATTAATTTTTTTTATTTAGGTATAAACAATGTTTTTAATTGAACAACTTTGTTCCAAAATAGAAATGCTTTCAATTTTAACCAAGTGAAATCAATCAAAATTAAAAATAAACAGCTTCTAAAATATCACCTTTATCAATGGAAACCCCGTAATTAACTCCCAAGTCAAAATTTGAACTTCCCACTTTAACTGAGTTTAGATACTTATTATATTTCAGAAATGGCGGCTCGTTTGATGACTTATGGCTGAAGTCGAAATTTGATTAAGGAGGGTTTAATTTCCTAGTCGAAATTTCGAATCTTTGTGACCTCAGAGCTGAGGCACGAGGCGTCAAGTTGGACCACTTGTTTTAATAATACTATATATTTAATCAATCAAAGATATTTACTGTCGGACGAGTTTCGTAGGTACTTTAAATTAATAAGGTCCAATTTTGCTAACGTTTTATGACAGAATTTGTATCGGAAATCTGTCAAACTGTCATTTTTAGGTATCCTGTGTAGAAAAGTCCTAAGTATAATAATCAAATCATGCGCGGAGTTACATGTAGTATTGATTATAGGATACACTTTTCGTTTTTAAAGAAAAAATTGTCTCGAGTTTTTTTTTTCTTTATTAGACTTCAATCTCTGGAAACAAATGATTACACGGTCAATAAGAAAGAGTAAATTACTCCCTAAATTAATAATAATGCTACCATTTTTTTACAAAGAACTAAATTATGGTAGTTGACATATCAAATCAGCTACTTTTTAATAAATGTCAAAAAGATCGTTTATATGGAATTTTGTATGAAATATTACACTATGACGTCATAGTTTCACAGCATCAAATCATCTACTCTTAGCGGTTCCACTGGTAATTAAAAATCATAAAATGCATTAAATGTACAACATATTTGATGTTTCCACGTGTTTTTAGATGTTTTATGCATTGGTTAGTGTTTGGTCATTTATTTTTGACAGTGTCAACTACCCAAATATGGTAATTGTAAGGTCAATAATATACCAGTTCAAAAGGCACAAATCTCCATCCGTTAGCATAACTCATTTATAACATAAAGTCCTAATTTTCTTTGATTCCTTCCACATTCACCCTTGACCCATCATTTGTAACTATTAGCTATTCATTTCTTACGAATCATAAAAAAGCATAAGTCGTAACGCGAGTCGTACAAATTGTACCACTATCAGTATTTGCGTAAGGATCGTTTCAGTTTGCAAGGATTGTTACATAGGATGTTTCAGGTCGTCACAATGTATTTTCAGCCTTATATAAATGGTAACAAAATGTCGGGATCGCGTGATACACACTAGTTATCGTATTTTACTATTTTGCATACATTAACTCGGTATGCATATTCTGTATTCAGTGAATTTACCAATTTTATGTTTGGTTCTAGCGCACTAATGTAATGAAACTGAGAAAATGGTGGAAATATGTTTTATCAGGTATTTTTAATCAAGCTAAAGTTTCCTTGTCTTATTATAATAAACACATTACCCTCATTTGCTTCGCCCAGTCGGCTAATCCTACTAATATTATAAATGCGAATGTTTGTGAGTATGTATGTTTGTTACTCTTTCACGCAAAAACTACAGAAACAATTTGGATGAAGTTTATAACCAGGATTAACACATAGGATACTTTTGATCCCGGGAAAGCATAAGATCCCTCGGGAACGCGGGTGAAACCGCTGGGCGGAAGCTAGTGCACAGATAAATGATATGATAAAGAATGGAGAAGTGAAGGCCCGTATGACAGATGGAAAGGCTGAATGGAAGAGGAGTAAACGCGCCGACTCCAAATGATTGGAAACAGCCCAGGGAATGATGATGACTTGAGTAATAAATAAAAGAAAAGAGAAGCTAGAAAAGGGTTTAAGTTAGGGTTATAATAGTAAGAGAAACCATTTTATAAAACCGCATTTCGTAACAAAAAATGCATAGTAGATAGTATCCATGCTAATGGTACCTATCTATGATATTACAGCTGTTTTAGATGTTGTATTTACGTTGCCCGAAACATCTCTAGCAGTTTAGAATTCACGAAACCTTCAAAAACTTCCAGATACCTGGGATCGGGTAAATCCGAAATCACGTTTAGAACAGCGCAGTAACGTCCGCGAAGGGGCAACATTATCATAAGTTTGAGCCATTTGAGCCGTTTGAGCCGCTAATCCCGGTTTAATCCTGGCTCAACGGATCACTTGGCCGTAGCTTGAAAGTCCCTTAGTTTGGGAATGGCCCACCGGGGTACCGTTTCACTGACGATCAATCTTACTCAAAACAATATGCACTTTGTATTTGTTTATACATAATTTTGAAAATGGTGACGATTTACAGAGACTCGTTGGTTCGAACAAATGAAGGCCGTGTTTCCAATACCCGCAGGTTCGAACATTTTCCGGGACATTGCGTTGTATTTAACGGTTAAATTGGAAACGGGTACTATGGTAAATGAATTTTCGAAACATGTTTTTTTTTTAGTTATAAAATTTTATAGCATCATGTTCTTAATTCAATTTTAACCTCCGGCGAAAAAGAGGGATGTTGTAAGTTTGTTGTGTATCTGTGTGTCTGTTTGTGGCATTATAGATTCTAAACGGATGAACTGATTTTGATTATGTTTTATTCGTTTGAAAGGTTTCAATGTTCTTAGCTATGTTTTTTTTTCCTTTTTAGAAGTTTTTGTGTTTTCTTTAAATTTTTTACTCATATTATTTTTTATTCTTAAAAAATCACCACTTGAACAAAGTAGAGCGGTTTGTAAAATTGTATTTCTTTATCAAAACTCACTTATAAATGAAGTAGTAAAACAAAGTCGTTTCCCTCCGAGTCACCAGCAACTATGTATAAAGTCACGTAATGTGAACCTTCGCTGGAAAATTTCCCGGGAATTTCCAGTGAGTCTTGAAGAAAAAGGCTCTATTGTTCAAGAATTCAGCATCCGAATCTACTTATGGGTGCCTCAGGACGGGCTAAAGGCACCGAATGCAATCATCCCCGCTCCCTCTCTTGACTTACCTGTAGGGATGGGCATTAGCATTTTTATCGATAAAGAAAATTGTTAGGTGGCGGTGGGAAATTGACGGTTGCTTTTATGATTATGTTTTTTCAATTATTTTTCACTGTTATTGTGAGGTGAGATATGTGTTTATACACACGTAGGTGAATTTTGTTGGTCCTAAATTCTACGTCTAATATTTTTATATACGAAATAAAAAGCAAGAATTCGATGATTTTTTAAAATTATACAAGTCGTCATTATGACTATTTTTCAACATATAAGTAGAAATATGTATATGCTATAAAATTTCAGTAATGTATGTGTAGAACCAACACACAATACATTTACGTCATCTCACTATCGTCTCCTACCTAATAGAGTTGGCCTCGAAACTATCGATGTCCATCCAACCCCACAGGAATTGGTCTAAACGCACCCGGTGCGCCGAATTTCCATACGTACACAGATCCAAATCCAACCAGAGTTTATTGGCCATCCCTTGAGCCTTCAATATATTCAACTATTTTTATTTACGTGAAGAGAAGCGTTTGCGCGTCGAATGCCGTCGTCATTCATCCGAATGCAAAACGTCCGTTGAATAAGTTATTCTATGTCACATCACTATTATTAACGTAATACTTTTTTTTTAATTCTTTCTACTTTTAAATGCGTATATCGAGACATTAAGCGTGCGTATGTGCTTCAGACGAGGTATGCTTTGTTCACGTACGTTTAGCGTCGCACACAGCTGATATACCATGAATTTATTCAGTCAATGTACGTGAGACTGCCTTGTAAAAGGTACCTACAAAGAATCAACTTTATATCTAAGGATTTAAAGCAGTTACACACACTGCTAGCTACTTATGATGGTTTGCAGAAGTGAAAAATGTAAGTTATAAGATTTTATAAATTGCCCATTTCTTATTCTGTGCTCGATAGCATTCATTTTTGACATTGACAGTTTAATGATCAGTTTGACAGTTTTTACATTGTTTCTATAATTATGAAAAATCTTGGTTATACAATATTCGTTTTGTGTCACATTACCAGTTTACGGCAAACCATAAAACGTTAATCAGTGCCTCAATATTCAGGCTAGTTAAAAATAATGCATAACATCATTAAATTCGTTATACAAACATCAACAGATTAACATGACAATATTGTCAGCCAGTAAAATCCGCGTGGCGAACATTAAGATAACTTTCAAAACAATTGCGTTGTGAGAGGAAAAAAACGCGGAGTTTTTTAATTAATAAAAATGGCGGCAGAAAATGTCTGCAATTCAAACATGGCGCGCGGCCTCGGCCAATGAGCGAGTCTCTTTATGTACATATGCTAATGAGTGACAGCCCTATGCGAATGGAATTGTCGTGTAAGGGTTGTCATTACAGTATGCCGCTGCGATGATACTGTTGTTTTTACATTTAAATATTCATAGAAAATGTCATATTTTTGTTATAATGAAGTGTGAATTTCTGTATCTAAATTAATTTTGTATACTTGGGACAGAAAATCAGCATTGCCATCCAACGTGGCAATGCCGCCAGTATTCTGTTACAATGTCTTCTGACATCGACTTCTTCATTTGGTTTAGCCCTTTTAAGTGGTTTTTTTAGTTTAGTTTTATTATCCCTAAATAGGTGTTACCAATATCTTATTAAATTCATTTTGTACTGAGATCGAAAGCGAAACCGCAAAAAAAACCTAAACTAACCATCGTTTAAAGGCGAAGAATTTTTAATTTTCCAACAAAATAATGGTAACGCTTGAATCGTATTTGCATTTCAAGAAGCCATTTACAACACAAATGTTCTTGCATAAATAAAAATACGAAGTGAACTTTTATATTCGTATAAAAATTGTGAGGATGCTCGCGGGTGTAACAAATCGTTTATTTTACCTTCTCTTTACCTATAAAACGACGGTTCCTTAGTCGTACGTCTCGTCGAGGCGTTAAAGGTAAATTTATGGGATGACGTAAGTGCTCAGAGGTAAGCTGTGGAACTGGAACGATTTTTATTGTATTTACAATTTTTTTTTAAATTGTATTTTTCTTTAATTACACGGTAAATTTGTGACGTCAGCTACTTATTATTTTTAACAAATATATTAGGGTATGAGGTAGGTGATTTATTTTTTATATAAGAAAAACGAAACAGCTTGATTATAATTTACATGACTTCACATTATAAAATAAATAAAATATCTTGGGTCATTTTTCACCTAATCAGAACTTTTACTTTGGAAACCAGATAAATGATATACTACCTAAATAAACTATTTTTTTAAATACATACTTAAATAGTTAATTACACCCAGCCTGCGGTCTCGCGGTTTTCCTTCACCGAAAGCTCAAGCTCATTGTAGCATTCGACCTTCGGCATTTGACGTTACTACCACAGCCTGAAATATATTATTACAAAGATGATATTTAAATTTTCCACTATAACTAATCTGTCTACGAGTACAAACCCATCTATTATTATACTCCATTTCTAAAAGCCGCGCTTTAAATTCACCTTTAACTGAATATCTACAAATTCTATTCCAGCTTTATACAACTGTGGAGCACTACTTTGAGTCAGCGTTATCACAGGGTAATGTATTCGAATCCCGAGCACGAGAAATGTATTCTCGTTGCGTTTATTTATTGGTCGTTTATACTAGTTGGTACCTTTGCTCGTTGAATATTTGAATTGTAAGGTGTTTTGACTGTTGATATTTAGAGTTATTTAGGGAAATAATAATTTATTACTAGCATTCCATTCCGCCCCGCGATCCCTTTTTTTATCCCCTAAGGGGTTGAATTTCAAAAATCCTGTCTTGGCAGATGGCTTCGTCATAATAGCTATCTGTATGCCAAATTTCAGCCCAATCCGTCCAGTGGTTGGAGCTGTGCGTTGATAGATCAGTCAGTCAGTCACGATTTTTTTCTAACGTTACTAATGAAAAATTTCAATTTTCAAAAAAAAAATCTTCTATAGGTATATAATGTAAGTTCACATCGAGTCTTAGCTATTTCTGTTTATAATTTAATAAATGTAATATATTCTTTATTTCATTTTCATTTATCAAACTCTATAAAATATATACAAGAGACGAAATCTCATTTATCTATTGTAGTGTACAAATTTCTTGGTCTGTCTTGTATAAAAAAAATATCATTATCAAAATAAAAATGGAATATAAAAAAATCAGGACAAAGGCAAAACTATATTTGAATAAAATAAAAATGAATATAGAATTGTTACTCCAATGGCCACTCAATACATTTACTTTGACGTTTATTACAAATAAAAATTAGCATTACAAAAGTGAAATTAGCATCCATAATGTTAGATTAGATTGATAGATTGCTAACTTAGATTTCACAGATATAAATATTTATTTATTTAACAAATTAGTTTTACAAATTGCACTGAATTATCTGATAAAGAAGGACTGAGACATTGAATAGTAATACGTAGTATATTAATACTCTAGTGGTAATATCTTAGCATACAAATAAGTTATTTAAATTATCCGACGACGTTTAGAAAATTGATCAAATAATTTACTTACGTAAAAATGGACTTTACATGGAAACGGCTTAACCGATTTCAATAGAACTTACATGGAAAGATTAAGTACTCATCATTTATAGATAGGTATATCTATTGTAATGAACTAATAATCCGAGTGCCTATTATTGACAATTATTGTCTTGCCTCATTCCATTAACGCCACAGTCCAAACATTGGAATAGGCATTTGACCACACACGTCAAATATTGGCTGTGTAAACCGAACAAATAGAAAAGCTCATCGTAATATTCAACGGTTCCGCCTGAAGGCGCATTCAATTTTGCTTGTTTGTCACCAACATGATAAACAAAGGTATATTTTTTTCAATATTTGAACAAACAGACAGATGGTATTACGTACCTGTTTGTTGGAAATGTTGATATTAGAACGTGTTTGCGAAATCATTTTCTCATTTGAGCATATTTAATGCCACTTTGTGGACTAATTACCTACCTTGTTGTACTGTAATGTTTTTGAATGAATTATAATTATGGTTTCGGTCTGAACTTTGAGTTATGTATAATTTTTCTAATTAAACATGTTAAAAGTTGGTATTATCCTATATATTATTTATTCTTTGGTATTATTATCATGTAATCTTTATTCCTTTTTTAAAAATTTAAGATAAATTAAAAAACAATAGCCACTGTAAAAACCATTTCAAAATACCTTACCGAAAATCAAAAACATCAAATACATTTTATGTTCTTAAAATTTAGTTACTTAAAATTTTCTTAGTTACTTTTATATTTTTTGTTTTCCAATCAAATACACAGAATACCTAGCTCATTTAATGCTACAATTATGACGTCACGACTATCAATCATACAATAAAATTACTACCTAGCTGATTTGATATATCAGTCAACAACCATATTTGTATTTTCATGTAAATCTCCTAAAATGTCAAAAAAATATTTACGAACATAATATCGATGGCGAAAAAAAAAACACCGCGTATTATAGGACGCAACAAGAGAAATAATGTACCTATCTGTTAAATGATTTCTTTTATATCATGCAAATAGAATGGAATTGTTCGCAAATTTCGTCGTTTTCACACAAAATCCCTTTTGATGGCGAGGGTAGGTCCCTTCTAAAGAGACTCATAAATGTTGGTTTTGTTCTGAATATTGATAGCCTGATATACTAAATATATGACATAACTCCACCCTTTTGTAATTCTACTAATAATATATAATACATGCTAAAGTTTGTGAGTGTGTATAAACACAACACAAACGTTTGAACTCGAAGAAGTAATTTGAAGATATTGGTACTGACATCCTTGATTAACACGTAGGCTACTTTTTATCCCGGGAAAACATAAAATAGTCGTGGTTTGTCTATTGTGAAAAGTAGTAACACGTAGGCTACTTTTTATCCAGGGTAAACATAAAATAGTCGTGGTGTGTCTATTGTCAAAAGTAGTAACACGTAGGCTACTTTTTATCCAGGGTAAACATAAAATAGTCGTGGTTTGTCTATTGTGAAAAGTAGTAACACGTAGGCTACTTTTTATCCAGGGTAAACATAAAATAGTCGTGGTTTGTCTATCGTGAAAAAAGTAGTAACACGTAGGCTACTTTTTATCCCGGGAAAACATAAAATAGTCGTGGTTTGTCTATTGTCAAAAGTAGTAACACGTAGGCTACTTTTTATCCAGGGTAAACATAAAATAGTCGTGGTTTGTCTATTGTGAAAAGTAGTAACACGTAGGCTACTTTTTATCCAGGGTAAACATAAAATAGTCGTGGTTTGTCTATCGTGAAAAAAGTAGTAACACGTAGGCTACTTTTTATCCCGGGAAAACATAAAATAGTCGTGGTTTGTCTATTGTCAAAAGTAGTAACACGTAGGCTACTTTTTATCCCGGGAAAACATAAAATAGTCGTGGTTTGTCTATTGTCAAAAGTAGTAACACGTAGGCTACTTTTTATCCAGGGTAAACATAAAATAGTCGTGGTTTGTCTATTGTGAAAAGTAGTAACACGTAGGCTACTTTTTATCCCGGGAAAACATAAAATAGTCGTGGTTTGTCTATTGTCAAAAGTAGTAACACGTAGGCTACTTTTTATCCCGGGAAAACATAAAATAGTCGTGGTTTGTCTATTGTCAAAAGTAGTAACACGTAGGCTACTTTTTATCCAGGGTAAACATAAAATAGTCGTGGTTTGTCTATCGTGAAAAAAGTAGTAACACGTAGGCTACTTTTTATCCCGGGAAAACATAAAATAGTCGTGGTTTGTCTATTGTCAAAAGTAGTAACACGTAGGCTACTTTTTATCCAGGGTAAACATAAAATAGTCGTGGTTTGTCTATTGTGAAAAGTAGTAACACGTAGGCTACTTTTTATCCAGGGTAAACATAAAATAGTCGTGGTTTGTCTATCGTGAAAAAAGTAGTAACACGTAGGCTACTTTTTATCCCGGGAAAACATAAAATAGTCGTGGTTTGTCTATTGTCAAAAGTAGTAACACGTAGGCTACTTTTTATCCAGGGTAAACATAAAATAGTCGTGGTTTGTCTATCGTGAAAAAAGTAGTAACACGTAGGCTACTTTTTATCCCGGGAAAACATAAAATAGTCGTGGTTTGTCTATTGTCAAAAGTAGTAACACGTAGGCTACTTTTTATCCAGGGTAAACATAAAATAGTCGTGGTTTGTCTATCGTGAAAAAAGTAGTAACACGTAGGCTACTTTTTATCCCGGGAAAACATAAAATAGTCGTGGTTTGTCTATTGTCAAAAGTAGTAACACGTAGGCTACTTTTTATCCAAGGTAAACATAAAATAGTCGTGGTTTGTCTATCGTGAAAAAAGTAGTAACACGTAGACTACTTTTTATCCAGGGTAAACATAAAATAGTCGTGGTTTGTCTATTGTCAAAAGTAGTAACACGTAGACTACTTTTTATCCAGGGTAAACATAAAATAGTCGTGGTGTGTCTATTGTCAAAAGTAGTAACACATAGGTTACTTTTTATCCAGGGAAAACATAAAATAGTCGTGGTTTGTCTATCGTGAAAAAAGTAGTAACACGTAGACTACTTTTTATCCAGGGTAAACATAAAATAGTCGTGGTTTGTCTATTGTGAAAAGTAGTAACACGTAGGCTACTTTTAATCCAGGGTAAACATAAAATAGTCGTGGTTTGTCTATTGTGAAAAGTAGTAATACATAGGTTACTTTTTATCCAGAGGAAACATAAACGAGTAGTGGTGTGTCTATTGTGAAAAGTAGTTACTTTTATACCGGGTTTTTAAGTTATAAAGGAACCCTAGGCGTAGATAATACGCATTAATTTCCAGTCAAAACTTAAAAATTCACTTGTCAAGTTTGGTATAATTATGTCGCTCCATTCAATCAACCTTCCATTGTCCTTTCTATTAAACATTACGAATGTGGCCTAATTTAGTGGTTTCGGGTATTCATTCACCTTGAGACTGCTTGTCTGGAACTTTTTTTTACATTTCATTAAAGACATTGTCAAAGCTATTAATTTTATTTAGGTGTTACAAGGGCATTAGGGACGAAGGTCAAATAGGATCATGATGTGAGGGTGTAAGCTATTACCTACAAGAAGGCTTTTTAATCGGTAAAATTAAGCCCTTATGATGTATGTATTTTTATACAAAGTAGGCAAGCGATCATCAAATTACCGTTGACTATGGATATTTGCAACACAGGCAAGGAATACTAACTATTACTTCTCACACCCAAGTGTATTGTCGTCAACCGCAGTCGCCAACATCTTTATTGCATAACAGTACCTTTGAACCGACTTAAAAAAAGGAGGAGGTTATCAATTAGGAAAAAATATTTTTGCAATTACATATCAGTCAAATTATTATGTTAGGTTATAGGTTATTTAATATACCTAATTATGTTCTCCTTAGGAGACGGTTAAAAAATAAAAACGCTAGCAGGATATAATATTTAGCGTGGGCGAGCGATGCAATGCGACGAGGCTAGTGTTAGTCTTGGAATAAAGCAACAAAATATTAAAAATAAAATAAGGAAAGACATAACTTTTATTTTATCATGAAAATAAAGGGAAATCATCCCCATAAAGGTATCGAAATCAAAATCAGTTGCGGGTTGCCATTCTTCCATCATATCCACTTTACCTACATAATGTCGTTTATAAAGTATGGGGTAGAGCTGTAAAAATGCTGGCTGCGGATATTTTTACGTAGGTATTATGTTAATTCGGATATACCTTTGTTTCAACTTGCCAGCAATCTACACAGTTGACCGACTAATAGTTAGTTAAAAGCCAACAAAAATACTAAAAAGCAACTATAGTATTTAGTAACGTCTTTATTTGAGCAGTATATTTGTACTGTCAAAATAATGAAATGAAATGATGAAATGAAATATTATTTATTAAAATAGACCTTCACAGGCACTTATGAATAGTCAGACTCTAATGCACGGTTCGGAAGGTAAGCTTTTGCTGAGAAGAGCCGGCAATAAACTCAGCCAATAAAAAATATATTTGTCATTGTCTTGACCAGTCTATATTCTTAGTCATAAGAAAATTGTACATCAAAAAATTGCTAATGTAGACGAAGAAGCAAAAGCAAATGTCAGAGATACGTCACTGTTTATTTCGTCAAGAGAGTTTGATTGTTACTTTCTTAAGTGTAATTAATTTAGATACAAATTATATTATTATTATATATATTATATTGGTATAATGAGCAATAATATGTTTACATCTGGCATTATGATCTGATTATACATAAGTTATTCTTAGTCACCAGCATAATATAGGTACGTTCTCTGAGAACAAAAAATAATCGATGAATCATGAAATCAGATATTATGTGCAAACTGTCCATGTACCTATATATCCTCATTACCCGATCATTACTCGAATAAAAAGTATGTAGGAAAAAAATCGTAATAGTTATGATATATAATATCCGAATATTGCGGATATAAATAATGGAATCACAAACGTCACTAGTAAAACCCTTCGATCCTCAAAAGAAAATGATATACCGTTTGATGTGGTGGCTTTATACATATTTAAATGAGTCAAACATTTCCCAGTCCATCCCAAACATTACACGAAATATATTTTTTGTTTATTCCCATTTTTCCTCCCGTAGACATTTTGATGTCAGTAAGAAGATTATATTTAGGTATGTCTTGTAATGATATTACATCGATGTAATAGTTTTTGAATAGATATTTCATGAGATCAATTATTTATAATATTATTATTTCATATAATTTTATTGAAGTTAGGTTTTGTACGTGAATCGTTTTGGTAATAGGCTGTAGACTAAAATTTATTTCTGATAATTTTGTGGATTTTTTTCTGCCTTTTCGAAAGAAACGTGTCTTTTACTAAATTCAGAAAACCAGAACTTGATAGCTGTAGCCGATTAATTAATATATTTATTTATTAAAAAGGGTAAGGCTGGTCGCAAATATTTGTGGAATGCACGCAAACAACCGCCAAAGTGAGGCATTCTCGCCAATTGCCGCACCTTTTTGCATTGTTTGTCTATTTTCACAAATATTTCAGTGACCGCCACAAATTAAGGCAAACATCGCAATTGTTGACCGTCTTGCATATTTAATGAGTAATTATACCTCCATTATACATTCCACGAATAGTTATTCTAGGTTATAAATTACAGAGAATTAAAGTGCCAACTCCCCTTACGATGGCCATTTTGTTACGTACCAGCGTAAATATATTCACAAAATATTTTAACTTTCGCAAATGACTACACGTTAGGGTAAACGGTCCAATTGTTACGCTGGTCACCGTCTCTGATTAATAATAAGGAAAACAATTCCATTTGAACGAATCCACAAATGACCAAAAGCGCAAGGGTAAATGCCACAATTGTTGTTACACTGCATGGCTCCCAGGTGTTTCGGCCGGCAAGCCGCATTTCTCCGCGTCAGCCTGCAATCCAGTTTTTACTATAGATAAAAATGTTGGTTACGTATTTGTTATGTTTGTTACGTGAGGCATAAAGCTTTAGTGCAACTGCGGTTTAGTGCTCTGTATAAATTTTAGTTTTTTATCATGCATGATAATAATAACTTTGACGTTGCGCTTATTACATTATTCAGTTGGTTTTTCTTTTAATTGAGATGGAACAGTTTTTTTTGCGTTGATTATAATTTTTTGCCTTGGTTTTTTTGAGCTTATGTAATTGTAGTATAACACGGTTTATAGTTTAACATTTTTAAAGTCACTTGATCACAATCTCACCAAAATAACAAAAACATGTTTAAAAAAATACAAAATTACATAAATCATAAAGTTAATAAGTAGGTATAACGTAAATGAATCGTAATAGTAAATTCAGTTAATAGTGATTATTAACAACTAGGTGTGTTTCATTTACTAGTGTCACAGTACAATTCACTTTCCGTTGCACCGCCAGAGGGAGCCACCATAAATCATGCTTAACCGTGCCCCGGGGAATTGTTCGCGTTTTTTGCCCGCATTTCCATCAAATCCCATTAGTTTTCTGCGGTTAATGAGTCTAGCTTTGGGTTTTTTTTTACTTTTCAGGTAATTAATGTGGCTTGAAATGTGTTAATGGGATAGTAAAATTGTTTTTTGTTATTGGTTGTTGTGAATATTAAGATTTTTTCGGAAATGTTATAAAATGCTTTAATTTTTCCTAAATGCATAAAAAATATTCAAAACATTTTTTTTAATCCTTTGAGTAATGCTGTATGTTGCAGCGCACAATTAATAAAAAAACTGTCTCGTTTCTGCCAAAATAATTGCCGATTCAAAAACCTGATTGTGATATTGAGAACTCTATCAATCAAATAAATTGACAAAATGTATCAGATTCTCGTGTCAATACAAAAAACATATTTAAAATTCTGGTATTATATCAAACTGTAAGGCTATTAAGTGTTAAGGTTATGGTTATCGCAACCTCGTCTCGGCTTACACTTTAGTTGTCATTAATCGTGTCGTGCGACGGCGGTTGAATTAATTCGCTTTTTTAATCTTGATAACGAAATGCCTAAATTCGTTTTTGTGTGGAAAAAAACTTTGAAGATCTTAATTACTTTTGAATTGATTTTCAAAATTTTGGAGGTGAGGTAATCGTCTAGATATTTTTTACACAAAATAAATTAAGAATAAAATGAAAAGATTTTTTTTTCTAATTTTTTTTTTCTTTAAACTTATAAAACATATATCGGAACGGAAAACAATAAATAACTTAAACATGTAACAAATAGAAAGTTAATAACCTACTCCTTTATCGTAACTAATAGCCTTTTATAACCTATAAGAGGGTTTTCAGGGCAACACGAAGCAAAGTATTGCCTTAACGAGACACCACGCGAATAGGCACTTAGGGTATGAAAATTTCATGGCGCACTCAATAGTTGAACGGCGATTTAGTGGGGAAATGCATTCGCCAAATTGTGTCCGACATGGAGTTACGACGGAGCTGACAATTGGCGCGTTTACCTCAACTTTGAGAATTGGTTTAGAAAAATTCTATTTATTCAAGCACATAGAATTTTAGCTGGAAAAGTAATATAATAAAAATCAATAACTATTGTTTTTTTTTAATAAACATACATATTTACAATACAGCAAACCTACAAAACAGAATCTACATTATAGAAAATATCACCGGTAAGGAAAAAAGTTCAAACTTAATTATCTTTCTATAAATGTTTGCATACATTACATAACCAAATTACAATTAAGTTACCTAGATAATATATTTTTAATAAAATATTTACTTTTATTTGAAGCAGATTATTTTTGGAATTTGTAATTATTTGGTTTAGTTTTTATTTATTTAAGTCTTCTGTAGCTTATTAAGTATGTAGCTTATATATTTTGTACGGTAGTTACATAGCATAAACAATAATAATAAATCTTTAATTCCATTAAAAAAAGAGAAGAAGAGAATAAAAAAAATCATTTACTTCATAAAAAGTATAACAACTATAACATCAAACTTCTCCAATAAATAAATATAGTTATCCAATGCCATGTCCACATATTTCGTAGCTCAACAACATTGCAGTGTAGTCTAGATCCAACGGGAAATGGTCTAGAATTTAGATGCTTATCGAAGTTAGAATCAGGAACTGTGCCACCTACCGCGTAATATTGCTGTCTGAATGCACAACTATCACGCTGATTATACATATTTAAATCAAGTATTGACTTTCATAATATATTCTTGGAAAGTAGGTAATATTTATTACAAGACAGCCTACCTCCAGGTAAAACATCACCAATTTATAATTATTTTTCACTAGCTGCCTCCCGCGGTTTCACCCGCGTTTCCGAGGTACCTTATGTTTTTCCAGGATAAAAAGTAGCGTATATGTTATTCCAGGGTATGATCTATCTATGTGCCAAGTTTCATCCAAATCCGTTCAGTAGTTTACGTGAAAGAGCAACAAACATACATACACTCACAAAATTTCGCATTTATAATATTATTAGGATTCTATGGGTTTTCAGTTTCATTCGGCGAGGTCGATTTCCACCCAGGACAAACTTTCGTGCATAATCATGTCTAGTAGTTTTATCCGGGTGTAAATATATACACATATAAGTATATATATTACATATAGTATCCATAGCAACTACAAGCTCTGCTAAGTTCAGAAGCAGATAGCTATGTATGAAGAATATCCTAATTTACATAATAGGTTCTACTGTTGCCAGAAAAATATTTCTATGTACATTCTTGTCCGAATAATATAAGCAGAAAATTACAGTTTTTATTAAATGATTATTTTTTTTTAAACTCAAAACTATATTGATTATCATTAAAAATACCCAACCACAACTATCAAACACCTACCCGGTCTGTACCGGTATGTTCCGACAACTGCACTTGAGAGCCAGTTCCCTGTTCCTTGTTCTATCATCGGCCACAACATCACTGAACGGTGAGATTGGGTCAAAACACACATGCCTTAATAGATAAAATAGTAAAAGAAAATAATCAAAATTTAAAATAAGAGTAAAACCTCCATTAAATACAATATAATTAAAGATATGCATGAACAAACATAAAAAAAAACATATAACGGAATTGAGAACCTCCTCCTTTTTTTTAAGTCGATTAAAAAAAACTTTTTATTAGGCTCCAAGCGATCGAATACATTAGATTTCCTTGTAACTATTCCAATATATCACTTATACACATATTTGATAGCTATTAAAAATGTAAACGACCTCCTATTAGATCAGTACAAAAACTGTTAAACCCACCACTTGTTTTCTATAAAGAGAATAAGACTGTACAGGGCCGTTTAAGGCCATGAAATTCCACCCCTGTCTCCGAACACCAGCAAACAAGTACTGTTGACGTTTGGTGCAAGAATAATGACTGTGTACAATTTAGGAGAGATATTTTTATTTATTTAAACTACTTTCCGAATTTTACGCATTTAAAAAAAGCTTAGCTTCTGCTATGTGTTTGACCACAATCTCACCGTGGTCAGTGATGATGTGGCCGATGGTGGTAAGTAAAGCCTAGAAGGGTAATGCATCTCAAGTGCAGCTGTTGGAACATACCGGAAGGTGCTAGGCGACAGACTTTCAACTAGAGGGTAGTAGCCAGACAGGTTCTACATAGGATTACCACCGTGCAATGGTTTTGTTAGTATAGTCTAAAATATAGAAAATAGTCTAATTAGGAAATGGAATTAATTATAACTTTAAATTCTTAATTTCCATTATTAATCAATAAATAGTAGCATTATAATAATTAAAAATAGTTTAAATTGAAAAATAAGGTAACCTCCACTATCGCCGGCCTCTCGACACTTCAACCACATTGTCACTTGGAATGTAGTGGCCATTCCGCTCCACCATTTCTAAATTTAGATAGGACATAACTAGCGTTCCCTTTTAAAGAATAACGCTCAGCTATTTCAACTAGTATTAGGTACGTTTTAGCGTTAAATACAGTACTTTTTATTTCTGTCTATTATGTATGCTTGTCGGGACGTCCATTAGCAGAGGCCAGTGTATGGGCATTGTGGAAGTATAGTGCTTGTAATGTTTCAAAAAATGGAATTTGAATGACGTAACTTAAAAGGTAGTTAAAAATGATAAATCTTTTAGTCCGTTACTCTTTGTAAAGTCAAATAGCGTCGACCTTACCATAAAATTACCGCTTTTGATGTCGGATTTAACAAATTGCGGTTAAATGTTGTGATAATTTCGTATTTTATCGTTAATCTTTTTAATACGCAGCGATTGAATGTAATTAAAACAAGAGTCGTGTCTTGCAAAACTAAGAATTCCGTATTAAAAGCTTCTGAGAATTGTTCTTGCAATTCTAGTCTAACAAGAAAATTGATGGTACCGTACGTTTTTCACTATTTGCTTTCAACAGCCACGTTGCAACTGTGAATTCCATTCCAAAACAAGGTACGAGACCGGGAATAGCAAAACAAACAATCCGTCAAGCCAACCGAGGGGGGAACACGAAAGCACCTGGGCTCTCGTCCCTCCGCTCCTCCTCGCGAGGGTTAAAGAGGAATGGACCTCCGGATTGTTACGATAAATGACTGTTTATATTTCTTCTCAGCATCTCACCAGCTGTCTGCAGCCACTTATTCAAATTTAATTCAATCCAAAGTAATCTCGGTGTTAGGTGGACTTTAAACGCGTGATTTTAGCTTAATTAAAAGTGAAAATATACATGTAGAGTTAATCTCGTCTTTGTTGGGATTTGTTCTAAAGTGAAGTTGGCGATATTTTTATGTCATTGTCCTTTAAATTAAATTTCTTAGATTTTTGTAGGTACTTACCGAAAAGAATTATGCAATTTGTTAACTTAGGTATTTTAATTTTTATCATCCTTCGTAAGTGAAAGAACAATATTTTATGTATGACGTCATTGATACACGAACGAGTGAGCATGAAATTCCCATGTCGCAAAAGATGTCACAGCAAAAATATGAAATGGACGAAACAAAAAGCGGTTATGACGTAAAAGGAAAAATATAAATAGTTTTCACGACCAATAACACCGGTGCAACGGCACGATAACTCATGACACCTGCAAAAGATCTCAGGGCGAGCAGCTGAACTTCTACTTGGTCCCTGGGGGGGCTGAAACAATTTTCAGTTACGATCTTTTACCGGACCCCTACTTTAGCCTGTGACAAGTAGGAACAAATTTCCGCCAGTCGTTAGGCATAAAAATATCGTCGGGACGTGAGTTTAATCTTGGGTAGTATGGACTTCATGGAATAGTTTCAACATTTAGGCAAAGAATAGGAAGGAGCTGATGATAGTGTCGTTTACCCTATTATTTTTAGTGACTTATTACGTTAATTTTTTGTATTTAAATGGATGCGCAAAACGATATATTTATAGTAAATATTAAATACGATACGTTCTTACATTTCGGACATAAATGAAATGAAATACTCAGACAGTAGCGCGAATAAGAAATGCACAAAATTTAAGAGATCCACTTTCGCAAATCCGAAGCATATTTTGTTATTTTTAACCGTTTTAAAAAAGGAGTAGGTTAACAATTCGTCGGAATCTTTTTTTTTTATGTACCTTGGTATGTTCCCTGATTACTCGAAGATGCTTGGATTTGGAAAATTATTTTTTTGTTTGAAAGGGTATACTTCCCAAGTGGCCTCATGGTCATCAGGTCACGATCTTGGAGTAATCGAGGGAATTCTTAAGGCACTTACAATGTTTTTAAAGATATTTGCGTCTGGTAGTCATCGTTTTATGGTGCTGATTACGGAAAGTAAACTTCATTGGATCGTTCAGACCGTTATTAGTTGAATTCTTTGATGCGATGATGGAAGGTAAAACGCTAATAATAATATGCTTATACTAGGTCAGTGATAAAACATAAGAAACTAAAAAACTTTCAACATGCTTTTTAGTGCCTTTTTTTTGGAAGATTTACAGTGAAATATTATCATACATGACGTATGTAATCATAAATACATTTACAAAAAATACAGTTTAAGATTAATTTCAAAAATAAAGTTATTGCCATAACTTATCAAATAAAACCTATGATTCAGTACCATGATTAATAATCATTGTCATACCTTATCAAATATAGTTAAATTACTCTCGAATTCTATTAACCATTCCGCACGCTGGCAGCCCTAGCTAATGTGCCCGGGATAAGGTTGGTACCACGAAGATTAATGAGTGGGCTCTGAGCGCCGGATAGCCGCACCTGAGGCCATATCGCCGGACTTGCAGTTTGGGGATTGCACTCTCGATTGGTTTACTGGCTCCTGAACTGAAAGAGGAAAAAAGGTGATTTTATACCTAAGTGTAATCGCTATTAAAGTCCATAATTATTATTTAGTCGGTTGACACATCAAGGGATTTATCAAAATTGAACAATTTAATACTGCTTGTTTTGTATCATATACCTATTTTAGCCTTTTCTTGTTCCTATGTACAAATAAAGTTTCAACATTTATTCTTATGTTATGGAAGTATATAACCGTCATTAGTAACTAGACTAAGGTCGTCACTACCCAAGTTTTAAATTGTTCTCAAATCACCCTAATAGGATATGATTCATCATTAAAAATCCACCCAATTAAAGCGAAAAAAAAATCAATAAAAACTGAGACAGCAAAGTTACTTTGTATATTAAGAACCTCATTACCAACCCTCCCGAGCATTCACCTTCCTCAAATCCAAACACGATTACCGATTATGGGTGTTCGAAATTCGAATCGTTGAAAATGGAAAAAAAAACTCTTTTTATCGATAAAACGTAACGAGCTTCGAACAAAACCTCCTCATTAGTACAAGTCTAGACCAGTCGTTAATCCGGCTTTAAGAAACAAGTTCATCTTACTCGGAGGCTCTTTATCTACGTCAGTGGGGCGCAGGTGTCTTCAATGCATCCCTCCCCCCCATTCTCCACCGCTCAGACCGGCTAACACCGTACGATAACACATACTGTCACATCTCTTGATGAATTGCTTATTAGATTGTCGGCAACGTTCATGTTTTGCCCTTATTTTCGTGCCAATATTGCTGTCTCTTTTTTGTGAGATGAGAAATTTATTGACGGTTAGCGATTGGCGGTGTTACCCTATTAAGTTGTTAAGGTTTTTGTTTGAATTGAAAAGTGGAAACGTAATGTGTCTTATTATATTAATGGAATGAGTTATTTTGTGCGAAATATACATTTCTTTTTGTACATAAAAATACAGTTATTTATAATATCAACAACCCTTATTGAATTCTCAATAATTTTTACAGTTTTTCATTGAATATTTCAATTACACGTTACAAAAGTTGATTTTCTCTTATTTTGCCATCACAAAGAGAATTTATATATTTTTTTAAAACGCAGGCCGACACAAAATAAAAAATTGAACAATTTTTCCAATATTTTTATGTATAAAAAATAAGTTTTGTATTTACTCTCATATTTTGTGTATGTTTTTAAATTGGAACTTCTGTAGAACATATTAAAGAACATCTACTTGTTTTATTTTACCGTTAAAAAAGTCTTTCTTATTGTTTATATGCACTCAGAATAAAAAGTAATAAAAACCTTTTCCTTGTTACAGATGCAAACACAAGATGATGCAGAGATTTGACCAGAACATAACAAATGAAACCAACTAACACCCACCACCAACCAACCATGACTGGCAAACCAAACCAAGACACTGTCTTGGAACCACTAGAAAAGACAATCTCCACGAAAAGGAAGAGCCTTCAAGATCTCAAATCACTTCTAGAAGACAGAGGGGGCATAGACATTAGAAATGTTAGCAATGCAGCTACGGGATTCAAAAGAAACGTATTTGAAAAAGATAAATCTAGCAATAATAGTGTGTATAGAGTAGACAATAAAGTTAATTTCGGTGTAACATTAAGTGTTAGTGGAAATAATACTGTGAAATGTAATGCGTGGTCCGGAAGAGGACGGTGGTGCTTTAGTAGGTTTAAAACTATAATGTTTTTGTTATTAGTGATGGTATTAATGGAGAGCCGGTCGTGTGCTGAAGCGAGGAGTTCAGGTGAGTCTTTAAACATAATCAATTACTTGCAGAATCCTTTGAACTAGCATACGTTGATTCTGAACCTAGATGTTGTGCACCTTAGGGGGTCGTGTTTAGGAAAACGAAACTAACGATTATTCAAGTATTTAAAAGTTTAATCAAGCTATAAAATGTAATATTCCATTACCTGACCGCTATTAAAATTAAACATCTTAACAAATTGTTAAAATTGTTTGAAATCGCTAATCATTTTTAATGCGTTGGTTAGGTTTTTTTTTGCTACACATGAATCATCATTGTAAAAACACAATAGTAAATTATTTTTGAGTGCCAATCGTATTAGGATTTTATTTAAATTTATTTTTATTTAAACTTTGAAAACGACGCGTTGAAAATATAGTTTATTCCTACGCTGTCAAATTAAATTTTGATGGGAAGCTGTCTTTACAGAAAGGTTTGCGATCCGGGGGACAGAGGGGGAGAGACAATTTTTCTTACCGATCGATTTATGTATTTTGTATGTAGCATCACTACTGTTCGAGTCCCACCAGAAACGTGGTGCACCTTGTAATTTTGCTTCTATTATTAAATATGGTTTTCTAAAGCAGCAGGTAGTTTTAATTAGCTTCCTTGCAAGCATTGAATTCAACACAGAGGTTACTGTCATACTTGTCAAAAGTGCGTTAGTCAGTTAAAAATACAGGTCTGCTTCCTAACATCAGTCATCTGTTACTCATCCAAATAAACCGTTCATCGAACAAATCCGGGTTTTTTACATTAAAAAGCAAACAATAAAATGCGGTTAAATCTGTAGATTTGCGTCATTGTTTAGCTTACTTGTTAATTCACACTTGAAATTATGACTAAGTGCCTGTTGTTCAGTTCTGAGTAATGGCTTACTTTCTTAATTCTTGTGTGGTAGTTAGGATTATAGGAATGTTAGTTTGATCTTTTGTTTCGGGGGTTTTGTTTCATTTTCTAGTATGTATGGAGAAGAGTAAAAAGGCCTGAATCACTAACTAACAGACTCATCTACACTCAGCTCAACCCATGGAGCTAGAAAACTGAAATATTGCACTGAAGGTCCCTTTATGTAAAAAATGTATTTGTGAAATAGGTGATTGCGGATTGCTGATAAAACTAGTGTTGCAGAATAATCGACTATCGATGCATTATTTTCTCCCCAAATCACTCATACTATCGATAGTACGTTGCGTCTAGATAGTATCGATAGTTACCGCTATCAATAGTAATCCGAGAATAGTGGAATAACTATGAAAATATATGAAGAAAAAAAACAAATCAAAGTGACGGTATGTCTAGATACGTAGGCTTTAGTAGGCTGCCTACCTACCCCTATCCCTAGGGGTTGGTAGGCTGCCTACCTACCACTACCCCTAGGGGTAGGTAGGCAGGTCCCAGTTTTTTAAATTCTCAGGGTAGGACAACTAGTAATGTATAAAATAAACAAAATCTCATAATCCAATATTGACACCAAATGAAAATTGTGGGCTTATGTTTAATTTTCATTAAAGACTTTATCTTAAAACTAGCTACCACATTTTTTTTTGTAATAAAACCCACTTTACACATTATGTAACTTTAATTAATCCGAATGGAAGCTTGAGAGTCTCTCCCGTACTTAAAACCAGCTACTAAGTGTAGACTATAAATTGTGAAGCATGTTTGCGACGAAAGCTTAAAACCGTTCTTAAAATCTTGGGAGCTGCAAAATTTAGTGCCACCACATACGGAGGCGACAAACTAACAACACTAAGACTTTTGTTTGTGTTTTCATCGCTAGCTTAAGATATACCCACTTTTGGGGCATGAGAATAAAAAGCACTTTAAAGCAAGGGCAGATTGGTGGAATAAGATTTTTTTTAATTTCTAACAAACAGGGTGATTTTGAAGTGTAAGTTAAGTACCTTATACCTTATATTACAGGTCATGAAAAAATATTTTAGAGTGGAAAACAACACACAAAATATTTCCATACTTACAAATTAAAAAAAATTGCCACAAATATATAGCATAACATAAGTCTAACATAGTCCAAATTAGATTAGATTAGAAGTAGGTTATTTTTGGATTGTATAGTTATTTAGTTTAGTTTTTATTTATTTAAGTCTCCATAGTTTATTACTTAAGGTTGATATTGCCATGTGTACACTTACTTATTAGATTACTCGAGTGATAAAATAGCTATATGACCCATCACTGCGTTTCAGAGTGCGAGTTAGGGTATTACCAGAGATTTATGTTAATCTTCAAATTGTCATAACTTCGTAATGGTAACGCCCCTAGCGTTACTTTCCTCCTGAAATTTTTAATTGTTACACTACCTGGAGTATTCGGTCCAATATGCACCTTTTTTGGCTGAAATAGAGACTAAAGTCGAATGTCGTATTATTATTGTATTAAAAAAACTACATAGATGGATTTAGAATCATAAATATAGAGAATTAAAAGCCATATTCACGCGGTTCACATTCTGCAAGAGTGCAAGACGCGCCTGAAAGCACATCGTAGCTACAACATAATCTGTATTCACGCCTTTTCGTAATTTATTATTTTCCCCAGCTTTATGCTTGCAGAGTCCTTGTCCTACATGTCATAGTTCATGTCCTACATAAGTATGATTCACTATTCACACGCTGATTATAATAAAATTAGATGAATTAACACTTTTGCCGTGAATGGGCATTGCTTTTGAAATGGTGAAGTGTTAAATTTCACTGTTTAACGCTAAGCCTGTTTTGTGGTGCTTACGAAATTTTACTTACACTATTTACGTTGTAACTTGGTGCGGGTGACAATAGCCAGAACCATATGACATTACAATAAGGTTCATCTGAATCTACATACCTATACTGAATTATAGATTATACAGATTAACTTTATTGCAAAGACATAAGGTCCACTGAATAATGCCTTCAATTTAGCCTATGACATGGGGAAGGACATTGGCTACTTTTTATCCCGGAAACGCGGGTAAAACCGAGAGGCTGAAGCTAGTAGCATATAATCAATTTAAACCTCTTTCTAATATCTAGAGCCATAATATAATTTATTAAATGAAATGCATTTTCCTGAATAACTCTGTGTTGAACAGTTATCCAATCAACAGAGCGCTTTTGTAAAAATAATATCATAATGCTACATTTTAATCGAAGCTCAATAAAACAAAGAATGTAATATTAAACCGTTTGATAAACGAAACATTAATCCTGCTAAGCGATACATTCGCAAAGCCTGCTCGATCCAAGCGAAAAATACACACAGCCAATTGGATTATCAACAGACACCGCTGAAAAAAATTAAATTGTTATTTTCCTAATTGCTCGCTCGCCACCGTTCAAAGGGATGAATAAAAAGGGTCCCAGCAGCGTTATCGGTTTAATACTCTATAGAAACCAATCTACAACGGATTGGATTGTAAAAAAAGGCGCGAAAAATATCTGCAGGTAAACCGAGTGGTCCAATCATACCATAATCCATTAAGATTTCGCTTCGCTTCGACGAACACACTTCCAAACTCCCGGGAGGTAAATATTTCACTCCCCCCCCTCCGCCGATCCCTAGTATAATGTATTCTACCCCCCAGACCTCATCTTTCCGTCCCTATTTTGCATGAAGGGGGAATTTAAATTGTGTAATCTAACTTTCAATTCATTCATACATTCAGCGCCATCTCTGGGTGATAAATTGAAACTTGGATGGATTCTTTCAGTCATTTAGCCTTTGGGCCCGCCGGTGTGTGGTGGCCTCGGTACCAACCTCGCATTGATATGGAAATGTGTTCAGAAGTGTTCCCATCATGTTTTCACTGCGTTTGAATGTAGTTTAACATAATGTTTGATATAGGTCGACTCTGACTTTTGCTTTCGGTAAATACCTTCTAAAGTATTAGGTTGAATGATGTATTTTTTAATATTTTATATAAACCTTTCTTAAGTAGACTCATAGTCGAAATAGAATACAAAAACGTCCATGATTTTTTTTTGTCTTCTTCATCTGGGTAACAAAACTATAGCAAAGGCTGCTGCTGTTTACTCCAAAACTCACTCCGATCCAAATAATTCAAACTCAAACTCAAAACTCATTTATCCAGTTTAGGCCCTGATAAGGCACTTATGAAATTTACATCACTGACCAATCGATTATTAACCAAAAAGAATAATAACAATATTAACTCTTTGTTTGTCTGTAGATAATTTAAGAATGTACATTCCACGAACTGCAGTATCTACAGATTCTACTTTATAGCACAACTCAGGAGACCTATTCAAATAGAATAATTCACTCCCAACAAACATAAAAAACCCTGTTCCGAAAACTTAAAAACCTCTCGACAGAAAACTGTTCTTATGCTGAAAAAGTTATGAAGCGAATATAGCCGGGCTGGCGGGCTGGTGGGCTGGCGCGCGATGTCAAATATCATTTTTGTCACTTTTCACCGAAGCCCGTGCTTTTATACATTTGGCGCGGAATCCCTTTGTCTTCATTTACAAAACCATTTTTCTTGTTTACCCGTTATCCGTTTAGAAAAAAAAAGTATAGCTCCCGCTTTATAAAGGAAACTAAGGACATTTTCATTTTGCAAATGTATCTTTAATAAGATTACGTGTCGAAGAGACGAGTGCTTTTGTTTTTCTAATGGCGCATTTTCTAAGGGATTTTTTCGAGATCTTGTCTCTTGTGTTTTAATTATTGATTTTAGATGCGGTTCGGAATTTTGTTGTAATGAGATCCCAGGATATTTAGACTTTATTAATGTCAGAGTTCATTGAACCGGACTAGGGGAAGAATGTTTTAGAACGTAAACAGCACCTCTTAGTAATTTTAAGATTTTTTTTTTGGTAACCTTAATGTTCTAACTTCTAATCAGATTAAAAACTCAATATTTATACTTAGCAGGATTCAGAGAATATATTAGTCTTGAATTCTGTCTTTAGTCGAAACAAAGGACCTAAGTGATTTCCTCGAATTTTAATTACTTAAATGTTAGAAGTATTATTTCAATTCATTACAAAGAGAGTAAATGAGTAGCTTCGAATTCATCTGACGCCCTAGGTCCTAAATAAAACACTTAGACCTTAAAAGGCTTTCCAATTTTATCAGGTGAAATTGCAATCAGCGTTAATGAATGTATACGGACCGTTTGTCCGGTCTTTTGTCACTGAATTTCAGACAGTAAAGATAAGGAAAGTAAAGTTGGGCGACTGTAAACCTTAAGAAATGTATCTAGGTGAGATGATGTATGTTTCTAATTGTTCAATAGATCATTGTTTTTATCAATTTATGAAATTAATTCGATTTTGCCCTGCGATACTCTATTTTACTCTCTATGCCAAAATTATATAGATACATACCAATATTTTTTTTTAAATAAATATTCCTAAAATGTCAGCATATTTTAATGCTAAAACTTAGTGTAGGCAAAAATGATCATTAACCAATCAACCATACTTGATATTAGGTAGTATACATTTAAAACAGTATTCGAAAATCAAAACTAATTCCCATTTAATACTTACCTACATGTGATTCTGTAATCAGGAATAAAAATCTCACGACAAGAATTTCTGGAATTGGACTCAAAACAAAGCAGTATAAATTGAACCTAACAAACACCTAATACCACCTACATAGGTACAAAGTAGTGTCACGAATATCAAAGCTCGAAATGTTCATTATTAAATCCCTTTTTCAACACAACAGGTGCACTACGACGGATCATTCTACCGATGAAATAGTGACCTGGTTCTTCGCGAGTATGTTTTTTTTTACACAAATGACAATGGTCCTTTGACAATGCCTTTTGTGGGTCATGTCATGACAAATATTTGTGCAATCTTTCGACATAACAGGATGACGCCGCGAGGTACCTACTGGAGATTCTGTCAATGATTGTTCCGTGTGAATTTTCACATTACACAATTTGATTGGCGGTTTTGATAAAAGGAATGCGGTATGTGGAAATTATTAAATTACTATTGTCATGCGAGGTTTTAATTCCAGTGTGCTAAATTTTAATCAGAAAGTAAAATTTAAGGCAATGATAACTCAGTCGAATGCTAAGACGAAGGTCGCGGGTTCGAATCCACAATGAGCTCGAGCTTTCAGTGAAAGAAAACATCGTGAGGAAACCAAAGCTTGATAGTAGGGTACTTTGTAGTACCCGCCTGGCTGGTTAACACCCTCAAGTTGAAAATCTGTCGCCAAGCCAATAGTAAAAAAAAGAATCGCAGGTTAAATTTCAGGGCAGAATCCATTTACCTATAAAATGTAAATCAAATTGATCATTAACCAAAAATGATCAATGCTAGACGATTCAGGCATTACACTCAGCTTGTTATAAAAGGTAAAGGCAAAAAAAGTATAACTCAAATGATTGGACATAAAAAGAAAGACTAAACAGATATAATTTAAAAGATGACAACACTATACAATAGCTCGAAGCGTTAATAATTGAAACTCTTCGATAATGACCTATTTAAAGTTACACTATTATCTACTTTAATATTAAACTATAAGCACCATATTCAATTGAACGTGTAGCACAAACGTTGCTGGTTATAAAATTGTATGATGTGCAGCACAATAGGATTTTAGCTTCAGTATAAGATAAAGGTTTTTGAGATTAAATGGATGATAGTGGTAGATTCCGTCGACACTGTGCTAAGATTTCTAGTGAGTAATATGAACTTTTGATTAGAGCAACTTGAAATCGTTTTTTTATATGCATTAAACCATTTTTTGTAAAGGGGAATTTTACAAAAAATGGTTTAATGCAAATCTTCTAAAAACCAGATTTTAATAAGTATGTCACTTTCTTACACCATATGAAAAAGTCCATTTAAAAAAAACTGGCTTTCACAGCTTTAAACCATATAACAGTCAAAGTAAGAGAAGAAAATGAAGTGCTAAATCGTTCAGAAATCAACAACCTGTAATTCTTTTGATTACCTACTACTCAGTAAATTAGTTTTCCTTAATCTTTATAAAAGTGTACTAAAAAGGATAATAAATATTGGACTACAATTTATTTAGTACCTTGCATGGAGTATAAACGCCACATCGAAGAATAATGAAAGATAATAAAAAAATACTTTTCTTTGGATACAATCATGCTGAAAGTAAGCTTAACAACTTTCCGACTTATTGGAAAATCTTAAAGCTCAATTTCGGTTGTCACTAGTAAAGTAAGAGGTTTTAAGCAAAAAGGTCGTGGGACTAGATATTTTTTGAAGTAAACTCGAGTGACATTCATTTTCATAACATTCAATTAGGAAGATCGCAAATTAGGAACTCTGCGAAATAAAATAGTTAAAAAGGACTTTCTTTATTTCTTTAACAAAACGAGCATTCATTGTGAATTATTTTTTGCTAGATTGGATATGAAGGGAATAATTTACTTTACAGTTCAACGGGTCTTAAATATTAGTGGCTATTAAAGAAAATGGAAATGTCTCTTTCAATTATTATTTTCTGCTCGTGGATTACATTTTATGGAGTCATTCGATATTCATTTTCTTTCAGTGTTAAATACTTTCACATTTTTATTATACTAACTATATACCTGGTTTCACTCGCGTTCTTGGGATTCAAAATCAAAACTCAAAAATTATTCAGTTTAGGCCCTAATAAGGCACTTATGAATGTCAAAAGTTACAGTTTTACAATAGACTCTACTACCGTACTATTAAAAGTAGCTTATTTAACACTCTGCAATAATGTAGCTTTCCATCAATATGAAATTGTATTTCCAGAGATTATATACCCTCCACATACACACAAACTCACCAAATTTCCATTCTCTCTTTATAATATCAGTATGAGAAATATTATAATCAATATTTATTTAAACTCCTGGAGAACTTACTAATTGTCTTATATTCTAAAAACCTTAAAACGTAACGCTTACGCAGAATTCCTTTAATTCTGGCGACCTGTAAGTACAATCCTGTTTCGTAAATTTTTCGTTTCGTCCCCCCGGTGTTTTCACACACCAAACGTGTTTATTGCAATCGCCCCGTCGGGAGTGGTCACTCGCCTCGCATTTTGAAACTGGTTTTTATTCTCACTCTCTTTTATTGATGCAAAGATCGTTGCATAGTGGCCTGCTACAGTTTTATAATACGAAATGCTTAGAATATAGATTGGCTTGTTATCACACTTATGTGTGAAATGTATCAAACTGTTTTTTGGTTTTATGAATGTAGGTATTGACACGTCTTTTTTATGCTTTTATTTTATTTAGATTAACGATTTACAAGAAATATGGAATGATTTATATTGCACTAGTTTCCGTTCCGTGGTTTCCCAAGGGATCTTATTTTTCCCGAGATAAAATTATTCCATGTCAATTCAAAGTATGATCAATATATGTGCCAAGTTTAATCAAAATCTGTTCAGCCTTTGATTTGTCATTACGTCATACATAACATTCAAACTTTCACATTTATAATATTAATAAGATGAACAATGTCCCAGAATATTATTTCACTCACATTTTTTACTGCGGTTGAATATCTGAACTGTACCATTTAATTATCATAAGTGTTCTTCACTTGTAATTTAACAAACTTTACCATTGCCAGTATCGAATCCTTTTTGCAGAATCGCGAAGTGCTCTTCAGAACTTGGACTATAATCATAAAGTAAAAGTTACCCCATACAATGATTGTGACCCCAACGTGTGCATCTGTACTAAACCGATCCGTGCCGATACGGGAATCACCCTCAAGGGAGCAAAGATCGTGGTATAGAAAAGTAAATTATAAAGCTGTGGTCCGGTGTTAGGAATGTAGCTTTTATTAATTAGTCTATTGGGTTGAATATTGGGTGCTAATAAATTCAAACCATAATCATAGTGAAATTGGATTTGAGCACTTAGCCTTCTCCAAAGGCCTAATTCAATAAATAGCATAGTGACGTATTTTAGGGTTCCATACCCAAACAGAATTCTATTGTCAGATCAAGTAATGATTATAAATATTTGTAAGAAACGGCCTAATGTTTTTTTTTTGTTTTTATTTTTTCTTACTCGGTCATAACAAAAATTCACAGTTAGTTACGGAACAACAAAATAAATATCGTTTTATTCCTATTCAGACTCGTGCTTGACGCATTTCATAGTTTTACAAAAACTATGTTCAATAGATTTTAGCGTAATACAAAACAAAAGCAACCTTCTGAACCGGTGTTTTTCATCGGACAGCACTTCACTTATTTCGCCTTCATTATATTATTTTTGAATTAAGAATACTTAGATTTTATTTTTTGAATAAGTACGCCTTCCTTTTCCTAATCAAAGATTATTAATGGCTACCGACAAATAAAACATCGATTGATGCTTTTACAGCCAGACAGACCTATTTTTAATCTATCAAGCTACCTCATGCCCTCTCGCTAAAAGTTTTAAACCGACCGACCCGAGGATAGGCGAGAATAATAATATGTCAGTAATAGTGTGTATTGTAATAAAGGTTCAATTTATTTTGCGCTGAGTCAATGCCGGTGTTCGTTCTCACGCCTTCATTATGAACCTTATTGGTCTGAACTGTTTTATTTTACTTCAGTGCGTAGAGTAATGTACAGATATATAAAACTTTTAATAAAATCATGAAAATTATTTTATGAAAGCTTTTGGAAGATTATTATTAGTCGAGACAGGGCAAAAACTGTAAAGTGATGTCGCTCTTAAGGCCTTTATCAGTAGTTATAGATAGGCTGCAATACAACATATGATAAAAATGAAAGGCAAAATCACAGGTTTATTCTACATATTGCACAACTCTGTTACATTATTCACATATCGCTATTAAACATAGTTATTACCTATTAGCTCAATCAGAAGCTTTGTAAGAAACTCGGCAACTACAAATCTTGAAATTTTATTCCATCTTATTATACAGTACGAATGTCACTATGAAAATAACAATAGATCCAAAGCTCCTCTATAGGAGCTCTTAGTACTTCTTTAAACTTTGGAAAAATTTCCAGATCTAATCTTTCAAATCCCTGCAATTTGTAAACATGAGATATTTTTCAAATAAATTGCATGCAATTTAAAATCGCCGCCTCTGTTTCCATCCCCTGCTCTGTACAGTTTCGACCTAGAACGCGTTGGTACGAAGGTAATGGACTCATCCAAATGCGAGTAAACTTTTACAATGCTTAGGCATTTTGTTGGAAACTACATTATTAGCGGAGGTATATGGTATTGTAATGGCGTGTTAGTTAAAATGTTAAACACCATTGATTGCTTGATCATTTAACTCTGCTGGTTATCCAAAAATAACATGTTAGATTACTTTGCGAGTACAATTTAGCCCCGTGATTTCGCCAGTAATTCCCTATCTTATCCCTTTAGAGATTTAATTTTCATAAGTCCTATTTTAGTATGCGAAATTTTAGCCCGATCTAGCGTTTTGCGTGGTGCGTTGATAGAACTGTCAGTCAGTTAAGATTTAAATGCCTATCAATAACAAAATCAGTCCCAACGTAAAAAAAACTACAACGCATATTCGTCACGTCAAAAGGCACATCCCGACTCCGCTAATTTCCCGACCATTCGATATTGACATTAAAATAGTCGGTACACGGTAAGGCTTTTAGCTCCCCCCTGCGTCTCAACTTAAACTTCGCTCTGAGCTATTTGACGTGTGAGCTATTTGTATTTCAGCGGCTTTATTGAGTTTTGAACGCTTTAGCTCTGTGGCTTTTTAGATATTTTCAGATTTAGATGTGTAATTTGTAGTCTATTTATTTATGTATTTTGGATAAACAGTCAAACAAATTGATAGTTAGTATTTCAACATTTTACTATACATAATATATATACTGTGTTTTACAACAATGTGACTGTGGTCAGTGATGATGTGGCCAACACACAGCTTAGAAGGGAACTCTAGTGCAGCTGTCAGACCGGTACTGCTTGCCGACAGATTTACGGTAGCCAACCAGATGGATACTACAAAGTAACCTACCATCGTTTTCACTTTGCCACTTCATCTACGTTCTAAGTATATCCGTCGCTTTTGTTCTTCTACGAATGACCTTTTTTGGACCCTGTCGCGTTAAGGAATACCGATTTAAGTGGATCTATTTTCATCCTTTAACAGTAACTCTTTAGTTTTCAGGAAGGAATATTTGGTTTTCAGACACGCCATTTTTTTTTCTTCTGTGCCAATCACAACTAGGTCAAACTATCATTAGTAAGTACTCTAGTCCACTTAATATTTTCCAATCATGTCTTGACCACTACTCTGTTCTTCCTGTCATAATTGCCACAAAAAAAGGGTTTTTTTACGTCCATAGACGAAGGAGCAAAATCTGTATCTAATATCGATAAAAGTTATTATAAATTGAAGTCAATAACTAATTTATCTCAGCCCAGACCACCCGTACAATGTTAAATTAATAGTCTCTTAAGAGGCACGTCATAATCCGACTCATTAGTATATTATTTAATTTATGGTTGACAGTAGGACAGTTTAATGTGGACGCGGAGCCATGATGAATGTTACCATTGCGATGGACGCGGCAGATAAAATATAACTACTGCGATAAGCAACGTGTTTTATGGTTCACTTGATTGTTATCTAAGTATTTTTTCTTGACTTTTATATCTGTTACTGTTTGAAAAGATAATTAAATTCTGAATATTGAATTTAAATACGGCGATGATTTGTCTGGTTTTTACTATTTTGATTTGGTAGTAGATGAAAATTGAAACGGTTTTTTCGTTTTTATTTCTTTAGTTTCTAAATTTTTATGTAAATAATACCGAATGTTTTATGGTTACATTGGCAACTTAAATAATAAAATCTTCAAATAAAAATCGTATTTGGCTATGAAATATTATATGAACTTCATTCATGGCATACGTTTGTTCAAAAATATCTTAAAAATAATATTATGCGCATATGTTACGGCCAATGTTTGTGGTTCTGACGTAGATTCGTATCTACTGAATTCTTGATGTGGGCATACACAAATATTATTTTTCATAATTTTTGTTCTTTGACCTTGACCGACTGATTCGTATTAGGTTCCTTCGTTTAGAGTATTTATAGTAACATAATATTTTAATGGCTGTCATAATAGTTCTTTGTTTTATTAACTTGATTGACATTGAAAAACAAATTAATGTTATTTATTTCGTTTACTTATGAAATTCATGTGTCTAATGTTTTACGTTTTTGATGGATAATGTGTCATTACGTAGTTTATTAGAAATAAATAATGAGTATTTATTAATTACTTCCTAAATGTGACTCAATAAGGATCAATCCTAAAAGTAAAAATGTATCTTTCTAGCTATTAGTTTCAGTCATGCGTTAATTTACAGAAAACAATTTCCAAACCATTTTTTTTGTAAATAAAATGCAATATAAAATTAATAACCCCGAAAAATATGTTATTATATCTTTATTATACCATATCCAAATTAATAACTATATTCAGACATCGACGTGGCGAGCATACAACATTTCATATTGAGCGATCAATCTTGCGCCCACGCCGTAATAAGATTTACGCCTGTGGTACGCGGCACTTTTCATTTTTATTCAAATTTTAATTCCACTGGTAACCCTGATGACTTTATTTAGTCACTTATTTCGTTTTTTGGTTGTTGTTGTTTATTGCATGCAGAAATATAGTATATATATCTTTTTATTTTATTTGAGGGATACTAAACTAAGGCGATGATAGCGTAGTGGTAGTGACGTCGAATGCCGGGACGAAGGTTGTGGGTTCGAAACCTACAATTGGATTAACATATAGGTTACTTTTTATCCCCGGAAAACATAAGATCTCTCGGGAACGCGGGTGACACCGCAGCGCGGAAGCTAGTAAGTACCTACCTAAGTATTTATGGTTAAGTAATTGGTCAACAAATGTAAACGGAAGTGGCAATCTTGGAATACCAACTGATTTTGATGGATTACTAATTGACTCATTATGAATGAATTTTATCTCCAAATAAAATCATTGTCGGGAAATATGCTGCCATCTTGCTCGTCTCTTTTTTTTTAATTTGAAGCAAGATTTGAAGGTTACATTATGAGCAAGTCAAAGTATCAAATTACAGTTTAAAATCATAATTTGAATGTTTTACGATGTAACTGAACTTAATTTAATTTGACGAAAGTTAAGTGTTAATTAACTTTTATTAACATAAATAATAAAATATTGAGCGTCAAAGAATAAGTTAATTTAATTTGAGACACTTTGAGTTTATTATTCAGTGTCTTAACCTGCTACATTTCGTGAGTATTTTAATCAATTTTGGATCTTCGTGTACTCCTATCACAACTCTTATAGACCTACCTACTTATTGGGTAGTGTATGCTTTGCGCTATTACTTATATTCTGTAGACCTATTTGTATTTCTTAGCTAAGTATGTTTTGCAAAAAAATCTCAATAAAGTGCAAGAGTTAATATTAATTTACGAAAAAAACGCATTCCGATAGCCATTCCATTGAGAAATTTTAATAGTCCCTCATTAAGTACATTGCCGCGCGTAACCGCAGTTTTATGGCGGCCATTTTGAATTAATAACGCGCCAAACAAAATGGCGCCCGCGTCCCGTCGGAGCGGACAATAAAAATTCTATTAATCTTGGATGACATCTCAAATACGAAAATGGCGTTACAAAACCGCAATCATATTATTAATTTGATACTTCAACCTTTTTAAAAGCTAATAATTATATTTTTAATGTCATAATAACTAAAAGGAAACATACGCTGTTAAATTAATTTATTGTTATGATAATTTTAACTGACTTTTTACAGTCGTGTAATGAGAAATGTAAAGCGTTTTAAACTTGTAAAAGATGATGATTTAATGATCTTTTTATTACTATATTCCGCCACGCAGCTTTACCCGTGTAAAAAGTATCCTATATGAATACCCTTAACCTATCTCTGTGTCAAAAATAACGTCAATTCGTTGCATTATTGCAGTTGAAAGAAGGATAAAACAATAATTAGCCTATAGCCTTCGGGGATAAAGTAACATCCTATAGTGAAAGAATTTTTCGAATCCAATTGGTAGATCCAGAGATTAGCACGTTCAAACAAACTCTTCAGCTTTATTATTAGTATAGATATAAGATTTACATGAAGCCTAGATGAAATGCATGTAGAAAAGACTGTCTAACACCTATTGTCTTTAAAAATGTCGCGTGTAAAAGCGAATACATTTTTAAAACTATTTGAAAGGCAATCACTGTCATGTACACCCGTTATTCCAAGTACTGGAAGCTAAATATTTAACTAAATGTCTTTTACCGCCTGTTTCCCTATATACGACTACATGTCATAAGCGAGAGCGATTAGTTAATCTCTAATACTGTTATTCTTTATTAGACTCGACATACAAAAGCTGTCAAATTCATAGAAAAAAAGCACTTTCAGTTTTTCCTTAATTCTCAAATTTTCTCTTCATAAAAACCTTTCTCAGACTTCAAGGAATATTTGAAAAAAAAAAATACTGAATCGGTACAGCCGTTCTCGAGTTTTATGCTTAGGAACACATTTAACCATAATATTTGTATAGCCTCTGTTTGAAAACAATCTTATTATGGACAGCACAGTGGGCAGTGAGGTGCAGTGAGGAGGCCGAAGGTGGAAAGCACACAAAACCTAGAAGGGCTCACAAATGCACCTGTCGGAATACACCGAAACGTGCTTGAAGACAGATTTTTAACTTGAGAATACAAAGTACCCTAATACCGTGCTATGGTTTCCTTCCTGACGATGACGTATTCCTTCACTGAAAGCTCAAGCTCAATGTAGGATCGAAGCCGCGACGCTTTTGCATCGTCCATATATTTTTTCATCGCTATGTAGGTACTGATATTCAAATTATATAATACCCATTACTATAGTATTTATCTGAATATAGAACCAAGATTTCCAATAAACCTTATAAAGTTTTCCCACCAGCTTTAAGCTTTAACTTTGCACCAAACACTTATAAAGCATTCATACTACAACCGCAATGGCCATTTCTAACTATGTCATTGAACCTTACTATTAAAACGTCCCTTATTTTCATGTAAACTCCCTTTTATTACACGTTTATCGTGAAATAATTTAAAAGAAAATTGCCGATATCTCGTGAAATTGCAACATTTCTTACGCTTTTGCTTTTAAAGTTATGTATTTTTCACGATATTAGAAGCTGTTAGCGTGCGGACCAACTGATGGTAAGCGGTTACCCTACCGCTTCTGGTCCACTACTGGCTGGAATTTGGAATACTGGAAACAAATACGCAAATCCTCCCCAAACAATTCAAATTTCGACCCACACTCAATCCGTTTCAAAGAGGTAAAAATCTTTTATCCCCGTTTCTCGCCAAACACTTTTCCAGTTCCAAAAAACTAAGAAACCTCTGTGCACTTCACATAAGTGCTTACGTGTCAGAAATAACATAAATTATTCCAATTAAACCGTCTGTACGGTTAGTCTTGTAGAGGCTCCTTCAGAGTTGTACGCCCCTCACGTACGTGCAAGCGGTTGCCAACAAATTGTTTATTAATTGTCCAAGCGTCGCCGGGACGTCCTCTAAGTCTCTTGAATGTCCCACTTTAATAAAAGTCGCTAGACGCTCGTAATTTTTATGGAAATTCTCTCGTCCATTCGTCATTTGATTTTTAATGTCGTTTCAGATGATAGATGAATTTATATATAAGGCAATAAGGCAGTGTTAACTGTTAATTATATTTTTTTTATTCGTTGCTAACGTTTGGTTTAATAGTTTAGGTGAGATTAAGGATTTCTTAAGATAATAAAATATATTTATTTGCCAGAAACATGGTTATTAAAGAAGTTTTCAGTTCCATAATATACCTATAAATATTTTTGTATGAAGTATTATATACAAGGTGTTTTTTTAATCACCGTCCAAATTTTCAGGAATTATTGCATCCATCATTATGAATTACTTATACTTATAGGACCAACCCTGAAATCACGAAAATTAAAACTTTTCATCCATTTTGACCGAACATGGCTTAGTTTGAAATCAAGATGTGTATGAATAATATCCCAGGATATCCAACTTTTTGATGTTGTAACCATATTAAATATCATTAAGCATCTTACAAAAATATTTATTTGATAAAAAGTAAAATAATCGAGAATAATTTTCCGCGGCGAAAATCCCCGCACCCAAATACCTTGAACCAAGATTTGTTTATGCCTCGTACAGTCTTCAATTTAATATGTTCGTGCTCTAAATCACCGATATAATCTCAAGTACCTTTCGGATCGTTTCGCAGACTTTTCCTCTCGCCGTGATGCCTTTTTTATGTGAATGTTTTAAATCCCCTAAGAGTCATAGAGAGTAATATAGAGAGAAATATAATATCTATGATTCTGTGTTTTGATTTACGATATTTTAACTTAACTGAATGTAAGCTTATTTGGGATCTTAAATCGAGAGCTATTTTTACACGACTGCCCGAAGAAGAAGTGTAATGTTTTCAGAATTCATATAGTGAGTTTCTTTATTCCACCATAACTTTTAGATATCTGAACAGATTCCAGATCATCCCGAGTGACACTGATTATAATTAATTAACTTTTTGTGAAAGGAAGGCGTCTTTTTTTTTATTGCGAAATTGAAATTTTGTTGAAAATTGTCCTATGGAGAAACACGGTGGATTATTCCTCCATTGAAAAGGTTAAATCTTCCGCTGGGCCATCGTGACTGAGGATTGCGGTCCAAGTGTTGATGTTGGAATCCTTTATATTATATGCGAATATGGGAATCTCTCTCTATAAACTCTGTCAGCGCGATGTAGGTTGCACGTAGATTGTAGTGGCGACATCTATCCATCGAAGTGTGAACTATGTAGCTGAAAGGGATCACTAGAATCCTTTCCCTGTGTGTGTTTAAATGGATTGGGAATTTCATCTTTATGAGATATTAAATTTACCTTCGGACTTGTTTTTTGCCTGATTTCAGAATTGGTCCTATCATAAAAGTTGTTCATATTTATGAGTGGTGCCTAAAAGTTAATTCGGTTTTTAGTGCTGTATTTGTCGTAACTAGGATAAATCTTTTGCTATATCTTTATGAGGGTAACAGGGACGCAGGTAGTATCGTATACCCAAAATTCATTTTTAATAGTAATCTTGTCTCTTTCATAGAATATTTCAAATATTATAGGTATTATAAACACAATTAAACGTCTCTCAATTATTCATTTATTTATTTACATTGACAGTAATTACGTAGAAAAGGTCAATGTCAAATACACACATAATGGATATAATATAACTGTCAACAAAAATGTCAAATGGTCAATCCTACTAATGACATTTAAGAATATGACGTAATAAGGCCTATTTTGTAATTACTAGTATGTATGTTGTTTAATTTCTAATCTACGTCTATTTTGAACCAATCGATAGAACCTATAACCTTTTCGTTTGATCATCTATCTTTTATGTACATTTCACTCTAACATCAGGTACTTACAGTCACTTAGCTGAAGAGAATACGGCAAGAAACTCGGCAAGGCCTTTTTTGTATGGATCTTTACTTTGTTAAAAATATAAGGTCCGTGAAAATTATACAAAACCTTAGATTACTATGATTCTAAACATTTACAACCTGTTCTAATTACCCACTTTTCATTTCCAGGTAAGCAAAATTAATCTATAGTACTTGGTAGTACCTACTTCTTCAGTTGGTAAGTACCTAAGCCCCAAGAAAAATAATCCCAAAATATTGCGCGTAGCATAATTTTAATTTTGTTTATCATTATAAATGTGCGGAACCCCTCGAAACTCCAAACTCTCCGGATTGACGATGATGCCGCAAGAATTCTGCCTAAACGACAAGACAGAGTATCTCTTAATCAAATAATGTTAACACTTGTGACACATTGGCGTGTGGTTCGGCGAGCTTGTTGTTCAAGGTATAATAATTTTCATTTTTAGGGAAGGGTTTTAAATTAATTACTAGTTGAGCGACTTGACAGACGTCTGTTTTACAGGCATTTTAAGAAAATAGCTAAATTGGTGCAGCCATTCTTAAGTGATGCGCTTAACAGCGGATAGCATACCTTGTTTAAAAACTATAGTTTCCAGCGTTCCCGTGATTTAAAGTGGTCTATGCCACTATCGATGTCATGGACTACGTATGCGATTTATTCATTTAGAACTTAACGAACACTTGGACTATACAATTGCATCTAGTAGATTATGTAACTAAGCTTGTATTTTTTAAATCAGCTAGGTACTAATTTAAATATTTTATGCATGAGTTTTTTCTGGTGACCTAAAAAACCACCTGTAAGCTTTTTCCTTTATATGGCCAACAAATCTGCTCGACATTTTAGTGGACAGTATATCACAGTACTAAACCACGCGTTCTAAGATTTTAATTTGGCGTCTCCCGAGGAGTAGGTAGTCGTTTTAATCAGGGTGGAAGCCACGAGGCTTGTTTAAATTTTCTATTAAATCCACGAGACGAGTAAGGAGAGACAAAAGCGACGTATCTCCGATCTATTAATAAGGCAGTTTAATTTGGAGACAGTGATAGTACTGAATGCAAAAAGAAACTTTTTTTGTTGTTTTTTTTTTGTACTGGATTGATGTGCACCATAGAGCTTTTGGTTGCTTTTCATCCCAGGATATAATTATTACTATAAGTTTCAAATCTGACCATAACCACCGCATTCGAGGTGACTACCACTGAGAGTATTGTCTTTTGATAAAATAATAAGCAGTGCTTAAAACTCTCCTATTCTTTTTAACACGTAGATGTCATATGTCTATCTCATTCTATCATTAACTATACAAAATATCTTTTCAGTATCAGACTTCTTAGATAAATAACTCAAGTATATAGATCATTCTCATATATCCAGGCCAGCCTAGATTTTCAATAATAGTACTTATGAAATATATTTCACGGCGTATATTGTTACCCATTTTTCTGAAGTGTCGTTATTTTCTCCAGTGTCTCAAGTGTGTCTAAAAATGACATTCAATTTTTGTTGGCCATTCGAGTGCTTGTTTGAAAAATATCTTGCTGCGTGTTAAAACTTTTGACCTCAAAGTCAAGTGAATAAATACCCACTTACACACAAGTTAAGTTTATGTTCAATTGGACAATAAGCATAATTGCTAACTTGTATAGATTTTTCTCGAAAAGTACTAATAAAAGTAATTTGAAGAAAAAGTTTGTGCGAAGTTTAATTAAGGTATATTCTTCGCTGAATTTAGGAAAGCCCGTTTTATTTTGCTTAAGATTTTTTTTTGCAAGATTTCTGATTTATTTTATGAATTGTTAAAAATCAGCAATTCAATTAATTTAAATAATTATTTATACCTAATACGTGCTAATACTAATTATTACATTGTAGTTACTTTCTAGTCTGGACTAGAAAGCACTGACTGCACTAGAAACCACACTAAGATTGTGGTCAAATACACCCCTACATATTATAGTTAAAAAACCCGTGCTATGGTTTCCTCAAAATTTTCATTTCACAATAAACACATTGGAAAATTCCTTATCTTTAAATTTCTGCAGACAAATGAAGATAACACGAATACATGATTATTTACCGTCATATGAAAATCATATTGTTTGTTATGCCGACGGTACTAGTTGTGACAGCAATGTACGAGACAGATTAATGGTTATATTTAAATTATTCTCTTGTATTTCACGTCCTTTTTTGCAGACGGTTCTTTTCGCAGTTATTCATTTTTCCACTAGCTGTAATCTGAACCTGCATTTTTCATTGTGTTTACTACTTTGTTGTTTGCTTTGTTTTGTTACGTTTGATTTATAAATGTAAGTTATTTAGTATCGAACGGGAATTGGAGATTCTATTGAGGTAGAACAAATTTAATTTTGTTAGGATTTTTTATAGAATTTATTATTTACAACTAGATATGATGACATAAAACCGAACCGGTGGTAGAGTCTACTATAACTTTCGACGTTTATAAGTGCCTTATCAGGGCCTAAACTAAACAAATGAGTTTTGATATAAAGATGCTTCGACCATCCTATATTATAAATTCGAAAGTTACTTTCTACGTCTAGATGACTATGGCGCTTGATATGATAATCCTACTAAGAAAATAATTAAATGTGTATGATGTTAATAAAGACTTATAAGAAAAATTACTGAACAGTTTTGGATAAAACTTGACACATAAATAGATCATACTCTGGAATAACTATAGGATACTTTTTATCATGGAAAAAATATGATCCCCTTTGAACTCCGGTGAAACTGTCGGGCGGAAAATAATGAATAAATAAATAAATAAAAAAAACTATTACTTATTTAAGTTTAATTTAAATACCTTACAATTCCTGTAGGTGGGTATTTGAAATAAGACTATAAATTGTAATGCACTTAAAATGATGCTATCATTATCAAGCAGACAGTCTATCAATAAACAAGAAAGCAAGACAATCGTCTTCAACATTAAGGACCCGTAAAGGGTTGTAATTATAGAGGAGACAGGGGGAAAGTGGCAATTAAAATTTGTTTAACGTTATCTGTAGCTGCAGGGTAAGTTGGGGTGAAGTGGAGTGTGATTGCTTTTATGATTGATCAGAATTTCAATTTATTATTTATAATTGAATATTGTTTTACTTACCTGACAACGGAATATGAATGGGGTAAATACAAGTTTTTATGATATTTCTGAACTTTTATTTTGTTTAAAAAAAATACGCAAAAAAATTATAGGAAGTATATCAGTTCTTCCAGAATGGTGTGAAAAGATTTTTGTAGGGTAGCGACAGCAATTAATGACAGCATTTTTATATAGGCCACTAGATGGAGTCTGCATTCTTGTTTGTTATCTATCGTTTGTAAAACATGCATGAGTCTGGGACAGTAACCAGAGTGATACGAAAGCGAGCCTTATCTCTTTGCAATAAAGTTCATCTATTTAATATATGATTAAGAATATGTAGATTCCGATGAACCTTATTGCAATGTTATAAAGTTAATTTTCATATTATTTTAATATACCTATAAAAAACATGAAACATTTTGAAAAAAAACAACAAATTCCACATTATTTGCCCATCAACAAAAGAAAACTAATTTCCTAAATCTTAAAAAGCAGCACTAAAGATTTTTATGTAGTCCACAAGGTTCAATCGTATCCATAATCTCACTTTACCATAAATCACACTTTCTTTGAAAGTTTCACACTGGCAGACTTTGCAATGCGCGTGTTTGTGTGTGTACTTAATCTGTGTTTAAGCGTGCACGAGGTAGCACGCCAAATGCACATTAATATTATAACTTAGTGAAGTGTGGGTTAAGTTATAAGAGATTAGATGGTCTTAGAATATGCAATGTAGAGAAAATTTGTCATTATCAAATTTTTACATCATATGTAAAAAAAAAAATATTTGTTAGGTAAATCAGAGCCCTGAGCACGAACCTCTGCCGTAAGTGTAGCGTCATCGTATCGAGTGCGTCAAAACAAAATTGTATGGAGATTTGAATCTCGAACAGTGCTAAACGTTCACGGATCTGCAAATCGGCAGCACGAACACCTTTGACAGTTTCTACGTTTTCCTAACGTCACGTGCGTAAACGTACGTATACGCAGTTTGGTATTAAATTTGATATAATGGTACAGTTACTCGCTAGCCAGCTATCGTCGACCTTCTCACCGAATATTTTGCAGTGAGAAGGTCGTTTTTTTTACAGCATTTTTAAACATGTATCGCAGATTATTGTTTTTTTTGTATATTGTGATTTTATTGAAAAGGTTTAAATATTTTTTTAGTTAGATTTTAATAATTCTTATATAGAAACCAAAAAGATCAAAAGGTAAACCCCTATGAGATGTGTTTCATTTTGTTTGGGCGGCTAAAGACCATCTTGTATACCTCGAAATTTTGATAGTAAAATTAATACATAATAATGATTATTTCGATTGATCGTTAATTTAGGAACATCCTTTAATTATAATAAAAAAATAAATAAGAATTTCATAAAATGTGCTAAAAACAAATCAATAATTGAAATGCATCGAATTCATTTGTATAGAAATCACGAGGCTTAACTTTTTACGATTTGTTCTAAATTCAAACTTAGATCTCCTTGCTGAAATAAAAAAAAGTTACTACGCGCGCTTTTTACTTTTAATATTATTTGATTACATGAATTACGTTCACCATTTTTTCATTCATAAATAAAGAAATATTATTATCTTAAATTGTAGAAAAAAAACATTAAAATATGAGGATTATCTAGTATACCTTTTATTTTTTGCTAATAATGTGAGATATGCAGGTTATTTAATTTATTTTTTTGTTATTTGTAAATAAATATGTATATATTGTTTAACAATACAATTAAAAAATTTATGATAATAATTTCTAGACGAACTTAACGTAGCTCGCTAGCTGGGTATCGAGTAGACGATAGAACTTCTGTCAAAAATTACACGCAGACGCTACGCTGACGATACGTAAGTTTTACGCAAGTGATTCGTGCTCAGGGCACAGATACTTCATCGTTTTTATTTGCAGTTTCTTCATGGATCGTTAGTTGCTTTCACTATGTTAAAATTATTATAGGTAATAACAATAAAATGTTATTTGATAGACTGTTAGATTTTTGTATTACTTATTTAATCTTAAAATTTTGGAGTTGTGTTTAACACACGCCTATCAAATAGAAAAGAAAATAAAAAAAATATGAAAAAGACTTCTTTTCAGTGAATAATATAAATTTCACACAATTTCATAAAAAATTCAGATACTACCGAGTATTTTGCATAAGGACCGTCCTTAAATAAAATAAATATACAAGAAAATAGGAATCCTGTAATTGTATGGTTAATCATTGACTTAACTACTTAACCGCTCTCCTCTTGTGACTTGAAGCTGACCATAATCTTAACTACACTAGAATTGACTGAAAAAAGTATCGATGTAGTGATACGGGAACGTGAACTTAATTCTTATGTAGTTTAATCATATTTTTTACCCGGATACTTTTTATACATACATCGTTATTACTTAAATTACATATTACGCAAATAGTAACCTTATGTCCTAACAACTTTTGTTATCAAATTCCGATCGTATTTAGATTACGATGCTTACATTTGATTACATTTGATTACCAGAGGTATTGCCAATTCGTTACCAACCTGTTACGATACCAAGAAGACAATTGACTCTCGAGTGCGATTTCTAGAACACACAGGTAGGTGCTTGGCGGTTTTCATCTTGAGGGTGGTAGCCAGCCAGACGGGTATACTGCAAAATACCCTACCACCGTGCTATGGTTTCCTCACGATGATATCGTCTAAGTTCTAAGCTATGCTTGTAAGTTAGCAAGTATGTTGAAATATATTAATGTATTCTATGTCTTATCATCAGTTTTAAAATTAGATACACAGCCTAAAAACCCATTTTTGGATTTATAAATGTGTGCACCAATCGCGACTATAAAACTAAATAATATGGCATACAAAAGTAGTATAATATCGCAGTTGACGAAGATCCTTACAGCCTAAAATAAATATAGGTAGTTTGCTTCATTATAAATAGAAAGAGTAATGTTTCTAAAAATAAATTCTTTTCAAATATTTAATCCGAATTTTCAAAATCAACACATGAACTAACATACCGGACCTCACTAGAAACCGAATTCACGTTTCATGTACCCGGAAATTATAAATTCAAACCTTTTACTCGGGATTCTAACTAAATACATTAGCTATTTAGTAGCCGACTTAACCCAAGTCCGCTGCGCTGTCTGCTTAATTTGCCATGAAAACACGCAAACAGTCCAGGGACAGAGTTGTAAGTCTACTAGATGAGCTATGCACGTGGTTTAAGGGTAACTGTGAGCGTAGGTAAACCGCTTTCATTCCTAAATTGAATGCCTCATGAATCCAATTCCAGACTTTCATTCTGAATGAGGCGGCCGATCTATAAAGTCTCCCTTAAATATTTTTTCCATTTCGAAACGAAATATTTGAATAAAAAATACAACAATTCTATTACATTTTGATTTAAATTTATGCATCATGCGTACTTTGTATCATGCAGGGATATGTAAATAAATAGAGAATAAAATCTTCACGTAAAATTTTATGTATTTTAGATTCAAAATTCACTTTTATGATTCGATACGTCAAAATTGTTTATGCTACAGCTACCTACGATCAGGGTAAATGAAGACTGCATCTAACACGTCATCAGCATAATTCCTAAGTTCGGAAATAATCGGAATTGCAGCCGAATAGATATAAATAAGAAGTTTATGACATACCTATGGCTCAGATTTTTGATATTTGAAAATAAAATGGTGGAAAAGGTGACTAAATTAGGAACTAAGAAATAACCTGAATCTAAAGTGAGCTGAAAAACCATTGCTAAAAATAACTGTAGCATCTTCTCCGACCACATTAGGTACGTATAATGGTTTTGAAATTCCAACCATAGATTTCAAATACAGCCATGAAAGTTTGTCTCTTCTAGTGTCTCTACATCAAAAACCACGTTACTAAATATGTAGATGTACCTATTTATTCTCAGTTGCCTCTAACCAGCTGCTTTTGTTTTACTAACGAGTGCTCCTTTTTGTTACAAATTACAATATACCTACTGTTACCACTACAGCTGAAAGAAATAGGGTAAATCAACGAGAACTATTTATGTAGGTACTATTTTTTCCGTATCTTGCTTTGAAACTTCTTCCAGTCATACGCGAGTTCTTGTAATTCTTTATAATATGTCATTGTTATGCTTGTTTGCTTCTTTATTATGTAGTTCATTATTTACTTACACTATGTTTATATGTGATTTTTTGGTCTCAAACAGTACTAAATAATGTGTATGTGTGTGGTTTTTTTTTTGTTTGTATTCGAAATCATTTCTTTCTTTCTTTATTACATTTTTTTTTACTATGTATAGGCCTGTGTTTGACCACAATCTCACCGTGGGCAGTGATGATGGCCGATGGTTGTAAGCACACAAAGGCTAGAAGGGAACTGGCTCTAAAGTGCAGCTGACGGAACACACCGGAAGGTTCTTGGCGACAGATTTTCAACTTGAGGGTGGAAGCCAGCCAGGCGGGTACTACAAAGTGCCTTACCACCGTGCTATGGTTTCCCCACGATGTTTTCCTTCACCGAAAGCTCAAGCTCATTGTAGGATTCGAACCCGCGACCTTCGTCTCGGCATCCGACGTCACTACCACTGTGCTATCATCGCCTTAAATCTTACATCGTGATCTTTGGCTTAAATAATAATTGTTACACATTCTATGATTTTCAGTATTGATATATTAAGCAATCTCTCAGTTTATTTTATCCATTCGATATCAATTTATCATTATAAAATTAAATATCAAATGTAAATCATCATCTGATATTTATCTCCCACAATAAATTGCCATCCATGCCATTGCCCGTTATTTAAACTATTTTTTTTGCATTAATCGTAAAACCATTATTATTCCATGTAGTTTCGAATTTTAACGAATCTGACACGTACAAACTTTATTGTTTGAATGGCTGTCATTAATATTAAATATTTGGTTTCGTATTTCAATGAAACAAATAGCATGCATCCAGCAAAAGTTACTATTATGTTTACTTAAATATGGAATTCTGAATGAAGGAAATCAAATAAAGTGAACTGCATATTGAGGGAAATGTTATTTATTTAATCACGCCTCTTAGAAACTGAACGAATTTATATGAAACATGAAATGTAGATAGACCGCACTATGAAATAACACTTTTGGAAACTCGAGTAGCATTGCGGGATGGAGTCTAGTCTATTGTATTTATTGAGCAAAGACTTTAAGCTTCTTAATAGGAAAGAGATTAAAAATAATAAAACTAAAATGTTTTTGTACGGAGTTTCTTAGAAAAAGAAAGCTGCGAGTAATTTTCTTCATCGATTTTTGACAAATTACTGAAAATAAGAAAGCTCTAGCGGAAACGTACCAACTGATGCTGTCCATGATATATAAGACAAAGTACCAGAACCTTCTGTAAAATCTTAAAATAGCTTCAGACTAGTGTCTAAAGACGTTGCTGTCAAAATACAAGAATATACAATGTTCGAGATGTAGCTTAATCATATAATGTCATTAAATTGTCAATGGTACGTGAACGTGAAACAGGAAATTGTAGTCTATATTTACTTGTATCAATTTTACTCGCGATCAAGTAGGTAGTAGATGTAAAGATAATAGTTCGGATGTACGAATAAAATATATGGACGAAATTGTTTATTAGAAGACTAAAAAATAATTGCTTTTATCAAAACTAGTTTTAGGGATAGGTTTAATAATTTGTTTGATAGAAGGTAATGTTAAAATTAACAATAAGTTCGTAGATAATAAGTACGAGTATTATCATTTTATTGTGATGTTCATATATCTACTCATATTATAGGTACATATTATATTAAATTAAATTTAAACATTTAGTAGGTAATGAGCGGTACGCCAACAACTACTGCACTTACAGTTTGGCGAATAGATATAAATATAAAAAAAAAGATTAGAAAATTTATGTATTTTTGATCTGTGATACAATCATAACTTTCTTCTTAACTTGCAATATGTATTCGCTGTTAAATCAATCTATGCTTCTTTACTGGTTAGACACATCACGATTGTCTTCTCGATACCTGTCTGTGGAGTCTTATAGAAAATACAATTCAATAAGAAAATAAATAAAAACACCGAGTACTTGTTAGGATTTCGCGAGGATCGTGAATTTTACAGCCGCATCCATCACGACAGATTTATCTAGAGTTTCTGGAGTATCGTGTGGAGGTTCAAATGTCTTGCCTATTGATTTTGTGGAAATGGAGGCACGTCTCGGTTCGATTCACGGGGCATTGGCTGGGGAATAATATTTCCTATAGATATAGACGCTTTCTCCCCGCTTAGTGGCGGAACGTCTTTTTAACTTGTCAGAATTTGTAGGAACGTTCGGGTGGTCCAAACCTAGTTATAGTGTATAATTTATGGTCTAATCTGCTCTTATAATTTTGAAATTGAAAAGTTATTTTGTTTATGATTTTTATTGTTGTATGTGTCAATAATTTTGCGGTAGTTTAGAATTTTAAATTTAGAAAATACCTATGTCAGGAAATGTTCAGCAGTGGAAATTAAATGGTGCTTTTGCTTTTTATTTGACGAAACGTATTGTTCCTCTATTATAAGTCTTTATGATTATGAAACTTGGAATTCATGTATCGGTAAATATCCCGTTTCAAAAACTTGTAACTTATAAGTATTCTTGACACAGTATACTGGAAAATGATTAATCAATACAGTGCCATGAATCTAATCTTCCTTATTTCAATGGCAATAGAAATGGACGTTGATAAAAATGAACAGCCCTAAAAAGTCTCGATGCTCTAGTGTTGTAAATAAAGAGCTTTCGTTTTATTTTACAGTTCTGTATATTGACTGGAAGGCTCCTAACATAGTTGCGGCAGCCATCTCTTAGTTTATTTCTCTGAATTTCCCTATATACGAGATTCCCTCGAATTTCTCAAGGAGCGGACGCACCGTAGTTGCTCCCAGCCGGTCATTTACTTTGTTGTGTGAGCGAGACGGTTATATATGAGTTTTAATAAAATGTTACCAGATCAGTGTCGAATACGAAATGAGAGTTGGTGAGATTTTCTTTGCAATGTAATTTGATGTCTACAAAAAAGTTGTTTACTCCGTTATGTTTTTTTCTACATTCCTTTTTATGTGGATTGTTTATTTTACCAATAAGTAAAAAATCCAAAAGCAATGTTACATTTTACTATACATCTAAACAGAGCGGGTTATAAAAGAATTAAAAAAGTTTTTTTCTTTTTCTAACTCTCTGTCGTCTCTTTCAGTATCGGCCCATAAAAATGGCGACCCTAAATAAAAGTCATCGAAAAGTTTTTTAATTTAGACCACCTGATGGTGGCATGGGGAATAAAATCGAAGCGATAATAAAAATTGGATCAACAGATTCATTAATTTACCTACTAAAAGCCGTTTGTTATACAAGCGCTATATAAACCTCAGATGCCCTAATCCAGGAGATAAAAAGTATATCTTTAGTAGACACAAAAATAACAAAATTATCTGAAATTATTTAAAGTGAGAATTACAAATCTGTTCTCCAACTCATGCTGTTAATAAAAACTGTTCTAATTTCAAATTGGCCGTCGGATTCAGCTTATCCGGCCATTGAAAAAACCTTTTGATAAAATATAATAAAAAAACCTTGTTACTTTTAATGCCCTCTTTTTTTTCATAGTTAGTAAAAAAGGATATTTACAGGTAGGTACTTAGATATTTTATACCAATAAAGAAAAAAGACTTAGTATAAATCCAATGTTGTTTGCTATATGTAAAATTGCACGTTAAGTAAGGAATTACAAAGGCTTGCATCATACTTAAGGCTTCATCACTACTCACTAAGTACATACATAGTATAAAACAAAGTTGCGTCCCGCCTGTCTGTCCCTATGTATGCCTAGATCGTTAAAACTACGCAACGGATTTTGATGCGGGTTTTTTTTTAAAAGATAGAGTGATTCAAGAAGAAGGTTTATATGTATAATACATGCATATTATAGTACAGAATAGCTGAGAAAAGCTGGGCGAAGCCGGGGCGGGTCGCTAGTCACCAATAATGTAGAGCTACAATGGTGTCGACCCAACCGGGGCCGGGACACCCGCATTCTATCACAGGCAGGATTAACACGATTTGCCTGCTTCCCCAACTATATTATCACACTTAGATGTATCGTTACTGGAATGGCCATTGTGATTTAACGGATGACGTTTAAGATAAATTTTTGAAAAAAAATGGCAGTTTTTTTCATTTTTATAATGAATTATTATTATCTAAAACTTGCAACGTATGACTTTTATGATCCTTATTAGTGAAATACAGGAGCGGGCGGTGGGTCAGTAACGTGTACCCTAATCCATAAAAGTAATCTAGCGATACATAAAAACATGCCTTTTTTCAAGTTGATTGCCGAAATTTGTTGTCTTGTAATCCATCAAAAGTTGCGGCATGAACTCTGCGAAATGTTTTCTATGACTGAAAACTTAAGGCCAAAACTTACTTACATACCCGTAATTAAGGTAATTAAGGCCTAATTAGGGACTAGGCGGCAAATGGTTACCTGTCTGCTGAACTCATTTTAGTTCTCAGAATGTACTTAGAAATTAGTAACAGAACAGAACTTATGAATACTCTGTGATAGGTAAAAAAGTCAAGACGTTTAAGAAAATATGTAGGGAGAAAAATTAATGATTTAGCTCTAACAAAAACCATTTTAACGTATTGAATCGTTTACTTATTACATTTAATTTAACTTGAAGATTCTCTACTATTTTTATGTCTACACTAATAACAAAGCTGAAGTTTGTTTGAATGCGCTAATCTATGGATCTACCAGCCGGATTAAAAAAAAATGACTAACAAGAAGCTACATTATCCCCGAAGGTTATAGACTACTTTTTATCCCAGGAACACGAGTGAAGCCGAAACAGCTATTCATGAATGAAAATGTAAATTTTATTAAAAAAATTGCTTACGCTATCGATTTAAAACTATCTGTGCTACTGAAGTTAATTACTGGCCCATCTAGAGGATTGTTATCATTGTCACCACCCGAGGGATCTTATAGGTCAGTTAACAAAAGATCACGAGTCTATAGGTGTTTTGTTTAGGCCCGCATGGCACATAGGGTGGGCTAATAGGATTTTTGGACCCGTTTGTTAGGGTTAGATTAAAGTATTCCTGTGTGATAATAGGGTTGATGGTTTTTGAGTAATTTCCTATTATTTGTGTCTTTAAGCCACAAATATCGCCTAATTTAATAAAAAGGATATCAAATTACCGTTACAGTATATGCATAACGAAATGTGTTTTGTGTTTCTTATAAATAATTAGTATTATAAATTCTAAGTAAAACTTTTGGACACAAATCCCTAGATTTGTGCTTTTAAATCCATCATCTGAAGCAGCGAATTTTGAGAAGCCAATCTTCAAGAATTTCGATTTTATTATTTGACCAATAAATCCAAGTGAAACTTTGATCCTACTTTGATAGTTCTTCAGGAATATCAGACTGAAGTGGCGGGCCAATCGCAAACTTATTTCATTCTAGCTCTTCTGAAATAACTATGGGATTATGCCGTGTGAGAGTAAACCTCAATTGTGAACTTTCCTTTTAGCGCTTTTGTATGTGTTTTTAAAATGTCTGGTGAATATGTTTTTAACGCACGCATTTCACAATCTTATTGTAAGTGATGATGAAGTAGAATTTGAAACGAACACCTGTGAAATAAAATGATGTGAGAAATCTCTTGCCTGAAAAGCTCTATTCACTTTATCTTTGGAAGATTTCTAGTATCCTAACCACTCCTAACTTTCTACTAATATTATAAACTAGCGACCCGCCCCGGCTTCGCCCGGTTTTTCTCAGCTTTTCTGTACTATAATATGCATGTATTATACATATAAACCTTCCTCTTGAATCACTCTATCTATTAAAAAAAGCCGCATCAAAATCCGTTGCGTAGTTTTAAAGATCTAAGCATACATAAGGACAGACAGACGGGAAGTGACTTTGTTTTATACTATTTATAAATATAAATGTGAAAGTTTGTTTGGATATGATATGTTTGTTAACCTGGATTTTGATGAAACTTAGCACATCAGGTAGCGCGGGTGTAACCGCGTGGAAGATCTAGTTTCTAATATAATTAGAGTTCTAAACGATCCTTTGTAAGTACTTTCGAGATAATTTGTCTGAAATGACGTTACAAGCATCATAAAAACAGATTTATGCATCTATAAATAAGCTAACAAGTTCGCTTCTTAAAATTACAAGGTGCGCTCAATTAGAAGCGTCTTCAGCATTTGAACTCAAGATTACGCGTAGTTTCTAAGTTAATAGCTTCAAGTAGTTGGCAAACAGGTATCTCGATGCAAGAACATGCTTATTGGAAGTTGTTGAGTATTAATAATATCGTATTAACAGGTACTTAGATGTTGCCAGACTTGATTCCGTTGGAAATGTTCCTGGGCTTAAGAAAGTTAATCTTTAACGATTACCTTTTCATTTTCTACACTTTTCTAAGCTTCTGACTATTTATACCTTCCGTTTCTTCTTGTAGAAGCTATGCACGTGGACTGTCATCGGAAACAATTTAATTTGGCAAATGGATTTTCGTACAACAACGCTGGACATCCAAACTTAAAGTGCTCGTTTATAATTTCAAATCAGATATAAGCGGCGCGGTCCAGACTCGGCCGGACCGAACCGCCTCCAACTGGATTACAACCGGGACGAACTGGTTTAGAAACCGGATTAATCCGGTAAAGTTCCGCGCATGGTTACGCTGATTTAGAAACTTGTTCTTGTTTGTTTCTTGAAATGTTGCCCAGTAAGGATTCTATTGAGTTTCTGTTTAGTTTAATGGAAACTAATTCTAGATAACCGCCAGCCTTTTGTATTCACCCGAAACTATTGATCACTGCGTTGTATATACGGATTCTAAAGCAACATTTACATGGTTATTTACTATGAAGGCTTTATTTAGCTTCTTTAAATTTGAAGTTCTCACTAGATTCCTAAGTAGGTACTTTAAGAAGCCAAGTCTTTAGAGACATACTCGTATCTAGTACCTACAATTTATCTATTGTTTCTTTTATACTATTATATTATTATTATTACTGTTTTTTATCATTTATATCTTTCATATTTTTAACCAACTTAAAAAAAAGGGAAGGTTTTAAATTCGTGTGTATATTTTTTTATATTTATTCACGCATAACTTTTTTGCTTATGAACTGATTTTAATAGTTCTTTTTGCGTTGAGTTCAGTAGCTCCAAGGTCCCATTTTAATTGTATTGTCTTTGAAAAAGGTTTTACTCTATTTAACGTTAATTATGTTATTACAAATACTTGACACGTATCGCTATTGGCAGAATTAATTAATAAAATATCCAGGGACATTCTTTCAATGTACAGTAATGCTAACCAAGCAGTCCTAACAACAGCATAGCAGTCTCACATAAAATATTTTCAAGTAAACTAAGTTGCATTCGCCATCAAAAACAGGATTTCCCAACGATTGGACAGTAAACATCCGTTGGCGACGCACTTCAAAAGACTTAGTACACTCGGCTGCAATAAAATACTATTTTGCATCACTAACTCAGTCGCTTCCTTCAACTTAAAACTAGAATTCATTCATTCTACCAGATTTTAATGTTAATTCATAATATTGAATGCTGTCTTCCTTTTTCAAAATTTAAAGAATTATGGATTATTTTTCATTTATTTTACAAACAAGGTAAACAACTTGTTAGATTCAAACTCCATACTCAGAATTGTACAGACTTTTCTCTATATGACTGTATTAAGCTACCTCAAATATTGTTTTGTTGGCAAATATTGTCAGTTTTCTAAAAACTTCACTTTATCGTTGTCGTGGTCGCCTTCATATTTTCTCTTTACATGACATATCGTATATTTTAGTTCATGTTGTTTTAAAATAGGAGACGCTCCATTAAAACCTTTAAGTTTCCTATTGCACATACCTTCCTGTATGAATTTCAGAAAAATATAATGATAAAAATAATCAAAGTAAGGTTATTAGTAACAAAAGTTATACACATGAATTCACTCAAGTTGTATCAACAGAAACCAACGAGCTGTGAATTAATTCATCACAGTATACTAATTAGGTATATGATCTTCAAAGGGCCCGTCAGGTACCCACGTACAATATATTGTTTGTTTATAATAACTCAGTTAAATTACTACAAATGGAATATCATATTTGGTGTTAGTACGACGTCTGTAATCAAATGTTAGGGTACAGTTGGATGCATTGTTTTGGATAATTACAATATAATTATTTGTTGGTTAGAAAACTAACTTTTAAGTTAGTAGGTACCTACAATAATTGTAGTAGCAAACTATAATAACATAAATTATTTATGTTATTATAGTTTGCTTGTCATTGTCTTTATCGACAGGTCATGTAATTAATTATAGGCTCCCCTAGAGCAGGATCAAGACCGGGAGACTAAGGTACAGAGGATATGGTATGAGGCCAGTATGGCTGGATTTTTTTTATGTCAGAAGGTTGATAAGCAGGCAGGCGGTCCACCTGATGGTAAGTGGCTAGCTACCGTCGCCTATCGCCATTTGCAATACCAGAAGTATTGCCAATGTGTTGCCGACCTGTTACAATGCCGAGAAGGCAATCACTGGCACTCAAGTGCAATTGCCGGAACACACCGGTAGGTGCTTGGCGACAGATTTTCAACTTGGTAGTCTGCCAGGCGGGTACTACAAAGTACCCTACCACCATGCTATGGTTTCCTCATGATGTTTTCCTTCACCGAAAGCTCAAGCTCATTGTAGGATTCGAACCCACGACCTTCGTCGCGGCATCCGACGTCACTGCCACTGAGCTATCATCGCCTTAAAACTACTACTTACTTTATTGGTCATGTAGACTTCTTCATGGTGATTTCTGTCCATTATAACCCAAAACATCATTTGAACTAGTATTTAAACCTCTACTAGCATCAAGAGTAATACTGTGTATAAAACTAAATGTTGCCTTGGCGCCTTTAACTAAAGTGACAATGGTTATAGCACTACTAAATTTCGGTTTAATAACCTTGTTGTGTAAGCTGTGTTAAGTATATCACATTAAATGGGCCCAAATAGTATTCCCGAACACGGGTCCAGAAGCTATACATATAGGGTATTTCTCTTATTTTGGTCACATTACATGAAAACGTGTTTCAAAACAAACCATAAAACCTTTCTTTAGAAATAAATAATAAAATAAAAGGTTAACAAAATATAATTTTTTAATTCGAAACATTCAAAGGTCATTATAAAGCCATTGAAGTGTAAAACTTTTAGGACTAACATAAAAAATATCTTTATCTCATTGTGATTACTTTTCCTTTGAAAACCTCGGAATAATAAATAATTATCTAAAACAAACCGACAGAAAACTTGGAACTTAAATAAGTTTGTTAAAGAAATAAGATTACTGAAAACACTTGAATATAGTTACTTTTTTTTATATTCCATCTTAATCGTATTTCGTGTTCATATTTATTGTGGTCGTTATTAAAGTAAATTAGATTTACTGTAACTCCTTTGGACTTGAGATTGACTTGAACTTATTTCAATAGATGTAATTTTGAAGCTGTAACTATGTCTATAGATTTTATTTTCATTACTATAATAGTATTTTCATTTTGATATGAATTGGAAATAGATGTCTTATCTAGAAAGAAAATATTTGATGTTGAATCAGTCTGACAATCATAGAAATATTTTTCAATAATTCTTCAAAAATATAACTCCACTTTGCTACATTTATGGTAACTCAAATTTTGCAGCAAAATTAAAAACTCTTAGATAGGTACATTAAATATGTCGTGACCTAAGACAGCTCCCTGGGGCAGACCAGAAACCGCGGGCGGCTGCCATCCCTCCTGACTTCCGTTTCAACTGCGGTTGCAAGAAACATTCCCCTGGAATTAAATTACACTCACTAGAGAAGCTTAGATGTATGTACAGACTTGCAGACGCCGCAGAGACAGAGTAATGACTTATTCGCTAGCTTTTGTTAAAACAATCAAGATATTATTTTGTTGTGTATTAACAAAATAATGTCTTGATTACTACTTCTTAAGATCTAAGCAGTTAATAGTGAACATAATTTGAATTCATAGTAACTCTAGTGTTAAAAATGAGAATACGGATGACTGGGTAAAGGGTAAGGTCCATCAGTTAGGTTATCAAAACATATTGGATACGTATTTTTTATTTTATCAAATCAATAAAAAAATACAAAGATAAGGCGCATCAAGGTTCAGGAGTTTTTGTTTTCCAATCTAATTTGATACTTGGCTCTCAAGAGATAGGTACCTAGAACCAATGTTAACTGGGGAAGCAATAATAAAATCTTTAGTCCAGTACTATAAATGGCACTGCTCTTCTTAATTCTTTGTGTAAATAAAGTGGTAGTTGAATCTTGAAAATCAAGACGACATTGTATAAGAAAACGTTTTTGCTGCAACTATTTCTTGAATAAAACAGGTAGGTAGGTAACCTGTAACATAAAAGGACAAAGTCAAAGGAAAACTGCAACCAGTAAATAAACAAGAGAATAAAGAGACAGGAAAACTAACTTCAGAATAAGAACCCACCTCCTAAAACCTCACAATCTTATTACATGTACAGATTAAGTCGGTCGAATTATGAAATTTAAACCAAGACCAGGATCGGTTAAACGGATACGAATACCAAAGTTTATGAAGAACTTTCTAGAAAGTTTGCAACTCGGTGGAACTTACAGACCACAGTGGACCGCTATTTGAAAAATGAATTGTCTGCACTTCAAATATATAGTCTTAGTTGCTGGCCTGTGAAAAATATGAAAACTCTATTGCTTTAAATAAATTTCGAGTTTGGAATTATATTGCTACATTTTTTTTTACATTCAGACAATATAAATTTTGCATGTTCAACTTGAAATATATCTGAGCATTTGGAAATAAAAATATTTCTCGGGAAAAAAACAGAGGCCGCTTACTCGCAAATAACTCATAATGCGAAAACGTTGGGTGAATTTATTAGTTGAGTTACATGTAGGTTCGTACTTCATTCTTAAGTTACGATCGGAACGCATGCTAACTTATAAGTTATAAGTGTAAGAGCTACATGCTCTACGAATATTAACATTTTAACTTACGTTATTGCTCATAGATTTAAAATTTCTTAACTAATTAGAAAATGTTGATGCTTTGTAGTTTGCACGTTGTAAATGAGTTGAACTTACGAGGGTTAATAACTTGAGCTATCATACTGAAGAAAATTCACATCTTTAAGACACTACTCGATCTATCTACTTCATCTTCTCAAACTGTGAAACCAGTTTCTAAAGCTCATGAGATAAACGAATCTATTTTAAAGTACTTAAAATTCGAATTGCCAAGTCTACTATCAGTATCAAATAAGGTACCGTGGTTATTAAATTCGCTACCCTAATAATTTTGATAGAAAAACCTTATTCTAGCCATTCTAGATTCTTCCTTTTAGTATTCTACCCACATTTATCGGATCTATGATTTCCAGGTCTTTTCCCCGGTCGCACCATTTCACCAACCGAGTAATACTTGCAATAAGCATATGCAAAGTGTGTATTAGGTATTCAGGTCGCATCTAGGTACGCAGTTGGAGTCAACTTATATATATGCGTCAAATATGACATTTGAATGCATTCGAGAAGGGGATTGTAATAGTTTCTAGTCCTTATACGATGTTACTGTTAGTTTGAAACCTGCACTAGAGCTCGTGTAACTTTAAATGTATTACTTTGTTGGAATTATTGGCTTAATTCTGATGTGACATGTATACCGTCTTACTTATAGTTTACTTCATTTCTCGTGTGGAATTTAAGTGTGGGATACGTTCTATCTGTTCACTGTATAGGTATAAGATCTCTTCCTCACCACTTAATTGTCCAGCTATTTATAGAAGCATTTTAAAAACAAATTACGTACATCCAACATTCTTAAGATTCAGGTAAAATAATTTATGAAACGAAAACATTCCTTGGAAGAATGAAAACAAGTAAAAGAAAACTTGGAATAATCCCCAGGTGCTAAAACGTGGAAAACACTAGAATAACAATTAGGATTAGGTCCCAAACGCCTAAACCGAAATGGATTTGTTAGACCGTGAAAAAGTAATGCTGTACAAATTACTTTGAAATATTCAACGCCCGTAGCCTTACCTTTTCATCGAAAGTAAGCAGTTTCTATATTTTCTTTTTTAGGTAGCAACACGTTTTATTATGATATTGTATAGTCTGTGCCTTCAAACTTATTTGATGGATGTCGTTTTTTAAGACTAATGAATTGACTGTCTCAGTTTCCATCCCATTTATGTCAATATACTTTTTAACAGTGAAAATTAAATGTGCATACGGCACAACACTACGTGTAGATCGTTTGATGCTGTAAACTATGACGTCACAATTTAATATATGTAAAAAGTAGCTAATTAGATATGTGAGTCAAATACCGTATTGCTAATCTCACTTCTCATCACTTATCATCCAATCACTCCTGACTATCCCACACCACGCAATTATACGAAATTGTAGATAATATATTAATACTATACAACCAGATTACCATCCGTTTAATATTAAAGCCTAGTCTAAAATCCCGTTACAATTTAAGGTAAAGACAAAATTTTGATTGATCTAACCGAGGCTTTTAACTGCGACCACGCTGTCACAGACCAAAGTTCAATTTGGTATTCTATTGTTTCGTTTTTGTGTCTGCCCCTTTACGGATATGGCGGTACGGGGGACGCATAAATGAATCCAATTTATGGTGTTTTTCTTTTGTTTTCTTAATTCTTAACTGCGCGCGAGATTTGGGAAAATGTTTGATTTGGTTTTCTACAGCTATGGAGTTACCATTGTTTTTGCTGCTTTTGGCGTGATACGTTAACGATCTATTCAGAGTTGAGTCTCTATTGAAGGATTGTGGAGACTGGACAGTTTAATCTGCTGATATTGGAATCAGCATTATAGTTTACAAACGAAATTATTTTCAGCTTATTAACATATTTAACTTAATAAGCTGAAAATTCAACAAGCAAAATCAGAATACATAGCACCTCTAGATTTTAATTCTATCAATGTCACGCGAAAAAACTTATACTTAAATTAAAAAATAATTAGGCACCTATAGTATTTATAAATACCTAAGTCTAGACTCACACGCTGACATACTCATCAACACTTAGCCCAAACCCTTGGACCTACTAACCTAATATAAATTAGAATACTTTTTATCCGAAAACTTGATTGGAAAGCAGGTGAAACTGCGTGGCGAGAGCTAGTAATAAAAAATATAGAAGTAACATAGACATTCCTTAGCGACATTCATATATTCTTAAATAAGAAAGTTTGCGCAACACAGTCACTACGCAAATGCCTGGAAAGAAAATCTCGCTCCATATAAAAAGGCGTTTTATAAAGATGTTGGCACCACACAAGTATAGGAAGAAATGCAATATTTATTTTAACACTATTCTACGGCTGTCCAACGGACTGTGTGCGTCGAATTCTTTAGGGATCTCTAGGAATAGTTCCGTAGGTAAAGCCTTTTAGTTTGATATAGAATTTTCCCGTGATTTTTATATCGGACTAGTTTCAACCCTGCGGTTTCATCCGCGTTCCCGAGGATCTTTTATTTTTCCGGGATAAAAAGTATCCTATGTGTTAGGTTAGGATAAAAAGTATCCTAGGTTTTAAACTATCTGTTTTCCAAATTTCATCCAAATCTGTTCAGTAGTTTTTGCGTTAAACTCACAAACTTTCGAATTTATAATATTCGTAGGATTTTATTTTTTATATCGGATTTGATTATCGACATTCTACTTTTTTTTTCATTAACTTATTTATTGTGATATCTTGCCATAAGTCTTGGGTTCCATTTCCACAATAGATAGACATTTGTGTCCATGAATATGAAACATATTTACACCAAAAAGGTAGTATATCATCTATCTGGTTTCGATAACACAAGCTCTGCTTAGCCGTGTGTGAAGAATGCTGTGCCGTGAATGAAGAAGTTAGTGCATGAGTAGGTAGGTACCCTAGCAAAAGCTAAAGTAAATTTATCTAGACGTCCTAATTATAAATGTTACCAAGCATCACAAACTGTAATTAAGATATTCCTACAGGAATCAAGTGTATGTGGAACCGGTGGTAGAGTCTATTGTAATGATTGTAACTATCGACGTTCATAAGTGCCTTACCAGGCCTAAATTGAATAAATGAGTTTTTGATTTTGATTTTGAATGGCGATACGTGTCCCGAATACACAAAACTTTAAGGTATTATAGCAAAATAATCAATACTAAAATTACCTTCTAACTTGATTGTTTCATCTCATTATAAAATTACTTTCTTAAGTAACAATAAGATAATCAGGATTTATCCGGAACAGTTGAGTATTTCGGAGTTACATTGGAATTTTTTCCACGGCCATATTGCAACATGAATAATTCCATTGCGGGGGAGCATAGAGTTTTTTCCTCGCGTATACCCAGTTTTCCTTTTAATATTCGGCACGGAAGATAAATGTTGGAGACACAGGTTTTGATCGATCGCTTGTCCGGTTTGATTCGTCCGTCCGTCCGCAGTCGGAGGTCGATGTATTGGAAACGACCGGCTGCGTTCCGCTTTGTGACGATGTTTCACGTTCGCGGTTTTCCTTTTTGTTGATAGAGTTTGCACTGGAAATTATTTCCATAGGTGTTTCTATTGTGTTGCTTTACGTGGAATATACCCTTTTCTGTGTACTGAGATTTATAGTCGCCCACTTCATGTCTTCTTCGTCAATGCACTTGGCGTTGACAAATGCTAATGGATACAATCCTTACTAGTGACGTCAGAGAAGCGAACTATCATTTCCCCATAATGGCAGCAGAGCTGTAAGCCCGCTCACATCACTGTCCTACTTCTACCCTTTCTTACTGCAGGCTTACAAACTATCTGCTGCCATCTGGGTGTTTGTTTTTAGAGGAATAAAAAAGTATAGATTCATCATCATCATATTTAGGCTAGTACCTAATATCTACCCTATTACATTAGCTCAGATCGAAGCTGACGAAGCTCGTAAAAGTACACAACACACTACACACAACCGATCACGCTACCGTCCTCGACGGCGAGGACCGCCGCGACGTCCCACTCAGTCTCGTCCCGTTCAAGCGGCCCGAGCTGCCTACAGTAATCCGACCGCCCCCAATTAGTCGTAACTCGTACAAAGTCCTCCCCCTCCCCCGGTAACGCCCTGAGCCGAGGTTCGTACCCCATTCGGGGGTGCCCTCAGGCGTTGTTACCTAAATATTACCCGGCTGAGAGCCCTCTGCGCTCGCCGATTTGTCCGGTAAGGTTGTTGCAGCCATCTGAGGCTACCAACTTAGTCCTTTCAAAAAAAAAAAAAAACCTAATATCAACCACTGGCAAAGGGTCCATACAAGCCGATTCTCATCGGCTTACCTTTTAGAAATCCCAGTCCCATAGATTCATCATTTCAAAGCCACTTTTATATAAAATACACTGTAATTAAGTATAAAATTATCGATGTTTTTGAACGGCTTACCCTCGCCATGATTTTACCCCTCGCCACTGATATCCCGACTCCTTCTTTAGTCGTTTGCATTTAAGTGGATCCTCGAAGGTAGTAAAATTTTATTACAATTTTTGCTAATATGTTTATGATTTATTTTGCTATTAATCTGTACATACAATTCCTTTCGCAAAAAATGTACGAATTATTGAGCTGCAATTAGCTAAAACGTAATAACATTTGAATTTCTCAGGCCACCTTTAAAGTTCAACCATGAGCAGCTGCCCGTCAATTTTGAACTATTACAAGTTACATTATTTTTATCAATCACAAAGCAGATACAACTATATTACCTATCTAACACCTAACCCACTCCATAAGTCGGCAAAATTCAAATGTGTCACAAAACCTTGGGGTGCCAAATCCTTATCTCTCATAAAATCAAGTAAACCAACGACGCATTGCAAATTCTTATAAAACCCTCGGAGTTTAACGTCAATACCATTGTATTTCAACTTATCCCGGGACTCCCTCCTCTCACATTATGCCTATTTTTCCTTTTAACAATTTGCATTTAAGATTATAGTACGCCAACGGCTAATTTTGTAGGGGAAGTCTTCGAAAATGTTGGAATAATTTTGTGTGGTTATTGTATGAATAAATATTTACTATTCGGTTTTAGTGGACTACTTCCTTTTATGGATAGGATTATTGTTTAACTTCTGTTTTATGTCTGAAGGTTGACTAGGCTGATGGTAAATGGCTACCATCACCTATAGACTATTGCAATACTTCGATTTCTAATGTGTTGGCCTAAAAGGCCCTTAAGTTCAATTGCCGGAATCGGTAGGTACTTGACGACGGATTTCCAACTTGAGAAGCCAGCCAAGGAAGTAAAAATAAGTAACTTAATATGTACCACCATGCTTGTGGCCCTCGTCACGTCATTTGATATCACTAACACTGCTTCAAGTGATGTGATTGCCAAGAGTAAAGAAACAAGGTCTATTAGGGTCCTAGCTCTCAAATGCAGCTGTCAAACATATGATAGTTGCCCGTCATTTACTACAAAGTACTCTTCCACCGTGCTATGGATTCCTTACGATGTTTTCCTTCACCGTAACCTCGAGCTCATTATGGGATTCGAGGCTAGTTCGCCTTCGTCATACAATTCGACGTCACTACCATCAATAGAAAAGATTTTTCTGAGAATTAATATACATTTCTGTATTCGTTCAGGAAATTACATTTTCAACATTTAAATGTATATATTATTCCATTTTATTCGTGACATGACAATAATTATAATGCGAATGATATTTCTTTGAAGTTCAGAAAATAATTTCCGCTCGTGGTAGCATAATGGAATATAGTTTAGATTTTTCAATTTCAAACGGGTGTTCCTAGATTGTTTCCCACGCACTCTCTTATTTTGGTAGATAATAGAACTTATGAGAGATAACTAAATTGTTTTTATAATGAACTAGCTGTTGCCCACGGCTTCACTTCCAGGGATAAAAAGTAACCTGAACCTTCGGGGATAATGTAGCATATAGAATTTTTCGAATCGGACCAATAACTCCGGAGATTAGCGCGTTCAAACATACAAACTATTCAGCTTTATTGTTAGTATAGATAGATAATAACTGTAAAAAAAAAAACAACTTTGCCACAGACGGCGTCTTAATTATCTAACTATGACAATTAAAATGTCTTCGTCAATCAAAAAGCAGTAAATTAACACGTTTCACAAATCTAAGACACGAAGGTTTCTAATTCATACCTATTCTACGAGTATGTGACACGTTCCACACGCTTCGTCTGTCTTTAACTAAGTTACACCATTCGTAGAAGCGGTTGCATTTCAAATTAATGTCATGATATTTATGTCTATTGTCTAGATAATTCGGACTGAAGGACAATCTCTAATTGGGGATCTCTAACTGCAAGTTTAAAATCCCTTTTATGTGATAAGATACACTACAAATTAACAAGTTTCGGATTTATTCCTTTACTAAATAAAGTCTTAGAATCTATGTTCTAGGTCTTTACGTTTTGGTTTACTCGCTAAGTATCAAAATCATCATCATAATCAACAAAACCAAAAACTCTTTCAGGGATTTTCCCTTAAAATATTGCTAACCTTAGAAATATCACTTTACAAATTAATATATTAATTTATTTTTAGTTAAATTTATAAGTAGTTAGTTTGTTTAGTAGTTAGGTTAGTATTCAATTATTATTTAAAAATGTAAATACCTAGTCAGATATTATTATATAATAAAACATACACATCTATGTTTCATAAATATATTAACTTCATTAAATTCAGATAACTGAAAAAAAAAAAAATTATATATATATATTAATATACTGAGATGTCTCCTTACCGCTATTTCCGATCGACTTCGTGATAAAATGCGTCACTCCAGGATTACCAGCCGACTGGAATACTCTGGAATATGTAATTTCCACCGAGCAACGTCTGAACGCAATTAAACAGGATTACTTGTTTAAATGGCCGTTATAACGTGCTCTTGAATACCTTTATATCTTATATACATAGAGTATTAACTTAATTATATGTAATATAGTTAAAAACCGTATGAAAAAGTTATTAAAAGATTTGAGCGCCAGTTACAAAGAAAAAAAATATATCCTGGGACATCCACACACGGCCATCTGATTCCAATCCAGCTTAATTTATTTTAATTCCTACTATTATTATAAATGCGAAAGTTTGAGTATGGATGTATGTTTGTTACTCTTGCACGTAAAAACTACTGAACGGATTTGGATGAAATTTGGCATATAGATAGATCATACCCTGGAATAACATCTTTCTATATTCAACAGGCATCTTTTTATCCCAGAAAAACATAAAATCCTGGGTGAAAGCTAGTTGCAACGAATAATGCGGTTATCTTCCTCAATAAAAAAAATATTTTAAATAAAAGGCCTTTTAAATAAGGACTACTGAAAATTTCTTCCCTGTAATACAAAAGTAAATGTGATATTGTGTATTTATAATTTACCTTACAATTTAGCACACACACTTTAAACCGATTATTACCTTCTAGAATACGAGTAAAACCGCATAACAGAAGCGTAGTAATCCTAACGCTAGTCAAGCTACATTTATTTCCACTTATTTATCGAAATTACGGCAACACAGATAATATCTCCCTTTTATTGCACCAACTGTTTAACTCCATTAATATAATTTATATACCGTCTAATTACAAACATAAACGCCACACTGACTCCTTAGTCCTTGGTCCTTGGTAATAAAAATCACTTTCCATTAGCAAGGAAGGTCGAAGGCAATTTGATTCGCTAAGATTAGTATCACATGTGTTTATTTCGAATTTGTGCCCATATGCTGAGGTTTAGGTAATATGAGGAAAGTAGGGGTAGTAGAGGCTCCAGGGTCTAATATCATCTTTATATTTTAGTGTCATTATGACCTTCTTTTTGGTATTTTATTAAGGATAGTGAAACAATTTAAAAGCATGAAGTAACAATTTTGCGTCCCACATTGAATATTAGTTCGAAGCTTCCTTTCTTCGACTTTCTTTTTAAAAATCGTTCGATTTAGTTCCAAATCGAAATGTAGTATCGAATTAACTTCCAAATAAAAACGTGGCATAGTACCTACGTGCATAAATCACAGATAAACTCTAGATTACAGATGTAATTTACGACGGGAGAGCTTTCTACCAAACTCCGCGTGCATTTTTAGATCTTCACAATGCCAGTTTCATATATCGCGTTCCATTTTATTAAATCTGTTATAGGGTTTCGAGCAATATCGTATTATTTTTAGAATGTTTATTTTGAGTTCATAAAATGTCCATGATTATTTTGAGTCTGATTAATTGAATATGAATTTAAAAGAGCTTGAGGTTTCGGTGAAGGAAAACATCGTGAGGAAACCATAGCACGGTGGTAGAGTACATTGTAGTATCCGCCTGACTGGATACCACCCTCAAGTTGAAAATCTGTCGCCAAGCACCTACCGGTGTGTACTTGAGAGCCAGAGCTTAAGTGCCTTCATGGCATTGTAACAAGTTGGCAACACATTGGTAATACCACTGGTATTGCAAATAGCGATAGGCGACGGTAACCACTTACCATCAGGTGGACCGTAATTAATTAAGTTTGTATACGTTAAGATATATTAAACATTCATTAAAAGCTTTGACTATCTATCTAAGGATGCAGTATTTTTATTTTGAAAAGAATAGATTGAGATAGTTGACATAAATCTATCAAGTACCTACTTATCAGGAATTTGTGAAACAGGCCCTTAGTATTTTACGTAAGAACAACCTTTATAAAAAACTGTATAATATAGTTTGTCTTGATTTCGCTAGAAGATACTTATTCATTTTACTGACAAATTATTTCAAAAACAGCACAAAATTTTGCAAAAACTACTTTTAAATTCAACATTAATCTTCAAGGAATCTGGCGGCGAAGCCATCGCTCACGTCGCGGTTAAAGTTAACCACTAAGACATTGCTCCAAAAGGCCATTTATTACATAGGAAGCTTGCAACATGGCTGTTTCATGTCGCGGGACTGCTGCGGTCGACTTCCCGGATCTTTATGTTCATATTTTTATGTTGGTATTTAGTATAGTCGATGACAACGTTAAAAAATATCTCTAACATAATAATGTTACCTACTGCATCTAATAAATCGGTTCATTGAATCGCAGTTAGTAATTTATAATTCAAGCGTATATGCTTAAGTGATAGGTGCGAGGGAGACAGCGATAACAATATCGGAGCCCATTTTCAAGTCGACTGATCTTGAATAGGACTGAATACTTTAAATATTCAGATTACTCTCATAAACGTTGAGTAAAAAAAATCTGAAGAGATATTTTAACATAAAATTTTCTTTTGTACTTGGAAAAATTTATTGAATATTTTATGCTTGATTGTATACCTAATATTGAAATGTTTTTAAAAATGTAACCTACCAATATCAGATATTTTTTTAAATAATGCAGTTATATTGTGAATTTTATAACTTTGAACCATTCCATTTTTAGTAAAGACAACTAAAAATAAATAGAATGAAACTAGGAAATAACATGTAGCACAGGATAAAAACAAACAATCACAGTAATATAAAAGCACTAGGAATAATATAAAACTGGTGGTTCAATGGTGCGAAACTTGCCAAAGATAATTAACGTAGATATAAAATAGAATATTCGATGTCCTCTCCAATATCCGGACTCCGGATGGAAGCGCCGCCATTTTTCTGTAATATTTCTGTTACAATTGTTTTTTTTTTTCAATCAGTACTTCGTCGACTGCATTTTGCGGGGCTGACAAAAACATGATATCCCTTTTTTTATTATTTTTTGAAACTTTGATTTCTTTTTTCAGGTACGTGTTCTCTTAATATCCTTCACATTAATATTCTACTGTCAAAATTGAAGACCACAACAGGTACCTATTAAATTTTTCTTTCAAATACTCGCATGAAATAGTATCAAATTAAAAAGTTTAATGTTGCAACTGCGCACAATGTTTGAAATTACACCGATTCACTTAACACTTAACTGCTAAAGTATATGGAACAATCTCGTTAGGCAAGTTAAATTCGTTTTAACCGGTTAAAACTGTGCAGACACATAAATCAGGGGCAATTTTCGGCGATGGTAACACTGATTGGAATACTAGTTAACTGAGTGTGCGTTAGGGTGGCACGACTACCTATAATAATGGGTCGGATAACTTTGTTAACTCACGGTCATGAGCAAAAGGCTCGGTACCGATGCCCTATTTATTAGTTTTAATAGTTTCAATTCGAAATTTTGTTTCGCATCTTTTGAATATTTATTTTTAATAATTGGAGTCGAATCGAGACTCGGCAAAGTGCGAAACTATAGGTAATTTAATTTCAACAAGTTCAATGAATAAGGGATTCTTTAATTACTCATGTTTAACTATAGTGATGTGACCTAAAGTGGGGTAAGTACAAAAATCCTAGAAGAGAACTGGTTCTCAAATGTTGCTTCTAAAACACGCGATAGCTTGGTATAAAACCACTGCAGGATTTGTACCCACGACCTTCGAAATAGTATTCGACGTCACTACCACAAAGTAAAGACTTTGTGTCACTACTAACAAGGACTTGGATATTTTTGTCAGATCCAGTCGTAAAAATAAAACAATCTCAAAAATGACAGCTATTTAAAGACAGAAATTACTTTTGACAAGCAAAGCACTTGTGAAAGAGTGACAGCTTGAAATTATTAAAGCTTTTCATTAACCGATAAATATCACAAAATTATAGTACAAAGTATATTCTTTATGTTAGATACATTAATAATCTCAGTTCTATACACCATAAGCGGGGTGTCAGACCGATTCCGCCTTATAATTAAGGAAATTTGAAAACCGACGTCAAAACGGTAGCTCGAACCCTTACAATCTGATATTCAGGGGTAGCGGCGGGAAGGGGCAACGGGGCATGGAGGCCATTCATTAATCAAGCGAGTGACAGATCGCGAGCACGCCACATGTTCATACGTAGATTATGTCTCGTTACTTCCAGTTGTTTGGTCACACTGTTGTGTTTGCTTGTGTGCGTTACTTTATAGGGGCGCTTGTTTTAAAGTTCAAGATGCTCGTGTTTTGTTTATATGGGTTGGTAACTTTTTAATTGGTATTTAATTACTGGTATATACAGGTTTTCATTTAAGAAAAGTTAGATTTTAATTACAATCAGAGAGCTGATGAAAAATAAAAGATAGCCAGATGGAAAATATAGACAAATGTATTCACAGGTTTATTTGTTGACTGAGAGGTCTTATTGTAGAGGTACACCTCATGCATTGCTTAAAATTTGGTATTAAATATTATAATTTTACACAAAATCTACAAAATAGAAGCTACGAGTATATTACAGGTGTTATTGACAGGAGCGGCTGAAGGTGTAGGGGATTGGGCATTGACCTACCATAGTTAATATTATCTTAATATATCTTTCAGTAAATCCTTATTAGGTACTCGAATCACTTGCTATTGTAAGCAATGGATTCAAAGTTCTATCGCCCACATCTTCGTTTGATCTATTTTATGAATTTGAAATAGACTTTTCTATATTTTAGTATTATGGGTAGAACTAAAAATATTATCATGCTTGCCAAGACACAAAACCAAGATCTTTTATAAATTTTTAACTAAACTAACCTCATTTATGTTGAAATTTAAGCGGTCATTCACATTTAGCCTCTAAAGTCCTTTCGAGATAGAGTTTCCAAATTATCGAAAACTTATCGAATCCAAATCCAATTCTAAATATGACTTCGTAATTCGAATGCTGGAAAGCGAAAAGGTCGCACGGCAAATTGTTACTGTAAAACATTACCTTAGTTACATTCCCATGTTTAACCGAAATCTTATTAAATTTTACAAATTGGAAACCCAAAGGACTCTATATACCTACATACAACTTAACATTGCTTTGCGCGTGACTTGAACTCACCTTTAAGTATTTTACACAATGGCATAAAATCATGACGATATTTAAATGGTCATTCCGCTTAGGTTTTTCCTGTGAGTCCACTTGTAATTACTGATGACAATAGATATGGATAGATGGCGACACAATAATCACCTAACCAACATCTTTAGTTGAGCTTGGCGAAAGGACTTTTCATCCATGTTTATAGTAATATACCGCATATTATGAAAATAAAATTTTGACTAACCTCGACGTTTCTGAAACTATAAACATGAATGATATTCGCGAGAGTTTAAAAAGATCTTTTCATCCACCATGCTCTTCCATAAATCCAAATTTCTTTTAAATAACAAACATGTCATTTCATTTAGAACATTAGTTCAACGATTCGCCTTTCCTGGCTCGATGAAAACAACATTACTGTAACTATTTACAGGCTTGCCCTTTTGCTTTGCAATTAACTGCAAGTCCGGCCCTGCAGATTGGAGCGTGTGTGGCCGGCATAAGTTCTGTGCACAGTTCTTGTTTACAACTGACGTTTAATTCGTTTTGAAATGTATCAGGCTAAGTACTATTTATCTTAGTGCTGGAATTAATTGCTTTTGCTTAGAAAATAGTAGATTTACGTGACATTTGGACGAATATCTATGGCCTTTGCCGTATGTAGGGACAAGAAACTAAAAGCTTGTAGCCATACTATTATGAACACAAGTTTAGCATGAATTTAATTTTATAAGTCTTCCGTATAGCCACGAGAAACGACCACAATACCACTGCGGTAAGTGGCACCCCTTATTAACTCTCCGAATGTTACTATTTACAAGTTTTTTTAAAGATATCCAGCTTTTCTCTTTTACACGACTGCCTGACGAAAAAGAAGTGATTTGCGACAAGAATGGTGGTTTATTTACTGATTAATAACAAAAGGAATCATCAACCTATTTCTCCAAGATATATTTGAGTTGGTTATTTAGCTACGGTATTCTGTAAAGAGTTACATCCCCAGTCGAACTGTACTTTGAAAAAAAAACGCTATGCTGTCTATTAATTATTTTAACTTACGACAATAAAGGCGGAAGTAGATCCTTTAAATATATTAAAAGCAACAGACAGGCCTTAATTATTTTTGTATATATAGAAAATACTTGAGCAAATCCTGATTGCTCGCCATAGTTAATTAAATTAGGACTCCTGTTTATTTAGGCCTATCGGTTTATCGGGTGACCCCTGGCCCTTGGATGACCGTGGACTGTAAGTCGTGACTCCGTTTAATTTAACTAATAGATAGTTTTAAAATAGCAGTGTGGCCGTGAAATAGAGGTTCAATGATAAATGAGAACTGAAGGTTACCTAATGGTTAGTGTATGAAGCTATGGTTAGATTATTATGTTTTTTTTTTATGTTCCCGAAATAAAAAGTAGCCTGTATCACTCTCCAGTCTAGCCATGCATGCCAAAAGTTACTCGATCTGTTGCTTCGTTGCCGGCTGCCCCAAAAATATGTGTAATATGTACGTATAGTATTATTTAGGAAGGAATAGGTATGTGTTTATCCACAATCTCTTAATAAATGATAATGAAGCTGATGATGTAACTGGAGAAAAAAATGCTTAACACACACAAAAAAATCTTATTATACATAGTTGGAATATTCATTATGATCATAATTTACACTTTAATTTATTTAACTATCAAATATTGAATTACTTTTTATTATTATAAAATTCACCCAAAACTACGCAAGTTTATAGCCTCAAGTTCTTAAAACCGCGAGCTAATAAGTTTTGTGGCATATTACAATAATTGGTTGAAGATTGAAACTATCTCCCTATATATCTAGACTTTATAGATCTTAAAACTCAGAGCATAAGATTCAAAATCGACCAGTTTTCAAACTATAGTCGTAACCAGCCGGTAATAAATTAAGCCCCAAGTTGTAACGACTAAAATTCTGGAATTAGTTAAATTATATTCAAAGTTAGTCAAGCTTTGATTGACTGACTTTACTGGCTATGCATGTATACCTATAGCCATAAATTTATTTTCGGAATGTGGGACAATTCATAAGCGATAGCGATAAATACGTTCTCTTAAATAAACATAACTATAGTCGTTTCCGCTATTTTTTAATCGTGTTCCCGTATGTTTATGGAAAAAAGTAATAGTAAGTTCCATGATATGATTAAACTATGTGCCAAATTTAATCCAAATCTGTTCAGCTGTCAAAACGTGATTGATTAACAAACTAATAATAGTGTAATAAATAAATGAATGTAAGTATCTATATAAGTATATATATGTACAGTAAAAAAAAACATTTGTATTATGAAGTGTGTTTAAAAAAAATATTAAGTAATTTTAACGTTAAGGTTTACACCTACATTAATTTGGTTTTCTTTAATAAAATTCATAGTACACCATCACTGTCTATTTTCTATTAGTTATTTTTACCCTAACAATAACAACTTTGTAATCTGTAGATAACATAGTTAACTATATCTATACTAATATTATAAAGAGGAAAGATTTGATTGTTTGTTTGCATTGAATAGGCTCCGAAACTGCTGTACCGATTTGAAAACTTCTTTCACTAATAGGAAGCTACATTATTCCCGAAGGTTATAGGCTACTTTTTATCCCGGGAAAGCGAGTGAAACCGCGCGGAACACCTAGTTTTCTAATATTCCTATTTCATTGATTGTCCTAAATAAAATATCAGTTATCTGGTTTCCATAGTAAAGCTCTACTTAGTTTGAGATCAGATAGTCGTGGGTGAATAATGTCCCAGACTATGTTTATGCAACAATAACATGTTCAAAAAAGTCCTTTATTGCTGATGAATTCTAAAGAGTTCCACAAAGCTTTCTAATAAGTACATCTTAGTCTAAGCTATATAAAAAGCATTAGCAAAGGTGTCAAAATATATCCAACTAAAACACTCAAATAGAATGAACCAAAGGTAATGCACTAATGAAAGACTAGGGTCATACAATCGTTGATAGGGGTGGCACCAAACGTCCATTAGTAGACGAATGCATTTATACTCACGTCTAATTATAGGGGGGTGAATGGGCGATATAGATTTTAGGGGAGAAACAGTAACGGTTCCTTTTGTTATACTTCTGATATTGATGATTCATATTTTATTATATTTTTAGGCTGGAATATCAAACGATTTTCTACTTAAGATCTTCGATCATAAGGTAAATTTATCAAAGCATGAAATTTACCTTCATACAATGGTGATACATACATTTTAGGTATTGCTCTTGCTCGTGGGATGGAATAAATTACAGTCTCTAACTCTCTCTCTTTGTCAATAATGGGATGGTTTACTGCATTTACTTCCATAATAACGTTATTTTTTGTCCTATGTACCTTTTGATATGTAATACAAGTTATTCTGTGGCTTGATAGTCCCAAATCATTTACAACCAAGGTAAATTTACTCGACCCCCTATTTACATTTACCAAAACGTCTAAAGAAATGCAAAATTACCAGCATTAAATCACTCCCAAGTTTTAAATCTCTAACATTACAACGAATCACCTTAAAATTCACAGGGTGGCAAACAATCGTTGGAACCGCTAGCAGGGGGGCTACTAATGGCACCAAATGACTCAAATGCATTTATATTGAGCGCTAATTATGCTCGTCAGGGGTCCTTTGTGGGTGTACTTCACGCTTACATCTGTGATTGATCGACGCTCACTTTGACTTTGTTCCAGATTGATTGTTACAACTTTGCCCGATAGTTCTTTGAACTTGTTATAATCTCCAACTGTTCTTGTGGAAGTTCGTTATCACTGACAGATTGGTAACTCTTGTAGAATTGTGTACGATTCGGTGCTATTTTGTCAATCAGATTGACAGTCCATCAATTCTTGCATTGATTTAATGAATGCAAATTGTTAAAAATCAACATAAATACTAAGTGAGATTAATTAAAGAATTTCCTTCACCTTCAACTAGATAAATAATATCTAAACTTCGTATAACTAACTAACATAATCGAACAGTATTGATCTCAAAGCTCCCATAGCTTTCAAAACTTCTTCTATTATCGTCACACAAGTCCCTTATAAAGTTGGCGCGATAAACAATCGGCTGGGAGCCTCATACATATTAATATCTACACTCGGTGACGCGTTGAATGACTCTCGGCTGGCTTTCCGAACACCCTGTGTTTATTTACACAATTTGGTGTCTCCGCCGGAGTGGAGCTTTATCGGGTTAATAATGGCGTTTGATTTTTTATTATGTGTGTCGTTTCTGATTATGGTTAGTCTGAACACTTGATTGAGACTTCTATTTTAGTGTTTTTATGAAGATTTCTTTTTTATGTAAGGGATTTTAGAACTAGTAAAGAAATACCTTCAAAATATTGGCAACGATATCAGCAGCACAGCAGTAAACAAGGCCTCACTAAATGGGTTCGTATAAAAAATGAAAATTAATTTCCTCGAAACCTCTATATTTTTCGCGTCCAAATATAAATAGGAGAAGGCTCGAAGGCTTAGTGGCTGTCGACGGTTGTGTCCTCGCCTCATAATATCACGTTGTTGACACCGTAGGCTCCACTCGCCCGCCATTTTAGACGCGCCAAAAGCGCGGGAAATTTGCTGTCATGGCGGTGAAAATAATTAGATTCCGTCATCGCACTTCTTCTCGGTTCATTTCTGTATGTTTGTTTTTTTATTTCTTCGTGAATATCAGCGTGGGTGTCAGTTTTTTTTTATTCGTCAGCGTGAGCTTTTTGTTCGCGAAATATTGCTGAATTAATGTCAAAATGTAGACGTTTATTAATTATTTAGTTTTATTAGGTACAAGCGGAATTTTGAATTCGTTTCCCTTTTAAAAACAACGTATTTTCTTTTCCTCTAAATTCCATTAAATAGTATTTTCTTTGAATAAAACACCAACCCTCTTTTGCGTATCTAAATTGATATTAATTGAGTTAGAAGCCCCGACATTGTACCCCATGTGTTTTCCTTAACAATCAAGCGTTGCGCAATCCGTTTTGCTCCCCGCAAAATTAAAAAAAGCAATTTTCGACCTTACGTCGTTAATTTTAGTGACATGTTTAAATTTATTCAACGTGAAAATTAAGTTAGATTATCTGTCTTGTGTCTCGACTATAGTTCTAAATTCAATTTGTGTACGAAATACAAATTGTGGCGGTTGAAATCCCACGCGTCGGCCATATTTGAATTAATTTAGTTTTTAACTAACGCGGGAAAGCTCTTTAGGGGTTATATCTTAGGGAAAGTATTTTATAGTACATATGGGATTAGTCGTTATTAGTTGATGACATGAATGTGAAGTTTACTAATTATCGTAAGATGGTTTTAAGTTTCACTGAGAGAAATACAATTTACTGTCATGATGCTGATTTATGACTTTATCTACCTACCTTTTAAATTTAACTCTTATGATCGTGACGTAAGGGTTCATATTCGATTATGGTATTTTTTTCAACTACGTTAAAATGTTTGCTTTTCTATTATTAAAGTTCCAAAGATTCCATTTCGTCAACTGTTAAATATGCACTTTTTAAGGTAAAAGTAGGCATAAATAGGTACAATAAAATATAATTGGATTTTATTTATTTCTGTATCATATTCGGCGAGATATTTCGTTTCAAGTGAGATGAGTTTGTACGTGCGAAACTTTGTTATATTTTTTCGCCATCATCAAACTATAGTAATTGGAAAAGTTTGCTCATTATATTTTTGGCGGAGTCTTTTTTTCTCGACCCACAGAATATGTAGGATGAACTATGATAGTGTTTTATTAACAAGTTGTTATGCCTACACCTGTTTTTTATATATCAGAAGATAATACATCAAAGACTGAACTATGTCGTAAAATATTACCTTACAACATAGTCTATACAACTTTCTAGCAAGTATCAAGTTCTTTCTAGTATAAGTAACAAGACTTTGGACTTAAACTATGTAACCTATTCTGAAAGTCGAGCTCTTAGTAACTTAGTTTACTTTGCCTGACAATTACTACTAACATATATTGATAACTAGCTTCCGCCCCGCGGTTTCACCCTCATACCCGAGGTATCTTATGTTTTCCAGAGATAAAAAGTCGTCTATATGTTATTCCAGGGTACGATCTATCTACGTGCCAAGTTGCATCCAAATCCGTTTTGTAGTTTTTACGTGAAAGAGTAACAAATATTCTTCCATACATCCATACTTACAAACTTTCGCATTTATAATATTAATAGGAAGTAGGATATACTTCCATGCATTGAAAAGAATACCTATATTACCTAATAAACTAGGCTATTACTAAAGGCTTCACAAATACCATGACATTATGGGCCTTCATATGTGAGGCCGACATTTCCTAAAGGTCACCATTTATTCCTACACTATCTACTAAAAATACGACAAAGTTCATCTATAGTTAGCTCTAAGAACTGTCCATAGTTAAATACTATTTTATTTAAGTTAAAGAAATATTTAAAGGTTTAAATGTCATGAATTTAAAAAAATCCTATCCTGATGCCTATATCATAGTAGGTAGTTATCTGTGTGCCAAATTTCAGCCCGATCCATCCAGTGGTTTGAGCTGTGAGTTGATAAAGATCAGTCAATCATGTTTTCATATTTTGATTAAAATGAACCTTATCAGCTGTAACGTAAATTATGTTTTCAATCTGTTGGAAGCGGTCTTATTTATACGGTTATTTAAAATATTATTATAAATAGTATATCAGATCTATACGTACAGACAGCGTCAAAAGTAGATTGTCATTTGAATAATCTATCGTTATTCACTTGACAGTTACTAAAGTGATCACCAACTTTTGAAACTGATTGTACTTTATAGCATAAAAACTAGCTGACTATTATTATTGTTATGTGTTGTAAACAATAAAGTATTATCTATCATACGAAAATTCCAGCTTTGAAATTCTAAAACTTATCCTAATTGCAATAAGATCATTATTCCTCTAATTAAAGCATATCTCACATTACATATTAATTGATAGCGACAAAGTAACTATAAGGTTTGAAAACCTTGATTTCTATGTCGATAATCAAAGACACAAGTCCAGTATAACTAGACCCTCCCCACCTCCCACCGGATGGTGAAGTAAGTAATGAAGGGGCGAAATGAATGTGCAGTCGGGGATCAACTCTATTTGGACTGTTATATTTCAGTGTAGTCTTGACGGGAGATAGGTTAGGAGAATGGTGTAAGTTATGAATGCAAACGCTTATGTTTAATTAGTTTCTAACTTTGTCAAGTCGAAAGTCTTCGACCAGTGTATGTTGCCAGTGATGACTTATGGAGCATAGACGTGGTCGCTTACGATGGGCCTCATAAGAAGGCTCAACGTCACCCAAAGAGCAATGGAGAGGGCTATGCTCGGAGTTTCCCTGCGAGATCGAATCAGAAATGATGAGATCCGCAGGCGAACCAAAGTAATCGACATAGCCCGAAGAATTGCCAAACTTAAGTGGCAGTGGGCGGGGCACATCGCTCGAAGAACCGACGGCCGCTGGGGCAGAAGAGTTCTCGAGTAGCGACCACGAACCGGAAGACGCAGCGTGGGCAGACCCCCTACAAGGTGGACCGATGATCTTGTGAGGGTCGCGGGAAACCGCTGGATGCGAGTAGCGCAAGACCGGCCATTGTGGAGATCCATTGTGAATAAGGCCTCCCGCCTTTGTCTAGCAGTGGACGTCTTTCGGCTGACATGATGATGATGATGATTTGTCATCATGTCAATAAAACTACAAGCTATTATTAGGTGTCTATCAGTGTGTAGTGTTACTGAATCAATATTTATCTTAATTTGTGGAGTAGTTAGTAAGTCAGTTAAGATTAAATCTTTCACTTTCTTTTTTACTACCGCATTACCTATTCGGCTTCTTACCAATTCTTAATTTATTTATTTCTAGATCTCTTTTGATTTAAATATATCATAATTTTTTCTACAATATTATTGATCAGACTTATGTTATGTCTTATTATGTTATGTCGCATAGGTATGATGTTGGATATTTTATATTAAAAAAAATGTTATTTTGTCAAAGTTTTTTTATTTAATATCTTAAAGCATTATATCAATCTCAGCAGGCACTGTGAATTACTGCTTTCGCGAAGAATTGCGTCTTTCAACCATATTTATCAACGTAATTCCATCAATTGTCTCCCCCGCTCCCGCTACATGTCATAACTCGCCCCACACGCTTAGTAAGCCGGGAACAAGGCGGCAGCTCAGTATACTGATTGCGGGCAAGGTGGTGACTGGAAGCACTAATTAGTCAAGTAAGCGATACTGTGCTGCTGTCAATTCGATAAGGATGACACGTGCTTCATAGTATATGATGTGGGTGATGCCTCTGTTTGTGCATTACTCTACATATTTGGAATTAGAGTAGATGTATTCTGTGATTCACTCGCCTTCTCGGGATAAAAGTAGCCTAGATTAGTCTCTGAAAAGTCCCTGCTATTGTCGCGTCAAGATTATACGAGACAGAAAAATTAAAAATCGCCAGTTTGGGCTCAGATAACCGTGCGCGAAGTTTTTTTTTTTATTATTAGTATATGTGTAGCAAATATGCATACGGCCGAGAGTAAGCGGTTGACATAGCCTTATTTTTATGTATATTATGTACAATATGTTTTAGCAGCTGCATTTGAGAGTTCCTTTATAGTCTTTGCGTGCTCACTATTTTAAGTAAAGCAATGTGTCATCTGTCAATAGAATACAAAAAAAAAAACTACGTATATTCCAAGTTCCATTTTGTTTGTAAAAAGCAGGGTGTGAAATAGTTCACGACCTCACATAAAAGAGACCGTTCCGAATGGTTCCATGAAAAGCAATCATTTAAATAGCGCTAACTGAATTTCAGGCGAGTAACTTGGGCGAGTTTTATTACTAAACTGTCTACCGCTTATTTTGTTGTTAGCCTAACAATTATAGAAGATGCAATTTATAATAATAATATTACTTGAAACAATTTTTTTCTCTTTATAATATATCTTGTAGCTCTAAAGCCTTAAATGCCAAGGATCTTGATTAAAAATAGATAATCAATACACTTTCCAATAACTCGCTCCAGTTGCTGTCACACGTATGAATAGAGCACAGGTACAGGTAGCCGTTCGCCTCCGGTCAATGGTCACTCGTTATAATTGCTTATCCGAACCGCGCCTGTTATAAAACTCTCGTGTGTAACAGCCCTTATATTGAAACGACTGAAAAAAAAGTGTTAAGCAATATTGGTGTTATTTTCAGCGCTCACAGCGGCTCCATCTATCAATGACAATAAGTGATTTTCAGGTATTTTTCATACTTTATTCCAAAGAGACTCGATTACTTATTATAGGTACTAGTAATAAAGCGGTAAATAGAGAATGTTTCTTATAGAAACTTTGATTTTACATCTATACCAAAAATAAAAGACGATTATGAGAGCTATCTCCATCGGAATCTCATTACGAGACAGTTACACAATCGCCCTGCTGATCGTTCTTATCTGAATACCAAACTGCATGAGGCACTCTACGTCACAAAAAGAAATCATTTATCAAACATGACGCAATATTGTCAAAGCCAAGATGTTTCTGTGGTGGAATTACGACCCTCGGTAATTTGGTTACGACTCCAAGAATATTCTGGTAACTCTACTTGAGAGCGTATTCTATTCTACACTTCTAGTGATTCAATAACCTATCATCATGTCAGCCGAAAGACGTCCACGGCTGGACGATGGCCGGTCTTGCGTTACCCACATCCAGCGGTATCCCGCGACCCTCACAAGAACCTGGTATCAATAACCTGTAATTCAACATTTTCCAACTTAACTATTCCATAAAAGATAGATATAAACGTTTATCTGAATCAATTTTAAGGACGTTAAAAAACCTTGAACAATTAAAACATAGATCTCAAATGTATAGATGCGCCCAAATGTAACCTAACAGATACTCATCTCGGCGTACACAGTTACCGTGATTTATCGTCGCAAAGTGGAGGGTAACAAACACGCGAGGTGTCCAGGTGTGAGATATTTACTGCCCACTCTGTTCTGCAATGCCCTCATCGCCTGTAACGCGTAGGCCAATTAGTTTGAGGCCTTTTCGTTTGAGGCCGTATTTAAACTGTTAGTGAGTTGGATTGTTTGAGCATGATTAGTAGGTATTACATTTGAATGATGAGAAACTCCCAATGAGTGGAATAAAATATATGTTATATCTAAAACTGAACGAAACTAAAAAGGTGCATTTTAACCAATTACATAAATATACGAAGTGAAGCTAAATAAAACCGTTTAAAATAATGATCTCATTTTTCAGGGTTTTTTTTCTGTAATTGTAGTTTGATAACATTAAAACTAATTAATAAAATTAATACGGGAACTAATTTAAAAAAGAACTTAACGTAAATAAACTTAACATTTCTAAAGTCTACTTGAAACCGCCAACCCCAAAGCATTAATTAATAAAACGATTAAATAAAAGCAAAAAGGCCAACCGACGCGGAAAATGTCTTGACAAATATTGAGAAGAAAGTTGTTATAATCAATCAACTGGGCCCCTTCGTTGGACCCTGAAATGAGGTCATTCACCTTCAGCTCGGGGACTCCTTGCTCCACAGATTTGGGATTAATTACCGACTACAATTCGTTATTTCACCCCTCGCTTGATGACGAGAAGGAAAAAACATTTGCTTTTTTTGCAATGATGAAATTGATTGCCCTGATTATTTCTAAGGTTGCAATTTTATTATGTTGCTTGTTTTAGGCTGTTATTAGCGCTGATTCTGTTGCAAATCGACATATAATCTCTTTCTTGCAAATGTTATTGAAAAATGATGGAATTTAAAAATTACAATCTTTACAAAAAAAAAAAAAATATGGTCTTGTTACCACTATATTTTTATGTTGCATTCATTTCTTAATTCCATTTACGTTACGTTAATAGTAGAGTAGCAACTGTCATCCTAAAACGCTTTTCAAAGGATAGAAAAAAAAACTGATAGCATACATACGTCTGTGAAGATTAATTGATGTTGACTGTAAAATTTTAGTTATCAGAAAAATACTATTCATTTAACCCTATTAAGTGTACTTCCAATACAGTAGCTAGATTTTATCTTACTATTCCTACAGATTTATGGGGATCAGATATGCTAAAATGTATTGTTCGGAAAAAGAAATGATACTAACGTTTGCGATTCTTACCTTTACGATTGGCTCGTATTGCCGATCTAACGTTTTGATTGGTCAATGAACATAGATTTATTTATGTCGATATTTCTTGTATATGAGATTTTGATTGGACTCTAAATATAACAGCTCTGGTATAATTCTGACAAATGGGAGTGAGGAATCACGGGCCTCTCAAGACCTACCGCAGATGGTCCCTGGCGCTTCTTAAGGGGTTGTCAGGTATTGTGTGCCTTTAATATCCATAAAGGAAGGTATCGTTAGTCGAAGGGGTACTCTTACGTACAATACTATATCATAGTTTTCGTAGCCTTCTATAAGACATCGATACCGCGAAATGTAACAGTAATGGATTAGATTTTGGGTAATAATACCAATTAATTTAAGATTTGAGATGGGAGGACTCAGATGCTTTGGAGCACCCCTGGATCCGATACTGGAAACTAATCTACGGGCGTGGACCCTGGCCGTTAAGAAGCGTAGGACATCTTGCATTTTATACGACCTATCCCTAACACTTGATAGCATCATATCAGTTATTTCTACGTAAGTTATAACATGTTCCGTATATTATGGATATTTTATTACTGAACAATATAAGGGCTAAAGGGATTTAGATGAAACAGATAAGATCCTTACAGAACATCCTTTTTATGCCGAGAAAATTTTAGATCTCATCCACTCGCGTAAAGCCGCGGGCGGAAGCTAATATTGAATATTCTATTAAATAGATATTTACGTAGACTTTGTAGCTCATCTTCCAAAAACACGAAACCTCAATTTCGTTCACAATACCCCAAGATGAAGATAGCATCACAGAGCTTTTGAACACAAATCTTTGTACCGAGCGAGAAATGTTACAGGAAATTAAGCCATCCACTCGAAGGTCGGAAACTTGCCCCTCGGAAACAAAAGAACACTGCTTCATGACTGACTCCTATAAATCCGTTTTCACATGACCAAATATGGAATATTTATTTAGTGTTTTTTGTAAAGAAATTTAAATTACAATACAATGTGGTTGGATTGATTTCAATTTATGTGTTGGTTTTGTTTTCTTTATTTATTGCAATTGAAGTTACAGTAGGTGATAATGTGAAAGAATTTGTTATATTCTACATTACCTCTTTATAATATTAGTATAGGTATCTACTATTATCATAATATACAATTTGTTATACAATATCCACATAAAAGACCATCATTTTCAAAAGAAGAAGATATAAGGGTGTCTAAAACAAAACAGCCGCACGAGAAATATTGAAATACTTATAAAATTAATTTCTCGAATTTGCAGCAGATTATACCTACGTATGCAATTTGTTGAATTCGAAAATGCTGATAAAAAATAATTTGTTTTCACCAAATAATATTGGAGCTACATAGTCTGCTGTAAATTCGAGCAGTATTGCTCGAGCGGCCATTTTTGACCCAAGGACGGAAATCTTTTATTCAATCTTTCAGTAAATGTTAGTGCTAAAACAAATCTCCATCAGCATTTTCACTGTAAACCAGAGCGTATGTTTCCAAGATCCCGACCAAAGGGGCGTATCTTATCCTATGCCCTTTGTTCCCGGCCAGGGGCCATAAATCCTGCGTTGCCATTCACAGTCGCATTGAGCCAAAACTTTCGCTTCTTCGTAAATGGCTGCTCTGAGGGCTCTGAAAGTGAATGGGATCTGATAACAGCAGGTAATGAATGGCGTCTCTATTGTTTCATAATTAATTTGTTCATTAGTGTCTTTTACACCTTAGAGCATTGAAATTATGGCTGCCGTGCGGTAGTTTAATGGGGAAGACTTGGATGTGGGCGTAAGGAGCGGTAATAGGCCTATTTATTGATTCGAAGTAAATTGCGGGTAGTTACAGATTTTGCAAAGTAGGTGCAATTATGCCACATTTAGTAATAAGTCGATGTTAACAAAGAATTTATGGGTTTGTTAAAATATATATCAGCGCCCACTTTACGAGTACAATTAGATAATAATTTATCAGCATCGAAAAGGTAGCAAGTAAGAGAGGTAGACGATAGCGCTCTTTCACTCATAGAGCAGTTCGCTTAGCACGTAGTAGTTATCGGAAGAGAGAATGGTAATCAACGCATGGGCTACGGTAACCGCTTACCACCAGGTGGACCATATGCTTATTTGCTTTCATCAATAAAAGGGAAGTTGTAACTAACACAGAAACCTTTAGAAAAACTGACTCTTAAGTATCGCTATTCTTATAAAGCTATTAACTAAGCTAACTTGAGTTATAACTCTACATTCAGCAGCTTCTAAGTACCAGAATCATTATCTATTACTCTGTTAGTGTTAACATACAATAGAAGGAACTACAATGTAACGCGATTTCCAATACGTACTTTACAGCAAGCATTCACGACAGCTTAGGCGGTCGTTAAACCCAGCTTAAATATCTGACACACGGTTATGAGCGTCGAGCGACGCCAGCGCCGCGTGTGTCAATAAAAATCTTTATTGTGTTTGATTTGATGTTCGAACGATAGTTATAAATTTATTTGAATATCGAATATTTCAATTTTTAATCCGCTGTAATGTTTATGATTATTTAATGTTCGTATATAAAATTAGTATTGGATACGAAATAGATTTTTATGTGTAATTAGTTAAATTTATGTCATTAGATATGATGGAATTTTGTTTTAATATTATTTAAACATTTTTATACAGCATTCCACATTAATAACTCCATATTGTAAATAGCTTATGTTATGCTTATTCCGCGTAAAAAATAACTTTGAACTTAAACTTTTACATTAATTCCTGTTCTTTCCACGTCCATCACGTTTCACAAGTCATTGATCCATATAAAAACACTACCCCAAAAATTGTTTATCCAAAAAGCTCCACATTCTTTGTGCCAGTGTACACCATACTCAAAAGTATGCGGGCCGGTTGAACTGTAGTAAATCAGTGCGGTAACCCGCGCCTTGTCTGATCATCGCTCATGTGAGTGAGAGCCGAGGTACCCGAGACCGACTTACGGTGTCTTACGCGAGACTATGATGCATGGGTTGACTGTAGCATTAAAAGGGTTATGTAATAGAACAATCTCAAATTGTGTCCGGAATTAAAACAGGGTTAAATTTTCTGACATCATCTTCTTAGGGTTAGCCTACTAATAATGCGAAAAATTGTGAGTATGGATGACAGTTTGTTACTTTTTCACGTACATACTGCTGAATGGATTTGGATGAAATTTGGCACATAGATAGATCAGACCCTGGAATAACATATCGGCTACTTTTTAAAACCGCGGAAGCTAGTGATATATAAATGTATGTGTAAAACTAACAAACACTTAGGGCTCATATTGACCATAATTATACCCTAATTAGTGCTGGATGAAGTGACTGCACATAAAAATACAAAGCCCAGAATAGGGTAGTTTACTGACATATCAAATCAGCTACTTTTTAATAAATGTCAAAACGATAGTTTATATGGAATTTTGTATGAAATATTACACTATGACGTCATAGTTTCACAGCATCAAATCATCTAATCTTAGTGGTTCCACTGGTAATTAAAAATCATAAAAAGCATTAAATGTACAACATATTTGATATTTCCACGTGTTTTTAGATGTTTTAGGCATGTTTTATCGGTTAGTGTTTGGTCATGTATTTTTGACACTGTCAACTAATCTATTATTTTAACATTCAATTCTCAGCTGGGAACCATTATAACATCGCCATCGGCCACATCATCACTGCCCACGGTGATATAGTGGTCAAACACTGGCCTATACATAGTAAAGAAAATTGTATATACGATAAACAGTAGTCTATTACCCAGGTAGACCGTCTGCATACTTGTCATTCTTCTGACATAAAAAAGTTGTATTAAATGTTCTGTCTTATAGGAATCGACACAGCACTGAGTTTCAGCGGTTCCCATGAGTACGCTTGAACATTGAAAAATATATACTAACAAATAAAAACATAACTTTAACGCACCCTTAAAATTATTATATGAATACCCTATCAACGGCCACAGGTTCTGTGCACCATAAAAATGTAACGCCGGCTATAACCCGCGCACGCATGGGGAAACTCAATAAAATTGTCCACGGGCCTTGGAGACCATAATTTTTTGCTCTATTTCTTTCGGACACCGAACACGTACGAAGGGATCCGAAGGAATCCGAAGGTCGACTGTGAAATGTCTTGAACATGTTGCTCCTAACGGTCTGCGGCTATTTTAAGGGCAGTTTTCCCTTAAATTTATGGTGACACGGGTTGATAAAGATGTACTTTAAAATTGTGTTTTAAATTGAAAATGGGTGGTAAACAGTGGGGTGTTGGTCTTAGTTTATTTTCGTTTATGACTTTTATATACTCCTGATAGATAGTTATGATGTGATATTGATATAGATAAGTTGAATTTAATAATACCTACTATGACTAGCTAAAACTTACGAAAAAAGAACATAAAAAATACATGATATTTTATTTTACATTGAAAGGGTTAATTTTAAAATAACAACGGAATCTATAATCTCACATTGAAAATATAATTCCATCGGATTATTTAAAGTTTCGGGTAGAAAACAAACTAAATGAAGCTATAGGCTTTCAGTAACGCCGTCCATTCGGCCCACCGGCCCCACCCGCCTCAGCGTAACAAGCAAATAACGAGCCGGCCTCGCAGTAGGCCTAAGCCGATACCCGAACGTTTCAATTTAGCTAAAAGCTAAAACATCAAAATATACAATTCCTGGAGTTCATCTTTCTAGATACGCTAAGTAGGTTTGAGCGTGGTTGATTTTTGTAAAATTATTCTTATACCTTTTATTATGGCTATACCACCAAATACTTTATTTCAAACAGACTGAATGCTATCCATCAAAAGAAGTAAGAATAAAAAGTAAAAAATAAATATACATTGTGCATTTATACAAATTATTTACTTACAACAAATATACAAAATACAATCTACATATAAAAAAAGTAGAAAATAATGTATGAAAGGATTTTTTTAGATAGTATCAATAAAATATTATCAAAATGGTAAAACCTAGACAATAAAATTAAAATGGGACCACTTTGGAGCTATACTGAACCCGACGCAAAAATAATTATTAAAATCGGTTCATAAACAAAAAAAATACACATGAATAACATTTAAAAAAACCTTTTTTTTAAGTCGGTTAATAAGTGATATTTAAAAAGAGATTGAGACTGACAAGTTGTAAGTTAATGATATTTTGCACACAAATTCCTTGGTACAACAGGGTATAAAATGGAATCACGAGGTAAAGCGAGGCAAAAAACGAGTTTGACGAAGTTTGAAGTGTGAAACACCCATTTTTTACCACAAGACATTTCATTGCATCTCAAACTGTCAAGCCAACTAATTTATGGTATTTTTTTTAATTCCTTCCAGTCGTTTGTGATCTATGGATCGAAAGACCTGGATCCAAACCTAATTGAATAGCACGCTACAGTGTTCCTGAGCTAGTCCCTCTACTAAGCAAACATGAACATAATTTCCACATTTCTCTGATATAGACTATAGACACTGTAGATATGATATATCTGATGTGAGTATACTCTGTATTTCATAGACAAAATTACCGCAGATGTTGCAACTAGGAATAGGTATACTTATTGATTTTATGAGCAATTATGACACACTTGCTTTTTTCATAACTCCTGAAAACTCAGCCCAAACGCAGTCCAATTTTAAAAAATACAGTTACACTAGTCGTTACCTGCGGTTTCGCCCACGTTCATGGGTTAAAAAGTGGTTTATGTGTTATTCCAGGGCATCTATGTAGGTATGTGCCAGCATTCATCAAAATCCGTTTATTAATTAGTTTTTGCGTGCAAGAATAACAAACATTTTTACATCCTAACAAACTTTCACATAAAAGTATAAATACGTAGTAACATTTTTATTTTGAAGTGGATTGTGATTTGTGAAAGAAAATTTCACTTGTATCTGAAATAATCATTGGGTATTTTCATTTTATTTATTGCATATCTACAGCGATATTGTAGCCTATATCTATGCGTATATCTATCTATACTAAAAAGCTGAAGACTTTGTTTGTTTGTTTGTTGAAGCGCGCTAATCTCTGGATCTACCAGTTGGATTCAGGAAATTATTTCGCTAATAGGAAGCTACATTATCCCCGAATAGGCTAATTTTTACCCCTGGAACACGAGTGAGACTGTAGGGAACAGCTAGTATAAAAAATAAATGTGTAGGACGCAGGGTCGAACACAGGGCTTAATTAGTTCTTCGATAAGTGGACTGTATATATTTGATGAAAGAATACAATTTTATGCAATGAAAAATATATTATAAATTTAGATGGATATACATTCAAGACGAGAGACAAATGAGAGAAGACAGAATGAAAAAGAACAAAATAATTAATAATATTAATATTCAAATCTTTATGTGTTGCCAACAAAATGTTGTCATGTAATTTAATTTGTACTTTGTATTAACAACAAAGTCATAAAACCTTTCTGGCATATTTTCACGCCATTCCTACAAAATATTACATTGTAAAGTTTACTTTAAATACCTGCCGGTAACACGAGTAAGTGTTTCGAGTTTCATGAAATATTTGTGTAGGTATATAAACTTCTTACATTATGTTCAGCAATGTTTGTATTTCAGAGACAATTTATTGTCATCTTTTGTCAAGTTAAATACTGTTTTGAAATAGGTCGGTAAACATTATTTAAGTATTTTGTATTGTATTATTATTATTATTTATGTCAGAAGTTTAACAAGCAGGTAAGAGGTCAATCTGATGGTAAGTGGTTACCGTCACCTATCGCCATTTGCAATACAAGATGTATTTGCTAATGTGTTGCCAATCTATTACAATGGCAAGAAGGCAACTGGCTCTTAAGTGTATTTTTTTATTTAACCCAAAAATCTCAAAAAAAACTTAATCTCCGAAATAATTATTAATAATAGAATCCAAGATGGCGCACTAGAGAAAATATTATGCCTTATTTATTACTAGGTGTAGGTACATATTTTCTTTTGGCATCTTTTAGTGAGGACCCTAATAATTTCTAGCTGAAACAAAAATATATTCGATATTTAAATACTAGTATTGTTTTTGGCATCAGAATACTAGGCAAAATATTACTGATATAATTCGTGATGACACTGGATCACATCAGAGTTTTTAAAAATAGAACACACAATGTTACTGGACTCTCGTGATACAGAAAATTGGCGCCGATAAACAACTTCGATTCTTTATTCGAATAACGAACATTGTCAGAGCAAATTCGTAACAGCGGAATGACGTCACACAAATAACTGCTGCCCGAAAAAGTGAATACTTTGTCGTCAAGCTCCTTTTTCTGCAGTTATTGAGATGAGACAACTTTAGTTACGCCAATTATACGTTCGGATATCGAATGAAGAATCGGTATTGAGAATCGAATCAATAATAGAGATATTCCGATATCATCTACATTATTACCGTTAGAATCGATCGTGTATAAACGTAAAATGCATTTAAATCGTTTCGATCTATGGATATACGCGGAACGATTTGTCGTTCGAATGGTATGGTCAAATGGATCGTATCATTCGGTCTGATCGAAAGCGCTCACACGCGAATGACATTATTATCGTTAGATGATCGGACGATGAATCTTGCCGTGTTTTAAACTTAGAGCAAGAAAACATTTTAAACTTGAAAATTCTCAAACTCGACAGTATCAAATTGCAACTGTACCTACATTGTGAAGTTATCAGGATTTTCCGAGTGATTTATTGTAATAGAGCTTCTTATTTAAAAAATAACTGAATGTTAATCCATAGGTACCTACTACAGAGAATTAAGTACATTTTGAGTCGTTAAGAAACCTAATTTAGTTTTTACATTAGTTGTGATTAATGGTACTACTTCTGAATAAAAATGTCCGGAAACCATTGCTGAGACCGCAGTCACTAGTTGTGTGTGACACTCTGTCACGCATTCGGTACCCTTCATTGTCCGAAAACTTTGCCGAAACTTCGCTACCGAAACCGAGAACATCGCCAATCCCTACGTCTGCCCATCCTTTTCTTACTCGTTTCTTATTCACACATATGCTGTCTCTGTCACTCGTTTTGTAATTAATAATGTATGAAAGCTGCGGAGACGCTATGCATCATTATGATATACAGCCTCCACTTACACAAGTCCTTGTACGGTCGCCAAAAAAGCTCAACAACACAAAATGGGATTTAATTAATTTTAAGAAGCCATTAATATGGATTAGGGAAGACAATTTATTGTTGAGCGTATGTTTTGTGACAGTCGCGAGTGGTTTTTAATTAGTATTAATATTTTTTTCATGTTGGACATTTTATTTGATTACATTTCAATATAAATGATTTCGTTGAACATGCAGTTTGAATGCGTTTTAGTAATTTGATTACAAAGGATAATGTTCGACTCTGAGCCGAGCACTTATTAATGGCTCGTTTTTTAAATGTCTAATAACTAAAAACCTTCCTTAGTTTACATTAAAACAATGGATCCATGTGCATTAAAAAATATGTTAGAATGACGATTATTGCAGTTACTTTTTTAAGCAACTTAAAAATTCATATCACGATAAAATTGAAATTTCGAATGAACCAGCCTTTCGGATTAATTTTTACTTTACCTTACATGAAATAACCATTAATACATAATTTAATAGTAAATATTTACAACGTTTACAATACAAACACCAACCTCGCCAACCGGCCCATCGTACTATTTTTTTATAAAGCCCAGTAATTATTTTTAATGTTTTTATGCTGACGTTACTAATGTAGGTGAAAGAGTTGGAAATTATTTATTCATTTTGTGTTTTTTTTTAATTACCATAAAAGCGTAACTTGAAACTTTATCAATTCTTTATCTACTTTATAAATATTTCTAAAATGTTACATTTATACATGCATGTATACTCATATGTCTATCTATTGTTGAAAATGAATTTATAATATTTTATTATTTAAATATTATAAATATGTATACTTTCTATTCCTAAAAGCACTTGTACATAGGTTTAATGTTATTTCTGTGGAGTGTACTCGCATAATACATACTGAGTTATCATCGCCTTCTTAGAGGTATTTAACGATCAGAAACTTCATTTTACTGAAAGATTTTTTGAATTGAATCGGGAGTTGCATAGTTACCTTCTACATAGTCACAAACTCACAAAACGTCTTTATCTTTATAATTATTGTATAAATAATACCTTTTTTTCTCTTTTTTCAGGTATGACATGGAAGTTTAGAAGGAGAAATTTCTACTGCAAGGTTTAACAAAAATGCTTACTACCCATTAGGACAACCATTATGTATTGTGTTGATCAATATAATCAATTAAGACCCAAACTAACCACAATCAATTAACGGCTTAAAATTGTCTATGGTAATTAAGTTTTGTTGTAGTATTAAATAAGGATGGCAAATAAAATGTCGATGTATTCTCCACTCTGTTATTATAAAATCTAAAATTAGCTGAAAAATAAAAACCTTTTTTAAAAACAAATGAATATCTAGTTTGTCCCAATAAATAAGTAACCTAAAAATACACTATTAAAATAATTGAAAGATTGACAGCCCTATCTATCGCAGTAGGTAAATCCGGTATTAAAACCGACCATACGTTATCCCACTCTGTTACACGAGAATCGTTTTAACTGTGGACTGATACTTAATTCCAATACATTTTATTTAATAGAATTCATGTATAGTGTTGTAGGTAAGTCATATCGATCGGGTGTCGACAATGTAAGTCAATTTAGATGGAATGTGGTGGCTCGATAACCAGAATCGCTATGACGAAGAGATCTTATCTATGGACATCGGAGATAAGAAGTTAAAGCTCATATGCGTGACTCCTATTCGATTTCAGTTTTTTTTAGTTCCTATAGAATTAATTCTCGGACGAATTATAATAGTTCTGAGTTTGTTGTTCGTAAACTAACTGATTTAGTGTCTCTATATATTTTGAGTAATTTTCGATGTAAATTTAGTCACCGTCTTTATTGTTCAACGACATTTATCCGTAAATGTCAAATGGCAATTTGACAGCAGACAATAATTATGTTTTATCTTAAAATGAAATGTGATATGATTCCTTGTTTTATGAGATTCGCAACAGAATCGGTACTGTTAATTTTTTTTTCCTAGTCTCGTTGTAATTCATTATTTTATTCTGCTGTTTGGAGAGTACCAAAATAGTCTATAATCATTTTAGAAAACTTAACATTGAATATAACATCTTTGTAGTAAACCAATGAAATTCACACACATCACTCAACGTTTTTGTTTGTCCAAAACACGTAGGTATAACATGGTAACATCGGTTTTCAGCGGCATTCACTTTGTGAGCAGAATCCCGCCTGTCAGGCCCGTCTGCGAACTTGTTCTACCTACAAAGTTATTTTGTTAAACCTACGATTGTTATTATATTGTTCCCCTACGATAGAATAAAAGCCGGATGATATTCTCAATAATATATTGTACTGGACAGCGCGGACTTTGACAGCTCGTATGGATATGCCAAAATAAGACAAAAATAGTGCGACAGTAAGAGACACTCTCGTGACAAAAGTGACCTATTAGGTTTTATTTTCGGTCCCAATACCATTTTTTTTATTGTCATATCGATAATTGATGGATACCGATTATTGATTCATTATAATAGTGACCAACACTAGTTTAGATAGAAAGAAAAAACCTCTGCTTGCAATTTTGTATTTGGAATAAATCCGATCGAAAACAGTAGGTTTTGTTCAGGCTTATTCCACGTTCAAAATACGAGTACTTTTCTGATATGATATTTGTAAACTCGCATAATTATGATCAGACAAACCATGAACAGAAATGATAAAAATATCAGTCGAGAAACCGACGAGATAGAGCAAGTGGTAGCGGTCTCTAAGTTTGTCTCACATTTTAAGGTTTTAACCAAAGACAACATGTTGTATGTTGCCGAGATCTTCATAAACAGCCTGTGCTGGGTACAGTCCACAAATTAGTTACACACATATAAATAGTACCTAAATGTGAAAGGCTTGGGACTTTAATAAACTCATCTAATCGATCAAGGCGATCGTTTAAGGCGATGATAGCTCAGTGGTAGTGACGTCGGATGCCGAGACGAAGGTCCCGGGTTGGAATCCTACAATGAGCTTGAGCTTTCGGTGAAGGAAAACATCGTGAGGAAACCATAGCACGGTGGTAGGGTACTTTGTAGTACCCGCCTGGCTGGCTACCACCCTCAAGTTGAAAATCTGTCGACAAGCACCTTTCGGTGTGTTCCGACAGCTGCACTTGAGAGCCAGTTCCTTTCTAGGCTTTGGGTGCTTACCATCATCGGCCTCATTATCACTGACTAGCGGCCGATGCATAGTAAAAAAAAAACTTGTATTATTTAATGGTATGTCATCTTTCAAATCTGGTAGGTCTGTATCATAATTGATAAGGATATCCGAAAATGTTGGTAACGGATGCGTAGGTATCCGCAACGTGACCTACGTTGCGGATCAACGTAGGTCCCGTATTCAAAACCCGTCCGTTCTGACGTCCATCCATCCCACGTCCGCGTCGACTAAAATAACAGATTTCCTTTATGAAACACAAACACTCCTTCTACTGCGTTATAATTTGCCCAGAGCACTAGATGAAGGCTATATATTATAAATAGAATATTGTGTTCAGATCGCTGCCCGTGGGTAACGTGCCCAGAAGGCTGGCAGCATTACCGCGCTGGATCTCAGATCACTGCCCGTGGGTAACGTGCCCAGAAGGCTGGCAGCATTACCGCGCTGGATCTCAGATCACTGCCCGTGGGTAACGTGCCCAGAAGGCTGGCAGCATTACCGCACTGGATCTCAGATCACTGCCCGTGGGTAACGTGCCCAGAAGGCTGGCAGCATTACCGCGCTGGATCTCAGATCACTGCCCGTGGGTAACGTGCCCAGAAGGCTGGCAGCATTACCGCGCTGGATCGCAAAGCTAATCCTATTAATTTTAAAAATGACTTAACAGATTTGACTTGGCACACATATAGATTTTAACACAGGAATAATATATCTCTATAGGTTACGTTTTATAATGCGGGTGAAACCGCGGGGGGTAGCTAGTATTACTAAAATACTTGACGTTTCATAGAAAGATGTATGAACAAAATGGCGATTAAAAATGTGCATCGATTTTAAAAATAAATATGGATATGACTCAATGAAAATATAAAACATACGACTGTGATTAGTTTTTTTAATTTGTAAATTAATTTATATTCTAATTAAATCGGGAACATAGAAAACTTTAATAATTATTTATTATGTTTTTGTATTTATTACCTACCTATATCGAAACAATTTGACTCGATGACACAGTTAAACTAATGTCTAGCTAAAAGGTCTTAAGTAGAACAATTTTTAATTAATTAAACATTCACACATATTAATCAAAGTTACTATTGAACTCTCAAAACAAAACGAAATCAGTACCAATTTTGATATATCAAAGGTACCGAACACATCAAAAGGAGCAGCCCTACAAATACCCAACCCTCAAACGCCCTTTGTTTTTACAGAGCAACTAAAACTGAACCGTATTACCGCATAATCCCCTATAAATCAATTATCAGTCGACAGTATTTGTCAATGTAACCCTAAAATACCTACTGGAAACACCTGAGCGTTTGCAGTTTCCACCTGCAAATGTCGTCTGGAGTTAAGCCGATAATTACGGGATTATGCCCCCTCCGAGCTTCGTCTGGATGCCCCCTTTCCTGTGTCACCCCCCACTTCACGACACCCCCTATACTTCACTTTGCTTCAATGCACCGCAGTATGTGTGGTAATGGTTTTTAGGGATATAATTTTTCGTCTGATGGCGTTTTTTGTGAATAATTCCAGTGAAATTATTTTGTAGTGCACTTTGTACAAGTGTTTCTGTTTGTTCGTTGTTTGAGCCTAGAGCTATACTTATATTTGTGTAGATTTTTTAACGAAACGTCTAAATAATGATATAAAACTAATAAATGAAATCCGTGATATCTTAACCTCATTTTCGTTTAAACAGGGACATTTCAGCACCGTTATCTACTCAAAAGTATTTCCAAACTCAATTAAATTAATGATTATCTAACATTAAGTATATACAAGAGAGTGTTGGCCGGCTGCGGAGCCAATGAAAGCCTATCTGGCGTCTTGGAGACCAACTTGGATTGGATAGTAATTTATTAAGGTTATTATTGCAAGTTTTGGTAGACGGGTCGTTAGGACCGTGCCCCGGCATTACAGGGTTGACCAAATCGTCAGGAAATTAATTTCGATTGTTTGCTAGTTTGTTACGAGTATTGTTATACTGTTAGGTAGGTATTTAGTAAGAACTGTGTTTTTATTAGGTACTTTGTTGTATAACTTTTATGGACACGGCAGTGTTTTGAAAGTTCCAGCTCATTGCAAAATTTGAAACTGCAACCTTCGTCACGGCAATTAACCTTTTTGAAATCTGAGGACCTTAACGCCCCTTAAAATAAAAGCTACTTTGACTTGTCCTGACTGATTCATCAACGCAGAACCTAAACCGTTGGGGCTACAAACATGAAATTTGGAGGATGTTTTTTAAATTATGTATAGGCCTGTGTTTGACCACAATCTCACCGTGGTGGTTGTATTCCTTGTGAAGTTTAGGCATCCTACTAAGAATGGGTTTTCCGAAAATCCGCCCCTTAGGGGGTAAAATTGGGGAATAATGAAACCGTTATTAAATGATAATATACCAAAGGAATACCAAACATATTTACGTTGTAGCTTGGTGCGGGTGACAGTAGCCAGAGAGATATGAAAATGAACCATATGACAATGCAATAAGGATATAACTGAGATTCCAATACTCTCGATATTTTGTATTAAGGATGTCTAAACACGTTGCACTAAGTAATGATGTTAGGCGGACCGTACGCGAAGCGATCAAATTGGTGGAAAATATTAGTTTACACGGTAACTGCTCCCGAGACGGATCCGTTTATCGAATCCTAAGACTCGTTACATACGACTGGATTTAAAAAAAAGTAGGACATAGTGTACCTACACTTCCTACTATGTATCTAGTTCCTGGGTATTTGTGTATATGTAATGTTTATTAGTACTCAATTATTCTTGATTAATATACCTATAGGTAACCTTGTTTTTTATCTCCGAAAGGCATAAAAGCGGAAGCTTCTTTATCAGACAAGCAAGACAATTTGTACGTCCGCGACGTATTCGCTGCAAATCGCTGTGCGACCGCTACGCTTTGAAGACGCTCGCAAACCGCTTGTGTGATAAGGCCCTTAGTCAACAAAATTCGTTTCATATTCTGAAATATTTCAAATGTATTGGGGCTAGCTAATGTAAATAAAGAATATTCTACCAATGATTATTTAGATACACGCACGCACACCACTGTAAATTTAATCAAAATTGCTCGGAATCCCGGAAGATTAAAAATAACATCAAATTATATATTCGCAGCTTTCAGTTGTTCGTTTATAAATAAACAAAGTATTAACTAGTAAATATAATACATTATAGAACTTTACAGAAACGTAAAAAGCCACTAAATTTTCTTAATTTATAAACCGATCGCTATAAAAGGCCGTAACGAGCCTTTCCGGTCCAAGGCGAGCACATAACTTCAAGAAACAAAGCAGACTACCTACAAATGTTCGATCAACTACTAAAACTAACTAAACAATCAAAAATATAAACAAACGAACCGAAAATAACTTGACGAAAACGCGGCCAAGCGTTCGTTCAACAGAAAGCTAAAAGTATAACGGAGGAGGCATAAAAGTCAGGCGAGCAACCGACCACATAAATCTTGAGGATCGAACCCGAACAAAAACGGTAGGTACATAATATGTGCTACTGTTGGTTTCCTACTTAATGTTGCTTGCAAGTTGCAATATAAATTGGCTAAACAGGGCTGAGACTAAGTACATACAATGACGATTAGATCTTCTTAAAATATACCAAAATCATTAGTATGATATTCACAACCACACTGGATATATTTACTACAAAATTAATATGGTTCGTAATTTTCTATCATTAATAATTTTATTATTAAGTACTTTTAAACATGTCTAGTGACCTTAACATAATATAGACTGGCGCTGGAGAAACTTCATTAAGAAAATACGTAAATAAAACCGATAGTAGCAACGCAGTCTCGGGACTAATCGAGTGACGTACAGTAACCGGGGGTGGTAGGAAACACAATTATTTTTATGGCAACACAATTTTCCTCGGCTCATTACATACATACCGCGTTTATATGTACTGGCAACATTAACATGGCCGCTTCGGGTGGGGCCGCCCGTAATGTCCGCAGGGCACGCGAACCGGTTTTTTTGATTATTCCCCCAAATTATATCCCATTTTCACACCAAAGGAGTCGTGGCGTGTGTGCACGGCTTAAGGCGTTATGATGTTCGTGACCAGAGACAAAATGGTGAGAGTCACGGCTCGCTGTCGGTGGCGGGAATCGACGCCATTTTTGTTTTTTTTTTTCATAATTTCCTGCTCGAAGATGCTGTAATAATCGGTGTATGCAATTGTTTTCGGCAAAAACGAATGATCGTTTTTTTGATCAAAATAAAACAACTACATAACTGCGATATTTCCAACAAAAGCAATTAGGTAGTTTAACGATAAACAGAAATATTTTTCCTGGTTGTTTTTTTTATAATAATGACCTTTACGGCATAGGGTGGTAATGAAGATATTATTCATGAGTAAATCACTTGAACTACTCCTAAAACACTTCGTGACTTAAATTAACTGCTCTTATTATTTTTTTCTCATTTTGGCTTATCGTAGTGAGAAAATTACGAAAACCCAAAAAACGTGCATTAACATCCATAATTCCGCAAATGAGTTCAATAAGAAGGGGAAATTTACGTTAAAATCCAATAACAGTAGTCGTCAGTCCAAACTCGAAGTTATTAACGCCACGAGTAAACGCCTCTTTACAAACGGTGTGGATTAATAGTGTTGGGAAATGATAATTATTCGAGTTTGATATTGTTTAACGAAAGTGGTTTACGAAATTATAAAAAAAGACAATAAGTTAGATAGGTACCTATTATATATTTTTTTATCTCGATACCACAACGCTACGTTGACCCAAAAAAAAATTATAGCTTATTTTACTGTTGTAATAAAACTACGTAGATAATTTTGTATAAAGATTTATCTTTAAGAATTAAACCTAAACTCTTCTCTTTCAAGAAATTAACAGTCTCCCACTAGAATAAACCGTTTTATCATCGTTCATAAAATTCACAAACAAAATAAATAAGATCCATTGAGCATGACAGTAGTTGAATAAAACCAGTTCATTTTATTTGTACGACCCATCAAAAAATTACTGAGTTCTGAATAATGTAGTAAAAAAACTTGACGAAACCAGAAATAAAGTCCATGTCGTGTCCACAGTCCCGTGAAAAAATTTGTCCTCTTTGTTTATGGTCCGATTTAGATAAAGATATTAAGAGTTAAGTTACCCCGGTGTATCAAATTTGCTCGCCGGCTTATTTTTTTTTATTTGGCCGAGTCACGCAAACTGTAACATGACCAAGGAATGTTATCGCGCAGATTGCATAAAACTATTATTTTTGTACTGTAATTTTGATGTATTACAACTGTTGACTTGTTCAATTTCATTGTATTCTCGTAATTTTGTATTTAGGTATAGAATTATGGAGCTACAATAGTAGTTTTGATCTTTAAAAATGGTGCTAAATCGATAACGTTTTGTTTTTTTATTTTTAGAGTTAAATTCTCTATGTGAGTCACAAATATTACACCCTTTCGCGGAGTAGAACTACATAACATAGTAAAATTACTCAAATAACGCATAATTATCACTATAGGCAATTACCTAATGAATCAGATATTGTTAGCGTGAGCTGTCAAGCAAATTATGTGAGTATCACAAACTCCCACAGAGGAGTAAACGTCTGAAGTAATTGTCATCCTAATTGCCAGTTAAACAAGGAATAAGGATGGACTGAGAAGCGCTGACCAGGAAGAAAACAATGAATCACCTTTTGACCCTAAGGATACTTGCTTTTGACTGTAAGCTATCTACTTTTCAATCTTTCCTTCATTGCTGGGAGTCCATGTCACTCCCACGAGTTTTATTCAAGATTATTTTCTCTATTTCCTTTTCCTTGATCCGCTGATTATACAATAAAATAATTTCTATTTTCTACTATTTTCCATACAAGTGGAAAATACATACATTTACGCCTCGCAATTTCACCCGCGTTCCCGATGGATAAAAAGTAGCATATGTGTTAATCTAATGTGTTAGCTACCTCCATACCAAATTTCATCAAAATTGGTCCAGCCGTTTGAGCGTGAAGAAGTAACAGTAGGAAGTATTAGTAGGAAGTAGAATATATTTTATTCAACAGCTAACTTAGTTTTAGTTTCCCGATTGAGCACCAAGTTAATATATTGATTATGCATCGGTGCTCCAACTGTAGGTATTCCGTTTATTCTTTATATGAAATCAAAAGGTATTATTATTTACAACATCATTCATCCGTAAAACTCAAAATCGGCTGGAACCCAGTATATTAATAAATGAGTACCACAAATACTATGATTATCTATTTCTGTTTAAATTATAGAGAATGAATCAGAATTATTAATACTATCAAACCGTAATTGTTCCCAGAAATATCGTATTGTGTATTTGAATACTCGTAGATATTAAATACTATTATAAGTATCTAGAACATTGTAATGACAATGTGTTTACTGAATTTTTAATCTCATAGACGAAGGGTGAATGGCGGCTTGTGTTATTTAGGAATTCGATACACGAATTAACTGTCATTGTATGGCTTCTTTGTTAGATATTTGTAGTTCTGTTCTGTATAAAAATAATCGTATTTGAATTGATTTAACCGAATATTCGAAATCATGCCGAATGTAGCTTTTCATATCCTATATTTTAAATATTGACGCTAATTACCTACCTACGTTGTTTAAAAACTTAATTAATATAACACTATAGCTGTTCTTAATTAAAACATGAGTTAGGCCTATCAAATGCCTGTTTTCGACGTGACGTCACCAAATTTATTTTCCCGACAATGACAAAGACAAATTTGTAAGTATTCAATATTTTCCATACCATTCCTATAATGTTTGTATGAAAGAGACATGAGAGGGTTCCTGCTATTTGCATCAGAAACTGAATATCTTATTCTCGTAATTTATTTGGTACACAGTAGGTATAAAAAATCGCAAGTATCAAATTTAAGAATGTATTTAAAGCGGGTAGCGTGAGAATATCATGCGAACACTAACGTTCGCATTCGAGAACACTGAATACTATTCAAAAGTGACACGTCTCTAGAGAGACGTTCGATTTTCAAACGTTTTGGCGGGAACGTCGTGTCAAGATGGCCGCCGCAGGACGACAGCGAGCGATATCGCGCCAATTCTTTTGTGCCAACTCAACGGATATATCTCCTCGGATTCGTATTCCAATCCGATTTGAAAGGACAAGCTAATCTCGCTATCATTGTACTGGATTGTACTATAAATTTTTGCTTTCCACGTTTACTGGTTGGTTTCTAAGAATAATATAGGTATTCCGCTTCCGTTAGATTTTTTTTATATACTTACAAGGATATCTACAATCCAACCTCTACTTATTTCCTTGAAATGTTTATTTATGAAGTCAGTTCAGGATTAATTTCGTCCAACATAAAAAGGAAACTAAAGTAATTCTATAAAAGTCGCCATCATCATAATTCAATCTACTTGAGTGTGAAAATATAATAGAAACATTTTCTTGTAATGCCGTTTCATACTTACCTACAAAAATTTTTATTCAACACTAGCTGTTCCCCGCGGTTTCACTCGCGTTCCCGGGATAAAAAGTAGCCTATAACCTTCAGGGTTAATGTAGTTTCCTATTAGTGAAAGAATTCTTCAAATCGGTTCAGTAGTTTCGGAGCCTTTTCATTGTAAACAAACAAACAAACAATCAAATCTTTCCTCTTTATTAAGTAGATTAGTATAGATTACCAACTTACTGAGACAGATAAGTGAAATATTATTGATAAAACTGTCAATGTCAAAAGTGACGTTTATCTATAACTGTCTTTCCGCCTATTTACGGGGTACAAAACCCCCTTAGGTGGTTAATTTTCAAAAATCTTTTCTTATCGCCTTCGTCATCCTGAAAATCTTCTAGCTTTGAGATAGATGTATTTTTAAAAGATTTTCAGGATCAGCCAGCTTGTTTTGACGAGAACACAAAAACAATCGAAACCCAACACTTTTCTTAACAGATCAAAACTCTACTCAGTACTAATTCAAGTCGTAAAACACTTGAAGTAAGATAGGGAACAACTAAACTTGCCGGTGTGGAAGGGCTTTAAAGCCATCAAACGCGGGATCCGAGTGTCTGAGCGATCATTAATGTTTTCCCCGGGATTGTGGTGAAGTGACAGGAGCTGGGATGTTGTCATTAGAGGACGCCAGGGCCGGTGGCAGGTTTAGACGGGTGGACGTCCATTCTCAGTGGGAAAACAAAGCTTTGAAAAGTGTTTGCTTTCAATAAAAACTGCAAAACCCAAGTTCTTTTTATTTGTACTGGAAAAGAGATAGTTATAAGGTTAGATAAATCGTTAACTTTACTCGTTTTAAGTATTGTTAAGGATTAGAAACTGGATTTACAATATTAATTATGACGTATATAGACAGATATAAGCAGATGTAATAGGTACTATCGACAGAGTTGAAGCATGATCACCTTAAAGGTGTATTTTGTGTGCAGTGACCAGCCGCTACCTGTGTCTCACACAATATAACCAGACAATGCGCTTGTCATAAAACAGTAGATTGTCATTGTCAGTAAATAGTCTAGACAAAAGATTTTACAAGAGACCGTTTTATTGTCAACAATGGACAGGGCGAACTATGATTACTGGCTGCAAGCGAAAAAGTCTCAAAACTGATCATGCTTCAACTTTGTTGATGGTACTTACATATTTAAATGTTACCTAAAGGAAATCAACCTATTTCGTCCCTGTACGCCTCTGTTTGCTGTTTTTCACAAAAAAAATGAGCTTTTATCTCAGACATTACGAATAACGTTGTCATGTCATAACATAGCAACGCATTTACGACAATAAATACTAAGAAACGATGTCAGGTTTAATGAGCCACTGAGCTACTGGGGTTTAGATTATGATGATAACTAGATTTTATTGTACCTAAGTCTTGGGAATAGTATGCGGTTAGACGAGAAAGTAAAATGCTATTCAGAAAAATTCAACAGAATTTAAAATAGATGCAGCAGTTCCTGCAAAAACATATAATTTACAATAAATAAACACCTACATTTAAATTCTATCCGTCGTATAAATAACTATAAAAATAGGGTTGTTTTAGTATAACGCCGAGGGCACGCCCACAGCGTAATATAGTGGTCACCATTAAAACGTAACGAGTTCTTTCACTATAAATAACCTACAGCCATTATAATTATTGCGAACGAAATTCCTCTTATCACGCTCATATTTCACCAAAGGGGTCTAGCATTAGGCATAAACAGAAAATACCGTGGCCTCGTCGTAAAATTAAAAAAAAAACAACGCGCCAAACAAATTACTTTCTTTCACCTCGATTAAGTGATCATTACAGTAGCAAATACCATTTATAACGGAACCGAGAGCGCTATGGTTGGCGAAAAATAAAAGCTCAGGAAATTGCGTGTGCGGTTAAAAAAATGCGAAGGCGGGGTGGAGTGGCGGGAAGAATACCAGCCTTTTTTGACGTGACATGTCGCCATCTTGGTAGCCATCTTTTGTCAAGTGTAACGAAACGTCGATTGAGTCACGTATTTCGGTTTCCTTAAACAAATCTCGGATGCGAATGTGTTTTTTCTCGACGCTTTTCGTGAGTGAGGACTCAAGTAGTAAATAAATGGTAACGTTTTTATTTATCGAAAGAATGTAGGTCACGAACTCAAGAGGAACTAAACGCACTTCTAGCATAATCTTTTCTAAAGTCTTTTCAGGGCCAAATTGCATTGTACCGAAAGCAGTTCAAAAATGGAATACCTACTAAAAGAAAGGTACGATTCACACAACAGTTAAGTGAGTTACCACAATCGAAAACATCAGAGCTGTTCCGCCACTAACTTCAGAGCATGAGCGAACCCGGTTGAAAACGATACAATAATCGAGTTTACAGACTACCGCTACATGAGGTCGCTTGTAATACAGTTTTGTACATACTTCAACAATTGAATTTTCGACGCTCTAATTTTGTGTTGCATCCTTTGAAATTACTTCTAAGAGATTTTATAACATGCTAGTTAGCAGTACAAGATATATCATGAGGGAAATTAAAGTTTTCCCAAGAGATGAAGTATTCGATTTTCTAATGGTAATAAGGATGATTGGATAAAAAATAATTAATTCTTTTTAGTCTGTCAGTTAGGCTATCAAAAAATATTGGATGCGTATTTTTTATTTTATTAAATCAATTAATAGGTAACTCACATCAAAGTTCAATAGTGAGGGGTTGTGACGTCATCTACTATGGAAATCAGATAACTGATATATTACATATACTTTTTGTTTGTAAATAAATACATACTTATATACCACCAATACCAACTGCGCCAACTGGCAAATATATAAATTTAGATTTTATACTGAGCTCTTTAAGGATTAAAAAAAAGATTTGTATGTTGGTAGGTACTTATTTCATATTATTATATACATAATAGGTACGTAAACTGTAGCTGAACAAGATACTAAATACGAAACCCACGCAGTACCGACCACATAATTCCGGTTCGCATATGAAGGTATAGCTGGTGACCACACGGTGTAGGATTACCACCACAGAGAATACGATATCGTGAACGATCTTTCAAATTGTTGCCAGCCCGAAACAGAAAATTATTTGTAATTTATATTTTTCGAGATTCTCATAAATAGCCTTATTCTGATAATGATAATCTAATTTATCTTTGGAAAATAGTATATAGGTAAGAATTGCTATTTTTTTCATTTTTAAATTCTTAATTAATTTAGAAACAATTTAAAAGCCGATTAAATGCATTTTTTTCAATTCTGAGGTACCCGTTGGCTCGCACGTGGGACGCGCGATAGTAGTACACATAAAAAAATAGAAAATAACGATGTGTTGTGACTTCTTACTTCTATAAACTGGTAAATATACCATAGCTTATCCAAAAATGCTTTGATAGAAAAAATAACCTTTTTCGGTGTATTTATATACAAGAACGTAGATACCGTGGAAAATTGAATGGTAGATACCTAATCAATATGTGATATAGTAATAAATATATGTAGGTGTCAAAAACGGGTTGGTTAGGTAGGTACCTACCTTTACTTTTCGACTTACCCTTAATGCCCGCAGGCAACGTGGATTGGATTATTGGGTACACTGGATTGCTGTGCCTTGCGCTAGGTGTCGACCAGAAACCATCTCTTTGACGAAAGCTTAATGAAAATCTAAATCACTAAGTAATTCGCCTCTGATACACACTTTATTTATTTCTATTTTTACTTATAGTGTAGATTGATATCGGGAGTTTTTTTTAAATACTTAAATACATTTTTTTTTTAAATATGAACTTTATTAGCGATTCAACGGTGTAGCATATTTTTGTAAATATTACTTAAATTATTACGACAGAGCACAACAATTAAGACACGCTATACGAGTATATTATAATATATTATTTATAATTATGCTGGCTATTTTGACCTCGTATAGATTCTATTATTTAATGACATTCACATCTGGGTTACTTGGGGCAGAAAGGTTCTCGAGTGGCGACCACGAACCGGAAGACGCAGCGTGGGCAGGCCCCCAACAAGGTGGACTGACGATCTTGTTAGGGTCGCGGGAAACCGCTGGATGCGGCTAGCGCAAGACCAGCCATCGTGGAGATCCTTGGGTGAGGCCTTTGTCCAGCAGTGGACGTCTTTCGGATATGATGATGATGATGACATCTGGGTTGACTATTTTAACACCATCTCAAATGGACTTCTTAACAATTTTTATGGCCCATCCCTTACCCATCAGAATATTTCTGACAATCGCCCAGGGCGCCATCTATTACGCGGGAGAAATATTATTTCACACATTAAGTACCTACGTAAGACGTGACGTCCTCAACGCTAGCGCACGCATCGGCGAGACGCGACAAAAGAAAAATTATTTATTTTCCCTCGTCCCAGGGGATTTTCCTGGTTTCCTCCGAGTCGTCACTACATTCACGAAAGAATAAACATTGCCTAGCATTCGGTATATAATTGGTGATCGGTAAAATGGAAAAACTTGCGAAGATTCGAGAATATTTTATTCATTGAGTTGTGAAAAATAAACGGCTAAATATTATTTTTATTTGAAACGATGTTAGGTTTAAGAAGTAAAAAAATCATTACATTCAATATTTTTGTGTAATAATATCATTTTGTATTTAGGTATGAAAGGACTTTATATTTTACTAGTTCTACCAGGAGATTTAACCGCGGTTAAAAAAGTAGCAAGCTTAATATAGATAGAATATTGGTATATATATGCCAAAAAATCTTATTTTTGCTTATAAAATATAATTTTTTGCGAGGATTTCATTTAAAGGAAATCGGGTCAAAATGTTTCTATATACTACGTGTTAGAATACAAATAAATGGGAAAATAGTTTTCATTTGATTACGTGGGCTTATTGTAATACCTACGTTCCTCGATTTTTTTATTCAGTATTAGTTTTCAGATAGGCAAGAATCCATTTAAGAAATATTTGATTGTTCTTTGTTAACTCGTTCAACCAAAGTAAAATGGTTTTATATTATAATGTTATTTTTACATGAAGTACTTTTATTGTTTACTTAGAGAACAACAAGATTATGTGTATTGCGTAGAATATAGATGTATGAAAAGAAATTCCTCTCATAAAATAAACCTTAATCACATGAGTAAATAAACAGTACCTACATAATCTGTGCCTTAATTTAATAATCTTTCCTATTTCAGATCGATTACGGTCGAAAATCCTACTGATTCTATTTTCAAAAGATTGTTTTATTTAAATCTCATTTAAATTTAGAAGTCCTTTCATCCGAGATGACAATACTGGCACACGAGACGTCTATGGGAACTATTTTTATGCCCTCACAAGTGTAGGCATGCGAAAGTGTTGGCAACATGAGTAACGTAATACGAGCCCTGATACTTGTCTTGTCTGTGGTCACTGAGACTCATTCGTCTGGCTTCTCTAGATTCCTTTGGACACGGGTACTTTTATTGTTTTTATTATTGTACTCATCATAGTTTAGACTCCATATTGATCTAACTAAATGGTCCTTATATCCGGCAACCACAAAAACAATGATATCCCTATAAGTTTTCAAAATTCTCAAGGAAAACATTTCAAAAGTGCAATGTTACATAACAATTCCGCTGACAAAGATCCCCTGACACCTTTCCGGGGGTGAGACGTACCCCAAACGGAGGGAAAAGGCGCGCCCGACTGAATTTAGTGCACTGTGCACTACATTGTATCGCGAAGGACCAAACACCCGGCTTATTTATGACCACTCTTGGGGTTCCCGCGAAAACCTTTAACACTTAAAAATAATTCAGCCACCTACCACAATGAATAGGGTAGAAGGAGTGTTATGATTGTGTGTGATACCGTATTTAATTATTAAAAAAAATATTTTTGGAAAATTTCAAAAACGGAATGATCCTCGAGACTGGGAATTAACTTATTATACAATATGATCGTTCAACTCGCGCTTACAATTTTTTTTAATTAACGAATGTATAATTTTTAAGTTTTTCACCCAATATGGAGTTACTAATTATTGCTCCTAACAAATATTTTCAAAACTTATTAGCGTACAGAAATGTCAAAGTAAAGATTTTTTACGTCTGTGTAGCTGGCAATATACCTAACTAATGTTTGGTGGTCTATTTTAAAAGTCATAATCACATAAGCAAGCATAGACTGCTAACAGATCAGTTTAATAACCAAAACAGAAATGAAAAACTCAGTACAACATGATGTACAAGGCTGATATCTCAAATTGTATAACCGGACGAAACCCTCGGGCGACCCTCAGCCCTCGATTGAGGAAAAAATCTTATTTGATACCCTCCCGCTACTTTCACCTCCCCGTAGATTCTGTTCACGCTTTCTGCATGTCGGGGTAAATCATGCAGTGTATGGATAGTGTACGGGGGGCTTTAGAAATGGTATAGTGTTACGAGACTTTCGGGGATAATTCTACTCTACTTATATTATATGTAATACAAGTAATGTATTCGAGAATATTCTTTATTTATGTAGGTACCTACGTATTGAAAAACTGTACGATTTTTCTTTAGTATTTTTATGATATGTGGTTATTTTTTACAGTGCAATCGAATACATACTACTACATTTTATGTATTTAAAATATTTTTTTGTTTTAACAATGAATGGTATTTATTTACGCATCGCATCAAATGGATTAGTATTATTCATGCTATCTGTACGTGCGGACTAGTAGGTGCTAGTAGACGGACTTATATGACTTCCTATACAAAGAATACTACAATCCGTTTGATACGCGTACGTTGCGGAAAAGTGGACGCTTGCCTTATAAGCCCATCGACACTTGAAAAATCTAAACAACGAGCAAAAAAGAAAAATGAATTCGCTCATACAGGAAGCTACTTCATACGTTACGTGACCAGGGGTGCATAATATTGCACAGAGAAACTGTTAAAAAAGCCCTAAGGGCCCAGTTCCGCTCCCTTCGACCCCACGAGATGCGTCCGAACGATTTACTGAAGTTTCAAAAATCACGTGGTGGTGTTATTTCGTACAGGCGCATTCAAAATAAAATAAACTTAGAAAATGTTTAAATTCGAAATTAAGACAAATATTTGCTAGAATACCTACATCATAATTTATAGTGATGAAGAGATTTCAAAAACTAATACATCGATAAAAAAAAACTCGAAGTAGGTATGTAATTTATATGGTCAGTGATGATGAGAATTCAATAACTGCCTGTTTGTCATCCTATTGACATAAAAAAAAACTAGGAGTTGATTTAAAACTTTTCGGAAATAATTTATCCCTTGACTTTTTGGCGGGAACTTGCGAAGTGACGTTGCATTTTCGTTTTATTTTCATAAAATCGTGTATTTTGAGTTTTATTGAATATTATCGGTGGTATTTTGTCCAATAAAGATCAATATAAGTGCACCAGTGAAGTGAAATTAAATGATTACGTGTATAGTGGCTTTTAAAGTTGTCTCAAGAAGTCCATGAAAAGTTTTAGTAGAACTGCTACCATTGTACTAAAACTAACTAAACTGACTGACTATGACTCGAAGAAGATTTAACTTGACTTGAACTTTGAAACTTGACGATTGACGAGAATTTTATACATGAAGAATATATACATTGCTCAATTTGACACTGGCAAAATACACGAAGTGTGATGCCAAAATTAAAAAGAAAAAAAATTATCCCTTCACTCCATTTTTATGTATAAACACGTAAGATATAATACCGTCATCAGAATAAAATGATATAGGTAACAATATGATGTGATATGAATCGACTGTGTGTGACGCATGATTGAAATTGTACTGATTTTTTATAGAAAGATACTGATCAGTAGGGTTAATTTTGTCACATTTGATATTATTCGGATGGCATTTCATCTACCATTATTTGTTTCATCTAATTTGACAGATTTGTATGGAGTGTATTATGGGCTTATAATTTTAGGCGAAACAAATATGTTGATGAAATAAATTGTTTATTTATATGAAACTACAAATGTGATAATATTAACCCATCGGATCTACTGATATTTTTGGACAAAATTACTAATGCAGCTCATACAGGAATTTCTTTAAATCAAAATAGGTATCGTTGGGAAAGTTTAAAATAAGCCGAAGCGATTCCGTATCGTATTCGATACTTGTGCTCAGTAAAAGTATACGATACCCGAACTATAACTCTCTTGGGGTTTATTTTTATCAGAGCACCGCAAGGAACGTACCGATTTCCCTACGTAACGCCGACAAATCGGGGTGCAATTCCGTAACTCGTAAAACAAGTAGTAAAACATCTCCTTCGGTTCGGGAATCGATAGCTGCCCGGGACTACTGGACGTCAAGTCGGCTCAACGTACCGTTCCCGTGTGTGATTTTACAGCCGCTACTAGTTTTGAATCTTTTAAATTTCGAATACGGAAGCAGACTTCACGTTCTTAAATTCGGAATTTATTTTCATATTGATATTTTCGTACCTTGTATTTGAATAAATTTATCACAACATTTTTTTTATTTAATATCACAAAAAAATACTTTTCTGTTTCATAAAACATAACGAATCAAAAGGTAGGGTAAAACGTCCAGTTACTGGCTGTTTCCGAGAGTTTTTGGACTGAAAAATATGCAAATTCTTATAATGAAATCCACGGACCGTGTTTGACGTCCAAAGCTGTTGACTGTATTACTTTTTCGTGATGAAATTTTAGATCTAGTTATTGCGAATAATCTAAATATTTTCGAATACTAGGTAGCTTACCTACTAAAAATAATTATATATCTTATCTTACCAAATTGTAATTTTAATAGGTTTTCAATGATCAGTTAATTTATATTCAAATAATATTTGGTCTTTATGTAGGTACCTACAAACCTAAGGAACAAGCAGTTTTTATATTGCTAATTTTAAATACAATTAAACCTACTACAAAAATGCTAATGGATATATGATATGAAAAGAGCATATTATCTAAGAACCTCATTCACACGCAGTACATTTTCAAAATGAACACTAATGCTGAAATACTCCAGAATTCCATAGAGAAAATAACGTCTTAAAAATATAACGTCCCAGCCTCGGAAAGCACCTGACGCTCAAATTGCGTTAGAAAATATCGCCCAAATATATGAAGTGACGTATCCTTCGTATCCTCGTAAAATAATCTATAAAAACTTTGTCCAATTTTGTCACCTCTCGCTAGGAATGGCTTCGAACTTTTACTAATAATATATTTATAATACTCAAATATAATGTATATGTGCTTGATATTAAACTTATTTAATATTACATCTTCAAATTGCGACTGGTTTTTTTTTTACTTAAATTGACTAATTATTTAACTATTTTCATTGTTCTTAATTATTATCAAAGTTGACTTAACTTTGCCGTTTCTTGCATTAACAATAATACTTAGATAGTAATAAAGAACGAATAATTTAATTACTCGATACACGTGAGAAGTTCTCATAAACTCTGTATAAGTGCCAACAACTGTCTGTTCTCACCCTACGTCTTTTCAATTGCCACCGCAACTTCCAATGACACTTTACCCCATCCCCAGATGTAATAACAACCACCATAAAATTTTGTTAATAAAATTCCCAAATAATCCCTTAGTAGACCACTACTGATCTCGATTAATGACAGACGAAATTAAATTCACCCGCTAACCAATATCGTTACATCTGTGGCTTCGTAATATAAACGAACAAAATTCAACCTTATAGCGTAGGCAAATAGTGTTTGTTTTCAATAAAATATTATGTAAATGCGTAGGGACGTCCTCACCATTCGGCGGTCGAATATCAAATGACAGTCGCATGTATTCGCTAACGAGGTTCCATAATGCGAACCTATTTTGCATTTATAGACGAAACGGGTGAATTTCATCTTTATGGACTGTGGATTTTTTTTTTTTTTTTTTTTTTTTTTTTTTTTGAAAGGACTATGTTGGTAGCCTCAGATGGCTGCAACAACCTTACCGGACAAATCGGCGAGCGCAGAGGGCTCTCAGCCGGGTAATATTTAGGTAACAACGCCTGAGGGCACCCCCGAATGGGGTACGAACCTCGGCTCAGGGCGTTACCGGGGGAGGGGGAGGACTTTGTACGAGTTACGACTAATTGGGGTGGACTGTGGAATAGGGGTTTTAGGTGGGTAGCGCGTATCATTGTATTACATTTGAGAAACGCACCGGGGTAATTACGGAATTTGAAAAAGGAATTGGTATGTACAGACGTAGTTATTATTTGGATGTGTGAGTGTGGAATTGTGTAGGTATGGGGATGTTATAATTAGATTACTAGTACAGAAAAATTACACTTCAACAGCTGCTACCAAACCATCAAAACATACCTAATAAATTTCAAACTAAGTATGACGTTTTATTTCAAATTGTTTTCTACCCTTCATAACAAGTGGTCTAGCTGGACATCTCATATAAATCATTTTTATTATACACCCTCCAGCCCCACTATTAGGGGGGTGACTAGCGATTTTACCCACGATACCGAGGGTGCTATTTTCGAGTGATTTAAAATAGTTTCTCGCGTATCGTTCTAATCGGTAATATCGACATAAAGTGCAGTTTTGCGTGTGCACTGAAATGAAGTGTTGCGATACAAATATTGTGTAATCGAAAAAATATCGATGAAAATCACGGTTGTTGTATGAGACTAGATTTTTTTGTATTTCTGTGGGTTATACAATAATCACTCTATAGGGTAGTTGACTGACATATCAAATCTGCTAGTTTTTAATAAATGTCAAAACGTTTATATGGAATTTTGTATGAAATATTACACTATGACGTCATAGTTTCACAGCATCAAATCATCCACTTGTAATTAAAAATCGTAAAAAGCATTAAATGTACAAAATATTTGATATTTCCACGTGTTTTTAGATGTTTTATGCATTGGTTAGTGTTTGGTCATTTATTTTTGACAGTGTCAACTACCCTATTAATAATATGAATAGCAATTCCTGTTTTTTTTTTTAATTATATTTATCACGCATCTCATTTTCTGGGCCAACGGGTTAAATTATGACAATATCAAATTTACATATAATCGTAACTTATATAACGTGTATAAACAATTGTAGTACTTTTTATGTTTCATATTCGCGCAGAAATTATTATAATATCGCGAATAGATCCGATCAATCCCACGGTCCACGTACCTATTACCTACCATAACGTTGTGTTGCCTTAAATAAAACGGATTAAGGTGGAGGCTTCGGTTGGGGCGTTAAATTCAAATTTTATCACGTTTTTTGCTAATTGCAGCTCAGTTATAGGTCGTAAGTTATCAACATGTTATTTGCCATAACAATGGTAGTATATTTACTGATTATAACAAAAGAAATCATCAACATATTCCTTCAAGGTATATTACTGACATATACGACTATTTCATGAAAATGTTTACGCAAATAACATGTTACGATCTATAACTGAGCTGCAATTAGCAAAAAACGTGATAAAATTTGAATTTAACGCTCCAACCGAAGGTTTACCCTTAATGATTTTTATATTTTAAAGCCACTGAACATTAAGAACATTTGAAATTATTATATTATGTGAAGTTAATTATAAAATTCGGCAAAGGTGTCAATTCTGAGCTTTTAATTTAATTTATATTTGAGCGAATTGATGCGACTACGCTTATTTAAACGCTTATCGACATTACAAGTTAACCGATTAAATAATTATCGATCCATTCGAATGTTTACGTCAGATTCTATCGTATATCATTATAAAGTCAGATTAACGAGTTAATTAAGCTTTAAGTAATAAATAGTTTATCCATGCTCGCCTGCTACTATATAACCTTCAACTATAATAATAATAATAATAAATTTATTTGCGAGAAATGTGGTACAATATGGTCTTATTAAAATACATTATATCCTCACCATTCACCAGAAACTGGCATGCAAAATAATTGGGAATATTCTATCTAACTAACATAAACTACATTACATAATAGAACTCACATTATTTTAGTCACAATCAGAAATAAGGTAAGAACACATAATCATACACTTACTACTTTCGAGTATTTATTTATTATTCATTCGATAACCAATTAATTATACTATAGATTTCCACAAATGTAAAGAATGTTAAACTAATCAATATTTCATATGACATATTTTAAATATTTCCACTTTTACTTTATTTATGTTTAAACTTTAAGTAAAACACTTTCCATGATTTTAACAAATGGCCAACGCCACCGCGATACCCGATTTATATTCATAATCGAAATTGAAAACGATTCCAATTACAAAATATGGGATTTTATTATTGCCGTAATTAATTATTTTAAATTCCATCCGATCCATCCAATATAAATGTTGAACAAGAGTTATCGATAGCATTCCACATTCCATGTTGTGTACATCACTAAATAACTATGGGTTAATATGCCATAGTGTTAGATTGCTAGTTGATTTTTAACGTGTCGATACAATGTTCAAATTTTGGTCGTTATTTTTTTATTAATTAATTTTATGACAGTAGAATAGGCCAGATTAGATTTATCTAAAAGTTTTTAACAGGAATTTTGTTAACAGTTTTCTGTTGTTTTATAGATTGCTGACATGTTATTGATGTTTCATTTAAGACTAACTTTCTGCCCCACGGTTTGACTCGCGATCCCCTATTTTACCCCCTTAGAGAGAGATTGAATTTTCGTAAATCCTGTTATGATAGTTAAGTTAAAAAAGTAAGAGAACTATTACCCTTTCTATTGGATTTCAGAATGTATGTTAATATTTTCAAGTTATTTGGATGGCCCAAATAATAGAAAAAAACATTCTTAGTTTGGAAAAGGAGCATATTCACGATATTTTTCTGACGTTACTAATGAAAAATTCTTATTTTTTACAAATCTCTTGCAACAAAGAATGCCGAGAAAAACTTAATCTAGAATCATCATTTCTCAGATATCGTCCTTAAGTACTTACAGTTGCCGCACCATAGCTTCGCCATTTTTATTTTTAAATGAAATTCCTTTAATCGCCGCTCGCATTTGGTGGGTGGTCTTTGTTTGTGACTCTCGTTTAACCAATGTTTAAAGGATGAATTTATTGCGAGAACAATAGGCTTAACGATAATCTGTACCCGCAATAAATCGCCAAACAACTTTTTGATTAATCGCTAGGTTTTCATACGATTATTGCGGTTTCCGTGAAAAATGTGTTGCCGTCTTATCATGTCATTTTCTTATTAAATCATTGGATTTTGGATATAATCTTATCATAGATCCTATATTAAATATCCTTACATTAGTTATTCTAAACACAACTTCATTCTGTCTGTTCGTTGGTGCGCTTAATAATAGAGAACAATATGTGCAGAGATTATTATGTACTTAGTTTTAAATTTACCTTTTTTTAGGGTTTAGTGTAATAAGTTACAGGCACATGCGGGTTTAAAAGACAAATAACCATGCGTACCTATAAGATAGTTCTATTAGAAAAATATGATTGAAATTTCTCTTATTTCTTCCCCAAATAAACTCCTTTTCACCTCCCAACGTATTCATGATAACGTTTCATGCAACATGTTGCATAAAACCTTTAAATTCTCTCAGGGCTACATTTCCCGTTCTGAAATTGACAGCATCGCAATATCCAATCACAAATAAAAATAATACAGCCACTGCAATATTAATCTTGTCAGCTCCAACTTCCATTACAAACGTAACTTATATTAACAATAATATAAATAGAATTGATTCATTTATATACGCACGGAGGAGGGAAAAACAACGTCGAGGAGCGTCCGTTCACGAATAAATCCAATTAAACGGATACGATATTGTTTATCGGATCGTTACGTTCAGGAACCATTCATCCAAAAGCAAACACCGTGCGAAGACAAAACGAAAACTGTCGACTCAACATTTCATAATCAATTTCTAGATACGTCGACGATTAATCGAATCCAACGAAACATGGAGGCGTAGCTTCCGCCCGCCAAAGTTTGGATTAGGTGTGAAACTGCAATGTACTATACCGCGCGAAGATTTATCTTCACGATTTAATAGACAGAATAACGGGGTGTAAGGTGTGCATATTCTAAGGATCGCGTATAATAAATCTGGGCAAATTAATGGCGGCACTGACAGATCGTTTACGCGGTTTTCGCAGCGTCATACCGCGAAATGAGCGAGGGTCTTGTATATGACGGAGTGAATCAGTGCGGTGCTTGCCTGAGTTTTATTTTCGATATATTTTAGGTCGATGGCATACATATGGTGTGAAGATTTATTGCTTTGTTTTGTCACTACTCTACCTCACGATTTTTAACTTTTTCCTTTTTTTTATTTCAGAACCAAGATATGAAACAGCGTACGCCTGCGAAGGCAAGACCTTGAAGATCGGTTGCGGGGAAGGTTCAGTCATTCACTTGATACGAGCGAACTATGGAAGGTTCTCGATAACGATATGCAACGACCATGGCAACACCGACTGGAGTGTCAACTGCATGTCAACTAGGAGTTTAAGGGTTTTGCATAGCAGGTAAGATATCATCCTCATCATCATCATAATCTCCTCATCTTTTAAGTTGCAGTAACTATAGAACAAGCGCAGTAACTTCAACGAATGGACCATGCTGCGCTTGCACAGGCCGTCATCTATTTAGACAGTCACCCAAAGGTCTTTAAAATATTCAAAATTAAAATAGAATTTGGTGGGAACTGTAAATTAAATAAGTGTAACATAAATTTTATTAAATAAAACCGTGAATAGTTTTAGTAGAATGTGTAAAATGATACCATTTTACTAAAACCTAGACTTAATCGGACCGTTTTAACGATGGCAACATTAGCACGATTAAAAAAAAAGTTACAATTACAATTAAATTTATTTGTCCAATTTGCAATATTTACTGCTAAACAACTATCGATAGTATCGTTAGTATTACATGCCTCGATAGTATCGCGATACTATCGATAGACTATCGATTGTCCGGCATCACTAATCGCGGGTGAAACTACCATGTTGATGAAAGCTAATAAAAAATTAAGAGAAACTAAATCTTAATCACACGATCCTCACAATCCTAAACTGATGCCACCTTTTCAAGTCGCAAGTATCTTTTTAGGAAAATAATATTTGTTGTAATAAAGTCATAAAAACAATCTGTATAGAAACATTATCCAAATTATTATTTCTATTTAATAACAGCCTATAAAAATAACGAGCAATTACATTATATTTAACGACAAAAAATACGCTGATAATAATATTATCTCCAATTAGTATCAAATTACGTTTATCTTGTTGATGTATAAGAATAATTTTATTGAAATGCCTCGACATTTTTTCTGACCAAATTGATATTTATTTAAATGTAAGCGCTCATTCATAATGAGAATTTCAATATAACGTGTTTAATGTAATATGAATGTTTACATTATATATTGCATTACCGAATCTTCGAGCTTCCGGTGTTATTTTAATTAAAATCTATGGTTTGATACTGTTTTGAAGGCGAATTATGTTTGTCGAATTTGGTGATGGAATATGTCATCCATGATTATTGGGTGCATGATGATTGGAAAGGTTATGATGTTCTTCCTCATTATAACTTTTTCTTTTATTCTTATTTTGCCGTGGTACTTTGTAGTAGGTACCTGCCTAGCTGCCACTTTCGAAAATTTGAAAAAGTACAGTTGGGAGCTAGTTGACTTCCAGGCTTTTAAGAGTGTCGGTAACGCATTGGCATTGCTTCTGATATTGCTATTGTCTAGACCCTGAACTTAGAATCAGATAGCTGCTAACTTAGATGCTTGCTCAGCCTTCTGCCTTATATAAACAAGATAGTTAAGAAATCGCACAAAACTAAAAGAGCATTTTAATCTACAAGTAAAATAAATATATACACACGACATAATCTAAAACGGTACCCGACTCCGCCCGAAGTGTGACGAAAATTGCCGAAAATTAAATATTCTCAACACCCGAGTTAGGCCCGCGAGATTGCCAATAAACTGCATGGCCCCCTCTCCGGCCTAACTCGTGCAAATGAGGCCCAAATTGATTGTCGACATGACGACTTTCGTACGTCGTATTTTGTGCTCGATTGTATTTTTATTTTTTTAAATTTTGTTTCAGGTGTAGCATGCATCAAAATTGTAGTATACTTGCGAGTACGACAATGTTCGGCGATCCGTGTCCGAACACACTTAAATATTTAGAAGCGCATTACCAATGTGTACCAGGTGAGTTTACTGAAACATTAAGGCTCAATTTCACCAACGTTGGTTAACTATTATACGGTGCCAACTTATCTACTACGGAACTACTGGCACTACGTACTACTAAACAACATTCAACTCTAAAACTACTGTTAGTAGTTGTTAATTTCAGTGACAATCAACGCTTCCCTTCAGGGATACTGTATACAAGATAATTATGACAGTTTGACAGACTCTTTAAAGGACAAATTCTGTCACACAGACATATTTATACCGTGGATAAATAATAATACACGTTGGTGTAATTGAATCTAAATTACACACTTACCTTTTTTTTTTTTTTTTTTTACTTTGTGGTCAAACACAGGCCGTGTTTGACCACAATCTCACCGTGGTCAGTGATGATGTGGCCGATGGTGGTAGGCACACAAAGCCTAGAAAGGATTTGTTGCATGTTTGTCTCGTTCGGTAGTTCAGAAGAATGTTGGTGAATTTTAAGGATTTAGGCCTATTTTCGTAGTAGTGATCTCAAAAGTTCTAAGGTTCAAATTCTACACTGAGATTGAGATTTCAGTGAAGGAAAACATCATGAGAAAACCATAGCACGGTTGTAGGATATTTTTAATAACCGCTTGGCTGGCTACCACCCTCAAGTTAATAATCTGTCGCAATTGAGACCTTCTAAACTATGTGCTTACCACCTTTGGCTACATCATCACTGACCATGGCTTTTTCTGCCAACACAAACTGTTTACGTAAGAGAATACGCCAGCATTCATGAGAAAACCATGATTTCTGAATTTATTGTGAAAAAACAAAAATGTGGAACACCATTCAATCACGACATAAACACAAACATGTAGGTTACATTAAAAAAACACTTGTAATTTCCGTTCGATTTTCAAATCGATTATAATTTATTTTCAGCCTCAACAACAAGTACAACCAACAGACCATCACCTCAATGGCTGATTACGTCACAGCCGACAGTGTGGAGATCGACAGTAGCGCCAATACCCAAGAACCCAGTACAAACGCAGCAAAACGACAGGAAAAAACCGACGGTGATCACTCCTCCTACATTCAGGCCACATATAACGTTACCGCCTGAAGTAAAGCTTGGGGACATTGGGACCAAGGTGGGTTGTGTATTTACTAATCTCTGTCTAGGTTTAAGAATGCCAAAGGAAAATGAACTTTATTCCTTTGAGGTTTATCTTTTAAATCGATAGTTAATTGTACGACGATATATTACAGTTTGTTTTTGTTAATCTTTGGGGATAAAGTTTCATGTTAAAATTGTTCGATGATAATTGGTTTTATGTTCTTTACCCACATTTTGTATAAATATCTCTAAATAACTTTTGTTATGTCTAATATAAATGTGGTTTACGTTGTTATCAATTACTAGCTGTCCATCTCCATATTATCTATCTGCATGGCAAGTTTTATCGCGATCGGTTCACCGGTTTGGGTATGAAAAGGTAACAAACAAAGTTATTTACGAATATATAATATTAGTATGAATGAATTGCCAAAGGCTGACTTTAGCCTGTTTTATGAAGAGGCTCGTACCCTAAATATTTTTTGACCCCGGTATTATGTTTTTGTCCTCATCCTGAATTATTTTTATAGAAAACAACAACTCGGCAACCCGACTCATCATCTGAAAGGGATCCACCGCCGAGTCCAAGAGACAGCATCCCTGAAGTCAAAGAAGTACCCAAAGTTGAACCAGACACCAACCAGAGGAATGATAAACCAGCCAAGGATGATGATATTCGTAAGCATCACAATACTGAAATAATCATTAAAACACGTACTTATTTTGAGTGTATCTCATTTGATAGTTTATTTTTTACCCAACTGCAGCGAAGCAACAAAGGAGGTTTATAATATGTTTGACCTGACTGTATGTCCGCTCCTATGTTCCCTATGTATACTAAACAGCTAAATCGGTTTTGAAGAGAATATGTCTACAGAAACTGTAAATTATATAAATAAAGTTAAGTTAAATTCGTCTTTATTGCGCAAAAATGGCCGCCTCATTGATGATCGTTCTTAATTATATGGCCACCGCTGTAAATAGGTTATTGAAAATCAAACTATATTCCAGCAATAACAGAAGAGACAATGCAATGGCCGGAGAAGGACGGCGACTCGGATGCAACTGCACCAGTTCACATGGTGCCCAAGGAGAACAGACCTGATACTGACTTAGAAGATGACTTCAATAGTATATACTGTAAGAATTACTACTGAAATTTAGTAGGATTATTGATAACTAGCTTACGCCCTGCGGTTTCACCCGCGTTCCTATGTTTCTTATGTTTTCCCGGGATAAAAAGTATCCTATGTGTTAGTCCAGGTTATAAACTATCTGTGTTCCAAATTTCATTCAAATCCGTTCAATAGTTTTTGCGTGAAAAAGAATATGGTAATGGTCAATGGTAATGCGCAGGAGTGTCATAATTTTGTTATATTTTGTACAGCAACAAGTGCAACACCCAACTTCGGCAGGCGAGCGTACTGTCCGCAGACGAACGCGCGAGGTCTACATTGGAACTGGACGCTGGCTGGCACCTACGCAGTGCAGCCTTGTCCGGGAGGCGCCACGGGCTTGGCTAGGTGGAAGTGAGTACATACCATATCTTCTGACAGGTTTCTGTAGTGAGAGAGAACCCTTGATGGTCTATGGTTCCTCAATATTTGAAATAAATTTTAAATGGTGTAAATAAATGTTATTCGATAAAGAAAATTGAAGCAATTCTATGATCAAAGGACCAACAGAGCAACACGGGCCACTGGCTAGAAGAATTAACCTAAACCATTATTTAATATGCCGATACATCGTCCATTGATTTTCGAGAACACATAAAGATAAATCTATCCTGCTATATGTAATGGCGAAAACAACGAATAATTAAAAATAACGTTCAAAATGACGTTCTTAGGACGACTTAGGACTTAGATAATTTGTCTTCCAGGTGCACATTAACTCCCCACCAATACACGGAAGAGGAGCGTCCAAGAAGACGCGCCACTGGTCTGCCTTCCGGAGAGAACTACCACGACCTGGGGCTCGACCAGCCCAGCGATAGGCAACTGCAGCTCATCAGGAGGCTGGGCTCCGAGGCTTTGTTGAAAGGTAATGACTGAACGAGCCATTAACTAAGCTGTTCTAGACCGGTAATAAACACATTAGAATTCTCCGGCCCAGATAGGATGACACTAGAAACAGTTGTCAAAGTACCATAAAATCCTCGGCCTTCTTTCTGATTGTATTAAAGAGATAAGAAGGTTAAGAAGTTTTCTTTTTAAGTATAATTTTTTGTATAATTGACAAGCAGGCAGGCGGTCCACCTGATGGTAAGTGGTTACCATCGCCTATCGCCATTTATGTCAGAAGGCTGAACGTCATCTATGGATATTACGATATTAGGAATACCAGTGGTTGCCAACCTATACAAAGCGTCGAAGGGTTGTCTTCCTTTATAAAATACTTGTTTTTGGCAATAAAAATGATTATGTGTTTTGTATAGGCCGTGATGGGGATTCTCCAGAACACATGATCGACTACCGAGGTGGATTACCTGATCCACTGGCCAGCCACATCCCGCTCAACAACCCAGAGTATATTTACAGTAAGTTACTGTTATTAGTTTTGTCTATAATATGAATAATTCTATTGATTTACTATCTAGAGTAACATTGAAAACTGCTTGACAGTAGTCAGGTGTATATAATTGTATAACGACAGCAAATTACAAGAATCAAATAGAATACTATTTATTTGACAGTACATAACATTTTGAAATAAACCATTACTTACTTACTTAATTAAAACCAATGACCAATTATTATGTAGACAGCAGAAACCCACCATTTTGCCATGAATACAATAGAATTCTTCTTTTACGGAATCCAAATAAATTAAAAAGCCACATTTGTCACATAATAATAATTAATTTCTCTTGTCCAACAGCAGATACGATCCCAGAATGGCATGGTCTGACTCCAGACCTAAGTGAGTGCCGCTCCGTTTGGCTGAACAGCCTCGAAGCGAGGGTGCGGGAAGGAGAAACTCTGCTCAGCATAAGCAGTGACTTGGCAACGGTGAATATTTAAAAAAAATATCGATTTTTAGAGTAGAATTATTGGAATTTGATATAATATAAGAAAAATCATTTACCTGAAAGAGAAGGGCTTCAGGACATAGGAAATAGGTTGATACAAGATTTGTTCACCAATTTTGTGATGATGACGAGGTGGTTTGATAACCTAGCTATCGATACACTTCGGAAGGTACTAGTCGTCCTTCAGGAAATTAACAATTTATAATTCTACTTATCTTCAGGTAACGTCATCGAAGACCCTGTACGGTGGCGATATGATGACCACGACAAGCATCATGAAGAAACTAGCCCAACGCGTGGCGCAAAATGTACCATCATTCCCAGATTTGCGACAGAGAGAAGCCTTTGTGACTGATATGCTGCTTGCCGTAATAAAGACTGGTGAGAATTCTTATTTTCTTGTAAATACTTCTAGAATGGCAACACCACTTTCATGGACCCCAATTGTCAAAAATATCCCCAATTAGAAATGGGAAAAGATTTAAAAGAGACTGACTTGAGTCTTGAAAGAATGGCAAAACCATATATCTCACAAAAGCCCTGTCGCAGTTGACGAAAATATCGTGCTTTTGAAGGAAAAAGGATGGCTTCACCTTTTCTCTTTTTCTTTCTTTTTTTTCCTTTCTTTCATATAGAATCTTGTAGCACCATCAAACCATTGGAGCATGTACTTTCTGTGTGTCGCCTGTCTAAGTCTGGCAACCATAAACATCATTCAATTTAATTTTCCATGTCATTAGGTTCAAATCTCCTGGAAGAAAGCCAGCGTGCTTCATGGGCAGACTTGAGCTTTGATGCTCAGAACCGCGTCGCCAGCGCACTCCTCACGCAACTGGAGGAAAACGCCTTCCTACTTGCTGATGCTGTCACCACCGAGAAGACCATCCTGCAGATTGTCAAGAATATCTGTAAGTATTTACTATATGTATGCCAAATCAGACACAAACTTCATATATACCCCATAGATCGATGACAACGTCAACAAGGCTCTGTGTATCTTATTTAAGTAATTTTACTCACACTTCCATATGTGTTGTGCTTGCTAAGGTATAACTCCGTCCATTTTTTTTAATTCTGTGCTCTCCACATTTTTTTCTAATAGGTAGGTATAAATTTGAAGACAGTGTGCGTGCAATTATGGATGGTCATGGAAATTCCTGATGTCATTGTTATGCTTAGAATGAATATGAATCTGCATGACATCTGTAACCAAATATGTTTTCGTTCCCAGGTCTATCAGTGCGAGTTCTGGAAGTAAAGAATGTGGGAGACGAGACCTTTCCTTCAATGATCGCTCAGGAACAATGGAAAGCATCTGAAGATACCATCACCATTCCCAAAGCGGCTTTACTAGGTATGTCATCGATTCCATTTTTATTTTTACTGTAAATATCGACGCAATATTTTAGACCTTTGCTATTTATCGTAAAGTGAAAAAAGAACTCATAAATCCCTTTTAAAGTAACCTTACCACCAAACGAATCGTATGCTTCATCATCATCATCATCATATCAGCCGAAAGACTGCTGGACGAAGGCCTACCCAAGGTCTCTCAACAGGGTGGACCGATGATCTTGTAAGGATCGCGGGAAACCGCTGGATGTGGGTAGCACAAGACCGGTCATCGTATACTTATTTACGGACTTCTCCTAACTCCTCATGAAAAGCTATAGCTCATAACATAAAGCAAAACTACCAAAGTCCAACTAAGCGAATTCTTCCTCCAGATAATCGACAAAACGACCTAGTCCGCATTGTATTCTTCGCGTTCGACCGGCTGGAGCAGATCCTGCCGCCCACCTACGGCAAGAACCCACAGTTCTCCGCATACCAAGCTGACATGTCATCCACCACCAGCATCAATTCTGAACGGGAGAAGAGAAATGTTACCAAAGTTTTGAATTCTAAGGTCAGTTGATATTTTTTTCTAATCGTTGGTGTCCCCGTTTTTCTGTTCGTCAGTATATTTATACTTCGAGAACGACAACACGAATTTTGTTGCTGAGTTTAGTTATCTAGGTGGTTTCTTGAGACAAGTTTTAGGTTATGTATCATTAAATTGACAGCGATTAAAGTTCAGAGTAGTGACGTCAAAAAAAATCCTCTTTTTATTGTATCTTGGAGTTGTAAAAACATACGTACTACACTATTTATGGTCGTAGCTTGGTGCGGGTGACAGTAGCCAGAGAGATATGAAAATGCGCCTTACGTTTTTGCAGTAAAGTTCATCTATTTAGTATGATTCAGCATAATATGTAGATACAGATGAACCTTATTGCAATGTTATATGGTCCATTTTCATACAATCCACCGTTAGTGTGTTATTATATTTTGGAATAAATATGTTATAATTGTTGTGACAGATAATATCAGCTAGTTTGGGGAACGGTCGTCATATCCAGCTATCACAAATGGTGCGACTTACCATGAAGCATTTGAAGACTGAGAATGTTACCAATCCGGCTTGCGTCTTCTGGGATTACACTCTACAGTGAGTACAGTCATAAATAATCATATTCATGGTTTTTTCTAATTCATTGTTTTTGTTGTGTGAAAGAATGGATACGTTTAGTCCAGACACAATTTTTTTTTATAAGATTCTACTATAATATTTTTGGTTTGCTTATAAATGTAACAGAGTATTTATGGGTACAGAGAATATAATCTATCGGTCTTCAAACCTCCTATTTTAAGGTGTTCTTTTTTTAAAGAAAGAGCCATATATATCCGTAAAAGTTCTGAGGGTCTACTCCGAAAAACGATACACGATAGTTCGATCATCGTTGTCAAATTATTAACCAATAGAATTGCAGCAAACTGACGAAACGCAAATTTTGTGCAACCCTATTGGTTAATAATTTGACAACGGTGATCGAACTATCGTGTATCGTTTTTCGGAGTAGGCCCTCTTGGTTCTGTCTACTATCAGTTTTATGTTATAAACGTTTGTTGCGAACAGCGGCTGGTCCCCCGAGGGTTGCCGGGTGGAGTGGACGAACGTGACGCACACAGGTTGCGCGTGCTCGCACTTGACCAACTTCGCGATCCTCATGGACGTGCACGGGGTCTCGCTGAGCGCCGGCCACGCGCTCGCGCTGCAGACACTCACGTACATAGGCTGCGGCATATCTACCGTCGCCCTCGCAGCCGCCATCATTGTCTTTATGTGCTTTAGGAATGGAAAGGTAACAATTCTTATAAATAAATTTATAAATATATGTTTTTGGTAATATCGGGTCTTCTCGCGCACAAAATATTATATTACCTTCGGTCACATCATCGAAGCATCATCAGTAAGCAATATGCTAGTCAAAAATAAATGACCAAACACTAACCAATGTATAAAACATCTAAAAATACGTGGAAACATCAAATATGTTGTACATTTAATGCTTTTTATGATGTTTAATTACCAGTATAACATCAAAATAGATAGTTTTATCGTTTTGACATTTTATTAAAAAGTATCTGATTTTATTTAATAGGAAACTATCCTATTCTCCAATATTTAAAAAAATATTTCTCTAACATATTTAACTGCTTATTTCCAGTCTGACCGAGCACTAATCCACAAACACCTGTGCGCTTGCCTACTCATCGCCGAGATCATATTCCTCGCCGGCATCGACAAGACTCAGAACAGGATCTGTTGCGGCATCATCGCTGGTCTTCTGCATTACTTCTTCCTCGCTGCCTTCGCTTGGATGTTTCTAGAAGGTACGATCTAGGGGTATAAGTTTGTCATGATGGTGTCATATCACTAAAGCTCTTAAAAGAACGAATCTTGTAATATACAACATTTTCTTCTGCTGATTATAACGCATATTTAATTATTCCTAAGATTTAATATTAGATGCTTTTTAATAGCATAATTTAGTTCTGAAATTTCCACAAGATTTTCTAGAAAATTCTACAGATGTTGGAGGAAGTTTCTCAAGAACAATCATTGTGATTCCAAAATGTTTGTTATCGGTTATAGGTTTTCGAACGATATCATTTTATATTATCTATACTTCTATACTCTATACTAATATTAAAAATATTGTCTTACTTTTTGCCATTCATGTTGTGTACACATGCTTAGGAATGCAGTCCTGTTAATTGCAATTTTTTTCTTATTTTTGCTTTTCTGTTTTCTGTGCCAAATAAATAAATATAAAGAGGAAAGATTTGATTGTTTGATTGTGTTTTTGTTTGTTTGCACTGAATAGGCTCCGAAACTACTGAACAGATTTGAAAAATTCTTTCACTGATAGGAAACTACATTATCCCCGGTTATAGGCTACTTTTTATCCCAGGAACGTGAGTGAAACCGCGAGGAACAGCTAGTTACTAATAAAGACGTTTTATTATGAGCTAATTACGTAACCTTTATATTGCTGAATTTCAATTGTTTTTTCCAACAAAACTAATCGTTTGAGACTGAAATAATTTTGCAAACAAAATGCGAGATTTCTACATTAGTTCCACAAAAAAGAAGAAGAAACATCAAGTGTATTATTGTATTATGGTGCAGGGTTCCACCTATACGCGATGCTGGTGGAGGTGTTCGAGCCGGCGCACCCGCGCGCGCGCTGGTACTGCGCCAGCGCGTACCTGGCGCCGGCGCTGGTGGTGCTGGTGTCGGCGGCGGTCTACCCGCAGGGCTACGGCACGCAGCACCACTGCTGGCTCTCCACCGACCGCATGTTCCTCATGAGCTTCGTCGGACCCGTAGCTGCTGTGCTACTAGTTAGTATTATTTTATTATTCAAAGTGTCTACAAGTCTAAAAGTTCTCGGCGTGGGCACACTCCCCACAAGGTGCACCGACGGTCTTGTGAGGGTCGAGGAAAACCGCTGGGTGCGGGTACCGCAAGTCGGTCCATCGTAGAGATCCTTGTCCAGCAGTGTACGTCTTTCGGCCGATATGATGATGATGATTCGAGGTCTTCTTAGAAAGTGCGTTTAGAAAGTGGAGGTCGCAACAATATGGACATCTTTTAGTATGGATCCAATTCAGTTATTTTTCTCATCAACAGCACTTGAAAAGCAGTTCCCTTCTTAGCTTAGCATGCTTACCACTTTCGGCCATATTAACACTTGCCATGATGATATTGTGATCAAACACAAGCCTACACATAGTACAACAAGAAAAAACTTAAATTTTCATTGATTTTTTAATGTAATATTTGCAATTTTTATCTTGTATCTTTTTTCCCTTTGTAAAAAAGTAACATTAAATTATGTAACTTGTATGAAGTCAACTAAATACCACTACGTGTCAAATGTAACTTTATATGTAAAATCTGCAATTTCAGGCCAACTGGATCTGTCTAAGCATGGTCATCTACATGATGTGCACACATTCCAGCGTCTCATTGAAAACAAAAGACGACGCCAAACTGTATAAGATAAGGTAAGAAATAACATAAACCCTTACAATTTAAAAATAATTTTCCTTACAGCATTTAACTCAGTCCTGAAGTTATTGTGTCATGCAAGTTTTTTTCGTTTAAACTTACAAACAGTTTTAGGTGAAGGAAAAGATCGACGTGAAGTCTGATTATCCATATTAGACACACATGGACTACAAGGCCTTAATTCCCTCATCAAGCGAAACATTTAGTTGGAATCTTATAAAACAATGCCAATGATATTTTGTCCATTTTTTATGCCAGTATATTGCCAGACAATGCCAGTTTCTTGACAGACTCTTTTTAGTTTTAGTGTATTCCGAACTGGTGGGTGGTAGAGTCAATTGTATCTTTCGACGTTCATAAGTGCCTTATCATGGCCTACACTGAATAAATGAGTTTTAAGTTTGAGCTTGAGACAAGCATACGACATGATTGATGGTAAGCGATTATTGTATCCTATGCAACACAGAGATGTCACTTGCAAAAAAACTCTTCCCAGTCTTCTTGAAGAACCTCATGCAGTATTCCATTAGGAAAACCAAAATGAGAAGCTTATAGAAGATTAATTCTTTGTTTCCAGAGTATGGCTAAACAGCTCCCTAGTGCTGGCCTTCCTCCTGGGTCTGACGTGGACCTTCGGATTACTGTACCTGAACGAGCAGACCGTGGTGATGGCGTACGCTTTCACGATACTCAACTCGCTGCAAGGACTTGTCATCTTCATCTTTCACTGCTTGCAGAATGATAAGGTCTGTATTGAGTACCTAATGGATCATTGCTTGAATATTGGGATAGAAATTAAAATGTTTTCTTCTACATCAGAAAAACTATCCCAGCAGTTATTATTTATGGGGGGGGGGGGTATTATAATGCCACTTCCTAAAAGATTATAGGGATGGCCAGACGTGCCTTAGTAATCAGCTAACCTATCTAAATAATTGTTAATTAAATATTGATGTGACAACAAAGGTACCACCTTTAAGTGGAGAAGATGAATTTGACCCTGTTTTTGAGCATTGGTCCAGGAGATGTAAATGACATGGTAGACTTAAATCTGTCATGATGCGTAGGAAAGTAAACTTCACCCGTCATTCAACAGTTCCGCAACGAATGCGCCCGCATCGGTCGCCGTCACCCGTGGCTCTCCTGCTGCCTGCACTTCACTGGGGTTCCCTCTGAGAGCCTCCCTCAAGCCAATACTAATCACCTCGACACACGCCAGGGTTCCGTCAAGAGTCGCCGCTACCACCAGCACCAGCCCGGGCCGGACCATACCGACGTCGTACCTTCTGATGTTACTGTAAGTATCTACAGTTATTTATAACAATATCAACTATCTTGACATATGTTTAGGTTAAGTCAAAAGTCGCCATCATCAGCATCGGCTTTAGCACGCCATATTTGCCGACTGCGTACTTAGGGATTTTACTGTGAGTATTTATAGTTCAAACAATACCGACTGCCTTGACACGTGAAGCACCGTTACTGCCACCAACACCAACACCAACATCAAAATCAACACCAGTATCAGCAGTAGCCAACACCAACTCACCGTAAGTATTATAGTTATAACATAGCACCAACAACCTTGACATGGGTCAGGGCACTGTCCAGAAAAGCCGCTTCCACCAGCATTAGCATCATCACCAAACTACTGATGCAGACCTATTACTGTTAGTATTTTATTTATGTTCGTGAAACCATTGCAGAATATTCTTTACTGTTGAAAATACCAGTTAAAGTTGCAGGGAAACACTGAAATCAGCAATGTATATGAATTCGATTGATTATATATTCTCATGGCAATTTCACTAATGTAGGATAGAAGTAAGCATTCTCTGACACATTTGCCCCTCATAACATAGAAAATATTGCATGATAAGTCATGGTGGAGGTTACATTCGTTTCTAATAATTTTGTAAGTAATTAACATAATGTAATTTTCTTTTAATTATGTGAATAACTCAACCACAATGCAACACAATAACACATAAATATCTATGACAGAGCACAGCCAGCACATCAGGAACAGCAGTATCAGCTTCGACAACCAACAACTTAGTGATCAACAACTTAAACGTTGTCGTCAACAACAACAATCATAACAACAATAACGTTATAAACAACGCCGCTGTGGCGTCCCTGGCCGCTGCCGCAGCCGCACACAATTACCATTCACACAGAAATAGACGCAATTCTCAAGAAAATCAGAATTTCGCGCCTAGCAATTTTGGACCTACGCTTAACGCGACAGGGGCTAATTTCCAACACAATATACCAGAAAGAGAACCTCCCGCTCCTATGGCGCATCTGAGAAATCCTATAAATGCCGGCAGCGGCAGGTACCCGCAGGGATACAGACAGAATGTTCAACAAGGTGCGTACGCATTATATCTAGAGATAGGATTTCAAAATTTCAAAAGATATTTGAGTAAAGAACCACCATAAATACCACTTCGGCTTTTTGTAACTAATTGGTTAAAGACAGCTCAATTTATGTTCGTTTTGTGTTTAACAATTTATTTCAATGTGTTTATTTAAATTTTGTTATTGTCACTAACATATTTTTTATTCTCGTCCGAATGGACAGCGTTGCGTTATAACGTATTTTTTTGACGGTAAGTCCATTTTTTTTATATTTCTTCTCTGTAGTCTTTCTTCTCAAACTAACGCTTTTAAAAGTTACTAACAAACTTCAAACTCATTTTTGTTCATTAACATAATATTTTTGGTGGTTTGGTGGTTTTATTATAGTACTTACTGCATCCCCTAAATGGTTTCAAGTATTTCTGACAACTATAGAAAAGCTTGATCTATTTAGTCTAAGTACTGAAAAAGTAAGAAAAATCCTATCTCTACATTGATGCGTATGCATTCTCTTTCTTCACTAGGCATTATTTATGTCACACATTTATAATATAAAGTAAACATGTATGTATATGTATGGATTATATATTTTGAACTATATATACAGAGCTACAACATACAACCGGAGTCAGCGAGGTGGAATATTCGTCCGACAGCGCCTATATACGTTCCGAACGACGATACAAGATCGATGCGCGTTCCTACGCCGCTTAACATCCCTCACAGTTCGTCCCACACGCAAAGTATCGCGTCAATGCACAGCTACAGAAACAATATAGATGTGCCAAACGACTACCAGAATCTAAGGTCGCGTTCGCCATCTTGTTTCTCGAACAAAATGGCGGCGTCGATTGGCGCCAACGATTGGGCTGTGATGGCGAACAATGGTGGCAATGTTTGGAAGGTGAGGGGTGGGCTGTATAAAGTTGCCAGCTTTTGTGTAAGCACTGATAGAGTGGAGTTGTTTATGAGTTTGTTTTGCGGTTTTAGTGAGATCTCTAGGGCGGTATTGCTTTAGCAGAAGTTTCCAGAACTTGACCATATGTGGCCAAGCGAAGCCATGTCAGTATTGGAGTATCATCTGCACTAGTCTAGAATATCATCTGTTGTCCGAATCCCTCAATTATGATTTTATTTAAATGAATCTCTCTCAAATATAATTCGTATGGAATAATTAAGGATCCACACAATAGAAAACAAGCTTACGTCATGACTGTTTCTGACAAGTAATTTCTGTTTACACCAATTTTGTTGAATCATTCCAGTTATATTGATAAAAACAAGGTAAGTATGGATTGATTTCCTTTGTTTAATTTTTTCAGCTTTTTTTTAAACTGTGTAAATATTTTTTGGAATTTTAGTATGTACTCAAAGATTCTCGTGTTATTTTATTCCTTGTCAGTACGCTGTGGACGCTTTTGACGTTAAAATTATGTGCTATCTATAAATGTTATTAGAACTATATTTCCTTGCACATAATCTACCATATATTGAACTTTACATACACCTCAATATACCTACTTATATATTCTTAATAAAGGTGAAGGCTTTGGGTACCAAGAGATCTTGCTAAGTCGTTAACAGATCATCACAAATATGCATGAATAACCTAGAACATTGCATGATTTCATCCTGGACTGTATCTTCAGTAGCCCTACCCATCTCCTTCTTTAACACATCATAGTGATAGCACTAGCATTCGGTTAACAAGCACATCATTCGAATGTTCTCTCTCTGTCTCTCATTAGTTTATAAGACAAGGACACTTACGTAATATATAATATTTTTGAGAAAACATTGTCTGTTAATTACCTTTACAGTTAGAATTGATAAAATTTCTTGATTCTTCTCCATTCAATTATTATGTCAAGAATGAAATGACGTCACTGATAAAACTTGCGGGAAGTGTTGTATATAAACGGAACGCTGTGTCAGCCGTGCAATTGACGTCATTTATATGAGAATGGCAACACTTGTATTTCGCAAAGCCAATTAATAAAGGTATCGTATTGTTAGTGTAAAAATATCAAATATTATTGTTAATTTTACTCCAGAATATTTTGTTTCATCATCATAAACTAACATTGTATTTATAAAACTGTTTATTTTATCATATTATAATTTGTGCTTAGGCATTTCCTTTATGGATTTCATTGTACATATTTAATACGAAATACCAGATTATTTTATTCCATAAACATTGAATTGAGCTGTCTTTGTAGCTGTTATATTATTATTTGAGACTAGATTAGTGAACTCCAAATATTTTAACAGCTTAACTTTCCACAGAACACTTCTTCTAAACACCACCCGGGCAACTCGTCGACCCTCCCCCACCACGACACACTGTCGCGTCAGCTGGCCCAGCAGAATCACATCCACAGCCCATACGAGTGCGAGCCGCCCATGGTCCCTAGCTCCCCGCGACACGTCATCAAGGACGAGGAAAGCCCCTTACACCATCCCCAAGGGTACCAAACCACCAGAAGCTACAACCACGACTTCCGTAACCCTCACGTCTACATGTCCCAACATTCCCCCGGAAGCCAGGAGATGATCTTCCGGAAGCATTACAAAGACGACCGACGCAAGCTTCATCACCATCACGCGAACCAGAATATGAACCACACGTATTCGGAGATAGCGGCGCAACAAGGCCGCATGTACAGGCGAGGGTCCGAACAAGAATTCAGGGTCATACAAGACGACCCGGTGTACGAGGAGATCGAGAGAAATGAGACGCTCATGTCGGACATGTCCGACGATAACTCCGGCCCGGATAACTGCCGACAGCCCCAAGGTCACCATGGGTCGTCGAGCTCAAAGTTTTTTGGGGATCACCGGCCGCTGATCTCGTATAGTCCGGGCGACAGGCATCACAACGAGCAGGAGCACTATGGGAAGTATGGGAAGTGGGACACGCTGGAGCGCTACGACCCGCGGCACTACGAGAGCGGCAGACTGATGCACCCGTACCACCAGCCGCAGGAGAACAACATGCGAGCGCTGGCCGCCGTGCTCAACGGCGAGAACAACGTCGTGTGCCACCTGGAGCCGCACAACTCGTACGACGTCTACCAACCGCAAAGTGGCAACCCTAGGACTGTATCCCAGCCCAGTTTCTAAGTGCGATCATTTGCGAACTCAGTGACGTGTTTCAATATTTTGTTTTGAGTGTTAGCGACTTTTATAAACTCTCTAAGGACTCGTATTGTACAGAGAATAGTGAAATGAATTTTTCTATGGACGTAGATATAGAAGGTCGTTATAGTGACACGAATGAGTAAGTGATAGCGTTTTATGTAGAAAACTTGCCATAACATGGACTTTAAAATAACAATTTATATTTATAGTATAGAATGTAAACGTTAATTAAATCACTTTTTCCACTGTGATCCTATTTAAATATACCTAATGGCTCAAGTTTCAGTGTCGCGACCACATTTACTTTACATGGCGGGAGATTTTAGCAATTTTGTATATACCTACGGTTAGCGTTTAGTACTAGACTGTTAGTACTTCCAGTGTGACCTTATTATTCTTACTGTCAGACTATTCTTTAAAAATCATGGCATTTTCACATTGTGTTTGCATTTCCACTTAATGTAGTTATGAAGATCTGTGATGTTTCGTTACATTGTTGTATTTATCATACTTGCGTAGGTACTGTTTCATAAATTTATCAGATTAATCATTAATAGGTACCTATCACTCATATATTCTGATATATTTTTAATATAGTCTGTTATAATGATGGTAAATCCAACAATGAAAATGTATTGCTTTAGTTTAAGTTCGCTTTTACGCCATTTTGGATGTATCGTCACTGCCATAACGAGAATGCTCTTTTTATTCCGATATATAGCTTAAATGTGGCAATATTTATGGTTATTTTTAGTATTTAACAAATATTTTAATTACATCAGCTTTGTTATAATAGTTTAATATCTGTTTCGTTTCAAAGGAATTTCGAAAAATCCATCCAAACCTATTATAGACTGACACCATTTGATGTTGTGCACTTTTCTGTAAATTAGAAATTAGTGTTAAAAAAATAATAACTTGATTAAAAAATAATAAAAAATAAAGATATACTATTATTTCTACAATAAAGTGTAGATTTAATTTTGAATGCCATGAAATATTTAATTTTTACCGTTCAATATAAATAAGGAATTGTTTATTGTAGAATTGATAAAGTACAATAATACATACACGGCGATTCTGATTTATTAATGTATATTTTGAATCTTTGAAGCAATATATATTTAGACTGAAGTATTTATATAAATTTTTGGCCATTTTTTGTACCGTGTAACACAATAATTTATGAACCGTTTTATATACTTTAAGCGTGGCCAAAATTTATAAAATACTTTTTATTAAAAAAAAATACATGATAAAATTGGTGGGAATTATATTTTCTAATTGGGTATACTAGTCCATCTATCTTTTCCCACTGTTCTAAATGTAATGTACATTAACGTCATGTGTATTTCTGTTATATATATTTTTGTTTTGTATTGTATTTTAAAAACGTTGACGAGTATATTAAATGTAAAGTAGGAGAAACAAAATGTAAATAATTTAAAGTTTATATAAATAAAGAGTGGCTGTTCTGTGAGGATGGCACAAATGATACTAGATTTTATTTTTACACTATTTCCTATAGTAAGTTGAAGTCTAATTTCTGACGAAATTGTTGTATGGGAAAAGTTTTTAGCGAAATCTGTCATTTCTAGTACTCTATCTTCAGTTAGTCCGATGTTTTTTGTGTAATTAGTAGATTTTTTTATGAGTAGGTACATCATAGATGGTCAAATTAAGTAATAAACACAGTCCAGTGCATTTTTTAATAAGGAGGGTAGTCAAAGATAAAATAAAACGGACTCCATTTTGTTCAGTGCATTTTTTTTAAATTAGGAGGGTAGTCACAGATAATATAAAACGGAACATTTTATTCATGCATTCCGCTAAGAGTACTAGGATAGCATAAGGTTGAAAAAGTTACTACACTACATCAATCAGTCGAACACGATGAGTAATTGAGTAGAGTTACCAAAAAACAACATCCTCCATACAACTGAAGTCCTAGTACATTTTATTTACGCACTAAACCGTTCGATACAGCCTAGTTGAGAGTACTAGGGTGGCATAAGGTTGATAAAAGAAAAGATACTATGATGTAGGTGACCATATATATATATATTATGTTGAGTAGTAACATAAATGAACATCCTCCATAGTTCTGAAATCCTGGTATATTTTATTTATGCAAATGTTTAATATTGAATACGAGGATGGTTTATGGTTCAAAAAGAAACTATAAGTACCTACTACTACTATGATGTAGGTATATATATGTTGAGTAGTTACCATAAAGAACATCTTCCATAGTTCTGAAGTCCTGGTACATTTTATTTAGGCAAACGTTTAATGTAGAATAGGGTGATTTATGATGTAGGCGACTATATATATGTTGAGTAGTTACCATACAGAAAGAACATCCTCCATAGTTCTGAAGTCCTGGTACATTTTATTCAAGCAAACGTTAATGTAGAATAGGGTGATTTATGATTGAAAAAAGAAAATATATTATGATGTAGGCGACTATAACTATGTTGAGTAGTTATGACATAGAGAACATCCTCCATAGTTCTGAAGTCCTGGTACATTTTATTTAGGCAAACGTTTAATGTAGGCTAGGGTTGTTTATGGTTGAAAAAAGAAACTATATTATGATGTAGACGACTATATGTTGAATAGTTACCATAGAGAACATCCACCATACTTCTGAAGTCCTGGTACTTTTAATATTCTTTATCGGGCACATAACTTTCTTAGAGTAGGTTACTACTATATAGGTACCTTCCTATACAGCATGTTTTTTGTAAGCTATAGTAGGCCGAAAGGGCATTAAAGTATACCATGTACAGATCATAAAAAAACATATTTTCTAGTGGACTAAAAATGCTAAAATTCCCCAAATTCTACCCACAGCTCTACTTGCTTGCATAGGGATGAAATGTTTATGTGATTTGATAGAATTTTGGCAATTAAAATTCTCGAAGTAACGGGTAATAAATAGGTACCTTGTTGGGGTCTACCCCTTCAGGTGAAAACTATATGTTATACTATATTATACATAATAATCATGTATAAAACATTATGTATGTGTGTAGGTGCGTAAATCAAAACAATACAGGTAATTTCATAGACATATATTTCCATATACTTATAAAGACTACACCCAGAAAATAATACGAATCGTAAGAAATTGAAATTTATTTCATAAAAAAATTATTAACACGAAAATGTTAGTAATTTTTTCGACAATAACCATCTACTTTACGACGATAAACGCAAATTACTTAACGCTAAACAAAAAATTTCGTATAAAAACATTACAAAAAATTTAATTCACTGTTGTCCAAAAGTAATGGGAGATCTTTTAAAAAGGCACGCAATATTACCAGTTGCCTCAAATGAGATCTAATTTTTGAAATTCTACGCCCGACAAAATTTTTCTAAAACTTACATTACGAAAAATATCTAAAAAATATTTTCAATCACGCCAAATAATACGTCATTATTACAAATTATAAGGGTAGGTACTGATACAATTACATGTTTTTTTTTTATATAAATAAAGCATCAAGTATATTTAAGCACCACCCGCTAGAATCTTAAAAGAAACTATTTAATTATTAAAAAAAAATACAATTTTGAAACGAGATCCGAAACATGTCAATAGATGGGGTTTCACAAGTACATACGTGTATTCTTTAATAAAAACATCAAATTACATAAAACTACCGACCTACTTATAATTAAATTTTGATGGTAAAAAAAAATCAAATCTAAGATGAAAATATGATGTTACGAAGGTTATGGACACTGAAAAATAAAATTACATAATCGTATAAGCTACAAATAAAAGTGATAAAACCTCTAGAAAGCATCGACTTCTTCTGTTTACTGATAACTACAAAGTTACATTTACAAAACCAAAATTACATTAACTTGTGAATGTTAAAAACCATGCTTTTGTAAATTATGTACTTAGTCCAAAAGTTTGCCACTCAAAACGGGGTCCTTATCCCTTTTAATAAAACTCAAAATTCGTTGTTATAAGTTCAATGACTTTTAAATTGGGAATCTTTTTAAGTTCAAAAAACTATAACAAGCCCCACAAAAGCATAGAAAATAAATCTGATTCACACACATTCCTTATACTTAATAATTTGAATGACGAGAAACAAGGTATTTTTAATTATCCAGATAAAATTATAAATGCAGAAAAATGCTCGGTTATCTCCACATAATGAGTGCAAACATTTATAAAAAAGAAAGAAATGCCAGATCGAGACAAACGTATCAATTGCGTTATTGTTAACTCACTGTTGTATAAAAAATAATGATAATATTTTATCACAAAAAACCTTTATAAACTTACTTATCGGGATTTCATAATGGAGTCAAAAGGTCATTTAATTATATGCAAAAGCGTGAAGATAATTTTTAAATAATATTCTATTAACTCAATTGATACGGGGCATCTTGATTTAGAAATAAATTAATTAAACTTTGATGATTACTTTTGAGATTGAAATCACGCGTTGTCATCCAACATGCGTTAGATTAGATGTTCTCTTATTTTTTTTATAGTAAAATATTGACGATGAATGACACCTACTTACATATGGAGATGTTGTTAAAATAAATCTTACTGAATGGTTCACACGAGGCGAGTAAATCGAATAAGTCTCAAAATCTGAATTGATTATTATTTATCTACATAATAGCAGTAATATGTCGCATTTGCGCAGTAACCCAAATCTAGTGTCGATAACGACCGACTAAAAAATACAAATTACGTATTAGTATTTGAAAAAATAAATGTAAACAACGAATAAATGGATTCAAAAAAAATAATATAAACCGAAAAAAGTAAAGTGTAATTTTTTGCAATAATTTCCAATATCGAAAGACTCATTCGATCATTGCTTCCCAATTTAGCATTAATATACTTGTATTAAGATACGATTGCCTGAATTGATATAACATTGGCCTCAATTAGTGGAATTGGGGACTGGCCTCGTGTGAAACAGTCCTTACATGGTGAACGATGTTCATTTATACTATAATGTAGGTACAGACGTAAAATAAATTTACAATCTCCACTCGCACGGCACACAACACAAAGGGTCTGCAGTCTTCAACCGATATATCACATAGCCATAGACACCACACTTATAGAGCTTCGAGTGTTGCAACAATATGTAGATCATGCAAAAAAATGCGGGACAAAAACATGAAAATTAAGACGTAAACAATAAAACAGTTAACACTCGGGTTAGTCCAAAACTTTACTAAAAGTGAGCAAAGTTGACAGATACTCGAAGCCCATAAACTAACTAAATAAGCAAGTTGCTATGAACACCCACAACTTTCCACCACCATTCCGGGGATAGTCCCATAAATGATGTTCAATTCGTGATCGAAATATAACATACTGATGCTGCTCATTTTTCTCGGAGCACAGCATGGCCCTCCGCTTCCTTGGGGCGCTGCTAAGTGAACTAGATGTGTATGTGGGAATTTCTGCAAAAAGCTGTATGGGCATTCTCCACTACAGTAGTTTGCGTCATAGACCTTAGGTGCTAAGATCCAGTCCCAGCCGAACTCCTCGAAGTTGACGACGAGTGGATAGCGACAGCATCTGGTCTCCTTAGAGTTTTCTGTGCAGTCCATGCCTACCGTCCGTCTGGTTCTCTTGTGTGAATTGTCTATTAGACTTACTTCTATGTATGGCATCTGAAATTAATTTAAATTAGTTAATTAATATAAAGAATTTTATGAATATAAATAAATTTGTATTTTTTTATGTCAGAAGGTTGACAAGCAGGCAGGCGGTCCACCTGATGTTAAGCGGTTAGCGTCGCCTATCGCCATTTGCAATACCAGAGCTACCGACCTGTTACAATGCCAAGAAGGTGACTGACTCTCAAGTGCCCAAGTTGCCGGAACTTGGCGACAGTTAGAGAGATAGCCAGACGGGTACTATAAAGTGCCCTACCACCGTGCTATGGTTTCTTCACGATGTTTTCCTCCACCGTAAGCTCAAGCTCATTGTAGGATTCAAACCCATGATCTTCGCCGCGGCATCTGTCGTCACTACCACTGAACTATCATCGCCTTATCGTAAGTCCACTTTGAGTCTTGGTTACTGGATACATCACAGCCTAATCAAGATGTGTTAAAATACTCCTAGCCTTATCAGAGTTCTAAGGGTTACTAGATACTTTTCCATGGTAATTTATATTAAAATCATAAAAAACTTAACTGAACGACTAATATTTGGCGGAAAAATAAAAGTAAGAAAGCTTAAAGAAAGAAGAAAGAAAGAAAAAGTTTTTATTTTTTGCGCGCCACACGCATACAGCACTAAACTCGCACTAAAACGAGAAAAAATATACTGCATCGTATGAAAATTGCCAAGTTAGATGGTAAAAAATTGCGCTTAGGTTACAAAAAATGCTTCTTCCCTCAAATGAAAATGTAGAGCTTACGCTGGAAAGCCATGTATTCGTCTTATAATTTTAAAAGGACTAAAATTGATAGACTGGCTTCATCAACCTTACCGGACAAAACAATTAATAAAACCAAAAGACACAGATAAAGAAACTCCACAGTTGATTTTTTACTCCGTCAATCATAGCGCTCATTGTAACAGTATAAAAGATAACACACTTCCTGATAATTACCGAAATGTGGCCTCGGATTTACTCATAATTCACTTAGCAACTGTTGAAACGCATAATGCTGGTGATATACTGGCTTTGATAAGAATTTAGCTCTTTTTATGTCTGTCAATTATTGGAACAAACATTATGTAGGTAGGATTAGAAGGTATCTACTTTGAAAAAACTAGTAAAATGAGGGCACCTACTCCTAAATCGCGAATCTATCACCCGTTCTTTCTAAAACAGTAGGTATGTCCACAGTGCAAGATGAATATTTTATGAATATATTTACCATAATGCAAAGTTTCCTTTTATTTTACCATTTATCAGTGTTTTTTTATTTTATAAGCTCATACCCTTTGTCGTGATTTCATCCTTTATAAAATTGTTTAATCAATTACAGTATACATTGTGAGTTTACCACTTTTCGTAATTTTTATTTAATCCTAACGAAAATTATATTTTTACTAGACTTAGACCCACATTCTCATGTTAAAAAAGTAGCCAATGGCCTACGGTCCATAACCAATTCCGTTCCTTTATTGGCGCTTAAAAGCTGGACAAATCAAGAAAACGATTGCTAAAAATAGTACAAACTCACCAAAGAATAATTTGATTCTGAGTTCGCGTGTGGGACAACCAAACTCGTCTTATTCTTCGAGTCTTGTACTCTCACAACTATTGCTAAATTCTCCTGCGGCAGACTGCAGAACTCTGCGACCATGTTGGTCACATTGATCTTGAGCCACTTGCCAGTTCTCAGCTCCCTCCTGCTCATCTTCACAGCGTTATCCGAGTATGATACGGACGCTTTCTTGTTCTGATTGTTCCACGTAACTCTACTGACTTGGAAACTGATGCTCAGGAACTCATCAAGGTCGATGGTGGTGTTCCTGGTCTCTTGCTCTTGGAGGTGGATGTTCAGGACTGCCTCGTCAATTTCGTTCTGCCGCACTTTACTGGAGATCTTGAAATGTATCATTTTCAGGTTTTTGAAGCGGCTGTGCCGTTGTTTATCTGTGAATTTGAGAATAAGTTTTTTCAGTTACTTTTAAATAAACTTTTTTATGAAAATACTGAAAATAATTATCGTAACACTTTCCTACCTAGATGCCCAAAGTCTAAATTAAAGTTATAACTACTTATTAATAGTGATCAATGCAGACTATGAATAAATTACTACCGTTACTCAGTTCGATATACAAACTTAAAATAAACCGTTACACAATGCGTTACGCAATCATTATTTACCTGATTTAATATTATGTCCCACACATTTCAGAGTATGTAAATAAATCAAGATAGCTTCCCATTTAATTTCTAGCACCACAAAAATACATTCCTTCTCGCATCATAGCTTCTATAGTCACATGTTGAAACAGAGCCGCCACTCCGAACCCCATGGACCATAAAAACCCCTTAAATTAATCACCATTCGTAATACATTCAGTTTGTGGTAGTAAAAACAAAATAAAAAACGTATCTTTGAAACTGAAGTGAAAAATTTTATTTGATTTGATTTCTGTTGTATTGTTGTAAATCTAAATAAAAATGGCATCTATTTGATAGGTTATTGCAAAAAGATATAAAACATGAAAGCTGTCAAATTACTCGATGCCATTGTAATTTAGGGGAAAAGACCAATAAACATGGCGACAAAATTTCTTATATTTTTTTGTTAGAAAGAGATAAATTAAACTAAATTAGTATGTAAAGAAAAGATTTGATACTATAATCTAGTTTGTTTAGTAACAGTTCTTTATAACTACAGTAGTTAAACATCTTCTATCACGTAGCGCAAAGGTATTTTTAAACATAAGAAAAGGAGTTCAATAAATTATGTAAATCTGTATGCAAGCTGTCCATGGTAAGTATAGTCACCGCTACACATGGACATTTACAATACCAGAGGAAATACTGATCTTGAAAAGCTTCTTCATGAAGTTCTGCTACACGATGACAAAGTAACCTGAAATGGGATATCCTCATAATTCTAAAAATATATTTCCATATCCCTTATGATCCCTAAAATTAAAATGTATATAATTATTACATGCAGTACAGTTTAAAGGTATGTGATATATTTTACTCAGAGTTGTTTTTTTTTATTCTTTAGAATTAATGTATAAAAGGCACAGGGAATCAAAGCGTACAATATTTCAAATTTCTAGACCCTTAGAAGCTGTTTATCGATCTGTCAGTCAGTCAGTACAGATAGATAAAAACAAGAACGTCTCATGACCTTTATGCAGATTGTGTAAGTAATTAATTATAAAGACAGAATGGGTTTTTTATTCCAGTTAATTGCTATGATTAAAAAAAAAGTAAAGAAGGCGCTTATAAGCTTATCTTATTTACACAGAATTTTTCGAAATTCGAGAAACTGATTACCTCTTTCGAGAATCCTATTTATATTTACTTAGGTAAATAACATATTATTTACATAACTTCATTGTAGATAATAACCATTTTATTTTTAACTTTAAATAAACCTTTTATTTACGACAAATATACAATCTACTGATAAAAACATTCTTCGAGACGTGCGCTGATGCCGATCAACGGCAAGGTTCCTAGAAGGCCGACAGCGTTTCCTCTTTGGATAGCTCCCCGCCCATCGGTCTCCCGAAGTTTCAATGAATTCGGATGATAATGTGCGAGCAAATAAGCTAGGTTCGGCCCCACGAATAGGTCTTCACCACAAAAGGCAAAATAGAAAGGTACCTACTAGTAACTATCTCGTAACTGTAGTGTTATAATTATTTCTTATTATACTTTTGCTTAATTTTGATCACAAGATTAATGTTGATGTGGCCGAAAGTGGTAAGCATTTAAAGCCAAGAAGGGCAAGCTCTCAAGTGCAGCTGCCAGAACACACCGATAGATGCTTGCCGACAGATTTCCAACTTGAGGTTGGAGGAACCTCACGATATTTTCCTTCACTGAAAGCTCAAGTTTAATGACGTGTACGAATCTTAGTCACGTCAGTAGACGATACTGAGCTATCATTGTCTAACTATCATAATAATAAATTATTTTGAAATATGACGGTGTATCCTTCATTGTAGTCCCAAGTAGCCCGTCAGTTTGACCTGTAAAGAAGAAAACATTAAATTAAAAAGTATACATGTAGGTTTATTACTAAATGGGATAAACTGTATGAATATTATCTGTATCTTTATAATTTTATAGATATAACATAATTTATTTTAGGTTATGACTAGCCGCAGCGGTATTCCCGAGAAAAAATCTATCAAAGGTTTTATTTATGTAAATTAAAAATATATATATATTAAAGCATAAGATGTTATTCTTTTCTTGAATCTTTTTTTTTTCATCCTGTTTTTCAGACGTTAGATTCTTTAGCAGTAGCAGGTAGGAAAATGAGTAGCTTACAATGACGTATCGCTTAGTATTTCTTATGGTATAAATTAAACGCAGGCGAAACCACAGGCCAAACTATGTTATATACATGGAATAGTCGAATAACGGCAGTTGATCGTGCGTTTAAAATAACCGATTGAAAATTGTAAAAGTTCGCGAACCGAGCAGTTGCTAATGAAATTTTCTAAATATAACGAGTTCGTTCATCCAATTGAAGAAGGCCGGCCTCACCTGCGCGCGCGCATACTTCAATATATCTTGTAAACTAACATAGTTAACACTTGTTTATAGTTTTGACAGCTTGTATATATATCTGTCATCGACTGTTTACGCTTAACTTTTCGGTTTGTTGTTAAAGAACAGATACGCATTTCTAGCAATCATTCATTGTCAAAAACAGACGTGTCGATACGGCACGGGGAATTTTAAGAAATGTTCAACCGCAACTGAGATTAAGATAAACTGCTCTACGATTTTGAATTTGACCGATTTTATTCCAGAATATTCTATAGATCTTTGCAAACTTATTATTAGAAATCCAACTACCTACATTTCTCAATGGCGCGTCATTCCGTTTATCGTGTAGTTTCTATGCACTTATTACACAAAGCACTATAAATTCACTTTTGTTTTTATTAGGTAAGTACGCTATGCATGACCAAAACAGAGGGCCTACTCCGAAAAACTATACACGATAGTCCGATCATCGTTGTCAAATTATTAACCAATAGAATAGCACAAAATTTACGTCTCATCAGTTTGCTGCAATTCTATTGGTAGCTGATATACGTCCACTGCTGGACAAAGGCCTCCCCCAAGGATCTCCACGACGGCCGATCTTGCGCTACCCGTATCCAGCGGTTTTCCGCGACCCTCCCAAGATCGTCGGTCTACCTTGTGAGGGGCCTGCCCACGCTACGTCTTCCGGTTCGTGATCGCCACTCGATAACCTTTCTGCCCCGCCCACTGCCACTTCTGTTTGGCAATTCTTCGATATGTCATAATTTTTATGCAGACTTTTATTATGATACATACATAACCTAGAACAACAGTAAAGTCTTTAGAAATGAAATATCTACGCAAGATTAGATTATCGTAGACGTGCTACGAACCTCTACGAGACTACGAAGGGTTTACGTAGTCTAGTTTTACTTTGTTTATTATTAGTTTTACTAACTATTAATTTTACTTTTTTAAGTACATAGTCATTTTATTAAAATTAGTCGCCGTCTTTAGGGTTCAATAGTCAAATTTCAAACCCTTTCTATTTGTCATTTTTTCAGTGCACAAAATCTCAGAATTGCTCGTGGACGTTTACTGTAATTTAAACGTTTTAGTTAGGGTAAAATTATTTGAAAATGTGACGCGTGATTCTAACGCTAAGGTGTCCAGCATCATGTTCTGTATCCATGGTATCACTTGCAAAATGATTTAACGTTTTCGATCTATTTTGACAAAATCGTGTACGTAATTAAAAATTTACGTAAATAAAAAAAAACAAATATAATTGCAAGTAAACCTGCTCGGAGTATAACTACACTTATATATACTAGGTACTACCAAGAAATAAATTAATTAAACAAAATCTATTCTAATAGTAAAACGGAAAAGTTTGTTTGTTTGAACGCGCTAATCTCCAGAGTTACTGGTCCGATTTGAAAAATTCTTTCACTAATAGGAAGCTACATTATCTCCGAAGGTTATAGGCTTTTTATTGCGGAAACGCGAGTGCAACCCTGGGGAACAACTATTAAACGATAAGACACGTTATGTATAATATAACTTATGTACCTACGTAAAGAGAATCCAAAGCAATAATAACTGATGATAAATTATTAATAACAATAGCAACGAAGGTTCCTCGACGTTGATAGGGTCTCGTTCGGTGGGCGTACCCGAGACCGTCCTACTGAGCACTGATAACAAATAATAAACACTGATATATACCTTTCTATGTAAACTATCAGGGGAGATAAGTCATAGGTATATATAATTTAGTAACATATCTTGCTAGTTATAAAAAAAAAACATTTTTAGTACCTTTTAAGGCTACCACTGCATATACAAAGGTTTTGGTTCCATACGGACCCTATTACTAAGCCCTCGCTGTCCGTCCGTCTGTCAGCGGGATGTATCTCATGAATTACGGTTCAGAGGTAGACAGTTAAATTTTTTACAACATATATGCGCTACTGTTGTCGCTGTAACAACAAATAATAAAAATAAAATGTAATGTACGATGGTACGGAACCCTTCGTGTGCAAGTCCGATTCGCACTTGGCCGAGCAGCTTGGCCTGCAGTTTATGGGGTATTTTAGTGAAATACACCAATAGACCCTATCAAAGTCAGTTTCTAAATAGTAACTGACTCTAATATTAAATATTATATTCGGTGTTTAATTGTTTTGAAGTCAGCGTGAGTATAGCTCATGCTTATAGCATCATAAAATGATGATATTTTACAAAAAACACATACAATCGAAATGAGAACCTCCTCCTTTTTTTAAGTCGGTTAAAAACTAGAAAATAATTTAATAATATAAAAAAACAATTACAGCAAACGTTATTAGTAGCGTAAACGTTGTTAGTAGTAGTTTCCTCAATCAAAATGTTAAGTTTTCGCGATTTCAAAGTATTTTTAATGTATTATTACAGCTAACACACTGATTTTGAATATTTATATGTTTACGCTTCAATCACGCACAAACGACTGAACGGAATGGATGAAAATAATATTTTATTGTTAAAAAAACATAAGATCTCACGGCAACGGTTTAAATTGCGGGCGGAAGCTTTATAAAATAAATACAGAAAGTTTTTTTGGCAATACATCTTCGGTCCGATCATGGTATAGATTAGAAAATGTTTTATCGTAAATTCATGCACTGTATCTGACTATAGGTACCAGCTGGTAATGCCCACGCTTACAGAACACGTGGCTTATGTGGGCAGGTCCAAATAAACAACCAGACAAATGTTGCCAGCACAGGCTGTGGCGCCAGTGGGAATCCAAACGCCAATTCATCGCTCGATAGACTTTATAACGAAATATATATCTACGTACTATCGACAAAGTTGAAGCATGATCACCTTAAGGGTGTATTTTGCGTGCAGTGACCAGCAGCTACCTGTGTCTCACACAATATAACCAGACAATGCGCTTGACATTAAATATTAGATTGTCATTGTCAGTAAATAGTCTAAACAAAAGATTTTACAAGAGACCGTTTTATTGTCAACAATGGACAGGGCAAACTATGATTACTGGCTGCAAGCGAAAAGGTCTCAAAACTGATCATGCTTCAATTTTGTTGATGGTACCTAAGGAGGTAGTTGGGATGTTGAATTTTGAAGGCTGGACAAACACTTCGACCAATATGATTGGTTGGTCTTTTTTCGTATTTTCGCCTTGAACAGTTTTCATCTTTGTCCGTACTATGATAGTAGATGGGATATAACTAATTACTTAATACAAGTGATAAAGGCACTTGAACGTTACAACTGACTCTACAACTATTTAGAAATCTTCTTCTTGAGTTTCTGATAAACCCAGAATGGCATTTCTGTGTATTTTTCTTTTGTATTTACGTAAATTTTGTTGAGATCCGATAAATTGATTTTTATCTCAGTTTGTAAAAAAATTGACTACGAAATCTTAAAAAATTGAGAATATTTTTTACGTTACTCAAAATTATGATCAGTAAATACATGTATGTCAACACCTTGTAAACCGCTTAATAATGAATTAAAAAAAATCTCTGTTATATATCATTAATTAAGTTTACTTAACGTGTCAAAGGTCTTAAGGTGGCTTGATAACACTGATAACATTTTTTCATTTTAGGAATTATGCCACGGTCACTCTTCCGTATATAATCACCTTACACGTGATCAGATTACGTGACCATATACTACATTTTAAGGTGATAGCTGGTGACGTCAGTTGTCGTGACGAAGATTGTTGTTTGAAATTTCTAGTCACTTTAAGCCGAGCTTGAGCTTAAACACAGCCTCGGTGGAAGAAAAAAATCTTGAGAAAACTGCAGCGTACTGGAAAAAACTCATTTAGTAATTACTGAAGACCTACCTTACCTTCATGCGTGCATTTGAGAGCCAGTTCATTCTGTAAATGCTTTACTATCTTATTATAGGTAGAGTACTTTGTAGTACCCACCTAACTGGCTACCGTCATGCCCTCAAGTTGAAAATCGTCAAGCACCTTGTGTGTTCCGACAGCTGCACTCGATAGCCAGTTCCCTTCTAGGGTGGTAGCCAGCCAGGCGGGTACTACAAAGTACCCTACCACCGTGCTATGGTTTCCTCACGATGTTTTCCTTCACCGAAAGCTCAAGCTCATTGTAGGATTCGAACCCGAATCGATTAAATGTCTCCTAATTTTACCAATCGGATCCGCTTATATTTTACCATAATAGGGAAACTGCATCATCTTTTTTTGTGCTTTAATAAAAGTTCATTCATATAAGAAACAGTAGAAAAAACATTTTTCGATTAACTATAAAAAATAACCAAGATAAAGAATAACCAAGCCATCAAAGATTAATTCCTATCTCTTTCTAGCAAATTGTTTATATGGCCGTTACAGTATATGACGTCACATACCATGTCCGATCTCTCTGTCTAATCGCGGTCTAATTATTAGTTTAAAATGCTTATATCTTCCGTATTTCTTTCCGTATTTTAATTTCACTCATTGATTTTTTTTACGGTATTTTCATATTTTGTTAAGAAATGCGTTAAAAAAATCATGCATATATTCCTCTATAGAGAGTCACATAACTAACTGCTATCGAAACAAACCTACAAGGTGTATACTTAATACTAATTATAACTTTCTTCGAATCTTATCTAAATACGGTAAAGGCCAGCCTAACCTTGAAAATGAAGTGCGCAATTTAGCTTTCAAGGTACCCAGCAAACTTTGTGGATAAATTAGCCGATTGTACGAGGCCACAAGGAGATCCTTTATAGTTAATCAGTAAGTGTAGTACATGACCTATACTTCACCGTTGTTAAGGCGTAGGTAAGTAAATTGGGCGGATCTGTCGTCAAATGTAATAGAGATGACATCACTTGAATATTTACAAGGTTACGTCGTTTTATTTTCACTTGTATTTTAACAGATGATACTTATGGTTTATGGTCCGCATTTTGAACATTTAACGAATATTTCGTATTTCTAATTCTGCAATCAAAATATTATAGATTAATGTACATTGGTTCTTTTGTTATAAACTTCCGTAATTTATTTAAATATTTTCAAAAGTAAACTACTCATAACAAAATTGGGCCCACTTCAATTTGGTCTTAGATTTCGTTTATAAACTCGCAATGTAATCGTTAGTAGAATTAACATTTATAACATAAAATACACATGTTTACGAGTCACTTACAATGTTTTGAGTGTCACCTTACTGTTATTCTAAAGTGGGTGGATAGAAAAAACTAACATACAATTTATCTATTGACATACGTCTCGGGCGACAATCACAAAATTCCTCTTTCATATAAACGTTATTTTAAAAAAAAAGGTAGACTCAAGTAAGTAATTTACGGGTAAAGGTAGAGACCATTATAGATCGCGCTTAAATTCGTAAAAATTCGGAATGCGGCCCATCCCCCTAAACTATATAAGCTTAGATGAAATGAAGTTGAGGTTAGTTTTGCGTAGATTCTCGCCCATTATTTTCGAAGTAATTGAAGCAGAAACACAGTACTGACTGCCTACGATACGTATATATTTTCTAAGAATAAAACGTTAGATCCCAATATTTTTAAGGGTTCCCTACCTTAATTAATAGGTACAGTACCTATATTATATATCGAGTGTAAGTGACGCTATCACTTAATCGTAAAGACCACTGAAACCATAGATTTTCTACGGCGTCGTAGAGCATCCATGGTTGCGCGTAAAGTCTACGCCATTTTGGGCGTTAAAATTTTAGGTCAGTTTCTTTTTTTCAAAAAATGCCCCGACTTCGTCGCACGCTGCAAAATGCCTGAAAGTATTTTTTTTGCGACTTGGATTCCGAAATATTATCTTTATTAACTTAAACAACATTTTAATTAGGATGTACTATACCTACGAATAAACCTTCCGGAAAAAATATCTACATGATTGTGAAAACCGTTGCATAAGTTTAGGAGGAGCTAGTAGATAAACAGACAGACGCGACATCCTTTTATACTATGTAGAGATTATGATATAATATGAAAAGTGTGACCTCCCAGATGCGTGCGGGACAGCAGCGCGGCGCGGCCTCTTAAACACCTTGTTGTTGAAATGCGATTGTCCGGGTGTATTATACCTACTCACAATCACATCAATGAATTGGACAAAGCTTTCAGCTTTTTAATTGAATTTTCCATTCATTGTAGGTGTAATTATTTATTTGTAGTAGGTAGGTAAGTAGGTATGTAATTAAAAAAGTAGTTTAAATCACTTTTTATTTACATTTATAGGTAAGAAATTTATTTTTATTTTATGTTTTTTTTATTCTTTTTGGCATCACACTTCGTGTACCTATTTTGACAGTGTCAAGTTGAGAAATGTAGGTATTTTTGTATTCTTCATGTATTAAGTTCTCGTCAATCGTCAAGTTTCATAATTCTAATAAAGTTCATGTCATTTTAAATCATCTTCAAGTCATAGTGAGTTTAAGATAGATTTTATAGTACAATGGTAGCCGTTCTACTAAAACTTTTCACGGACTTCTTGAGACAACTTGAAAAACCACTATACACGTAATCATTTCATTCCATTTCACTGGTGCACTTGTATTGGTCATTATTGGACAACATACCACCGATAATATTCAATAAAACTCAAAATACACGATTTTATGAAAATAAGTCACTCACTTCGCAAGTTCCCACCAAAAAGTCTCCCCTAGGATATTTTCTTTTCGTTTCTTTTTGGCATCACTCTTTCGCAAGTGTTAATAGGTACCTAATAGTTTTTTTTAATTAACCTAATTTAAAATTCGATTTTTTATAGGTATGTATTAGATTGTATGATTGTAAATAATTTGTAAATATATCACTTTTTATATCACCTAAGTATGGCTGTCATTTTATTAATCAATAAAAATCACACTTTGTTTAGAATCGGAAATAGCTTTATTTTAGATAGTACCTACAGTGATAATATAGTGATGATATTATGTTTCCAGCAACAACAAATAACATGTGAGACGTGTTTTCCAAATTGTCTTATTGTTGTTATTTTGTACAATTTCCGTGATTATAATTAAGTTATAAGTAGGTTTCTTTCGTTCTTGGGAAAGCCCTACGGTTTTGAACACACGATGGCCACTTCAGTGCAGTGATATTAAAAAAATAGCGACTCGCCCTGCCTTCGTCCGGATATAAACACATAACCTTCCGGAAGATTTTTAATGATGGTAATAATCGCATCAAAATTTATTTTGTAATATTTTAAACTTTGCGTAATGCTTGTATAATAATTAAAAATTATAACAGCCTTCTTGAGTTACTTTCCAATATTTATTTTACCTGCAATTCGAATCCGTCGGTGTTTTTTCCCGCTAATACATGATTAGGTAGACGTCGTGCCCGATATGAACTTCATAGGGATACTTGTACCCGAATATCAGTGAAAACTGAATCTAACAATAAAGATAATTATGACTCAATTTGCTTTGATATTTAAACACTTGAAATTGATTTCCCTTAGTTTTTTGTTTGACATGGGTCAAAAAATAAAAGGGAAAAGGTTTCTTAAAAGTATTTATTTATTAGGATTCCCAACTGATGATACATTAAATAGGTAAATTTAGGTTTAAAGGAGGAAAATGACCGTTAAACTTATTGGTGCCGAAATCATCCTAGTCAGTTACTACATTTAATTAAAATAAGCGAATTATTTCGGAGATAGATACCAACATTATAAAATAATAAGTATTTAAATTAGAAATTCATATATTACACATATGTGATTGTTTGCTACATACAGCGATATAAAACTTTGTAGCTAATTAAAAAAAAACTAGCGGGTGAAATGATCAATAACACTCAATTTGCTAAGAAAGTCCTTTTTGTTCCCAAGTTATATTTAAATTAAAATGGTCGTTTGTATCAGCAAGTAAATAATATTGAAGTACTTATTTATGTAGGTCAGGTACGAGATGTCATGTCGTCAAAAATAAATACTAAAAAAATAGGTAGGTACTTTCACACTTTCCTTTTTAATTCGGTAATTTTAAATAATACAGTTCTACCTTCAATTTTAATTCTAATTCGATTGACAGATCTATACCGAAACTTACATGAATCATCCAGATTGAACGAATTAGGAAAAATATGAAGGTCTTTCAGAAACAGAAAAAAATCAAAATATTCATGTAAAATACTCACCAGCTGGATGAATCTGAATGCGCCCAAACCAAAGAGAACAACATGAAAAAAGAAAGCACAATTCACCGAATTTTGAACTTCGAACGACAACGGCGCGAAAATTCCGAACAAAATATGAAATAATTCGCGAATTCCATATTTAAAAATTCGGACGCGCGCGCCCAGTTGAAGCCGATGCTAAACTGATGCGTTCAGTAAATGTACCCAGTCTGTACTGAACTAAAACGCGTAGGTTCACGTTCGACTCACAAGCAAACTGAAGGAAGTACTTGTATTAAGATTTTGATCTTTGCGTTTAATATTTTTAAGATCTATTTTAGGTAAAAATGGAACGCCTAAATAAATTTACCTTTTTAATTTTACCAATTCGTTTAATTATACGTGTAGTGATCAAAGTGGTAAAAAGTTGAGCTTTCTAGAGTTAAATAAAGACTAGAATGACTAACTGCGTAAGTATCTTGTGCAAGGAAATGAACTAGATTACTTTATCACATGCAACGAAAGTAGCCTAGTTTAGTGAGTGGGGTCTTCACTAAAATACGAACATACAGAGGACGTTAAATCACCCAATAATAAGGCAAAGCAACCAAAGCAACCATAGGCACAAGATGAAGACACATTTTTATTATGAAAAAAATAGATCATTATTTTACATACATTTAAATTGTATCAAAAACACACCATCACTAAATCAGCAAGATATAAAAAAAACAAGGCTTGCATCAATTCCTATAGTGTATGCTGATGGGCGCGGATAATTTTATTAGTAGACTTGATTTCAAACGACGAACGCTACATTTTTTTTTATCATAACGTGCCTTTATTTTTATAAAAACCTTCATATTTCAAATTCAAAATTAACTTTTTTTTTATTTTTAAACCAAAGCAAGCAAAGCTCTAATCGCATGAGTCTAACACACTTGAGACAAAGTGACGCCGTTGCTCTTAAACAATTCTTATCATTCACTTGTCATACGGATTTGTACGTACGTATGTTTGTTGCATGTTTTGATCGTGGGGTCATTCACTACAATATACAGGAACAGGGCGATGCGACAATGACCTTAGTGAGATATTTCGTGATTGCACTATGCCCCCAGTTCTTAGGAACACAGCGCTGATGGCCGGTACATTGAAGCTAATATCAGTACAAGTGTTTGTCTTTGTACGTAGTTTTTTTTTAATTTTAATGGTTTATGGTCGGTAGATCTATAGGCCGCGTCTATGCACTAAACATTGAAATCTCTTATGTAGTATTTGTATCCTCTTTCTTGAAATCTATGTACATGTTAACGAAGTTTTTCCTAATTCCTATTTCAGGTAAGCATCGGGCGGGCGGTTTCATCATCAACATCCGGCCCCTCAGTGACGATTTTACGACACTCATCACCAAAAAGTAAAGCCACGCGAGATATTTTATTTTTTATATCTACGATCCTTACCAGTCATTCAGCTCCAGGATACACTGTCTGTACTATATCTTTTGGCCAGACGTTGCGAGGAGAAGTGTAGTCCACTATCATCTCTATGTCTCCTGTCTTCAGCTGCGTGCCTTCGCGGTCCCTGTTGCGAGGAGCTAAATTAAGTAAAACCTCTTTCAGCAATCTAGACCAAAATAAATTCGAAACTTGTTGAGCAACACGCCATTGTTTTTTTAAGTACAAGTCTCTGTCATCGAAAATACCAGCTTAAAGTAGGTTTGAAGAAGAGTCTAATAAAAAATGATTAGGGGTTCAAAAGTCACAACTCGACACTGGCAAAACTCACAAACCGTGTGATGTTAAAAAGAAGTGTAATAAGTTAGTTTCAAATCTAGATGGTATAATCTAGAACGGCCCAAAGTCCGTGTGAAGGTTATATAAGGTAGGTACTATGAAAATTGAGTACTTACGCAATTACACGGAGTGAACTGCGCGATGCCACTGTGATCGGAGGCACCCAATATAAATCATCGCATAGATTGTGTTGTGATAACATCCTATATAACACTGAGAACTAAGATTAAGGCTAATGTAAGTTATTCAGATAAGAGGGGATTTTTTGTAAAGTAAAACTCTGGGTGATGTTAAATTAAAAACATAACGAGTAGTCTATGGTATTTTATAAAAAAGTATTTGTTTCTGATCTCTGGAATCTGTGCTCTCTCATTCGCCCCTTCGTATGTTAAAAGTCACCTATTTCACCTAATAAATATTTAAAAAGTATTAAAGTATTTTATGTTTTATTATCAACATAAAATTCACGATAAAAAATTCTGTAGAAAATTGTAAATATCAATGTCAATTATAGGGCTGATGACTGGGTAAAAAATAAATAATTCTGATTTGTCCGTCAATTAGGTTATCAAAAAATATTGGATACGTAGGTATTTTTTATTTTATCAAATCAATAGAAAATTACAAAGATAAGGCGCATCAAAGTTCAACAGTGGGGGCTTGTGACGTCACGTCGCTGTAAAAAGTGTACTAAACCTGACGTCACGCAAAATTTTAACGCACTGTATCTTCGTTATTTTTTATTTTCGGATCTAAAGAAAAAATATGTGTCTATTATTTTTTGGTAATCTGACTGACGGACTAAATTGATTTTTTTTGTCATCATTTCAGCCGTTCTCGCGGTGTATGCTTAGCAACTCATTTAGCATATAGCCATTAACTTTTAGCCATTCTCGGAGCCATTCGAGCCATTTTCGACACCCCTGTAACTTCGTTGTGGAAAAAAATAGAAGCCTAAATCTTTTGTGCATAGATTTATTCTGTGTTTATATTTAAAATTCGAATCAAAGGAAACCACTATTATATTATACTAAATTCCGCCCCGCGGTTTCACCCGCGTTCCCGAGGGACCTTATGTTTTCCCGGGATAAAAAGTATCCTATGTGTTAATCTAGGCTATAAACTATCTTTGTTTCAAATTTCATCCAAATCCGTTCAGTAGTTTTTGCGTGAAAGAGTAACAAACATCCATCCATACTCACAAACTTTCGCAATTATAATATGAGTAGGCTGTATTTTGGAGTAGCACTGCAGCCGAATGGCAGTTGACGACAAAAGTAACAATGTTTGCATATTTGATTCGGCATCATAAATTTATTATCTTATCGTGGCGGAAATCTCATTCACATAGTGCAGACGGACAGACGTCCTCGGACACGCCTAAAATGGAATAACTTACGTTTCTGCAACCGTATTCACATACACTTATATTTTAAAACTCAGCCTCGTCATCTATATATACTAAAAATAAATAAAATTGACGTGTCTGTTTATAACCGCTTTTTCTAAACGAAAGTATACAAGCTGTGTTTTTTTTCCAAATCAACGACTTCGATACCCGGCGAGGCAAATTTATTTTTTGAAAATAACTAAGTACTTACATTTTTTTTTTAATTTAATGTATTTAATTCTCAAGCAGTAGTTGCTAAATGAATAGTAGGTATTATACATTTCCAAAGTATAGTCAGTCTCAAGTCTAAAGATAAAATGGCTATAATGGCTTAAAATCCCTTTTGTTGGCGGGAGAAGGGGGGGGGGGGTTATCACATCTCGCCCAGGGTGCTGGTAGAGCTGAAACCGGTACTGAGTATTACAACTTGAAGAGCACAAAACAGCAAAATATGCTCTCGAAATTAATCTCTCAATTAAGAAATAGAAAAATGTTTCGATAAAAAATATTATATTTATAAAAATGTTGGCAGGTTATGTGAAACATTACCTGTCTTCGCCCATAGAAAAAGTTATTTGGTTTGTCTCTGCGTTGTTGTAGGATTGCATTGTGAATGTGAATACCAATTAATTAGCAAACAATATTGGAATTGATCGAGTGACTGCGATTTTGTGACGTTCCATTTATTTTCATTGGATCAAACAATTTATAAATTGATTTTCACATAATTTTATTATTTAAAATTAATTTGTTGAGAATAATGTGTAATGCTTATATTATTCTATAAAATACGTACTAATTTCCGCCCTGCGGTTTCACCTGCGATCTCCTATTTTACTACCTTGGAAATGGATTTTCAAAAACACTTTCTTAGTAGATGCCTATACTACACAAGGAACAAATAATCCAAATTTCATATCTCTAGAACCAGCGGTATATATATATTTTAATAAAACAATTAAATTAATTAAATGATTTTTCCTGTTAAATTATTTTTTATCTTTAAATGCGACGTCAAAATATTATCAAAATGACCTTTCTTAACATGGACCAGATATCAATGTTGAAGTTTTAAAAATGTATCATAATTTTAGTTAGTGCCACGCGCGGCTCCATCTGACCCGCACCTCACCGTATGCCGAAAATGTCGGCTACATTAAACAATTACGTTCAATATTGCGAACTACACGTATGCATGTATCAGCCAAAATATGTGTAACACTTTAAAAACAACCGTATCAACTAATTTGAATCTTATGGTTAGGGAATAGAGCAGGATTAAGTGAAACTCGCGCGGCTATAACCGCATTATTAGTTTTTATTGGTTAAAGTGTACATACGCCTAAAGTTCAAAGTCACCGCTGACAGATAGTACTATGTAATGATTGGGTGCGATGCGTAAAATCTTGGGAATGCCGGAATGCGATCTAATACTAGGCTATATTTTGGAATAAAGATAAGAATTTTTTATGCGTCACAGAATATGGAATTGGTAGAGTCAGGAGTAATGTGGATTTTTAGGTGCTATGACGTTTCTTTTGAAATATTAAAGTATCTGATCAATACTAATTTTAGCTTTTAACTCAAATTAATTATATTGACAGAGTATGTTAAAGTTATCTTCATCCACGTCAAATTTTGTCACACAGCCAAAAATAAACATTATTTGGCAGCTTTGTTAGTACGACAACATGGTCCCTAATATTGCAATGTCCTTAGGCGACGGTAAACATTTACCATCAGGTGGACCTATCTCTTTGTCAGTTCTCAGGCATCTGGTAAAAATCAGTAAATTAATACTAAGTTTGCAATTACATATAGCCATAGACGCTTGCAACCAATCCTAAAAAAATCTCTTCAGACCTTTCTTTAAGATCCCAATACAACATTACCTGACAGTAACAATGAGACGGTGAAAAATCGTTTTAATTATGACCTAATACTATTTAACCCTTAACTTGGCGGGAATTAAACAATATTTGATTATACAATTATAAAAAAAAATACGAAAAATTCTATATATAACGAGATATTATTTTTGTGCCTACAAGTAATACTCCAAGTATACGAGTTAAACCGCAAACGGGGTAACCCTGCAAAATGCAAGGTTTGTAGAGGCGCTACAATGGGCGTGAGGCGGTGAGGCAGTGAGGACTGAGGCCGCGAAGGAAGCGGGTCCATTCCCACGGGCGCGTCGCCCGGATGCCTCGGTCACAACCAGAGAGATCACCCGCTAGTGATTGCAAGTGTCGATACTCAAATTATACCATTCGTCATTTAGTGATTAACTCGGTTATTTTCAAATTAAAACGACACTTGGGACATTTTTTCACATCTTGTCCATTACAATTTCTACTCTCTTACTAATATTATGAAGCATACATACAATTATCAATTCACGTATACGCTTCAGGCGTTAATCACAAAATTCCATTCAATAGGTACCTACTTAAAATAGATGTAAAAAATATCCGTTAAAATATCAAAAAGCGGCCCATCCACCTTAAGTAATAAGTAACTAACCTATAAATTAGATACTTCAGTTATCTTTAACATAAATCAGTACCTGACAAAATTAATAATTTTATCAGTTAATGTTCTATCAAACGTGACGTTACCATGTTGCGACGCCAAAGTGTCTGTGTGATCCGAATATATGTGAATAAATTTTAAAAAAAACGTATTTTTATCTATTTTTTAATCACATGAGAGATTTTTAAAGATAATTTAAGGATTATTAGATTTTTTATTATTATTGCATGATTTTTTGCCGCAGCACTACGAAGAAATAGGGTCATTCGCCCTCTCGCAACAAATCATTTTTAATTATGTGCGTATTCTTCAATCTTTCCATTTGCGGACCTGTTAAACAATATTGCAAATGGTCGCTACTCGACCAATGACAGTAGCGCTTACTGCCGCGGTCTTTGACCTTATTTTTTCTTTTTTTTCGAGAACGGCAAGGCGCAGGATGGGGCGTTATTTAAGAAATGGGTCACGACGAATTTCGAGTGTTGACTTTCAAATTTGGGTCATGCGAAATTGATTGATTTATACTGATGAAGCGCGTACGCAATTTTTAGTAAGGTTGCAAACGCTTTATACTTGAATAAGACCAAAATTTTTTAAACTAAATATTTCAGCTCTTTTGAGCTATTTACAAATGTCGCTTTGGTAAAATACAAATAAAAACACAATATTTATAGATTTATTACAAAAAAATATTTCAAAAATAATATATCTATCGAGTAAAATATAGCAATTACCAGATTATGTTATAAATTTAAAACGTGCGCCAACGGACATCTGTCAACTGCATCCTTCCATACCAAATTCGCGCACATGTCCCCACAATAATAAATTTCAATTTCACATAGAAAAATAAACAATATACCCGCATGACAACCATGATTGGTGCGAGATGGTTGATAAAACGGAGCCAAGGCTAGCGAAGGACAATGTTCTCGTCCGGTGCGCGCGCGCAAGTACCTAATTCCTGCCGTACCACTGCCACACAACGCGACAATGAATGGGAGAAAGGGACAGGGGTATAATGAGCATTGTTGCGAAAAGCATGATCTAAATCTGATGATTCATATGTTCTCCCTGGAAGTGAACTCTACGTCCATTTTCTGTCTTGTGATAAAAGCTCATTTCTTAATTTAAATTTACTGTATCTCCTAGTTTTCCTAAAAAATAAAATCCGTTTATTTCTGACAACTTCGAATTACATGTTGTTTGTTTTACGATACACCTAGACTTATAGTGTATGTTACCAAAAAGCACTTTTTACATAATGCTTTTTTTTTTAGATCATCGAAAGGTTCAAAGCAAAGGTAAACGTAGCAAAAACTTGATTGCTTTCCTAGTCGAATGATAGATAAAAAAGTGCACCTCGTAAGCTTGTGTGGTCTACGCAACCCCTATTACATGTACAATGATGCGGAACACATGATTCGATGCGGGTGACCACACACCACGCCACACCACAAATTATGTCGTATAAATACATCAGTTACATGGAGAAATGCGATTAGGGCCATGCGACCTGTTTAAGAATTGGCATACCTACTGCGGGAATATTAAGAGCTTTTTCGATAAATTCTGATGTCGATATTAAAATCAACGATTTGCGCACTTTTTCTTTATATTTTACTTCTTAAATTAAATCAAAGTTGATAGCCTCTGATGGCTGCAACAACCTTACCGGACAAATCGGCGAGCGCAGAGGGTTCTCAGCCGGGTAATATTTAGGTAACAACGCCTGAGGGCACCCCCGAATGGGGTAGTCGACCCCTTAGGATCTATAAAAACACATTTTGAATTACTCTTTTTATTTTCTTTTAGATCAACCGTCACTTAATCATTCCATAATCTGAATAATAGTAATTAATTGGGAATTGCCTAAGTAAATTAAAAATGTATTTCATAAAAGTTAAAATTCGTCATCCAATCGACAATGAACCCGTTAATCATTATATAAAATCTCGAAGCACGTCATCCACCCAACGTAGGTATACTAATGGCATTGACACTTTATCTGTCATCTTTGTCAAAGCTGGCTTTTGACGGGTGTGCGATTCATGATGCGTCGGCGCATGAAATTTGATATTTAATTTACAGATGTGATACTGCTTTTAGTTTTGATTTTTATAGGAGGCAACATTGGCGATGATTGTTATTTACAAACAAAAAACTAAAGGCTTATCTTTCTAACAAACAATAAATAAGAAAGGGATAAAATAAATTTTGGTCCTGTCAAATTAGTCCGATTGCTTGCTGTGCAACTTTACATGCGCGATCTTTATTGGTTACGATTAGGTATATTTCCCCGTAAATGACAATGACATGGACGAATGTGATAGATCTTATCCTTTTTCAATAGCGTTTGTAAGAAAGAGGTGACGTGACTAATATTAGTTAAGTTCGTAAACAACATAATCGGCAACAATGCTTAATTAAAATTAATAACTAAACTAGCTGGCCCCGCAGACGTTGTCTTGCCCTAAGAATAAAAGAAACTGGGACCTACCTACCCCTACCGACCTATTACCAATCAAAAATCAGGTCGATCCGTTATTTCGCCGCTGCCTTGTCCTTCACAAGTAGGGATTTGCATAGTCACATATTTTGCGCCATTTCCTTTAGTCTCGTCTACAAAGTATTCAATCACTACGCAAATGTAGAGTGTTAGTTGCTATGCTGTCCTCGTGTTCAATGCTAATTCGTGTCTCAAGGTCTGATGTCCTGAGCTTTTTTGTGCATATTCTTGGCCTGGCCAGACGGCGGCCAGACGTTGCGCGCTGCCCAAAAAAAGAAAGCCTTTGTGCTTAGTTCACTTTATAAATAAGAATGAGTTGCGTTTACTAGTCGATAGTTTTCTAGAAATTGTCCAGTTTACTCTGTTACAGTCAAACTAATAAATTATGTATTATCATAATAACTAAATAATGTGATCTTAAGAAATAAAAGCACAAAAATATTTAATTAGCTTATTCTTTGTAGAAAATGTTATATATTCAATTCATTTAAAAGACTAGTATCTACAATGAGGCAAGGCAGTTATTTAAAAACTAAAAAACCCAACTGCTGCGGTACGAAAAAAGTTCGCGATTTTATTTCCAAATTACATTTAAACATAGATACAATTTGTTTATATTTTGTAACATCTTTTAAAACCCTAATCGATATTTTTTTTTTCACGTTTTCAGATCAGCTCAATGACACCATATTATTGCACTGTCATTGGACTTACATATGTGTACCAAATTTCAGATCAATTGAACATGAAGACGTACACACGGCAAGATAAATAAAAGCTTGTAATATTAAACACAGTTAATACTAAATATAAATGTATAATTAATTTTACAATTTAATTAGCATTATTATTGTTGTGAGTACGACAAAGATTCTATTATTAATACATAATAAATCTTGAGTTTGACATGGAGATACGTTCGTTAATAGCTGAGTGACAGACGAACAGACATGTGTGAGATAACAATAATTAATTGCATCGTTTGTTGTTATTATATTCAATTTGTTGTTTTTTTTTATTTAAATATTTTATGATAAAATAAAAGTGTATTAAGAGTTGTTTATTTACAAAGTGTCTTTCATTTTTTACTTTGACAGACCAGTTGGACCGGATACACGCTACAAACTTATAACACCCCTATTTTCGTCGGGGGTTAATTGTAAGAAATATGTTTTTTTGTACTACAATTAAAAATGCACAGACCCAAGTATATCAGTAATATCAGTTTATAAAAAAGCCCTTTAAAATGTGAAAAAAAAATGTTACGGAGTCCAACGAAAAACAAGAGAAATGGATATATAAATAAACATTACAGCAAACAGTAAATGAAATAATGTTTACAACCACTATATTCCACAAATAGTGATCATTTGCGCTTAACTTTAACAAGTTTGTTACCCCTAGTATGTGAGCGAGCTGTAATAAACGTCATTGCAGCTGGATTCAGGGAACCGTGCGCAGGAGTCGATGTCAGTTGAGTGGTACAAGTTGTAAACTGAGGACTTCTGTATAGGTAAAAGGTTCGTTTGTTGGTTAAGGAAAATGAGAGCAAGAGCTGAGTAAGTTAATTTCTTTTTACTCGCTCAGTCCTTTCCGCTCGACTAATTGTTGGTGGAAATATAATTATGCAGTTTGTGCAAGTTAAACTGAGTCCGTAATGGGTCCTGTCCTCTCGGTGGAAACCTGGTTTTACTATCCTACTAATATTATAAATGCGAAAGTTCGTGATTGTGTATGTTTGTTACTTCCTCAAATCCTTTAATGAAATTTGGTATGAAGGGAGCTGACACCTTAGGCTGATGATGATGTTTCTTAAATGATGTAGCTAAAAGCCAAAAGCAAAAATCATTCATATTCTTATTAAAACAACTATTACCGCTTATTACTTGTACCACACAACAGACGCAAAAGTGAAATGCAGTAAATAGGGGTAGTCGTTTATTGTCAACTTTCAAACGTTTACGAACTGCGACGAATGATTTCTGCTTAAATGAATCATCTGGGTACTTGTAAGTCGACCAGACAAAGGTGCTCACTGAATAGGGTAGTTGACACTATCAAAAATAAATGACCAAACACTAGCCAATGCATAAAACATCTAAAAACACGTGGAAATATCAAATAATGTTGTATATTTAATGCTTTTTATGATTTTTAATTACCAGTATTACCACAAAGAGTAGATGATTTGATGCTGTGGAACTATGACGTCATAGTGTAATATTTCATACAAAATTCCATATAAACTATCGTTTTGACATTTATTAAAAAGTAGCTGATTTGATATGTCAGTCAACTACCCTATTAGAACTAAGCTAAAGTTTTACTGCCTAGCTAGAGTCTAGACGTCTAAGAGTATTTGGTGCCCTAATCTAAGCGTAGTCAGTGATGATGTGTGAACATGGCGTGAATAAGAACAGGGAGATTAATTACGACACATTTGTAGTTTCATATCCAAAATTAATAAAAATAATTAATTAAGAGTGAATTCACATCAAAAATGAAGAATTCCATTCAGATATGTAATTTTAATTATTTAAACACAATCTCACGAAGGTAAGTAATAATGGGGTGGTGATAAGCACACAGAGCCTTTAAGGGAACTGGCTCTCAAGTGCAGCTGTTGGAACACACCAGTGGTCGTCAGTGCTTATCGATAGGCGGAGTAGGTTTCTACTACAAAGCACTCAGGCAAAGCGTGCTATGATATAGTTTTTTTTCACTATATTCCGTCACTGAAAGCTCAAGCTCGTAGTAATGTAGCATGTTTCCCTCTAGCCTATGTAGATTGGTATATCGAAAGACTTAGAATAACTTGGCTGCCACATCTACATTGTCCATGTATCAAACAATACAATTTGAAACAAAGTCGATGAAAAATTCTGATAACTATCAAATATGTGAAGGTTCATCGCTCCCAAATATGTAAAGTGCATTTAAAACAAAAGATGCATAGCCAAGACGCACATTCGCCTCACGAGTCACGTACCTAGAGTCTAGACTAACCATGACTTCAACTTGTATGCAAATGGCAACAAATTGTGATGCGATTTTCGGCAATCTATTTTGTATTCTTGTGGGCTTTTAGTTAAGGGTTAGTGTAAACAAGTGCAATTAAAACATAAGCTACTAGCCAGCCCTGGATTAACGATTTTTTCAAACCGAGGTTACATGATAGTGGCGCCATCTCTCCTGCTAAGCGTTTGAGATAAATTGTTATAAAACTCAGAAATACATAATTTTAAAATATCGATAGAACATGCGCTGCATACTGGGCACTTTGTGAAACATGTTTTAACGCCCCCTAGCCTAGGTGTGTGTAGGTAGGTAGGTTTTATTTTCAGGGCAGGACAACGTTCGCCGGGCCAACTAGTATAATAAATATTTTAAATAATCAACTTTAAAAAAAAGAGTAAAACCTCCTTCACACACAATATAATTGATATCGAAAAATAATTATTGAAATCGTTTCATAAGCAAAAATGTTATGCGTGAATTGAGAATATATAAGATTATTATTATAAAAGAAGGAGGAGGTCCTTCTTTTATAATAATATAATTATTTAAAAAAAAATAAGTAATACCACTTGACCTTAAAAAACTAAAGTCTAGACTTGCGCCAAGGCATCCAATGGTATACCTAATTAGATAGCGTATTGTAGTGTCTAGGTCTTTAAAAGTCTATCCTGCGATCTGCTGACCAAATTGGACAGTGGTTGAATAACTTAGGTTGATATGTAAAATAACACTGTACAAGCATATCTCTGATTATAGATTTAAATGGGTATTGAGTCATTTCACACGTCATTTTTAGGGTTCCGTACCTCAAAAGGGAAAAACGGAACACTTATAGGATCACTTTGTTGTCCGTCTGTTTGTCTGTCAAAACCCTTTTTCTCAGGAACGCGTGGAGGCGTCAAGCTGAAATTCATATCAAATACTCAAGTCTACTGTCCCTTGGAGTTGTGAAAACATCAAACTTCTAAGCCAACGCAATCAAAAGATACTTACAGCCGTTTATGCTGCAAATTTTCGACACTCGCAAGGGAATTAAAACCTAACCCTCCCGTGAACTCAGAATCTTGAATTTTGGTACGAAGCAACGTCTTATAGCACAGTAAAGGTAAACATTGCGAACAGCAATTTTTTGCACCTACCGGTGTGTTTTTTTTTTTTTTTTTTTTTACTACGTATAGGCCTGTGTTTGACCACAATCTCACCGTGGTCAGTGATGATGTGGCCGATGATGGTAAGCACACAAAGCCTAGAAAGGAACTGGCTCTCAAGTGCAACTGTCGGAACACACCGAAAGGTGCTTGGCGACAGATTTTCCAACTTGAGGGTGGTAGCCGGCCAGGCGGGTACTACAAAGTACCCTACCACCGTGCTATGGTTTCCTCACGATGTTTTCCTTCACCGAAAGCTCAAGCTCATTGTAGGATTCGAACCCGGGACCTTTGTCTCGGCATCCGACGTCACTACCACTGAGCTATCATCGCGTAAATTATATATAATGTTTACCATGTACTTAATGCAACCTTTACTTATATAATATTTTGTACCATATATTTATGGCCAGGTATAACAATATTTCTGCTTACCTGAAGCGTAGATACGGTGGTTCGTCCGCATTTGGATTATGGATGGATGGATGTATAGTTTTAATTTATCACCAATTTTAATAACACCTGAAAAATAATATTATTACATAATAATAGTACAACAATATTATTGAACTATCTGTCCCCTACGTTTCACCCGCGTTTCTGACATATAATGTAGCCTATATTTGTTGTTCCAGGGTTTGATATCGCGCCTAAGAACTGTATCAACTCAAAACGTTGAGTTTTTGAGTTAAATATATGTGGATTTCTAAAGTAAATATGGCAAGTTTTATCTAAATCCATTTCGAACATTTCCACATTTATAGTTTTGAGACGTATTTCAGAACGGATACAATAATAGGGTAGTTTACTGACATATCAAATCAGCTACTTTTTAATAAATGTTAAAACGATACTTTATATGGAATTTTGTATGAAATACTACACTATGACGTCATAGTTTCACAACATCAAATAATCTACTCTTAGTGGTTCTACCGGTAATTAAAAAAACAGTAAATGTACAACATATTCTACTGAGTCTGGGTGTAATTATCTATATAAGTATGTATTTACAAAAAAAAAGTAGTATATCAGTTATCTGGTTTCCATAGTATAAGCTCTGCTTAGTTTGGGATCAGATAACCATGTGTGAAAAAATGTCCCAGGATATTATTTATTTATATTATATTTGATGTTTCCACGTGTTTTAGATGTTTTATGCATTGACTAGTTACCCGCTCCGGCTTCGCCCGGTTTTTCTGTACTATAATATGCATGTATTATACATATAAACCTTCCTCTTGAATCACTCTATCTATTAAAAAAAGCCGCATCAAAATCCGTTGCGTAGTTTTAAAGATCTAAGCATACATAGGGACAGACAGACGGGAAGCGACTTTGTTTTATACTATGTAGTGATGATGATTAGTTTTTGGTCATTTATTTTTGACACCGTCAACTAGCCTATAGTAAGATTGTAACCATCGAGGTATCGAACTCGATGATTGTATGTAAGTAACCTAGGTATTCGTATATTTTGGTATTCGTTAAAAAAAGGATTCGAGTCTGAAGACTCGGACAGGTATTCGAGTACTGGCACGAGTATTCGAATACTTCAGTGGACTCGAGTACTTTTTGAATCGAACCTTTTAGTTTGCTTTTGACGATAACTTCTAATATTTCATTACAAATCGTGTATGAACGCTTGTACAATGTAAATAATCACAGCAGATTATTGTATAATTAGTAATTAAATCATATAATCAATATAATCATCCTTTGGTAATTATGTATGGCATGGCATATTAAAGCTAACAACTATCAACTATACATTTTTAACTTAATTATGTATATTGTGGATCCGAATACAGTATTTTATATATACTCGAGTACGTGAGTACCTGCTAGGTATTCGAGTCAGTACTCGAGTCAGTCTGACTCGGCACATCTCTAAAGTAACCATAACTATTTGTAATTAAGGAAATTACGTCACATTATGCGTTATAAAATAAAATGCATGAAATATCAATAAAAAATCAATTCAACATATTTATTAATGTCACTGGATTGAAAATATAGGTATAACTACTAGTTACTAATAAAAAATAACAAAAAGTTTTAGTTTAATCTAACGAATTGTTTAGTTTAACTATTACTGCTAATTAAACAAGAGATAAATTTACTGTCCATTATAGGCATTTTTAATGCTTAAGAATGCCTATGTAAAATATAATATTATTTGTGACGCCATTGAACAATAAGCAATACTTTTTCTTTGATCAAGTGATAATTGTATGAAGTTTATGTATATTTAAAACAACAACTGTAATTACATAAATTCAAAAAAAAAAGATCCACAAAAAAAGAAGCCTTGCTGAGTTTCTTGCCGGAGTCTTCTCAGTTCAAGTGTATTCCGAACCGGTAGTAGAGTCTAAAAATTGTAACTGTTGACATTCATAAGTGCCTTATTAGGGCCTAAACTGAATAAATGAGTTTTTGATTTTGATTTTTGATTTTTGACATAAATATTTTAATGGATAGAGTCTAGTCTAGTCACTGAATGTACTTTTATTTCACCATTTAAGGTCATAATTTACTTATTAACTAACATTCTTAAGTTATTAAAAAAAACTCACTCTTCCTACTAACTAATGTAATATTTTAAACTATATTTAAGCACCTAATGAGACTGAGATAAAGTTATTTCAAATCAACAATAACAATTAAAACAGACACAAAAACAAAACGTAATCAGTTAACATTTTTGTACTACCCGACAATTTACAGAAAAGTTGACCAGTAAACTACATTCAAAATAAAGAATGAGAATGGAAAGAAGAAGCGAGAGAACCGATCTATGTATACTGCTGTCTCCCTCCCGTTGCAGAAGGTCTCGTATTGAGGTATAGATGCAGAAGTGCTCGCACGTGGATCCACTGTGTTAGGAAATATGTGCTGGAAAGATAAAGAAGAGATATAATCTTTTAAGCAGTTCTGTAATCTATACCACAGATCGTCCACCCCCTGGAGTTCGCCTAGTAAGAAATCCACGCCCCAGGTATCCCCTCATTGGGAAAGAGAGATATATGATATGGTAATCTCCTTGGTGCATAATCTACTATTATACTTTTTGACAGATTTAAAGCATACCTTAAAAGCATCTAAGTCCCTGGACAGGTCCTCATCAGAATATCCCTTCATGGCCTTGGTAGCGACGGGCCCCATGTAGTTGTTAACGACAGCAAACTCGAAGAGTGAGAGGAACACGAATACAGAACATGACGACATCCAGACGTCGATGGCTTTCACGTACGAGACTGGTGGGAGGGACTGTTGGGACTGGGTATTCTGAGTTGCTGGAATAAAAATAAATAATATTTTTTTTTTACTAGGATTGTACCTATAGGTTTATATTATTTAGGAATATGGCTCTCAAGTGTCGGAACACACCGAAAGGTACTTATGGTGACAGATTTTCAACTTGAGGGTAACAGCCAGTCGGGTACTACAAAGTACCTTACCACCGTGCTATGGTTTCCTCACGATATTTTCCTTCACCGAAAGTTCGTCTCGGCATTCGACGTAACTACCACTGAGTAGTTTTATAGAGTGTCAGTTAATGTCATAGAGAATCAGAAGATGCTGTTGAATTTATCAGGCTATATAGCCAAAGATCTAAATTACTTTCTCGCCTTCGAATGGTTAAAAAAAATTACCTAAAGTGAGCAACGAAGTAACTCCCAGCGTGACTCTGGCAGGGATGGCTTCAGGCTTGATCCAGAAGGAGATCCAGGACATGACGACGATCAGCGCCGAGGGGATGTAAGTATGAAACAGGTGGTACCCGAGTCGCCTGCGCAGATTGAACACTACCGCTAGACAGGTGAAGTTACCTGCAAATATGGTGGTCTATGACAGAATTCGAAAAAAAAAATTCTCAAAAAACAGACACAATTTGCAAGATGCTGAGATGGGCATTACATTATATCTACACAGGTTATTAAAATTAAAAACTTTTCTACAACTTCGGGCTTGATAACCCCTGCCGGGCTATTGTGGATCTTTTGGTGGTAATCGTAATGAACACCATTAATGATTTCATCCAATGACGCGCTACGAAGAAGACCATTTTCTGGGCGTAGTGAGCCCTCATTGGATGATTCTCAATACTGATGATCATTACGATTACCACCAAAGATGCGGTAGACACCAGGGGGTCTGACTTGAACCCCTTATTGTTAGGGTGAGCTCGTCCCCCTGGAGACGTTTAATGAGCAATAATAATGATGATGAGATGATCTCATACCAGTAGAATACTCAATGGTGCAGTCCGAGGTATAGTTGTTGGAAATGTCCAGCTGTGGCAGTTCAATGTCAGGGTTCACTACCAGTGGGTCCGTCAGGTTCCAGATGAACACCAGATCGTGAACTGTATGGGACACTGTGAAAAGATCGTGATTCTTGGGTGTGACGGCAATATTTATGAAGTGAAGATAATAAAAACCGATGGAAATCTTAAAAAGGCTGACTTTGACGTTTATCAGTAAACTGTGAAGTGAAGAATATACTTACAACTCTCGATCATCATTGAGCAGCTCTGAGTGTCGTGAGGATATGACTCGAACTTCATCGCGCATGACAGAACCAGTGTGAGCCTGGAATGTGCAATTATTTAGCTTAGATACCGGATGTATGTGCCTTCGCAATGAAAACTGAAACCCTGGATTTTGTACGCCATTTTGGAACCCTTCAATTTAAACTTTTACGTCAACATTCTCAAAATGTTTACTTTTTAATATCTAAGACTGACAAGCATGTTAGGTGGTCTACTTGACCCAATTGTTGCCGACTTTTAATAATGCCTACTGCAACTGTCTGGACACACCGGTAGGTGCTTGGCGACAGATTTTCAACTTGAATGTAAGAGCCACATACCATCAGGTGGGCCGTATGCTCGTTTGCTGCCTTAGAAGTATAAAAAAGCCAGCTGGCGGGCACTAACAAAGTACTTACTGTGGTTTCCTCACGATGTTCACGTCACGGCATTCGTTGTCACTATCACTAGGCACTAATTTTAGCTTCAGAGGGTTTAGTAGTTTTTCGAACAAAAAACTACTACCTACGCTATACACGATCTTGCCTTTTCTTTTAAAAGAAACTCACTTAGACATATAAAGCAGCGTCTTATCATGGTACAGCCATAAGTAATGATTTGGGATGCTCATCTCATGGAAGGTGACCTTCTTGGCGTTCTTGAAGAAGCAGTCCGGTCGCCAGATGTTGTTGAGCCACTCCACGTCCAGAATCCTGTATTCTTCGTGCATGTTCTCTGGAAGACGGAGCCGAGGGTCTCGCCAGGATTGGGCAAGGAAGATATCTGCTACGTATGTCTGGGGAGGTAATACGTGATTATTGGGTAACTTGGTTCTACACAGCATTGAAGCAGCCAGGACTGGAACCCACCTAGGGACTTGGTAACTCAACCTGGAGGTTCAAATTAAATCATAACCTGCTATTTAATAAATCTATTGAATTCCTCTCCATCCAAGATTGCCTAGTACCTAGACATCACGCTCATCGTAAACTTTCTTTGTTTTGTTAAGTTTCCTTTATACTCGAATCTTTGTGGTGTAACACTAAAGTGTTAGGATTTCGTTTTAGTTGTAGGTATCTAATGTTGCAGTCTTTAATTTTAATGTACCTATTCAGTTCAGGCCCTGAGGCCTATGGGTTGAAACACCCAGGGTACAATCATATAACCTACTACTTACCTACTACTCAGAATCCGCGCCCCGGGTATCATTCGCGCGTTATCGACCTTCGCCCCTCCCCGATTAACCTTGGCGACCTAGGCTCAGAATCACAACAAAATATATTCATAAAATATACCTAGTTCACATACCATACTTTCCTCATTGATGGAGTCCAGGGATAGCACAGTGACATGGAAGTACACGATGGTGGGTTGCCCCAGCAGCTTGGGAGCCCTGTTCTTGTCGTAGTACTTCGCCTTCACCGGGAGGATGTCGCGCAGGGAAAGACTCGACTCCGATTTCAGCTCTATTTCTTGGTATGAGGCGTTTGTTCTGGAATTTAGAGATTACCCACGAACCGTTTTGACTTATTGGATTGTACATTTCACTTGAAGATTATTTCTCTATTTTTATTATAATAACTTTGAATGATATAGTGCGCTTGGTGAATAAAATGCAAACCATAATAGAACAGTTGTATTTTTTAATTCCAAAAATTGCGATTCGAAACATCTTATTTTTTAAGCTTGGCCTACAGTTAGCTTTTGGTGAGGACCAGGACAATGGTGAGTATTTTGTAGCAGACTTGTTACCTTCTGCTGCACTTGAGAGTCCCAGTTCCCTGTTAGACTTTTTGTGATATGTAAATTAAAGAAGACTACTCAAACTGAAACTCAAATATGTAACTCAAGTGAGAAGAGTAATTTTTTGCTACGAGTGATTTTCGCACTATCTGAGTTATTCTTAAGAGTAGTGTTGTACTAATTTTCTAAACTATTAAAACAAACTCAGTACTTTTATGTAAGGATACTCGAGATTTACTCTTACTTATTAGGTACCTACCTACTTTACAGTCGAAAGATAATGGTGATACTTACAAAAAACTTACAGCCGCCTGCACGCGCCCTGCATCGCAAATCTTCACAAACATGAATATTATTGGCACGAGAATCAGTTTTAACGCTTTTAAATCCATTATAACTGTCAAAGAATGATTCACTGTACACACACAAAACTAAAGGTTACCTAAGTTCAACCATTGCTTTATTTTAATCCATTATAATCTCAAAGTTATTGCTAAAGAAGTTTCTTTAGGTACTAGAACAAAAAATTAAATAGGTATGTTTAAAGATTTACTTTTGAAACACATGATGGTAATAGATATATTGTATTAGTGTGTAGTGTGACCCTTCCTGGTAGCCACCATCACAGATTGAAATTATTAGTGATTAATATTTAACGAAATTCATCACCAAATATTTTTCAACCTAAAGTTAAAGGGATTACTGGCCCGAAAGTGTTGCATTAAATCAGATTTGCATTAAAAAGGGAAGAAGTGGTGGTCCGGTAAGAAAGTGTCACACATTTTTATTAATATGCGAACCTACTGTTTGCCTTCTCTATTACAAACTCTACCCTTATGGTAAAATACTCTTATGTTATTTTTATTTAAATTGAAGTCTTACACACTTCCGTATGTAATCCATTTAAAGGGTTTGCGATAACAATAATATAGTCGGTTCCGTGTCTAATTTAATATAGATGCTAAAGGTTAAAAAAACCTACTTCTTTACATATAACACCACGCTAACCAATGGTAATGGAAATAAGACATCTCTTCTTTTTCAAATAGTATAAAAAAGTCGCTCTGTTTCTCAGCTTAATTCTTTTAAACCACACAACGGATTTTGATACGGTTTACATACTAATACAAACTAAAGAGCGATCGATGAAGGTTTGTGTATCTCTAATATTTTATTGTAGTGAATGAAGATTGCATCCTACATAATGGAATTAAATCGCTCTACCGATTAAATGAATTGGATGGAGAGATTGTCAGAAAGAGATACCTACTTAGTTATAAAATATCAACAATGCCTAAGCTGACCAACGTCTCTGGCTGGCTCATTGTTTACAGGAAAAATACAAGACTGAAAAGTATAGTCTTATCCCAGATAATGCTTTTCCACTCTACCTTAGAGGTCAATCATTTTATCTAGCTAAAGCTACATTATTTCCAAGTGTTTATAGTCTAGCTACTTTTTATCCCAGGAACGTGGGTACTGCGGGAGATAGATAATTATTGATATAGGTAACTATATATAGCATCGGACACCTAATTCTAAACATGAGGCGCCTGCCATGTACCTGCTTACGCGGATATCAACTCTAGGGCTTCTCACCTAATAAGCAGACAATTCAATGTAGTGTGAATGCCATGATACTAAAATAGAATAAAATTATCTCTAATCAGACACTAGATGTCGCCTCTAGAACGTTTGTTATGGACTGAGCTGAAAACTTTTCTCTGGTTCTTTAGTTACTAGGAACTGCTGGGAATCCTATGATGAAATATTCTAATGATCGAACCTGAAAATAACAGGCCCTCAGAAAATTACAAACAAGAAAACTTTATGGACATTGTAGGGTAGGTACCAATGCTTTAAAAAAAATTATCCAAACTGATAGGGAAATAAATTTAAAAACTAAAGATAATCAAGCACATCGAGTATTTTTTAACTCCCGACTATTAAGCGTTACATCTCCCAAACTTATTAATTACTGCACATTAGTACCTAAAACAATTCTGCACTCACACAAATATTCACTGTCACAAATAAATTCTTATAAAATAACAATGTTTAGTTAAAGTAAATAGACGTAACATTGTATTTTTTGCGCTAAAGTAACAGTCTTATAAAACAAACGCGTCCGGCCTCTATTACAGATTACAGTTACACTGACTTTGCTGAAAGTGTGAAAATGTAAGGCTGCGGTCTGATTGTAAACAAATAGCGGAAAATGAGGTATAGTCAGGAGAAGTTACGCGGAAAAGTAGAAAATTTAAGAAATTTTAACGAAAGCCTAATTCTGCTGCGGAACTACTAGGATAGCATAAGTTCTAAGTAGGTAGGTAGGGTAGATAGGGGTAGGTAGAGGTAGGTACGGGTAGGTTGTGGGGTTGGAAGACTAGGTAGTTGTAGGTAGGTAGTGGTAAGTCTATCCTATCTACCCTATAGGGGTAGGTAGAGGTAGGTAGGGTATATAGGGGTAGGTAGAGGTAGGTAGGTCTCAGGGCAGGACGTCTGCCGGGTCAGCTAGTAAATGAAATAAATACTTAATCCACGTAGTGACGACGGCGTTCTCCGATGTGAGATTTCGCGTTTCGTTCCGAAAACGCCAAGAAACAAAGCATATTAAGCATAGCTTTTACTAAAAGCACAATTTTAGTCAATCCGCTAGTATACAAACCACAGACTTACGTTGATATAGCTAATAGCACCGCAGATATAGAGTTGAGTCTAGGTCGTATATTAGTTCTGATTTTACAAAACTACAGGTAGGTACGACTTAAAAAAAACAATTCCTATTTAAAGGCATAATGGAAGAAGGTTACCCGGCTCTGCGCTCGCCGATTTGTCCGGTAAGGTTGCTGCAGCCATCAGAGGCTACCAACTTTAGTCCTTTCAAAAAATGGAAGAAGGTAAGTAGAACAAGCTATTTTTATGGTGTCACAGTGGTAAGCGATTATGTATTGTGATAGATACCACAAAATGTTTAAGTGAATGTGTGCATTGGTGAAAAAAACCTGGTGTCTGACATAATTATGACATCTCTTCATTAAGATTTATATCAATGTTACTAGTGGTGACCACGTAACAGGATTAACCTGACGCCTCGTGTTAAACGGGCCAAGACCTTGGGCCACTTGTTGCAATTTGACATCGATTCATCATACCAGGTACCTACCTCGTATCGATGTGTCCTGCCGAGATATGCCTCGATTCTCCATATTAGATATACCTAGGTAGATTTTTAATCACCGTCCAAATCAGGAATTATTGTACTCATCATTATGAACAACTTTTACTATGGACCAACCTTTTCCAAAAATTACCAATTTTTTCAAACTTTTCAAAACATTTATCTTGATCGATCAAATTGCGTGAAAAGTTTAAAAAAATAATCGTGATTTCAAGGTTGGTGATGAGTACAGTAATCCCTGAAAATGTGGACGTTGATTAAAAAATAATCCTGTACGTATGTCATTATAGTCAGAATGGCGTAAGAGTAAGTAGGTACCTATAGTAATACATTCTTCAAAATCGGTTATCTGATCCCAAACTAAGCAGAGCTTGTACTATGGACAAACAGATGACTGATATACGACTTAAACTACTTTTTTTTAAATATACAATAAGTATATATTTACACCCAGACTCGAAAAAAAACAGACATGTTCGTTCAAGCACTCAAATGTTTATTCTGGACGGGAATCGAATTCACGACCTACGGCGTGAGCAGGCGCTTCAAAGTAAAGTAGATTCAATTAAAAACCATTTCACCAATTTAATTTTATTTATATTACAAGTTTAAACATAATTTCATATTTACAAGAATAGCTTGTTCGACGATAAAATTAAATTGTCAAAGAAATCATTTAATACATCACAAGTCAGTCAAGCTTTGGAGTAAATATACATATTATATAGAAATAGCGACATTGCTAAGAAATAAAATGTACTACCTTCCTTAATACCCCTAGATTCCGCCCCGTGGTTTCCGCGTTCCCGAGGTATCTTGTTTTTCCGGGATAAAAAGTAGCCTATATGTTATTCCAGGGTATGATCTATCTATGTGCCAAGTTTCATCCAAATCCGTTCAGTAGTTTTTACGTGAAAGAGTAACAAACATCCATACTCACAAACATTCGCATTTATAACATTAGTAGGATTATAACCACTATGTTGTGGCCAAAATGTAATTCTCTGAAAATTCAATTTAATTAATACCTGATTACATTAGAACCATTGCCTAAGTTAATATTTTAATTACTTGGGTTGCCTTTCTTGCCAGTACCATATATTTTCTGGCACAGATCGTGGAACCTCCATGTACTCAGTTCTTCAGAATTCTCTTTCACCATATTCCTATATTGAGTTCTAATCTCCCCCATTTTTTTCGAACAATCTAAGGGACTTTTCTTGAGAATACTCGAAGCCTCCTCCCAAAGGTAACTCCTCACGAATTTAGGATTCTTAAACTTATCTAAATTACTTAAATACCATTCCAGTAACATTTCAGTCTCTTTATCCGTCCAAATTTCGTTGTAGTCTTCATTCTGTACAACTGTATCTATGACAAGTTTTATCGCAATTTCTTTAGCTGTAATCTCTTGTAAGAGCTCCCCAAATCTGCTTATTTCAGTTCCACTTGGATTATCGCCATCATAACACTGTTTTAGATAGTTAATCTTATTAAATACTTTTGTAACCGGCTCTGAAACAAAGTTAGCGAGTTCCGTCCATAAGTATTTCTTCTCATACCTCGGACTAGCAAAGTCTTCTATATGTTGTAGATAATATTGTAAGGCCTGCTCAACTTTGCTTGCATCCATATCAACATTTTTGTAACTTTTGCCTTCGTGCAACACTTTATTTTGTTTGGTTTTCGTAAATTTGGGTTTTATCGCTTGTATTTTTTCAAGTAAAGTGTAGTATGGGGTTTTTTTCATGTTAATATCTTCAGGTGCAATTAGCGTGTGGTTCGCTTTGAGTTTTGCGAACATCTTCCTGCAAGACAATGGTGTTTTGTCTTGTAATTTAGATGAAATTTCTATCCACATTTCTCTTGCATTTATCTCTTTCCCTTTATGTGATCTCAAGTAATTGATGTACAAAATGAGAAGTCTTTTCTTAGTACGCTTGGTCCATTTTGCTATTGTCTTTGAAACTGCTTTTTCAGGTTGCGTGTTTATGATATTATACTGATCTGGATTTACATCTTGATCTTGATGCATTATATGATTATTTTCATCAACTTCATCCTTATGAGGCATATCATTATTATGATCAACATCTTGATGTTCATAAGTCATGACGTGATTATTTTCATCAACAACTTGATCTATTTGAGGCATGCTATTATTCTGATTATTAAGTTGATCATCATGAGTTACATCATTGTTTTGATCATTAATTTGATCTTCATGAATTACATCATTATTCTGATTATTAACTTCTTCATGAATTACACCATTATTTTGATCATCAACTTGATCTTCATGAATAACATCACTATTTTGATCTTCATCAATGATGTGATTATTTATATCAAGAGCCTGATCTTCGTTAACCATGATATTATTTTGATTATCAAGTTGATCTTGAATTATATCATTATTTTGAACAATAACTTGATCTGCAGTAATGTCAGTTAGTTCCTGACCCTCTTGTAATACGATAATGCATTGGTAGTCATCTTCTGGAACAGAATAATCATTATATTAATATCCTAACGAATATCACAAATGAAAAAGCGAGTTTCTATGTTGAAGCATCCATCTCGTTGTGAAGTGACAATGCGTTTTTGTATTATTTTCATAAAATCGTGTATTTTAGAGTTTAATTGAATATTATAGTTTTGTCCAATAAAATCAATATAAATGCACCAGTTAAGTGAAATTATTATAACTGTGTATTTGAGTTTCAACTTGTATCAAAAAGTCTGTGAAAAGTTATAGGGAAACGGCGACAAGTATATTAAAGCCTGACATAAACGGATGACTGTGACTGACTATCTATAACTTGAAAGTAACATCGACTTGTACTAGAACTTAAAATATAACTTGACACTGACAGAATACACAAACCGTGTGATGATAATAAGCCTAGAAGGGAACTGGTTCTCAAGTGCAGTTGTCGGAACTCATCGGTAAGTACTACAAAGTACCCTACCACCATGCTATGATTTCCTCACTAAGTGTTCCTTAAGAAAGCTCAAGCTCATTGTACGATTCAAACCCAAATGGTCTTACCTTCCTGTGATGCCCTGGTATCAGATTCATTGTATAGTTCTTCAATATGCTCTTCCACCATCAACTGATTACTATCTTCCTTCGAGCTATAAACCTGATCAAACAATTGGAAGAACTTCCACGATATCTTCACATCAGGGTTCCGTGACCTGGTCCTCAACTTCCTATAGGACTTCCTCAATTCCAGGAACTTCTCTTTACAAGCATACTCAGTCTTATCTATTTGTTCGGCTAATGTTGACCATTTACTAACATCATCTGTATTTGTGTCTATCTCATCAAAATTATTTGCAAAATAGTGTATTAACTTCTTGATCTCCATGTCTGTCCAGTCTTCAGATTCCCATTCTAGCTTTTTACTTTTCAATTTTGATTTGATTGCCCTATAGCCGTAGACTTTTTTGCACAGAGCGTAATATGGCCATGTTATCATCTCGTTGTTCAATTCCTTTTCAACAAATGTTGTGTAAAGTTGTTTGAGACTTTTGAATTTCTTCATGCACTGATTAGCGGTGACACCCAGCTGTTTAGCCAGTATACTCCATAATGCATACTTGTTGGTTTGAGACATAAACTTTTCCTTGTTTTTGTGATAAAATTCCAGGATTTTGACAGTTTTTGAGGATGCAATGTATTCTTTTGTACGCTTTACGGGTCCTTGGTCGTCAGGTTCCTCATTTTCTGATAGCATCGGTTCATTGGCCTTAGGTAGGCTATCTATTTTGATATTTACTTTCTTTACTGAAAAATAAAAGAAAATGCATAAACAAGGATGTTTTGTTGTTAAAAAAATAGTTTAAGGCGATGTTCAATGGCTTAAACTTTTTTTTCTTCTATTTGTCCTGAGTTTGGGTGTGATTATCTATATGTACTTTTGATCCAAAGATCTTTTATGATAAACTGTATAATTATGACCTACTAATTTTATAATGTGAAAGTTTGTATAGTAGTATGTTATTTTAAATGAATATGTGACCTACTGTACTCTTACCTGTATAAACAAATAAATTAAATAAATAATAAATATCCTGGGACATTGTTCACACACGGTTATCTCATCCAAAACTAAACAGAGCTTGTACTATGGACACCAGATAACTGATGTACTACATATACAACTTTTTTTGTAAATACATACTTATATAGATAATTACACCCAAACACAAGACAAACAGACATGTTCAAATGAAAAGATATATCTGTAATCTGTATATTTTTTTTTTTTTTTTTTTGTTAATCATTTGATTCTATCTGCAATCGGCTCCAGAGCCATGATCAGATGTTTTCCGATGGTTAATATTCATGATGGGCTGATTCTCCAATGAGTATCATTACCCTTTGAATTTATCTATAGACTTTTAGAGTCTTTTGTCAAGGTTTAATATTTGCCACCTCTTCAGACGAGCAGTTTGTTCATCTGCCTTTAGTAGATCTCGAGCCAAGTTATTTGTGTGGTGCAGAAGTCTTTCTTTATATTTCGTGCAATACTTTGTTATTTCTTCCTTTACAGTGGGCATGTTAAGATATTCATGTATTTCAGTATTTTGAGCATACCAGGGTGCATTAGATAGCGCTCGTAGAACATTGTTTTGAAACCTTTGTAAGATCTCTAGGTTTGAGTTGCTGGCTGATCCCCACAACTCAAGGCCGTAGGTCCAAATTGGCTTTATGATGCATTTGTATATGAGTAGTTTGTTACTTAGTGAAAGACTTGATTGCCGTCCCAAGAGCCAGTATAGCTTGAGGTATTGTATATTTGCTTCTTTTCTCTTTGCTTTAATATGACCGGCCCATGTGAGTCTCCTATCCAAATGGAAGCCGAGATATTTAACACTTTCTTTACATGGTAGTTCCTGATTTCCCATGGTAACAGGTTTGCAATTTCCCCTGCGTAATGCAAATGTCATCTGTGTTGACTTCGCAGTACTAGATTTTATTCTCCATCTCTGTAGCCATTGATCAATCTTATCCAGTTGTGTTTGTAACTTAGCTGATGCTTTGTGTGGGTCTTTATCGCTGGAGAGACAGGCTGTATCGTCCGCGTAAGTTGCTGTCAGTACTCCTTCTGATACTGGCAAGTCTGATGTGTATATTGAGTACAGAATGGGGCCAAGAACTGAGCCTTGTGGTACAGATGCTCGTATATCATGAATTTTGGAGAGTTCTTCATCAAATTTTACCATAAATTTGCGATTCTGTAGGTAGGACTTCAATACCATGTAGTACGAGTTAGGGAGAAGGATTTTTAGTTTGTATAGGAGTCCTCCATGCCAAACCTTATCAAATGCTTGAGCTATATCCAGAAACACTGCAGAGCAATATTCCTTCATTTCCAGAGATTTTCTTATAGTTTTCACCACTCGATGTACTTGTTCTACAGTTGAATGATGTGGTCTGAATCCAAATTGGTGTTCTGGGATTATATTATCACTTTCAAGAACCGGCTTAAGTCTATCTAGTAGAATCTTCTCATATACCTTGGAGATAGTTGGTAACAAGCTAATGGGCCTATAACTGTTAAGTTCAGTTGGTGATTTGCCAGGTTTCGCCATCATACGTATTATTGATATCCTCCAAAGTTTTGGATAGTAATGGAGTCTACTAATCGCATTGAAGACCATAGTAAGGAAAACCAATACCTTACGTGGCAGATGTTTTAGCACCTCTCCTGTGATAAGATCAAATCCAGGAGCTTTCTTATTTTTCAGGCTTCTTATAGTTCTAGCCACTTCTCTTGGCGTTATCAACTTCAAGGGCATGGACAGTTGTTGGTCACTATTAATTACTCTGTCAATCTCAATCTCGAATTCATCATTGGAGGTTTCATTTGGGCTGAATGTTTCTTTAAGATGTTCAGCAAATAGCTCAGCTTTTTCATTAGGTTTCTTAACCCACCCTCCTGATGGGTTTCTCAGTGGAGGAACTGGTTGTTGTGGTCTTTTTAGTTCTTTTGTGATTTTCCAGAGGGAGTAATTTCCATTTTTGCTTGCTGACAGCGTGGACAATTTTAGATGGAGTGAATTATTTTTATGTTCACTTATCATTTCTTTCAGCTCCCTTGCTGCATTGTTCCATGCTGTTCTGTCATCTTTCAGTCTACTCAGTTGCCATCGCCGTCTAAGTTTCCTTTTTTCTTCTAATTTTTTTCGTATTTCTAACGGTATGTTACACCCTGTAGGAACCTTCTCACCAGATGGAGTAGCACGCCATGCAGCCATTTGAATTAAGTTTGTGATTAGAAAGGTGGCATCGTCTATATCTTCCTCAGACTTTAGCCTTACTTTTAAGTTGATCTCCGATTCCAAGAATTCTGAGAAGGTCTTCCAGTCAGTGTTACGATTGTATAAGTTTGTTTGTTGCACTTTATTAATCACAGAGGTGCTGAGGCTGCAAGTCACCGGTGAGTGGTCAGATGAGGTATCAAGACATGAATCGACACTGGCATATTGTAGGGGTAAGCCTTTTAGGATGAAGAAGTCTAATAAATCCGGGATTTTATTTTGATCTGTTGGCCAATATGTTGGTTCTCCGTTTGATAGTGTTTCTAGTTTTATGTTATTTACGCATTTCATGAGTTCACGGCCTCGAGTGGTAATCAGTCTTGATCCCCAGAATGTGTGTTTGCTATTCCAATCTCCTCCAGAGACAAATTTTTTTCCTAATGAGTTGAAGAAACTTGAGAACATTTCAGCTGTGATCTTATACCTTGGAGGGCAGTATACAGCACTTATATTAAAATTTCCATTGATATCTTCTATGGTCACAGTAGTTGCTTGCAGGTAATTTTGTTCAAATTTGCTGTGCATATAATGTTTTATATTACTTTTGATAATGACAGCTGTCCCTCCATGAGATGTGCCGTCAGGATGATTTGTTGTGTATACATCGTAGTTATTTAATTTAAAGCTTTTTTGGTCATTGAGATGCGATTCTGATATTAAAATAATGTCAATTTTGTTCACTGTCAGTATTAACTCTAGACTGTCTTTATTTGGCAGTAGGCCATTGATATTCCAGGTTGCAATCCTAAGATTATGGAATTTTATTAATAAGCACTGTGAGTAGGTTCATCAATGTTCCCATGTGATGTAATAGTTGATCTATTTTTTCAGTTTGCTTTTCTATTAGATGTTCTAGGTTTATTGTGGGTTTATGGTCCTGTGGGAAAGTTTTACAATCAGCATAAGTTGTGCTGTTGTGGGTGCGCTGTGACTTTTGGTTGTCAACGGATTTAGGTTTAGTAGTGTGGTTGTGTCTCATATATTTGTCACTGGGTAGAGTTTTTGCAGCTTTACTATATGTCATTGGTGTCATGTGTGATGATTCGGATATCTTTGGTGGCATGTGTGTTGATTCGGTCAGATTTGGTACTTCATTCACAATATCTCTGGGCAGAGAGTTCTCGACTTTTCTACTCATATCTTGCAATTTTGGTGTATGCTGTTGGGTTGGTTTTTGTGTTTTCCGGGCTAGTATCTCTTTATATACTATACATCCCTTATAGTTTGCAGGATGGCTTCCTGTACAAAGCGAGCACACAGCAGGCATGTTATTGTCTTTGGTGCATGATGTCGTTTTATGGGGACCGGCGCACTTTACACACCTGAAAGGCCTCATACAGTTGTTTTTCGTATGTCCATATTGCTGACATCTAGTGCATTGAGGAATGGACATTTTTCTTTTTGGGTCTTGTATAGATATCCTTTGGTGGTATATGTATTTTATATCTTTTATGAGTTTGTTGTTCTCATTTGGGGCTACATTGACAAAGAATGTGTTTAGTGGCTCCTTAGTTCCTCTTTTCCGTGCTGTGACTATTTCACCTTTCACTGTGTTTCCCGTTTCCTCTATAACATCCACAATAGCTTGTATTGGTGTACTATAGTGGAGGTTTTTTATCACAAATCGTGGACATCTCTCATCTTTACGGGTAAATGTGTGCCCAATCAGACCCTTACTTCTAATGTGGTCAATCATTACCTTGTATTTGTCTACAGATTTTGTTGATATTATTAAACGGCTTTTGTTCACGACTTTCAGGGTGTAGTCATCTTTATGGACTACTTCAAGCATCATATTTGTTAGTTGTGTAAGATCATCTATGCCATACAGGATTATGGGTGGTGGTTTTGTTGTTTTCTTAGCATTTGTTGTATCGTTGTCCATTTCAGTATCTACATTTAGTATTGAGAAACTGTTTGATGTGTCGACTGCTACAGATATATCAGACTGTTGATTTTGTTCATCAATACCTCTTATATTGTTGACGAATTTTTGCCTTGATTCATTACTTTTGAGTATTTTTGTTTGTGTTTGTACTTTATCTGGTGATCTTATTCTTTTTTTGTTCTGCGTGGGCATTCTCTGCCAGGGAGCACTTGGGTTTACTTTGGGATCACTTTTTTCATTATTGTTAGTGGGATTAATAATTTTAACCTGTTTACAGAGTTGGGGTATGTCACCAGTAGATGAGCTTCGTTCTCTTGATATAAACATGGCTTTGTGAAATTTTTGCTGGTAGAATTTTCGGTAATTGCCAGTTTTCGGTTTATTTATTGCGTCTGTCAAGTCAATAATTTCATTTGTCTTACCATTTTCGGTCAACTTATCATTATCTAAATTATCCATAGTGAGCGAAATGTTGCCCCCCCCAGATACGGTGGGGCTATCCGAGATAATCTCGGAGAGGGATTCTCCGGCTATGCCGGTACCCTCCTGGGGTAGTTTCGTTTTAAGTCCCGCTTCCATGGTTAATGTTGGTACTGTCGCAGTACACTGTAGCCTTTCTTTTAGGAGGTATTTGGCCCTCAGGGCTTGTGGTGGCCCAGTTGAGTGGTTATACCGCCACTGGCTCGGTCGCCATTGCCTCGTCTGTTATCTAGCAGGGAGCACCAACGGAGGCCAATTTGCCGGGCCGCCGCCATACGGCGCGTGCAGGAGAGGTTGACAATTGGGTCGGTTAAGATGTTATTACCGTTCACCCCTTACTCCCCTAATAATCCGTAATCTGTATATGAAATAAAATTCAAAGTTCTAACCGACTGAAATTTCACTGCACAGCCTACCTACCGCTGGTCACACAAAGTTTGGAGGATGTCTTCTTTGTGAACTGTAGGTATTCAATAAGAAAGGGTTTTTGAAAATCCAACTCCTAAGGGGGTAAAATAGAGGGTCGCGAGTGAAACCGCGGGGGCAGGGGAAAGCTAGTATAATATAAATTGGTAATGTCTTTGATAGGAAGTAAACATCTGCTTAATAAATCATGATTTTGAATCAGTTGATATCATAGCAGCTTACAAGTATTAAATAAAGCTACTCACCTCCAATTTTGTCCACTTTGACAGGCTGACTTTGATTCTGTATGTCATGGTCGGCAAGTAATGTAGTATCCATGCCATAGTCAAATATTCTGTCAAACAACTCAATGTACCTCCACTCTATTTCCATATCAGGGTTCTCTTTCTTATCATTTAATATAGATTTATATAACTTCTTCAATTCTTCCCACTTTTTTTGGCAACTGATAACATTCCTCTGCAGTTTCTTACCAATTTTTGCCCAACAAACAAAATAACAAACTGGGTCTTTGTACATCTCTATGTTCTCATATAAAAACTGCACAAGTTCATCTAATTCTTCAGTTTTCCATTGAACAAACTGATCGGACTTTTTCTTACTTAACAGCTGTTGTTCAATCTCCTTAGATATTATATTATCAAATAATATTGCCAGTGGTTTACGTGTACGTAAGACGTAACCACCTTCAATATTACTCTCCAAATGAGCATTTTTTAACTCATCATACTTCTCCTTACATTTTTCAGGTGATTTATCTAATAACCGTCCAATTTCAATCCATAGAAAATTTTTAGGTATAGTTGTATCTTGGAACTCATCAAAACAATCGAAACAATATTTAACTAAAACTGTCAGTTCTGTATCATTCCAATAATTTACATTGGCAATTACATTATCTACCACCACTTGTGACTCTTGTGATGAAGCATATTTTCTCTGAAATTCCTCATCATTTTCAAATATTTTATCAAACAAAGCTGTATATGGCCATGTACTCGCTGTGTCCTCACCACACTCTTTGCGTTTGTCAAGTATATGAATGTAATGTTGCTTGAAATTCAAAAAACGTTTGTGCCAGTACTCGGCATCATCCTCACCCAATTCTAAAGCAATTATTTCCCATAGGTCTCTTCTCCGATAGTGTTTTTGATAATCCTCCTCCTTCTTGTGTTTGAGGTATAAATTGAGCATCATCACAACTTTCTCGTCACTTTGAGTGGTCCTATTATTAACTTTTTTAACAACCATAATACCATCATTTTCTACTTGAGGCGCAGCTGGGACCAATTTAGGTGTAGCTGGAAACTTTATCAATTGATCCGTCTCAGAATCTTCTGTGTACAATAATTTGATAGATTCATCATCTTGGAATGCCTGGTGACACTGTTCAAAGAAAGGCCATTTAATATAGATGCCCCTTTGCATGTGACCACGAATCTGTATGTATCTCATCTTTAGATTTTGAAATTGAGTTTCGCAAGAATCAGCGGTCTTGCCAAATAACATTGTTTTACAAGCAACTGTCCACAGATGAGTTTTCTTTGTTGTGCCTTGAAGAAATGTCTGTTTGTTATCATTGTAAAACATGAGGAGGCGCTTTATTTCATCGTCAATCCAGTTTTCACTGTCAGACTGAATGCTTTCAGGTTCTATGTTAGCTTGCTCTAAGGCATCCTCAATATCCATAGCTTCACCCAAGATATACTCTACTTGATTGTCTTGCTGTAGTTGTATGGCTTGACCATCGATGTTTTCAACTGCTGTTAAGGCACTTTCTTCATTTTCTGAAAGCCAAGTAATATGTTTAGGCACCATCAGTTTATTGATACTTATTATGCGGCACATTCGTTTAGCAAGTTATTTTAAAGATTACCATCAACGTAGAACAGCAGTATTTCCCCATTCGCGCCCATTTCAGTTTTAACAACTATTTGTTGTTCCATTTTGGACAAGGTTTGTTATACTGAAAACAGAAAACTTCAATTGAGGCCACTGTATAGAAACATAACCTTAAATATATTTTGTAGAATATTTACATCTTTATGTTTGCATTTGTGAAGTTTACGTAGTTTACATTGTCTTTTTTATATTTTATTTTATATAAAACACTAGAATTTACGGCTGTGTATGTATACTTATTAAGACAGTTTAATTTTAGAAATAATGAAATTACTTACCTGAATAACAAACAAATGTTATTTATTTTGGTTTTTTTGACATTTGAGATGAAATGCCGAAGCTTGAACAGAATTTAGACATAAATCTCATCAAATTATTTAACTTTCTGAACATACGTGTATGTAGCGTTTCGGTCCGCCATTTTATCACTTTTCGATTTTCTTCAAAACAAGGCTTCAATCAAACTCCTGTCTGTCTGACATTTCGTTTCGTTATTTTTAGGCTAGCATTACACTAGGGTGTGTAGAGTGTAAAGAACCAACCAAACCAGCAGACTGTTATAAAGTAACGTTATCATTTTGTCTTTTTTATCTATGATTTTTTATTTCTTGTAGGCATATATTTTAGTAGAATGTTGTTGATAACGTGCAATAAGCCTACTATTATTTAACTGTAAGTGAAAGCATTATGTTGATGGGCTTACAATTACTTACGTGTTGATCGCATTATGATCAATCTATATTATGATAGGTTGATGTGTGTGGTATGGTAACGTTGATCACACTGATATAGATATACCTTTACGTTCAATGGTGGTAGGTGGTAGAGCACAAAGAGAATTTTAGTAGAGTAAACTGGCCCACCCTTTTTCCATTTGGATGTTCACATTTAAGAAGACAGGTCGATTATTTTTTACCTCTTATAAGCGTTAACCCGTATGCGCCATCTACATCTAGCAGCGTGATAAACTGTAGTTTTTCTCCACTTTGTGCAACTTTCCTCGTATTCTTTTTTCTGGCAGGAGTTTTTTACTTGGAGTTAGGTATATAGGAGGTATAAATAAAACAATGAATTTTGGAACGTACAGAAACACAACTTTACTTCAAATTCAATTAATTATATAGTATAAATAATTAACATCAGTTCAGTCATTCATTACAAACAAAACAATGATTTGACCTTAAATTATTTGATTGGATAATTAATTAAAATATAATGTGGACTGACCAACTGTAAAAAATCAATCTACTACAAAATACTCATATTCTTTCTGGTTAATACTGAAACTAGCATGTATAATACTGTTTATTTTCTATGAGTGTTTATATGTTATTATTCTTATAAAATTACGTAAAATATTGTTTAAAAAATGAGAATTGTTTCACTTTTCAAATAATAACTACTTATTTGGTCTCAAACTACTCTATAATAAATTTAGAATGATATGGAATTGGTGAAATAGAAATATAGATAGATAGATAATGCTTGTGCTCTAAATATTGTTTAGACAAGTCTAATGTAGGTATATATTGATAATAATAAAATTGTGCGAAATAATTTTAAAAGACAAACACTGACGCCTGACTTTTGTTTTTTAAAATAAATTCAAGTGAGTATGTTATAAGACTTGGAAGTATTATTTTAATAAAAATGTTTGCTCGTCTCTATATCTTAAAGCTTACATGATTTATCAATGTTTATAAGTTTAAATGTAGAGTTAATGATTGTGATTTCAGTATAAAATTGTGAAATGTTTTATATTGGAAATGAGGAGACAAGGGTTTATTGTCATATTTTAATTATTTTTTTGTTCAATAGGTATAAAAATCCTCATTTATTTGCGACTTGTTACTTTACTTTTTGTCTGCGTATAATACGTGCAATAACCAGAAAGTTCGTACATTCATACTAAATAATCAATATTTTATAACGCACTGACCATTATTTATAATTTAATGGTAACAGTTGGGGCATTATTTTATTTTAAGTTAAATCAAAATTTACAGATATACAAATGAAATGGATTTATATTACACGTTATTTATTAACATTGATGCTCATTTATTCAATATAGAGAGGTTTTTAAGAACATAATTTTATTCTATTATAATCTATTTCGAAACAAGCTGTAACTTACTTTCGTAAATTTCAACAATGTAATGTTATTATAGCAATGATATAAATACTTATTTTAATAACATGGATATTTCCATTTTTGGCAATTGAAAATTGTGACTTTCTTTTGTTCGTTCATCTTTTTTTACAAATAGAGCAATGCTTCCATTTTATCTCATATCGAGATTCCCTTGTCCTAACTACTGTATTAATTTTAAATCTACAATTGGTTAGCATACACCTTAAAGTATAGACAAATTAATTAAATCAAAAATATAGAAAAATATTTTTTTACAAAAATTATGTGGATTTTTAGACACATCTCAAAATTAATTACAATAAGTCAGAAATATATTTTTATTAATAAAGTAGGGCTTCTTTTTGAAACTGGAAGATTATTTTTATTGCAATTTAATATTAAACTTTATTTGACAGCGGCAAAAAAAATGTGCCGTATACTAATTTTTTTGCCGCTAACTGTAAAATGTTACTAAGGTTAAAATCGGCTTAATTTTATTTTGTATGTACCTTAAAAAATCAATAAACACTAAAATCATGATCATGATAAAAATACGTTAAATGCACGAAAAAATAGATTACAAAAGAAAAATATCACGTACAAGTTCACACAAATGATAAAACAATTTATAACATTATGTTATAACTATGTATAGTATATGTACTATATGGTCATACTATAAAAAATATGAATGCAAAATGACCAGCATTTTTTCTGTTAAATATTACAAAATTAATGTATCAACACTATTAAATGGCACTATTTAGTTTTAAAACATTTAAATTAACTTAAAATTAAGTACGTCTAACATTGCACACATATAATTAATTTAACTAATAAAATTTAAATTTATGCTATATTAAACAAATCCCACGTACAGTCGAGTACAAAAGTATAATAATGCACTTTTTAATCACTCGACGCAATCTACATTTTATCTATCTTGACTTCACTACTTATGCACTCTGTATTACAGTGATTTATTTATTTCTACAGAAAGCAATAAATACTTTTCCCTTTAAATTAAGCTTTTACTTTGGCAAACATTTAAATTGAATATATTGCGAGACTTTATAGAATCCTTTTATTTTTATTTTAAAAGAAACCAAAACAATATTTACTACCTACTGAAAGAGGAAGGAAGACTATTAAAAGGTTTCTCAGTGGCAGACGGATTAAATTGTAAATAAGAGGGCGTGGTACACGGTTGTCAACCAGCCGCATACCGAGGACAAATAGAGGGCATTGAGTTGGTATTCAAGCTATTTGGTTCACTATTCGATATACTATAAAATCATTTGTTGACTCAACGTCCTCTATTTTCCTTCAGTTGGAACAACGTAAGTTTCTTCAAAGATGTCAAAAACTTCAGACATCCACGACAACTAAATTTCTATGAATTCTACGAGGTAGTTCCTTAAAATTAACTAACTCGTAAGCCCTGTTTAATTTATAAAACTGATTCGCTAAAGTCTCGTACTTTAAACTAATATATACAAAATAAACTCATGATTATATATTTTTCGTCCTTTATACTAACCAGATACCCGTTTTTAATCCATTGCTAAGCTCATATTTACACACAATTATCAAAATACTGCGTGCGCCAACCATATTGTGAACATAGACTAATTAATTTAAAAAACCTGCAATACCTTTCTTTTATATATATTTCATTTGCTAACGTAGGTACTGAGAACGTTACTCGTTCCATTTTTTTGTAATAGCAACACTATATTTTTACGGCTTCATCGAGTTTAGTAACTTTAACTACACGTTGTAAATTATTCTTAATTTACTAAGACTATGTTCACAAATGCTGGCTTAATTACACTGCTCCACTATACGAAACGATGCTAAAGCTCTTTTTTAGCTTACATTAATACCCAGAGTTACGCTTACTCGACTTATGAGTTTAGATATTAAGCGATAAATCATTTGTATAATATAACCGTCAAACCACGATAGCAAACATGAAAAAAAATGTCAGTTCTATACTCTAGGTAAAAGTAAGCATAAAATTCTATTGGTAACTTTCACAATCCCAGAACCTATAATTTCTACTAAAATAGTAGTTTTTAGACAGGTCTCGAAGGACCATTTGACTTTTCACCCCGATTGTACGCCATACTCCATCTTTTATGTCCAATGCGAAACTTCGGGGTATTATTGTAATTCATATTATTTCTATTACCTAGATTTTACCAAACCACGCATTTGTCCTTAGGGTTCATATTGGAGCCTATCGGACAGTGAAATTCTTCAGAGAACTCTCTCAGATTTGATATCGGGCCGATTACTCGATATTTAGCGATTGTGTGGTCATCTTTTTCGATTTGCATCTTCGTGGATTCCTTTGTCATGGCTGAGCACCACACCTGCAAAGAAAACATAATTTAAATAGCATAATAGTAGGTATATCAGAAATAGAAGATGAATTCAAATAAAATATAGGTGGAATATTCTAAAAAGCTAAGCTTTCAAACACATTTTCAATATATTATCTTTTAAAAAAAAAACAAGTATCCTTTGCGTTAAAATGTACAGATACCATCATGACATGAAAAAAATATATAATTGTAATAATATCCTGAGATTCTTGGCATATCCTGAGGATAATGATTACCTGTGCAAAAGATATAAAGAACAGTTGTCGGTGATTGTACTTCAAGCCGGGCAGAGTCAGGTTGACGTGTGCTTCCTTGCTGTAGTCAACGTACGCGTGGAAAGAAGCCTTCAGCCCGCCGTTGTCTGCTATATTTTCACCTACAAATAATTATTTGATAAAATCATATTTTGGAAAGCTTCACTGACTCATGGATAATGATTTTTTATAAATACAAAGTCAAAATCTCGGTCATATAAACATACCAAGAGTCTGTTTCCCGTTCAAATTCTGTCCCTCCATATTGTACTTGGTGTACTGCCGCTGTATACACTGGGTTCGATTCTTGAAGCGGGCTATAGTTGCGTTGTTCCACCATTGATTCAAGTTTCCATACCTGTTGCATGTAATATTACTCATTAGGTCGATTACAAGGTCTAAACCAAAAAGTCTATATATTTTACTGAATATCGGATTAGATTCAGTTTCCCCACATAACACAATAACAAGGGATCTAATGAATATTTTTGTGTTGGTTTCCATTCTAAAGTATTTTTACGACCTGTAAAATGTATATAATATCACAATCAAAATCACCATGTATACAGTAAAGAAAGAAAGAAAAAGCATTTATTCATGACAACACACAACATTACAAAATTGAAAAATAAAAATAAAAGAAAAAGAGTACAAAAAAAAAACTAACAATAATGTAATGTTGCGCGATGTCAAGAATAGGTCCTGACTCAGCATAATGCTCAGATCGATAACTAAATATCAACCCTCGCGCTGGTTTTCAGTCAGGGCCTATATCTATGACATCACGAACATACAGTGACACCGTCTCACCATTCTAATATAAAAATTACAACAGTTACAGTATGTATATTCTACTTATTTTTTTTTATGTCAGAAGATTGACAAGCAGGCAGGCGGTCCACCTGATGGTAAGTGGTTACCGTCGCCTATCGCCATTTGCAATACCAGAGGTATTGTCAATGTGTTGCCGACATGTTACAATGCTAAGAAGGCAACTGGCTGGAACACACCGGTAGGTGCTTGGCGACAGATTTTCAACTTGAGCGTGGTAACCAGCCAGGCGGGTACTACAAAGTACCCTACCACCGTGCTATGGTTTCCTCACGATGTTTTCCTTCACCGAAGGCTCAAGCTCATTGTAGGATTCGAACCCACAACCTTCATCGCGGCATCCGACGTCACTACCACTATCGCCTAAAATTACTGATTTATTCCATATTTGTACCACTTATGACCTGAAGGGAATAAGAGAACAGTATCCTCACCTATCATACTCCCGTCCCTGGTCATCGAAAGCATGTGTGAGTTCATGTCCCATCACGACGCCCATGGCTCCGTAGTTGACGCTCTTAGGGTTATCTCCGTCATAGAACGGCAGCTGCAGGATCCCGGCCGGGAACACTATCTGATTCTTTGTGGGGGTGTAGTATGCGTTCACAGTTGACGGTGTCATACCTGGATGGAGTTTCAGAACGAGAGGTTATTAAAATTAAACTCCCTTACCCCCACCATTGGACCCCCCCCACCCTTATATACGTCTATTCTTACCCCATTTAGTCTTATTGACAGGGCGATCCAGTTTCTTAAGGTCATTCTTCAGGCTGTACACATTGAAGGCGATGTTATTCTCGAAGTACTCGTTAGGCTTCACCACCAGACCCTCGTACTGTTTATCCAGCTCGTCTTTATGCAGTATGTAGTCAGGGAAACCTGTTGGGTGGAGATAAAGCTTAATTTCCTCACACATGTTTCAACAGTTGGATGTTTTTTTGACCACAGTTTCATGGTATTGATTTTCAATGCAGCTTCATTAGTCGACAAGCTCGAACGTTACCTATATATTGGTGCCGATTCTGTTGTTTACGAACTAAAATAAATTTAATCTCACCATATCTCTTTCTGATAGTAAATATAAGAAAGGGATGCAATTATTTTAGTCCTGTCAGTTTAATCCGATCACACATTTCAACGTGAATTTAAGCGCGATCTTTATTGGTCACGACTATTTACCCGTACATTACGACGGTACGGATTAAACTGACAGCATTAAAAATGTTCTATCTTTTTTCAATAAGGTTAAAATGAAAGAGAGGTGACTTGTCTAATATTAGTTAAGTTCGTAAACAACAGAATCGGCACCAGTATTTTACTAATTGAGGATGATGGTCAACCAGGAGGGTACTAAAAAGTACCTTAACACCTTTCCTTAGTCCATTCAATCTAAGTTGTGCTTGTTGTCGATCATCAACTTAGCCTAGATCACTTCATTACGTGCCTTCACATCATCCTAATCACTACTAATATTATAAATGCGAAAGTTTGTGAGTATGTATGTATCTTTATTGCTCTTTCAAATAAAAAAACTTTTTTTACCTCATATATATAGATAGATAGATCATACCCTAGAATAACATATAGGCTACTTTTTATCCCGAGAACGCGGGTAAAACCGCGGGGGCAGTTAGTATATTATAAATGCGAAAGTTTGTGATATAGTATATTTGTTACTTTTCACGCTCAAAAGGCTTTACCAATTTTCATGAAATTTGGTATGGAGGTAGCTGAAACCTTGGATTGACACATAGGCAACTTTTTATCCCTCGGGAACGCGCGTGAAACGTTGCATTTAACAAAAGTTGCGTTTAATTGCTCTCACTAGTTAGAAAGTCTCGTTTAAAACATAAGTATGAACTCAGAAACAGGATAGTAGCTGAAACCCTGGATTGACACATAGGCAACAATTTATCCCTCGGGAAAGCGTGTGAAACCGCGGGGCGGAAGCTAGTCATCTATATAAAACTGAACACTTACCAATCATATCAGTTATAGCATCAGCTTTGACTTCAGCAGCCTGTCTGGTCTCCGAGTCCATCCAGTCCAGATTCTCCAGGTTCCGCTTGAATGCGTTGCGGATATTGTCGATCATTATTTCGCCTTGCGCCTTCGCTTCGCCGTGGAATACTTCGCGGACGAACATTGCGCCTACTGCGAAGCCTAGAATAGAATAGAAAAACATTGTCAGCAACATATAAAAAAATATAGAATCAATGTTGCGAGATAATGCATATCCTACTGTCCTAATGTTTGTGAGGATGTATTTCACGTAAAAACTACTGAACGGATTTGGATGAAATTTGGCACATAGATAGATAATACAATATAGGCTACTTTTTATCCCGGGAAAACATAAGATCCTAGGGGAACGCGGGTGAAACCGCGGGGCGAAAACTAGTATCATATAAATATGACATTAATAATTATAATTAGTTTAAATTGTGACTTATGACGTCATAATCATAGTTCACCTGGTAAATAATAGTAGTTTATGATACTGTTGCATAATAGCGGTTATTACCGAGCCGTACGCGAGGTTCTTAATAGTATCACACGAGTTTTTAATACCTAATTATGTGCAGTATCATACAGTACTTTTTATAAACTCATATAAATAATGTAATTTAAAAGTAAAAAAAAAAAGTTTTTTGCAATTTTCCAAAAAAAAAAAAATGCTATTTTTGTGTGACATTTTTGGTCAAAATGATATATTTAGGCAAAAACAATAAAACAATAATCATATACCTAATCAAATCCGTGTTGCCAACTCCCAAAAATTCTTACCTCTAAACTTCAAGTCAAAAATTCGTCACATGTAACCACACACACAGTAAATTTGCATCTAAAATTGAATTGATACTGATTGATTATACTATTGATAGGTCCAAAGTGTACTTTAATAGAAAAAAGTTATTTTATAGCATTATCTTGGGAACAAAACTGTACTATAATGAATCGTTATACACGGGTGTGCCTAAAGTGGGTCATTAAAGTACTGATTTTGATTTCATAATAAGAACATTACGATATGAGAGTAGATAAAAATCATAATAAAAACTGCTGTCTACACATTGAATTATCAACACACAAAACAGTATAAAATAATGATGTAGGAATTCGGACACTGTTAAAGACAGAGAATAAAAAAATACAAGTACATACCAATAGCATTATTAGTGTCAGTGACGCAGTACCGCCAAGACTCCTCGGTGCCTTCAGAACCGAAGAGTGCCTTGCGCAGGATCTTGGTCGCGTCGCGGAACGACTTGGACAAGTACGTCGACAGCGATCTTGATACTTGCCACATCATGTAGCTTGTTAGGGTCCTGTACCAAATTGTATGGGATCATGAACTTGAACTATTGATGAAGGACCGACCATCATCTTTAAATCTTTAAACTAATAATAAAGCTGAAGAGTTTGTTTGTTTGAACGCGCAAATCTCCGGAGTTATTGGTTCGATTTAAATAATTCTTTCACTAATAGGAAGCTGCATTATCCCCGAAGGTTTTTATCCCGGGAACGCGAGTGAAACCGCGGGGAATAGGTAATAAGGTATAATTGACTTTGAAAATCATCACTAACCAAGACAATGTGATCAAACAGACATATTAGGTAGACTATGTTTATTGTTATCATAATTATTGTAAACTGTTCGTGATTTTCTATAATAGGTAGTATACAAAAATGCAGTCCAAAATTCTTTCATAAAACCTTGTCCTGACAATACGGTAGTTGACTGACATATCAAATCAGCTACTTTTTAATAAATGTCAAAACGATAGTTTATTTGGAATTTTGTATGAAATATTACACTATGACGTCATAGTTTCATAGCATCAAATCATATACTCTTAGTGGTTCCACTGGTAATTAAAAATCATAAAAAGCATTAAATGTAAAACATATTTGTTATTTCCACGTGTTTTTAGATGTGTTATGTATTGGTTAGTGTTTGGTCATTTATTTTTGACAGTGTCAACAACCCTATTACAAACACAACAATAAAATGATTTAGCAAATAGGTGTAGCCGGACTGAAGTAGTTCGCTCACATACGGCAATTGCGTTTTACTTACAACTAGCTTCGATACTACAGCAAAACATTATAGGACTATATTTATTATGTATTTTCATTTTAAACATCTTTTTGAACCACGTTTTTGGCAAATATATATAAATAATCTATCTATGTCTGTACAAAAATTTTATATGAAACATAATCTTATTATCCTTACACAACTTACAGTAACTTACTTAAAATAAAATATATATACATACAAATTAAAACTATATAATCTAAACTAAACATTAACTATGTACATAAAAAAAATAAAAATAAAAACTTCTTACTACCTACCTACTTATAAGTAAAAAAATTGTCCCAAATCGCTGCCTAGAGGTAGCGTGCCAAGAAGGCTGGCCGCATTGCCACGCTGAATAGCAATGCTAATTCTTTGTGCAAAATAAAACATAATCTTGTTTTCAGTATACTCAAGTTTTCAAATTAATAAAACAGGATAATACATAGAATTTCAAAGGTAATTCTTAAAAGTTAGTGATCAGATCAGATACCTTTGATCCTCTTCAGTCTTGCTGTACTTCTTTATTACTTTGGTGAGGTTCTTGAAGTAGTCCGGTGCGTAAACTACTATTCTCTCAGTATCTGGTATCTGGAAAAAAAAATGGTCGAATACTAATGTATGATTATTTCTTTACTTTTTTCTGCTTACGCCCTGCAGTTTATCTATGTATTAGTCCAGGGTGTCAGCTACCCCCATACAAAATTTCATCAAAATTGGACCAGCCGTTTAAGCGTAAGAAGTAACAAACATACTCACAAACTTTAGCATTTATAATATTAAGTAGGATGCTTGATTTTCCTAATTTTTTTCAACAATGTAAATAATACTTTGCTTATTCTTATATCACATAATTTTTCAGTGTAAGTGATACTTCCTAATCACAAACGAAACCTGAATAAGCCCGTTGTATAATTTTGACCAATTTACGACTTCCAGTAATTTTTCTTGTGTCATACATATCAGATTTCATCAATTATTTTTTTTACGAGACGTGCATAAAATTTTTACCTTTATTTATTTACTTTATTTTATGATTAGACCTACACGGTGGTAGGGTACTTTCTAGTACCCTTCTGGCTGGCTTCCACCCTCAAGTTGAAAATTTGTCGCCAAGCACCTACCGGTGTGTTCCGGCAATTGCACTTGAGAGCCAGTTTGCCTTCTCGGCATTGTAACAGATCAGCAACACATTGGTAATATTTCTGGTATTGAAAATGGCGATAGGCGACGGTAACCACTTACCATCAGGTGGGCCGTATGCTTGCTTGCTACCTTAGTAGATTAAAAAAAAATACCTTTTTACCCATGTTCCCGGGAAATTTCATCAGGATTAGTTGCCTCGTTGAGGCGTCAAGATATAACACCCTCAATGTCATTTATATTATTAGTTAAGATTAGTTTTCATTTAGGGGAGGCCTTTGTCCAGCTGTGGTCTTTCGGCTGATATGATGATGATGATTAGTTTTAATAACATCTAAACAAGTGTACCCAAAGTTACATTTCTTACTAGCTTCCGCCCCGCGGTTTTACCCGCGAGGTATCTTGTTTTCCCGGGATAAAAAGTAGCCCATGTTATTCCAGGGGATCTATCTATGTGCCAAGTTTCATCCAAATCCGTTCTCATAAACTTTTGCATTTATAATATGAGTAGGATATTCAAAAAAATACTCACAGTTCTATTAACCAGCTTAAAAGCATCGTTGAAAAACATAGTCCAGTTCAAGAAGGGCGCATCTTTCTGCCACTGCCTGATCGTGTAAGGGTTATACAAGCCCTCTTCGTCCCTCCTATCTTCCGAGGGAGTAGTAATATTAGCCAAGTCTGTTTCAAACTGTATCACTCGTTGCATCTGAGCCTTGGCCTCGGTCTTATTAGCACCGAGAAGGACGCATATACGCGTCATGTAGTCCAAATACGCGTCAAGAACTTTTTTGTGAGCTGTTTTGTTTAGGTAGTTATCTCGGGTTGGTAGGTTTAAGCCGCCTTGGTCCAACTGGAAGAGGCAACATAGGGTTAGCAGATATTATAAATTGCCTTTAAGACTTTTAGCATGTTTGTAAATAATTAATCCTTATAATGATTCCTGATGGTAGGTACTGAAAGACCTTGCAAAACCACATTGAGAGCAAATAAAGAATATATTCTATAATAAAAAAAACGCAGTTTTACTTTTTGCATTCAGCTTACCACAATCACATGTTTCGAGGAGTTCCGATCGTCTTCTGTTACCGCCCAATTAAATAATCCACCCAAATTGTATCTAAAAAGGAGAATAACACAATCTTACACTTGTATTTCAGCATATAGATAGATAGATAGATAATACTTTATTGTCACACCACACAAAATTAAAAAATATATATAAAAAAATAACTTAACCAAAAGAAAAACAAAAGTGTTACAATGGGCGGGCTTATCACTAAAAGTGATCTCTACCAGGCAACCTTTGGATGGAGAGGAATATAATTAGCTAAATAAGACGGGGGTGTGCAATTCCAAAAATTAAAAACTTAGATATATCCTTATATACACTAGGAATATAAAGTAACTCTTGTTTACACCTCTGAATCCAATATTTTCTCCTCTAGAAGTCTAGACAAATAGATTTGAAAAGTTCGTAACAAGGAACACAAAAAGGGACCCTGTTTCAAAATTCTTAGTAATACGAGTTCAGATTACATTAGAGGTTCCAAAATGTTCACAGCCTGTTTTAACTAAAATAAGAAACCAATAATTATACTTTCAGATACTGAAAAGGTTCAACAGGTCATACATATACCTATGTTTCCACCACTGGAGTCATGTCCCCCCTTACCCCCCAAACGTTGTGAAGCAAACATGAGCATAATACGAAAACCAAAAGTGCTCTTGAATATTATTTTGCCCTTCTATTCTGGTACTGCTTCCAAAATCCAAAAAGGTCATTAACTCACGTGTTCTGAACATCCTGCAACAGCCTCTGCAGGTCCCACTTGTGCTGCTTGATCATGGTGTTAGACAGGATATGCCAGCCGCCCAGTTTCTTGATGATGGTCAGCAACGGCTTCTCACCCAGCTTCTCTATGGTTTCGTTAGTATCTATGCACGCGTCGTAGTAGATACGGGCCTTGGACTCGGCGTCTTGTGGCTCTGTGATGTTCACTTTTTCTGGAACATTTTTGTAGAATGTTCTAGAATAATGCAGTGATAGGTAGTAGAAATTGGTAGAACTTGATATGTTACTCTCTTAATCAGATGATGCAATACTAATGCTTTTTTACAAGGCTACTAAGCTAGGTAGCTAAGTTTTGTGATCTTGTGGCCGGCCACATCCTCACTTATATTACGTGACTTCCCTTTTTAATCTACTTCGAGATATACAGACCTTGTTGGAACTAATCAGCTTTTTAAAGAAGTTGAAATGAAGTTATTTTTTAAGGTGAAAGATATCAGTATTGGTTAAAAGGGATTATTACAATACATATAATTAAATTTACATTTCGAATTGACTCATTTCGATATGTTTCAAAATGCAAGTAGGTACTACTTGAGGAGTTTTTTGGAATAACGCCAAAGGATGCTGAAACTCCTTCGACCTTGTCCACTGACAGTTTAGCGAAATTCTTTCAACTATATATACAACAACATATATCACAGTCATCAAACAAAATACGCATAACAAATACATTTTCGTGAATAACATTTAAGTACAATCATTTACACAATTAATATAAACGTTAGTAGACCCACAATCCGTATAAGTGACGGTCTAATTTTGCGTTCACATACAATCACGATAAACGATAGTCTGAAGTGGGAATTAACAATAGTGTTCTAATTCGATGTAAGCACACCAGAATGTATGAATAAAATTGGGTATAATATAACATGGGTACAGTTGAGAACAGAAGTCGCTAAGGGTTCGACTGAAAATCAGTTCTGGAGTACCTATAAACTTGCTATATACTACCTCAGAGTAAATCTGAGTCGTTACCCTTTTCGACATCGCACATTATTGCGGAGTGTTTTAGTTATGTATTATACCTATGTATTTTTTGCTCTTTGTTTGTAATCTCTGTAATTTTGTGTGTATGTTGAAATAAATGTTTTCTTTCTTCCTTTATTATTTTTAAACGTCCCGTTTGATTGGAGTACACGCGTACCAGCAGGGCTAATAAACACTCGGATTCGAAATCGGAATCAGAAACGAAATTTCCAATGTCGATTTCGTTTCCGACGAGCTACCAAAAGTTTATTTTAAATAGCATTTGGATGACAGATTGAAAAGATTCGCTAGCAGAAACATGGAGTGCGTTTAGGAAGAAATTTAAATGGCAATAGCGGGAATTCGTCTCGGAAGTTATCGAATCCGAGTGTTTTAAAATAGCCCTGCTGAACCATTTACAAGTTTTTTTAGGTAGCTACTTCACGGATTTATAGCAACCTAGATGATCATTAAACGTTTTTGCTATCGTCGGGCGTCTCACGCACGACTACCTACTTAATTTTTATGTAAACGAAGATTATTTATTTTCAATATAAACATAACAAAACAAATTCGTCTATGCGTGTACAAACGTAAATCTAAGTACATAAGTGCTAATATAGTATTGGTTAAAGTAAATAGAACACATTTCGCGCATCAACTGAATCTCATAAGGCTTGGCGTTACGTATTGTTTGACGTGAAGATTTCGCTGAATGATCATTTACACAAAGTTTTTTCCTTGTTTTAGTAGTTTTTGGTCGTGACAGTACCTTTAATGTATGTGTTTAGGGTCATTATGTAAATAAAATCGTTAACACCAATTGCCTTAAGTACTTTACAATAATATTATTTATCACAGTTTAATCGCAGTAGCTGGTTGACCGTTGTTTTTTTTAAAACGACGTATTCTAAAAATTAAACCTAGCTAGATCGATTTATCTCCCCCGAAACCCTCTGCATACTATATTTCATGAAAATCGTTGGAGCCGTTTCCGAGATTCAGATTATACATATATACAAGAATTGCTCGTTTAAAGGTATTAGATTAGATTTTATCAAGTTCTAAAAACCCAGTGGTGAATCGTACGAGACAAGCGAGCTGAAGGCCGTGGGTAGATTATCTGTCTGTAGCACAATCAATAACTGTTGGAGTAGATGAATTACATTCTATTCTTATACGAGGGATATATAATCAACTTAAAAAAAAGAGAGTAAAACCTCGTTCAAATGCAATAAATGCTATACAGAACCCAACGCAAAAATAATTATGAAAATCGGTTCATAAGCGAAAAAGTTAAAAAAAAACATACAACTGAATTGAGAACCTCCTCCTTTTTATGAAGTCGGTTAAAATATTGAAAATTCAGATGCAGACTGACTAGAGAAACGGAGGTAGTATATGCGAAAACCAAAATACCTGATGTTGTGGCAAGTTAAGAATGTTTACCGAGTCAACTTCTCACCATATTGACGACAACAAAGCCCAGAGTGCCAACTTAAGCCAGGTCCAAGGCCGTGGAAGAAGAAATGAATTGATTACCAAACATAGTTTTTTTCGCTCGAAGAGCACCTCTTTAGCGGAAGGACCTTACAGTATACCGCAGCCAAATAACTCCTGCGCGTGAGTAAGGTCGACAGAGCTCATCGGGGAGGGGGGAAAGGCGGGACTGCAACGTGCCTGTGATAACCGGGCGGGGATTACTTAGGCCACAGATCAAGCTACACATTTTTGTTACAAAATAGCTCCTATTACAACCGCATAAGGTGCCGCAGTGTTTGACCTTGACTTGTGGTCGTCCGTACAATGTGTAGTATTTGTGCCCCGGGTAGGTAATATGCTTACTATAACCTGTTTGCCGACTTCGTAGTACAAAAAAAATACATACCAAGAGCATATCGGATAATCAACTGGTTCTGCAGCTCAATCTTACTGAAGATCCCCCAGCTGGACTTGCCCTCGGGTATCGGGTTGTTCCTGATCCATCCTCCGCAGGCAAACTCATAGAAGTCTTCACATGGGTCCTTGGTCTCGTCGAGAGCTCTGATCACCTCGCTGGCGGTGTAGATGCAGGAGCTTGACAAGCAGACGCTGTTGTCTGGAAAAAGATAATAGTGGTGGTTTACGGGGATAGGTCAGTGGTAGTGACGTCGAATGCTGAGACCGTTTGAGTGCTTTCCACCTTCGGCCTCATTGTCACTGACCTAAACTCACTAGAAATTGGTGTTAATTTTCAAACGACTGAGCGGATTTTCATCAGACATAGCTAGGGACCTTTCAAACAAAAAAAACTAAATCAAAATCGGTCCATCCGTTCAGGAGCTATGAGGCCATAGACAGACAGACACGTCAAAATTATAAAACCCCGTCGTTTTTGCGTCAGTGGTTAAAAAAAAATATGAAGTGGCAATGACCAGGTCTAACGAAGCATGGATGATGATCAATGAAGCAGATAAAACATAGAGCAGATGGTGCAAATGTAGTGTAGCTGTGTTTTTGAATAACAATGGGAAGAAGATCGGCAACGCTCGAGCTATACTCCGGAGTTGCAAGTGTTGCAACGGTAACCACTTACTGCCAGGAGGCCAATTCTCGCGCGGGTAGAGATCATCTCTAATAGGGTAGTTGACACTGTCAAAAATAAATGACAAAACACTAACCAATGCATAAAACATCTAAAAACACGTGGAAATAACAAATATGTTGTATATTTAATGCTTTTTATGATTTTTAATTACCAGTGGAACCACTAAGAGTATATGATTTGATGCTATGAAACTATGACGTCATAGTGTAATATTTCATACAAAATTCCTTATAAACGATCGTTTTGACATTTATTAAAAAGTAGCTGATTTGATATGTCAGTCAACTACCCTATTCGATATCAATTGAAACAAAATGGCGAAACTCGAATAAAATCAATTTTTCGTATTCTCAGGATGTCACGCTAGAGAACTGTCGAATTCCTTTCGTTCGAGATGCAACGAATGGTCCGGAGCAGTAGAGATTTCGATGTCGAAAGATGACATTTTCGTGAGATTTTTCATAGACGTTCATCATAGCGAGAATTGGCCTCCAGGCGGATACTGTTTTGATAACTATATATACTAACTAGTATAAAACAAATTGGTTTCTGCCACACATTCAACATCACGTCACGACCTGGATTTTCAAAGATAGTGAACATAGCATGACGAGGAAGCGTATCTGAATTAGATTTTCCACTTATCATATTACCTGGCTTCAGATCAAGTGCCACTCACTGTCAGCTCTAAAGGCAGTTTTCCTGTTAACTCTAACTAAGCTAATAAGGTGTCTACACGAAATGCTCGTGTTATCAATGGATCATTATAGAAAATTACAGACTTCTCACATTCTAATTGTTATAAAACGCAATCTCCTCTTAAAATGTTACCCCCAAGGGCGCACCCAGCTTCTGACCAAGGCAAATACCCAGCTTTTGGCCTAGGGGCGGGGGGAAATCAGATTTTTTCGAAAGTCACCACCAATCAACACATAGTAATATTGTAAAAATTCAAGTATTACCGTGGAATGGGAATTCCAGCTGCCCCCTGCCCCCCTCCCCACTTCGGTACGCCCATACCCCCAAACATTTTGAAACTCCAGCCAGTACAACCCTAAAATATCTTAACTGCATAAACTATGTAGTAATTAATAAGATATTGATATCCAGCAAATTGTAGTCGAATGTGTACTCAGGTGTTACTTTTATTTAGTAAACACTATACTAATAAACAATTTCTTTACGTAGATGATCTAATAATACCCAATAACTATAGCCTTATGTGGTTTAATAAACATAACCGATGATTGAGAGCATAACATGTATCAAATTAATCATATTAGATTGAGATGGCATGTTGCTCGTACGTAAATCGATGGTTAAGGGCGCCATGGGAGCGGCCGAGCAATAAACCCATAGGCCGATAATTAAGGACGCGCATGACCTTCATAGCCGGCTAGCTATTATGACTTCAGTTACAGGAGTAATTAATTGTGGAAGTACCAATTGGAAAAGGAAACACGCAAATAAGTATTGTATTACAATGAATCATGGTATGAACAATGCTCATATTTACTTGTAGATTAAGGTCACATATGCTCAAAGTTATGAGACCCACATTTCTGCAAGTAGTTCTCCTTTACTCACTGAGGTATATTACTACGTATAGAGAAGCTATCCTAAGGAAAGCTTATGCTCCATTTTGTAATTTTTTCTGCAGCGAGTGTCTAGTTAGACGACTAATTATTGTTTCAGCAAACAACTCACGTCGGCCTGTCGTCTAACTAGACAATTTAAACACGTAGCGCGAGAACGCTTTTAAGATCCAGTTTTTTCGCGACCAAAAAGTCGTAAGCGCCGTTATTTTCATGGCGCTTACGCGTTTCATGTTTAAGCAAGTAAGTACAGTGTGGCCGGATGGCTGCACTTGAATATTGTCGTTATATGTGGCATCTTCTCTATACATAGTAATATAACTCAGTGCCTTTACTTTTAATTTAATATTAGTTGGCTCCAGTACCTATAGATTTATAACTGCTTAGTCTTCTTAAGACTATGTCATTGTAGAAGTTTTTTTCTTATGTATAGTCAGTGATGAAGTGGCCGAAGGTAGTAAGCTCACAAAGCCTGGAATGAACTATCAACCGCGTGGTAGCCAGTCAGGCGGGTACTCCATAGTACCTTACCACCGTAATACTATGGTTGCCTCACGATGTTCTCATTCACCGAATGCTTAAGCTCATTGTAGACTTTTGCCGAGACGAAAGTCGCAGGATGACGACGTCACAACCACTGAGCTATCGTCTAGACTACTTATAACAAGTTATTTTGTCCTCCTCCATCCTCTTTCCTATATCAATTCCATGGGAACAACTCAGTAAATGCATCATTGTCTGATTATGAACCTTAAATAGGTTTCAACAAGTATTTTCTCTTATTCAGTGTTTTCAATCAGAAAAAAAATATTAGTTCAGTTATGTCTATTGTAGTAATGGGTAATATTGGCTCTGAATGGTTCTAGAATGTTCAAAACCTCAAGGAGCAAGATATTTTGAGATGGTCTGTTTACAAGCTGAACGAGACTACGACTTTAGATAAGATAAAATCAGTCATGGATAAACAGTTCAGCTACCTACCCAATGACGCACGTCATTGACCGTGAAAATTAATTCGTCTTTTGCTACCGGTTTTAATTACAGCTGCTGGTTAAGTATTTAAGTTTTTGTGTGTGTCATTAAGTATTTATAAAAAGTTATGGTCATTTTGGTTATCTTCCTTTATATTGGAAGAGGCTAGTAGTCCATCGGTGGTGATGATGATCTAGTCCGGAGGTTTATTGATTTGCAGTAGTTTTTTTATAAGAAGATGAATTACTCCAGCATTATGTCTCGTAACCCAAGGTCCAAAACAATTATTATCAATAACAACTATATAAAACTTGTTATGACTATCTCTCTGGCTCAAGGTTTAGCAGGAATAAATAATAGCCCTTTGTCCTTTTTACAAGATTTAAGAAAATATCATATTCATCAACATTCATTAGTTTAACGAAGACAAGAAGTAGAATTACCTTCAGGTTCCGGCCGATAGCAAGGTGGTACTGGTAGATAGGACGGCCCTCGCATGGTGAGAAGCAGGGTGGTGGTCAGCAAGATACCCACGAATAGCACGGCGCTGAACACCAGCAGGATTCGCTCCAACTTCGTCCGTTGATGCCATCCTATGAACGATACTCCCTGGAAAAGATAAAACGTAAATTTAGACATAAAATCGGCAGAAAGTATTTTAATAGTGGGTAGATTATACTACAAACAACAAGCACCTATATTTCAAAGGATAGAAAATCCATGAAGATACACGCGATTAGTAATAGGTGAAAAAGTGCCTTAAAATGAACTAGAAACTGGTACAGATGCTCCTATTCTTTACGCCCGTGAGGATAGCGGGTGAAACATTTTACTCCCTTAGGAGCCGATTTTCGAAAAACCCTTGTACGTCTGTAATGGATGCCTAGGTTCACTTCATAAGTACACACCAAATTTTAAGACTGCGGCCCCAGCCGTTTAGGCATTCCGTTGATGAATTAGTCAATCCGTCAGGACAGGGAATTGTACCAGAGTCATAAGTGAGATGTACAGTTTTCAGACATATTTTAACTAAACGAGACAAAATGATTGGTTTTAATAGTTGTTACGATTACCGATTAATCGTAACAACTATTAAAACCTTTCACTGGGATGAGATGAACCAGGAACGTAAAACTGTTTATCGTAAAATATTTATAGGTGTTACTTTAGTCATAACAATTTAGAGGATTCGTGCAAAAAATTTGGAAAACCCGCAAAAATATTTATTTTTCCCCGATGTTTCGATTTTAAGACAGCTTTGATGTATTTTCCTCATCCTACGACAGAATCATTTTGATTATAATAGATCATGTTATATTCGTTAACTTCGATTCACACCAAACGTATTTAGCAGTTTATGTTTGTCGAAGGACTGATGGCTGTTAGAGCAGACGAGTCCTGGAGTGGAGACCGCGTCCGCCAAGCGTTGTGTGGGGCGCCCCCCACCTATGGACCGACGACCAGAAGACGGCTGGGACAGACTGAATGCGGAAAGCGGAAGACAAGCTGTTGTGGCGCAGCCTGGGAGAGGCCTTTGTCCAGCAGTGGACTGCGAAGGCTGAGTTGATTGTATTTAGCAGAGAAAGAAAGAAAAATAAATTGATTGGCTGGTCATTTTTGAGCTCTCAAACTATCATATGAACACTTTGTACAAGTATGAATGATGCCAATAAGCAAACATAAAAGAATTGCGTAAACACATCAATTAAACCATGAAATGTGTACAATATAACATGTGGAGTGTTCTCTGTAGACGTATGTTTATTGTTTATAGCTAATCTTGGAATCTACGAAAATAAAGAAAATTTCTAGGCTTCACGTTTGTGTTTCTAAAACGTAATTTTTAATACATTTTGTTGAGTGTATTCTCAGAGCATAACACTGAATTGATCTGCTGTAGATATCACGACCGAAGCTACCTATGATGATGATGATGAATATACCGACTTGTTAAAATACCTAGGAAGCAAAGTAAAAGTACCTACTCGTATTACAGCCTGTTTGGCTACCACGCTTTTTGAAAACTGTCAAGTAGCACCAGTTGCCTTGCTTTATATACATCTGACAACTCAACACATGACAATACCCCAATATTGCTTTGTCGTTCTGATGAGAGTAGAGTCTGTTTCATTTTATTATTTAACAATCCAAAAAATGTTTTGATTAAATATTTTCGTATGAATATTTGGCGTAGAGCTTAAATACCTTGACGACTTGACAAGTAGTGGGTTCAAAACCCGGGGTATTTAGTTATTGTCACTTACAGTCATGGCACTCCATCAATAGTAACCTTACAACAGTATAGAAATTATCTGAAGAGAAGCTAAATAAAACTAATACATTAATAAGACATTTTTACCCAGAGACCTTTTTCAATAACTACTTTATCAAACCTTGCAACATTACTATAGGAACAAACATGTATTGTTTGAAGTCACAGTAATTGAGGCAAACAGAAGGTCTGGATTGTACCCGCATCGGGATTCAGGAAGTACTCCAATATTGAGTGACAGTTAACGTGTCCAAACTCAATGTGACAAAACGTGGGATAGGACAAGTTTAAATAAGTTGGTTGGTTAGGTCTAATCAATGAATCAAATGATAACAAAAGACTTGCGGAAGAAGCTCCTGACGACAGAGCTAGCTACAATCTCCTTGAACTTGGAGCTAAGTAGCTAAAAGAAACGCAATATCAATTAACTTTACACGCTACCTATTAACCACTACCACTATTTGTAATTACTTTAATTACACCTCGAGATTCCATGATTTTTGGATATGCTCCTGATTTTTTTCTTCAATTCCATGAAAATCTCCTGGAATAGGCTTTTGGAGCAAATTCTGTGGTTGCCAATTTATTAAGTTAAGTTTATGTATATTTAAAACAACAACTGTAATTACATAAATTAAAAAAAAAAAATCCACAAAAAAAGAAGCCTTGCTGAGTTTCTTGCCGGAGTCTTCTCAGTTCAAGTGTATTCCGAACCGGTAGTAGAGTCTAAAAATTGTAACTGTTGACATTCATAAGTGCCTTATTAGGGCCTAAACTGAATAAATTAGTTTTTGATTTTGATTTGAATAACAGCACTTATTAATAAAATAGGTATTATAGAATCGACAGACCATCGCCTACCACTATTAGCAGTACCAGAGGTATTGCCAATGTGTTGCCGACCTGTTAAAATGCCTAGGAAGCAAAGTATAAGTACCTACACGTATTATAGTTATCACAAATTCGTTCTAGTGGTTTGTTTTGCTCCAACCAAGTCAAAATAAGACGAATATATCCACGGTCGTTAAATTTTCAACGCATGACACTGTAACGTGATTTCACCTTAATTCTTAAATAAAAATTGATTAAAATTATATTTTTATCGAATTCTCAAAAGTGCATTTCAGTATGAATGTAGACGAATCATAATATTTCTTCCGTAAGGGCCAGAAACTTGAATAGAAATAGTAAATCCGTAACAATCTTTCAATACGAGAAAAACATTATAGCTCAAAGGTTGATTGATCTCTTTGGACCTTCCATTTTCACCGTCAATTTCAAAACAAAGGTCTACAAAAGCACCAATGTCAAAAGAGCCGATAGGTACTTTCCACGACACGGAATAAATTCTGGCCTCATAAAGCCGACGAAATGTCGTTCAACCAATCGTACGTGAATGCTGGCATTACTATGATTAGTCTGTTAACTGCTGCCTTTGAGTGTCTGCCGACATGTGTACCGTCAACAACAAAGGTGTTTTGTTGTTTAATAGCTGCAGTTAAAAAACTTTATGGTCCCGGCAACGTATTTACTGATTAACATAAAATGAGATACAATTCAGAAGATTTGCGCCGCCATCCAGGACAAACATTAGTGAGCATGAACATGTCTGTTTGTCCTGATCCTGGTTGTACTTATATTTACAAAAAAAATAGTAGTTATCTGATTTCCAAGCTCTGCTTAGTTTGGGATTAGATTACCGTGTGTGAAGAATGTCCTAAGATATTTTTTTTATTTATTTATTTAATGACCTTGAATTATGTACACAGCTGATGTTCTGTCACATATTGGTATGGCAGCAGACGTCTGTAGGTGTAGTTGGATGGTCATCATAATTTATCTCAAACATCAGCTGAATTACGGAGAGGCGACTTTTTATAAAGAATTCAGGTGAGCTTGAGCTTTGAGGAAATAAAGTATAGCAGTGGTAAGGTACTTTGTGGCATCCGCATGGCTGGTTACCACCCTCAAGATGATAATCTGTCGCCAAATTTCTACTTTTACGACACCTGCATTTGAGAGATTTGTGTTTTTACCTCCTTCATCACTGACCATGGTGAGATTGTGGTCAAACATGCGAGTAATTTGATAAGAGAAACACTTGATTGACATGTCAAATTCCGAGAATACAAGCTCTGTCAAATCAGTGGTGATGAATGCAATGTTGGAAGTGAAATACGTGAGAATTATAAAAGAGTGGGATATCGTAATACTTATTAATTCGGTTCACACGACTACAGACAAGTGTTTAATTGAAAATAAAAAAGGGTTTGTTGATGTAAAGTGGATTCAGATGTTTCCCTCTGTGATAATGGTGTTATGTAAAATATGATTATATACATTTCCTTATTGATTGAAGTATTACAAAACTATTATGTTAGAAGAATGAGTGTAAAAGGTGCAAGCCGATTTTCTTTCAATTCGACTTTGTGCCGTCAAAACATAACAAACAGATGCACTTTCGTTTTATATTACATACTATAAATACATAATATAAGGTAGGTCTGTGGATTTAGTTATATATTATGTAATATTACCTAAACTTTGATAGCGTGATAATGTGTACTGGCTCTCAAGTGTGCTTTTTAGTGCCTCTGAAGGTTCCGAATTTTATGTCAAAAGATTTTTTGAACAATCGCCATTATTATTATTAGTCCTCATTATTTTGATTTATTAGGAAATACAACAAAATATACAAAATTCAATACAATCTACATTTATGTATAAAGTCGTCATTTGACAGTTCAATTGAACTGACCACTGGCAGTTGAGTCTGTCAAAGAATTTTTGATGGCTAGAATCATAACAAAGGCAGTAGATAGGTACTCACACAAATTTTCATTAGAACTCCTCGAATAACACAACCACGTTTGCCCACTCCGTCTCCAATAAACGTATGTTAAGACTGTCTCTGTCTGCTGTGAATAGATCAAACTGCCTAAGAGTAGGTAGGTACGTCATCAGATAACTGTTGCATTTAAGGATCTAACGTTCTATTGTTGATCCATTATTGAAGAATGATTTTACGAGCTAGCATTGTCGGATTGCTCCGCTCGTTTAATCATCAAAGAAAATTGTTTGTCTGTAAGTATGTGATGCGGATTTTACTGGATAAAGGTTTTCCACCTAGAAAAGAAAAGTGAATCGGAATGTAGATGAAAAAGCTACAGTAATAAGAGTATTGTATATTTGTCTTCGTCTTGGTTCTAGGATCAATCATCATTTCTGGCACTGTGGTGATCTCTTCGGGAAGCTTGGCCACCATGGGCTTTCGTGCTCTCTAAACGCCAGGCAAATGTCACGCCTACAACCTACACTTGGCTCTCAATGATATTTTCCGTAGGGCTCTTGTTGTCGCCAACGAGCCATCTGTACTGAATTGCTCGCATATTATCATCTAAACTTATCAAGGTCTCGGGGGACTGGTGGGCGGGTAGCTTTTTCTACTAACGCGTTAGCTTGACGCTTGAATATCCAAAATTTTTAGAGATTGAGGAAATGCTGCCAGCCTGCTGGGTACCAGCAGAGCGGCCGCCTCGAGGACTTTTTTAATCACCGTCAATTTCATTTTGACCTAACAAGATTGATGATTTGTATGAAAAGTTTGAAATTTTTTTCGTGATTTCAGGGTTGGTCCCATAGTAAAAGTTGTTCATAAATTATGAGAACAATAATCCTTAATAATTTGAACGGTGATAAAAAAATCACTCAGTGTTAAGTGACAGCCCTATGACTGAATGAAACAATTCAATTGCAAGTAATTATTTGAAATTCAATATTATTGCGTAACTATCATTCAATACTACACGTGAGGAAACAAAACAGATGTATCTAGTCTACTAAAAAGGTAGAAAACATCTATGAACCTTCACGTTATATACATAAAGAGTAGTTTTGAACGTGTTAACGATCAATTGATATTGTTATTAACACGTGTCGTTCATTGTTTCAATAGATGACCGTGTAATTAGTTATTTCAGATGATAATTGGTCATTGATCTATATAAGTTATGTTCCTGGTGTATTGTTGAACCTAGAAGGCTGAACTTCTGCTCTCTTATTACGTGACACGGTTTAAAGCAAGTCTTGCCAAATTCAGCTTATTCTCGTATATGTCACCATATAATTGTGAGCGCCGTTTTGTGATCTATCTCGAGAGTTTGTAGACTGTTGATGCATTGTGAGCTGTACCATATTGCTTGCAATGTGGCGTGTTAATTTTCGTTAGTTCATGGTCGAACCATGTCAAACCGTAAAATTATAATTATATATAAAATCGGAACACTGTCGGTATGTGTATGTCCGTTCACAATTTTGCGGTTTGATATGGATATTTTATGAACAATCGAAAATTGATACGTTGTATTGTGAGCAGTATGGTACAGTTCACAATGTATCGACGGTTTACAATCTCGCGAGATGGATTGTAAACTAGTTATACAGGGTTATTTTGTAATTCACCTGCAGTGTTTTAACGGGTGGAAGTATAAATATGAACAACTTTTATTATTATGGGACCGACTCTGAACGCAAAAAAAAGTTATCATACATTATAGATACAACCTGTATAACAAAAGCCAATCTCCTTCCAATTTGCCAATCCCATACTTTATAGCCGTTGCAATTCCAATTACAAACGTATCGAAGCGTGTAAACATACAAGCTGCCTCTCCCAGTTCCCGAGTAATTGGCTAAAAATAAACACACACGTCGATTCTCTAATACCACAATATGGTGAAGTATTTGGCACGATCCTAAATAGAAATGCTGAAGTAAAACTTTGGCCCGATATCGATTGTTTTCGATAACCTAGAATTAAAAAAATCAGATGACTTAAACATCCCCACTTACTGCTGACATAACACTTTAGTAGCTACAAACTATCCTTCTTTTCAAGGAGATTGCATGATTTTTGGGTATGCTCCTGATTATTTTTTCAATTCCATGAAAATTTCCTCCATTACTCATAGGCTTTTGGAGCGAATTCTGTGGTTGCCAATTTATTAACAGCACATATTAAGGTGGAGGCGTCGGTTGAAGCGCGAAATTCAAATTTTATCACGTTTTTGGCTAATAGCAGCATGTTGAAAACTTAAGACCTATAACTGAGCTGCAATTTACAAAAAACGTGATAAAATTTGAATTTCGCGCTCCAACCGAAGCCGGGGAGGCTTAATGAAATATTTACCTACTAAAGTATCGATAGACAATGCAATTCAAGGCATGAACTTATTACCTTACTAACTAGGTACTTGATTGCATGTGACTAATATTAAAATAATTAACAAACAATTCTTAAAAAAGCAAAAAGTACTTTTTTTTTTAATTCTCCTTTTTTTCTCGGTCCCGGATTTCTGGTACAACTTGGGGTTATCAGCACTGCTTACTAGGCCTATAACAGAAGGTTGACTAGTAACAAGACGGTCTACATGATAATAAGTGGCTACCGTCTACTCTACAATATCAATTGCCTATGTGTAGTCGACCTTTTATAATAGACGCAAGATTACAGAAATGCGCAGATACTTTTAAAATATCTCGGAAAAACTAAGAAAAACAAATATATTAGGTACACGCTACTAAGAATTTTAAGAATAGGCGTAAGAGAAATCGATTGCTACAAAAAACACGGAGATTCAGGCCAAGGGCTGACAAGTACGAATAAATAGAAATGGTCCATTGTAAAACCCATACGTGTTCAAATTTCTGGGAAGCTCACTTTATCTGACACAAATTAACGATAATAGTAATTAATGCCTGTACTATTGACTGACGACGATAAAAGCTTATCTGCCTGTGAATGAGGTCAATTAATTTGCAAAAAACATTGATCAAGTGTGTCGGATTCGCACACGAAGGGCTCCGTACCATCCGTACATGAATGCTATTTTCATTAGGTATTTGTTGTTATAGCGATTGTTTAGGTCGAACTAAAAAAAAACACGAAAATTATTGGTTTTTTTGTATGGGAACCACCTTTAATTTTGAAATTATTTTTTATTATTTATTATTACTCTGTATTTAGGATAGATTTTGTAGTTTAATTTTAATTTAATATTTCATATATCTGGCACAACTTTTTTACTTGTAAATATTATGTATTTTGTAAATAGTATTAGGGTAAAAAATAAATGATTTGGAGTTACAAAAAAAATATACATATAATAAATGCGAAAGTTTATTTAAACAAATATTATAATATGTAAATAAAAAAAAATGCAGACGGTAATTGTTATAGCGGCATCACATTCTGTGAAAATTTCAACTGTCTACCTATTATTAGGTACGGTTTGGGTACGGAACCCTAAAAACAAATAGTTTTAGCTGGTACCATCTTACATCAATGATTGATGATGATTAAAGCAGTTAAATTTATCTCTGTTCAGTTCTAATTATAAATTCACTAAGTAGTTTACAGTGGTATTTTATTTTGTGTAAACAAACATAGTTACTTATACTTGTGCACTAAAATTTGCTTATCATCATCATCATAACAGCTGAAAGACACCCACTGCTGGACTAAGGCCTCCCCAAGGATCTCTATGATGGTTACCCTACTCACATCCAGCGGTTTCCCAGTTTCTAACTGAAAAGTAATTGCTTTTAATATAATTTTCAGTCAGAAATTAATAAACAAAAAATCTAGACTAACCTTTTTAAAACCCTGACTATTAACTTCTGGCTTTGGAGCAGTTTCGAATAGATTCAATCTGGAATTCTGAAAGAAATCTGGACTGGAATTTTCCCTGGAAAATAATTCTGCTGTAGAGCTTTCTCTTGTTAGAGATGGTCTAGGTCTAACAAAGGGATTATTCCTAGCAGATTTGGCTTGTTTCAACCAGTTGAACTTGTTGACAATTTCAGGACCAGGAGATGGCGTAGGAGTTTCTTCTGAAGTCTCGGATGGAGTTGGCGTATCTGGCTGGATAGTCGTCATCTTGTGATCGTCAGTTTCTATGTAACTGCTGTTTATTTAGACTAGATTCCCGATCTGTAGTCCCGTCGATTCGTGTTTATTTTCACTCTTTCAGTTTTTCAATTTTAATGACTTCACAAATTTCGACTGGTTCTTCTTTCTTTCTCTCTTTATTTTCAATCTTGCACTTCTCTTGCTCTCACAGCAACACTTAACTATTTTCCATACAAACATATTTCGCATCCCGCTTCGAAAAGCATCATGTTTATGAAACGTAATTACAGTCTATTTTTATTTTCACTACGTAATAAAATATGATTATTTAAATGCTCTTATATTTTATTGTTAAGGATATGAAATCGTCACGTCTGCGTGCGTGATAGTTCCGCGCGAGACTGTAATAAACTGGCTTTGTATTTTGATCGGACGCGTGCTCACGCGCAGATATATGATGTACGCACGCTGTGACTATATAGACTAAATTATATCAGTTTTCACCATCTCCAAGATCGTGTGTATGTAACTGAAAGAGTTTTTCAGGGTCATGGCCATATCGTTGGGATTTTAATGGGAAAACGGTTTGAGTGAACATGTTGTCAACAGATTGGTAATTAGGGCGTCTGTTTTGTGATTACCGATTCTGGGATACGGCTATAGATTTATGTGAGTATATTGGTTCCTTTATAACGAATGTCCCTTATTTATTGATAAGGAACGAATACATACAATAATCAATTGACATACGTTTCAAGCGCTAATCACAAAATTTCCTTCCCTCCATAAAATTAAAACGCAAAAAATATCACAATGGTTAAATGAATATAATGAATGATTTGCATACTCGCATTTGACCCAATGATGTAACCAATACATTAAAGAAGGCAATGCTCTCTGCATTGTATGTTAAGTAAGATACTTATAAAAGACTAGCTGTTCCCCGCGGTTTCATTCGCGTTCCCGGGATAAAAAGTAGCCTATAACCTTCGGGAATAATGTAGCTTCCTATTAGTGAAATATTTTTTCAAATCGGACCAGTAACTCCGGAGCTTAGCGCGTTCAAACAAACCGTTCAACTTTATTATTAGTCTAGATATAGATGACCAAGTGCGAGTAGGACTCGCTACGTAGGAGGGTTCCATACATTCCATTTATTTGCAAGTGCGCTAGCGTGGTATACTGCATATGAAATGAACAGTGCAAAAATATGAGTTTGACTCATATTAATTTCTCATGGAAGTTGAAAATAAATGATCTTGACATTTATAAGTACATTTATAAAAAAGATATGTAGGTATATGTAGTATATCAGTTTATTTGGTTTCAAGGCATAAGTTCTGCTTAATTTCGGATCGGATAGTCGTATGTGAAGAATGTCTCAGGTTATTATTATTATTTCCTGATGAAAGACGTTTTGTGCCCATCTTCAAGATTGTATGAGTAAGGTTTGAATGGCAGTATATTTGAAGTCATCTTTTGTTTCATCTAATTTGTACTTTCAGGCATCAAAACAAATCAATCAGGTTTCAGTAACATTGAATTGTATTATAAAAATACTAGCTGCACCCCGCAGCTTCGCCCGCGTTTCTGGGATGAAAAGTAGCCAATCGCACATAGGGATGATAATACTTTCTTAATTGTGAATTATGTTATATTGGATATATACTATAGAATCTGACTATGAATCGGATTTCGCCCATATCTCATTGGATTGAATTTTTTTACACAGAAAAAAATGACATACACATAACCCCCTGCCTGTGTGTCTAAAAATGTCATCATAACATCTTATTATTATTTATCTTAATTTTATCTTTTCAAGACTTCCAAATAAAATAGTCATAAAATTATTGTTTGTTACAGCAGCACTAATATGTAGGTATACTTAGATCAGTAGACAAGACACCACCCAAAAAAATACTAAGAATCTTGTATGAGAAATGAGCATTGTTCTTTTTGTCGTATTTTTTTGCCCGATAATAATTATGCTAAATTAAAAAATAGCATTTTTCAAAAATAGATGCGAGCGTTGTAAAGAGCTATGGATATTCGCCAATTTCGGGCAGATGACAAACAAACAAAATGTCTTTGTTATGCCCCTTATAATGTGAGCGAGTCCTTATAAGCGAGCACTTGAAACTCGCTAACTTGAAGCCGGATGAATTTGCAAACAAATCCCTGTTATGTTTCTATGAGCAATTTGTTCTGACATTGGCATTGGTGTGAATTACGTAAAATTATCAAAGAAGAATGTTATAGTTTGATATAGACGTGGCAGTTATTAAAAAAACTAGTTTATAAACATAGATACATTTTGGTAACTTATTTATTCAGTTTAGGCCCTGATAAGCACTCTATGAATGTCGATAGTTACTTACAATTATTACAATAGACTCTACCAATTCACTTAAACTGACCCTCCTTTTTTCGCCGCAGTCGGGTAATCAGACGCAACATTTTATTACATGAAAATTGTTACATAGAATATGTTGAAGTAGAATGATGTGCTAAGTCTAAAGGCACCGGATTTCACCGTGGTCAATGATGAATTTAGCCGAAGTTGGTAAGCACACTAATCCTAGAACGGAACTGTTTCTCAAGTGCTGTGTCCGAGATTTTCCTTGCCAGATACTTAAAGCTCAAAATATATTTCCATAACGGATATTTTCTGTATTATCCTTCACACGATCCATCCATTTGGGTCATTGGTTTTCGTCTTCCCATAATACCATCAATATAGTCAGTAGGTACTTAGTTTTGAAGTTATTTATGAAAATAAGCGAAAATTGACCATTCCCCGCCCTCCTCCCTTATCTCCGAAATTACTGGGCCAAAAAAAAATAGAAAAAGGAAATAGTTCTTTACCTATAGATTACAGAAAATTGTAAGTCAATCAAGGCTTTACCAAGTCTATGGTATTTACAGTAAAATAGGAAATAACGGAACCCTCGGTGCTCAAAGCACTCGCACTTGTCCGGGTTTTTAAGTTTAAATTGCCAAGCTATCTTTAATAATGTCAAGAATACATTTGAAACTAAGTTTGGAAAGATAATAAAAGACCCAAAATGGCGCCATAAATTCTCTGGCAGACCGGTGGTGGCTCTCGCAATATTTTATTACGGAATTCTTAAAGTAAATTCGGAAGTGAACAGGTGTTACTGACTTCCTACAGGCTTCTTAAAATGGATATTAAACCTTGCAGAAATTATGCGAAGCAGAATTAAGATTCGCGTGGAAATATACTAAAGAAACAATAAGTCGGATCTATACTAAAATGTAAAATAAACATGAGCTGCTAATAGGAATATTGCGAGTTGGTCTGTTCGTCACTCTATTAGTATAACAAATATTTGCATGAGAATTGAATATTTTGTATGTAAATATAATGGTGTCGATATCTGTATCTATGGTGTGACAGCGAGGCGCCTGCTCAAATGAATAGGTAATCTATGGTTATCACTTTTCGGTACGTGGTTTTATTTCTCATCGGTTATCGATTCATTGGGCGATCGATGTATCCGTCTCTCTCTATAGCCATATCTAGAACGGGATAACAACAATAATTCAAGGTCTCAAGAATAGATAATGTCAAGTGAAAATAAAGCCTACATTATTATTCCAGAACTCAAAAGTTAGTTTTGAATTTTGATGTATGACGACTGATTATAGGAATGTATTAAGGTGATTTGGGGTCCCTCGCTATCGCGATAGTATCGATAAACTATCGATTTACCGGCAACACTAATGCCTATACAATCCATAGATTACCAGAACAAATGAACGAGTTTTTGTGCCTGCCTCGGCAAGAAATCCTTTATCTCGACTAGAAAATTTTCTTCATTCCAATACCAATATCAGAAAAAGCTTAAGAAAAATTACGACAAAGGCAAAGCATAAGTAGGTACCGCAAGTCCACTAACTCATCCGTGAAAAGTTACCCTACCCGAGAAACTTTTCTGAATAAAATTGGAATTAATATTCACCCCTCAGTAAACCCTCGGGCCTTGGGTCGACGTAAGCTGTTACCAAATAACCGTTTATTGGATTCGTACTGAGAATAAATGTAGTTATTTACTAACACTAAAACCTAGGTAGGTTTCGTTCGAATATTTTCAGTCTGTAATGAAAACTAGGTTGAAACTTTCGAACTCGTTTTCCAACTTTGTATTCTAGCTAGGATCAATTTACTGTTAGATTTTAATTAAATAAATTTCCTCCAATTGTAATCGTGGGATTTCCATCCCACAATTTTTAGCAGAGGATAAAGTTCTATCCAACCCTTCAAATTCTTACCTGTGGTTTTCCTGTTAAAACTGGATGCCACCAACCTAAGTATAGTATGACACAACTTAGATGAAGCATCGGCAAACTTCGTAAAATTGATCGTTCTCGAAAAGAGTGCGCCTACAACATTACTCATGTGTTAAAAAATGATCGGCGAAAATGATCTTGTTGAACGTTGAATGGCGCGATACTGAATTATTTTTATTTGTTGTGTAAATCGGAAGTGAAGTGTACGAAAACGATTCGCCGATGCTACATCTAAGTTGTGTCATACCTACTGTAATATATTATTTGCCCTTTCACGCGGATTGTACACATTTGCCGATTGCAATAACTTAAAAAGTTATGATTAGTCTCCTAAGATCATATTTGCGTGGCTTCAACCCTTGAGGTAGTTGCTTTAACTGATCCTTAAATTTCCATCCTGGATAAGTATGTAGGATTCACAAAAAAATAATTTAATCGTTATATTCACTGTCAAAACTATCTTTTGCTAGCAAAACCGTTGCTCTGAAAGACAATTTAACTATAACGTTGGATGGTGCAACCCACCCTAAATAGTTTATCAGTTATCTGGTTTCCATAGTACACTGTACAGGCTTTGCTTAGCTTGGGAATAGATAGCCGTGAGTGCAGAAAGAATCTTCCAGGTCCTACCTGGGATATTCTTCACTACTACGTACAAACATTAATCATTTATCTAACAAGACAAATAATAAACCTACGTAATAAACGCCTTTTATAACTCTTTGACTACACAATTAAACAAGCAATAGCGCTCACTTGCCACGTTGCTATCATCATCGTCCAGGCGCTTTGTTCTGTATAGCCTATTGTATCTGGACTGAAATGTTAAATGCTGAAATAGTACTCATATCCTATAAAATAATGGCTCTTTTGTTTTTATTCTCATGGAGATAAAATTGCGATTGGCAGGTTTATTATATGATTATTGGGTTAACTAACTAACTCAGTATCGGAATTAGAGATAAGTTAGAAAACCCCTTTAGCCTGTTGGGCGTCGCCACCATTTAATAAAGCTTTAATAGATTTCCCTTTATAGTGGACAACCGTGTGACGGCATTTAGCCGCTTTTGTTTCTGGGAACTTATTTTGAAAATTTCATGTGGAAAAACAAAATTAACTAGCTAGCTATCCAGCTATCAGTGACCTCCGCTGTCTGATGGCCGACGCCCAACAGGAAAAAGAACATACAATTACAATTATAGCTAATCAAAATCTAAGTTGAAAAGTCGAAGCTACATGATTCGAACTTAGAAGACCCGGCATGAAATTCAGCTAGGCCCCACATCTTTCAGATCAAAAGTTTTCAATGTTTAGAAAATAGCACCAGGGGAGGCATACATAAGGCACCGTATTAGCAAAGAATACTTATTACTGCGTAAAGAAGAAGCACAAAACACGAGGGAGGGCGTATGAATTAAAAATAATGATAAATATACTATCTATTTAACTTACCACATGGTACCTTATATGAGTGCCGCCAGACCTGACTCCCTCGTTAAGCTGGATGGAGCTGACGCTGCCAGCATCGTCGTCCATGAAACCAGTCTTCTTGTAGCGAGCCATCTGAAAAAAAAAGTGCTTTGATTGTCGGCAAAAGTGGCATAATCGCTTATGGAGGCATGAGATGGCAACAAACAAAAAAAAATCAAAACTTGCCTTATACTATAATTTAAATGCGAAAGTAACTGTCTGTCTATTACCTATAAACGCTTAAACGGCTAAACTGATCACGATTAAATTTGGCACGTAGATAGCCTATGTTATGGAGAATATTAATCCCGGGAATGCGGGTGAAACCGCGGGTAAACAGTAATAAATTAAACAAAGTAAGAACTTCTTTGCGTGCCTTTTGTACATTGGGTGCGTTAGTTTGCTTACCTTGATGTAGATTTTATCACTACTTGGTCACTATAGTGCTCACTTGGCGTGTTTCTCCTAAGCGTGCTCATAAAGCTATACCCGAACAAGCCCATTAATTTCTTATTAAATGCGTAATAACCACGGAACGACCCATTTCGAGCGTAAACCGAAGTTATTAAAAGAACGGTGTTACCAGGATACTACCAATTAAGAACCAACACTAAAATTAAAAAGGCCGGCAGCTTCTGGATGATAAATAATAATTATTGTAACAGATAGCTTTTAAGTGCTTTAGATAAAATAAACGAATAATGACCAACTAAATAGTGATGAGAATAGCTCTGTAAAATAATTTGCTGCACATCATCTACTCGCTTATTTTCTATAATGTCATCAGTACAATTTCTCAGGACGTTTAAAAACTTATGCCTTGCTTATTCTTTGAAATTCTACTCTGAATTTGAAATTCGAGGTCTTGAAAGACATAAAACTAACGCGATCAAAACTTCTCGTAATAATAAACGCATAAAAACTCTTCTATTAAACTGCTATAAAATAAAATGAGATAGTGAACATAGCTTGCAAGCCATAAATACAAAATGGCTAGATTTAGATGTATCCTCTTGATCTGCGCAGACGCATCTCGTTACTACAATAAACACATTGATGCGCAATATGGCGATGAATACACAGGCGTGACCAAAATAGAGCTTTATTGTGGCTTTATTATGAGTGATTGATTACTGTTAGTTTCTTAAATGGATAAACCAAAAAATGGTACAAGAATATGATCCTTATTTAGAGCATGGGTATCATTACATTGGCTGGTTTTTATACTATACTATTATATATGAGAAAGTAACGATTTGTTTGTTACCTTTTCACGACTAAACCGCTGAACCGATCTCGATGAAAGGCACGCACGCAGATAGCCTATGCCTATGATATGGAGGACATAATGCTACTTTTATCCCAGAAACACGAGTGCAGCCGCGTGGGATAGCTGGTACAAATCGAAGTACACTAGTGGGTTATTAAGGCCATTTGAATGGCCTTTAATAAGGCCAGTAATATGATTTCACGAGATTAAAGGAAGCTTAAACTTTGTAGGATTCAATGCGCATTTGCATTGGCGGAACGCGGTGTTGCGGAGTTAATTTAACTTACTTGATAAAACTTCGAATATACTTGCGTTATTGTTCTCTAATTGCGAATGAATTTCATCGAAATGTAGTAAAAACATCATCATCGTTTTAAATCAATGAGTTAGGTTCCCGGCAAGGCAATTTTTTTTAAATCTAAGTATACAGTTTTAGTTTTTATCAAAATCGGCCTCGGGACTCCTTTCAATAATTTTCGCTATACCTACCATAGGTAATAAAAACTAAAACTGTATACTTGGATTTACTACCGAATACTTTAGGATTTAGTCTACCGCGCCTACTTGAAAATTTCACCCCTTATAGTATTGAGTCTAAGGCCTCCACACAGCCATGACCTACACCTCTACCTTCACCCTCTGCCCTACACCGCCCTTTTTTAATACAGTGTATATATTTTTTAAATGACTGGTTGTAAAGTCCAGAATTATAAACATTGTACAAACCAATCAGGTCGCCCGCACGCGCGATTTAGGATTATCTTAGTAAGAAGGTGTCAGTCATATAGCAATTTGTACCATACTTATTTACAAGCTTTTATTTAACTTGTCGTTGAATCTTGTAAGTAATTATGGCTCACTTCCCAATGTTCAATTGATCGGTACCTAGACATATGCAAATACAATAATATGGTGTCATTGAATAAAAAAGCTTGCCCTTATTTTCTTTATTTTTAATATTTATAAGGTCATGTGAATGCGATGAAATCTTTTCTAAGGAACTTAATGATCTCAGCATTATAGCCAACGAAAAATTCTCCTAACTTTAGTTCTTCTTCAGTTTCAGTCGTCTCGTAACAGGTACTTACCTGTTACGAGACCTCAAATAATGGAAACAACCTACTTAGGTTGTTTCCATTATTTGAGAATCGGGTCTCCTCACTCTTGCGCCAAGTCGGTCTACCTTGGCGTATCTTTTGACATTTGAAGCTGGCAACCTCTGCTTCGCTTTTCTTCCGGCATATTTTATGTATGGTATCGGTAAGTATGTACTTACGACAAGTCAGTCTACCTTGGATTGATGACTCTGGCGTATCTTTAACCTGGCGACCTCTTCCTCGCTTTTCTTCCGGCATATGTGGGTAAGTATAGGTAAGTAATGTACTTCCTACAATAAATTAATTGTATGAAATCTGAACATAATATTTATGTAAATAGCGACATGTAACCTTGTGCTATGAGAAGTGTTATCATGAACCTACATCACGTGAATGGGCCTCCCATTAGTGAATCACTACCCTAGTGATAAAATCACCAGAGTTGCGGACGATTTCGGTAAACCATTTTGTTTTTTATTTGAATTGGAAAAACCTAAATTAATAATTTAGGCATTTAGCTATTTAAAATCAAATGGAATAAGAGCAATTTAGGTATTTAGCAATTTAAAATCAAATGCAGTAATTTCGTAGTTCAATATTCGAAAGACTCCCTTTTTCAAATTTGTTTTTTTTTACGATATAACTTTACAATAACTAAGATGTTTTAATACCTAAATTTAAGGAGTATTTAATTGTCGATTAAACACAATTTATTTAATTAAGCTGGCATCCTCAGTTTCCGAGATTTATAGGTTTCTTTAAGTGACCCGCATTCATTGCTCTCAAGTGTATTACAATGGACTCTACCACCGTTACGTGTCAAAAATAGTTTTTTACCTATAGATTACAGGAAAACCTATAAAAGTCTATGGTCTAGAGTAATATAGGAAATTACGGAACCCTCGGTGCGCGAGTCAGACTCGGACATGTCCGGTTTTTTTCGTCACGAATAACCCCGAAAGTTATGCATTATCGTACCTTGGCCTTTGCAAGCCTTGAAACGTGAGATAAAGGGATTGAACTGATAACATTGGCACGTAGAACGGTAACATCTGTAAATAATTGCATCTACACATGGAGATATTATGTAGATAAAGCTAATTATAACTGACTATAGATCGATAAACCTAGACTGTATAAGATACTGTCAACCATCCTATCCTACTAATACTAGGTATATGCGAAAGTTGACACCATGGATTCAGGACATGGTTCTGGACCCCTGAATTTATCGTGATTTGATAAATATTAATTATTTTTTTAGTCTATATTTATTTACGAAATCTCACGAACACTTTTAGCGTATCTCTTGGCCTTAAATCCAGATCACAAAATTTAATTAAACCATTATTTTTCACACTGAGCAAGCTTAGTAAATTAGAGCCTTTTTTAAGACTTCTTAATTATGAACGAAACTTGTAGGTTAGGTAGGTATTATGTGAGTTTTTGAAACAGTGACTCTGATTCACTGTTTGACTCCATAAATCAGAGTTGGCTTGGGACAAGATAAAAACCATTTAGATACCTAGTTATATTTTTCCATTATATGTTTGTGAAAATATTTAGAAATTAGTAAATAAGAACATTTTGCTGTGACTATATATATATATATCTCGAAAACACAAAGAATAAGTAATGACTATGAATTATTAATTGAATATTTTGTTTGTTACCTACTTCTACTCCCAAAAAAAAATGGAAAGTTTCAGAGCGACGACGTTACCATTTTTGATAACTCGATCCACGATACTAAACAATACATACCTACCAATCAGAAAATGTACCTACTTACAGTATAAACAAAGTTTAAATACTTATCTATCTACCGCAGACCACACTGATCCCTGAATCAATCGACGCAAAAAGCTTTTTCCAATCGAGATTACATTCGCATCGACAGATAGGCACGGCTGATCGATAGTAGAAGACTGATAATGGCCGACCAATTTAATTTGCTACCATGTAAATAAAGATTTAATTAAATATTTACTATCTTCGGAATAAGATTGTGAAGAGATTTATACGGGTCGGCAAAGAGACTGATGGTATTTCAAGAGTTTATAGGTTTCGTTAACCGCTTACCATTCGCATGCCACTTGATGACACATTTTCTTATCGCTACACGAATCGGGAGCCGATCACCCGGGGATATCATATGAGCAATTCCCACAAAAGTACGGTAATACTATTTTTTATTTGTACCTACTATACTTAAGTATCTTAGCTACGTGGATTGGGGGGTTTGATACGCGTCCTGAATCCAACCCTCTCTACAACGCAAATGGCAACCACAGCGGGGTTCTATTCTATCTATGTAGTAGTCTTGGATGATTCCCGAGCACCCGAGCGGTTCGGTATCCCAACATGGAAAAAAGGCCTTTTACTATTTGCATATAGGTAGGTATATGCCTTGAACACTCATATTCAAGTAAACGCAAATAGGAGATAAGTGTTTTATCAGAGACGTTAAGGTTACTTGTGTTAACTTAGGAAAGTGTATTTTAGGGCATAACATGAAGTGAAAGGCCTTCTGGTACATATTTCATACTGTTGAATGCCATTTCCTAGCTTTTGAACGCTTTTATACTACTATACTGTGTACACAAAAGATCTTGAATTGTTAGTTAATACCTTCCCAGGTATATAAACGATGTTCTCCTAGTAGGGTACCTATCTGTGAGATAGAGTACATATGACAAGCACTTTACCGCACTTGAAACTTCGTTTACCCCATCAGTTATTGATCGCCACTGTACTGGACGTGAGGACGTAACCGTATGAATGGTATCTTATTCTACTTGATAAATCTTCTGAGGGTCTTATTCTTACCGAGCGATTTCACCCGCATTATAGAGGCGACCTTCGATTTTCTCGGGTCTACTTATGAAGTGGGTAAGTACTTTCAAAAGCAGTTTTATTTGTAAACGAAAATGTCTGTGTAGGAAAAGGAATGTTGAAAATATTAAGGATTTTTGATTGAATTGAGGTGTTTTTCTTACTTAGCCTAAATTTTCCCACCGTCCGTACGTCCTCCGTGAAAAAGGTTGATGATGGTGGGTTTAGTTTGGTTTAGGGATGCTGGCATTGACTATTTATACAAATAAATTAGATTAATCGGTTTGATTCTGGATTAGTTAACATTTAACAAAACAGAAAAAGAACTGATATTCGTGAAAAATATATTGCGTTAGCTATGCTTTACGCTATTTACTTGTAGAATACGTGAAAAGGAGTCCAAACAACTCGCCTTTAGTAAAACAAATGAAATATGTAACAAGAGCGTGGAGTCAGTAATTCTTTGTAAGCTTGAGTGACAGAAACGAATTGGAAATCAAGTCAAAATACCACTCTTTTCTTTGGATACAACGACTACCATACGTGAGCAAGCAACTTTAGTTACAAAAAACAAAAGTAACCGACTATTATGATCAGCGAAAAAAAAAACATTATTTTTTATTATTATTTTTTGTTACCACGATACGCATTAAAATTACATGATATCATCGCATAATTATAATGTAAATAACTATGCTAAATATGCGCGAAGATATAAGAAGGTTTCAAGAATAAGTTTTAACTTTTTTTTTATGAGACTAGTTTTAAACTAGTAGTTTATAATTTAATCTATATCTATACTAATTTACTAATAATAAAGCTGAAGAGTTTGTTTGTTTGAACGCGCTAATCTCTGGTGTTACTGGTCGGATTCGAAAAAATCTTTCACTAATAGGACATGCTACATTATCCCCGAAGGTTATAAGCTACTTTCTATCCCGGGAACGCGAGTAAAGCCACGGGGAACGGCAAATCATCTATAACTGGGATATAATATATTCCAGATATAACTTAAAATTTAACTTATCTCTGTTATCTAATGTCACGAGATTTGCTCATTATTTTTAACGCAATTTTATCAAAATGTTTGTATAAACAGTTGATGATTTCGTTCTAAATGTAATCGGGTGTGTAAGGAAAGGGATTTCCAGAATTGAAACTGTGCCAAAGACCATTATATTAGATTCTAATTTAACATCAGCAGGAAAAACTGAAGACGTTTCATGCTTTTGTGGTCTACAGACGTAGAACTTCTAATGAGCAGTTTAATGAACAAACTTTTAGGCTGAACTGAAATGAGATACAGCCTGGTGACAGACAGACAGACCCTCTGAGTACAGAACCCTCACGACTCACGTCTGAAGAAAAATATATTTTCCCATTTTATTGTTTTATCTTTTCCTACTCAAAATGCCCATAGGATGAGGAGTAGTAGGCACCTGGTGGTCTACAGAATAATGAAAAAACTTTCTTTTAGTCTGCTTTGTTTCAAAGCGTAAGTAGATTAATTCTGAGACCTACGATTATGCTGCTATAGGGTAGGTAGGTACCTAGGCACATATAGAGATTTATGGTTTTAGTTCGACTATGTTGAAAAATTAACCTACCTACTAAAATACCTATTCAATAATCGTAAGGTAATCAATAAGCAAAATGTTCAAGTGAACAAATGCGTATTGATTGACCTATAGGTTCCTCTTCCTACCTACCTAATTATAATTCTACTGTGGACTGATCCGTGTTGGTTGTGTATTAAGGAAGGACACCTGCGAACATTTTGCAGTCCCATCAGATTGAAGAACCTAGGACCTAGCTTGGAAAGTTTTTTTGTTATTCTATAGCTATTTTTATTTTAGACTAGTTCCACGCAGTGGATTCAAGGTCCTCGATGGCGAAGACCGCCGCGACGTCCCACTCAGTCCTCCGCGTCCCCCGGTAACGCCCTGAGCCGAGGTTCGTACCCCACTCGGGGGTGCCCTCAGGCGTGGTTACCTAAATCTTACCCGGCTAAGAGCTGCGCTCGCCGATTGTCCGGTAAGGTTGGAGCAGCCATCAGAGGCTACCAACTTTAGTACTTTCAAAAAAAAATAAAAAGCGTTCACCAATTTAACACTCTTGAAATTAATATTCAAAATTCCACGGAAAATTAAAAATGTTCATGCCTCTATCTAGCTATAGCTAGGTAGGTATATGGAGCGACATCGAGCGATGGACCCATACTTACCATAGTTTAGTTAGCCTGTGCGTTGTCTATAGGTAGGTACTTACTATAGATAGTAAGTTTGTTTAGTTAGTGTTAGATATTATTTATTACCTACCTAGGTATCTAGGTACATGTTTTAGACATGCGAAAACCTTTATCTAGGTAGGTAGGTAAGGTAGGTACTGTGATACTAACTAACTGTTGAGTTTTGTACCTACCATATTCACCAAACACAGGGTGCCTAATATATAATATGGTACCTACCTAAGAACTTGTTTTTTTTTTCCAAATTAACCAGTGCGCATTTTCACAAATTAATGAACAAAACAAAGGATACACTTATTGATTCAACGATAGCTGCCTGCCTGTTATCTCGGAGTTAGGATATTAACCTAACGTCGTTGTTACCCTAATCGTAAAAAAAAAACAATTAAATTATGGAATTCTGGGGGATATCTCGAGGATCAAGACTGGACACTAAAGGCAAATCTATAGTGTAGGAAATAATTATTGGTAGGTACGCCTTCCATTGTAAATCAAAACACCATTATATTCAGGAAAATCTCGTCTATTTTTACTATACTATCGAGCTTAAAATATGCAGGAAAATGTCGTAGATTAAAATATTTACCTACCGTGATTCCAGGCTTGAGATGTAAAGTTGGCATGGATACAAACAATATTCCAAAATCTCACTTCACTTCACATTGATTCCTGTTGAAAAATATTCAGTCTTATATTTATTTTTTCTATCCGCGATTTGTTCGGGCGCGAAAAATCGGTAGCGCCTCACGCATGTTTCAAATTTCGATTGAATGTTTTGGTGGAGGGCTGCCTGAGAGAAATATTGTAATGATCGTTTGTATATTACGTTTCAGCGCCATCTATTATAGCTTTGAACAACTGTTTGACAGCCAAAAAGTTAAGTGAGATACTTTTAATTTGGAAGTACCTCAAGATGAACCTAAGAAACTAAAAAAATGGTTTTAGACGTGTATTTCAATGAACTACAATTAATTCTGAGGACCTAACTTGAAATTATTCTTTCGAGTAAAGAAATAATTTTAAGCTTTTATTGCTGCCATCTATTAGATTTTCATTAAACTAATTGAGAGCTTAGTGACCAAACTTACAATTTGACACGAGCCAACCAAAGCGAAGGATGAGTTTTTACGCATGCGCTATGGAGGGGAGCGTAGTAAACTCAATGAAAATATTAGTAGGCATTTGTCGATAGTGAGTGAGTGAATTGCGGCGTTTTGGTGATTACGAACGTTAGCCCGAAGAATTGCGAAATTTATAAAGCGCGGAAACGCCTACACCTTATTTAAAAATAAACTTTGTGTTAGTGCATAGTGAATTGAATTGAAAATGGCCAGCGCACCAGTGAAAAAAGTACCGATACACTTGCAGGTAAGAAATAACGAACTCACCTGTTGTATCGCTAAAATTCACGATAAAAAAATAATTGAGTGAGATTTTCTGAGAACAACGTGTTTTTATTCAACCGTTGGGACATGTACCGTACATTTAAACATTCAAAAGTGTACCTTTTGCCAAATTCTACGCATGGGAAGTGTCTGACCCAATTTCGTAGAAATTTAGGTTGCCGGGCGGTTATTGCGAAAACACTTCTTATTAGATTCTCACCAATTCTTTAGTTAGAAATACAGTAGGTAGTTAATAATGATTATTGTGTAATCAGGTAAGGTATTTTTAATACCTATGTAGGTACCAACCAACCTATCTAACTGAGAGAAAAAGGAAGATCCCTAATAAGGCCTACTAAGTTGGTAGGTAAGTAGAAGTACGTAACTAGGTACCTAAATGCATGACATAATCTATATTTGCCCAATTTTAGTAGGTAGGTAATACCAAAATTTTGTTACATAGCTACCTACTTTTCTACCTTAGAAGTACCTAATACTTAAAGGTATTTCTAGTATTATTCTCGTAAAATACTATTACATAAATACTTACTAAAATAGGTAGGTACTATTAGTCGTCTTAGGTAGAAATTGACTACCTCAGACTAACTCTCGTACCTAAGACAACTGACTAGGGCCTGGGGGCGAAATAGGTGAATGACCTTATTCTATAATACAATTTTGTCTTTGGTGCGTTTGGTGTGAGAAGTCAGATGAGAACCAATCCGCACAGTTTGGCTGACATGACACTCCGGGCGTGACATGCGCAGAAGCTTTAGGATTAATAACTGACTGACTGCCGCCCGCCCGCCGGTACTAAGCCCACAGACAAAGTGAAATAGGCAAAAGGGTTACATTATGGAACCCTTTTATTCCATTTGAAGTAGTTACCTAACATAGAGATAGTTAAAAGGACCATTTTTTAATTTCCTCCAGTTTAAAATCTGTTCCCAAGCACTTACCGGCTACCGGTGTGTACGGAGTCCGAAATCCTGCTGTAAAATTCATAATCAAAGCATAAATCCCTCGCTGCCGTCTACAGTTTGATAAAAAAACTTTTAATGAAATGTAGAACCGCCTTCAAAGGCACTAAAAAGCATAAAATATCTATTAGGAACTTATTATCTGACTGTTTTGAAGTCTGTTTTGAAAACTGTGTCGCCAAGCACCTACCGGTGGAGTGTTCCAGCAATTGCACTTGAGAGCCAGTTGCCTTCTCGGCATTGTAACATCGGCAACACATTGGCAAAACCTCTTGTTATTGCAAATGTCGATAGGTGACGGTAACCACTTACCATCAGGCACCGCCTGCCTGCTTGTCAACATTCGGACATTAAAAAAAGGCGGCCGCCCTTTTCTGGGTGGTAGTTATGCAGTCGGATAGGTAGGTATTACAGAGTAGGTATATCCTTCCTAAGGTTTTCTCACGATGTTTAACTTCACTGAAGCTTAAGCTCCTTGTAGGATTCGAAACCGCGAACTTTCCTGACGAGATCCTCGCCTTAGCTTTATAATAGTCTATAAAACTATAATTATAAATCTTTGGATCTATGATTTAATGCAATTTAATAGCCTATGACATAGATACGAATTATACCAATAATATAGCTAAAGAGTTAGTTTGTTTGAACGCACTAATCTCTGGTCTACCATCTTTCACTAATGGGAAGCTACATTATCCCCGAGTTCTAGGCTACTTTTTATCCCGGGAACGCAGGTGAAACCGCTGGGGACAGCTAGTATTAAATAAATGACTAGAAGTCATACAGTAATTTTACACATTGCTCACCACACCATGACTGTCAGTTGCGTATGCGCATGGGCAAAAACTTTATTAACGTAACGACTATTTTAATTCAAGGCTAATTTTGTTAGCGCATCTTTATACCTAAGTCGAACACCTCTAGCCGTGGTTCTGGAAGATTTCTTCATTATTACAATTTATACACAAAGTCTAGAACGGAACTGGCTCTGAAGAGCAGCTGTCGGAACTTTAGATGAACAACTTGATGGTGGTAGCCAACCAGGTAGGTACCACAAAGTACCCTATACCACATTGATATGGGTTCCTCACAATGTTAGTTTTTATTAGGATAAACCTATAAACATTTTTCTATTCATTTTTTTATAAGCAGTTCTCCTCAAAGTCATTACCCCTTATTACTCTTATTTAGTTAATTATATTCCTCTCCATCCAAAGGTTGCCTGGTAGAGATCACTTTTAGTGATAAGGCCGCCCATTATAACACTTTTGTTTTTCTTTTGGTTAAGTTATTTTTTTTATATATATTTTTTAATTTTCTGTGGTGTGACAATAAAGCATTATCTATCTATCTACCCCATCTCGATGGACTTTCACGGAAAGATAATTTTTTACATCTTCTAAATCTTAGAATCCAAGACATAGTTTTGTGAAGGTCCCATAAAAAATTAGGTACCATGTTCATATCGGAAACGAATTATCTCAAAATAACCGCACTGTATGCTTTATGTAAATTTTCTTTACAAACTCATATTTACGTTCTGTTAACAAAATAACCCCATTCTGACCTTTAATTGCTTTAAATTCAGCCAGTGTGCGTTCTCAATTCAAATATGAATTAAATAACAGTTTGTTGAATACACTGTCATAAATATGTGATAATCATTTTGATTTTGTTAATCTAGCTAGAATGGTCTTGAGATAGTGTTGTGTTACTGAATACTGCGCAACTGCTCGCTACAGGCCCAGGCATCTAGGGCCTAATATTTAATTGTGACAGTAAAGGCTTATTTGAATGATAAATACCGCTAAATTACAATACTATTTATTTAGGAAAATGTCATCACTGGATGCTTTGACATGGCAACAAACAAGTATAAGGTCTGCCTGACGGTAAGCGGTCACCGGAGCCTATATACCTACGCTTACAACAACTGGGTTATAACTCGTGCTCGACCCTCCAAAAATAATTTCACACCCTTCTTGAACCCATAAATACATACTAATCCATTCGAAAAATGCGAAAGTAACTCAAGTTTGTCTGTTACCTTTTCACGCATAAACCACTGAACCGATAGCGATGTAATGCGGTACGCAGATAACCTGTGATATAAAGAAGGGCATAGAATTGTTTCTATCCCCGGAACGCGGGTAATACCGCGGGGAAAAAGAATAAGACACAAAGCTATAATTTCTTCAGTACCGTTATTAAAAGTACAGCATAATAATTTTAATTACGTCATAAATATTCAAATTCATTTAGCAGCAACATGACGACGTCAACATCCGCTGTCCAAGAACCTCTCGGTACACACGTCCTCACTTCCATAAGCATAGTAAACCTCATGCTATTATCAACCTTAATCCTGAAGTATCATTGATTATAATTGCTTACGAATTGTGTCGATACATCTTCGACATACCCCATAGTTGAGCCAATCTATTCTTACATTTATGCCATTGATATAGGGGACCCTTCCCCTCGTACAAAGGGTCGTAAATAATGTTTTACGCTAACTCTAAACTGAACGTTATTTAAAACTTGCGGCTAAAACGCATTTTAATATTATATCGTTTTGGAGAAAGCGTTTAAGTGCCCTACGGTAACTTGGAAATTTATGCACTTCGCATGTTTCTCCAGTTGACGTGAAATGTTTCTTTAGTAAATAGTTAATTTTGCGTGACTCGAATATGTAATAACTGTTTTTGCAACTCGTTGACGAGTACTTCTGGTAGTTCTGGTATGAGCTAATACCTACTGTCCCGATACTTCGGATAGGTAGATTCAATCCATACTAAGTAATATTATAAATGCAAAAGTAATTATGTCTGTTTGATGTTAAATTTTCACGCCTAAACCGATCACGATGTAATTTGGCACGCGGATAACCTATGGAGAAGGATATAGTCTACTTTTTATCCCGGAAACCACGGGGAATAACTGGGATATCAGTCCACCATTACCCATTTTTTCCCATCCATTGAAAACGTACAAGCATGGTACAAAGATGTAAGGTCAATAAAGATCAATAGAATCATAATTAATTACAATTAAATCATGTGAACGAACCCACTATCTATTAGCTAAAACTATTTTATGTTTATTGTCATTCGCTAAAATGATTTGAAATGTTTCATTAGGCCTTGATTTCTTGTTAATTTCGAAGAATGATTCTTAACGACCAATACATTTTACAATATTAGCATACTACGAATGTTTTCAAGATTATTTAGCTTACAGAAGAAATCTGGAGTACATGGAAATCGGAAGCCTCAAGTTACCTGCCTCCTAATGTCGCCACTTTACGACGAAACTTCGACTTCATGAAGAAAGAAAATGCTTTTCCGAAATGACAAATTTCTTCACGAAATGTCACAGCAATCTAAAAGCAATTTCTAAACAAATCGGGAAGTTACAAATTAAAAGAACAATAACGCTTTAACAGTAGGTCAACGGCGCTAATCAAATTAATATTCGACGAGCGGATAACCACAGATCTTGCCGGCAGTGTGGCCCTGAATAATCCGTAAGATATTTCCTCATCACCTAAATTGCGGTATCTCTTCCACATACGCATACGGTCTTATTTTGTACGCAAAGAATCAATATCATTTTATGTTTCCTGCGGTAAAAAGTAGCCTATAGCAATCGGGGGTAATGTCCTCCTGTGAATTATACTTCTCTTGGATGTATACTTCCCCATTTGAATCAGTCCGCGCGTTCCTCACGTTCGTTTTGCCTCTTCTGGCATTGATTTTTATCGGGCGCCTGTCTGTCTCTGACTTAGAGCATCTAACATCTTTCATCGGAGCGATGATGCTCAGTCAGTGGTAGTGGCATCAAATGGGATTAGCTTGCAATAAGCTGAGACTTTATAAAACATCGTTAGGAATCCATAGCTCGGTGTTGCAGCAGCCTCAAGTTGAAAATCTGTTGCCGAAAGATCTGTTCTGGCAATTGCATTTGAGAGACAGTTCCCTTCTAAGCCTTGTGTGCTTTTTACTTACGACATCTTTATTTTACATTTACTTACCATGGTGACATGACATTGTAGTTAATAACTGAAAACTTATGAGTTAAGCAAGATAGTCCGTTTTTATAATTCCTGTCACGTTCATCAGGTCATCAGAGCTCGCGTGCTAAGCTGTCTTCAATTTCTCCAACCCAGTTTACTTCGTTTTATTGAATGTACGTTGTGGTTGTCATGTGTTGTTTTCACCAATTGCTAAAATATCAGGAAATACTCAAAATAGCAGGATTTATTTAAAATAGGTACATCAACAGCACATGCATGATGATTATACTTGGGAATCAAATGGTTCATTTGAATTTGCTATGCAAAGGCAATGTTAATTCCAATTGTATAATTTGAAATATTGCATAGATTAAAATTCTAAACTACGTAACTTTAAAACCTTATCAAGAATCAAGAAATTCTATTAGGAAATCTCGAATAAAGCGTTCATATTATGAAAAATCTCCACCAAATATGTTTGAAGGTCGAAAAATAATGAGAATACGTTACAATAGTACTATATTGTAGTAATTCCTAAAGAATTTTCAACTGAATTATTACGAGTAAGGATTTCAAGGGATCTAATGGACAACTGTTATTTATTAACAATAGTTGCGTTATTGTTCTTAACCACACTATACCTTTTTTTTTTTTTTTTTTAATGTGGGGAAATCCTCATAGGATACCCTGCGGCCCCGGGGGGAGCGGCAGGGTTATGTCAGACTCCTACTGACTAAAACCCCACAGTGTTCCTACATGTCGCTGCCGGCTGGGTATACGGGGGCGCCGAAGCATTCGTCCGCGTACCCAGCAGCGACGGCCTGGTGCGAGGCCTCCTCTTCGACGACAACGACATCGTCGGCGACGGTGGGGACCGGAGCTCTTGTCCTCACCGTCTCGTCTTGGATAGCGTGCGGGAACACACGCACGTCTACCCGAGCCCCATGGCGGGCGGTAGACTCCCCCGAGTCCGCCACCCTTGGGCTCATGTGGGGGGGAAGGTGGCTCATAAAGGCCGCCCTCCGACGCCCAGTTCTCCTGCGGCGGATAGCCAGGGTGGTAAATGCCTCCCTGTCACGTTCCGCCGCCTCCTTCGCGAGCATAACGTGCTCGCAGAAAGAGTGGAGTGCGTCCCACGACCTCTCGCTATCGACTGCCGCGCGAACAACGTTCGGCAGCGAAAGGTCAGTCCCCACTTGGGCGCAGAGCTCGCTGCGCTCGCTAGCCCAGGCCGGGCACACCTCCAACGTGTGCTGGGCCTCCTCCTCGAGGCACCCGTCACAGTGGTGGCATTCGGCGGTCGGCTCCCTCCCGGCGATCCGACACAGATACCTCCCGAAACAACCGTGTCCCGAGAGGATCTGCGTCATCCGGAAGGTGAGGGTGCCGTGCCTCCGCTCGAGCCACTCATCCAACACTGGACGGATGGCCTCGATGGTGTTAAGCCCCGCACTAGGATGCTCCAGCCTGGACTTCCACTCCTGGATGGCGAGCGCGCGCAACTGTGCTCTGCGCCCTTCCACCTCACGTTGTGCCGGCCTCTGGCCCTGGGCCTGCGCCTCCTCACGCCAGAAATAAACTGACGCGAGGGCTCTCGCCTCGAGGTCCCAAGGCAAGGACCCGGCCAGCACACACGCCGCTTCGGAGGAGATCGTGCGATATCCCCGTATAGCCCTGATTGCCACCACTCTCTGCGGTCTCCGCAAGAGAGTGATAATGCAGCGGTTCAAGGCTTCCGCCCATACGGGAGCTCCGTATAGCACCATCGATCGCACGATCCCCAGGTACAGCCGCCTACAAAGGGCGCCCGGTTCGCCGGTGTTCGGTAGCAACCGCCCAAGAGCAGCCGCCGCTCCCATCACCCTTGGCACCAGGCGCCCAAAGTGGGCTGTGAAATCCCACCGACCGTCGAGGATGAGACCCAAGTATCTCATCGTCAACCCGACGTCTATGCGAACTCCACTCACGACGATATGGGCACCTCGAGGCGGCGCCCGCCGAGGCCCATGAAAACACAGGGCCTCAGACTTGCTAAGGGCCACCTCCAAGCCCAATCGTCGTATCCGGCCCACTACTTGTGCCACTCCAGCGGTGGCGCGGTAGGCGGCTGTATCATAACACGTGCCACGGGCAGTGACCAGGGTATCGTCGGCGTAACAAGTTACGTCGACACCCCGGATACACGGTACCCGCAGCACCCAGTCGTACCCGATGTTCCACAGGAGCGGACCCAGAACCGAACCCTGCGGAACACCGCACGACATATCCCGTCGGCCCCAGCCCTCCCGGCATGGGTAGACCACCGACCTATGGGACAGGTAAGCCCCGATGACTCGGCACATAACCACACTATACCTAACTCGTACAAGAGAACAATTATGTTTTGCTCTCTTATTTATAGAAGATATAAGTTACTTTTTGAGATTTGCTCAAAGGCATCCGTCAAGTATGTTATTTCACCTATAATAATGCTCATTCCTCTTTTTTGAGAGTTTACTTAAATACCACGTTCCATAGCCGAATTTCTTCTTTCTGGCAGCCTTAGTCTGACCATCTTCAACAAAACGACTTGTAAGAGTTTAATGGTGGAGCGCAAGCTTATTTTAGTTATATTTGATAATCACTCCAAGAACATCACAATAAAAAATCTTTTTAGTTATGTTCAATCTTTATTTATATTCTATGCAGCTTTTTCTCCCTCCCTCATTCTAGAAAAAAAAATACTTTTATCTGCAGTACCAGTTTCCATGCTATCAAACTACCAATCAGTTCAGGCAGCTTCAGTAAATAGCCAATTTCTTCTAGGCTTTGTGTGCTTACGATTTAGAGAGCTTTAGAAAACTCCATTAACCATGCGAAACCATGATTGTGCCCAGACATGGCAAAAATCAATACGAGAGCTGGCGTTACTTTATCTACCCGGTCACGCAATGGAGTGCCTGTTGATTGTGTCCATCGTTACACTAAAGTGGTTTTTGTTTAATCTTTGATACAGTTTGTTATATTAATACTCTTTCACAGAGATGCTAGAGTAGTAAGGACGACACTTGTAGGTCTACGCCACCATCAAGTTAATTTTAATTGACACATTTAACAACTGGATTGTTTTTTTTTAAATGTACGTAGATTAAGTTGGCACGTGACTTGTACTCGGGATACCGGAAAATCAATACGGGAAGAGAAACTGTAGGGAGGTAGGTACAACTTTGCCGCATAGTCTCGTTTTGGCCACACACTGCGATGAAGATAAATGTTCTAAAGTTCAATTCCCCCTGATTACTGTTATAGGCTTTGTCAGAAATTCTATTGAGTGATTCAGAAATAAGTCACTGTAGCATATTGAACCCATCCAACGGTTTTTAGAAGTACTAGAAACTGACTAACTCTTAGAAATGTAGACTAACTTTATTCAATTCATTAGCATGGCAATCAGAAATTGCTTAGTGAATTCAGAATCTTATAGGTACAATGTACAGAAATATAATAATAATGGGAAATTATTAAGATTGCTGGTAGCGCAAGACCGGCATTGTGGAGATTCTTGGGGGAGGCCTTTGTCCAGCAGTAGACGTCTATTAGCTGACATGATGATGATGATTAAGATTTGGACAAATTATATTTTAGGTGTTAATTATATTAATGTAAGTACAAACATGCAACCGATGTCACCACATAAAACAAATGTCAAAAATATCTCAATATTTAACATCAATTTATAATTATGACATTCGTTACGTAAAGTCAACAATGCTGTTCTAGAATAAAAGATGCTTGACAAGCTGACTATTACAGATGGACTAGAAATACGTTGAGGGACTGCAGTTACTACAGAACAAATGATATCGATGATAAATGTGAAAGTGATTTTTCTCTTTCTTGATCTAATCTTAGCTGACCTATTTACTTTTGCAGTGGTATAATCTAATGAAACTGAATATCCTTGAACACTCACCACTTTAGTAAAGCCGTGTTCCAGCATGGCTGAAATCATGGAAATGCTAGTAAATGATACGTGCCTACAACTACCTAGCTACTTGTCGTTCTTCTATTTATTGATGTGCCATGATTGCGTGCTCCATTCCCCCTTGTTCAATGAGTAGACTAGACGGCGGTGAACTTGTGACTCAGAGAAGTGAATTGTAATGTACGCGTCGGGGTTTTCCTTCCTTCTCATTTTCAAAAGCTTTTACTGCGATGGTGCATGAATACAGTTTTATTAGGGGACGCTTTCTAGTAACGCGCTAAACGAAAGTTCCTAGCTAGTATTTTTCTGTAAAAATTCAAATGAACACTTCATTAGAATTTTTTCTCGTAATTTTAATGACAGGCCAGTTGCCGCAGTTGGTTAAGACACTACCTATCGCGCCGCAGGTCATGAGTTCGATTCCCATCTAGGAAAACATTTGTGTGGATGAACATGTCTATTTGTCCTGAGTCTGAGTGTAATTATCTATATAAGTATGTAGTTACAAATAAAAAGTAGTTTATGTAGTACAAACCGCTTAGTTTGGGAGCAGTTAACCGTGTGTGAAGAATGTCCCAGGATATTTAATTTTGCTTTAAAACTTCTCTTCGCATCTGATATGATCTGCATTAGGAGCATTGTTAGCTTCAGCCATATTTTTATTTTGAATGCTGTTTAATGATTATCTTTCTTTGGCTTAATTTTGAGTACCTACTCAATCAGAAGTGACAAACCTGACATCTGTTTTGTCGCAGTTGTCAGTAAAAATTGCAGTATGTCCAAGAGATATGTCCTCATTACTGATTGACTGCATACATTAGCATGCATTGTTACGAAAACATGCATTTCAACAGCCATAACTATGACAACACTAAAGTTAAAAACAAACACAATATTGCGTCATAGAATCTTGGTATCTTTGGCACATAACCTACTTCTCACAGTATTTGCTATATTGTTGATATTAGATAAGATAATCTTGATTATCCTTGTTTTAGCAACAAGATAGGCATCGCATAAAGATAGGCATTCCAGATTGCAAATGAGTTTTTAACTAGGCTGTTGCTGTTAGTTGCTGCTGTGAAATAAGTATGGTTTTATAATGCTCATATTATTTGTTGTGTATATATATTTAATTACATATAAAGACAACCGCTTTACATATACGGTTTCCCGCGACCCTTACAAGATTGTCAGACCACCTTGTGGGGGCCTGCCCACGCTACGTCTTTCGGTTCGTGATCGCCGAGAACCTTTCTGCCCCAACGGTCGTCGGCTCTACGAGCGATGTGCCTCGCCCACTTCTAAGTGCAAGACCGGTCATCGTGGAGATCCTTAGGAAGGCCATTTTATCCCAGCAGTGCATGACTTTCGGCTGATATGACGATGATGATATAAAGTCATGGTAAAAAATACGTTGGTCCAAAATTGTTTTCGAATCAAAAATGCTCTAGCAGAGAGTTAATCTATCAATCCATATTTTAAATATGACAATTTTTACTGTAAGAAGTGTACTGGAAGAAGTTTTATTGCATTATTGTACTTATATGTACAAGGATGAATAATTATTAGTCTATGATATATGGTATTTACCTAAGTGCAAGCCGTCGATGGTGGCATATTATTAACGACCCGCATCATGGGAAATTCTAGACACTTGAGATCTCTCAATTGGTTAAAAAGCCCATCGTGTCCTGAGAAATGTACGAAGTAATAATCATGTACAATATTGAAGCATGTACTGAGTTGATGTAAAACTTGTCATTTTTACATAACGACCTTCTTCTAATTTGAATCTAAGATCTAGATAGGAGAGCCCTTCATTTACATTTCAGGTCTATATATGTGTGTGATATTAATTGGTTAATTAAAAAAAAAAAAAAAAAACATCATAGTAAAGATAGTACCGGTTCCTTGATAAGCGATAACGTTTATTTGCTTTCTATCTAGCCATAAGCATTTCAACGTTCAAGTTTGCGAACACTTGAGAAAAAGATAATATACGTACGTAAGTCTTATAGCTATCCTATAGGTTGGTGTTACGTCCGACCAGTTGTGTGTCTGCTGCAAAACAGGTTGGACGCGTGAAACTCGAGACTGGACTGCGCAATGGTGAGACACTTTACTTTAACCATAAACCTGTAAATCCTTTTGTAAACCCTTCCTCTATAAATGAAAGCAGATATAAAGACGCAACAAAAAACGTTACTTCCTTAAACATAGCTAAATTCAAATCCAACTTATAAATTTGTAAACAGTGGTTGAACAGGGTTTACAAACTAGTTAGGCGTCTGTAAATAAACCAAGCCTTTGAGTGTAAAGCTTAAAATCTGTAGAATCCCTTACAAAGATTAACAATAGAAAAGGTTAACGACCTTCGCTCGATAAGAACGTCTGAGAAATATTGCAAGTAGGTAGGTACTAAGTTCATACAGAGATTTATTTACATTTACCATTCGCAGATTTGCTATGCTAGTGTTAATGAATTTAAATTTAGAACGCATGCCTAGTTTCTCATCTTTATATCAACTTTCTGTTTACTTTTTTTCATAGCGCAGCGTGCGTAGGCTTGAGTGTAGGTGGAATGATATTTTGACATGAATTGGAAATCTATAAATCTTTTGGTAATGTGAATTTATATCTATTAATTCTATCTATTCAATAGTCAGGCCATATGGAAGTAATTACACACATAATAAACACATCAACTCCTAATCAGCTGATTTATCTACGTATCAATGCAATTGTAAATAATTGTAGCTCTATATCGTTTAGTCAGTTCAATTATTCTCAGTGACTTGTTGTATCAATATTGCTCTCCATATTATTTAATGATATGAATTTTATTTTACTAATTTTATATGACTACATATCTTTGGAATCTTGGAAGAGCAATAGAGAGGGCTATGCTCGGAATTTTCCTGCAAGATCGAATCGGAAAATGATGAGATCCGCAGGCGAACCAAAGTAACCGACATAGCCAAAGAATTGCCAAACTGAAGTGACATTGGGCGGGGCAATTCGCGCGTAGACCGATCATCACCAACAATCACCTAAATTATAAGGGACATATAAGGTCCACTTTTCTCCCAATAGCAGAATATTTCTCCTCTACTTCATTTGTGTTCATGTCGAACAGGGTTTTCTAAAGCCCATGAAGCGTCCTTTTATTCTCGTTGACAGATTCATCAATCACTAACACCTGGAAAAGCTGACTTTATTGCCTTCAGGTACCGTAAACATCAGGAAATGAGTTGACTTAAAGCATTTAGGTTCCTTTAATCAATCATCTTTTGCTATAAGCAATTGGCAGGTATATAATAATGTTCTAATGACCCAGATAACCGTGGAATGCACTTGAAGATTATCAACATACAGACCTGATGTATTGTATGTTTGTATGCAACTGGGTATTGTGTGGATATAATGGTTAAGTTAGGCATTGTGTGCATTGTATTTATTAGGTATAGCATTGACATGACCTTCATGAGTTAAATGTTATTTACTTGCAATTGAATTTGTGGAGCCTGGATTTGTGGAGACACATTTTCGATGGGATGCAATAAGAATTTCTTCCTCATAAAATCTCCAAAAATATTTACTAACGATAAAATGATATGCGTTTGTATTTTATGCAATTCTACTATATCTTCAATCATGTCATCGCAAAACTTGTATGAGTCATCATACATTGATTCCTTCTCGATAGACAGTTTTAATGGCGTCTAATCTTATCTTTCTTTCATTATTTATATCCATATTTACATTTGTAGATTAGGTACTTACTCATCTATAAGAATTTTTATCAGATTTCATATCATAAGCAGTTTATGTGAAAGTTATCTGTAAACAGAGAGCTTGCGCAGATAATGCTATTTCAGCTTATCCTATAGCAGCGTCGTCTGATATTGAAGATGAGATTCCATCGCTCCGAAGGGGTCTGGCACGCTTATTAGATTTTGATGATCTCTTATTCGTTTTCTAAGTGTTTTTCTTTGCCATACTTTTATCGTTTTGAAAGCATGGTTTTGTAATATTGATCTGAGGTGTTGATTGAACTGAGATTTAATTTAGACTTTAGTTACTTACATTTGAGGTCTCAAATTCTTATTTTTTTTATGGGCATTAAGTTGCACGTTGTGAAGATAATCCCCTCACAATTAGGATCATAGCAAAACATTTTTGTTTATTTGACATCCATTAGCAAATTCTTAAAAACAAGACATGAAATACAATTCTATATGTCCCGCCCGCTATTAGTAACACAAACATTACGATGATCGCTAGGGATAGCTTTAATCATCATCTGACTGTTTATATGTCAGTTGGTGTATAGTAAAATAATATTTTGCTACATGACATTTTATTACATAATTACTGGCGTGTGACTCGGTTTGTCATATCAGAACTTGATATTGTTTACATTTGTTTCCTACAATATTTCAATTTCACTGAATTGAGGTCACTGAACCTTTACGACATCATCTTAAACCGTGCAGTTTATGTAACTAACCACATAACTTCTTTCACCAGAATCTGCCTTTGTAAATTCGTCTGATAACCACGAATTGCTTCTGAACTATTTAACTTGCGTTTTGGAAACTGTGGTAAACCTGTACAGTAACCAAGTTATTTTAACCTACAGTTAAGTCAACCACAGCAGCCACAGGCCGCATCTGTCCGTAAAATTACCATGCCTTACCATCTAAATATACATGAAACGGCTTTCCTGACGGATTGACTGATTCGTCAACATAAGACGGCGTTGTGGTTCGTTTGATGATAAATATTGATTCGGGAATATTTTTTACTCTTGAGACCAAAAGATGACAGAAACAATTTTAAGTATTTTAATTTCATTACCCTGTTGGGCGTCGCCACCATTTAATACAGCTTTAAGGTGGAGGCGTCGGTAGGAGCGCGAAATTCAAATTTTATCACGTTTTTTTGCAAATTGCAGCTCAGTTATAGGTCGTAAGTTATCAAAATCTTATTTGCGACATGAATGGTAGTATATTTACTGATTAATAACAAAATAAATCATCAACATATTCCTCCAAGGTATATTACTGAAATGTACGACTATTTCATGAAAATGTTACTAATGAACGAAGGTATCACCTTAATAGATTTCCCTTTATAGTGGACAACCGTGTGAGGGCATTTAAACGCTTTTGTTTCTGGGAACTTATTTTTAAAAAGGCGACGCCCAATAGGTTACAAAAAAAATAATGTTTCAGCCAGACAGACTGACTTATCTTAAATAATAAATTAAAAGTACGTACATACGTTTTATGACTCGCTCCATACATCTGCTTATCACATGCCTTAAAAACAAAGTCAAGGACCTAAAATACAATGATTTACCGCGAATATAAGAAACAGTGTAATTAATTACATAGAAACAATCGACGTTTGATAGTAATCACGAATTAAAAGATTTAAAATGACATTTCAATGCGTCAAAGAAAGTTTATCGACTGGGAAAGTCGATTCAAAATGGCGTCACCAGACAAGTTCGCGCGCTTTTCTTTCGTACTAGTTTTTCTCAGTCTATAACTTGGTAACTATGAGTATCTGTTATTCTGCACTTACCTCAGTGTATTCTGCCTCTTATTTTTATTACTTTCAGTTTTTTTGGTATTATACTTTAAACATTTCCAGAAAATCCTGTCTCGGAACTAGTTATTTATCTTGGGAAAAGCTCAGATTCATTATGGATTTGGAAATTATCCAGACACCTTGCCTGGTTCTTGTTTCTGGCTATTTCCATTTAAGTATGTGTCTGCAGTGCTGTTTTACTGCTTTTTTAATAGCTGGAAAGCAGTAGTCATAGTATAAAAAAAATAATCGTAATAGATAACTTTTTCAAGCTATGTAACATGTTCATAGATAAATATCTGATAACGCCTCGATATTCGTGTTAAATTCATTGTCATCATTATCTCACATCACACTTATCACTTTCTACTAGTTATAAAAACACATAGTTACACACGCTGAAAGCGAGGGGGACGTGGTTACCTTCTATTTTCGGTATCAGATTTACAGTTTCAGTCAGTGTCCCGCGTGTGGCGTGGCGGTCGCCATTCTCGCCGTATTTACCGATCGCTACGCGAATTAATTCCATAATCGGATTTATCGAATTCCATTGTTCTGATTTTGAATTTTTGTAAAAATGACTGTTGATGCCACATTTAAAAACATTACTGGGATTAATATCAAAGTAAGTTAGATTGTGTAGCTCGAATTTGGAATTTGCATGTATCCCTATTTATGGTATATTTTTGAACCATCTAGTCTTTGTATCAACTAGCCCTCCAAGTATTCTAGATTTAAAACGGTAACAATAGTAGGCTAGTAGCAAAAATATCATCAGTTTTACATCCTTTTTCAATGCCAATTTTAGAAATTCTTGAGGCCATTTGCAAATTCTGCGACAGGATTTGAAATTAGAATGTGGCTTATTTCCCGTTGAGTGATTCACATTATGATTATACATATATGGGCTACAATTTAAATGTAACTAGTTTTCGCCTCGCGGCTTTATCCTCGTTCCCGGGGGACTTATGTTTTCCCGGGATGAATAATGTTATATCAAGTTTTGATCTATCTGCGTGCCAAATTACGATTGATTTTGCCGCTGAGGTGTCAAAAATAAAATACATGGTTTCAGTTTCCATTGCGATGTCACTTAATCCATTTTAATCAAGAGTCGTCCGTCATATTCGACAGACCTGTCAAAACCTCATAGGTATTTGTTTACAAGTCTATCAGTCACTTCATAATGGAATGTTATTATTAGATTCAAATGTTAGGGCTTCATATCTATCCTTATCTATATCTAATGGGGTAAAAGTTATTTATTTAACGTTAATAATTATTATAATGTTAACAAAATGAACTAAATAAGAAGAAAAACAAAACTGCCTACCTAACTATAAATAGAAAATTTGTGCCAAATCGCTGCCCCGCGGAAGAGTGCCAAGAAGACTGGCAGCATTGCCACGCTGGATGGCAATGGCAATTATTTGAGCAAAGTATGTGCCAGCCTTCTTAATGTCTAATTAATTAAATATTTAACACCTTCTGTTTTCGTATTCACTTTCAAGATTTAATAACTAGACTGTGAAGGTATATTACTTAGTAAGTACCTTACCAGGGACTACTGGGAAATCAAAACTCATTTATTCAGTTTAGGCCCTGATAAGGCACTTATGAACGTCGATAGTTACAATCATTACAATAGACTCTACCACCGGTTCCACATACACTTGTATTGGTTAGGTATTCACTTAATTATCTGAGTGCTCAAGTGGCGAAAGATTGTTTTTAACCTCCAACGAAGAAGAGGGGTGTTATTAACTGTGTGTATGTCTGTGGCAATTGTAATTTAATTTTTTCGTTTGAAACGTGTCTTAATCTAGTGTTCTTATCTGTGATTTAAGAAAATCCGCTCAGCCGTTTGAAGATCATCATCTCTTCCCTAGTGTGCCCAAGATTTCTTTAAAAGTAAAATATAATGAAATGATCCTTATTGCTTTGAAGTAAGGATTAACAAGCATTCGGTCCGTCTGGTGGTAAAGGTAAATTATTCGGGCACTGTTCACTCACCGCCACTCGCCCCGATGAAATGAAATGAAATGAAATTATATTTTGCTTGAATATGGTAATACATAAATAGATCTTAAAGTTATAAATAAAGTTCGGCATATTCTGCTAAATGTTAGCATGCAAAAGTGGTGCAAAATCGAATAATTACCTATTATTAATTTAAGTTCATCATCAGATGATGATTGTCTTCTTTTTCCTATAACATTCTTATACTGAACAGTGTTTTGTTAGAATATTGCTAGTATATCAGTTATCTGGTTTCCATAGTACAAGCTCTGCTTAGTTTGGGATCAGTTAACCGTGTGTGAAGAATGTCCCAGGATATTTATTTATTGCTAACTTTTGTTGCAGAGTTCGCAAAATCGTCTGCTGATCAAGAATGGAAGGGTGGTCAACGACGATGGTATGGAGGACGCTGATGTCTACATCGAGGATGGAGTCATCAAGTAAGTTTATATTATAATATTAGCTTACGCCCTGCTGTTTCACCCGCGTTCCCAAGTGATAAAAAATACCCCATGTGTAATAATCCGGGTGTCAGACACAAATTAATAGTGATAAAAAAACAATGTTTGACAAAGTATAAAACAATAATAATAAGAATCAGAATCAATAATGAGGTATGTTAGGTTGTGATAACCGGTTAATTACATGACGTCATAATCTGTGCCAGTGCGGATAATACCGTTTAACTTACGCGTATTTGTAAGTCTTCATTGTCTGGTGACAAAATGTGATGTTAACGCCTTTTGTGTGACCCAAAGAGATTAAATATAGGTCTACTAATGCTTTCACCCCGCGGCTTCTCCCGCGATCCGCATGATGTATCTTAGTGGTTCCACTGGTACTTAAAAATCATAAGAAGCATTAATTGTACAACATATTTGATATTTCCACGTGTTTTTAGATGTTTTATGCATTGATTAGTGTTTGGTCATTTATTTTTGACAGTGTCAACTACCCTATTCTATGAGATACTTTCTAATTGTATAGTATAACTATGACAATTTGCGTGAACACATGCAAACAAGAGAGGAAAAAATAATCATAGCTAAGCGTTTAAAAGTGAAATCCATCCAATAGCGTTTTTCAAGTTCACTTTCGGTAGTGAACTTGTTATACATCGACAGACACGCTATCGTGTTCACTGTGATGATAATGCATGCATTGTTAAACAATACATAATGCGTATGCGACAATAATTTTAATGATATAAATTTTGCACATAAAAGTACTGATTGTCAACTGACAGGTACAGTATGACACAACTTAGATGAAGCATCGGCAAAATTCGTAAAATCGATCATCCTCGAAAAGAGTGCGCCTACAAAATTGCCCATGTTTATTAGTACTTCAGGCGAAAATGATCTTGTTGAACGTTGAATGGCGCGATAAATTTTATTAGTTGTGTAAATCGGAAGTGAAGTGTAGGTAGATCTACGATTTGCCGATGCTACATCTAAGTTGTGTCATACTGTAGTAAGTAAAACCACGTAATACTTACACTACAGGTGATGCGGGTTTAGCAATCAAGTACAGTGCGACAAGCAGTACCGGCGTTAGGGTAGGGCGCGGTAGGGCGATCGCCCAGGGCGCCAGATGTAAAGGGGCGCCAGGCCCACCTTTATTTCCGGTCGCTCATGAGCGATTCCTGCTATCTCGAGTCTAAATAAATTCTCAAGTCTAAAAATAAAATGGCTATAATGGCTTAAAATCCCTTTTGTTGGCGGGAGAAGGGGGGGGGGGGGTTATCAAATCTCGCCCAGGGTGCTGGTAGAGCTAAAACCGGCACTGGCGACAAGGATCTTTTGGCAGTTGAATGATATCGGCAGGATCTCTTTAACTTTTAACAATATCTCTCTGACACCACTTCTTATTAATTTTGGCATATTGTTTGATTAAATAACAAGCAAAATGAACACAACATACTACAATGATAAGCGGACAGAGCTAACTCTCAAAATGTGACTTTTCACATGATGGCGGCGTTAGTTCCGATTTTGCCCAGGTGCCAAAATATGCTTGTCGCACTGTAAATAACTATGGTGTACTTTACCATAGAAGAACATAGTACAACCTGTGGAACAACATAGAAAGCTTTGGAGTAATTACGTTTTTAAATTAAGTTAGTTCCTATTAGGGTCGTAGTCACTTAATTTGGTATCTTAACTTTATCATAACTGTGTTTATTGTTATTTTTTTTACTTATCTGATCGGTTTTTTACAATAGGCCATGAAGTAATTAAATCACTGATTGTAATGAAGTGAAGTGGCCAAATGTGTCGTGACTGAGCATTGATAACACGCTACAGGAATGTCATATAATGAAGTTAAAATAAATATAATTGATCTCGTCTAGATAATTCAAGAAAGACCTACATACAATACAGCTGAACCTATCTACGAATTTGAATAATTCTTCTACCGTACCTACAGTTGAGATTTAGGAAATAACTCCAGCAAAATCATTTTTAATTAAAAGAATTAAAATGAACTCGTTGTGTCGTTATAGTCTTTGTATAATCGATTTCAAACCAAATCTAAAATAAACTATTAAAACTGGATTAATAGTGTTATTATTAAAAAGTTATTCAAGTAAGGTGAAGGCCAAGGCCGTCGATAATATTAATGAAACTATTACCGATATATCTACCAATAGATGGCGCTGTGTTTTTAATATATAAATAGTACATCGCAATGTTAAGATTCTCCCGCGATTAATGACCCGATCTGAATGCGTAAAACTAGTTATCGCTTCTCGGCCTTTTGGCTAAGATCAAAGTGTAGTATCTGTTCTTTTCAGCTTAATATCTGAAAGTTCCCTCACTGAGGGACCAGTATATTAAACTGATTTTTGTATCCAGACGGGATGTACGGGGCTCGCTCCACTCCCGTCACGGGTCGGCCCGGCATTGCAGTGCCGCCGGGATCGGCCCACATAATTACAATATGTACATAATAATTCTTCAGAATAAATAAAATCGTTATTGACCTATTTTACAAATTGTAACTTATAATGCAATCGTATAAAAGTCCCAGACAGACAGACTTAAAAAAAAAATGGAGCTAAACTTTGAACATACATAATATACAAATAAAGAACAGTATTTTAGTGTATACAAAATTATGGAATGAAAATTATGGAATGCCATTGAATTTGCAAACTTAAATCACCAACGGAACTTTACCGTAGTCTAATTTACTTTTAGTTTTGTAATAGCCGGAGGTAAATGTGAAAAGTTTTAATTTGTTTCGAGTTATTTGACTTAGGGTATTATTAAGGCCATTCAATATAAAGTACTATGAAAAGTTAATTAACTGCTAATCGAGCTGTTGATTATAGTAATAAATAATGCCTGAAATGATATCAATAAAGAATAAAAATGGTTCAAAATCTAAAAACCCACTACTTTATGTCCTCTAGTGGGCGTCTTAGTCAATTTAATGTGAAGCCACATGGCCTATAACCAGCGGACGATCAAGACGCTGGCAGCGATACTCATTTATCAAATTATGATACGTAGTTAAGAAGTTATGAGGGAACATACATACGCTTTCATAATTTCAAATCTTATTAAATAGGTACAGGTACTAAGTTTAAATTAAATCGTCTTGCTTAATTTTTTCCCTAAAGGGATGCAGTAGTACCTAACATGATATTTATGGGTCACAATCTAATTCTTAGACAATTGTAACGGACATTAAACGGTGTTTAACATAGAACTGTACGTCATCGCCCACATGCCACACGGCTAGTAGTTTATTTACTGTGTGACTAACAGCCCGTATCAACAGTTATCGTATATGCCACTTAAGTGGGCTAGAAATACTTGGAAATCGGTGGTAAAGTTGATGGATGGCTGTAAGAGCAGGCACACACGAGCTGAAGATATTCAGTACACTAGGAAACTGCATAGCGGCACATGCAGTGATATAGCCATGATGATTGTATCGCATTAAATCGCATGTCACTGCAATTAGAGTTAAAACTGCATTCAAATTCAAAAGTGATCCTAATACCAACCAAAAAATTATGCTAGCTGAAATTGTCGCATCATCTCTGTTGTATCCGCGCACTTCTCTATAGCAGCTATTGGCAAATGGCAGCGTAGTATTTAAGTTTTACTGCAAACAACTGCATACCTACATATCTCTAGCGCACTTACCCCTCAGTCTGTGTTCGGTGTGTGTGCTCATAAATAAGGTATAACAGTTAAAATATTGCGCACACGCACGGTGTTTACTTGACGAAGAGTTATGGTATTATTCAGTAATCATAAATCATCCTAGAAAAACTATGGGTATTACATTCTACTATTCCCCATTTACTGTTAAGATATCATCAATTAAGTCCGACTGTGTACTGGTAGTGACTAAGATTCTCGTGTTGGTTCTGGTTTCTCTTGATTACAATGTAGCTTGTAAAATTGCAATTCATCATCTTTCTACCTATAACTTATCTACGATTGTGTACTTCTTAACTGACCACGCTCTAGTTGTCTAACTACAGAATATTAATACACATAATGATTAGTACTTTTGAATATTTACCTCTACATCAAATGCTTGCTAAATTGCTCACATTGAGCCAAAAAATCGTGTGTCATTAGAGAAATTGTCTCATTCATGCAAAAATATCACGAAGATACAATTAAGTTGAATGGTAACATTTCTTATGCAATAGAAAACGTAATAATTGGTGGTGAAAACAATAAAAACTTTACAACGTTCGCAATTTTCTCTCGCAGTGCGTTCTCTGTTTGTTACACAATACAATAGTGTCAGGTCAAGCACCTGCCCGCTCCAATTAGTGACGTCTTCATTGTTCCCGCCAACTAACTATGCAGGGCTGCCAACATTATAAATATTTTATGAAGTTAATAGAAACATCTAAATTGTTTGTTTATTGGTGATGGAATCAATGTTAGTTCAGAAATTAGAAGAGCTGTTTAATCTCGTCACAAATCGATCATTTGGTTAATTCAAATTACTAATACTTTTTCTGTCCTTATGCATTGGACATTAAATCAACTAGTTTTAATGGTTTAAACATATAGTAAAACGTACAATTAAAAACTTATCAAACTAAAGCGAAGGCCAAGGCTAGCCAGATAACAATATACCAGTGACAACGCAAGTGCTACTAATAGATGGCGCTGTATTTTTCACATAGTACATTTAATTTTGTACATGGTGATTTCAATTTTGTACATCGCGATGTTAAGATTCTCCTGCGATTAATGACCCGATCTAAATGCGTAAAACTAATTATCGCTTCTCGGCCTTTTGGCTAAGATCAAAGTGTAGTATCTGTTCTTTTCAGCTTAATATCTGAAAGTTCCCTCACTGAGGGACCAGTATATTAAACTGATTTTTGTAACCAGACGGGATGTACGGGGCTCGCTCCACTCCCGTCACGGGTCGGCCCGGCATTGCAGTGCCGTCGGGATCGGCCCACATATATATAACATTAACTAAATAATCTGAATCTATACTTCTATACTAATATTATAAAGAGGAAAGATTTGATTGTTTGTTTGTTTGCATTGAATAGCCTCCGAAACTAACGAACCGATTTGAAAAATTCTTTCACTAATAGGAAGCTACATTATTCCCGAAGGTTATAGGCTACTTTTTATCCCGGGAACGCGAGTGAAACCGCGCGGAACGGCTAGTACTAAATAATCTGGAAGTGATGGCTTGATTAGTATCTACTCGAACAAATTAATACATGGTCAGCCCTCATAAATCATCCTTCATAAGGCAACTAATTGTATACCTGCGCAATTTTATTAATCAAGTAAAACTGGGACCTCCCTTAACTGCCTTAACCTTGTTCCACTAATGAAGGGCTAGAACTAATAATAATAATATTTAATTGAATTTACTATTGAGAACATAATATGAACTTAATTTACCACCACTTACCCAATCGTAGTCATAAGTAACTGCAATAACCACGATGATTACTTACTATTATAATATTAATTTCGCCATTCAACTGACCCATGGACCTTGTAAATCTTCAGCTACATTTCGTAAGCAAACAGTTGAATCGTTACAATTTCCTTAGCTTACTTTATCATGCCAATGTAATAACATTTTCGAAGCATATCAATTTATGACTGAGAAAGAGGCGAAATGCCTATTCGTGACTCGCCTTAGCGTGACATTTGCTATTCAGTATTACGTCAGTTATGTTTGAGAAAATACGGTCACGCACAAACGCGTTGATATTTACGCTTATCGGAAAAATCTGATATTGTGGGAATGCCTTTGTTGCGAAGAAATGAAACACGACCGACGCGATCGATAATTAGCAAATAATGTTTCGTGGGTTTATTTTTTAATCATATTTGTATCAAAGATGCGAACGTCCAGAATCGAGATGTATAGGTAGAATAGCAGGTAAGAGGTTTATATTTTATACTCAAAAGTTAGTGGGCTGGCGAAGACGACGATGGATCAAGATTGTTATGTCAGCTGAAAATCCAATATCTTTTTGATTTATGAATCTTGATAAACGTAAATAATTTTAGCAGCTAGATAAAATAGTAGGTATTTAGTTAATCCGTTGGTTCATCACAATTCCAGGAACTGCTATTCAATGGGTTTCAAGTGTATCTTATTCTACAGTACTCTAGAAAACATTAGTTCACCAGAAAGAGGGGTGTTTGTTAATTACCATACGTAAAATAAAAACAAACCTTGAAAGCAGTAGCGTGCGAACGCGTTGGTTCAATTCCCCCCTACAAAGGGAATTCGGTGAACTGTATGTAAATTATTAACGAGGTGAATATCAAGATCAAGGTATTTACGGAAGGATAACTAATAAAATAACATTAGTATACTCTACATGGATACATAAATCGGCAATTTCAAGCAGTATTTTGTTTTTATTTAAATCACCTTTTGACTTTGATAATTTTATTGATTATGATTATTGACATCATCCATATCCATAAGCGGTTTGAAAATACTTCAACAATAAATAAAAATAAATATTTGTATTCATGTGGGTGATAAAGCAGGTGGAATCGAACGCGCTTTTTTATAGCTTTGCTTGATTCAGAATGTACCCTTGCCCCCCTAAAGTCGTCAGTATACGTCATTCACAGGTATACAAAAGGGTTGTTTATTGAACCCCTCGGGGTGCATTGTGACGTCATGCATGAGTATCGTTAAAGTACACCGCTGACAAGAGATGTCGCTGTCTTTTTCACATGTAATTCTACATCTCGATGTTAAGATTCTCCTGCGATTAATGACCCAATCTGAATCGTTGAAACTATTTATCGCTTCTCGGCCTTTTGGCTAAGATCAAAGTGTAGTATCTGTTCTTTTCAGCTTAATATCTGAAAGTTCCCTCACTGAGGGACCAGTATATTAAACTGATTTTTGTATCCAGACGGGATGTACGGGGCTCGCTCCACTCCCGTCACGGGTCGGCCCGGCATTGCAGTGCCGCCGGGATCGGCCCACATAAATAACAATATATATTTATCATTATAAATTATAAACTGGCAGAGTTAGGTCACATTGTGGAGGATATCATTCTTGCAACAAACACACCATCTGTTATTTAAATCTCTGACCAAGTTGCTGATCACAGTACCATCGAGTGAGAAGGTTAATAGATTAGATATAATGTGTTTCTGAAACTAACTTAACTTAATAGTGTCAAATTATCTAATCCTAATTGAGTAGGACCTACAACAAACTATGCCTAAGAAAATACTGACGCCGTGACAGACCTATCGAAATCAGATTGTCAGTTTCTGAGATTAACCTATTAATAATAGCTGCCGCATTCTCTGGTGGCCACTGTAAACTGACAATTTACTTTGATGATGTACTAAGTATTACATAATCAGGAATAACCGTAAAAATGATGACTTTATCATCGAATGCAGTCATTGTACGTAGGTGGATTGCTTTTATACGCAATGACTAGATTATTTATAGCTTGTTTATTTTGCATTCTTACATTTATTTACGTTTTTTATTCCACACTACGATTTATCGAATCAAGATCGTACAAAATAGAATACCTATATTTTAAAGTGAAATATTTTTTTTAATATTTATAGGCTTACACAAATTTGAATGAAAAATGAAACAGATGTACACAACGATTCTATGTTCTGCATGGGAATCGAACCCCCAACCAGTGGCATAGCAGTTAGTGTATCTAACCTCCCCTCAACTAACCAGTGACAAGCAGTTAGTGTTAACCTCCACGTTCACAAACTCAGCATTGATTTCATTACGTAATGATTCAACGATTCTATGTTCTGCATGGGAATCGAACCCCCAACCAGTGGCATAGCAGTTAGTGTATCTAACCTCCCCCAACTAACCAGTGACAAGCAGTTAGTGTTAACCTCCACGTTCACAAACTCAGCATTGATTTCATTACGTAATGATTCCAACTGAAGAGCTGACTTTAATATAAATTGTAAATGTGGATACTTCATCATATATGGAAGTCTAAGAAACCATACGTGACTGGTATCTTTAATATAGCATATCTAAATAAATAATAGGTATGTATGGTCGTATGTACAATCGACGGATTTCAAGTATCACAACTACTAAGGCTAGATTTTGTGTGCAGTGACAATAGATCTAAGCAGACAATGCGTAACAGTTCGAATCGAAACAAATAGTTTTAAGAAAGGAGCTGTTCCCCGCGGTTTCACCTGTGATATAGTTTTGCGTGCTGTCTGCCAGTGAAAGTCCCGTCTAAATTGGTCCAGCTATTTCAGAGATTAGCCTGAACAAACAGACAGGCATTTTTATAAGTATCGTATATACCTACCTTGTGTTAAGTACTCATATGTATAATTGTATTCATTCTATACTTTAGAAGGGCGAGCTATGTTTACTGCTTGCAAGCGAAAATGATTTGAAACTGATCATTCTTTAAGTTCGGTAATGGTAATGGTAGCTTCATTCAATATGACGACAGTAATCATCATCGAAAATGGAATGACATTTTTTACAGTGTTGGCAAATTTGGTTAACATGGAATGGTGACGTCATAGAAAAATATACATAATAAAAATGTAATATATCTAAGTCAACCATAAGGGGCTAGTCAAGGCTATAGTTCGTCATATGACTAATAAGCACCATAAAAAGTTCTTGAGATAACCACCTATATATCAAGCACTAAGGTAGCCACCAAGAATACGGCTCCCCTGATGGTAAGCGGTTATAGTTGATTATTATTGACTAACCTGTTATATCTAAACGTTTATATGTTTTACAAGCTTTTATTTAACTTTACATTCTAGTATGTTTAGGTCGAAAACGGCAAGGCAATTTTAACCCACTTCTCGGTGTTCAATTGATCTGAAACTTGTTACACATATGTAAGTCAGATGACAATACAGTAATAAGGTGCCTGAAAAAGTTTGTTTTTTAACTTATTTGTTTTTTAGTCAAAAGGCGAATGTTCTGATATGGAACAGCCTTTTCAACGACATGAATTTATCGCGTCGAAACGTTGCTAATGCTGGGCTAGTCCATGATAATATGGCTATTTATCACTATACAATAGTAAATGGATGACGGAATATCCCATTTCCTATCTACCTATAACTGACGTGGGAGTATTTCCACCAACGAGCCAAGGGCGTTTGTCACCACACCTCAAATGTTGAATAGGTATGCCTATATCCATTTAATTTTACTAATTGACCCCTAACCTAAATTAGATTCGTAAAAAAACTCGTGTATATGAAATTAGAGCGTGTATTTATTTAATTTTTCCAACTTATTCTTTGTCAATTCGTAGGTACTTTGCTGGCCGTTGACAGCCCATAACTATGTACTTATATTGAAAGAAAGAAAACCATTTATTTTGAAGCACAATTACACCAGACAATAAATTAAAATATACTATAAATTGTGGTGTGTGACATCAAAAATGGACAGCAACTGAGTACTATACAGTAGTATATTGAGTGAAAAGGTACATATTACTTATTAATTTCATGGCCAAAAGTGACCGTAACAGCCAAGAAAAACCCAAGAGCACATGTCAGATGATATCGCTAAAGTACAAAATGAAAAATCTTTGATTGTGATAGCTGTACAGGCATCTTACTGAAGACACCTAGTAAAATAGATCGAAATCTCGTCCTGAATCGCGATCATTACTTGCATAGGAGACTAGACCAACCTTGAGATTTACAAGCTGTTGGTCCTCTAAACTACGTCCAACTTGGGTTTAAATACCGATCTACATAAAAAGAAGCCTTGCTGAGTTTCTTGCCGGAGTCTTCTCAGTTTAAGTGTATTCCGAATCGGTGTTAGAGTCAATTGTAAAAATTGTAACTATCGACATTCATAAGTGCCTTAACAGGGCCTAAACTTAATAAATGAGTTTTGAGTTTCATGAAAGCTGACAAATTCATGAAACTCTATAAAACAAAAACAAAGTAAGCCTCTAACATTCAGTTCTTTGTCCGCACTAAAATGGACTTCATTTGCAGGAAGTCCGGGAAAAAGGGCATAAATAGTACGTCCTATCCTAACATTAACTGCGTCCGTCCGTCCGTTGAAACAAGTTGAAACGCTGCCCTTCTTAACTATATGTGTCGATTAACGTTTTCTGAATATCGATATGAGAATCCATTGATTCCCTTTGCAAGGAAAATAATAGAAACTTGGGACCTAGACCACAAAAGAAACCTCGAGGCAAAATCTAGTTGTACCTCAATCCCAACCCAAAAAGACAGTGATACTTCATACAATGTGGTACGCGAAGAAAAAAAAACTCCAGTGTTTTTTGAACAATTTTGTATATTAACTTTATTTGCATCATAAATATAAATATGTATTAAGTATGCAAAATCTTAGATCGACACTGAGGAAAAGAGTTCCTTGTTTGACTACGGGACCCTACCAAGATCCACAACCGACGGATTTGTAGACCGACGCGCGACGGTCGTTAATTTCTCATCGGTTGTTGATTACATAACAGCACGTTTATGTTTGTAAACACCAATCTGTGTCGGTCATTACGTGACGTTATCTCGTAACGAAACGCGTGTCTTGTCCATCTTGATTCTAGTAAACGATTGCGATCTTTGTGTCTCAAGCCATTTTCAATTATGTATAATGTGATCATGGACGCCGGCAGCAAGGTTCAAGGTACTCATACCCTACTGTTGGGAGGGAAATCCTAATCTTAAAAATGCGAAATTTTGTGAGTATGGATGAATGTTTGTTACTCTTTCACGTAAAAACTACTGAACGGATTTGGATGAAACTTGGCACATTGATAGATCATACCCTGGAATAATATATAGGCTACTTTTTATCCCGGGAAAACATAAGATACCTTGGGAACGCGGGTGAAACGGTGTGAATGGTGGGTAGGGGCACAGTAACGAATACCTGGCTTTAGTTACTGTTTTCGGGTATTGCAGCTTATTACCAGGCAGTCTGTCTGCTTGTTTGCGGACTTCATGGTATAAAAAAGTTCTAGTCTTTCAGTCTAGAGAGGAATGGTTCAATCATTCTTGGCTGAAAAGAAAGAAAGAACAAGTTTCTGTCAAAAATGTTATTTTTTGTAGAAGCTTTTATTGCCGACTGTACTCGTTAAGACGGTTCCAATGAGCCCAAGGCCCAAACACAACGGGGTTGTCTCGTTTTATTTCGGAGTTCCTATGGCCACCTTCCAGCTCCAGAATCAGATCAGCTCCTTGTCATAATCATTTTGCATTGTCATCCGATTTACACATGCATGCAAAATTTAAGCTCAATCGGTAACCGGGAAGTGGATCAAATTGAACTTGCAAGATTTTATGACAAACATCGGGACAGGTAGGTGTAACTAAATAAAAACTTGTAAAACATAACTGCTTCACGTTTGATAGGTGTGTATCTGGCAGGGCAAAGCGAGTTATTCTGGGTGTAGTAATAGTGTTTGTTCAGCCACCGCAGATTCCTTATTCTCGGAATACTGTTATTGTGGTATCGGAGATTATCAATATTGGTGCGGATTCTGTTGTTTACAAACTAAACTGTATTAGTCACATCCGTCACAACACTTTTAATGCTGTCAAATTAGTCCATACCATCGTAATTTACGGGTGAAACCGCGGGGCGGAAAACTAGTTGCATATTATATTTCTGAATGAGCGGCCCAAGTAACACATCAAAGCAGTATAACGGCCGTCTAACAGCATTTCTGTATCGTTTTGGCATTTTGCTTTAGTTCTATAGTAGCATTACTAATGTTTATACGGCTACTATAATGCTTATTTGGGCACAAATTATACGGCTTTAAGCCCTATATAGGTTTTACAATGGATGTTTAAAAGCATTACAGACGCATTATATTAGCATTATTATGGTCAAGAAAGGTATCAATAGCATTACAAAAGCATTATTACAGTCAATAAAGTTGCCAATTGCATTACAAAAGCATTATACCAGCAATATTATTTATAACGAAAATGTTAAAAGCATTATACTAGCATTAGAGTGTAGTTAAAGCATTATTGGAGCTTTATAAATATTCACAGTTAGAACTTAAATAAATCCTACATCATTGCAAAAACATCTCTAATATCAGGGTACAAATGTTATAATACAATCAACGTTGTAATTTAACTTCTATGTCTTGCAATATTATATATGAACGAAGACGGTCAAAACTGAGTGAGTGACATATTTGTTTGCATCAAAATAAAATTTATAATATTGGGTAAGTTTTTGACTCTTTTTTTTATTTCATGCCTTCAAATATTATTGCGCAATATAGTTTACTGTAAATGTCTATATAAGTTTAATTGAAAATTTTCTCGCGCCTTCGATATTTTGTGGTTTTGATTTGAAAAGTTATGTAGAGATATGTGTGAAATAACCAAAACATTCGTGTATTTCTAGTATAAAACGAATTTTGCATAATTAACATAATAGTATTGGTTGGGCAGTATTAAATTAAGTTATATCAATATTATATAGGTATTTTGCTTTTATAAATAGGTCTGAATGATAATATTTTTTGGTTATAAAATATTTACAAAATGGTGTCGGTCTCTAGCAGCCCGGTTAACCTTTAAAAAGGCTAATTAATGCCACGAGCATTATAAATACTCACACGTGAACAATTATTAAGCCAGAGGCCAGAGAGAATACTTTTGATGAACCACTGTAATGCCATTGGTATTAGAGTAGCTTTATATGGGTTCACCGGTATACCAGTAGACTTGATGTAGACTAAAATAATGCCATTACTTGAACGTAATTTTGGGGATCCTTGAGCAAAACAATAAAACCTATTTCACATTTTTTTTAGGACTTTTGAAGAGTTTATAAATAGGCTTTCTGAACGGATTATCTACATAACTATTCCTGCACAAGGCTTATTAAATTGAAAAAGGTGCTGTCAACAAAAAAAAAATAAGTAGATAGTATCGAGTATTTTAATACAAATACACTATGTTAACAATGGCCATAAATTATTGTGATTAAATAAATCTTATTTCAATGCCACCGCACCGTAGACCTTACACTGATGAAGTTCGGTACCGTTTTTTTTGTGCGAGCGAGACAGTGCTATGCATGTTTATAGCAGTCCTGCGCGCGCTCTGCACACCGCTGCGGGGCGCTGCGTCAACCGATTTTGTCAGTTCAGTTGTGAGAGACTCACATGGCGTTAGTGTGTGTGTCGTTCTTCATGCTCAGATATTTTTTCCGCAATTAGTTTTATAACAAGGACCGTTATTTACTTCATTCTCAGTGTGACTCTACTACAGGTACAGTAGCACTTTAGGATGGTCAAAAACTTCATTAAACGCACTAATATCTTTTTATCGGTGATGGTTTTTTTATTATTATTGTCTTCTTATTTTCAGTAGTTGTTGTACCAGCCGTAAAATGCCGTACAAAATAGTACAAATGATTGAGAAAGGCAAGACAATACTAGTTATTGTACCTTCTTTGTGGGAGGAAAACGGTAACTTGTGGTGGCCGCCTAAAAAGGCTCATTACAAATTAATAAAAGAAGAGCAATCCATACCCAATAAAAAAGAATGGAAATTAATGGGATGTATTTTAAAAAGGAACAATATTCAAACATATCAACTTGCCGATGCTGAATTATCTATCATGGAGGAAAATTCAGATACAGACCTGAATGACACAGGCATGGTTACACCCCAAAATCAAGAAACAATGAAATACGAATTTATGGCCAACAAGTTGGTAAGTTCATTTTTATCTAGTGTGCATGATATTACCTAGCATGCACGCGCACACGTGATTAAGTTAGCAAATATCAATTTGCACTATAAAACATTTCTGTCATATATCCACAAAGAGACATTTTTTTTTTCGGGAGGCATGGTGCTCACATTATGTGCAATAAACACGTTAACAATAACATGCGTTATAGTGGGAGGAGTACTGTGGTATTCAAGCGCGACGCTCTGCTCTCTCTTTCATTTCATTATCTTCAAAACAAAAGACGCGCGGCTGAGTGAGTTTTACAAACCGTGCGGTTTAGGAAGGTTTAGATTTGACAGGCTATAACGTAATTTATTTTTGGTGTAGGTATACGGAGAACATTTTGTAACAGTTAACTTTACACGTTAAATCGTCGTAAACAGCCAATTGTTTCTTTCTAAAGACCGATATACGGTACTGTACGATTATTTTTTACTCTTACTTCATGTTTAACAAGAAGGGAGGCGAATTTTGATGTTAAAATTATGTCGCCCATGCGTTTTGCTCGCGCCAATATATGTACGGAGAAGTACAAACCAGGCGCACGCGCGAATGATAACAAAGTTATATCATTTTGATATCAAAATTTAAGTTAGAATTGGCCGCGACTAAAGTCGTTCAATTTAAACTAGGATAATAAATTTTTTGTATGTTTAATACAATAATTAAATTGTTTTCAGAGATGCGATCAAGAAGATCAAGGAAACCCGTGTACGAATTACAGTAACGTTACAGCTGCTGAAATCACCACTGATCATGAAAACATAGTTCAGATAATTAGCTCAGAAACTTTGAACTTCGACCAAATTATAGCAAACCAAAAAATATTATCCGAAAAAATAGACAACATGCTCCAAATTCAAGCGATCACTCTCGAAAACCAGCAAAAAATCGTTCAGAAATTGGCCGCGCAATCTGTGCAGTTAGAAGAAATACAAATATCTGTACAACTTGCACAGATTAAAGAGGGCTCAAACGTTACTTTATTGAAAGATGCAAACCCTATAGATAACGAAAGTTTTACAATAAAACCCATCGAAAATCAAAGAGAGCTTATATCACTGGACCAACTACTGGCAGATAGAGCAGAAAAACATAAACTAGAAAGACATTTGTCGTTCTTATGCTCAGCTTCGAAGGGCGAAGGAAAAACTTGTGCTTATAAATTACAAGATATTTTATTCAGTAGGGATTTCCTTTGCAGCTGTTCATGGGCAGGTGGCAGTAGAGGAGATAGGTCTAAAATTGCCCTTAAAGATTACAAAAACGTTTTAAAATTCTTTCATGGCATGATTCAAACTTGGGATCCGACGTATACTGTACAAGAAAATGAAACATTCTTCAAGACTATTACAAAAAATTCGAAGCAACGGAAATCCATGAAAAACCTTAGAATGTCTTCTAAGAGACATCGCAAGAATAAGGGTAGTTTAGATGAACAACAAAAGAGTGGAAATAAAAGACAACCAAATGATGATAAAAAAGACATTGAAGGGGAAAACATGCAAATTCAAGAATATGTACCATACGAAGAGTCTATAGAAATAACTGAAGGAGAAAATATGCAAATTCAAGAACAAGAAAGAGAGAAAGAAAATATTCCGTTAAATAATATGAGTGATGATGATATCGAAGGTGGTTTGTGTTAATCTGAAGACAATTCGTTTTTTTTTTACTTTATTAATAGGTAAATTGACATATTTTTACTTACAAGTTTTTGGTACAGCAAAATACAATAAAATATGGCAGAACAAAGACCCAAAAATATCTGACACAACTCTTTTGCTAGGTCGATTAAAGTGTGTCAGATGTTTTTGCACGCTTTGTTTTGTCATGACTATACTATTAGATATTGCCAAGTGCAAACCACTCCGGTCCCTGAAGATCTTGTAAGTAACTACAGTAAAGATAACGTGAAAAGTCTATCTAGGATAATATAAATAATTATAAAATGTTTATTGTTTATTGAAAAATGATATAAAGAAGAAATATTATTAGTTTTTGAAAATGTTTTTTTAGAATTATGATGAATATTATGTTCCTACAGGCAGGGTGATTTTTTAGTCTGATTATACTCTGAGAGGTGAAATGTAGGTACTTAACGACTTTTACTATCAGACCAACCATGAAAACGCAAAAAAAGAACAGGTTTTTCATACATTTCGGCAAAAACTTTACTTTCGCGTTTTTGGGATTGGAAAGATGTAGTTATACCTACATTATTCACCCCTCAGAATATGGTCAGATGTAACAAAATGATCTTGTACCTGTCTTCGCTAAATAAGTCTGATTTGAATTTGTATAGCGAATCTATTTCTAATAAGGTTATGATAAGAAAACAAGTATATTGAGTTATTTTTCATAAAACAATTCAATCTTGCAAGTGACATTGTTTATTAAAGTTAAAATTTACACAATGGTCAAAATATTAGCATATTTGGATTTTTTACCTAAAAATTAAAATCCTAATAAAAAAAAACTAGAGTAAAATTGAATATGTAATTTTTTCATTTCAGGTTTGTCTAGGAAACTATGATTGACAAAATATTGATCATTTTGGATTGAAGGTTTTATCATACTTCTTTAACAAAAACGAAATAGCGGTATATGACGATAATTGTCAAAACCAATTTATGTATTAAATTGAGATTCGTTAAGGTTAATTTTCATTAAAAAATTATAACATGCATAAAAAGTTGTTAATTACACTTAAATCTACATAAATAAAAAACTTGAGTACTTATAATAACGTTTTTTATTGGTACGTATGCAAAAGTGGTATGAAATATAAATATTCATGATTAAGCAAACATACTAATTTACATTGTAGGTCTCTAGGATCAAGGACAATATCACAATTGCAACGATCATCATTTTTTACTTTGTAAATGTGTAAATGTGAAGATTTTATGGGATACGTAAACACATCTTCCTTGTTACTTATTTTTAAGCCATAAATACTAATTCCATTATGTTCTTCAACTATATTATTGATTTCAACTATGTCGTTGACAGTTGTCAATACATATCTGTCTTTTACTTTTGAGGAAACTTTAAATTGTTGTAAATGAAGTACTTTAATACTATTCCTACTTGCCGTTACAAACGGATAATCGTGTTTTTCACTAAAATCTGGATTTTTAACACTAAACTCTGTAGTGGCTTCAACTATTCTTTTTGCTATTTGTGATAGTGGATTCTTTCCATCTCTTAGTAATCGTTTGATACAATATAGCTCATTCTCAAAAGGGTAAGCACTGAAAGAATGTAAATGTCCAAATCGTTCAACCTCTGCAGTTACGTGGATTAAATTGTGCACGTTACTAGTAACGTAGTCCACTCCATAAAAGTCTTTGTAGTGCTTGACAAAATCTAATAGCAGTTCTTTAGCTAATGGCAGCAAACGTAGATGACATTCACATGAACAAATTGTAATACCACAGTACAATTTCAGAAAGTGTGAATATACGGCGCTTGTAAGCACATCTGGCAGTATAATAATACTAAGATAGAACAAAAACGTTCTATATTCAGATCCTTTCCAAAATGCCAGATACTCCAGACCTCGCACTGCTCGATGAATTTCAGATGGCAACTTGCACTTGTTCAAGAAATTTGTTACTACTTCAATATCATTAGCACGCCATTTCGTTAGGAATTTTCCGAAATTACCATCACGCCATCCAACTAGTAACCTCTTCATAATTCCTAGGTCTATTAAATGCAATGAATCACCAACTGGAAAATCTTTTACCATATCTATTGGAAGATTAAGCAAAGGAGAATCATACTTATGGTGCGAAACATAAAGTTTATTTCGGAAACCATCATTTGTTCTCTCGGAACAACTTGTATCAGGAAAAGTAACTGTGTGTGAATTGTGGGAATATTCACCTACTGTAACACACTTCATGCAGCCGTGTTTCCCGTTAAAGTTACACACACCTGAAAAAATATATAGAAATGTTATTGTAAAAAAGTTCTACCAAACCAGGTATACTTATTCCTATTGGCTGTAATATGAGTACAGTACTCGGTAATAAATAATGCACATCGGCCTTTGGGAAGAGACAAGTTGCTGTTTACGACGATTTCTGAATGCTGACGACCGTCCATTGATCATTGTGTTATTTCATATCAAATAAATACTACAATTTATGGACTTTATTCGTAAAGAGTTTTGATATTTTAGTAAACCAGAGGGTAAGCTTATTTAACCCCTCTTTTTGCATCGGGGATAAAAAAAATAAAATCTTTAAATGTGGTAGTCCAAATTAACAGTGACCTTGTGGCGGCCGGCACTTAGGCCTTTATTGCTTTATTTGTTTGAATACAATAGTGAATCGGTGCAACGTGAGCGCTTGCCGCTATAAGGTTCCTTTTTATTTGGACTATCACAAATAAATTTAGCAACTCATGGACAATTAAGGACATGATTACCTTTTATGAAAGCTCTAGCAGGTGAGTCACAAATAAAACATCTGATCTTTATTGCAACTCTCTTCTCAGAATTTTGCAATAGTGTGATTCCCTCTTCCAATAAATGACTAACATCGGTGACAAAATCTTCTAAATAAGCTGTTAAATTTTTAGGTTTTCCAATTCCATAGTAAATTCCTATCACGAAAGGTTTAATGTTAGGATTTTCAGAAATGTTACAGAGTATTGGCCAAAATTCTTTCTTTGAGCTTTTAAAAATTGGCAAACCGTCAAAATTGAAATTTAAAGATATTTTTTCTGGAACATCTGTCCAATTTTTCAATAGCAAAGTTAAATTATTAGTGATTCCGTTATGCCAATATTCGCCCCCTTCAATTTTTTTTATATTGACAAATCTAGGTGTTTTTAAAATGGTCCTTGGATCCATAGGTAATATTTCCGGAATCAATCCATTCATAATTTTCGCGAGATCTTTTAACGCTGTTTGGTTAATATTCCTTTCAATAGCCCATTTTCTTATATTTTCGCGAAATGACGAATATTTTACATATTCATCAATATCATCTTCACTTTCACCGGAGCTTTCAGGCCTTACATTTTCAGCATCAAGCAGACAGGAATAAACACAATTTTGTTGAATATTCTTATTAATCGCAATAAAAGACTTTTCTAAACACGAGGATTCCGTATCGTCTGTATTTCCTATGTTGGTTGGCCCTACTTGATTTTGGTGACATACGGAACCTTCTTTAATACTGCTACAATTCACTTCGCATGAATCGTTTTGTTGTGCATTGATCGGATTTGAAGACATCATAATTCTTGCATGTTCCTTAGATATTTTTCGCCTGATTCCTCCGGTTCTTACTCTTACTTTAAAAGATTTTTTCAACATATTTTGAAACGAAATGCTACACTTATTTTTGCCTATATTAAATTACACGTACTTAAAATTAAATCACATCTCTTAATTTTATTATTAGCATATTTAACCATTATACACACACGGTTAGGCAATACACACAATTAAATTAATATTATATGATAGATTTACGTTCATCATAAAAAAACCTGCTTTTCCCTAATATGGCCGACAAATGGTTTTACGAATACTGTAAAATGAATGTATATACTGCTTTAAGCATTACTATGACTCACGTGTATTTGATTATAGGGCTGTTAGTTGTATAACAGCACTCAGTTGATCTTTAAAAATGCTAGCATTACATTGGTTCACGTTTATGCTGTTCAGTAGCTCTAGGCTTTTACTTACCACTTAAAAGTGCTATTGTACAACTGAAGGCACTTAAAACAGCTTAAAGCTGTTATGCGGATTTACATGGCATTATAATGGTTCATGTTCATGCTATTAAACACCATTAAGCATTTATTTCCTACTTAAAAATGCTATTGTAGATCCAAATGCACTCAAAACAGCTGAAAGCTGTACAGTTGCATTGTGGTTTGCTGCACTAAAACTAAAGGCTTTACAAAAACATTTTGATATGCCATTATCCAACCGTTGTACAGTGTAAAGCATCATAATGGTTTTGAAATGCCAATATAATGCGTCAAGATGCTCGGTGAACTTATATAAGACTTTATAAGGACCTTTAGTTCTACATAGGTTTTCTATTCATATGTTATAATGCTTCCCGTGTTACTTGGGGGGTTATCTAATGAAAAAAGGGTCCAAATCAGACTGAGATTAGTGACATGATTTTGTGCTATCTTCTGTTAGAGTATAAATTGGATAGCTCGATTGTCAGCAACTTGATCGTTTTTGCTTGGAAAATCATGAGATCTAATTTGCTTAAATTTGGCCGAACGCCAAAAGATGTTGGAGTTGTGTACGATGAGAATGACTCCGTCAATAATCGACATGGTGTGACGTGCAACACTTTGGATCCCAAAACACGTCGACTTCACAAAGCATGAAAGAATCTTTAGTTTAGTTAGACCATCAAAGAATGATAAAGCTTTTTTACGGTAGTAGGGATGTGCTTATTGCCGTCTCTACGCTATTTGATGGTGGTTGTACACATAACCTAGCCGGGTAGTGTCTGGGTATCATTCCGTACCGTATATAGAAAAAAATGCTTCGAAGCCAAATTTAACCTTCGATCCCACATTTTGCGGATAATAAAAACTATTTTTTATAGTACAATAAAGACACCGTGATTGAATAGTGTGAAATTGTATTAGAGGCAGCGCGCGATTCTTCACACTTGGTTAGTAGCTACCTGACTGTTTTCAATAAAAATGGTTTCAAAGGAGTTCTGTATTAATCGTTTTTGAATATTACTACCTAGATATAAAGGCGAGATTTTCTTTAGAAAGCAGACCAAGAATAGAATAATCAAAAGTAACCTGTGGTACGCTTGTTTTTAATAAAATAAAATAACAAATCCTTGGTAAGTGTCAACACGCAGAGAATCGAACGCACAGTTCCAGGGCTGAGTTAATTAAAAATCTAATCAAACAATGACAGTTCTAAACTCACAATTTCAAATTGAGAATATAGACGCGTTCCGTTGAGTACATTCGAATGCGTGCGCGTGCCGGAAACAGCTAATGCGGTAACAAGCGGGCATCCGCGTCACCATTTATTGGTGCCATACTGGGTGGCGATGGCGGGCGGTACTAACACGATGATGACTAAATTTAAAAAAAGAACTGTCGAGTATCGTGCGTGGTGTGCATGATTTGGTGAAAATTGGATATTGCAATCTTTGGCACTCACTTAATTGACGTTTATGAGTGACGTGACAGTTAAGTAAGTGACATAAAAAATATGGCATCTACTGATTATATAACTAGCATAGGAAGTGTCAGTAGCTTGGGGCAGGGGGGGGAGGCCTAAGGGACTCAGGCCTCTCCCCCAAAAAAAAACATCCCGTAAATTATAAGTTACTTAGGTCCAAGTTCACCGACAAGCAAACGGTCCGATAAATTATAATCGGGCGTGTTCCATGTTTTTTTCCAACTAAAATTCAGACGGTCAATTTCTGTGTCTATCGATTCATAATTATCTCTAACTGGTATCTGCCTCACTTAATAATATAGTTGTTATCAAAATTAATCTCATAATAAAAGGTCATGTTGTGTTTATGAGGTAATAAAGGTCAATCGCTGAGCGTGTATCATTAATAAGTATGATAATCCGTACTAATAGGTATTATACATGCGAAAGTGTTTGTTAGTTTAAATAATAAATAAATAAATATTCTATCTTTCATAATTTTTTGCTATTCCATAAACTTTAGGATATAGTCTACCACGGGCACTTAAAAAAATCACCCTGTTTAGATAACTAGCTGATCACCGCGGTTACACCCGCGTTCCTGAGATATAAATTAGCCTATGTCATTATGTATTCCAAATTTCATCGCGATCGGTACAGTGGTTTAGGCGTGTAAAGGTAACAAACACACAAACAGAGTTACTTTCGCATTTATAATATTAGTATGGATTACACCCAGGCTCAGGACAAACAGACATGTTCATGCGTTCAAATATTGTCCTGGATGGGAATAGAACCCATGACCAGCGGCGTGGTGGTCATGGGTTCTTTTGCTTTTTTCACCCAGCAATGTATCTACGCGATTTCTTTTTGGCATAGATATATGTAGGGTTATGGGTCGGAGAGTTACGCAGGCTTCTCGGGTCGTTTACTTATATTTTCGCTTCTATCACTCGGTACTTTACAAGTACCTAGATTGTAGCAACATGTCACAAACTTTTTCATTAAACTATCAACTCTTTGGAGTTCAATCTCTTTGGTCGTAAGACGCTATAAATCAGAGATCCCGCATCACTTGAGAAAATTCCACCGGTGTCAATAGATTCTTAACCTCAATTTAACAGTAAACGCAATATAGTTAAAGATTGTTAAATTAGATAGCTTTGTTCGATTAAAAGGGCGGGTGGGTGAGTCGGCGTTATTTGATTGTTATTGAATTTCTTTGTTGTTATGGTATTAGTGATTTATAAAACCTCGTTTGGAATGTTGCTTTTAACAATTTTTTGTATCGGCGCCAAAATGGATAAGGTATCGTCAAAGTAATTGGCCTTCTATTATGGCATATGGCTATTGAAAAGTCAATAGGTAATGGTGCCGATTCCCATGTTTACAAACTAAACTTTAGTCTCAGTAAAAAAAAAGAAATGAAAAAGATTAAAAGTATTCCGATTGCATGATTCAATGATATTGGCATAGATTAAAGCATAAGTAATGCTGGACAAAGGCTTCCCCCAAGAATCTCCGCGATGGCTGGTTTTGCGCTACCCGCCTCCAGCTGTTTCCCGCGACCCTTCGTAAGATCAAAAAATGCGATGCTAATATACCTCAATAAAAGTACCGTTTGCTAAGCGGAAAACTGTCTGTAGTCAACTAGGTGTCACATAATTCGAAATATGAAATGTTTATGAAATCTTTCAATTCCAGGCAAGTGGGCCGTAACCTGATAATCCCGGGCGGCACCCGGACTATCGACGCGACCGGCAAGCTAGTGATGCCCGGCGGAGTGGACCCCCACACACACTTCGAGCTTGAAATGATGGGGGCCAGGACTGCTGACGACTTCTATAAGGGCACCAGGGCTGCTGTAGCTGGTGGGACTACCACTATCAGTAAGTTATCAATTGATATAATTAGTTTAATAATAATATTTTTTTATTTATGTAACAATCATAATGGTGTCGATTCTGTTGTTTACGTACTAATATTAGACAAGTCACCTCTCTTTCAAAAAAGTCAGAACTTTTTAATGCTGACAGTTTAATCCATGCCGTCGTAATGTACGGGTAAATAGTCGTGACTAATAAAGATTTGAAATATGTGATCGGATTAAACTGACAGGACTAAAATATCTTGCATCCCTTTCTTATATTTACAAAAGAAAGAGATATAGTGAGATTAAATTTATTTAGTTCGTAAACAACAGAATCGGCACTAATGGTTTACTGTCTGTGGCGTCATAGCGCCTGAACGTATGGACAGATTTTGATTTAGTTTTTTTTGTTTGAAAGATGTCTTAATCGAGAGTGTTCTTAGCTATGTATCAAGAAAATCCTCTCAGCCGTTTGGAAATTATCATACCAGTGAGTTTCGGGGGTTTCTTTAAATTTCAGTTAATAACACGTAAATTTCCTTCTATTCCAGTTGACTTCGTGCTGCCACAGAAGGGACAATCTCTCATAGAGGCATATAATAATTGGAGAGAAAGGGCTGACAACAAGGTACCTAATTATGCTTTTTTTTTTAATTCCGGCCAAGTGTAAGTCATGCTCGCGTATCGAGGCCTCCACCTCTTTTTTTTTTAAAACGGTTAAAAACTAATTCTCTTTTCCGCCAGGTATGCTGTGACTACGCTCTCCACGTCGGAGTGACCTGGTGGTCCCCCTCAGTGAAGAAAGAGATGGAACAACTGGTCTCCGAGAACTATGGGGTCAACTCCTTCAAGATGTTCATGGCTTATAAGGACGCATGGATGCTGGACGATTATAACCTTTATAGCGTGTTTGAAACTTGCACGGCTTTGAAGGCTCTTCCTTTGGTGAGGATTGTTTTACTACGTTTTTACCCGACTGCGCAGACCCCAAATTATTAGGAACAGGACAGGGAGATGATGATAATCACTATAGGTCTAGGCAAGTATCGCTATAACTTCCGGCCGCGTTTTCACCAACTTTACCTCCTTAGTGGTTGAATTAAAAAACATCCTTAGCGGATGCCTAAGGATGTGACCGATGATGGTAGCACAAAGCCTAGAAGGGAACTGGCCCTCAAGTGCAACATCAACATCATAAAATATCATCATCATCATGTCAGCCGAAAGACGTCCACTGCTGCACAAAGGCCTCCCAAAAGGATCTTCACGTTGGCCGGTCTTGCGCTACCCGCATCCAGCGGTTTCCCGCGACCTTCACAAGATCATCAGTCCACCTTGTGGGGGGCCTGCCCACGCTGCGTCTTCCGGTTCGTGGTCGCCACGAATACATGCTAATACGAGTATATATCATCATAATAGCTATATTTGAGATTATTGTTGTTTACTTTACAGGTGCACGCTGAAAACGGTAATATAATAGCTCGTAACACTGAGAAGCTCCTGTCTGCCGGAGTGACGGGCCCCGAGGGTCATCAGCTCTCGCGTGATGAGGAGGTGGAAGGCGAGGCTGTTAACAGAGCCTGTGTCATTGCTAACCAAGTAAGTTACAAGTCTCTAACAACTTACATTCTTAGGACGGAACCCTTTTGGTTTTGGTTGCCCGTCTGTCTGTCTCGAACGTCGGAACCCATTAATTTTCTTTCGGTTCATAATTTGCAATTGGGTTCCTGCCTGGTCCTAAATTTAATTTGGGTATTTATTTATCAAATACTTTCACCTCATAATAGAGTTTACTTTGTTTATAGAATAAATAGCTTTTTATTTTTTTAAGTATTATAGTAAGCCTTCTTTTTTTTCTATGATTACAGGCTAACTCGCCCCTGTATATTGTGCATATGATGTCAAAGAGCGCGGTCCAAGCTCTGAGGATAGCGCGGAACAGACAGCGGCAGCCTATCTACGGAGAGACCCTTGCTGCTACCGTTGGCACCGATGGTGAGAAAATACTATATGCATTTTTTATATTCGACCAGCTGTCCCCCGCGATCCCGAATTAACCATTATTTATCGCGGAACCCTATTTTTAACCTAAAAACAAAAGTATAAAACTTAGGCTTAAATTACTGCTAGTAATATAAGCAGTGAAAGTTCCGTCAAAATCGGTTGGTTTTCGGTTAAATGGAACAAACAGAATGACAAAAATATATTTTGGTTTAATTATCGTATATACTTTTGTAATATGCATTTGGTAAAAATATGTTATTTTGATATCACAAAGAGACTTCAATTTTATTTGGTCTTACTGACCAGTCTCAAATTTCCATTCTGTATACACCCCCGGATCTACGATTTTTTTAACTGGAGTAGAAACTAAATAGTGGCGCCCTCGCTCTCCAGCGTTTGAGAATTACATTATTACATTTTTTTTTCTTTTTTACAAGCTTTTATTTAGTTTCACCTGTCCCGATGTTCAATTTGACATCCTCAAAAAGTACAGTCGGCAATAAAAGCTTGTACCAAAAATGATTTTTGTGACAGAAACTTGTTTCAAACATAAAACATAATAATTTTGGAGCTAGATCTGGTGCTGGCCCTATAATGTACTCGTAGAGTATAGTAGTGATAATATAGTATCGAGTGGTTACGTTACGTTCCACGTCCAGGTACGCACTACAAGAACGCGTGCTTCAGACACGCGGCGGCGCACGTGCTGTCCCCGCCGCTGCGGCCCGACCCCGCCACGCCGCACGCCATGCTCGACGCGCTCGCTGAGTTAGTACACTACCACTAACTACTAACACTATATATAAATAAATAAATAAATACTAACCACTCTCACTAACCACTATACACTACCACTACCACTAACCAATACCACTGACCACTATCACTAACCACTACCACTAACCACTATCACTAACCACTACCATTAACCACTACCACTTACCACTAACCACTACCTCTCACTACTATATCTAAACTACGCTACACTACACTATACTACAATAAATAATCCTGGGACATTTTCCACACACGGTTATCTGATCCCAAACTAAGCAGAGCTTGTACTATGGAAACCAGATTACTGATATACTACATATACTACTTTTTTTTATAAATACATACTTAAATAGATAATTACACCCAGACTCAAGACAAACAGACATGTTCATGCACACATTTTATTAATAATCTAGCTATCCGCCCCGCGGTTTCACCAGCGATCTCCTATTTTACGCCCTTAAGTGTTGAATTTTCGGATACTTATGTCCTAATAGCTATCTGTATGCCAAATTTCATCTCGGTCCATCCAGTCGTTTGGGCTGTGCGTTGTCAATCAGTCAGTGACTTCTTTTATAAATTATAGGGTATAGATAGAGTATATTGTAATGATTGTAACTATCGACGATCATAAGTGCCTTATCGGGGCTTAAACTGAATAAATGAGTTTTAAGTTTGATAAATGAATGTGTTAATTTCCAGCGACTACATCCAGGTGATCGCCAGCGACAACTGCACATTCCACGAGAAGGACAAGGAGCTCGGCAAGGGAGACTTCTCCAAGATACCCAACGGAGTGAACGGGGTTGAAGACCGCATGGCCATCTTGTGGCAGAAAGCTGTTAACACTGGTAAGGGCAGCTATAATAATTTACACCAGGCTTGGCTAAATAAGTATATATGCCTAGTGCCGTATCTGTTGGCCGCTACCGACAGAGCTAAGCGATATAAAGAGCGTTTGGGTTCGATTCCCATCCAGGACAAACCTTTGTGTGCTTGAACAAGTCTGTTTGTTCTGAATATGGGTGTAATTATCATTACAAATGTAGTATATTAGTTATCTGGTTTCCATAATACAAAGTATGCTCAATATATTTATTTTTTAGAGAGTTCCTACAGCATTAGTACTCTTTGCCTTCCCTCCTCTAACCGATTTAGGCAATCTAGATACAATTTATTTCACCTGGCTCTCAAGTGCACCGATAGGTGCTTGGCGACAGATTTTGAGGGTTGTAGCCAGCTAGACGGTAGCCACCACCGTGCAAACCAGATTAATTTCATTACGTCATATTTCTGTGATTTCATTTGTCGAAGATTCGAGTCTTCTCTGGTCTACGCTTATCATCCTACGGGGCAGGGAGGGGATATAGGTCGGCAACGCGCGAGTGGTTTCAGGCGTCGAATAATAAATGATCTGTGTCCCGGGTGCCGCAGCGTCCATAGGTTACGGTAACCGCTTACCAAGCGGACTGTATGTTTGTTTGCCGTTCGTATAGCGAGGATTACATGAATGTGCAGGTTTAATGGACCCGTGCCGGTTCGTGGCGGTGACCAGCTCGACGGCAGCCAAGATCTTCAACCTGTGGCCGGCCAAGGGACGAGTGGCAGTCAACAGCGACGCCGACCTGGTGGTGTGGGACCCCAGGCTTGAGAGGACCATCACCGCCGCTCAGCATCACCATGCCATCGACTTTAACATCTTTGAGGTAGGTAGTCATTTATTGAAAAGTAGCCTTTAGATCTCTGGGATAATGTAGCTTTCTATTAGAGACACCATTTTTAGAATATGTTCAATCATCATCATTATGTATGGACAAAGGCCTCCCCCAAGGATCTCCACGATGGCCGATCTTGCGCTACTCGCATCGGTTCAATGGTTCAGAAGTATTACAAAATTTTAGCTCTTTATAAGAGGTGAGCTTTCGAAGTATACAAGATAGTTAATCTTAAATATGTAAAAGGAAAGAATGACTGATTGACTGATCTATCAACGCACAGCTCAAATACAGCTATGCTATTCTCTAACGTTTCATTCTCCACGTACAACGGACTAGTAATCGACGAGACAGAGTACAGTGACAGCGTCGAATTCGTCGTCGAGCTTGAGATATTGCCTTACAGAATAGCACCCCAGATAACTACTATGACGTAGGCATCCGCTATGAAAGAATTTTTGAAAATTCTACTCCTAAGGGATTAAAATAGGGGATCGCGGGTGAAACTGCTAGTTACACTTAATAAGGTCATTTTATTAAAGAGGTTAGCGTTATTGACGTCGAATGCCGCAGCGAATGTTGTGAATAGTAATCCTACAATGGTTTTTTTTTATTTATTTGATGTATCGTCTCTATTCCAGGGTCAACACGTGGTGGGCAGCCCTCAGTACGTCATTGTGAACGGTCGAGTTTGTCTCGACGACGGAGACCTTAGAGTTGCTGAAGGTTGGTACTCCCCGTTTCTTCATCAACTTTATTAGCCCCAAGTTTTAATATACACTGTGACCCGGTGTATACCCATGGCATAAGGATTGTATACCAAACACTTCTAAAAAGTTAATAGAATAAAATATTTGGCCAAGTGCATAGCATCAAGTGCATAGCATAGGATTTAGTACTTCGAAGTGTATGTGGAACCGGTGGTAGAGTCTATTGTAATGATTGTAACTATCGACGTTCATAAGTGCCTTACCGGGGCCTAAATTGAATAAATGAGTTTTTGATTTGATTTGCTCAGTTGAGAGCCTCGCCGATTTGTCCGGTATGGTTAATGAAGCCATCAGAGGCTACCAACTTTAATCATTTAAAAAAAAAGAATTCTTATTATGTTTTCTGTGTGTGTGTACCAAATTTGAGAGTCATTGACCTTATAATTTATTAGTGAAATGGCTGTGATGTACAGACATTTTTGTTTGACAACGAAACAGGTAAAAATACATTCAATCACTCTATTTTGGGCAATAGTGTCAAAAATAAGTTTTAAGAAAGATGTATACGTATATGAATCTAAAAGATTAAATAGCTGTTAAGGCTATAAGGTGACTCATGGTTCATGTTACTGGCAGGTTTCGGCAGATACTTGAAGAGCCCGCCGAACTGTCCGTTCGTGTTCGGCGATGAGTCTGTCGTGGAGGAACAGCACCAGGAGTACCACCAGAGTGAGATCGCCCCTAAACACACTAACGGCACACCTACTCCTACTGGTATGTTCTTGGCGTTCTCTATTTAGCAGTTAGAATATATATGGACGAGGAATAGTTAATTAAACGTTAGAATTTCTTTTTGAATATGGCACTTTTTAAAATTTAAAATGTTTTTTTTCTCTTATTGGGTCCTTAAATAACTGAAAATATTAACATACATTTTGAGATCTAATAGAAAGGGAATAGTTTTCTTACTTTTTACTTCCCCATTACCGTGCTATGGTCCCTCGATGTTTTCCTTCACCGAAATCTCAAACTCCTTGTATGTTTCAAACCCGCAAACTTCGTCTCGGAATTTGACGTCACTACCACAGGTCTGAGCAAGAAACATATACCTATATTGTAGGGCGAGATGTTGGAATCTGGTATATTATGTTAATATCCGAATAAATTATGTCAGCGCGATGTAGCTTGTACGTAGATTATTGTGACGCCATTTAACCATCGGTGTGTCAACTATAAGCTGACAGGGGACGCAATAAAACATGATGATTGATTGAATGATAGGGGACACACGATTGGCACACTCTAGCTTTAAGATGTAACTTTTTCTCTTTTTTTTTTGTGATATCCTGTCATTGGCTTTTATATATTGAACAGGTTTCATTAACCTAGATATACTTCTTATGCTGTTGGATATCCTAATAAAAAAAAACTGGCACTAGAAATTCTTCTGTTGTATAGACCTGAAGCTGGTGAACAAGCAGCTGGAGGACCTGGCGATGTCTTCAGGCTGCAGCACGCCCACCGGCCGCAAGATGCGCGAGCCTGGACAACGGAATCTGCAGAACTCCACCTTCTCCATCAGCAGTTAGTATACGTACATATGACTTCACACACACGAGAGAGGATTATAGTGTTGTTTCACTCGCACGTAGAGCAACTCGAATGGGGCACCTCCACCTTACATAATACAGCCAAATAATGTCGCCAGAGCTTATCATCGACAACGCTTGAATGATGCTCCGTTCAGAACATTATATGTATGTATTTAAGAGCCAGTTGCCTTCAGCTTTGTAAAGATGGACAACACATTGGCTATATAACTCTGGTTTTGATGTATTTTTTTACTATGTATGTGGTCAGTAATAATGTGGCCGATGGTGGTAAGCACACAAAGCCCAGAAGGGAACTGGATCTTCAGTGCAACTGTCGGAACACCGGAAGGTGCTTGGCGACAGATTACACTCGTCTTTTTGTGAGATCATTTTTATCATAATTTTAATTTAACGTTAATTTTATGTACTTTATCAAAATAAGTTATCCAGCTCAGGAATATTAGGCTTTCAAATACTTTTCAATTCCTTGTACACACCATTCTTGAATAACCCCATAAGCTGTACTTCCTTGGGAAAACCACAGCGGAGAACTCAATCCACAACCTGAGCGTCCGCGGTAGGAAGCTCTGTGTTATGTCGTATTTTTTGTTGTTTTCACAAGCGTAGGCACCAGAGTGCAGCACTAGCACAAACGGTAAACAAAGTTTTTTGTAACTCGCGCCACGTTATCGAAGCAGTTTCTTCAGATCCACTTTGAATGGCCGTAGGATGCCAGTATACCAAATAGTCTTCAAATAATGTAGTATGTGCTAGTGGCGCCACCTGCGCACAGCTTTGCGTAAAGTTATAATTTATCTTTATTTTAAATACAAATACTTTGCCATTACAGAAGAGGTTGAGGGTCTGGACACGAAGACTTCAGTTCGCGTAAGGAACCCACCGGGTGGCAAGTCATCCGGACTGTGGTAAGAACCGGATCCGCGCCGTCCGGCAGTCCGGGTCAGTTGGAGACAGCTTTATTGCATGTGGAATCTTTTACTTGTGAAATTATAAGTGATATAAATTAACGTTTATGGTATATTTAGAATTAAAATTAATGATTCAGATTGTTTAGGATTCAAATGTAATATGGGCATTTAATTGAAAGAAACAAAACAGTAAAGCAACAATTTGTATGACAAACATGACATATCCCAATGACTCTTTTTGGTATATAACATTGACAAATATTTTCACGAGTAAAAGACATAGTGAAGGCTTGGGGCAGCTAAGAACCAATTTTAGATTATTTCGTTCGTAACCCAAAGCTTTTAGAATACAATTCGTATTTTAGACTGTTTATTAATAGGACATGACATAGAAACGGTTTTTATTCATATATAACGTGTTGTTTATTCAGTTTATATTGATGACTGATTTATATGGACCCTGAATACATGTGTGTGTGCCTTGGTTGTAAAAGATTTCTCACTATGTACGTTGTTGTTAAACGAAATTGTATTTGCCGGCGTTCGATCACTATTCCCAACAAATATCGCGTTGTTTCGTTACAAGGAGTAGCCACAGCGCCTATAGCGGAATACTCACGGAACTTATTTTTACTATGCGTTTTATACTTTACACTCGGTGTAAAAGTTCCCTTGTTGAAAAAGAGCAAGAAAAGGTGTGTAATGTTTCCGAATGATTAGGTAACTAACGGACAGAAGCTTAACTCATTTACGATACGCCAAAAATGATCTCGATAGATGTTTCAACCCCAAACGTTTAACAGTAGTAATACTTTTGCAAACAAGGCACTCGAATACTATACAATAGTTTTAGAGTAGACGCTATATCTACTTATATAGGTACTGTATATTAAATGTAACATTTTTGAAAAAATCTACCAACACATTCTAACCATAGTATAAGATAATTACAACTTTGATTTTGATTAACATTTTGTTTATTCTATTTGATTCCTGGTAAAAAAAATGCACCAATTAAATGGACTATTTGTTACATTAAAAAAAACAAAAGTTTTCCAAATCCCGCGAGTGTCAAAAAATAATAATTATTTGTGTGTGTTTAAAAACGGCATTTAAAAACAGTTTTTGAAAACCATTATTTATTATTCTATAATTTTTACGTGTCACAAATTTTGATAGTTGGTAAAAATGTAGGTACGTAAGTATGAAAAATGTATGTCGTGCTTGATGTGATGAGAATTTGTTTTGTCTACTTGTTTATAAGTATTTAGTTGTAAGATTATTGTTTTTATACTAAGCACTTTTTAACTGACTATATCCAAGTATTTTGTAGTTATTCTTTTGACCCGGAATAAAAAATGATACCGGATTTTTACCTTCACTAACGTCACTTTTTTATTTTTAATTAAAGCCTGAACTGAAAACTGTCATACGTGAATATGTAAACGAATTACACAAAATCATTTCATTATTGTATTTCTGAATTGGTCATTCTTTGACACAGGCATTTCAAATTATTAAATCAATGTACACTCGTTATTAATTTGCTTATTAGACTAATTCATTAAATTAAATGGATAAAGGAAATCTAAAATATTTTCATTGTATAGATGTCATTGCATTATTAGGCTACGGCTTATATCTATAAGATGTAAAATCCAGTACAAATGTATCACCCGAAGTTTTTAACGGTTTCCTTATTATCCACCCTAGTCTTGCGTACTGCATCACATTTTTATAGCGTTTTACATTCATTTTTCTAAATGTATATTCTCTATTATGCATTGTCACGAAATAAACAATGTAATCTCAATTAAATTGTTTCATTTTTACTACATTAATAGGCGTTACATTAAAGAGGTATTCCACTTTGAGCACCCTTTTTTAGAGCACCGCCGCTAAGAACACCAAAGATATTACTTTTAGAGCACCACCCGGCAATATTTTAGCAGAGTGCTATAAATAAATTATAAAATAATTTAACTGTAAAATATCTCATTAGTATTATTGTATTCTGTACTGAACTTATGCATATTACATAATATGCTTATATATTTGTTGATTTAATGAAAATATGAGTCCTACATAAACCTTATTGAATGTGGCTCAAAATTAGTTTTCGCCAGCGCCATCTCTTGACAGTATAGCGTGTTTAGCTCCCTGCCGACCCCCTTAAGAAAGTAATAATAATCTTTGAACTTATGCTATCCTGGTAGTTCAGCAGCAGAATGTATTTTGTTATAAAACTTGTTTAGTAATTATGTCACCTTTATTGGACACTTTCATCTTTGAAATTATGCTATCCTGGTAGTTTGAAGCAGAATCTATTATATTTTCCTCGCGTTTAAAATTGTTTGTTGTGTTAGCTATAATTGACACATCTTGAAGTCATGCTATCCTGTTAGTTCGACAGCAGAACCTATTTAGTTTAAAATGTATGTTGTGTCACCTTTATTTGATACATCTTTCAACTTATGCTATCCTGGTAGTTGAGCAGAATCTATATCGTTATAAAACGCGCCTAACATTTTGTGTCACCTTTATTTGACACATCTTTGAACTTATGCTATCCTGGTAGTTCAGCAGCAGAATCTATTATATTTTCCTCGCGTTTAAAATGTTATGTAGTCAGCTTTATTTGACACATCTTTGACCTCATGTTATCCTGGTACTTTGGCAGCAGAATCTATTTAGTTTAAAATTGAAATTGATGGTGTGTGTCAGCTTTGTTTGACACATCTTTGACCTCATGTTTAACTGGTACTTTGGCAGCAGATTCTATTATATTTTCCTCGCGTTTAAAAATTTATGTTGTGTCAGCTTTATTTGAAACATCTTTGAACTCATGTTATCCTGGTAGTTCGGCAGCAGAATATATCTTAATAAATATTTCTTATGTACGTGTGTTTGTTATCAAACTCCTCCTAAACGGCTATACCGATTTGGATGAAATTTTGTGTGTGTATTTCAATGGGATCCTGGATGGTTTGAAAACACAATTGGACCTGGTAGGTGGCGCTGTTGTCGGTAAACATATGTTTTCTGGGTAGAACGACGTCTGCTCCGTAGGTACTCTAAGTGGAATAAAATCGAATTTAAGTTTGCTTATTGAGCACCCAGCCAAATATTGACGGGTGCTCTGAAAGGAATATCTTTGGTGCTCTTAGCGACGGTGTTCTAAAAATAGGTGCGCAAAGTAGAATACCTCAGATCAAATATATACGCTGCTCAGATCACTGATTCGGAATCTATCGCTCTCTGGTTAAGGTTTTTAGGTATGTAGCTATTTAATTCAAAATAAAACTATTCAATACAATTTTTATGTTGTTTATTAAAATAATATTCGTTCAACTGAACACAAGAGAATGGGACCAGACCTAAAAATTCAGTTCTCTAATTTGACAAATTTTCTCTACAAAAAATAACCGGCTCGACATTGGAGCCGCATGTCTTTACCGTCTTAATAATAAAAACAACCTATAAAATCTATCAACATAAAAAGACCATTCAGAGGTATCGGGTACATATACCAAATATTTGTTTATATCAGTATTATACATAATAATTTGGCACTTAGTGTGAAGGTTAATTCACTGTCCATAAATATATCCCTGGCAATTTGTGAGTTCTAGATGGTTTTGGCACTTTCATCCCAAAGTTATAAAAAAAGATTTATAATAATAGGTAATGATTAGACAAAATAACATTTTCTTCTTTCGGACGAACAAAAAATACTCCATATTAATTTTCAATTCAATAAATCCTTAATAATTAAATTTTAGGTAAAAAAATCTAATTTAATAATCCAAACTATACAGTACCCATATTATTCAGTATTGCACAAGTTGGTTTTCATGCAAAATCAAACAAATAATAATTAATTGTGTCTTGATACATTAGATTTAGACTTTATTCATGGATTGTCGTGACTTAAAATGACCAAAGCATATCGACCATAGACATATTCTTGGTGATTTCGCTGAGGACAGTAAATTTTTTTTTTTTTTTTTGATAATTACCATTGATTTTTTTCATTTTGGCAAATTCAAATAGATGGTCAAAGCATAATTAACGTGAATTGGTCACTGTTTATAAAATTTTATATGAAAATGGTTTTGTCATTTTGTGAAAAGAGAAATAAAACTGATTATAACAACTAAGCCGATGTTGATAAATTCGTGTTTTGTCAAATATAAATAATTTTATATCTATACAATCTAATCAGAAATCGAGAGCACAATTATTTTGTTTATTCAATAAGTTTTGGGCGTGATATTGCATTTAACAACGTTAAAATTCTTAATAATAACAATTAAAAAAAGTAATTAACAAAAAGTATTTTTTTCACGTCGGATAATAAAACAAACCATCCGAGAACATTCCGAGGGTACTAACGCTTTCTTTATATAAATGCAAAACTTTATACCGAAAATGTTCTAAATATTTTTGAATTACAAATTTATTTACAATAATTTCGACTCCTAGCACTGTTGAGGCGGCGATTGTTAAAATCATATTTAAAGAAAAAACATGCTTTGTGTGGATTTCAAAAACATATTTTCATTGCGACATATAAGTTCTGAGTCAGTATTCAACTAATATTTTTTTCTTTTAAACTTTCTTTTTTATATATAGTAATAATGTATGTATACATATGTAAGTAGCATAGTACACTTATAGCTAATATGACACAGTTAGATTAAACCTAATATTTTATACATTTACATCATGTATGTACTTACACATATACAAAGGTTTGATGCTGTTACCGAATGACCTTAAACCACAGATAAATAAAAATACATGCTTTATTTCATGCCATCTAAACTTAAAACTTCTTTATGAATTTATAGTTAATACATAATTATTTTTAAAAACAAAACTGTATTCTTTACAATAAAAAAAAATCGTTTCCATTTCACAAATCATAAAATGTAGTAGTGTTTAATAACTAAACGCACTAATAAATAATATTTAGAAAATCATTAAATAAAATAAACTGATAAATTGTGGTGGTACTCGCTACGATATTTTAGACGCCATTAATATATTTAAATATAAAACATTTAATTTTAATAATAAATTGTACCATAGACAGTAACACCACGAGATATCAAACAGCGAATCGTTATCGATAAAAAATCATGCAATAATTGCGTCCAGAAGCCAGTCGGTACAGCACCTCATAATTTATAAATTTCACTCATACAATGTCCCTAATCTATGCTACGACAGTCTAACAGTTCCGTACAACGGAAAATCAATTTTCCCTCCGCTCTGCCTTAAAATTAACTTTTTACACGAGCATATCGCGGAGGGAAAACACATTATTACCAAATTAAAATTATAGAAAAAACTAAAACTGATGACGTATAACGCTATAATGGAACCTTTATGCTGCAGGCCGTTCAATTGTCAACAAAATCGAAGGTTATCTCCGGAAAGAAAGTCTCAAGCGTAAAAATGAAGGCGAAATATATATATCAAAGCGAATGTTGCCTAATTGATGCTTACATGTTTGCACAATATGAACTATATAATTAATAAGGTTGGAAAGTTGAGGTTTCCTTGCAGTTCAGAATGAGGCCTTGAAATCTGATTATTACTATTAGGCTTTCAAATTCAATTACTTATTAAAAGACAAATATTGTTTATTTTGCAGACATAAACATCAATTAACTTCAACATTTTAAGTCATTACATTTTAAAAACTTTAAGTATTTATATTTTAGTATGTAAAATGCAAGGTCCAGTCCAAAAAGAACGATTTAACAAAAGAGAGCAGTCATGCGATAACATTTGATGACAACAAATGACAGTCAAAATAAATATATTGTAGTATAGTAGTTATATATTTAATTTTTAATAAATTAAATACTGAGAAATGTTGATCCCACAATTAGACAAAGAATTAATCAACACAATTGCAAGATTTTGTTAAATATTTTTTTGTAATTAAAATGTGTTAATATACAGTTACAGAATTAATTCTACTTACAGTACTGGCTTAATGATAATATCCATAAGAATAATTATTAAAACCTGTAGGTATTGAAATTCACTATTTTAGTATTTAAAGTTGCCAAAAATTACACATTTGGGCTAAAAAAAGATCTGTAAATAATATTAATTCCGCAACTGTACTGTATTTCAGCGTTCCTAGTATTGAATATTTGTCAATATGGCTTAGAAGAGTTGACTTATTACCACACAATGACGTGATATAAACATTACATACTTTTATTAGCCAAATATCAAATAATTTCAAAACAGGTCATCAATGCCATCTATTGTAACAACTCGAAAATATTATGGCCTAACTCACAATAGTCAGACAAATATAGCAGTTTGATTGTGAAGAAAGTTGTGACGCCATGATAATTTGACAGATAAAAGCCATTCTAGCAAGAGATTGTGAACGTTTCTTATTTGTGTTTACATTTGTTACTAGATGTCGCTAAAACTGAATAAGTGTTCAAATTGAGCATATCATTTTTTTATTTAAAAATGGAACATAAAAATGAGACTAGTTAATATGTTAATCATTATATTTATATTTGGATAATAAAAGTATGGGCTCATTATTAAAATAGAAATGCACGTAAATGACTCGATTCGGACTCATTAATTTTGAGATCACAATAACTGACTGTTGTCAAAGAAAATATTTTTGATATCTTTTTAGGTGGAAAGTACACGGTGTATTTATAAGTAACCAAAGGCGGAATTATTTATATTTATTTATAAATCTCCATGTACACTGACCAATACATAGTTTAGGAAACTCCCAGCATTGTTTAGAGTTTTGAAGATTTGACTTGCGTAAATAAAGAGTCACCTAAACTAAGTGTTGCTTAGAACTTCAGAATTATGGTTACAGAGATGTATACTCACCTTCAAAAAGAAAGAAATTGTTACCAGCCAGAAATACCATACATTTGGTTAAGAATTAAGATGTATCAATAAATAAAATTATCTTTAGGCCAATATAGAATCTAAAGAAAAATGCAGAACGGTCCACGAAAATGTCGGTATTCCCAGCTGTCAAAAATAAATTTGTCATATAAATACGCCAAAATGGAGATAGTAACTACAAGTTATCGTCGAAACAACAGTTATTTTCTGAACAGTAACAATGGGTGCTTAAATTGTAAAGTTTCATATCACAACCACACGACTCGCTTCGGGACGTGTCCGCCGCTACGGCGCCGTTTGGCATTTCACTCGATAGATGGCGCTGTAACCGATGAAAATTATTCGCTCACGATTTTGCGAATATCCCACGTTTACCGCTATCGTATTTAGTATTTACAACAGAATTATGAACAAATAATTTCCAGTAACCCAGTACACGGGGGCACCCTGAGACCATTTCGACTCGGTAATATCGCCGAACGTCCGACGAGCTAAAATCACCACAGGGGTCACCGCTGGAAAAGATAACGAAAAAAACAAAAACTGACCGGCCGGCATCGTTCTAAGTTCAAAAACCCGAGCGCGTGGTTCGGTCGGGCGCGGGCGCGGGCGGGGGCGTCACTACGAGACCGATATCACTTCGTGGCCCGGCCTGGGCTGGGCGGAGCGCGGCCACGTCTGGGACGTGAGCTGGCCCACGGAGAGGGGGTTGTTGGCGTCCCGCGGGTTGGTGCCGACGGGCTGGTGGTTCCGCGGCGGGTTGGGCGGCGGCGGGTCGGACGCAGGCGACGCGAGGGACGACAGCGCGCTGAGCCCGCCGGGGCTGGACGCAGAGTTCAGGGGAGTGTCGGCGTCGCCGTCACCCTCGCCGTCGCTGGACGCGTCGCTCATCTCCTCGAGCTTCACGTCTTCCTCAGAACAGGGCGACTGAGGAGTTACCATGGGAAGGGGGACGGTCCCCGACGCTGCTGCTAGGGCTTCCATGTAGCGTACGCACTTCTTCTTCCGCCTGGTGATACATACGAGATGTCAGTTTAGTGTTACGAATGAGGGGATGTTCCATATTTTTTTTGATTAATTTGGCAATTGAGTTGGTTGTCAGCGATGTTCCCAACCTGTCTTTCATATTTCACTTGTACACGGCACGGTAGTTAGGATTAATAAAAAATATGAAACAGTCCCAAGTGTAAGGTAAACGATTAAAGCTACATCTAAAACTACCTACTTAACATCGAACACATGAAATAAAACACAATGTTAACGATCATGCCGTAAAACTGTTAACAAAATAACTTTACATAAAAAAAAACACTAGAAAACATCAATACATGCTGAAAAAGGAAACTAAAAATGTAACGTAAAGCACAACACTCTACCTACAACGAGAAAACAAAAACGAAAACCATTCCAGTTTAAACACCTAAAACGAGACCTAAATTTTATTAAAAAATAATGGGAAGCATATTGAAGTAGTAGACATACAACCAGAACCTTTAAATTCTAACCAATCTTTATTACCAGGTGGAAATAAGTACTTGGCCAGTATTAAAAATAACTCATTCATACAATAAAACAATGGAGAGATCTTGTCAGAAATCAATGGTTCTGATTCTATAAAATATCACTCTAACGAAACACGAGTGAACAGCGCGTCAAACAATAAGAAAACTACAAAATCAAACATCTTCGTCATTCCATCATCATCAACTGACCGGGGTTCCGTCGGCGGTGGCGGGCCGGCACTAAAGGTTCACATACGTGGGTTCCTGGGGGGGACTGCCGACCAGGCTCGCGGGGGGCAGAGGGGTCGCCGGCTCCGGCCGGAGGAGCCCGAGACCCCCCGATACCATAACGCTACTTGACTCCGGACTGCGATGGGGGTATGGTGATAATGATAAGGATTGCAAGGGAAGTGATAGTATACTTGATTAGAAGGTAGAATTGAGGGATAATGTGGGTAGTGATCAATTATTAGATAAGTAATCATTCAGTGATGACGGTGGTATGTTTATTGATGATGAAGAGAAAGGTTTAGGAGGCGATGAAGTAGTTAATGGTATGGGTAGTATCGAAATTAATAGGTTGTCGGTAGAAGAAGTGGTAATACAAACAGATGAAGCAAGTAATAAGACAATAATTAGAATTAGAAGGTAGTAATGTTAAGGTGATGACAGTCAAGTAGAGTTTGGTAATGTATTCGAAGTAATAATGGACGATATAAACAAACAAACGTCACCAATAGTGCCAGCGGTCCAGCATCGATCCGTGAGAAGCGGCAATCATGAGTGGAAAAAACATTTCGATAAGTTCAATATTATCACCTTACAATTTTTAATCACAGTTAAAAATCATCAAAAAAAAAGCGAGCGAAATTCAGAAAATGTGTCAAGATTTTTTTGAAAGCGTGTCTTTTCTTCACGTTATTCGACAAATGATTGCCCTCTCTCTGTTTCACTTCTAGTTTGTCTATGCTATGTCCTAGTTCCACTACTTCACACTTTGGTCTACTTTCAAAAAAATCTATGTCGTGTGTTGCTATATTATTTATTTCTTTGTGAAAAGACACATTTTCTGAATTGTTTTCAGCGTCGCCGTATTCTACAACTTAATTTACTAGAATTCTTTAAAGGATTGCGTAACGCAATGGTGTCAAATAAAACATAAAACACAACATTTACTACAGTATTGTATTTGGTATTATTTTTGTTGAATAATGCCAAAATATCGACCGGGCTCCTTGCTAACGTTCAAGAACAAAGACTAGAAGATAAGCCAAGTCTTTCCACATAGAAACAATATTGAAAAACCGAAAAGCAACCGAACGCATGTAACATACGGTCGGTAACACTTTATCGAGATAATACACGTTGCATAGAAGCGAAAATAAATAAAAATAAGTAAAGTATGTGAGCTCACCTGCAAGGCTTACACCATTGGTTCTGTTGCTCGAGGCCGTACCTCGCGCGACATTTCTTCAAATTGTTCCCTGAAAGTTGCACATTACCTCTGTTAGAATACATTCTTTAAAAGCTTAAATCGAATTCCAATGCTCTTTTACTTTTAATTTTTGCAAATTAACTTTTGACTTTGAATGCAAATCAATTAATTGAATCAATAAAAACATTAATGTGTTCAAATAAAATAAATATGATGTCGAGTAAATTTTGCATCGAATAGTTCAAAGTATAAATTATTGAGTAATGTTGCGTTGCGTATAGTTTTGTTGGTAGCATAAATAAATTTACCGGAAATCATATTTGAAGCGACTTAGAAATAATCAAAACGACTACATCTAGGAACTACGAAAAAGCTGTCATGCACCATAATCCCACCATACTTGTTAGTGGCATGCAGGGAGAGGAACGGGACAAATGAAATCGGAACAATGGAAAAAACATTGGTTGTCAAACCAAACAAATTAACATTCTACACGCATAAGTTTCCAGAAAATAAAAAAAATATATGCAAACTACGTCTATAATATTGCATTTCGGAATAAAAAAAAACACAAATAAACATGACGTTTATAAGCAAAATTTAAGCAGAATAGGTTCTCCGGATTCAAAATAAATAAGTTCATTTGGCCAGTATCATTATAAATAAAACACCGCAGACACAAGAAGCATCGGCAGCTTTTGTTTATGATAGTCTAGTGGAGGTCCTCTGGAGCCGTCCCGCCAGCCCTGCGGCCGGCTGCTCGTCATCACAGTAGGTATCTCATACACCTTGCTTGCTTGCATACTATTTAACAATAGCATAATATCGAGAAGGCTGTCCCAGCCTTTTCCGAGCACATGTAACTAAACACCCTGCAAAGCAATTACTCAAGTGTTCAAATATTTGACTGTTGAATAAAACATGCACGCTCCCCGAATACGTTGGCGGCATTTAGGAGCAGAACGGAAAGCCAAAAACCGGGACAACCTTCGAAGGAGTGCCACTTGCAAAACTTGTCTCAATAATAGCGTTTGTAATTACAAAAAAGAAATAAATAAATGCGATAAATATTAAATAAAAAAATATACTGGTAATAATTTCTACAACCTTGTCCCCCTTTAACCATAGACATTCGGCAATAGTTTAATACTGTGTCGTTCGGTCCGTACGGAGCGGAGTTCAAAGCAATTGAACTCGCCCGGGATGAGGAGAGGAGTGGGCCATAGGAACGGTGGGTGGAGGGGGGCGCGCGTCCAACGTCTCCGGGCTTAATCCTTCGTTAATTGACCTCATTTTTTTAATGAGACGAAGCGACTATAACGCATTCAAACTAACTACATGGAGCCCGGAGGTCGGATAGTGACCGTTTCGCAAGTTCATGTATGGGTCGGTTAATTCGTGTGATTAGCATGTGATCCGAGCACAGCTGGAGAGGGCCACGACGGGGCGGGGGTGTAGGTGGTGGGAGGGAGGGGTGGGAGGGGGAGCTGGCGGTCGTCGACGGAGTGAAAGGCAATACCTCCATCGGTTGTCTCCTGTTTTCGTTTCCTCTTCTTGCCCCTTTGAGTATTAGCCCTAGACGACCAATCGGGATAGAGTTGCATGTGCAGCTGGCGTTCCCGGCGCGCCAGCTCGTAATACTTGGCTTGCTCCTCGCGGCCAAGCGCATGCCACTGTACCGTCAACAGACGCAGCAATATGGAAAGAAAAGAGAGAAATGCACTTCGACGGTGGACCACGGCTGGCTCGGCCCTACGTCCGCGCGTCCCTAACGCTGGTGCTAGAAAAACAGCCCTCAGTGAGCAGCCCTTCCGAGTAAATTTTGATCCTACGACAGAATGAAAATGGCCAATTGTGACTTTCCTCACAGAACCTATTCTGCGGTCGTTTATCGGAGTCGCGGCTCGTCTAGACATATACTTAACAAACCAATATAGTTTCCGATCGGGGGTGTAGGGTGTACAGTACACGGTCACTCGACGACTACAGTACACAAAACACGAAACAACTATAGGGCGCGAGGCGGCGCTCGGCCGAGGTCGGGCCAGGTCGGGCTCGGTCGGGCCGGGTCGGGCTCGCTCGGCCGTCGCCGCGCCGCGCCCGTCTCCGACTCGTGAGCAACGCAACGAACGGTTCCAGCCGCTTTTCTAGCACAGGCACCGTCGCGTCGTCGGCGCGCGGTACGAGACTCGCGGTACAGTACAGTACAAGTAACACAGTCGATAGATAACACGCACACACGCACACTCACATACGGGGCACGGGCACGGGCACGGGCACGAGCACGGGCGTAGGTCGGGTTACGGTACGGATGCTCGCTGTATGTATGTTAGTGAGGATACAAGCCGGACTGTTACGTGTCTCCTGGATGGTGGTGGTTGTTGGTTGGTTGGTTGGTGGGTAGTGGGTACTCTAGCAAGCGAGTCTCCGGACGTTGTTAGTGTGTGGTGCGTGGAGTCTGCGCGGGACGGGAGCGTTGGCGGGGCGGGGGCGGGGGGAGCCGGGCACGGGACGGTCGCGGACAGTGGGGGTGAAGCGAGAGTGTACACAAGCGTCCATGAGACATGACAACCCAGCCCCTCGCGTGTCGGGTCAGTTCCTAGAGTCCAATACCTCCCAACTCAGCGGGACTGCGGTCCTTTTTCCGCTTTTTCTTTTTGGAACCGTAACCGTAGTTGTCCCTGGCGCTCCAACCGGGGTATAGCTGCATATGAAGTTGTCTCTCTTGCCGCGCTTTTTCATAGTATTTGGCTTGTTCCTCGCGACTCAACGAATGCCACTGCGTGTTACGGATACGAGGATGCGTTACCAAAGGCCGGGGCCACAAAGTACAACCGATGTTAATCGTGGACGTTCAGTCATAGTTGAACCTCCAAGATTGTGCCGTTTGCTACTCTTGTTAGGAATGAGATTGCGTTCTGGGAAGCGCGAGCGAACGGTGGGTTCGATTCTCGGTAGCGGATTGCGAGCTTTGTTTGTTATTCAATACGTCTATTAGATCGCCGATATGGACGGCTTCGCATTGTTTTCCATAACGCAAGCCGAGCTGAACGTGACGAATCGGTTTCCTAACAAGATTAACAAAGACAAAATCAATGCAATTACATAATTGTAATAAACGATCATTTGAATTGAATGCGTTCAAAATAAAACTCATTTAAATAATCTGTGATAAAAAATAAACTTAAAATGGATCCTTCAAACGCTGAAACAATGTTAGGTTCTTCAACGTAAATGAAAATTAATTTTAATGTACTTGTCTGTAAAAAATATTTTCAATTTCTAATATTAATTTGGAGGAATATCAATTTTGTAATATCCTCTCATTAACTTACTTCTACGACCTTTTTTGTTATAGTTCTGGATTAATCTTAATTCAGAATTTTAAAATACTTATAAATTAGCGCACCATATATCTCGAATTAATGAGATCATTATGTGAAATGAAATATCATCAGAGTCACCTTTGGCACCAATTTATTTTCCAAAAATAAAAATTATTTACCAATAGCAGACATAACAACGGAACCTCAGATAAATTAAAAAGTAACATCAACAAAAAAGATAAGAATAAATAAAATATTATTTTTGTAAAACGATAATTTTTAAGACACTTATAAATTCATTCGGAATTTAAATTTAAGTTTCGAACTCACCCGTCTGCCGAGGATTTGGTTGATGGCTGCTGACTCCTTGAGCGTGCATTCAGCGACTACCTTCGCCCTCATCTCTTTCATATAGAGCATGAAGGCGTTAAGTGGTTTCTTTATATGGGGCTTCTTATTTTGCTCCTTGCTGTTCGAGTTACCAGAATTTTCGGCCGGTTTGTCGGACGCGCTGCCACTGCCTTTTTCTAACGACCTGAAATTTTATTTAGATTTTTTTTTTTATTTATATCGATTAACTAACTCATCGCGGTTTCGCGAACTTTATTTAACCCTCTTGGGGGAAGAATTTCCAAAAATGCTTTCTTAGCGGATGCCTACGTCATAATATATGTATAGGTATGCCAAATTTCAGCCCGATCCGTCCAGTGGTTTGAACTGTGCGTTGATAGATCAGTCACGCTCTCCTTTTATATATTTAAGAAGATAAAAAACTTTGAGTCCCAATTATGAAATTGGTGTCCTGCCCGGAACACAGGATACAAAATCAAGCCTAGACTAGACGCATACCAGAATGGTTTCTAATAGAAGATATTAAAAAACAAATACCTATCTTCTGAACAATCTGCTAACTACATAAAGCTACCGCTAACTATATATACGTAAGTATATCAACTTGCAAGAGTTTGCCCGCAAGCTGGTCACCACTGGCAGCTATGCAATAATACTGTCATAACCGTGCCATTACACCGTCATCGGGTTCAAAATTGCATGCAATTTCCCGCAGGTGTGGACACGCTTAGAGGCTTATTTTGTATTTGGTACCTCTACTCTGAAGCTTGTATCTTAGTTCTGATTTTCCCAGTACATTTTGTGCTGAGTATTTTATCGCGTAATTTTGTAATTGTCATATTTAATTCATGATCATTCAGTTTCATTGCAGTTTTATTCTTAAGATCCCTTTTAGGAGTCATTAGGTAACATGCGTCTACGCATACTTTCGTATTGATTGTCTCAGTAAGGATTGATTAGGATATTTGTATTCTATCTAGAATTTTATTAGCTTTCCCTATCATGTCCAAGGTGGCTATTAGGAAACCTTTTAGCTCGTATTTATGTTAAGTAGCTTGACGATTTAAACATAATAATGTCATCAAATTTTGTTGCTGCCACTACACATAAATAAAAAAACGTTAATAACTCGAGAGCTTCCAACGATCTATCAAGTTTATCTAACGTAGTATCGGCTGGATCAATATGTTAATAACGAGTTTAGGTGTTAACGACACCCAGCCAGACAGACGACAATAAACAAGCGAACGTCCGGTTGGAAATAGACGCGGCGTTTCCGGTGATGTGCGCTCGCGCATACGGACATACGCACACGTACAAGAGTTATAGTTGGGTGATATAAACGGGTGACTATTATAAGATTGTAAGCTGATAATTATAATTTAATTGTATCATTTATACTTTATCGTTTAAATATCTCCTTTGTTATAATAGAGATAGGGTTAGTTTTTTGCTGCAAATTTTGTAATACTACTTACTATATCATTACTTATTAGATTTTAAATGCGTTTGGAAGATATTAAAAGTAAATGGTTATTCATCCGGCTAAATGAGAACTGTTTTCAAGATTTCTATTTCAATGAAGAGACCAAACAATAAGATGACGGTAAATCTACGAGATTGTACAATAACTTTCAAAACTACATCCAAAAAAACTAATCTGTAGCCGAATTAAAAGTAAAACAAAGGAGCGCTGAAAAATGACTTCCTCCATAAGACGAGAGAGAATTCAGAAATTATATAAATAGAACCAATAAAATACATTGTCAGTGACATATAGCTGTTAGTTTAAATACCTATATAAAAGTTTTTATTCATCGAAATTAGTTCCAAGAATATATCCAAACGAAATCGGAATATACGACTTCCTCCAGTCGTGCGTTCGTGGCGCGTTTAAAAATGGGAAAAGATAAAAAAAGAAAAACGAAAATCCGGGTACAATGCGCGTACGCTTCCAAACGAGGTATTCACCGGCGCGGGCGCACGGCCTGCACGCAGTAATTATGTGTTATGTACCGTCCGCGTTACAAGCTTATAAATATTTAGTTTTGTATTTATAACCTATTTCTTTTATTTTCAAAATGCTGTGATAATGCCAAGGCCGAACGAAATGGCCTATATGTATTTTTATGGATAATGAGTGAAATAATTTTGAAAATTGGTTTTGTAGTTCCTAAGATCATCTCTATATACAAACAATTACATATTTATTGTATAACATATAGATAGAAGTAACAAAAAATCTTAAAAACCTAAAAACGTGTAAATGACGAATTATCAATAATTATATGGACAAGTACGCGATACCCTAAAATACACGTATTAACTAATCGTAAGTAAACTCTACATAGACAGCCTACGATTACTCGGAAGTTAGATATAACCGTCTCGAAATAATGATAGCGGATTCGTCGTGGCATACTTATAATGGGATACAATTCTCAGAAGATGATCACGAATAACAATTAATTTAAGCTATCAATGAAAGAATCGAGCGCCGAAAAACGATCGAAACCCTTTTTAAGATTTTTATCTGTATCAAATTCACGACTGTTTATAGGAATCCAATAATGTGCCTTTGACCTTATCCTTTAATTATTTTTTATTGTTTTTATTATATTTACTGACTTTTATAATTTTATTTACTTAAATCATTTTTGATACATAAAGAGTAATATTATTATTGTATTATCTATGGTTAATTTGGAAATTATCATCAATATTTGTAAGGTCAGACTTTCAATATTCTATCAACATACGAAAATACTATAATTGTTATTATTTTTCTGGTTTTTTTTTACTGAGTTATTATTCCTTATTTTTAGGCCCAAATATACCTAGATTATTATTTAAATTTATTCAAGGATAAGACACGAGTAAATTTATTAGGGAAATTAATGTATTTTTTTGTCACCTGTACTTAAACGTCACCGTCACAGTGGCCCGTTAACCCGAGGCGTCTCATATATCATCTTAATTAAATTTCTCCGCCACCGACTTATTTACATGATTGTACCTGTAACTTATGTACACATACAATATGTATGGCGTTTATGGTCACTGCATGCTGTCATCGGAGATGTGAAACAACGGTACATTCATGTTTTTGGGGTCCTTAATAAATGTCAAAATGGTAATTAGAATCGATTCGTATTGGTATTGACCCCTCAGGATCAGCATTAGCTTATGTTCATCCTCGTAGACGGATTTTGGCTTTCATCATCAGTGTCTTCAGATATTCTGTTCACCTAACTTTAGTCTCTTCTAATTTCTAGATGAGTGGCCAAATTTTAGAATAGAATTGTGTAATATTGTACGAAACAAATGTCATAACAACGTGTCAAGAATTTAGTATATAAGTTAATGAAATTAGCAAAGCAAAGTTCAGTGTTTAAACATAGGGATAATTTTGGCCCTATTTGTTGTCTACACTGTATATTTTGGAAATGATACCTATTTGTTTGTTATACATAATTTGGAAACATTAACATTAAGACATAGTAATTTCCAAAAAATATTCCATTATTGAAAAAGCTATGAAAAATAATAATTTGTAAAACAAATCGACACGCTATAATAAATGGGGGGCCACTGTGAGCGATTTCTGCACCCATCTGTTCCGCCCTTGCAGTACAAGGTTTATCTTCAATCTATGCAACTAGGGGGTGGACAGTTAGACGTGTAATAGCTTGATAACATCTACTGATACGCTGTAGATTACATAAAGGGTGTTATAGCCAATACAATGGGGCACACACCGTTATTTTTTTTAAAAAGCGTGGCATTGAAACGTTTAGTCCGGACTATAATTATAAATTTTAATGCTAGCGTGTTCGTTTTTTTGACACGTGTTTTGTATTATGGAATAATATATGAAAAATAGTCGAGATAAAAAAAATTACACTTTCTTACAGACATTGTTACGGAGAATAGTCGCGCGTGACCAATGAAATATTAATTAAAATCACGTTGAAGTAATTCCACTAATTTGACAGTACTCAATTTACTTCGTCTCTTCTTTAGTTTTAGTAAGAGATATAATGAGATTAAATTAGTTTAGTTAGTAAACAGAATCGAGGCTATCGACTGGGTTTTTGAAAATAAATCTCCATCTCTTCTCAAGCTCTTTCTCTCTAGTTGGAAGGAGATGTATATCACCCAAGTAATGAATCAAATCGGCTACAAATCCTATAAGCTTTTTCTGGAAAGTGCAGCTGCCGGAACACACGGTAGGTAATTAAGGACAGATTTTAAATTTGAGACACCAAGTTAGTTACCTAATGACAAGCACAAGAAACTGAAACACTTACCTCGCATACCGCGCATGGTGTGACTCGAGGTCAGCTTTCGAAGGTGGTGGAGGAACTAGCGCAGGCCCGAGCCCCAGACCCAAGCCGCCGCCCAGTGTTGGGGAGAACCGGTATAATTCACTGTCGGGAAGAATGAGCTGGTGATAGGTCATGGAACGTAGGACAAAATTGGGGTAGCTTCATTTATATATAGGTACTAACTCCCGCCCCGTGGTTTCACCCGCGTTCCCGAGGGATAAGTTAGATACAGAATTAAAATACAGCAGCAATCAAATCCAGACCGCTATTAAATAAAATCTAACAACTAGCGCTATCTCGGCAGTTTTAGCCAAACATCTAAAATTTTCTCATTGTCCACATGCTGTCAAGCATTAGTGTACACATATTGTTTTACACCAAAAAAAAAAATTCTAAAGTATCAAGTCAGGTTATTCCAGGTACTTATTCATACAAATTTTGGGGTTAGGTACTAGGCTGAGATTTTTTAAATTTGTTACGCTTTTTCAGTCTCTACTTTCGTTTGCCAGACTCTACCTTGCTTTAAACCACTTCACTTAAAGATTAATAGACCGAAGGCTTTCATATTCCTCTGGTAATCTGTAATTCTTAAGATTCAACTTACCTCGATAGACTAGAACTGGTGATCGGCAGCGAGGTGGGGTACGGACTGCGGAAGCCACTGGCCGCCGAAGATATGGGGTACATGCTCGGGGTATGCCTGTACAAACAGCAACACATAGGGTTTCATTAATCACCTAGTTGGGGTTCTTTACCAAATCAAATTAAGAGTCTACACTTGGATACGCATAAATTGGAACTGCTCATCAAGTGCAGCTATAAGACACACCAGGAGATGCTCAATTTGAGTGTAGAAACCAGTCAGGGGGTATTCCAAAGTATTCTACCGAACTGCTGTCTCCTAATCCTGGTTCCATAGGAGCCACTACCACAGAAACCTGAAGGTTATGAATCTCGACACTTCATGTCCATATCTATTCAGTAAAATCAGGAAATTTTACCGATTTTTGAAAAGTACTTGCAGGGCTATTTTAAAACACTCCAAAGTCGATTCGGTTCCCGACGAGCTATTAAAAGGCTATTTTGACAGATTGAATCGATAGCGGAAAGATGGAGTGCATTTACGAAGAAATTAAAATAGCAATTTCGGGAATCCGCCTCTGAAGTTTTCGAATCCTTTTCAGAGTGTCTTAAAATAGCCCTGCTGGTTCCAGGTTCAAGTTGTTACAAATACTCACCACGAAGCTGCAACTTGTGACATCTCCGGACTGAGCATGGGGTAGGGGTAGGTACCCCCAGGGAAGGGGTACATGGGCGTCCTCGCTAGCCCTGCTGCTGTAACAAGAACAAGAGTTATAAAAACCTCAAATATATGATAAACCAATGGAGTTCATAAAATGTGTGTGTAATGCCCTGATGACTTTCAAGCAAATAAAAGTAGTTATGATTTCCGATTTTTTTTATAGAAACTCGTAAAATTTAATACGAAACGAAGCATAAAATATAATTTCTTAATCCTAGGTAGTTTTCAACAAGCAAGATCTTCTAATGATATTATTATAAAGTACATACCTAGTTTCGAATCTAGCTGGTAAGGCGGAGGAATGCCCATGTGAGCTGGTGGTGGCTGCCCCAGGTCTCCACCAGGACAGAATAGTGATAGTCCACCGCCCGCTGGCAGGCCCATTTTACCCGTCTGCAACAAAAAATCCTATTGTTAATTGAGTTTCAGGAATTTTAGAACTGACTTACGACAAACTACTTAAATCTTTTGAAACCGAAACCCTGATCTGTAGCAAAATTGATCACTATCCCAAACAGATTCTTACATTCCACGTCAGTCTCCCAAAAAGACCCAAACAAAAACACCCTCCCTGCAAAAAAAGAAGTAAAGCTAGGTGGCAGCCGAACAAAAACCCGACAACTCCACTATGGGAAGACGACGCGTCATTAGCAAGTAAATTGGCGCCTGGGTACGTATAAATTTCGTTCTACCCTCCGCCCGGCCCAATTATGCAAAATGGCGCCCAACGAGGGCCATTGAGGCGCGTCGCACTTCCGAGCCGAGTGTCGCACCTCTAATTAAACGTGAACTTCTTTTCACCACTTTATTATGCTGAATAAACGACACTGAAACTCTGGAGGACGTGTACTGGCGTTATTTAGAATTTTCAGTTAATAATTTCATAAGCCTTTATTTTCAAGTTCATACAGAGTGAAGCAGGCAAGGAAGTCTCAAGTTTTTTTTTACTGTCAATAAAAGTTGGATATTATATCTATCACTCAAGTTGAAAAGCCTCGTGAAATGCCTTGACTACTCTACGCATTTACAGTATTTTTGGTTAGTATGATGAAAAAAAATATATATAGGGTATACGAATATTTCCTCAAAACTTGACTTTTTACCTCAAATACTTGGAGAAATATGTTGATGATTTATTTTGTTATTAATCAGTAAATATACTACTTTTCCAGACTCGAACAAATGTTGACAAACATAATTACGACCTAATTACTGAGCTGCAATTAGCAAAAAACGTATACGTTGAATTTGGCGGGCAACCTTGGAGCGTCCCCCTTGATTATGACAACAAGAAACAATACAAATTAAATCCACCACCGGTCCACCTGATGGTAAGTGGTTACCGTCGCCTATCGCCATTTGCAAGGCCATGTGTTGCCGACCTGTTACAATGCCAAGAAGGCAACTGGTTGTCAAGTGCAATTGCCGGAACACACCGGTTGGTGCTTGGCGACAGATTTTCAACTTGAGGGTGGTAGCCAGCCAGACGGGCACTAGAAAGCACGGTGCAATTTATTTTGAATTTATTTAGTTTAGTTTTTATTTATTAAGTTTAAGTTAGACGTATCTAATGTATTACATCTCAGTTAACTTTCAAAGCAAAAATATTTCATGATTTTATTTACTCGCATTACATAACGATTTGTTGGTTACGCTAGGAACGTGATGATTAAAATCATCCCATCTTTGAAATGTTTACGGAATATTATCTTCAAATCGTACACTGTAATATTTTAATTAAAATAACAATAGTAAGTAGAAAGCTCTGCCCCAAATCATGCTTCGAAACACATCGTCATTTCAAGTCATTTAAAAGTAAAAGGGCTGACAATCCCTTCATCGCTCATTCATATTCAAGGAGCAGGAACTGCTTATTAAGACAATAATTACCACGAACAAAGAGGCTCACTAATTAATAATAAAACACGAACAAACAAAGCCCGCTATTCACGCTCGGGACAGTTTAAAAAAAAGAAGTGGAAAAAATAAATAACCGAAACGGTGGTCGAAAAACCTCGACATGCGAGGAGGAACAAAAAGCAAGCATAGACAATGATGACAGTCGAGACGCATAATGCGGGAGCAGCGCGTTCTTAATTTGAAAATATTTCCATAATAAGATTTGTCTATGGCGCGACCGGTAGAAACAAAAGACGCCGAGCGCGCTTTGTTAAACTGACAGTACGTGATAATTCAAAAATTAAATCATGCAATTAGATCGCGGACGGTTATTAAAAGTAGCGTAAACTGAATTGAAGTCCCCCGTACTCCGGCACCACGCTCGCGCCGGTTATTAGCTAAACAACTTTTCTCGTTAAAAACTTGCATTTTTTTTTTATAAATTAGTAGGCATCGCCTTTTCAGCTTTGCGTGTACCTGCATTGGAGAAGGCCCCTAATGAAGGCCAGGTGGAGTGGCCAGCTATTGAAGAAATCGCTGAGAGGGTAGTTATTGAAGCCGCATGAAAGCGCGGCGTGACGTCACCGCCACTTGAGCGACAGGCTCCAGTCGCTAATTGGAACTCGCGACGATAGGACGCGAGAAATGTTGCCCCAATCGACTAATACTTCAAAATTGAATAGGTTTGTTAACGAGCGGACGGCGAATGTTACCAATGGGACTGGAGTGCTTTTCCATTCGCTAACATATATATGTTATACAATTGCGTTGAATCTTTTTAAATGTCAATATCGATAACTTTAAAACGTCACCAAAATACGGGAGATGGAATTGGCATGATATTCTGCCAGGTCACAGCCGTAGTCTAAGCGCACACAGACATAGACGTACCTACACCCCTTTAGTTCACCAATGCGAACGAAGTAGGGCGTAATATCTTGAGAGTTCGCCCCCGGGGTAGTGGGCGTGGAAGTAGGATGCTGCGTCGCCATGGCAACCATATGTAGGGGCGCCGTACACGTGTCCTGTAGTGGTGTGAGTCAGGGGTGGGTGTTTGCTGGTGTGCGTTCCATCTAGCCAGATTACGGGCGACCTTGGAAGTTTTGGTCTAGTTTCCGATGTGCAGTTCTCAGCTCGTCATAAATAGCGCGGAGTCTTGAAGCAAGGAAATCTTTTTTGTTACAGTACCGGAGTTAGGTTTTAGTTCAATCTTTAAATGGAAACAAGGGGTAATTATTCACGAGGAAAACTTTGACTTTATGCGGATTCACCTGGAAATTTATTCGCTATTCAAATTTCCGAAATAAAAAGTTTCCAATGGATTTATTAAAACACGTAACTCTTTTGTGTTATTCATTCCGAGTGCGCGTTTTATAAAATCTTTTGCGAATTTTTAACTCTTTTCTTCAATTCCATATTGTAAATATACAATATAAAAAAATCCGAAGCTTTACTTTGCTACCTATCACGTCGTTTCTTATCCATTTCCGGAATTGGTCCTTCGAGCCGGATGCGAGCGCCGGATTCTCATAACGAGGGATAGCTCTGCATCCACCTTCATTCTACATACATTATATATATATATATAGATATATCAAGCTTTTTAATTTCACATGGAACGGATGGGGACGTATCCATTGGGGTAATGCGATAAGCTTCTCAGGGTATATTTATGAAAAATATTCTACAATGGTGAAGGTTTCTTGGAATATTTATCTTTTTGAGTAGATAATAAAATTTTAAGTAAGTTGGAGAAAAGTTACCGAAAACCATTTAGAAAACGTGATTATTAACTATTCAATAGATGGCGCCACTAACGACATACTTACATATCTTTCAGGTACAGTTTTACCTTACAGAAAGTTTAAGAACACGTCACAAAATATCAAAACTCACGCCAAAAAAAGGGTTATAAACCTTTATAACAAAAAATAGTAATAATTTTCCATACATATTTTCTTTGATAAACGAGACGGTCGCAAGAAAATCGAACGGTAAAATTGGAGGGGGATATTCAAATCTGCAAATATCGGGAGAGGCTTTGTGGGGAGGCTGGGGTTGTTGACCTTTTCCCAACAGCCAGCCATGCAGATCTATGTATGTGTATAGGCCAGGGATATACAGTTTGTGGAGACGACTTATAGATTAGAGAGATTGAATATAAAAGTTTATCAGAACATGTTTTGTAACTTTTAAATCTCACCATGGTCAGTGATGATATGACCGAAAGTGGTAAGCACACTAAGTCTAGAAGTAAAATGTGCTCTCAAGTGCAGCTATCGGAACAGGCCAATGTAGGTGACTATAGATTTTCAAATTGAGCGTTAACTTTCAAAGTTTAAGATCATAATAACATGATCCCAAGTTAAGCAGACCTTGTATAGTACAATTTTTTGTAATTAACTACACCCAGATAGAATATGTAATTAACTCAAGATAAACAGACATGTTCCTGCACACAAAATGTTTGCCCTGGATTAGAATCGAACCAACGACCTACCACGTGTTAAGCCAACCATCAACCACGTCAAAAGATAATTGTAGGATTGTAACACTCGTCACGGCATTCGACTTCACCCCTCAAAATCATGCTTTGAGGAGTACAAGAAATGTCTCTATTCTGAATTGGAGAATTGGTAATCTTGTCCAATTTACTCACTGTAAGGAGTATCTAACAAGACTACGCTCACACGTGTAGCACGGAACACTCATACCACATCCAGGGCCGTAGCCAGGTTACACCCACGTTCATTGCCATAGAAGGGCATGCCAATTATGTTTTTGACGTGCTACAGGGCTACGGGCTTTCGTCAGGAAATTGGAATAGCCGTTATATTCGCGAATATTTACAAGAGGGTTTTATGTACACGCTGCGGTATTTACAATAAGGGTGAAAGGCTATAGTACTTAGGTATTTATGAAACTAAATGTTTAATGCGGCCCTAGATGGATAGATTGTAGATGTTTAGTTTTAGTGTTGCTACATTATCAATGATTTTTACCCCTTTTATACTAAATACCTACCTGGGCGACCCAGCTTCATACGGCGTTTTTTTTTTTAGGAAAAGTTGCTATATCGATAAACTTAAAAAGCAAAGCTTTACGTCTAAATACGTCCAAATCGTTATAGCCGTTTTAGAAACACAAGAATTTTTTATTTTGCTCGTTTAAAGCTAGTGAAAAATACATTTTGTGCTAGAAGTGAGGATACATGAGGTGACGATTTATTAAGTACAATTAAATAACAACTCTGTTTCGTTCATGTAGCATTTCATTTTGCATACATTTCTCCAGAAAAGTCTGTCCAGTTATAGTTGTTCTAAACAAGTATAGATACCGAGGACAGTAATAGATAGTCGCAAATGTCCTCAGGACAAAATTTAATACATCCTTTTTTGCAGTCGTTTGAAAATAGGTATTATTTGTCGCCAATTCGTCGAATAATTTAATTTAAAAGCAAAACGTAGCGCCGTCGACGCGGGCGCATCAATCTTAATCTGCTTACTTGTACACTTAACCACTGAGTCACTCTGAGTCAGATCATACACCCGGCATAAAAATAATATTGGTAAGCAATTTTTTTTTACAAATCCTAGCTATTTTACTGTCTTTATTTTTGTCTCTGCAAATACGTAACTATGTATTTTTGACTGTATATGAATAGGTCCTTAATGTTAAGCTTACCGTCGGAATGCGATGTACCTTTAAAAAAAAGAAATATTACAGTTACTAACAAAGTCAAATAACTTAATTCAATAATAAATTTAAAAAGTAACCGTACAGTAATGTCAAGACAAATTTTACTTTAGTTACTCTGTGGTTTGGAGTGACAAGTTGACAACCCTGTCAAAATCAGTAGGTACAGTTCGATATAAAAATAAAGTGTACAATTCGCCACCGGAGAGAGACCGTGAACTGAAGCTATAGATGCAATGGTACAGTTAAAAAGAAAAAATATAAATTAGCTCAAACTCTCACCGACATACCCAAGAAATTCTCGTAGACTGTACAAAAGGACACATTTGACAATATGGTATTACAGTAATGCCAGTACATACACGGGTCACAATGTCGTATTCGAATTTCGTTTCTCTGCGCAAGCTTTCGCCTTGTTAAACATTTTAGATGTGCGTGCGCATCGTGCGTCAAATATCGCTGCTAGGGTTGCCACTTTGTAAAATTCTACTCTCAAAATAATTGATATCTGTGTCAAATATTTACCGAGGCCTTTGACCTTCTTCTCGCCTTAGTAAATCGAACTCTTAAATTCTACATCAGAAAGATTCTGATTATACATAAAATAAATTTTACAGAGTCGTCGACAACCCTAATCATCGCCATAACACACGCTCCCCGAATAACGTCCCTCACCATCCAATATCAATGTGTGAAAGAAATTTTATCTTTAAAACGCTCCCAATAAAGTTCAAAATTGCGTGTAAGCTGAGAAGGTTAAATTTAAATCTGGCTCAATGATTGTCTCCTCCGCTAATCGTAAAAATTCCCGCGACATACCCGTTACGGTCACTTTAATATACGCCTTTTCGCCGCGCCTGTTTTACACGAATTGTTTGTCAATGAATTGGTTCCAATTTAAATGTTTGCATTCGGATTCAAATAACATCAGCACACAGTTTCATGATACCTGCCATTATTAGTAGAATTAATTAAAATTATAACTTACCGCAATTATAATTCAAATTACGAAAATTATTTCGTTTGATGATTTTATTCCGGGTATAATATTTGGACTAGGCACTGCTTACAGTCAGAGGATAACCAATATATTTTATTGACGAGACTTGTAGAAATAAGAATCATCTATGCGTCACTTGGAAAATAAATAAAATACAATGGCATCCAATCTCGCATTCCCATTAAGAATACCTCAGTAAGGATGTACATGAAGATCATTGGCAATGGCAGCCCTGATATAACACTGCCTGTCTCTTTCCCTCTGCAGCAAGAAACATTCTGAGCATTTCCGCTGTAGGTGTGATTGCGAATTTCGGCATTAAGTGACAGTTTCGCCATAATGTGTTACTTTATATATGATAATGTGTTTCGGTACTTTCGGTATTCGCACGATGAGCTTTTTATTCGAAATACTTTTACGTTTTGAAGGTGAGATGAAATTAGGTTAAGGGAATTTGTGTCTTGTGCGCGTATAAAATAGCTTTTCTGTTGAGAGGTGTTTGGTGGACGATTTTACAATTTATTTAACTTCAATAAGGATTATTATGTAATACATATGAATTGTTTTATAGTGTGGAATTAAGTAGGTATTCATCGATATGAATAACTACTATGGGACCATCTGTAAAGTGACGAAAAAAATATCATACTAAAGTTCAACTTTGTTCGATTCATACGATCGAAGAAGAAAGAAAGTTTTAGGTTTAGTTAGGTGGTTTTTTAGTTTTATAGTAAAAATTGTTAACCGTGCCAAACTTAGTAAAAAAAAAATATGCCATTTCAAAATATTCTCCAATTATAACTATTCAAGGACCCGTATTCCTCAAATGACCAGCCTACCAAATACATCAAACTAATAATTCAGGTAAAAGACAGAACCATCCAATAAATCAATGATGAATACTAATAGCGACTCGTGTATTCCTCAACTCTTTTATTGGACAATTAGAATACTTAGAATAAAAGGTGCTATTAAACATAATAACATATCGCGACAATGTCGAGCGGTTAGTTCGACAATAGAAGGCCGAGTCGAAGGGGGTATTAGCCACTCTAATCATATGATTGTAGAAAGCGTGTTTTCAATTAACGGTGGCGTATTCTGGAGAATATGATGTGGTGATATCAGTCGAGGGTTAAATCTGGAGGGAACTTTTTTGGAGTTAGTAGAAACATCATGGATTTTAAAGAAAGTAGTCCTAACAGTGGCGACCACGAACTGGAAGACGCAGCGTGGGCAGGCCAAGGTGGACCGACGATCTTGTGAGGGTCGCGGGAAACCGCTGCATGCGGGTAGCGCAAGACCGGCCATCGTGGAGATCCTTGGGGGAGGCCTTTGCCTTTGTCCAGAAGTGGACGTATTTTGTTTGATATGATGATGATGAGCTAGGACTCATAGATTAGATTTAATTTAGCCCTTAATTTTCATTCACCCACATTCTGTAATGTTACGTTTTTATAAGCTGTAGATATATAAGTGTATTGTTCCGTCTACTCAACGGAATATAAGTGTTTTATTAAGAAATCTGACTAGCTTTTTATAAACACGATGCGCCATTACCGCCCACATATTTCCGCTTACCTAACTTTTATCCATAATAAACTAAAATGAAGCACCTAATAATCTTACGAACGATGTTTGTATATGAAGCAATAAAGGTAATCTATTTATGTTATTTAAGTATATTGAGAGATCCAAAATACATTCCCACGACGATCAGAATAGTTTTTTAATGGAATAATATATGTTCTCTGGTTTTATCCACATTTTTGGGATAAAAACTAGACTATGTTACAATCTGGGCTATAAAAAAACACCTCGATCCCTAGCTGCGTGAAGAAAAGCCGTACCAACACTCGCATTTATGATATTGATGAGATTAGGGAAAAATATTTAAGATACATATAAAAAAGACAATTTTAGTCCAAATTGAGTATTTCTTTACCAAATAATTCCAAGATTAGATGGAAGACAAATATTTAGTAACTAATTCCTCTGAATCTCCTTCTCTGTCAAGTCCCACACAAGGGAACTTAACAGGAAATCGACACGTGTTTCGCTTCGTGTTCCATCTAATCTTATAATGGATTTCCGCAAGGTCACTGAGTCGTCGTCCTGATTAGTTATCAAATAATTCCATTTTCAAATAAGTAAAAAAAAACATTTAGAAGAAAACTAGAATATACCCGCGTTTACAGAATAACATGACAAATAGTGTTGTAGTAGACACCGTTTAATAAACAAGAGGGGGCAATTAAAGCACACGACACGTCAAAGGGTTAATTCCAGGTTGTCCACTCGGTTGTACCAGGTCGATTAGACCCGTCTGCCGTCACGTGTGGCCGCCAGAGGGTTATTTTTTTAGTTCGATTTAAAGATATACTGTATTTATTCTTTTAAGTTATGCTAAACATTACGTTTGTTTATTAAAGAGGTAGATAACAACAATTGAATACATAAATAAATTATCGTGTACATTATCATTAGGGTTAGTTTAGTAGCTGTTTTTTTAGCTTCAACAAAATATTATAAAAAAGCTACAAAAGTTCTAAATTATCTCAGTTTTTCCAGTGAACTATTTTTTTATTTTCTGTATTCTTTCCACGAAGCAGTAATTTTTTTTTAACCAATGTACTTTGTAACCTCTCAAAAAGCAACTAAAAAGATTAAAACATAGACGCAATATAACGGATTCAATTTTCTATGTGTAATAAACAGGTGGATGGAGGGTTAACCCTGCATTTGACGCGACGCCCGCGGCGGCACTTCAAAGGAAATATAAATGTATGAATTGTTTAGCGAAAATCCACCCGCTGGCGTCGGGTCCCTGCGACCTCCGGCGATATAGCTAAGGGTTAAATATGAATTATTCTAATGTTTCAAATTCCATAAAAGTTCTAAAATTACTTGTCGATTTATTAATATATTCGTTGCTAGCCTTAAGGAAAATTGTTAATAACAATCATAATAGTAAAAATAATAAAAGATCTATTGCACTTGAGAGCCAATTGCCTACTTGGCATTGTTACAGGTCGGCAACATATTGACAATACTTCCGGTATTGCTAATGGCGAAACGCGACGGTAACCACTTACCATCAGGTGGACCGCCTACTCGCCTCTGATTAGTTTGGGATTAAATATAGAACCAACCGTGTGTGAAGAATGTCCCAAAGTTATTATTATTATGATAATTAGGAGAGGTTGAGGTCAAGTTAAGGTAAGCTAGGAAAATTGTACAATTTAGTTCAATAACTATTAATCTGTCAAATGACACATAATCAATGATAACCAGCTGTCAAGGGGTACTTGATCATAATGTCATCATTAAAATAATAAATGCATTACCGTTTGACAGCTTGATTATTTCTGTTCACTTCAATTTAAATTTTCTATAATAATGATTTGATTGACAAGGTCATTTATATATTGTAAGATACAATGGTGCCGATTCTGTTTTTACGAACTTAACTAATATTAGATAAGTCACCTCTCTTTCATTTTAACCTTATAGAAAAAAGATAGAACGTTTTTAATGCTGTCAGTTTAATCCATACCGTCGTAATGTACGGGTAAATAGTCGTGACCAATAAAGATCGCGCTTAAATTCACGTTGATATGTGTGATCGGATTAAACTGACAGGACTAAAATATCTTGCATCCCTTTCTTATATTTACTATAAGAAAGAGATATAGTGAGATTAAATTTATTTAGTTTGTAAACAACAGAATCGGCACCAAATTATGTTAACGATTTCTTACTTCAAAATAGTTCGTGCTCTGTCAGAACTCAGAGCATAGAATGCGGTGTGTGAATGATATCACATTATAGGATCGTTACTAATAATAAAGCTGAAGAGTTTGTTTCTTTGAACGCGCTAATCTCCGGAGTTACTGGTCCGATTTGAAATTCTTTCACTAATAGGAAGCTACATTATCCCGGAAGGCTACTTTTCTATTGCAAACGAGAGTGAAACCGCGGGGAACAGCTAGTATTACTATAAAAAAAGATAGGTTGCAGTACACACTTATTAGTCCAAATTAAACTAAGCATACAACCCAGTTAATTAATCAACACACTCAACTTAACGCTATCACGAAATTTATATTAAAAAGGTTCGATCTAACACCGTCCATTTTAAATGGAAATAAACAAAATTATATTGCCTTCAGACATGAGCGAACATCAAAAGGAAAAAGTAATGCGCGGAGCTGCCGGTTGACGATGTCATTTCCTTGTAAAATATTAACAGGGGGTCGGTTGTACGGCGCCCTGTCATTTCAGGGTTAATACACGTTAATGCCAGGGTACTCTCTATAGTACGATTGTAATGTATTATCCGCCTTAACAAGCTTTGTGACTTTATTTTTCTTTACATATTATAGGTCTGTTTTTTTTATTCTACTAAGGACCCTCCTGATGGTAAGCGGTTACCGTAGCCTATAGGACTCTTACAACACCAGGGGTACCATTCGAGCATTGCCGACCCTGCAAAAATCTCTACACGCTTTTCTTGATAAGAAACCCATGCTGTTCTCCCTTGAGAAAATCACAGCGGGCAGCTCACTCCACAATTTGAGCGTTCGCGGTAGGGAGTTCCTTTAAAACAGTACAGTGCGAGACCATTTTGGTTCCAAGGTGTGAGGATGAACTCCCCGACGATGGCGAGAGGTGCAAAGTATAAGGTAGCAGTAGGCATCAAGACGAACAATTCTTATTACTTCCATCAATGATGGTCTGCTTGAACAAACCAAACACACTTTCACATTTTATAATATACGTAAGGATTTTTTTTCGTCTTCATAAAAAAATATAGATTCATCAGAGTCGATACATGATTGCTACAAAGCATCAGATTTATCAATATCAATCAAAGTCCGGTAACTATTATATTTGAAGTGCTGTCTATAGTACTTAATATTTGTTTTGTTGTATAAAGGTTGAATAAAGAAACAAGAATATATACATACGGACACGCATATAAAAAATAATATAAATACTGGTTTTAAACGACTAATTTAGTTCTATAGACCTAATAGCAATACTTAAATACTGTAAAAGAAAAACACTGAAAATTTTAATCGATTCATTCCGAACCCTGATTCCCTGCTTCCATCCACGTGACATCCGCAAAAAAGCTAATTTAGCGCTATTAAGTCCTATTAAGCCTGTTTAGCAGATACAGTCTGACTCATTCATTTCTCACGGTATAAATCCTATTTTCCCATAGGTCACGATAAAAAAAACTATCCACGCACTACCTCATATAGCTACTATGAGTAAACGTAAACTCAATAAGTCTATTTTAATTACCGACATCGATATCGGCAGATTCCTGTCTTGCCTACTCGGGAGCTGTGCTCTACTAGCTCTAGGGATGTGACAGTACGATAGTATGATGTCGATATTTGGAGAAAGTTAATGCAAGACACATACCATTATAACGTATTCGATGACATATTTATGTCAAAGCTTTTTAGCAAAATTAAATATTAGAGTTAGTAAATAACAAAACAGATGCTATAATTTTATTAATATGTAATTAAAATGAAACGTCTTCAATGCTATTATTGCAATCTTTGGACCATTTTGAGCCGAACACTATAAATAATTAATTGACTAGAAACTAACAAATCAGTCCAGCGAGGAATAATAAAAGGCTGATGATGAAGGAATACCTACCTCTCTCTCATATCACTCTCATAGTAATATAGTACTTGGATGACCGAGCTTTGCTCGTTTTTTTTTTTGGTAAATCGTGTTTTCTAAAAATGAAACCTAGCTAGATCGCCCCTGAAACCCCCTGCGTACTAAATTTCATGAAAATCGTTGGAGCCGTTTCCAAGATTCAGACACAGGAATTGCTCGTTTAAAGGTATTAGATTCAGCTACAAGGACGCTACCCATCTTAATTTAATCTGCCCGGGAAACATCATCAATAATAATTGTTTATTGTTCTATGATGCTATAATGGAAACTGTTCATATTCTTATAAACAAAACAATCGATATCGATTCATCTAATTCGATCACAGTTTCCCAACACCACCTAACACAAACAAGCCCCGATAACGAGGTGAAATATTCACGTTGCAAGCGCTACATAATCAGCTCTATGCCTGACTCACTCACTCTTAAACTCACCTATAGAGGAGCTGAAAGGAAGGAAAAAGACGGCACGCGCCGGCGGCACGTACAAAGGGGTCGCGCTCTCTTTGATCTTGCCGCCGCGCGTGCGTACGCTACGGGTTCCCATGTGTGTGTGCGTGTATGCAGATGAGACGGGACTGAGAATTTGATAATTGCTAAGATTTATGTGGGTGCCCCGCCATGGGTTGACCTGACGCTAAAATTTTGCATTTGTTTAAAATTCGCTACGCGTACGGTTACGAGTTGAATTTTGATTTCTATTGGGATTGTTTTGATGTAACTTGCAGTGCTTGTTCAGTTTACGATAACTTGCTCTTCTTTCGCATTTAATATTTAATAAGATTAATTTTATTTTGAAACTAATTTTGTACTTACAAAATACGTTATTGACCCGCTGCGCCTTGTGGTTGGAAATAAACCATGGATTATCAAAGTTATAATTATTCCGAAATATTTCCAAATATCCCATTTTGACATTATCCATTTGTGAAGACTTAGGATGCAGATTAACTTTTTTTTTTAAACCTTTAACTAAATAAATGTGCACTATTTTCCAACAACCTGTATAAAAATAATACAGGTTGTATTATTTTGCGACTGTTGCACAATAAATTAAATTTGAACATGTTAACTATTTGCATAACCAGCCAATAAAACGGATGAGTGGGGTCACTAACACGTTGAATAGATAATCATAGAGATAAGCGTTTAAGGCTCCATTTTTAGAGTTCCGCATTTTATTTTAGCGATACGGAACTTGAATATATAGAATAGCTAACTTTAACTTACCTACTGGAGGTATTTTTAATTTTTTTCGAATGCAGCAATTGTGTAGCATAAATCTGCTAAATTAAGGTTCATTTTGCAAACATAAGGTGTCACAAGGAAGGTGTATGTTCAAAAGTGCACATCTGATAGGTAATGACGGAGTAAACGAATAGATGAGAGGTTTGTAAATATTAGATGAGATAACTTAGTCACTATGCTGAAGTGATGCAGCGGAGGATTATGTAACCCAATGTAGGTATAAACTGAAGAGTTTGTTTGCAACGCGCTAATCTCTGGATCTACCAGTCGGATTCGAAAAAATAATTCACTAATAGGAAACTACATTATCCCCGAAGGATATAGGCTACTTTTAATCTTGGGAAGGTGGGTGAAACCGTGGGGGACTACAAGTCTACAAAATACATGATTATTTATACATGCTTTATAGGGTGGATGTAGGTACTAATTTTTACTATGGGAGTTATAGGAACAACTAATTCATACAGCGTTGCAGGTAAATTGGTACTGTAAAATAGTACCTATTAGTAATTTGTAGTAGAAAATTGAAAAAAACATGTAATATTATTTTCCACTCTGTATTATTTGTTACATTGTGAATGTTAGTAGAGCAAGATAAAATGAAGCGATTTCTTAAAATTTATTTTGTATATAAAATTTGGCCAAAATGTAAACGATTTATTGAATGCTGATAACACACATTAGGGTTACTACTTGGATTGGCTTTTGAATAATATCACATTGACATAATTTTCATATGTCGATGGGAAACAATGTCTTCATTATTTAAGCAAGTAAATCACATAATATCTTACGGCCGAATACATTTCAGATGTGCTTATGTGGTCATTTGAGAGTTCGATTGTATGGCTTGAACTGTCAAAGCATGTTTCAGTATTAGACCATTAGACAACAGGCCATAAAATCATTAGGTCACAATATCTTAATGAGACAGCCCTAGCATAAACAACCTTGTTTACTTATGAGTTATGATAAAAACAAGTGTGGAACGACTAGGCTATTACAAGTTGGATTAACTGATAACAAACGTCGTGATAACGGCCGGTAATCCCGTAATGGCGCTCCACGACACTCCTGCGCATTTTATCAATCATATTGAATGTGGAACAGTCGATTGTCACTTCAGAAAGTTTTATTTTCGAACTTTTTATTCATAATTTAAATTGGGAATAATAAAAGCAGGTAATGATCCCTGAATCAGGATTTGTAACCAATTGACAGTTAAGTCCACACTTTTTTTTAGATAAAGTTGTCAAGCCTACACACGGCCTGTCTGGTGGTAAACGGTTACCGTAGCCCATAGAAGGTTGCAACACCAGGGTATCAGTCTTGGATTCCTGAATCTTCACTCTCCTGAGATCTGTCGACCTTACCACAACCTCACTCACGCGCAGGAATAGCATTAAGTTATTTGGACGAACTGGAAGGCGCAAAAAACTCTATGCAATAAGTACCTCTCTTTGTTTATATAGTGGTTAAACAAATATAAAATCATACATATATTACCTACATTACTAGTGCCTAGCTACCTACTGTACCATTGTAGTATATTTTATTCAAAACATGGTCTTAATTTATGGGCTAGTAATGCTTACGTATATAAGTGACGTAACTCCATTTTATTAACAGAAAAATTTATGGGTCATAAAAAGCAAATTCGAATCATTTTTGTGACCATAAAAATAGCATAATAATATTTCTCTTTGTGTAAAATGAATTTAAGATTAATAAAATAATATTTATGAAAAGATTAATGCAGATCGTAAGCGATTAGATTTTATTTTAATTATCGACGCGTTTGCTGAGGTTATATCGATACATAAAAAAAACACAATGTGAGAATACCTATTTCTTTATTATTTAAGCGTTAGCAAATACTCTTCCCTTATTTCAATAAGAATATTTACAATAGGCATAATTACCAAAAAGGACTTTGAGGCTTTACAGAATCAGTTTTCAATAAAAATAGAGCTAATAATAATATCATATCTTATCTCAGTCATCTTGTTTCACTAACATTAGCCGAAAGGCAATACGAGTTTTAAACGATCACGAAAAATGCTAAATCAACACTAGAAGATCGAAACGAGTAGGTACCTCTCCGCATACTTTCCTAGCACGTTACTAGGCACAAACGCGTAATTTACGCGATAAACGAAAAAGAGACGCGAAAATTCCAAAGGCCCCGATTTCCCTGTCCATTGTAGTTGCTATTTTTTTTTTTCATCTTATTTAGCGCTTTGTTGGCGAGCCCTTTGAAGTCTACGCCTCCTCCCCCCTTCCTTTAAGGGGTGTTACAAATTGCGTCACGCTCGTATTCCGAAGCGTAAACATGTTTCTACTACTATTTGCTCGTTAGGTCGAACTATTCTGAGCAGTTTTCTACGAAAAATTTACTTTGTGACTGAATCAAAGAAAATGCTCGTCGACATTGTGAAAAATAATTTCTGCTTGCAATCAAGAATTCTAACCAAATATTTATTTTTGGTAAACAAAAGAAAACAATCATAATACCTAGATCTTCAATTTAATCTCAAGTAAAGTATTACCTAAAATCAACGTACAAACAAAGCTCAAATTCTGACCCTCAATGCAAGAGAAGCTTCTCTTAAAAAGCTGACGACGATATTGTAAGCAACTGAACAAATAGTAGGTTCAACATAATCTGTAGCAAATTTAGAGTAAATCCACCCCAGTCTTGACAAGTTGGAATGTCAACAGTTGGTGACACAAACGTGAGGACAAAACACCACGAACAAAATAGGTACTATCATCGCATATTTCATTCTCTTTCCGAAACAACATTTTTTCGGGAGATCTCTCAACTTGGTTAAGACATCACCTATTGCGCCGCAGGTCGTGAGTTCGATCCCCATCCAAGACAAACAATTTTGTGTGCATGAACATCTCTCTTTGTCCGAAGTCTGAGTGTAATTGTCTATATAATTATGTATTTAAAAAACGAAAGTAATATGTAGTATATCAGTTATCTGGTTTCCATAATACAAGCTCTGCTTAGCTTGAGATCAAATAACCGTGTGCAAACAAAATGTCCCAGGATATATATTTATTTGTAACAAGAAGGTTTAAGAATTTCCACGACAAACGGTCTAGAACTACAGTCAGGGAATCTGACCAAGAAGCCAGTCCACCTGGTCTCGAGAAATTATCTTCTCTATCGATTATGGATTCTTCGTTTGCAGCTGAATATAGGTATAATGATGATATTCGTACGAATAAAATTAACTGTCATCTGACATCTAAAGAGAAATAACACTTGAAAGCGCTATGGAGTCTAAACGTTATGATAATTTCAATCAAAGAGATCGTTTAACATCAAAACCTATAATAAATTAGAAAGATAAGAATCTAGGAACGTATGCTATAAATTATAGTCGAGTGAGAAACGTTTATCGAGCTATTAGTCGAGGAGAATCTCATTTATATTTCAAATCTATTTCTAGTAATGAGATCCTTGGAAATTTTACTAGATTGAGAAAATTTTGGAGAAGACTTTGTTATTTCCTAATTATGGTAATAACGGAGACTTGGCTTCAGAGATATTGTATTATTTTCTCAGAATGATGACGTCATTCCTGCCTTATAAATAAATGCAGGTAGAAGAATTTATGATAATATTAGTAAAAGACATAATGTTAACACTTCTTCTTACTGTTGAGTATATTTCTACCATGCCGAAGTATTATTTGTGTCTCTCCAGCATATAAATATCATGATTTAAATTTTAAAAGATTACCTTTAAACGATTATTACCAGCACAATAAAAATATAGTTGAAACTAATACATCATAATTTTCCTCGCTACACCCACCATGAGCTTTATTATAAATGTGATTATTAGAATGAATAAAAATAAGCTATTCACTCAGCATTGCCAAATTGTGTCGCATCTCTATAAATCACTGGGCATTTCCAAATAGATTTGCTGAAACACAGGCGGCTTGTGTGCCGCACAAATTCGTGCGACATTCCAATGTAACGACTTTTTTAAGTAATACTATAAAAATCGTAGCAGGATTTTCCCAAAAAGTTAAAGAGTTTTTAAGAAAACTTGAGGAGTACGTAGCTCAACTTAAAATATTTATGAATAATTTTATAACCGACCGAAACAACCTTGAAAATCCTATTGTTATTATTGGTCTTTTAAATATATTTTATGGATATTTTGCTGCTGGAAGATATTTATACCCTCGAAAATTTATTGCTATCAGACAACTATACATATTCATGTAAGCTATACCACGAAATCAATATAAACATCGGTATGAAATCTTATTTAAAGTAGTAAAATACACCAAACTGGTTTACTCCAAAATATATTTACAACATGTAGGTAAGTACAGAACTGTTATTCATTTAGAAATAATATGTCTTGATTACGAAAAAGCTAATAGTAATGAGCATGCAGATTATGCTCGTCTTAAAAAAATGATGGAAAATCTTTTCGCTCGTATGTCTCTCACCCAACATAAATCTAGCGTAAATCTCTTCAAAGTATTTTTTTAAAATATTAATAAAAACGTCAAACAGTAAAATTTATGGCAACTATACATGACTATAGTATGCCGCCTGGAGTGTGCTCTAACGAATGATATACTAATAAACGATGCTGAAACGATTTGTAAAAATAAAACGTGCGGACAAGACCGATTGGTTAGCCTTAGAAGTATTCTAATTGAAGCTGAACGACTCAATTCAATTATTGCCAGAGTCGTTGCTACAATAAAATAATATAATTTTGAATGAAAATACATGGGAGATGAAATTCAATAAACATATACGTAATTTCCTAGATTCAAACAAAGCTAAATTTTAAATCTTTATTAGAGAACAAAGTCGCTTTCAGTCTCGAGACACGATTACCAGGCTCTCGGTTTTATAGGCGTATAATAAAAACCGAAACTGGCAGCTTTTTTTAGAGTGAACTGCTGAAGATTAATTTTATAGTTAACGCTGCCACAATAAAGAAACTTTTAAGATTGAATTGGTAATCAGGTATGATTTAATGAGAGGATAATGATGCAACTATCTTTGCAAAGGCATTTGATAAAGTAGACACGACCATTACGTATACTTTTTCTATTTGTAATATTGTAAGCTATGTAAATAATAAAAAATGTTATTTTAAAGACACAAGCTCAAAAAAATATGATAGTACAATACAATCAAAGAACGGTTGCTAAACAGTTTTCAAAATAGAGTTCCCCAGGGACACATCATAGGTCCACTGTTGGAAACCAACAAAACTTTTTTAATAATATAATTTGAATTTAGAATTAAGAAAAATAAGCAAACAAAAGTGACACTTTTAGAAAAATACTCGTACGAAATACACCAAAAAACAATGTGAACAAAATTCATTAAATATATTCTATGGAAAGTCTCTTAAATATTTCTTTGAACCTCACATACAGCCCACTACCTTGACCATATAATATAGAGCTTTCTTCATCCACTACTATTCATTGTCTACGATCCAATAAAAGGTAAAATCTTTGTTATTTCGATCTCGACCTACTCGTTTAACTTACTAATTGGTAATTATTCTTCAAAGTAACGACCCAATTAGGTCCAATCAATCCCTGATATAGAATTAACATTGTGGGTGCATAATATATATGACAGAAAGCTGGAATTTATAGCCGTTCATGTTAATGGATATAGGATTTGATGGCTAAACTGGACTGGTTAAATGAGAAACGTATTCTTTTACTGCTTCTTATAATCGATAAGGTAAATTAAAAATATTTGTGTCTATTAAAACGCTAGGGGAAATTATTATATTGATCTATAAAAGTAATAATGACAGTAATAATATTTTTAATACTAATAACATCCTGTAATGCGGTTAGTTGTTGATGGGGCACATAAGTTGAAAACAGTCGGATAAGTTTAAGTTCCGGCTCATATTTTTTACTTCATGATGCATGATCTTGGTGATGTTATGCACGTGCTTATTATCTCATCTTCAATCTACAAGTTCAATGGTTTGTTGAATACGAACATAATTCTTAACTTAATAAGGATTACATTAACCACAATCGCTCAAAATTTGTGTGTTCTGATGATAACAAAATATGGTAAATTTTATCTTCTTTGACAAATAATGATCCTATTAAGTAGTGTATATGCATTAATAGAAATAAAATCATCAAGTTATGAGAAACCATGTGACAATCATCTCAATGTTAAGAAGTTTTTCTCCTTCCATAACTAGAAAACAACACCCATTAGAATATAGTGCATAGATTAAAACCAAACAACGCTAAACAACCATAAGGAGGCAAATTGATTTACTATCAATTTGCTTATCAACATTGCAATCTGTGCTATGGTCAGAGTTATATCGATAGAAATCGAAAGTGAGTCTGACCATAAAAGCGAATTGTCAAATGCGTTTACACACTGGCCGACTACGATACGATAATAAAATGCAGTCTGTCTGTGTTGTTAGTGATTTGAATGTGTTATTATTAAATTCTTTGCTATTGTTATAACGAGGATATTTAATCGAGCATAAATCTTTGTTCCCTAAACTAAGTACTTACTTAAAAATTACAAAATCATTCGTAGTTTTGTTATTATGAGCATTAGAATTTTCATTTCGTAATTTAGTACTCCACTTATCTTTATTTTTGTTTAATAATCAAAATTCACATCATTATTCTGCTTAATGATTTCATTATACATATATTTTTTAATTAATGTGTGCACTTCAGCAATGTTTACAATTTCAGTTGCATTTGTTACAGCTTTTATTAGTGTTATGAAATTATGTCAACATGTCTTTTCTACGCTTATTTATTGAAACAATGTGGGATCAAATTTACCGAACTTATTTGATTATTTTTCTCTATATGTTTCTATTTTATGATAATTTGATTTATGACCGCGGCTCTGTGATTTGTTTCATTATGTTTACTACTAGACTGTATCTGATCAAGTTTACTACCTTTACTAGTTTGTCCATGTCCTGAGGTTATAAATCTGTTAGTTTTTCTGCTCCTTAGCTTAACCTACATATCCATTTTTAGTAAAACCCACATTGTCTTATAACCCAACATATCAATGAATAGCTTTTCTTAAAGAAAATCCATATCTACGTTCATATAGGTCTGTGCTTGAGTATTTCGGACGCCTTTGATCTCGCCGCTCGCTTTAATGAGGCGGGCCATATAAACGGTAACTAGTTCGAATTGTTCCTTTCCTACTGTCTATGTTAGTGGAATAACGATTTGTTAGCTTTAACCGTAATGGCTTTTTAAAATTTTCAAGAAAATTCTGTTCAGTTTTTTCTTAATGGTAATTGTATTGTTGATTTATTTTGCAATGTGCTCTTCTTTTATAAATACTGAGAAGTTATAATCAGCCTGCCTGCTTTTATATTTTGATAACATTTTGTACAGCAAAAACTGTCAAAATCCAAAAATTGCCTTTTTAATAACCAATTTTTTCGCATCAATTTTGATCACTATCAAAATTCAAATAAAACTCAATTGCGAGAAACGAACACCCGTGAAATAGAAAAATAAACCTCGCAATACACCGCACTAGACCGCAACATTTCGCTGAAAAAAAAAATAGAAAATGTTACACGACTTTTCATTTTGTTGCGCGGGAAAAGCGAACAATAGGCGGGAAAATTGCGCGTCACTCTAGCGTTCCAATTTGTCAAACGGCGGCCGCAAGATGACGGCAGCGGACGCACTGCAACATGGCGGCATCCGCTGGCGTTTAATTAAAAACGCGTCTAACTTGATGCTTGCGTTGCGGCCAGCGCGGACGTGTTTACGAGTATTTACTCTATATTATTTTTAGGTCACGGAATATAGTATAATTAAAAATCAAATTGAAAATATGGTTATAGTTCAGTAATGAGGGATTACTCTTTTAATAGCATCAATTCATTGAATGAAAAAGATCAAGAAAATTATTAAAAGAACTATCAAGACGGATTTCAAAAGTAATATTCATCTGAAAACCATGACTAACAAAATTAGCCACTCGTAATATTTTACCATCCACAACTAAAACAAATAAATAAACGTACACATTCAAGATGAAGAAAATTGGTATACCTAAAAGTTCCCTTCAAAAATACGTAACGATCATGAAATACCGGATTTCAGGACGGAAATGAGGGGCACAGTAATGGCGGCTCTCACCGGAAGTATCCCGGGTCAGTATTGTGAATAACGACTTGCCTTGCTTCTTAGCAAATAACTTGAGCAGGCGAGGGGCTTTTTGAAAAGGGTTTCTGCTTATGTGAATTTCAACAATATTCATATAGTATTAGAGCTACAAATTTTTAGAAGCAAGTATATTTTTATAAATAGTTAAAATGTCGATGATTCAGTCACAGCTTCAGTCAAGGAACAGCGGACTGTCAACTAATAATGACTAAAGCATGTTTAAAAGTGACCTAAGGCAAGAAAGTTCCAATCACCAAATCGAAAATTTCTAATAGTATACTAAAAGCCATATATCATAGCACCACTTGACCTCCCCGAAAACATGACAAATGATTAATAAACTCAGCGACGTCCCGTGATACGATCCTATAACGCCCCATCGTTCCCCCATGCTCATATATGTCACCAAACGAAAACACCAAGCACTCACAATGGGGAATAATAGAAACTACCCTCACAAGCCTCACGAGTATTAAAAAACAAGTGGGTAGTACACAATGGGCATCGAAGTCTGGACCCTCGGATCCACTCGAAACGGTAGGGTTGTCCGTGACGAGAATTTCTATTTTTTTCGGTTGTTGACTTCGTTTTTTGTTCGGGCTTTATGGATGGAATATTAAATGTTGTGAGTTTTGTCTACGGGAATCAGTGTGGTTGATGTGAACATGTATTTGTTTAGTCGATATTTTAGTTTGAAAGTTAGCAGTAAAGATATAAAATTAATAAATAATACCAAACTTTTTATTATCAGGCTACATTGGCCCATAGATATATATATACCTTACATACTAACATATATATTTTGATAAAACAATTTTTTATTAGTATAAAATCTTAAGCCTATGTTAGTAAGATAAAAAAAAGCCTACTTCTTCTACTTATGAGTGAAATCTTATTATTTAATATTATTTGATGTTTATTTGTTTAATTTTTCTCAGTTCCTAACAAATCAATTTTATAAATGTTACAATTTAAATTTTTGAACTTAGCGTAAATTCTGAAATTTCTGAGTAGGAATTATTTTTTTAGGCTTCAATGTGACATCCCTGCACGAAAATCGACCCTCTGATTCTATGAGTGTATCAATAATAGTTGGATTTGTTTGATTTTGGTTTTATTAATTAACCAAATAAAGTAGCAAGAGTTCTCCTCTACGTTCCCTTTGATATTGAAACTATTTGATTTTGTATTTTATAATTGTAACTTATTTCCATCGTATCTAGTATATCGAGAACGCTTGACTTTCAGAGGAGCTCTATGTCTTGCATGATCTAACTTTTTGCATGATTTTTGAGATTCGTTAAAATAGCTAATATAAACAAAATATTTACTTATCATACATATTTTTATCTATAGGCATTCATAGCATAGTTGTAACAATCAGAATCTACTAAGGGTTAGTTGCATAAAGCGCGAAAGAAAGCGCTGGGTTGCTCATGTCACTTTAAAAAAAATTTAACCGTAACCATAACCGACCGAGGGAGATCAGTCATCGTCAATCGTCAATAATTAAGTTAACTTTTTACTTACGTTAACTAAAATGTACGAGCAACCAGCCCTAAACCATATCCGCCCATTTTTATACTTTAACTTTACTTTTCGTTTAATAATACTACCGCTAAAGATAACCTAAAAACGGTGTCATTAAAATGTTATAAGAAAAATAAACTAAGTGTGTATACTCCATTCAGAATTATAATGAACATTCCCACCTCATTAACCATAATCCGTATCGCACAGTATGATATGTTTCTATCTAAGCGACTGTCCCAATTACTCGTAACCACCAATTAGTCGCGTGTGTTGGCGCCCAACATGGGTCCGCGCGTGACAGAGAATTCAATGTTCTAATTACGATTAAACTTTTGAAGTATATTTTTTTAAACTTCAGATTTAATATTCCAAAGAATCGGTTTTAAACTACCTAGATACGGATTACTTCAATGAGGTGACAATTAGTAATTATTTGCGAGCACTATGAAGCGCACCTCTCTATTCTTGTTGGGCATGGGGTGAGTTTAGAAAAAAATTGCTATCGACAATATTTCGCCAATCAGGAAATATTTATTCCACACACGCCTTTTATCTTCTTCAGAATTAAATTCATCTACTTCTAATAAAAGTAACAATAACAAACCAGTTATAACTTTATTATTTTAAACATTTTCTATAAAAATGTGTAAATTAAAATAATTATATTATCTTTTAATTTTACACACATATCTAAAACTCGTCGCAAGCATCCGAGTTATAATGAGAGATATTAATATTCATAGACGGGTTGGACACGTGCCGGAAAGAAAGGGACGCTGCCATTCATTCATATGTCTGTCCCATTTAAACTTCAATTTCGAAACAATCTTGCCTTGTCGCCATTTAAAATTCGAATACACACTCCTGTTTATTGTTTGACGGGCTCTCTGCGGATATTGTCAATTTAATATTTTTTCTCTATACTTTTTGTAGTATTGTTTGTTTTAAATGAAATACTACGTAGGCGGGCAATATGATTCAACTCAAGCATAAGGTATCTTTTTGCTTATCTCCTTAAAAGTTCTAGACTTTAAATTCTATTTATTTTTGTTTCACGCTCACCTAAAGCAGATCATCACCGAAGCGTCCAACACTGTCACCTACAAGGGAAGCCCCAGTTAAAGGTAAATACACGCTGATCCGTTTCCCAAATACATGGTGCCACCGCAATGAACAAACGCGGACGTCAACTGTACGCTCCAGGCTGTAAGGGGGATGGGGTGCGCCGGGGAGGGTGCGGTTACCATCCCTTTGAACTTCCCGCCGCCGGCATCTGTGAGCGAAAGCTGGGTAACCGACGCTTAGCTTTGTTTTCCATTTAAATGATAGTTAGACATTTAGAAATTACAACTGTTTACGACATATTAATTTTATCGTTTGTGGTCCTTCGAGCCGGATTTTCAAGTACTAATGAGCTCTCACTTGCCAATAGTATTGTTATAACTTATAATTATATTAGGAGCACAGGTATTTTTAGATTAGGCTCCGAAGTGGCCAATTGTTTTAAAAAAAAACTTAAAGTCGGAGAAACTAAATCTATACGAGCATATTTCTATAGTTATAGGTAGACCAAAGTAAATGAATCCTTAATTCCACTAACGGAAATATGATTATACAAATGTTTAAAAATACAAGCCAAAAAAGTAATTTCCCGCACAAAAGTGCTATGAATATTGTATCATGTAATTTGATAAAGTAGGGCCGGACCGGACAGACTCGGACAGTCCGGCCAATCGCGTCCTTTGACATGCTAATACTACGTCTAATATTCGTCATGTTTTTTCTTCTAAACACACACGACACTGGCAGAGTAAATAAAACACATATTTGTGCAAATATAATAAAAAACTAATATTTTAACCGATTCAAATGAAGTTCGAAATTAAAATAAAAAAAAACAACAAATTGATTTGTAGAAAAGAAATAATCATTTTCTTAATGAGAAGATAAAAATATAATTAAAACTTTAAACTAGGGGCTAGAAGATTTAATGGACTCCTAAAATCCTCAAACACGTTATAGTTGGAAAACGCTTAATTATGAGAACACGCATTAATTCCCCTATCCATACCATCATAGAGTATAAATAAAACACTGTCGCGCCACTGTGGCACGTGATACGAGTGTATTACCACATTATCCAGCAATTTGCATTTCACTAATCTATCCACGGCTATTTTCTTTGAAGTCTTCATGCGTTTTCCGTTTAACCTTTGCCCCTTTCTTCTTCGGCGGAAACGTTTCTTTAATAAACGAGGTCATATTAGCCTATCAGATGGCGCTACAGTTATGGTGGGTTGATTTATTTCCTTTGAAGTTTTCATAACGTAAAATACTTATAAGTTGTAAAAGTAGTTATCATTTCTATGATTGACGGGCCTATGGCGTGGTTAGTTACCCTAACTGTCACAGGTCGTGGGTCAGATTCTCACCCAGGATAGTTTGTGTGCATGTAAATATCTGAGTAATAATCAAAGTTTATTCATGAAAATAAATAGATATATATAGTTAATTAGGTATCTGGTTTCCATTTACAAGCTCTGCTAGTTTATTATTAGATATTATTATACTTGTATCAGTATGAAGGTACCAAGATTATTTTTACGATATATGTAGTTACATTTGAACAATTATTTAAAATTAATGTGTTTGAAATCCAACACTCCAAAAGTAATATTTTTAAAACACACGTTATAACTTAAACTAAAACACTTCTGGCTGACGGTAACAAACTCGAAATAAATACCCCAACAATCCAGACAAACACACATATAATTAGCTTAAGAGCATTTAAAGAACTAGAAAAACCACTCCGCCTACTAAAAACTGCAATCTGTATCACACGAACAGAGCCCTCTGGTGTGGGCGGCAGAAAAGTCACGTGTGGTGGACGAGGGACGAATCGTAATAACCTTAGCCTCTTATTAAGAGTATGCTCTGCGCGAATGTCTCCGTCCCTTACTAAACTGACGGGGACAAGCGAGAAAGGCGAGACACTTTTTGTGAAAAAGACGATTTATGTAATTTAAAAAACTAACCCTTCTAAAAATCTATTCGATCTCAGAATGTATGCTAATATCAACAAGTTATTTGGATGGAACAAATAGAGAAAAAATCATTCTTAGTTTTAAAAAGGGGCTTATTCACGATCTTTTTCTGACTTTACAAATAAAAAACTTAAATTTAAAATAAAACTATTCCTCGTCATATATGCAACAATGAATGCAGTGAAAAACTGAGTCTAGAATCATCGTTTCTCTTATATCGTCGCCTTAACTTACTTATTATAGTTATATCATAAACTCACCCTAAATCCCGGTCTAAATTGAGATGCGGTGTACATACCTGAAACAAAAGAATTAAGAAATTATTAGAATATTGAGTAACAAAAACATATTAACAAACCCTTATTTTAAACATAAAATGTAAATTATGAAACTCCATACAAATCTGTCAAATTAGAAATGAAAGATCCATATAAGAAATGTCCATATTATGAATTCACTTCAGATGAAACATATTATGAAGCTGCAAATGTGGCGAGATTAACCAACCTGATAACCATACAACAAGGTCAGCTTAGTTTGAAATCAGAAAGTTGAACACTCAGATTTAATGTGACTTCCCATAATCAAAAGATTTTTAAAATCAAATCAGTAGTTCTGGAGATCATCAAGCAAACAAACGTTACCTCTAATACTAATAGTTTAATGCAACAGAATAACGCTTTGTTAAGTAAAATATCAAGTAGTGACACTCCGTTCAAAGTGATTAAAGGAATAGTTTGAATCATCAGCAATACATTGCATATAGACCCACTGATTAACTAGACAACGCAGAAAAATTGTCTGTCAGTGTCCAAATTCCACATTCTGATCCGCAACATTAAAAACGTAGTCGCGGGCCAAGATGCCAGATTAAAATACATGCCAAACTTAATAGTCCGTATACTTTTACATGTTTTGTTGACAAAATCGCCTCGTCATGGATACTGTGCTTTCTGATGTCATGATAAACATAGTCCAGATGAAAAATCCGTTGAAAATACAACTCTATTTCTTTCCTTTTAGAAGTTAAGTATACGGCATTATATTTTCGTGGTGTTATCTCATTTTTTTCTTTTCTCTTGTTTCACTAAGCTTGGGAGCTTTGAAAGCTCGAGGCTGTGATAAGGTACATTTTGCTGTTAGCTTTTAAATTTTTTGGTGGTAGATAAACAAACAAAGACAAAGTGTTTTTTGTTATTAGATACGTAAGTCGATTTGGTCGCAAATTCTCCAGATTACTATCTATTCATAGTCTATTTGGTATCTATAAATCAATAAATCTTTGCTTAAGTATTTCTCTAACACAGAAAAACACATGAAATATGTGTTGAAGTGTATTTAATATTTATATGTTTAGGGCATCATAATCTGATGATGAATTTATTAGATTGCGTGACCCCTTTGATTTTTAAATCACTTTAGTAGAGGAGCTGTTGGTTTAAAAATGTTATATTGGGTTTAGATTGTAAAAAAGAAACACAATTTATTGCAATAGACTTAGGTATATCCTTTTCCAAAATTAATTATTCTTAAGTAGTATTTCAATTTAAAGTAGCGCCGCGGGGTCCATGTTTAATTAGTAATATAGAATTTTATAGAAAATAATTGTGGCATATACGATTTTAAACAATTTATAAATGTTAAAGGTCTAATTAGTTAGACTATAAGCCAAAACAGCCATCATAAAAATAATAAATAAAAAAGCAAATTAACAAATAAACAGCAGGTATGCTATATTTGTATTTAATTTATCGTCCATTCAAATTTTATGATTATGACTTAAAACAGATATAAATTGCCCAATAAATCTATAAAAAAATTATAAACGACATTAGTATTCTAATCGATTTTACGACAAAGGCAAAGAGATCACACCTCGTCGATGGCTAAAAGGCTCGAATCCAAACAAGATCATCAATAAAAAACTTAACAATGTAAAAAAGTTAAGGCGGAGTTGAGGCTTATAAACAAGACCTTTGCGTCGGCAAAAAAAGTTGGCAATTATTAATTTCTATTTATCGTCATTATAAAAGGCGATGATCGGTGTACAGTCATTATCGAGTTCCGAACAACAAAGAGCAACGTTCGCTCGTATTACAATGGAATATGGGAGAGAATCCATTGTATTACGAGCAGTTGGATTCCGTGAGGTATATCCGTTAAGGAATCGTTTCTCGTGAATTAATTTATTCTAATATCAAAAGAAGGCGGGGCCGATGCTACCGCGATACGCAATATGGCGGCCTTGTGTGAATTTTAATCATAATTATACGATTATTTATCGCATAATGAGCCGTTATAATACTTGCTAATAAGAGTAAGAATATAATGCCATGCAGTAAATTGAGTTTGTTTAAGTTTTTAAGTGAGAAATTATTTTTAAGTTAAAAGATTATTTATTCGTTCACAACACTCAATTATATGAAAAGTAAATTATTAATTACGGTTATTACAAGAGTTTTTTCATAATGGATTCTTATCACAGGTTGTCATGTACTAAACGCCTTGTTTGAACGCAAGAAAAGCGTACAATATAAGAAAACGAATCACTTTATTTTTACAATATCATCTACAATTGTTTTCACATGTCCCTTGCGGGCGCTTCCATTTCAACAAGCTTGTTTCTTATGAAATCAAGTTTTCGAGAACAAGCCACTAGTAGTAGAGCTGTACACAAATACAGTATTAGATATAAACTTTTTAAAAGACCTATAAAGCTGCAACTTCTAAAGAAAACATTTAAAACGTGAAATAAAGCGACAATCTTAAAATCCCTTTTCGATCTCGCGCCAAACTCAATCTCTCATTCTTCACTAAAAGCCGTCTACGTCTATATTCATAAAATATTCAGCCTTCCCGTCTGCCTAGGCGAAGTGCGAAGTCTCAAATCTAGGTTTAAGTGAAAAGGCGAGACACTAAAAGAACTGGGTGACGCTTTGAGTCGTATGTAGGTGATGGGGTAACTAGGATTTAGTCTTGAACCTCGGATTATTCCATCGCTTTGTTTTAAAAACTGTGTGACAAACTGAAGTAGGATGAGTTTTCAAAATGCAGTTTATTTACTTACTCGGTGAAAATATAGTATTTCGTCGGTTTTTATTTTATGATTGAATAATTTAGTGAAACCTGTATCTACATAGTATAAACCAATCTTCTATCTATCTATCATCTTCTTCTTCTTCTACATAGTATAAAACAAAGCCGTTTCCCGTCTGCCTGTCCCTATGTATGCTTAGATCTTTAAAACTACGCAACGGATTTTGATGCGGTTTTTTTAATAGATAGTGATTCAAGAGTAAGGTTTTATGTTTATACATACAGACTATAATACATAAAAGCCGAGAAATTCAAAGATTTGTACACCCGTGCGAAGCTGGGGCGGGACGCTAGTTTTAATATATAGCTACGTCACTTTGTGTAAAATACAGAAATTTTACAGCATTAACAGAAAGAGAAGAGGCTAACTTACGACCTAGGGTTTACGACACTTGCTATAATCTCACGTAATAAGACAGTACCTAGTGTTTAACCACAAAATGGCAGGCAATAAATGGAAAATATAAGAGAAAGTTTAAAATACTCAATGGTGTAGTAATATCGCTATCATTTTGACTATAATGTGGCTTTAATCTAAATGGAATTTTATATTGTACAAAATTATGTAATGAAACAAATAGAATTACTAAAAAAATAGTGCTTCTTCAAAGTATAAATATAATAATTTCATTTTATGTTTGCTGAAATATTGCAATATTTTCGAAAGGTGTTTGATTTTGTTAAATAAAAATATTTTTGGGTGTACGTAACCTTAATAAGTACGGGACAAAAACATATCATATGTAAAATAGAAACAAATATTGCAGTAGGCTTTATATATTGCACAAAACAACTATTTTTGCATTCCTTAAAATATAGTTATCGGTATGATTTTTGATACCTTTGTAAAGTAAAAAGATATTGTATCCAACTTCATGCTTTATGATAGCGTGATAAACATACAAACAAACATTCTCTTTTATAATATTGTAAAATAAAAGCGATTAGGCAAATCCGAGGTGTGATCGTCAAACACCAATATTCATTAAATTTATTGGTTTTAAATTAAAACCTGATTTGTCCATGACTTTTACATTAGTTTATATGCATAAACATATGTTTTTAAGCATTTGTTTTGGCCAATATTTTCCGATCATGGTCACTAAAATTAAAGATAAATAAAAATACATAAAGTGATCGGATCGGTGAATCCTATTTATTATAAATGCGAAAGTTTGTGAGTATGGATGGATGGATGTTTGTTACTCTTTCACGCAAAAACTACTGAACGGATTTGGATGAAACTTGGCACATACCCTGAAATAACATATAGGTTACTTTTTCATCCCGGAAAAATATATAAAAAATAATAAAAAATATATAAAAAATGTGATTTGATCGCATCTTCATTACAACTCTATTTTAATCTCTATATTACAAGACCAACAGCGACGCTTAGTGGTATAAATAAAACAGAACAAACAAGAAATCCTACTTACAAATTCATAGTAAGTTCCGACAATAATTCTATTATAATGATTCTACAATCGTAATTCATAATCGTCCGACAAATAGATGCTACCAGAGTGGTCAAACACTAGGTCTAGACGGAAGTACTTAATATTCTAGTAACGGAGATGTACTTTTGGCTAGCCGGACGTACATTTGTATAAACACCGCTCTGCCATCATATATAAGCTCCTATTTGGAGGGAATTTCCTTTAGACACCTGTCATCATCATCTGCCTGCCCTATTCCCAATTTAAGGTGATGATAGCTCAGTGGTAGTGACGTCGAATGCCGAGACGAAGGTTCGAGTCCTACAATGAACTTGAGTTTTCGGTGAAGGAAAACATCGTGAGGAAACCATAGCACATTGGTAGGGTATTTTGTAGTACCCGCCAAGCACCTTCCGGTGTGTCCCGAAAGCTTCACTTGAGAGCCAGTTCCCTTCTAGGCTTTATGTGCTTACCACCATCGGCCACATCATCACTGACCACGATGAGATTGTGGTCATACACAAGACAAGACTATACAGTTTAGCAGTAGGTACCTGAGGCGTTGAAGCACGTAGAAAGAAATGACACAGTAACTGAAGAATAACCAGTTTAATATATAGGTACACACTAACTAACAAACAGAAGGAGTAGAAGATACAAGCGACGGCAATAGGAAAGATAGAATCACAATTATTATAATTATTAAATTTACAAAAACATATTTTCGTTGTTTGATATTTTATCAAAAGTGTCTATCTGTCCATCAAAAGTGACAGCGCCACAAAAGAAAGAATTTTTTTTTTTTTTATACATTGTAGAATTTGTAGACTATAAAAAAGGTCAATGTGTGTACTCTTCTTCCATTCAGACTTTCTATCCGTCATATTGTCATTCGTTCCTTTCTCACAATCCATCCATTTCTTTTAAAAAGTGAAGAGTGCGCAAGATAAGTATATTAATATTAGCACCTCATTAAAGGCGATGTACCTCACGCTCATCGCCCCCGTCTCAGCCACGCGACTGTATATGACGATCGTGTAGTCGGGCCTTTAGACTGCTTCACATGTTTTTTTTATTGTATTTTATTTGCACTTTCGTAAATCAATTTAGTTGTTAGTTTGCGATGATAGCTTAGTGTTTATGGTTAATACGGTAACGAAAGACGAATATTGAGATTCTCAATCTAAAAATCTATTGCCAAGTTCCCGATGCGTACTTACTGTGCGCTTGAGAGTAAGTTCCAATAAAAGCATTGTGTGCTCACCACCTTCGGCCACATCATCACTGACCACGATGAAATTGTGGTCAAACAGATAATTTTTAAAATCACAAAACCCTAGATCCGTTACTATGTATTTTCATATGATCCAGAACATGACCATATTTGCAGTAAAAGTCAGCAATCTTCGCCTGTATATGTAATTATTATAAAGGGTCTGGAAAGTGCATGTAAAAGTAATTCGCCGGCTGGTCGGTGCATTGCCGTAGATTAGCGGGACGTCCCGGCTCATTACCGGCGATGAGCTCACGCCCGCTCGCCCCCGTCCGCGCCACACGACTGCCGATGATCGCCGTGTGCACTCGCCTTTACATTAATGAAATAGTTTTAAGATTTTTTTTTTAAAAGACTAAAGTTGTAGCCCCTGATGGCTGCATCAACCTTACCGGGCTAAAGCATTTTTGAAAGGATTATTTTTTGAGAGTACCTACAAAATACTTTTAATTGTAAATAGTATTACTTAATTCATTAGTAAGCTCAAAGCAGTAGATAAAAAAAAACAACACTGAGTATTGGAGCATTTAGATTACAATTTAATAAAATGACAAACATCTCAATATCGGCAAATTAAAGCGTTTAAAGTGGGGTGAGCGCCCCAATAACCATCACCTGAAGACGTTCAACGCGTGTCGCTCGCTCGCTACACACCGCGCTCGTCCAAATTCATTTTTTATCATTCGCATCCAAACGTCGCTCGCTACCCTTTGCAACTGACATACAACTGCCACGTATCGTTGCATTTACTGAATAAGACGTCAAAAAGGGCAATTTATTACCGCTCTGTCGATATATGTGGATTTTATTAAGCGTTTCATATTTAGGGGTGTTATTATTGACATGATAAAGGGTAGCTTTGTAACAAGGTAATAAATATGGGGACGGATAAATTAATATTCATTTTTGGATATGAATTAAACGTCTTTTGCAAGTCTTATAGTTTAGTAAAGATGAATAGTACGTTAAATTAATCAGTTAAATGTCAAATGGACTTTTTCAGTTGAAGTTGACAGAAGTGTGGTTTGTCTTTGCCCATTCAATCAAGTGGTGCAATATTCATCGTACCATCTCTAATGGCTCCAAATCGAATTGCGTACTAACTGACAGATGGTCCCTACCAGACCACTAGCTCGACGGACCGATGACAAATTCGCGATATTACATGCGGATTAATGTCTATGCACCATTTTTTAGGGTTAAATTGTCTTTTCAGAATCACCCTCATAAAATTTCACGGTGTACTTCTCAATCAGACCTTACGCGGTCGAGATAAAGTTTAAAATTGTCAAGTTATGTTCTTATTTTGATTTGAACGTCGAGATCGCAAGGGTGATTCCCCATCTAGATGGCATCCGTACGATGGTTATCATAATCCCTGCATTGACATGATGTGATGACACATGTCGTGCCGTCGTGTTCTAAAATGTCGTTTTAAAAAATCCGTCTCGGGCACGACTAGGTTGAAAACAGGAGCCGACACCCTTATATCGTCTATGTTAAAGTTTATTTTTGTATTTTTGGGTGTAATCTTAAGTTGGTAGTGCCTGGGAAGGTATACCATGGACAGTTCACAATATAGAACGTTGTTTGCACAAGAAGATCAGTATTTAAAGCAGTCGTGTATATTTATTTGTCTGTGTTTACATAGTTCGTGTCAAGAGCGCGATTCTATTTGTTTTGTCAGATGTAGTAATCACTATTCTTAATTTGTTTTCGTTTTTATGTTTGTTTACGTATTATATACATATATTTAAATTGCGTAATGATAAACATAATAAATAATCAGTTCCGACATTATTTATTTTACTAATTAATTAACAAGACTGACCTTTTTGATGCGCGAAAATTATTCAGCTTTAAAACATGTGTTCGATTTAAACATCGATATCCGAAATTAAAAATATAAAAGTATAGTACCTATATGAAATATCAGATTCATCGATTTGCCTTTCCATAATAACTTTACGGCTTAAAATCAGCGCCATTGAAAAAAAATACGAAATGGTAAATAAAATCTAATCGAACCCTAACTAAAGACAGTTCCATAAATAGAAATATTCCAAAAAAAGTCAATATCACAAAATCGCTTAGAAATCATTTGCGCAATCAATGGCTACGTTATTAGTGAAGATTAAAAATATTACAAAAGGCTGTAAAGGGAGTATTTGTGAATTAACATCGGACCCCACGCACAATTATGATGTACGGGACCATCGGGCCAAACTGCGGAATTGTTGGAAATTACAGGATTCTAAACAAGTAAAGAACCACCCCTTGTATGTCAGCGAAATTTTCTATAGAGTAACTAGAATGGGGACACGATTTTAATAAAGGGTGCGTCTGTACACTTTTAAACAATTAGGGAATGATTGCACAAAACTCTGGAGGATTTTGTGTAATTCGGACAGTTCAAATTACAAAAAAATAATTCATCGTTCTACGTTTTCTTCTTCGCGATCATGCATGAAAAGCATGACCTAAATCAAATACCCTTTCAGAAGTATTCCTGACACAATATTATCCAATCTTATATTCCCACTTTTCATTTGTATAAAGTAATTTCAACACAAAAATGTCAAGATTTTTCTAAACTCAAGCACGTTCGTGCACAGTGCTTCAACCCTCGATCGTTACACGGACAAAAAAAAGGAAAAAGTGAAATAATCGTACGCAAAACCCTCGCGACAAATGAACATCGGGAGCTCGAGAGGTCATTAAAACGAGGCTCGATCTAAAAATGAGGGAGGGCGAGGGGGGAGGACTTTTGAGAACTCTGTAATTGGACCAGGGAGGGTCTTAAATCGTATTCGAACCAGCAGAAGCGGAAAGACGGCCCGACCGACGATAATTAACAACAAATATGGGTAAATCGATTTTTTTCGTCTCGTACAAGTACGCCTATGAGGTTATATCGCGGGTGAGCAATTACTCAAACAATGCTCTTGAAATATTAAAGTTAAAACCACCTTTTTGTGGGAAAACTTCGCTTGTTTAGCAACTGTGGTGAAGTTAATTGTGTGTTGTGTTTTCTTTCGCATTTTTACAATATTTTTCATGTCTCTTTTCATAGTATTTTCCTTTACCTTGTTTACGTAATTGAGTATTTTGTGTGCACACGAAGGGAGCCGGTAATCGCTTCGATAATTTCAATTTTACTGGAAAAATATTCTGCCTTTGTGTTTATAAACAGTAACCTCGTAATAAAAGTTGGTAAGTATTAAACTTTTAGAATGACTTTATATTTATCTTGTATCTTGTGTGACGTAGATAATCCTATAAAACATTAACGAGGATAAGATACCAATTTTAAGAATCACAAAAAAACTAGCGTTAAATTCATGATTGGACCACACAGTATGTCCGGCGTAAAAAAAATATGAAGCAAAAAACCTTAACAAGGAGTCCTTAGGAATCACGTCACCACATTATGTTAATAGGCTCGAGATATGACAACATTGGAAATAATCCGCTTTGTCCACGGAATGGGCACATTAGGCGACCGGTCGCTCATCCTCTGGGACCCGCTCTCCTTTGATTTCGGATTCGATGAAAATTAATATATCATGTGTGCACGTACAGGGTACATATTTAATGTACATACAGGCGTCATCGGCCGAGGGATGTGGACAACGTTCCATATTTATGAGAGGAAAAAACTGTCAACATGGCGAAAATGTCGCACGCAGCCGATGCAAAAGGCCGTGTCGGGCGCAAACTTTAAATTCCACGAAACCATTAAAATAAACCAGTGTGAAGTAATGCGATGATATCAAACGTGGCCATCATTTAATCAGCGCACTGATCATTATAATTCACCTGTCACGAAAACAAACATTTATAAAAGTGAGGTACGGCGGCGAGATGGATCATAATTACGGGTTATCTCACGATGAATGGCTCCCCGCTCGCACGCGATGCCAAAACGCGTCAAATAGCTCGTTAAATGCCCCTCACAAATAGAAATATTACTCATAACTTAATCCCCACTTATAATAGATTTAACCTGCCATAAAATCATATTCACATTTTTTTGGCCAGCAAATAAGCGGGGTTGAGCACTGTGCGTATTTATAACGAATTGGCGATTAATACCGCACAATGGTTTTTGAGAGGTTATATAATAGTCATAATCATAATTCATGTTTTTTTTGTGCGGATAATCGAGGGGTAGTATGAGGGGTAGTTTGTAAATTGGATTTAATATTTTCATTTTTAGTAACACTTGGTGTGAAATTGGACGCTCGTTTAAGGGCTATTTGGTGTATTAGGGGATTGGATAGGGTTAATCCGAGCAATTGAAGTGGTTTGTTACAAAAGGGTTTCATGTCTGTTGGTTTTATTTTGAATGTATGAATTAAATTTATTGATTGCCCGAAGTGATCAATTTTTTTATACAACGTCGACGACTATGACGAAGGTCATGGGTTCGAATCCTAGGGCGAACCATAGAACGGTAGTAGGGTTCTGTGTAGTACCAGTTGCAGTTTCGCTTATAATGATCAAGTTCTGGGAAGTAATGTTGAATGGCAAAATAAAGAAAACGTACAATTAAAAAAAAAACTATTTACTTTTCATACTTTTACATAATTACTTAAGTAAGGTACCTACTCAGGCACCATGCACACTATCCGTAGAACTCCAGAAAAAAAAAACCATTTAAAAATCATCCTGTATATTTAAAATCACTAAAGGTAGCATTTTACTAGACCTGCTTTTAAACCATCTTTTTTATAACAATTGAAAATGAAACAACATTAGAGTCGGTATATCATCTAAAATCTAGAACCAGACGGGGTAGTGCAAGGGTGGGGTGGCCGGGACAGGTGGGAGACAGCACAGGAGGGGGGAGGGAGGATGGAAACATCTAGGCAATTACCATCCGATGGGACGTAGATGCTTCGAATGTAGGATTGTATCGAAAATATAGCAGTGCATAAATCCAGCTGAATGGATTCAGATACGGAATCTATTGTTTTCTGAATGTGAATCTGTTAAAGTTTAAAAAAGTATCTAATGGAAAAGAAAATAGGAACAATAATGATCAAAGGTATCGGTAAACAATATTAGTTAATTAGGGGTCGTCCATTAATCTCACCTCCTGGTGATACGTGGTGATAAAAACTAAAACTGTATAAGTACTTGGAATTAAAAAAAAAAAATTGTCTCGACGGGAATCGAACTCATTAATTTGGAAAAAAATACAGCCTGTAGGTTGGTCATTATTGGTCCATCGCATAGTGTCGCTTATAATGATGAATTTCTAGGAAGTATGTTGAATGGCAAAATAAAGGAAAGGTCAAATTTTTTAAGAATTGACTCTACTTTTCTTCTTTCTTTTAAATAAAAATGCATGCTGTATATAATATAATACTACTAAGTACGAAGTAGAATGCTAAAATACTATGATGTAAGTACCTACCTATCATGTATCACTTGACATAGTTTATTGAAACAAATTATATTCTACTTGAGCAATATGTCAATTCCACTGTTTGACAGTGTAACGGATTTTCTCGGCGACTGTACGCACAATGAGATATCCTACAAAGCTCTCAGAAGGGTGCCGACTGGGATGATGCTTTTAAAAGTATTACTGCCCTCCCCCCACTCTACCCCTCTCCCTCTACGATGACACCCCTTCAACCCTTGTAGTGTTTGATTATTTTATAGTGGGTAGAATTGACTACCCGGAGGGAGTTGCACAATGTCTGTTTTTATTTTATGGGGTTTTTAGCAAGTAATCATATGGTACACCCGTAACAAAATAGTAAGATATTTGGAATAGGCTAGATGACAGTATCAAAAATAGATGACCAAACACTAACCAATGTATAAAACATCTGAAAACACGCGGAAACATAAGATATGTTGTACATTTAAGGCTTTCTATGATTTTTAATTACCAGTAGAACCACTAAGAGTAGATCATTTGATGCTGTAAAACTATGACGTCATAGCTTAGTATTTCATACAATATTCCATATAACCGATCGTTTTGACATTTATTAAAAAGTTGCTGATTTGATATGCCAGGAAACTACCCTATTATAAAAATATCGTTCAGTTTTTAGTAGTTTGCGAGGACTATCCTATTGTTTCTAGTGTCCTTAGAACTTGCTGATGGTTGCTTCTTCTAACACTCAAATAACTATTAAGTTATTTATCATGAAATGTGTCCGTTAGGTTATTCTTTTCGCTACAGGATTCGCTTTAGTCAGAAGGCGGTTCTTTTGGAGACGGCACGTATAGTGAGGAGGTTTTCTCCTTGACCATCGGTATCTTATTTATTTCAAATAATAGCTCTTGAATATGCCAGACGAAATACCTACACTAAGTCTGTGGTACGAGTAATATCTTAGTTTCACATTGTAATGCCTGAACAGATTTTGATGAAATCTGGCACAAGGATAGATCACACTTTTGAATAAAACAGATAAACTTTTCATCTCGTGAAAATATTAGATCCCTCGAGAAGAAAACCATAAGATGCAAATAATATAACTTCGTACGTCATTTCATTAAATTTACACAACTTTATATGCAGGTCTCTTCCCATTAATGGGCTGTACTTAGCCACTAAATACAACGTAAACAATAAACAATTATTCAACGCAGATAGGTATCGGCGGCTTTCAGACGTCACACGCATGCTTGTGTGAATCTCAAACGTGCCGACAAACGAATATTCAATAAAGTAATTCGTACTTCCGATTTTGCGCGGCTTTTGGTGTAATGTGGAGACGGTAGCGGAAAGCGATTTGATGCCGGAACTGTTGCAAGTGGAAAGTGTTAGGAAATTGACCTATATTATTATTATTGGCTAGCAAGCTGAATAAGATATTTTTTACACGTTATTATATTTTTGTTTTTTTACCCGACTGACCCAGGAGGGTAATGTTTTATGTTTGTATGTCCGTTCCAATGTGACCTCCTGTAGTCTAACCGGCTGAACCGATTCTGATGCATCTTTAGGTTACTCTTTATTGTGGGATTGTCACATGGCAAATTTTTGGCGCCAAAATGTATGTAATAAAAAAAATATCTCCCAAACCTATCGAGTGGGGTATCAATATGAAGGGATATGTTTAAATGTAATTAGGAATGAAAAATATTAAAACTCGCAATATCTTCGGTTTTTTAGATTTTTTTAATTACCGTTTTCAACATCTAGAAGGCCGTTATAACTTGTTGAGTGTCGCTTGAACACTATTATCGCTTTAGCAGTCTCTATTAAATTTAAACTCATAAGCGTTGCAGAATCGCTCCGCTCGTAACTCGAACCACAAACCCCTTACAATTGTGAACCAGTAAGGTTCAAGGGCAGGCGAAGACGGAGAATGTGGTCTAGCTTCCGGAACGAGAGGCTTCTACCTAATGTGGGTGGAATATTTATTAGACAAGTGACAGCTTGATTGATGAATTGAGGTTTTGAGATGGACCTTGAGATGATGATCGGAAAGGCTTAAAAGTTTCATTAGTCATTATCAGCTTTTAATATATAACGAAGGAAATGACGTCTGAAGATAATTTTTTGACACCTTATATTATGGGGTACCATGATGTAAGCTCGGCCAAGAAAGTGGTACCACCCTAAGGTTGAATGTCGCTTGCAGATTCATAGGTGATAAACAACATTTTGTTTACTGTTTGTTACGTGACAGCTGTTCTTAGTTTGAACCTTGTTGTAACTTTCGATGACTAGGAAACAAAATCAAAACTGGCACACCACTTTCTTGGCTGACCGTAGGTACTTATGTGTCGTGATTTTTGTGAAGTTCATCGCGTTCAAACAAACAAACACTTCAGCTGTATTAGTGCAGATATTCACAAAAATAATAATTATATGTAGTTATCAGTTATCTGGTTCTCTTAGTACTTACAACAAGCTCTGATTAGTTTGGGATCAGATAGCCGTGTGGAGAATGACCCAGGATATTATAACTGTATTGCCATCGTTACGATAAGCGTTACGGTTATATAATTTGATAACGAGAAAACTCAGTGTCCTATTTTTTAAGAAAGTTTTTAAGAGAAATAACAATCAGGAATAAATAGAATAGATAGTCTAAAATGTATGAACAGTGCAGGCAGATAAATAGAAGCATCTGCTGCTTATAAAGGTTCCAACACCATTGTTATTGCGACCAATATGTTTATAAAATGCAATGTAATCTATTATGGCAGACTGACAGACAGACAGACACGTATCATGTCACTACCGAGGTCAGACTCATCAGAATACTTCAAAGAATGGTTTTAAAACAGACAGATGGACGGACCCCTTGTATTGTTATTTATTCTATTTACTACATATCTTTTGGTATTTTAATTACTTTTTTCTATTTGCTGGATAAATCACGGATTAGCTATTTCTCTTCTCCGATAAGTATTTACAAAAACTGTTCTTATTTCAAATTGTCGGACCGTAAAGAAGTGGTGGTTACAGGAACAATAAACGACACATTTCAAAATATGTTGCATGCATGCAGTGGAAATATAGACAATAGAAAAACCGACGAATGAAGAAAGAACCTCGAAAAAAAGTCGATTACGAACAAATCCCCGCGCGCCCCACAAAACAGCAACATGGATAAAAAAGGCATCTCCAAAAACGTCATTAAAGTTATATCCACAGTGTCCCGGGAAACATCTCCATACAAAATCCTTTAAGCGGAAACCCCATACGCATCAAGACTCCTAACAATGGGGGTATATCTCACAATCGCTAGTAATAATAGCGCCCACATTAAAATCTTATCCTTTTCTTAAATAAAAATTCACGAAAAATACGAGAGGAAATCTCCCCTCTATTATTCAGTGGAAAACGTTCCGCCACCCTTCGCCGCAGAGTTCAAACCCGCGCGCGTGGATTGAAGAAAGCACAAAGAAATTCTAACTTTACCGTCTACAGTACAAAGTTACAATTGGCATGACGACTTTGGATTAGCGTGCGAATGAAAATGCACTCAGATAGCTAGGTTATAAAGTTGATATTCGTGGACCTTGCAGTCGGTCAGTAGCACAGAAATCGCAGCTTAGTATGTATTTGAAAATGAGATGCAGCGTGGGTAGATAAGGGTGGCGAGGAGGCAGGGGAGGTTTTTGGGGGACAAGGGGGGAAACCCGAATTACCGGGGCGTGTGTAATGATTTTCCCGGGTGGAATTATGGACGGTATCGGAGACGAATCGGGGACTCGGCTGGAGTATGTTCTTTTTTTAATGGTCTTATGCAGTGATTAGGGACGTGCAATCGAGTTCCATGCAATTTTCGAGATGTTCTTTTTAATCCTTTTGTTGGATTTAAATCCGCTGCAGCTCTATGTAATATGCAATAAGGTGAAAATTATAATGATGACGATTTTAAGAGGAATATTTTTCACAGTAGGTACCTAGTTTAAAAATTCAAAAATATTAAGGCTGCCCATAATAATGAATGTGAGCTCACGATCAAGGTTGGGAGAAGCTCGATTCGTAGAATAAATAATTATTCCCAAAAAAACTTACAAGCGACAACCCTATTAAAACTCGAAAACAGTACACCACGACATATAAACCGTTACATCAAAACGTTGCGCATAATTGTAATCTCAAGAATAGTCTCAAGTTAAGCGCTGGGTGACTGGACCGCTGCCTCACGCCGCTCGTACGTGGACCTGATTGGTCGTGGAGATATCTACTAGACTATAACATCTATGTTCATTTTATCTACTTTATTGTACGATTTATGTGACGAGGAAATTTTGGTGAGCAAATGTACCTATTATGACAAAATTATAAGAGTGGTAGAGCATAGCGATTTTTCGCTTGTAGAGCAGCTCGACTGGGGAAGTACAGTAGAAGTACTTACAGAATACCGTAGCCAAATAACTTTATTGTTCCTGCGCGTGAGTAAGGTCGCCAGAGCTCATCGGGGTGGGGGAAGGGTCAGCAATGCGTGAGTGGTACCCGGGGCGCGGATTAGTATACGGTCTTTGTCCATTGTGTCACTAGCGTCCTTAGGCTACGGTAACCGCTTACCATCAGGCGGGCCGTATGCTTGTTTGCGGACTTTGTTGTATAAAAAAATAGAATATAATTTTTCAAAAAAAACTTTCGGCACTTAAAAAGACATACTAAATATACCTACTTACAAAATTGTTTGAAGCTATGAGGCTTCTTTCAATGATAAATCTATACGTCTTTAATCCTTCTCATTATGATTCATCAAAAAAAAAGACTAAAGACAAAGGGCTACTCGTATGTACTTAGCTACCTTACTAGTATCATAATTGTTATGATAGATATATTTACAAGGGTAGCTTTCGTCGGTGATATTCTGAAACCGCGGAACTAACAGTGTTTAAAACCGCGTATTTACAAAAGTAGCAAAATCGAGATTTCGCGGGCTTAGCTTCGTAGTAGTGATTGGCTTCGTTCTGTGATGTTGGCCGAGCCGATTATCCAATAGGAAGCCGTGAAATCGAATGTCTTTTAAACCGCGTAACGTCAGGTGATTGTTTATTGTGCCCAAAACCGCGAATCTGCGCATCATAACATGGAAGGTGTGTTTGTTTAACGAAGCGTGCGTGAAATAGTGTGGTTTTAATTATAAATGCTGCAATAACTGGTAAGTGAACACAATAATTCCATATTATATTGGTTAAGTTACTTTTTAGGATAGTTTGTTATTTGAATTATTAATATTTACCCTAAGAAAACGTCTTTAACTATTTCGATGTTAGATACGCGGTTTTAAAACTCATAACGTTTTTCGTTTTCTGTTACATACGCGGTTGTAAAATTTATGTACCTACTCGTAACTTAGGTTAATTTCTTGTATTGATTATCGTAAAAGTACACTGCGACTGGATGTGTCTGTACTAATACCTACTAGTAGGTGATAATAGTAGGTAGGAGGTAAAGTTTTTCTGTTTGTAAAAAGTTACTATTTAATTATAGTTTTGATAACTGACCCTACCTTTGTTTTTTTTTAGTTTACGTCATGGACCAAGAAAATGAATGTGCGGATGTGTCTGTTGTCACCTTAAGAGATCTAGCAAAACGTCGCGCTGAACTTGTGCGTAAAAAGCAGCTCATCTTGGATAAACTTAATAATACCAACTCACACACCCCTCAAACATTAATTGAACCGTCTCCAGCGATCCAACTGCCATGTTTCCCAAATGCCTCTACATCCGAAAATGTTCATGATAGCATTGCATACTGTGAAACTCTGACAACAGTTTTTGAGCCTTCTCCTTGCCCTAGCGCATCATCTATGATGATTTCAAATATTCCAGAAGCTTTAGATTTTTCTTCGGATCATGTAGATAATGATCCCGATTACGTTCCATTATCCGAAATTACAAATTTACAGCCTATTGCTACTCCATCTGATTCTATTTCTAATGAAAACGTTGAATGGTATGTGGAGAGAGAAATTGAGCCTGAAGTGGCCAAAGAGTCACGTACAAGAAAAAGAAAGGCTGATCGAAGTTCGTGGGCAGTATCAATTAATAAGAAAAATAGAATGTTAGGCAAAGAGTACATAGGCTTAAAAAAAGTTGATAACCTTATTCAGAAACAAAAAAGACCTAAAAGAGCAATAGGTACTAAATGTAATTCAGCGTTTTGTAATAAAAGCAAAGTAATGTATTGCTCACAATTAAACGAAGATTTACTAAAACCTATATTTGAAGATTTTTGGAGAAAGTCGTGGCAAGAAAAGAAAATATTTGTGATTTCAATGATTGACAAAATACCTGTTCGAAGAGGGAAGAAAGGAAATAACTCTAGACGTTCCAATACTAAATTTTACTATCTACAAGTCAATGGGAGGAAAGAGAGAGTTTGCTTGAAAACGTTTCTAGCTACTTTGGGTGTAAAAGAGTGGACTATACGCTATTGGTTAGGCGAAGGAAGAGGTGATGCTCGCTCTAATACAGAACTTACAACAAATTTAAATACTACCGCTACTCAAGATTACAGTACAAGCAAAAAATCGTCTGTTAAGGATTACCTGAATTTATTACCGAAGTTACCATCTCATTACTGCCGTAAATCAACCACTAAACAATATTTGGAACCTATATTTCAATCAAAATCGCAGCTATATAATACGTACGTAGAATTTGCATCATCAATGTCTAAGCCAGTAGCTTCAAGAAAGTTGTTTTGTGACATCTTAGATGAACAAAACATTGCACTATTTACACCCAAGAAAGATGCATGTGATTATTGTTGTTCATATAAAGCCGGCAACGTTTCTGAAGAAGATTACCAGAATCACATCCACCTGAAAGAATTGGCTCGAGCTGAAAAACTTAGCGACAAGCAAAGCGCTCAAAGAGGACTTCTTCATGCTGTGACCGCCGATTTGCAGGCTGTTAAGCTGTGCCCTTCGCTAGCAGCTAGTGCTTTATACTTTAAGACCAAATTAGCTGTGCACAACTTTACTTTATACGATATTGCAACGGGTCATGTAACTTGCTACTGGTTCGACGAAACCGCCTGTGATTTAAAAGCTACCACTTACGCATCTTTTTTTATTGATTATTTGACTAAGTTATTAGAAGAAGATTGCAGGGATGTTGTTATCTGGACGGATGGTTGCACTGCACAGAACAGAAACTCAATAGTTTCTAATGCCCTTCTAAGATTAGCAATAGACAAAAATACAACAATTACACAAAAGTATCTGGAAAAAGGTCACACTCAAATGGAGGTTGACTCCGTACACTCAGTGGTGGAAAGAAAGCTGAAAAATGTTGAAATTTTTCTTCCATCTCAGTATGCCTCAATCACAAAAGAAGCCAGGAAGCATCCTTCTCCATACCAGGTGTTTCAACCAGATTTCACCTTTTTTAAAGACTACAGTCTAAAAGAATACCAAATTTATGATTCCATTCGTCCTGGGCGTTCTGCTGGAGATGATTGCGTAGTGGATCTAAGGGTTTTAAAGTATAATCCTAACGGTACAATAGAGTTTAAAAAACATTTTAAAGATGATTTCAGTCCACTTCCTCGGAGACCGAAACCTATTTCAGCTGTAGTAAATAATATACCTCCCCTGTATTCCTCCAGACTGCCTATATTAGACAGTAAGTATCAGCACTTACAGCAATTAAAGAGTGTGATACCTGCAGATTGTCACTTGTTTTACGATAATTTACCATTTAAGAAAAAGTAAAGTTTTATTGATCTCATTTTTTAACAAAGACCTCAAAGTGCAATTATTATTCTACTATTTTTATACATTTTCTTTATTAATTTTTAGTTTTAACTGTTAATTAGTAAGTATCCTACAACAAGGTATTTTTAACATACTAAGCTATAAAGAGCTATTATTTTATATTATGGGGATTTATGGTGTTATTTTCCTGTATATTGTTGATTAGCTAATGTACCGATGATAATTATGTGCCAAAAATTAAACTAAGAAGTTGACTGAATAAATAATAAGAAGATTTTGATTGTATTCTTTTGTTTTAATTCGCTAGACAATTCCGCGTAAGGGACATAAAAAACTTATTTTGATTTTATTTGTGATGATTAATCCGCGAAAGTCGATTTTCTAATTCATTAATACATATTTTACATAACTAATGCCTACAATATTAAGATTAATATTATAATTTGTCAATTTAAAAGTTTAAACAATAGAAAGTCAAGTGGTTTAGTAATTATTACGTTTTTCCTCGTTCCTGTAAAATTCACTGTACCTACCATACGCGGTTTTAAACACTGTTAGTTCCGCGGTTTCAGAATATCACCGACGTTATGTCGCGATAATAAGCGTCGGGACAATAATAACGGACCAATTAATTAACCTTATCGCAGTACAAAACAATTGATTTACCGTGGAAAATTACTGCACTCATCGTATTGTCCACGTGCGCTATTTATAAAATGAATGCTTTATTTAAAATGCCTATTTGTCAAAAATATAGTGACAACCCTTAAGCTTTTGGTAATTTTTGGATAGTCAGGTGCACAAGTGTTAATATTATCATAGAAATTATAAAATTGCTTTAATGATTTTTTTTATAGTTTAAAAATGTTACGTTGATATTTAAAACGGTATGTTATGGTTATTTTTTACAAGTTGATAATCCGCCCGTTGTGTTTGTGTGAAGTAACCTCGAAATTGATAGCATTATGTTGTGATTATGTACCTATGTGTGGTACTTGCCTACATATAGAGAGTATGTTTATTATATGGTTGGTTCAACCAGACACAAATCCCAGAATTCCATTAGCAGCTACTTTGAATTCTTAAGTACCTACTCAAATTAAAAATATTTCAACAAAATTAAAACTTTTGTAAAGTTAGTTAGAAAGGCTCGTACATAATAAATTGAAAATTGGAGTTCAATCATGGAATGCCATTAAAAAAAAACATTAGATTTTCAAATCCCGAGACGGAACGAAAGCAAGCGACCCCGAAATTGCCGGCCGCATTCACCCAGACAAAAGCCCTAAAATACACCCCGGGAGCAAAAAGAAAAGCATTTCCATCCCCCATCCCCACCCTCATTTAAATTTCCCGCCCCAGAGCGGGGGCGGCGACCGTAGGGGCGGCTTCCGTACAACAGAGACGAAACTTAAAACCTCATAGAAAAGAATGAGACGGTCGTATGTACACCTGTTGCGTTCAGAGTTTCATATTTTCGCCGCGGATACTTTTTCGTTTCTTACCGCGTTCCGAAGGATTTGAATGGCGCGCCGTCGTGCATGCGTACTAGGGTTAGGTATTGAACGCTATCGACGTACCACGGGCGACGCTCGACGTTTGATTTTTAAAGCTTTTCATTCGAAATTTAAAATACTATTTTTTGTTTTAAAAATATTGACGGCGTATTTTCAGCCGGTACTGGATTTTTGTTGAGCACTTGAAATGTTTTGATTGCTTCATTTTGCTGACCGTATAAATAAAAAAATGCTTGTGGATAATTCGCTGATTTAGATGTTCTTTTACTTTGTTTAAATGAATAAACATAATTAGGTTTATTGCCCGTATTTAGTGTTGAGATAGTATTATAGTTTTTTTTTTATTTGATGGTTCAAAAAGAAAAAATACTTACATAAAAATTGTTTCTACGCACACTCAAAGCAGTTCAGGTTTGCCTGGAAGTTACTTCAATGATTATGAAATCAACCCAAACTCAAAACTTATTCATAAAATTTAGACCCCGATTCAAATAATCAGTTCGACACCTCCATGCAATAACATTTAACTCTTTTTTTTTCATAAATTGCGTTACAATGATACTGCTATGTAAAAAAAAATAAAAAATTCTGTACAATCATTAAGAGTACACAAAAAAAATTGTTACGATTTTATTGCATGGAGGTGTCGAGTTTCATAATTTATAGTATTTTAAAAAATCTGTGTGCGAATATACTATCTTTTTCACTAAAAACATGATCAAGTTTTATTCATGAAACGTCGTATGTTCTTCCATTTATTCTTCACAAACATACAGTAAGATAGTACCAATACGAAATGCTGTATTTTTAATCAGTAGGTATTGGTACAGTTACAACGGTATGGATGCAGGATGGAAGACAGAAATAAAAACTGTTTGTGTTACCGTTTCCGGCACGTCCCGGGTTCGATCCCGGGCCAAACACGTGGTGGTTATTACGAGGAAATAATTCAATAAAAATAGTACGTCGGGATGATTAAATTACTATGCAAGTGTTATTACTAAGACTGTAATGTTATTGTTAAATAAATAAATAAAGGTGGCGTGTCATGTTACTGAAATGGTTGCAGTGCATTTGTTTTTAATTCGTTTTTGTATCAGCTATTTACTTCTTGGAATTGTCAACCGTTTACTGGTCTATGAAACCATAGACTTATTGAATTCTATTATATGGTCAAACTAAGGCTTTGGTTTGGACATTAACTTTTTCTTAAATTTTTGTTTATATAATTCAGATATGTTATAAAACAAAATAAAAGCATCCATAGCTTAGATTTCATCCCTATGTTTTATACATCGTTAAAAAGAAAAGCAGTAGTAGGTACATATGCCTATTAAGTAAAAACGTCACAACTAGAAAAAAATATATCGGTTATAGTACATTCCAATTTCAAATGGGGAAAAAGTAATAAATCGAAAATCAAATAACACAAAAACAGCAGCGATACAAGCCGTTATAACACGATTACTAGAGACGACACGCGATAAAATATGATAACACGACATTCTTATTTGATAGCATATTGATACCGTGTCGACGTAAAGAATAACAATTTTGGAATAAGTCAACTAAAGAGTTGTTAATGATCAAGAGAGTATTATTTTTAATTCACTCACAGTACTTTCAAAATTTAGGAAAAAAATAAATTTCATACATTTCATCAACCTTGCTCGATATATTTAGCGCGTGCATGCGCGATTTTAGATTTGGTCCCTAAAGTTGTTCATTAGCACTTTAGCCCCTTAAAGTACTGGTGGTGAATGACGAATGACCCTGTTTACGGGGAAGTATGAGTTTAGATTTGGCATGTTTTTAATTGGATAACCCCTAAGAAATTTGATGATCAGATAGTTTGTGAGTCAGTGAGTGACAAAATTAAGGAACTTTCAGCATTTATTCTTCTGGTATGCATGTCAGGTTTAAAAGGTAAATTTTATAAGGGTAGAAGCGTCAAATACTCACCATTGATACGGGCAGGGGGTGCGCCCCACCGTTGGGGTAAGGGTACGGCGTCATGAGGTAGCCCATGTTGAAGCTTGCAGCTGGATGAGGTTCGAATTTACCTGAAAAAAAAAAATATATATTAAATTTGGGAATTATCAAATGGAAGATTAAATCGATTAAAGTGAAGAGTGTAGAGACTTATATAAATACGTGCAAGACAAAGTAGCTTCTCTCTGGATTTGCATCCTCCTGACTATTATTAATTTTCACATCTTATCAGAGTTGATACCTTTTTACTTTTAAAATCTATTATTGCGAATTTTTGTAATAAGTACATATTATAAATGCGAAAGTTTGCGTATTTGTTTATCACCACTCAATTTTATGAATGAATTTTAAACCAAGAGTGAAACCAAGGCGGAAGCTAGTTAAATAATAAGTCCTTTAAATAAAATGAAGGGCCTTCATTAGTCATAAAATCACTTGTGTCGTTTTATCATTAAAATCAATTGTGTGATAGGAACTTTATGATTTTTAATCTATTGTATATGACACATAATAAAAATGTACTTAACACATTACGTCAATATACTCGTAATACGATGATAAATTGGGGTTGTAAACGGGAAACACCATTAATTATCCACCTGGGGGTTATAAAGATTTTCTTACAAAAATCATTTTTTTAAATGTGGGGCTTAGGTACATGTATTTTGGGCTGAGCACGGAGCGGAATCCGCAATTTTTGTATGTTCAACCGTCTGCCATACACCCTGTATATTAAAATGATGGACTATCAAATGATAAGTACAGTCGTCGAAATAAAGCAGAGGAGATATGCGGTAGGCGGAGGAGATACGAGAAAATTATACCGCGACGAAAACTCATTTACAAACGTAATTGTGTACACAGCACTAGCACGCACTTACCATCAGAATTTGTGTAAATTACCGCAAAAAAAAACATAAAAGCAAATAATGTGCTATAATTTAAAGTAAGAATTATTTGTACACACTAAGGCGATGATAGTTCACGAAGTGGAGACAATGTTGCGGGTTCGAATCCTACAATGGTAAACTAGCACTCTCAAATTGAAAATCTGTCGCGAAGCATCTTCCGCTGTTCCGACTTCCGTCATCTGCACTTGAGAGCCAGTTCCCTTCAAGGCTTTATGTGCTTTCCACCACTGACCACGGTGAGATTGTGGTCATTTCTCCGGTATTGCGGGTAAAACCCCGGGCGGAGAGCTAGCAAGGAATAAGTTTAGATCATGGAATAAGAGCACGCCGCCTTTTCAATTTGCCGGTAATTTAGTTTGCTGGCGTGGAATTATTTTGATTAATGCTCGACGAGTCTGTTTGTATTACAATGACTAGGCTTTACTCTTTACTTTGGCTGGGTAATGTAGTAAATTATACACTGGAAGTGACTATTTGCTGTGAGCCTGTGACTAATGATTGTTTTCATAATAACGAATGTTTGAAAATATTTTTATTTCAGTGGTGAACGTGAAAATAAGATGAGTTGGTAGAGATGAAGGAACACATACCTACTGAACAGTAGAAATCATACCATGCGAGTAGTAGGGTACTATAAAGTACCTACCTCTGTCATCAATTAATCCGACGATATCCGAGAAATGATGATTCTAGATTAAGTTATTCTCGGCATTGTTTGTTATATTATATAACTAGAGAATATGTGACGAGGAATAGTTTTCCATTCGTAACGTCAAGAAAAAATAACTAAGAATGAATTATTCTCTTATTTGGTCCATCCATATACCTTGAAAATACTAACATACATTCTGAAATCTAATAAAAAGGGAATATTTTTCTTACTTTTATAAAAAAAAGGCTTAAGTAGTTTTTTAAAATTACATACAACCTGTCTCCCTTGTCTCCGTCAGTTTAGTAAGGGACGGAGACATACGCAGATAGCCCTCTCTTAATTGGTCCATCCAAATACTTACCTTAAAAATATTAACATACCTACATTCTGAAATCTAATAGAAAGGGAAGTTTTCGTTCATGCTTAGTTTTTTTTTACATGACATAGAATTGTAATTTAATCAGTTGGTTAGAATGGAGCTCCACTGTATAGAACCTTCTAGAAAATTTATTGTAAAACTGTATAATATGCAAATTCAAATAAAAAGAACTAATCACAAATTATAATAATATGCATCTTCTACAAATCAGATAAACGTTTTCGTATAAGTAACAACCAATTTAAGAGTGTCAATCAACTCGTTCTCGTGTTTTTTTATGTTAAAAAACAAACCGTTATCTACGAGATAATGAGCGTTTTTATTTCGTACCGATATGATAATTAATCATATCTGTTTTAAATTGCTTTTCCACGAAATTGCACCGTGGTTATTTGCACGTTGTAATACTGTAAAATTTTAATTGTGAAGGTAATTCGATAATATGAGAATTTTTATTAATTCATATTTATTTTTGGTACACATACTTACCTAAAATTAAAAAGGCAAATGGACAGTGACCTTTGAATAAAAAAATGTGATTGAGCTATTTTACTTTTTTTCCATAAATTCGTTTGACCAAAAGCACATACCTACAGCTGCATTTGAGTGCCAGTTATTTCGCTAACTTATTTCTTCTAGACGTGTACTTAACATCACTAGATCTCAATCAGCTGTAAGTATGTGCTTGGCGACAATTTTCTACGGTGGGACTCGAGAGTACTACCACAGGTACTACAAAGTGCTATAGGGTAGTTGACACTGTCAAAAATAAATGACCAAACACTAACCAATGCATGAAACATCTAAAAACACGTGGAGATATCAAATATGTTGTACATTTAATGCTTTTTATGATTTTTAATTACCAGTGGAACCACTAAGAGATGATTTGATGCTGTGAAACTATGACGTCATAATGTAATGTTTCATACGAAATTCCTTATAAACTATCGTTTTGACATTTATTCAAAGTTGCTGATTTGATGTGTCAGTCAACTACCGTATTACGATGTTTTCCTCCAACGTAAGCCCAAGCTTTTTGAGTAAATTCCGAGACTAGCTAGCTAATGAATATGATGAAATTAAATTACTTTTTTATCGTTTCAGGATTGAACAGGAAGTAATGTTTGTACGTATGACAATAGCGCAGTTGATTAGATTGGAGAAACTATAAAACTGACTCATGTGCTCATACCAATCAGATAGAATACAATTTCTACATTTTTTTTTAAATTTCCGTATAGATACGATTGTCAACTGGTTTTTTATTTCCTCGTAATAATATCGCGTTATGAGAAAAAATGTTTAAAATTTAAACGATAAATATTCGCACTAATCGCGTCATAAAAGCAGAAACAGAAATGTCAGTTGTGCATTTACCTTTATAGTGTGTTTACGTTTTTCTGCAATACTGAACTGACGTCACTCACGAGAAAAAATGGCGTTCGGCGTTTTTGGTCACGTGAGATACAGATAATAAAACATTGATTTTAATTTTGAAATTAACAAAAAAGTATTGTACTTATTCGTATTTCTTATGGTAAAAAATACAATAATTAAGTAACATAATTTCATAGTTTAATTTTGATAGATGAAAATACCCTAATGTTCAATTACTGTTGAGGTCCACTTATTGTAGGAATTCTCTGATTTATTAAATCTACACTTTATTACTAAAGAGGTAAAGTTTGTAATACATCAAATGTAAGAGGCAATCTTCAGAGCTACTGGTCAGATTCTGAAAATTCTTTCACTAATAGGAAGCTACATTATCCCCAAGTAGGTTACTATTGGGTACTTTACATCACGGAACGCGGGTGAAACCGCGGGAAACCACTATTCACCAAATAAAGCTGAAGCCTTATTCAGAACAAACAATTTTTTCTACCAAAAAAAAATCTCGAGCACCAAAACCTATTTTAGAAATACATTCCCAATGAAAATTGAATCCCATTAGAACCACAATAAAATACATAATGGAACAAATGGTGAGATGTTCCGCGGTGGGTCCGTAGGGCGACCTAACCAAATATTGACACATAACCGACGCGCTCAAACTCCATGTAATGAGTAGTAACGACAACTGTACACACGTTTTTGTATGTACATAATGTTGTATGAGAGTAGTGAAAGTTACACCACGTTATGGGATATGGTGCTACTGGTTTGGTGTAAGTTTTGATTTTCCTAATGCGATATTGTTGCCTTATAAATCTACTAGCTTCCACCCCGTAGTTTTTCCCGCGATCCCGTGGGATTATGTTTTCCCGGGATAAAAAGTAGCTAAATGTTATTCTACGGTATGATCTATACATGTGCCAAGTTTCATCCGAATACATTCATTAGTTTTTACGTGAAAGAGTAACAAACATACATCCATACTCACAAACTTTCGCATTTATAATATTAATAGGATAGTAGGATATTTATACTAATAATCTATATCTATCTATGTGTCACCGGAAATGTATGAAATATAGGAATTGTATACAATTCCTGTGTATTTCCCCTAGGGAATTATAATTCAATAATGATACTTGGAAATATATAGAAACTATTGAAAAAAATAGGTTGGGGTTATTTTTTTTATTTTGCATAGAATAGCAAGCGCAATATTCGCACAAAAGTACCTTTCACTTACAACCCCCCAAATACCGCTATCCTTACAAATATACCGAATGTAGTAATCCGATAGATATTTAGGAAATGTATGGATTTCCTAGGAAATGTATACAATGACGGACTAGATACTTTTCCGTTAACATATATACTAATAATACAGCTGAAGAGTTTGTTTGTACAGGTTCAACGCGCTAATCTCCGGAGTTACTGGTCCGATTTCAAAAATTCTTAATAGAAAGCTACATTATCCCCTATGGTTATAGGCTAAAGCTACTTTTCATTCCGGGAACGCGAGTGAAACCGCGCGGAACAGCTAGTCTATAATAAAGCTGTAGTGTTCGTTTGTTTGAAGGAGCCAATATCTGGATCTACCAGTCGGATTCAAGATTCTTTCACCATAGGAAATTACATTATCCCCGAACCCAATTAAAGCCTCAGGAATCAAAAAGTAAAAAAATATTGCAACAGTTTGCAGGAAAACTACTTCCAACTATTGCATAAACATTGTTATGAAATAAAGTATTGAAATACGATACGAGCTGACCACACAAAATATAATTTTATGAAGTAGGTATAATTTACAAATATCACAAGACAAGTTTATATAACACGTAAAACCCACACTGTGTGGGGCCGGGTTTGAATCCTTGAGAGCCCTCGTTTGCGGTCTCAATAATTTGTAACGACCCGTTCAGAATTCACAGTAGAAAAATATATAGATTTCTTGGTATTATTTATTTATGATCAAAGGGCAAGACGGCAAGAGTTATTATTATATTTGAAGCGATACACATACAGTATTAAAAAAAAATATGGCTTCTATAATTGACAATCTATATCGGTGTCTTTGGCTTCAGATTCGAGGATTTTTTGACCATAATCTCACCGTGGTCAATGATAATGTAGCCGATGGTGGTAAGCACACAAAGCCTAGATCGGACCTGGCTCTCAAGTGCAGCTGTCGGAACACACCGGAGTGTTTGGCGACAGATTTTTAATTTGAGTGTGGTAGCCAGCTAGGCGGGTAGGTACATACTACAAAGTAGCCTACCACCGTGCTATGGTTATGGATGTTTTCCTTCACCGAAAGCTCAAGCTCATTGTAGGATTCGAACCCGTGACGTTCGTGTCGGCATCCGACGTCGCTATCATCGCCTTATAAAGGATTTTACATGGTTACTCAAAATATTAAAAAAACTTTGTGTTTCTTAACTTGGAGCAATATAAAACCTAAAATACACACATAGTCTACCTCTACATATTTGAGATTTTATAATCGTTTCATAGAGACTAGTAATACCAAGGGAACTGCCAATATGTTGGCAACATTTTTCAAAGCCTTGAATTAATCTCAATATGTAAAGACAAAATATTGTGTCCATATACTAGCATTACATACATACACGACGTACAGACATCATATCATATAGCGTGTTTATACAATCAAAGCCATTAACTGTAACACGAGCTCCAACATGATACAATTACGACGCATGCGCATTTGAAAGTCAACATCATCATTCTCGGAAGCCAGACTTATATGACACCTAATTTAATTTCACACTTTTAAAAACAAAAGCCAAGTTTTTGTAGGAATGATTGATGACTGGGCCGACAACCGGTGAGTTTACCCTACAAACCAATTACGGGATTTACAGAAGAAGAGCCAACCCTGTAGTAAAAACACGTTTAACTTGATTATAATAATCTTAGGTTGAGGGTTCCGTATGAAATTAACAACAAACTGAATCACACGTTCAGTATCGAATTATCGATCATACATCGACCAGTGTTTTAAATGCGAAAGCATGTCAATATGTTAGTTGTATGGAGAAATAGGTTACTTTTTATTCTAGGATAGCGATGGAAACCGCAAAGTACATCAAGTGTTTTTTTAAATCATGATTTATTTGTAAAATGTCCTTCATAGGTTATCTGCGAGTCGAGGATTTTTTTTCCAGATTTTTTTCGCAACTCAACAGCTTTCATCGAAAACGGCACAGCGGTTTAGGCGTGAAGGTAACAAACAGACAAACATTGTCAATACTGTATCTGTAATATTAGTATGATGATATAAATTCCAAGTATCGAAAACCAAAGACATGATTCATATCTGATACGGAACCCTAATTATTCTTTAACATTATCATACTTTATCGTATTGGTATAATTTATAAGATTGAGCGATTTTATAAAAATAGATGAAAAACTATCATATACGTTGAATATCCTTGAATGCGATTTTTGTAACTCATCGTAACGATAATATTTTTATTTGCTGCCTTTCCTGATAAGATAAAAACTATACAGGCAGTGCTTTAATGAATCGGTGGTAAAGTCCCAATTAATTAAAGGCTATCAATGATCAATTTCAGGCTTTCAAATATAAATTTTAGGCTTTCAACAATACATTTTAGGCTTTTAATGATCAATTTTAGGCTGACAGCGATCAATTGTGTACTGTCAATTGGCTTTCCGTGATCAATTTTTACCCCGCGGTTTCACCCGCGTTATCGAAGGATCTTATGTTTTCCCGGGACAGAAAGTATCCTATGTGTTAATCCAGGTAATACAGGAAATATTTATATTACATAATATGTTGTTGGATAGTAATTTAAATATATATAATCTATCTATAATGAAATAAGTATTAAATTAAAATTAAACTACAAAATCAAACCTATATACAGAGTAACTATAAATAATATACCGCATTTAAATCGCCGCCTGCAGGCAGGGTCCCCAAAAAGCTGGCAACGTTACCTCGTTGGATTGCAAGGCTGATGCGCTGCCCGAGGTAAGTGCCAGCTCTTTGGTCACCTGTAGTGTCAATAAGGCGTCTGGACAGCTCCCTAACCAAACTGCTAAACTAGTTTATAACCTAATCCAGGTTATAAACTATCTGTGTTCCAAATTTCATCCTAATCCGTTCAATAGTTCTTACGTGAAAGAGTAACAAACATCCATCCATACTCAGAAACATTCGCATTTATTAGTTTTTTACTTTCTATAGGCCTGTGTTTTACTACAATCTCACCGTGGTCAGTGATGATGGTGAACACACAAAGCCTAGAAGGGAACTGGCTCTCAAGTGCAGCTGTCGAAACACACCGAAAGGTGCTTGGCGACAGTAGTAGGATTATTATAGTCACACAAGAGTGTATAACTTAACCCAATCGCCTTGGTAAGTGTAAAAAGCTCGTTAATCTCTAACGACGAGACTCTAATTGTGTACGCATATCAAGTTCCAATTAGGATTGGATATATAGGTAGAATACTGGCTGTGTCCCTACAGGTAGATATGAGTGTTAAACACGTGCGAATGAGACAGGAGATATGATGAACAGTGGGGAGGAGGTAATGGCGTGTGACGCTTGGAGCCTCGATTATGAGTTGGAAGGTGACAGTTTATGTAACTTTTTACATCCTTTTTATAAATCTTCAGGCTGAATATCAGTGCTTTTATGGAATTTTCTACGATACGACAATAAGGTAAGTGAAGAGTTCTTTAAGGTGCTGTTACACAGGATTATATTGAAGAAGAAAAACAGACAACATAAACAAAAAAAAAATACATTTCAAAATTTCTAGTATAATTCCTTTTCAAGGAATAAGGTCGAGTTTCCCTGTCTCCCTGTATACCTAACTGCTGTGTTGGTATGTTTTTAAATAACTTTGATTAATTTAAGGAGTATTTTAAGAACTGCTCAGGTAGGTACATCTAATAATAATATCCTGGGACATTCTTCACGGTTATCTGATCCCAAACTAAGCAGAGCTTGTACTATGGAAACCAGGTAACTGATATACTACATCTACTACTTTTTTTTTGTAAATACATACTTATATAATATCTATACCAATGCTTGCCTCAAAAAACATAGATTTAAATTTAAGTAAGAGTTTCCATTACTAAATGTTATGAATTTGATAATACAAGGGTTGTATTACAACATAATTATTATTAAATACCTATGCACCCTCATTTTAATCATAAGGTAACAATTAAGTCATCAGAATACATAAATAAAATTGTTATCTTCCCAAACAATCGAATGTTTAAGTCAAATTAATTTACCGTAACAATATTATAAAATGTGTACTGAAATTTAGAATAATATATTAGACCCAACCATAATTATTATGACCATAAAAATGAAGTTTTAAGCGTATGTAAGCACAGGTTTACTTTAATAGAATTTTTGTGTTAATTTACATAATATTAAAGTTTTTATTTCCTTTAGTTAGTGTCTAAAATGGTAATAATACCATTTTAAATGTAAGATTAACTATTATGTAGGTATATCTGATAAGCCAGTTTATCAAGAATGTCTGATTTAGGTTAAAATTACCTACATGTAAAAGGATTTTTGCAAAATTCGGGGATGCTTACTTCAATACATACAATTGAAACATGATGAACTAAACAATAATATATATTTATTGATCCATCGATTTTTGTGCTCTGACCCCAGTTCTAGCGTTGTTTTAAACCGCCTCAGTACTTATTACTGGGGATTGAGGTGTGCATGAAAGTTTGTGGATGTGCACCAGGTATAACCAGGTTTTAGTCTATTTATTTAATTGTCCATTACACTATTCTAACTAATATATCATGGCACGGATAGAGCATATAATTCACCATAAGAATATAGTAATTAAGCGGATTTATGGCTTCTGATAGATTTAGTTTCACATTAATTTAAAACCGTATCCGGTCTCATAAAAATTAATTGAAAGTTATGTTGGGAATACTAGACTGGTTTTTGTCAGTACTTGAGTCAGTTTACGATGAGAATGCTTTGAATAGATAGCTTCTAAAGAAAATTAAAACTAATTAACTGCCGTTTCACAACTCCAACAGATCCTAGTCTTACGTCTTTTGACAGTAAATAGAAGAGTTAAACAATCAAGAAGAAGTTTTGACAATTCAACAATCTGAAGTTAAAGAGTCAATAACCCAAAGATTAAGTAATGGCCAAAAAATCCTATCACGTCTTATTCTTCATTGTACGTCACTTGCATTATACTATTTTTTTCTGGTTTGGTCGGTACACAGCCCGGGTCGTGGTGAACAGATCAGATTAGAACCCAAAACCGGTTTTTGAAAACATCCCGATGTATAAAAAGTTGGGAAAAAAAAGAAAAAAACCAACGCTAATAACAACAAATAACGAGGCGTTCGGAACGCGGTCCGATAGTGATGGACACACGTCGATGTACACGAGAGAAACGTTATCGATAAAAGCACCGTCGAATTAGTGCCGAGCGATGTACAAAATGCGATTACCGTGATTGATGGTAATGTCTTTTTATCGTGTTACAATGAGAAATGTGATAATACGACGAATGGATAGCTTCTGTGACATGTTTACCGATTTATGTGATAATCAATGCCAACTCAATATGACGCAATAATAATGTATGATGTTTTTGGTACTATGCGACAATTTTTGCTATACCTTTGTGATATTACAGTTGATTGATGTATGGTAAAGTATATAAGTAGTGGAACACGACAGAATATTTGACTTTCATAAATATACATTTTTAAATCCATTTTTCAAAATATTTTATTATTTATTATTCAGACTGATGGCATTTGCAATTTTAGCTGAATGTACAAACTTTTAAATTCAGAACAAATAATAATCGGACATAACTAGTAGTCAAAATTAGTAGTAGACATAAATGTCATACTTAATTAATTTATATCAAAATTTAAATCGATAAACAATTAACTGATTTCATCGACGCAGATCCCATCACTCGCAGAGGCGGAGCGAGATGAAATTATACGAAAATATTGTAACGATTGTGACAGATGATTATAAGCTGGCGATAAAACATACATAATTCTCAGGTAATGGCGCAAGGCGAGACCCGGCATTAAAGCCTGTGATAATTCCCACTTCCACGCCACGTACTCCCAAAGAAATCAATTTCCCATCACTAGAGCAATCGATTTATAAAGTAATCGATTTATCTGATCGTATGTAGATGAATCGATATTAAATTGGAGAGGATCTAACTGAAGCTATACTGAATCGAAGTTTTATTATTTAGTTACGACGCATAGAACTTTATGTGTAGAAAACTACTTTCAGAGCTTTGTTGGATTACCTACATCCAGTCTAAAAAACTAATTACTAACTGAGTTAGGATAGTTAATAAGAAAACTAGTACACAATACAGGATGGTTTTGGTTGAATATATTAGTGTTAGTTAGTACAGAGTTCGGCACTGTGAATAGTGTATCAATAATCCTACAAAATTTCAGGAGCCTGAGCATTACATTATGAAGATATGACAAAATATTAAATCTTTGGCTTTTGCACTTAAAAATGAGAGTAGCAAGGTAGCCATTTTTTAAATCGAGTAATCTAATTCAGACTTACGTTAAAGCATTACTTGAATGCAGTATTGTTGATGTTTTTTGATGTTAGTATGGAAATATTTAATAGAATTTTTTTTTTCAATGTAAAATATTTTTTACGATACTCCAATAATGATAAATCTTTCATATTAGAACCAAACGAGAGTAGATCTTATAAGAAAAGAAATAAAGGTGTAAAATTATGTTGTCGTAGCGCGACCATTTCCACCGGATGTACCTAGTGTTGAATTTCTGCACGTTTGAGATAAGGCGCGTTAATATTGCATTCAATTCTTGATATTATGTACATACTTTGCATATGACGATCGTATTTCTATATATCTATCTGAATCCGTGGGAATGGTAAAAAATGCCTTATTTAAAAGTCCACCACCCAGTTTCGAGAATTAATTTTATTATTTATTCTAGTGGACTGGACATGTTATTTTTATCAACACGTATTTGACACTTGACTTACAATTAGTTTTTTTTTCTTTTTATGCCTATTACTGCGAGTTTCTTGACTAAAGCTTTATCATTATTCTTTATACCTAAAACTATAAATTAACGTCGATATATGTTTCATGCACTTAAATACTTTATTAATTGCTTAATAATTTAATCCTTGTGGGAGGCCTATGTCCAGCAGTGGACCTCTTTCGGCTGACATGATGATGATGACTTAAATACTTAATTTTATACATTTAATGTTGTCTTTCAATAATCTATAATATGATTGTTTGTTTGCATTGAATAGGCTCCGAAACTACTGGTCCGATTTGAAAAATTCTTTCATACATTATTCCTGAAGGTTATAGGCTACTTTTTATCCCGGGAACGCGAGTGAAACCGCGCGTAATAGCTTGTGGTTAATAAAGGGGAAAAGGGCAACAGTGCTGGCTGGTATCTTAAACGGCCATCACAGTTAGGGTACTTAATTTTTAATGTTGTAGTTGTATTTAAATTTAATTATATAAGTAATTAATTTTTAACTCACCAAAAACTGGACTGAGATCCGACTTAACCGATAATTTACCGGAATAAGGCTCGCCGGACTTCTCCTGGAACAAACGAAAACATCACTTAATGCAAGTTGTATTAAGAGTTAAAAATAAGGCACGAGACAGTCACAGATTAAGAGCAGAATTGTATGATTTGTACGATTTCTTTTTTCTTGGGATGTATTAATTTTTGGCAGTAATAGAACAAAAGTTATTAATTTGTTGATTGTCTGTTGTGACGAACCAAAGTCTAGATAATTAAGTTTATGCACACAAATGTTTTGTCCCTGGTGAGAATCGAACTCACGACCTGCGACGTGAGAGGTAGGGTCACACGTAATGGCCCGTCTAGTAACCGTTTAAGAACATTTCTCAGATTAATCCACATAAAAAGGGACAAACTATGTCCCCATCCCACCCTTGGTCGACAAATAAATACGTTTCCGCTTACATAAGTCCAAACGCCACAATATATCCGGTATCTGAACTATTAGAGAACCGATAGACCGTTTGATATGTCGACACCTTAGTGATTTCCTTCGGGGGGTTATTCTCTATATCGCTAGAAAGTAGATTAACGAACATCCTCTTTAGATGAGCGATTATAGCTATTCTAATTTTGATGATTAAATATCATTAGAATACAATTTTCATGAATATATGTAAAGATAAAACATTTAGCTTGACTTTCTTTTCGCGAATTTCAAAATACTACATAGCATTTTAGTTTCAGATAAAGAATTCCCTGCGAATTTCGTTCCATTTAACATATATTAGGTATAAAAAACATTTAATTGGGCTTCGTGAAATAAAACTGCTTAACGAATACTGAGAACGCGAGTTTATCACGTTTAAGTTACTTCTAAGAACTTCAAATACAATTTCTTCGTAATGCACCTAAAATAACTGCAAATAATATAAATTCTTCAGTACTTCCCCAAATTGACCCATTTTATTTTAAGTTTTTTTTTTTATATGTAGATTGTATTTAGTATATGTGTTATAAATAATTGTAAATAAATACCAGATATCTATAATTCGATTCGTAAATGAAATCATACTAAGCAATATCGAGTGATGCTAAGAATAATCACTAAATAGTCCTCAGTTAGCAGGAGGGTCGTAATTGGATAAGTCTGAATCAGTTTACCCCACTCGTACGTGTTTACCCGAAATGAAGGGTAACGGATTTACCCAATTTACCGATATTTTTTTACGCGTCTGACCTGCGAGGACCGATCAAAAGCATTGCAGGTTTCCTACGTAAAATATTCGATGAAAAATGTTATTGAAACAAATATCAGCTTTGTTTGGAATATTAAAATATCGCAAGCGTTGTTAGTGTATTTACAGGGTTTTATTTTCAGGGTCGTTGCGCTTGCAGACAATAAACAAGCTAGGTTTATCATGAATATACTTGACCAACAGATATAAGTAGGAATATACATGTTTTTTTATCGCATATCTTAACAAAATATAAAAAAAAACGGTAAAAAAGATGACAAAAAGTAAGAAATACTAATATAAGCGTTTTAAACTAAAAAGGTAAAATAGGGGATGGAGGGTAAAACCGCGGGACAAAAATCAAGTGTTAAATATGGCGTTACAAAAATTTACGAATTGACAGTTCTTTTCTTTCAGTGCTATTGTCAAAATTTATGTACTATATGTAATTCCTTTGAAACCAACCTTTAGGGCGGAAATAGTTTATTAATTTCAACATATTTTTCTAGATATCATCGTGACATTAAGTAGTCTGTGTCAATTACGTCACTAATTATGACACAGTAGTTAATTAGTCATAGTGACAACCCTATTAAATTAAAGGTGTCTTGAAAATGTATTTCAGACTATAAATTGAATTGTATACTTCGTATTTTAATTGATAGTATGTAAGTATTTAACTTTAAATTGACGTCACGATGGCTGAAGCACGCAAGGGTAGATTTACGATTAAAATATTTATCGGGAGGTTAAATAGTCCGACCAGCTGGACGACTGTCTATCCATCTCGTAATCGGATTCCGTTAACGATGGTTCTCGTAATCATTTTTTATTTTTGGCAATGTCTATCTTTTTTTATTCTGATGACTAATTTCAATCAAAATTATAAGATGATTACGAGAGCCATTAATATTATAAAAGATAAAGTTTGTATGTTCTGATGTAGGAGAAAGTTACTAGGGAGTTAGGGACTCCTAAAACTTATTTCATTAATGGGAAGCTACTTTTACTTTTTCAATAATATATCTAAGTATCTATATCTATACTAATAATAAAGCTGAAGAGTTCGTTTGTATGAACGCGCAAAGTTCTGGATCTACCAGTCGGATTCGAAAAAATATCACTAATAGGAAGCTAGATTATCTCCGAAGGTTATAGATTTATCCTAAGAACGCGAGTGAAGCCGCGGGGAACAGCTATATGGTGCGAGTGACAATACATTTCTGTCTATTTTACTACGTATAGAAGAAAATTTTGTCCCTTCCATACAATATAACAATAATTTGTGGGTCAAAGAGTAAAAAAAGATTGTCCGAAGCACTGATTCTTCCTACGAACAAGTAATAGCCGTGATCAGTCGACCGGCAATGCGTGGAAATAGGGCTGTCAACGTTTGGTTACAAAATATATTCAATGTACATATTTGTTTCAATTTTAACTAATGAAATATCATAGATCACAGTTATAAACTTTCTCAGTTGAGAAATTACTTGTTACGAACATGAACTGACCGTAATAAAAAAAAATTGTAAATATTTCATTTCTCTTCCTTTAATCCGATAGTTAAAAGTTATTGAAAACAAAGATGGCCATCAAATTATCTTTACGACATATCACTCACATGAAACATGCAATTTCTTGGCAGAACTTTATTGCTGGATATAAGACACGTTCGACATGCTCAGCGTGCAATTATTTTTAATTGCGTTTCTATTTAGTTAGTCCTTATAAAATTAAATAAACATAAATAAAAAAATACAAGCTCAAATAAGGCAAGACATTGTATTCACTATTATTTGATAGCCCTGCACTTGTCCATCAACCATTTTAAACGGCCAATGGGGCGTGCGGACAGATGCCCGAGGGCACCAATTATTGCCGATGCTTGACCCTTCGAGGAAATTCCCTGACTGATATCAATTACTCCACCTTGTTTAGTTGAAGTGACAACCCTGGCTTTTGCGGTAGCATGTTCGGAAATTTTTTTTTCACCGCGTGTTGATTAAATTCTTGTTACGTAGGTAGGTATGGGACGCTTTTTTTTGACATGTCAACGGTTTAATGCATGTCAAAACATGTTCGGTTTTGATATCTATTTCTTGACATTTTGCTGTAGAAATGTTCATATATTTTGACATTTCAAATGTTATTTTGCAGTAATGTAAATCTTGGCGAAGATTGTAATACATCACTTCTTTATCATATATTGACAGGCTCTGTCCAGTTCTTAGCTATGATATAGAAAAGAAGATATCTCAACGAAAATAGTTTATATTTATTTAATATGGTGTCACCTCGTCATATAATTTTTTATATTTTTAATATTCGATTTATCCAACACTATTGCAATTTTATTGACTTTACTAAAAGTAAAATATTACTTAAACAGTTGATAGAACAATAGGTCAATATTGTCGTTGTAAATATGTCACTAATCGACTACCACAGCAACCATTCGAATAAAATAAACATAACAATTTATTTAAAATAATTTTACGCGACATAAAAATTCTTACACGGCCATTTTATTATATGCAAAAAAACGAACCGGATCATTTCGTTTTTTTTGACAGTCGTCTTAACGACGACTTCTAGATACCAAGATAAGGGCAATTAAGGCCCTTTAAGTAGTGTAATTGGTAACCTGTAACAGTCGCAGGTTCGATGCCTGGTTCGAATAAAAAACGAAATAGATCAACATATCTTACCCTTTTATTAATTACGTTTGACATATCAGCTGATACGTCTAAAAAGCAGTTAAGGGCTGTCCCTTAATGAATTTCCCGAACGTTTGACATTTGTTTAATGTGTCAAACAAAATGTCGAGCATAATATGTTATTGAATGAAAAAATTATTAAGAGGACAATAAATATATGTTATTTGAGAATACCTCTATCTGATCACAGGCTGACGATTCCGAAATTTTCGAATGTCTGACATGACGTATATTTTTTGATCAATTTAGATCAAAAAATATACGTCATGTCAGACATTTTTTTTTTTTTGGGTTACGAGGTAGATACCGATGACAATATCAAATATCAATGCAATCTGATAAAAATAGTATTTTACGTATTGCAAAAACAATATTTAGTTGACAAAGTGTGAAACGCATTTTTTCAAAAAATATAATCAATTGTCAATTTGTCACCATTCCTGCTAGAGTTTTAGTTGGACCAGTCCCCCTCGACTACTGAGATTTCATTGTACTGGCTACCGATGCCCACCTTTCGGTATAGCAGCCTAGAGTCACGAGGTTACCTAAGACTTTATATAGGTCAAAAACACTTTTTATTTTTACGCGGAACCCTAATTATTTTTCCTAAAACGTATCCTATGTTACTCCTTTTACATAATATATATAAGTTATTTGTCATTGAAAGTCCCGTCAAAATCGGTCTAACCGTTTTGGAGATTAGCCGGAACAAATATACATACAAAAATGATTTTATTTTTATACTATATAAGTACTTTCATATGTAATTTGTAAAAAGCTGTTATTTTTAAACTTATTACAATCAGAAACTTTAACAATATTTATTTGTGTAGAAGACTAACTTCCGTTCCGCGGTTTCACTCGCGTTCGCGAGGTATCTTATGTTTTCCCAGAATAAAAAGTAGCCTACATGTTATTCCAGGGTATGATCTATCAATGTGCCAAGTTTCATCCAAATCCATTCAGTAGTTTTTACGTGAAAGATTAACAAACATCCATACTCACAAACTTTCGCATATATTAGTAGGATAAATCACAAGCTGTATACAAGGTCCCTAAGTCATAGTTAAATGCTTAAAGCAAAAACCGCACCTTAGAACTCGTGCGCACTATTTTTACATTTCAATGATATAGTATTTCCTTGAGTTCGGATTGCTGAACGTAATCTCGTAAATCTCAATATCTTAATCCTCGGACAGCATTGATCGATGCTATAACAAGGCGCTTATCTAGCCATACCTAAACATAAATCCATTTGACACTGATAACACGTTATCATCGCATGTAGGCGTCACTGCATTCATTTACAGCAAAATATTTCAGGTAAAGTTATGTGATTGGCAAAATAGATAATATTTTTATGCACAAGAAATATCATATTTTTTATATTATAACCGAGTAGCTGTTCCCCGCGGTTTCATTCGCAATCCCGGGATAAAAAGTAGCCTATAACTTCCAGGGATAATGTAGCTTCCTATTAGTGAAAGAATTTTTCAAATCGGACCAGTAACTCCGGAGATCAGCGCGTTCAAACAAACAAACTCTTCAGCTTTATTATTAGTACATATACCTATAGATAGATATAAAATGATATATGTGTGCCTAGCTTTAAAAAGTCTAAATGGCATTTTCTGATATCTATACTAATAATAAAACTGAAGAGTTTGTTTGAACGCGCTATTCTCTGGAGTTACTGGTCGGATTCGAAAAATTCTTTCACTAATAGGAAGCCACATTATCCCCGAAGATTATAAGCTACTTTTTATCTCGGGAAGCTAGTTATAAATATTATTTGAAGTCTTTTGCAAATAGAAGTCATAAAGTAAATCAAAATCAGCGCTGTGTACTCACTGCAACCATTGCGCTATTGACCAGTTTTACTTATACTTTATTTTTTCAATATTCAACCTACGAAATTCTTACCAATATAATAAATGCGAGTTTATTTGTTATCACTTGACACCTCACTCAGTACAAGACTCAGTACAACCAATCGTTATGATTACACAGGCAGCTTATGGCATGGAGAAAAACAGCACATCTCTGGTATTGCAAATGGTAAACTGCGATAGGCGACGGTAACCACTTACCATCAGGTGGGCCGAATGTTTGCTTGCTACCGTAGTTGTATAAAAAAAAACAGATATTTTTACCCAAGGAAGGCGGGTAAACCCGCGAGCGACAGCTAGTATAGCAAACCAAAGTAACACATAAAACTTAACATAATCCCTAATTACTAATCGGTAACACGAAATCGTGTTTAATTTAAAGATGGAGCAGCATTTAAAGATCGTGTTTCCGATAAAACGTTGATGCGTCGAAAGCTATTCTCGTTATGGAATTAAACCTCAATACTTGGTGTTTACCTTTTATTTTAATTGCGTAAATTGGGTACCAAAATATGGTATCAGTGAGTTCCGAATCCCTAATTATATGCACACGTATGAAGACAACTGTAATGATAGGGTATGCGTAAGTTGGGTCCGAGAATAAAATCAGCTGTCGTCTTAATGGCAAATTTACAATTGGTCGCTAACAAAGTAAGCTATTGTTGAACAATAAAAATTACATTGTGATCGTATTTTTAGGGTTCCGTACCCAAAGGGTGCCAACGGAAACCTATAACTAAGCCTCCGTCCGTCCGCCCGTCTGTAAACGGTATCTCATGAACCGTAATAGGTAGACAGTTGATATTTTTGCAGAATAAATATTACTGTTGTTATTATTATAAAAAAATATAAAAATAACACAATGTTAAAAATTAAATTCCCATACAAAAAACGTAGTTTCTCCGACGTTTTTTGCTCGAATTTAACAATCGCTATATCTCATTAATCGTAATTGGTAGTCAGTTGAAATTATCACAGAATGTGTATTTCTGTTGCAGCTTTAACGAAAAATAATTAAAATAAAATACAACCAATAAAAGTGTCCGAATTTTTATATTTTGACAGTTTACATAACTCGGGATAACAATACCACACTTCGAAGTTGGTTGAAACTTTTCGAAATTATGTAGGAATAAGGATACAACTATAAATGAACACTGAAAATATTTTTTAGGTATTTTTTTGGCAAATCTTTTAAACTAAAAAGGCGCAGAAATGGCTTTTTCTAATGTAATGCAAAATTAGCCCACATATTTGCGTATTGGTTTCACAACATGTACCCAAAAACCAATATCCAATAAAAAAATATGTTAACAATAAAGAACAAAACAATAAAAAATAAGTATGTATTTCAACGCAAAGAGGACAGACCAATCCAAAATATTATTTTACGATTAACAGCTGTCATAAATGCATTTAAATAAATAAGGTTGGTGTAACAGAAAATAAATTCACGGTATGTGTAGGTACCTATTTTAAATACTGATACCCGATCCATTACAGACTTCTGAAGGCGAAAAACCAATCGTTTTCGTAAATTAACAACAATTTAAATTCAATACGACACAACTGTTATATTAATTGCGCAAAGATTAATACGATCATAATAAATTCGATGCGTGATACCTGATAATGGTGACCAAATAATTGACTTTTCAATTTGGTACCATTTTAATATTGCATTGGTTGGTACCCGTGGCGTAATAAATGATACTAACCAATCCACTTCTCGGAACGGAGACGGGTCTGCTTCTTTTTTTTTACTGCCTTTGGTCACGAATTTTGGTACGAAAGATAAATAGATGCCTCATGACGTCATCGTGTAAGCATTCACAATCACATGTTCACATTTGAAAAAAAAGTCGTTCTATAAAATCTGTTAAAATCTATTAGGTACTACACTACTAATATGCAAGTCAGTTAGTGAAATGAATATTCAATGTTCTTTTTATGAAATTCAAAAATATCTACTTGGAGATTTAAGTCAGTAAAAAAGGATTTATGTGAGTATTTAAATTGTAATACAAAATAGGTATTATCACATCGTTTGTTTGTTCACACGCAATTAGAACCCCACCCGTCTCATTAGCACTGCGGTACGTGTGAGCTTACCGAACGGCTGCCATCTTCCTCACTCGTACAGGATTAATATCACCGTCTCGCTCTGGCAGATTGATTGAGGATCTCGATTGTCTAGCTGGCGTTTGATTCAGGATTTCTATCAAACGATTGGTGTTGGAAGTTTACTTTGTCTGTTTGTCCATCGAGGCTTAGAGCTATATTGGAATTGGATACAAGTAGACTGTATATAGGTGTACGTGGAATGATGTAATGCTTGTTTTCTGAACAGGCATCACAGTTCAAGCAAATTGACTAATAAGTACAATGAAGCAAAAAATATAATTAGTATTATCTGTGACTTCTATGACTATGACATTTGCTTGTCTTAAAAAGTTCAAGAGCTTGATAAGACTGACCTCCTAACCTAAACCCTTGAAAAAATGTGGTATGGTTGTGAGTTGTGGTATCTAAAATACCTTGTGTCCCTTACCCACCACTAAGCCCCATTAGAATAAGTCCGAACGAATTTCAATAAGTCCAAGAGCCGATAATTTACAGTTATTATCCTCGCTGACCCCGCAAAACACCACCGAGTCTCGCCCGGTCCACTGTCACAAAAAACAACCTAAAAGAATACCAAAATCTGGTATGACCAGAAAAAATCTTCGCTACTTCAACCAAGGAACATTCGACTCAATTACGTTAGCCGTAAACTGCATTTTGCGTTAGCGAAGACAAGAGTTGTTAGGAGAGATCGCTCCGAAAAAGGAGCTTTATTTCAGAAGTGAGAAAGCCCAAAGTGAATTATGGATATGACTGTACTAACCCTCCATTTAAAACTCAACCGTATACGCTGCCGATAATGTTGAAAGTCCAAGTATGTGAAGTCTTTTTGTAAAAAAGGCACGATCTTGTTTGGCGGGCGTACCTGCGCCCGCGCATACGAGCTCTGTATTTATGGCGCCTGGCTTGTGAACTCCTGGAACGAACCACGTGGTACACTTTGGTATCAAAAATCTTGTTAAGTTAACTGTTAGTTATCCCTCATTAAAGTGCCGATCCGATTTACGATGAGTTGGAGGCAGTTTTATGGAGGTACTTCTAAAGGCAATGGTTGTTTAGAGGATCTATTTTCTATTGATGCTCAACAAGATTTATCTTGATAATAGTTTTTTAGAGATCTGATTCCGCAATGCATCATTCTTCTACTTGAGATCTTAATTTACCTACTTAATTGCCCTGCAGTGTCACCCGCGTTTCCGAGGGATAAAGTGTTAAATCCAGGGTATCAGCTACCTCATCAAAATTGGTCCAGCCGTTTGAGCGTGAAAAAGTAACAAACACACTCATACAATTTCGCATTCATAATAATAGTAGAATAAAATTATTTTACAGCAAATAATAATAAAAAATACAATGTACTTCAGGAAATATCCTCGAGGCGGCCGCTACTGATAATCATGGCATTAGTTAATTTAACATTACTCATCATTACTCAACAAACAAAAGCTTACTTTTAGCTATATAAGTGTAGTAAGTAACATTTAGCTTATACCCAAGCTTTTAGTAGATCCTAAATATCATGTATCATCTTAATAAACATTTAAAATGACGCAATACAATCATATCTCAAGCCGAAAAGCAAACGAGCGCGTTTTTATAGACCATGCAAAAAAACCACCGTGGACAGGAAACTTAGTCAATTTGTTAGGTGATTTATTGTGACACGCCTTGGGTCTATGGTAGTATTTCCAAGTAAATTATAGTCATAATTGGCTATTAAGTTATGAGTTGCTGTTAATAATGAGTAGGAGAATGTGGCCTGATAAAAACAACCCTGCGAAAAAGAGCTTAGGGATGATGACTTAAAAAATATAATTAGTCAGTCATGCGTCAGTTAGGTTACCAAAAAATATTGTACACACTTTTTCTTTAGTTCCGAAAACAAAAAATAACGAAGATACAGTGCGTGCGATTTCGCGTGACTTCACGTCTTAGTACACTTTTTACAGAGACGTGACGTCACAAGCCCCCAACTCCTGACCTTTGATGCGCCTAATCTTTGTAATTTTTTATTGATTTGATAAAATAAAAAATACGTATCCAATATTTTTTGATAACCTAACAGACTGAATAAACAGAATTAATTATTTTTTACCCAGACATCATCTATTGGAATGTTTGTGACTTTCATTCTTGAACCAACAAAATATCCCTTTAGAACGGGTCAAATCGCGGAACGGAAACTAATATTTTTATCGAAATTGATAATGCCATTTTGATTCTTTCAATACGTGGTTTCTATAAAGTCTTCACTCCATTTTTGTCAAGCTCTATTTTCATTAGAAAAGTATGTGAAAATTATATTTAGGACCTATATTTTAATTTATAACATTTCTTCGGCATTAGGTATATAGGTACTGCCTTTAATGATGATGAATAATTCTATATTATTGTATTATAGTGTATGACGGAAATCACAGACCAATGTAGACCTCTTGAAACGGTGATATCTCTAAGTTTTGCCATTATACAATGATGAATTTCACCACCATCAAGACACCGGATGGGCCCACTTTGTTTTGTTTACCTTTATTTGCTCGAAAAATAATTCACAAAAAATAAGCCGAAGAGATTTAGAGATAACGCGCATAAAATATAAGGGACGACTAGTGCGAGTACGAAATCAGAAGTGGCATTTTTTTTATAAAATTTTAAATATGTACGAAGAACGTCTGCATAATTTTTTGTTTCTAAATATACATTGATGTAAAATAAAGTTATTTTAATATTTTTCTTTGAAGTTGGTACAAAGAATTAATCATTATATTTTTCTTTTGAAGTCCCAAACAACAATCAAAGGCGATTAAAACAGTTTATCAAACTAATATGTTTTATTTACCTATTTAATTTCTTTAAATTGTTGAATTAAATTCTGCATCTCTTTGATCATACAGAATAAAAGCAATTAGTTGTCAAAGAATTTCAATGCGATGCCGGATCTATCAATTCTCAAGCCACCAAAACCCAAGTGCCCAAATATTATGCTTTTGAAAGATAGCCGGGACATGCGCAGGCGTCGCTCGCCTCAGATAACGCTGTATTGCACAGATTGTGGCCGAGTAAAAAAAACATTGGCCCATCTATCTAAATCCTTGACTTAAGACTGGAGTTTCGTCAGGGGCTTAAGATGACGAGGGAGATTATTTAAATAAATATACATTTTGGTTTTTAAATGACATAATAGTAAGATAAGCGGTGATTTTGAATGGGGAATTAAGAGAACAACCTGTTAAACCTGTAAGCTTTTAGTAGAGAACAGGAAGACCGATGATCTAGAGAAGTTTTTGAATACTGGTGGATGTATAGGATCGAGATAGTATATAGATAGGATATCTAATATTTCAGATAAAGAATATAACAGATATTTTTTCATGTCAACACGTTCATGAGCCAGGGAGACGAAAGTGGTCATCGCCGCCTATGGACGTTTGTAATAACAGGGAGGTTAATTTCGCCTCATTTGCAGCATCATATACGTTTCATATCTGAAATTAATTACAAAATGGTAAAACTGGGATAACCAACGAATTGCTGACCATGAAGAGCTGTTTTTGATTTGGTTCGTGTAATCTTCATATTAATAAGGTTTAAAGAGCTAAGTAAATAAATGAACCATTTACAAACCAAATAAGACAATCTTGAAATGCAAAAAATATGTAACTTGAAACAAGAAACAGTCCCAAGCCAAGATTGAGCGCACTTGAGTTACAAATTACTTACAAGTGGCAATTTTAGTAATACCACTAACGGTACTCGAGTACTTGCGAGCGGTTTAGTTTTTAATGATTCCAACCCCTTGAAAAACGAATTATCAACTCTTGGGTATGAAGAGATTTTGTTAAATTTATGCATTTCATCTTTATATAAGCTCCGCCCCGTGGTTTTACCCACGTTTCCAAGGGAATTTTATCTCGGGATAGATTTTGTTTTATATTTAAAATTAATTCTAAAATAATATGTGTAACATGAATGACTTACACATTTCATAAACAATATTCACGAAATAAAAACTGTATTGAAGGCGAAAATTAATTTTCTTTTTCATTAAAAGAAAAAAGAAAGTCATTCATCAAAACATTTAACGCCCCAGCTCAACAGGACAAACGAAACAAAAATCCTTTCAACTTTGCTCAATTATTGACGAAATCTCCCAAGTTAAAAGGAAGCCTTAAAAATCAGAAACAGTTCCAACGGGCGAGCAAAACAAATAAATGAATTTTACCTACGTAGATGTATATGTATAAAAAAGCTGGGTCTGTTCGTTAGGGTGCATGACTGGCAATCGGATAACATCACGGCTCGGATGTGAGAAGGGAGTGGGCAGAGTTCAGATGCGGCATCGGAATTTTAAGTGGGGTGAAATTGGCGGCTAAACAAGAGATAAGGATGTTTATAGTTTAAATAAGATAGTTGGAAATTGGTGATGAAGCGAAAAATTTGTATAATTTAATGTAATAACTAAAATTTAAAGAAGCTCCCGACACTGACTAGTTAATTGGTGATAATTTCCAAACGGCTGAACAGATTTTCATGAAACATGGCTAAGAACACTCGGGATAAAATTATCTATGACACAAAAAAAACTAAACGAAAATCGGTTCATCCGTTTGGGAGCTACGATACCACAGACAGATATACAGACAGACACGTTAAACTTGTAACACCACTCTCTTTTTGAGTCGGGGGTTAAAAATATCATCTTGTTCCCAATCATTTGTGACTTTTGATTTGTGACACCACAAACATATAGTATTTGATGCAAAACATAGCGGGTACATATATTTTGACAGATATCCACCATATTTTTAAACAAAATAATGTCCAATGCGGGATCGATTTCAAAAGTGGGAGATTATGATCCCAGGGTCTTGATTCTTGCAACTTCGATGTCGATGTCACGTAAGACTTTTAACACCCAATTAAAACTCAATTTTTAACTATCTTAACATGATGTAGTTGAAGATGGTAAGGACAGAGAGCCTAGAAGGAAACTGGCTTTCAAATCCAATGGCACACAATCTACTAATGAGCTAAGGTTTCATGATATCTACCTTCACAGAAAGGATCGAGTGAAGAAATATTTTTAAATAGTCATCGACTATCTCATCCAATATTAGTGACTCAATGTCCTTAGACCATCTCACGACGTCTGACTGATGACTGCAGGATAGTCAATAGGTACATATCTCGTGGTCATAGCTTATGCCAAGTCATTGTTGCACTCTGGAGCTTTTAAAGTTGTTAGGAACTTAGGAATCTTTGGTATAGTACATTCCGATGGGCATTTTAAGGCCTTCATCATTGCCTATTTTTAGGTACCCCATAGGAAAGTAAGCACCTTTAAGTTCCAGTTCTATTTATAGGTATTATAGAGTGCAATATCTGTTTCTCAAACGCATGGCTTTTCTATGGATTGTATAAAGGTCCTGTGGGTCTGAAAAAGCCGGTCGATGCAATTAATTTTTCGAATTAAAGCAGAACCAATACAGTTCTATTATTTTTCGGTGAAAAGGTTACTTCTGATCACTTGATTTCATTACCTAATCGGAATTTTGACAAATTGCAAAGAATGTTGCTCGAACGGCCTTTAGACCATAAACTTTTGTGATATTGCCGAGTAGTGATCCAGAGACGTCCAATGATCATCAAAATTCATCAGCATTCCTTAGCAAGTCCTCAGAAAATATCAACCAAACATACGCCTCAATACGACTAGAATCACATTACAACAGGTAGTAGAACCCCAAAAGCAGCGTATTCTAACTCAAACAAGGGAAATTCTTGGACAATGTACATTGAGCCTTGTTTGCTCACGCTACCGGTGTTGGCCACACGCGTGATCCCTTGCCTAGCGAGCAAATACTTCTTTTCAGAGGATTTTTGGGGTACGGTCAGCGTGTGAAGTGTTTTGTGTTGTGCAAGTTTTTTTGTGGGGTTTTGAATTTCGAATTAAGTGAATATAATGTTAAAAAAAATATGAGTAATTCGCAAGGCTGTGTCTGTTACATAGATTCTAGGTAAAAATAACTTCTTTCCTACTTCGAAATAATACTTGTGGTTATCAAAAAAAATAGGCTTAGATAAAGTAATTGTTTATAATAAGTGTATGTACAAGACTTATATTTTTTTTTAATTTGTTTTATTTTTATTCCTATTATATTGACACACTTATTTAAGTATAAAAAAAAATACATGTAATCTTCGAGAGAACCACTTTTTTCCGCATTTAATTATAGATAGTCAAAACAAAAAACTTTGAAGATCGACGTTATCAAATAAATAAATATGACAGTAACAAGCCCAATATATTCTCATAGAATTTAAATTAGACCAGTATACTGCATTATTACAAGCATATACTAAATTAGCTAAGATATAAAAATAATAAAAAATAAGATCCCCGCTTTGCATGCTAACGGTACGGGTGCGCGCACGCAGCCGCGGGCGTGTTGTGTATCACGCATAGCTTTTATTTTCCCTGTTAGGAAGACTTGTTAGCCCTTCCGTCTCGCTAGTGCCTTATTATTAGTTATTGGGACCTCCTTTATGAATAACTAATGCGATCAAATTGCTCGTAATAATTGTGTTGTAACGGAGAGTTAGCGCTTCGTGTCCATTCGGGAATCTTCGTGGTTTAGAAATTAAATTAAGTTTTTAGAACCGGTAGTAGAGTCTATTGTAATAACATACATTCATAAGTGCCTCATCAGGGATTAAACTGAATAAATGAGTTTTGAGTTTGATATGGAGGAAATTTGGGTTATATAACCTAATATAATTCGAAAGGATTTGTTTTATATTTAAAATTATAAAATCCGTGTGCACAATTCAAAAAACAAATTTCGCTATTAAATTCATATTTTTCCTGAACTGAAGTCCCACTAATAAGGGTTATTTGTGTCAAGTGCATTGGTGTTTGTATATAAAAAATATATGTAGATATATTTTCATATAGCCAGGTAATCAAAGGATAGCAGCACTTTTTTAGACTTTTCAGACAAAGTATTTACAAGAATCATAATCAAATAGACAAAGCTTTTCGTCGATAAGTTTATAGTATCATTTTACAACTCAGAACAACTAGACAACATTGCACAGACCGCTTGACGAAACGAGTTTCAATAGTTGTGACCCAGTACGTGGGTGGTCTTGGCGCGAATCTACTGTATAGGTTATGGAAGCGATAACCACGCCTCGGCCGACACAATAAAACCGGGCAGTGTTAAAAAATACCAAATTGGCTGTAATATTCATCTATAATTCTATACTGATATTATAAAGAGGAAAGATTTGATTGTTTGCATTGAATAGGCTCCGAAACTACTGAACCGATTTGAAAAATTCTTTCACTAATAAGAAGCTACATTATCCCCGAAGGTTATAGGCTACTTTTTATCCCGGGAACGCGAGTGAAACCGCGCGGAACAGCTAGTAATTTATATTTAACTAAGCTGATGTGACTATGTTTGGAACTTGGGTAGATGTTTGTTAATTTACGTGGGAGAATTGTGACAGATTATAGAGTTAAATACATAACTTTATCACGATTATTTAATTTAAGTTTTAATAGAAATATCATAAATGTTTTTATTTTGTCAAAAGAAATGAAAATGATGCCTTTATTTTTGTGGTGAAGACGAAAATAATGACAATAAAAAACACCCTTCAATAAATGCGGTTGTCAAAATTAAGTCATGCGCACCCCAACTATTAGCGAGGCATTATCCGCAACTGGCAACACTAATCGCTCATTAACGAGTTCCGGACACGCTCCGAATGGGGTCGTCCACTTATAATAAAGCCCCCTGTCGCACGCGCAATGAAATACTCGAAATTATTATGGAAAATATTATTTCTTTTGGGGTCATCGTTTAAAGATTTATGGTGATTTGAAAGTCCAAGACTAATTGCATTAAATTTTATGTTACTGTCGAGCATGATCCCACTTCTATCGTAGTGTGTAACTTAGTATTTATTTAACGTAATTTTTAGGGTTCCGTACCCAAAGAGTAAAACGGGACCCTATTACTTCGCTGTCTGTCTGTCTGTCCGTCTGTGACCAGGCTGTATCTCATACGCGATGATGTATTTCTGTAGCCGCTATATCAACAAACACTAAAAAACAGAATAAAATAAATATTTAAGGGAGCTTCCATACAACAAACGAGATTTTTTTGCTATTTTAATAGATGGCACGGATGGTACGGAACCTTTCGTCGTGTGCGAGTCCGACACACACTTGGCTGGTTTTTTAACAAATTTGATCAGTAGATCGTAGAACAAAACTTATATGTGGACCGCTTCCTACACAAATGATAATGACTAAAACGGTATTCTTCAGTTTGTTTATCACAACTCGCTAATCATAATTACTCATAATGATCAATATACATCATTTTTCATTGACATAAAATTAGATTCTCATAGCTTTTTTCCTTATAACAAAATTAAAATAATTTATCACGTTTTTTCCTTTTGAAAGGATTTTTGTGATTAGCGCCTGAGAAGTATGTCAATTGATTTATTATTCTATGTATTTATGCTTTTCATACTATTTAAATTCATACATTGGTAGTATTGGTACACACGGCCACAGATCAAGCTACACATTTTTGTTGCAAAATAGCTCCTATTACAACCGCATAAGGTGCCGCAGTGTGTAGCTTGATCTGTGGCCGTGTGTACTGTATTATTAGTATTATTGTATTATATTTTTTTTAATACAAAATGCATTTTTTTTATTTTTATCCATAGCAGGGTTACGTTATTAATGAGGAAATACCTAATAATGATTTCTTTAATAATGACGATTAACCATATTGTACCAATCAGGATATGCCCTATTATCCAAAGGTCAGGATGAAACCGCTTTAGCGATAAGACTATATTGTATCACTTGTCTTATATGATTACTTAATATATTTTGTTTTACCTTACCTTTAAAACTATAAAAAAATATATAATTAAGGAGAAAAAATAAAAAAAAAATATCCAGTAACCAATTATGAACTTTTAAATGTCCTTGTTTTTTTTTGTATAGGTACTAAGTTAAGAAAATCAAGCAAGAATGCCTTATTCAAATTAAAGCAATAAAAGTCGTTTAATTCGTAACAAAACACTGGCCATAATGGTATAAAATTCATTTGAAACAATTAAAAATCGAACTTGCGTTCCATTTTCGAATTCCTTGCGACGATTGGCCGAACAGTGATTCTCGGGGTTGTAATGGGTAATATTATATGGAACGAGCTTTTTTACAACTAAACCGAATGGTAGACCAGAACAGGTTTTGATTCCATTTACGTCCGTTTCATTTTTATTGTGTTTAGTCCGGGTTTTATTTCATTTTACTTATTATATTACGACACGTTTTTTCAATCTTTTTTTTCTTACATTTAAAAGGTTTTGTGAATCTGTCGTCTGCCGAGAGAAGTCGAATGTAACTTGCGATGTGAGGTCTGTGGTATTGAGCTAAATGAACAAAATCTAAGTTTATAGGTGCTTAAATTACACATATGTAGTTCATTCCTGTACAAGGCCATAGAAACAATCAGTCATAAAAGAGTTTCACTGCGAAGGAGTGGCTGTAATGAGTTCCCCAATACACAGCCTCTCGACCTAATGGACCTGGCCGAGGTCGAGTAGAGAGAAAAAAATCTATATTTTAAAAGCTATGGCAGTCCGCCGTAAAATTAAAAAGACAAATTATTGGACGTCTTCGTGGAAGCCAGCCTTTGTTATCTCACAAGTGTTTTTCAAGAGTTCTGTTTATCTTTCAACCTTTTCTCTCGTTGGGTAACCGCATCGATTCATCTCTGTCTGTCTTGTTAGCGCGTAGGGCGTTCTAACAGGGCGTAACAGACGCTTCCACCGTTACGTAATTCTGACACTTTCAGCTTTCATAACAAGGTCCCTTATTGTGTAAATACAATTCGGTGTACAGTTTGTCGAGACGAATCCTTTAAGGGCGTAACTGTTCCTCCGAGTATAGCGTGATATCGATTTATGGTGCACGGAATAAGCGCTCATTTGGCTTAATTGGCGCCTGTTCGATACCTCGTTCGTTTCGACACGGCTCAGCTTTTTTTTGTACATTTATTCCTTGGTCGTCTAATCGAACTTGGTTCAAATTACGTTACAGCTAAGGTCCGCTTCGGCTCGGTGACTGGATTTTGAATTTTAGGAGCATTAACATAATGATCATCGTTCTTGTTTGATGGAGCAGGTGTTTTGTATATCGGTTTATTCTCAGTTTTTATTATAAAAATCTCGTTTATATTATAAAAACCAATCGCATCTCGTAAGTTTATGAGATTACACCAGGTTTCGAATAAAGTTAGTTAATTAATACAAAATTCCGAGTTAATATTACGTTATTACTGTTGCTATCGGTTGATTTACCTTTATTAGTAAAAGATAACTGCGATTACAAGTGTTCACCTCTACATAGAAATACTATTCATGTACAAATTATATTTTTTAAATAACACAAACTAAATTCCGCAATATTTCGTTAGTCAATCAAAGACCTGAAGAGTTTGGTCGATATATGTACAATAAAACAACATTAAAGTCTACGAGAGTAGACGTGTAGATCTCTCGGACATGGATAAATCACTGCTATCAATCTTCGTTGTGAACTCGAGAGTGAAGTGAAGAAAAATTCTTTTATGTAAATGACCGACGCATTTTAACATTTCAACGGCTTTTTATCACATAAATACAACATCAATTAGAATTTAAGTACACATTATCTTAAAATATGATTTCAAATAACAGATCCAACTCGTTTATTCGTAAAAGATAAAAGATAATTACGTACCATTCAATAGGTAAAGTATAAAAGTAAAATTTTAATGCAATGTAAAAATCTTAAATAAATTCTAATATTAAGTAAGAAATAGATAAAAAAAACATAGTAATGGCAACATGTGTATATTACGCGAAATAAATAAACTCTACACTTCTTATCATATAGATCTAAGAGTATTAAATGAACGTGTAAAAATGCCCTTTGCTGGACATTTGCATAGTAAATTAATTGAATTTCAATTTATGCACAAACAGAATTAAGCAGCTGGTCGTGGCATGTGATTGTAGATGGCTGTTCAACGCTAAGTGCATCTGTAAAGTTGAATTACTTGATAACACTAGACTAACTAAGCCCTCCTTTTAACATCTACAGTGTAGTGTTGTGTGGCATGCTTTTTATAAAAACAAAAAAAACTTCTATAGAAGCTATAAACAATTACAATTAATTTCAACAATTCTTAACATAGGTAAGGTTAGTTACGTAACTGGCTGAAAATAAGCATTGATGTAAAATAATAAACTTTCTTTACATACTATATTTTTAATAAACATTAAAAGAGGTCAAAAGAGTTTTCAAACAATGAGCCTTTGTTCTTAAAAAAATAAAAACATATACCTATACTTTGATATCACCGAATGTTTATGTCCGACTCCATACAATGTTATCTTGTACATTTGAACTATGTGTATAATAAATTTTAATTGTTCATTATCAGTTTCGAAACGGTTTAATTTATTGGAATGAAATTAAAATTGAAGTCGAATTGAATTACCGATGGTTTATTAAATGCCATTTGAAAATCAATTCGAGGACAATGTGAGTGAAGTTCACACTCAACGTAAAAAACAGTGTACCTAATGACGGTTTTTTATTTTTAATCTGTACATTGAAAAATCACCTACATTTAGTTATGTTGCAATCTAAAAAGCTAAAAAAAGGACTCTAAAAAATACAAGTATAGTCGTTTCAATTCTAAGGCGAGACGTAATAACTTCAACAGAAATAAATGTCCAGCTCTACTTGACCCCTACATGATTAAACAAATTCCCCTCTATCATTATAGTTTGTATGACACGCGGGTAACATGGGAGGTCTCACTCTGTGGACGACAACGCTTCCCCCGCGGTATGATATTCGAGAAACAAACAAAAGAAGACAGATAACATTTGTTCGAGAACATGAGTCAACGGGTTGGGTCGGTTGTTTGCTTGGACGCGGGAACTGATGGTTCCATATTTGAAATTTCAAATCTCATTTCGAATTATACGACTCGTTCGTGAATTATTGGTAAACAGTATTTCTATTCTGCTAGCTACTGCGAATCAAAGATTAATCCTAATATTTCTAATTGAACTTTAAAAAAAACAAGCTGAAAACCGAGCATAAATTGTAAAGATGCGATACAGCTACTATAAAACACCATAGACCTCCAGACCAGAGAAATTGTAAGCTGTAAAATAACTACATTAGTCACTAAAAGTTTGCCGCTTCTTGCGGCGCCATTTAAAACAATCATCACAAATCCTAGTCCTGATAACAGTGGTATTTAGTGAGACATAAAAATGCCACTGTTAACTATGGTGACACCCGAAACGTGCAAGCTTGAAGATATGCTGCCGACGGAGTTAATATTTGAGGAATTCTTCTTTTGTTTAGTCATTAGATAAATGTGAAATGTAGTTTAGATAAAACATGGTCACACTACTCGTGGACCGAACTTTAGTGTCAACTTCTATTTTATGGAATGGCCAGTTACCTTGGGGTAAATTTACCAATTTTACAGACGCATCTGATCAAGAAATAGTCAGAAAGTATTGTACCAGAGGTATTGTATTAGCAATGCCATCAAAAGATATGCTACAATCATAATATACGAAAAAAGAATACACAATTCCTAGTAGAAATACTAACTACACACAGACCGTATAATTACCCAATAACAGTTTAAATTCAAATAAATAAAAGTTTATCGGCGTTCGTTTTTTAAAAATCCCTACCGCGCATCGCGTACGTCGACTGCGCATGGGCAGAGCAATTAAACATCCCGAAATAACTATAGTACGCATAATTGACGAGCTACGTCGATTTATGTGCGCGTAAACCGACACCGAATAATGCCATGCACATGTCTACACTATACTTTATATCAATAATAACTCAGCTTATAGTATTTTATCTCTTGTTTTGGAAGCAGAATATTAAATAATGAGATTTGCTTATTATTGAGTACGTAGGTACCTAATGGCACAATAAACCTAAAATAAGGTGCCAACTTAATATCAACTGCTCCAACTTATGATTTAGTCGATTCGAAAATTCTATCTAATAAACATAGCCATACACGTGAGGGTAGAAGCCTCAGAACAGAATAACATGAAAGACTTACCTATACTAGAAAAAATCGCACACTAGACAAACCAAAATACTGACAAGAAGCAAGATACATAGAGTTATATTAGTTCTTCAGTTATTCACGAAAGCCATAGTGAAATACGTGACATGAAGCGAACAGCAGCAACGAAATGGTAGATAGCTCAATGCAAGAAAATAAGGAAGATTTAAATCCAAAAGCACAGCCAAAAGCTACTAACATAGACTTAGAAAAAACTCATGGACAGACTGACTTCGAACATTCGAACGACGCTACTCAATGATGCCAGTTTTCTTGTAAATATAAGCCTCATGGACACACATATAAGTATGTTGCCGATTTTTGACATGCGCACAGTATTTTGTTTCATGGTCACAATCAGGACACACATACATACGATATATTGTGCTACATTTTTGACAAGAAGCGACTCCATCCAGTCTATTCCTACATACACGTACTACTAAGGGTCGGTTGCATAAAGTGCGGTGATAGTAAGGTTATAGTTAGGTTACAGTTATAGTTAACTTTAACCGCCGAAAGAAAGCAAACTGGGTTGCTCGTGTCACTTTAACTAAAATTTTAACTGTAATCATAACCGACCGAAGGAGATCGGTCATCGTCAAAGTGACTCTACAGTCAAAGCATGGTAAAAGTTAACTTTAACTAAAATGTACGATCAACCGACCTTAGGGGTACTAATAAGATCGTCATCTAACATGCTATTGTTGACTTTGAATCACAAATCAAGCCAAGAACGGAAAATGACAGGTGTTAGGAATGTTAACTGCAAAGTGCTAATGGGCAAACGTTTTAAGGAGATAATGGCTGCATAGGTTACATAAACAGGGACACATGATGGGGCTATCATATAAATAGGTAATTTTACCAAAAGGCGAAATGAATAACCTTTAAGGCATTTAATAATAAGGGAGAAAAAAGGTGACGTATTTGATTGAAATTATGGTGACATAGGTGATGCAATGGTGTGTTGTAGAAGTAAAGGACTATGGAAAGTATGTAAAAGAGACATGTCAATGAGTCAAGTCATGACATGACTAAGATGACGTCTGATTTCGGAACGGAAAGACTTAGGTCCGGTCGCATCGGACCATTAGTAATAGTAAAATGTGGTAAAACCATTCGTTTAATTTTGACGTTCGTTAATCAAAAAATTCCAAAGCAATCCTGAAAAAAAAACTGTTCGTAATAGTTATATAATTTACTAGCTGTTCCCTGCGGTTTCACTCGCGTTCCCGGGATAAAAAGTATGGGGATAATGTAGCTTCCTATTAGAGAATTTTTCAAATTCGACCAGTAACTCCGGAGATTCTCGCGTTCAAACAAACAAACTCTTCAGCTTTATTATTAGTATAGATAACTATTACACGTATGTCAATGTCAATCGATACAACTGGACCTTACGTTATTCCAATGGTATAAGGTGACTGTCTGATCATCGGTCCGATAGAGGCTGTAAGCAAATGTTTAGAATAGGAAAAATTAAGCACGGTATGATTAATTGAAAACAACAGTTTTGGTACAGAATTATTTTTAGTCGTTACGTTGACATGTCTGATCACCTGATTTATACTGGTATTCCAGTTATTCCGAGCTAATTTTATTTACTTACGGTGCTGATTCTTTTGTTTACAAATTAAACTAATATTAGTCACGTGACCTCTCTTTCATATAAGCCTTATTGAAAAAGGACAGCAACATTTTTAGTGCTGTCAGATTACTCCATGTCATCGTAATGTATGGGTAAATGGTCGTGACCAATATAGAACGCGCTTAAATTCACGTTGAAATAAGTAATCGGACTAATCTGACAGGAATAAAATATCTTTCATCCCTTTCTTATGTTGTTTGTTAGAAAGCGAGATTAAATTTGTGTTTAGTTTGTAACCGACAGAATCGAGGCCACTGACGTATTTTAAGTATCATTTAGTTTTATTTCAAGTAACAGAATTTAACAACGGGGCTTAAAATGAGCACCAAGTAGTCCACACTTGTTCAAAATCTGAATAATAGGCTTTTGCCTATGCGCGTCGGCGCACCTGGCTTCCGGCTTTCACACCTAGCCATACGAAGCGCGGAAACACTAACTGTACTTCTTTTAGGTTTCTTACAATATCCTAGAGTCAGGTCATAGGAATCAGGCATTAAAGAGGCATCAGTAAAAGCATGTTCATATCCAGTTTTTTTAAAATCTGCAATGTCGGCAAAGCATTCGGCCCACCTCGGTAGTTCCTAAAATCTAATGGCTCATATTTTTAGATAGATTATGAGCCGGAGAGTAGGTAACATAGGCTTTTTATCCCGGGAACATGGTTGAAACCGCGGGGGACAGCTAGTACGTACTGTCAATAAATCACAGCACAGTAGGACTATATTTCGCACCAGTAAGTAAATCACAGCACAGTAGGACTATATTTCGCACCAGTAAGTAAATCTAATCACAATAAATATTTAAATCGAATAGCCGACATAACCCACGTATCGTTAAACTAACTATCGACTGTAAAACTAGATTAATCGAATAGTTTATTTATCCGAATGTTTTTTCAAGAATTAAATCGAGGACTTGATTAGCTGAAGCTGGGTAATCGATACGTTTTACGTCTTAATCGATTCTGGTAGCTCGATTTATTTTGCTAGTTTTATTATCTGTGCGTGGTATAAATGTTTTATTTTCGAATGTTTTCTTTGCTACTGCTGGATGGCAATGTAATGTTATTATATTTTTGTCTTTTTCATAATGTACAGGCCTATATATTATTTATTCTTTGGTACAGGTAAACATGAACAGACGTATTGGCGTTCTTATTTCCGTACGTACGTACAAACGTGCGTACAAAAATATTTTATTTAATTAGAATATTTGATAACCCAATAATTGGGCATTGATTATAAAAAAATGGTTATCATTTTCATTTCTCTTTATGAATGTATCCGGTACAGTCGTTAACAAATGAACTAAGTTTCCAGAATATACTAATTCGTTTTTTCTATCAAGTACAAAACGGTTTCATTGGTTCTATTTTCAAATAATCGTTTCCTCGCATCCAGGCGCTTCATTAGACAATATAAACTTCTTTTAGAGGACAATAAAATCCGTTTTTACGCGTTTTACTAAAACAATGTACCGAATTTTATGACGTACGCCGAACAAAGACCGGTTAAAAATAACTGGATAATGTTGTGGACCAGTGAAAACAGTTAATTTTACTTAAGACTAGGATTATATAGAAAAAAGTTGTTTTATTACATTATTTTTGGATAACAATAGGATTCCGTAAGACCTGAATGAAACTATAAAATGGTATGAACGAAGTCGTTTGAAGTTTTAACATCAGCTTTGTTTGTACCTAGGTCACAGGGTATTTAAAATATATTCTAAACAAGATCATAGGTATATTAAAAAAAACAATGGAAGGAATTTTCTCTTGTTCGTTTTATCAGAAAAATATTCTAGTTATTATAATTATGCTTTTGAAGATTCGTAGTGGAACATGTTGAATGATAAAAATTGTATAAAAAGTAAAAAAAATAAAAATAGCGTAGGTATACGAATAACTTTTACATCTGACTGTACTAGATTATATGCATAAGTTTATTTATTTATATTTTTACTGGTCAGCTGTCCAAATCTATCAAATAAAAGATCCATAGGATAAGGGAGCAATAGATAAGTCTGTGGATAAGCCACGTCACATGAAAGTCACATACATACACATCGTGTCGTCTCAAGCGTAACCGCTACCTTTCAATAAAAGGCTACTGTATTTATAGGGATGTACTGCGGAAACTATTCGAAATATTTATAGGGTAAATAAACAGAAATTTCGACTAGAAATGACATGACAGCCTATACATGTACAAATCAAGGCGATCAATTAGGAACTGCGCATTCGAAAACGTTAATTGATGTAGTCCAGTGTTTTAAAAAAAAAAAAGGCAAGTGTTTCTAGGTCTTACACAACAATATAAAAATACTTTCAGAGCTTTCGCGGTTTCCTTGCAGAATGTAGGTATAGGTACTTGAATTTATTTTCCAATCAATATTCCCAAAAGAAAATTGTAAACGTAGTCTTTCAAATCTATAACATTTTGTTTGATTATGGCTCGTCGTCGCGTCGCTAGAATATTCAGCTCGCTCGAAGGGGTCGCGTCTCAAAAAGATTGAAAACCACTGATTTAGTCAATAAAAAAATGGATGCTCATCGATTGACTTCCAGGATTGTCTTCGAATTTCACACGTGTCTTAGGGTTAAACTTATTAAATTTCTTTAAAAGACTTTGTGAACAAATAATGAATCGACCTGAAAATACAATTTTGACAACCCTGCTGATCCGATTCCCATTGTGCAGGGTTGGTAACGGTTGGTAGCTGATACGTTATCACCGATATTGGACACTACATTATTGATTCTTTGATAACGGACGTGCTTGTAGTCCGAGCGCTGATTTTGTATCAATATTGTAAGACTCAATTTTTATTGTAAAACATTTTTATGATGTTCATAAATAATACTTACTGGTTTTGCTTATTTTTGCTTTCATCAAAAAGAAAAAAAAAATGTGTAAGTCTAACTATAAAAGTCACTATTCTAGACCATAAAAAAATGTTAAATCATGACTGTTCTCTATTCAAACTCAAATCTCATGTATTCAAAGGAACTTGTGAAAGTAATGCTTTTTTATTAATTAAGGCGTTTACGCATAGAACGACGACGAGACGATCTTGCGAAGGTCGCGGTCGCTGGATGTGAGTAGCGCAAGACCGGCCATCGCGGAGATCCTCGGGGGAGGCCTTTGTCCAGCAGTGGACGTCTTTCGGCTGATATGATGACGAATAGAATGTCACTCTTAGAAGAACAAAGCTATGCCACTATCTTATAACGTTGTTGATTGCGGTAAGGAATGTTATTGTCATACAGAATTCAAAGGCAAATTGGATTACCAAATTTTCTAAACTTCAAAGTAGGCAAATAACCATACGGCACACCTAGTAAGCAGTTACCAATCCTTCATCCCTGAAGAGTTCTGGCGATCTTACTCACGCGCTGGAAAACGACATTACCTTAATTTGGCCACAGTATTCTGTAAGGGGAAGGTCCTGTCGCTCTTCTCTGAACACCAAAGATGGCGAACAAAACATAATAAGTAAAATAAATACACGAACTGACAATCCCAATAGGTTTCCATTAGAAACAAATTTTCACAAACCAACCAGCCAATAGCAGGTGATAAATATTAGCATATTGAATGTTATGCTAACGGATACCCAGGTACTAGGCTGTCATAAACGACAACAAATGACTGGGCACAAACGCACCAAACTCGCATAACTAATGCATTCGCGAAGGTCACGCTATACTGGCTGGCATGGGTGCTATGGATGATAGAAATAGCTGGATGAGTCTACAAAAAGTAGACGTTTACTCACCTTAATTAAAAATAAATTATGCCTTTTGCATCCTTTAAAAAGTTATTTGTTTCATTGGCCAGTAAGATTGATACAATTTGACATAAAATTAGGCTACAGTGTTCATTGAATCGTCTCAGGGATTTAAAAAATGCTTGGTCTCCCTTTTTTCTGAGACGGTAGAGAGGAAAGGATAGTTACTGACCATGAGATGGCAGAACAATCATTTTCAAAATTGAATTTCTATTTTATGAATACACACTAAAAGTCACATTTTAAAAGTTCTCTAGAAGAATCAATAACTTTCCCATGTTATTGAAGATTTTCTAACACATCTAGCTACCTATTTCCACATTACCAATGCAGGCCAATGCAACAGCCTACGTACAACACAATTCTATCCAAGTAATTAGGAAGTACCTATGTTGCGCCCACGCAGCATCTTTATATGGTTAGTGAAATTAATAACAAACAAATAATGGGTACAGGGGCAATTGCTAATTCATTATATTCATTATACAAACTGTTGATATCCACTGAGGTATAATACTACGTATAGAGAAGATGCCACACATAACCACTATGTTCCGTTCAAGTGCAGCCATCCGGCCGCACTTCACTTAGTTGCTTAAACACGAAACGCGTAAGTGCCATGAAATTCACGGCTCTTACGACTTCTTGGCCGCGAATAAACTACACCGTAAAAGCGTTCTAGCGCTACGTGTTTAAACTGTCTGGTTATACGACTAATTATTGTTTCAGCGCTGCAGCGAATATTAACAAAATGGGGCATGGTCTTTGCTTAGGATAGCTTCTCTATACGTAGTAATTAATATACCTCAGTGTTGATATCATAAATATTTCATTTGCTCGTTGTATCATTGATCACATAACTTGGCATTTTATTATTGAACAGGTGACGCTTGACTTAATTAAAATGTATAATAGTTGGTATTCCATTAGTGTAAATGGACATGATGTCGACTTCTGGGCTTTCTGACCCTCCACAATTATCTTATACTGGCTGTTCCCCGCAGTTTTACTCGCGTTCCCGGGATAAAAAGTGGCCTATAACCATCGGGGATAATGTAACTTCCTATTAGTGGAAGAATTTGTCAAATCGTACCAGTAACTTCGGAAATTAGCGCGTGCAAACAAACTCTTCAGCTTTATTATTAGTATAGATATCGAACTGATCACTGGGTGCATATATGCATGGGGATGAATGGGGTATCATTAGAATCCTTACATAATCCTGATTAAGGCAATAATTCGTTTTTGTAAAAGGCACTAGTGTTTTTAAAATTTTTGTATTACTGTACGCCAGTTTATCAGCAAGTCATTCTTTGTCTGCAGTTGTAGGAATGGCCACAATAAGACGAAAAAAAGACATCATGAAAACATGAAGAACTTTTTCATGAAAGTCTCATCGACTCGTGTCTTGAAGACGTGTGAAATAATGTTTTTTGTTTCAGTACAAACCTAAAATACGAAAGATAAAAGCGGCACCACACCATACGATAATGCCCATAGCCAACTAATACATTAAATATACTCAAGGCTGAATTAATAGAAGGATTTGTTGAGTTAAAGAGTCATTAAAGCTGTGGAGTGGTTTATTGTGTTATAAATTTTAATTCTCCAACATGTGTGCCGTTCATATTGGCGTGTTGATTAAATTATATCAGTTATATTTATTATTAAATATCACATGTGTGTTATGTGAATCGAATGGGTTATCTGAAAACCTTTATAATTGTAAGTCTCAGTTCTGTTGTTAGTTTCCACTTCTGTATTCATTCTGGTACTGAGTTTATCTGATCGATTGACTACATTCATCGCTGTATTCAACTTTATTAAGCTCTTTTTTTACATTTACGTATTAAGTGGATTAAGCTGAAAGATAAGATTCTGTAAAATCTCTACCGACCAAACAAATAGTATAAAAACAATAGGCTCGTTATTTACCTATATTTCTTTAACTTGCTTCAATAGTAGAATCTTTGTGTTTAGAAATTAAAGCTAGGAATATTGATTTATTAGCTTCCACCCTGCGTTTTCACCCGCGTTTTCGAGGTATCTTATATTTTCCGGGATAAAAAGTAGCCTATATGTTATTCCAGGGTATGATCTATATATGCGCCAAGTTTCATCCAAATCCGTTCAGTAGTTTTTACGTGAAAGAGTAACAAACATCAATACTCACAAACTTTCTCGTTTATAATAGGAAGTAGGATTAATGCAGTTTCTAGATCAGAATTTACAGAAAGATCAGCGGCAACAGCTTCTAAAATTACTTTTCTCAATTTACAGGATATAAGACAAATGTCCATACATAAGGAGTAAGTAAGTATGGCGGACGGAAGCGGTCGGGCGCTGAGACAAGAACGCGTTGTACGCTATATATAGACTCGGACTCTGTATCGCACAATGTTGGTTAACAAACTCAAAACGATTAGTTGCAGGATGGATTTCTAGACTTTTTGGATCACTTTGCATAGTGAATGAATTGGGAATGAACCTACCCCTTTATTATAAACTAGCTACCTGAAACTAGCTAGATTTTATGTTTTCCCGGAAAAAGTATCCTGTGTTAATCCAGATTATAAACTATCTGTGTTTCAAATATCATCCAAATCCGTTCGGTAGTTTTTGCGTGAAAGAGTAACAAACATCCATCCCAACTACATATAAAAAATTATAATACAAAACCTAGTAGGCAAATGGATCTAAATTACATCTTATTATGAAATAGGATAAGATCTCCTTCGTGCCAAGTTTCACGCAAATTCCTTCACCCATTACGGGTTTCGATTACCAATGTCCATAACTCCATAGGATATTTTAGGAATGTCAAATTCTAAACTTTAGAACCTTACGAGAACCTATTGAAGTCAGTTAAGAACTCACCAGTTAGATTCTATATAAAACCTCATCGGTATGGAATGTCCTATTTAAAATGCCCATATATTTAGAAACTCCTTACAAAATCACTGGAAATGTTTAAATTTATATGACTTTACGCCATGTAGGGGTAGATGTAGAACTCCATGCAATAATGACCAACATGACATCCGCAGGTCTTAAAGGAAACCCAACACTTGAACATACATGGTCAGCTATGTGGTCAGGACCATACGATACACAGGCACCGACCACAGCGGAAATCGCTTAGCCATTTGACTTTTTCTAGATATTCAGTGAAAGGCTTGATTGGCCATATCATCAGGTATACGTGTTTGTAAGAAATGAGGCTGGTATATATTCGACTAAGTGAGGTATCTGTTTAAGTAGTCATGAATATTCATCTCGAAGTTAATTTCTAATTTGTTTAATTTACATTTTTGTTATTCAGTGTTTTGATTAAAAATAATACTACTACTATCTCTTTTAGCAAACATTTATTTAAAAATCAACAAACAAAAACTAAATTGAATTACAAAAGGGTGGGATGGTTTAAAACGTCATGTTACACAGCCATACAAATTGTATGAGATTAAAAAAAATATATAAAGAAAACACATTTAAAACGGCAAGTAGGCGTGTGTAATCCTCCATGGAAACCAATTCAAGTAACACGGACACTGTAATCTAAAAGAAATCGAGAATCACAACGAAAATTGTTCGTACAAAGTTCATTGTAATAGAATCACGTACAATAATCGATGCCATTATGACATACGAGAATTGCAGCTAAGTATAATCCAATATTTATACCATCCGTGACCGTGATGAGTTCGAAAGAAATGTTGCCGTTATGCTCCCGCGCAAGAGGAGTGCGGTATGCGTGAGAGGGACGGACCATTCTCATCTGACAGTTCGTAGGTGTTTGGATATGTTTGCACACCCTCGCTTCGAAGCACAGGTAAATTGGGAACAAAAGCGTTTGGAGTTTGTGTTTATTAAGAAATACCTTATGCAGGTAGGCATTGTACGCCTACCTATGGAATATAATAGAATTTTCGGAAATAATACAATGAATAACGTAATTTATGTAAGGGAATACAATATTTTACGATTTTCGGAAACGTACCTGTGTGATTTTTTTTTATTCGCAGGCGCCGTTCTTATACACAATGCTATGTTTTGAGTGACGTTTCGTCTCGGTTGTTGCGGTTGTTTGTTTGTTTTACGGGCAATTTGCAATTTTAAAGACATGTCTATCTCATCCCGATGTTTATCTGCATTATTTGTAGGTAGCCTTCTAGTTAATTGAGTGGTTGGCTCTCATTATAGCTCAAGATGTTAATCTACGCATCGAATTGTGCTAGTAATGAGTTCATTTACCGCGATGCCTTATGAATATTTAAAATTCGAACGAAATTTTCGAACTGGAAAAAACTGAGTCTCGCTTTTTGTTACGATGCTTTTATTGGTGTGAAGCGTTGTGTGAAACGGACCTTATCGATAATTTTTAAAAAAGGAAATGAAAATTTAGCTGTCGAGGTGCAATCGCGAATCGCGATCACTATCAAAATGGGTGACCATTTAAGTTGATAATGAAATATAACTGTTATTTCGAGAATTAGCCGGCGGCTCTTTATTGGGCAAACGTTGTGTTGATTTTTTGGAATCGAATCTATGTTTGTTGCTCAACTTTTTACATACCCAACGGTTTACTTATTATAATAGGTACTAATTGTATTTTTCAATCCAATACTAGATGTATACAAACAACATTGTATTGAAAAGTGAACTATAAAATATCGTAAACTATCATAGCATTTGCATAGTAAAAAAAAAGGTAATTCCAATAAAAATGAAAACTGTGAAATCGAATACAACGCACAAATATCAGAATGCAACCTGTATTACAACATATAAAAACCAACCGAAATAAACTTACTCAATCTTATTACTACAGAAATAAGATACAATTTAGCGTAAAGTTTAATTTGATAAGTGCAATATCATACTGGTCGATTCTATAAATTGTGAGATTGTATTGGTGTATTCTGTAATACTTGGAACTGTTCAATGGGGCCCATCGGAGGCCTAGTATTGAGATGATAATGTTATGGGGGCTTACCTGACTGTGGCACCTGCTGTTACACCATACCATAGATAAAATAAAAATACAAGCGCCGCGTGAAACATTTCAAGTTGTAAAATGTCGTTTATTTTCCTTGACAATTAATTTACGGGTATTTTTCTATGTAAAGCATACAATATTGAGACCACACATGTTGTTATAGGAAATATTCTTGGGTAACAAATTACTCTGGGGCATAGATTCTCAAACTAATGCGTTGATTACTACGACACCTCAGACCAAGAAAAAGAAAGACAGTGCGCCACGAACAACCAAAGCGACAACGAAAACTATGATTTTATCTCTGTGTGAAACTGTATGCATTTCTGAGGTTTTGTGTTCCTTTAGTAAATCAATAAAGGATTATTACAGCTAAGGCGGTAAACATGCATACTGCATACGGCGCCTGATAGTAAGCGGTTACCTTAGCAGATGGATGTATTGTAACACCCGGAGACCGCATAAATATAAAAGAAATAGGCAAACCGAAATGCCAAACCCATAAAATTGATAAATCAAAAGCGTTACACAGAAGCCAATAATTTAATTAAGATAATAAATACATTTGATTTTAGATAAACGCAATTAATTTAGTAAAGATAATTCCGATAAAAGGCTAAAAAAAACATAAATCTGAAATTTAGGTGTTTTTGTTATAAAAAGAAACACTATATTGATTTTAGTTTTGTGTTTTAAAAAACAATCTTATCTAGCTAAGTATGTTTGACCGTAAGTTAGGCAGGTTTGATACCTGACGCCGCCACTGGTTGTAGGTTTGATACCCACCCACCTAAGACTATCATCTGTGTCTTGCCTTGATCATGACCGTTTGCTCTGAGTTTGAGTGTGAAAACATCTATAAAAGTAAGTTGGTACTCAAAATTGAACTCTACGTCAAACAAAATAAAGTTACATAATTATCACTCACCTCACTCTCCGTCCAATCGATAAGACTAGACTTCTCTTCTAGAAGGTTCTCGGAGCTTCTCTTCTCGTCTTCTCCGTCACCTTCGTCCTTGAAGACCTTGACTTCATCCGTGGAGCCCAGGTCGTCGCCGCCCGAGCTCGCAGCCGAACTCGAGTGCGCATGAGGCATTTTCACGATCCTAACGCCCCTACTTCCATTATCCCATCCTCCAACTAAAACCTATCTCACTATCTGTCATCCATGACAACTCACTGTCCCGTCATGGTGTCCGCTTTGAAATTCAAACAATCGGTCCTTCGAGCCGGATAACCTTTACCAACATTTATTTTTTAATGTTTTACGCACTCTAAACTAATTTAGGCGATCGTTTTCTTTATTTAAACTAAACTAAATGAGATCACAGATAAATTTTGTCAGGTTGAACTTAAAATGCTAAAGTTGAGGTGTTCCGTTAGATTTCGTGCTGCATTGCATCTGTAAAGAAGGAAAGTTTGTGGTTAATTGGGTCTTATTGATACTGCATTAAGGTTTAAAATAAAAGAGTTTTTCATCGATCTGACACATCTTCTGGGTCAAGCCCCTTGTCAAGTGTGCGTCAACAGCCACTTCTGGCAAAACGCCAAGTGTCTCTAAGAAAATTCTTCGGGAAATATTGAGTAAGGAACGATTCAGGTAAATTATTATCTTGTGTATTTTTATAGAGGAATTTTCCTATCTTGGCCTTGGCCTCTATGATGACAGACAGGCAATATAGATCAATAATATATTTTTTAATTTCGAGTCAAATTTATAGTAACTTATGATCAGTATACAATTTTGAACCTTAACAAAATTGACACATGATTGAAAATTATAAAAACAAACATGACCAGGAAGTAATCGATCAGTATAACTATTACAAATACTTCGGCGTCGCCTGTCTCGTGCTGATGACTATGTATAACCTTAAAATATATTCACCGAACTAATAGCAATAGAGATTGAATAGAAATCGGACTCGAGATTATCATTGTTATGATCCAGGATACGCACGCTAATGCTGCGCGCACGCAATTGTTGTATAATGAGTCGCCCATATACCACGTCGAAATGCTTTCAGTTACCCCTACCATGAGTTTGCTGCGGTACCTAACGTTAACTCGCTGTGTAGTGACTACAGCGCCTATAACGGTAATTTATGGTATCACAGTGTTCAATACTAAAGGACAATGGGCAAATATGGAACGTAGTCCTGATATTCGCTAGCGAGTATCGATTTACCTGAGCAAACTCATGGTATAGGTACTGAAGTCGTGGTATTTTACCGCGTCATTTTGGTGTAGTTAAAGAGTTTATGACCCCAGAATTACTTTTCAAATTCGGAAGTCTCTCACCTGACATGAACGTTCCGTGATCGGCAAAATAAGACAGGAGTTTATAAAAGGAGTTTCACAGTTTATAAGGGACACCTAGCTTTCCACCCCGAGGTTTCAAGCGGGATTCCCTATTTTAATGCATTTTGAACCCTGCCTGGCTAGTTGCTACGTTTTTAAAGGAAACTTGAGTGAGAGCGTTGTTACGTTAGTCAATATTTTTTCCATTTTTATTACTAAACTCTATAATTAAAAAACGATTCTATCATTTACATTGTGATGTAACAAGGATATTTGTATACTAAAAACCGGACAAGTGCGAGTCTGCCTCACGCACTCAGGGTTACGTAAAGTTAATCTAATTTCATATGTTACTTTAAATACCAAATACTTCTCTGGTTTTCCTGTAATCTAGATAAATAAAAACTGTAGACCTAGATAAGTGTTTCTATATATCAATGAAAATACTGAGTATTTAAAATGAACTTTCTTATTGCTCCTTTAACATGGTTTACGTGTGTACCTTAACAGAATGCATTTGTCAAGTTGGTATGTCGTCGAGGTGTGAACAGTGCATTATGAATAATGGCGGCGGGCACGCCTGAAGACAGTTATGCATGACAATGTGAGCCATGCTATCGGGTTACCAACTTATTACAAATGAAATATAAAACATTGTATTCCACAGCATAGTTTACTGACCTCACTTTTTAAGTAATTAATATCATTAACGCAATAAAGTATTATTTGACTGTCATGTCAAATCAGCATGTCAAATCGATTTACACTGAGTTTTGTATTGAATATATATGTTAACGGAAAAGTATCTAATCCGTCATTGTATACATTTCCTAGGAAATCCATACATTTCCTAAATATCTATCGGAGTACTACATTCGGTATATTTTTAAGGATAGCGGTATTTGGGGGGTTGTAAGTGAAAGGTACTTTTGTGCGAATACTTGCTATTCTATGCAAAATAAAAAAAATAACCTCAACCTATTTTTTTCAATAGTTTCTATATATTTCCAAGTATTATTATTGTTATAATTTCCTAAGGGGAAATACACAGGAATTGTATACAATTCCTATATTTCATACATTTCCGGTAACATATATACATAGATAGATCATACCATAAAATAGCATAAAGGCTACTTTTTAGCAGTCGTATGGGCAGCAGGAAAGATCTATGTATATTCTAACGAAGCAAGCTTGTGTGCAGTCATGAACCTATCATTATATACAACACTATTATCAAATAGTTATAATTATTTTAAACAAAGTAGAAACTGATAGGATTTTAATTAAAGGTGACGCCATTTTTTGACGCCATGTTCAGTAACTCAAAAATTGTTCTTGTGTGTACCTTAGTAGTAAAAATATATAAGTTTAATACTCAGTTTAGTGTTTATTTGGTCTATTCTATTGCTAGTACTCAAGTCTTACTCAACAAAGTCTAAGGATTTCAACAAATTCAACACTGTGAGTCATCTCAGTATGCCAATTTTAATATCTGTTTATCGCTAACAGTAAACACAAATGCATTTGCTGAAATCATTTCTGAAAGAACACCTAGTTTATGAGTGAATCACAAAATAAACGAGGGGCCAAATACTTAGTTGATGGATATGTGCGACTTTATATGGCTTTTAATACACAGCCAATATAGGTTATTTTCAAATGAACGAGTTATATTTATTTTCTTTTTATATTTAACTAGTTGGCCCGGCAGCCGTTGTCCTGCCCTGAGAACAAAAATAAAACTGGGACCTACCTAACTCTAAATTGTTTATACCAACTTATTTTGTTTTCTTTGTTTTTATTGATGTATTTTTCTGTTGTGTAACCAATAAAGAATTTTTGTATTGTATTATATTGTACCTCTACCTACCCCTACCTATCTTATTTACCTACCTACTCCTACCTATTTGTCGAATAGCATAATTTAATTTTGTTAATTTTTTAGGAGTTTTTTTTTAAGTTACGAAAAAGTGCAACGTTATTTCGTATTTTTAAATGATAGACAATATTGTTACCCTTTGAATAAGCTTATTTTTATCTCATTGGGATTAAAACTTTGAGAGATATGATTTTTTTTTGTAAACAGAATATCACAAGATGATACACTGCCACATAGAGTGGGGGGGGGGGGGGTGTTGGACCAGTGGATCGTGTATTTTTGTATAAAAGGTCACTAGTTCATGACCAGACACACTGTATATATATATAGATTTAACTAAACTAACTTCCGTGGCTCGGTTTTATCCACGTTCAGGCTTTCCCGGCTTTATCCAAGCTCTGACCTATTTATGTCCAAAGTTTAATCTAAATTCGTTCAACCATCATAGCGTAAACATACATTCGAAAATAACATTGTAATGTTATTTGAAGTTATCAGTCGACAAATAAAATAGATTCTTGTTTTGAAGTGATATTTTTTTAACTTTCCTAATCAACTAATGCATTTGATTCCTTAAGTAGATAACAAGATGCAATTTGGGTTAAGTAATTGTAATCACAAGATTCTAGTTATCAGATCTATTATTTAATTTATAACATGTGTTTAACTTGACTTATCGTTAATTAATTAATTGAAATCCATGTTAGTTAACACTTACACACGGATGTACCTGTACTTATTATTGGAAATGATAAGATCTAGTTATTATAATTTAATAGAAAATAAAAAAATCCCCTAAAACTCGCTAGAAAAGAGGTGATGTCTTATACACACAGCTACAAACTTATAACGCCCTTATTCGTCGGGGGTGAAAACCTAAATCAGCACACGTCTAAATAGGGTAGTTGACATTGTCAAAAATAAATGACCAAACACTAACTAATGCATAAAACATCTAAAAACACGTGGAAACAACAAATATGTTGTACATTTAATGCTTTTTATGATTTTCAATTACCAGTGGAACCACTAAGAGTAGATGATTTGATGCTGTGAAACTATGACGTCATAATTTAATATTTCATAAAATTAGTTATAAACTATCGTTTTGACATTTATTAAAAAGTAGCTGATTTGATGTGTCAGTCAACTACCCTATTAGATAAATAGATTACATACAATACATTTTGATGGAGATATAAATTGACTGAAATTTTACAAAAAAAAGATGTCGATTTACTACAGCCACACCTCATATTGTGTGTTCTATTCCCAGCAAAGACAAATATTTGTTTTAATAACATTATTTTAATTAAAATATCAGTTATTAGATTTCCATAGTAGACCTGATTTTAGTGATAGGTACTTTAGTTTGTATGAGCTTTTATGAAACCCATTCAAGCAAAGTAATACTTCTAAGATTGTTTTAAAATCATAAAACTTATGATGTTTGAAAGCAATCGTTTCTGAAAAGAATGTCTATGTTAATTTTACACTTATAAAAAATTTATAATTTTGTGTGGCGATTCTAATCGATTCCCAATCCCAACTCGATAACTCGCTTCGATTAATCGTCTGACATCAAACTCCCATTAAGTAGGTACACTTATACAGTACAAACATGTAAGTAAGTTTGTATGTGATTCTCGATTGTTGGTACAGTATACGTGATATTCTATTGGTCGTTTCGTTTTGAGAGTTACTATAAAATATTGCGGGTAAAATGTTTTCAACAATGAAGCATAAATGATGACCAGTCTTTCCCTTACTTTGGCTAGTGAATTAATCAATATCCTTAATAATATGAAAAAACATAAGTGAGATTTTTATTATCAATTACTGGGGGTCTAAAAAGGCCGCTCGAGGAACATTGCTACATGCAATTCATTTTTCCAATTTACCGCATATTCTATGCAATTTCTCAATTTCGAAAATACTAATGAAATTAATTAATAAAAACGAATAAAATATTGGAACTAGGTACATGGCCCTCTGTAAATTCGAAAAACTAATTGCATCTATCAATATTTCTCGAGCGGCTTTTTCAGACCCTCAGAAGTATTTAAATATTTTTTATATAAAAGAAAAATATATACATTCATAAATGTTAGCTAGTGACTTCTCCACGCCAGTTAAAGAATAAAAACTAACGCGACACAATTAAAGAATATAAATTCTAAAATAAAACTTTGCAGAATGTATTTTTAAACTCGCATGCATCCAACTGATAGGATATATAACGCAAAGCACTAAACAGACACTTAAACTGTAAAACTGAGAATGGCAATATCTGAGTTGAGGCTTCGTGTAATAGGATCCTGGTTATGTATGGGTTTTATGGTGGTTTTTACGATTGCACGTATGCGAAACCATTGGCGAACCTCTTGCGAGGTGTGGCCGACTTTTCGATACGTGTTTCACTTATAGCTTTGAAGTTTCTAAGCACTGAGGTATATTACTACGTATAGAGAAGACGCCACACATAACCACTATGTTCCGTTCAACTGCAGCCATTCGGCCGCACTTCACTTAGTTACTTAAGAGGAGGCTATCTGTATGTCTCCGTCCCTTACTAAACTGGCGATGACAAGCGAGACAAGAGAAACGTAATTTTGGTAAAAAATATGGATTTATGTTATTTAAAAAGAAACTAAGCCTTTTCTTTTAAAAGTAAGAAAACTTTTCCCTTTCTAATAGATTTCAGAATGTATGTTAATATTTTCCAAGTTATTTGGATGGCCCAAATATGAGAGGAATGCATTCTTAGTTTTAAGATATTTACGATTTTTTTCTGACGTTACTAATGAAAAATTCATTTTTTTTTACTACTATTCCCCGTCACATATTCTCTAGTTTCACATATATTTTTTCCAAATCTCTTGGAACAAAGAATACAGAGACAAACGCATTTTAGAATCATCATTTCACGTATAGCATCGCCTTTTTGGTCGCGAAAAAACTACACCTTAATAGCGTTCTAGCGCTAGTTACGTGTTTAAACTGTCTTGTTAGACGACTAATTATTGTTTCAGCGCTGCAGCAAATAATAACAAAATGAAGCATAACCTTTGCTTAAGATAGCTTCTCTATACGTAGTAATATACCTCAGTGTTTAAGTTGGTTTGAATAAACCCCAATTTGAATACATACAAAAAGAAAACATAATTAATTTTATTAAAATTTCGATCGATCTGGACTCAAGATAAATCACTAAATAAATAGTTTAAGAAAGCTTTCTCTTAGCTTGAATAGAAATAACGAAAATATTTGATCCACATTGTTCATTTCAAGTTGAGCCCAACAATTCCAATCGGCAGAACATGTGTTTCTTGTTTTTTTATGAATGCATTGCAGGCGTGCGTTTAGCGTCGCGTTACAAATTCGTCACATACATAGCTTCCTATTGACACAATGCCAATCTATAATGATACTTGTTGCTTTCTAATAAAGATGAAGAAACGTGTCACATTTCGATGGTCTAATGCAGGCCTAATTTCGTAAGAATACGGTAGCATGTGGCAGTGTCATATTACTTGGGGTCACGTTAAAAGATAAAGTTTTTTTTTTTATTTAAGTTAATAGCTGACATTGTTTCTACGTCAGCTCGAAATATATTTACCGTCAATCGTGGTCTTTAAAGAACCAGTTTATTTAGAAATATGTAAACGAAATCATTGTAGTTTAGAAATTTTCGTATTTTAGAACTTATTAGTTGGCAGGTAATGTATCTTAATTAAAATGAAAAAAAAAAAAGTTATTGTTGAACATAAGTTTCATTTAGAAAAAAAAACTATAATTCCACACCATTAAACTCAATTAAAAACAGAAAAAAAATCTGCAGACAGAAAAGAAACCGATTTACCCAACCTCCTTTTAAGTGATAGGAGCAAATCAGATATTGCACTATACAATCACAGCAAAAAGCCTTTCTATATTACGTTTAATTAATAATCAGCGCACGCGGCGCACTGGTAGCGTCTATTTACATATCCAAGTGTAAAAAGGTTTACAATAGCGATGATTTAATTACTTATGAGATGGTCACGGTATGGAACGCGTTTATTGTGATGAGCAAATTGTGTAGTTGGAAAGAAACCTGCACGTTATTGCATTAAGGGTAAACCTTCGGTTGGAGCGCGAAACTCAAATTGAATTTCGCGCTCCAACCGACGCCTCCACCTTAAGAGGAGGCTCTCTGCGTATGTCTCCGTCCCTTACTAAACTGACGGAGACAAGCGAGACAGGAGAGACGTAATGTTAGTAAAAAATATGGTTTTATGTGATTTAAAAAGAAACTAAGCCTTTTTTTTAAGTAAGAAAACTATTCCTAACTAAATGGATTTTAGAATGTATGTTAATATTTTTCAAGTTATTTTGAAGGCCCAAATAAGAGAAGAATGCGTTCTTAGTTTTAAAAAGGGGCATATTTACGATTTTTTTCTGACGTTACTAATGAAAAATCCCAATTTAAAAATAAACTATTCCCCGTCACATATTCTCTAGTGTAACATATATTTTTTTCAAATCTCTTGGAACATAGAATACAGAGAAAAATGCATTTTAGAATCATTATTTCACGTATAGCATCGCCTTAAATATCATGTTAGATACGGTAAAATTAATGAAAATTGATGTTTAATTACACTTGTTAAATGGATTTACCTCATTGTAGGGTAACCAGTTACATCCATTTTGACATGTAGTGCTTAATGTCACTTTTATTAAGAGTTTTCATCATTCAAAAGTAAATATATTTGTTTATATAACATCGAATTCAGAATTAATGCCGCTCCAAAAATTCCTCACGTAATAATCATACTTTATAATAAAAAACGCTCAATAAAGATAAAACTAAACGAATTTCTCCATATTTACCTAATCGACTTGGTCTCTACATCTATACAAATAAAGGCCAATATAGCATGTTATTAATATTTAACCTGTCAATGTATTTATAAATTTAAATGATATGGGCAAAAACAACCGCCTACCGAGCACGGTATTTGCCACCACAGTGATATGGCACCGCCTATGGTCTCACCATTGGTGGTCGAACGAAAGCACCGCATGGATAAACAACACCTTTTTTTTTCAATATTTCCAGTAATTACACCATTACCATCATAAACTCTGATGCGATTAAAAGAAAAAAATTGTGAATTTTTAAAACGAAAAAAAAAACATATTACGAGTTTACTTAAAACTTATAAAATCCTCGCCAAACGATAGCTTATTTCAAGTTGTATATAAAAATTAACTACCCAAAATTCAGTTTCACAAGCCTATGTTGAATGTCCATGAGATAATTGGAGACCAAACCCGATAAAATCTACAGATACTCTAGAGTTAGGACGTATTTTAAATAACCTAAATGTTGCATTAATAACCTATATGGCAACTATTTCATCAGATTTGAAAAAAATACTATTAGATTATAATTCATGACTATTTTATAAGGCCAACCATAGTTAACAATCTCCTTTTTTTTCTTGGAACAATTTTTACACAAACTACCTTATACTCGTAGTAATGTAATGATTTAATTAATCCTAAATCTAATGGGTGATTAAAAGTGAAATGATTTACGGGTGCCTTCATTAATGTCAATAAAATTGGCGCCAAGCATTAATTTATAACTGGTATTCAGATAAATTCCAATACTTCTTGGGAAAGTCGAGGATGCGGTCAACACACGCACGATTGTAATATTAGGTATACATAATATGGAAATGTCGCATTTTGGGTTTGACAGTTTTTAGGGCCCCGTCCGAACCCTTCATGATGTCAGAACCCTTATATGATTATTTTGTTTGTCCGCCCGTCTGTCCTTTTTCTCAAGAACGCGTAGAGTTATCAAGCTGAAATTAATATTAAATAATCAGGTCTGCAATCCCTAGACGCTCACGGTTTTTAATTTTTCACTCTTCGCCGTCTTTCTATTTTTCTTGAGAAACGGCTGCTTCTTTATTATTGACAATATCTACGATTAATTACAAGAATATACAAACTACATATAAAAAAAATCCTAGAGGCGGGTGCTGCTGGATTCCAGAAGGCTGGCAGCCTTCCTCTTTCTTGATCATCTAAGCCCTGAATACATTAATAATATAATAAATTTAAAAAAAAATATCCTTATGTGAGTTCCAATACTTCCAATTCATTTGGAATTAGAAAATACAAATTCCAATTTAATATTTATTTATGGAATCGAAAGAAAAGTATTTTTTCTGTAAACGGATACTGAAGTTTTAGAACAAAGGACAATAAATAATAACGTATATAAATGTATTGTCCCATGAAACAATGGGTGTCATTTTCACTTTTTTTGTGGTCCGTCCTTGTGGCCCGTTAAGTCATAGTTGGTCAGGTAGACCTGCCTTGAATGGAACCCTGTTTGGGAGGAATTTGTGTCGGCAAAACTGCGCGCTTTAGTAGAGAAAATAAATACCGTGGACCAAGTCACCAGGAGTGTAAAGGAGAATAACAATTGCAAGGGATTTATTGAGTCAAAAACAGTGTTACAAAACCCATGTTATATTATCTGCATTTGATAATCTACACAAGTTTATCATATCGACTAATTCGATGAGTATAAAAAAAACACTTTTGATTGGACCAAAACCGATACCTCTCAAGATTTGTCACTGACCGAGGATATGCATTATTTTTGAAAAATTGTTGACAATATTTATATGGACCACCATTTCCCATCGACGGTAACCACTTACCATCAGGTGGACCGCCTGCCTCCTTATCAGCCTTCTGACATAAAGAAAAACATTTGCGCGTGTTCAAACAAACAAACTCTTCAGCTTTATTATTAGTATACCTTCGTGCGTGATCCACCTTTATATTTACAACATAGTTAAAAAATCTGACATCTAAGCCGTTTTCGAGTAGGTCAAAATCAACATTGAACTTATTTTTTTAAATTTGATTACAAAAAAAACAAAGATCAGTTGATGAACTATGATTTTATTTATTTCCATAATCATCTAAAGGCTCAATTCTGAATTGTCTGCATTCAGTACAGGGTAGTTGACACTTTCAAAAATAAATGACCAAACACTAACCAATGCATAAAACATCTAAAAACACGTGGAAATATCAAATTTGTTGTACATTTAATGCTTTTTATGATTTATTAATTACCAGTGGAACCACTAAGAGTAGATGATTTGATGCTGTGAAACTATGACGTCATAATGTAATATTTCATACAAAATTCCTTATAAACTATCGTTTTGACATTTATTAAAAAGTAGCTGATTTGATGTGTCAGTCAACTACCGTATTATCGTTATTGGTTATAGTAGGGTGAATCAGACCAATTCACACCATATTTGTTAGGGGCCTATTAAACCCAGTAGCCACCACTAATGTATCTCTTCACGCTCAACTTCCATAGCCTATAACCCGACCGGATTTACACAACCGCCTGTTTGTGCCAACTTTTTGTTCTACACACGGCATTTCAAATCGGTTGAATAACATTGCTAAATAGCGATTTGCCTGCGGCTACGCTTCTTTTTCATTGTTTTACTTGTAATGATACAGTATACTTTTGTAATTGGGTTTCATTAAAGTTAGGCGTTTTAATATTGTTAAAAAATGATCGTACACTAAGGTCTGTGCTAAGAAAAACTAGTTCTATGAAACCAGTTACATAATTGATAGAATAATATGTTCTCTTTGACCAGACTCTAATATCCTGAATGGGGAATCGAATTCGCCTATCGGCCCGTCAAATAATTGTGAAATCGATTAAATTACTTATAAAACACTAGCTTCCGCCCCGCGGTTTTACCCGCGTTTCCGTCATATCTTATGTTTTCCCGGGATAAAAAGTATGTTATTCCAGGGTATGTCTAATCTATATGCTAAGTTTCATCCAAATCCGTTCAGTAGTTTTTACGTGAAAGAGTAACAAACATCCATACTCGCAAACTTTCGCATTTATAATATTAGTAGGAAGTAAGATTTAAGGTGGAGGCTTCGGTTGAGGCGTTAAATTCAAATGTTATCACTTTTTTTGGTAATTGCAGCTCAGTTATAGGTCGTAAGTTATCAACATGTTATTTGCGACAAGAATGGTAGTATATTTACAGATTAATAACAAAATAAATCATCAACATATTCCTCCAAGGTATAATACTGACATATACGATAATTTCATGAAAATGTTACTAATATACCTTAAAATTAATACCTGTCCTAAAGATATCGTTTTGTTAAAACTAGAACCTACCTACGCGATAAAAATAAATCTTCCCGATACCTCAATGAACATACGTACAAAACAATTCCGTTTAAAATTAATGGTAGACGAGTTTTATCTATGGCACTTACGTCCACGTTGTTAAGGTACGTTTTATTTTTTTCCTCTAACCCGGGTTAGTGTACCAGTCACGGGAACCGGTTGCAGAGATGTGCGTGCGCTTGTTGAGAAAACGATTATTATTATTACCAACATGGACAATATAAAAATATTATTTATGTATAACGCGACGGAATTCGGAGGGATAACCTGCTAACGTAATTGGTGGCTCAAAGGTAACTTTTTTCTTTATCGCGATAACTTTTATATTTTTTTTTTTGTGAAAAATTCAGTTTATGGGGAAGTTGAAACTGGAAGAGATTGTGTGATGTCAGAAACAAAAAAAAAGTATGCAAATATCAATTAGTTTTTAAAATTAGATGTTTTTGAGTCTTTTTCATACACCCGCTACCCGTATATATTCTTAACTAGTGGACTGGATTCGATAACACCATGTCGAGGGACTCGACTAACGATGTCTGTGAAGATTTCAAAAAAGGACTTTCAGTTTATCCCAATATTTTGGGCAATATTAAAAAAAAATCTCCTCATAAGAACATCCGTCCCAATCGCATTGTAATCTTTGCAGATCTTGATTATACATTTTCTCTGTGATTATACTGACACGAAAACGCTTCAGCGGCGGCGGCGGGCGGCGGCGGCGCGGCCGTCGGAAGCTATAGAAAGAAGTATTCCAACCACGGAGGAATGAATATTCCAACAAAAAAATATAAAATTTAAACACATTTTTTTTTATTGGACCAAAATCTTCATATTTCTTGTATATCATTACGAGAACAACAGGTCTTTTATTATTAACTACTCTCAGAAGAAAATAATAAAGTAAATGAAAACTGTAATTCGATTGTGGCACTTTTATTTAATTTAGTATTTCTGAATATTATATAGCATTCAGTTGTTTCTCGAAAATAAATAGTTTACTTATGTTTTAGTGAATTTTCTTGTGATGTTTGAGCCTTATCTAAATACTCTATACCTACTATGAGCATGAAAACTGTGGATAGGCAACCCGTTGACGAAAAAAAGGAATAAAACCATAAACAGCCGCGTGCTATGTCGCCTCTCCGTTGCGCGTACGCAACACTAATTATCATCGTTAGTACCATATGTTTTGATTGCACTCTTAACTTTAAAAAACCTAATTTGTTAACATGACACATTGATACGACGTGCTATTAAGTGCACATGTACTTAATAATATAAATAACATGACCGTAAATTTATACTTTTAAAACGCACGTTACGTACATAAAGTAATTTGCTCTCTCAGTTTATTGTTATTAATATGTATTCTGTTTTCTTGTCCATCAGTTCATAAATGGGTATGTTGCAATTATTGAGAAGGTATTCAAGTAATGGCTCGCTCTGCTATAAATAATTGGAGGATTATAACTTTGGTCATGGTAGCAGATGGAGAAGAATCCTACCTAGCTTTTTCTGACCTGAGAAAAGACATGGTCGTTTTGTTACACTTTATATTATCAATAAAACAAAAAAAATACGATTTAATATCAGGGTGAATGGTCCAATTATTGGCCCAGCTCAATTATTGCAAGATTTCCTAAAATTAAATAAATGTTACAGCAAATAAAACAGATCTACTTGACGCTAAACATCAAGAAAACATTAAAATTCAGTACAGAAACGAATTGTAAACTCAAATATTTTAGCACAAAATAATTAGGTAACAGATATTAGCAAATAATTTAAAGTCGCTACTATTGGCGTCGCATTTTGACAGCATTTGTCAACTGATGGCACACACGTGACATAAGCATCTGTCTACAAGTCATTACCCGTATATAATTATAATGACAAAGTACGGACTTTCAGGACAACTCATGCCCTTGTGGAAGAAAAAAAAGAAAAAAGTTGGCGCGGGACTCTCTCCAGCCAAATTCTTTGCGGACGTTTATTACATTTGTTATTCGATTCTCGACGTTAAGTTCGAGTTTTAAGGGTGATTGGGTGATTTTTAAGTGTGTATATATTTTGTAGGTTTTTGTACGGTGGCTTTTTTGGATGCAGTGTGGAATTGTCCCGGTCTGTTCTAGGAATCGCTCATTATAATGTCCGTTGAAAATTATCAACGACTCACCCATATAGTAAGTATATTTAAGTTTTATTTAAATATATATTTGATTCGATACGGTTAATTATAGTATTTTTAATTTAATAAACCTCATTATAATGGCATTAATTGAGATAATAATGATACTAGAACTATAAACTATAAGAGGAGGACCATACCTACAGTTGGAAAGCAAGTTTCAGTAAAATAGAAAAAAAAAATATATGTAAAGTGATTGAATAAGTAAATAAAATGGTAAATATTGTGCGATTAATATATTTGTGTATTGAGAATTTTTACACTAGTGGTTGATTTAATGATATGTATCTTGTTTGATTGAACTCGTCGGACATGGGGCAAGAACATACTAAGGAGAACCCGTTGATAATATGTGAGTGAACTGCCACTTTTATATGATAATATCCAATATATTTACTATTTGTATTAATGTAATGAGTTGGCAATACATATTACTTAAATTCAGGAAAAAATCGAGTTGGTCGGCAAAGTGGTCCAATATGAAACCTATAATAGAAGTCAGTAGGTAACTACTATTTGTTTTAATAATGGAAACCCAATTATACGTATTCAATAAACGAACTGTCTATATTTTTTTTGTTTCAAAGAGCCAGAGGACTTCAACAAATTCCAACAAACTATATCACCCAGGCACTATGTGACATAACCTACGGCCGGCAACAAAGAACATTTGAATACATGCCTCGTATGGTAATCATAAACCGAGATTAACTGTCTACTATCAAAACTCGACTCGACGACAACTCGAAATCTATTTGAATTCAAATGACAAACTATTCGGTATGGAACAATTTGAATTCCGAAGAATAACGACATAGTTCGGAGATGTGGACTCGGGTTAGCTCGTAAAGGTTGTCGTGGTTTGACTGCGACTTTACTGGCATTGTAAAAGGATCCATTATCGAACCCCCAGTTCTACGAGTGTTAATATTTTTAACTCCAGTATAGTTTCGTTAGAATGTAGTAAAATGCTAATAGGTGCGGCTATTTTCGTATAAGTGTACTTTTAACGTTATTGGTAATAGTTTTAAATTTAAGTATTTTTCATACTGTAATTGCACCTCCTGTGGGTGCTAAGAAATTCAGTATTATTCGAACCTTTGTTTAAAACACAATTTCTGCTAAACAAAGGTTCGAAGAACTTGTGTTAAACAATTAAGTCTAGTGTTAGTACTATTTGCTACGTTGCAATTTTTAAGGATGATATTTTCTTACTGGAAGTATCTTAGTATCTAAAGATACTTTTAATATCCATATCATGTCCTTATCCTTTTTTAATTCAATAACATTAGTTGCACAGTGTATCTACCTATATCTGTATGCGCATTCAGTATTCTGCGTGTGCGCAACGAACAACACGAGCGCATTAACATTCTCAACTCTCGCGCTGGTTCTCATAGCGAGCCGCACGCGTTTAATAGTTGTCTCTGAAACCAAGGCTTTTGTCATCAAAAACCTTTTTTATTTATGCAACACTGAGGTGCAACAAAGTTAAAAAAAAAACCTTAAAAATCATTCTATATGGTGTAAGTTTTCAATACAACAGTATCATTGAATAAAATACAAATAACGCACAATAAAATTCTAATCAAATTAACTAAATAACACAAAAATTGGTTTAAAGTAAATATCGTCTCCAAAATACCGTTCTCACTCGATAAAAATATCGTAAAATAAGATTCGATGATTTCTATGTGTGAAAGGAATAGTTTACCTGTGGTCTACTGATTTTTTAAGCTGTAAAACCCATAAGTAGTGTTACGTTATGGGCTTTAGCCATAATATTGAGTCTGTAGGTTTTTATGTCGTACTGGAGCAGTAAAATGCTTAATTTGAAGATTTTACTACCACAGATAGATGCAAAACTGACAACTAAACGTTTACAGTAGATAAAAATAAAAATAATTAGACTCAATAGTACCTACCGAGCGTAGGAAATGTGATAATATGAATAATTCATTTGAGATAACGACCAAAATAAGACGATTGTTCGCTTCTCAGAATATCGTATTTAGTTAGATCTCCTTCCCGCACCAGGGCTTTAAGTATACCGACTGACATTCAATGCTTTTTTTTCAATCAATAGGTATTTTGATTTTAACCCAGACTTTTTAATCAATAGGTATCTACATATTTTGGTTTTAACGCAGAGTAATCATAAATATTTAATAATTTCTAATAGGTAATTCTAATAAAGAATTATGTTTATTGGCTGTAAGTAAACCCTAAAATACAGTTTTTTATGGCAAATCTTTAAAGCCGAAAAAAATCTGACACAACTTGGTATTGGAACTGGCCACTCCGCTCTTGACCCCGCTTGTCGCATTTTACTGCGGCCGGCGCCATAAAAAAAGGAAAAAGTATTTCCGAAATATATTCTTTCCTAAAAAAGAATAAAGAGGTTATAAATAATATACCTACCTTTTTTTGTACAGAACAGTCAACGTTGAGAAATGTATGGCTCGGGTGATTATGTTCGAATAAAGAAAGGATTCTGTGTCGATGTTCTTTTCAAGAAACTTTTTACAAGTTTGCAGGTAGGTTAGGTTAACATTAAAAATAAATATGTTGATCTTTTTTTAATTTATTTATTAATTTATTTATAAAATTTATTATATCAGTTTCATTGTTTTAGTGTTTTTACTTTTTATTTTAGTTTTATTTTATATAGTTTAGTTAAGTTATATTTAGAATTGAAACTGGAATTCGAATAAATGAATACTAGGTATTTGATTATCAATTTAGATACCATAATTATATATTTTAAATATTGTAAGAAAATGCTTTAAATACATCGCACAACTTTATTACGGAATCATAACCCTCATAATTTTGTCAGAAATGAATAAAATAACACGTTCATAATATTTTTTATTAAGGACATCCCAACATTATACTAAAGCAGGTGCGTCTGCGCACATTTGAAGGGCTATTTCGTTATTTATCGGAGCTATGGACGATAATAAAAAACAAATGGCATTACAATTATAAACTTTGTTACCAGAGTTGTCATTTTAGAACGTCCGACGATGTAGGTACCTATCTCAACCTACCTGCAGTTTGTATATATCAATTATTCCCCTAGACGACACAGTTAATTAAAAGTTCTATAGAAATGATAGGTTACATTGTATTGTATGTATTATGCCATTTTAGGATGATACATGGTTGGTAACAAGTTGTGACATTTCATAGTAACTCGTTTATTCCTACCTATAGGTTTTTGCTGAAAAGTGTGTTGTAGTTTTTTCACTTAAGTGCCATTCTGTGTATCTTCTGAGTTCTGAGGTTCTGGAATAACACCACTCGTTCGTACTAAGTAAATCAGGTTTCGAAATAATAGGTAGGATACCTTGTTACACCTACCTGCCTAAATCACTTTTCAGTTGGTTTGGTTCCCAATTTTTTTTAAATAGTTTTTTTTATAAGTAGTTAGGTATTACCTATATACAGTTGCGACGGTATCTTGTAAATTATCGATAAATCATTAAAAAAATATGACTATGTAAAGATAGTTTATCAAGCCCTTCAAATGATTTTCCCTTTTATACAATCGGGAAGTACCTACCTAACATAGTTTTTTAATTAACAAGCTAGAATGTAGTCGCAGAAGGCTTTCACACACTTACGCGTATCTACAAGAATCTTCGAGCATTGTAATACATTTTTTTTTTTACGAAACATAACTGACAGTGTTATTATATTACAAGGATTGTTTTTTTATTCTTTAGCTACATACATAAGGTACTTAACCACACCTAACATTATACCTATTCAAAAAATAACGTGTTATTTATTTCTTGGAAAAACAAATGCAATAAGAAAATAATATCGGTATAAAAACAAACTGTGGTGTTTGTTAAAACTTATTCCACAACTCTTAATAAAATATAATTTAAGTACATACGTAATTGGTATCCAAAATTTTACAACATGGATTATGCTATTTTTTTTGCGTTGGCAACACTCAATAACTTTGACAAGACAGCGTGGCCAGATAATGGAGCATTCACCCTACAGCCAGTTATTTTCGAAATCTTTATAGAGAACTTGAAATAGGAAACTCCTAGTCAAGTTTAAAAGTTGGTAGCCTACCCTAACTTACCTGCGTGAGTTCAGATTTAGAAGTGAATTAAACACTTGTTTACCAAGATTATTAATTCCTTCCTACCTACTAGTTCCTACCTAGCCAAAGTTTTAACATGATTTTAACCGTCTTTTCGGGTTACCTAGTTCAAACTTCCTGTCAAATTCTACAAACTTTAGTTTACAAAATCTAATCATAACAACAGAAACAGATGGTGGTGTGGGTACCTAGATATTTAACTACCTTCTTTTTGTTTGTGACAAGAGTTTACCACCCCAATATACCAATTTCAATTGTTCTGGTAGAATAGGAATCAGTTTCGTTTTCTTTTATGGGTTTGGAATACCAACCAGTTCGTTTTTTTTAATTTCGACCACAGCAGACGTCCGCACGGTCACAGAAGTCACAAATGGTTGCAAAGTTCACCGTTCACGCGGCCACATCGCTTCACCGGCACCGATAACGTATTAATTACGTTATAAATTACACGACATACTTCTCGACGTCTGATAACACACACCGAACGGCGCCAAATGTACATAAAACTTGTCAAGAAACAACGGATGTGGCTAGAAAACTGTTGAAGTCAACGCTGGCTGTGTATATGTAAACGAAAACAGCGTGTAAATAGCCCGACCCGAGTGGCCAGGCCACACGCCGTGGTGGCGGTACGGAACGCACGCGAAATCTGTCACCGTTTACAAAAATACACGGTACGGATCTCAGTAGCGAAATTGCAGGCCACCGACCTTTTGAACACTGATGGGCCATAATTAATCGGGTACATACCTAAAAACGACGAGCATGGCGCTCCGTCCACGCGCCCCCGAACTCCAAAACACGTTCAAAAACGCACTCCGTTTGACACAAACACGCACGTTACATTCTTGTTATCACACACTGTTGTCGCTTGTTGCACTCGCGATGCACGTAATGTGGTACACTGGTCATTATTTTGTTTATCGCCGGCAGTTTTGGTCGGTAGCGGCGCTGAGCGTGAAACGGGCCACGGCCGGCCGAGAGTCGCGCTTCTACTGCACACAACAATGGTGTGGCGCGCGCGAGAACGAACCAACACGCACACTCGCTCGTCGTCTCACTCGCACAGATATAAGTTCGGTGTGCACCGACGGGCGCGTATAAAAAACCAACGATCGGTATGCAGACGTTCGGTTTGAGCAGGTCCTCGGCTTGACGCTGTTTTCGTCTGCGGTCCAGGGTTCCCGGAATCGGGAACTGTTCTCCTCGCTTTTTTATTATTTTACGAGGGTGATTTGTTATTGGGTTATATTAAATGAAAACTAGATGCTGGTTTCTAATATGAAAGGGGGTAATGTAAAACATTATTATAGTTTCTGCATAGGGAGTTGAATTTCTGATATATTAATAATTTATTATAAGTAGGTACCTACTTTTAATTACCCTCTATTTAGTTTAAATTAAAGAACTACAGAACGATAAACCTATCTACGTAATAAAATAAACATGTCACTTTACTGCTAAATTAAATAATTAAAAACAAAAAACGTTATAAACATTGAGCCAATTTAGGATAGACATTTTATTTTGTTTCAAATATTTCATCCTACTCCTGCTAATATTATAAATGTTGAAGTTTGATTGTGTATATGTTTGTGACTGAATACACGCATCAAACACTGAACGCGTTTGAATGAAACTTGGCACATGAGATAGATCATTTATCTTGGAATAACATAATATAGTGTCATATATCTTTTATCCCAGGAAATCATAATATCCCTCGGGAACACGGGTGAAACGGCGGGGTGGAAACTAGTTTTAAAATATATCAAATGAGACAATCTACTTAAAATTTAATATGAATCATTTTAAAAGGCAGACTTCAAAGCAGTATATTTAAAATCATTGCCTTTTATACCAATCCGATCCTAATATAAAGAAGGATCCATAATGTCAATTAACTTTGTAGCGGTTCCAGTAATTTGGGGAAAATTCCTCGTGTGGCAACATTAAAAACAAAAGAACGGCAGTCAGCGAACCTTGAGTGGGCAGGCGATACGATTCGAGCCTGCGCCCGAGTCAGCGCGCCATGTTGCCGGCGGCAAGAAAGAGACGCCGCTCTAGCAACTCACGTGTGTTTCGCTCGCACGCTTGTTAGCGTTATTGCGTGCTCTAACTATACTCGTCAGCGACTGTACCACACACCCACACGCAAGCATTGTTATCTTACACAAAATTTATAACGAGAAGTTGGATTTGGTCTCAGTTGCGGACACTCCTAAATTCTTTGCGGAAGGATTTATATTTTTTTCTTTCGATCTCGGGCTTACGTTGTCCGCCCGAGGCGTTATAAAATTTATAATGGTTGATAGTTTGTTTTGTGTGATTCATCTCGTTATTTTGGCAACACTGATAGTTTTGGCGGGTTGTTGATTGCCGATGTCGAGTGAATGGAAACTATGAATGAACCTGTCATAGGGGACAAATTGGATTGGTGTGCTGAATTTATAGTAGGTATTTGATGACGTCATCGTTTTGTGTTAAGTATGTGTCAGATATGCGTGGGTAATGGATTTTATACCTACTTATGGCGCTGGTTTAGGTACTATTTTGTTTTGTTGTTGGTAGGTACCTACTAAGCTGCCCATTGAGGTACGTGCGTACTTACTGAAAAAAATAATTTAGTTAGGTAGAATAGACCGGCCGAACTAGGTTTTCTAATATGCCGAACTTTGGGTTGGTTGTTGGTAATTTAGGTAGGTAATAAAATCGTTACTACCAAACGGAATGGTAAAAGTAGGTAGGTAGGTACCTACTCGTAAGTAGCATTCAAGCTTACGGCCCGCCTGATGGTAATCTAAGCGATACCGGAAAAAATATCTTCAGACCCTATTTTTTTTAGAAAGGACTAAAATTGGTAGCCTGGTGGCTTCATTAACCTAACCGGACAAATCGGCGAGCGCACAGGGCTCTCAACCGGGCAACATTTAGGTAACCACGACTGAGGGCACCACGATTTTTTTGAATCGGAGGATAAATCAGTAAACTCCATATTATAGGTACCTCGTACCTACATCAGAACTTACAGAGCAAACGTTATCTGTTCATAATACTAGCTATTCACCGCGGCTTTACTCGCGTCCCCGGGATAAAAAGGAGCCTATAAGCTTCGGAGATAATGTAGCTTCCTATTCTATTAGTGAAAGAATTTTTGGAATTGGACCACTAACTCTGGAGATTATCGCGTTCAAACAAACAAATAAACTCTTCAGCTTTATTATTAGTATATATATATTAGTCTAGTTATACTCGTATAATTAGTAATTATGTAGTTTAGATTGGTATAGATATAGACTTCTATTAAATAATTCAATAATATTAATATTTGTAACTGACAAACGGTCACCCCTTGCTATTCACCAACATTACAATACTAATTATAAACCTATAAAAACTTACAAATGGTATTGCCAGCAAATATCTCATTAACTTAACGTTTTGTTTCCAAATACGGCGTTATGAGTTTGAACGTGACCAGCTTATTAAACCTCTAGGTATTTCCTATCATACCTATACATATACCTTTTAAAATATAATAAAGCTGAGTTTGTTTGTTTGAATGCAATATGAAAAAATATTCTTGAATTTGACAGCCCAATTATTAAGGAAGGTTATAGGTTATTTAACATCATGCTTAGGGCATGCAATTATCCGCCTCATTTTACTATCCGGATATTTCGGATACTTCCAGTTCACTATCCGAATAAATCCGGATAATATGGATAATTCGGATACCCCCTTAGAAATGGGTAAATCAATCAGTCAACTTAAAAATATGTCTTTAATTAACATTTTTAAACAAGCACGCCGCCCAACGAAATGCTCAACAGATCTCAAAGTCTTTAACTCGCGAAGTCGCGACACACGCCAATTTAAAACCGTTAGTATTAAAGAGGCCATTGAGCAGAATAAAGGCTCTAAAGTGTTCGCAAGAGATCTGTCTGTTGGGCAGAGCCACCTGACGAAGCTGAAGACTGAGGGTGGCAGAATCATCACATCAAACATGTCGGCTAACCCAACACTATACTGAAGATATCCCGGACATCAGCCTGTACGAGATTAGAATGGCTCTCAAACAACTCAAGAACAACAAGGCGCCAGGTGATGATGGAATTACAGCTGAACTTCTGAAGGTACACCGATCCTCAGGGCCCTTCAGAAACTATTTAATTCCGTCATACTCAAAGGCCGGACGCCGCAAGCATGGCACAGAAGTGTGGTGGTGCTCTTCTTCAAAAAGGGAGATAATTCCCTATTCAAGAATTACAGACCCATCACACTGCTGACCCATGTTTACAAATTGTTCTCGAGAGTCATTACAAACCGTCTCGCATGCAGGTTTGACGACTTCCAGCCTCTCGAACAAGCCAGTTTCCGAAAAGGCTTTGGCAGCATAGACCACATACACATGCGGCGACAAGTTATACAGAAGACCGAGGAGTATAACCAGCCATTATGCTTAGCGTTTGTCGACTATGAGAAAGCCTTTGATTCGATTGAAACCTACTAGGCCGTGCTGAGGTCTCTTCAAAGGTGCCAAATCGAATACCGGTATATTGAGGTGTTAAAGTGTTTGTATGAGATCGCCACCATTTTGGTCCGTCTCCAGGACCAGAACTCGAAACCTATCCAATTGCAGCGAGGCGTGAGACAGGGAGACGTGATATATCCGAAACTGTTCACCGCTGCACTGGAAGACGTCTTCAAACTTCTGGACTGGAATGGATTTGGCATCAATGTCAATAGCGAGTACATCACTCACCTTCGATTTGCCGATGATATAGTAGTCATGGTTGAGACCTTGGAAGACCTCAGTACAATGCTCGATGACCTCAGCAGAGTCTCTCAACAAGTGAGTCTAAAAATGAACATGGATAAGACGAAAATCATGACGAACGTCCATGTTGCACTCAAGTAAACGTTGGGAATTCTGCACTCGAAGTTGTAGAGGACTATATTTACCTAGGACAGACCATCCAACTAGGTAGGTCCAACTTTGAGAAATAGGTCAATCGTCGAATCCAACTCGGCTGGGCAGCGTTCGGGAAGCTACGTAATATCTTCTCGTCTCAAATACCGCAGTATCTCAAGTCGAAAGTCTTCGACCAGTGTGTGTTGCCAGTGATAGCTTACGGAGCAGAGACGTGGTCGCTTACGATGGGTCTTATCAGAAGGCTGAAGGTCACCCAAAGAGCAATGGAGAGGGTTATGCTCGGAGTTTCCCTGCGAGATCAAATCAGAAATGATGAGATCCGCAGGCGAACCAAAGTAACCGATATAGCCCGAAAAATTGCCAAACTTAAGTGGCAGTGGGCGGGGCACATCGCTCGTAGAACCGACTGCCGCTGGGGTAGAAGGGTTCTCGAGTGGCGACCACGAACCGGAAGACTCAGCGTGGGCAGGCCCCCCACAAGATGGACCGATGAACCGATACCCGCTGGATGCGGGTAGCGCAAGACCGGCCATCGTGGAGATCCTTAGGGGAGGCTTTTGTCCAGCAGTGGACGTCTTTCAGCTCTGACATGATGACGATGTAAAATGTTGTAATATTTGAGTGATTTTGATGTAATCCAATTAAAAATTAGTATGCTATATTAATAAAGTAACTATTCATTTTATTCGTTTTATCCGGATAGTAAATCGAATAATATCCGAATATTAAAATCGACGGATATCCGGATAATTCGGATATCCGAATATCCGGATAGCATGCCCTAATCATGCTACGATCTTTAGGAGCTGAGCAAAAAAAAGAACGCTATGCGAGGAGGATGTAATAGTGCGAACGAGCAATGCAATGACGATTTTATTGGGTCTACATAGCATAGTCCCCTGCCTGACAACCCTAATTTGTAAGGCTACGATTTTTTCATTACTTGAAAAAGCCGAAAAATTGGAAGATTGAACATTTAGGCAATAATTTCTAAACATATATGTTGGAAAATACCTACCAGACACCTAATTAAAAGGTATAAGTTCGTTTTCCGCGATTATAGGGCATTTGCTCCTGTTTGATAAATAGCCGTACTCTTGGAATCTTAACCAGGTAAACAGACTAAACGCCTGGCAACACTAATTGTTTAGGATATAATGTAAACAATCAAATGAAACACTTTTTACTATATTTATTACTATTGCAGTTCGAAAAAATTTAAGATAGTGAAATGGCCCTCTAGTACGACTGTCGGGACACACCATTAGGTGGTAGGCAACAGATTTTCATTTCAACATGAAGGTGGTAGCCAGTCAAGCGGGCGCGAAAAGTTACCACCGTGCTACGGTTACGTCACGATATCTCATTGTATGATTCTAACTTGAAGATTCAAACTTCTGTTTTCTGAGAGAAAAAAAAACAGTTATAGCACAAATTACTATATACCTACTACTTATGTATCACAGTAGCATGTAGTTAAATATAATAAAAAAAAACCTTTTATATACCCGGCGCTGTTGTAGCAGACATGTCGCCTGTAATGTAAAGCGGCTAATTATGTTTTGTTTATTATGTCCCACCTATTTTATTTATATTTTTGTATTATCGGTTTTTGTAATCATTTATTTGTACTTATTAAAAATGTATACGAGTCATGGTAACTCGAAATAAATGTATTTTATTTATTTATTTATAGCAATCATAACAATGCAGAAGTAGTTCAATCAATGTCAGGTTTTATTGGTTTTTACTTTTATTACTTACTGGCTGTTTCACCTGCGTTGCCGCTGAGGGCCTATTCAACTTTGTCCAATTTCTATACATTATGTCGTTGTTTAATACAAAAACGATTCTGAGTTCGAACGCAATAAGAGTTGATAATATGGCCCTAGCATCTACTTACATAAATACTAAGACAGTTTTAGCTCCAATATCTGCTTGACGCTACTCGCATAATTCTTTACCATATTTAGAAGAACTGACATTGCCAATAAGCATGAAAATTATCTACCATCATTCAAAGAAGCCATAACGCTATTCATTCCCAAATTCTATGTATTTTCATGCGTGTAGCTACTACTAAACAATTTCAACCGATTATCGTGATTGGTATTCAGGTTTTGAACGAGTTTCGAACCAATTTGCCATGACTGATCGAATTTCATGCGTCAGAATTGACTACACGCTTGTTTTGAAACAAATTTGTACCCACGCCTTGTTAGATAATACAGTTTTATTTGGATGGTTTTTCAGTGTTTTACGTCATAGTAGGCAATTATTATAATTTACTTAGAATTCCTTACAAAAATAAATGCAAAACGCTAGAAATGTTAGCTTGAATTTCAAGTAGCGACATCTGTTGACTTATTATAGCTTTACTTATTTACATGTCAGCGCCATCTATTGAAAGAATGAGCCTAGATGTGGACTCACAAGCAAGCATACAACACCACTATAAAGTTTATGGGTGTCTTGTACAGATGGCGCTGAGTTATTAACACACTGATGTTTTTGTAAATTACGATAGATGTCAGCGGAATATTTATAAGAAATAAAATTGTTATATTATGTTCATCTATTGCAAATCCGTGATGTGTTAGTTCTACAGTTCTATTGTTGTTGTAGTTTAATGGAAAATCAGAAAGTATAGTATAGTTTATGTATTTTTTTTTGTGGTCATGGTTTTCATTTGTGCATCATCTTCATCCGTGGCTTCAGCTGTAAACCAGCGCTGTAGTTATCTGCAGCATATGCTGAGCTGGGGCAATTATTGCATAATTGTTCTGTATGAGTTATTATCTATCTATTGAGTAATCAGGGTAGACAGTGCTTACGTTAGGCAGACGAAATCAGGAAGGTACCTGGAGGAACCTGGACAAGGCTGGCACAGGCAGGAGTGGATGAGATTAGGAGAGGCTTTTGCCAAAGGGCAAACAGACCTAAAATTTCAAGGTCAGATTGACTAGGCATTTTCTAGGAGCGAGTCAGAGGCCAAACGTAAGACTACATTATTAAAAGAATGAAACCGCAAAAATATTCGTTAATAAATCATATGATTTTCCTTACGAAAATATGTAGTATTGTGTCTGAATAAAGAGCTAATGAAAGAGCATTATCATTATCTTACCCATAATTATGTAGTGAATGTTTTGTAATGTAATTACTTGATTGTGTCTAACAAATGTATCATTTTTTCTTTCTATCTAAGATGGAAGATATCCTGAGAAACCATATCACGGTGTAGGATAGGTAGGTAGGTATGTAAGTACTGTATGTACCATGCTACGGTTTCCTCACAATGTTTTTCTTTACCGAAAGGCCCGAAAGCTCAAGCTCATTATAGGATTCGTACCCACGACCTTGGTCTCGACATTTGACTTCACTGCCACTGCTTTCATTGCCTTTTGTCTTTAAAAATAAAGAAATGAATAACAGGACATTGTATTATATTATACTAGCTTCCCCTTGCGGATTCGCCCGCGTTCCCGAGGGATAAAAACTAGCCTATATGTTAATTTAGGATGTCAGCTACCTCCATACTAAATTTCATAAAATTGTACCAGCCGTTTGACCGTGAAGAAGTAACAAACATACTGATTAACAAACTTTCGCATTTGTAATATTAGTATGATACAAATACGAGATTCTTCAGTTCTATTCTTCTTCTTCCTAGTTGGACTCTTGACAGAGTGGTCGTGGTTATGATAGGTCTGAATCTTGAGTGGCGGCTTTAGCAATGCGTCTCCATTTGGCCGGTCGGTTCGATTACGGAACCTTAATCGAACGAGGGCCGACTCACACTAAACCGATTTTTATTATTTTCACTGTACACACGGCTACACACTGCGGCACCTTATGCGGTTGTAACAGGCGCTATTTTGCAACAAAAATGTGTAGCTTGATCTGTGGCCGTGTGTACTCCTTAAATCTGAAGTGTCAATTGAAAAGGATGTAGAAGACGGAAGACAGTGGTACAGATACAAAGGTCGTCCATGTAGGTCCGATCTGTTGATGTACGCGTAGGCGTTTCATGTCCGCGACCACGCTACCCAGTTTGAAAGTGAAGTGGGTTCGGCCCCGATGTCAGGGCGCGCCAACATTTGAACAAGCTTTTTGATTTAAAAAAATAATATAACACGTCCATTGGATACGGAAACCACTTACTTTTGTATTTACTTATGTTTGCTACCGTAGTAGTATTATTAAGGGATCGCTTATTTCACTTCCTTCTCGCTTAGCGTTCTTTTTTTTTGCTTCGCTCCTAAAGATCGTAGCGTGATGTTAATTAAGCCTTCCTTAATAATAGGGGAGATGACTAAAAAAAAAAATTTGTCCGTCAGTTAGATTATCAAAAAATATTGGAAACATGTTTTTTCTTTAGTTCTGAAAACAAAAAATAACGAAGATACAGTGCGTATAAATATCGCGTGATGTCACGTTTTAGTACACTTTTTACAGAGAAGTGACGTCACAAACCCCCAACTCCTGTCTTTCTTTGTAAGTTTGTATTGATTTGATAAAATAAAAAATACGTATCCAATATTTTTTGATAACCTAACTGACGGACTAAATAGAATTAATTATTTTTTACCCAGTCATCATCCCTATTGGTATGTCCATTGCAAGAATATTTTTTTAAATCCGATTGGTAATTCTTGAGATTAGCGCGTTCAAACAAACAAACTAGCTTGTTAATCTAGGGTGTCAGCTACCTCCATACCGAATTTCATCAAAATTGGTCCAGCCGTTTGAGCTTGAAGAAGTAACAAACTTTTACATTTATAATAATAGTAGGAAGTAGGACGAACAGCTATTACCTAAAACAAACTTTAGTATAGATTAAAATTCTCAAAGCTTAGGTCGTTCATCGTTCAAAAGCTGCTCGACTGGGGAAGTAGGTATTTCCATTGTACAGAATGCCGAAGCTAAATAACTTAATGTTGTGTTCTACCAGTAAGTAAGGTCGTCAGAGCTCAAGCTACAAAATATCCAGCTCGTCCATATTTCTACGTATAATTAATAGGTAATCATCTATAATATATTTTTAGGTAATTACATCAATTAATGACTAACTATGTAAATGGTAATGTACTTTATTATTATGTGCTACGTCATGTTGGATTTTACGTCGGGAATACTTATAAAATTTATATTTTAGAGTAATTTTCACCTATGACTATTTATTCTAGAAATGCAAAAAATATATATTTGTTTGTGACTCGACCACGTATTAAAACTGCTGAATAGACGGGACTTTGGTAGAGTCCATGGATGGTTTATTTGACTTTTTCTTTTTTGTTATTCGCATGTCTCATAAATATAGGTACCAGAATTGCCGTCCGCAATGATATAAATAATATGCTATTTTTAACCTACGACGTAAAAAGAGGGGTGTTTTAATTTTGTAGTCTGTATCTGTGAGTCTGTCTGTATAAATTCAAAAGAAAGATCCACAAAAAAAGCCTTGCTGAGTTTCTTGCCGGAGTCTTCTCAGTTTAAGTGTATTCCGAACCGGTGGTAGAGTCTATTGTAACAATTGTAACTATCAACATTCATAAGTGCCTTAACAGGGCCTAAACTGAATAAATGATTTTTGAGTTTGAGTTTGTCTTTGGCTTCATAGCTCCTGAACGGATGGACTGGTTTCGATTTAGATTTTTTTATTTGAAAGGTGTCTTTAATCGAAGTCTTCTTAGCTATGTTTCAATAAATTCAAAAATCAGAAAATAATTTGGAAATGATCACCAATTTACTAGTGAATTTCGAAAACGTATTTTTTCAAAAAATTTAAGGGAGGAGAATGCTTTTAATTTTACTATGTATAGGTCTGTGTTTACCCACAATATCACTGTGGTCTTTTCGAAGTTAAGGTCCAGAAGGAAATTGGCTCTCAAGTGCAGTCGGAACACTTCGGTAGGTGATTATGGCGACATATTTTCAACTTGAAAGCGAGCTAGCCAGGCGGGTACTACTAAGTACCACTGACCTATCATCACCTTAAAACGTCCTTCTAATCATAAGCGTTCTGCCAGTTGAAGTCTCGCCAAAATGGGTCCAGTCATATCGGAAATTAGCTGGAACAAACAGACAGGTATGAAGACAGACAGACAACAATAAAAAAAAAAATTGTTTGGTTTCGTATTTAGTAAAAAGCTGTTATTATAACATTACAAACAGACACTTCAATGATATTTATTTGTATGCATAAAATATCCTTTCTTATTAACAATAAGAAACAACGACAAAGCTTAATAAGTTGTAAAAAGGCTCTCTATTATTTCTAATTATTTTTATCTACGTAATAATCTATTTAAGATATGTACAGTAAAGCTTTCAAAGTCCCTTCAAAAAGTTGCCCACCCCTGCCTCTATAAGCGAGAAGCACAAGAAACACAGCAACGCTGCGCGCGCGCAACCGCCTCTCAGTCAATCGCAAACACCGCCGCGCTACGGACATACCTGACAACCACTTTCACATTTAAAAAAACACCGAAGATGTTCCATATTCTACTTTGAAACAGTGTTATATATTTTTTTAAATAAAAATAGTGCAGTGAAACTTTTTTCGCCCGGACTTTTTGGAGTATGAATTTTTGAGTGACAAGTGGAAATGCTACAGCCTAGAATAATGTGTTGTAAGGCTTTCAGGATGCTTCCGGTATCACTGGTGTGTGCTGTACTATTATGCACTCTAGTTACATGTCAAGGTGAGTCGATAATTGTAGTTTAGGTCACGACTTGGGCTTGTGACACTTATATTTCTTGTACGTAATTTTATATTGCGTAAAAGTTTTTGTGGGTGATTGTGTAGTACTTTTACTTATTATTGTATTGGAGTTTTAAATTAAATCGATTTTTTTACAGTCGATTGATTTTTCGAAATCGATCAAAGCTCTTTTTAATTAAGTAAATGAGAAAATGCTAATGTTTATTTGTGTTACTTAACTTTTATTTTCTTTATGAAATCTAACTAATATTATATCAAAAATTAATCATTAACCTGCTAATTATCTGTGCCTACATAAAAAAAAACACAATGGAACGGATATAAAAGCTAATAGAGTCGGAACAATATAACGAAAGCTCTTTGTAAAAGACATCAACGCGATACGAGCTGACTCGAGTTTTCACTTGCATTTATAATGACCTACATATCAGTTGTTATAGTCTTTAAACACGTCTTTTATAAGCCAAGCTTTAACTTAATAGTCATTGATGGCTAGATTAAGTGTCTATTGGCTATCTAAATTGGCATCTGAGATCTAGAAATCATCTTTTTTTAAACGTAAAGTTTTTATGTGAAATCAAATAGGTTTTGGACACAATGCTAGCTTTCAAAATGGATGAAGGTTTTGAATTATACCAGATTAAATGTATGCAGGTCAAATATTTCATACAAAACAACATGTACCTATTACCCCTTAAACCACTGCAAGTTACTTACGAAGCCCTATATAAGAATAATTGCCGATATGTCTCTGAATCCTAATCGGACAGATTATCGAATTTGGTTCAATTCAAAAGAGATACAGATAAGCTATATTGTAATATTTAAGTTTGTAAAATACTACAAAAACCTAAGTTAACTTCGATACTTTTAGACCCTTGGTTGACAGATAAGACGCGCGTCCCATATCTAACCATATCGTAATACCCGTCTGGCTGGCTACCACCCTCAAGTTGAAAAACTGTCGCCAAACACCTACCGATGTATTCCGATAGCTGAACTTGAGCCAGTTCTCTTCTAAACTTATATGTTTACCACATCATCACTAAAGGTGATATTATGGCCAAACACATGCCTATATATACTTATTAAAAATGCGATTCAAAATTATTTAAGATTTCAAATATTTAACACAAAATAAAAATGTACATCCAATTTAATACGAAACAGACTTGCGCAAAGCCAGCGAGTGATGCAGTGTTGAAAACATCTACCTAATGAGTAAAGTTACGATGTTATTAAGCAAGTTACGCTTTCGTTCATCGCTGGATCCTTGACATTATAAGCGGCGAGAATTATCAAATCGTTACCAAATTAATTGCTTTTACACGCTTTGCATTCCTAGGAAATATTCCGATTAAGGTGATTCCTTCGGTTGGAGCGCGAAATTCAAATACTACCTATGTTGACAACTTACGACCTATAACTGAGCTGCAATTAGCAAAAAACGTAATAAAATTTGAATTTCGCTCTCCAACCGAAGGCATCACCTTAATGAAAATCTCTTAATATACAATGTCGCTGATTTCTTGCCACAGTCTTCTCAATTTAAGTGTAGGTATTTCAAACCGGTGTTAGACTCGATGGAATTATGCATCAATTTATTATTCCGAAAAAAAATCTTATTTATGGCGTAAAATCATTAATCAATCAACTCAGCCTATCGCAGTCCACTGCTGGACATAGGCCTCTCCCAGGCTGCGCCACAACACCCTGTCCTCCGCTTTCCGCATCCAGTCTGTTCCAGCTGTCTGGCGTATAATAGCCTCCAGTAATATTATTACCGAAACATGACTAAGACACAGCGATTATTAGTATTATTTAGTACCAACTATGGCAGCATACTTATATTGTTTATTTTTACCAAATTCATTTTTGTTTGGACTACATTAATTCGAACGTTCATAAGCGTCGTATCAGGGCTAAGATTTAATAAATCAGTTTTATTTATTTATTTAATTGCGTTCCACAATGTGTACACCTTAGGTGGTAATTATGTAATACATACATTGTGGACCCTGTCGGGCACAGCAACATTTCTAGAGAGGTATAGGAGAGAGGAGATATAAATGGTCTACAGTCATTCTATAATTGTTAAATTGTATCTATATTAATATTTAATGACATATATATATTTAGTATCATGTCAGTATTATTTAAATTATATTGTATATTTCTTGTAAATAATTGTAAATATGTATTGTATATTTATAGAGTATAAAAAAAAAAAAAAAAAAATTAATAAAAGTTTTAATTTTAACCACCATATATTTTTGTGTATTAAATAACCTTACCTATACTACAGCTACTTGACTCGTGAAAACTAGGTTAAACTGGTCTATTGGAACTGGGTGAGAGGCTGTCAGAATGTAATTTTCCGCCAGTGACATAAGGCACAGCTTTTTCCTCTTGGTACATAAACTACTATTCAAAATTCAGTATATAAGTAGTTATTATTTTATGATATTTCATTGAAAAATGTTAAGTTCCCATCATTAGGTAATACATAATTAAAGAAATTCTATCACTAAATAATCAATTAATTACACTAAGAAATTGTTTAATATTGTAATTACCAAATTGTTTCATGTTACCCAATATTTAAAGAAATGGCATAATAATTATGTAAAAATCATTTAACAAGAAATTACACTTCGTGTCATGCGTGAAGAACCAGCGTCATAGTCTTTCCACAGTAAAATCAACCTTCTGAACCGGAGTTAGGTTTTACTATTCATAAAATTTTAATAAAATTTTCTCATTTAAAACGTAACCTTTTGTTAATGTATTTAAATGTGTTTATTTACTTAACTTCTTTTTGTTACTTTACTTGCTTGTTAGAATTTTAAATTAAAATACCATATTTTACAACGAATTCGGTTAATAAGCATACGGCACTGATGGTAAGCGGTTACTGTAGCCTAACACACTTGGGGCATAGACTATGTCATATTCGGAGACCACGTAGTAAGACCCCAATCTGTGTTGCTGCATTCGGTCTTCCCCATTTTTTTTTACTATGTATAGGCCTGTGTTTGACAATCTCACCGTGGTCAGTGATGATGTGGCCGATGATGGTAAGCACACAAAGCCTAGAAAGGAACTGGCTCTCATGTGCAGCTGTCGGAACACACCGAAAGGTGCTTGGCGACAGATTTTTTCAACTTGAGGGTAGTAGCCAGCCAGGCGGTTACTCAAAGTAACCTACCACCGTGCTATGGTTTCCTCACGATGTTTTCCTTCACCGAAAGCTCAAGCTCATTGTAGGATTCGAACCCGGGACCTTCGTCTCGGCATCCGACGTCACTACCACAGCTATCATCGCCCCTTCCAGTATATCCATCAATTTTCATCCTAAACTAACCAAAATCACCCTTTTATTATGAATTCAGATAATATTGTTAATTAGTAAGTTAACATATTATTATAATACAGCAATGCACACAAGACATGTCGACACTACTTGCATAACTTGACTTACCTACTTGTGAGTGGTCACATAAATGTCACAGGTAAAACGCAATGTTTTTCGCCCAGTCTTATAACTTAAAGCTATTTTTATCTTCACATTAGGTAAGTATCATATGCAATTTACAATAGCATTTAGATGCTTCAGTTTATTGATTCTGATTGCGATATGACATCAGATGAACTTTAAATTTGAAGATATGAAAGTTTTATGGTATTCGTTACTTAACCTTTCTGTAAATCCTGAACGGATTTTGATTAATCTTGGCATATAGACAGATTGTACACGTTATTAAGACCTACTGCAGGAATTATTTTATTTCATTTTTATGCTGACCATTTTGAACCCCCGTATTGACTTATCACACGTCGTCGTCGGTTCGATTTCCATGCAGGACAAACATTTACGATCATGAACATGTCCGTTTATTCTAAGTCTGTTTAATTATCTATGTATATATTTACAAAAATAAAGTAATATATATATGTATGTAAGTATATCAGCTATCTCAGTTCAATGTGTATTACGAATCAGTGGTAGAGTCATTTGTACTATCGACGTTCATAAGTGCCTATCAGTGCCTGGGCCTAAACAGAATAAATGAGTTTTGAGTTTGAGTTTGATCTGTAGTTTGGGATCAGATAACCGTTTGTGAATAATGTCCCAGGATATTAATATTTACCACGATTGAATGGAGTTTGAAATTGGAACATAATTATGATTTATTCGATTTAGAAATCTAATCGACAACCGAATAGAGACTCTGAGTGGCTCTGAATAAGCTCCCGAATCCTGGAACAAAACATGATATTTCTACACCTACCGGAAAAACAAAGATCCATTGAAAAGCCACATTACAGCATATACTCGCAAAATAAGAAAGAAGCCTTGCTAAGTTTCTCGAACGGTCGATGGTAGAGTCTATTGTAATAATTGTAACTATCGACATTCATAATTGCCTTATCTGACGGGCCAGTTGGCGCAGTTGGTTAAGACACCACCTATTGCGCCGCAGGTTGTGGGTTCGATTCCCATCCATGACAAACATTTGTGTGCATGAACATGTCTGTTTGTCCTGAGTCTGGGTGTAATTATCTATATAAGTATGTATTTACAAAAAAAAAGTAGTATATGTAGTATATCAGTTATCTGATTTCCATAGTACAAGCTCTGCTTAGTTTGGGATCAGATAACCGTGTGTGAAAAAATGTCCCAGGATGTCCCAGGATATTATCAGGGCCTAAACTGAATAAATGAGTTTTGACTTTGAATACAATTTAAATTTAAATACGCGAAGAATTTCATATTTCATCTATCAACCGGTCACCCATCATTTGATAAAGTCAAGGCTAATAGGATTCCGAAAGTAAAACATGCGCAGGTTGACATTATCCAAATACCTATTTATTAGTTGAGTATCGCACGCATATATGGTTGGAGTTTAATAATTCATTAAGTTTGAAGACACATTTTAAAGTAGTTTCAGCCTAATCATTTTCGCAGTATATTATTAACTCTCTGCTAATTAATACATCAAATTATGCAGGTCGTAAAACAGACCAAACACAATTGCAAATCGTTAGGAACTATGTTATAATAAGCGTGAGGAAACCATTGCACGGTGGTAGGGTACTTTGTAGTAGGTATCCGTCTGGCTGGCTACCATCCTCAAGTTGAAAATCTGTCGCCAAGCACCTACCGGTGTGTTCCGGCAATTGCACTTGAGAGCCAGTTGCCTTCTCGGCATTGTAACAGGTCGGCAACACATTGGCAATACCTAGGTAGAAAGGTGCCTTAGTGTTTTATTTTTCAAGTAAATCCGCTCAACCGTTTAAAAGATCATGTCCTAGTCATGACCTAGTCATGTTGGTGGTTTCTTAACTTTTTGAATTTTAGTAATTTTTTTAACAATTCCTATTTCAACGTACCTACCTACCAACTAAGTTATCCGGTTCCATATAACTGTAGATACGAATCTTCTTATAAACGAATGGGAACACATTTCTTAACTTAATATGACAAAAGATATTATTAAGACAAATGATTATAAGTCTATTCATCACCGAGTCGAGTCATCATTTGTATATCTGACATGTCCTACTTTTAGGTTATTCCTTTTAAAAGTTCTATTAATTAACAAAGACTGTTTTTTGGAGAAAGTATTAAATATGGATTTTGAGATGTAAGAAAGTAGATACTTAAACGTCTGATGTTTGGATCCTATTGTATACTCCATTTAGATATAATAGATACAGAGAAATGTTGGTGGTCGGTGAAGAATCTACATACTTGAAAAGCATGCGCAAACTCAGCTTCGTCATATCTCTTGCAATAAATCATTTGCTAAATGCATTCTTATTGCTAATAATAAGAAATCCTGTCTATTGTTTGAGGATATATTCTACTTGCTTTCCTTCTGTTATATTGCTCCTTCGCAGAGGATTTTCTAAAAAAACTTTTCTTGATAGATGTCTTCACTTCTCAAGGAAGAAACCCTCTAAATTTCATGTCTCTGAGACCAGCGGTTTAGGCTATCTTTGTTTCCTTTTGAATTCTTCAATCTAACTTTGTCTTTGGTATTTCTGCTATTCTCCATACTGACCGAAGTAGAAAGTATGACGTAGTAGATCTGACTGTACACATATGTGTGTCTTCGTAAGGGCTCCATGGCTGGATACCAGGGTAGAGGTTTTTATTGCTTGCTTCGACATAATATAATAGCGTTTTGAGTAATGACGGAGTTATTAACACAGCCCTTATTCTATAATCGAATTAATAATACCTAGAGATAAATTAACCAACTACATCTTTTCTTTGGTAACAATAGTTTTTCAAAAGCATTCAAATTAAATGAATAACAATAAATGTTAACAGTAACAGAATGTCCGTAACTAATCGAATTATTTCTAACGACCTTCCATCCGAGCAAGCGTGAAGGTATGGCATTTATCAGACACAATATGTGGCAAGGATGGATTCTATATAGTCACGACGTTACAATCTTTGTTTTGAAAAGTGAAATGAATCGGTATTTGGAGCACTTTCCCACCATTAGTCGTAACTCGTACTAAGCCCTCCCTTTCCCCCGGTAACGCCCTGAGCCGAGGTCCGTACCCCATTCGGGAGTGCATTTAGGCGTGTTTACCTAAATGTTGCCCTCTGCGTTCGCCGATTTGTCCGGTAAGGTTAATGAAGCCACCAAGCTACCAGTTTGGTCCTTAAATAAAACATTTTATCCATCTCTCTTTCGGTCTTCCTCTTCCTACATATCCATCAACTTTCATATTTAACTCTTTTAGTCTTATGGGTTCTATTCCGGATGATGACAGCAACACCCACATCACTGAAGCAAATTTGAGCAAATTTGTCAGCACTCCAGGAGCTAGGACGGCTAAAGCTGGCCGGGTAATGCACAATATACCTACCCGCGCGGGAAGTCAGTGCATTATCGCCCCACACAGAATAATAATCAGAATGGGTTCTATCTATCCTTCCTCAACTTATCATTAATAATTTTAATGTGGATGCTATACCTATTATAAACATGCATCTCTAAGTGTACAATGTAATGGTTAAAGTAGTTGTAAACTTTATGTTCTACATTATATAAATGTCAGATGTCTGTCTGTACGGTATATTCAAAAGATATATCTAAATGTCCATTATTGACATGTACCAAATGTAATGGAGCTATGAAATAGTAAAAGGTAGACTATAAAAGGTATTGCGCAATATTCATGTTATTGTATTATCTGTTACATCTTCTATTACATAGATATTTGTAAATCGAAAAGTGCTAAAATTTACTTTGTAATATTATATGGTTAGTTGATGTGTGCAACTTTTTAAGGTTATAACTTCGTAACATCTTTTTTAATCCCGGACGCAAGAACGACGGGTTGTTATAAGTTTACGTGTCTGTCTGTGTGTGTGTATGTGGCCTCATAGCTCCTGAACGGACGGACCGATTTTGATTTAGTTTTTTATGTTTGAAAGGTGACTTAATCGAGATTGTTCTAAGTTATGTTTCAAGAAAATCCGCTCAGCCGTTTGAAAACTATCACCAATTTCCTAGTGTTTCTTTAATTTTTTATTTTTAGTCTGTGTGAGTTTTTTTTTTTTTTTTTTGGTTATATTAGCTGTTGTTTAGCTGTTTCCCGTGTTCCCGGGATAAATTGTAGCATATATCTTCCTCCAAATCATAGGCCATCTGCGTGCCAGATTTCATCATGATGCGTTCAGAAGTTTAATTGTAAAAAACGTCAGAGTTACATTCGCATTAATATTGATTTTATACTATAACATGACAGAGTTGTCTTTGATATCAAAAAGTGTTATGAAAGTGTCGATTATTCTCAACTAAATTTCGCCCCGATTTTATTAGCATTTTCAGTATAAAAAAAGTATCACCTATCTCAGTGCCAAAAATCGCGTATCTAAATATCTCTATTTAGTCCCATTTAAACTTAACGATTATATATTTAACGCATTCCTACATAAATATTAACATAAACATTGGATTTTAACCGCACTTTTGCTATTTGATGACCGCAGGTTGTTAAAAAGTGGGACGTTCTTGTGCCATTCAATATGTTGGGTAAGTTGTCACTGTCAGCGGATTAATTAGAACGTTTAATTGAGCGATTTGATGTAAACTGGTTGCTCATAAATCTGTCGGTAATGTAAACCAATTCAGTTGAAATTCCGAACACGGAATAGTTTCAAAATACGAATGAGTAGTGCTATATAGGATTTATTTCAATTCTAATTTGACGGTAATCGCTTTGTTATTAGTTATTATGTCTCGAGTGAAGCAGTTCACGAAGAAGGGAACGGAACTGGCCTTCAATGTTAGATGTTCAGACATCTTTAGTTGTTTGGCAGCTTCATTGCGGTATAATTGAGTAACAAACATGGGTATGTTTGTTTTCAAAACTTTTTTAATTTATGATATTAGTAGAATTTATTTTTCAATGCTATTTTTTTTATTAATTGGTTCTTTCTCAGTCACACTCGCAGTGATTATAATGAATGATTATTCGCGAGATATCTAATTCTTAAACCGATAGATGCAGATAATAAGCTCATTTGTCTGTCTATTTTAGCTATGATTGACCAACAGCACATAAACACTTTCGGATATGTCACATATCTGTGATAGTAACTTAGCACGTATTTCCACACGCTTGCATTGAGGCCCCACCTCAAATCACGGTATATAGAAACCTGTACCTGACTAGGTCACTCGACTGGCCAGCCTCAAGTGATGAGCACACGGATGTCGATGCTCGATAAACGTGTCGATAAAACGTTTTAGGACACGTGAGGTGACATTGTCATAGATATTTTTTTAAATCTGGTTCGATAGACTGGTTTCATTACAGCTTTCTCTTAAGCATCCTGGATGTTTGTAGACGATAGTTTTAGTGATGTGCGTTTAATTTATCGATAAGTCTTCATGTTGCTTTATACCGTCGGCCACATCATCCTTAATTCATAATGGGATGATCAGAATTATGTTACTGATTTTACTAAAATAATATTCGTCGTTAAATCATTATTTTGGAGTTAGAGTATACCTATGCTATTTTTTTATTATCACTACCTACCTCATGGAAAGCGGTTACCGTAGCATATAGACGCTTGCAACATCAGGGGTATCACTTGCGCGTTGCTGACCCTGCAAAAATCTCTTCACGCCCTTCTTGAAGAACCCCATGCTGTACTCCCTTGGGAAAACCACGCCTAGCGAGGAGCTCAAACTTTACTCTCGCTCATAGAGTAGCTCGACTTAAAGATCTTACTGAATACAGCCAAATAACTTTATGTTATGTTCCTGCGCGTGAGTAATGTCTCCAGAGCTCATCGGGGAGGGGGGAAGGGTCGGTAGACGCAAGTGTTACCCAATACTTAACTACTTGGATTTCGGGTGGATTAGTACTTAGTGGATAGTCTCTGACTCAGGTACTGCAGGGATCCATAGACTACGGTAACCGCTTACCACCATTATTTGACGTTTTAGTATGTATAAAAAAGTTTGTTCATTTAATATTACAACTATTCAATATAATGGATTCTTTTGAATGAAAAGTCGATGAGATTTCTTTTCAAGTCTTGTTATTAAAGAAATAATGTTATTACATTATAATTATGTATTTACAGTTATTATTTGGCATCTCTATTTATTATTACGGCACTCCATTCACTTTTGTATTTAAATTGTTATAAAAAGTCGAGTGTTACGGTTAATCGCAGTATAATGGCGATTGACAACTTGCTTTACATTTAAACATAATTCTCGATGAAATAATCTGCTATTATTTACCAGTTACTTCACTTTTAAAGTGGGTCCGTTAATTTAGCTTATTTTAAAGCAAAAAAGATATTTTTTTTTTTGAGAATGTCAGAACTAAATTGTCACTCTGCGGTTTTATTTGCGTACAAAGGTTTCTCCGGCATAGTATCTATTAGCTAAATTTTATCGAAATTCGTTCAGCCATAAAGCATCATTACTCAATCAACATCCACACAAAACTTTCAAATTTATAAATCGTATACATAATGCTATTTAGGGGTCTCAACATATTAACAGAAGTTGATATACTGCTTAAAAAAAAGTATAAAAAAAATATTAAATTATTTTTATTTAAGGTAAGGTATATTACTGACATACGACTATTTCATGAAAATGTTACTAATATACCTTGAAGAAATATGTTGATGATTTCTTTTGTTATTAATCAGTAAATATACTACCATTCTTGTCGCAAATAACATGTTGATAACGTACGACCTATAACTGAGCTGCAATTTGCAAAAAACGTGATAAAATTTGAATTTCGCGCTCCAACCGAAGTGGAGGCTTCGGCCTTAATTTCAAAATAAAAATAAATATTCATATTATTAACCTATAAATCAATACTCAGCGTCATAATAGTAAATAAAAAAATAAATAAATAACCAATTATTTTCTATCTTGTAAGCTAGTTTCTTTAACGAACTCCGACAATTATAGACAATCAAACAAGCAATCAAATTGTTATTAATGCTATTAACACAATTACTTACGTACAAACAAACAAATATTCCGAATATGTAAATGTAAAATGGTGGAAATAATGTTTATTACTTTTCTTTAATTGAAAAATCCTAATTCATGCGAAAGTGTGTTTTTATCGTTGTACCATCTTTACGTCACATCGGCACAACCCTTCGTGATGGAATTTAGCACACAGATAGTCCTTGGATAACATATAGGATACTTTTTATTCAAAAAACACGAGGTGAAAGCATGGTAATAACATAATAAGTCAAAATTTAAAGTATTTTTTTTTTATTCAGCTCCATATTATTTATCCATATATTGGTGCCCATTCTGTTGTTCACGAACTTAACTAATATTAGACAAGTCACCTCTCTTTCATGTTAACCTTATTGAAAAAAGATAGAACATTTTTAATGATGTCAGTTTAATCCATGCCGTCGTACTGTACGGGTAAATAGTCGTGATCAATAAATATCGCGCTTAAATTCACGTTGAAATATGTAATCGGACTGAACTGACAGGACTAAAATATCTTGCATCCCTTTCTTATATTTACTATTAGAAAGAGATATAGTGATTAAATTTATTTAGTTCGTAAACAACAGAATCGGCACCACTGTCATCGGATTTACATATGTGTAGCAAATTTCAGATGAATTAAACACCGAGAAGTGGGTTAAAATTGACTTACAGGTTTCGACCTAAGCATACACAGACATACTAACACGGCAAGTTAAATAACAGCTTGTAAAAATGTCAGTAATCGTTGAGCAAGCTGCATCATTAGCTGGTATTAGTGGCTTTTTAGCACTCGACTCTTGAGTGGTGTTTAATGTGAGAGGCCAAAATTAATGTCTTCTTCTTTTTATAGAGTCCAATGGCCAACTCACATTTAAGTTGTGCAGTTTTATTGTATGAGATAAGGGCTTCTCAAGTATTTATAACGATTCTAAATTTTTAATGGCGTATCAGTATTTGGTTCCTACGTTCCTTGTTTTCAGAGGCAGTATCACGCTATTAAAAAAACTTATATATATAACTATTTTTGATTTTCAAAATTGATAAAAAAAATAAGCTATACTATGAGTCGAGTTTATTTTTGATTGCCACAATCTTATTTGAACCTTCTTATTTTGCACGGGCACTTACACTACACTTAAACTGAAATACCTAGTTAAATTTACCAAATACATAAAACCTATTGCAAAACTAAACTATCCACTAAGCAACTAATATTTCACACAGCTTTCGAGTACTTTACAAGCTTTACGAAATAACTTTACATTCTAAAAAGTCCACTAACTCAAGAAGTATTTAATTGTGTCATGTTATGTTATTCATAATTTTCTAGATGTTCAATTAAGTAATGATAATGATGTAATTAGTTTTAACAGACTATTAGGTATCACTGGAGGCTGCCTCTGCTTGGCTACTTTCACAATCATCTATGAAAGGTCAAACAGGTCTGTGTGTGTGTGTGTGAGTAGATGCGCTTACGCGTTAATATCCAATGTTATCGACTTTCTAATTTTTCGATGGTTTTATGCTCAATTTTGGTAGCTTTTGAATGGTAAGGCAAATGTCGATGAGTTTGTTTTTACCTTTCCACCTTATAGACCGATAAGAATCCAAAGCTTAGTACTTTGTAGTACCCTCCAGCCTGGCAAATACCCTCAAGTAGAAAATCAGATCAAAACCTTATTTATAAACCATTGGAGTAAACTGACGAATCACGAAAGGGATAGCTGCTTGCGTGTAAGCGAGATGAGCTGTTTTTTTTATCTCTTTCGCCGTCTGTCAGTTAACTCCAGTGATTTTGCTCCTTAGTTAGTGTTGGTTTCTACACAGTACCTTATCACTATGCTATGGTATTTCCACAATATTTTCTTTTATAATGGTGCCGATTCTGTTGTTTACGAACTAAATAAATTTTATCTCACTATATCTCTTTCTAATAGTAAATAAGAAAGGGATGCAAGATATTTTAGTCCTGTCAGATTAGTCCGATCACATATTTCAACGTGAATTTAAGTGCCGTCTTTATTGGTCACGACTATTTACCGGTACATTACGACCGCATGGATTAAACTGACAGCATTCAAAATGTTCTATCTTTTTTCAACAGGGTTAACATGAAAGAGAGGTGACTTGTCTAATATTAGTTAAGTTTGTAAACAACAGAATCGGCACCAATATCTCATTAATTAATTCAGCCTACGACCTTCATCACAACATCTACGAATCTCTCGAAACTTTACTTCTATCAGCATCTTTGACTTGCGTACCTGACTGAGATGTCAACGCACAGCCTTAGCCACTGGTTCTAGAGGCGTTGAATTAGGATTATTGTATTCATTGAGAAGTGTAGACATTTTTCAAGGATTTTTCGAAAGCCCTTTTCTAACTGGGTAAAATAGGAGATCGCGAGTGAAACCGCAGGGGAATTAGTATTGGATACATTTTTGTTCGACCAAATTCTTATACCGGTCAGAGATCGTAACGCGTAATTAACATATCAAGGGAGCAGTTCAATCTAATTTTGATTGCTATTCTTTCACTGATTGGTACCCGAAAGTGAAAGTGAGCGGCCAAAGTGTTTGAATATGCAGTTAGTATTAGTGTATGATATTTGTTGAGAAGTTTCTTTGAATTGTTTGTTTGAGGAAGAGTGAAAATTGAAAGATTTTTTCAATACATTATGAAAATATATTAAATAGTACGAAAAGAGGGAACGCTGCCTGTCATCTGGGAACCTTGCCGTTGATCGGCATAGTATATTTTATAGGTTATAATAAGTGTATATAAAATTATGAGATTTAAATACATAGTACGTACCTAATACCTAAATATTGACAGGCACGAAAGTATTTTCGATATAAAATCTTAATAGGTAAATGCGCCAATACTTTTTTATAATATAAAATACTATAATATGCTCTAGGTACCTATAGGTATAACATCATAATTTAATAACCTCTTTACAATTTACAAGCAATCATAGCCTATAACAAAGGAAATGATATAATACAAAAACTCATTGTCTATGATCAAACAACGGTAACACATTATTAAGTTACATTATGGTTACATTACGTGACATGACAATAACATGTCATAAAACCAAATATGGATGACAATATCCAATCATTGTTATCTGGAGATGCTCTGAGAGTGCTGTGACTAAAATGGCGTAGGATTTGAAGCATTGCAAAGCTTTTGTTCAAAATGAGTCATAAAAGAGCTGAAATTACAAAAAAGAACCGAAAATTAACAAAAAAGCTTGCTTTGAAACTGGCAGCATATAAATGTATTTTTGAAAATGGAACAAATTTTAACCTATTTTTTAATCGCTAGATAAACCTCGGATAAATTCCTCCACTTTCAATAGCCAGATCCATTGAAAATAGGCCCTTACGTATATTAATATTAGTACTTGATCTGTAAACTTACAGACTTCTAAGAGCCGTCATGTATGAGAAATGAATTAAAGAAGGTTGGGGTCGCTCCTACAGCGGGCCAATATAATAATTACTGATGTAGTTATTTATTTCTTACAAAAAAAATGGGGGATTTCATTGTAAGATTAATTGTGTCTAAAAAATATTCTATGTAACTAACTTAATTAAGAAAAATAAAAAATAATTACCGTTTTACATTGGAATAGGTAATAGGTATAAACAAACCCTAACAAATATATTGTATTATAATTATTTAGGTTAATAATATTTAGTTTAAAACCAGTATTCATGTACAATTTAATAAACGAGTGAATTATCATATTTCGTCCTTGTCTTGTCATTACAATTAGAGAGGAAACTAGGTGAAACCTGAATTATTTACACCTAAAGCTGGGGCTTTAATACAAGCGGGGAGTAAGCGACAGCGGGAAGTGTACAACGCATTAATTCTCTACATATATTTTTCTGCTCAATGTATTATGTATTCATTAATCAATCAATGAACTCCAAATTATGTGATTGATTTTTAACGTATAGAAAAGGTATATCATCAATTAATTATGTATTAGTAAAAATACAGTGAATCTATAATGACGATGAAATACGTTGAAAAACTCTTCTTATAACAATAACAAAAGCGTCTTTTTTAAATATCATATACATAATTAGACCAGATAGTATAATTGAGGTTACATATTTTATGTGTTTTATTAAAGTTAAAAAGCTTAGCTAGCATTCACCGATACATATCGTAAGCTCTGTGCCCTCAGAAGGCTATAAAAAAGTGTCTGATTGTCAATTGTCATAATATACTTATCAAAATTTTGAGGAAACTATTATTAACCGCTCTCCATAGGGTAGTTGACAGTGTCAAAAATAAATGACCAAACACTAACCAATGCATAAAACATCTAAAAACACTTGGAAACATCAAATATGTTGTACATTTAATGCATTTTATGATTTTTAATAACCAGTAGAACCACAAAGAGTAGATCATTTGATGCTGTGAAACTATGACGTCATAGTGTAATATTTCATACAAAATTCCATATAAACTATCGTTTTGACATTTATTAAAAAGAAGCTGATTTGATAAGTCAGTCAACTACCCTATTATTGTCGCTTATCGCTCCGCTAGTGTTACAACCTCGGCTTTACGTACGAGCGAAATATTTTGTACTCCAATAATAATTATTTTAATCTATATCGAGAATTTAAGGTGACCAGGAAATGCATGCGTCGAGACAATTCCTTAAAAGTTAACGTTATTAAAGTTTTTGTATAGCGTTCTTAATTGATGAATAAATTCGTCAAGCAAGGTCATTTAAAGGTCAGGAAATTTCAATTAATAAAATGCTAGGAAGTTGTTTACTATTATTATCTATGGTCAGTAAGTTGTAGTTAGACAGTTAACAGTTGTTAAATTATTATTATTTCCCGTAGTTTAGTTTGTATGGAAATTAGGTTAATTAGAACTGAGTCTTAAATGAAGTAGTTAACATTGAAATAGATAGTAATAAATATATCAATCTATACTAATAATAAAGCTGAAGAGTTTGTTTGTTTGTTTGTTTGTTTGTTTGTTTGTTTGAACGCGCTAATCTCTGGATCTGCCAGTGGGATATGGAAAAACCTTTTTGCAATTGAAAGCCCATTTATTAAGGAAGGTTATAGGCTATAGAACATCACGCTACGACCCTCAGGAGCTGAGCAATGATAAAAAGAACGTTAAGCGGGAGCATGTATAGCATGGGTGAGCGATGCGACGCGGTTGTCAATGGATGACAGCGGTCGCCTAGGTAACAGTTTTTTGTTATTTTTAACTGTCATCAAGACGAGGTTATCAATTCGTCGGAATCTTTTTTTATGTATGTTCCTCGATTACTCGAAGATGCCTGACCCGATTTGGAAACTACTATACTTACAGGTGGTCACATGGTCACCAAGTCAGGGTCTGATGATGGGATCTTGAAGAAATCGAAGGAACTCTTCAAATTTTATAGGCACTAACAATGTTTTGTTTTTCATATATTTTCTAAAACTATTCAGATATTTGCGTCTGGTAGTCGTCACATGTTGCTGAGCTGATGATGGAAGGTACAACTCCTTAACGGGTAGGAGTTAGGGGACAAATCTTTAAATATTATAGGAACGATGATGGAAAGTACAACGCTAATATGCTTATCCTAGGTCAGTGACCTTGAGAGTCATTGATTACACATAAGAAACTAAAAATATGAATAATAAAATACTTTTAACAAAAAAAAACCACAAATGCACTAATAAGTATAAAATAACTATGTAAGAACTCTAATCTGATATTTTTGAAGTCAACGAAATTAGCCATTGCTGTTGCATCATCAGATATTTATTGCTGCTACACTATTGACAGGTAGAAGGACGGCTCATTTCACTTCTAAACAGACACTTACGGTATTTCTTGAAAAAGACAGCGTACGCTCTATACGTAAAAATGGACCATTGGGCAAGTTTTACAAGATGCAAACCTAATAATATGGGATGAGTGCACATGACTCATAGAGCTCATCTAGAGGCTTTAGATAGAACTCTCAGAATTATAAAATGCACAAATAGCCATGGGTGGAATAACTTTGATGTTTTCTGGTGATTTCAGATAAACGTTGCCTGTTAGGGAATCTAGAGCAGATATTATTAAATCTTGCTTAAAATCTTCCTCATTAAGAAAGTCTGTTGAATTATTTAAACTGTATACCAAAATGAGGAGTCACTTGGGTAGAGGAAGCACAGATTTCCCAATAAAGCTCCATTTAATCGGGGATGGGAAAGTACCTGAATCAGATAAAAAAATAGCTATTGACAAAGACCTTGGTAAAATCGTGACCAACATTGAAGACCTGATCTGTAGAGTATATCCGGATATAGCCAATATCGACCAAAAAAAACATTAATGGATGTGTGAGAGGGCAATTTAATTTAATTAGCTGCCAGAAATATAAGCGTTGACGCCATCAACGACAAAATAATGGCTAAACTACCAGCCGACAGCGTAGTTTTCGAATCGGACCAGTAACTCCGGAGATTCGCGCGTTCAAACAAACAAACAAACTTTTCAGCTTTATTATTTAATGCTAAATAGCTTTCCACCCGCGATGCCACCCGCGATCAGTCAGTCAATTAACCAACTTCAAGCGGAGGTTATCAATTCGTTGAAATCTTTTTTTTTGTATGTTCCCCGAATACTAGAACGCCTGGACCGATTAGGAAAATTATTTTTTGTTTGAAAGGATATACTTCACAAGTAGTCCCATGGTCACCAAGTCAGGATCTGATTATAGGATCCTAGACAAATCGAGGGAACTCTTCAAATTTTATAGGCACTTACAATGTTTTTCATAAACTTTTCAGCTTTAATATAGAATGCTAAATAGCTTTCCACCCGCGATATCACACGCGATATCACCCACGATCAGTCAGTCAGTCAGTCAGTCAATTAACCAACTTCAAGCGGAGGTTATCAATTCGTCGGAATAATTTTTTTTGTATGTTCCCCGAATACTCGAACGCCTGGACCGATTTGGAAAAATATTTTTTGTTTGAAAGGGTATACTTCACAAGTAGTCCCATGGTCACCAAGTCAGGATCTGATGATAGGATCCTGGACAAATCGAGGGAACTCTTCAAATTTTATAGGCACTTACAATGTTTTTCATCATACTTTCTAAAGCTATTCAAATATTTGCGTCTGATAGTCATCATCTAATGTTGCTGAGCTGATGATGGACGGTACAACTCCTTAATGGTTAGGAGTTAGGGGATAATTCTTTAAATGTTATAGGAACGATGATGGAAACTACAACGCTAATATGCTTATCCTAGGTCAGTGACCTTGAGAGTCATTGATTACACATAAGAAATTCAAAATTGAAAAATAAAAACTTTTAACAAAAAATAGAACCGCCTTCAAAGGCACTAAAAAGCATAAAATAACTATTTAGAAACTCTAATATGATAGTTTTGAAGTAAGCGAAAAAAATCTGCCAAAAGGCACCATGATATCGGTTCTAATTTTTGTTAAAAGTTTTATATATTTAGATTGGCTATTGGACGCTGATCAGTGTTACTATCACCATCGGCATCAGCGTAGGCATCAAAGTGACCATAAGAAAGATCTTGGGAAAAACGTAACCTTTTGATGGGTTGGTCTTCTGTACCAAATTTGGCATACTGGTTTCCATTTCGATATACTTCAAATACAAATGGGTATATTTGACCGGCTGCAACTAACTCGCAGAAATGTAGAGTGTTGTAACATCTAATTTATACTTTTCTTTTGTCCCATGATTGTTGTCTTGGCAAAGGTCATGAGACATAACAGCAAATTCATCCCAATTGTTCGTCATATGCATTGCATTGCACCAAGCTTTTATGTGAGTTCAAAAGCAGTATTGATATCAACTTCGATGCAAATCACCCCCAAAATAACTTTCTACCCTTTTTTAACCCCGATAGGCGATGAGTTTCAATAAAATACAAAACACGTCTTCCATCAATTATCTTAAAGAATGTTTATGCAAAATTTGAAGTAGATTGGACCAAGGAATCACGTTGTTCCATACAAACTTTGTCCCAGTTTTTCAACCCCTAAGGATTTCGGAAGATCCTTTCTTATAGGATGCCTACTTCATACGAAGAACACACCCTCTAAATTTCAGGTCTCTACGATCAGCGGTTTAGGCTATGTGTTGATCCGTCAGACAGTCATTCGGGACAAAGCATGTTAAATAGATATTAGACCACCAAATTTATGTAATGGTACCAGACTTCAAGTAAAATTTCTAGATTTCTGTCATAGTAGCGATTGGTTTTGACTGAGCCAGCAGTTGGGCAAACAGTACTGATACCTCGCATTCCGATGATACCCACAGATTTACCATATAGATTTAAACGAATAGGTACAATTTCCTGTGAAATTACCTACCTATCGTCTGAAGTCAATATAAATAAAGCACAAGGACAAACTTTTAAGCATGTTGGAATATATTTAAGAGAAAACTGTTTTCCCATGGACAATTATTATGTTGCCTTATCTAGATCATAGGTTGCATAGGCTACTTTTTATTTGGAAACGCGGGTGGAACCGCGGGGGACAGCTAGTACTAATAATAAAGCTACTGATATATACGACTATTTCATGAAAATGTTACTAATATACCTTGGAGAAATATGTTGATGATTTTTTCTGTTATTAATCAGTTAATATACTACCATTCTTGTCGCAAATAACATGTTGATAACGTACCAACACACAATATAACGAATAGATTATTATATACACTAGTCCAAGTTTAGGTACAGGTCAAGTGATATTTAAGTACAGTCAGCGTCAAAAGTAGATTTTCACTTTAGTACCTACCCTACCAGTGGCGAGGGGTGAAATTATGGCGAGGGTAAGCCGTTCAAAAAACACCTGTAATTTTATAATTACAGTGTATTTTAAGCATAATAAGAGTGGCTTTAAAGTGATGAAAATGTAGGACTGGGATTTCTAAAAGGTAAGCCGATGGGAAACCCTTCGCCACTGGTACCTACCCTCGTGTGTGAATTTCATAAACGTGATCAGCTATTTCTGATGGCTCTAGATACATTAAGTGTTGAATTATATCCAAATTAAATAATGTTGCAAGAAACTTTAACAAAAACTACAAATTCTGATTTGACATCTTAAATCATTATATAAACGAATTCAACTTAACATTAATAATAATTTTAACTCAAATTTGACCTTAATTACCTTGCTAAGTGACATCACGGAGAACATCGTCTGGGGTCAAGTATTTAAAATCATTATTTATATAGAAAGTGTATTGGAACGTCCGAATTTCTGTTGTCATAAATTTTGCTTTGTCATATTTAGATGGACATTTACATTTAAATGTTGATACATAGATATATCCTACTAATTTTAAAAATGCGAAAGTTTGTGAGGATGTTTCTAACTCTTTCATGTAAAATATACTGAACGGATTTGGTTGAAACTTGGCACATAGATAGATCATACCCTGGAATAATATATAGACTACTTTTTATCCCGGGAAAAAATAAGATCCCTCGAGAACTTACAGTGACCATTTCAGGATACTTATTTTTTCTAATTGTCGGGACACTTAATTCCTGTGCAGGTACCTAACTAGTCAACGACCTTGTAGTTATTGCTCGAAATTTGTGCAGCTCGTACCATATAATTTATTAACCGACTTCTTTACAAAGTATATTATTAAATCAATTATTAAACTGTAGCAAGGTTGGTTTAAATTATCGATTGTACAGTACATAAAAATGTAGGTCTACTATGGTATTAATTTTGATTTTCTGTCGTTATTTGTTTATTATCACGTTAATGAAAGTTTAGCATTGATTTCCAAGACATAGCAAGTATTGGTCGACTGTCAATTTATTAAATTAACTTCCTAACTTTAGGATATATAATGTAGGTGCACTATTCATCGGTTTCTTGAATTATAATGATGGAGAAAAATTCTGATAATTTTTCATGATTCCGAAGATGCTGGCTTTACCTAACTGTATAGCAACAAGCACTGAAACTAACAGCTTCCTCGCCATGTCTTCGGTTTCCAATAGCGACCACAATCTGGCTTTTCTTAAATATTCCCTGGTATCTTTTTTCCACCTCTCTCTCCATCCTCTTGCACGTTTTATATGACATAACCATCACAAGTAACGGTTTCTTTAACTTTTCCATAGACTAGCTTTACGCTCAGTCACCTGTGATTTGATTAGTTTTAACCTGATTTTTGAAAAACCATATGGAATACTAATTCATAGCCAGAATCTTTTGATTCTCTGATTATGGCTATGCTGAACAACTTTTACGAATATTTTTTTTAAACACTTTTGTTTTATCGAGCAAGGTTGAACTTTAGTATGAAAAGTTTCACCATATGTACTTAGTTTTCGTTTCAAATTTTCGAAAAGATGCCATCTCAATTATCGACCCAGTATACTCTTTCTCTCTAACCTATACAATCTTAATAAGTCTATACTGACATAAACTGATGAGTTGATTCATGATTGTAACAATGAATAACAATCTTGGATCTAATACCTAGGGTTTATTTTAGATCGCTCAATCACCTAGGAACAAAGATAGGCACTTTCACCACTATCTGACATCAAATCTACCTGAATGTCTCCAGACATGACAGAATTGGTCAAGAGTTCTTAAATGACAGAGCAGTAGAGCGTGTTAGTGGTCATTGCACCGTTTCCCACGGTGACTCTAGAGTTCACGCCCGGCTGCGCGTGCGCCGGTATGCGATTCTGTAACGCGGTCTAATTACACGATATTTGATTTGTTAATATGATATTTTTCTTCATAAGTGTTAGGAGGAAATCCTACTAATTCTACTCTACTAATACTATAAATGTGAAAAATGTCTGTATGTTTATGACTCAATCACGCATCAACTACTGCACGGATTTAGGTGAAATTTGGCACATTGATAGACCATATCCTGGAATTACATGTAAAATACTATTTATCCCGGGAAAGCATAAGATCTCTCTAATGCGGGTAAAACCACGGAGCGCAAAAAAGTGCTAGAGTAATTTGAAAGTGCATCTTTTCTTAGATTTTATAAGCGTGTCAGTAGGTTTTCTGTCTTAAATAGTGATAGGGCATAAAGTACCAACTCGTATGCTGTAACTTTGTACTTATTTCACGTAAACACGGACAAAAGTGATTGTAAATTATTATTTAGAGTGAGTTTCGACAATCGTTTTATTTATTACCAGATTATTTATCACTCTCCTTCATTTAAGGTAAAAGAAAATGCACCGTAATGTTATTATTGTTTTTCTATTCTGAGATCTAATAGAAAGGGAATTTAAAATAAGGTTAGTTATTTTATTGTATATAATATAGTTTATGTATTTATATTTAACAAAATTAAAAACAAAAACAAAATTACCTAACTATAAATAGAAAATTTGTGCCAAATCGCTGCCCCGCGGAAGTGTGCCAAGAAGACTGGCAGCAATGCCACGCTGGATGGCAATGGCAATTCTTTGAGCAAAGTATGTGCCAGCCTTCTTGTCACGAGAGGCCTCAACAAGACGTAGAGTTTCAACCCCAAACGCCGAAAATACGTTGGACCCCTGTAGAGCAGCGTATTTGCGGCGCTTGAGGCACTCTTGTTGCGTAGCAGCAGCGCCGGCGACTACAGACGTATCTGGAAGGTGGGAAGGCGCGAGGGTGTCGACACATGTCGCGTCCCACACCAGGGGCCTACCCATCTTCCAGGGCACCAATGACATACCGTCCGGTCTCCTGCCATCGTCACGTACCAGCCCGTTAGGTTCTAAAATAGCTGGCACGCCGGCGGTGACAAGAGCACGGCGGATCAAATCATTGAGTGCCGCATGTCTTGACAGCCTCCCGGCACTTCTACTACAAGAAAGGCCATGGTGGCCCAGCTCGTCGACATTATCCCCGCAGGGACAGCGATGTGGAACATTGCACATCGCTCCCAGACGGAGGCAAGCACAAAGACTAAAAGAAGATGAATCCAACAATGTTCCCGTGTTCGCCGATGGTAAGGCATTCAACCAGAGCCCAGACTCCCACTCAGCAACAGTTAAGAGACGAGCACGCTCAGCAGTGCTGATAGATGAATGCAGAAGTGATTCATATGATAGCCTGCTAAGCGGCTCATCCCACAATTTTTGACTACATTTTGTTGTCGGCATATCTGTGTTTGGACAAGCCATTTTCCAAGCATTCTTGGCCTCAGACAGGAGCGAAATCTCAAAGTCACAGAGTGACGGCTTAAGAATTATTCCAATGAGATCTCGCACACTGTGAACTGAGGACAAGAATGCTGGTAGGGCTACACTAGAAATTTTGCGGATCCCTAAGCCTCCGAACTTGATAGGTAATGAGGCTTGGATCCAAGAGCGGTCGTTCAGATCAATGTTTAAAATTGAGGTAAGAGTGTGCCTAATAACAACATCCAAATTTGATAAAATACTATGGTTCTGCCACAACGGACAGCTTCGTAACATATAGGTCAATTTTGGAACGAAAAGACAATGCCGAATAATAAAGTAAGCCATATGGGTGCGAATTTTTGGCAGGCGATCTAAACAATGATTAAAATAAAATATAACGTCTTTATACCAAGAGAGTCGCCTGTTTCGCTTGTCCTCATCAGTTTAGTAAGGGACGGACTCAGTTTCGGAGAGCATCCTCTGTTCGGCTGTGTTGTTTGTTAGTATTAGTACCTTAAACGACTCGACGTCCAGTTTAGTTAGACGTGACGGAAAATATCTTACCTGTCTATTTCTTAGTTTTTCTTCTCTTTAACTCGGCTTAACACTTCCTGGTTCCTCCAAGACCACTTTACAAATGCCTCGTTTCCATAGATAAATACTCTATGCTGTAGAATCTGAAAAGAAAATTATACGTAAGTGAAAATATCTTACATTACCTACTAATCTTATCTTACGAGGTACTAATATTATAAATGTGAAACTTTATCAGGATGTGAAGATGTTTGTAACTCTTTCAAGTAAAAACTATTGAACGAATTTTGATGAAACTTAGCACATAGGTTACTTTTTATACCGGATGAAACCGCGTTTGAATGAAATTTGGTGCTTTGACACATCATAACAAAATATAAAATCAATAGGAAGCGAGGATGAAACTGCAGGGCGGAATAAAGTATATACTACGTTTTTTAGGAGTGAATAATACTTGAAAAATATCTCAGGTCATAAAACTAGAGAAAGAAAAGATATACAACATTGTACAAACAAAATTATGCGTGTAAAAGGAACCGAACCGGTGAGGTGCGGCCAAGAGCCATGGTGAAAGTAAATTCCGTGCGCATGCGACGTCTCAGGTGAAACTGTAGGCCAAGTAGGCCCTTGCGAATTTTGTTATTCGCTTAAATCGATCGATTATCGAGTGAAAACAGCATGTTATTCGATAGATTGGCTTGTAGCGTGCAAAGTTATGCGGTATTCTAGGTAGGTTTGAAATTGTTATGTAGAGTCGTGAAGTTGGATTCGGGACCTATTTAGGTTCAAATATCGTACAGACGTTTTATAAGCTACTAATTTTGCTTGTATGTTTTTATTTAGCGATGTGTGAGTCGAGTTATTTGACCCGAGTAATTCGATTCAAATCGTAAACGAGTCAGATCGGCTGTTGGATTCGAACCCACGAAGATGTTGAACCAATGGCGTTCAACATCACCAGAGCTAAAATCACGTTGTGGTTATCGATGAAAAATTTTTGCAGTGACACATCCCTAACAAAGTTTGTTGGTAACGTGCCTACAATATAACTATCGGCCATAATACTGATGATTACTTCACTTACATAAGTTTTAAGGAAATAATAGTTATCGCAATGGTTAAGAGCAAAAAAAGGTGTTAAATGCGTTCGATAGACTGACGCATCGATATGCAATTCCTTATTGCATAATATCGATTATTTCGAATAGTATAATCGACTAATGAGAGAAAGTTTGTCCGTGAGTTTGTTGATCCACGCGATTGGGTCTGTGAGACGACTGTAATTACTGCGATGGTACTTTCAATGATGTATAGTTTGGTTTTTAGAAAAAAAAATGTGCAAAAATATCACAGCATACAATTTTACGTTCCAAAATTCATCATTATCATGATCATATCAGCCAAAACATGTCCACTGCTGGACAAAGGCCTCCCCCAAGGATCTCCACGATGGCCGGTCTTACGCTACCCGCATCCAGCGGTTTCCCGCGACCCTCACAAGAGCGTCGGTCCACCTTATATAAAGGTCAAGATTATTTTGCTACCATTCAAAAATTGTGAATGTCAGTTTTATTGTAATATGTTTGATGCTAAATTATATATTTTTCGCTTACAGGTAAGCGAGCTCGTCATCATCAAAAACAGGTATTGTTAAAGAAACGTTCAGAGCATTGCAACACGTTTCTTTTCACACAGAAAAAGATGACTTTAACACCTTTTGTCACAATGCAATGAACCTTGAGATACAACTATCAAAATGTTTTGCATATTTCACGAAAACTTTAAGAATAACAATCTAGGTTAATATGCGGTGAATTGCAAATATTTTGATTTAAAATTCATTCTAGAAACTATTATCATACTGGTTTGATGCTAAGCCGTTTTTGTGTAAAACGGAATGGATATCGTTCCTTTTTAGAAAAACTTGAATCATTTTCAAGTTTTTTGGGGTAATTGGCTAAAAACTATTTTTTTTTGTATAACTACATTTTGTGTGTGTCTAGATCTTCTCCGAACTATGATTGTGTTGTTTACATACAAGTCATGTTCGATTTAAACTATTTGAAAGAAATTTCGCAGTAAACATTTAGACATGTCAACGGTTGTTGGTTTTAACGACAAAAAACCTGTCATTTAATAATTTGTGCTTGAAAAAACTACCGTTTTAGAACTGTCTACTACACTTGATATTTTCTGATGAATTTATAGTTTAGCATTATAGTCAATTTATGCTGTAGTGCATGTGAATGACGTCATATCCGTACTGAAAAATAAATTTAAAAAATTACTTACCCATGGCCAAGAAAAAAAATACAAAAACTAAAACCCGACTACTTTATGTCTTCTAGAGGGTGCCATGTTCAATTTAGTGTGACGTCACATAGCCTATAACTAGCAGACTATTAAGACGCTTCCTACGATAACGGATTTGTCAAATTATGATAAATAGTTTAGAAGTTATGAGGGATACAGATGAACATATAAACCGGTAAAAATCATAACCCTCCTTTTTGTTTCGGTGTAGTAGTGTAAAAATAACCTAAACACAAGGGCATTTTTTCCCATAAAACATAGCAATATTAAAAAAACCGAAACACAATAAGAACGCCGCGGACGCATCACGGCCGATTACTTTCACGCGAGAGAAAGCAGTGATTTCGTCATTACGGCGATCATTCGTCATTCGTTGTCGTCATTTCGACAATGATTGGAGCCTTCGGAGGTCGTTAGCACTACACAGGTGTGTATAAGTGGGTCAAGTTATTTTACGGAGTGTGCGGTGCGCGCGCGCAATTATGCCAGTGTCATGATAACCACTATTCGTTGCTTATGATGGGAAGGGCTCTTATTTTTTTAACCATGGACTTAATCTAGAAATTAGGGCCAGATCTTGGAAATCTGTGGGAAATTATTACTCATACTCATATTTTAGGGATATAAAAATGGAAAACAATAAAAATTTAAATGGGTACAATAATACACAAGTGCTATAAATTTGTGCTGTTGCACTGAACGTAAGATACACTGACAGGTACCACAGGTCGTGGGTTCGATTGTCATTTAGGATAAACATTTGTGCATAAAATATGTCCGTTTGTTCTGTTGCAACAATTTGTTAGTAGTTTATTAACTACTGATATTGTTTCATAATACAAGCTCTACTTAGCTTATGATGACAGAGTGTAAAGAAAGTTTGACAAAATCAGTGAAGAAGTATAGATTACAACAAAGACAAAACTCACCTCATTAAGTTAGCACAAAAACTAACTAGGCTTACTACAATATTAACGAATATTTAAATGACAAAAAGGCTTGGGTGTAGCGCTCGCTCTTGCAGGATATATTTTATGTAAACTGAAGTTTATTTTGAAAAGAGTAATTGCTGAGGTTATTGCCGGCTCTTCTCAGCAAAAGCAACCTTCCGAACTGTGCATTCCTACTAGTTATTAAATATATATCTAGTACTATACTCGAGTACTTTGAGAAAAGAAAGAAACAACATAGAAGTTTGGGAAACATAATTAAAATGAATACAATTAACACATAAAAAAATTATTAATTGTTTTTAGAAAGTTAAAGAAAGTAATGTAATGGGTTAAAAGTTCTTAGTAAACGACTTTATATTTTTTGTGTAATACACCATATTATAAGGTATTTTTTTTGCTTTTATGGGTTCCGTACCTCAAAAGGTAAAAAAAGGAACCCTTATAAGATCACTCTGTTGTCCGTCTGTCTGTGTGTCATCATCATGGACCTAGTAAGTTGTTAATTTATACTTCAATTTCAAGTGCCTAATTCCATCCAATAATTTTGTGATTACCTTATGAGATACTAGCTGGTTCGCGCGGCTTCACTCGCGTTACCGGGATAAAGTTCAGGGACGATTTTTCGAATCGGACCAGTAACTCCAGAGATTAGCGTATTCAAACAAACAAACTCTTCAGTTTTATTATTAGTATAGATAAGAAGATTCAATGGAAAGGATATGAAAGCCTTACGAGATGAGAAAGTAACCCCATTCTAAAGAACTAACTACTCGTAGTATGCAATAAATTGCAAGATACATCTTTATCTAAGATCTTAAATAGCTCTTATATATCATTTAGTGTAAATAAATGTTTCCTAAAGACTATAATATGGTGTTAAAAAAGCATAATTTGTGTCTGTCTAAGGGTCGCTTGCATAAAGCGCGGTCATAGTAAGGTTATAGTTATATTTAACTTTAACTGCCGAAAAAACTAAAATTTTAACCGTAACCATAACCGACCGAGGGTGATCGGTCATCGTCAAAGTGACCCTACAGTCAAAGCATGGTAATAGTTAACTTTAACTAAAATGTACAAGCAACCGACCCTAATGATCTCATTTTAAACAACAAAACAAATGAACTCTAAACGAAAATAATACAGTTGCCAATTAATTTTACCCTCCAATTATCTGAGAAATTCAATTTATAATCAATTTCATGCTTTGGCTTGCCCTGTTTATTTCTCTGACACCGAATTATCTCCAAAAACTTATTTTACTGTGAAAGTTCTGAACTTGACCTTAAACAATACTTTTTAAACTATCACGAACACAAATTCATGTTTTGGTAATATATCATAATCGTAGCAAAAATAATCCTGAACAATCACGTCTTCATCACAATCCTTTCACGTCTAATTATTACTTATTAGATAACTTGCGTGCTAAAATAGGTATCTCGTCCCATAAAACTGTAATAACATATATTCAAAAGAATGATCCACATAAAAAAAGCCTTGCTGAGTTTCTTGTAGGAGTCTTCTCAGTTCAAGTGTATGTGGAACCGGTGGTAGAGTCTATTGTAATAATTGTAACTATCTACATTCATAAGTGCCTTAAGGGGACTTTTTGGCGGGAACTTGCGAAGTGACGGTGCGTTTTCGTTTTATTTTCATAAAATCGTGTATTTTGAGTTTTATTGAATATTATCGGTGGTATTGTCCAATAAAGATCAATATAAGTGCACCAGTGAAGTGAAATGAAATGATTACGTGTATAGTGGCTTTTCAAGTTGTCTCAAGAAGTCCATGAAAAGTTTTAGTAGAACTGCTACCATTGTACTAAAACCTAACTAAACTGACTGACTATGACTCGAAGAAGATTTAACATGACTTGAACTTTGAAACTTGACGATTGACGAGAATTTTATGAAGAATATAAAAATATCTACATTGCTCAACTTGACACTGACAAAATACACGAAGTGTGATGCCAAAATAAAAAAAAATAAAAAAAAGTGCCTTAACCACTAACAGGGCCTAAACTGAATAAATGATGGTTGAGTTGTGACAGAGATACATTGGTTTTTATATGCGTTGTTTATAAAAACGTAGATATGAAGACTGGTCGCTCTTAACCGGGATGTTTACACGGATATATCGACACTGAAACTAGACCTATTTTCCTGATTCACTTGCTCTTCCTGCTTGGGCCAGTTCATATAACCACTCTCAATTATAGTGAAACTTTTTACAAATTAACTTAACGATGCAGTTCACTTTGATTATGTACCTATATTTATAAATTTTTACTTTTGTTGAGAATTGTTTAAGGTTGTTAAATTATCGACAAGTGAAGTAACAAACTGATATTTAAAAATATTTGATTTCATGAAGACATGATTGAACCTAGCTATAGAATAAATAAAATTATTGTATTGTTTTTTTTTATGAAAAAAAATATAGATAAATATAAGTAATATTTATTTTCACGCATTTTCTCATAAAGTACTTATACCATTTCATCCTGCAGTTCTACTCGCATTCTCGTGATAAAAACTAGCCTATGATATTCGGCTTATACATAACCTCCATGCCAAAAATAACGTCGATATGTTCCTTCGTTGCTGTGTGAAAGAAGGACAAAGGAACAAACACACTTTCACATTTTTAATATTGACTAGCTGGCCCGGCAGACGTAGTTCTGCCTGCATACACCTACCTTACCTACCCCTACCTATCTCTACCTACCTACCTGCTTATATTTTTTTATTTTTATAGTTATTCTGTTATTTAGGGCGGCGACAAATCCAACTAGTCAATGATCATAAAAATTGGTCCAGCCGTTCTTGAGTTATAAATTGTCAACTTTTGATACTAAAATCTTAATTACCTAAGTCCATAACTAATAAAAGAAACAACGGGCATATCTAGGCTATTACACAAGTATCCAATATCCTTGTAAGGCCAGAGACCCAATCGACCTTCGTAATTCCTAGTATTAAAGACAAATTACTAATAGCTACATACTAGCTAGGTATACTGTTTAACCAAATTGAACATTCAAGGTAAACATAGACAACTTAAAATGCAATGCAATAAATTAACAGACCAGAATTGAATTATCTGTGATCTTGTATACTTCAAAGTTATGTGTTAAATAATTGCCACGAATAATATTGTGCTGAATATAATAGGATTATTTATTTGAAACATATAGCTAATTATTTACATCAAAGTAACAACTAAAATATTTACAAGAAATAAAATAAAAACAAGACTAAAAATAAAAACTATTTACCATTTGTTGTAAATAATAGGGTAGTTGATACTGTCAAAAATAAATGACCAAACACTAACCAATGCATAAAACTTCTAAAACACGTGGAAATATCAAATACGTTGTACATTTAATGCTTTTTATGATTTTTAATAATCAGTGGAACCACTAAGAGTAGATGATTTGATGCTGTGAAACTATGACGCCATAGTGTAATATTTCATACAAAATTCCATATAAACTATCGTTTTGTCATTTATTAAAAAGTTGCTGATTTGATGTGTCAGTCAACTACCCTATTGTAAATATTGTTACAAAAGTAATAAAAAAAACCTACTATGAAAATACAATTGATAACTAAACCTAGCTTACATTTAAAATGAAGTCATCAACCATGTACTAAACTTAGACAGTACTCGTAAAATCAATCAGAAAAACTAACAAACTAATTAAAGACCGAAACTAAACAGTACAATGTTACTAAACGGAATCGAACACGCACCATTTGCGAGGAAAGCAGCGCACTGACCTCATTGCTGTAACATCATTATAGACTATTAACTACTGTGCCATCGGGGTCAAACACGATGATTGCATATCATGATTTATATATGTTGATAATTTAAATATCTTTATGCTAATATCATTGTTATAAACAGGTAGTTTGTTTGGATGTATAAGGTAATTTTCGGAACTATTGATCTGATTCTGATAATCCGCGGAAAACAGGTAGTTTATTTTACGTGACTTTTCTTAGGACCAACGCTGCAAAAACTCGAAAAAATAATAAACAAACTTTGTATGAAAAATTTGTTTATTCGGTCAAAATGCATGATAAGTTTTTTTTCTTTTTTGAATTTTCAGGGTTGGTCCTAAGAAAAGTCTTATGGGACTTTTCTTAAGACCAACCCTGATGTGTTCAAATATAAGTAGGTACCTAAAATATAGCTAGTTCATGACCAGACACATAGCAAAAACCAACAGCGTTTAATATAACTGAAATGAAATATTTAAAGAACCCATAACACTAGTAAAGTGGTGATGATCTTCAAACGGCTGAGCGCATTTTATTGAAACAGAACACCGAGAGTGTTCTGTTTTAATTTTTTTTTAATTAAGACACCTTTGAAATTGTAAATCTATACTAATAATAAAGCTGAAGAGTTTGTTTGTTTGAACGGATTTTTTTCAATCGGACAAGTAACTCCGGAGCGCTAATCTCCGGAGTTACTTGTCCGATTGAAAAAAATCTTTCACTAATAGGAAGCTACATTATCCCCGAAGGTTAAGGGCTTTTTATCCCGGGAATGAGAGTGAAACCGCGGGGAACAGCTAGTTCTTCAATAAGACACAATTAGGATCTCAACTCAACGGGCAGTAAGAACGAAAAGATAACTTTCATTTTCTAAATCAAGTGTAAATTAATGTAATTAATTTGATTCAACACGTAAATATGACGTAAGACACGCGACTGTGACTGCAGCCGTGAAGTGACTGTAGGAAGATGTTATAAAGTACATATGTAACACTTCTCAGTGTAACAATCTTAATACAAAGGTATTCTATCAATATTCAAGGAAAATTTAGGCTAGGGAGTGACATGAATGGTTCAGGTTCGAGGCCTAAGCTTAAGCTTTTGTAGACGTTGTCGTAGGTTCGATTCCCAGGACTTATGTTTATGTACATGAACATGTCTGTTTGTCTTGAGTCTGGATGTAATTATCTGTACTGTAAGTGACATCGTTACCTAAAATCATCTTTGATATTTATTTAGGTAATATTTTTATATATTTTCATATTTATTTTGCTATTCTCAGATTAGACGAATCTAACAAATCAGAGATCATCAAAATCGGTCCAGCCGTTCTCAAGTTATAAATGCAGTAATTAACCCGACTTTGTTTTAGATAGATAAACTAGAACGTCTAAATAAGTTGACAAAACCAACGCTTATTTATTTTTAAGACATAACGAATGTTATTTTTTCCATTTCCAATACTAAATAGTAATAATATTATACAATTATACATATACAATTTGAGCAGGTAAGTCCGTCCGTTAGTCTACCCGTTACTTACTGTAGTCGATCGCTGTCGAGCCTCTAACTAAGCCCATGGAGTGATACCGGTACTAAAACAGTACTAAATTATGCCTTTGCGTTAATTTATTGTGCTGTTTGTCCATCTGTCGTAGTAACATCAGAGGGAGGAGTACAGTCAAATATCCCGATTAAGACAGGGTCTTTATGAATATGGCGGTTATAAAATGCGAAAGCGAACTTAACTTGACGCCTCAGCCGGTTTTGATAAAATTTTGCACATACGTAGATATAACCTGGAACTACAGAGGACCGAGTACTTTACTTTTGGAGTTTTACAAGGTACAGTCAACCTCAAAAGTAGTTTTTATGAAAACCTACGGTGTGTTCCGACAATTGCACTTGAGAGCCAGTTGCCTTACACATGACATACGTCTCAGGAGCTAATCAGAAAACTACTTTCAATAGGAAATTAAAATTGATGTAATTAAAACGCAAAAAATATCCGTTACAAATTCAAAATGCGAATCATTCACCTGAATCGGAAAGGTCCACTTACACCCAGTATAGATATGGGCCCTGATAAGGCAGTTAAGAACAAGTGTGTTCCGAACCGGTAGTGGAGTCTATTGTAAAACTGTAACTTTTGACATTCATAAGTGCCTTATTAGGGCCTAAACTGAATAAATGAGTTTTGATTGATTTGATTTGAAATAATTTACAGCTGACTATAATATACACGTTGTGAAAATTTACTTTCGAATAGGCGGTCAATTTAAATGTCAAATTATGAATTTATTTACTGTGGCCAGCCAAGGTTATAATAATTAAAAACATGTATTTCGTTGAATAAAACAGCTTTTTAAATATTTTTTTTAAAGAACGCCGTCTCTATTAAATCAATCATGACAATAAAAAACGTGTTGGGGACTCTTCTATAATTTGAAAGCCCGTCAAGGACAATTTTTTTTATCAAAAACTTTGTATTATTAGATTTCCCTTTATAGTGGTCTTCTTGCCAGAGTCTTCTCAGTTCAAGTGTATTCCGAACCGGTGGTAGAGTCTATTGTAATGTTTGTAACTATTGACGTTCATAAGTGCCTTACCAGGGCCTAAATTGAATAAATGAGTTTTTGATTTGATTTTGACCGTGCGACGGGCATTTAAATGCTTTTGTTTCTGCCAACTTATTTTGAAAATTTCATGTGGAAAAACAAAGTTAACTAGCTAGGTAGCTAGCTATCAGTGACCTCCGCTGTCAGATGGCCGACGCCCGCGCCCATAGGCAATGTAATTAAATTCATAACCTATAACTGATGAGATTATGGATGAGACAGACTACATTATAACTTAGGCAATTATAGATCAAGAATGTATTTAGTATTTTTTTTTGTATTTATTTTTAAAATACATAAAATGAAATTATTAATTTTACGATGAGATCTTATTCAATACACACATTTTTTATATGCATCACACTAGCAATACCACCTATGTGCGTAAAATTTCTACTGCCCACGTGACCTTGATTCGGAATTGAAAGTAGTCACAACCGGACACCGGTCAGGCACGTGCGTTTATGCGTCCACACCATATTAAAGCCTATTCATTTACCATAACGATCATTCTTCTGTTAACATATAGAGACAATGTGTCACAGCGTTGCAACGGAGCGGTACGGAGTTCCGTCATTGATTATTATATTATTGAAAATATTTTATTTGTATTATGACATTGTTGTCGCATTGCGAAGTATATAATGGTGCCGATTCTGTTGTTTACGAACTTAACTAATATTAGTCAAGTCACCCCCCTTTCAAGTTAACCTTATTGAAAAGAGATAGAACATTTTTAATGCTGTCAGTTTAGTCCATGCCGTCGTAATGTACGGGTAAATAGTCGTGACCATTATAGGTCGCGCTTAAATTCACGTTGAAATAAGTGATCGGACTAAACAGACAGGACTAAAATATCCTGCATCCCTTTCTTATATTTCTTATTAGAAAGAGATATAGTGAGATTAAATTTGTTTAGTTCGCAAACAACAGAATAGGCACCAATGTGGTATTTTATTGAAAAGAGAATTTATTAATGCTTTAATAAATTATTACAATAGAATAATCTTCTTAAAATTAATTTACGTTGTCTTTTTATGGAATTTTACGATATCATTTATTATTTAAAGGAATACAATCATATTGGTCATAAGTTATAATATCTAGCATCTATTAGAATACGTCTCTCTTTAATCTTTATTTATTTTACGAAGTAGGTTCACTTTCGGTTCTGAGAATTGTTTTTATTTACATAATCTTAACGGTATATAAAATCTAATCTAGACTATCTATCTAAACGATTTTATCAGCAAATTTTAATAAAATACAGTTACTTACCCCCAATATTTAGAAACCAAAAATATATTTTATCAATATTATTTCAAATCGAATCAAATGTTGATTTTATCTGTGAAGATGATCACTTAGCTGTTTTTGTGTTTGTCTAGCATTTATTAATAATCAGGTAGATCTCTAACAGGTTTTCTAAATACATAAGTGTCAAATATCATAGGTCAAAAGATGCCGACACATAAACACATTCAATATTTGAAGGTTATTAGTGAAAATTATAACCTTGACAGATTTAAAAAACCTGAGGGTATTAATTCTATTATGATAATTATAACTTTCAAATAAAACCAGTGATTTAATAATACAACAAAATATATGTATTTTTTTATTGGAAATTGAAAAATGAGAGTGGTCTTGCTATATTGACGCATCTTTTTAAGAAATTACTAATTGTTTATTTTTCTTACTACTGTTATAAATGTGAAAATTTATTAGGATGTGAATATGTTTGTAACTCATTTATCTACGCAAAAAATAATGAACGGATTTTGATGAAACTTGGCACATAGCTGGAATATCATTAGGCTATTTTTCATGCAGACAACGCGATTGAAACCGTGGGGTTAGCTAATAATTAATATGTTGCAATAAAAATCCCAAATAAAAACAAAACAAATAACATAGATACTTATTTGAGGTTATTATATTTCGTGATTTATTTATTTACAACAAATACACAAAATAAAATCTACGTATTAAAAAAATCCTCAAGGCGGCCGCTGCTACCGATCAACGGCAAGGTTCCTAGAAGGCTGGCAGCGTTTCTTCTTTGGATGGCCAAGCTAACACGTTAAAAGCTCCCCGCTCGCCCCGGTCTTCCGAGGCTACAATAAGTTTTGAAGATAACATTCGGGCGAGCCTCAGACCGCCAAGGACTCATGGCCATTTATTTGAAAAAATATAGGAAAACAAGCTTGTTTAAAGCCAAGAATAAAATATATTCTTGTATATATTTTATGAAAAAGTCCAGAAAAAATGAAAAAAGAAACTCATTTAAATGACAAATTCTCCAATATCATTAAATTCATCCATTGATCATGCATTATCAAGAAAATCTCAATACCCATACAAGAAGCATAAATGACACACTTTTTCGACGCACCTGCAAGACAATGGCTCTTTCTATCCGTCGACATATGCGTAAATGAGACAGGTGATAATCCCATTCAGTTTCACCAGTCGATAGACATGTTCTACTTGTCTATAGGTAGAGATATCAAATTATTGTCGTGATCTTGATGTTTTTCACGACTTGGCTGAGGTCGTTACGTCGACTTGATTTATAGATAAATCTGTTTTACATCGTTAGGTCGTGGAAATAGTTAGGGATTTTCTTATAAATGTAGAATATTCTAAAATTATTACTAGCGACCCGCCCCGGCTTTGCAGGGGTACAATATATCTACACAAACTTTCCTCGTTTATCACTCTTTCAATTAGTTAAAACCGTATCAAAATCCATTTCGTGATTTAGAAGAAGTAAGCGGAGAACCAGAGAGAGGCAGACAGCGATATATTTTATACTATTTTGAGATAGAAAACAGAATTATCGGTGAAGGAAGTTTTTGTATCGGAACAATAATTCCGAAGATTATCCTATTTAAGACAAAACTCATACTATCTTTTTTATAGTATTAGTATCATTCAAACTAATCGAGGCCTCAGAGAGACTTAATGAACTTATCGGAGAGCTTTTTCCGCCAACGCATTAGCTTGGCCATCCCAAAAGGAAACGCTGCCAGCCTTCTGGGAATCTTGCCGAAGATCGGCCGCTTCTAGGTTTTTTTTATGAGTAGATTACACATAAAAAAATCCTCGAAGCGGCCGCTATTAAGTATTAACTACTACTGAAATTACCGATAAGCGATAAAAAGACGAGAAGATATAGGCAGTATCAAATACTAAGTATCTAATACTACCTACACAAATTTTAGACACGGTATACTGATGTGATGAACCTTATTTCGAGGAACTGTCTTTTCATGGGGAATCCATTCTCACCAAAATGGTTTCATGCTCTTAGTATCGTAAAAAACAGTAATATTAGCATTGGGTATAAACTAAAATAAAACCTACAGTAGCTAGCACAAATAAGTATTAGTATTATATTCATATGTCACAAATATTCATAATACGTAAGCGTGCGAAGGCGAACCAATAAAAAAATACATAACTGCATCCACAGTGCAGTTATACTACTAAATTATTCTTCACGGTTCCTGCTATACATTTTGATTAACCAAACACTCCTAAATGACAATAGAAAGTCCATCAACAACCATTCGATGACATTATATTAACATTGCTAATCGCGCGCGTCCGTCTGTCTCGCAGCGGTAACTCGAAAACTAGTTTCGCAAGTGCAACTAAAAAAGGATTTAGAAAGTTATAGGTACGCGATATCCGCCAAGAGGGATTTCTATCACATTTTTTTATGTGTTTTCACCTTTTTTTAATGCTATTTATTCAATGGGGAAACTGTTTGCTGATGGAGAGCTTTTCTGATTCATCTTGAATAATATTTCCTTCATTTTTCATATCGTTAGTAGGTAATAACATCGATTTCTTTAATTGGTGTTCCACTGCTGGTGCAATGAAGTTTCAAACCGGTGGTTGATAGAATATGTCTGGTTTATACCCTGGTATAGGACCTGTCCTATTTGAATGAGTTTTGAGGAAAGACCGAACTATCATCAAAAGCAGCTCACATACCTACCTAACTTCTGGCCCCACGGAATTTGTAATTTCTCTTCCCTGCGTCTGGCTTTCTGTTGTTCGCACAGGTTCCCTGCTAAAGCCAAAGTTAAAGCCATTTACTCAATTTATCATAGAAGGTCAAATTCAACTGATAAGTACCGGCAAGAAACTAGGCAGTCGCAGGGTTGCTAGAAGAAATTTCTGTCAGTCCCTTTTACCTTTTTTTTTTAGTTATCTATGTGTGACCATAAATAAAAAGCTTAAACTGTCAAGTTTGTTCTGATTCAATCGTAGCTCAGACTCCGGCATCAAGTCGACTAATTTACTAAAACTGCCCGCGACACTTCAACAACTAACTGTCAGATTCCATATGTGGTACGCGAATCCCCTTTTTAGGAAACTCTGGTCTATTGAGCCTATACTAAACATGTTAGTTTTATATATAACTAAATAGCTAAAACCTGATTCGTTAGAGCCGGAATTTAGTCTCCTTGAGCCAAGTGAAATGACTAATTCCGCAAGCATCTTAGCGAAAAATTGCGTTTGCGCAACTAAAAATCGCTCAATAAGATAACCTTTTAGGATCCGGTCTCGTGTACATCCGACGATTTACACTTACATTCTATCTAGATTCTAGGTCTTATTAGGTATGCTTTACTGAGAAATTAACCTGACTACGCTTCTAGTGCTTACGTTTATTAGAATTTATATTAATCTCTGCTTTATGTTACGTATTAATGTTCACTAGAATTTGGATTCAAGATATTTGCCAAATAAGTTTGTCACTTAGTTTTGTTCTTTGTTACCTAAATTAAACCACTTGGAAAGAAAGAATTCAAATGCTATAATATACTCGTAATATAGACTTTTTGGAGACAGTAATACTACCAAAAAAGTCAATTTAATGGTTAGGAAACTGAGTTGATAACTGTTTTAAACGTGGAAGTTTTAATTTTTGCTGATATTAGACGTTTCTTTATATTTGACACAAATATAAAAAATACAATCCTCGAGGCGCCCAACAAGGTTCCCAGAAGGCTGGCAGCGTTTACTTTGTATAGCAATGCTAATGCGTTGGCGGAAAAAGCTTTCATTACATTATACCTAAACCTATTTAAAACTAACTTCTGTCAGGCGCTTTACTCGCTATAAAAAGGCATTATGTGATAGATCCAGCGATTCCCTATTTTACCCCTATAAGAGTATTTTGGAAAAATCCATTCTTAGTTGATTGATAAGGATCAATCAACTGAAGGCACTTCTCTATGAGCAGCGATCTTTGTGTCAGGGACTTTGAATTTTATACTACAGATTGTAACAGTACTCATAATTATTTTCTTTTACAGGTAAGAGGCAGTCCTCAGCAAATCAATTGTCCACCCTACATAGTAAGTACTAGGTACTAATTTTGACAAACAAGTACTTAATTTACATACAAGTTTGGTTTTCCGGAGCGGACTGTTTAAACGAGTCTTGTGCGAGTAACGGTGGTTCACTTCTGTTCACCATATAAATGTCTTTAAGAACGCCGGTGAATTAGTGATGTCATTAGATTTTATCGATAAATTGATTGAACTAGTCTCAAATTGGCCCGGGAATGAACTTATCACATATTCAGGATCCATATTGTCCTCAGTCAATTTTAATTAAATTATTTCGGTTGCCTAGTCTAAAAACCGCTTTTTCTAACCTAACCTAACTTTGTCAAAATAAATTGACAGACGAGTTTTCTAAATTTTCTTTCTCACAATTTCTACAATTAAATAGCTAACTAAAACTACTAAATACTAATAAAAATAGAATAACAAATTCATCATTAGTGTATTGAAATGACACCTACTGACATATACGACTATTTCATGAAAATGTTCCTAATATACCTTGGAAGAATGTGTTGATGATTTATTTTGTTATTAATCAGTAAATATACTACCATTCTTGTCGCAAATAACATGTTGATAACTTACGACCTATAACTGAGCTGCAATTAGCAAAAAAACGTGATAAAATTTGAATTTAACGCTCCAACCGAAGGTTTACCCTTAAATGGAAACACAATACAATATCGACTGTCTTCAATACCAAAAAAACATAAACTATTTTTGTTATCAATCTCGTTTCAAATCGGTCCTTGTAACATTTCGTGACAATGGTCACTTTCAGCATTATTTTTTGTTAACACTATCAGTATTTGGAATAAAAAATACTGTTTGATTGTCTTATTTTAGAATGAATAATAAATAAATGAAGTAGGTGAGTGAAAAAACATATTTGGTCGTTTTATTTTCGGTATTTTCATTGCAAGATTACGTGAATTATACTCGACTAGCTGTTCCGCGCGCTTTCACTCGCGTTCCCGGGATAAAAAGTAGCCTATAACCTTCGGGGATAATGTAGCTTCCTATCAGTGAAAGAATCAAGTAGTTTCGGAGCCTATTCAATGCAAACAAACAAACGAACAATCAAATCTTTCCTCTTTATAACATTAGTATAGATAAAATCTAACAAGCTTTTGTCAACTCGTTTTAAGTGACCATCGATATCGATATCTGTCTTGTTCCCATCACTCGTTATGTTTAGAACAATGGATGATCATAAGCGTCGTACCGTGTCGTCTCGGGTGCACATCCGAACTTGGCATCCGTTAGTAACCACAATCATTGAGAAAATTAAGACTTTGAATCAATTGACAAGCCAGTTGGCGCAGTTGATTAAGACACCACCTATCACGCCGCTGGTCATGGGTTCGATTCCCATCCAGGACAGACATTTGTGTGCATGAACATGTCTGTTTGTCCTGAGTCTGGGTGTAATTATCTATATAAGTATGTATTTACAAAAAAAAGTAGTATATGTAGTATATCAGTTATCTGGTTTCCATAGTACAAGCTCTGCTTAGTTTGGGATCAGATAACCGTGTGTGAAGAATGTCCCAGGATATTTATTTATTTATTTATTGAATCCTACTAATATTATAAATGCGAAAGTTAAAAAAAAAATAGTTCAAGTTAAAGTTTGTTTGTATGGATGGATGTTTGTTACTCTTTCACGTAAAAACTACTGAAGGGATTTGGATGAAACTTAGCACATAGATAGATCATACCCTGGAATAACTTATAGGCTACTTTTTATCCCGGGAAAACATAAAGTGAAACCGCGGGCGGAAAGCTAGTGGTTCTATAAACCCAAAATTACTATTTGAAAACATAATACAACATACTCTGTGACTTTGCAAATGGCTTCTACTTTATTGATTACGATATTCTGTACATTAGTATTGTCGTTTATTGGCAATAACAAAATTAACAATCATAAACATGTATTTTCCATTAATTTACTCTGAATTGAATATTCAACATCAATAAAAAAAAAAAAATTGTCAGTTTCAAAGAAAAACTCTTTATAATAGAGTAAAATGAGATAGAAAATTATTTGTACTGAACATAATGCGTGGCCACCCTACAATAGTCTATGACAGAAGCTCAGTGTGTTACGCGGTCGCTCCCATGACCTAAAGTAATTTAAAAAAAAGTTTCTTCAAGCTAGTAAAAAATAAACATTGTCTTTACGGTATATTAATATTTTTATTTCTCTTTGCTTTTATGCATAAATTAAATATAATATAATATGTGTACGTTTTTGTGTTGCAAAGCTAATATTCTTGTTTTCTACCATAGTAGTATAAAAAAGGAATCTCATCCCATGAGACGAGATATCACAGACTCTATTCGTTACGGAATAATCGCCTGGACACACTTAACGATTAAACCCTGTATATACTAGCTTCCGCCCCGCGGTATCTATCACCCACGTTCCCGAGGAATCTTATGTTTTCCCAGGATAAAAAATAGCCTATATATTATTCCAGGGTTCTATCTATGTGCCAAATTTGATCCAAATTCGTTCAGTAGTTTTTACGTGAGAGTACACACATCCACACATCCACCTCACAAATCGCATTTCTAATATAAGTAGGTTTTTTTTATAAAAATTAAAATACACAAAAGCACCCTGTACGAACAATTATGGCGGAGGCAAAATGTAGATAACGCAAATAATTGCATAATGCGCAAGAGACCTGACATTACATAAACGCTCTAGGCGACATGCCGGGCGAGCCTTATAGTTAGTTTAGTAGATTTTATTATTTAATATTAGATTTAGCTAGATAGTTCGGTTAAATAATACATTTTGTTGATTTTTTACATAACAGTCCAGAGAAGGTGTGTAATGTTTTCATGCAGGGTTCATGTATGTATGTGGGTTTCTTTATCCACCATAACTACTAATTGACTAAAAAATAGAGAAATCGGTCCAGCCGTTCACAAGTGATGTGCTTACCGACAAACAGCATGCCATTTTATAATCACAAATAAAAATAAAATAATCACTACTAGCTCCCGCTCCGCGGTTTCACCGTTCCCGAGGGATACAAAGTAGCCTATGTGTTAATTCACAGTGTCAGCTACCTCCATACTAAATTTCATCAAAACCGGTCCAGCCGTTTGAGCGTGAAGAAGTAACAAACATACTCACTCACAAATAGTAGGATAGGATCTATATCCTATTTATTATATATAACAAAATACATATATACAGTTATAAACTTTGAGAACCGCGTAGGCGAAGCAAGGACGAACTTACAGACAACAGTTATTTGAACCACATTCCGATTATTGTAGATATATATGGTTTTATAGCGATTTTACGATAGTTAATTTTGACAGGTTGTTAAGGTGTTTATTAATTCACCTAATTTGTACAGTCAGGATCAAAAGTAGCTGATTACTTTATACGAGCACGTTTTACATTACGCATTTCATTATAAAATGGAAAGTGACAATCTTCTTTAATGGCGGAAGGGTTTGATTGGCTATGTTGTAAAAAATTAAAAAAAATATTATTCTAATGAGATTTTAAAAAGAAAACAACTGTAACCGCTTACCAAAAGGTGGGGCCGTATGCTTGTTTGTCATTTGACATTGTTGTATAAAAAAAAACATATTATAATATAGGTATCTCATAACTATGAGTTTGGAATGATGAAATGTTATAAACTCTATAAAATGGAGAATTGCTAACTCGTGATCCTGAAAAAGCCTTTCATAATATGGTAATATCGACTGTGCATGCGATGTGGCAACACTTGATGACCGGTCACGTTATTAAGGCATGAAGGTCAATCGACATGCGCGGGCGCAGCTAATGTGAGAGCCTCTTTGTATGGCTAGATAGATAGCCACAATTTAAAGTGTGACAGACAGACAGTAGGTAGGTAGTTCTAATTTATGCAACCGGCTCAATCAACTATTACTCTCAGATCCTTGAACCTGTTTTAACATTGCCAATTACGTTCAAATATTCCATTATTTAATTTGTACGTAACTTCTATGGTTTCTAAGCTACATATTTAAACTGTCTAGCAGTGGCAAGGGGTAAACTTATGGCGAGGGTAAGCCGTTCAAAAAACACTGATCATTTTATACTAATATTAATAATACGGTGTATTTTACATAAAAGTGGCTTTGAAATTATGAATCCGTGGGACTGGAATTTCTAAAAGGTAAGCCAATGGGAATCGGCTTGTATGGCCCTTCGCCACTGCTGTCTAGTAAGACGACTAATTATTGTTTCAGCGCTGCAGCGAACATTACCAAAATGTAGCATGAACTTTCCTTAGGATAGCTTCTCTATACGTAGTAATATACCTCAGTGGGTTATCTACGCGCGTGTACGAAACTCAATTGTTCGATTTTCATTAGTTTTCACTTTTCATCGATAGTTCGATACATACAAGTTACATTACTTCAACATTACTACCAATAAACACACTTTGATATTATTATGCGCTGGACACACAGAAAAGACGTAAGACGAGGACGGGACGCGGACATCGAAAATGAACACATTTTTCATAGAAAATGTATAGAAGCGTCGTGTCCGCGCCTTGTCTTTTCTATACGTTTTGCGTCTCGACCCTTCTATAAATTTTGTAGGGACGCGGTAGAGACATAAATGTCCGTGCCCCGCCGTCTCTTACGTTAGAAGTAAGGATGTAAAAACCTTCGGATGTTTATTAAAAAATAACTTTGTAATCATTCTAGAAGCAAGCTTACAGCAAGTTTATTTTGTAAGTAGCACTAATTTTAATATATGTAATAAAGTTGCATTTACCGAGCGTAGAATTTTGATTGTGTCAGTATTACACACATCACAACGGTGATCAAATATTCATCTGACATTAAATAACAAGCTAATGTTCTACTAATTTAATTAGCCGTACAGTTTTTTAGTAATTTTGTAGTTTGTATTGAGATCGAGTGGCAGTGTTAGCGGTATTATACGATGAGCGATTTCTGAGATACTATGAGCGACTTACGATGAAATGTTAAAGTGTAGGTATTTAGATATTTGTAACTCAATTACGCATAAATGGTCAAAAGGATTATGATTAATCTTGGCATAGATAGATCAAACGTATATAATAAAGTATATTTTTTAACCCTAGAATAACATTAAATTCCACAGGAAACGTGGATCAAACCGCATGATACAATAAATTTAAAAATAAGCTTCATCTTTAGAGAAATCCACTTTTTTTGTGTTTATTTCTTTCTATTAGTGAAAACCGTATCAAAATCCGTTGCGTGGTGTAGAAGTAAGCGGAAAAATAGAGGCAAACAGCGACTATTTAAATATGTATTCCCGCTATAAGTTAGCAGTGGGGCCACACCAGTTCACATTCATACATGCATTACACACTTTATTTGTTTATTACTTTAAATTATATAATGTCTATAAAACATTACGTATATATTCATGTGTAGGTCACTAGGTTATATCTTCACCTGTAAATGTAATGTTAGGATACATAAGTTATTGCTTTATTAATCCACGCTAATAAAGATAAAAGATTTGTATTTTTGTTTGTAATTGACCAGTATTAAAAATTCTTTCACCAGTAGAATGCTATATTATCACTGAGTAAAATAGGCTATATTATATTTAAAAATCCCTATGAGAACTCCTATTTTTTTAAAGACTTAAGATGGTAGCCTCTGTTGGCTGCACCAATCTTACCGGACAATCTGATCCAATTCCAAAAGTTCTTTCACTGAATAGGAAGCTGAAATTCTAGGATTATAGGCTACTTTTCATCTCGAGAACGTGAATAAATCCACGGACTAGAGCTATAGGATATAAGTAACCAAATACTCAAACAATATTGCATGTAAACATTGAGAAACGCGGAAAACAAGAAATGTAACTGGCCATATTTGCTTCAAACAATACCTACTTGAGGTTATAAAAGGTTAATAACCTTCCACATGTAGGTAGAAGTAAACAGTGCGAAGAGTTGGTTATGGTCTTTTTTGGTTACGCCTTGTTAAATAGTCAAGACCAAATTATATTAACTATTTTGTTTGATAGAGGTTTTTGCAACTAAAGTCCCTGATATAATTTTGACCATAATTAACGATTTTGCTCGTGTTTGACCATAATCTCACCGTGGTCCGTGATGATGTGGCCGATGGTGGTAAGTGCACAAAGCCTGGAAGGGAACTGGCTCTCAAATGCAGCAGTCGGAACCGAAAGGTGCTTGGCGACAGATTTTCAATTTGAGGGTGGTTGTCATACATAATCCTACCACCGTGCTATGGTTTCCTCCCGGCTCTTCGAGTGAAGGCATGTGATGACTCTATAAGCTATTTAAATAAGTTTTTTTTATTATGATCCGTCGGTTTTGTTGCTCTACAGATGTCCTCAATTCGGACCCCAAAAATCCGAGCATCAAGATTTTTGTTTGATGTTCGATTATTAAAATTTTGAAAATGAACTTAACGTAGTGCCAAAAAATTGTCAATTAAATGATGTGGAAGGTATCAAACTTCCTGAATGACATACAAAGTAAATAATTTAAACAAAAAACAAATACAAAAATTTAAACAAAGATCTACAATGTTTACACACTTACGGCTAACGTATACCTATACGTGACTGGATTGTGCAATAAAATTAAATAAATCCATACCAGTCTCACCCAAAATACTTGGATGACGCCATCCGCAACATTTTTGTTGGTTTAACTTACCTAAAGACTACAGGTTATACTATGCTACAGGTAACCAGTAGGTAAGTTATCTGTGATAATACTATATTTGTTTTTATTTTTTTACTCCACCACTTTCGTTTTGTTATCTGTTTTTCTTTCGAAAACCTAATGTTTGTTTTGTTTAATATATTTCTCATTAACTTGTAGGTACATTGTTAGTTTTATGAATTACAATTTTATTTTAGTTTATTTTTAAAATAGGGATGATGACTGGGTAAAAAATAATTAATTCTATTTAGTCCGTCAGTTAGGCTATCAAAAAATATTGGATACGTATTTTTTATTTGATCAAATCAATAAAAACTTACAAAGATAGGTCGCATCAAAGTTGAGGAGTGGGGGTTTGTGACGTCACTTCTCTGTAAAAAGTGTATTAAAACGCACTTTATCTTCGTTATTTTTTGTTTTCAGAACTAAAGAAAAAACATGTGTCCAATATTTTTTGGTAATCTAACTGACGGACTAATTTTTTTTTTTAGTCGACACCCCTATTCTCAGAAAGTCTCTTTTCTTGTGAGAAATAAAGCTTATTACAAATTATTTTAATTAGTACAGTAAAAGAAGACATTCCTAATTGAAAAACCCTAAAGAGGCAGGGTATTTTTAGTACATCCGGTGCAATATTTTCTAGCACCTGCACTTGAGAACCAGTACCAGTAGGCTCAGTTCGAAACAAAACACATTCCCCAAACTCAAAAACTACTAAACGGATTTTCATACGGTTTCATGAGGAAGGTTTAAGTGTACAATATAGGTATATCCTCGGCGAGCAAGCGGTCCCACACCGGGGTGGGTCGATAAACATGGACTTATAAATAGTTAGCAATATCACTAAAATAAGGCAGTTGTTTACTTAAATTTGACATTGAATAACATGAGATGTTATTGAAGATACAATAAAAACCTATTATTATGACGCAAAATCAATAATTTGGTTTCTTAATATACTTTTTGTAATACCTTTATTGATTCTAACAAAACATAATAGCCTAAACTTGATTGTTTCACACACATCCAATTTGTTTACGAAATTTGATGAGTAGATTTTTAAAATATCCAGGGACATTCTTCACATGGTTATCTGATCTCAAACCAAGTAGAACTTGTACTATGGAAACCAGATAACTGATAAGTACCTACTCTTTTGTGGAAATATATAAATAATAAATATCCTGGGACATTATTCACACACGGTTATCTGATCCCAAACTAAGCGGAGCTTATACTATGGAAACCAGATAACTGATATACTACATATACTACTTTTTTTTTGTAAATATATACTTATATAGATAAATTAAACCCAGACACATGACAAACAGACATGTTCATGTACACAAATGTTTGAACCCATGACCAGTGGCGTGATAGGTGGTGTCTTAACCAACTGAGCCAACTGGCTTGTCAATATATAGCTCTGCGCTCGCCGATTTGTCCGGTAAGGGTGATGCAGCCTTAGAGGCTACCAACTTTAGTCCTCTCCAAAAAAACAAAAGGTTCCTAACTACTACCCTTGTTGTTTCCGAGTTCGAAATAAAATGTTTATGTATAAAATAGCATTTAATATTGTTTCTCTGTTTGAATTTAAAAATAAACTTTTACGTAAACATGTTTCGTGACCAGTTTCATACTTTTTACTGGGAAGGATTGAACAACCGACAAAAGAGTAAAATAATTTCATAGTTTTTGTTGTTGTTGACATTTCGAAATTGTTTCCGGTCTTTTGTTGGTGTTATTTTGAAATCATTAATTTGATGTATTGTTTGGGATTTCTGTTCTTATTGAATGCAAGTTTTGATCACCAAGTGATGGTGATTTGACATAAATAGATATTTTTATTATCAAACAACAGATAATTAAAATAAAATAATATAAGATGGTACGTACCCTTCGTGTGCCAGCTGACTCCCACTTGGCCGATTTTTTATTCATAGTGATCGAGTAAGGTTAATATTTTGTATGAAAAGTTTCGACTTTTTTTCGCGATTTCAAAGTTGGTCCCAAGAGTGTAAGTACGTACTATCGACAAAGTTGAAGCATGATCACTTTAAGGGTGTATTGTGCGTGCAGTGACCAGCCGCTACCTGTGTCTCACACAATATAACCAGACAATGCGCTTGTCATAAAATAGTAGATTGTCATTGTCAGTAAATAGTCTAAACAAAAGATTTTACAAGATACCGTTTTATTGTCAGGGCAAACTATGATTACTGGCTGCAAGCGAAAAGATCTCAAAACTGATCATGCTTCAACTTTGTTGATGGTACATACATTACATTCTACAAACAACACACACTAGTAGGTAATATGACAATTCACTTGTCTAGTGAAAGTGCAAAGATCGTGCATGTGTTGGACACTTGGCCCTGCAGGTTGTAAGAAAGTGTTAGTAAACAGGTTCTTATTGTTTGCACTCGACTATCTTCACTATTATAGTCTGTCCCTCTATTTATGCCTTAATGTGGTGAAAGGTTTATGAATGAACTCGAGTTTCCTTTGAAAGAAAACATTGGGACAAAAACATAGTGCTAGAATAATTTATGCATCTCTGGATCTAAGCTTATACGGTCATAAATTATCATAGAAAATAACATTGTTATATAATATTTTTTTTGTATTTTCTTGTCACTGCCAAATTTTATTACGAAAATTATCTGGTGAGGCTTCAGAGAGGCTTATATCTAGCAGTGGACTGAAAGAAGCTGGTTAAAGAAGCCTATAGAGGCAAAAGACATTTTGAAACCCATTTTTTCTGAAATGTAACGTGTAAAACAGATTATTATGTCCGCAATATGAATGCAGAAAAAATGACGATAGTTAAATGACGTTTTCACGCTTGACGATGCGGTGCAGCGATGTCAATGGCTCGTCTTGCGCATGCGCAGATATACAACAGAGATTACCGACAGTATGGTACAAGTTATGAAATTCACGAACTACTTACTTTTTAGCTGTCGTACGGCTCAGAATGAAGTAGTATGTTATGTATTTATTTGTATTTGTGTATTTATATTTAGTTTATCATTATTTTATAATTTTTATGTAGTTTATTTTAAGTAACTAGTTTTAAGCCTTACTATCTGTTTCATGTATGTATTTCTTTCTTCTATTACTCACTGTGTCTTCATATCTATCTAACTTTCCAGTAGCAGGGCTGCTGGAAGAAATTTCTATTAGAAATAAGCAGTCCCTTTGTGCCTTTGTATCTGTTTTGTCTTTTCTCTTTACTTGTCTGTGTGTGTACATAAATAAATAATAGTAATTACTAATGAAACATGATAAAATTTAGCATGGAGAGGCATACAGGCTTCTCTTTATCCGAAGGACGTGGGTGAAACTGCAGGTCAAAAACTATGTTTAACTTAATGTTATTAAAATTTAAGAATTTTTATACGTTTTCATTTAATGGAATAAAAATCTCTTTCCTAACATTTTCGTTTGCCATATTTTGGTCACCTCATCATCATCCTTTGATACAGGACATTTACGATGTATCCATAAAAAGAAAATCGCTTCAGCCTATGAATTGGCCCACGTACATAATTAATGGAGGATGCGCACGCGATCCCAGCTTATATGAAATAGTGTGAGAACGTTACACTATGATTGCGCCATGACTGGCTCTCAAGACGTAATGTGGTCATAATAAACCATTTTGCATATGTTACAAATACTTTTGATTTCTTTAGGTGATGAAATATATCATGAAAGTATACTCACGAACAAACCTAGGCAATAAAGCTGAGATCTATAGAGAGTGCTTGGACTTTGCTTAGACTTTAATTACGTAAAACTTGACTTTACTTACGTAAAACGAGTTGTAATAAAGTATATTTTTGTTTGACCATTAATTGTAGCAAAGTTTTTGGTAAGTCGTCGATTTGGTGCAGTTAGGCTTTGCTTAGAATACACTCAGAAGGATTAAACTTAGTCTTAACACGAAGTAAAGTCTGAGCTAAGTACGCTCTATAGATCTCAGCCTAAGTGAACCTTCTGCGTTTTAATATGTTCAGGCGATTTTATACGTGATATGATGATTCTAAAATGCGTTTTTCTCTGTATTCTTTGTTCCAAGAGATTTGGAAAAAATATATGTTAAACTTGAGAAGTTTTTTTTAAATTGGGATTTTTCATTAGTAACGTCAGAAAAAAATCGTAAATATGCCCCTTTTTAAAACTAAGAATGCATTCTTCTATTAATTGGGTCATCCAAATAACTTGAAAAATATTAACATACCTACATTCTGAAATCCATTAGAAAGGGAATTGCATTCGCTTTTATAATAAAATCCCATATGAAGTAACTAAGATGTCTTATAATAAATTCAAAGAGTATGTTAAACATAAGTTGATCGACAAGGCCTATTATAAGGTGGCTCATTACATAGAAGACAAGAATACATGGTTGTAGTAGCTTCTCTCTGCACTTGCAGCCCCCTGGCCAAGTGATAATTGTATGAAGTTTATGTATATTTAAAACTGTAATTACATAATTTCAAAAAAAAAAATAAAGATCCACCAAAGAAAGAAGCCTTGCTGAGTTTCTTGCCGTAGTCTTCTCAGTTCAAGTGTATTCCGAACCGGTAGTAGAGTCTATTGTAAAACTGTAACTTGACATTCATAAGTGCCTTATTAGGGCCTAAACTGAATAAATGAGTTTTGATTTTGAATAGTTTTCTTACTTTTATAAAAAAAGTTTCTTTTTAAATAACATAAAACCATCTTTTTTACTAAAATTACGTCTTTTCTGTCTCGTTCGTCTCCGTCAGTTTAGTAAGGGACGGAGACATACGCAGAGAGCCTCCTCTTAGTAATTTTATGGACAATTGACCCCTACATGACTTGAAACTTTGTGATACGTTATTTTTTTATGGTGGATAGTCAAGGGACGTGTTTGACCACAAATGACCACAATCTCATCTTATTCCAGACCCAGGGATCAATCTTTTGTGGTAAATTTCATCCAAATCCGTATAGTATTACACATACAAACTCTTCAGCTCTATAATAAATAGAAAAGGTTACTATATGAGTACGAATTTTAAACAAGAGATGTGATTTATTTGACTTTCTATTCTCTTTATTGTGACCTAAAGGACACATTCACTTAATTACAATTCAGCACGCGTTTGCGGTCACCACGCTTTTATTTAGGTTATTATCACTTTGACTCTGTTTGCTCTAGAATGTTTCAACTTTTACTATCTATATAGACCGTTTGTGAAGGAGTTACAGTAGTAGAGGAACCTGGGGACGTATTACCAACTCTTATTGAGATCGAACTCAGCTTGAACCTCTGTTCAGTCTGTAAAACGATAGTTCGATCATCGTTCTCTAATAGGCTAGTTGACAGTGTCAACATTTTTTTTTTGATTGGACTAAAGTTTGTAGCATAGCCCGAAGAATTGCCAAACTGAAGTGGCAGTGGGCGGGTCACATCGCTCGTAGAACCGACGGCCGCTGGGGCAGAAGGGTTCTCGAGTGGCGACCACGAACCGGAAGACGCAGCGTGGGCAGGCCCCCACAAGGTGGACCGACGATCTTGTGAGGGTCGCGGGAAACCGCTGGATGCGGGTAGCGCAAGACCGGCCATCGTGGAGATCCTTGGGGGAGGCCTTTGTCCAGCAGTGGGCATCTTTCGGCTGACATGATGATGATGATGATAAAAGTTTGTAGCCTCTGATGGCTGCAGCAACCTTACCGGACTAATCTGCTAGCGCAAAGGGTGGCAGAGGGCTCTCAGCCGGGTAACATTTAGGTAACTATGCCTGAGGGCACCTCCGTATGGGGTACACGGACCTCGGTTCAGGCCTCTTACCGGCGGCGGGGAGGACGAGTACGAGCGAAAAATGACCAACCACAAACCAATGCATAAAACATCTAAAAACACGTGGAAACGTCAAATATGTTGTACATTTAATGGTTTTTAATAACCAGTAGAACCACTAACAGTAGATCATTAGATGCATTGAAACTATGACGTCATAGTGTAATATTTCATACAAAATTCCATATAAACTATCACATTTATCTAATAAAAAATATTTGTTTGTTTCAGGTAATTATCTACAAAATTCGAATATCACGAATGGGCATTTGGGTAATGAATTCATCAAAATTAATTAAAAACATTAAAATTTGCAGCTGATTTTTTTATTATGTATAGACCTGTGTTTGACCACAATCTCACGTGATGATGTGGCCGATAGTGGTAAGCACACAAAGCCGAGAACTGGCTCTCAAGTGCAGCTATCGGAAAACACTTTATTTAAGTCTTCAAGATAATGGAAATCAACTTCACAAAACCTTCAGTTCTTTTTAATTAACATACAAAACGTCTGGACCGGTAAGCTTATTACGTATAAAGCAGTAAGCAATGGTTACACAATAAATGTACGACCGATTGCTACAAACATTATTGAGTCGTTGAACTAGTCTTTGAACTACGCTCAAGGTTAGCAAATTAAAACCGTTATACCAATTTAGTTTGCAATAAACGGAAATGCATCACTTTTATTTCAAATCAGTATATAAACCCTAACTTTTTAAAAAGAAAAAGAAATATGGCTCAGGGAAATAGTCCATAAATGTATGATAAATCGATTATCAACAACATACATCGAGAAAACAAAGCAGAAAGTACCAAGAATACATAAAACAACATCTCAGTGAATAATATTTTGTAAAAAACCCAGACATTACTCACGTCATCACTAGACTTGATATTTGATAGCAATCATTGCACAATTCGCACCTATTTATTGCATCTAATTAACCAGTTGATCATACAACGTGTATCAACCGTGAAATAATGTGAAAGATACGTGCACAACAAGTTACATGGACCCGCTCAGCCTTGCGAGTTGAAGGTATAGCCTTGATATTTGGCGTGTACGAGATTGTACGGCATTATGCATGTCCGTTGTAGTTCTGTCTTTATCTTTAATGCTATTTTGGTTTTGTATGGTGGGTTGAATTGTTTTATTTGTGATAATATCGTACAATTCTTGTTGTTGTTGATTTACGTAATAACTTTAATAAGATATTTTTTTTTATATATTGTTTTTTTTTTATGTCAGAAAGTTGACAAGCAGGCAGGCGGTCCACCTGATGGTAAGTGGTTACCGTCGCCTATCGCCATTTGCAATACCAGAGGTATTGCCAATGTGTTGCCGACTTGTTACAATGCCGAGATGGCAATTACTGGCTCTCAAGTGCAATTGCCGGAACACACCGATAGGTGCTTGGCGACAGATTTTCAACTTGAGGGTGGTAGCCAGCCAGACGTTGTGTTGTTTGAGTATACGCGACTCATTTGCAAACTAATCTAATTTGCGGCTGTTTTTGATAAAAAAAAAACATAACTGTCACGCGAATGGACCGCGGATAGTCGAACAATAAAAAAATACCAAATATATACTCCAAGTTGCCACCTGGAGTAGGTATACCCATAGAGTACCTTTTATATAACTGAGAGGTATTCCAGAGTTAAAAGAAAGTAGGTTATTTATGTAGTTAACACTCTCACGTAAAAACTACTGAACGAATTTGGATGAAACTTGGCACATAGGTAGAAAACACAAGATACCTCAGGAACGCAGGTAAAACCGTGGGGCGGAAGCTAGTAACTGATATTCTCCATTATTCAAATAACAGTTAGATAGCAATCCAAGAGAGGCAAATGATTACTACATTGTACCGTTTAATAAATAACTTCCAAAGGAAATGCATAGAAAATGCTACACATTTCTGCGGTACAGTGCAGTTATGAGTTAGCATATTGTCACACCGTCGCGTAATTATGTATATAGATTTTGTTGAAGTAAAATAAAGCAGCATAGTCAAAATATAGTGGGTAGACTCTACCTGGATGCGTTCATTATTGCGCTGCGTGTGTCGATTTTCATTCGATTGTCGATTGTTTTTTCGTTGGTATGAATGAATCGACAATCGTGTCGATTTATTCGATAACTTTTTTTGGAACAATCGCCCATCGGTATTTACCATCATCGGCCACATTATCACTGACCACGGTGAGATTGTAGTAACACTACTCCAGATTTACTCATATATCAAAAAAGGCACCTCCGTAACTGCTAAACAGGATTGAATGATATTTGGAAAAGATATAGATCATATCTTGGAATAACATAGGTTACTTTTTATCCCGGGAAAACATAAGATTCCTCTGGGACTAGTTACTTACTTGCATAATTTATCGATTTAGGTTAATAAACATCTCGGGAGTTCGTTATGTCATTTTGTAACCATATTGTATAATTGGAATCAATTAAACTATTCTCTGGGCAATATTAATGTAACTCATGCATATGCATTTGTATATTGTGCATGCCTATTTGTAAAATTGTTTCATAAATATTTCAACATTGACACATTACAAGGATCAAACATATAACAAAGATATAATATTATTGAATGTGTCCTGATTGTTAATGTTTTTTTTAATTGAATTTATGTTTACGTTTTTGGAATTATAAAAATGCATTTACTTTGCATATAATCATTATAAAGCCTTCCAGTCCGGTTTTAAAAATAATAAAATTAATCAGTACGTTACGAGCAGGTCCGTTAGAAATTTTCACTATCTTTTTTTTGGAATAATCTATCTGCCTATCAGATTTAACCGTATGAAAATGACATTCGAGATAGTAAATTCATTGATTTACCTAAATCAATGCTTGCAGGATTGATTTAGAATTCAAAAAGAAAACTTTGAGAGCGTAATTTAATGCGACATTTGATACAATACGGTGTGACGGATAGATTTATAATGTCCAGCCCACATGGCATGCGCACGCGCCGCTCAGCTTACAACATCGACTGTCATTACTAATACAGTATAGAAATCATCCATGAAATCTTTGATGGCATTGTGAAGAATCACATCTGAGACAAGATTGATCCATTTGTTTGCTTTTTTGATGGAAAAAGCTTTAATGGAGTTCTGATGGACAATGTGAAAGAAAGTTATGATTTGTGTCATTATTATTGATAGTGTGAAATGAGTTTGTACTCAAAGTGTAATTTTAGAGAGTGCATTTTTAAAGTTATACATTTTAGTTTGAGGTGGATATTTTGTTTGATTTTATATTTAGAGAAACCGCAAGATTATATTGCTTACAATAAATGCGTTTTTTTATTAAGAACTTTTTCTACACTAATATTTTAAAGAGGTAAAGTTTCTAATTTTGAGATAATCTTCGGAGTAATAAAAATTATTTCACTAACAGCAATCTACATTATCCCCGAGTGGTATAGGCTACTTTTTATCCCAGGAATTATTTTTTGGTAGGTATAATCTGTTTTATGAACTGTTTGTAATTTTTGTAGTAAGTAACTATGGGTACGTGAGGGGGGGGGAGGTAAGTTAGTGAGCGGGTGGAGTGTGTATATAATAATACTTCTAACTTATTTTTTATTTTATTTTATATGATAGCAAAATTATGTCCATATAATTTAAGTATATTAATTCATAACTAATGACTTGTTGTCAATTACAAACAAACAGACCTTCAATTCGATCCCCAACAAATATACCGGAAATGCGTAAGAGTTATCGACACGCAAGGTGGCAGTAACATTTACTATTGGTACACATGTTTGACTTCCGAAAATAAAATAGAGCTACCTTGTTTGCCTTTCGTCGCATTTTGAATAGGTCTACCGGTTTTTCGTAACCTACGCTCTCGGCAAGGTAGTATAAGTCAGCTTTTGAATGCGAAGTCACATGGGCGTACCGGGGGGTGGGGTGGGAGGGGGGGGGGGTCGTTAATACATGTTGTCGATATTTTTTTACAATATTATTATGCATTAACTTTTGAAAAAACCTGACTTGCCCCCCCCCTAGGCCAAAAGCTGGGTATTTGCTTACCCTTGGGCTAAAAGCTGTGGAGCCCTTGTGGAGTCTCTTTTCTAGTAAGACAGAAAAATAACAAAATTCTAATCAAATAAAAAAAAAGGACCAATATATTTTTTTAATATTTTTTTCTGAAAAAAACAATTTTTAAAAAATGCGTTTTGTTATTTAATTATTTAGGACCATGGCATGAAGGTTAGATACCTTGGCTGGCTAAGGTTGTGGGTTCGATTGTCAAATAGTATATTAGTTATCTGGTATTCATACAAGTTCTGCTTAGTTTGGGGCGGTAGGTATTTATATTTGAAACTTTGTTAGTTTTTAGATCCCTACATTTCTAAACTACCCGTTTTCATAAAGGTCAATCACCTATATTAAAAATATACCTTTTCAAAATAGCACGTTTTTTTTTTACACATTGATAGAAAAGTAATTATAATTTCAAACAAACCTATAACAATGCCACATCTAGTACCTCTTTATACATTTATGCTCAATAAATTAATTTGATTGTAGAATAGAAACAAATGATTAGAGCAGTTTAACGGTAACCGTAACGATAACGTAACATGCATTGCGTTAGGTAACGTATGCGTTAACGTAAAATAACCTTCGACTAGGTTATGTGAGGTAAATGTTATATATTTAGTTATTTGGTATCGTTGTTTCCGGGATCACGAATTCACTGTTATTAGCTATATATATTTGAATAAATAGGATTTAATAGTAGCACATTTAGTATTCATGGATTTATAATTCGAACGACGCACATTCGTTTTTCAAATATTTTAATTTTGTCCCTTTGATTAGACAGAACGACAATATATGATCATATTTTGCCATTGAATTATAAGTCGTAAATCAATCAGACAAAGTGCTACTAGTAGTAAAATACCTAATTGTGAATAGGTACGTAAGCGTTCAAATAACCTGTAGTACAGGAACTGTCAGTAGTCAAGTCCCAGTTGGAAAGTAAGGTCGTTTCTCGAGGTCACAGTTATTGTGGTAGACCGTGCGTGGTTCGGGAATTTCATTGTTGTAGAAAATGTTGCCATTTTTTTTCATAGGGTCCATGATGTACTGGCAGAAAAATTATTGCAAAAAAAATATTAAAGAATAAAAAAACAATTATGTATCTAAATCCTGGCATTTTAAAAATAATAAAAAAATTACTCCAATTTAAAAAAAAATATTGTGCTTACTTACCTGCCAAGTATTTTTTTGACATAGTGTTATTAATCTGTATTTAGTTTTTAAGGTCAGTGTCAACTTTGGCGCAGGCGCTCTCTAACCGTAAAAGCGGTTGACATTTCAACACTACACTATGTTAATATAAACAATATACATAAATACATATTTAAGTATATACATTTTATAGGTTCATAACATGTTCTACGGTCACTGAAAACTAGAAAATAAGTAAAAAATAAATTATAAGTAGTTTTAAATGTGATTAAAACGAAACTTAATATCAATTTTAAATAGTAGATACCTACATCATTTTTAATTCGCCGAATTTAGCTATTTGACAGTTGAAAAATAATATATCAAACACACTACAAATACACGCAAAAATACCAGATAATATGATACTTATTCAATGCTTTTTAATAACTAGTTGAACCACTGTTCAATTGACGCCGTTAAATTACACGCTAGTATTTCATATAAAACTCCAAACTACCTAATCATTGTTTTGATGTTAAATAAATGGATAAAAAGTTGCTGATTTGATATGTCATAATCGAGAAGAATAAATTTTATTATTAAAAAATACTGTCAGCATTTAGAAAAACCAAATGGCGGCAAGGCAACTGCCGCAGGGCAAGAGAAAACAACCTGCCACCCGCCCAAATTCGAATTGAGAACCTGTTTCGCGCGTTTTTGCTTTTACCCCGGCCTCGATTCGTTGATCATTCGTCGGCTGGTGTGCGTATTCTTTTTAAATTTCCACTTTTCACACTTTCGATTTTGTTGAACTGTGAAGGAATGTTTGTTGCGGTTTTCTATTGGTGATTGTGAATGAAATGGGCAATACGTTTAGCACTTACCTTTTCTTTCATTAGCAGTTCCATTTTAAAAGAGCCGGTGATCGAATGATCACAATATAGGTAGAGCTGTATATCAAATTAACATTAAATTAGTATGGTGGTTTGCCATTAATTGGCAGATTATGATAATTGTAAAAGTATTTCCATATTTATGAGTTTGTATAGTTAATTAGCGTATTTTTTTTTCAGAATAAATTCTTGCATTTTTTTTATTACTAGCAATTTAAAATTCAAACGTCATATAGATATTATAAACACAAAAACAGACATACAGATTTTTCTGTCAGTACTTTTATAAAGAAAGTAGGTGAAACTGGGAGCAGATAGTTAAGACTATTCCATAATGATAATTAAAATGCCTACTCTTTTGACCAGTGTAAGTTTCTAGAGACTTCTACTTCATTAAGAAAACCCCAAGTATGAAGTTCAAGGTGATCAACACTTCAACAGTATAGTACCTACCTAACTATACAATATTTTTACATAAAAACAAGTTTATTATAAAAAGTGAAAAATACAACAAAATGAAGATGGAAACAAAAATAGCTTACCTTACTTACGATTTATGAAAATACCTAATAAACAAGTTGACCATAGGTATAAAATGAATCACTAGTTAAAATTATGATGAAAATGTAGGCTTGGCCAAAGGATTTGGTCTCTAACACAGATGATTAAATAGTATAGTATGACACAACTTAGATGTAGCATCGGCAAATCGTTTTCGTACACTTCACTTCCGATTTACACAACAAATAAAAATAATTCCTTATCGCGCCATTCAACATTCAACAAGATAATTTTCGCCGATCATTTTTTAACTCATGAGTAATGTTGTAGGCGCACTCTTTTCGAGAACGATCGATTTTACGAAGTTTGCCGATGCTTCATCTAAGTTGTGTCATACTATACTAAAGTACAGATAGGAATCGAAGGAACAAATCCAAGGAACGCTTTATACGTTTGACATACGTCAAATTACTTATTTTTGTCATTACAATTAAAACTCTTTAACATTTAAATAGAGACTATAATACTGTAATCACTTGAGATATTGTAGCGTTCCACCGACTTGAATGGCCGATTCCATAGCGTGATCTCTAATCAGATAAAAAAATAAGCAACATTTTATTGTGTTGATGTTGTCGATCATGGACCGTTTCGTCTTGCCACCAATGACCTAAAACGCTCGTTTGTCTATGACTCTATACTTGGCTGCAAGTCTTCAATTATGTACGTGCTTCGTAACCGATACTGCACAGTGAAACGGAACGCAAGTTTTTGGAACAAATTATCTTAAAATTATTCTTTGAATTCCGAAACAGTAATAGCTTCAAGTATAAGTTTCTGGTTATTTGGTACTTGTTTACCTTTACATCTTCGTAAAAAAAATTACATTTAAGTATTCATTACTTTTTTCTTAAAAAAAAACACAAGATCCTTTTTTAATTACTTACATTTGTAACTACAATTCGTATTATTCTTATTTATTTAAATACTATTACTTATATATTATATTTTACTAGTATTTTATTTGAGTGTGCCGTATATTTAATTAACTCAAAGGGAGAAGACTGCGCCGATGCATCGAATATTTTTTTTTGAGTTTTTTTCGACAATTCTGATATCTGAGATAGATGAATAAACCTAGTTTTAAACTTATCTATAATCCGTAATCGCATGCAAGGCTGATTCGATAATAAAAGGAGAAGAAATATTTTGTTGTTTTGTTGTTGACAAGCCAGTTGGCGCAGTTGGTTAAGACACTACCTATCACGCCGCTGGTCATGGGTTCGATTCCCATCCAGGACAAACATTTGTGTGCATGAACATGTCTGTTTGTCCTGTGTCTGGGTGTAATTATTTATATAAGTATGTATTTACAACAAAAAAAAGTAGTATATCAGTTATCTGGTTTCCAGCTCTGCTTAGTTTGGGATCACATAACCGTGTGTGAAGAATGTCCCAGGATATTTATTATTATTATTTTATTATTGTTCACATTTTGTCTAGTTTGTAGCACTGTGCGAGCACGACGGCGACGCCTAGCGCCTGTAGCCGTCCGTGGGTGGGTCTGGGTACACAAAAAATGCAGTTTCACTCTCAACGCTCTGACCTCAATACCGTGAATGATATCTTTGGTATTACGATATTTGGTACCTTTAAAATCAATGTAATGCACATAGATGAAAAAAAAAACATTCATTATTTTTTAAATTTTGTTCTTGGCCTGTCATTTGGTGTTACTGTGGTCACATATAAGAATATTTTATACTGTGGTGTAATGATTAATTTTGTAGGTAACTCACAATGTCTCAATTGAATTATTATGTTCTAACACAAGACACAGAGTAACTTAGGTAACTCGAAATGACTAATACTTCCGCTTCATTAACTCGACTCAAAGGTTATATTCAAAAAAAGATTAGACATCTATTCTGTCAGATATGTAAAAAATGTGTGTTTGCATTTTATTTGCGTGGCAAATCTGCAAATCTATATTTATAAATATGCAAATAAAATTTACGCCAATGCCATTGGCCTCCGTTCGAAAGTGTCCGAAAATTTTGCGAATGAATCTCAATAATCGATTTCATGTACTTGACATTCACGTCACCTTCCATAGAAAAATTTAAGCAAAACTACTCTTTATTGTAATTTAAACAAAGCATGAAATGGTTTATGAAACAACAGCGAAGACGAGGAGTTAATTTGTTATGCGACACCAATAGCAATCGCATGGCTTTAGAAGTTCGATCTGTTTTTCCTCATTTTGAATTTTATATGCATGCAGCGGTGTGTGATTCGGTTTTCAAAATCAATCTTGGAACTTTCTTCTACGCATATATTTTGTTTTCTAAAGCCTTTCTGTTTGTCTTTAGTATGTAGTTGAAAAGTGTTCGGTATTTTCTTGTTATAAACCTTTATTTCAAAAAAAGAAGTGAGAAATTTTGTGGATGACATGGAGAAAATGACTAAATTTTACCGAATAAAAAGTAAAATTTAAATAGATTTTTTTTGTTTACGTTAACTTATTGACTGTTTTTTATACGTAATTGTTCATTTTTAGCATTGTGCGTGTCATAAAATATATTTTAGTAAAAGTAGTTTTTGCGACTGAATAATATTACATACACGAGTTTATTAATAGAAGCTAAAACATATTGTACGTTTTTTTTAAATTTAGTAATTATTTGAATTGTTTTTTTTTTTCATATGACTTAGTTATCTATGGCGTCATATGAAAACAATATAATTATTATGACATTAATTAACAATACATAATTCAATGTAAATACTACAAAATTCAAACATAATGTATTAAAACTTGAATTCTACTAATAATTGTTCCATATTACTTCATCTTACGGCTATCGTAGGCCTTATATCACACCGTTGCGTAACAATAGTACCAACGTGTGATTCGCCACGAATGTTGCTAGGAAGTATACACTTCCGAGCATTCAATGGAGCTTATCGCCGATCGAAACAGCCCTCGTTTTGTAACATGTGCCAACGAATGGACCAGTTTTTGATTTATGAGCGACATTAAATACGGTCACACGATATTTTTCATGCATTGTCTTAGATTCGTGACATAGTATTCCTTAGATGTTTAAACTCCTAAATGGGGTACATAAATATAAGTTTAAAGTTCAAGGATGTTTGGATTACTATTGTTTTTGAAGCAATTATCATGTATGAAAACATTATGATGCTGTCAAAATGTTTTAAGTAATCCAAACAAAAATCATTAATCAGAGGGAACTGACAATAATGCTAAACTGTTGTTTACAAACCAAACTAATTTTGGTATAAATAATGTAAAAAATATAGTCAAATTAGTTCTTATTTCAATGGACATGTAAATTACAATAGCATAGACTTATTTGACAGCTGTTAATTTTCTATCCTTTTTCATTTGTTTTAAGAAAGAGATGTGACTGAGTTAAAATTAGCTTATGCGATTTGCAACATAATCAGCATATTGCACGGCGTTAGGGTACTTTGTAGTACCCGCCTGGCTGGCTACCACCCTCAAGTTGAAAATTTGTCGCCAAGCACCTACCGGTGTGTTCCGGCAATTGCACTTGAGAGACAGTTTGCCTTCTCGGCATTGTAACAGGTCGGCAACACATTGGCAATATCTCTGGTAGGCGATCGGCGATAGGCGACGGTAACCACTTACCATCAGGTGGGCCGTATGCTTGCTTGCTACCTTAGTATTATAAAAAAAAAAACATCAGTAACTTTAATGTTTTATATAACGGTGTGTAATACAGCCACACGTAATATTCTCCAAGGGTTGGATAATTGCCAAATAGGTCACAATCAGAGTCGTAGAGGTCAAATAAAACGTGTTGGGGTCATGAATATCGAAATATCGCTTTTTGCATATAACCGGATGTCGCTTAAACTATGTGACATCACAATGAGATTGTTATAAATACTTTGTATGTCACATTCATACCATAAATCCTACTAATATGATAAATGCGAAAATTTGTGAGGGTGTATGGATGTTTGTTAATCTTTCACGTAAACTACTGAACCCGGAAACGCACGTGTGGCATCGCTGTTATCTTTACATAGTATAAAATGAAGTCGCTTCCGCTGTCTGTTCGCTTAGATCTTTTAAATTACACAACCGATTTGAATGCAGTTTTCAGCAGTAGATAGAGTTATTCAAGAGAAAGGTTTATACGTATAATGCATGCATATTATAGTACAGAAAAGCGGATAAAAACCGTGCAAAGTCGGGGCGGGTCGCTAGTATATTATAAACACATGCTTTTCAAATTCTTTGCCTTGTATGTACTACCAAATTTGATTAGTAGTAAACTATAGTTTTTACAATGATCTCACTGTATTGGTCATACACACATAAAAGCGATTATTTATATATAAAGACTGGACAACCTTGACCGATTATATGTAAATTAACGTTTATTCAGTCAAAACGTACAAAATTGGTACTTATTTAGTTTTTGTAATGATGGCGGGTCACGATATTTTTTTTTTTTAAATTTTCATCTTACGTTAATTTGACGAAGAGGAAACGTGACAAAAATATATTAGACTTTTTTCTTTTAGGTTTTTTCATTATTTAAACAATTTGTTTTTAGGCAGGAAGTTTGGGGCTTATGTCATCGCGATTTATGAGTATTATAGTTTTACATAAAAAAAGTTTTTTATCTGTTATATATTTAAATCACATTAAAATAATCAATCTCAATCAATTAAACAAAAAAAACTTTGAATACATAAGTTATTTTAATTCTAGCAGAAGTTTCGCAAATAATTTCTCACGGTGTACTCTCATGGTGACGTGTAAGCTATTATTTGCACAACGCTGTCTGTCTGTTTGTATGATGATAACTGTTGTTGCAATATTGGACCTCATTCACATCTTATTAAAGGTTTATTATGGATTACTATGACAGAATAGAATAGATAGGTACACAAAAAATCTCATGTTGAATTTCGAACTCTTTTCAGTTTGAAGTGCATACCGGTGCGGTGGTAGAGTCAGTTTGTTCCGTTCATTGGAACAAAGAATACAGAGAAAATCGCATTTCAGAACCATCATTTCTCGTATAGCATCGCCTTAAAGCCTAATTTGCCTTAAAGCCTAGTAACATTTTCATATAATAGTCGTATATGTCAGTAATATACCTTGGAGGAATATGTTGATGATTTCTTTTGTTATTAATCAGTAAATATACTACCATTCTTGTCGCAAATAACATGTTGATAACTTACGACCTATAACTGAGCTGCAATTTGCAAAAACGTGATAAAATTTGAATTTCGCGCTCCAACCGAAGGTATACCCTTAAGCTTAAAAAAAAGCAAAACTACTGCTGCTAAATAACCCGGATAAGGCTGTTTACTGTTTCACTGTAAGCTAGCATAAGTTATTAATGAAAAAAAAAAGGAATTCTATTTGACGTATAAAGGTAATTAGTTACGTATCTTAAAATGTATATTGAGATGGTAAATATAGTCTTTACTTTTGCAAATAAAGTTACTACATTGTTAGTACTATTTGCCTATTCTTCCCTTAAAAACTCTTATCACAAAAAAACTGAGAAAAGGGCACCAATGGTTAACAGACTTCCATAAGTCTTAAATCTATCGTTTACTTCAGTATAGTGTTGTGACCCAAATAGTTCCGTGACTAACAGAGGGACACTTACTATTTCAAAATTAATTCAGAGTTGTGTAAACATAAACCGGTGTTCGACCGGTTCAAATAATAAATAGGCTTTCTACTGTCTAGAACTTATACTGAACTAATAATTGCGTAATGCAATAACCTTGTTATGATAGTGATCAAAACAGTTAATTCCTTTCTTTGTGTGTGTAACGTGAGACATTTTGAAATAAGAATTCGATTTTTAATTGCCGAAAAGACTTACGCTTTTTTTTATTCATCCAAGCTATCTAAACATTTTCCAATTTCAAAATAAATTGTGTTGGCTTACTACGATATACGTTGTGAGTTTAGATGGCAAGCACACTTTACTAGAAGGGAATTGGCTTTCCAGTGCAGTTGCCGGAACACACCGCCAGTGCTCCATACCCATAGTTGCTAAGTGGGAGAATAAGGTAATCACTACGATAGTTTCAAAATTTGATCTTCGATACAATACTCGTGTAATATAACCAAAAAACTATTCTAATTTCAATTTAATATAACGCTACCTATATTGTACCTACATTGGAATTACTACCCGAAGAATTTCCTATACAACTAAAACACCCAGGATGCACTCAGTTCCATCTCGACTAGTTTAAAATATTTAGGTTAAATAACCATTTCTTTCGTGCAAAAACACATAAACATCTATGACAAACAAGATTGCAACTTTACTGCAAGTGCATTGACTCAGGGCCTCACCCACTGACATAGTTATCTTGCATCCCACTCGCAGTCTTGGTTTTCACTACAGCTGTTCCGCTCACACGCATAACTTTTTATACGACACTTTTCCCGCCATAAAAGTTGAGACTTGTTTCGAAATGGTCTCAGGCTTCATAGGAAGCGGAGCTGTTCTAGAAAATTGTGATAATACTAAAGTAGATTGGTATTTAAGTTCATTTGTAGCAAAATTAATTATTGTTAGCAGCCTATTTACAATTTAGTTTGTAGGCAAGTGTAGGTAGAGTTTATTAAACGGAGCATGACTTTTTGTTAAGGTTTATTTTATTTGCATGCTTGCAAAGAAATGACGGAGCCTGAGAGCCGAGCCATTCGATATTTAATTGAATCTCAGATATGATAACATACCTAAAAAAAAACACCTAATAAGTCAAATTAAAAATATTGTAGTTTGTAACGTAATGTAATATTGTTTCAAAAATTTTTTTTCTTACCTCTATTTTATTATTTTAGTATTTTTTGTATGCTATAATATAGTAGAAGCAATTAAAAAAAATCTAGGTACTTACTCCATGGAACTTTACGATGAATAATATATTTCATCAATGATTCTTTCAAATAGCGAAACCTGATTATGACGTTTAGCTTATAAATATTATAATAAATATTGTAACAATATTTTATTACGTAAACGTTATTGTCTTCAACCGATAGAAGGGATTGCTTTCTAGTGTTTGTTTATACAAAACAAGAACCGCATCTTACTTTCATTGAAAACCACCGACAATGCCAAGTAAAAGTGAAACGTACGAAAAATAAAAATAAACATCATTTTACGATTAAAATCGGTAAGTGAAAAAAAGAACTCAACACTTTTCGGATAACATCGGTCGATCTCTATTTGTATGAAACAGTTCCGACGTGTCTGTTCCCAGATATCTTCTACAAAACACCTACCCATTAGCATTTTGAATTTAGAACAATGTAATGCGGTTTTTTAATTATAATCACTTTACTTTCAGCTTTATTACTTTGCGATAAAGAGCTTTGAATGCAATGGTGCGTGAAATTAGGTATGTTTTGGAAAGGAGAACGTGCGAAATAATTACTGTTTTGACAGTGCCATGCGTTTAATGAACTCCTTTATATTTGTACATCAGGCAAAGATGTACTTTCCTACTTTATTGAAGTAATTTATTCCATAATACCCTGTCATAAAGATCAAAATTGCTAGATAAGTTTTTAATGACGGTATAATTAAGCAGTATACAGTTGGTCATACAAAATAAGTGCCATGTATTAATAAGTTAGTTACCACGGAAGTTATTTTAAACGGGAAATATAATTTTAAACACTTTTTACAGATAAATACCTACGCTCAAAAGAATCTCACGTATGGTGCCAGTGAGCCATTAAAAAAAACAAATATTTACCCACTAACCTAATCAACGTGTCAAATCATCATGCGACACACGTCCAAGCAATGTGCTTCCGTAGGTACTATTTAAACAGTTACATTCTATGTCAGAGAAAATAAACACACATTTAACTTGAAAACAACTTGAAAATAAAAATGACCGTCGTGACAAAAATGTAAGTTAATGTTCATGATAAGATCTCAGGATATTAATTTTTTTTTTCTGAAATATTCTCATTAATTTTTTGCAGAAAAGAAGTTATTTATTAAGTTATTAGGCTGAATAAGTTTAGATTTCTGCTCAGAAATAGTTATAAAGAAATAAAAATTAGGTTTTTAAATTTCGTCTCAGTACCGTACCAACATAACAAAAGTATGACCCGGTTCAGTCATAAAAGAGTCAACACCAACAGTAGCGTGACGAGAATTACGTCCAAAATTACGACCGGATCCTTATTTTAATTTGAAACTTATCGAATTCCAATTTTGATTTCTGCAAGCCTTTTACCTCATACTAGAATGAAAGGCAAAGCTGTCGTTCAAGCTGGGAATACGTAGTATCCTTTACTCTGTGGTAATACACTTTATTACAAAATCTCAAAACTGACGATACATTCGATTATTAAATCGTGTAATTACATGAATTCAAAAGAGAGACCCACAAAAAAAAATGAAGCCTTGCTGAGTTTCTTGTCGGAGTCTTTTCAACTTATTCCGAACCGGTAATAGAGTCTATTGTAATGATTGTAACTATCGACGTTCATAAGTGGCTTATCAGGGTCTAAACTGTAATGAGTTTTGATTTGAAAATAACCACTTATTATCGAAGAATAAACTATTTTATGAAGTAAGACATTTCCTTTGGGAAAAAAATCTTGCATAAAATACCTGGTAACAATGGGGGTAATTTGACGTCAAAAATGTATTTCAGGTTGAATTTTTTCACACGATTATGTTGAATTGGTAGGCTATTTTATATCTAAAATGAATGCCATTGCTACATTATATAGTCAGTTTTAGATTTCTTCATTGCTGGGTGGAGCAATGACCATCCATTGTAGAGTATATACCTACGTTTGTCATCTCAGTCAACATTATTAATCTTTTCTTTACATTCGATGGTTCTTATGCCTACTTACATAATTGTTTGAGAACTCAAATGGGGACATCACTTTGAAACTACTGCGTGTTCATTACCAACTTTTTAAATAGTGTTTTATTAACCTATTACCTACTATTAGGTACTTAATTTTATTGCTACTTAAATGTCAAGTTTCCTAAAGGAAAGAAGGCAAATATGAACCTTATAAATTACCTATATAAAACTGGAGTCATTACGCACTACCTAACTACATTATAACTAAAAAAAAATAAGTTTTTAGGACTAAAATTGGTAGCTTGATGGCTTCACCAACCTTATCGGACTAGTCAGCGAGCGCAGAGGGCTCTCAGCCGGGCTCTAACCTTAAATATTTATTTTATTCTGTTTTCTAGTATTTGTTGTTATATCGGCAAGAGAAATACATCATCTGTGGAAATTTCAACTGTGTTACTATCACGGTTCATGAGATACAGCCTGGTAACAGACGGACAGACAGCGGAGTCATAGTAATAGCACAGTAGAATATTTTTACTGTGGTAATAGGGTCCCGTTTTACCCTTTGGGTACGGAACCCTAAAAACTGGCTGTGTAGTACGGTCGGCCAAAAAAAATATTTTATTGACACATAATAATAACGACATTAACAGCTATTCAAACAATAAATCTAAGCTCTCATGAAATTCTCGCTAAACCGATCGACCTTGCTTCAGTTACGGCTTTCTACAATGCATCTGGGTTAACGTAACGATTCTTACGAAATACGAGCCGATCCGGTGCGCAGTACTAGTGTGACTCTGTCACTGATTTTATCTACTTCACAGGTTATCAAATCTGTGTCTGTAACAGCATATGCAGGGTCATTAAAGGATGAAATAAAAAAAAAAATCATATATATTTGCCATTTTAGTACAATTTCATATCAGAATTTTTTACATCCATTACCTTTTTTAAAATTAATACAGAAATGTATTCATTCAATAACTAAGTTACCTACTATCGTTACTGCAAAAATACATAGGTATTTATTAATAATTATAGGTATTCGATTCGACGAAATCTGTGCAGGCATTTCCGCATTATGGTGGAATAAAGAAATTCACTTACATACATGTCAACCCTGAAAACATCCTCCTTTATTTGGGCAGTCGTGTAAAAAGGATATTTAAAGTGGAACATTTATTGCTCGTACTTTCTAGGTTCTTGACGGATTAAATTATAAAATAATCTTTGAATTATGTCCTAAGCTGATTGTTTCATTGTTACAGAAATACTAAACGAAGATTTAATAGAATCATCCAGGATAAAAAGGGAGGGTGTCCCGGAAAACAGGGGTGAGTAATCAAACCATACTAATACTTCTAATTATTTATTGACTTCTGTATAAATCAACTTCTGTTTGCGCTTGAATGATTCTCAATGCAAAACTTATTAATATCTCTATTTCTTTTAATTTATACTTGTATTACTTCAAATTATCTACTCTATTTGTTTTCTGCTCTAAATTTAGCTTTACCTAAAAACCTAACTCCCTTGAATTTTTTCTGTATATTAGAAATAAAATTTTTGATATTTACAATCAATATCAAAACGAAAATAATAAATAAAACTGCTGTACAAAATTAGTGCTAACATGAATGCCAAATTGTTGAGACCCTATTAGACCCTACTCTATATTATTTATATTGTATTATTAATTGTATGTTTTTTCTTTCTCTTTCAAATCTAATCCTCTCCGGTCGTGGATCATCTCAAACGGACTGTTGTAATATAACGCACCTCCACGCTCCTATCCACGACACACATGACGATGATGACCTTGATGATGACAGACTTGACAGTACTTCTTGTTAACGACCAGAAGAGAGACTATAACTCGAAGATCGGAAGGTACCGCAGCGTCAAACCCCTCATTGGCCTGCTAACGTCAACAGCGCGAACGTTCATTCAAGACGGTGTTACCACAGAGTATGCCACGCAAATCCTAGGTACCACATTAGACAACGGACGAATTTACGCTCAATTATTAACAAAATCGTCTCTTGTATTGTATAATAAACCTTCAAATGTAGACGATCCAGTTATTGTTAATCCTACTCGTGTGCATTCCGTTTTTGATGGTGAATGGAACGTCAAGCAAGACTTAGGTTTTATCGAACCAGAAAAAATTGGTCTTAAGAATACTGATTATCTTGCACCAAATAGTAAAATGGAAATTGTTTATGCTAGTAAACCTGTCCAGGAAAATATAAAATATTGGAATACTCCGTCTGCACCTGACAATTTGTTTAATAATCAGGTTTATGAGGAACCGGTTGCACGTAGAGTTCAAGCTGTAAAAGAAATTCCTCGATATGTTCAACATGAAGCTTATAACTTACTTGACGGTCCAGCCATCGATAGTGAAAAGAAATTTGAATTTATGTTAGAGCCATCTATTGTAGAAACTGTTAATACTCTGCATCGACAGAGCAAGGCTTACGAACCTGTTACAGAACCTATTAAAGTAGATTCCCGTGTAAAAGAAGAGGTGCTTGATGATCCAAATATTGTTAAAGTAAAACCTAACTACGATTTGCCGACATTTACGATTAAGAACGAATTTTCGCCGATATTTTATTATATCGATAACGTTGAATCGCGTCGTCCGCAACAGCAGTCGACTCAACAAACGAAAATGCCCAAAAAATTGTTTGGACAAAAAAGCGAACCGAGACCAAAGAAAACATTTACTTACGAAGGCTTTGCTGATTTCACGACAGTTGTAGGTGATACTGTTATTATATTCAGTCCTAACACTGAAACTGTTAACCCTCCTAATCCTGATGAAGTTAACGTTTTCCCTTCTGCTAAACGAGTTGACAAATTAGCAACCAAAATTACCTTCCTTTCCGCTGATATTCCTGTAGCCACAGCTACGTACAAAGTTCAAGACGTAAAAGCTGCAACCGAATTACCTATGCCTATCGCTACACCAAGCAGTAAAAGTAGTGAAGAGAATAGGTCTGAAAAAGCTTTATTTAATGACGAAGAAAGTCTTAAAAAAGTTCTTTACGAAGTTGATAATAAGGTACCGGATGCCATTAGTGTTCAATATAATAATGGATTTGAACTTAATTTAGATGTTATACAACCCTCAGAAGCCGGTATTATGACAACTGAGAGTACGCGAGTTACTGATGACTTAGAAGTTTTACCCATACAGGAATACAGTTCTCAAGCTACTGAACCATTAAGTACATTGCAACCTTCTGCTACTATTTTTGAAGAGCCAAAAGAATCTGTTGTTACTGAAAGTGAAATTCCAGAGATTTATACAAATTCTGAGGAAGAAACTGAAAATACAGCCGCAGAAATAACTGAAAAACCAGAAGAAGAAGAAGAAGAAGTTGATGAGGAGGAGGAGGGAGAAACTACAACAGAAATGGAACAAGAAGTGATAACTACTACTGAGAGTGGTCATAGTGAAGAGTCTTCAGAAGAGCTAGAGGTGACAACAGAAACAAAGCATGACATTCATGAAGATGTTTTTTGTACTGATGGCTTAGAAACTCAATCGACAATGACAACAGCATACAAAACTTTGACATATTTAACAACATATTTTATACCTTTAGAAAGCACTGAGACCACTACTTCTATAAAATCAGACGTAGTTGTGGAAAGTAATGTAGGTTATTATACAAATGTTGTATGCAGAACTAACTTCGACATTGAACCAACTACTGTTGTAAATATTGATGTTAATTACTCGGTTCATAATAATTTGGAAGCCCCTGAAACTGTTTTAGAAGAAGTAGATAAAGACCTAGATAAACCACAACCACAAGTAGAATCAACAACAGAACCATTAAAAACAACTGAAAGTGAACAAAAAATACTTACTACAGTCCAAGAGACAGAAGATACGGAAGATACACGTACAACTTTAGGTATTAGTACCGCTGATGAATCTGAAGAATTTGTTGAAGAGACGGAACCTTCAACATCTTCTACTACTTCGACAACTACAGAAAGAACGACTACAAGTCACAGTCATGTTGAGGTATCAGTAACCACTGGACCATCTACAACTACTGACAAATCAAGCTCTTCAGAAGATGAGCCACAAGACCTAGAAAATGAAATAGATGTTATTTACAAAACTTTGTATACTACTTATACTTACTTTACCACTTTCTTTGGAGATTCCACTTCAAGTGTTGCAAGTCACAAATCAGTAGTAACTAATATTATTACATCAACTATAGACCTTGCGCAGTTAGATCCTTCTTTACTTGGCGCTTTTAATGAAGATGAAATTGCACCAACTAGTGTGGGAGTAGGTCGACCAACGGAAACATTTGTAAACAGCATAATTGATTTGGTAAAAAATAAAGATGTGCTTGAATCTGTTGAGGTAAATGAGCAATATAGTTCTCAGACACCTACTCCATCATTGGGAGATGATGTTATAGCTAGCATTAAACCAGATGGCGTTAAAACTTACTTTACCACTTATACTTTCTTTACAACTATATACGTAGGTACAGACGCGAATGTATGCAGTCGAAACGAAGTATATACAAATTATGTTGGACCTGATGAATTAATCCCAACAAAAAGCGATCCGTTAATCATTGCAAATACTAGAGCTCAATTTGATTTTAGAAATTGTAGGCAAATTAAGATGGAAGCTCCACCGACATCTGAAGATACCTCATCTATGGAAACAAGTATTAGTATGACACAAAATGATCAATCTTTGGAGGAAATAAAAGAAAATACTCCTCAGCCTACTCCCGTTGAAGAATCCCGTGAAGTTGACATGTTGTTTAGTGTTGAATCAAATCCATTAGAATCGGAAAATTCAATTATAACAGACGTTAAATCATCATCTTCCAAGGGTGAAAGGAAATATTTAGAAAGTAACAACATACTAGATGACCAAATCAGTTCTGAAAGTAATATTGATGAAATAATGCCATCGCCTACGCTCCTTTTGCAAACTAGTTACACGACATTTACTTATTTCACAACTATGTATATTGGAAAAGATTCAAGTAAAGTTAAAAGTCGATTAGAAACCATAACTAATGTTGTAACTGAAACAATTATGCCAAATAAAGAATCTGAAGAAGAAAATAATTTGCCTATAACATACTATACAACATTTACTTACTGGACAACATTGTATAAAGATAAGTCTACAACAATTACAAGTCGAGAAGAAATTGTTTCGAATGTTGTCACTCCTTCAGTGCAATCAATTCCAACAGTAAGTCCAATTGATACGACACCTATTGATGTGGATAGTGTATTACCACCTAAAGACTTAGAAGTAGAATTAAAACCATCACTTATAGATGAGAATTTGGAACAAGATGACGGCAAAGCTACTTTCTATACGACTTATACATATTTCACCACATTCTATGCTGGTAATACCTCGCAAATCAGGAGTAGTTTAGAAACTGTTACTAATATTGTAGATAATACTAAAGTTGTGGAAGATAACCAATTAGGTCGTAAGGTCCCTAGTGGTTCAGTTGACAAAAATCTAATTCAAGACAATGGTGATAAACCTCATATTACACCAACTGTAGTTAAGGAAGAAATACAGCCTACACAATTACCTGATCTTGGTTCAGCATCACCAACAGTTCTTCTTGGTACATACATTGATAATTTATTCGCTGAAGTGAAACCAGCATCTTCAGGGCCAGAAAATGATAAAAAAATATTATTCTCTCAAGTTGCTGTCATTTCAGGAGATTCAACTGTAGTAACAAGTGATAATAAGCCTTTGAATACCGAATCTAGCACCACCACTACAACTAGCACGGAAGCTAATATTATCAGTGCTACACCTGAAGTTATTGAGAGTTCAGTAGGGGAACCCGAAACCACAACTGAAATTAGGTATGAGTCTGAAGAAGAAGATGACGGGTCGAACACAAGAAAAAAATCTCGTCTTACATTCACTACTAAAAAACCTTCATTCACTCCTGTTATAATACCATTTGCATCCAGAAACAGACCAACATTCAGTCCAAAACGTTTTCCAGCATTAAGTAGTGCAACTACTATTACTCGCGCTGATTTCACACCAACTATCACTGCTACACCAACTTTGAAATCTGTCAGGCCTTCTGGAGGTTTTAACGGAAACAGAAAACAATCTGCTTTCTCTAGTTCATCTAGCGCTGGAAAGCGATTCCCTGGTCGTAGCAGCGTCCCAAATATATCTGCCAATGTACCTTCAGCATCAAGAGTTAGTGGGTTCGGAGGAAGAGGAAGTATCCAACCAACATCAAGAAGAACAGGATTTAGATCTAGTTCTACAATTAGAGGAAATAGCTTGGACTATGCCAGTAGGTCAGCAAGTGCAAGAATAATAAGGCCATCTCCTTCGTCTCGATTACCCAATAGAAATAATAGACAATCAGCAAGTATAGCATACCCATCTGCAGATCAAAATGATGCAGAGACATTGGCAACTCAGCAAGATGAAAATGCAACAGAACCACTGGAGGAAATAACAGAGGCACCAGTGAAAACAACAAATAATCCTTTATTAAGGTTCCGAAGACCGCCAATTGCTAGGCAACCAGGGACAGCTATAACACCTCGTTCAACCACTCCTTCTGCAAGAAGAGGTATCTCCGTACGTGGTAGAGTAACAACTACAACTAGGAGAAGTACAACACGATCAACTAACAATCCACTTCTTTCATTACGCAGACAGAGGCCAAATGCCTTATTCCCAAGAAGAAACTTGTTCAAACAACCGGAACCAGAACCAGAAGAAGAAATTAAAGAAGATGAACAGAAAGTAGATGAGAGTGATGAAATATTAGAAGAAGAAGAATTTGAAGAAGATAATGATTATGATTCATCTGTAAGAAAAGAGAGACAGGTACCAACACCTTCAACTCAATCTCCTAGAAGAAGTTCTAATACAGTACAAATAAGACCATTTGCTTTTCGTCGTAGATCAAAACGTCAAGTAGATTATGGAAATAGAAAATACAGTAATTTTAGGCGACCTGGCTTAAAACCTGCGACAACGCGTCGTCCTGAACCCGAACCCGAGACGGAAGCACCAGCTACACCTAAAAAGAGGCCTAGTAGCCGTTACTCGGGTAATCGTCTTTCTACTAAACCTAGAACCACTACAGCATCGTCACCAGCAAAACCTTCATCAAGACAACCATCTAGCAGTAAGTTCATCGTTCGTGGAGAAAGTAGAACTTCAACAACAACATCTGCACCAGCTTACAGACGTGGTAAGGCCAGACCTTCGTCTAGAACTACCACTTCTGCATCTAGGCCTAAAGCACCGAGATTATCATCCAATAAAAATTTACAGTCTTCAAGGTCAAGTCCATCTCGGACCACTAGCAGGTCACGACCACGAACGACAACTAGTAGAGCATCGAGCAGACAGAGAAGTTCTTTCGAAAATCTTAGTGGAGAGAGGTTTAACTATAACAATGTATTGAATGATGGAAAAATTACTATAACTCATCAAATACCAACTGAAGTTACGGTACCTATTGTAAATGGAAAGATAACGGAATATAAGAACTTATTATCTGCTACACCTAGTATTGAAACACTCTTGCTTAATCAAGTATCAACATCAATAGGGCCGTTAGGTGATCCGCAGTTAGTACTTGCAGCAGAATCTACAGAATTAGCCGATAATGGTGCTACAAAGGTTATCAAATACCTTCTCCATGAAACTCCTACAACGACCGTTATTTTTACTCCAACGACAATAAGAGGTCGTAAAACATCTTATTCCCATATTTTACCTAGCACGGTTTATAATGTTGAGGCTGTAACGCAGACTGTAGCTCCTGAAATTAATTCAAACGTACCGTTAGCTAATTTACTTCTTTCTCAACTCCTTCTTGGGAACCAGCAACCTGCGATCAACCCTCTCTTAGCGTTACAAGGACAGGGCTTGTTACCGCAACAACCAGTAGTACAAACTCCAGTCACAGAATATAAAACTAGAACCACTACGTATGTAACAACAGTCACAGATAATAGGGAAACAATTTTGTCCATTACTTTTAAAGGAGTTCCAATTTTGACTACAATTGTAGATCCTACTACAAACGTCATTACAGCTACTGAATTCGTAACAGATACAGTAGTCACTACGCCAACAGCTTTGGCACAGGCTCCTCAACTAAATTCTTTGCTCCTCCCCCTTCTGCTGCAACAACAACAACAGCAACAGATTTCGCTACAAACAGCTAATCCCCTACTCGGTTTAGGTCAACCTGACTTAAATCTAAATAATCTCAATAACCTTAATCTGAACCAAGTACAAAATAATTTAAACCAAGACATTTATAGCAACAGTCCCAAACCAAACATTATTTCTGACTTGAACAGTAACGAAGACTTTTCTGAAGATAATCTGGATAATGAGGATGATGCTCCTCCTCCTCCACCACCACCGACTCGCGCTAGGAATAGGCCCAAGGCTTACAAGCCTGTAGCTCCACCCAAAATGACTAGTGTTGTGACCTTATACGTATCTGGAAGACATCCAGGTGAATTCAGTACAGTCTTATCAACAGTCGTATCTGACGACACACAAACTGTAAGAAAACGTGAAGCTATTTACTATGAACATGTCAAAGTATTGCCATCAATATTGCCTTCAGTTGATGAATTAGCTAGTTCACAAATTGATGGTGATATGAATTTTATTATAGCAGACACAGAAAAATATTTCGACAATTCATCAGTCGAAAATCAAGTAGAAACGCAAAGCTTAGAAAGCATTGTAGGAGAAATAAGTAAGCATATTAGATATGATGCATCACCGACGTATGTCATGGAATTAGCAAGCCCTTCTGCCATTAGTGATATAAAGCAAAGTTCAGACGGTGTCTCGTGAAACGAAAAAAAAAAACGGTTAGTGTATAAAGTAATGATTTAGTTATTTATTTACTTTGTATCATAGTAAGTTAACTATGAATAGTGCCTTATAGTTGTAACAATTTGTTAGTTTTAAGGATCGAAATACTCTTTTGTACTTGACTAGTTATTAACATTTTCTTTAAGTTCACCAAAAATGATTTCCTACGTTACCAGATTTGTGTGTGTTGGGTAAAAAATATTTTAATTTAGGTAACAATGACCACTCACTGCCTAAGAATAAGTCTTAGTTAGTTATGAATTTTAATCATAATTATCTTTTGTAATACTCGTCTTTTTCTTCTGCTTGTGATTGTAAATTGCGGATACGACTTAAAATGTTGAAACAATAAATAGTTTAAAAAATTGTATTTATGATTTCATTTACATATAATACTTGCAAACCAACTAACAAATAAACTTCATAAAAAAATAACTGCCACCAAAAGATTTCTATAACAAAAGAAATCCATAAAAAGCAGCAGAACTGACCACAAGAGGTTTAAGGATCATACAAATAAGAGGTGATAAATTTAAAATTGACTTGACTGTAATGACTCCTGACATGAAAGATGATGTTAATGACGAACGATGCACTGACTTGGCCACCACGAATCTCAAGAACCCTGAAGCTCCCAAAAGCGGATGGTTTCCAAAACCCTCATCCAAACCCGGAGGTGAGTGTTATTAGTCTACTATTAATGTACAAATGCCTTAAATTCTTTTTGCAGACGTTTTTGAACTTTATGTTGGGTTTATACTAAGTATAAAATCGCGTAGTATACATTGTTACGTTTTTAAAATATACTTACGGGCTAGAAATATGGAATGAGCCCTATTACAAAATTCAAAAATAAGTCGTGATAAAATAAGTAAAACTACAAAAATGATATGAAGCTTTTAAAATCGTCTGCTTAGAGTGTTACAACTAATATACTCGTAGTTGTAAATAAAATAATTGCTAATTTATTTTTCAGTATTTTTAACAGCACAGCATTCCGTAAGTAATTAGTTAACATTGTAGTTAAAAATAAAAATGTAGCTAAACAAAATGAAGTAGAAATGGAGTTTACATCGTAATTAAATAAAATGGGAGTCATATTTTTAAATATTCCCCTCTGACCCATAAATAAAACTGATGATGATTTGGTACAATCCGACGTAACCTCTATTATTCTTGCTACTTGTAGTGTTACTAACACTTATGCACATAATTAATAATAGTACCTATCTGATATAGAAATTTTCTTGGAATTAAAAAAGTAATAAATAGAAGAAAACGATACAAGTTATAAAATTTTTAGAAACCTTGAAATTTCATGACACTTTTGATGAAACCTACTTAACCTATATGATGTTAATGATAAATAAGAATAGATACACTTAAATTTATAACTTGTTTAAATTTATAGTAATAAGCTATCTGCTATTTCAGCTTTCAACACAAATGCTATAGTATATGATAACACACCATGGAGACCAGGCAGAGATATGGATTTAGCCGAAAAACCTTCAGAAGATGATGAAAGAAAACTTAAAAACCTGGCTACAAGAATCATGTCTAATGGTGTAGAAGTTTTGGTAAAGGATAAAAGTTCAGATGGAAAACTTGAACAGGTAATTAATTTTTATTTCATTTTTATAAATGACGTTATTAAAATATTACTTTATTTAGGATAACTGTAAAAAAACGTATGTCTAGAATGACATAGATTTGGTGAGGTGAGGCTGATGATATTGTCTAAATTATACTTAAAAAACTAGAGCAGACAGATTTCACATATCTATTAGACTTTATTGAATCTATTTGAAAAGTAGAAATTCTTTTGTATGTAGTTTATTTTTAGTCTTTCGTCAACATTGTTACTAAGCTTTTTATATAAACTTTTAAACAGCATTTCAACATCTTTGCTTTCATTTTTCTCAGCGCAAACTTAAGCTCATGCATCTAACTTCATTGAAACCGACGACTCAAAGTTCTTCGACAAACAAACAGTCATTGTTATCATCTGCTGTCGCTACAGTTATTAATCATCAGCAAATAAGTGCATTATTCCCACTACATCAACTAATGCAGCACAATTACATAATCAAGACATGTATGACCACCTACACGTACTTGACCACTGTTGTTCAAAACAAAAGAAGTGCTATATCAACTTTTGAAACTATAGTGTCTGTTGTAACTACCGAGTCTTTGACGAATTTACACGCTTCCGATGTTCTAGCAGATTTGAAACCGACCAAAGTAAGATTGGAAACCCCGGTGGTTGATCAAATTCCTGGTCATTTCCAATTATCCTTACCGATTATGATATTACCTAAAGCTGATTGGATCCAATTAAAATATACCTTGCTTAGCAACATGTTTCATCTAATCTTATATTTAACTTTTCAAGTAGTTAGAAATTTTCCATATAACAACCATAACTTACACGAAAAACCAAATTTACTTATGTCCTTTAATATTTTTGTCTATGTATTTATATGTTGATCATGATAATTTATTGTTATAAATTGTGAATATGTACCTTACTAAGCGATATTTTTGAAATATTATTTTAAATATTTTATTATTATTTTCAGACAAAATATATGGAGGTAAAAACAATTCAACCCTCTGCTCCAACTAACATGTATGCAAGCAGTTTTCCAAAAATTGACAAAAGAATAGATGATAGTCAGGATGAAGATAGCAACATGTTTGATCTAATACAACCGTCTGAAGTTAGCCACACTCATTGTACAAGTTCATGTTCTTGTAGCCATACGAAAACCGAAGGCCTTAAAACTAAATACACAAATGGGTACGATCCATCTGTGTCTGAAAAATATGGTATAAAGACATCCGAATATGGTGCAACAAAATTAAACTTGAGACCCACGAGTAAAGAGGCTTTTGATAAAAAAACACAATATGGCCCATATGAATACGAAAGCAGTTCACACTTAGCACCAACTGACAAAATAGTAGAAAAGTATACTGAAGTTATGAACGATTATTCAGATGAAAAAGATTCGAATTCAGTTGAAGAAAGTGAATTGTTAACGAATGAAAAAGCACCTGAACCACCAAAAATTAATAAAGCAACAAATAAAATTCCTGAAAAAGCAAAACCTGAGAAACCTCAAAAACCAAATAAGAATAAATTTGTTGTAGCTGATCTTATAAAACTCGGTTCGTTAGGTATAAAAGGTTTGACTCAATTGGCACCTGTTATAGAGAAAATGACGGGTGGGTTTATAAAAAGACAAGATACGATTGTTAATAAAACGACAACAACAACTGTTAAACCAGCTGTAAAGTTAACACCGTACAATGTAAATAAAAGAATTGATAGCGATTTCGAATCGAAACATAGTAGTTTTCCAATTTATATCCCTGTAGATGAGTTAGAGACTTCCGAGTCACAGATTGTTTATACAAATGCAACACTTCATCAAAATTTAGCGTGGGCAGCTGAACACAAACAACCTAAAGCTCGAATTGCTCCTCCGAAAATGATTCATGAAAGTCCTCTTGTTAATGGTGGTATACCTATTAGCCCTGGTGAAATTATAACAACTAACTCGGATGTCATAGTTGGTAAACCAGCAGTGGGTGGGCCTTTGACTTTAGCTGCAAGTGGAATCAAATTGCACAATCCTGTGAACCCACCGCCTATTGATAGTTTTGTATCTGCTAATGAGCACTATTTACTACAAGAAAAACCATTAAGTGATCAAGCATCAATGTCTACACATGTCGATGATTCGTTTGATTTGAGGCCACCAGATTTACCAAAAAATAATTTGAATTCAAATAGGCCCCATAACTTACCTAGGCCTTCATTTGGTCAAAATAATATAGGTAATAAAATACCGTATCGTATGCCAACAACGATTTATGCTCCAAACGACCATTTTTTGCAAAATGAAAAAGCTAAACCATCAAAAACTGTGATAAGTAATCATGGCAGACCAGTATTCTTAGATTATATACCGTCGCTAGCTAAACCTAATAGCGAAAAACCAACAAAACATCATGTTGACTTTAGACCTTTTAATGAGGCTCACAAAGATGAAGTAGCTGACAATAGTCCCAGTTCATCTGAGGTGATTAATACTAGAATAAGAACTGACGGTGAATATACTATAACAGGTGATTCTGATTCAACTAAGCCATTTTTAGTTGACATTCAACCATCCAGAGTTGCAAATGTTTTGATACCTCACGGTAGCTCCACTGCACTTGTATTTGCTGGATCATCTGAACCTCACAAGACAGGTGATTACGTTGATGACCCTCTACCTTATCCTGAACCAGGATATTTTGGAAGCTTCAGTATAGACGCCCCGCAAATGACTAATGTCCATAACGTGGCGCCAAATGATAATAAACACTTCATAAAACCAAATACTAATTCACAATCAGATATTTATAAACCAAACTTGCAACAAAATTACAAAGAACAATCAATAAGAAATGATATGAAATTAAAATGGAAAGATAATAAGCGTCCTGATTATAGTAAAATTCCTCCACCAACTAGTAATCAAGAGACTCATGTCCAAGTTGGTCCGCAAATAACTGTATACAATCCTGAAGTTTACAACTCTAACAATGGCCATTTTGAAACATATAATCAAGTAAAGGGTAAAGATAAAACAAAAGATGGAAAAGAGATAATCGATAAAGAATATGAAAATTATTTAGCGGTGCCACCACCACCACCATTAAAAATGCATTACAATCAGGAAAATAACTATGACAATAATAAACCGTATCGTCAGCGACCAATTGTTCATACAAAACCCATACAAGATATGAAAGTATTTTTGAATATTCAACACCCAGTACCAAACTCCCCAAAACAAGAACAATTACCCCCAAAAGTTACGTCAGAAATTTATTTCGCTGCTCAAGCTCCTAGTAATAAGCCAACTCCAACATATACTATTCACATACCTCCAGCCCAGTCGCCCTATGGAAATACGTTTCATAATGGCCCCAAAAACCAACCTCCTAAATCTCAAAATTCAAATATTGGACAATCTCAAAACTCTTTCTCTGTTGTATCATCTCCAAATATTGCAAATAAATCAATGTCAGCTCATGATATAAATGATAAAGATAATACGTACACAGTCACATTGAATACTGCTACAAATGTTGCTAGTAATGTTGATAGTGGACAAGTAATTGGTTCCAGTGTACCAGTAGCTATTGGAACTTCAAATATTGACTCAATGAATACTAATATACCTATTGGAACAAATTTTGCAATCAGGGTTGAAGACGATTCGACATCACTTGAGACTGTTAATCTACAAGGTCAAAAGAGTCCACCAATAATTTATGATCAACACGGTCGTGTACCTAATGAAGTTTCTATTGGAGATAACAGATGGAATAAAAGTACAGAGAGTAGAGTTGAAACGACTATAATAGGCAATAATTACTATAATAATAATAATAATTATGGAGATAAGAAACCTGTATATACAAATAATATTAGTCCACCCATAACGTCTTTTAATAGTCACGCAAATTTCCCAATGGTCAATGATTACTCAACACCTACAAGTACAAATAATGACGTTAAACCAGTTACAGAATATGTAAATGAGATAAAATCCACTGATGTCAGGAGACCTGCTAAACATATACCTGATATTTCTACTAATTCACATGGGTGGCACTCAAGCATTCTTGATAATAATAAAATTAATCAAATTACAGTGGATTCTACAACCAGAAAGATTATTCCATTGATACATGACTATAACAAAGACAGCATTCCCGAGTTTGGTCAAAAAATTGCTAGTGTTGGTAAACCACCTGCAGAATTTTGGGCTCAGAGCACACCAGCTCAAACAAACTTTCATATAGGCAAGCCTTTTACCAAACCTCAGTTTACTACAGAAAAACCATTTTCAAGTAATCCACCACCTACAAATAACAATTATAATAGTCATAATTATATACCTTCTAACTTTGGTGCCATGAAACAACCTGCTTACGATATACCGATAAGAGACAACAGCGATGAAACTACTACGGCTAAAATTAATCCAAATAATGATAAATTAAAACCCGTTTACGAGAATTCTGAAGAAATATACGATGGAGAAGATGTAAATGATAGCAACAGTGAAATCGACGGTGAGGTCAGTTTAGAGTCTATGAAAATACCTGTTGTAAGCACATCGAGTGAAATAGAAAATTCAAAATCCTCAACAGAATTAACTTTACTTCAAGATGAAGTATTTCAGTCTTCAAAGAACATACAGAAAGATAAAAATAATGTACCACATGGCTTTAACTTAGGAACTCAGACTGAAAAACCATTTGGAACTTATAATAAAACAAGTTTCCAGTCCAATACAATTAAACCTATAAACGTGAATAATCCTTACATGAAACCAAGACCATTTACTGTTCACACTCCAATCATATTAGATCATCAATTGCAGCAACCTCATTGGCAAATAAATCAGCTAGTAGAAAATGCAACTAATATATCCTATGAAGAAAATCTAGAATTAAATATAGGGGAAGAAATGCAATCAGCTTCAACGGTTAAACCCTCGTCAACACATCGTCCAAAATATCCTTATCTTGAACCAGATAATAAATATAAAAAGCCTTTAAGACCAGTTTATGCGGTTAGACCTAATAATACTCAAGTAGTTAATGATTCAAATATAATAACATCCACAGTACACATTCAAGATAAAAAGCCACTGATTGTTGAGAAAGCAACCGAAAAGAATCACTTACCTTCATTTACAATAACAACTGACGAGTCAAATCAGACATCGAGTGATATTATAGATTTGTCACCGCCACCACCGACAATGGATTATAATTTCAAACCTTCTACAAATGATGAAATGATTATGGGCATGAGTCCACCACCACCACGTAATCCACCAGCTATGAGACCCCCACCAAGAGTTAATATGACTCCAAGGCCTGCTTTTCCAATTCGCACTCCACCCCCATACAGAACAAAACCACCAAGAACTTTACCACCCAGACTACCTACACAGAGACCTGTTAGAAAACCGATAAACAAAGATGAAGTTTCTACTTACAGACCAGCATTTGATATTTTAAATAATATTAGACGGCCAACATTCAATCTGGATCAACCTTCTTCGCAACTGTTACCTCCACCAAGAGCCAACCAACCAAACCGCATTATTAATTCAATTAATGAAATACCAGAACCTACTCGTAGTACTCCTTCATCTCCAAATGTAGTTTTCCCGACACCAATTTCATCTGGTTGGTTAACATCTTCTGGTATAGATTTTTCATCAAGTTTCAACTTTGGTCCATCGTCTATTCAATTCCCATATACCCATAACCCAACTGTAATCCCAGACTGGTCAGATATATCATCTTCTGAGAATTCGTATTCTTATGAATCTGAGGCATCATCTGAACGAATAAATGAAGTAAGCTCGGATAAACCTGTGACAGATGACAGCGTTTCTGTTTCAAAGAAGGTAATAACAGAAGCAACTGATAAGATTGAATCCAGTACAGAATTGATCGCAAGTGATTCTATTGCTGATGAATCAGGCCAAGAAACTGCAACTACTGATAAAATGAAAGTAATACCTCTAGGTGACAAGAACCGGACACGCAAGCCGTATCCTGTACATAATGAAAATAAAAAGATAAGCACTAGTAAATATAAGCTAAACATTAAACCGACATCTATTATAAGTCCAACGAGAACATTAAATCGTCCAGAAATCTTATATCCAACGAGACACACATCTACCAGAAAGATTATTCGGCCAATATCTACAAGATCCTCAACTATTACGCCAACAAGTATCATAGAAAGTTCCGAGTCATCAGTCGATGATGACTTCATTAGACCGACAGAAGTTCTAAAAGAAAGTGCTTTCCCAACCATATTACAACTCGAATCAACCAATTTGTTCGCAAAACCAGCAAGCACTATTACATCTTTAGATGAAATAAGCTCTTTAGTACCAACTCATCATGCAGGCAATGAAGTTAAAATATCAGATGAAATAATACCAACCAAAACCGAATTTAGAACCACAGTTATTACTCATACAAAAACTTTATCAGAGCCTCCAACGACTGTTTCTAGTATTGGTTACGTAAATCTAACTCACACATTAACAGTTACGCACACAAAGACAAGTCTAGTTAGCCAATCAGAAGGAGCTATAACTCAAACTTTGGTATTGACAAATACTCAAACGTCTACTATAGTAGATGTTGTAACTGAGGTACATACTCAAGTAAAACCGACTACAATAGTTGAAACTGTAACTAAACATATACCGATACTCCAAGTTGAGCCAACTCCAGTTCAAGATGTAACTTCAAAGACGAAAATACCACTGGATGATATATCAATGTCATCTGAAGAAAATGATAATTTAATTATTAAGGATAATGAGACAACTGAATATGTTCAAAAAATTGATGTAGAAAATGAAACTGACAATGATTCATTCTTTGTTGTGATGAATAAATCCCAAAATGGTGGCAATGTACCACCAGTTAATACTGATATTGACACTGGTGATTATGATGGAGTTACAAGAAATGAACAGGTGAACAGCAATGGAGTCTCTCAAGTATTGTTTGGTGAAATATTATTGGCTGGTACACCGTATTTGGAAACTAATGTTCTTAATCCTTCAGGTAATAACATTTTTATCTCATATTTTTTGCTCTCAACACCAGTCTTTAATAATTAAAAATATAAAACTTTTTAATTATTAGCCTTAAATATGTTAAAGCAGTTACTGTTAGGCCCAAAGTAAAAAAAGAGGATACAATAAATCACGCAAAAAAGATTAAAAAAAGTGTTAATCTTATTTTTAATCTGCTTGTGCACTAGAAGAAAATCTTTTCCAATTTATTCACTGTATTCGCCGTGGCGAAATGGATTCTTTATTATTTTTCAGGAGTACCATATGGTAAGGAATGTCAGCCAGATTGCAAAGCTTCGAGAAATGAGCGCTGTCAGAGAATAGATGGTATCATGAAATGTGTCTGTAGGCCTGGATTCGCTAGAATGTTCCCAGACAGACCTTGTAAACGTAAGTAAATATTCACTTTTCCATTTAAGAAATTAATATTTATGACTACTGCATCATCTTTTTCTAAATGCTGCGGTCGAATGATAATAGAATCATAAAATAAATCATTCAAACAGTTCCGTATTGATTCAGCAAAAACTCACGTTACCTCTTACTTTGTAATGGATGTTACGTTACATTGCATTAACAGTAGAAGATGTAATAGTCTCATTATTAATACATCCATAATCATCATTATTATTTGGATGAGTATGAGCCACCTTACTATTGCACCATTTGTCTTCATCATCATTATCGTCTACCTGATCTCCTAAGCTTCTTACAATTATCCTTTTTCTTCGTATTGCCATTCACTGTTTCTAACTCATATCAGTTACACAGTTAATTTATCCAAATGTGTTCAAAAACTACATACCCTTGTTTTCACTTAACTATTTTACTTTAAATTCCAGCAACCTATACTTATTCAGTAAAACTAGCATTGGGCTCTCAAGGCAACGAAAGTCTCAAATTCCATGAGAATCTGGCTGATAACTCCAGTAAGCAATACCATGCGTTAGCAGTAGCCACCCATGAAGGTATAAACAGGATGGTGATGCAGTCAGACCTGAGGGATGTGTACCATGGGGTACATATCACGGGATTCCATCCAGTCGAGATGACTTCTACTGGAGGGGAACTGTATCAGGGTGTGATGAATGATTTCTATGTGCAGGTAATATTGATTTATTTAAGCGGGGAAGAGAAGTATTAGAGGTTTATGTGGGTTAATACCATTGGATCGGACACTTCGCATGCTCTTTAACTATACGTTCGTTAATCGAAATCGTATTTCACCTGATTCTGAAGTCTATCATACTTAATTTAAGTCTGTTCGGGTAACTGAAGTGATTATATAATTGTCAAATTGCTACAATAAATCTATGGCTTATGAGTTTATTGCGTCTCTTCTTCTCATACGGGACTATTTCGAAGCGATGGTATAACGTTTGTTTTATTGTCTGTATTACGCCCACTAAATCGATACCACCGAACCCTAAGCACGGTAGGTATAAAATTAGGTATAGAATAAAATAAAAAATTGACATTAATACTTTGTAACAAGTTTGTTAAATCATTTTGACTATACATAGACACTAAAAATTTCAGCTCTCCGACAATGCTCATGAGAGTAGACTGAAGGAAGTAATAGAGAAGTACCTGAGAAATAACAACTACAGTCTTGGTGGCACTGATGTCCATGCTGCAGGGGAACTGATGGATAGGCTGGATGTTAGCGGTAAGACATACAACACAGTAGACTGGCTTGTGTTGTATTTTTGTAGTTCCATTTTCTGCCATTTCACAGATAAGTTGGTCGTACTGTACCATATCAGTTAAAAGCATCTTCAGCCTGATCAATACTATTTATTTTAGTCGGCGCAATATGTATGCTAACAAACTGGAAGATGCAGCGTGGGCAGGCCCTCCACAAGGTGAACCGACGATCTTGTGAGGGTCGCGGGAAACCGTTGCGCTGGGTGCGGGTAGCAGCAAGATCGGCCAACGTGGACATCCCGGCTGACATAATGATGAATATGCTAAATGATTAGATAATATTATATCTAATCCATCATTTGTCATATTCTTCCCATAATATTTTAATTCAAATTCGTCAGTTTTGTACAGATTTTTGGATCGTGTTACTGAATATGACCACAAATATAATATTCTACTTTTAATATCTACAGGGTAATTTTTCAGTACGCGCATAATAATTATTTGTCTGTAATAAACTATCAAGTTATCATTTACGAAAGCTGTTAACTTTGAAACTTATTTAATGGTCACGGCGGATTCGAGTACTTACCAATAAACCTGGCTGATGTCAGCTGTGCGCGGACGCCGACCGCGACGTAGGAGTACCTATCACTCACACACACACACACGAGTTACTGATAGCATATTTTATCAGGGGATTATGGGTACCATTGGGTCGCAATCGTAAATTTCTAATACACTCGCACTATCTCGTAAATCTCGCGGTTAGTGTATTGTAGTCTGACATCGTGAATGGTAGTTAGGCAAGGTAGGGTATGACTTGTTGATCGATGGGTACGATACACCAAAAGCGCGGCGCCGGCGGGCGCGGGCGCAGCGCGCGCTACGTCACGCCATCACGTGTGCGTAAAAAAGACTGTCGGTCGGTGTGAATTTTTCCCAACTTTGTAATTTAGCTTTTTGAAAAAAAAAATACCCTCAAATTTTATTTATTTTTTATTTTGCCGCTTCATATAAGTTGTGTCATACTGTACCTACAAACAAGATTTTACTAACTATTGTAGATACTAGCAACCTCACCTACCTACACTTAATTGCGCTGTTTCCACATACATGTTTACTCCATCGGGTATTAGATTATTATCAGTATTTCTAATTATTGTTTTGGACTTCCAGACTTCGACGAGTGTCTCAGCGGTCAGTTCCACGACTGCTCGGAGCACGCGCAGTGCTTCAACCTAAGAGGCACATACACTTGCAGCTGTTTGGAAGGATTTGCAGACTTGAGCGTCAACTCCTTGTATCCTGGAAGGATCTGTTCCGGTAAGGATTTCATTATTAGAATTCTTAGATATTTTTTAGTTTTTTTACCGTTTATTATTATGCCAGTATAATCGTCACAAACTTTTTCACATTTGCTAGCTAAATAAGAGTAAAAGATGGGAGAATAGTCAAATAAAATTAGGTACTAGAAAATTTTGAAATATGGGATACTAGCTTCCGCCTCGCGGTTTTACTCGCGTTCCCGAGGTATCTTATGGGATAAAAAGTAGCTTATATGTTATTCCAGGGTATGATCTATGTGCCAAGTTTCATCCAAATCCGTTAACTAGTTTTTACGTGAAAGAGTAAAAAACATTCATCCATACTCATAAACTTTCGCATTTATAATATTAGTAGGAATAGTAGGAATTAATAGGATAATAGTTGATAATATTCTGGCTTGTCATTAAAGCGGAACCAGTCGGGTGTGAGCGTTGCAACTACCACGGAGCCTGCTACTCCAGGGATGATCAACGCGTGTTGTGTGAATGTTTCCAGTGGTACGCTGGCAGCACTTGTCACATTAATTTGAAGGGTGAGTTTGTTTATCAAAATAAGAAAAATATGAATTAACTCTATATCTAAGGTCTAACGGAGTAATGACAAGATTGGAGTCCGTAAATGATGATCCGATTACCTGAAAAGATAGTGTGGGTGTTTACCATATTTCATGTTCAGTATCACCTAGTAGAATCGATCCCCATGAGTTTTATACCATATTTTATGACAATAATGACCCAAAATATGTAATGTAACCTTCATCACGCGGTACCTCTATTTCACACCATTTTAGTCTTATTATTGGTATCTTTTTTACTCCAACGATATAACTTAGCTCTTTATTAGTATTGTTACCTACCTTATTGTTTTCGTGAAATAAATATGTTTTCTTTCTTTCGTTATTTTCTCTTTTAATGCAGCAAATACAATAACTCGTAGTATATCAACGTCACACTTTGAGTTGCAAAGATTCTGAACGCGGTATCTACTATCCGCTATCAATGTGCTTAGTTTGTGATCAGATGACCGACTGAAAGATCGATAAGCATGTATAATTGAGTATTGTTGTAATTGATGTGATACTCCCACTCCGCAGTGGTGCTGATCTCGCTGGTGGTGGTGGGCGCGCTGCTGACGGCGGTGCTGGCGGCGTGCGCGGTGGTGGCGTGCTCCAAGCGGCCGCGCCCGCGCCGCCCGCAGCGGTCCATCGTCACCTGTATACAGGGCATGCCTAGTTTGCACCAGGTCATATTTCTGTTCTACTCTTTTTCCACTTATTGTTTCTCTCTAGATTGCTTTTTAGTATAACGCCAGGTTTATCTTGTACAGGATTACTGGTAACTCATACATAACCTCATAAAGGTGACTTAGAGCCTAGAGATAGTTTATGTGAAGTGTAAAACTGCAAACTTGAATTAGGAAAAGTTAACTATGAAGAACTACAGGAAGAAAAAACGGGTCCCGATAAATTTGGGATTGTAAAATAATTTATATGCTTTAGATATTGAATTTAGTGTAAGAAGCTTACCCAGTGTGTTTAAAGGCAGTAATAAAAAAATGTAATAGTGCAATTCGGGCAATAGTCAATAGTATTAAAGATCATTTTAATATTTTCAGGGTGCTATGCCATCAAAACAACGACAAGATCGCCGTGCGTTGATCAGTGAACGAGGGGAGTCGGGAGATGCGTCTAGCGTGCATAACGCGTCTCTGCCATATATGCCTGCTACTAAGGTATCTGCTTCAAAAGGGTTTGAAAAGATGTCATGTAGATGTATTATATAGCTAGAGTAAATGTGATGGTGTATTTGTTTCCAGCGTGGTTCAGTGGTTGGCAAGAAGTGCGTAATGTCAGAGCCGCCCGCGCACGAGGCGCCGCCGCCGCCGCCCGCGCCCGCACACCCCCACGCGCACGCGCACGCGCACGCGCCCGCCGTCATGATCCCGCGCGCCAGGCTGCACCCGCACCACGGTGACAGGTATGTTAACATCACTAATATTATCTCGCTCTTCAAGAAATATCAAAATAATGCTGCTAAAGTATACTAAACGAAGACGAAATGAAATACGCTCTTTTTAATTTATCACTGCTGTCCACCAGTCTACCACTCAAGAGTTTCCAAAAATATGTTACACTTTTTGGAGAATGTTTCACAAAATCATAAGCCATTTTCTATAGAGAATGCTGATGTGATCTGTCAAATACGATACAAATAGTAGATGAAGAACTACAACTAGGTACATCACAAAGTTTAAGTTTTGAAGGTACCTGATAACACAGTTTTCATTTTCAGTCGCGAAAACATATCAAGAAAAAGAAGCCTAGAAATTAGCAGTGAAGCAAAATTGATCAGCTATTTAGAATCTGGAGCCACTATCACTAGTAATGAGGTAAGTGACAATATTGTTGAATATACTGTGCGAAACATTATATTAGCCGAGCTTGTTGTTTGATACTTAGCAAAGCAATTATGTTTGACTTAAAGTATACAAACCATAAAGTCTACCTACCTACTTGACTAATCCATGAAAATAAATAAAGACAAAGATTAAGTAGCTCATGGCAAAATACATCTGCCATGTAAATAATGGAATGTAATTCATTCCTATTTGTTTTTATTCTAGATGAGAAGAAAACACAGTCTGGAATCATCATACAGCGCAAACAAAGACAGACATAATAAACAAGGTAAATATTAGCAGATAAATTCAAACTGATGAATAGTTTTAAAATTCTTAAAACTTTATTTTCTACTGATACAGGGGCTCTAGTATCAGCTGGATTCAAAGTATCTACAACTATAAGGCCTGATGAAGCAGTGATGAAAGATAGAGACGACCTGTCATCAGTAAATAAGGGGGATCTAGAAGCGGAGTTAGCGCGGTTTGATTCATTAAGGAAATCTTACAGGTTTGTCTTTTTTTAAATGTTCTAATTTTAGTAAAATCAAAAGGAGATATAATATTGATGATTGAAAGATTCCTTATAGTTTCATGAAAAGAAATGACCTTGTCGTATTTCAGTCAAGAAGATTTATCTGAGTGGACAGACGCAGAGAGAAGACTTGGAGAACTGTGAGTAGTTTAATAATTAGTTACTTAGCTTACAACGGTAAAGTTACTATTGAAGATTTTGAGAAAGAGATTCTATGTTTTTTCTGATAATTTCGTATTTTAATAATTATTTAGTAGATAATCATCTTACCTATGATCATGTTCTTGCAGGCTTTTATCATTATCCACTCTGAGGATTGAAGTAATTGATTCATTATTGGGTTTTGGAGAAGGGAAATATCTTGATATAACCTGTCTGCTTTAGAATCCAAATTCTATGGCTCTTTAAGTTCTTTAATCCAGTCGACCTTTTCTGGCCTTACAATAGAATCTTCGTTATAAGGAAGACACACGTATCAACTGACAATGATAATATTTTATGTTTTCCAGAACGCTATCAGAAGCCAGGTCTGTAGGCGGGACTCTCCCAGCCAGTACTGGAAGAGCAGCATCTTCCACACGTCTCACGCACCAGGTACGTCCTATCATTTAGTCACCAATTTATGTAGTCTCAGTTGAAACTTTGCCTTTAATTTATACTGGCACGTTTGTAGTATGAAGTAATTGTAAGCATTTATTTATTAGATTAACTTTTTATTTTTCTCTGTTTCTTTGGGTATATAGAATGATATTTACAGCTTTAATATTTGTGTTTTAGTGCCTTACTCAGAGAGTCTAGATCCATTTCTTTCTATAGGTGTATCATTATTAGATAAAAAAAACATTCTTAAATTCGTCACGAAATTCTTGAGTTTTCGTTACTAATTATTACTGAAGATTTTCATAACCAAATTAATAGACAATACTTTTGAACCAAACTTTTTTTTAACAACACCCACCACTTGCATCCAGGAGGCAAACACGATGGCTGAACGAGACCTTGGCTCCACCTTCCTCCTGCCGCACGTTCACCTATATAAACCGGACCTAGTGGGTATCTTTGCACTGCTATATGCTTTTCCCTCCTGTAGACTTCTAGACAGATACTTGATGATTTTCCTAAAAAGCGTAGATACGTTTTGCATGTTATACTTCATTATAGTTTTAGGTACCTACATATGTAAGCAGAATTAATTGCCTTTTGCCTTTTAGTGACAATTTTAGCTTCAGTTGTATGAACTTACATTAACGTACGAGAAAATGTTGAAGATGGAGTCTCGGTAACATAAATTCCATGTTGTTTCACGAATTGACTTCGATAACAGAAAAGGTATTTCGATGTTTTTAGAAGTTAAATTATCCATTTCATTATTTAATTTTATTTTTTGTTTCTTTCCCATAGACAAGTGACGTGTCAGAATTCGACTCCCTGTGAAGATTGAAGAGTCAGTCAGAGGCTTCTACTTATTGTAAATCACATAATCTACCTTATTTACTCTAAAAATGTTAAATGGTGTTAATTTTACCACCAAAGTGAAGACTTAATTAATTTATTTTTTAACTTATTTATTCTATTTAAAATTTAATGCTTATAAAATTATGTTTTTTAAATCTTTCCCCTTTGAAAAACGAAGAGTAAAAATGCCATAGTAATATATAAGCATTTTTTTAGATTTTAAGATTTGAAAAGTGAAAATTATTTGAATGAGAAATCATGTGAATGTAAATTTTTAGGGTTTTTGTTTTCTTTAGGCAATTTCGATTTCTTATTTGAAGGATTTTCATGGATTTTCGTAAATTTCACGACAATATTGTGCAACTTTATGTGCCAATAAAACGTTTATATTTTAAAAATAATTGTTTTTTTTTATTTTACTTTATTGAAGATCGCAAAAAAAAAAACAAGGTTATAACTTTATGATACATTTTTCATCTGTTTTGTTAGTTTTAATATTTTTTGTTAATAAACTTTAAATAAAAAAAAGATTATTTTATTGGAGTTAACCTATTTATATAAAATGTTGTCGCAAATAAAACACACGTTATAAATATGAGACATAGCGTTTTTATTTAATATTTCAATAATATTTTAGTTTAATCGATAGAATATTCAGCAATATTACAAATACAACGTGAAACAATCGAACATTGCAACTTAAATTGAATTTTATTTTTAAACTTAATATATCGCGGCGTAGCAACTTTTGACAATAGCGTATATAACCTTAACACCGATATTTGAAGCACACATACTCTTTATAACGTAAATTATCTATTATTTATAGAATAATTACATTAGCAGCGCACCCGCGTAAATTAACTGCAGGTAACAGCCGACACGACAACATCCTAGCTTAGAATTACCTGTTCGCAGTGTAATCAGCTAAGCACGACTTTTATACTTCTAGTATTCTAGTAAACTAATTTTACCGACTTCAGTCTCATTCCGTGATCTATCAACAAGGGTAGGTAGATGAAATTATTCATTTATGTGATGATATTTTATTTTGTTCATTAACTGTTATTCAAAACTTATACCTATGGGGTAAATCATGCTCAAACACTTTTGACATTTTCAAAGTAGATCTAATAGAATAAGATATTATGACATTCCCAAAGTAACAAACACATCACTAATGAATAAATCCATCTCTATAGAAATCTTTTCCTTTCCATCATTTGTTCCTTTTACATTCGATCACCCTCGGCTAAACTTCACTTATAAGATTTCCAATGAATTCATACCATCCTTCCTACATTATCATACTTGAGTGATACAGATTCCATTTACCTTCCACATTCATACACGGTTCATAATTAAACATCCTTTACACAAATTTTATGGAAGTGAGCAAGCCCTAGTTCCAGTTAAAATGTCCATGGTGGACTTATTTTGTGATCTACGACCAACTGAAATTCACTATTATTATTTACTATTATAATAATCTAATAAGGTAACAACTGACAATATACAAGATCTTAGAACTAATAATAGAGATTAATTAAATGTCGAAAATACATTTAAGCTCCAACTTAGATTGCATCAAAACTGAAGTTATACTTACTCGCTGACTAGAAATAAACTAAGAAAAGGCTGATTATAACTTAGATAATATTCGAGAGATATCTATAGGCCATGCCATTTTATAAACTAAATGCTTATGGAGTAGGTTCATTATTGAAATCAAAATTCTTCTCGTTAACCGTTCAGTTGGTCGCAGTGTATCATGCACAGCTACCTTATCCTAGACATTGTATATCTATCTATCTATTTATTTAAGAAATTGTGCAAGAATCAAAACTGACAAAATCCTATTAACAACTTTTGGTTATTTCTTGTTCTTTTTTTTGATTCTGTTGTTAATTCAATATCAAAATCGATAATGTTGGAAACGTACCTACTTATTCAATATACTTATTTATTAGTCAATAGTCCTAATACAGTTTTTAACATCATATTGATTAAGCAATATTTAAATCCGAGACTAGATTAAGCTAAGCGCTAGCTAAGAGGTTAGGTCAAAGTAACATGGACCAATGTCGTACAAAATCCGACGGCTCAGTACAAAAGTGAGTACCAAAATACTATCCAAAACTTTAATACACATGGCCAACTTTAGTAATCTCACCGCTGTCACCGTGATGATGTAAAAAAACTGACTGTTAGGTAAGAAATGTTGGCCATACAAACCAAAATAATCTCTCATAGACTTATCTGAATCAGGAGACTCGTAATATAGTTTAAGAGCTTCTAAATAACGTACGATTTAGGACATAACCGTAAGTACAACGAGTACCATTTTCGTCAGACTATCACAATAGATGGCTTTTTCTTACATAACGATACTTCATCTACATTGTTAAAAATACAAGGAATATTAATATTGATTTGATATTAACTTGACTATAAACAGACGACTTTATTATCTAAATTTAACAGACGCTTCAGTGGCGTTCGGTGAAAAAATTGCCTAAGCCTTAAAATTATCTGCAAAAGAGCTTATGAAATTCTAGTTAAACTAAACGGAGAAGATATCTAAAGAATCTGTAGAGAAAAGAAATGAACTGATAATTTATTTCTTTGGAGATTCTTCTAGACTTGATGGGGATGATTTTGCAATCATTGTAAGCGATCTGTAAAGAAGGTTTATTACAAAACTATTTTCTTTTAACAAAATTATGTCTGCTAATGCAAACAAATAAAACTATTTTCCACAAAAATCTTCCAAATTAATCAAATAATTGAATTAATTAATTAATTCTCACTCGTCATGCTATTGTAACTTGTATAATAAATCTCATAATAAAGCAGCAATTATTTCACACATAAAACCCAAAAACCTTTTAAACCACACCATTTTTCCAATATAATGTAACAAAAATATAATTGATATAATATTAATAAAAAGCCAATATAATGTTTTAATCACTCAGTTATTAATGACGATAATAATGATGATAATGATAATGAAGCAAATGATAGTGAACAAGCAGTATAAAAAGTATTGTGGTACCTATTTGTTGATGCTATCTTGAGAGTGACTTAAACAATAGCAGCTGTAATCACAATATTAGATCGTTTAATTTTAGGTACCTTTGCTTTATGATAAAAAAATATCATAAGAATGGAAACAAAAAATAAATAAAATAATAAGCTCTGTTACCATAAATTATAAAGAAGTAAATGCAACAGATAAACATTAAAAAGGTAATATGTATAAAAACTTATGATAGGTCGAATTCGATAAGAAAATAGCATAATATGAATGATAAAACTTTAATAAATAAATATGACTGAAACGTGAAATAAAAGTGAATATATTGAAAAGGGAACATTATTAAAATATCAAATTTCGTTTTTGCTTATACGATAACCGTCTTAATATATGAAAGATATTGATTTTTTTATTTTATTCTAGTTCAGTGTTTTACCTTCTCTGTGCTGGAACAGGTGGTGAAGGATGTGTAGCTGGTGGCAATGAAGCTGGACAGCTACCGCCTAGTGTGGGTTCAGCACCGTCTTCGCCATCTCTTCTTTCACCTGCATGAATATTATCACTATTGGTTGAAATCATGTCATTATCATTATGATTATCAATAAAATTATCCACTGTTGTACATAGACTTAATATGTCTGGTAAACCCAAGGATTAATTTAGTTTAAATTCATTTAAACTATAAGCTATTAAACTTATTTTGATCACCTTACCTCTTACAATTGGAGTATCACCAATATAGAATGTTGGAGCAGGTACTTCTACAGCTGCTTCTTTTACTGATCCATCTCCACTGACAGCGCTCAGAGTATCTGTGCTGTCAAACATGATGGTCCTTTCTTTCGCTTGAGGTATTTTACCATCCAGTTCCTAAAAATGATGAACAGGTTAGGTATACTTCCTAATTTATAAGTGTTTACTTTTATGAAGATGAGTCATTGAAGCGTTTACTTGCAATATAGTATTGAATGCTTATATACATGTAAATAAAAATGGCTGCAGTCATAGAGTACATAGTGTCTACTGACTCAAAATTTTGGTAAGTTAGAAAGATTTGTTAAAATGAGGTCTTCTTATGACAGATGTGCGGGAAAGAGACAAGTATAGGAATTATAAGAAAAAATAATTCATGATATGAAATGTAGAAAAATATTTACAGTGTGAAAATTTCAAAATCAGTACTCACCAATCTCTCAGTATCAGAATCCGGTTCCTGTACTTCATAGTCATGTGAATAATGTTCACTGGTCGACTGATGCTCGAGGCTCTCCATCTGCACCGCAGTCACAGGGTCCAGGGTATCGAGGGACGATACCATCGTGTTCGACCCTGGAGGCGGTACCGCTGTTATCTTTCTGATTAGTATAAAGCTTGGTGGGGTAGCAAAATGTATAGATAGGTACAAAATAAACTATTAAATTTAAAGCAGGAATGAGGACAAGCGATTCTGAAGAAAGAAGAATGATTATAAAATTACATGCTATTAATATAATCAAATATATTAATGATATTACTTGAGTACTTGTAAGTACATTTGGTTATATAAGTATGGATAGTATATTATTTTATTTTGGCAGTATGAATTAAATAGTACATTTAAGTATAATTAAATTAGTAAATATTTTAAGCATTTACTTATGAACGCTTATTCTTATTATCACTAATTTCTTGTCACTTAATTTTTCTACAGCTGCATTTATTTCACCAAAGTCTAATGAATTAAAGCGTAGATAGCGTTTATAAGTAAAAAGAAGTCTAAGAATAAGAAGCAAAACACTTACCTCCAGAAGTTAGGCTTCCAGTCATAGGAGTGTCCACTTCGTAGTTGTACGTCGCTCGGGTTGCATTGGAGCTAGTGGCTTCCAGGCTATCAGTGCTACCAAGCATAAGGTCAGCCCGAGCTCCCCTGGAATATATATTCTATTAGAATCTTATATTTTATCCTCTAATTAAGATTATTCTGTAAAGATATACACGTTTTATACTACGCAAAAAAATACTTAATTCTAAGTCCTGACATGACAGTCAACACACATTCTTTAGTTAGGTACCCTTAAGTACCTATTGATTGGAGTGATAAGCAAGTTAGGACTTCAATGGTAATCGAACGTTACTTTTGCCCAGTGGATATTTATGGGTAATCTATAAATAAAATGACAAATACTAGAATAACTAATAATTCACTCACCTACTAAAACTACCAGACGAACTCAATTCTTCGTCTTGACCGCTCCATGAACCGCTTGGTGGATCTGTAAATTGTTTACCGGAAAAGGAAATAACGCTGTGAGCCATCGACCTCCCTGAAGAGGGTGACAACTCACGCACGACACTTCCTTCCCTTGAGAACTCTAAGTCCTCAAGTTTGTCCGAAGACATAATTATAGTTTGTTTTGTAACCGTCACTACTTCACCATCGGAATGCTTTTCCATTACCGTCATTAAACTATCCAATTCAGAAGGTTGAGACGTAATTGATGATGACATTTCTGACCCGTAAGACATGGCACTGTCATCCAGTGGTTTAGGTCTTGCGGGTATATCAACAGCGCCATCACTATCTGTACTCGTTACTGTTTCAGAAACCTTTTTGCCATCCACAAATCTTTGTTGTATAACAGTTGTAGTTCTGACTACTTCTATTACACCACCGTCGGTAAATGTTCTTGTTACCGCTTGGGATTTTGCTTGCGATTTTTTTGATTTTTCCTCTTGATCGAGTAATTTCATCATTTCTTCACAATCACCTGGTATAGATTCGGCTGAACCATCGCTCGGTGCAGCGGCACAAATGAACGAAGATGACTTCTTACATTCTTCTGTAATTTCAGATGGTTTTGGGACTGAGGTTTCAGCTTCTGGTTCCGGTTCAGGTACAAAAAATGCACCTCTATCGTCATATTTTTTCACAGTGACAACTTTTGGCGTCACTTGTACCTGTTTCTGTTCCATGGCTAGTTGTTGGTCAATTAATTTCCTTATAGCTGCTGAATCAGTTAATAACTTTTGGGATGGACTGCCATAACTGCCTATTTTTTGAGAAGGACTGCCACCTTTTTGTGACGGACTACCACTCTTTTGTCCGGGACTTCCACTTGATCTTTGGGGAGGGCTACTTTCTGAACTACCACTATATGAACGTTTTTCTCGTTCTAAGAAACTTCCACTTACTTCCTTGGGGTCGGCTTGTAAAAGAGCTTCTTTTTGCTTAGCAAGTATTTCTGCTCTTAATGCTTCGAGACAAGCTGATTCCAGACCTTCAAATTCTTTTAAACTAGATATAGAAATATCATCACCTTGACTCCTACTTAGTATATATCGTCTAGGTAATGAACCGTTCAATGAATCTTGAGATGATGACGAATGTTGTTGATACTGTTCCATAAGAGCTTTTTCGAGATTTTCAAATTCTTGTAATGAACTAATAGAAATATCATCATTATCACCTTTCACTCTAAATCTAATTCGAGAAGCCATTTCAGACTCAGAAAGACTTCCATATGAATTTCTAAAGCTACCGAAGCTTCCTATGGATTCCTTTTGAGAGCTTAGACTGCCAATTCTGCTTGCATCAAAATCAGTCATTTCTTCTTCTTTAATATCTTCAAGCGGGACTCGTTCGTATTCATATCTTGGATCCCCTTCAAATTGCATTTGAATCCAACGTTTACCAGCTTCAATCTCTGCTAATTCTTGTGCTTGTAATTTCTTCTGTTCTAATTCATATTGTAATAATTCTTCATCTGACAGTGAACCAGAAGCACTACTAGTACTTTCTTGTTTTTTAGCAGTTTTTGATAAGTATTCCTCAACTTCAGTGTCATGTCGTTTTACGTACTTTTGAGCTGTTATTTGGACACTTTTTCCTTCAGTATCAGTTTCTTGAGCTTCCTTTGCAACCTCTTCAATTACTACAAAATCATCCATCTCACTTGGTTTATCAACCATCTCAAATTCATCACTAGTTGGTGAATCCTGTTCTTTTTCATATGTATGTAAAGCTTTTTCTTCTGTTGTTACTAAAAGTTCAGATTTACTACTTTCTGTGACAAGCTCTGATCTTAATTCCGGTGTTTCAGATATATCGTATATATCATCTAAAACGTATTCTCGACCATTATCAGTTGACAGTGAGCTTTGACTTGGAGCCGATAATGGTGTATGTGGCGTAGAAATGTGATCATGAGTTTTCAGGCTAGAAGTTGAACTTTGCTTACTTTCAAGTTGAGAGTCAGGCGTTTTTACTATAGATTTTTCAGCCTTTGTTTTAGGCACCGACGAGTCACTTTTTGATTTTAATATTTCTTCATATTGCTTTGATCCTACTGGTATAATATCAGTTTCAATGTCAACAAATTCCCTTTTACTAGGAGGTATCTCTGTTACTGGAAATGGTACAACACTTACTTCTTTTATAACTTTTTTCTGACATATTTCTTGGATTTCAGTTTTTTCTGCGATTGGAATACTTTCTTCGACATGTACAGTAGTTTTTACAATAACAGTTTCATCTTTAGATGGTTTTGTTGGTTCTGTGATTATACTGCCAAATTTAACAATTTCTTCATATTCAGAAGAACCTACAGGAATTATTTCACTTTCCACATCAACAAACTCCCTCAGTGGTTTTTCTATTTTTGTCACACAAAATGGTATAGCTTGTTGTTCGTAACTTGATATTTTCGTTGTAGTTTCTTTTATAATTTCTTTTTCTATTTCCGAAGATGGCATATCGAGTTTCGAAATGGATGATGATAAAATATCATCCGTTTTTAATTGACTAGAAATTGTAGTATCGGAGCCTTCTTTATCTTTTGTTGAATCATCATCGATATCAGTACTTTCTGACATACCTTCGATAGGAAAATGTTCCGGCATCATCTCCTTGGGAAGAAATCTCATTTCATGAGATCTCTTCATTTTTCCTACTGGTTCGACTAAATCTGTTTTATTCTCTTCATCATCACCCGACGCTTCGTCATCACTCAATCCTTTTGATTTTTGCAAATCTTTTTCTCCTTCATGTAAAAACTGTTCAACATATGTACTACTTTCCATCAGTTCTTCTTTCAGCTCAGTAGCTGACGGAACAAGTGTTTCTGAAGCATCTGATATATCAATACTAGCAACGTGACTAGATCCATCCGAGTCTAGACTTTTCATGCTGTCCCTTGAAGCAAGTGAACTAGCCACCGTGTAGTAATCTTTTGAAGTTCTTAATGATTGTGACGAAACATCATGACTTGTCATTGCTGTTTCAAACTCAGTTCCACTCTGAGCAGTCATCATAACTTCAACATCCGATGACAGTGGCCTACTTTCGGAGTGTTCAAAACTATGATAATGGCTTTCACCTGAGCTTGACCAGCCTTCTACTTCAGATGCTGAACGTCTTTCCACAATACCTAATTTGGATTTAATATGTTTTTGTACTCTAAGCTTTACTTCAGGACTTCCTTTAGATGATCCATCTTTATCAGAAAGAATTATTTCACTTTCTGTTTCTAATATAGAATGAGGACCACTGTCTGATCTTATAGAAATATCAGCCGACTCCAGTGGTGGACTAGATTCTTTAATATGAACTGTTTCCTTGTCTTCATCCGAAGTTGTTGTTTCCTCTTGAGAACTCACCTTATGAGATATGCTATCAGATAACTGACTATCTAGTAATTTATCAGCTTTTTCAATGGCCGTAACGGTTTTATCAACGTGATCGTCTGTGTGTTCTTCTTTTATAACTTCAGGCCTATCTGGACTTATAAGTAGTTTAAATTGGAATTCCGAAGGAGACTGCTTATATTTACTACTTCCGTCACTTTTTTCACTTATTATTTCAACTTGCGCTGCTTCAAGGGACTGCTTGACTTCATCGATAGTTTTTTCCAAAACTGACAAGTCAGTGAGTGGTTGCGCAGACATTAACGTATCATAGTCAACCCGTTCTGTTTCAAGTTTCGTAGCATGAAACTCGGCAGAGGAGAGATCAGTATCATAACCGCTACTACATATATCTTCTAAACTTTTTTCTTTAAATAATTTTACTTCTTCTTTCTTTTGGTCCGTTCCAGTCAAATAAGCTGAATCTGTGAAAGCTTCTGTCGAAAAATCTGATGGTTGTAATGTTTCAGCGCTCATGGTAGAATCTATAGATTTCTGTAGGATTTCTCCTTCATGTGATTCCAATGACTTAACCATACATTCGGTATCCACACTTTCACCAGATTTGATCATTATGTCTTTAGACATGGTACTCATATCATCTGTACTCAATTCAAAAGTTATTGGTGACATGTCAGTTTTGCTAGTTTTGGATGTTTCAGTTTGAGTTTCCCCAACAGTCTTTATATCTAAAACTGTTTCACTATCGATTTTTTTTGTCGTAGTAGTTGAAGATTCAATCGTAGATTTAATTGTAGATCTTGGTATATCATCAGCTACTTCAAAAGAATCTGCTTTCTGTAAAGATACCTCCCAAACTTGGTCTTCAATTTGCTGCTGTGGCAATTTTATGGGAGACTTAGTTAATTTTTCTTTTTTAGGGGTGTCTCCAGTTTTGTCATCATGAGGTAAATCAGGTGCAGCTTCTGATTCAGAATGTGTATCTTGGCTACCAGTACGACTAAACGAACTCTTAACTGGTGATGTTGACACTTTAATTTCTTTGATAAAATTAACTTCATAAACTTCATCATCTTTTTTGAATGACTTTGATTTACTTTTTGGGCTGGCTTCTGAAGATCCTCTTCTTTCAGCTGTTTCGCTCTTAAAACTTGGAGCATGAGAAGCATCAGAGCTAAGATCGTCATGTTCTTTACTTTCAATAACAGACTCTTCCTTATGATGTTCCATTTTAGAACTCACTACTTTACCTTTTTCTGATACTTCAACGCTAGATACAACTTCATCTTTTTCTATGATTTTTAATGTCGAATCAACAAACGCTATTCTTGATTTCGCATCATCATCTTCTACAATATCTTCTAGTTCTCCAGGTTCTGTAAAATATTCTTTCCCCCATTGTTCATGAGACATATCTCTTTCCGAAATTTTTATTTCATGCTTTTTCTTAACAGTTTCGTCTTTTAATGCGGTCATTCTTTCTTCAGATTTAGTTTGTCGGCCAGTATATAACCCTTGCTCTGAAAATTCTCTTTCAACTTTTACGACATCATTATCATCCGATGTTTTGAAAACTGTTTTTGTTTCAATATCAGAACGTTTGGCAGAAGCCTCGTGAGCTTTTTCTATTTTTTTCTGAGAAGTTTCTGTTTGATCTCCATCTCTTCTGGTGGTAGTTTTTTCTTTCATTTCATGCTCTTGACCACGTAATTCACGTGTTGTTTCTGTTTTAATAATAAGAGAGTCATCATCTGAAGATGATACCTGTTTAGTCTCAGTGAAAAATTCTTGTCCAGATATTTTTCTAGTTTCAGTTTCTTTATGTGTTAGAATTGTGCTAAAATCATCCTTTTTTCCAAACTTGGCTACCATATCAGACATGACTGCTTGAGGATCAATGGATTGGAATATTAATTCTGCACCTCCATATGTTTTATGAACCGATGAAGATGAAGTTGATGTTTCTATTCTAGATTCACTAAAGAATGTATCAGAGGATGTAGATTTTTGCATATCTTCCATTTGGACAGCAAGCTGTTCTTTTTTTATTTGATCGATAACATCTATGCTTTTTTCAATGGTACGGTCGACAAGTTCTCTAGCTCCAGTAGTAATTGTAGGTTGATCAACGTTTACGAACGTCATGTTATCGGCTAAATGTTTCGTTGGAGATTTGGATCTTGCGGCTTCTGTCAGAATACTGGATGCTTCCATCAGTACCTCTGTAAAGAAAAACGTAGTTATATTATTATCTTATACACATATTTAAATTTTGATTGAGACAGGCATACTGTACAATATTGTGCTGATTATTCGATTTTTTTATATAGATTTGTAAGCTAGGTTTTAATTTTAAATTATAATATTTACATATTAGTATTAATTTGTGTATAATTTGTATTGATTTGAACACCTTGCGCATAGTGATTTTAAATCTAATGTTCAAGGCTTAGAAAGCACCTAAAGCGTGATTCTTTTTGGACGTTAATATATAATATTCATGTGATGAAATAGTTTTTAATACGACAGTGATGGAAGCTTGAGTGATGGTAAAATGGTAAAAACAAATGAAGTTCCAGAATCAAAGCGAAACGTTACCCAAATATGAATGATGTTGATGAAAAAATAATGCGAATCAATGACAAGAAAAATAAATATTTCCTACAAGGAGATAAAGAAGCAACGATAATAGAAACCAAAAAAACATGATATTTCAGTTTTGCTTGGGGGTCCACTTACCAATAGCAACGTAAGGGCTCCGCAAGAAAAAAAGGAAAATTTACTGTGCTAATATATAATTTTGCATAAAATGGCGGTTGCAAAACAAATAATTATGTTTCGCGGTACCTACATGATTTTGTATCTGTCTGTATATATTTTTTTATTATTGTATTAGGTTCTTATTTAATATTGTATGGAAGTGAGTGCATACGTAATCTACTTTTATAAGTTGTGCTCTTGTTTTACTTCTGAGGACTTCGTTACCATAATTAATTTTTCATCTTTATCATTACCAATCCACTTCTCTGGGAACAAAGTCTTAGAATGAATTTCATATTATTTATGTGAAACTCAATCATATAATAGACATGCGATAATTGGCATACAAATAAATAGTGTGGCAAATAAGGCTGTCTATGATGGTTAATCTACTAAAATTAGGAGTAAGGTTTCGCTATGACTCTACTTTGCCACTACCTTACTGCAATAAGCTTGCAATCACAATCACAAAGTGATTATTAATAATAAAGTTAGTTTACGATAGTTTGGAAGAAGAATTAAATGAACTGGACGATACAAAAAATATTATTAAATTTGTAACACATATTTTCATATTATTAAATTTGTAACACATATTTTCATATTATTAAATTTGTAACACATATTTTCATATTATTTAATGTTGTTAGGCTATAGCACAATTGGAAGTGTATATTTAATATCTACTGACCACTTTGATGAGCTTCTGTTTCACTGATCAAGCTATCACCGGCGGAGGAAGCTCTGGGGGATTGACGGCTCGTGTCCAGGAACGACGAATCGGAACCTACATTACAGAAAATTAGCTTCTAGATCTAGCATTTACTACATTAATGTTCTGGCTAATATTACTGCTATTTTGTTACACATACAACACAAAATTAGGCCTATACCTCTTAGTTGCAGCCCGGGCTGCTTGTCGCTAGATCCATCTTCTCCTTTGGCTTTGTCCTTTAGTATAAGATCAACAGGGGATGGTGGTGGGGTCTTGGAGAATTTGGATACAAGGTCTGTACAGAAATATAACAGTTTACATTGATGAATGACAAATTTGTAACATGATAGTACATAATAAAAAAATATGAATTGACAAGTGTAAATAAAATTACTCACCGTGTGTAACGTGTGTCGAATCTATTCTTATTAGAGCTCCTTGTGAAATATCTTCCAAGAGATTTGAGCATCTTCGATTCAGTTCCTTCATGTCGGGAACTTCATCCTGCGCTTCTTTTTCAACTTCAGTAGTAGTGTCATCAGATTCAACTTTATTTTTTTTATCTTCAACTATCTTATGCTCAAGTTTATCTTCCAGGACTTCTTGAGGTGCAGCCTCTTTTTCATTTTCCTCTTCTTTCTTATATTCTGATTTAAGATGAGCAATTTTTTCTTCCATTTCCCCAATAAAATCTCTCTCCGGCTCACTTTTATCTGACGCTTTTGTCGTCTCAAAAGATTTCTCTTCGTGTTCACTGAACATTTTACTTTCCGTTAAAATTGAGGTCTCTTGTGACGAACTGGTTGATATTCGTACAATTTTTGATGTTGATCTCTCCTCTTCAATAAATTCTTTACTAACAGTTATTCCTTCTGATGCATCTGAAGCTAAAGTCTTTGAAATATCTAATGAAGAATGATCTTCAGAGAATGTCTTTTCATCTATAGACTTTGAAGTTTCTTTAACACTTTCAACGGATGCTTTTGAATAATCTTTAGTTAAATCAATAGTTGAATCTTTTGATAATTCATTTGTTGCAAAGTCTCTAGATGTATCCTTGCTATCAATAGAAGACTTTGAATAATCTTTCGTCAAATCAATTGATTTCTTTGATAAATCAGGAGTACCCCGATCTTCAGCTATTTCTTCAAGTCTAGAGTCTTCTTTAGCTTCAATTGAAGTTTTAGAAGGATCTTTAACTAATTCTGCTCCACTGATTTTAGAAAAGTCAGCAGATGTGCCATCTTCGAGAACAGATTTTTGATCTTCATCTGATGACTTTGTTAGAGTAGAAATTACAGTTGTTACTGATGATTCAGTTGTTGACTTTGATACTAAATCTGAGCGAAGGAAGCTATCTACAAACTGTGTCTTCTTCACAATTTTTTCAGATGATTTATCATCGTCTACTTCAGGTTGTCTTACACTACTGCCAGGTACTGAAGTTTCTCTTAGTAGATCTTCAGTTTTAGTTTGTTGGAAAGTTTCAGGAATTTCATTGCTGTATTTAACATCATCACCGAAGAATTCAGCCTAAAAATATCATCAATAAATATATATTTATTTTGGAAACTACTTTTATTTTATTTCTATATCTAAGTATAATATTTACCTCTCTTTCTGGGAAATCATCAGCATCATCGAGGGAATCAGTTCTGATTTTTCTCGTATCAAAACTAGACGTCGTAACTTTACCATCTAAGTCGGAAACAGGTTCTATTATTTCTAAAACTTTTGCTTTATCCATATCTGGGAACAAATTGAATATTAATTATAAACATTTAGATCATTCCGTGATTTAATACTAACGAACAGATATTAATTTTACCTGATTCTGAATCGGTGTATATATGTTCCTCGACCTCTTCAGGAGAGCTTTGCACTGAAAATGTCCGCGGATGTTTTTTCTTTGGCATAATCACAATCTCTCCACTGTCTCTTGATAGTGATTTCATTAATCCTGGTCTCTCCTTGGCAAATTTTTTTGTCTCTTCAAAAATAATCTCTTTTTTTGCTTCAATTTCTCGCTGTTTGGCATCTTTATCTAGGTACTCTTCAACGGTAGTCACAGCTTCTTCTATTATAGAGTCTACTGATACCTGCCCTGCCATATCTTGTTCATCATGAGTATCAGATGGTTCTACTGGATGTTCTTCAGAAGAAAGATCTATGTCTTCCGAAGCTTGTTTAATAATTATTTCTATGTTATCCGCCATTTGTTTCATAGCCGAGTCTGACTTCTTCATTTCAGGTGCTATTTCTGTTACTATTTGAGATTCTTTAACTATAGTTGTTGCAGACTTTATTACTTCATCCTCAGTTTCTACCTCAGATTCAGCAATCCTCTCAAGCGAAATTGCTGGACTTATACAAGAATGTCTACGTTCTTCTTTCTGAGGTACTTTGGTATCATATGATCGCTTATCTGATTCCACAATATCTTTAGTTTTGATGTCTTTGTCTTGTACAGGACTTCTAGCAGCTGCAGCAATAGTGCCTTTTTGTAGAATGTCATCTATAACAGGCTTTACTTGCTCTTTTGTAATTTCAGAAGATTCATGTAAATCTAGATGTTTGGGAACAAACCTTTTGGTTTCTTTGGTTTCCTTGGTTTCTTCATGATCAATTGCAAAATCGAATTTACCTAGAGTATCGGTTCGAATTTTTGTTACGTCAAATTTACCTTCACTTACAGTTGATTCTTTCCTACTTTCAATATGCTCCTCGATTGATGCTGATGTAGCATCTTTGACTATTGTAGTAACTTCTTTTAATATGGTCGGTTCATCTCTCCTTGTGACTGTATAAGTTGTTTCGGTTTGTTTTGTTGTAAATACTATCGGTGGTTTTTCGTCTTGAGACAATTCGGCTGATTTCTTTGTAACCTCAGACGCAATATGTTTTTCTTCCTTTAATGTTTCGATTACTTTTTCTTCAAACATTGATGATGGTTTTACAATTGAAGAGCTTTCAGCTATTGTTTCCTTGTCATCAAACACAATATGTTTTTCTTTTTTTGAAGATTCAATTAGTTTTTCTTCTTTTAATAATGACGGTTCTTCATCTTGAGAGATTTTAGCTGTCATTTCTTTTTCTTTAGATTTGATTAATTCTTCATCCTTTAACATAAACTGTATTTTGTCATCTTTAGAGCTATCAGATAACGTGCCTTCTTCAAACTTATTACTTGTCTCTTTTTTAGAAACTTCAATGGATTTTTCATCTTGCAATGATTTTTTTACATCTGTTACAGCTGTTGAAATTATGCATACACTTTCTCGTTTAAGTTGTTCTTCTCTTTCTCTTGTCAAAAAATCATTTACGATATGTTTGTCAGGTAATGTTCTAGAACAATAAAAATAATATTGTTATGTCGTGCGTGACTATAGAATCTTTTTAAGTGAATGAATATTTCATACTAGACTTAAATAGATACATACATATAACTTAATTGCAATGTTAGATTTATTTACAAAACTAAAATTCTCACCCCAATTCTGCAATATGAGGTAATTTATGTATATAGTCAGTGACATGATCTTCAGGAAAGCCTTCTACGTCGTCCAATGAGTCACCGTGTGTTAGTTTTGCCAGTTTCGGAGGTTCAGCAGATTTACCTATTTTTTGTATTAAAAATATGTTATAATAGGCTTATTATTTATTTCAGTGAGCATAATTAGTTAGTATTGTCATTTACCTGTAATTGTTTTAGTTTCAGTTACATATTTTGTCTCAACCTTATCTTTTAGTGCATCAACGTGTGTTCCTTGAGTACCAATATCATCTTCAGATTCTTCGAATGTATAATCTCTGGATTCAGTTAGGCTGTGGGCATCAGATAATCGCTTTTCTTCAAGACGCAGCTCACTAACTGATCCTGAACCCGCTGATGTAACTGATTGTCGCTTTACGGCGTCAACTGAAATAGAGTTGATAATAAGTATCATAATATTTAGAAGGCCAGTAGAATAATTAAGAAAAAATGTGTCAATTTGATCTTATAGTTACGGGCTTACCTTTATCTACGATATCGTCTTTTACTACTTGAGTTTTAAAATCAAATGCTTTAACATCTTTAACAATTTCTGTAACGGTCGTAATTATTTCTCTTTCTTTATTCTCTAGGAATGATTCTCCTTCTTTTATTACCTCTTCTTCAGAAGATGTTTTCTTCTCGGTCACAGCATCTTCTGAGCTTATCTTATCTGATATACCTTCAGATGACTTCCGGTCAGAAATTTCAATTTCTCTACTGCTTTCAGATGAAATCTTATCCGAAACCTCGTCTTTCTCAAAAGACCTATCGATTTCTTCAGCTTCCGTCACAATAATTTGGAATTCTTGTACAGATTTAGCAGGCTCTATGTCTAGCTGCAAATCACTCAACTTTGTGATAGATATAGATTCTGTTCTTGAATGACGTTTAGGCATCACTTTTTTAAAGATTATTTCAGGTTCATCAACTTTGTCTGATTCTGAATCCGTGGTTTGTTTTTCTGTTTCATGAACTTTTGGGTCAATTCTAATGGAAGTGAAGCCTACGCTCTCTTCAAACTTCTCATCTCCGAATCCACTCCCAGAATCAACTGTTTCTTCATACTCAGCTCGTTCATCAAAATCTGATGAAGATACTCTAACTTTGACATCTGATTGATCTGATTTTAACGAATCCGCTTCAGAATGACGTCTTGAGTCAGTATGTTCTGAATCCTCAAGGGAATCTGAATAAATTCGTTTTGAGAAGAAACATTCTTGTACAGAATCATCTTCCGGAACTGTCTCAATAAATTGTCTAGCTTTAGCACTAATAACTGGAGACTCTTTAGGTGAAACCTAAAAACACAATAAAATGTTAGCAGTAATAATAATTTAAACAAATGTCGTTGCTATTAATATAACATTACCTTCTCTGTTTCTTTTGGCGCAAAAGCAGGTGCATGTACTTGAGCACTATGTTCACTTTCATATTTTAGAAAATCTAATGTCTGATCTCTATCCGTTTCTCTTCTTTCGATTATAGTTGTAGTTACAGACTTTATTTCGGTTTTTGTTATTGTTGATTCTAAATCTTTATCTATGTGAGGTCTGTGAGCGGGACTTGTTCCAATTTGTTCTTCTAAGTCCGAAAATTGAGATGCTTCATCTAATGAATCACTTCTATGCTTAGAATCTTTAGAATAGACCTGAAAGAATCATTACACCTATTAAAAATATCTTTAAAATATAAGAAACTTCAAATCAAAACTATATGGCAGATTACGTACACACACGCATATAATCAGTGTACCAATTTCAGAGTACGTAAGTCTATAAACCACTAGCTTCCACGCTAAGAATGACCTTGTGTTATACCTGTTGCCTTCTAGGCATTGTAAACAGGTCAACAACACTGGCTATCCGTCTGGTATTGCTAATGACAATAGGTGACAGTAGCCAGATACTATAATATGGATAGTCTGCCAGCATAGCATATCAGCCTTCTGATATAGAGAAAAACAAAATATAAATTACCTTTGACTCAGTTTGAGAAATAAAACTAAAGTCTTTTTCTGTACTCTGCTGTAAATCAGCAAATGAATCTGCTTTGTCTATAGCTGATTGTACTGGTGATTCTTGAGAAATTTTGCGACCTGTTAGATCAAGTAAATCAGATCCCATAGAATCTGTCTTTGTATGTTTGCTTACATCTGATTTTGTACTTGTAATAGATATTTGTGTTTCCATCTGAAATAAAATTATAATATTATTGCTTGCAGTATAATTAATTTTAAAATGGTTTTATTATTCAATAGCTTAAGTGTAAGGTCAACAAAGAACGTTATTAATATGGACTGGTACCTTTTCTTTTATAGCTTGATCGCTGACAGAAACTTCCTTTTCTTCCAAAGCTTCTGTGATTCCTTCTTCACTCACTTTTGCTCGCAATTCTTCAGTTAATTGTTTTTCTAATTTATGTTCAATGATAGCGATGCCTTGATCATCTTTTTTATCATCATCATCGCTTTTTTTGTCTTTTTCATCCTTTTCACCTTCTTTTGCATTCTTATGCTGATCCTTAATTTCAGGTTTCTTATCAAATATATCTCTGTCTATTCTTATCTTAGATTTTTGTTCTTGTCTATCTGCTTTTATTGTGGTTTGTGACTCAGTCTCAGTTTCAGAATCAGTAGATTTTTTCAAAAATTCGCTATCTTCTTCTGATGATACTTGTACAAGAGTTGAATCTGTTCTTATAGCTTTATGAAAAGGCTTGGATTTATCTTCTTGTTTTACTTTAGAGTCGAAATGTTGTATTGTTTCTTTTACAGACTTTACAACTTCAACATGTGTCTCAGTTTCAACAGAAACTTTATGAGTAACATGAGTTTCTATACTGGATATTTGCTTAGATTGTTCTCTAACAAATTCCTGTGTATATTCAATATTTTGGTCTTGCTCCATAGTGTGCTTTTTCAAAGCTTCCTTTGTTAACTTAATAGAAGATTTCGGTAATTCTACTGAAGGCTCTTTTATCATTTTTGACTCAAATGTACTAATCTTGTCTTTTAAAGTAGCTTCAGCGAAATCTTTTTCATCTTCAGTCACTAAATCAGGCGATTTATCACCATCATCTAATTTCTCTTCTACTCTTGAAGTAAATATTTCTTTTTGTGATATAGCTTCCTTTGTAAATGTATCTATTTTACTCTCCATAACTTGTTTTACCTCTATCGGTTCAGTTATTGATTTTCTAGGAGTAATTGTGACATTAGAGAAATCACCCGATGGAAATCTCATTGACTCATTCCTCATATGTCTTTGTAAATGTTTGGGGGTTGGTTTCGACGGCGATGAAGGGTCAAACTTTCTAAATTGTTCAACAGGTCGCTCTATTGGTTTAGGATCTTCTTTTTTAACTTCCACAATTTCCTCTATATGTTCTTCTGTTTCTTTTTCTTCTTCTAACATATCAGGTGAAGTTTTTGATCGTATCCTTTCCAATTTCGGATCTTTTTCTTTAACCTATAATAAAGTTTAAGATATGACGAAACCTTAATTTGAATACAAAAGAATATTATATCAATAAGCACGTGTAACTCATAAAGGTAACTAACCTGTTGTTCAATGTCATGAAATTTCTTTATGTCCGGTTTAATTTGAGTTTTAATCTCAATGATTTCCTCTCGAATTTCTTTTTTTTGCTTTGACGCAGGTATTTTGCTAGAACTAAGCTTTCTTGTTATTTGTTCTTTTCTTTCAGCCACACTTCGTTTTACATCTGGAACATAGTATTGAAAGTATTTTTTAGGGTTCCGGAACTCAAAAGAAATAAACTTATATATATAGAAATAAACTCTTACAGGATCACTCGTGTGACAGACACACAGACTCTATCCCAAAATACTGGAGTGGATTGAGTTGAAATTTTTTACACATAATTATGTAAGTCCCAAACACGGTTGTGTAATGTAAATAAATTAATTTCAAATATGGGGGCCAGTGTTTGGGGGGTAAATTAGAAAATTAAAAATAATGTTTGCAAACTTTATTGTGTGACATATCAAATTAAAGGGATCGTAGTGAGGATTTCAATTTTTTTTAAATAGTTTTGAAGTTATTTAATAAAATAGACAAAAATTTACCATCCCTCCCCCCCTTAAATCCGAAACTACTAGACCAAAAAATAAAAAAAATACAGAAAATAGTTCTTTACCTATAGATTACAGGAAAACCTATAAGAAGTCTATGGTATTTAGAATAACATAGGAATTTACGGAACCCTCGGTGCGCGAGTCAAACTCGCACTTGTCCGGTTTATTTTTAAATTATATTTTATATACTAAGAACACAGAAAGTCTTATCTAGTTTTATTATTTTTATTTCAGTCTGTAATTAATGTATCAACTGTTGGTGAACTTTAAATGAACAAGTTGTACCTTCATCTTCCTCACTCTCTTCGCTTGGTGTAGGTGTCCTATCCACCTCACTTTTATCAACTATTGACTTCTCCTCAGGCGAGTATTTAGCTTCATCTTGATCATGTTCGATGTCTCTATGCATATGTTCTGCTATCACATTTTCATCATATATTTTATCTTTTAGTTTATTGTCCTCTTCCGCTGTGAAAAGTCAACGTAATTGTATTAGTATAATGAATGTATAGTTTGTTTATTTGTTCTGCTTTTTTTTCTTTTATAAGACATTAAACTTTACCTTTATAAGCTTCAATTTCTTCAGAGGCTTGCCTCTCCTGATAAATGTTACGTAGTATGCGTCTTTCATTCGTTAATTCAGATTGAGGTGCTATGATGTCGTCTCTACCGATCCGACATAGAGCTAGCTCCAAAGAATTATCTGAAAAACGTTATATATGGGTATTTTTATTTGTTTACTTATTTGGTTTGCTTGTTTGGTAATTAACTTAATATGATTATACTTGATCTAGCTTTTATTTAACGTTTTTTCGCTTAAAGAGGAGCTCGACGGTAAAATCAAATTCTTTAAAAAGTGTTACCTTGGGCTTTAGTCCCAGACTGCGTTTTCCACAGTTTCAGCATCAGCTGCGCCTGCTCAGCGGCGGTGATCCTCTTTGCTTGTATTTGGTTGACAGTAGCAACACTGACGCCTAACTCGTACGCTAGAGCTACCCAGTCTTTGCCAAGGAGGTTACATATGTCTTCCAGCCTGAAAAAAAAATACATTTAAAGATTATTATTTTGTTTTAATTTATTTTAATGATTAAATCTTTATTATTTATTAATTTGTAAGTAGCAATCATACCTTGGATCACTAAGCCTCTGTCTCCACACTAACTCTTGCTCTTCAGTACGTCTCGGCATCGCATCCGCTGGAATAGGTGATGTTCTCTCGATAGGTTCATCGGGTACCATTATGTTTAGTATTGCAATCTGTAATCATGGTTTTTGTTTATGATAACAAAGTGAGCGCTTAGTAACTTATGAACGTATTTTGCTGGAGGCAAGAAGCTTAGCTAGGCATAATTGGATGTGGATCTTTCTTTTGAATTGATGTTATTTTATTTGTTACTTGTCCATTTGTCACACCACTGCAAATCACTCTATCTGATTTTCTATCCGTAACATAGAGCCAGCCATATAAATTAACTAATCTAGATAAAGTTACTTACAGGCGCCGGCGATGGTTCTCCCTTCGGAACCTTAGGGTCCCTCATGAACTGGCACCTGCAGATCGGCTCCAAGTCTTGCGTCTTGATCATCACGGGGAACGCGACACGGTTCTCGCGGAACGCACGGAACGGTATCGACAGCTGTTCCCCTGATTTCGCTACCGGAACAAGATTTCCTCCGAATTCTAGGTAGATTGGCTTTCCTTCATGAACCTTTAAAAATCGAATATTGTTGTGAGCTTTAAGTTCTCAGCAGGCTAAATTCAACCAATCATCTACTATGTTTTTCCAAAACCAAACAAGAAATCGATTGTTTTAATTAAATAACATCTAACCTCCACATCCCGGCTCTTAGCAACCTGTATGAACCGTTCAATACGTTCTAGAGCCTTGTCTTCCTTGTCATCTGTAACGCAGAACATGCGTAGCTGCGCCTGATTCTCATCAGTTCGTTTCGCGTACACCACAAAGCGTGCCATAAATGGTACGTGAATTGCTTCCCTGGAAAAGAATTGTGATTAATTTTTTATGTATATTGGATAAACCAACAACTTAGCAATGTTATTAAGCCATAACCTTATTGAGCTACATGTGAGCTTTTGATAATCACTATGTATTTAAAACAAACTTGGTTATATACCTGTACAGTTCAGTAGCCATTTTAGTAGCATCTTCAATGTGTCGACAATCAATTAACCAATATCGGGCTGAGACAGTAGTGGTAAATGACACACAGTCATTCACAAACGTTAAAGGTGTATTCTCCGTAACATCTTCCCAGTGAGCTCGATTTGTTCCTCCTGTTACCACAACAATTTTATTTCATCCTCTAATAATAACAGCATCAACAAAATACATGCTATTTGCAACAATATACTTTATATCGCTACGTTTAAAATGCTTATCCGTTTAATCTTTGTTTTTAATGAAGCTACAAAGGCAGTTAATTGCGGCTATTACGCTATTTAGAACTGCCACGATGAATCACTATCCTTACAAAATGCATGCCAAAGCAGGCTTTTAGAGCTACTTATTATATATCTGTATACATTAATTTATATTCTACGTAAAGAAGTTCTATATTTTCTACAGTACCTACAATCTAAATATAATGTTTACATCAGAACACATTTACATTTGAATACAAGATTAAAATTTTAGTGTTAAAGTAGATTCCGACAGTTGAAATAAGTTTATATTGTGTAGAAGATACCTTTGGAGAAAATAACAAAACATTTTAGAATGCATATAAACCAATGTAGAAGAAGATCAGAAAGACAGGTTTATCAAATTAAAATAATCAACACAAAACTTAAAATGTTTCCAAAACGGCCTATAGCAAACACACAACAAGCTACAACAACACATCACACAAAAACAATAAAAATAACGTACCATTTTACGTTCATTAAATCTTTTGTATAAATAAAATAAATGTGACTGACAATGTGACACACTGTGTACGGACACATCCTGATCCTTATAAAATAGTGCTTATATTCTCAAAAATGAAAAACAATGAATCTACGATTATTAAACGAATTGCTAAAATTGTTGGTCTGGATTTTCGGAAAACAGATCTCTCGAAGGACACTCACTGAAATAAAAACCCAGAAATTCAATACAACGAAAATAAAAATAAAACTCAATAAAGTGAAAAGTGGAACAATGACACGAAACGAAAACTAAATAAAAATAAAAGAAGATGATGTGAAACAAAACTGATAGGCCGTTTTGGAAAAGAATTTTGATTAGTACAAGCAAAGTAACGAAATTTTTGGGAACACTGACGCTGAAGAATGGTATGAGGATGACAATGGCACCGTAATGGATCATATTTACGCTTACACTAGCAAAGAAATAAGTCGTTTAGGTGTTAAAAACTCTTACAATGTGCCAATATTGATTGCAGTTTATTTAATTAATCTAAATATTTTTATTTCATTATTTATATTTATACATTTGTTTCTAAACCGAAAACTTTTAGTGAAAATATCGCTGTGCATTCTCTTGTTGTTCCAAGATTCATTGAATGGTTATGATACAGAGTGAATGTGAATTAACAAAGCGTAAAAAATTCAGCCCGTGCATAGAGGAAGAATGTATGAAAAGCAAGTTATGGTAAAGCATTCAAAAAGTGATAGACGGAAGAAAATCAATGTGTACGATAATTATACTCTTTAAAAACAGACATATGTTTAGAGTATGACTATCAATAAAAACAATAACTCATGACAAATTAACAACGAAAAAATTTGGAAATTGGACAAATAAACTTTCAAACTCAAAATAACTGTGAAACTTAAACCGACATTTTGATTTTGTTTCTGTTAATATATTTGTAAAATATTTCTAATTTTTTTACCTTCGAGAGATCGTTTGCGAAATACCCCTGTTGATGCGCGCCGATAGGTGGCAGCACATTATTTAGCGCCACACACGGTGAGCGTGCAACACACACAAACACGAGAACAAAGACAATGTAGACACGCACAAAACGCACACAAAGGGACGTGTCCCATTAGCTGCTCGGTGTATTTGCTATAAGCGGTTATTTCAATTGCTTTTGTATTGTTTTGTTTTTAATTTATTTTTATCCGTATTCCCATTAATTTCTCAATTTTTGTATGATATGTAGTTAAAATAGATTCGTAAAATCTACGCTAAAATTCCTTTCAATAAACATGCTCATCCCGTTGTCTATAAAATTGGGAGTCGTTCTAAACCTGCAGTATCTTAACTACACTAGCCAATATGATTTGAGATATAAAAATCTAGTATATAATGAAATCGACTGTACTATTCATGTATCTATAAGTACACTAGAGAATTGTAAAATAGCAAAAAAATCTATTATCTACCGATCTCATGTAGATTAACTATTCTCATTACCTACGACTTGACTTCGTAGTAGTTCGTAAATCCTACATGACTAGCGTGTTGTAATGGAATATTGGTATCAGTACATGTCATTGTACCTAATTTTAAATTAAAAGCAGAACTGTAAGCTCAATTACATTACCTAGTTTTTATAGGCTCACTTACCTTCCGTACGCGAAGCATTATGTCATCAATGTAGCAAACATAAGCCATACTCCATTGCAACACTTGACAGATTTCTGATCATTACTAGAAACATTTTGTTAGTCACGTTTTTCATAATAAACATTGTTTTTCAATAAACTCTTTGACCCTCATGATCTAGAGATTAAAATATGTTAAAAACCTATTATAAAGTATTTGATAAAATCCTTTCTTAATATCCAAAAAATGTTTCTAGTAAAATCATCAGATCTGCGTAGTAACTTTAAGCGAATTATTTTAATTGTACCTGATATGGAACAGAGCAGTCTTAATGTTGGCGCTGATGAGGTGCTGTACTGGTTCGTCATACCCTGAGTATGAGGTCTGGGAGCTGGCATGCTCAATGTAATAGCTTTATGGAACTTCCTTCTTCTTGGTTCCACTGTCACCACAGGAGATACTGCTACTCCACGACCAAGGAGTTTGGCAGTCAGTTCCGAGTCTATTATTTGAGCCTGTAAAGCGATTACATCAGATTCCATCAAATTCATGAAATGGTTGTGATTACCTTCTAAAGACCAAACGCGATGATTTATAAGCACTCATGCGAATGTGATGAAAATACATGATTGTGCAGTGAATTAGTATACAACTTATCCACTTACCTTGTAACTGAAATGTTTTCTTTCTTTGTTCCCAACCAATAAATGAAACATTTCTCTTCTATTTTATTTTTATAGCTTTTTCACATACAACATTTTCCAACTAATGCAATTTTGATGAATTCTAATTCATCGGTTTGTTTTGGTAAAAATAAAAGTAAGTAGGTGTTAAAGAGCGGCCGGTGCAGAATTAAGCAAATATGAACATTATGAAATCACAGGAAAAGCGAAAAGGATATCACATACTTCTTGGGCGTGTATCTCGCTCATCTATTTCTCACACATGCGCTTAAAATCAAGATGCAACACACTTTGACACTAATAAATAAGCTCAAAAACACTGAAAACAATACAGCAAACAAAATATATGTACATCATGCAGCTCTCACGTTTGGTCTTTAGGAAATAAAGTACATATTTGCATTACAATTAAACCGTATAATGTTAAGCACAAAAAGACATTACCCAATAAATTTAGCAACCATCTTAAAAATACAAGTTTATTTACTACTTATCTAAAATACGTCACTCCAAGTTTAATAAGATACTTATATAATAATGAACCACACATTTACTTGATTATATCATCTAAAATCATACACAATCATTCTTATAATATGGGATCATCATAAATCATGCTAATTCACCTAAAGACCAACAAGAGAAATACAAATACAACCTAGCGTAAAATCGCAGTGTGAGAAAGTCTTTTAACATTTGAATCCATAGTGATTTCATATAATTCAATTTTGCTCAAATTGAAAACGAAATTTGATGTTGATGCGGTTTTTATTCAAGAATCCATCTACAAGGTTACAGCTAAATATTTTTAAGTGAATTCTAAATTTATTGGGTATGACATATCCCTAGAGGAGTAACGCACATAATAACCTATGTTAGTACCGCAATATCATACAGTAGATAATCAAAAATTGTAGCTTGTATATTGTTCTTATATTGATTACGATATGTGATACATTGTAAAATAAGATCATTAATAAAATACTTTTCTAGTGGAGAGACAGATATCAAATTCTAAATTGGTATACTTAATCTAGAGTTCATTATGATCTCCAGTTCGTTAAAGTGCCAGATTTGGATCGATTTTGGTGATATTTATTTTCTGCTAACCAAATCCTAAGTTAAACTAAAAATAATGTTAATGTTATCTTTGTGAGTAAGTAAGTAAATAGGCCTTTGTCCAACAGTGGACGTTTTTCGGCTAACATGATGATGATGATGATGAAGTAAATAGGAAACCGTATGAATTATATTATAATATAAATCTGTATCTCCACTAACATTTCATATGGGTACATTTCATTCGATTATAAAAACATTTGGCATTCATATTTGTACTTTATGTTTATGTGGAGCTGTTACTAACATCTAGCTAGATTATGACGAAATACATTAATTTGGTTCAGAAGAAATATATAAAAAATAAATATTTCCGTAAATACATTTACTCTACGGCTAACATGAATAGTAGTATATTTAGAATTGGCTTCACAGATAAGCCACTAATAGCTAAAGACATAATCAAGAACAAAAAAATCTAGTCCAATTTCAATGACTGAAAGCTATATATTCGTTTGTAACATTAAATTTCATAAGCTTGCATTATTGCTCGACTTTGTCAGCGTATGTTTATTAAATTACTAAATTCACTGTTTGATACATAAATTCTAATGATAAATATTCCACACGTGATTCTACCAAATTAGAGAGAACCGTTTCTTTTTGGAAACGTTATTGACGGTGATCTTTTTCAGGTTTTTATCTTTGACACCTTGGCGTGGTTTGAATAGGTTTACCTGCAGGCCCACTTTGATCTTCTTGGTGAGAGCTCCCTGAGGGAAGACTGCTTGGACTTGAGGAACCACTGAACTTGAAACCATGCCTCCTGGAGAATTTGGTAAAATTGGTTAAACCGGCGGTGTTATACATATAATCATTCCATTAAATGGATCGATTTCTAGCAAACTACTAAGTATAAGTTTATTTTTATCAGTTACTTAAAGTTTTGTAATAAAATAAAGATTTATCTATTTATAAATCTATCTTTTTGGTTATAAAATATCTCCAACTACTTCTTCAAAAATGTGGCATGATAATAATATGTCCTTCTTTAATTTTCTTTGGCTATATGCAATTATAAGTACCTTCAGGTCCAATAGCGTGCACCTCCTGACGTATGCGCGATATGACGGCAAAGTACTGCGGGAAGTCATGAGTGAGGATCCTCGTGACACGAGGAGCGTCCCAACCTTTGTCTTCTTCATTTGTCTCTGTAAATTATTAAGAAATAATGAACAATTTTATTTTTATTTAATCATGGATTTCGATTTTTAAGATTCGATACTTATAAATATGAGTCCACATAAACAGCTTCGTCTTTTTGCTTATTTTTGACAAAACCTCTTCCAAAGTTTTCCACTCTTTGCTATTCTTGCCTAACTTTAATCTATACTATAATCAAATCATATATCTTTTATATATAGGTAATAGTTAATATACCTTCAATTTCCAGAGTTTCATGCAGTATATCCTGTACGACATCATCTGTAGCGTCAGCGTTGTGTTCTCGCCAACTGGTACCGTTATCGGACCGTAGTATCACGATCTCTCGTTCTTTCCCACGTAGAGATGCGTAGTGGGGTACTTCTAGTATTACCGGCCTGGAAATATAAACAAGCGTATTAAAAAAAAGCTACTAAACTTATTGTAGTGGAAATTTGTAAGGTTATTTCAGATAAATTAAGTTTTATTTACTTCTCAAAATGAGAATCTAATTCTTCTAAATCATGACTTTTGAAATCTCTGTAGATATGGTAAGAATCAGTACAGTCTATAAATATAGAATCTTACCCTAAAAACTTGGCAGAGACCGGTCCCATCTCGAGCACTCTCGCTGCGAGTGCTTCTCCCTCCATCAAAGGAGGCATGTGGTTGATTCGCGATGGCTTCAGATATCTAAAGACAATTATGAAAACAATTGAATTATTGATTCTTATATCTATAATACTATTCTATCCGCTATTAAAACTTATGGCTTTGGAAGCTGGACCAATGATAGTTAAGTTGACATTATTAGCTGAAGAAGCAACAATTTCTAGTAAACTCTTTTTGAAAATATTAACTCTTCTATTAAAATAGATGCACTAGTTATTGTGTTGATAGCCTAATGTTAATAGCAGTATTACCACAGCCAATTAAAGCATAAAATCTTTTTGACTGTGAACTTTATATTTCTCTGCATCCAACGCTGACATTATGAAAACACCCTTTTTATACATCGATCTAGCAAGACTGGTCTTTTCTATGATGAGTTAAACGTTGCTTTCCTAATTTTAATATATACCCTTTTGAAAGTAAAATGCAGGAGCATGATGAACCTCATTTAAGGTTTTGAAAAGATGATACCTGAAAATATAAAGAATGAATAAAATAAGGTAGAGCAACCTTAAGTGGCAGTGGGCGGGGCACATCGCTTATAGAAACGTCGGCCGCTGGGGCAGAAGGGTTCTCGAGTGGCGACCATGAACCGGAAGACGCAGCGTGGACAAGACGGACTGATGATCTTGTGTAGGTCGCGGGAAACCCCTGGATGCGGATAGCGCAAGACCGGCCATCGTGGAGATCCTTGGGGGAGGCTTTTGTCCAGCAGTGGACGTCTTTCAGTATACCTGCAAGTGATTCTGGTGGGCTGGTGCGCGGAGAGCGGCGGCACGATGAGGCGCACGCCGCCGCCGCGGCACCCGCGCAGCGCCCCGCCGCGCGCGTCCACCAGGAACGACACCAGGAAACTGGGAACATCACATCACATACTCACATTACACACTCATTAGATATCAGCAATCTTCAATGTGAATAGATAAAGGAAAGCGTGACCGACTGACTGATCTATCAAGGCACAGCTCAAACCACAGATAGCTAAAGTGACGTCGACCGCTAAGAAAGGATTTTTGGTTAAATTTCCCCTAAGGGGATCAAAAGCTATTTATTAAAATAGGGAGACGTGAGTAAGGTCGCTGAAGCTCATTGGGAAGGGTCGGCAATACGCGAATGGTATCAGAACTTGGATTAGTCAATTGTTTGTGCCTCGAGTATCACCTGCCTCAATAGGCTACTTAGAGCTTTCAGTGAAGGAAAATATTGTGAGGACACTATAGCACGATGGTTAATATGCTGTCAGTGTGTGCCCTTAGTTGCACTTTAGGCTCTTTCTGGTTTATAGGCAACATATTGGTTATCTCCTTATCTCTTATTACTGATTTCTAAAGGTAAAGGGAGCAGATAATAATGACGTTCCTACATAAAAAAAATAGAAGTAGCTTGAAAATTTATACTCACTTTTTCCATTGTAGTTTTTTCCTGTAATGCCAAATCCAGATAGCGTGTGTAAGAATTAGGGATTAGACATTAATTCTTATACATTCTGAAATACGAAATAGAGATATACACAACTTATAAATGGAACAGTTATGCCATATGAACTTATTTTTTTTAACTCAAAGGTCATTTCTTTCCTAACTCTCAGACTTCTATTATGTTAACCGACTTAATATCTTTTAGAAATGTTATGGTATATGTACTGACTTAGGTTGCGTGGGGTCGACGTTATAGCAGTACGCTTCCGGCGCATGCGCGGTGCTGTACCGGCTGATACTCTTCACTACCACCTCCTGCTGGGGCTGGTACGGTATGCCGTTCACTGACCCTGTTACATCAACACATTATTGAAAACCATTCAATACCAAAGTATGGTAAAGAACGAATGTGCATTATAGGAGCTTTAAAAATATCAGTTAAATTAAAACTGGGAGAATAAGGTGTTGTAAAAATAAAGGTAATAGACAGTATGATGTAAATGAAGATTTGACAGATGATCCTAAAAATCCTAAAAAGAACTAGGCTTGGAGAATAACGATGATTGAGCTAGTTGAACTACAAAGATAGAAATAGGCTATTAGACCTATAGCACGGCTACTGTAAAAGTATAACCATGAAAAACTACTTGGTTGTCCATCTAAAAGATTCTCGGCTTACAATATTGATTTCAATTCGCTCTCTGGATTAACTGGTTTAATGAAATATCATCAGGATCGTCTCTTTTATATTATTGTTTATTCACTATTTAATAAAAAAAAAAAACAATTTTAACAAAAAAAAACACCGACTTCAAAAAATAAATAACTCCAAAAATAACAATAATTGTACCTACTTACATTATAATGTTATCGTAATAATTTGATTGCTTTTTAAGTAGTCTAATATTTTTCTTTTCGTTTTACTTAGGAGAACTCTGAAAATATTTTGATAATTATTTGTTATTCATAGGTAGGTATGTGTTGAGTTAGTAAAGTTAGTTGATTTGTTAAGTTGTAGAAAAATACGCAAGTATTTTTTTACTTTTAAGTGCATATTAATTTGTTTTGGAATATTTATTTTTTGAAGTCGGTGTTTTTTTTTGTTAAAATTGTTTTTTATTTCTTGATTTTTAATGAATCTTAAGGACACTAATTACTTAGGTATTTGAGTATGGGTAGACCTACTAAACGCGCTGCTCATATGAGACAGCGCCGTTTAAATGAAACACAGGAAGACAGGGAGAATCGCCTATCTCAACAGAGGAAATGTAACTCGAGGACAATTTTATTACCTTTGTAGTGAGTACAGGCGTGATATTATGTTGTGTGATGGCGTAAACAATGCTGAGATATGCTATAGCAACAATCGCGGTTAATCTGCTGTTATTTATTGAAGAGTTCCCCCGATTTCTACAAGATCCCATCATCAGGTATTGAAATGGTGACAATGGGACCACACGGGAAGCACCAGCTTTCAAATAAAAAAAGAATCATGAAAATCGGTTCACCCAGTCGCAAGTTATGAGGTAACAAACATAAAAAAAAAAATACAGTCGAATTGATAACCTCCTCCTTTTTTTGAAGTCGGTTAAAAAGATAACTTAAACGATTAAGTACAGTGGAGACAGTTGATAAAGCTGCTCTCACCTTGAGATATCTCCATGATATTCTTATGGCTCATGGCGGATTCTGTTCTTTCATCTTTGGTAACGTCGATAGGTAAGGAGTCATCTCCGAGAGACTTCATGTCATCAGCTGTTAAGTACCGGTATGGCTGGTCATTGAGAATCGTGTCTTCGCCTGGGGAGAAATCATATATGTATCAATTAACAATAATTATTTTTTTCTTCAATCTACTCTATATGGAGATAAAGTTTATAAATTAAGTTTGGATGTAGGATAGGAAGCTATATTATCTCCGAGTGGTAAAGGCTTCTCATCACGGGAACGTAGATAAAACCGCGGAAAACAACTAGTTTATTATAAAAAGTAATAACTATGGCTGATTTTATAATTTTGAAAATGTATCTGGATTTAATAAAAGAATTGTATTATAGCCAAAAATAGCGTCCTACGGTTACGTCTAATAAATACACTACTTGGTTTTCTTTGCACGTATAATTGATTTACATTATTTTTTACGAAAGTGCTGATTATCCCATACTTTTTACCTGTTATAAATTTATTGTTATCAAAATGGATTGGTTATCAATGTCAATGAGATTTTAAAATGTTTGAACAACTACATAGTAAGCTTGCGTATTTATATCATTACCTCCTTCTTCCTCAGAGTCGGACATGAAAGTCTCCAGCATTGTTTCTGGTGCTACCACCTTATATTTGTCTTGAGAAGCTGGAGCTATCGTCGGTTCTGAGACTTCCTTCAGGGTCTCCATGACGGTCACATAGCCAAGCTTTGACGCTATATCTAGAGGAGTTTGCCCATTCTGTTTGGAAATAACAAAATCTTTGTAAATTTATTATTGCATTTAGCTCAAACTATTTCACTTCAAGATAAATGGCTCACATTGCTACTTCTACTACTTCTTCTATATCTCTTTAGTTTAGATAACTTAATTTATTATTATCTTCTTCAATTTCAGATCAATTTACATCATAAATACATAAACACTAAACTATCTCTAAAATAATATAATTCTTCCACATTTTTAATTATAATCAGTTGAGAATTTCCAAAGTGCATTACCAAAGCAATGTATAGAGACAGCAAAATATCTAAGTAGAAGGAGTCTCGAATTATGTATGCTCTTAAATTTCAGCCTCAGAGGTTTTCAGCATCGCAATTACTTACCGTAGTAGTAGCATTTGCATCAGCTTTATGCTCGAGCAGAATATTGACGATATTGATATGCCCTTGTTGTGCAGCATGATGTAAAGCAGTATATCTAAAACAAATATCAATAAATAATATTTAAATGGTATTTTGCAGATCATTTTTAGGAATATGTTTAGACTTACCCATGAGTGGTCTGAGCTTTGACAGAGGCTCCGCTTTCGAGCAAGAATCGCACCATGTTCGCTTGTCCGTAATGACTCGCGATGTGCAGAGGTGTGTAGCCACCCTTAGTGCAAATATCCAACTAAAGAGAGAACATTAATTTATGATATTACGTTGGAATCTGAACTTTATAAGTTCTCTGGAATACATAAAGGTCTGTTACAAGTAAATACCATGGGCCATTGATTATGGTAATAAGTACGATAATAATATGATCCGATGATGAGGTTGGAATATTTGAATGCCTTATGGTGTTGTATCACAGGAGACTGCTATAGACAATGTCGTGAATTTCGACTTATAGAGATTCTGCTGAGAAGTGAACAAAATATATCAACCTATCTTATTGCTGTATCGACTGTATGAAAGCTCAGCCGTTTCTTGAAAGACAAAGTTATGTATAAATTATTCTTATCTAGGAGAAAATGTAGTTAAAGCTACAAACCTCAGCACCATTCTTAACGAGCAACTGTGCTCCAGGCACTCTGTCCTCCTGAGCAGCCAAGTGCAAGGCGGCAAGACCGTTCCTCGCTTGCTGATCTACTTCAGCACTATGCTCTATTAGGAGAGAGCACATTTCTGTATGACCCTGTTCAATAATATTAATACCTATTAGAAAAAAATGTGATTTTACAACTTTGATTCAAGGAATTCCAAATTTCGAATGAAGAGATCGAGCTTTTCATTCTTTATTAATTGGACAAAAATTCTTTTAGAGAAGTAAGTAAACCATGGGGTTGTGCAGAGAAGAGAACCATATTCTATATCAACGCACAGCTCAAACGACTGGACGGATCGGGCTGAAATTTGGCACACAAATAGCTATTATGACTGAAGTCCACTAAGTTCAAGCCCCGCGGGGCGGAAAGCTAGTTCAATCATATATAAAGGGCACATAGTATGCTCTGTACTGGGGCAAACATTGCATTTCGTAGAAACCCAGGTAAATACAAAGAGCAATAGTTATTTTGGCAGATTCTAGGTAATCCTTAACACTTAGCAATGTTACTTGGAATAAATAAAAAAATATACCTGTTGAGCAGCTAGATGCAATGGTGTAAATCCAGCCTTTGATTCCGCGTTAGTTACAGCCCCATACTCCAGCAGCGTGGCGGCTGTTTCCATCTGATTCTTACGAGCCGCTATGTGGAGTGGCGTGTGGCCATTCTTTGCTATAGCCTGTGCAAATCATTTCTACCTAAATCTTTCTGGCATTTGATCTTCCAATATCAATAAGAATTCTAAATATAAGTCGCAATAGCAACTATTTGAATGATAAAGACTGTAATATTTTTGCAACAGACATGTTCAATTATTCTTCAAACATGATACCTGTATAACCACGGACAAAGAAACCCACGAGAATTCGAAGATTGTATTGAATACTGTAACTCACGATGTATGATAAATGTAAACTAATCAATCATCTGCATTAAAGGTGACTCTCTTTTGAATGAAGGTTACCAGTTCATTGTTTGCTTACGTAAAGAAGATATCGTCTTTATCGTTATTTTCTAAATGACGAAACTGGACGTTACACATAAATAGTTAAAATAATGCAATGTGCATGATCTTTTTAATCTAGCCACAGCTGCTAGCTATACTAATGAATATATTAGGTATTCATTAGACCTACAATTAAAACCAAACATCTGTAGCTTTCTTAATTATTCAAAATAGGATTAAAAAAGTAATTGATAAAATTCATAGTCACGCCAGCAATACTATGGTCATCTCACGAAAACAGCATTGAAGGCACAAGACATTTTATACACATTATAAAATCGATACTAATTTACAAATGTGAAAAAAATCTCTATTAATTTGGACACGCTAATCTCTGGAACTGCTAGTCGTATTCGAAAAAATATTTCCCTAATAAGAAGCTACATAATTCCCGAGTGCTATAGGCTACATTTAATCCCGGGAAAGCGAGTGAAACCGTGGACAGCTAGTCTGTTAAAATTTCATAACAAACCTTAGCATCAGCTCCCTTCTCCAGCAGAGTGGTAGCTACAGCCTGCTGATCGTACTGAGCAGCGATGTGTAGTGGCGTCATACCATTTTTACCAGCTTGGTCTGGTGAAGCGCCATGAGCAAGGAGAAGGTTTGCTACCTGCCAATCAAGAATTTTATTTTATCTTATGTCAACATAACCATTATGGGAATAAGATTTGATCATTATTGATTTTAGTAGCATTTACTTTAACTATATCTTAATGATTAGATATATCATTAAAAGGTTTACTATTTCCTATTTTAAGAGCTGGATTATTGTCTAGTTACTTCTTTTCTCTATTCTGTTTGAATCTTCCTACACCTCTTTATAACGACATCTACGTTAGCTTTTACTAGATATTTTTATTCTTATTTTATGTTTGTTTGTACTTATGATTGGTCATAATTTTGGTTTAATTGCAAGTTAAAAATACTACGAAACAGGAATTTTAAAATAAAATTGTTTGTCCTAAATTACAGCTACATCATCATCAGGGCACATCGTTCGTAGAACTGACGGCCGCTGGGGCAGAAAAGTTCTCGAGTGGCGACCACGAACCGGAAGACGCAGCGTGGGTAGGGGCCTGCCAAGGTGGACCGATCATCTTCTTAGGGTCGCGGGAAACCTTTTTTTAACGGTAGTGACGTCGGATGCCACGACCTACGTCGCGTCTTCGAATCCTACAATGAGCTTGAGCTTTCGGTGAAGGAAAACATCGTGAGGAAACCATAGCACGGTGGTAGGATAATTTGTAGTACCCGCCTGGCTGGCTACCACCCTCAAGTTGAAAATTTGTCGCCAAGCACCTACCGGTGTGTTCCGGCAATTGCACTTGAGAGCCAGTTTGCCTTCTCGGCATTGTAACAGGTCAGCAACACATTGGCAATATCTCCGGTATTGCAAATGGCGATAGGCGACGGTAACCACTTACCATCAGATGGGCCGTATGCTTGCTTGCTACCTTAGTAGTATAAAAAAAAAACCGCTGGATGCGGGTAGCGCAAGACCGGCTATCGTGGAGATCCTTGGGGGAGGCCTTTGTCCAGCAGTGGACGTCTTTCGGCTGATATGATGATGAATTACAGCTACTTGACTTATCGTCTCAAACGTAAAATTATTCGTAATTTTACGATATCCTAAAGCACTGGCTCGGTCTGGTAGGGGGTGTGTACATCTACGTGAGGAACTGAGCTCGCGTACGAGTGACATATTTTTGTTTTTTTACCTCTTGTGTCTTATGATTTACTAACCCTATTTCATTAAGTTTCATATTTACTAACACTAAATGGATAATATTATATGATTTGAATAAATAAATAAAATATATATTGTACCTACATATTTACCTACGTACAGATAATATATTTATTAAAATTGTAACACAAAGTTTACCTTCAAGTTTCCATATTTAGCAGCAAGATGCAGTGCAGTGAATCCTTTCTTAGTTGTAGCGGTCAAAGGAGCATTGTGCTCTATCAAAGCCGCTGCGACCTGTACACCATTTATAGTTTATCCACTAAAATGTTTATGAAAAATTATAAATGTTTTGAATATTCTTCTTGTTTATACAAACAAACAGATTTAGACTAACTGAAAACACATCATAAGAAACGATATTATTTTTGAAGTCAACTTGTTTATAAGGTTGATTTTGAATTTAAATTTAATTAACCTATATTACAATATATATCTAAAGAACTGATATCGATAGTTCTAATACCATTATGTAGTATTTTGAGTTGCAGCTAAAGGTTTATAGATTTTAATCCTAGAACTGTATTTGGCTATGAATTTTAAAGGCAAAATCTGTCATCAAGCAACTACCGGTATATTCCAGCAGCTATATTTAAGGGTTTCTTTATACATAATACAGTTACAATTGGTTGTACCACCGGTTTAGAAGCTTGCCGATTTCGGTATCAGCTTCACTTACCCTGTAAAGATCAAGCGCAAAAAAAAAACTAGGAAAAATAATCCTCTTTCACTGGTCATTTAGGTTGAATTCTACTTACGTCATGGTTATGCTGTTTAGCAGCAATATGCAGAGCGTTGTAATGGTCAGCAGTCATTGCTCTGACGTCAGCGCCATGTTGCAGCAACAGCACGGCAATGTCCACGTTGCCGAGTCGCGATGCGATGTGAAGAGGTGTTTGTCTTTCCCTAGCTTTTGCTTCTACTGCCGCGCCGTTGCGGAGTAGAATGCGGATTATGTCCGTCTATAGAGGAATTGATAGACCAGTTAGTTTGAGAGTCAAATTCCCTGGATCTCACATGGTGATCGTGAAATTAATCACCATAGTTCTAGCCATTCGTCTTTAGACTAATATTGATATTCAATTTTTTATACTGCTCCTCTGGCTTGATATAATAATTGTTTATTATGGTTTTGTTTCTTTCACGTTGCAATTTTCATGATTTTTAGTATGTTTTTCCAATGTACCTACATTAGTATTTTATAGACAGCATTTATCTTAAAAAAATGGAAGTTGCTTGTTCAGGAATGATTACTAATAAGTAAAGATTACTAAATAGTACTTAAGATTTTCATAATACCTACAAAGAATGCTATAAAAAACAATGAAGGCCCACAAAATTTTAAAATCCATTAAGTTTAAAATCCCACACCCAATACGTGAAAATAAATAAAACTGCTGCACATGAGAGCCAGTTCCTTTTTAGGCTTTGTGTGCTTACCATTTCGGCCACCTCATCACTGACCACGGTGAGATTGTGGTCAAACACTGGCCTATACATATTTAAAAAAAATTACGCATTTAAGAAATTTAAAACTAAAACCATATCTTTATCACACACCTGGTTAGCCCTAGCAGCTAAGTGCAAAGGCGTCTCTCCCCTCACAGTGGGCACGTCAGGGTTGGCCTCATGCTGCAGCAGGTATATCACTATGTTCATGCAGCCCATGAACGCTGCTACATGGAGGGGTGTCAACCCTGATTCTGTTGTTGCTTGGATACCTGGTGGAAGATATTGGATCGTTGAAAGGTTTTTGGATGAAGATAGTCAATCACACTCGAGAAGACTGCACACGGTAATTTTTTTTTTCACACACGATTATCTGATTCCAAACTAAGCAGGATAAAACTGATATACTTACTATTTTTTTTTGTATATACACACCCAGAGAACCCAGACTTAGGAAAACAGACATGTTCTTACACACAAATGTTTGTTCTGGATGGGAATCGAACCCACGACCTGCGGCACAAAAGGTGGTGTCTTAACCAATTGCGCCAACTGGCCTGTCGAATGCTAGCAATAATTTAATAATTGTTAAATTCAACAATTCCTGTTTCAAAGAGAGAGCAGTACACTTATTACTATTTGGTTACCAAAATGTTCTTCTTTATAGTTAGCTAGTTTACAGTTGTTACCTAGAACTTCCAAGTTTTGATACTCACTTGCACCATATTTCAGTAGCAGTTCCACAACTTTGATTCTGTTCTTTTTGCAGGCAATGTGCAGCGGGGTGAAGCCATTTAATGCTCGTGCATTTGCATCAGCGTTTCTGTATCGAATGATGCCATTGTAAAATTGTTGTATATTATTTTGTATTATATAATTTTGAATTTTGATACATACAAGTTTATGAACTCGATTATGAAGTATTATCTTCTATCGATCTATACTAATAATAAACCTGAAGAGATTGTTTGTTTGAGCGCTAATCTCCGGAGTTACTGGTCCGATTTGAAAAATGTTTTCACTAATAGGAACCGAAGGCTATAGACTATTTTTCATCCCAAGAACGTGGGTAAAACCGCGGGGTACAGCTAGTTCTTATAAAGATTTTGGATATTAAGCACTAATTTCCTTAACATTAATACGAAAATGGTCATTAAATCTAATCTATCTTTACCTATTTTCATCAAAACAGATGAATTTCCTAGTTCTATCTATGTCACAATCATCATACTACGTATATTCAGAACAATAATTATTATTGTTCTTTATTATAGACTTCATTTATATTACCACCATCTAAAATATTACTTCACCATTTTGTAAGATCATCTCACCTGTCCAATAAAAGTTTAGCAACTTTGGCATGTCCACAGTGAGCAGCCACATGCAGAGCTGTGAGATAGTCGACAGTGACGTCATCGACAGGAGCTCGTCGGGATAGCAGTACTCTTGCTGCTTCTGCATGGTCGCCTTGTGCTGCCATGTGAAGAGGCGCTAAGCCATTCTGTCAGAGACGAGAATATTTATAAAGATTTCCAATTTAATTTTATAAATCTTTATTGCTTTGATAAAATCAATGGCAAGATACATTGTAATTTACAAATGCGAGATAAGAACAGCATGTCTTGGACAATAATTTATTGAAATAAAATACAACATTAAATATTTACAACAACTAAAATTTACAATTTAAAAAGTTGTGTCAGATCGCTGCCCTGAGTAAACGTATCAAGAAGGTTGGTGGCATTGCCAAGTTGAATGGCAATGCTGATCCGCTGTCTTAGATAGACACCAGCCTTCCTGTCACTGGAGGTCTCAATAATGCACCGTGAGAACTCTCTGGCCTTCTTGGCCTAATCATTATTACATCATTAATCAATTCATTCTACAAAACAGGAGTCTCCGGTTTACCTTTAGGAAGTTGACTATTAAGTAGCATAAAGCTCTGGTTTTTAGCATAAATCTTTACTCCCATTCTGAAACGTAATGCATGGGTCGAGATAGCTATTATTTAGCACTAGAGTACCTAATCTAATACCTAGGTTCTCACTCAGTTACACTTACGTCGAAGAGCATTTTAATATCCATTCAGCTAGCTATATTCAAAATCACTCTGTATATGCACTATGCTATTAAATCAATATCTTACCTTACTCTTACTAGTGATAGGTGCACCTCTATCAAGCAAAGCTTCAACTACCCTCTCGTGTCCAGACCTTGCGGCGCAATGTAGTGGCGTCAAACCATCTCGGGTTCGAGCCTCGACGTTGGCGCCGTTGTCACATAAGAGTGTAACCATATGGTCTTTGCCTAGTGAGGAAATGGAATAATATTATGTTAAAGTAGTTATACTAAAAACTTAAGTAAACAAAGACAGCGTTATCTCTACCAGACAACAACAATATATATCTGTACTAATAATAAAGCTGAAGAGTTTGTTTGTTTGAACGCACTAATCTCCGGTATTACTGGTCCGATTCGAAACATTCTTGATTACTCCATATAAATAAATGAAAACCATTCATATTTCCCTTATTTATTACATGATTTTATAATATTTTAGCTTTTTTTTTTGGTTTCGAGAGTCGCAGGAAACCGCTGGACCAGCCATCGTGGATATCCTTTAGGGAGGCCTTTGTCCAGAAGTGGACGTTTGTCGGCTGACATGATGAAGGTAAACATCTACTCGTTTTTACACGTAGGTATGTAGATATCAAAACTAAGAAAGATAAGCTCACCCCATTTGGCAGCAACATGTAGCGGGCATATATTGTGTTTAGCGGCGCAGTTGACATCGGCTCCCTTAGCCAGGAGCAGCCTGGCTACTGCCTCGTTGCCGTAGTGGGCAGCAATGTGAAGGGGCGTGAAGCCCGACTTCGAAGTAACGTCCGGATTGTGTTCATTCTAGATGGAGAAGCCATGTTGTAAAAGCCCATTTACAAATCATATTTTTATAAAGATATTAACTCAGACCCATCGATTATCAAAATTAAAGCCTTTTGTGCTGATATTATTGTTTACAATCTAAACTAAATTTATTCAAAAGGGATTGAAAATATTGAAATCATACAAATTAATCGGAGAAATACTTTGTCGTGACCAATAAATATTCGCGTTGAAATAAGCAATCGAACAAATTTGACAGGACTAAATTTCATATATCCTTTTATGTAGGTATGTTTGTTTATTGATTATATTGATATGGTGTGATATTTGTCAGGACTAATTTAAGCTCACTATATCTCTTAAAATCTCTATATAGTGAGTTAATTAGTTTAGTTAATAAAGAACAGAATCGGCACCACTATGATTTAAAGGACATCAAAGACTGAAACCAATCTCAAGATAAAAACAGAGTGAGGATGATAAAATAAAGACCTAGGTTCCACTGATTATAACGAACGAGTTAGTTTAGATTGAAAACCTACGCGAGCACCTTCGCAGATTTGACGCGACTTAAAAACATGATTTAGATCTATTGAAAGAAAGTTTGGGACTTTGACAGACTAATCGTACCTCAAGTAATAAATTAGCAGCTTTCACATCGTCTTTCTTGGCGGCGATGTGCAGTGCAGGGAGACGGACCCTGCCACGGGTGTCGGCTTCTAACAGCACAGCTACCACCTTCTCGTGGCCTTGCTGCATCGCCACTGCCAGCGGTGTGAACCCATCCTAGTAAAAAGTAGACCTTTGTAACATTTTTTTTAAATCTAAAACAAGCATGTCGTAGTCATAATTAGCGGTTTCATCCGCGATCCCTAATTGTACCTCTTAGAAAGAATGTTTAAAAGTAGTTTTCGAGTTTATCCATTACAAACAACATCAAATTCAAATCTTTTCTCTTTATATTATAATAGAAGTGTAGATATAAACATGGTACAGAAGATGTAATACAAAAAAAAATGTGAAATAATAAAAAATGGCTAACTATCGATCACTAACATTATTTTAAATAAAAATGTTACCTCGGTAGCAAGACTCTGGTTAGCACCGTTGGCCAGGAGGAACTTGACGACTCCATCATGATTCTCCTGAGCAGCCATGTACAGGGGAGTGAAGCCATTCTGCGACTGGATGTTAACCTAAGCAACAAAGAACATATTCAAACAACTCGAACAGGTGAGGAACTTTCACTAAGAATATAAACCTATTTTGTCAGCGTAATGATTATGTCACTAACCCCTCATAGCATTATTGAAACTCTATCTTCAGAATTTAAAAGTAGAACTGGCAGCTTTAACAAAATGAACTGTACAGCCGAGGAACTGAAAACAAAGACTGATTCCTATCTAAAAGTTATGCAAACTGAAAATAGAACTCGACAAAGTAATGAGATATAGAATATACACGCTGCATTGCAAATGCAAGCAAATAAAATTCAAATTCAAATGCTTTGAGCTGAACTAGATTGCAGAAATAAAATAATCGGAATAACTTGCAAGATTAATAAGCTGAAGTGTAGTGTCTCGTAAATTGTAAAATAAATAGTATTGCAAGCGAGAATACCAACGATCGAGTTAATGAAACAATGGTAGTTTGGCTTTTGATGCGTCATTGTAGTATCATTTGCAACAAACAACATTTAGGGTAGCTTTTAGCTCCTGTCAAAGAAAATTTATTATCTTTAGAGACATGTTGTTTGAAATAACATTGTTTTTATTACTACAATCTTACAATGGTCAATGATGAAGTGGCTGAAGGTGGTAAGCACACAAGGCCTATTCTCCAAATTACTGATATTGCAAAGGGCTATAAGTACTTATCTAAACTATACATATTCAGTGGCGAATCCAGGTTGGCATTGAATTTTGAGGCACGCCAAGTTACAATCATTTTTGTACCTATACAAGACTCGGGTCTATTTCGTCTGCTTGTTCGTCTAACTTAAATTTCGTGAAAAACTTGTAACTTGGACGAGCCCTCCCCTCAAATTTGGAATCCTGGATTCGCCCATGTGTGATTGATATGATGCAATACACGTAGAATTTAATAGAAAACCTGGTCCAGCAAAATTTCATCATAAAAATTTGTGTCAATCTTGACAAAAATATTTTTAAAGCTAATTGGACGTAACGTCCGTTCTCAAAAACGCAACCACATGAAATGATATTCAATTCATATTTCACAATATTTATAAACCTGTCGAACATATAAATGAAATGCGAGTGCTCTCAAGATCTCAACGATTTGTTATGGTTACTGTCAATCTTTCAAATTCAAAAAGCTTTCAGTTCAATGCACCAGTTAATACTTTAGAACTTTTGGCAAACACTTTAGCATATTTTAAAATAATAACGACTGGACACATTTAGTTTACACATATGATACGGTTTTATTAGCCACTGAGCAAGCTTTTGTTTGGTTTTAGGTTTTATTGTGCATATTTACGATTTAATTTCTTTTAATGTGAACAAGTCATCAAAGTTCACCTTTCCTTTGTTTCATTTTACACAAATGTTTGGATTATAAATTGAAATGCGTCGCTTTTTTAGTACCTTGCTTGTTTTAAACACTGCTGAGTACAACACCTAAGGCAAATATAGCAGATCAAATTTAGTAACGTGAGTTATGTGGTGGTTGATACTTGAATAGTTGCATATGACATGGGTTGGTCGTTGTACTGGCCGAGTGCTAATCGTCATTGTTATTGTCATTTATTTAGTCAAAATTCCAATTTTGCTACCTAATTTCTTCGAACACGCAATATTTAGTTGGTTTACATATCCTGGGACATTGTTCACGCACGGTTTTCTGATCCCAAACGAAACAGAGCTTCTACTATGGACAACCAGATAACTGATATACCACATATACCTACTACTTTTTTTTTGTAAATACATACTTAAATAGATAATTACACCCACTCAGGACAAACAGACATGTTCATGCACACAAAAGTTTGTCTTGGATGGCAATCGAATCCACAAACTGCGGCGGATCGGTGGTGTCTTAACCAACTGCGTCAAAATATTTAAGAATTGTAAATAGCTATTTGAATTATTTACCTGAGCTCCATTCTGCACTAATAGCTTGACAACAGCTTCCTGACCAGCAAGAGAAGCAATGTGAAGAGCAGTATTGCCCTTCTTGGTAGCAGCATCGATGGCAGCACCACGGTCCAGGAGTTCTCTCACTACTTCTTCGTGCCCATCTTTAGATGCCAGATGGATGGCATTAAGTCCGTTCTGTGGATAAAGCTATGTTAAAATGATTGAGAAAATTTATTCACCTTCAACAAAAATGTGCTGCTTACAAGAGAAAAAAACATTAGATCTATCAAAAGGCATTTGTCATGTTTGACCAACTCCATTCCTTATAGCTATCATATGGATGGCAATATTACTTATTGTTAACAAATTAGGGTCTCTCTATCCCTGTATCACTCTCTACTGTAAGATTGTGATCAAACAGTAAAAAATAATGGGCAAGAAATGCGTTTAAGCGTTCCAAAAGAAATATAAATAATGAAGCCAGAATTGGTGCATAAAGGAATTCTGAACAATCATCTTGTAGACAAGGCATACAAGGTTAATGGCTTAGAAGTGTACGCCAGACAATGGCAGGGATCCAAGCGTTTCAATAAGCCTTTATTTAAACGAGGCAAATCGCGTAAGCTTATACTTTATTGCTTAATAAGGAAATAATGCAATATGATGTTATTACATAATAAGGCTTTTTGTTTTCGTTTGGTTCTATAGCCCATATTTACCTAATATAAGATTGTCTAAAGTCTTTATGAATGTCACTAAGATTCTTGTTTATTCTGTCAGTCACGGCTCTTTTTTCAGGGACATAAAATGTAATTAAATAATTTATCCATTTATAGCTAGCTGAATAAGTATAATTGCTGTTAAAAGGTAAATTAATGTTTACATTTATTTATTTATTTATGTACATACACAGCCAAGTAAAGAGAAAAGACAAAACAAGTACAAAGGCACAAAGGGAGCGCTTATTTCTAATATAAACTTCCAGCTGCCCTGCGACTGGAAAGTTTAATTTAATTTTCCTGAGGGTTGAGTTAATTACAGGACCTTACGTTATAAACTCAAGAACATTTCAAAACGTCTAATTCTATGAAATAATTTCAAACATCATAAACATACAGAAACTAATCCCAAGCCTAACGCCTCATTAAACGTTTCTAATGTCTAAAACGGCTTTCATTAGTCGCTTACAAATCTAAATTATGTCTACATTTAGAGACATTTGCACACAAATAAGGTTATGTTGGCACGCTAAGCCATAAAGTACTTGAATCTTACTTCAGTTCGAATCTCACTTCAGTCCGGGATCACTACTATTATGTATTCTGTGCCGGGATTCATTAATTTACTTGTCAAGGATTTAGTGATATCTACTTCATCTCTAAGCTCTTGATTATGTTTGCCTTTTCCAAACAATTAGAGTAGGAAATCGTCTCTTGTCAGAATGTTATATATATCCTACTAATGTTACAAATGCGAAAGTTTGTGAGTTTGTATGTTTGTTACTTCGTCACGGCTTGACCAATTTTGATGAAATTTGGTATGGAGGTAGCCAACAGCTTGGATTTAAACATAGGTTACTTTTTATTTTTCGAATCGGATCACCAAAAAAATATTAAAATTACGGCTCTGCTGTAAATTCAAGAAATTAATGGCGCGTTGCAATATTGCTCGAGCGACCTTTTTAGACCTACACATCTTGACAATCTTCAGCCAATTTGATACAAAGTTACAATGTAAAATCTCTCATAATATTTTAGGCAGCCTATATACAGCATAACCACCCCTTTCGTGGTTGAAACATCAAGTTTCGTGACCAAATTGCGTGTTCACACAACATATCCGTAAAACGGCACCAAGTTGAGACCATTACAGTGTTTCATCAAAAAGAACTTTGTTATCGATACAATAAAACCTTTTTTACATTGCTGACAACGACCTTGACTGCCATAAAGGAATTTTTGCAAATGAATATGGGATTATGCTGTAAGAATTATTTATTAACTATTAAACATAGGTCGAGACAAAGGTCGTTATTAGGCCTATAGTTAACTGGGTTGGTATCAACACGATCAATATTAATTTTATTCTTATCTGCTTATTTATAAATAGACTTCTGCTTCGCGTATTCACCCGTGCTCCCCTATTTTACGCAAGGGGTTGAATTTTCAAATATCCTCTCTTAGCGGATGCCTACGTCATAATAGCTATCTGTGTACTAAATTTCACCCCAATCCGTCCAGTAGTTTTGAGCTGTGCGTTGATAGATCAGCCAGTTAGTCACCTTTTCCTTTGATTTAGGTATTTAAAAATAAAAATAGGCAATAAATAATAATTTTAATTATATTTTAGTAGTTGCTAAATAAAATATGGAATTAATTTTGTAAATCAGTAAGCAAATAATATAATTGGTTTATACAATAAAGGGCAAAGAAGAAAGCGACAAAATTTAATTGAATGGTACAAATTATTTGAACTTTTAGAAAATATCAAAGCTTTGAAAACTCGCCTTCACAGAAATTAAATCAAAGGACTTTTCAGATGATGGCTCTTTTAAAATCGGCCCGGATTAAATTAAAAAGCTTTTTTTCGTGAACAGATCCGTTTATTTCGACCATGGAATTAACATTGCTTTCAGTATAGTATTGGAACTCTTCATTCAACCACTATTTTTCTGCATTTAATAGTAACCGGTTAACCGAGCTTTGCTTGTTTTTTTTTAAAACGACGTTTTCTAAAAATGAAACCTAGCTAGTTCGATTTATCTCTCCCGGAAACCCTCTGCATACTAAATTGCATGAAAATCGTTGGAGCAGTTTCCGAGATCCAGATTATATATGTATTTATATACAAGAATTGCTCGTTTAAAGGTATTATATAGATTAGATTTCTAGCTGACATTTTGAATTTTCTCAGCTTTTAAGCGCTTTATCTATTAGGTATTATATTATCATCTTATCGATTTAAATTATGATTGGTAGAACAATATGTATAAGTACTTACAGCATTGCTAACATTGATGTCAACTCCTTGCTCCAGGAGGCTGATGATCTTCTCTATTTGGCCTGCGCGTGCAGCACGCAGGAAGGCGGTGCTGGCGTCCGCCTGGTGACAAGTAACAATCCACTTTAGTACATTGATAATATGGTACGAATTATTTTTTTTAATAATATCAACTGTAATTTTTCATGATAAGTCTAGAACTATGGCATTGTAAAAGAAAATAACATATATATACCTATACATATGTTTTGGTATATACTAGCATATGTACCTACGAAAATAGCATTAGTGGTTGCTGAAATTATATGCCGCTGTGACAGAGGAACAGAGTGGCGCCATAAGGGTACCTTTTTTACCTTTTTGTTTCGGACCCCTAAAAATATTTAGTCTAGCATGAAATCATGTCATATTGATACAAAAATTATTCAATGTTATAATTATTATATTTATGATAATATCGTCCGGTATCTAACTTATTCGCTTTTATGTGATTTAACCGTTATAAAAAAGTATACAGAGCCTTAGGATCTGCTTGAATTCAAGTAAATACGCGTGGCTTATATATTTGAATGGTTCTATAAATACATAGAGTCGTCTACGTATGTCAACTATAATACGTAAGCCGTCTACGAAATACGTAAGCCTGACATGAGGTTTCTCAGGGGACTAGTAATGTTGACGCCTGGCGTTCGTCTCCAGTACCAATAAAACCATAAGCCATATATCTACTCGTAAATCCCTTTGCGAGTTGAAGCAGCGTCAAATGCTGTGGCATAGAAACTCATTTCTTAAGGTTAATTTTTTTTCAAGAAAATATATGTTTTCGATAAAGATTTTTCCAATGTGAAAAATCGGATAAAAAAAACACAATACAAGTGTCACTTTTGACAGCCACGTTCACGTTGGCCTATGGTCGTTATAATCACAACATGGCCCATGTAATGACGTCACCGATGATGATTCACGAGGCATCAATGATATTATATAAACAAGTATATCATTGCGAGGCATCGATATCGCGATAACGATGATTCGGTACGTAATCATTTTGATTGAAGCTCCAATTCACCCAATTCTACAAATAAAGGAAAATGTTACCTATTCTGAAGATTTTCTGTAGCAGTTCGTTTATTACAATAAGTTTATCCTATTCTATTTTTGCTTATCTCGGCAAACAGGTTGTTCATACAACTTATTCATATAGGAATAAGTTACGTCACTAAACGTAAGTCTAGTGACGCAAGTGTCAGGTTTATGACGTCGTTATTTCTAGGATATTCCCACATTTTTATGACTGGCATGACTTTGGGTATAATCATATCAATACGTCCTGTCTTCCGACAAAACTGTGTAGTATATCTAAAACTAGTAAAGAGAGTAATATATAAAGACTTTTTGTTATACAACAATTCCTTTCCTAGCTTATTTGTCAAACTCTCGTTGGGTATAATTGGGTCATATCTCTTGTATCCCGGGACAAGTTTGATTCGAGCTTTATGATTGAGTACTTTTTTTATGTGCTCTTTCGGTAGGTAATTTTTTTTATTAACTTACTATAACGGACAATCTTCAGAAACGCTTATATCTGATCCCTAATAGGCAGAGCTGGTGACGATATACGAGAAATTATGATTCGAGATTAAGTTTTTCTCGGTATTTTTTATTGCACGAGATTTGTAAAAAATATAATGTTAAACTAGAGAAAATGTGCTAACGATTCCTCGTCATATATAAAACTGCCATAAAAATAAGTTATATGTATATATAACAAACACTACTACCATTGTAACGGGTTATGTACTCCCATGGATCACGAAAAAATCAAAAAAAAAATCTCAAACAACTCCCCTGTCAACTAAATCTTCTAATCACCCATTAGTCCCATTGGCACAAAATTCAAAAGACTTACGTAGAATTCATTACACCCCCGTGTGAAATAGCCCGTAACTGCAGAGTCAAGTGGTCTACAAGTCATACATATTTCAACAAGCATCGACTCACACTGGGGTGGAAGACAAAGACACGGCAATTACCACCTACCGTTGCTTCATTAAAAAGCTTCGTGTGACTTGGAAAATAAAAAGGGATTACTGGAAAACTTTTTCCACAAATGGTGCTAAATATGTCGTCTGTGGAAAAGTAAAAAGACGTACCTAAAACAAGTAGAGGAACTTACATATTCGTTAAATTTTGGATATGTAAAATGTGATGATGTTAGTGTCTCTCTCTCTGAGTCTACCAGTCCGATTTGAAAAATTATTTCACTAATAGGAAGCTATATTAACCCCGAAGGTTAGATATAATAGGAACGTGGGCGAAACCGCGGGGGACAGCTAGTTATAAAATAAATGTAGATTACCCCTTCCGGCCATAAATAAAATAATTTCTAATTAAATAATAACTCGCATTTAAAAATATGTTTAAACACTTTTCAACGTTGCTTGCAATATTCCCTGTTAATTTGGACCCCCTAGAGAGCACTTAATGGTTCAATCAAAAGAGTCCAGTCGCTGAGAATTGATTTGCTTTTGAGACCCATAAATTTATAGCATTATCGCGGAAACATCTAGTCTATTTTATGGGACTTTCATATGAATGTTCAGTAATACCTAAGTACTATGAATAAAATAAGAAGTAATTTTCTGCTTTGAAAATATCATGTGAAATATGAGATTTTTTAACAACAGTCAGAATCAGAACAAATTATATAATTACTTAATTATCCAGTCTGCCGGCGCTGTCAAATAAAATGAAAATCTAGGAAAGTCGTGAAAAGCAACTCTTTTGCAGGCGAATCTTGTCCTTATTGACTTTAAAAACGTTATTATTATAATTCTTATATTTTCCTGTCAAGGTTGAAATTTAAATAACATTTAAAGATAATAAAAGCGTAACGGAAACTACTTGTTATAAACAAAAGCCATATGCCAACAAAATTGTTGGGCCAAATACGGTCAGCTACGCCAGACTGGTTATATGGAGGAGCAAGATGGATGACTCCTGGATTGAAAGGGAAGATCTTCCGCCATGCTGGGTCATTGTGCCTGGTGAACGCAGTTCAACTTTACATGTTGGAATCTTGTATATATGTCAATTTTCGAATAAACTTCGCCAGCGCGAAACGTAGCGTCATATATATATTTCTTTTCATGCGACATGTTGTTTTATTGAGTGATAAAACTTAAAACCTTAATATTATACATTTCCTTTTCCCGTTATCCCCTATCTGTATTGTAGGATTATATATTATATATCGGTGTATGTTATTTATGTTATCTGTGCTTAATAATAGGCGCTACATTTGCAAGAATTATTAGACATCCCTTTCCCAAACTCTAGACATAAATTAAAATATGGCGTATTCTTTATATCTGCTTATTTTTTTAATACGTGGTAACACTGCTCTCTTTACTCAAGGCATCAACAAATTTTAATTTGTTAATTTTGCTTTAAAATAAATATAAAATAATTGGATAAAGCGAATTCTCTGATAACTTCATGCATGCTATGTCATTTACCACGTTTTCGTATAAGCCTACAAAGAGACACTGCGCACGCGAGCAATTATTTCACACCCCTGCCGCGCAGGGGTGGCAACCCCTACTTTGTATTTGTATTTATGCTTTTAGGGTTAGGGTGAACACTGTGGTGATTTGTTGGATGGATCGAATTAGATTCTGTTTGTGTCGTAAAAACTTTGAAATTTCGATGTTAGTAATTTTATCCGCAACTGAATAACACAAATAGGTACGCAGAGAAACCGGGGTCGGTAACAAAAACCTCAGTAACTAAAAAAACATATTTTTTCATTTATGGTTTTTATTACCATGACCAAAAAGAAATGAAAACGTTTTAATTTTTTTTATATTTATAATGAAATAAACTTTATTTTAGTTTTTATTTTAAAAGGATTGCTCAAATTTTTTATAAGTTATCCCATTTTTTATAACCGGCTTTTTTTGTGGCCCAGTGTAGCTCATAATATTATCTTGAGTTTCCATGTTATTTTTTTTTCACCATATAACCTACCTAAATGTATTGCCATGCAGCAGCTTGGGAAAAATGCGCTTATATCACATCACACATATACATACACAGAATAGTGATTGTTCTATTCTATTGCTTATTTTCTTCGATCACTTATTTTTTTTAACTATACATCTAACATTCGCCTTTGCCTATCATCAATATTATTTCCTTCTGCTAATGCATATTTCATTTCATGTCCAATAACAAACACTGATAATTCCAAAATCTTCCATTTCATACAATAACCAACCCTAATAAAATAAACTGGAGTAGGTATTTATTTCATTCCAATAATCGAATCGATGTGTTCATAGTGGGGTGCTTCTCCCGGTCTAGTCGTAAAGCTTTCCAAATGGCACCCCACTTGTATTTGTTCGCCAACGATGCACGACGTCACTGTTTTGTGTCCTGTGACGTCAGCACGGGTCATTGTGCTCTTGATTGATATCTTAGCCGTGATATTAAATTGGTAGGTATTGGCGATTTCAAACTGAGCGAACGGGTTTTGATAAATATTGACACATTGCTATGTAGAGTGAGATCCTGAGAAGAGAGACTATGTCATTTTAGGAAAGTCAATGGCTTAATGCTGAAATTGTCTTTCTTAGTTCGTTAGTTTTAAAGATATATACAAATACAAAGTTGGGAGAGATGAAAAGATGAATGTTTCCAGGCATTTTAGAGAGTTTAACCCAATACACAATACCATCAGTTAATCCTATAAGTATATGGTTATTTTCAGAATTATCTACTCTGCGATATTAATTCCTAAGTAAACTGAATTTCAGATTACTATGACGACAGCTTAACAAATCCCATTGATCAAACCTGGACTTTATTCTAAACCAAAATGGATACAAGTCCAGACAAAAATTATTTTATGCTTGTTTTTTTTTACTTTATTTTAAATCTAGAACATAAGGGTCATAACTATCAAACGCTATATTCTCTCGACCGGAAATTAAGAGCCTGTGCCATTTGCGATACCTATGTAATAGCTAAGTTTAGTAAAGGTCAGGTTTGTCTGTATAGGATTGGTTCACGTTTGGACTATTTAATTAATATACATTTATTTGACATAGACGTACAAAAAAATGTAGACTGAGTTTGCTAGGTCATAGTGAAGCACAATTCTTCATAACTATAGCATAAATTATAGTTGGGTTTTGGAATGCAAAGTTTAACTTATCATTACATTCACCGTACTCTCTCGTGAATTACAATTATGTAAATATATACTATAATATTTTTGAGTTGTATCGGTTCTATCAAAGAATAACGCTATAATAGGATTGAGCGATAGAATATCGATCAATCTGCTTGATAACACAATAATGCGAATCTACCCTAAATTAAGTATTTTTACATCCGAACAGTGCGTCCATTACTAAACATGATTGATAAGTATTCGGACGTGTTACCACGCTGTGAGGGGGGGAGGATTAGAAATAGAGGGCCCAAATGAAACAATTGTTACACTGGCATGACCATGAAACTACGACAGTTACTATGCAATAACTAAAAATGGGATCAAAATAATTCGTAGGTACTTTATTACTTATTTTACCGTAAGTATTATTTTTATTCTTTCCTGTACTAGGCTATAAACTGATCGCCTGCCAACTAAAATTTTTGCGGTTCTTGAATCTATTTTATTTTTGCCACTTATTTTTAATGCCATTACATTCAAGCATAGTTTCAATAATATATAACATGCAGGAAGTAATGAAAAATAGGCATAAAATAGATTGGAACCATATTTTTCAATAAAGCCACACTAAGTGCTCACACCGCCATGCCACTCGGAGAGGCAACTGGCGGGGTTTGGGGGATGTCGTTTGCGTATTTGGATAAATTTTGCCAGTAGTCATTAGTCACAAAATCCTAGCTAACCCATAAAAGCTAAGTAAACTGTAGAAACCAAGCGACTGCAATTATGCACATAGATTAACTTCACTGCAGTATTTACAGTATACACAAATACAGTAAGTCAACTACGTATATCTACGTGGAATATACGAACTGCAAGACAAATGAGTCGGTCGCAAACAAAGCACCCCTCGCGTCGTCTGGACGTCAGCTTTTGTAAACAGTTGATACTTGACAAATGTGGTACTTGTCTCTTTTAAACGGGAAAGAAACTGCACTTTGTATCTCGAGAATTTTATATTGCTTGTTCTTGGAGGAATTTTGAAAGTACTGATTTATGAGAAACAATTTATTATTAGGTTCCAGTGATCAAGATAATTTAAAAGACGAAATAACGAGTTACTTAATGGGTTTTAGAACTCAACATTCGATTTATTTATCTAGAAAAGCAGGCGGAACTGTGAGGTGAACTTTAGTAGTGATTTGGTGGTGAAAATTATCCTAAGGAAACTATAACAGGTGTTAGAAAGTCTCTAAATGCCCATCTTCAAGTTGAAAACAGTTGCACTTGAGAGCCAGTTGCCTTTGGTCGGCAATATATTGGTAATGCCACTGGTATTGCTAATTTCCATACGCAACTGTGACAAGTCTCAGTCACAAATCGATTAGCCTGACTTCTAACATAAAAAAATCCTTATAACCAATCTAGTGTATCAAAATAATTGTTTTGTACCCAAGTAGATATATATAGATGGAAAGTATGGGTCTCTCTGGCTGATAATCTATCTCGTTGCCACAAATCACAAGCAACGAATTGACCGTTGCTTCATTGCTGAGTGAAGGAACTACCAAACAAACACACATTCACATTTTATAAAAGCCGCATTGTAGAATTTGTAGATAAAGTTTTAGAAGCTGATCGCAACAAAAACTTTGAGCTTTACAATGTGTGTGCAAGAAAAACCGAGAGATAAACTTGGCTTGGTTCAGTATAAACTTGCAGCTTACTGTGCAGCTTGTATAATGGTTTTTTGTTGCTAGTTTTTCAACCACGAAAGTAACATTCCGCATAGATAGTAACAAAGTATTTTATAGCGCGTTGTTAAAGAGCGAACTTTGTTCTGAAATAGTAATTAGGTTTAGTTGTGTTGCAATTTCTTTATACTAAATAATAATATTTATCAAGAGGAAAGATTTGAATTTTTTGTATGCTTGTTTGTAATGGATAAACTCAAAAACTATTTAACTGATTTTATTATAAAAATGCATAACTTGAAATATTATTATAAAAGCTACATTATCAGCGAGTAACATGGGTTGTATTTTATTTTCAGAAAAAATTTAGATCCCTACGAAAATTACAATAAATAGGGCTGAAATTTGGCATGCAGATACCTATTATGAAGTCGGCTTCCGCTGTGAAAGGATTTTTGAAAACTTAACTCATAGGGGGTAAAATAGGGGATTTGTGTGTTTCATCCACGGATGAAACCACGAGGCAGAAAGTTAATTTCTTATTTTGGAAATCCTGGATAAGTAATTAACCGCTAGGAAACCTAGTATATAAAATAGGAGTATGTAATCCATCACATACTTATATAACGTCATATTTTTGACGTTCAATATGGTTACAAAAAGATTTATAAAAAACCTACGTACGTACACCAAAGAATACTATAATATTATACTTATAACAGAAAATAGGTCACGTCGTGGCATTGGGAGCCGGGAACCGGGAGCTGGGAACGGATGAGGTAGGCGGTAGGCTCGACAGTTGCTATTTACAGGACATATCGATCACAGCTTCAGAGGGGAGGGGGCACAATGACGTCCTGAATCGACGTACCTTACAGAACAGCTTTAGGTTATTGTTTGTCGGACGAATTGAACGCGTACATTTATCTTTCTACCGATTTTTTTACCCGACTGTAGGCTGTTTTTCACGTATGTATGTTTGTATGTCCGCTCCTGTATTCTAAACAGCTGAACCGATTTTGATGCATGACATGTTGTTAGATTCGTTTTTATTGCGCAAGTACCACCATCATATTAAAAATCAAAATTGTTAATTTTTTGGCGCCAAATTGTGTAATTTAAAAAAACAACTCCCTAAGCTATGGAGTAGGGTATCAAAATGAAGGGTTTTAAAAGGCGATTACAAGTATATATACAGGGTGACAGGGAAACTCGACCTATTCCTTGAAAGGGATAATACTAGAGGTAATTAGCAACAAATTAAGTCCAGTCAACTAGGAGTCAAAACTGAATGGTCACTGAGCTGTGATGGTTCTTCGATTCTTTAGAAATTTTCTGACTTGTTACCAAAAACAATTTAATTATGACAAAACTACTCCACAGTTAACTTGTTGCAAATATCCTCTAGTATTATCCCTTTCAAAGAATGTGTTGAGTTTCCCTGTATACCTGATTGACATATCTACTAGTTATTTTTGTTTCCTCTTTATTGAGCGTGAAATTTACATATAAAATTATTCATAACTATACCTACCAAACTGTTGAGTAAAGAAACGCCTAGGCATTCATTATTCATGAATAGGACTACATGATTACATTATAATATCATATTTTATATACAATTTCCATTTCAAAGTAGCTGTCTGTCTAGCTACTTCTGTCCCCAAGGAAGACCCCTCGATTTAAGTACCTACAAACTTATGGCTCTACTATACTTTAATCTCTAGGCGTATTTCTTTACGGTTTTGAAATATAAGTACTCAAGAATTGACTTAAGGTGCTGACGCTACTCAAAAAATATATTCACTTTGAAAGGCAGTGTTTCTCTATCTATCAAAATATATCACATGAATGCATTTTTTTAATTTAGACTTTTACGTTATTACGAGTTTCATAATAATCATCTAGTGACATACACTTACCAGTTATATGAAAAATTGTGTAATGTGACACGGTACTAAAGTGTTCAGCTATTATTGACACTGACTGTACATAGTACTGTAATGAAATGAAACATGACATGGCATCAGCAAATTCAATATGCACCCTTCAACTGCATATTTAGGGTGTAAATGTTACAAGTGTACAAGCCCTCTCTAAAACTAGGACCGAGTCAGTAGCCTTTCTTCTGAGTCTATTCCAAAACACGAACGATTTTGGAATTTTAACCAATAAAAAAGTTTTTGTTAGTATTGCTGCAACTCTATTGGTTGAATTTAGGCCTAAGAACAAAAATTAAACACAATATACACCATATTGTGGTGTATATTGTGATGTCAAAATTTATTTAGACTCGGTTTTACTATACTCTGAGGTGAGTAACACTTATCAGTGGAACCGTTACGTGAGCAAGTAGGTTTTAAAATATATCTGTCACTTTCTTACGTTATTTAATATTTATTAATAGGGTTATCTTAAAATGTGGATTTCATAATATCATGGTTTACCTAATAGTAAGACAGTATCAACATCTCGAAAACCTAGGCAGAAAACAAAACAAGGAGATAAACGAATAGTTATTAAAATCATTCAATTAAAAAAACAAAAATAAAATCCATATTATACTGTCAGCAGACCATAAAAGAATGATCACATCGGTTTACAAACTACTGACCCCAACTTTTATTTTAAGGGAGATTACTATGCCCAAGTTTGGGTCGCGACTAAAAACTGACAATGATGAATGGTGATAGAAGACTATCACATTTATCTTGCACAGGGTACATCTTTATGTAACCAAGCTCGTTTTATTTCAAACCTACCTTAATTACCGGTTTTATTTTAGGCAATCTTGTAACTTTTACAAGGTTTGCTTTTTTGAGGGCCTACTTACCTTACGATTCCATCTTAGGTATGTACAGAGGCCTATTTCGTTTTTATGTTCCTTTTTATAAGAGTCATTAACATCGTTTTTTATTATAAAGCTCTGTGTTTACATCAAAGATTTTATACCTTCCCCCTCTTAATTGGGCTTGAGTGTACACATCGAAATATACTGTAAGACTTTAATTTTAATTAAAGAGAAAAAAATACATTAGGATTTACATTCGATATGAATCACGATGTTTTTTTATTAGAAATTATGTTTTTTTTTTGTGGGTTTTGTAAGTTCTTTATTTAGTGTCAGTTTTGTTTGGATATCTTGACGAAATAATGTTTTATTTGCCTTTTCCACTTATGTTTCCATGTTAGTTAATTCTAAAAGTCATGTTTTATTATAAAAAAGTAAAGTACACGCCAATGTCGATCTCAATGTCGATAAGTAAACCCCTGTCTCCCCAATCAGTCCGGTATCAGAGGAAATTCGCCCCTCGTCTCCCCACCGTTATTTCGTTTTTAAATAACACTGTATTATTATAAAGCCACAAAGATTTCTCATAAAGAGGGAGTTGGGGTTTTATGCATGAGCAATTATGCGGTTTTATTAGAAAATGTATAATTTAAGAAAGCTGGTTGATATTTGAAACGATATCGTTGTCATTTTCATTTATAGACTTTAATGTTTATAAAATAAACCAACTTTATTCTTCTATAACAGTAATTTTGAGCTTAGAGCTGTCTTTATTCAAGCTAAAAAAAAATTGTTGCTGATAAATTGTAGATAGATAAATTCTGCCATATATTAGTAAATCAGTAATCAGTTTCTGAGATTAGCCCGAATAAACACAAACTCACCGCGGCACTTTCGTTTATAATATGTAGTGACACACAACAAACTATATTATTAGTACCTACCTACCTACATTTTACAATAGTTTTGATTCCCATTTTCTAGGGTTTGACAAAAATACAAAACTGAAATAAAATAAAACGTTTATTTCAAACACATGCTACATAAACTAACAACATAAAACTTTATAAAATATGAAAACTATACTTACATATCCAATAATATGAAGAAAATGTGTATTTATTGATTACGAAAGAAGTAAAACAGAAGTAAAGAATGTATGTAAATTCTTGTATTTTATGTGTTGCAATACCGCCTCAATGCTATGCTTTAAACGAAGGGTGAAGACTGAAAAATAGCAGGCACTTGAAAGTCATTCAACAATTCTACTAATGTGAAGGTGATTTGTAAGCTTACCATTGAGCTTTTGCAGTAAGCTCTCGATTGCTTCGCTGAAAATACACAGTAAATGTGTAGGTGGATTTAAAATCAAGGGAAAATGAACACAAAAAACTAATGGCATTATTTATCCATGACAGTGTTACGAAGATGTCTTCGGGTGTAAAACAAAATAAATTCGACGAAGCTTGTAAAAATACTTTTTTACTAGAAGTATACCCAAGGTACAAAACGGTTTTAGCGAAAATAATTTAAAAAATCTGAACAAGTGCGAGTCTGACTCGCGCATCGAGGGTTCCGTACAGATAAAAGAACAAACTCTAATTGAGGATCTCTAACTTATTAATAGGTAGTAGGTACCCTATAGGATTTGGTTTACTCGAAAAGTATGCGGGGTGAAAAATACTGCTCGTAGAACCGACGGCCGCTGGGGCAAAAAGATTCTCAAGTAGCAATCACGAACCGGAAGACGCTCTTGTAAGGGTCACGGGAAACCGCAGGATGTGGGTAGTGCAAGACCAGCTATCGTGGAGATCCTCGAGGGACGCCTTTGTCCAGCTTTGAACGACTTTCGGCTGATATGATGATGATAATGAACGGGGTGAAACCGTGGGGCTACACAAATAGTCCACAATAAGTTAGAAGATGGACATGCTCTACATACGGAATCATTGATTCCATATGTAGAGCACGTACAGTTTGGACAACCTAATTATTTTTCATGCCTAACCGTTATTAACCTCAAAGACCTTGGGACCGCCAGCCGCACCTTTGACTGACACCCAGTTATGAGTTCATAATTGAATTAAAATATGACTGCCAAACAGTGTAATGGGTAATAAACAGACCTTGGAACTGTATCGTCAATTTTACTCCACGGAATACCCACGAGTCATGATGTCATTAGAACTTACTGTCTGGTTATTTAGTGTTGAAACAAGACAGGCTTGGGTACTATGTAACTCAAGATTTAGTGGTTTTACATTATATTTTCGTATTATGTAGCCTATCTTTTATTTCTTTTTTGCAACGTCTTTTAGTAGGTACGCCTACTTATGTACTCCTCCTTAAAGTCGATGAAATTGAGAAAAAAAAACAGATTTCTCCTATTAGCCTTAGGCTATATCATAATTCAAAGAAAATAAAAATACCACAGAAATGTCAAAACTAATATTCACAAATTCAAAAGTAACAAAAAAATTGGAAAGGCCCCAACCAGTTCCAAAGAAAGTAGTGCTACCCTAATTAAGCATATAAATTACTAAGGCAATATATCTGTCCCTCTCTAGAGCTAGAATAAAGGTATCGGATGAAACCCCACACAAGTAAGGAGTCAAGGGCGGCCTCTAATGGATCGGCAAATTGTTACACCGCGCTATAATGCTATTATACCTACTGGAAAAAAGATTTATTTGGAGCTATCAATGGCAAAAATAAAGGACAATTTTGAAGACATTTAGGGACGCGCTAGCATATGTTGAATGCCTCCTTTTTAGCCAGTGACTCACCCATAAACTATGATAGTGAAGGAACGAATGGAGCGTGCTTACGCAGACGAAGCCTATTTACTATTTAATCAGGAATAAAGCCTCTTGCCGCAAGATAGGCTTTATTTTCGGAGACCTTGGAAGGAAATTGTCTGGTATGAGTCGACGATATACGAACGAAGTAAGGGTATTCGTGTTTGTCTCGTCTGTATTCTTCTAGCCTGGTGTCCATCTCAAAAGGGTAATGAGTGGGAAATGGCTAAGCGGAACGTTTTAATGAAATAGGTTTACATTTCCACCATCAAAGAATTTTGTCTGTTGATGTTGTTTTTTAAGGAAAATGCTCACTCAGTTTTTTCTTTTTGGAAATTTCTTAGTGGAATTACAATAGGAAAGAAAGAAAGGAAGAAACTAAACTTATTTGTACCATATACTAGGCCTAATATGTACCTACATAAATCAAATTTATTAAAAAGAAAATATAAATTTAAAAACAAGAAAAAAACTAGTAAGTATAGGTACTTGGGGCCTAAATGGGTTTTTCAAAGGAGTATGTATAGAGTCTGTAAATTCCTAATAGGATCACAAAGTAAATTGAAACCCTAACCGTACGAATAATAAAAAAATAATATTCTCTCAAACCGCTGCCGTAACTGGCCTCAAATGATTGGCTCTGTTGAGATTTTTTTTATTACGTAAACCCCAATGTTTTTCCCAAATGATTTGAACAATGAGAAACGTTGTTTGCCCTCCATCCCTATGTACATTTATATTCCATGTACCTATTGTGTTACGGAGGCTATTGTGACAAATTTTTCTGGCGAACAAAGTACATAAGTTTTGTAATGGCTTCTTTAATCAACAATATTCACGTTTTCAGCTGTTGTGGCCTTAAAGTTAGAGTACGTGCGTAACAGCTCGTAGGTAAACACGGCCACAGATCAAGCTACACACTGCGGCACCTTATGCGGTTGTAATAGGCGCTATTTTGCAACAAAAATGTGTAGCTTGATCTGTGGCCGTGTGTACAGTTGGCAAGGTGAAGTAGCATTGGGCAGTCTACAAGACCACTGGCGACCACTAGTAGGCCTACTAGATAGGGATTTGAAAAAATAATCGATTATGAAAATAACAATATCTATATACCTATATATACTAATAATAAAGCTAATGAGTTTGTTTGTTTGAACATGCTAATCTCCGAAGTTACTTGTCCGATTTGAAAAATTCTTTCACTAATATGTAGCTATTTTCGAAGGTATACTTTTTATCCCGGGAACGAGTGTGAAACCACGGGGAACAGCTAGTTTGTAATAAGAGATTTTTTTTTGTAAAGATCCGCGATCGTTTTTACCGGTAGTATTAATACTATCATCCGTTTCTTTGCTGTGCATTACCTTATATCGAAGAAGAATTCATGGTTCCTGTAAATGGTTGTTGATTATAAGCCCCCCATTGGTATGTCCGTATAGCTTGGTCCTACAAAATTAAGGGCTTGCTTCCTCAGCATCTTCGGAAATATTATTCTCGGAATCGGAGGAATAGGGATCGTTGTCGGCAGCAGTTCCCGTTATTATATTTAATGCAATTCATAAGAGTATGCTTAGTTATTTTATAAGTAAGCTTTCAAAGCTTGCAATGTTCGACAGCACATTGGCAAAACCCATAGTATTACCTTCTTACCTATGTGTATAGGTAACGATAACCAGACGCCGCCAAATGCTTATAAGGCATCTACCTATACTGCTCATTGGATATAGTGGAAGAAAAAGAAGGAAGACGAGGAATACGTTTCCCGGCCAAGTGACAATTGTATAAAGTTTTAAAACAAAACCGTAATTAAACAAATTCAAAAGAAAGATCCAAAGATGGAAGCCTTGCTTAGTTTCTTGCCGGAGTTTTCTCAGTTTAAGTGGATTCCGAGCCGGTAGTCAATTGTAACTGTCAACTGATTTTTGTTAACTGCGTTTGTTTCCAATACTTGAAACTAAGGGGTAGGTACTATTTTGTCCTTTTTTTTTCGTGGGGAAATCCTCATAGGATACCCAGCCGCCCTGGGGGGAGCAGCCAGGTTATGCCGGACTCGTACCAGCTAAAACCCCACGGTGGTCGCCACCTGCGCTGTAGAAGGGGACGGGTTCTTGTACATAACGCAGATACTATTTGTCCTACCTTAACAGCTCAAAGTGCGACGGATCAAGGAACAAGAAATGTGGTTAGTAGTCAAGCTTCTGACTTAAAAGCGTCAGATGCGATGGGGAAGAACTTGAACTTTATAGGTACCTTTTAAATTGATTACGTCTTACCCAGCCGTAGACAAAGAAATTCGATTTCAAAGGAATCTTGCCGCAGGCAAATCGAATACGCTTTCATCTGTAATTGACTTTAGTATGAGATTTTTTCGCAAATCAGAGAAAACGTACCAAGGCAATACACCTTTTAATTTTAATAGGTTTCTGGTATTTACCAAGTTTCGATAAATATATTCATTTCAAGGCAAAAAAAAAAACGTTTTAGGATTGGTAATACGTAACAATCAGGTGGGGATTTCCAGAACCTCAATTATTAATCATTTAATAAAAGATATAATATACATAATTTTCATCTCATTTTATGTTATATTTCCAATACATCCAGTAAACCCACGTATCGATTGTGTAAAAAAATAAAGTAAATTGTAATCGAGAATTGCATAAAACGTAATCAGATAGTCCAGTCTGATACAAACGGTATACTTATGTGGGTAGGTTAGCAGGTAAGTGGATATACTAATTACAATTTGATCTTTAATCGAAACCCAATTTAGAATCAAAAACCATCAAAATTAACATAATTAAAGCTCTAAATACTCAAAAAGCATTATATAACCGGGCAGGTCTAAATCCGGAGGCCAGTGCCCTTGACACGGCTCGTAAAGACAACAGCGCCTATGTCTACAATGCGGCAAAATTGCCTAGACAACATGCTTCAACTCACCTGGTTAGGCGTCGCCGTCTCCGTCGTCATGTCGACTTCTACAGACGCAAGTCTACTCCTCTTCCTTCTTTTCTGACATGGACAACAGTCCCCGAGCTTGGACAGCGTAGAATAACGCGGCTACGGACGCCCGGCAAACAATGCCTACCGACCTGACAGCAAACCCCACCGAATATCGATTTTAAACAGTGTCCTTGCACCCGCGAACTAAACCTGAACAGTTCCGAATATAGTCCTCACCAACATCCTCGTGTACAAAAAGTCTTTAAAAATAAAAAATCAATTCGAAATTCGAATTGGTGCTCTCTAGATTCGTGAAAGAACGCGCGAGCAGTGCTCCGCCATTTTCCTTCCGTATTCAAATTCTGTGATGGGTAGTCCTTTCCGCACTTTATTTTCTATGAAATTAAATATTTCTAAATACAAAACACTAAGCGACAATTAAAGCTGAAGCTATACACTTGCGTTGGCGCGTTTTAAGGTTATTTTCGACGATTAAAAATTCCGTTTCGAACTAGTTGTTGCGTTTGGGAGCTCACCACGGGGGTGTAAAAGAATTTTGCCGGCTTTGGTGGAATACGAGTGAGCCGTTGGGTGGGGTGGTGGACGCATACTGCGACTGCGCGGGAGCTCTTGACTGTGTGCGTGATTTGCGTGTGCCATTACCAGTTCCCTGTGACCTGTGACTCCCCCTCTAGAGGAATAGTGAGTAGTGTGAAAAGGGGTTGTATTTCGCGGTAACGGAGTTCAATTTAGAGCGGTTTGGTTGCATGTATTAATACAATCGATAATGTAGACTCAGATGTTAGGAAATGTCAGACACGTCGACGTCGGGGCCTACAAAGAGGCGTTTGATACGGAATCGCATAAACCTCAGACAATGGCGCTTAAATACATTGCAATTTTGCTCAAAGGTGAACATTTAAATGCAGGTTTATGATGATTGAGAGGAACTGAAAGCCTTTTATGTAACATTGTAAGTTATAAAGATAATCATGAAAACATAAAAGAGTACCTATAGGTACCTACGGCTCATTCTGAGCTGAATTTATATTTAAACGAAACTCATTTCAATCCCCATTTATGAAAATGAATATTTGCCTCGAGATACGCTTTTATAATCCTGAAAACTAATTTTGACAAAACTTGTTACACGCCATGGCTTTACGTGGCTGATATTGTGAATCTATCACAGGATTCACAAGTTGGAGAAATGGAATGGGACATGGTTTTTCATGATCAATACTAATATTATAAAGAAGAAAGATTTGATTGTTTGTTTGTTTGCATTGATTAGGGTCCGAAATTAGTGAACCGACTTGAAAAATTCTCTCTTCTTCACTAATAGGAAGCTACATTATCCCTGAAGGTTATAAGCTACTTTTTATCCCGGGAACGCGAGTGAAACCGCGCGGAACAGCTAGTGTTCTAGATGCAATGATTATTGGAAAAATGTATCCTTGTTACCCTTGTGTTGACAAGCCAGTTGGCGCAGTTGGTTAAGACACCACCTATCACGCCGCTGGTCATGGGTTCGATTCCTATCCAGGACAAACATTTGTGTGCATGAACATGTCTGTTTGTCCTGTGTCTGGGTGTAATTATCTATATAAGTATGTATTTACAAAAAAAAAAGTAGTATATGTAGTATATCAGTTATCTGGTTTCCATAGTAAAAGCTATGCTTAGTTTGGGATCAGATAACCGTGTGTGAAAAATGTCCGAGGATATTTATCAAATTGGTGCTACTGCTACTGCATACAGATTGCTATTTTTTTTAATTTCGAGTCAGTTTCATTCTAACTGAGAGAAACGATTGTTAGAAAATATACGAATGTAGTTTTGCTTACCGTTGAAAATAAAGGAATGTTTTCTTGAGTCAAATTCGCAAAGTAATACCTTTTAAACTATCGCAAACAAAAGGTAATATTTCGGGTCTATTCGCGCACAAAATATTATCAAAAATAATTTTGACTACAGTCGACGTTTCGATCAAGTTTCATTGATCGTGGTCACGAGTGGACTGGGAACAGCGGGTATCAACATGATAAGCGACAGTTGTCTCCTACTACTACCCGCAATTTGGTCTTAGAAAAAAAACTGACACGATCACGACACACCGTACTAACTGTATCAACGCACACACTCGAACATAAGTCACGTCGCGAACACTTACTTATCACTGGATTCCACACAGCAGATAACTTAAAACCATCTTCCCGATTGAAACTAGGATATTTTTTAATTTCAATCGCTTCTCTTATGATACCGATATCGATCGGTAAAAAGGATTTTTGGGTCATGAAGCTCAATCCAGTGGTTTGGTCCAGATTGTAATAAATGCTTTACAGCTGCGATATGTTCTTCCACTCTTTCAGCAATCGTTTTCTTTGTCTGTACGATGTATCTAAGCTGCAGTGAATTTATATACTCCAGGTGTTTGGTTGGGATGGTATTACATCCTTCGCCGTCCGAACCTTTTGTGCTATTTTAGATAGGTAACGGGGTGAACTTAGGTACTTCTTTAGTGCTGTTCCAACTATATACCTTTCAAATCATTTGTGGTCGGCGCAATATGTAGGTCTGTACTCTTCTTTCATTCAGCCCTTCTATCCGTCTTATCGGCATTCACTCCTTTCTAACTCATATCATATTTCACACAATCCATCCATCTCTTTTTCAGTCATATTATTAGACCGACATATTACTATAAACATGAAATTTGCTAACTTCAATATTAGGGTAGGTACTTCTCCTCCATATGCAATTTCATTTCTCCTACCGTATATAATAGACTAGTATGCAATTAAAATAACAAATAAATCACTGGATATTCAAAATTCAAATTTCAAATCATATCAACTTAATCTCCAAATACTATTACAACTCGAAATAATGTATCCATGCTGTTACCATAAGAGTAAATACCCGGTACTGAGCTATAACTATAATGCTGGGTTTAATTGTTAAAATGCATATTGCAATGAATCATCGGAAACTTGGCAGTCCGATAGCGTAACGAGGTATCACATGCCAATTCTGTGTACAGTCAACAACATTAGCCATTAGACCATTATGCTATTGCTTATCCATAATTAGGTCATCTGCTGGCTATAAAGATATTAGTCATCAGCATCATCTCCATATTTGTCTCTCCAATACGCCAGTCTCTACATATAAATGTTGAATGTTTGTATTCTAGGGTTTCGTACATGAAGGGTCTGAATGGAGCCCTATTGCTGTCACCACGTGTCTGCGTCTGTCATAAAATTTTGTAATGATTTTTTTTGTTTTGAAAATTGTTTGTTGATAATGTTTATTATTACGTATATTTACTAACAAATATTGATAAACCATGTTTTTTCATAGTAAAAATTTGGTCAAAAATTGTTATAGTACAACCAACTTACACCAACTTGACCAATTTCTTGTGTTAAATATTGACGCTTTAACTTGCTATGTACAAGTAGATCATAACTCGGAATATGGAGTACATAATACTATAAGATTCCCTGGATAAGTGAATAAAACAGCGGAGTAAAATCTAAGTCGACTTCAGAAGATGGCAAGAATAAGTGAGGTTAGGAATTATTAAATAAAAGTATACTAATGTTGTAATGTACTTGAACATAATCTCACCATGACAAGGCCACGTAGGTAAGTAGGCCAGGTGATTAGTCCTATAGAGGTACTTGCAATCAAAGTAAACATAAACTAAGACATTTCTAACAACATTTTATGAAAGAAAACAACACTAAACAATTGATTCTAGTTAACCGGATTACCAATAATATTAGTTCTAAGAAACTAATAACAACATTTATTACTCTCGGAATCTATAAATGAATAGACATTGTTTACCAATATAAATATTTCTTATTAGATAATGTATTTATTAGTTATCTCCTGAGGAGGCAGTCAAAACGAACAGAAACTTTAAAGAATGTAGTCGCTCATCTGAATTGGTGCAATTACTGATCAGCCTTACAGCATCAATCCTTCTTATTCTCCTTCAGTTCTCCTGAGGAATTCCAAAAACGGATGTATTAAAAGCTTTAAAAAAATCAGCACCTTACTCCACATTCGAAACCGCAACCCCAATAAACAACACGTGCACATTATCAGACGATCATTCAATCAGAACGAGCATTAATACGATCTCAAACGCATCGAACACGATCCCAGATCGAGAATCGGACAGAATCTGACGATGCACCGAAACGAACGGCCACGTTTAATTTTAGCCAGTCGAAATCGCGATGTCAAAGATGCCGTACGATAAAACCGCTCACGATGTTTACGTTATCATACGGAAAGCAATGTTTTTCATCAAAGTTTACATTGGAGTTATTTTTATGAGTGAAAATCTGGCCTCTTCTGCTTGGAGTGCGTTGTGAACCGTCCACGCGGTGCGGTGTACGAACGAAAGTATGCTCACGATCTCGCGGTTTCCTCTCGGTCTTAAAGCGATGTCTCTGTGTTCCTTTCCACAGTTTATATCGATGCCATCTGTTGTTTAGTGTTTATATGTGGTGTTTTATTTGATTCTTGTGGCTGTTTTTTTTCTATTGTTCTGTTCTTTTGGATAACGAACTCGAGTTTCAACAATTAAGGTATGGTTATTTTAATTAATTTATTAATGTTAGTACCTATTAATTAAATTAACACTCATATACCATAGATAAAATATATTCTTTTCAAAATAAAGTAGTTAGTAATATTTGCTCAAAAAACTCAAAAACAAATACTTGAACCCTAGATCAATAGGTATCACTATTCCGAAAATCCTTGGAAATATTATTTTTTTCTCGTTTAAGCTTGAAATCCAGCATACCTATAATCTCAAATCAGACTTCCCCGAAATATAGTAATTCTACTCAATTAGAAAATTAACAAGAACATATTTCGTCTACTATATTTTTGCGATGATTTTCCTATCCTTTAATCTTGATATCTTTCATTAATTAACCATTAACATGTTTGTAAGATAATTTGAGAGCTTTTATAAAAAAAATATTGTTATGATTTTATCGATTTACTTTTATTTCTATCTTGAATAATTCCGTTATTGAAAAAATGTTTACATTACGTAGAGAACATAGATTAAAACTAAACAACCCAGCTTCTGCTGATGATAGATATTACATAAATTTTGAATTCGTGTCAAGGCGCATATTACCTTTTTATTTTTCAATAATTTTTATATCAGTCTTTACGATTTTCAATAAACTGTGGCGCTTATTCGAAATAGAACATGGACGGAATTTGTAAAATATTTGGTATCATATTTAAATGAATGAATATATCTTTCAATTATAGCAAAACTTACAGGATATGAAACTAGAAATACAACTACATATATTATATACCAACCACACAAAAACTACAAGACCAAATTCCATTACTATAATTTTCTAATGTTTGAAAAACATATACACAAGAGTAAATTAATTCCCTGATGAAGTAATTTAACCGATGAATATTTAAAGTTCTTTAATGTTTAATTAATCAATAGTCTTTCCAAGAAAATACAACGGCTAATTTCATTGAAAACACATACATTATGTAACCTATTGGCACCTAAATATTAAACAACATAGGCCTACATTACTTAACAATGTAGTTTTCTTAGAAACACCACGATCTAATGACGATATTTTATGAATACCATTATAATGTATTAAAAAATCTTTCAGAAACGTAACAGCAGTTAAATGGCCTAAAAGTGCGGTAATAGATGCTAGTCTTGATAAAACAAAGTAAACTAAAACGTCTTTTGATGGCTTTCATAAGATAACTCATGAACTATGTCAAAGCCAAGCAAACCTTTGGAAAGTCATTTATTCAATTTAAGCCCCAGGTGGGCACTTATGAGGGTCAAATTTACTGAATTTACCACCGGTTCGGAACACGGCCTTTAACTGAGAAGAGCCGGCAAGAAACTCAGCAAGGCTACATTTTCTAAATATGTTTTTATAATATATATTTTTTTAATAAAATTATAACAAACTCAATTCTAAAGCAGAAAATAAAGCAACAGTAAACTTGCTGGTTAAAGCTAGCCTCAAAACTAATAAAGACAGACAGAGCAAGGTACAATTGCCCGAGCATTATTTTCGTGTCGCAACCACATGTCAAGGGCGCTACAAATAGAAACCCTTATAACCAGATAGCTCTTGGACATGGCACAGACACGGTATAAATTACCACCGACTGTTACATCAATACAGTTGTCACTAACAGAATGTCTGCACGTATTGATTTCTATAGAAGCCTTAAAGTTTTAAATAGATTAGCTAGTAATTGCAGAGATTCTAGAACTAGGTTAACTTATCGAGAATCTATTTATTTTATAGGTTCGGCCCTGCGATTTAACCCGCATCTCTGCATGGGATGTCAATTTCCAACTCATAACCGTCAACTCGTTGCTTCATTTCTGCGTGAAAGAAAGACAAACCAACTAACACACATAATATTAGAACGATTTAATTATAAGTAACGAATTACAAGTACTTATAAATAATCATGAAAAAAACGTACAATAGGGTAGTTGACACTGTCAAAAATAAATGACCAAATACTAACCAATGCATAAAACATCTAAAAACACGTGGAAATATAAAATATGTTGTACTTTTAATGCTTTTTATTATTTTTAATTACCAGTGGAACCACTAAGAGTAGATGCTGTGAAACTATGACGTCATAATGTAATATTTCATACAAAATTCCTTATAAACTATCGTTTTGACATTTATTAAAAAGTAGCTGATTTGATGTGTCAGTCAACTACCTAATTTACAAGATCATCTTATGATAGAATAATTTAAATTAACAAAGTTTACATTGAACTAGTACTAGTAACTTCAAATACCACAAAACTATACTGGATCTGACCCTGCCCTGAACTTTACACACGTCTTTGTCATCGGTTCACTGACCTCTTTAACTTTCATATGAATCTGGCGTTTGGAATATCTGGTAAGCGAAAACTTTGTTTACTACATATTGCTCATCACTGATGCTAACTGCAACATCTGTCATACCACATTGAGGTGTTTCAAATGGAACAGCTTTATATAAAGCTGAAGAAATAATTGGCAGTCGACGTAGGGTGATAATCAAATTACCTTCATGCAGAATCATTATAGGATTTGAGATAAAGTCTATGTCACCCTCTAGCTAGACTATAAAGTCTCTGCAAAAAAAAAACATCTGTCGAACAATATCTGCGTGAAAAAAAATCAAACATTCGCGTTTCCGGGATATAATATAGCCTATGTATTTCTCCATACCATAAGCTATCTATGTACCGAATTTCACCATGAATGGTTGTGCAGTTGAGGCGACAAGATAACAAACTCATTTTCACATTTATACATAATAGTGCCCACTTAGGAGTTGAATTTCCAAAAATCCTTAGCGAATACCAAATTTCAGCCCAATCCTTCCAGTGGTTTGAGCTGAGCGTTCAGTCAGTCAGTCAGCTAGTCACGCTTTCATTTTATAGGTATCTAGTATACCCCGCCCTGCCTGTTCCCCGCGGTTCCTCGCGTTTCCGGGATAAAAAATAGTTTACGACCTATTTTCAGACCTACCGAATATACCATTTTTTTTTTTAATAATTGGTATGCTAACTATACCTGTACGTTAGCGTCTAATGACGTCAAAGGATCTAATCATCGTTACGTGTAACGTTTGATTTGCGTACAATCAGTTCTAATTCGCCATGAAAGATTCACATAGCACATTTTATTGTCGATTCATTGCACACACTATTGCGGTTAGTCATACAATGATATGTAAGCCACATTCATCATTCGTCTAAACTAAATGTAATAAAATTTTGAAGTCTACAATATTTTGATAATATTACAATAAACAGAGCCAAGATTTGGGTAAGTATTTATTTGTTTATCGTAAAATGGTTTCGGCAATTGCACTTGAGAGCTAGTTGCCTTCTTGGCATTGTAATAGGTAGGCAACAATGTCAAAGTCAAATGTCAATGCCATTTTTATTCAATTTAGGTCCCAGAAGGGCACTTATGAAGGTCAAATTTACTGAAGTTAACACCGGTTCGGAACCGACCGCCAACTGAGAAGAAGTTACATTTTTTTAATTATAATAAAACGTTCAAAATTCAAACGAATCAAAATAATGAACACCGTACCATAATCCTACTTAAAGAACTATCCTACTAATATTATAAATGAGAAAGTTTTTGAGAGAGTATGTTTGTTAAGTACTTCTTCACGCTCAAACGGCTGGATCAATTTTAATGAAATATGGTATGGAGGTAACGCAAGTGAAACCGCTAGTGATAATAAAAAATCACATTTCTAATACTTGAAACAAAAAAATGAATTAGCAAAGGAAACAAAATATATGACGTCACAGCAACTGCATAGTTCAATTACGTTTCTCGGAAACATCGTCGCATAAATACCTACAGGTTGCTGACATGACCACAACCTATCCGTTAGCATTAAGACCTAGACAGACTACCTGGTGAATGATCTAAATTCCTACTCAAATTTGGTGATCTTAATGCCTGGCGCACATTGGCGGACGACACGGCAGATTTTATCAATTTAATTTAATATTTAAACACTCTGAATAAGGTATATATTTCAATCATTTCAATGCTGTGATTGGCATCGGAGCATCGCGGCGCAGAGCTAGATCTAGAGCATCGCTAGTTGATATTTCGTTTGGTTAAATATTAAAGTTAAGACTGCCGTGCAGTCCGCCACTGTGCGTCGGGCATAACTCAGTAAATCAGAGTTAGATCAAATGAAGGCCAAAGTTGTTATAACGAGCGTGGTTACAATAAATGATTTAAACGATTATGGCAGCAGTAAGTAGTTAAACGATACATTTGAATTAAAAAGTAATTGTATTGAGGATGAATGATTGTTAGATTTTAAAAACAATAAATAATAATCGATAAAAAAGAGACTCATATTATGTAAGAACAATTATGTTCATTGCTGGAAGTAAACTGTATAGTTTCTAACCTTTTATGAGAGGACAAGCTACCATTAATTGAAATGGCAAAGGTTTTTGAAGCCGCATACCCTTTTATGGGATACCAGCTCAGTTAATGGTTACGGATGCTGAAAGTTTGTAGGTTCAAAGTTTATATGATCCCACCCGGTGTATTGATGCTATACTTATACCATTACTTATTATTGACGTATTACTTACTTCCTTTCTAAACTTTACCTTACATTCGGTCATATCATCACTTATGACGAAGATACAAGATTAGGTATCTAACACTTTATTGTTACAACTCGTAGGATAACTGTAATGGTCGTTATTAGGTTTTTTTTTTAATACAGACAAATACATAATTCAATGAAGAGACATATTCTCTTCGAATTGTCTCTAACTAGTATAACACAAAGTCCCTCCCTGCCTCTATCTGTTTCTCCATTCCTACTAAACCACGCAACGAATTTTGATATGATTCACTAATAGAAAGAACGATATACGAGGACGTATGTGTGTATATAAATTACACCCGTGCAAACTCGGGGCGAATCTCGCTTAAGTATCCGTTGTCTGTTCGCTTAGATCTTTCAAACTACTCAACGGATTTTAATGCAGTTTTCAGCAATAGATAGGGTGACTCAAGAGGAAGGTTTATAATTATGTATAATACATGCATATTTAGTACAGAAAAGTCGCCTTTTAATAAACAACTATTTCAACGTTTTTTATTAATAGCTTCGATTGTAGGTTCAACATTAAAAGCACCTCATTAAAAAAGCTTAATCAACCTACGCTAAGCTTTCATATTTTCGCTACTAAAATTATATTTTCAACAGAATTGCTTTTCGTATTTTATATAATAAATAATGTAAACATGTTTTCTTTACAAGCCTACACAAGGTCACATTGTAAGATTTCCCATAATCCATCCATTCTATCAACAAAATAGTTTAATATATCGAAAACTTGACCTATTTTTAGTGATCAGATATAAATACTGAATAAAATATTATATGTGTTTATAGAAAAGTAAACTGAGAGGTGCCAGGGCCGTCCACATATTTCATTCATAATCTAGTTTAAATTTGAACTCGGTTTCCTGTTTATGAGTTTCAAATGGAAAAAAACTGAGGAATTTCAGTAAATTTATCATTCCGCCCTAGGACAGGCGAAGGGCGGGCGGATTTGCGGAGATTCTCGCGTGTATTCTATCTGAGACAAAGTTTATAATTGAGTTTGGGAAACTAAAAAATATATTGGATGTTCCACGTAACTCACGTGTCGCAATCACCTATCTTAGACTCAAACTTTCAAAAAGTCTAGATAGTTTGTTAGCTAATGGAATGAAATTGTATTTGTTAATCAACATTGTAAGGGATGTGGTCGAAGGTAAGTACACAAAATCTAGAAGCATACTGGTTCTCAAATGTTACCCGAGAGATTTTCTACTTGAAAGATAAACTAGGAGCGCACCTACGCTAGTAAGTTCCATCACAAACAGTTCACGGATTCAAACTAATTTAATTACCTACGCTGTGTTTAGACGCACACGCAGCGATCGGTGAAGCCACTGGTCTATGGGCGGGACAATACTACCAAAAGTACTGTTATGCTATTCTTGCAGGTGACAGTGATGGCGACGATACATTCGTAAGGGATGTGCGTGCCTCTCCTTTACGTAGTAATACAAAGTATTCTTTGACTGAGATAAAACCATTTAAGTACTGAGTACTAGAAAATTTTAAATTGTCGGCAAATAAATAGTGCTTATAATACGTAAGGAAGAAAACATATATGTACTTTAAATACTATAAACGTAAAACAGATGAGCCATAAAAATAGCGTGGCTGCTTAACCGCCTTTCCGTCGATTTTACTGATCTATAAAACAATCATAATGCTTTCTACAACATTTTGCCTATATTACTTATATACAACATGGAACATTGTCCAGCTACAACATTTTAACGCAAGCAATCATACACTTTATGGCATATGAAATAAGTTCCATGGTTAATTTCGTGAACAGCAAAATTAAGGTTCAAAGTTTCCGTCCCAATCAAAGACATTCTGCGCACGATCCATAAAACGTAATTGAGTACGATTATAAAAATAACTTTACCATTCTGACACTTTTTAAAGAAAGTTAATAAAAAATCTATTCATATTGAATATTAATCTAAGATATCATATAATTAATTTGATTATTTACATCAAAACTAAATACTATTATGAAATAAAATAAAATAAAGACTAAAATAAGAAAGAAAAGCTATTTACAGTAGATACAGCTGATCTAAATCACTGCCAGCCGGTAGTGTGCCCAGAACGCTGGCGGCATTGCCACGCTGTATGGCAATGCTTATCCTTTGTCCAAGGTATTCGCCAGCCCTCTGGTCACGTGATGTGTCGATCAGGCACTTTGAAATTTCGCGATAAATGCGATGGGCTCCTGGCCCCCACGGGCCCAGCGTCTCTACCCCAAACGTTAATAAAAAATAATCATTAATAAGGTTACAACCATGTAATAAAGTTATAGGTAACCTATAAAAAGAAATAGCGTGTTTTCGATCAAAAAGCAGTTCGACTGGAGAAGTACTTTTAACTTACAGAATGCCGAAGCTGCTATAGGTAAAGTTAACAGGTACATGCACTAATTTGTAATACCGCACCTACCCGTGAGTTCCGGGAGTTGCACTTGAGAGACGGTTACTTTCAACGCGGTAAAGGTCGTATTTTGATGGCAATTACATTAAGTGGACCGTAAAAGACCAAATAAATATTATATGATTCGTTTTCAAGGATATTATAGGGGTTCTAAACCATGTTGGGGGTTTGAACACAAAGTAAGATTCTCTGTGACCCTTCGAATTTAAACCACGTAAGTAGAGGCAGCAGTTACCTTTGTGACTAACTACGCACCAAAAAAATTTATTACAGGGTACTGAGATGAAAATCTGAAATCCTGTAAACAAACCTATGAATGATCGTTGTAGGTATCGCTGAAAACCAGCGTTGTGGCGCTTGCCGTCTCAACTTCATGCTGAGCGGGTACCTATTTACGACACATCAACTATATGTTTTGTCGTATATTATATATCCTTTTTAGTGTTATATAAGGTGTGTCTAAATAAAATTTCTTTCTTTCTACAGCAATATTCATAGATGATTTTTTTTACCACCCTAAAGACAATAACTCAATCAAAATGTATGATGAAACAATATTTTTTATTGAAACTGTGTTCCAATAACACTCTTTTATACAACAAAGCGCGACTGATGGTAAGCGGTTACCGTAGTTCATAAGAGCTTGCTACACCGCCTATTCTCGCAGTTCTGACAAGTCTACCAACATACATCTAGTTGTTCAAATCAAAGGAACTCTACAAGTGGGTAAGCCTTAATTTCCTCTTCATTCATATATTTCCATAGCGTATGAAAAATATAAGTAGGTAGGTATCTACTCAATGTAGTGAATAAACGTAGAAAAATTACAAAGGGAATAAATACAGCCAGACATGTGGAACGTAATAATATCATAAGCGTCATGTTTTGTAATTATCTTTGTAGATTTGACGGGAAATGTCGTAATTTTGTAGATGAAAAATAATAAACAAGTGTGTGAATTCGTATTTTCGTATTCGAAATTGTATATCTGGCAAGGGAAAAGTTAATAGGTATGCTGTAATGGATAAGCTATAACCGACTTCAAAATGAGTTTGGGCAATATAAAAACTAGATATCCCCCGCGGTTTCACCCGCATTCCCGGGATATAAAGCCTATTATCTTCAGGGATAATGTAGCTTCCTATTAGTTAAAGAATTTTCGAATCCGACTGGTATATCCAGAGATTAGCGCGTTCAAACAAACTCTTCAGCTTTATTATTAGTATATAGATTACAAATAGGAAATGTAAAGTTCCTTCTAGGCTTTGTGTGCTTACCACCATCGGCCACATCACCACTGATTACGGTGAAATTGTGGTGAACCACAGGCCTATACATAGTTAAAAAAATCTACAAGGCTTCTTTATTTTGTGGATCTTTTAGAATTTTAAAATTGCAGTTTTTGTTTTAGGGGTATGTAAGTGCAGAAATAAGCTACTACAACCTATCAATAAATAGAACCTAAGACAAACTTTTAAACATTATAACAAGAACAATCATGGGTTTCTTCCATAACATTGGTGACAATAATCTCGGAGACGAGCTCGAGACGGATCAGTGCTATTTTCTACTACACTAGAATAGAACGGACGGGAATGAACCCGTTGACCGCTCACACTATTCCTTACTATGTTACATTTTATAACGCTATTAAATACTTCTGTAACGTTGTGGAACTTAAAAATATATACACTAACAGAAAATATATACTAAAGCTAACTGAGACAAAATTCATATAATTATAATGTTTGAAAGTGCAACAAAACAAGAAAAAACATAAGAAAGGGATATACTTGAATAAAAAACATCGGCCAAGTAGATGAGTAAAATTGCAGCAAACTGACGAGATGTAAATTTCTATTGGTGAATAATTTGACAATGGTGCCGATTCTGTTGTTTACGAACTAAAATAAATTTAATCTCACTATATAAAAAAAAAAATAAAAAAAAAAAATATCTCTTTCTAATAGTAAATATACGAAAGGGATACAAGATATTTTAGTCCTGTCAGTTTAATCCGATCACACATTTCAACGTGAATTTAAGCGCGATCTTTATTGGTCACGACTATTTACCCGTACATTACGACGGTATGGATTAAACTGACAGCATTAAAAATGTTCTATCTTTTTTCAATAAGGTTAAAATGAAAGAGAGGCGACTTGTCTAATATTAGTTAAGTTCGTAAACAACAGAATCGGCACCAATGATCATCTAACTATCGTGTATCGTTTTTCGGAGTAGGCCCTCAGTGCCCCGAGGCCTGTTAAATTAGTCTATTAACCGATTTTAATTTGTCACGATTAAATTCTCGTTAATAATAATGGCATAGACCAATAATTTAAATATTAGTAAAAAAATCTGACGTGATTAAAATTTGCTTAATCAAAAAAATATAATTGGCATCAATATCTATACAGATAGATAGCATACGCTTTTACTTTGAATTTGCTTATTTTTATCCACAATTTCAATATGGTAAGTAATGATATAACCAAAGTTGGTAAGTATATAACGCCAAAAAGGAAAAAGCAAAACAAACTCCATAAATCGTATTGAACTTGTGAAAGCCGGTGATCCCGACTTTCTGGAGATATAGGAATATATGTATATTCAGTCGTATAAATCCATAGATATAAAGTAAGCTAGATAGTGCATATTCAGGAAACCGGGCATAAGTACCATTTTAAGAAAAAATATATGTATGTATGGATGTTTGTTACTCTTTCACGAAAAAACTACTGAACGGATTTGGATGAAACATGGCACTTAATAGATCATACCCTGGAATAATATATAGGCTACTTTTTATCCCGCGGGAACGAAGGTGAAACCGCGAGGCGGAAGCGAGTCTCTAAATATTAATATAGCACACATATATATCAGACCTTTGACTAAAATATTGCATAGGTACTTTTTAACTTAAAAAAAACATAAGGTTGTGAAAACAGGCAAAGTTTACTTGCAAATAAACTACATAATAGAGCGTAAACTGATACGGCCTTTCGAAAAGCGGTTCAAGCTTCGAATTACGGCAGTAGACGTTATTCGATTGTGGTTTTCATTAAATATTTGAACAAGTCTGGATTAATAAATGAAATCATAACAAAGCAATTCATTCATGCACACATGGTAACAACATCTGGATGTTTTTATTGCAATAATCTGTACCTAACTGTAACAAATCTCAGAGAATGTGGCACGATCCGTCCCTAATTTCGAATACAGTTTATTTATCTCTTAGCACAGATATATAACTGCTAATCCTGTCCTACTTGCAACAAATATTATAAATGCAATTGTGAGTTTTAGCGGCACACAGATAGCCTTATAGCATGGAGAGGGATATATAGACTCCCTTTTATTATATTTTATTAGCTGTTCCCCACAGTTAAACTCGCGTTCCTGGGATAAAAAAATAGCTTATAACTTTTAGGGATAATCTAGCTTTCTAACAGTGAAAACATTTTTCAAATCGGACCAGTAACTCTGGAGATTAGCTCGTTCAAAACAAAATTGGTATAGATATAGATTTGGCGGGGCGGGGGAGACCGAATATAAAGTACTAGCTGTTCCCCGCGGCTTCACTCGCATTCCCGGGATAAAAAGTAACCTTCGAGGATAATGTAGCTTCGTAGTAGTGAAAGAATTTTTCAAATCGGACCAGTAACTCCGGAGATTAGCGCGTTCAAACAAACAAACAATCTTTTCAGCTTTATTATTAGTATAGATATAAGATTAGTATAGATTATATCTGAAAGTTGTCTGTTATATTTTCACGGGTAACCATCAAACCTATTTCAATGAAAATTGATAGAGCTTATACATTTAGATAGGTAGAGATTAGAGCTCTACAGCGCAGATGGCAACCACCGAAAGGTTATAGCCGGTACGAGTCCGGCATAACCTAGCTGATCTCCCCGGGGCAGTTGGGTATAAAAGGTAAAAACTCAAAAAACACGTGGAAATATTAAATTATGTTGTACATTTAATGCTTTGTATGATTTGTTGATAGCATTTGATGCTGTGAAACTATGACATCATAGTGTAGTATTTCATACAAAATACTATATAAACTATCGTTTTGACATTTATTAAAACGTAGCTGATTTGATATGTCAGGAAATTACCCTAATAAGTCATACTTCATTCAAACAATCGAGTCAGTCAGTAAAAAACTTTGTAGTTAATAAAACTTTTATTAAAATACTTGCTCATTGAAAATACGAGCATTAATGACAAAACAAATTGAAAATGAAGATTTATTGTGAAATAAAATGATGAGCGTCAAGTGTCGAGAATAGTCGAGATAAGACTGTTGTATACGCTCTACTTGTCGTCGTATTTCTGTCGCGACAAAAATAAATGCGTCCCTATTCTATGAGCGACTCGTGTCGATAAATATTAATTTTTATTCGAATTAAGTTAACTTATGGCGACGATATCCGAGAAATGTAGATTAAGTTTAAAGTAGGTACTTAGAGAATAAGCGACGAGGAATTTTTTTAAAAATTTTCTATTTTTAAAAAAAAATAGAAAATTTTCATGTTTCTAGAAGCAGCGTTCCCCTTTTTAAAACTAAGAATGTTTTTTTCTCTTATTTAATCCATCCAAATAACTTACATTATATTTACTTAACTTACTTAAAATACTGACATCTTACTTTATGAGATCCAGTCCATTCGATTTCCAACAAAAAAACTTTTAGTTTTATTATATCAAGTAATTCATATTACAAAAATTGAAAAAATATGAATTTATATTAGTTTTTTTTAATTATATCGCAAGAATAAGAATACGGCCACTAGCGCTGGCTTCATAGCGAGTGACTAAGTCCTACTTCTTTATTCTATCGAGATATATTTTTACACGTCGCTTGCAAGTGAAAAGTTGGTTTTAAAATGTTATTAACGCCGTGAAAATTGTTCTGTTTATTATGATTTAATTTTATTAATGTGTATTGTATGCGTTGAATGAACTTTGTGTGAATTCTAGCCAAATTTCTGAAGCTTTAGCAAACAAAAGTGGAATAGAAAAACAGCAAAAAAACAATATCATAATCAAAAGTAATAATTATGTACAAATACGATCTATAGTAGAACTGATTTCGATGAGTTTTATGGTATGGAAATTATGAATTATGGAATTATTTATTTATTTATTTAACTTTGAAAGGAAAACCAACAGCTTTGAGGTAATAAAATAACTTAAAAAAGAAATAGAAATTTGGAAGCTAATTACGGGTTTTCACAGATAGTGATACAATAAAAAAGAGAATCTTAATCGCTACTATAAAATACTTGACAGTAATAAACTCTAGAGAACGTCACATAGTACAACAAAAAATCAAGGAAATAAAAAATTACAGAAGAAATAGAAATAAAACAAAATAAATAAACTACTAGGTGCACTATAGGATAATATAACTAAACAACTACTTTACATTGTCGCCTTGAAAGAAGACCTGACTGAGTTTACACCTAACCGAATTATGTTGATCAAAATCATATAAAAGCGTTTTTAAAAAAAAATTGTAATGAAATTTATTATGTTTATAGTAATGTAACGGGTCTATTCGCGCATAGAATATTATCAAAATATAATTTTGACTAACCTCGACGTTTCGAACAGTCCACTCGTGACCACGATCAATGCAACTTGATCGAAACGTCGAGGTTAGTCAAAATTATATTTTGATAATATTTTATGCGCGAATAGACCCGTTACATTACTATAAACATGAATTGTGTTCGCGAGAGTTTAAAAAGTATTATGAAATTTATTATACAGCATTTTTACAACCCAATTATTACATTAATAACAAATTTGTTATCAAGCTGTCATCAAGCATTTAATCTTACATCAAAAGAATAGTATTTATCAAGCTTAACCTTGTCAAATCTATCCAGTCTTTCTTCGACCAGACAAGTTTACTAAACAAATTCCATCATGATATAGTAGTAACAAGCCGTACATTTTTCTTTCATGTGTTTATGATCTTATAAACTTGGATCATATAAGGTCACTAGGTCAAGGACTGGGAGAGGTTAGGATGGAATAGTTTGTGAATATTCGAATAAGATCGACTTTGGACACAAAATGGTCTTGTTATTTTATTTGAAAGTTTTCAATGTTTGAAATAAAGTCAGCTCTTTGCTACGAAAAATACGCTTCTATGGGTCCTTGGGGGTCCGAGGCTCGCCGATTTTCTCGAACATTATCTTCAAAACTAATTGAGGTCGCAGGGGAACGGCCGGCGGGGAGCTTTTTCCGCCAACGCGTTAGCTTAGCCGTCCAAAGAGGAAACGCTACCAACCTTCTCGGAACCTTGCCGTTGATCAGCAGCAGCGGCCTCCTTGAGGAATATTTTTATACGTAGTTTGTTTATTTGTGGTAAATGATTGTATATATTGTTTAAAAATAAATCATCACGTCAAATATATCAGTAGGTATTCAAAGTCACTGACAGAAATATCAATGCTCAACTTAAACCGCTGCTCGTAGAAACATGAAATTTCAATGTACCCCCTCGTACTCGTAAAACACCGGGGTGAAGGTTTTATATATGTACATTGAAATTTTCACAGTATGTGTATTTCTATTGCCGCTATAACAATAAATAACGTACGATGGTGCGGAACCCTTCTTTTGTGACTAATACTCGCACTTGGCCGATTTTGTTGTAGGTACTCACGGCCATAGATCAAGCTACACATTTTTGTTGCAAAATAGTGCCTATTACAACCGCATAAGGTGCCGCAGTGTGTACCTATGCTATTCACGGATAGGATAGGAATAAATCCAATCAGTTGACGATTGATAAACTGCTCTCGTCTAAAATCATAACATTGATTTTCCACGCGGACGCGGTCGTATCTCTCCAAAACGCGCGTTTCATTGAAAAATAAATGATTTTGCGTTAGCAATGATTGAAGCGTGGCCAAAATTGTGAACGTAAACCAATCAAAACTGGTCAATGGAATTGTTAGGTTATTTTCAAACTGATAAACTGTAGAAGAGAAAATGCTAATTTTTAGACAGATTATTTAGATGAATCCGATTATCGGCCGCAATTAGAGACGACATGATTATTTATCTGTAGACCTGTTCCTTTCTATAGCTATTCAATAAAATAAACAGAGTCGGAGATATAAATATTTAGTTCGCGGAAAAACTTTTTTTTTATCCATAAACGTTTTAGCAACCATCAAAATTTTAATTTAATTTCCGTTATTACCCTACGTTCAAAGCTCTAAAACGCTTTTTGGCTACGCTATAACTTACCAAAAGTCGTAAAATTAATCTGAAAGAGTTTTGCCAGCGACCGTCTTTGATCAGAATCCCTTACGGAATAAGGAACGTTCGCGTTGTAATAAATAACAATAAATGGATATGTATTTAGTCTGACTACATTTTGGTTCGGATATCAATAAATCCGGTGAGTGCAACCAAAGAGACGTAGGTAACAAGATGTACCCTGATGCGCCAATAACCGCATATTGGCCACTTGCCTAATCGCGTCGCAGACATAAATATGTATTGGTAATTTTGAAATTATCGTTGCTATGATAAATATGGAATAAACATTAGCTAACAGAGTAATGATGTAAATAGTATATGAATACATCTCATCGTGTTTTATGTTATTCATATGAGAAACTTATATTGTGTAATTTACATGCTATATAATTAAACAGAACCTAAATCTAATTATTTACAAGAAATATTCTAAATAAATAAAAAATAATAATAATACCTATTATATATTGTAATTATTGCCTAAAACAGTAAGTCAGTGATAACATTTGACAGACTAAAATCAGTCATATATAATCAGTCAGTCTACACTAATGAGATAAAGAGAAAATAAAAGATTTTTTGTATGTTTACTTGTAATGGAGAATCTACCTGATAGAAGGCTACATTATCAGCGAGTAACATTGCGCTGTATTTTATTTTTAAAATATAATGTAATAAACATTATTGAATGTACTAATAAAATTATGATATTGAGATACATAAAATAATGTACCTATGTTTATAGTCTAAATATATAAAAGGAAAGAGCAAAAGACTAACTGACTGACTGATTTATCAACAAACAGCTCAAAACACTGGACGGAAGGGGCTGAAATTTGGCTTACAGATTTCTATCATGACGTATGAGGAATGAAAATTCCCCTAAGGGGTAAAATAGGAGATCGCAGGTGAAACCGCGGGACGGAAAGCTATTCAGTCAGTCATTAAGTCAATCAGTCAGTTACAGGTATTTGCGATGACTTACTCAACATAACAATTCTTCTACACCTGTAATAATAACAGAATAAATATTTGTCCTCTATTTCTGTCTACTCCCACAGGAGCGATGAAAATTGCCTCCGAACAATCCATCATCGTAAATTGAAGACTATTATTTTAGATATTCCCTCGGTAGTGAAATATTACGTTTTCTTAGACTTTTCTATCATTATTCTTCGTTTAAAAATGTTTTTCTCAGATATATGGATATAATTATAAATTATGTTAGTATGATATATTTTACCTATGTGAAAAAAAATTCAAGGTTTTGTTATGTTTTGGTAGATATTACTGATAATATACTTATCTAATATTTTTGTCTTACTCATAGAGCTTAAACACAAATAAATTGATAGAGTCCAATCTCTCGTTTGATTTACTAAAGATTTGACTCTACTCTCTCTCTCTTGTAAACATTTCAATGGTTTTATCTATTTTCAACAATTAATTAAAACAATAATTATGGTGATATCACCTCTTGAAGTCTATTAAAGAGGGGTTTAAATAATCAAGTATAATTAGCATAAACCAAGTATCAAAACTGTTGTGCTTAAATTTGTCGCTTCTACACTTGACCACACGATGAGGTGAACGAACTCACAGTAAAGATATCCAGTGCATCGATCGAGTGATGGAAAGCCATTGCATTCCCTCGGCGCCAGGCCAGTGTGAACCCGGATTTATCATTTTGATATTTATAACAATGACGTCAGCTAATCTGATTTTTCAAACAACACATTTCAAAAGCCTCCAGCGTTTATAATGAATTTCTGTTTAACTTCATTTGATAGGTATTCCAATAGGTTTCAGTTACACAAGGTTTTTAAATAGCTGACATAACTTGAGCGATATTTTATTTTTCATGTCCTTGCATGTGTTGGCACCTTCTTATGATTTTAAAAATCATGATTTTGTCGTCAAAATCATATATTTTTTTAAAGATATCTTTATTTCTGAACGTCCCTAACTTTACTTTAACTTTGTGTAGAAACTGTTTTTTGGACGCAAGCGGGTTGTAAAATATATAAACGAAAAAATAAGTTATTTATTTTTTCTGTTGCCACAAATTGAATATATTTGTTTATTACTTTAAAAAATGATAATTCACCTATTGAGAGCTTGAGATTTGTTACCTACATGTGTATATATAAACTAATCATGATCTACACCTAAATTTCAAACAAATATACGAATTTAACCTTTCGGTCGGCGATTTATAAATAAAAACGAAAGATCAGATACTTGTAGAGCATCAATCAGCACTAGGCTCGCGATAAACCACTCCAATTTAAGGTAAGGCCAGTGCCTTAAAACAGAAGTTCGTATACCCAAGACTTCAAACGCCAAGTTGAAGATGATTAATCTCCTAAATAATATAAAAGTATAGTCGGAACAAGCAGATGTAAAATAATTCCCACTATTTTCGTATTCATGGAATAACTATGGAAATTCTGCAAAACGAGCTATTGGACTATCAATAGCATTACTAAAGTCGAAATACGTACAACGCAAATAAACAAAGATCAGGAAATAGTAACGCAACTAATACAAGGCACTCGTTTGTTAAATACTAAAATATTCACCGTCAGTCAATTAGCAATGTTTAGACAACGTAACAAACTGCGAAAGGTATGCGCTCATGTACTGACGGACATAAAACTGACCGAGTTTATAAAAAAAAGTTTAGAAAACAACGTCGAAGATTGCAATCTAAACCCCATCTAGTAAAATAAATAATTCACTGGTATTTCTTCTTTCGTCGTACGTACGGTACGATTTCAGGTGATTTTCAATCAAATGTTTTCAAGCTTCCGCGATACGTTCGACCGGCGCCCACGCATGTTTTCTTACGGATCATGAATGATTTAAATGTTTGCATTACAACCGATGTACCTAAGTTCTGGACTATGCTATAGTTTTATGTTTGGAATTCTTCGCCTATTATTCATTGTGTAGCCAAATAAGAAAATGACAATGAACCAATATTTAGATGGGCTTGCCCACAATCATATATCACACAAAAACTTACCGCAGACGCTCACAATAATCTGTTTGCCACTTGCTTCCTTTCAACCTTCATATAATGATGAACCTTTTATTATACTACGTACGTGGTGAATTTAAATCTATACTAATAGGGATGATGACTGGGTAAAAAATAATTAATTCTATCTAGTCCGTCAGTTAGGTTATCAAAAAATATTGGATACGTATTTTTTATTTTATCAAATCAATAAAAAGATAGGTCGCATCAAAGTTCAGGAGTGGGGGTTTGTGACGTCACTTCTCTATAAAAAGTGTACTAAAACGTGACGTCACGCGATATTTATACGCACTGTATCTTCGTTATTTTTTGTTTTCAGAACTAAAGAAAAAACATGTGTCCAATATTTTTTGGTAATCTAACTGACGGACAATTTTTTTTTTTTAGTCATCACCCCTATTATAATGAGGTATAGTTTGTAGGAGTTCAATCAATACCATCTGACAGCACCATATCACTAGGAACTGCCATCACTCGCTACATCATAGAAACGATCTACGAGAAGTAAACAGATTAAATTGAAAGAGAGATTGGTTATAGACACATCGAATAACAGATTGACTAATTATCTACGAATTAGTAGGTTAGACAGTGAAAAGTAGAATCAAATGCGTTGAAAAATCTGGTATGTACCATCCACATTATTTCTAAAAATCGCTTTTATGGAAAGAAAAAAAATATCAACATGTGTGATGTCGAAAAGAATGAGGACTATAAGTAAGCTTTCGTCTTACGCCGGCCAAAGACGTTCAAGTAATTTGACCAAACAGACTGGTTCATAAACATGCCTCAGAACTGTTTCAGTCGAACCCTTCGCAACTTAACGACAGAAACCGAACAGAAACACAAACCATTAATGCTATGTGGACGGTCGCGGGTTCGAATCCTACAATGAGTTTGACTTTTGGCGAAGGAAAACATCGCGAAGAAACCATAGCACCGTAGTAGGGTACTTTGTAGTACACACCTGGCTGGCTACCATCAAGTTGAAAAGGTGTCACCAAGCACCTACCGCGTGTTTCGACAGCTGCACTGAGAGCCAGTTCTCTTCTAGACTTTGTGTGCTTACCACCTACCAGCAACATCATTACTAACCACTGTGAGATAGGTCGAAGACAGGTTTATACATATAAAAAAAAACTATGAAAATAAACAAGTACAAAAGAAAACACAAGAATAAAAAAAGCCTTCGAAACAATGATTCAAAACAGCCAAGCTCATGTCATTCGTTTTCTATTTCATTCAATCAATATCAGATAAATTTTCTTACCTTGTATCTACCCACTGCGTTAGCTAAAATAATGTTAAAAAACACGTATCATATGAACTTGTTGAATGGATTGTGCAGGGGCCACAGTAAACCATTTTTGTAAAATATTTTAGGCTAATAAAGATAAATTGAAATCGTGTGGAACTTCCTGGCAGGGCCACCATCACGGATCTGAATTCCAAGTCTGTCGCTATTTTGTACCTAATTTGTCCTAGGAAGCATGCTTCCTGGCAGGGCCACCTTAAAACCCTTATAACTTTTGAACCAGGACGCGACAAAATCTGATATTCGAGGACAAAATAGGACAAATTACGGACAAAATAGAGACAGACTTGGAATTCAGATCCGTGATGGTGGCCCTGCCAGGAAGTGCCACACATTGAAATCGAACTTGCTTCAAGCATTTTGAAAACAACGTTTACACTTTGCTAAAACTACACTTATTTATTTATTGCATTTCCCACTAATCATATTTTACGTAAACGCACGTTTTATAACAAACAATACATTATCCCGATTCTTGTAGCATAAAATACCGTCAAAAGTAGAATTATATTTTACATTACTCAAAAAACTTCAAGGGCAAACTCTTTTCACTATTGGCGTTGGCGCCACAATATGCGAAAAGTGTTTGTTTTCTTTCTTTGTTCTAAATTTGAAGTTATGAAAATTTTTGATGGCCTGTCTTTTTTATTCTACCAAAGAGTATGCAGTTTTTTTTAATTACCTTTTATGTTTAGCAAACAATACAATAGCTCTTCTATTCCGTTTTGATCCTATTACAACTGTAACTATATCATTAGTTTATGATTCACCGACAGAAAGAAACCAGCTCCTTATTATGGTTGTAGGTAATACCTACAAAAACAGAACGTTAGTTCAGAATTTGGCCACGACGCGGCGATACTTTTTTTTTTTAAGAAAAATGGGCTTACTTGTTTGACCGTCGACTGACTCCAAGGAGGAGTTATGTATGACGAGGCCGAGTATGTGGCACGCTTGCCCAGAAAAAGCCTATTAACTACTACTTACTCTCTACGTCGTGTATTCGAAGGTAAATAAATATATATCAGGAACGGCAAAATATTATTATGGATTCATTGAAGTAATACAAAAAGTAGCATTCTAGGAATTGCTATTTAAGTGATTATAAACTGTTAATTACCAAAAAGTGATTTCCCCGCTCGAACATAAACTAATTTCAGTCAGTATATTCGGAAGCCGGCTTTTATAAACAATAACAAGGGTGGTGCTGCAGCCTGCTCAAGTCAAAACAGTCGATTATGATGTAACACAGCTAAAAACGTCTGCATTTAGGATTTAGGTCACTTTAATAAATACCTGTTACATACCTACTCTTGGCTGCAATATTCATCGAGCTGTCATAACATGTTCCTACACGATATAGATCTATGGTTTACAGATTAAAAATAAAACGTTACTTGTTTTTTTTTTTACTACTAAAACAAGTTTTTTTATGTAGCGTATCAGTTAACTGGGTTCTATACTACAAGCTCTGCTTAGTTTGTAATCAGATAGCCATGTGTATGAAGAATGTCCCAGGATATTATAACCAGAAGTTACAATAGGGTAGTTGACTGACACATCAAATCAGCTACTTTTTAATAAATGTCAAAACGATAGTTTATAAGGAATTTTGTATGAAATATTACATTATGACGTCATAGTTTCACAGCATCAAATCATCTACTCTTAGTGGTTCCACTGGTAATTAAAAATCATAAAAAGCATTAAATGTACAACGTATTTGATATTTCCACGTGTTTTTAGATATTTTATGCATTGGTTAGTGTTTAGTCATTTATTTTTGACAGTGTCAACTACCCTATTCCCCGTCGTTAAGACTTCATATTTTGAAGCTGAATAGAAAAGCCAATAGTTATCAGTGTAACTGTCAGAATTTGAAGTAAGATAAAACAATTGAAGTAGAAGACTCAATAACGCGCCCAGAAAATAACTAAGTTTTAGTAAAGTTAAGTAATACAACCAATTAACTAGAACTTAATGTTTATTTCACTTTACTAATTAATAACTTAATTATAACTAAAACTAAACCATTTGGAATGATTGATAGAATAGATGTAGAAAATAATCAAACCCAAATCAAGAACGTTTATAACTGAAAATATCCGTAGAGTTCCCAGTGATTTAGCTATAACAAAAATCTTAATATATCAACTGTTTAGTAAGTTACCTTGTGCTATTATGCGTTTGAGTTTGCAGTTTTAGAAATTCTGTTGATCAAAAATTTTAAGAACTGAGAACAAAATAATTTCGCTTTCGAAAATGAAGATACAAACATTTGGCAATTAATTTTGTCTTTGTCAAAACCAGCAAACTTATAACTTGATTTCCAATTATAATTTTGATTGAACATAATAATATATATTTTAAGGCATATCGTATTAAATTTAAATTGAAAAAATAATGTATAGTCTATTCTATTACATATCTCTACACTGTCAGTAAACAAAAACCTTTTCGAATCAGTCTTTAAATTATTAAAACAATTAAAATCCTTTCTCTACTAAATCTAAGTTTCATTATAGACAGTATTGTAAACTAGCTCTTGAATCTTCATTCTGAGCATCAACTTCTTAGCTGGTCCTAATTTCTTCACGTGAGGTAACAGACTGTTGAAAAAACCAATATCCTCATCTTTAGCTGGTTCACCAGATTCACCATTAGCAGAACTCTTTTGGGCTTCATCATCGTCATCATAAAAATCTGTTTCCATTATAATTGGTTTAGTATCAAACTCGTCAAATTCATCATCTTTCACGCTTACAGTCACGTCATTCGTTGGTTCTATATTATAATAACTGCTGCTTTGGTCAGCATCAAAATCGTGGCTGAAATTATCATCTTGATCCTGGATCTCATTGCCTTCGTAATCATTGAACTGATTTGTGAGAAATTGTAATTTTGGCAGGTATTCCCATTCGGAGTCTTGTTTCCTTACTTCTTTTCTTGCTTGATCCCTTAGATATTTCCATTTGAGTCTCGCTTCATCGCCTGCAACAAGAAAAAACTATTAAAATATTATGATACGCGTAGTTTTACTACCTAACAGTGGCGAAGGGTCTATACAAGCCGATTCCCATCGGTTTACCTTATAGAAATCCCAGTCCTATATATTCATAATTTCAAAGCCACTTTTATCATGCTTAAAATACACTGTAATTATAAAATTATCGGTGTTTTTAGAACGGCTTACCCTCGCCACTGCTACCTAAAGAAGGAATAAGTAGCACATAACCATTTCATAGACAGAAAGGATGATATGAGATACAAACAAGCGATATAAGGTAACAATAATTTCGTCTTACGCGTCACATTCAACTCCTGAGCGATTTCCTTCCAGCTCTCATCCAGCTTGTACCAGTTATGATGGCCCTTCAGCTGCCTGTTCCATATAATATCCCTGACCTGGACCAAGTCTATCAACTTGCTCATATCCACGTCAATAGTTCGACGTTTGTTCATCAACAGCTTCTTCCTCATCGTGTATCCCAGTTTTGGTCTCTTTATTGACTCATCCAGGGAATTGAACACTTCATCTGTAGTATCCTCATCTCCTTCTTCGTCTTCAGCCAGGAACTGGTGGTGTATGAACTTCAGTTTCTGGAAGTGAGGCCATTCGGACTCTCCCGGGGTTTTCTTCATCTCTTTCCGACATTGGTCTTTTAAGTTCTTCCATCTCTTTCTGCAGTTTAGACCTGAAACGTAGATTATTTTGGGTAATTGAATATAGTTTGATAGATTTATAGATGTTTTAGTCTCAAAACAAGTCTTGTACAACTGTGTTTATTCAGCTACTTACGGTGCCGACTGTACCTACTCCATTTCAATAAATATATTTCATTTATTGTAGAGTCCAATTCATGTTTTTGTTATTTACATCAAAGCTTTTCAATGGGTCAAATTCAAAACTCATTTTATTCAGTTATGACTACTTATGACCCTAATAAGGTATTCATCAATGTTGCAATGGACTCTACCATTGCTCTAAGCTTCCAAGGTAGACCAAACTTGTAGGCATATTACTAATCAACATGTAAGCATATTACTAATGAAGATGTTCCTACAAAATATGAAAACGTTCTTTCTAAATAAATACAACACGTATTAAAAACAAACAAACCTAAATTAGTTACGAACCATTTGATAATATCAGTTTATTTTACATACACGGAACAACATTCCGTCCGACCAACTCGCACATCTGATTTTCACCAGCTAACCTCATAGCGTGGAATTATCTCATAAAATGCGCACAGCGCTGCGCGGAGCGGTACATACATAAACAAACATTATCAATACAATATGGCGTTTCCAGCACGCCACGCCCGCGCCCGCGCCCGGTCGCCCGCGATCCGTCTGCCAGCCACTGTGGCCGGCCGTTAACCTTCACCGCTCCGGTCCGGAGAAAACGCAAAACGCTACTCACTTGTCGTGCCCACCTCTGCTGCAACCTCGTTCCAATAACGCTCCAACTTGAAGCGATTTCGATGCCCTCTGTAGCTCTTATCCCACAAACACTCCCTGGCTTGGACAGCTGCGATGAGCTTGTCCATATTCTTGGACCTTGCACCTTTAAGTTTAGACTTCATTGTGTGGCGGTCGCGCTAGCGGGAGCGGTGACAGGCGATGCGAGCGAGGCGCGGCGGCTGACTGAGCGGGGTTTGACGACGCTTGACGCTCGCGCCCCTACCATCGCCCGCTGCCGTGCTCGCTTCCGCTCTCGCTGACCTGTATCGCTGTCTTCTTCGCTCGTCGCCTCGCTCCCCTCTCGAATCCGCTATTGCGGCCCGCGGTTACTCACGCTTCACTTTAATTTTCGTGCTTTGTCACTGGTTCACTGATTCTTGTGTTCCCAAGGATATTTGTTTGGTTGTAGCGCGGCAGCAATGAATGTTTGGTGTAGCGGTAATGTAAGGTATTTGTAAGAGCGTGTTTGGTTCGTGGTTGCGTCTGGGTAGGAACAATAGTCGTAACCGCAGCGATTCAACACGGGTGTCACTCACGTTTGCACTCACGGGACTCTAGCTAACTCGGGTAATGTTTTTTCTCCCGACATTACTGAGGCTGCACGATTGTTGAAGGAAAGTTATTATTTAAACCATAATTTAAATTTAAATACTTGTAGCACCTACAAGTATTTTGAGAAAATTATATAAGGTACCTACTTATTGGTTTTTCCACACAAACTTATTGTTGTCACTATGTGAGTTTTGTTGTCACTTGGTTGTCATATTCAAGTGTAATTTGTGTTATTGTCACCTTGACAACTATGGTAGTGATTTTTATTTTTTAAAGGAATTAAAATTAAAAATTCCGGCTGTCACCAGCTATGTTTCTAAAAATAATGGAATAGCTATTTATATTATTAGGTAAGGTATATCACGGGAATATAGCCAAAACATAGGTATACCCACAGGTGCACATAAAACTCTTTCACGTAAACACTACTGAACGGATTTTGATGAAACTTGGCACGTAGATAAAATTTAAACTACTTTTTATCCCGGGAAAGCTTAAGATACCTCGGGCACGCGAGTGAAACCGCGGGGCGGAAATTAGTATAGCATAACGTTTTATTTGATCTCGATATATGTAAAGATACTCTTCCAATAAATATTTTCCATAGATTATAGGCTGGCCTCAAACACATCTTACCCCAAAGGACCCCAACGTATTATTCTGCTTCTACTCTACTAACTACTCTATCCAACGTTACTCTTTAAACAGGTAAGTAAAATATAAGGAAAAACTTACCCTTTGCTTCAAAGAACTGAATCGACTCAGGAGCAGACCAGCTCCCAACAGAATGCTGAATTCAAACACCATCGTGACACTGATTTAATATACATTCAAAAAATGTTTATAAAATAACGCTCTACTCCATAGCACTTGTGTTCTTAATAATAGTATGTTTCTTTTCGAAAATCTTGTTGGTAATTTATCATCATGTTAATGAATGAATTATGTTAAATGCTATAAGTATGAACGATGTTTAAATATTGTCCATGGGCCTTTATCCCATTTTCGACATAAGGCGACATTGGGGGTAAGCAGAGAAATGAAGGTGAAACGTTCAGTTGGAGCGCGAAATTCAAATTTTATCACGTTTTTTGCTAATTGCAGCTCAGTTATAGGTCGTAAGTTATTAACATGTTATTTGCGACAAGTATGGTAGTATATTTACTGATTAATAACAAAAGAAATCATCAACATATTCCTCGAAGGTAGGTATATTAGTAACATTTTCATGAAATAGTCGTATATGTCAGTAATATACTTTGGGGGAAAGTGTTCATGATTTATTTTGTTATTAATCAGTGAATATACTACCATTCTTGTCGCAAATAACATGTTGATAACTTACGACCTATAACTGAGCTGCAATTTGCAAAAAACGTGATAAAATTTGAATTTTGCGCTCCAACCGAACGTTCCCCCTTAAAAAGTATACTTTGGGGGTAAGGAAGGACAGTAGTGCTTGCAGCGCGTTTATAGCGCAGACTGCATCACTGCAATAAGTCAGGCATGAGTAGCCTTGTTACCAATTCGTAATAAGTCGTGGAGTATGAAAATAAATTAAGCCTTGCTCAGTTTCTTGCCGGAGTCTTCTCAGTTCAAGTGTATTCCGAACCGGTGGTAGAGTCTATTGTAATAATTGTAACTATCGACATTCATAAATGCCTTATCAGGGCCTAAACCTCGCTTTGTCCTGTCTATGACTATACTACTTTAAAGAAGCACTTGCATTGGCAGTTGTTGGCAATAAAGCATTTAGTAGTTGACTTCGAGTTGGCCGTCATACGTCGCCATAAATACAAACGAAACAATGAACAAGCGTTGCTGTCTATCCCGCGAACAATTTCTAATGTACGTTTTCCTTGTAACGATAAACATGTAATAAGTACATGCCTACACGCAATTTTATAGGTCATGCATTGGTATCTATCATTTTAGCACATCGAATTAAACTGGCTGTTTTATTACCCGTTTATTGCTTAGGAAGATGTTATTTAGCGCTCTCGATCGATATACGAGTTTATGATAAGCGAAGTGGAATAGAATACCTAATCTAGGTACCTATAGGTAGGTAGGTACAAACAATTTTGGTACCATATTACCACAGAATAAAGATGTCTATATTTCTATTGTGATATTACCGTGCATAAAAATACCTATCTTGAGTTGAATTGAGTTTAATTTAATTTTTAATTTTCCATTCGTAATCCTATAAATCTATAACACAAATAGCTTGCTTATTTAATAGTTTATAATTCATTCAAAAAGATGTGAGACTGACAGACAGACAGACTTCGGTATGCTTTCATCTTCCTTTCCTTTCCTATCATTAGGGACTCTATGTGCAGACGTTGAGTGACTTACAAACAAATAATCATATTAAATCATAAAATTATTTTGCTCGTTTATACCTAATCTTCAAATATTTAAATATACACAGTCATACCTACACTTTAATCAGTTTAATCTATTTAAAGAGATTATAATAAACTACTATAGGTACATACATGATTCAAAACTAATTTTATAAAGCTGTATATATTTTGGAACACGCGAATCTCCTGAACAATTCCAATTTGATAACTAACACTTTTATTGAGAAATGCTTTATAAACATTTCAGCACGAGTGAAACCGCAGGGCACAGTTTATTATTCAAACTCAAAACTCATTTATTCAGTTTAGGCCCTGTTAAGGCACGAACTTATGAATGTCGATAGTTACAATTATTACAATAGACTCTACCACCGGTTCGGAATACACATAAAAAATATAAAGAAGAAGACTCATTTTAAACTATAGAAATATAAACTAGCTTTCCGCCCCGCGGTTTTACCCACGACCCCTTCAGGTAAATCTATCTACACTAATACTAAAAGTTTGTGAGAAAGTATGTTTGTTACTTCTTCACGCTCATACGGCTGGACTCATTTTGATGAAATTTGGTATGGAGGTAGCTGACAACCTGGATTAACAAATAGGCTACGTTTTATCCCTCGGGGACGCGGGTGAAACCGCGGGGCGGAAGCGGATACATATAATGAAGTCGGTTAAAAAACACGCGCACATTCGAATTAAACTTTGAGTCATTTCGTGAAGAATTTGAATAAATTAACATTTCATTTATATTTACGAGTGTAAAAATAAATTATGGGTCACAATGCTAATATATTTTTATGTTCAATCACATATAATAGAATAGAACACTTTCTAAGCAAGAAACAGGACTACTGAAGTAATAAACAAAAGTCTAGAAACTAGGTCTCACATCTTGTCTGTTGACATACTAAACTAAGCTAATACCTGACGCGTAGGGTAACAACCATTGATTCAATTTTCAGGAATCCTGTACCAGTGATATTCAAGAAGACTAGCTTCCCGAAACAAATTCTCCCTTTAGTTAGGGGATCGACTTTGTTTTTTTTTTGGTATTTTGCATATGCATCTGTGCACGCGCATGCATGTTCGTATAGCCTGCTCACATACTCACATTGGCGATCAGGACGGCAGAGGATTTAAAATTTATCAGTTGAGTTTAATAGTTATCCAATCGAAATAAGGTACCTATATTTCAATGCTCGGTAATCGGTAATGTTCCGCATCGCAGCGCAGTTTTCTCTAGCTAGAGCACACTGATGATATTGTTTCTGTTGGACTTTTCCGAAAATATAAAAAAGCATGGCCAACGAGCTCTTTATTGCATTATAAGATTACTACCCACCTACCTTGGTAGGTACGCACAAAGGGAATATAAATACCCATAAATGTGGCTATCGTATATGTATACAATTACAAGACTATTTTATAACTTCGACGTATTCTAAAAATGATACCTAGCTAGATCGATTTATCTCCCGAATCCCTCTGCATACTAACTAATTCGTTGGAGCCCTTTCCGAGATTCAGATACAGTGTGAGTGTGTGACTGATCATGATCTAGCGATATTTTAGGTATGTACTTATATTTCAACACTTTTTATACAAAAATACACGACACACTCGGGTCCAACCTCCCCCCCTCTATATGGCAGCCATTTGTATTTGTTCTTGAGATAAGTACTGCAAAAACAGCCCGTAGAACCCTTCTTTTATTATACTAAATCGATAAATTTTATTATTTTTATTTATTTATTTGATATTACACAGCATTTCCAATTTTTTATTACAATGATTTATTTACTTGCACATAATTCCAAAAAGAATTGAGAGAGATAACAAACAATTTTTTAATTATCCTAATTATTTTTTTGTATGTCATCTATCTATACTCAAAAAACCTACCTATAAATTTGCCACCCATGAAATGACAAGCCCGTTAAGTGTCAGGATCTGCGCATGTACCAAGTCAAGGGCCTCTGGAGTACCAGCCTTCAGTTCAGTACCCTAGTAAGCATTCCTTCTTACTCAGCATCTCGCATCATCCGTTTATAAAATAGGGTAAGCCGGGCCTATACATTGTTCATACCTACCTACCCAGTTTCATCGAAGACATTATAAGTTGAAGACTTCGATCGAGCTGCACGACTTGTAAGTTCGTAGCTTCAAGTATTATAAGTGAAAAGGTATTTTTATTCAAGTATGGGATGTTGCATTCTATATTTATATCTCAAGTACTCGTTTCAATTTATTTGAATAAGTGTCTATAAAATAAAAAATCGCTTCTATTCGAGTCTGAGATTGAATATTTGTAAGTAGATCGATTCTACTACTAGCTGTTCCCCGCGGTTTCACTTACGTTCCCGGGATAAAAAGTAGCATGACAACCTTCGGGGATAATGTAGCTTCCTATAAGTGAAAGAATTTTCAAATCGGACCAGAACTCCGGAGATAAGCGCGTTCAAACATACAAACTCTCCAGCTTTATTATCAGTATAAATATAAATATTATCGTTAGTTAATTTCATTTTATTCAGTTACAATTAACTCTACCACCGGTTCGAACATCGCACTCCATCACAAATTATCTATTATTTTGGCATTTTAACTTCATCAAAGCGTGTCACGCAAGGAAGTTGTATAGACACTTAGACACGTAGGACAGACTCATACGGTTTTATCTTTGTTCCATAAGATGAATGAAGGTAAGCACACAAAGCTTAGAAGGGTTTAATGCAAAATGTCGATCCAGTTTAAACTGAAATAAATACTGGCAATTACTAGGTTTGTTTACAGTTGAGAAGCCATTTAATTGTATGAAGCCGTTGAATCACTGCCCTTGAGATATTGTGATGCAAACATTCCTGTCTGCATCATAATGCGCATTATTATGCACCTAAGCCTTTATTCCAAAAAACCTAAGTATGTACCTAAGTCCCAAGTGTACCAACGGATGATAGCACTAACCCACGGATTAAATAAGGCTATGTTATATATAAATTTACATAATTATTTAGCACGGAGGTTAGTAATTACACGACGTTAGTGCAATTGGGCCTAAGAGGGATAGGTATGTCAATTGAATTGGTGAAAACTATTCACAATACTCTTACAGTAAAGCTGTATCTAGTAGGAATTAAGGCTAGGCTTTCCGGTACGTGATCTATGATTTAATGGTTACGATGAAGCAATATGGCCTACCCGAACTAAGCGAACTCTTTCGATCTTTATTTGACATGACATCGTCTTCGCTGATTTTATACTTCAAAATGATCCGAGCTATTTCTTTTCATCAACTAAAATTATGTTTCAGGTGCTTATCGACGCATGGCTCGCGAGCGGCATAATGTCGGGCATGACAGGAGCGAGTATGCTGCGCACGCGGCGCAAAGATGTCAACGTCAAGCCAAATCGCAAGTAAGTGTCCAAATTTTTTTTTTTTTTTACTATGTATAGGCCTAACTAACTTAAAGCTTTATCAATTTTAAAACATTTTCGCTTGCAAGTAGTAAACGTAACTCGCCCAGTCTATTGTTGCGAATGAAATCGCTTTATCGTAAAATCATTTGTTTTGAATGTTAAGCGCATTATGTGCTTAGGTTGTCGAGAACCAAGGTAACCACAGGTAGCATTCTAAGCACCTTCAGTATCATCTACTAAATATGTTTTTACTATGAAAGAAAGATATTCAAAAAAGAGATCGTTACGAAAGATTTGGGAAAAGGAATAGTAACAAAGGATCTTGGTAAACTACGCAATCTATTCAGGAATTCTATTCTTAGAAATAGGTACTAGTTTCTACTAAACTTCAACACTATTCGTTCAAGAACTCTGATTAGCGACTCCCACGCATTAGTCACATAATAAAGTCTATAATAACTTGAATGGTTATAGATTCAATGATCAATATTAATTGCAGATTGGATCGCAAGTCCTCTCGGGGCATGCTGTACGAAAACGAAGAGCTGCGCTTGAGAACAATCAATATAAACGCTGAAGTTGAACGAGGTACTTACTGCAGAGCCTTTAAGAACTGTCAAATCTGACCCTGGTTTCATAAAAAAAAATACTATCTTAACTATCAGGCAGATGATTTAGCCGATAATAAGTGGTCACCATAAGGAGCCAACATAGGGGTCTTTACTTTTTTTTAAGAATCCTTTATTGTATCGCCTACAAGGAAACATCCACATCGTGGTAGGTATGCAATAGGAACGTAAGACTGAATCAACATGGACGACCGTAATGCACCAGGATTTTTGTCCTCTTGGACTTGTCAATCCCATCGTATGCTCAACTTAATTACCTACTACACCAAATTATACGGAAAATTTAAATAGGGGATCCGACAGGTATCACAAAAAAATCTTAAATGTAGTTAGAAATAATGTTAATTAAATAAAATGACCATTCAATGAGTATTTTTGTAAAATAATAATGTTTTATATTTTTAAATCAACAAATAAAATTAATAAGTTGCAATATTATTTAACAGTCCGCCACCTTGAACGAAACACCAATCACAACGCTTTACGTCGTACATTTGGATACAAACTCAAAAATCTCATCAATTTTGTGAATTTGTATCGGATTCTTACCGTTTTCTACGATTATTTCCATTTTTTCTAATTATTCTGAAACTGTATGCAGTCACGGAAGTATTCTTACACACAGGTGCTGCACACCAACGATATTTTTTTCCATTATAAACGTGACTAAACTTCACATAATCTTTTAAAATTCAGTAGATAACTTACATTACACTTGGTTGTTTGATTCAGTAGCGGTTACATACTCTTTGGTTTGATTGATGTTTGTTTCCAAACCAATGACGTCACGCGGCCTAAAGTGACAGATGAGAGCGTTTTCGCGGCATTTTTATGCATTCAACTTTTATATGTAATTTAAGTATATTTAAAGCCTTTATTTAAATAAAATATTATTTTATAAGGTATATAATAACCATTCTAATTAGTTTCAAATACTTTGTGAAATGTTGTCCGATCCCCTATTAAGAGACAATCACAACAAGAGAGGTAGAGCATAGCGATTTTTCGCTTGAGTAAGGTCGCCAGAGCTCATCGGGGTGGGGGAAGGGTCGGTATAAAACGGCAGGGATTCGTATATTATGGTCTCTGTCGCGGGTGTCGCTGGCGTCCATAGGCTACCTACGGTAACCGCTTACCAGCTTGGATGTATACAAAAAAAACAATCTGGATATGAGGAGGAGCATTGCATTGTCGAGCGGTGATGAATGAAATCATGGCTTCCTCAAAAATGTTTAGTAAGTATAACTACGCCTGTGCAAATCCGCAGTGAAGTCTTATAAATATTGACTGTTTCAACAATAATATGCCGATGAAGTTATTATAGCCTCGCCACACGTCAACACGACCTCATTACTAACTTGTTTAGAATTTAGAATTAAAAACAATTCCCGCCTCTATTTGTTTACTCTTCGACAAAACTGGGACTTGTAAATCAAATGAACTTAATGGGGAGAATAAACCTGTCGCTTATTTTTTCGCATTGCATCATTTCACTATAGTGTAACATAGAAATGTGTTCTACTGCGTTTTGGAGCACTCTTGCTTTTGCGCGTTGCTAAGCGTTTTGGTCGACTACTTTTAAGGTACTTCTTAATAGTAGACGACCCCTAATTACTTAATAATAATCCCATATAATCCATATAGAATTTTCCAAAAAGAAAGCCTCCAAAGCTACTTTAAATATAATTTTCATCTTGTTTTTTTTTTTTTTTACGATGAAAAATTGATTTTGTTCGTAAAATAACCCTAAAATAAATAGAAAATGTGTTGTAAAGCAAAAGGAAGGTATTTCGAGGAGCTAGATTTATAATTATTTTACGAAGATTTCATGAGCACTTCTGTCCACTTGCATCAGTAGGAAATTGACTTTTGACAAAAGAAAATAAGGTTAGTATTCAATCTCTCTCAGGTCAATCGGACATAAAGAAGTTGAAGAGAGAGAACGAGCAATTGAAGCGTGAGATATCAGCCCTTCGGTACGAATACGACAGACTCGACAGCATGCTGCGCGAGCGCAGATCCTCGCCTGAACACTCGGACGTACGTACTTATATTAAAAGCTTTTACTAGACCATATATTCAATAGGTACACAACACAATAATACTAAGAGCTTGAGCTTTCGGTGAAGGAAACCATAACTAGCCAACTGATCTACGTTGCCCTGATTTGAACATAGGGTTGCAATCTCTAAAATCTGCTACCCAGAAAAACATGTGTACAAACCAACTCCGGATTTAATATGAAGGGGCATAAAATGCATAAGCTTCAACATTTAGGCTCAAGAAAAGCATTAACTATATTTGAATATCAATAAGCATTTCCATTCCCAATACCCCTACTTACCACAAAAACAACTAATGTACGTATCTACCTCATATAATATGAACTAACAATCAGTAAATCCTTAATATCCAATAAATAAAGCACTTTGTCGCTTGGCAGGACAGCGCGTCTGTGTGCAGTGCATGTCCAGACTGCGCAAGCGTTGATGGATCATCGCGTGCGGTCGCTTTCCATGATCTCAGCGTGGTGCCCGAAGAAGCAGAGCAAGATGGCAATAAGGTATATAGATCCAGAAATAATTCATGTCTTACTTGTATGTTCCCATGGCTCCTACGCAAAAGATTTTCTAATAAATGATCCTGTAATAAAGTATGTTCTTCTACCCCACTTATTATACCTACTGCTGTACCTAATTATAGTTAGTAAACGAAATTAAATATTTTAAAGTTGTACTTACTTGTGGCACATCCTGTTGGAGCCACCAGAAAGAGCCCGTCCAGGCACAGAACAGGTCTGAACTTTTGAACCAGGGCGCGACAAAAATCTGTGACAAAATTGTGCAAATTAGTGACAAAATCAGATGGTGGGTCTGCCAGGAAGTGTCACAAGAAACTTACTACATAATAGTCTACAAGACACTCAAAGGATGCATTTTACATTTCACAACAGCTTTCAAGACTCAACTGCAAGCACTCGACATATCTCTTAAAATTTTGTTTATAAACAGTTGTTAAGGTATGACCAAACGATTGATTTCAAAATTATCGATAGGCACTCGATTGACGATAGGTGGTATTGCAAACTTTTAATAGATGCACTGAGCTGACACGCCCAATACAACGAACCTAACTACAAAAACACTTCACGCCACGTGTAAGAAAATTCAAGAAAATCGAATAGTTTGACGTAGGTACTCTGCATCCGACTGCCTGCCGTTATGATCGAATGACCGAAATAGATCCAGTATTAGTATAACATGCGGAAATGATACAAAACTGCACTTTACAACTCAAAAAAACTATCAAAGATTTTTTTTGGGGTTTATTTTGACTGTTAAATGAGTCAAGGGCGGAGTTTGACGTATAATATATAACGCCTAATGGAGTTTTAAAAATAAACTCAGTTGAATCTCGGACAAGCGTCGCGTCGCGTACCTACCATTCACTCCTGGATATTCGTTCGGTTTATGTTGTGATATAATATTGAAATGTGACAGTGATTATGTGATGGATTTAAAGGTATTTTCCCATTATTTTTATTTGCTTTTAAATATATAATTTTGTTTGGAATGCCCTCGCAATGTTGCTTGTATATTTGCGAAGTTTGACGCGCGCGTGACTTGGTGTTTTCACTGACAAAGATTTAAATAAATATCTACCGTGTTAATGATTCAGATCTCTTGTTGTAATTAATAGCCATTTTATGACTCTTTAATTGATAACAGTGTAAAAAAAACATTTTCGTTCTCAATGAAAGTTAAACACCTCTTCAACTAATTTTAAAATACCTACATCTGGTAGCTGGTTACTCAGAAGTCTTAGGCTACACAAGTAAATTTCATAATATTAAAAACTCTATAGCTTCACTGGCATATATATAAAACCAGCCTCAATTAAAATTATTCATAATTCTATTTCCTACTAAGTATTCTCGACTTCTTTGACACATATTAAAATTTACTCGCAGTTTATGAGGCGGGTAATATTGAGAACGTGACAAAACTGGCGAGATGACGTGAAACTTTGCGAAGGTATTTCTGACACGCCAGATGGGCGAATAGACCTCGGTCAGTAAAGTTCATAGTTGAACTGGATATTTACTTTAAATAAAATTGGGAATACCATGAAAAACTAAAACATTCACAAAACTTACAGACTCACCTGACAATATTCTTAACACAAGAAGTTAACTAATTGCTTGTGGAAATTAACAAATAAGGTTTTTCCCGAAGCTCTATCTGCCAAATGGCTTTTTAACTAATACGCGATTTCGCTAATAATAATACATAGGTATAACATCTATTTATGTAGAAACAATGAGAATATAAACCTTCAATAGTTCAAATAGCATTTTGCCCCGTCCGGATTTCGATGCAAAAATTTAAGAGCACAAAGAAAACATACAGATTTCTAGGAATAAGTAATAACTAGGAAATTTTCGGAAGCTGATTCACTACTAACCTAATAACGTTCATGCTGTACGATATTCCAACCTACTGAATACATTTTATATTTGACTGACAAACCTATTTTCAAAATTTCAGAGTGGCGCTGAATCTCCCTGCACTTGCGATGAGTGTCAGAGCAAAGCTAGACAAGCCACTGATACCCATAGACAAGTGTTGACGCCAATGTCGCAGCTGAACAATGGCACACCACGACCAAACATGGCGGACAATCCACCGGAACGAGTCGTCGACGTTCTCGTACATGATGCCCCGCCAGACATGCCACGATTCTTTGAATCAGTGACATCACCCGCTTACCATGTCGCCGCGCCGCCTCCGCCGCCAGGCTTCGTCATTGCTCCCTACCAGCCACGGTTCCATACAGGAGGCAACGTCGAAGATCTCCTCGGAGACGTTCAGTCTACACCAACGATACAAACGACGTATATACAACAGAATTCCGTTTTCATGTGCAATACAAGGCGCATCACTCAAAGACAGTGTTGCTGTCAGAAACGTGACCCAGTACCCGTTGTATCACAAAATGGAGACGACAAACCTGAAGCTCCAACATATGTTACCGAGAAGAATATTGAGTTGACTTATGATTATCCCAGAACGACACCCATTCAGAGTAGCCCGAGTCCTAAAACTAGCGACGAATTAACTACGACGACAGAAGTAGCGAGCACTGTCGTTTTCGTAGAAAGAAGAATACCAGTGAAGCCGAAGAAGTTCGATTTCTTCTTCAGGTCGCGTTCTGCACCTGTTGGAGAAAACGAGGAGCCTATTTACGCTACAGTTAATAAACTACCAAAGAGATTACGTCGGATGGAACTGGTGAATTTGGAGAAAGAAGTAGCGTACAAATCAGGTGAACCAGATTCTTCTACTCGAACAGAGATTACATTGAAAACGGATTCAGAATCTCAGTTACCTCCACCAGATGACGATACTAGTCGATCTGAAAGAGAGAAGTCAACAGCGCCCCAAAGACCAGAGTCCCCTAAAGCGAAGAAGCGGAAGAGATTCTCTTTGACGTTCAAAAAGAGAGAACGGAAAAGAAGAGATAAGAAAAAAGATGCTAAGAATGGGGTGGCGAAGAATGGTCAGGTACATATAGAGAGTGACAATGAGAGGCTAATTGAGGGGGAGGTGCAGGAGGTACCGAAGTCAAAACACTGCACTCGGCATAAGCCGAGGAACACGCTGTCATCTTCAAGCTCAGGCCCGCGTTATAAGCGGGATAGTTATCAGGTAATGAATATTATTTATAAAGAAAAACACTAATATAACTCACAGCCTCCTTTTTGCAAATAATATACCAGTCACCAATTTATTTGTACTTTTATTGTACCTACTTGTTTTACATAAATCAAAAGTATTCCACATTTTATGTATTTTATTTCATTTTACTCTCACTCACTCACTTCCAACAGTGCGACAAGGATCTTTTGGCAGCTGAATGACATCGGTAGGAGAGTACTCTCTCTCTCTCTGACACCACTTCTTATTACTTTCGGCATTTGATAAAATAACAAGCAGAAACAACACAACATACAACAATGATAAACAAACAGAGCGAACTCTCAAAATGTGACTCTTCACAAGATAGCGGCGTTAGTTCCGATTTTGGCCACGTGCCAAAAGATCCTTGTCGCAATGTAGGTACTATCCAGATTTCTACATAATTATTTCTTTCTGTACCTTAGAATTTTTGTGGGAAATCCTACAGTCTCTTCAATATCATCCATGTCTTCACTGAAAAAAAAAACAAAGCAAAAATCTTTACCAAAAATATAAATAGTCTAAGATCTAAAAGCACTTTTCTTTTCAGGAGATGACAACATCCCACTCAGAGCACGAGCGCACAAATAGCATGTGCTCATCTGTGAATTCCCTCGCGTCTGCGTGTACGCACAAATCAAGAAAACTGTCAGAGCCAAGCAATGACACTTCAATACCTTGGTGCGGGTGCTGGGGCGCCGGGTGCGTCTGATACTGGACTTAGCTCCAGGACTATAATGTGGTTAAGTGGAAGTACAATCAGTACAGGACTAAGCTCCTGGTGTATACTGTGGTTAAGTGGAAGTACAATCAGTAGAATCAGTTTAGACCTTATATTTATGTGATAAGCTTTAAAACTGCATAATGTTTCACTTCACCGAGTTTCGTACATGTGAACACAAGTCGGGGTTGTGTTGTTAATGTTTTACATACAGATAGATGCATTTTAGGTAAAAATTTCTTTAGTACGGTTCTATTCAAGTGTAAAATTGCTTAATTAAAGCGCACATAATGATTGGAACCTCAGATTTGTGTCATGTGGTAATAGCATAAAATTTCATTTAGTATATCAAATGATTGAATTGTGTATGAGTTTGTAAATAATGTAAAAAGATTGAACTGTGATTTTCATAATCGTTATAGTGTTATAGGTATTCTGAATAATATAAAAGCATGTCTGTTGAATGATTAAATTAAAGTATCTTATGGTTATGTTTTAACTTCTATTGTTTTTTTAAGTACCTACCAATTCACTTTTATAGGATTATTTTTCAATCTGAAACAGAAAAAGAAACTTGGAGATATTGAAAGGCCAGCTGTATTTATTCAGTGAGCGGCTGATGTACAGCGTATGATGAGCGCGATACATTGAGTTAGCGACCGATATGCCGATGCCGCCGCTCAGACTCAGTTAGGAGACTCATTCTGCCGCTAATTGTGATCCTAATGAGAACGCGCCCTAAATAAGCCTGTTTACTTAGCTCTCCACGATGGCCGGTCTTGCGCTACCCGCATCTAGCGGTTTCCCGCGACCCTCACAAAATCGTCGATCCGCCTTGGGGGAGGCCTTTGTCCAACAGTGGACGTCTTTCGGCTGACATAATGATGATGATGACTTAACTCTAGTATGTACAGGGCCTTTAGACTATATCCACAGTTTCAAGAGATAAATAAAAACATCACCATTACATATATGGTTATTTATTATAAAATATGACACATTCCTTTGAACTGTGTTTTACAGTAATTGAGACGCATAGCAAAATTGATGTGTCGATCGACACCTCAGAACCTGACGGCGTAGCATCGCCGCACCTCCATAATAGTATCACAACATTGATCACTCACTACCGTACGCTATACAAATATAAACTGAAGCCGCGGTTAGTTTCATAAGCGACAGCGGAAGTGGGAAATATAGCTGGTGACAGCTCGAATACATCTTTGATTGTATAATAAATAGATTAATGTTATTGTAAATGGCTCAGCTTCGTTGAGTTACGTAGACCGAAACAAAATCCTAGATAATACCTACTTTACATTGTTTTCAAAACGACTAGAATGTAAAGTAAACCCGCTTCATTCTCGCTTACAAACTGACCGGAGCTTACTACCGACATTTCCTTCTCTTAAATACGCCTACGATATCAAAGGCAAAAAATTCCTTAAATATTACCTATCCAACTATCAAAAATGGAACTTCATACACTTAATCTCACATCAGATCAAGTTACTATCCTATACAAGCGAAATTCATCGACACAATACCGATATCTAGCAACATTAAAGATCAAAATCGCTTAACACAGGCAATGAGGCGTCAGCCGACCAAGCGTACATTGATTCTACTATAGAACATTCGAGAACCTACAGGAAAGAATTTAGGATAAAAATAACGCAAAAAAAACACTTAATCGAATTACTATACGACAGTAAAATTTTTAGGAATCACTATACGTTTTCAAAATAAATGGCACATTTAATTGAAAAAAATAAAAAAACATAAAATAAGAACTGTGCATTAAAAAGTAATAAAAATAAATGTAAAAAAAACACTCCACAAATTCTATTGCATATCAACAAATATATGGCTTTAAAACACTTCAATAAAAATATATTTCAATAAATAAATTACGCAAAAAATATTAAATGAACGAATGTACAATATTTACATCGAATATTTATATAGAAATTGCATTTTTTAAAACATTAGGGGAAGTTTTGACACAAAATCAAGTATAACTTTCTCTTGAGATCTAAGAAAAGCGAAAACCTTATAGAAAAATAAAATTTAAAAACAGGTAGGCTCTGTCTTTTTCGATTCATTGTAAAATATAAAAAATCCCTCATATCAATCCCCTAATGGACATGATACCTTGTCTCGCTCGCACACTCGACTCTCGCGTAACCTTTCGCCGAGTGTGCGAGGGAGACAGTGATGTTATGACGTTACTATACCGATAAAAACTTATCGTAAATACACCTTACCTATGCTTAATGGAGACATCTAATATATTAAATATACTTATTAAATAATTACATTGATTTCATTACCTGTAGCTAACACAAATAAAAAAAGTTGTGATCTTATGAAAAAACATACAAACTAAAATCGACCTTAAACCGTGTGAACAAGGTCGGATGGAATTTAAAATGTTATTGCACTTTACATTATACTCTTTCACTCCAACCATCAATTAAGTAAGCTTAATTATACCTAATTCCTTTTGTTTTAAAGTTGATTTGAGAAATCTTTATCAGAATCTTTTCTTTACAATTTATAAAGTGCATTAAAATGGCCTACAATCAAAACGTGTCTTATAACTAAGCTAATTGTTAAAACACGCGCACTCTTATTGCTATTGGCATTAGGTATATAATAACTTTGATAGAAAGAACACATTGAATTTTATTGTATTGTATTTGTAATTTCATATGAACCAAATCATTTTCATTTCATATACCGAACCAAAATCATCCTGTAATAGGTAGGTTAGGTATAAAGATTAATTTTGACAAATGACTATTTTATATAAAGATTTCACTAGCGCGTACTCTACCCAGGTTTCTAATTCAAGAAAAAATAACAATTTATTTATTTTTTCTTTGGACAATATTTGATGCTGCCCTTTTCATAAACGCAGAATAAAATCCGATATTAATCATTGGTACCTATATCAGTCTATTTGTAAACATAATTTAATATAGGCCTTCATTTACACACACACCATCATAACAATAAACGCTGCTTTACAAAAAAAATATCTTTTCTCTCATTCTGAACTGTTCAAATTCCTACAAGATGAAAAGGGATAGACAACTTCTGATAGGGCTTTATTTAAGCAACGTTTATGCTTAAGGAAGGTTTACAACTAAATAATACGAATTAGGTTAACACAATAAATACTTTGTATTTAATTGATATGCAGATGTTACAATTCGGAAAAAGTTGTAAGGAATCGATTTGAATAATACAATATTGAGCGTGCGTGTTTAATAAAAAAAATGTTACCAAAAACAGTCTACAAAACTTAAGTTGTTTGTTGTTTTATCCTGTGGAAATTAGGACCAGTCCTTTTTTAAGGCGTTTGTGGTGTATTAATAACTTTTAATTTCAAATTGATGAATAGTCGATTGCAGGCATCGTCTGTCCATTTTGTTACTTATAAGCAGTATGTTCACTTATAAATGAGCTTACAATTTCATTAAAAGTTGTATAGACAAATCTAACCATCGACAAACTTATATGTTGCAAAAAAAAACGACGATGAATTGAATTTTTCTCTGAAGCATAACATAAAAATGATTGCTGAATTCATGACATGGCAAGACATAACCATAACATACACACATGTTATCTCACTATCTAGCGGGTTAACTGTTCATTTACCTCTATGTTAATCGTATTTAGTCTATGGCATGACAAGGCTATACGAGACTAATTTTGGTCACAATCACTTCCTGTGGACAATTATTGTTAAAAAATTTAACATTAAACCTCTTTTAGTTATTAAGGTAGCAAAGAAGTATACGGCCTACTTGATGATAAGCAGTTACCCTTTGAGTTGCATTATCAGGGAATGAAGCAAAACTTTCTTCACATCCATCAATTATTTTGAGCCCCATTTTGTTCTCCCAAGTATCTATGGTGAAATTATGGTGTACTAGGACTTACGCTTCTCACTTACAAGATTGACATTTAAATTCATATTACTAAAATTGAATATTAAAAAATAGACTTCAAATTGATACACAGTACAAATACAAGGGCTAAATAATAGATTGTTGTTCAAAACAATGATATAAATATTTCAACAATAGTTGTCCACTGGAAAGGAAACTTGTGACAAACAAAACAAAACTTTAAAACTATACAGAAACGTCTAAATTCGAATGGCAATGTATTTTTATTTACGTACCGATACTTTATAATATGAGAGGTGACATCGGTTAACAAATATGGCAGATAGCAGCGAGTAATATTTTTTATTAGACACCGAGACGTATATAACAGAGTTCCAACCTTGAATAAATATCCCTGAATGTAACATGTTGGGCATTTTTTTGTTTAAAGGACTAAAGTTAGTAGCCTCTGATGGCTGCATCAAACTTACCGGACAAATCGGTGAACGGAGAGGGCTCATAGATCATATATTATTGATTTTTTTTCAAGGAGATTAATGCATACGACCGAATATTCTATTACAAGTTTGAAGGTTGGTTTTACTGAGAAGAGTCGGCAATAAACTCAGCAAAAACTTTTTGAAAACCAATCAATTAGCTATGTTAGTAGTCACTGCGATGTTCACGTGTTAAATCGTCACAAAATACAGCATAATGATGAATAAATAAATCACAAATTCGAGCAGACCTGTTGAATATTTCATGATGTGTATTTAACGAGAACCAAGAACCTAGCTTTATACTTCTCGGCAAATTGTAACTCATGATAAGACTACATAGTAATTTGGGACAGTTGCTGGACGAGAACTTTATATTATTCATCTAATTTTAATCAAATGGCAAGTCACTCGTTACCACTGCCATATAAAAAAATACAACTTTTAAAAAAAACTATAAATCCGCACGCAAGCATTTTCCTTTACACCGAATCTTATAAACGATCGATTTATAACCCGAATGATTACGCGAATATCACTATTTATTAATAATTATCGTAATTATATCCATAAATAACAATTACGTAATTAATTACCTTTTCGACTGAACGGAATGTGCTCATTACGTGGTGTTGCCATTAATTGATTATACAAATATAAACGTTAAATATCGTTACCAATATAATACTTAATTTTAAAAAACATATTTTCCGTTAAATACTTTTTTGTGCACGAAATTTCAACCTTATACTAATACAAATGCGATATAATTTGAAATAACACCTAGTTCATTAAATACTGATTTAAATTTAGTCCATTCAAAATTAAAATGTCATAGACAAAATCCGTAAAAAAGTACCGATTTTTGACATCACTATTTCAGTAAAAGAAAAACGTAAAGCCGAATCATAGTTATGCAAGCATCATGAAACATCTTTGCGTATTACTAATTGTAAGCCATTATTGATATGAAAAACGCTTGTAAAAATAAACGCGCCGTTCTTCTAAAATTACCGAAATACCAACAGACACTTCTTTGTTTATAATAGTAAAAACCTACATTAGAACAACAATAGCTTGCCCAATCGTTTGAAATTGTAACGATATTTATGACAAAATCGATATGCATCGTTACGTTTTCACAGCTGCTGTTATTTGTTATTGAATCGATGCGTGGATCTTATCGCTTCAGGATAAAGTTGTGAATTGCGCGTCGAATACACAAAGTAGCCAAACCTACGCACTATTTGTGTTTACATTATTATTCGCAACCTCACTGGTATCGGGGCGGCGTTGTTCCAAATTTGTTTGGAACGTCTACGGGCCACAGTTAAGTTTACTCGATGACGTCATCGCATCGAGGTGACGTCACACGTCGTCCATCACGAATGCAACATGCATTGTGGGTTCCTGGAAACGGAACATGCATAGGTTTATGTTTGCTCGCCTTGATTTTTTATAATTTTAATGTACCCATACCCAGTGATACTCGCGCAATACAAAATAATCTATCGATATATTAATCGAGATCGGTTCAACGGTTTAGTTTTGTTACGAGCGACGGACATACATACATAATAATATGTCAAACACATAACCCTCCTTTTTTGGGTTCTATAATAAAATAAAATTCGTTCAATCTCCCAACCTGTAAAATTGCAAATATCCATAATAATGAGTGAACTAACCGCCAGTCCTCAGACCATGACGAAGGCCTCCTGCCCTCGGAAGAGGAAGGGGTGCTGGTCGATCATGGTCTGCACGATGTCCTCGAGGTAGGGGCGCGTCATCTCGAACCGGCCCATGTCCGAGAACTGTACCGGCAGCAGCGTCGGCCACCAGCATATCGCTAGGTTCTTACTGTCCATCGAGTTCAGTTTTGAGTTGTCTGCCACTCTGTGTATTTTTTTTTTTAATTAATAGTAAAATCCAAGAGTTGAAAATTGACGATGATATAACCCTTAATCGTTGTAGCTACAGGACAACGTTCATAGGAGATATTCCTTAATTATCTTTTAAAGATTTTGACAATTTGAATTTATTTTTGGGACCAAGACCAAATGCCATCAGAAACATATTATGAAGCTGCAAATGTAATAAAATTATCCATATAGGGCCTCCACTCTTTGTAGAATAAAGACTAAAATTAATAAAGTAACTTGGAGTCACAATAAAAAAATTTTTTTTTAGTTTTTTTTTAATTATTGTTTATCGTACTAATAAAGTACGATAATCCAATTTAGACTAAGTACTAATTATTGAATCTTTTTTGACGTAATGAATTTCTTAAAATGGACACACTACCCAGTATAATATGAGCCTATGCTCAGTATATACTGACCTGGCGAAATGGTCGAGTAGATAGTCGAGGGTGGACCTAGCGAGCGGCGTGAGAGCCGTGTTGAGCAGCGACCGCAGCGCCAGCAGCCGCCAGCTGCGGTCCTTCAGCTCCACGCCGCCGCCCATGCCCATGCCCACCCCCACCCCCACGCCCACCCGCATCGCTGCAACCACGCACTCTGCGTACACACTCTACACGTTCTTTATCACGAAACATACATTTGTTATGTTTATAGCTAGGTGTCTTCTCCTTTCTTAGATATTACTACATATTTTACGATAAAAAAAAATCCTACCAAATTGTTATCGAATAATGGCAGTTCTAAAATACAGCTTAGTTACTCCAGATCTCCTACAAATTTAAAATTTTACTCTTAACAGATTCATAGAACAAGCAAAATAATGTTGGCGTTTTCGATTCTTTTTCATACTAGCATTCCACCCTAAGTTATAACCCGTGATAAAATTATTTTTTGTTTGTTGATTTTTTCAAAATCCTTTCTAAATCCAGCCCTTTCCAAATAAATAAAATCTCCTTTATCTTTACCATGAACATACATTTTCCCATTCAAAAGTTTGAACCCCTTTTCACCTTCTTAGAGCTTGAATTTTAAAAAGCCTCAAAATATGGGTTTCATTTATTATGCCAATAAGCATTACCTATCAAGTTTCAAATAAATCTAACCATAAAAGACAGGTAATAATATGACGTGTCTAAACTTTATTTGATTTACAGTCTTTACTTGAGATTCAAGGCTTATAATAAACACATACAAATAAAACCAGAGGGCTTACGATATGAAACATACTTGCAATATCCTCTAACTGAGCCATGCTGGCCTCGTCCAGTAGCGGCGGTAGTTTCTTGGAGAAGAAGTCTTTGAGCGCAGTAGCTACCGCGTTCACTGGTATATCTAAGGAGTCTAGGTCTACGTTCGGATCTGAGGATATTCATTACACGCATATGAACAGAAGAAATACGCAAATTTAAGCAACAAAGACTTTATACTAGTACAATATTTTATTTCTTTTCATAATTACTTTTGTGTGTGTTTGACCATAATCTCACTATGGTCAGTGAAGCACACAAAGCCTAGAAGGAAACTGGCTCTCATGTGCAGGTATCGGAACACGCCAGTAGGTCCTTGGCGACAGTTTTTCAACTTGATGGCGATAGTCAGTCAGTTGGATAACTTAAAGTACCCTACCACCGTGATATAATTTCCTGATTGTAGGATTCAAGCTCGCCACCTACGTCACGACATTGACGTCACTAACAGTGAGCTAATAAGTAATATCATCCTTTAAGAATATCTCTATAAATTTCAAAAAATACGATGCCCCCGACACACTACTAGAAAAGATATAATTATCTACAAATGGCTGAGCCGATTTTCTTGGAACATAACTTAGAGCATTCTCAATTATGATACCTTTCAAACGAAAAAAAAAATTATCAAAATCGGTTCAGGAGCTATGATGCCACAAACAGATACACACTACAAACTTTTTCGTCGGGGGTTAAAAACAAAACAATATTAGGTACCTTCATAAAACTTAGAGAACAGCATGTCTACGTGTGCTCGGTTGCCAGGTACCCGGTACAGGCCTTCCGATGCTAATCCCTCTCGCTCTATGAACTCTACACACTTCTCTACAAATAGAGGGACGCCGTGCGCACCCTGAAATGTTAAAATTATATTGAACAATCATTTAATGGAAGAACTTTCTGGGAACTTGCGAAGTGACGTTGCGTTTACATTTCATTTTCATAATTTCAAAATTGGAATTTGAGTTTTATAGAATATTATCGGTGGCATTTTGTCCAATAAAGACCAAAACAAGTGCACCAGTCAAGGTAAATGAAATGATTACGTGTATAGTGGCTTTTCAAGCTGTCTCAAAAAGTTCGTGAAAAGTTTCAGAAGAACGACCACCATTGTACTAAAACCTAACATAAACTGACTGCGTGACTGACTATGATTTGAAAATGATTTATTAACATGACTTGAACTTAAAATATAACGTGACGAGAATTAAATACATGAAGAATTACTTGCTCAACTTGACACTGGCAAAATACACAAACGAAACGTTCTTCTACAAACGAAAACATACAGCAGCATTCTACATAATAATATCACTTACTTGTGGACCCCAGTTTTGTAACGTCGCCGTATTTGCTGCCTGTGATGAGTTCTTTTTGGAATCTTTGCTCTTTGAGAACTCCTGGAACAAAACATGATTATCGATCTATTCTCAAATTTAGTAACATTTGTTTAGGAACTTATAGTAGTAAGATGAAATAGTTAAATTTTTGTTAAAAGGTTATGGAAATACATATTGTTGGTGACGATATTACCACAGTGTAAATATATTCTCCCTACCAGCGTAGAAACGGGTTTGATGTCGGGCGATGCCGCCGCCCTTGCAAGTACTTACACTGTCGCACGCAGACGTGGCAGGATTGTCAAAAAATGGATAATAAAATAAACGTGTCATTTAAAAGTACCTACCTAATACACGTTCATTTATATTACATAATATAATATTATCATTATTTACTATAGGTATATCATAGGTACACTCCGTGCAAAGTTGTTTTTTCGAAGTCTCGTAAAGACTCGCGTCGTCCCTCAACGCTCGAGCCTGCAAACTAAGCTCGTTTGCAGGCAGCGGTCACGTCACCCTTGCACTGCGCAAGTACATACGTTACCCAACTGGTTATATAAGCTGTGATATTACCTTATGCCTACGGTCGTGCTTGGAGAAGGGATGCGGCCGGCGGCGCGAGTCCGCCGCGCTCGACGACGAGTTGTCCTGCGCCGGCGACAAGTACTCGCTGCCTACCAACTGTACCTGCATATATCAACATTACCATTCAACACGTATTAGGGGTCATGGTCGTCCATTAATGACGTGATGTTTTTAGCAACTTTATACTGATACGTAGAGATGTACCCTCCCCCCCTTCAACTTGGTGATACGTGGTGTGGTTGTAATTAGACTAACCCCACCTCCCTCTATCCAAAAGCATGTGTATTGTTTAGGTAAAATCTTTATATCATTTTAGTCAATTATCTTTAAATACATATAATATAATGCTGGTTTCCTTCACTAAAAGCTCAAACTCATTTTAGAATACGACTTACAACCTGAGCCTTAACTTAGGAATTTTAGAGTCAAGTGTTTAGAATACATTTTATACATAACTATTTTCTTCAGTTAACTAAATTATACGTAGGCTACTAATTACCTTGTGCGTGGGTTCATGATGAGGTGGTGGGGGTAACGGCCTGGGCCTTCTCGTCTCGCCGTCGGAGCTGCCTTCACTTGATTCACTTGCAACTGAATATCAAAAACATACATATAGTTACAGTTTTTGCTTGGTGCTAGGGTACTTTATAGTACCCGTCTGGCTGGCTACCACCCTCAAGTTGAAAATCTGTCGCCAAGCACCTACCAGTGTGTTACGGCAATTGCACTTGAGAGCCAATAATTGCCTTCTCGGCATTGTAACAGGTCGGCAACACTAAGTAGGCTAATGGCGATAGGCGACGGTAACCACTTACCATCAGGTGGACCGCCAGCTAGCTTGTCAACCTTCTGACATATAAAAAAAGTTATCTAACGGATAGGTGAATTAATAGGTCATCCAAGAATTAATTAAATCACAAGATCGTCATTGAACTTGGATTTCAAAAGAACTTACCCGTATAGAAGTGTCTTATTTTTCCAGAGTATTAACTATCTTTTGTGCTAAGTTTCATTATTCTGTATTCATCTATAATGACTTGATCGGTAAAGCGGTTTTTGAATGGAATAAAACGCAGTTAACAAAAAAATATACCTTTGTCTTCCTGCGTCCTCGCTCTATACCCAGTGGGCAGTTCCGGAGGCCCCACGAACATCCCTAGCTTTGGTACTCTTGGACTTTGTACAGCTACCAAGTTACCTAATGACCTGTAAAAATTAATAAAACAATATTATACTTTGAGAAAAAGTATAAATCGTCGTAGCAGCTTTAAAATTCTATACTTTTCTTTAGCGCAAGTGCGAGTATACATACATAGTCGAGTATTAAATCTCTATCGAATTCGAAAACTCTTATATGTAATTTCAATCATAATTTTTTTGTTTTCCAACTTCAAGATCTCCAATGTGCCAGCTACTAAAGAGTCAGTGGACTATTTTTATCGATTTTCTCGTAAAAGTGATTTTCACACATTGAGATCTTAAAGTCGCAACGACGAAATATTGTGTTTCATCACTAAGCAAAATACAAAATAGCCGACAACTCTCAAAAATCGAGCAAAGTCCTATTTATATATATATGTATTTGAAAGATATTATTCAATATTTAACTTTAATTGCATCACATAACACATACATTTAAGACAATAGATTTCATATTACACTGGAAAGCATTAAATACCTAGTAGATATCTTCAGTATTATTTGTGTTACAATATGTAGAGTACATCATTTGCTTCTAAGAAACATAAGTTCAAATACGATATTTAAAACATTCAAACAATAGAAGCGATAAGCCCACTATAAGTACAGCGCGCCGATGACGTAAGCACTTACGGTCCTGTTGAAAACCGATACTCGGTAGGCAGGGTAATAAAAAGGTTAAGGCCTATTGTTCACGGACGCGTCATATGACGAATGCATGCAACCTACAAATGTTTTTTTAATTTTTACTACGAACGCATGACGAGCGGCTGATGCGACGTTGCCGCTCCGAGGACACAGTTTTGATTGTTTCTACGCAAGATGCAAGCATTCGTCGAGCAATCGTCAATTGAAGTGTGCGAATGACGTGTGTTATAGGTGGACAATATATAGGCCTTAGTCATACCGTTTCTTATAATGCCTAGGCGCGTGGTGAGCGTGATGCCTGCGGCGTGCGTGCGTCCGCGCCGCGCCCGCGCCCGCCCCCGCGCCCCCTCCCGCACCCCCTCCCGCGCCCGCCCCGCCGGACGCTTCACTCGACCCCGAACTGTCCGTCTCCGAAAACGCTATAACAAGATAACACAAGACCCTTTACCATCTGCAACCTTTCTTTGTCGAATATTTCGTATGTTTCAAAGGATATTATTATGCTTAGCCTGAAAATCTGTCGCCAAGCACCTACCGGTGTGTTCCAGCAATTGCACTTGAAAGCCAGTTACCTTCGTGGCATTGTAACAGGCCGGCCACACATTGGCGATAGGCGACGGTAACCACTTACCATCAGGTAGACCGCCTGCCTGCTTATTAAGGTACGTTCGGCCGGCGTTCCTCTCGGGTAGGCATATCAAACGTATGGCGGTAGCCGCTCGGTACTCGACACTATCTACGTCGCGCGTAATTAAGAATCATTTCTTTGATTCTTACAACGAATAATGACACGGTAGTGCTATTATTTATTCTGTGCTTGTACTATAGAAACCAAATAACTGATATACTACACTTACAAGGTTGATGTAAGGGTGTCTTTTCGTGTCTCCGATGTCTTCTCGATCTCATAGATGGCGCCTCCATGTACTCGTTTGTTTCCTTTATCTATGGCAAAACAAAAAAAAAAACGTTTAATGTAACGAAAAATTAAATGATATGGGAACGGAATCGCAAGCACGCCAAAAACTGCACTACATTTTCAAAATATTTCATGAAAATTATAATAGCTCTAATAAACCTTAAAAAACACATCACAGAAAAAATATTTTCGAATAAATATGAAACAACATAGGTAACGTAGGAAAAGCTTTTGGAAACAATAAAATTCAATCGAACACTCCTTTTCCTACAGTTCTAAAACACCAAGTATAAATTGAACTACATTACGAATTGTATTATGTCACTAGTTAAATGCTGTTGGAATAGTTACTTATATTATCATTGCTCATATTCTTGAAAAAAAAAAACCAAACTGCTTATATATATCTTCTTAAAAGTACTTAATTTAATTGACGGTTAAAATAAAATTAGGAATAAGCCAGGTCACTCACGATACACGATTATCCTAGTGCGGGGGCCATTGTAAATCATTTATGTACAATATTTGAGCCTAATAAAGAGATTTGTATTCTTATTCTTCTCTTCGTGGGCAGGCCCCCCAGAAGGTGGACAGACGATCTTGTGAGGAGGGGTAGCGCAAAACCGGCCATCGTGGAGATCCATGGGGGTGGCCTTTGTTCAGCAGTGGACGATTTTCGGCTATGATGATGATGATAATAGGAAGCTACATAATCCCCGAAGGGCTACTATAGGCTACATTTTATCCCCGGGACGTGGGTGAAACCACGTGGGACAGCTAGTAAACGGATTGCTACAGGATTCCCTATTGCTAAATAAATCAGGAACGAAAAGGCGATGCTATGGATAAAATAAAACAAGCGTCAAAAACACACCATGCGAAACCTGAGTATGCCGATACCTGTGCGTACTGAGCGTCTAGCTCGGTCTCGGAACTGACCCCCGAAGGGTGATGGTGGTGGCCCTGCTGGTTGCTCGAGTGGGACCACCCGGACCGCTGAGACTATATAACATGATTCACCATCACCAAGCGTTATGGGACAAATGTCGATGTTTGTTAATTGTCATCAATGTTGGTGCTAATTAGGCGATATTACAACATCACATTATATCATTCCGTAATAGTATTCAATGTTTTATTCAAAGATATGATCGATCTATAAGCAATGTTTAATTGAAATCCGTTCATCCATTACGTACGTTTGAATGAAAACATTAATATTGTTTTTCACATTTTTAAATATTATGAATCTTGACGGTATTTGTATGATTTGAAGATATTATTATTTATGGATATTTTAGAATGTTATAAAAGAAGATTGATTATGTAATTTTCGAAACATAACGAAGAATGTTAAATAGTATTTATTATGGAAAACTTTAGTTCAGCAGTAGACAATCCTAGAGTACCTAAATATGATGATAAATTAGGATGACGATGAGATAAAAAATGTGTCCATAAATACAAACTTCTTATTTGATTGGAGAAACGAGTAGTACTGCAATCTAACAAAAAAGTAATAAATCAAATATTATAATGTACCTTCCTATCTCTAGTGGAATGCTGGGGCGGTGGTCCTATAGTGATGTGCTGTAAGGCGTCGCTCACCATAGTGTAGTTGTTCAAATCTAGCTTGCCCGGTTGCTGCAACAAATCGAAGTACTAAATTGAAAATTGTATTATACTGCTTTGAAAAAAATATGTTGATTTTTTAAATAAATAAACGACACGTATACGTCATATTTTGTGTATTTTGTCAAGTTGAGCAGTATATTCTTCATGTAGGTATTTAGTCAAGTTACATTTTAAGTCATGTTAATAAATAAATTTCAAGTCATAGTCAGTCAGTCAGTTTATATTAGGTTTTGATACAATAGTGGCCGTTCTACTTAAACTTTTCACGGTCTTTTTGAGACAACTTGAAAAGCCAGTATACACGTAATCATTTCATTTCACTTCACTGGTGCACTAGTATGTTCAAAACTTAAAATGTAACTTCGGAACTTACCGCCAAAGAGTGTAAAAGAACAGTATGCTTTACCTTCAAGGTCTGGGAATGTCTAACCCGCTGCGGCGGCTGGTGCGGGCGAGTGCGGCCCGTCGTGAAGGCTCTGTGCCCGTAGCTAGCGGGCTGCCAGAGTCCGCCACCGTCTGTACATACCACTTCTCATTTACCTACTCTTTATACCTTGCTAAATAATACTTTTTTTTAGTAAGTATTATAAACATCTGAAAATAATTTGACAAAGTCCATGGAGGCTTTCGTCCAAATTAGCTGAACGAGATGTAGGCCGGCCACATACAACAGGAATTCAGTGTCAGAATTTCGTTTCGGAATATCGAATCGGGATTCCGTAAATAATATATATCACACACATACGTTTATTTCCGTTTGGTAGAACGGGCTACCATGAACAAAAAAACTTCAAACGGAAAATTACTGTACGTATGTGATAAGTTCATAGATTTGTATGGTTATTTGGATGTTGATTGCGTTCGACATCTATATTCCGAAAGGGTTTTACGACACGAAATTCCTGATGTATGTACCTGGCCTTGTACCTGAATATTTCATGATGACTTTTGTCAAATTATTGTGCAACCTAAACCACAGTTCAACTTTTTTGTGTCAAATAAAGAAAATATGTTTATGCAGTGTGTATATTGTTGCTGGTAAGACTTATTTTTGTATCTATTCAGTGATTATGAATTTTATATCTGACATTATGACACAAAAAGTTAAACCGTGTTTTGAGTTTCCAACATTCCAAACTACTCTAAAACGATAAACAAAGAATATCCTCTACCAAAAATATCTGCATTACCTTTTGAAAGTCTTTATCGTTGTATTTGTTGTCATCAATAGCCGACAGTGTCATCCAAAAGGTAAAAAAATAACACAAATAAAATCTATTCTACTAATTCTATTTCCATGCATAAAATTAATAAAATAAACGCAAAATGCAGTAATTGAATTAAAAAACAAAAACGGTCCGTGATACATGACAGAATATCTATCTACACACAAAACTGAACCCTCCACTTTGTGAAATAAGACTTAATGTCGCTTGTCATGCAGTCACCTGACTCGTGTGTGCTCAGCGAATCCTCCGAACAGTTGAGATCCGCTGCATTACAATATATTTTTTTAATAATATTGAAAATGTTTTTTGTTTACATTAAATGTCATCAATTGATGACAAAAGTAAGCGATGTAGATGGATTACAAATATATTTACTGCCTATCCAAATTATAATCTATAAGATTGTTTATGCCACCTATAATCGATATAGCCAAGATTTAGGAACAGTTGCTTTGTGGATTGCCTCATTCATTACACTTTAAGACTTATACCGTTTTTAGTCTATGACAGAACTTGCTGGGGTAGCATTACTCATCAATATTATAACTTTTACTGTACTCAACAACTTTTTTCAAATTCTTTGCGAGTACTTTCCTAGTAATTAATTATAACTAACTTCAAAATCACAGTTAAATGGTATCTCATTTATCAAATATTTGTAATAAATTATTTACTATGGTTTTTTTTTTTTCTGAATAACAAATCAATATAACTTACGTGATAAGTCTGGGTGCATCCTATGGTCCGGTGGTGCTGGTTCGGGCGGCGTACTGGGTGGTGGGTATACACTGAAACCTAAAATAAAATACACTGGTAATAATATAAATCAACGCAGACTGGTAATATCAGCCACAGTCTTGTCACCTTAAACAGTAGCAAATCTTGTGATTGTCTGATAGAGTAATTCGAATCGTAATTAAATCCTTACCTTTCATGAAGCCTCTATTTTTGGAGTTGTTCAGGGTATCGCTATATTCCGAGTCGATGTCAGCGCGGGAGTCCGGTCCAATCAGCAAGTCCAAAGAGTTCGTCAATTTGTGTTCCATCCTGTAACAAAAAACCTCAATATATATACCGGGTGTAAGGGACAGCGTAACGAAAATTTTGGGAAATAGTTACACTGAATGTCTACAGCAACATTATAAAAATCAATTATGTCAGAAGTCATTGGTAACAGATATTGTAATTTTTGAGCGTGCAATGTACGTTACAACGTTATCATACACAACTTGTGCAGTTTGCGTATTGATTTGAATTCTGATGTACATTGCAGTTTTGTCTAAATTAGTAGTTATTTATTTTAAAATCACATTTAGTGAGACTTGTACAATGATTTTAAAGTATAATCAGTCCTAAAATTCTGAAAAAGATTCGTGTAATTCATGAAAAGATCGACATAAATTCAAAGTCTGGGCTCCAGAAACACGAGTTGAATCCATGGTATCAATTTTCGGTACGCTGTCCCTTACCGTAAGTAAGTAAGTAAGTATAGTAAGATATTTAGGTAACAATAATATCTATTTAAAAGTGTATTTACAAAAAAGCATTTCTTATCAAATCAGCTACTTTTTAATAAATGACATCATAGTTTCACAGCATCAAATGATCATCTACTCTTTGTGGTTCTACTGGTAATTTAAAAATCATTAAAAGCATTAAATGTACAACATATTTGATGTTTCCACATGTTTCTAGATGTTTTATGCATTGGTTAGTGTTTGGTCATTTATTTTTGACACAGGCAATTAGCCTATTGTAACACTATCATTGTTTAGGATAAGTTTTTTGGATACATTTTTAATTTTCTGTGGTAGTCTTACAATAAAATATTATCTATCTATCCATCTATCCTACACGTATCATATCAGTTATGTGACTTCCATGGCACAAGCTCATGCTCCGCTTAGGTTGTGATGAGATGGTCGTGTGTGAAGTGAAGAATATTAAGATGGCATACTTGTGGTTGAGATGGTAGGAGTGGTTCCTTGGGGGCGCGGGCGGGGCGTGGTGCGCGGGGCGGGCGGCGGCCACGTCGGGCAGGTTGAGCGGCGGCTGCTCCAGCCGGAACGCGCGCTCGATCTCGCCCTTCCGCTCCCACACCTCCTTGAAGAACGGCGTGTAGAACGCAGCTGTATAACACACATGACACACATCAAATAAATAAAATTAATTATTTAAGGAAACCACCGAAACTCGCCAGATAATTGGTCATAATTTTCAAACGGCAGAACGGATATTCCTAAAACATAACTAAGAGCACTCTCGAAGATGCAAATTTACTTTGTCTGTGGTCGCGTATGCGTTAGAGATCTCAACTTAGGAGTTTTCCCCACACAGATTTGATAGATGAATGAAAAATGATAGAAAAATAGCAGTGATACTAAGGTGAAATAAACTAGGACCTGAAATTGTGGAGTCGGCAGTGGAAATGACGAATAATCGATACCAGTAAGTCAAAAACACCTAACCGATGAGTTTAGATAAAGTACTGTATGATAATGCACATAATTAGGTATTAAAATAACCCCTTACATGCGCTATATTGATTTATTTTATTTATTACATTACTCTAATAGATGTGTATCCGTATTAGAACGCAAATGATTGATGTGAGCGATTATGGCAAGTTTGAGATGTAAATGTAAGTAATAGACTGACACTTATTCTCAGCACTAGATGTGTAGGTGGTGAAGTGTGCGGCGAGGCGGTCGGCGGTGGCGTTCCCCTCCGTGATGAGCGCGTGGCCCACGTCCGTGCCGAAGAACGCGCTCGCAGCCGTGCCCCCCGCCCCGCCGCCGTCCGTCACTGCCACCATTTGTATCGGCAGGTTGGGGATGTTCATGGAGAATGCACTGTTGCCATAAACATACATGTGTTACTCACTCGAAAATCCTACCATTTTGGAAGTTTTTAGAGGATTTTTGGTACAAAAAATAATGTAGATATTGATGCAATAAAACTCCAAATTGAATAATTTTGGCAAAAGTAATCCAATACATTTAAAATCGAAATAAGAACCCAAATCAGATCAGATAGCTCCATAGATTATAACAAAGAAAGAAAAATCATTTCATTTCTACTGCAAAACACAATAAATCAAATTAATTTTAACAAACTTTTCAAAACCTTGAGTGAATTTTCACCTACAAATTGTATAACTATTGTATAGTAACACTTATCGAATTCAAAATCTGGCTCCAAGGACCAAATGTTACAAGATTGTAATTCAATCAATACTAGCACTTACTTCAATGTTGCTAAGCTAGCTTTCCTTTTAGCAGAGTAAATGAGTATGAAGCCGTGTATCAGCTCCTCTCTGAATTGAGTCGCGCCGTGGAAACTCGATATAATCACCTGAAACAAAACACCTATTTTAAATCACGTACTTTTTATTTTCTTTATTTAATTATATGAAGGAGCTAGCTTTCCGTCCCGCGATCCCCTATTTTACCCCCTTAGGGATTGAATTTTCAGAAATCCTTTCTAAGTGTATACCTACACTTCACGAAGAACACACCCTCCAAATTTAATGTCTCTAGGATCAGCGGTTTGGACTGTGCGTTGACATATCAGTCAGGATTTTTATATATACAGATATTTACCGTGACTAAATTATCTAGTTCTTTAACACCCTACTAAAAGAGTAGTATATGTGGTGTAGGTACCTCGACTTTCCTCTTGGAGTCCCCGAGGAAGGTCTCGATGAGGATGGAGCGGTCGCCGGTGAGGAAGCAGGCGCGGTGCTGCAGCAGCGGCGACAGCACGCGCTCCGCAGAGTACGGGTCGTCGCAGAACATGCACACCATTATACTACAATACAATACAATACAATACAACACAATATAATCGTCATCATCATGTCAGCCGAAAGACTTCCACTGCTGGACAAAGGCCTTCCCCCAAGGCTCTCCACGATGCCGGTCTTGCGCTACCCGCATCCAGCGGTTCCTCGCGACCCTCACAAGATCGTCGTAATATATACACACGGTTACTTTGTGTCCCAAGATATAGACCATCAAAGATTTATCTCTATCTCGTTCTAGCAAAACGGAATTTAGCATGGAGTTTATATTCCCTTGGTGTTATATGACAAACCACGTTGCAACTCTGTCTAATTGGTCTAATTAGTAGTTTAAAATGCTTATATCTTGTGTTTTTTATGCAATTTTAATTTCACATCTTTTTTATGGTTAATATTTTCATATTTTGTTAAAAAAAATGATTAAATATTACCGTATATCAGAATCGAAGCACACAATAACGTCTCTATAGAGATGCGCGTAGCTCGCCTTCTCCCTGTTAGCTCGGACCAACTCTTGAACGGCGTCTGACGTCAGCGCTTCAGTGCCTAATTCAGACACTTGTGCCTCCATGTATGAGCAGTGGAGACTGAAACAACAATATATTTATGTTTTTATTCTAGTGTAAATGAGAAGACACCATTTTTTTTTTGAAAATAATAGATCACGAAACGTAAAAAGACATGAAATAAATGAAATATATTATGCTAAGATTTTAATTAAGTATTTTTAGGACAAGCTTTATTTTATTCAGCTCCATCATCAGATCATATCAATGACAATAATATTATTTTATTGTAATTGATTTCAGATCATTTGAACATCGGGAAGCGAGACAAAATTGACTTACTTACTTTTCATAAGCTTGTTTAATAAGTTCAATAAATGCTTATAAAAACCTGACTCAAGTTAAAACTCAAGTCAGTGATAGACTCAAACGTCAATATTGACGGAAAACTGAAATAATTAACTGCGTGATAAACTAAAGCATGAAAAATTTATTTGATACTTAAATAAATTATATGCATTTGAAGTTCATACTTACTTATCAGCAAGATTCTGTCCCTCCTCTTGTAGCCTCGCGAGCTCTTTCTTGTCCATGCCTTCGTCTTGTACGAACATCACCACTAAAGGCAGACCCTGTCAGGAAGTCAAAACGAATTAATAGAGATGATTGAAAATAGGCTAGGCTGAACTAATCAAACATCATTGAAGGAAAGATAGAATGAAAGGGAAGAAGTTCTTATAAAGGTGAAGGACCAGGTGAAGTCAAAATTGGACGTCGTGCCGTATAAGGAGGTACAGGAAACTAACAACAGAGAAGAATGGAAGAAGCTACACTGACAAGAGCCAAGCTCTTAAATATATATAGATAGACTCATATACTCAGCAAATGTCAGAATCTCTGTTATTTAAATTATTTTCTGTATCCTTATATATAATTGAAACATCAGATTTTTTTATTTTACATTACATAGAAACCTTTTTACAAAAACGATTGGATTTTGTTGTACCCGCCTGGCTGGCCACCACCCTCAAATACAATAATATCCCTGCATTTGAGAGCCAGTTCCCTTCTAGGCTTTATATTCTTACCACCTATTACTGCATGGTGTAAATGAGGTCAAACACAGGCCTATACATAGTAAAAAGAAAGTGTACCTGAAATGGCAGCTTGTCTTCCTGCTCTAGACTAGAAAGCAGCGTCTTCTCTGCACAGCCTCTGATGTATTCGAACGACTCTTGATCTTGGTATACGCAGAAGTAACCTATGAAAATACAGGACGTTAATTACAGACATTTTTACCTAACAAGATTAATGTTTTGTTTGAAAAAGAGATTTATAGTCGAGATTTCTGAATTGGTCCTAGTAAAAGTTGATTATAATGGAAAATTTGGGTACTCATTGAAAAGTATAGTATGACACAACTTAGATGAAGCATCGGCAAACTTCGTAAAATCGATCGTTCTCGAAAAGAGTGCGCCTACAACATTACTCATGTGTTAAAAAATGATCGGCGAAAATGATCTTGTTGAACGTTGAATGGCGCGATACTGAATTATTTTTATTTGTTGTGTAAATCGGAAGTGAAGTGTACGAAAACGATTCGCCGATGCTACATCTAAGTTGTGTCATACTGTAACCCTGTATGGGCGTATTTCCTGAAAAAAAAAAAAAAGATTTTACAAAAAAAAAAAACTGAGTGAAGCTCGGTCGCCCAGGGGCTCTATCGCGTATCTTTGGTGGTAATCGTAACGAACACCATTATTTTAAATTATCCAATGAGGGCTCACTATGCCCACAAAATAGTCTTAGTCGTAACGCGTCATTGGATTACCACCAAAAGATTTGCAATACAATAATAATAATAAATATGCCTGTGACATTGTTCACATACAGTTATCTGATCTTAAACTAAGCAGAGCTTGTACTATGGAAACCAGTTAACTGATATACTACATATCAGTGGCGAAGGGTCCATACAAGCCGATTCCCATCGGCTTACCTTTTAGGAATCCCAGTCCCACATTTTCATCATTTCAAAGCCACATTTATCATGCTTAAAATACACTGTGATTATAAAATTACAGGTGTTTTTTGAACGGCTTACCCTCGCCATAATTTCACCCCTCGCTACTGCTACATATACTATTTATGTAAATACATACCTATATAGATTATACTTGTATGATTGGTTATTGGTGAGGATTGAGCGATAGTTGAAGATGCATGTTTACCGTTAGGCGCGAACTCGTCGTTATTATGCATGTTTGTATGTGTGTGCGTGTGTGTGTGCGTGTCGGCGGTGAAGTCGTCGGTGCGCAGGCGCGTGTGCAGCCGCCACGTGTGCCCGCGCGCACTCACGCGCCGCTCGCCGTCGCACCCCGCCACCAGCCGCGCGCCCACCTCGCCCGCTATACCCTCCACCTGCACAACAATACACAACACAATACAATACAATACATTACAATGTCAGTATATAGGTTGATTTGAGTTAGCTCTACCGGCTGCAAGAGATTTCGTAACGACAAAAGTAAAACGGATTATTTTAAACATAGGTAGCAGCTGAGTCGTTACACATTAGACGTGTGTCGAGCTGCGAGTCGACGTTCGCGTAGTCGGATTTTGCCGCGGAGGCCATACTTTAACATTTAATAACGTAGTCAAGTTTGAAGATAGAAAAAAATCAAAACAGTTTTTTTTTCTCAAGTTACCTATTTTTTTAGATATGCTGATTACAAAAAACATTGGTGTGACTCATTCAGTCTACTGTACCTAATCAAAATCAACTTGTAATCGTTACTACATAATATTATAGGTGTCTCTATACTACATAATATTATAGTTTGTGAGCGGGTGAGAGATATTTGTTACTTATTCACGCTCAAACGAATTTCGATGAAATTTGTTATGGAGATAGTCTCTGGAAAGCGGGTGAAACCGCGGGGCGGAAGCTAGAACCATATAATACTTACACCCAAAATAATAACGTTGATTTGATTAGAGTCCGTGGTGAGAGCCCACGGCGCGGCGGGCGGACCCGCGAGGCACTGCGACTCTCCCGTCGACGTTAACGACCTGACAAATCAATATGTACATCTATATATATAAAAGAAAGTCGTGTTAGTTACTCCACTTATAACTCAAGAACGGCTGAACCGATTTAGCTGAAAATTGGCAGGGAGGTAGTTTAGAGCCAAGAGAAGGACATAGGATAAGTAGATAGGGGTAGGTAGGGTAGGTAGGTAAGGTAGGTAGGGGTAGGTAGGGTAGGTAGGTAAGGTAGGTAGGGGTAGGTAGAGGTAGGTAGGGTAGGTAGGTAAGGTAGGTAGGGGTAGGTAGTTAGGTAGGGGTAGGTAGTTAGGTAGGGGTAGGTAGATAGGTAGGGGTAGGTAGATAGGTAGGGGTAGGTAGAGGTAGGTAGGGTAGGTAGGTAAGGTAGGTAGGGGTAGGTAGTTAGGTAGGGGTAGGTAGTTAGGTAGGGGTAGGTAGTTAGGTAGGGGTAGGTAGTTAGGTAGGGGTAGGTAGATAGGTAGGGGTAGGTAGATAGGTAGGGGTAGGTAGTTAGGTTAGGGGTAGGTAGTTAGGTAGGGGTAGGTAGTTAGGTAGGGGTAGGTAGTTAGGTAGGGTAGGTAGGTAAGGTAGGTAGGGGTAGGTAGGTAGGTCCCAGTTTTATTTTTATTCTCAGGGCAGGACAACGTCTGCCGGGTCAGCTTGTATTTAATATGTATAGGTACGGACGACTACAAGTCGAGGTAAACACTGCGGTTGTAATAGGAGCTATTTTGCAACAAAAAGGTGTAACCTGATCTGTGGCCGTGTGTACATATTTAAAAATGAAAACTATATACATGGATTTTCAAAAACAAATTTGCCTTGCCGGAAATCGAACTCATTAATTTTGAACAATATAAACTGTATTATTACTCCATCTCAGTGTCGCTATGTAGATAATGATCAATTTCTGGGAAGTTAATACAAGTTCACTAACGTGTATGAAGGTCGAATACGAAGACCCCAACGGAAAACCAGCGCTGGTTTAAAAACAACCAGCATATGCTGAGATGGGACCGCTTTGTGCATATGGCAATTTTTGTTTTTATGTTGTTTACTTTATGTTTTTTTTGTTTTTAAATTTTTATTTTCTTTATGTACATTTTGGGCCTAGTATGCCACAAATAAATTTAATTTCTTTCTCTGTCTTTCAATAGAATGATTGTTTAATGGATTTTAAACGAACGCCAATGGTTTTAAAATAGTAGTTTTTGATACTGTTGCATAATAGGGGTTATTAAATACGAGTGTGAGTTTAAGTACCGAGCCGTAGGCGAGGTTCTTAATAGTATCACACGAGTTTTTAATACCTAATTATGTGCAGTATCATACAGTACTTTATCTAAACTCATATAAATAATGTAATTTCAAAAAATTGAATTTCTACCAACTTTGCAAAAAAAAAAAATTGCTATTTTTGTGACATTTTTGGTCAAAATGATATTTGTAGGCAAAAACAATAAAATAAACAGACACAATAATCATATACCTAATCAAATCCGTGTTACCAACTCCCAAAAATTCTTACCTCTAAATTTCAAGTCAACAAATTTGTCACATTGTCATCGTCAAATTGAATTGATACTGATTGATTATACTATTGATAGGTCCAAAGTGTACTTTAATAGAAAAAAAGTTATTTTATAGCATTATCTTGGGAACACAACTGTACTATAATGAATCATTATACACGGGTGTGCCTAAAGTGGGTCATTAAAGTACTGATTTTGATTTCATAATAAGAACATTACGATATGAGAGTAGATAAAAAATATAAAAGAACCTCTTATCCTTAAAACATATATCCCATTTTTGACATCCATGCGCCATAAAGAGACTCTCTTATCAAGTGACATATTAATAAAATAGCTAATAGATATAGGAATAGCAATCACCAAACATACAAATAAAAAAACTGCTCAACTTCGACTCGAATCCGTCATCAAGATGGGTGGGCACTGAACCCCAGACCACGGTAGTACTTACCCAACTCTAGTGTTAAGTATAACAGGCAGATTAGCATCGAGGCAGTTAGATCCCGCCGGGCAGTGTTCCCTCATCGGGCAGTGGACAAAGCCGAGGTGTTGAAACAGCATAAGTTTCCTGTCTTGCTCCATGCGGTCCAGCATTTTGTATCTGTGGAAATAATATGTAGCTATTGTATTGACATAGGTATTTCTCAAATACAGAAACAATATTAAACAATTTATAAAAATTAAAAAACCGACCGAAAATAGTTGGTGTTTGTTGTTTATAAATTCTTCATTCCTAATTACATTTAAACACTTTTTAAAACCATTTTGATACACCACTCAATAGGTTAGGGACAACAAAAATGTTTGAAAACATACATTTTGGTGCCAAAAAACCGCCATACTGATTATTTATAATTTTAATATAACCCATTGACGCTCGCACAATAGGAACGGACATAAATACATTAATATAGGTCAAACACATACTATTTGCAATATTGAGATGAATAAACTAAACATAATCCTCCTTTTTTTCTCCGCAGTCGGATAAAAATAGTTAATATCTCTACGTGGCATACCTAAAGTCATCCTGCAACACATCGGTGATCTCTTTGATGTCCTCCTGCGTGATGGTGCCGGTCGGCGATATGCTCTTGAAGTGATAGAACAAGTCAGCGTGCTCCAACAGTAACTCCTGGACAATAACGATTAACATAAATAACTATATACCAATAATAAATAATAATAATAAATAATAATAAGTTTGGTGTAGATAAGTGTGCGGTCATGCATGTACAGCGAGGGAAAGTTGTAACTTCGACGAATTTACAGCTTTCCGAGACAATGTCCCTCAGATCTCTCTCCGAAGCTGAAACCTACAAGTACCTTGGTATGTCACAGTCATTGGGTATTATGGACGGGGACATCAAACGGGCTGTGAAGGAGCGCTTCTTTTGTCGCTTGACAAAAGTACTGAACAGTCTTTTGTCAGGTGGCAACAAGGTGCGAGCCTTCAATGCCTGGGTGATGCCCCTACTCACATACTCCTTTGGCATACTAAGGTGGACCCAAACTGAGCTGGATGCCTTGGATAGGAGGGTCCGTCTTCTGCTCAAAACACATCGTATGCTACACCCACGCTCATCTGTTATGAGACTGTACATCTCACGTAAGTGTGGAGGCCGTGGCTTTTTAAATGCCAAGAACCTCCACAATCGGGAGGTGTACAGTCTTAGGAGGTATTTCCTCGACAATGAGTGTGGAATGCATCGTGATGTTGTGGCAGTAGACAGGAGCCTCACCTCGCTCTCCCTGGCAAACGAGAACTGGCGCAGACTAAAAGTGCTAAGCACTGAGGATCGCAAGGACGTATGGAAGAGTAAGGAGCTACATGGGCGGTTCTACAAGGCCCTAACAGGGCCCGATGTAGATCTACTCGCGTCGGTGAACTGGCTACGATTTGGTGACCTCTTTGGGGAAACCGAAGGTTTTGTCTGTGCAATTGCGGACGAAGTTATCATGACGAATAACTACCGGAGATATATCTTGAAGGACGGTACGGTCGACATCTGTCGAGCATGCCGCCGTCCCGGAGAGTCACTCAGGCATATTATCTCCGGTTGTTCTCATCTTGCTAACGGCGAGTACTTGCACAGACACAATCTAGTAGCCAGAATCATTCACCAGCAAATTGCTCTTCAATACGGCCTTGTGGATTCTGAAGTACCGTACTATAAGTACGCGCCTACTCCAGTTCTCGAAAATAGTCGTGCCACGCTCTATTGGGATCGATCTGTTATCACGGACAGGACTATTGTAGCCAATAAGCCTGATATCGTGCTGACAGATCGATCGAAGCGCCGGGCAGTGCTCGTCGATGTCACCATCCCCCATGATGAGAACCTCGTGAAGGCCGAGAAGGACAAGCTAAGCAAGTACCTTGACTTGGCTCACGAGGTGACAGCCATGTGGAATGTTGATTCGACGATCATTGTCCCGATAGTTGTTTCAGCGAACGGTCTCATAGCGAAGAGTCTCGACCAACATCTTGAGAGGCTCTCGCTAGGTGGCTGGATCAAGGGTCAGATACAGAAGGCGGTAATTCTGGACACGGCGCGCATCGTCAGGAGGTTCCTCTCTCTGCGGCCCTAACCACCGGTAGCTTAGGTCTTACCCCGCTGCCGACGGGATACTACAATTAGGTTTTTTTAAAACATTATGAGTTCATTTTATAAAAATATTGTAAAAAAATAATCATATGTTTATTTATAGGGTTAGTTTTTTTATAATATTTTTGATTTTTGATACTAATGTTGTAAAAAAAACTAATTTTAAGGAATAACATGAATAAAGAAGATAATAATAATAATAAATATCCTGGGACATTCTTCACACATGGTTATCTGATTCGAAACTATGGAAACCAGATAACTGATATACTACATATTAGGTTGGGGAAAAAGTCTTTTCGCATTATAGTATGTATGAACTTGTAATAAAATCTCTTGGGCTATACTATTTGTATCTGGCTGGTTAAGGTATCATTGAAAGTTTAAATTTTAAAGAACATAATTCCAAATTCAAATTAGGAAAATGTGTGATTTTCATTTGTTTTTTGTACTATCAAGATGAGTGAATCTAATGAAGAAATTCGATACATTTTAAAATTTTACTACAAAAAAGGTAAAAATGCAACGCAAGCCGCGAAAAAAATTTGCGATATTTATAGACCTAGTGCAGTGTCTGTGAGAGTAGCACAAATTTGGTTTAAGCGTTTTCAATCCGGAAATTTTGATGTCAAAGATGCACGTCGCTATTACGGATAAAATGGATGCCATTTTTTAAAAAGTGGAGCAAGATCGGCATATCAGTAGTTACGACGTAGCTGAAGAACTGGAAATTGACCACAAAACAGTTTTGGCGCATTTGAAAAAAACTGGGTACACAAAAAAGCTCGATATTTGGGTACCTCACGAGCTCACTGAAAGAAACCTAATGAACCGTGTACTCATTTGTGATTCTTTATTACGACGTATTGAAACCGAACCATTTTTGAAGAAGCTGATAACTGGTGATGAAAAGTGGATCACGTACGACAAGAACGTGCGAAAAAGGTCGTGGTCAAAAGCAGGTCAGGCTTCACAGACTGTGGCGAAACCCGGGTTAACTCGCAACAAGGTGATGCTGTGTGTGTGGTGGGATTGGAAGGGCATTATTCATTATGAGCTGTTACCACCAGGCAGGACCATCGATTCTGAACTCTACTGCGAACAACTGATGAGATTAAAGCAAGAAGTTGAGAGAAAGCGGCCGGAATTAATCAACAGAAGGGGTGTGGTTTTTCATCATGATAACGCTAGACCTCACACATCTTTAGCCACTCAGCAAAAATTAAGAGAGTTTGGCTGGGAGGTTTTAATGCATCCGCCGTATAGTCCTGACCTTGCACCTTCAGATTTCCACCTAATTCCTACTAATATTATAAATGCAAAAGTTTGTGAGTATGGCTGTATGTTTGTTATTATTTCACGCAAAAACTACTGAACGGATTTGGATGAAATTTGGGACACAGATAGTTTATAACCTGGATTAACACATAGGATACTTTTTATCCCGAGAAAACACAAGATCCCTCGGGAACGCGGGTGAAACCGCGGGGCGGAAGCTAGTTGCTAACTGTACATATTACTTCCTGATTCTCAGACGAGTATTTAGAATAATATGTACCTGCAAGTTATGTTTAGCGCGCCGCTGTATGTGCCGCTGGTGGGTATCGTAGACCCGCTGCTGCTGGTCCTCGGACAGCGCCTCGAAGCACTCGCGGCCCATCAGCAGCACGCGCACCTCCGCCAGCTGCTTGCCCGGCGTCACGTACCCCGTCTCCTCCAGCAGCCGCTTGAACTGCTGGCACCATCTGCCCATACATTTATAGGCTAGTTGACAGTGTCCAAAATAAATGACCAAACACTAACCAATGCATAAAACATCTAAAAATACATGGAAACATCAAATATCTTGTACATTTAATGCTTTTTATGATTTTTAATTACCAGTAGAACCACTTAGAGTAGATCATTTGATGCAGTGAAACTATGACCTCATAGTGTAGTATTTCATCCAAAATTCCATATAAGCTATCGTTTTGACATTTATTAAAAAGTATCTGATTTGATATATCAGAAACTACCCTAGAATCAAATATTCATACATTTTATTGACAATTAAACAATAAACTCTTACTCGTAATTTCTCTGCTCTTCCTGTGCCTCGTGGAGGAACGTCTTGAATACAGCGGCGGCCTCATTCGACTCCAGTACTTCATAAGGAATCTTTTGGGATTGACCCAATGTCTACAAAAACAACAATACACAATTTATTCTATCATGACAGGACAGGACAGTACGGCGCAGCAGAGGATTTTCAATTGAATTTATATCTTCTATAAATCTTCTATATATTATGGTGGGGAGGTAGCTTAGAACCAGGAGAAGGACATAGGTAGGTAGGGGCAGGTAGAGGTAGGTAGGAGTAGGTAGGGATAGGTAGGTAGGTCCCAGTTTTATTTTTGTTCTCTGCCGTGCCGTCCGCAGCGTCCGCTACTGTGCGCTGGGCATATGTGTTATTGTAGCAGTTTGTTTCTCAACTAATAAATAAATGGCTAATTACCTGATATCTGGCTCTTTCGCCGACCCTTAGAGTGGTGTCAATAGCCAGCGGACTGTCGAGGTCGGAGCCGGACTCCGAACCGGAGTCGCGGCCGCGCGTTTCGCTGAAGTACACCGAGAAGTCGCGGTGAGACCGCAGCTGTCGGACCACCATGGGCCAGTCGCTAAAACAACGTTTTATTGATGACTAAGCTGTCGCCCGCAGTTTCAACCGGAATAAAAAGTAGCCTATAACCCTCGGGGATAATGTAGCTTCCTAACAGGGCATTCAAACAAACTCTTCAGCTTCATTATTAGTAAACACGTCTGTCTGTGTCAACGCGATAAACTCAAAAACTACAGAACAGATTTTCATACGGTTTTTACTAATGGAGTGATTCATGGGGAATATTAGGAGTATGATTCATTAAAGTTTTGTGTAAATTGGCGATGATTATTGATGATGTCGGAAAAAATGATGCCAACTGAAATTTGCATTAATATTTGACCCTATAATGATGGTTAAATTTATAATCATCAAAAGACACCCTAATCTCCTGACATTTAAGCTTCGTGGGCACTGAAAGACAGATATTTCTATCAATATAAAATACTAACTTCTCCTGCAATTCTTCAGTGGGCAATTGCATTCTAGACAACACTTGAGGCAGTTTGGCGAGCTGCTTGCGAAGTTTCTTGGCTGAACGCTCTTCCTTCAACCGCCTTATATGTCTGCGATACACCACCTTTGGAAAAATGAGTTTTTTTACCAATATTGCAAATACAAAAGGGCCACTATATCCCAAACTAGCAGCGTTTGTTGCATGCACAACTTGTAAATACATAAAGTTATAAATATAATACTAATTACTAATTATGTATTGTATGTCTTCAACATATTAATGATAAGCAATAATATTGTTATAAACTTGTAATGCAACAAAACCTTATAAGTAATTTAAAAAATGCTATTATTTGACAATATTTCTTTACTATTTTATATTATGTACTCACTTGAGTGCCATCATTTCCAAATTGCTGCACAAACTTGATCCATTCTGGATATTGACAGAGTCGCTTACTGGCTGCAGACCACATCTCTCTGTTTACACAAACATATCCAAGTAAATTAGTTTGACAGGACAGAGAAAAAATATATTTCTGCGCGCCGTCCGGAGCAATAGTTTGGTATTGTATACCAATAATTAATCACGAAGAATTAAATAAATAAAAAGACAAGGCTGTATGGTTCTGAGCCTTTGATTGTAAGCATAGACTACACTATTTACGTCATAGCATAGTGCGGGTGGTAGTAGCCAGAGAGATAGAAAATGAGCCTTATATCTTTGCAATAAAGTTCATCTTATCATGTGTCATCAACCTTCTTAATTAATTAGAAGACAGAAGACGTATCGCGCAGCTTCTTCCACAATCCCCTATTTTAGAGGGTCTGTGGTTTCAAATATCCTTTGTTGTCTGTCTGTAAATATAACTGTCATTATTATATACTCACTTATGATCCTGGACATGTATTCTGATGAGTTGGGTGAAGGCTTCAGTGACAAAGTCAAGAGTTTCCCTTCTTATTCGCAAAGCTTCAGCATAATTTGCCACCTGAAAAAATACCATAGTCAGTTTTTTTTAATCTCGCCGTGATCTGCAGTGATGTTGTGTCCGAAGGTGCTAAGCACACGAAGCCTTGACGGGAACTGACTAGGTGCTTGGCGACAGATTTTCAACTTAAGGGTGGTAGCCATCCAGGCGGGTACTACAAAGTACCTTACCACCATGGTTTCCTCACGATGTTTTCCTTCACCAAAAGCTCATTGTACGATTCGATTAGGTTACATTATTGGAGTTTTATTAGGGACCCCTATTTTTTTTTAAAATAAAATATAGCCTCAGTATATTAAAGTAGTAGCTCAGTATAATATTGCATTCTACCAATGAAAGAATTTTTAACATTGTTCCAGTAGCCCATGTTATAAAAATGAATTACCTACATACATTTTGACGATTGATGTTTTGTATGAAAACTTTGAATTTTTTTTTCTTGATTTCAGGGTTGGTCCCATAGTAAAAGTTGTTCATAACGATGAATATAATAATTCCTGAAAATTTGGCTGCTCATTAAAAAGTAACCCTGTATTAATTCATATACTTAGCTATTAACCACCCACCTTAATCCTAGCCTTCGACTTATCAATCATCTGTGCAAGCAGAAAGAACGCCTGGTCAACATTAACATTATCATGGCTGGATGTCTCTACGAGGGGTATGCAGCCCTTGAACTCCTTGCGTTGGACCAGCCGCTCGGCCTCCCTGATGCCCTGTTCACATGACTCGTCGTTCTTCGACGTCACCAGCACCACTGGCTTCTTCAGTTTGAGGATGTTCTGTAGGATTGCTGCTAGGACCTCATTCTGAAATTATTGGGATTGTTTTAAAGAGATCATTTTTTTTTCCTCCTAATAATTATAAATGCAAAAGTTTGTGAGGATGTATCGATGTTTGTTACTCTTTCACGTAAAAACTACTGAACGGATTTGGTTTAAACTTAACACATAGATAGATCATACCCAGGAAAAGCATATAGGCTACTTTTTATCCCGGGAAAACATAAGATCCCTCGGGAACACGGTTGAAACTGGGGGGCGGAAACTAATCTTCTTTAATACAACAATCGGTAAATAAGTATACGACCCGCCTGATGGTACGCGGTTACCGTTAAGAAGTTATTCTAATTTAAACATCGTAACTTCTGTTCGTAATACTATTTTCTTCTACCAGGTTTCTAAAAACGTACCTGTTTCTCCCAAGTCCTGCCAGGCACGAGGCTTACGTCATACACACACATGAACCCGTCGACCGTGAGCTTCCCATCCGGCATCAACTTCTGTTCGTACTCCTTCTCTATGCCTAGCTGGTTCTTGCATACATACATCAACTTCTCTGCAGATTGGAGCTTCGTGGCCACGCACCTTTTCACGTAAGTTTCTGTTTTGCCTACTGTGGAGAATTTGATGGTTGGGGTTTTAATATTTGCTAGTATCTTAAACAGTGAATGAGTTTATTTTATCTATAAAGAATATTTTTAAGAGGACGGGAAAGACTCTTTCTATAGTCACTTAATCAACAAAGATTTTTTTTTTTTAAGATCAGCAACCGTTTTGTTTTTTTAAGTGATAAAGACAAGCAGGCATGTAGGCTGTATGCCTGCTTGACATGAGATTGAGGGGATTGCCAATATATTGCCACCCCATTTAGACCTAAGCAACAACCAGAAAAGCTATTAAACGCGACGTTTTTACTAGAGAGAAACCCTAAAACCTGAAAAGCCCACTCAAGCTACTTGTATCCTCGACCTTCAACGTCACTACCACTGAGCAAACATCGCATTCAGTCTTAAAATGCGGTCATAATTAATGACTAATTGGACGTAATAATTTAGTAATGCAAACAGCATGATTGGCGTAACTACACAATTTAACAAACAGTAAACATGACTTCAATTCGAAATGCCAGTGTCCTAGTCACCTAGTTAACTTGAGGAAATACCTATGTTACAGAAATTAGGACGAAAGTTGAAACCGTAAACAAACAAGCATACTTATAAAGTAATAGAGAAGTTACTTATATACTAGCTAATCGTTCACCTCAATTTGGGCGCTACCTCCCTTCGCGTTTCCCTCAAATCAACACGCGTATGGATATTAATTCATTAAAATCTCAAATATACTATCCTACTAATAATTATAAATGCGAAAGTTTGTGAGATGTATGTATGTATATTTGTTGCTCTTTCACGTAAAAACTACTGAACGGATTTGGATGAAACGTGGCACATAGATAGATCATACCCTGAAATAACATATAGGCTACTTTTTACCCCGAGAAAACATAAGATCCCTCGGGAACGCGGGTGAAACCGCGGGGCGGAAGCTAGTATTGATATCATTTTCGTCACACTTCCACGAGCATTATTATCCACCATTCGACAATGTTAACATCAAACAGTAATACATTGGAAATTCTTGTTTACACTGAAATCTTCATAAGGTTCCCTACGACTAGCTCGGTCCCTCTCCCGCAACTCAAAAACCTAGGAAGGTCAATAGTGAAGTTTCTATCTTTTGAACCTAGTATTTGAATAACGTATACACATATACACACTCACCTTTGAACGGTTGAAAGCATGCGTCGTCCACAAACTCCGTTTGCTCGACGATCTCAAATCTGTACTCCTGGTCATCGTTCTCTTTGTGGACACTCCCCCAGTATAGAAAGTGGTCGTTGTTGACTACGCGGCCGCTGAAGTCCGACTGAAATATTTAGGGGACATTTAGTTTAAGTATAAGGTTTAGATATATAAATTATTTGTGTCACTTATTTCATTTTATGTCAGAAAGGTAACAAGATGGCAGGCAGTCCACCTGATGGTTAGTGTCACCTATGGACAAGCCATACTAAGGAGATTGCCAATGTGTTGGACACCTCTCTGAAAGTAAATAGAGGTAGATATACCTACCTGAAGATATCAGTAACGTAACTATTAGAATAACTATTTGAAGATTAGACTTGTTTTTGACTTTGCCAGTGGCGGATGAATATGCACACCCTCACACCCTCTTTTGAGGCGTTTTAGCGCTCCTTTAGTGTTTTAGCATCTCTTAAGCACTCTTCAGTCAAAATGGTTGTGTAAAAAAATGTACCTGACTAAGCACACAAATGTGGTCAACATTGTAGTCATCGGCGTGCGTGCGGACAAATCTATTGCAGAGACAAGACTTGCCCACACCTAGCTGCCCCTTTTCTTTCTCAGTACCTGTGAAACAAAAGAAACATTAGTCCATATAATATAACTAGCTATTCCCCGCGGTTTCACTCGCGTTCCCGGGATAAAAAATCGTTTTCGACCGTTCGAATCGTTATTCTCAGTACTACCAAATATTCAGAAAAAAAATCATAAAATTTGGTCAAGTTGATTCGGATGAGTTTTGTAACAAACACTGTGACATGAGAATTTTATATATTAGATAGACTACATTGTAGTATAACTAAGCATAAACGGTTGGATGAACTGAAAAACTGAGGGATCCACTAGTCATAATTTGAGACAAGTGAAATAATAGTGAGGAGAGCTTTGCTTTGTTGGGAAAACATCAAAGACTAATAATAATCCAGAACATGTTAATTATTTATGTAGTTATGTTAGCTCAGATACGATATTTATGGTTACTATTTTATTACAGGCATTAAGAGCAAATGTAAGAATAGTGCCAGTTCTAATCCAGTCATTTGGTGAGTCTAAATCAACTATACTAGTTAAACATATATCCTTGATTAAGGGGTGTCTGGGTACTTAAATTGGGTTAACAAGTGTTACATGATGAAATACTTATGTAACTGTAACCTTTACATTAATAAACATACTCAAACTAATGCAATGAAATTGACATACAAAGGCTATGGTAGAGGACATAGACAAAGCTTTTTACCCCAGGAATTTGGTTGAATAAATATTGTCTGGATTACAGCTAGTAATTGTCACAAAAATGTAATTAAAAAGAGTTCAGTTTTTTTATTTTATCTGTTACGTCTATCTTATCTTTGTGCGTTTTCGTAATATTTTATTTTTTATTTTATCCAGTTTCCTTTTACCGAGCATGCTCCATCCAATCCATGGCGGTTTGACAGACCTCTAGCTTCCTGACATGGGCTTTCTTTTGTTATTAATCAGTAAATATACTACCATTCTTGTCACAAATAACATGTTGATAACTTACGACCTATAACTGAGCTGCAATTAGCAAAAAACGTGATAAAATTTGAATTTAACGCTCCAACCGAAGGTTTACCCTTAAACAAGCTCAACTTATCAGCTTTCACTTTCAATAAACAAATTTGAATCCACCCACATGTTTGTGATAACAGGAAGTGAAATAGATAATGGTTCCCACAATAGATGTAATAGCCCATTCATAAATGTTATGCTACTATTGTGAATTAAACCTGTTTCCTCTCATTCAATTAAAAATGTACTTGCTATAATTTTTTCTCAGCAGTTTCACAGGACAGCAGTTTCTGGTGTTTTTAGAAATAAGCCAGTTGGCACAGTTGGTTAAGACACCACCTATCACGCCGCTGGTCATGGTTGCGATTCCCATCCAGGACTAACATTTGTGTGCATGAACATGGGTCCTGTGTCTGGGTGTAGTTATCTATATAAGTATTTAATTACCATAAAAGTAGTATATGTAGTACAAGCTCTGCTTAGTTTGGGATCAGAATAACTGTGTGTGAAGAATGTCCCAGAAAATTTATTTATTTATTTTAATTAGGTTTTCCCTATATTAAAAGAATGTTTTACCTTCTCTTCATCAAAAGTTAGAGGAATAAATGGATTGATAGCATCATGAATATAACAGGAAAACATTAAAAACAAGTGTTGCTACCAACAAATACAAACGGGAAAAGATGGAGGAGGCTTCACCTGTAGGAACACTAACACCAATCAAATCATCACAATCTAATAGGTAAATTTTGACAGCAAATATACTACAAACATATTGTGATAAGAAGATAAACTCTTTAGTGAATCTAAATTCATTTTATTGTGTTCAATTGTGGTAACTTCGGGTCTCCAGTTATCTCTGTCATAATCAGAGACTTCTACTGTAGTAAATACAGATAATTAAAAGAAAAATATAATAATATTTAGCATTAATAACAATAAGCAATTCAATACCTCATTCATAATTTCAAAAGTATTACATATTTAACTTGCTTCTTTTCATTCAATTAAAATATAGCACACTGGTTGACTAGTGGTAACCATTTAAACACTTGAGTTTAATTATAGTGAATAGACACTAACTGGTAGTTAAATTAACAGCTATCTAGGGATTTTATAGCATTATTTATGGTTATGGAACAGATAATGTAAATACAATGGTTTTTATTGGATTCTTGAGATGGTATGATCAATATGAGATGTGTATTATTTGCATACTTTACATTCATAGCCTAAACCACTGATCTTAGAGAAAAAAATGTTAGTAGGTGTGTTGTGCAGAGAAGGCATCCATCAAGAAAGGATTGTTGGAAAAAGCCACTTCTAATGAGGTAAAAAGGGGAGATTGCAGGTACTATGGAACAGAAAGCTAATAATATTGTACTTATGTACTTATTCTATTCTACATAGCTAATTATGTATTAAAAATCAGATGGGTAGATTGGTTACTGATGATTTTTGCCAGATGTGTCTACATATTGGGTAAAAATCAAGAGGCTGAAATCAAACTTGATTTCTAATTTAGTAAGTACAAAATAATAAAGGGTTCTCTTACCAGAAAGTCCAACAACTGAGACAGTGACCAGCTTCCCACCAGTATTATCCGATTTCTTTGCCATTTTTAGATTTTATCACTCAAATGGTATACAATAGAACAAAACTTTATAATTACTTGATACACACATCACAACACTAGGCAGTTTATACGATGATAACACAAAATTCAAATATGTACATGAGATTACGAAAACCTGTGAAAATTGGTAAGTTGATGAAAATTACGAAGTTTAAAAAAGGAGAAAAATTATGTACTTTTTCGCGGGGAAATGATGATTTAAAACGTATAAATAGCGTAAAAATTAGTTTTGAGTTCTCAATAACAGTAAATATACGATATCAATTAGCCACTGAGGAAATGAGATGTTAGAAACGATTGCCAGATGTGCCGACAATGAACCTACGCCCCGGCTGCATACCTACGTAAAAGTTACAGAACAACTCCCTTTAATGAAATATATTGAGAAAAATAATTAAAATTCGATCAATTACATTATCAAATAAAGATTAGCAATAATTCTTTATTCCTTTCTATTGCTCTGCACTTTGACACATGAAATTTTATGAACGAGCACAGGGAATATTGTAATTGCAAATAATAAATTATTAAGTTATTTGATCACGTAAATAGCAAATCTTTTGAGGTTTATGTTATTTTACATAATTTCTAGTCCAGTAAGATTATTTTATTGTAGAAAACGCAGTAATTTCTTGACACAACTCGCTTTGCTTTGTACTGCAGAATTGCCAACATAATAAAAGAAAAATTACTTACTTACTTTTTAAACCAACCATAGATACTTTCTTTCTTCCTCTAGAGTAAAAACCGGTAAAATGAGCCGGCAAAATTCGTATAATAATCGACTAAAGTATTAAAATTAAAACAAAAGGATTTGAAAAAGTGGAGTAAAGGTTACCATATTTAAAAAAATGATCGTTCGGATGGTTTTATTAACTTGGTCGTGCTATTGGTTTTATATCTTGCTCGTTTGGGATGATGGGACAAAATATTTTTTGGAATTATTCTTTAAGGGGGAACGTTCGGTTGGAGCGCGAAATTCAAATTTTATCACGTTTTTTGCAAATTGCAGCTCAGTTATAGGTCGTAAGTTATCAACATGTTATTTGCGACAAGAATGGTAGTATATTTACTAATTAGTAACAAAAGAAATCATCAACATATTCTTCCAAGGTATATTGAGGATTGCGCTCCAACCGAAGGTATACCCTTAATTAAGTAACAATATTAATAAAAATAGGCTTACTAATAACAAAAAGCATATCCACATAATTTAATTAAACTTTTTTATGAACTTGTTTTACGCATTCAACTCTCTTGGATTAGCAAAGATTTCAATTTCATGTGAGCTAGTCTGAATGTAAAAGTAAGTCAAAGGCCGGGCCATGATGCCGGTCCGCATTTTGAATTTTCTAGCATTTATATTTTAATAATTTATAATTATTTTAATTTCGATTTTTTGTGTATTTTTAGATGATAGAAACTTAATTATTTAAATTTTTGCCTATTGCAACACCAATTTTGACAGTCCATTACGAAAACACAAGCGCATAAATGTCTCCCCGCGATATTTTCCTGAGAAATGACTTCTACAAATGATGGAAAAGACGTGAAAAGTAATCAAACAAGTGGCCCAAAAGGCAAAACATATTACATTGAACTTTACAAGGTAAATTTTATTATCATAATCATCAAGATCAGCTTGCATTATGCGACGCCGTTGTGGTAGTAAAGTTCATTTACGTCCGCCATATTTGTCTTCCACAAACTCTTGTTTTCATATTTTTTGATATATTACTCGTTATTTCTAATGGAAAATGATGGGATGTTGCCTGGAAAATTATGGTATGTTATAATAATTAGACAGTTTGATGTAGAGCGTCGTATTATTGGCTGGATGTGCGTAATTTGTGCACTATAAAAATCATCAAGATATTCGCAATTACTCTAATAATTTGTGGATATAACATCAGATTTCTGTGATAGAGCTGGAAATAGTCGTACATAGGTTTTTTGAAGTGTTCATTCATATATTTGCCATGAAGTGTGGTTATAGTTATTTAGAATGTGGTCATCAGTAAACGCTGATGACAGGCTTAACTACAGCAGCCATAACAAATCATGCCGTGGTCACGTAGGTCTTATTTACATTGCCATTTTAACTTCAACAATGTATGTTATAATATTCATGTATCTACTTACAGTGGTATACGTTATCAGCTGTTAGACTACTTAGGTAACCCAATGTTACTTGTGTTGTTGTTGGTACCCACCACCATATTGTTTACATGAGAATGAGTCACATGGCATTTCAATAATTAAATATTTTTGGAACTGAAGATAACTTAGAACGGTCCAACTGACGAACAAACATTATGAAGATGTCTATTTCCCATGTGAATTTTTAGTGCAATCTTGTATGAATTATATCAGCTGTATTATAAAAATCAATTAGATGTGTTTTGTTTATAATCCAATATTATGTTGTGAGTTATCAATCATCGGGATTGGGTATTCAATGTGTTTTTATCCTCAAGACAAGTTCAAATTCTCAGCTTAATTTCTTTTCCCTGCATGAATATATGAACTTAGTTACCTACATCATCCTAAATTTGTTGAAACCTCAATTCATACAAGTGTCACATAGTAAACGCTTGAATATTATGAGGAACCTGAAATGAACAGATAAATTATCTACAACAGTGTTGTAGATACCAAATAAAATCAAAACCTCAAAATTTATAAATATTTAATTGTAACAAAACTGATTTCTGTTATGATTTTAAACTAAAGGAGCAATTCAATAGAATGCTTTTATCATACCGTCCTGTCATACTGTACCTGTATCTACAGCAAATCTTTTAATTTACTACCTAGTGACCTGCCCGACTTTGCATTGTGTTGACTGTGTCATTGACTATTGACTTTTTCCAACATCTTCAACAATTATTACTATTGTCCTATTTCAACTAATTTACACAAAAGCTTAATAAATTATACACCTAAACCTTCCTCATGAATCACTCTGTCTATTGATGAAATGCCATCTCAGAAATTATGTGAAAAGATTCAGTAGAACGGCCACCATTATACTCAAATCAGTATAACTGTGTCACTGACTATAACTTGAAAGTCATTTAATAACATGACTTGAACTTTACTAGAACTGAAAATATAATTTGATATTGAGAACACATGATTATTGTATTGCTCAACTTGACACTGGCAAAATACACAATCTGTATGATGCTAAAGATGCTTTGCATGCTTAACATCATTGGCCACATCTTCACTGGCCATGGTGATGCTAAAAAATATTGAAATAATGGATATAAATACTATTAAAACTGTAAATCTCTGTAGGTTAGGTATTCTATTATGGGCTAATTAGCTTATTCATGTTACTTCCTTAATGAGCTAGTTGGTTTGTTTGGTTAAGATATCCACCCATCATACAACTGGTTGTGTGTTTGATCCTGTTCAGGACAAACATTTATGTGCATAAAATGTCTATTTGTCTAAGAGTCTTGTGTAATTATCTGTAAAAGTATATAATAGGCTAGATGACAGTGTCAAAAATAAATGACCAAACACTAACCAATGCATAAAACATCTGAAAACACGTGGAAACATAAAATGCATTAAATGTTGTACATTTAATGCATTTTATGATTTTTAATTACCAGTAGAATTAAGAGTAGATCATTTGATGCTGTGAAACTATGACGTCATAGCTTAGTATTTCATACAATATTCCATGTAACCTATCGTTTTGACATTTATTAAAAAGTTGCTGATTTGATATGCCAGGAAACTACCCTATTATAAAAAAAAATGTATATTATCTGGTTTCTATAGTAGGTACAAGTTCTGCTTAGTTTGGAATCGGATTGTGTGTGAATAATGTTCCAGGGTATTGTATTATTATTCTAATATATTACATAATACATATCTGTGTATAACAGGATAATGGTTACAGAATTATGGCAACAAAAAGACGAACTAAATCACAAGTTTACTCTATCATTATTTAACTATAGATTTAGTTAGAATATTTTGCCACTTTGTGCCAAAACAGTGCTGCTAAAATTGGCATAGATTTGCAAGTATCTGATACTTGGTTGAGTGAGTCATGCTAATATTATTATTTGTTTACTGTCGCGCGTAATATTCAACACATGGTTAGCATTCTTCCAAGAAATAATAATTTGAATTTTCATTTTTTTGATTAGGTATAAACTTGTTTGTTTTTCTGGTAATAGATTTATTGAATTGAATAAATCTGTACTATCACAACCATTCAAGTAAAATTGTCCTATAAATTTAATATATATTTTCCTTGATTGATTGTTATTTTACCTTGTCTGTTTTATAAACTGAACATGTGTGTGGGAAGTTCTTTAAATTGCTTTGTATTGCCTGACTAAAACGAAATGTTATTTTAAAATTAATAAAACTAATTTATTTATCACAAGGCACTTATGATTTACTAGCTGTTCCCCGCGGTTTTACTCGCGTTCCCAGGATAAGTCCCAGTACAACCTTCGGGGAGAATGTGGCTATTAGTGAAAGAATATTTCAAATCAGATCATTAACTATGGAGATTAGCGTGTTCCAACAAACAAACAAACTCTTCAGCTTTATTATTAGTATAGAATATGGATATAGATATATATATGGAAATACTACTTATTAAAATAACTTAACTTTACTTTCTCAAATTATTCTCATAATCAAATCACATACTCATCATATTCGGGTGACATCATTCGCCGTCATAAGTAAATATTTAGGTTAGGAATGGAGGAAAATATTATGAAAAAATATGTGAGAAGTTACCTATCCAATAAGCGTTTGCAAATATTTTGCTTATACATGGAACTTAGAAGTTTTATATTGACTCATTGAATACCTAATTTGAACTGGCACACTAGTGTTTCATTCACCTGTTTTTTTTTTACTATAGGCTTGCGTTTGACCTCAATCTTACATTAATCATGGTCAGTGATGATGTAACCGATGGTGGTAAGCACACAAAGCCTTGAGGGTGGTAGCTAGCCAGGCGGGTACTACTAAGTACCCTAGTACCACCATTCTAGGGTTTCCTCACGATGTTTTCCTTCACCGAAAGCTCAAGATCAAGTACCGCGACCTTCGTCTCGGCATTCAACATCACTACCACTGAGCTACCATCTCCTTAAAAACTATGATTTGTATAAAACTCCTATGGCCATCCAGTTGAAAGGTGTATCTTTTAATTAAAATCAGTAGAGAGGTAGCTGGAACAGCATCCTAAAGAAGCGGATGATTACGTATCGCCATTCAAACAATAGGTGCTTTGTGCGCACACCATTGGTGGAAACCTATTGTTTTGTGCATAGAGTACCTAACCTATTTTGGGAGGCAATTTGACGCATTTAAATTAAATTAATTGAAAGTATTAGTAGCCTAGAATTAAAGCATTTTACTGTCCCATGGAACCATGTAATCTGTACAATTATTATTATTATTACTAGCCTTCCGCCCACAGTATTACCCGCTATATTTTACCCCCTTAGGCCTTAGAGGTTGAATTTTCACAAATCCTTTCTTACCGGATGCCAAATTTGAACATGATCCGACCAGTGATGGTGTGCGTTGATAGATCAGTCAATCACGTTTTCCTTTTATATATTTAGATTACCGTAAAACATAGCCGACATATTTCTATTCTATTCTATGTTAATGGCTAACTCGGGTTCAGCAATAGCTGAACGCACTTCGAACCTACTGGATCCATTGTGCTGCCCATAGCCCTGTATTACTCTTCCACCGGTAGATCAAAGAGTCCCTGTATGAATCTCACAGTCATACCTGCTTGGAGCTGCGCATAGTCATCGGGTGCCGACAGATTTACTTTCGCATTTAAAACAAGGATTAATGTGTTGATTAATTAACATGTCAACAGTGTTGTGTGGGGATCTTATAGTGTCGTATTAAAATGTTGTTTGTTGTGTTGTGTGTTCGGTACAGTCGCTAGATAGCCGGCTGAGCGGGTCGTGGCCGCTGCGCGCGCGCACGGCGCACGTGTGCGAGGCGTGGCGGCGCGTGCACTCGCTGTGCCAGCACTCGGCGCCCTCCACGCATGCGCATCTGCTCAGCTGGCTGCAGAGACACACCGCCAAGACTGTCCTACAGGTAACCTAATCTAACCTAACCCTCCTTTACTATACGAAATGTTATATGTGCGCGGCAGTGCATTAGGATGTGAGTGTCCTTACACCATTTCAGAAAATTCGGAGTTGGCTTTTCCGTTATCCCCAGTGGGGATTGAATCTGCTAGCATACGTAATAAGTGTACTTGTGGTGAGCTACTATAACATCTCTGGTACCATTCTGGACAAATGGGCCACTCACCTAAGAGTACTGGAGTGTACGCTCTGGTGGCAACACATACCGCCGATGGTCCTAGATGGTATAGTGTGCAGTCTTTAATACCGAAAGGTAGGCATTGGTAGCCACTATAAAGATATCTCAGTAGTAGAAGAGGGAACTGTCCTACTCCCAGTCCGACCTCCTATACCTGTGTGCCCGTATAACACCTTCGGTACCATTCTGGACAAATGGGAGAGGAGTGAGGAATCACGGCCCAATTACCTTAGAACTGGAATGTATGCTATACTAATAATTAAGTTATTGTTTTATGAGTATTTATCGATGAATGAGTGAATAGTATACATGTGTAGTAAATTAAATTGTTTACATGAATGATGACCATTTCCTCAGATAAACCCGACTTCTATGATAACTACAGTAATTATATTATGTAAGAATGAATAAAATTCTGACTCATACATGATAATAACTTAATAATAATAAGCCACATGCTTTGATAAGTTTGATAAGATAACGGGCAAATAGCACAGAAGCTATACATAACAAAATCAGTTAAGATTTAAAGTATTTTTTTTAAAGACAAACTTTTTTTTATTGAGCTCCATCATCAGATCAGTTCAATAACATCATATTATTGTATTGTCATCAGATTTACGTATGTGTATCATATTTCACATCAATTGAACACTAGGAAGTAAAACACTAGGAAGTAAAGGGGGAATGCACAATACACCCCAACCGGGACGTCAGTCAGTCATCAACAGGCTTATTGCCACCATATAGAATAAGATGAAGTGTTTCTTTCTTTTATCAGTTTCGTTTTTACCTTTTCATCAGACGGAATGGCAATCACCAACAAGCAAAGATGAGCATGCAACACTTGAGGAGGCCATCAATGATTTCCTCAATGAGAGCCAAATAGCGAACACAGCCAGAAATGGCGTCAGTCCACCTTGGGAGAGCCAGCTCATGCAGAGGGCTGTATGGTTCAAGAAAATCCTGTCCAACCCATGGGGACACCCGGTGCTCAGGGTCTTGCTGGACCCGAGGGGGAAGCCACCGAGTGATGATGAGAGTAAGTGATTCTTGAGTTTATTACCCTCGTGGTTTTCCTAAGTACCTATAACATGTGGTTCTGGGGTTCTTCAAGGGTCTACCTAAGTAACCGCTTAACATCAGGGCTTAAGCTTGATTGCTGCCTTAGGAGTATAATAAAATATTTCTAGTGTTGTTTATTTACAGTAATTTAATTCCCGATATCTCTTTCTAATAGTAAACCTGAAGAGTTTGTTTGTTTGAAAGCGCTAATCTCCAGAGTTACTGGTCCGATTTGAAAAAATCTTTCACTAATAGTAACTTTTTTCGGGAACGGGAGTGAAACCGCGGGGACTAGCTGAGTCGAAAATAAAATTGTTGCTCAGGGTCCAGTGCCAAATTGTTTTTTTTTTAATCTTAACTCAAAATTTTGATTGCTATTCTAAATTATTAACCGTACAAGTGTTTATTTGGTGTTCAGTACTAGAATGGCTGAAAGAGGAGCGTGGCGTGATGTTCGTGACGCGGCTGCGGCAGCTGGCGGCGTCCAAGTGCGACGACCTCGCCATGCTGCTCGCCGCCGCCGTGATGGACAGGGTGCGCGCGGGGACCGAGCCCGTGCCCGACGTACACCAGTGCGACGATACTAAAGGTGAGGACTGCCTACTGGCCTTCATTCTTGACAGGCCACTTGGTGTGGTTGGTTAAGACACCGAAAGCAACCTTCCGAACAGTGCATTAGTCTGACAATTCATAAGTGCCTGAATTTGAACAAAAATATATTATTTAATTTCACCACCTATCACGCCGCAGGTCGTGGGTTCGATTCCCATCCAGGACAAATGTTTGTCCTGGTGTGTGCATTAACATATTCGTCCTCAGTCTTGGTGTGAGTATCTATACGAGTATGTATTTACAAAATAAAGTTGTATTTTTCTATTATCAGTTATGTGGTTTCCATAGTACAAGCTCTGCTTAGTTTGGCATCAGATAACCGTGTGTGAGGCATTTCCCAGATACCTAACAGGTAATTTTTTTCCAATCTTTGTAAGGTTCACTATGAAGACAACTATAAGACTAAAACCCCTTGGGCAAATAGTTAGAGGTAAATTTTTTTAAATTAAAATCGGCCTAGAAACACGGAAGATTTAAGCATTTTAATTAAACTACTACTTAGACAGCGATTAGACAGACTTATTGGACATAGTATGACGTTATATACTATTACACTCCATGCTGAATTCTGTTTTGCTAGAAAGAGGTAGGAAAAAATCTTTGATGGCTTATATCTTGGTTATTTTTAGTTATACGAAATATTTTTTTCCTACTGATTCTTATATGAACGAGTTTTTATGAAAGCAAAAAAGAAAATCATGCATAATCCTTATTCCTCTATTTTTTACAGATAAACCTCCACCAGTGAGCAGCAAGCCTACATTCATGGACATACTGAAGACTGAAGCTGGCTTCACAGTGGACGTTTGGGAGCTGCTCACAGATATAGAGTTTGTGCTGCTCTATAAAAGGGATAAACATTCTGCATGTATTGATTTGGTAAGTTTTATATTGGTTCCATTTCTGTCACAAACTAAACTAACGTAAAAAAGTATTATTATGTATTAAAACTTCAGCTTAGTTTGGGGTTAGATAACCGTGTGTGAAGAATGTCACAGGATATTTATTTATTATATTTTAATCATTTTACATCTTTTTCTTAAGCAGATTATTTAAAAAGGATAGAAAAAATTAAATCAATAAAATTATTATTCTATTACGAGGAAATAGTATCACAACATACTATTAATTAAATAAATGAGATTTTTTCATAGGATGTGATTTTTATTAATCTTTCATGCAAAAACTACTGAATTAATTTGTATGAAACATTGGATATAGATAGATCATACCCTGGAATAACATAATATAGGCTACTATCCCGGAAACGCGGGGGACAGTTTGTACAAGTAAGTTTAAAAACACTGCAAGCTACACTCAAACAATATGGAAACACTTATAAGTGATTTATAACTAATGCAGGCAAAGCAAACGCCGCTCCGCAACGGCTACCAGCTGGTGGAGCGATTGCAGAGCCGGCTGGAGACCTCGCCTCGCGAGAAGAAATTATGGAAAAATGCCAAAGAAGTCGCTGCACTTATTACTCAGGTATAATTTTATCAGTTTCTCATCTAAATTCAGTTAGAGGTGTAGAACTAACTACGATCTGGTGGTAGAATCATGTTTAACATTTGGAAGTGGTCAGATAAGGGATTAAATTGGAGATAAGGGAGAAAGAAAGTGAAACCTTGCACTGCTGCTTAATCTTATGATATGTTTTTGTTCATCACCACAGACAGAACGCAAAATCTATTATTTGTTCCAATAGAGTGTAACTTGAAATTGAAAAGGAATAACACTACATTGCGTTTTTTTTTTTTAATTATTTATTCTCCCACCATACAAATAAGAAAGAAACGTAAATAAAATATATTTTGTGTAAGAGTAGTAAGCAGTGCAACACTGGTATTCTGGCAGGGCTTTCCCAAAATGAGTGACAATACGAACTAATAACAAAAATCTAATACAATTCTTGTATATATATAAATTGAATCCCGGACACGGCTCCAACGATTTTCATGTAATTTTGTATGCAGGGGGTTTCGGGGGAGATAAATCGATCTAGCTAGGTTTCATCTTTAGAAAATGACATTTAAAAAAAAATACGAGCAAAGCTCGCTCAACCGGGTCATCATCATGTCAGCCGAAAGACGTCCACTGCTGGATGGATCTCCCCCAAGGTCTCCACCATGGCCGGTCTTGCGCTATCAACCGGGTACTTAATAATAATACTCGACACTGGAAGAAATAAGAGAAAATGTTACTACTCTAGCACTATTTAATAATCTGCGTGGGTGGATGATGAAAAAATGACATAAATGAATACTAGTGTTATGTTGTGTTTGAACGACGAGCGCACAATACCTAGTAGCGAGCGAGTGCATCATTCCGAACGACCACTTTGTTTCAGTTTAGTATTAAGTGTTGTGTTGTGTTATGTGGTCAGGTGGTGATAGCCCGGTGCATGGTGGTGCCGGTGTGCGCGGGCGTGTGCCGCTCGGCGCTGTACTGCTGCGCGCGCTCGCTGGTGCGCCTGGCGCGCGGGCCGCACGCCGCGCTGCCGCACCTGCGCGCCGCCGCCGCCGCGCTCGCCGCGCCCGCCGCCACCGCCGTGCATCTCCACACCCTCGCCGCCGCCGTCGATGCACAGGTACCACCCACACTCACACCTGCACCAACATACGTGGACGAGAGGTAGTTTCTCTACGTTATCGATTTTATCCGGTAAGGTTGATGCAGCTATCAGAGGCTTTAATCCTTAAAAAACTTATGCCAAAATACGGCTTTTGTTTAATGAGTCTTTGAGCTAAGTCGCGGATAGACGAACGTACGGATATGGCGAAACTAAGGCGTCTGCGCATTTCGGATCCCTAAAAATTAATATTATTTTTAACAGACATCAAAAAAGGAGGTGGTTAACATTTCGATGGAATCTTTTACTCTCCGATTACTTGAAGACACCTGGAGCGATTTGGAAAATTATTTTTTGTTTGAATTTCATAATTCCTAGGTGGTCCCATGGTTATCAGGTCAGGACATTTTCATATACTTTCTAAAACTATTCAAATATATGCGTCTGGTAGCATCTTATGTTGTTGAGCTGATGATGGAAGATACAAATCTTTAACCGTTAGTAGTTAGGGGATAATTCTTTAAAAATTATAGGACCATTTAGACCATTCGTTGTATTATTTCATGTGATGATAGATGGTACAACGATAACATGCTTATCCTAGGTCTGTGACAATACATAAGAAACTTAAAATTACATATTAGATGTTATTGCTCAGTGGTTATAATATCGTTTCAGAGTACTGAAGAGATGAAACCGTTTGTGTGCGAATTGTACGTCCGCGCCATCACTGCCGGCATGAACGAACTTGAGAGGCTCAAGATCAATGCTCAGAAGGTAACTAAACCTTTACCTTGTTTACATGATACAGCTCTAAATATTTTAGCGTACTGCTTCTTTTATTATTGTCCCATAGTACATTGACTTTCATTGAATTTCAAGAATCTCTTTTGGGAGTGTCTTAAAAACATCCCGTAATAGAAAGCTACATTATTCTCTAATATATAAGGCTACTTACTATACCGGGAACCCGAGTGAAGCCGCGGGGCACTGCTAGTGTTAATATAACCGTTTAGAGGCAGTATTACAATTTTGTGAAGCTGCAAATGTGGCAAAATTATACACCCAGGTCTAGGTAGGACAAAAGTGATTTCGTGTACATAAATCCTATTTAAATTTAATTTGTAGGAATCTGAAGCCCGTCTAGCAGAGCAGATGCTGTCAGCGTGGTTCACACAACTGGGCAATCTACTGGCGGGCAGTGATCGCATCAAGTGCGAGTGCACCTTGACCGCTTTCTCCGTACACCCCTCACCTGCCATGTACGAGAGGATCAAGACTGCGCCACTGCTGCCCCCTCTGGCTATCGTAAGTGGAAATCAAAACAAAATTCAAATAGACATTTTCAGGCACTTATAAATTTATTTCTCTCTCTCTCTCTCTCTCACTCTAATTTATTTTCCTGTCAAAATCAATCAAAAATCAAAACTCATTTATTAAGGCACTTATGAATGTCAAAAGTTACAGTTTTACAATAGACTCTACTACCGGTTCGGAATACACTTGAACTGAGAAGACTCCGGCAAGAAACTCAGTAAGGCTTCTTTTTTTGGTGGATCTTTTTTTATTTTATTTATGTAATTACAGTTTTAAATATACATAAACTTCATACAATTATCACTTGGCCAGGGGGCTGCAAGTGCAGAGAGAAGCTACTACAACCATGTATTCTTGTCTTCTATGAAATGAGCCACCTTATAATAGGCCTTGTCGATCAACTTATGTTTAACATACTCTTTGAATTTATTATAAGACATCTAAGTTACTTCATATGGGATTTTATTATAAAAGCGAATGCAATTCCCGAGAAAAGACTTATTGACTTTCGCTAGCCTGAATCTAGGAGTAACAATTTTGTCTTTGTTTCTTGTATTTAGGTTATGGCGGCTACTGTTTGTGTCAAATAGATTTTAATTTTTACGAACAAACATAATATTTTCATAATCGAAGGTAAGGTTAATATTTCAAATTCCGTAAACCGATTTCGTTCGGATTTCCTGTCTCACTAACATTGCGTGTCCCGGTGGTAAAACTATAAAGTAAATATCTATATCAACTATACTAATAATAAAGCCGGAGTTTGATTTGTTTGAACACGCTAATCTTTGGAACTACCAGTCGGATCCGATAAAATATTTTACTAATATGAAGCTACATTATCCCTAAGTGCTATAGGAACCGCGAGTGAAACCGCAAAGTATTTCATATGTACATTTAAGCAGACCATTCAGTCTTCCTGTCAGGCCACATCCAGAAACATAACAGTAATTAATGAAGAAGACAACAAGCAACCACCGTGTTAAAAGTTGTCATACGATTTTCTAGATTTAGCATATTTATCAATTCTTGCCACATTGTCTCTTACCAGTTGAGGTCAATGGTAAACTGTGAAATAATATCTATCATTGTTTTATGAATCCATTTTACAACTTCCAGGACGCCCAAGAACCCAAAGATGAGGCTACGAACTCTGAATACGGGAGCTGGGCGAGCGACAGCAGATCGCAGACGAATTTCGTCAAGACTTCAGAGACGTTGAAGCTAAAACAAACGCAGTTTCAAGCGAATGTGTTATCTACCGCTCTTCTTACGGAGGGCGAGCGACTCGGCCTGGGCGCTGAAGTGTGTCAGGATATAGCTGTGCTGCTATCCGGGCCTCGGGTGAAAACTCTGTCCTGGGATATGGATAGGTACAGTGACTTGATTTTTAATAAAAAACCATTGATGCAGTGGTGATTTCCTCTTTTTTACTCTTTATAAACCTGTGTTTTATACAATAGGAATATCGGATTTTATCGTTACTTGTTATTACAGTTTCTTTCTATCTTTCCCTCTATTATATCTACCAGATCTCCTCCTATTTTCTACAGTCTCTAAGCTTCTGTTCTCTTTGATTCGTCTTACTGACGAAGGTGTCGTTGGTCGCCCAACACCACATTTCAAACGCCTCCAGTATACTTACAAAGAGTTGTTATTTGGTGTCGACCAGAGAGCTACTCCTGGAGAACTGTCGCACGTACATGGAGAGGACCCACGGCGGCACGCGCGCTCTCACCACTGAACTCAAGTACTTGAACCTGGACCCGGCGCATTTCCAACACCTGCCCGAGGAGGATGACGACGATACCGACATCTACTACGGTATTGAAAAAGGTATGTGTAGTGTTTGATATTGCATGTTTAGAAATGAGGTAGTTTTGAGAGTATTTTTATAATAGTATAAAACTGAAAACCGAAAACGAAACTGAAAACGTAAACAGGAGGATTAAATTCAATATTGTATTAGAAGGATTAATTGTTTTTCTTATAAAAACTTACATATGCAAAACTGTTATAACTTATGTAGAAATATATTGACAAATTATATATTTGTCCCGTGAAGGTTACGAGCATCTTGTAGAATTTCAAGAACCTGAAGAGATATGGCAAGATGCAGTCGTAGATCCTGAACAAACAGAGACCGCCTGTTCGAGTAGCTTAGAATCTGACCATTGTGTTACTGTGCGACGGAAGAAAAAGGTTAAGAAAATAGTTGCTAGTTCCGAAGAAGAGTCGGACCCTCTGAGCCTTGTTGCTGAAGCCAAGAGAACAGAGGAGAAGAAAGAACGACCACACAGCAAGGAAAGAAGTAAAGAACACAAACCGAATAAATCACAGGAAAAAATTAACAAACCAAAAAAGGAGCACAGCCGCGAGAGACGAAAAGAAACACACAAAAAGGATAAGAAAAAAGAAAAGAAAGAACGGAAGAAGAGGAAGAAGAATGATAGAAAAGAAGAATCTAAGCCAACAGCTGAAAGTTTAAAACTTCCTAAGATTGGTTCATTATCCTCATTGATTGGAATGAAAATAGCTAACATGAAGAAAAACGCTTCGAATGATGCCACAAAAGCAGCGGTATCATCTATCACCGACAGTGACTACGATAGCCAGGGAAAGATATCACTTCACTCATTGAATTCAGAAGGAAATGACAGCAATGTTTTATTTGACGGGCTATACTCTATGGATGAGTTAAAATCTCCCGAAAAAAGTTCACATCCTACACATCAAATATACAACAATAAATCGCCTGTTTCTGCCAAACCAGCCGAGGCCAGAGATAGTCAAAGCAAGTATAAGCAACGAGATAGTCATGTTGGGCTTAAAGATGATTTGAACCGAGTACCAACTATTCCAGATTGCCTATCATATGTACCCAACATGACTACCGTAAGCGAAGAAGTAAAGTTAAGCATTACTAAACTAATACACTTTAGGCGGCAGAAGCAGGTTCTAGATTCTGCTGTCAAAGAATGTACAAGACCAGAGACGTCATCTAGCCCTTTGCAAATCCATCAGCACTATAGTAATTTGAACTCGATGGCAAAACAAACCTCCAAATCACCACAGGCTATCATTAAACCAGAAATTACATTTCAATCTCAAATCTCTCCAAAAGTGGTCAACATTCCAGAAATACCTAAATCGTACATTGATAAAAAGCAAGTTGATCTACTGAACAATGAACTTAAAACTGAAGTAAAAGAATTATTATTAAAAACCAGTAAAGTATCAAATAATATAGGCACCCCTGTGGCCTCAGGTGGCACCAACGTCAGCATTACTAACAATACCGTGCGACCTAAAATAATGGCGAATTCTGAGAAAATTAAAGACAATAATCTGCATCCAAACATAAGCGTAAACCAAAAGCAAGAAAACCTCGGAAAAACTTTTACAGATTTGGGGAAGAAAGGTGAACAGTCCACTCCAGGTGTTCTAACAAATGCAGCAGAGATGGTTGAAAAGTTTGACACACCAAGTCAGAAACGCTTCCAAGATTTTCTGAAGGAATTGCAGGAATCTATCAATGCCGGTGCAGGTGTAGAAAAGGCCGAAATAATTGTTTCACCTCAACCTACAAGTAGCAGGAAGGATATGAAACCTATGAGTAGAGTGACACCTGTGTTGTCAAATGTTATTAAGGCTGAAACAAAGTCTACTCCTCAGAGTGCCAAACAATTAGTCCAGCAGAAGAAAGTTGAAAACTCCCTGAACACTTTCTCACGTCTAAGCTACATGCATAAGAACAAATTAACTGACAGTAAAATCAAACAGGATACGAATACGGATCCCAGACATCTATTAAAGCAACGCATCGGAAGTGTTGAAATAGACCGTGTCTTGGCAGAACACAAAATTGCAAAGATGAAACATCTGCAACATAAAAGTGATTTGTTAATATCTCGGATTTATGCCCCAAAAACAATTGACAAGAATCAAATCTCAATCAAAAAAGTAAAATCACAGGAATCTCCTGTATGCAAAGAGCATCCTGTCCTTTCTGATTTGCTACAAAATCAAATTAAGCATGTGCAGATAGATAGGCCACCATCTGTACCTTTACGTACTTCATCACTATTGGAGAAAGACCAAGAAGATATAAAGTTGTTGTTGCAGCAGCAAGGTAAATTAAACGCATTACGGATGCCTCCAAGGACCGATATCAGTATTAAAAGTACAAATAATGTGCAACTTCTACTAAGTTCTGCTAACGTCAATATGACATCACCAAATACCAATTCTTATACTAAAATTCCACCGCCGAATACAAAAATCGCAACACCGAAAATTAAAAACCAAATACCAAATTATGCAGTACATATTCCAACAAGTGGTATAATGTCAACAAATGTATTACAAAATGTTACTGTAAAAGTATCACAACAGCAGCCATCAAACGTGACTAAGCCTTTCGATTATAGCAACGCAACTGGGTCCAACCCAAAGGATTATTTGAATCAACCACAACAAAACAAAGTGATAGGAAATGCATGTGAAGAGAAACTAATGACAAATAAGGACAAAAAAACTGATTGGGAGAGTGTAATGAATGCTATTCTGGCTCAGAAAACGCCAAGTAGAGGCCCTAATGCACTTGAAATGGCTCTTAAAAAAGATTCCTACAAAGGCTCAGACTCTGATTTGCGTAATCAAAGAATCATCAGAACTAAATCAACGGGAGAATTACATTTAGAAGGCAAAATTACTGGTGATGTAAAATATCATGATGAAGATTTACTGAAATGTAAGGAGAAAATAGCTTATGATACCTATAGCAGCAATCAGAATGCATCATTTAATACAATACAACATGATAAGGGTTTAATTAATTCGAAGACTAAATTAGCTCACGATACTTACAGAAATCTAAATGTTTCAAGCGATATAAAACATCATGATAAGGGTTTACCCAAATCTAAAACGAAATCATCCCATGATACTACGAGGAGCAATCTGAATGTATCAAACGATTTAAAATATCATGAAAAGGGTTTAGTGAAATCCAAGACGAAACCGGTTCTTGATATTTCTTGCAGCAATCTGAATGTACCAAATGACATAAAACATAGTGATAAGAGCTTAAAACCCAAGATGAAGTCAGCTTTTGATACTTCTTGCAGCTCTCTGAATATATCAAACGATATGAAACTTCATGATAAGAGTTTAGTAAAATCCAAAAATAAATTAGTTCCCGATACATCTAGCAATCTGAATGTAGCAAGCATTTCTCAACGTGAAAAATATAATGTGATAATAACATCAAAGTCTAAGCCACGTGAAAAGTCAAAAGTAATAAAGCATTTGAATACCCATGTTCTTACTTGTACTAGTACGTCGAATACAGCGAAAGCTGAAAATCTGGAAGCTACAAAGAAAATATTGAAAAAATCAAGCCAAATGGATGGTGCAACCAAATTATGTACTAATATTCCAAACAATCTATACGCCTCTGATAATCGAAAAAGGCAATTTACTTGCTCTTTGCCTAAAGAAGACGATCCATTCATATCAGGAATAGAAAACTCTGATTATGATCTTTTAGAGGAGTTAATGGACGATGATTTACGACAAGAGATCGGTGAACTATCTTCTGACGAAGAAACCTATAGAACAACTCTTGAGAGTCAGAAGAGCGCCAAATCTAGCGTCGTCGACAAGAGCGGTCATAACGTCGTAAATAAATCTTACCACACTGCATTGATCGAAGACAAATTATGCACTGTCGAAACGATACATGCTCAACAAAAATCTCTTGTATCGATTCAAAAGTCAGCTATACAACAACCATCTACTAATAATTTTAATTCGAAAAATATTGTTGCTGAAGCATTAAAAACCAAAGCTCATTCTTTAAGCAACATAGAACCGAGACCTAAAGATGTCATAAACCATGATTCGTTATTAAATAAACCTTGCATACGTCCACCCAATGTAATTCGAAATTTACCGTCAAATATAGTGCTAACGCCTAAGAAAGACACTAAACAATACTTTAATGCCACCAACAACAATGTAACTAATGTATGCAAAAGCCACTCCACGGAGTCATCTAATGTATTTTTGACTGCTGTGCCTCAACAGACAAACTTACAAAATGTTGTCATTATTGGCTCTGAATTAATATACGATCCTTACACGTCGATTCAGGCTCCAGTCCAACCTTCAGTAAACAGTATAGCTCAAAATACATACGTCGCATACAGTAATGCTCCTAATATGACTTTGTTTCACACAACTCAATTTGCAGCTCCTGCTGTTAATCCAGTAATCATTGGAAATGCATTCGCAATGCCCGTGGCTGCTAATATACCTTCTACTATTGCTTCGCCTATTATAAATAATACTATACAATCAGTGCAACCTCACCTAGCTGCGCATCAAGTAATAGTTCAGAATACTCAAAGTGAAGTTAACAATACTAACGTAAATACCCTTAAACCTACTATTGAACAAGATCTCAATGATAGTTACCCTAAGATGGAAAATAAAGTCCAACTGGATGTCAACTTAAACAAAAATAATGAAAGAAAAGTGCTATCGCAAGTACAAGAGAAACAAAACCTTCAAGCAGAAAAAAATGATACAAAAAATCATAGACTCTCTATTGAAAATGATGTAAAGAAACAAACATTAAAAGATCAGGAAAGACTGAAAAAGAAACGAATGGCTATTCTGAATAGAGAGATATGTCATCGATGTGATAATAAACCAATTCCACTTGCCTATGAACCGCTTACACCACCAGCGCCTTGCGTTCTTGATCAATCGCATACAAACCAATCTAATGATACTGTTACACAAGATATAAATAAAGTCAGACTAAAACTTGATATTCCACTAAACCATAAATATATGCCTGACAAAGAAACAGTTAGTTCCGCTAACCTTGATGGTAATGAAAATTGTAAGGAAAACAAAAGTACTTCAATACCTTGTCGTCGAATATTGTTGAGATCATCAAACAAATTAAAAGCTAAAGTAATCTCGCCTCCTGAAGTTTCGAATAACGATATTGTTAGAAAAACGAAAGTAAAGCTGAAAGATGAGGGTCCTAAAAAAATAGACATACAAGTGGAAACCAACTGCGAGGTAATAAACAACGAGGATGGTAGCGTAGTGACTCCTAAACGTTGTTCAAAAAGAGCATTAACTAAGAAGTTGCCAAAGCTAATAATAGATATTGAAAAAAAAGTAACTAAACCTCGTTGTAAAAGAAATAAAGTAGCAGTGAAGAACAAGCGACAAAGTAGATGTAAAATACCTAAGATTGATTTACCAGATGTTAAGTTAATTGACATCGAAGATGAGTTGCTAGGGTCTAAAATTCTTAAAATTACTTCAGAAACAATTACGACTGATAAAATGATTGAAACAGAGCCATGTACAACAATATCTACAATACTCGATAAGCAGGATTTCATAAAGTCTAAAATTACGTCACAACCAAGTTTTACTACTAATGATATTGAAGCTATAGTATCTGAAACAATGTCTACCATAGATAAACACCAACCGAAGACATTAAATGATGACAACAATGTGCTTCAAACAAATTCAAACCAAATGATTCCCGTAACACTGACAAACGCTGACGAAGCTATGCCTGGTGCAAAAACACACAAAACGATGCCCGGAAATCAGGCTAAAGCCAATAATAATAAGCCTAAAACGATTCCCGGAAATAATACTAAACCTCATATCGCTGAAGAAAATAGAGGCATTATTGAGACTGCTCAAGAAGGAAAAACCGATAATGAAATAACAGGGTTTCAAACGGTTCAGAATAAACCTGAGAACGAAATTGCTGTGAATGTCACATCTTCTAAGAACCCAGAAATTAAACAGTCTTTTAATCATATTAGTTCAAGTGATAATGAGAATTCCAGCAGTAATAATTCTTCAAATAGAAGAAGCAATGATGAAATTATTTTAAATTCAATAGATAAAAATACAGTTAAGATTAATGACGCTGCTAAAGATATAAATTCCGCTTGTGATAAAATCATTGACTCAATTGACTTACCAGTAACTAACAAAATGAATAATAGTAATGAAAATGAAGAAAAGAATATGACTAAAGTCCCAAAACCAGTTCTGAATCAGGCACTTAATAAAAATCAACAAACCGCGAAACCAGATAACTCTTCTGTAGAAATTTCTGATAAAAACATTACAAATACGACAGAGGAAGTTAATGCATCAAATAATAAAGAAAGTATTGATAATATACCACAATCATTTAAAGATAGTATAGTTATCGAACCTCTGCCAAACGATGTTACCAATGATCCCATGAAGAAATGTGTGCGAATTAAATTGCCTTCAGGGCGAGCTTTCAAAGCTACGGTACACGGCTCGATGCCAGTCAACTTCGATTCGCTTTTTTCCGATCCATCAATAAAATCTGTATTGTTAAACACTTTGAATTATAAAAAGAAATATACTTTAAACATCAAGCAAGTTACTACATCTGATAAACTAAACCCTAGTAAAATATTAGAAACACGCTTTCAAGATTTGAATGTCAGAACAACTTTTCCTTTGGATGAAATTGAGACTGTGAATTTGCTTAGTGACGATGAAGATGAAGATATGTGTCAAAGCTTTAAAACAGAGTTTGGTAATTATAAAATCCTTGCTATGGATAAAGATATTTTTATGCAACATCAAAACAAGTTGTATAAAAAATGTTGCGTGAAACTTAAGCGTGAAATATTGACCCAAAGTAATGCCAATGAGCAGAAAGTAGATGTTTCTTTGAAAAATAATATGGAAAATTCTATACTTGTATCTACACCCAAAAGTAATTTTGAACCTGCATTATCAGTTGAAGTTAGCACTGAAAATAGCAGCGATCTATTTGCTGGAAAAATAGTTAATACAGTGAATAATACGGAAAATAAATTAACTGAAAAACCTTGCAACGATATTGCAAGCGATGCTATAAATACTGGAAATAATGTTGAAATAAATGACGTTATAGAAATCGATGATTCATCAAATGACTCTGTCGATCTAACTAGTTACGCAGTCAAACAGCCAATAGAAGTTTTTCCTAAAGTTGCGGCTCCTGAATGTGATGAGACAATAAATGAATTGAAAGGGTTGTTATTAAAAGAATTTGGCGTAGAAGAATCGTTAATCGGAACATTGCCAAATATTGTCAGTACTATTTCAACTGTTAATAATAATACATCGGTGCAGTGTCCATCTTATCCAGATGACGTTAGTAAATGTGTTGTGAAGGTAATAAAATGCGATGATCTAGTTAAAAAATATGACACTCTAAAAATTATGAAAAGAAAGTGCCACATTGAACTTGTTCGATGTGATGATCTAATCAAAAATACAAGTCTGTCGTCCATGAGACAATCTGAAGTTGTTGAAGAAGTCCAGTATGACGCAGATGCTACTACTAAAGATACTATTCAACGGCATGACCAGGAAAATATTGAAATCGATGTAGGAAGTTTTATTTCTTCTAATCTTTCACCTAATACCACAACACTGTCTCGTAGTGGATCTTATTCTATTTTGGATGACTTTTCATTGTTTGATGATGTTGATGCAAACACAAAATCTGAAAATGAATGTGATAGAAGCTCACCAGTAATGGAAGTTTTTGAAATAATTGCATGCTTAGGCAATAAATCTATTAATGCGAGCAATATTAAAGATCATAATATGAAGCTACCCACAACTACAGGACTTCGTATAACCTGTGATTCCGAATGGCTAATATCAAAACACACCTTAAGTCAAAATCACAAAACAGTTATTCATGAGAAAAATATTCCTTTGTATACAATGACTAGTGATGAGGATAATTTGCGTTTGGAAAGTTTGCGTAGTATAACAAATATAAAGGATCAAAATATCATATTATCCACAGGCCCAGGGTTGAATGTGTCACGTGAGTGCGAATGGCTTATATCCAAACGCAGTACTAGTCAAAATTATAAAACAATAATGAATAATGTGATGTTTCATCAAAATATTAATAAAATTATGAGTAATATAGAGCATCAAGAGCATCAAATTTCCAATGATGCGTCTAGTATTACAGTGAACAATATGATGGAGCAAAATTTAAGGTTATCCCCAAGTCCAGATTACAATATGTCATGCGATTCCGAATGGCTTATATCAAAACGAAGCGTAAGTCAAAATCATAAAGCTATAATAAATGCCCAAAATAAAATGTTGATTGATGAAGGTGATTTTCATTTTAAAGAAGTGGCTATTACGATTGGAAGCACTTCCACATTGGGAAATCTAGGACTATCTACACCTCCAGAATTAGATATGCCATGTGAGTCCGAATGGCTGATGTCTAAATGTAGCTTAAGACAATATTATAAAATAAGGACTAATGTCACTATGTTGACCCAAAAACAAATAATCGTTTATGAAGATAATCTGTTTCCCAGAGAAGCGTCTAATATAACTGAAATCAATGCAATCGATCAAAATATAATGATACCCACCAGTGCGGAATTAAATATATTATCATGCGAGTCCGAATGGTTTAAAACAAAACGCGAAACAAGTCAAAATGATAAATTTTCCATGAATGAAACAAATCACAATAAAATTCAAATTGATAACATACTTTTCAAAGGTACTATATCTACTTGCGGTAACTATAACAGCAAAACGAATGTAATGGTTGAACAAATAAGTGTACCTACTCTCTTAACAACAGTTTCAAAATTTTTACACGACAATCCCAATTTTATTTACAAATTAAAACCATCATACAAAAGGAAGATGCCAAATGATAGCAGTACTGTGGCGCGAAAAATATCCAAAATAAACATTAGTACTTCGAAGAACGAAAAGATGCATAAAATAAGACGAGTAAAGTCGAGCAGCTTAAAATCTCTTGAACCTACAAAGATCAATGATGATACGAATGATAACAAGCATGAAAACCCTGAAGCAAAAGAAGTTAAGCGCAAACATGACGATAGTGATCAAATAAAAACAAATAAGCAACCTGTAGTATGCCCTATAATTTCAAAAGAGTATGTGAATTGTGAAAAAGAAGACCATACTTTAGTAAAATCTGATCTAAATATGAGTTTTGAACCGAAAAATAATACTCAAGAGTTAATTCATGGAATAAATGTGAGTAAGATTATTGATTTAATGAATTTCGACAAATACAATACTGTAGAAAATATATGTGATAGTATAAATGTGTCAATAAATGAGAATATTCTCAAAGCAGAAGCAACGGATACAAGTCAAAAGTTGGATGTAGTTGACGTTAATTTGCAAGATCAGAGAGATAGTAATGACAAAAATGATGATAAGTTAAAAGCTGTACAAAATTTTAAAGAAGTTGTTAAGAATGGAGTACAAGATACAATCACAGTTCATGAAAGTTGTTTAAAAGCGATACATGAAGAGGTTTTAAGCGAAATCGATGACCGACAAGCTAGTAGCTCTATTATTCAGTCGGTGAAAAGTATATGTTCTCAAATAAATGGGAAAGAAAGCGTCTCAGAATACTTAGGTGAAAGCTCTGAAAATAAAACAAATCGAAGTTTTGATGGAGATTACGTGACAGCTCAAAATATAGACCCTTATGAAATCAATATTGAAGTAACAGTCTCAAGTGCCGATGATCTAGAAGATTTAGAACTAGAAATACAAAGAGCTGTTGATGTAGACAAAAACAGAGATATAAATATTGTTAATTATCATGATAAAAAACATAAATGCACTACGCTTATAGACCATGAATACTACATGAATAGTGCAATAAAAAATCAATACATTAATAACACACCAAGTGAAGAATTAATTATTGATGCAGTGAGCGAAGAGTTATGTACATCTGATAAAGAGAGCGTTATTAAAAACTCGTTAGAAGTAATCCATGAAGGTTTTAATACCCAAAAAAATAATGCTACTTTCAACATTCAAAATAATTTAATTACCAACTACAGTCACGATATTGCTCAGATTGAACACTTACAAGTTGATAATGAAGTGGTTATATCGGACTATCAAAGTCCAGGTAAAGATAAGGATATAAAAAACTCTGATGAAGATTCGCAAGACACAATACAATTTGGAATAGGCAGTCCACAGGCCCAAAATAAATCTGACTGTATTTTTAGTCAAAAATCTGAATCATACGAGGAATCAAGTCAAAACGACATAATATGTACTGGAGACAACATTGTTTATAAAAATATTGTTGGAAGAACCACACCTAATGAAAAGCTTATTTCCAAAGATAATCCTGATATGAGTGTTAATGAAATTTTAGCTGAAGATTATGCCAGTTATAGGTTACATTACAAAAAACAATTTCAAGAAGAAGTTGGGCCAAACAGGTTTGTTGCACAAAATAAATCATACTATAATGAACCGAACGTCGATGAAAACCCTATTGCAAATGAGAAATCAGACGAAAACAACAAATGTACTGGAAATAATTTTAATAATAGAAATGTTATTTACAGCACCTCAGATATAAATGGACCACTTATTAACATAAATAATACTGGTAAAGATGATTCAGAGGACAAAAGAGATTTAGAAGAAACTGAGAAAAACAAAATGTCAAAGGAAAATCTTGGATTTTCTGACAATATAACGAATATTCTGCAGAGTTCCCCAGTTACAGCATTTAAGCTTAATAGCAAAGACGTCACTGATATTTATTTGAAAAGTATATTACCTAAAAATGGTGCTAATAGAACATTACATGACGATACGACAAATACAAAAGGGGTAAAAGAAACAGATTTAACTCTAAACTGCGATCCAACCATGCAATTTAACGATACAGAATTAGACGATAGCAAATTTTCAGACAAAAATAGCAAATGTACTGAACCTATAGTACAAAATGCTCAGGATTTACAGTCATTGTTTGTTGACAGAGATAACACCGATGTAGGTTTAAAGCAGATTTTAAGTGTAAATCATGATGGAGAAAACCTAAGTGAAGCTACGCAAAATAGAAAAAAAATTGATGAAACCGAGGACAGCAGCAGCAAAATAAAAAATAATACTGATTTTCATCCTGACTTGAAATTGAGTGATACAAACCTAGAAGATAAAGACATAACAAACGAAAAGAAAATACTTACTATAGACAATATGGCTTATATGAACATTCTCGAGAGCACTTCGGAAGACAAACAAGTAACACTTATTTACAAAGATGACTCTGGTATCGTTTTAAAGGGTATTGAGTATGAAGACCCAGAAATGGGTACCTGTTATATGTTTCCACTCATACAAGGTAAGTTTGACAATGGAGAAAATTATGAAATTATCACTGATGAATCTGCTGAACGTATTTCTGAGATTGATGACGAGAATAGAAATGAGAGCGAGGCCTATTTTAAAGTAATTGTTCCTAATGTAACATATTCAAAAATAAGTATAGAAAATTCTGAGGCCAAAAAAGATTCTAAAAAAATCGGTAGGAACAGCAAAAGAAACTTGAAGCGAAAAATTGATATGACAGATGTAAAAATAGCCGAAAAAAGATATAGAAAAGGAAAAAATATTGATCATCCTAAAAGTACAACAGCAACTATTAACGATACTATGTATGGCAAGGAATACAGACGTTTGTTTGAGTATTGCAATTCCTTAAAATTTTCGTATTCACGACCATTTCATAAAGAACATATAGAAGTTCAAGATATCTTAACAGCCTGGCCCATTAAAGGTCCTTCCGCTGAAACAAATGATGTTATTGAAATTGACAAGAATCTCTTTATCGACATAGAACATATTGAGAAATATAATATCCTAGAAGATCCTATGCAAAAAACGCTCGCAGAAGAATTAATATTCGAATATAAAGAGCCATTGCTTTCTAGCGATATCAATGAAACTAATTTCAGTATGGGTTTTGGTGAGGGGTCCGGCAGAGTCATTCAAAATTTGGAAGATGGAGGTGATATTTCAACATTTTCGGCTGCGACTCTGCCGGACGTAAAACAAACTCAGCCGTTTTTACTGTCCGAAAAATATAACGTTTGCATAAATGAGCAACATATTGAAAACGTAAAGAATGACCAAATGAAGGCAATGAAACGCTATTTCAATAATATATATTTAAAAGATAAAGTGCGATCGTTCTTCAGAAATACGACAACTGAATTACATAATGATTGGATAAAAGACCTGGGAAAAAATCATAAAGACAGCCATGACATCACGAAGTTTCCCTTCGGCCTTAATTTGCCAGAATTTATAGAACCTGCTCCAATCGAGACTATTTTGCAAGTAGTCCAAGTTGGCCAACTACCCGTAAGTGCTGCAGCACAAAACCCTGTTACGTGTGACCCTCGAGTTACACAAGTATCTGACGCTAGCCCTTCGCAATGTTCAGCTGAAAACAGTCCTCACGATGATTCACAGTCACCCGTTCAAAATGAATATACAGAATTGACAACAGCTGATTTGCGCTTACCTATGCAAGAATATGTACAACATAATCAAATTAATATGGAGTCACAGGAATCAATGAGTTTACCAATAAATGACGAAAACATACCTATTGAAACAGAAATTAAGTCTGTAGTGAAAATTGAGCTTATGGAAGAAGTGCCAGAAGAAAAAGAAGATCAGAATGAATCTCTTGAATATAATGAACAAGAGCAACTGACCGACAATCACATTAATAATATTGACTACTCGTATGACACAAACAATACAAATACGTCCTCAGAATCGGATTCAAATATGCAATTAATGTTCAGTTCTACGGAGAAGCAAAGTTTACCTGACTCTTTCTCTCAACAGGAACAACAAAATGACTCTTCAGAGAAAACGGATCAAATTGCTCATGCTATGAACGCTGCTGGCATAACTACATCAGCTGAATCATTATCAAATGCTAGAGCTCAGGCACTTGTAAATATGCTGTCCCACAAGATACGTCATAGTGCAGTCGGTACTAATCAAGCTACAACAAATAATTATACTAAAGCGACATCGATAAATGCTATGGCGTTACAACAAGCGCTTGCTCAAATACTGCCTCCTCCGTTAAACCAGTCTAATACAGAAAATAATCAACAAACTACAAGCAATCCTGTTACACCCCAAGTTTTACATATTGTGCAAGGGAAGACTGCGACCGGGAACCAAATCACATTAGTTGATAATACACAACAATCCGTCATTAGCACACCGAATTCGACTCCGGTTTTGCACATAGTTCAGAATAAAGGCACTTCATCTGGGTTAACTTGTAACGGAACACCATCGCAACAGTCAAATTCATTTGGAGGCCTATCTTTAGTTGATGCAGGCTTGCAACAAGGAGGAAATCAGCTTCTACATATTGTAAACACAGGAAATCAAAAAAGCAACGCCACAGGGCAGTTGCTCAAAAGAGTTAATCTTTTAACTAATCTTACCAATGTGCAAGGATCTAATGAACAAAAAATGGTTCAGTTTGTATGTAAATCTGCCGATGGGAAAGCTATTCAATTAAACGCACCACACCAACGTAGCATGGTTTTGCGACTACAGCCAATAGAATCACAGAATATTCCGACTACGCCCAAATCTGTTGATTCTCAAGATTTAAGTCCTTCTCCAAACCCCGCGCCTAGTAAAGAAACTTTGGCATCTCAGCATGAAATTAAATCACGGTCTGTATACGAAGAAAATTATGCCAAGTTTATACAAAGCTCCTCCACTAAGTTACCAGTTCCGGAGAAATCAACAAGCTTACCAAAATTCAATCAAGCATTTGGTAAGCAAGTGTTTCAAGATGGCAATCAAAAACAAAACGAAATAAATAATGGTAATTCTCATCTGCCACCTGTCAATAATAACCCTGAGCATACTGAATGTCAGCCGACTGAGAACAGTATAAGTCTCGAGCATATAAGTCAGATAAGTAGTCCGCCTTTAATCCTAAGGAAGTCACCTGCTCAGTCTTCCCAGTCACAGCCAAACTTAGTTCAACAGATAAAACAAACAATCGCACCCATGAATATACAAACGATGCACGGTGGTGTCATATATACCCGCCAAATCCCCGTGAATATAGGTGGCGGACAAACCATAAACTTAATTACAGTTCCGAGCACTGAACTACTTGATGATTCTACTCAAAAACAGCAATCAGATGTAAAATTCGTTAATCAAAACGAATTAGAACCGTCGATAATAAAAATTGTACCTCAAAGCCAGCCTGCACCCAATGCGGAAGTTTCAGCAGAGGAAAGCAATTCACAAGTCACCAATGATAATGCACATACCCAACAACCACAACCTGTTTTGACGCAGATGCGAATTAAATTGCCTATGCTGAGTAAAAACCCTCAGATGGTTTCTGGAGCACGAGTTGTGAGACCTTCCTTCTTTCAAATACAACGGAACGTGATAGGCGGTGCAAATCAGCCTGTATATCAACAGTTAGTACTTACGGCAGCGCCACCCCTCGGTCAACAAACTATAAGACTTCCACAAACACAAACGAGTCGGCAAGTTAGAGTTCCATCTGAAAGCCAATCTTCGACAGAGTCTCAGATGAGTTCTTCTACTTTGGAACAGTTGCGAGAGTTTGATTTGGTATTAGAACAAGTGAAAGAGAGAAGCACTGTACAACCGAATGGAACCCCAAATAGTGCATTCTCTAAGATACATACGTCTTCGTCTGATGCGACAGACGGTGCAACTTCTGTCATTTCCACTCCTACAGAAACAACACAACAAGTTCTATACTCGATAGGTAACCATCAATCACTCAACGTAGCGTATGTGAATAGAAAAGCAGTATCTACACCGACTACTTCATCGTATGTCCGATCGCCAGATTCATCGGGACTCGCAGATTCGCCGTCATCATCGACGCATATCCAAATACCACATACTGTTACCAATGAGTCGTCATCGTCAGAAACACCATCTCATACAAAAGCAGCAAAAGTTGGATCAAAATCTAAATCAAGACCTAAAGCTTCGTCTAATCCACCCAATACACTGAAAATAAATACTGTACCACCTAAACCGTCAACACAGAAGCCTCTAGAAGATGAACAAACAACGCAAAGAATATTATACATTTTAGCTGAATATAAAGAACAAGTAGAAAATTCTCCAGATAAGGATAAACCGGCGCCTCGTAGAAGAGCTAATGCACCACATCCGGGGTCTTCAAAACGCAAAAAGAGCTCAAGTGGCTCCCGTAGGTCAGGAGGGCGAGATATGAGCCCAATTCACGGTGAAGACACATGCCGCACTATGGGCTCAGAAGACAGCAGCTGCGGGACTTCTCAAGGCGATTGTAACGAAAGTTGCATAGACAGCCATTCCCCACAAGATAGTCCACGAAAAGTTGTGAGAAGGCTTACATTTGAGCAAGATACACCTATTGTCCAACCACGACCACTGCCCCAACGCAACGTCATCGTCGCTGATGGGCAGACAATAACTGTCGCCAGAGGTACGGCAGGTAAACCCACAACAGCCGTGTTGATGCCTGCCAACTACATACTACCCGTATCGATGGTCAAAGGTGGACAGCAGATAGCTATTGTTACCAACCGCGGTCCGAAACTATTGACTGTAGGTGGGGAAGGCGGCACCACCAATGCGTTGTTGCTTCAACGATTGATCGGACCGGCTGGGCTGAAGCCGGTTTTGACTCGTCCCGGCGTCCGACATGTTCGATTGCCGACAGCGGCGTTACATAATCTTCAAGCTTTTAATTTGGCGACTGCCACCACTGTTCAGCCGCCGGACAGTACCGCTTCACATTCTTCCACACCGGCACCGCCTGAATTGATAGATACTAGAGCGTCGGGTTCACCCTGGACGGATCGTGAAGATATAAAGCCGGACCGTGACTCAAGTCCAGAAGACTCTGAACCCTGGAATCTTGCTTCGTCTGCCGACCCTCACGACTACACCTATGAGGAGACCGTGCGGACCGACAACATGAACCGGACTGTACTTGTAAGTATTCACTTATTTTACTATCTAAACAATTTGTTGGAATATCACGTCTGAATTTAATATCTCATGCAGTTATATTCGATAGCTTCACGTTTGGATATCAGCCATGACGGTTTTCCCGTGTATGACACACATTTTGCACCTTCAGGACCCGATCCAAGATCGATACAGTCCCGATATGGAGGCGCAAAGGATATTTGATAAGATGTTCGACGTCGAATCGAAAAAGTCTTACATGGTCAATTCTCCGCGATGTGGTTACGATATTGACGCGTCAGATTGCGACGATAAGGCCTACCATCAGGTGATCATATCGTAGTGCTGACGCTGAAACCTTAAAGATAAAGATTTAGTATGCCTCTTTAGTAGAATTGCACGCATCGATTTATTTTGTCCGCTGTTCTGTTCTTTCGGTGTTGGTGTGCCTTATGAAAGATCATATACATAATGTAGACGCGACATAAACAATAAAGCTTTACAAAAATATTATTACTAAAAAAAGTAACAGTCAACTGGTCGCTGTCCAGTGCTTTAAGCTTAACATATTAATTTCTTACATCGCTTATCGTCTTTGATAAGAACACGTGTCGCTTCTATATTTTGTCCAGGGCGTGCCCGCATCGCACTAGAGTAGACATCGGACTGTGTCTTAGGTCTTATATTAATTATCGCCTTCCCTTCTCGTTTCTAAATAGTCATCGTACTTTGATTTTTATAATTTACCTTCCATTGTGGATATTAAAATATGAGACGCTTATTTTCATTCTCTAATAGTGGAATTAGACCTTTAAACGTGTTCTATAATTTTTGCATGTTGAACGAAATTTATCAAGTTATCTCTATTCCCATTGTCAAGTCTTATCCTGCATTACCATGCATGTCCCCTTCATCGGAAACTCATTGTATCTGAAAGGTATCTTCATTAGTTGTTGTTCTAAATCTTAATGTTATAGCAATAAGGGTATATAGTCGATTAATTTAAAAAAGTTAAGAAACAAATGTTTCAGCTTTATGCAGTCATCTTAAAACATTTTAAAAGCTGAAATAATAATCATCTTTGTAGGCTTACTTAATATTGTGAATCATCATTACAGCTTTATGCTTCAATTATCATTAATCTATATTACTATAATAATATAAAGCTGAAGAGTTTGTTTGTTTGGTTGAACGCGCTAATCTCCGGAGTTACTGGTCCGATTCGAAAAAAATCACTAATAGGAAGCTACATTATCCCCGAAGATTATAGGCTACTTCTTATCCCAGGAATGCGAGTGAAGCCGCGGGGAACAGCTAGTAAATGATTACTCTGGTTTACCCCTAAGTTAGGTGTCAATATTTTTTTAAAATGGAGAAGAAAACATCACTATTGGCAGTATGGATGATTGGTAGTTGATTTCTAAATACAGACAAACTCTTCTTACTGGGGTCACTATGGATAAAAGACCAAAATGAGATGGCGCATTGTTCTTATAATGCTTTAACAAAATACTAACTATGCATTTTGTATAGGTTGTGCACAAAAAGGATGGCCATCGTCAGCATAGATTGACGCATGTATCCGCGGCTGCTTTGCGGCATAAATACGCTATTTTGGAACAAGAGCTGCGGTTACAGGTACGTTTCTTAGACTAATATACTATTAAATTAAACATAATATTGACACTATGTCTGTTTGTTCCAAAGGAGGTTGTTAGTCAGTCAGTTTTTATAGGTATTTACATAATGATACTTCTCAAAACCGAAGTAAATGAAACCCTAACGTGGATATAACAAGGCACGTATAGATTAATTTAAATTGTAGTGTTCACATCTATCTATATCCGCCACATCATCACTGACCACGGTGAGATTGTGGTCAAACACAGGCCTATACATAGTAAAAAAAAAAAAAAAAAATATAACTTCACTTACCATAAAGTTAATGTTAAAGAGTATAAATTGAGGCATTCCTTCCCTTCTTTACAGAAATCTTTATCAGAAGAGTGTGAGGACCTCGGTGTGGACTCTCCGTCTGCAGCGGAACTGTTCCCGGAGGCGGAGCTGCTGTTCGCCACGTCGCCTGCGCACGATCACACGCCGGACCATGGTCACCATTCACACACACGTGAGTTTTATCACCCACCACCTACCAATATTTAAGTATAGCAGATTTCTATATAAACTCCTTAAAAATAAAATTGTCTGTGCTAAACTGTCGAGCGTGACTGATTGACTGACTAACTGACGGATCTACTCAAACCACTGGATGGATCAGGCTGAAATTTGGCATACAGACAACTATTATGACGTAAGGATACGCTAGGATTTTTGAAAACTCACTCCCTAAGGGAGTAAAATAGGGGATCGCGGGTGAAACAGCGGAGCGAAAAGCTAGAGAGAAATAATAATTAAAAAAAAATCCTCAACTTTTTTGCGTACCGTAGTCAGGTTTTTTAGTCTTTTTTTAATCACAAGACTTACTATTTCCGGTAACAGCACAACCACTCCTAATGAGCGGCAGCAGCATCCCTCAACCGGACATGGATGACCAGATAGCCACAGACCATCTCCTCACACGCGACCATATATCCGACGACCGCCAGGACCTGAGTGGCTTGGAAGACGTCGGAATTGTCACCGTCAGCGAGGATGGCATGCAAGCGACCATTGCCTTAGACCAAGAGGAGTTCGCGAGGTCCCATCCTAATACTACGTTCCATAGTGAGCCTGATGTAGGCGTGGTAAGTACTTTTCGATGAGAGCTTGACTGTAGTTTTTATAGTAATAATAGTTTTGCCAAATGCAATTTTAAAAATGAAGAAATAATTACTTTTTGCACCTTCAATTGAACAGCAAGGCCAAGCAAATTGTTGTTTTGAACTCGATTTAAACAAAATTTTCAATTAATTGTTTTAGGTGCAACCATTCACGATAGCCGGGTTAAAAACTCGTCACATCACTTCGATATTCCACGCGAACCGAGCGCCAGGCACCGTCCTGATGACGGCTCCACAAACTACTGTCATATCGCAAGCTACTGCCGAACCACTCATTCAAAACGCAGTCAAATACTCAGATATAGATAACATGATTAATTCCTTACCGGCACATAGCAACAACATTAACTTATCCTCAGTACTCGTCAAAGATGAAGGTCTAACCAGATTTGACAGCATACTAACGGATTCCAGAGAACTGCATCTCTCGAACAATGCCTCCTCCATCATTCATTCCTCCGGTAACGCCACTCAAGTCATCAGAAGAGTGTGCTACGAAGACGATAAGAGGGAAAGGGATACAAGATTCCTAATGGACGAGCCGGAAGGTCTGATAGCGGGCAATGACGCGAAAATGATCGCCGAAGACAGTTCGAGAGATGCCACTCTGGGATCCATGACGGGGGATGTAGACGACGATAGGTCTTCACCGGAACGACACGCGGAGTTATTTTGGGAGTCGAATTCGGCTTCCGAACGCTCCGAGGGCCGCAGACCTCTAGATTTTAGCAGCGACAGCGATAAGTGTTGCAAGAGTCCATCGTTCGATGAGACGAATTCGACTGATTCGAGCGGGGTCGGCACTCATCTGAGGCTCGATTCCGTGATCAAGGAGGCGAGGGGAGTCGATAGAAGTATCAGTGCCGGCTCGTCCGCCGATGACACGCATCCACCGCTCCGCACGTATCCTCCCAAACGTCTGTACCAACCTCTCGAAGTGGAAATGGAAAGGAGTGTATCAGGAAAAACTCGAGCGGGAGAACGCTCGCCCGATGTGAAGCGCAGAGCCTCAGGCAGAGGAGTTGTGAAACGCGGCTGTCACTGCTGTAACGGCTCTCCCGCACCACCACGACCAAAGAAATCCCGACAGAAGAAACCGACGATGGACTTCACGGCTAATAATTGAACTAGACATTATTGTGATTACCGATTTGGACTTGGGCTGCGGGCTGACGGTCTGGCTGTATCGCAAGATCGTTTGCCACGCGCCAGACTGATATGCGATCTCTTTACTGACGAGGTTTCACTTAGTTATAATAAATGAGTAAAAAAAACGTTGTTGACATTGTTTTGTATATAATTTTATAAGTAAAAATATACCGGTAGCTAAGTTCACAGCAGATTCGATGAGCAGTTTTTTTTGTTGATGTTTGATCGATTAACTTTTAAGTAGTTCCTTTTATGCGTTACTATTATTTTTGCAATAAGTTTTAAAAAGTGTCACCGATCAGTTCAAATTCGTTTAATTGTACCGATTTGGAGAATCCGCTTTATATTTCTTTTAATTGTTGATTCATTTTCTTCGTGTAATATAATCCATATACATATTGTATTAATATGTAATGTATAAAAATGTATTTCTATAGGTTACCTCTATTTTAGCGTAAGTGTTTCCGTTAGTGATTACAAGCCATACTCAAAATGTGAATTTAATCGTCTCTTAGAGGTATAGGTGTAATTAATATACAATGTAACAAGCCCTACTTTTCGAAGCTAGACTGAAGATTTAATCATTTGTTTCTCCCTTGTCACGTTGCCATTGTATTTCTGAACCAATATTTTATACTTATGATTTTAGATACTGTATTATATTCGCCTACCTTTAGTTGATAAGCGACTTCCATGTGAACTGCACAAATTGAACTAATAAAAAAGACGGCCAGGAGCTTTAAAGTCGGATTATTCGATTTATTTTTGAGATTCTGTTTAACTAAAAATAATAATTTTCTGTGCCAATTGTTCGTTTGGTACTTTCCTATGCTTGACGTTACATTTCCAAAGGGCGTTATTATCGCTGTTTTAAAGTTAAATAACACTAACATTATATAGTAGAGATACTTAAGCTATCCATAGTGTAAAACGTGTATATAGATAGGTCTTTGTCCTCATTTTTGTTTTTATGGGACAGTCTAGTCACTATCGTACCGATATAATAGCGTATATGTTTCGCGTAGATCCAGTGCGGTCTCCGGACCCGTGGCTGGCTAAATGTGTGGCTTAAAGCCGATTGAACTTTTAATTTGATGCAGTATTCTACAGCTTGTGTATATAAATGCCATTATAGAAGAATTTTCTTAATTGCTCTGTGTAACTGCAATTCTGTGGAGTAAATATTACGTTCCGAATTTGTAAATATTGAAAGGGGTGTTTAAATTTTAGTGAATTTAGTGAGCGCGTACGCATCTACGGATCGTCTCATTATAGTGAAAATTGTATCTGAATATAATAATGTGCACTCATCCGGTCGATTACCCTTAGAACAGAAGTATAATGTAGTCTTAAGATAAAATGTTAGGTAGTACGTGCTCGACAGACTTGCGTGCCGGCAGTCTCGAGTATTGGATGGGCTTACGGACGAGAATAATTTTATGTGAATTTCGTCATTATCTCTGACTAAAGGCACTAAAATAAGTAACTAAACCGACGTTACGATTAACGGCCATGAATTAATTATCTGAGAGTTTTTTGAAAACCTTTGATGTATCGTTTCGTTATAGGACGAAAATAAAATTCAGCCATTTCTTAATGTAAGATTCAAATTTTTGATATAATCCAGCATGTTGTTATTGTTCGTTCGTATAATATTGTAGGTAGTATTATACCTTCGATATTATTGTCTTGAAATACAGTATTGCAGATGCGTTTTCTACATTTTATTTGTTATATTTTTCATTTATAAGTTTAAATTTAATAGATGTAAAGGGAAACTAATAATTAATGTTTAGGAGTTTCATTATTTTTAAATTAAAACAGATTTGTGTTTTGTGATTATGTAAACATTATTTTTTAAAGTGCTACAGAAGAAATGATCATTAAAACTTATCTATTAAATATTTGTACGTTTTATTTTAATATAACTATATTTATGAACGAAAGTGATACATTCTTATTCAAATCAGTCTTTGTGCACACATGAATATGTACGTACATTAAATACTCTCAAATAGATGAATCTTCAACAGTCCAATTCCTTTTATCTTTTATTCGTTTCATAACACCGAGGACTTCCATCCTAAATTCCAATCTCTCATCTTCATTATATTTAACTACACTTGGTAAGAGAGATGCAAAGAACGCTTCGTCCTCATTCATCAACCTAGGATCACTTGATTCTTCTACTTCGACAAAGTTTAAATCATCCCCGAATTTATTTCTTTCTGCAAAAATATCCTTTTTTCTTTTACTAGTATTTGTTTCTATGACTGATGTATTTGCTTCTTCAATTAGATCTGATCGTTTCGATCTTTTACCATGAGTATAAGTGCCGAAGGATAAATCTAAATCATTGCTCGTGTCGTCAATAATCGTCTTTTTAGTTTTCTTTCTAGGTTGGTAACTAGGCTCCCTTTCGCTCTCGTACTCTTGCTTCATAAACGTGACGGGGACGTCATTACCAACGTATTCTACGTTTAATTCCTCTGCAGGAGTGTTTTTGGCGAGGAATTTTAAGTGTTCATAAAGAACATATTTCTTTTTAGGCTTTCCCATTTTCGTTTTGAGCGTTTTCATGAATGTGTCTCTGGTGTTTGTCCATTTATTTAATACGTGTTCACCTGGAAAAAGAAGCTTAAATTAGTAAATTTGCGGTTTAGAACCGAGCTTTACCTATAATGTTAGGAATTAGGAAGATGAAGGTATCTATGTATAAATTACTTATCTGAGAATGTGTCGCACTCGATTCAAATCCGTGATAGTGGCCTTGCCAGTAGTTATTCTATGCCAGTAGGTACAGAGTGCTTACGTACTAGGTAGGGTACCAACATAATTTATCTCTAGAACTGCAATTTTACCACCAAAAATGGGAAAGAAATAATAAATATCGAATCGTAACAACGGAAACATGAAAAATGTTTGTATCCATTACCCATGACTCGTTTCTCCTCCGGCGTCATTTCCTCGTATCGTTCGTCCAAGATTGCAAATATTTCTTCCCACGCCGCACGTCTCTCCTCTCTATCTTTATAACTTTCAATACTTTTGTCCCAGAGACATGGACGCTCTTGAATTCCGTGTAAAAGTTGTATTATATCGTACTTAAATTCCCTCATTTTGTAAAATATAAATACTACACAAAAACTGTTTACACTCCCTTGTCTGACACGTCACTGACGTTAATCAATTTCTCGGATCGTGCGGTATATTGCCATCGCATTCTATTTCGGTGAGGAGGAAAGAGATAACACAATAGTCCGAGGTCAGCGACATCATGGCGTCTCGTGTGCAATGCCGTGTCCCTATAAAACCAGTATAATTTGATCCGTTGTAATTGTACAGAAAGATGTTCCCTGTACTTGAATGAAAGATCTATGCTGCTGGTCTCGTGAGTCACACAGATATAATGAGATATTTGTTGAATGTAGAGTTTAGTATTATGAAATACTCCGCCAAATTCAAAGTGATTTTGTATTTTTACGGCTGTGGTAGTTCGTATGCTGCATTTTGGATACGGTAGAAAGGGATTCGTGAGAATTCCCTTGCTATTGCATATTTAATCCTGAACCTCAGCAAAAGAAGACACATTAGGTGTGATAATTTAACTTATGTAGGTATAACTCCAGTCCTTGAGTTAGCTCTGAAAGCTCTGAAGCTCTTTTAGTCAAGTAGCTGACTTCCGAACTGTTGGTAAATTCAGAAGCTTCGATCTTTAGTGTTGCTCTATATTTTAGTTTGACTTTGATTAAACCTATGTGATGAAAGTTAGATAAAATACCTACTAGTCTGAGCGAACTCAACGGGGTTGGGGGAAGGTAGGGTCGAAAATGCGTGAGTGGAATCCGGGGCGCATATTAGTACCTAAATGGTCTGTGCCCCACGTCACCAGCGTGCATAGACTACGGTCACCGCTTACCATCAGGCCGTATGGGCTTGTTTGCCGACTTTGTCGTATAAAAAAGGACATAGGTGACCTAAATAAGTTTCATCAAATAATTGATTGATTTTTCAGCAAAGTTAAGTATCTACGGGGAGGCTCTATGCACTCCATAAAACCGGACTTTACAAACATGCACACGCAGGGTAGGCCATTAGTTGATATTTGCGACAATACGAGTACTATTTAGAGTAGGTACTGTTATTTACGACAGTGGTTGGCGACGATACATTCGGGAGAGGGTGTAAGTGCGCTTTCTTTGAATTACGTTGTAATAATTAGGTAGGTAGTAATCTTTGGTATGGGTTTATGCCTTGTTGTTCTTCAGTGTCCTTTTAATGCCAAGTGGATCACAACTTTGTAGACTCTACCCGTTATGTAGGTACCTACCTACTGGTGGTTACTGCACACAAACCCTTAGGTACTCTTTGAGGGTTTTTTTTCTGTAAGCTAGGCCCATTGGATTAGAGTAGGCGCTTTTTTTTTCGCGACACAAATTATATGCACAAGCACTCTCTATAAAGCAGTAGGTAGGTATCAATCATCATCTAGTTTGAAGTAAACACCTGTATAAAAATAAGTATTTAGTCCAATGGTTATACAGTATGGTATGGTAACATTATGTGAATGCTTCATTATAACTCACAAACTATCGATTATTGCGCGCGCATTGTAAAAATGACACTCCTGTTTGGTACGTGAAAAAATTCACATTGACGCCTTCGAGGTTATAATTTTTATCAAGTTTTATCATAATCGATACTTTTAATTTGAATTGTTACAATAATTTTATGTGGTAATACGTGCGGACGTGATTTGTAATGAAATTCCGGTAGTTTTCGAAAAATGCGCTGTTAAATTCGGTTCTGTGGTTTACCGGTTCTAAGACGGCAGGTGAGTTTAATATTATTTATTCAAAACTGTTATAAGACGGTTTTTAGACAGCTGCAGAGCTGCAGACCTATAAGACATAATGCGCCTGCCTTTTGCCAATAGCAATATGTTTTCTATGCGCTCATTTATATGTAGTTTCACTTCACTACATCAGCTGATCAATAACATGGCCTGAGTTTCGTTTTTAATTTATAACCCCTTTAATTTTTTACATCATATCATAAATGCTCATGGAATATACGGAATATTTATTTCTACGTAAAATTTAAGATTTCTAGTACAACTGTTTCTGTTAAATATAACCTATATCTTATTTAACATTATGCCGGCAAAAAAAAGTTATATATTCACAGCTTGACATGATTTTTTAATAAAAGAAAGAAATGTAATCAACCCTTTTTTTTATCAGTCAACACATTATAAATAATTTATTTCGGACATATAATTGCATAAGATCCATTATCCATTAAGAGATATTAATTAGTACCTTGTGTTAGTACACTACACAATAGTAGTAATACAATCTGGACGGGATGCAATCATTTTCAGAATACATTGCTATTACAATATGTTTAGGAGCTTGAAAACCATTCACGAACTAGACTTATTATTGTCTGGTATAAAAAAGTATTCTGTATATTAATCCAAGACATGATCTAGAAATGTCACCTGCGTTACCGCGATGTTAAGTAACCCATGTTTTATACCTGAACCTAAAGTAATACGGAATTTCATGAAAATCCGTAAAGCCGTTACGATTCTGAGTGGTAACAAACATAAACAAAAATCTTTAGCATTTGTAATATTAGTGGGATAAATAACGTAACCCAGTGTTTCTAGATATTTCATGACCTAGTTGTTCTATAAATATACCTATTTTATTTCCCTATTGATCGATACGCCCCTTAGGAAAGTATCTAGGTGTTTCTAGGTTAGTTAAGCTAGGTTGTCTAGCTATTAGCTCTAAACTACATTTACATAGGTACGTAGCTACTCAAATTATACCTACAATAGATACGATTAATCGAAGGTACAATCACCAAACTACAATCATAATCACTATAAGGTTTTTTTTGTGTGCAGTGACTAACTTGTGACTAACAGGACAATGTGCTTGTCATAAAAATAGTCAAAACAATTTTTAAATGTCATGATTTTATAAAGGAGGGTTTTTAGGTTTCCATTCCGAAAGGCAGCCAAATTCTAAGTCTCTGCTGTCCGTCCGTCTCACAGCGGGCTGTATCGCATGAACCGTAATAGTTAGGCAGTTGTTTAGGGTCGGCAACGCGCGAGTGATACCCCTGGTACTCTTACCATCATCAGCCCGTATGCTTATGTTTGCTGCCTTAGTGGTATAAAAAAAGAAGAAATTTTGAAAAATATAACAACAAATAATGAAAATAAAATAATGTTCGATGGTAGGTTCGACGGATCCATTCGTGTGCGAGACCTACTTGCACATGGCCTCTTTTTTATCCCCTACGATAAACGGGGCGACCTATAAATGCTATAATTACTGATTGCGACCGAAAAGGTTTCAAAGATCACGCCATGCCAATAACCTTATTGGCGTGATCGTGAAAAAGTTGACTGACATATCAAATCAGCTACTTTTTAATAAATGTCAAAACGATCGTTTATAAGGAATTTTGTATGAAATATTACACTATGACGTCATAGTTTCATAGCATCAAATCATATACTCTTAGTGGTTCCACTGGTAATTAAAAAGCATTAAATGTACAACATATTTGTTATTTCCACTTGTTTTTAGATGTTTTATGCATTGGTTAGTGTTTGGTCATTTATTTTTGACAGTGTCAACTACCCTATAGTGCCTACTTGTAATGTTTAATTAGATATAATCCAGGGGTAGGCCTAAGTACGCCCCTGGTAAAAAATATGGGCTAGTCAAGTTACATTGTGGACAGTGGTGGTCACGCCGCGCCGCGGTTATTATTAAGTAGGTACCTATAGATCGATGTATATTTTGTAAAATAACTGAAAATATGAACACTATTCGTATAATTGGAAATCGAAATATTTTTATGTGGAAAATATGTGGGGTATGTTATGAATACAATATCTAAGCTTGCTCGACGGTCAAGGATAAAACCAATCAATAGATAGGCGTATCATTACATTATACCTACATACAGTTAGCCATACGCTAAGCGGTTGTGACGTATACACCTTATTCTGAGAAAAACAAAACAAAATCCTCGGGGCGGAAGCTAACAAATAATAAAATGATAATGTACAGCTAAGATGTGGTCGGTGTGCGTGCCCGGATGGGGAGCGGCGATGGTAGCCGGCGCCCTGCTGCTGTACGGAACCATGGACGTTGCTTACTTCGCTAGAATGATGTACACCGTCGCCAAAGCCAGGTACTTCAAGAAGAAGGCCTGCTTATTGGACACTACTGAGGTTCAGTGTGAGTATTGTACTAAAATGTTTTGCTTTGAATATTTGCGCTAATCTCCGGCGTTACATACTGATCCGATTTGAAAAATTCTTTCACTAGAAAACTATAGAGAGTAATAAAGAAAACTATAAAGAGAAGACTATAAAGAAAACTATAAATAGTCCTGTCTGGTCTGGCCATTCTTGCGCCCCCCAGAGTCTACGCCCTGTACCTGGGCACCGGTGGCACCGTCCTATTTACGGCACTGATCCCAGGATATTTAATATTGAATACATGTAACCCACAGGCTGGTGCCTCCTCAACGACATCGACACCCTTCTGTATCACATGAACAACGCGCGCTACCTCCGCGAGCTGGACTTCGCGCGGGCAGACTTCTACGAGCGGACTGGCTTGTACGCTAACATCAAAGCGGCCGGAGGAGCGGTGGTCCAGGCAGCGGCCACCATACGCTACAGGCGGTACTTGAAGCCGTTTACCAAGTTCACCATCACTTCTAAGGTGAGTAATGAATGCTACGAGACTTTATATTGACTACGATTTTTTTTTATCAGACATTTATTGATAAACTGTCCATAGTAATATATTTCTGCTCGTGACTGTATCTTTAAAATAATAACTACAACGATAGGGTAGTGTGCTGAAATATCAATTCAGCATTTTTTTTTTATTAAATGTCAAAACGATAGTCTTTTTGGAGTAGCTATTGTATGAAATACTGCACTATGACGTCATAGATTCACAGAATCAAATGATTTAGTGGTTCCTATGATAATTAAAAATCATAAAAAGCAATGTTACGACTTGATTTATGTTTCCATCTGTTTTTAGATGTTTTATACAATGTAGATTATCACAAATGTGATAATAAGCTTCTAGAGAGTGCCAAAAAACCAGTGTGAACAACGAGATGTTTAATTTCTTGCTACGAAGCTAGTAACATTCGAATAACCGGTTATTAAATGTTCTATCATCACCTTATAATTATATTATGTATATGTAGTTTGGATGACAATACTATAATTTGGCATCTTAGAGCTGATCTGATGATGGAGCTAGGAGATGTATAGTGGAAGTATTCAGTGGGTACTAGTAAGCCACTAGAGTTTGGAGACATATGATCAGTTTTGATGAGCGTCTAATACATTGCACTTGGTGACGAGGGTCTGATGATGGAGATGGATAGCGGAACTCTTCAATGGCTGAAGCATGTTGTTTAGTTTCTTTTTTTTAACGTATGTAGTTAAAAAAAAGAAACTAAACAACATGCTTCACCCAAGTGTCAGATAAAATAGAAAAAACGTAAGATTGGAAATCGAGTGAAAAGCAACTCCCTTTTGTAGGCGATTCTCGACCTTATTGACTAGTAATTCACCTAAAATCTTAACGAGTCCATTTCAAACTTCCAGGCGATCTACTGGGACGACAAGACCGTCTTCATGGAGCACGAGTTCGTAGGCCCTGGGGGCTTCATCCACGCTGTCGCCGTCTGCAGGCAGAGGGTCATTGACACTTCGGCTGCAGCTATAGCAGAACTGCTGGTGCAGCTGCACTGTGCCGGAGCCTGCAGGCCAACACCTGGAAAGATGACGCCTGAGGTTTGTGGATAAAAGTATATCAGCTAATGATTTTTAAGGCGATAATAATGACGAAGGACGCGGGTTCAAATCCTGCAAAGAGCTTGAGCTTTCGATGAAGGAAATCATTGTGATGAAATAGCACGGTGGTAGGGTACTTTGTAGTACCCGCTTGCCTACTTATCATCATGGTAATAATCTGGCGATCACCTACTGGTGTTATCCGACAGCTGCACTTGAGAGCCAGGTCTCTTCTAAGGCTTTGTGTGCTTACCATCTTCGATCACCGGGGCTAAGGGACCCCATATGGACCAGAGCCAACTTGTGGTGTTCCTAAAATAAAAAGAAATATCTATAGATATCGGTATTCATTTTAACTTAAAAACACCTTGTACTCTAACTTCCAGCTTGAACTATGGGTACAGAGCAACGAGCTAAGCTCAGCGAAACTGCGAGGTCCAACAGCTCCCCTACCAATTCTCCAAGCACCACAAGCTCTAGGATGTGGTGAGATCATACCCACCTCGACGACTGAGTGAAGCCTCCCATTTCACTCCCCAAGCGAACATCTTCGGTCCCGCTCCCACGTACAGAAGTGATATAGGTGCGAGGGAGATGGAGCCAGGGTATGCTCGCTTGGGTAGTGAAATTTGCGCCAGTCGTTACACGTCCGTCACATAGTGCAGACGTGTGAAAGACATTTCAATGTATCAGCATAAAAATGAAAATAGATTTCGTGTTGATTTTAAGCAGCTGGATGTCGTGCTTAGTTAGATAAAAATGTTTTGTTATTAATTAATATCAAAATATCACCATTTCATGTCGTTTATGGCCATTAGTGTAATATTTTTATGTATAATTTTTCTCGTAAAATAATAAATCAGTGTTTGCTAAAGGAGAGGGAAAGGTGATTTAAAATTTTGTTACTTACGGTTTTAACGCATTATAAAATCACTTTAATCAGTATTTTGTGTTTATAAGGTTTATTTTAATTTATTATTTTTATTTACTATGCTAGTTATATTTAATTATGTTACGCCAACGATCTATGTAGGTATATTATTTATTAAAGTTAACCGAAAATGAGGAGCTGGCGAACAAAAGCGGACTTTCCATGTTTCGTACTCTCTAAGCCCACATCTATATACCCTTAGAATATTTTGTTTCAAAAGTGGTTCAAACAGATAGATAACAGTGTTTAAGAAGTCTGATTCGGTGCAATTTTCTGGTACCTGTAACATTCAAATTCAGTTTTTTTTCTCTAGCAAAAGCATGGAATGGACAAGTCTGTTTTTGTTCCCTAGCTCCTCAAATATAAAGC